>CM057458.1:232832500-237632500 GCA_016271365.2 Neoceratodus forsteri
GTATTAGGACCGGTCCTCTTCAGAGTGGACTCCATTTACTATTACTCTCTGTGTCCTATTCTCCAGCCAATTCTTTACCCAGGCTGTCATCTTGGGACCCACTCCCAGGCTGGCTAACTTGTATATTAATCTTTTGTGTGGGACTATGTCAAATGCCTTGCTAAAGTCTAGGAAGGCCATGTCCATAGCCCCTCCCTGATCTACTACTTTGGTCACCCAGTCAAAGAAATCTATCAGATTTGTCTGGCATGACCTTCCCGCTGTGAATCCATGCTGCCTTTGGTCCTGTGCCCCTCTGGCCTCTAGATACTCAACAATTCTTTCCTTCAGAAGTGATTCCATCATTTTCCCTACCACTGAGGTTAAACTAACAGGTCTGTAGTTTCCTGCTTCTGCCTTGCTCCCACTTTTGTGAAGGGGAATCGCATCTGCCCTCCTCCAGTCCTCAGGTACCACCCCATCCTCCCATGATTTGTTAGAGGGTAGTCAGTGGTGTCACTAGTTCTACCCTTAGTTCTTTTAGAATTCTGGGATGAATCCCATCAGGCCTCATTGCTTTGTCCACCTTCAGTTTTAAGAGTTCTTTCAGAACCCTTTCTTCTGTAAATGGGCTGGTATCAACTTCTGTATCCAGAGTGTTTCTACTGTTTGTTTTAGGTACCTCTCCCTCTTCCTTTGTAAATACTGAGCAAAAATATTTGTTTACTATCTCTGCCTTTTCAGTCACCCTCTGCCCACCCTCCTCCCTTTATTAAGCCTCACTAACCCTCCCTTGGTCTTCCTTTGCTCCCTGATGTACCTATAAAAGGTTTTATCCCCCTTCTTAACTGAGTTGGCTATCTTTTCCTCGGTTTGGGCCTTTGCTGTTCTGACTGCCTTCCCAGCTTCCTTTTGCTTTAACTGATACAGTTCTCTGTCCTGCTCCTTCTGTGATTCCTTGTACTTCCTGAATGCTTTCTTTTTCTCTTGAACCTTCACTGCCACTTCCTTTGAGAACCATAGTGGTTTCTTGTATCGTTTCATTTTGTTTGCTTCAAACAAAGGCTTGACACTTCACACAATTTAAAGATAGAAGGGTGGCGGTTCAGGGGCAATGTGAGGAAGTATTATTTCACAGAGAGGGTAGTGGATGCATGGAACAGACTTCCTGAGGAGGTTGTGTGGTCTAAAACTGTGGGAGAATTCAAGAATGCATGGGACAGACATAAGGCAATTCTTGTGGGGAGTAGGAAGAAATAGGCTGTTGGTTAACTAGGATCTGTGGCCTATCCTGTAGTTAGGGAAATGGGCAGACTAGATGGGCCAAGTGGTCCTTATCTGCCGTCAAAGTCTGTTTCTATGTTTCATGTGTGCTATTTATACCACGGGGTGAGAGCTTCAGGAACATTTTTTCTGATTCAGTGTTTTTCCTGCTCATTCAGTGTGTGTGTGGGGGTGTGTGGGGGTGTGTGGTGAATGGACTGGGAATGAGAAACACAACTGACAGTGTTTTGCAAAGCTAACTGAGGTGAGTCAGAGGCTCACTGAGAAAGACAAATTGCTGCAGGGAGCACTGAGAAACTGAGACTGCTTTGTAAAAGAGTTTCATTTAGAATTCAGGTTATTTTGAAGCTGAGATCAGCACAGTAATGGGCTAGGAAAGTTAGAAACACAGTGGGACACAGGTGAGTTTTTTTTTTGCAAAGCTAATTGAGTAAGTTGCAGCTTCAGTGGGAAAGAGATGAGAAAGATTGAGTCAGTATAGTGCAGTGGTTTAAGGCTTGGAGCTGCAAACCTGGAGACCGGAGTTTGAATCCCACAGCCCCCACTTGCATGCTGTGTGATCCTGAGCAAGTCACTTAACTTTCTTGTGCTCCTAGGTTGCACCTGTAAACGAGCTTTCAGCTTAGTGCGTCTCCCTCCTGGTAAAAACAAAGGTAAAAGATAAAACTGTTTTCTGAAGCAGTTTCGTTTAGAGTGCAAGCTGCAGTGCAGTCATCCTCACTCTGGTGACATCAGCAGAGTGTGGATAAATGTCGATATCCTCACTCTGCTGATGTCATCAGGATTTATCTTCCCTGCAGTGGAAATAACACAGGATATCCTACTGAGAAAGCTCTCACCCCCGTGGGCAGTTATGTAAAGTAGTTATTTAATATATTTGCAGAGTGTGAAGTTTGAAGGACTTTATTGTTTTCCATTTGAAGAGGAAATTAATTTACTGGTCTTTCAGAAGATTTAATGAAGTCCCAGTACTGTTTTGGTTCAGTAGTTTCTTTGACCTGTACGTTATAATATTTTTATTATTTCTTTTTTAATCTTTTGACTTAAATAATTTCTTTGGTCATAACAATTTTTAAGATTCTGTTTACATGGTTCTACCAGGTTGAACTCATCTACTGCTATAGTAAGGAACTGCCTTGACCAATTTACTTGAGCTAGTTTATTTACCAACAGCTCTTTGGTATATCTTTTGAAACATTGCCTTCTAATTTCTACTGGTTCAGTCTGTTTCTTCTGGTTCTCTAAGATATGTAAAATACAACTAACGGTACTGTGATCTCCTACCATTGGGAAATTTAGTTTTACTTACAGGGCTATTTAATCTTTTTCTGATGAGAGCATTTACAATCTGACAAGCTTGAAGATTCACTTGCTGGAGGACAGGAGGGAACATTGCTGCATGCTAGACACTTTTAAAGGAAAGTTGTCCAAATACGGAGCGCTCCACCACCCAAAGTCTTACTCCCCAGTTAAGCTTTTTGGAAGAAAAGCCTCCCCGGGGAACTAACTTTTATGTTTTAAAAGTCAGAGAGTTGAAAATATGGCGGATGCTGCGCTGCTCCGTTTAGTGTAAAGTCGCGGTGCCACACTGCTCACTTTAATACAGATGTATTTAAGCGAACAGAGCAGCGCCGCACTTTTACACTAAATGGAGCCATGCAGCATCCAATCGTATTAACTCCCAGACTTTTGAAACATAAAATAGTTAGTCTGGGGTGGAGCCTTTTCTTTCCAAAAAGTTTAATGGGGGATGATAAGCCTTTGGGGGGTGGGGCGCTCTGTATTTGGACAGCTTTCAGGATATGAACAGTGTAGACCCCACTTAACTTTTTAGGACCATTGAGAACAAAAACGCAAGGGGATGCAGCTACAAACTGGCTGGCAGTAGGTTCCAGAAGGAGGCATTTCCTCACAGAGTGTTGTGGAGGTGTGGAACAGGCTTCCAGAAGAGGTGAAAAAAAGAAATGGAGAGACCATGCCGCAGTTGCAGGCAGTACACCATGCAGGTGGCTAGCCCCTGACCAGCTTCCAAACATACCAACTGGCGGCACAAATGAGTCGTGAGACTGTTCACTGCTGCTGAGATTTTCTTTTTATTCTGCTGTTACACTGCCTCACTCTTCGTTCCAGCATTGCGTGTCGTCCGGGTGTGTGGCAGAAAGCAGACTATAGCTCTGTTTTATACTGTGCAGGCACATCATGTGGCTAAATGCATCCTGTTGCGCGTTCAAGTGCTCATTTAAGTGAACTGTGTTTGAAGTTTGAAGTTTATTCTAGGAATTAATACCTTTGAGCCAAGGCTCTTTTACAAAGGTTCCACGTCATTAAGTACAAAAACATAGTAGGCAGTGTTACAAACAATCAGTAAGCCGTTTAACAAGGCCACAACTTAAACAGAAACATTTATGTACAGAAAAGAAAAACGAACTCTGAGGCAGTGTCAAGGGCAAGGAATAAGGATTGGAGAGCTTGAGAGGGAGAAATAAGAAGTTTAGGAGCAGACAGAACCAGGTTAGTGGTACTCAGGTTGTCTTTGTCAAAGAGGAGACCATGGTGGTTGAGTGAAACAAATGTAAGTGCACTCAGTGGGATGAGACTTTAGTCAAAGCAGTCACAGGAGCTGGAGGCTGTGAGGTGAGCGTAAAGTATGGATTTGAAAGCTCCCAATGTCGTGGAGGATAAAAATAATGCAAATTGCAAGTTCAGGAAATGAAAGGTTCAAAAGAAGCTTAGTCACTTTTAACCATTTGCAAGAAACATTGATCCCAGCATAATGTCAGTTTTATTTTGCCTTTTAACTTTTGAAGCTCATTATCTAAAGAGGGCATATAAGTATATGCCATTGTCTGTTTTTACATATATGTGCAAGGACTTGGAGGTGTAAAAAGTGGCAACAGCATATCCAGATAAGAGGGATCCAACACAGTGTCTGCCAGAGATGAAGAGAAGTAAGGGGGCATGCAGAATTTTATTTTTTTATCTTAAAGAAAAAGACATCAGTAAAATCTACATTCCTGGACTACTGTAAATTGAACAACTTCATGATTCATTCTTGACAGTATTTTATACAAAGGTTTACAAGGAATACATATCCTATTTTTTCTCAAATAATGTTTATTATACTTCAAATAAAACAATAACAATACCATACAAATGTTTTATACAGTTTCAGGAATATAGAACCAAGCTCTTATCACGAATATATCTAAATGAAATGTTCAGTGACTTACAAACTTTTGTCACATGGGTTGCAAGAAATGTGCAACCCCATTGGTGCAGTGCCTGTGTGCACCCATGCATTAACTGGCAGTATATGCACACTTGTTGTTCATTGCCTTGTGTGAGATCCCTGCACAGAAGCTCCTGTTTACACTTGTTATATGCTGAACAGCAGAAAGGCAACAGGCAGCCATTAAAGTGTCGCCTAAGAGAGGCACTGCTCCCCCACCCGCTAATGTTAGGATCCTTCAGCCCAAGTATCCCAGTAACATAGAGGTAGTGAGCAGCTTACCTTGCCGAATACTTTCAGCCGTCGAGACAGTGAGAGCGACCTCATAGATATTTATTTAGCTTTTCTTTTTGTTTACCGGGTAAGCACACTAGATAAGGAATAAGACAAAGAACCTCTGTGCACAATCACTGAGGCAGTGGTTACCCCAAAGGGCATCTGGCCAGGAAGCCAAGTTTCAAAGAAATACAAAATCACACATGCCCTTTGCATTGTGGGGGCATGTGTGATTTTGTATTTCCTAGACAAAGAATGCCTATTTTCAGCAGCGACCTGGGAGATTACAAGGTAAATTTACACACAGGATAACAACATGACAAAGAAGTGAAGTACAGGCATTGAACAGTGCAAACAGTAAACATGTGTAATAGTGGTAAAGTCAAACGAGCAATAAAGGGTAATATACATATCATGACAGGATACAAGAGCAATAAGGTACATAGATACGTAGATACATAGATGCATAGACAGTGTCGGCAGATAAGGGCCTGTGGCCCACCCAGTCTGCCCATTTGAGCTTGTAAGTTCAGTTTGTTTTCCTAGAAGTCTGTTGCCCCTTACCCCTGACCTCCAGAATTCCTTTGTCTATCCCATGCATTCTTAAATCCCATGATTGTTTCAGCCCCCACCACTTCTTCTGGCAGGGTGTTCCACTTGTCCACCACCTGTTCTGTGAAGAAATTCTTCCTCACGTTTCCTCTGAATCGTCCTCCCTCCAACTTCATCCCATGCCCTCTAGTCCTGAAACATCTTTTTTGCTTAAATAGTGTATTCCTGCACCCTGTTTCTCCCTGTAAGATACTTGTATGTCTCTATCATATCCCCTCTCTCCCTCCTCTCCTCCAGGGAGTCCATATTCAGTTCCTTCAACCTGTCCTCATAGGACTTGTGATGCAATCCATGTACCATCTTTGTAGGTAGGACATGGTGCGAGGACCCCCCGTTTAAGAACAAGAGCTTAGGTGCAAGGGAGTAATGAGGGGCAACAGTAACCTTTCTTAGCTCAGAGGGGTAGTGGTCCGATGACCAGGATAAAGGGTAGGGCACACCATGACTGGATGAGGTACTAGGCAGCTTGAGGACAGTTACAGGCAGAGGTGGATTTCAAGTGTGTCCACAGAGATCTCTTAAACAAGTGATGGGAGGGAGTACATCTGGAGGGTGCGGGAAGGGAGTTCCGGAAACGAGGGGCGCAGACAGCAAAGGCACAATCATCTGACAAGGTATGAGATTTAGGGACAAGGAGGGACAGCGAGTCAGTTGACCTGAGCTGGTATGATGGTTGCGCTGGCTGAAGTAGTTTAGACTGGGGGGGGGCATTACAATTTTGTCTATGAAGCAGCTCGACACAAATGAGTGATAGTTACTCTGGGACAGCCAGTGAAGCTTCTCATATAACTCACAGTTATGGGTAAGTTGAGAGACAGCGAGAGTGAAGTGGCAAATATTATTGTATACCACATCCCATTTTGCGAGGCTAGCTTTAGCGGAAAGGGGAAAGTTCGTCAGCCCGTAGCTGATTGAGGGAAGAAATATTCCTTTAGCAAGGGCAAGGCATGCAGCTACTGTAAGGGACCCACAAGCCCTATATACAAGGCCAGGTTTGATATTTATTGCCTTGCACACATTTTGAATATGGCAGGAGAGGTCTGAGGGTCAAAAGAGAGTGCTAGGTATTTGAAAGAGTCTGTTAAACCAACAGGGACCCCTTCGAGACTCAAGACCTTTAATGGGGCAGGACACTGCTTACGTTTTGCCGAGAAGCCAAAGAGCACAAGTTGAGTTTTCTTTATGCTTAGCATAAGTTTGTCAAGAGCCAGCATTGCAGCTTATTGAAATCAGCTTGAAGATGGTGGTTTATAGCATTGATATCGTCTGAGCTAGACAGGAGAATCATGTCATCAGCATAAAGGATTGTGTTGCTATGAGAGAGAGTACCAATGGAAAGTCATTAATGAAAAAGTGAAAATAAGATGGGGCCTAAGGTGGACCCCTGGGGAACACCTACTGTAACAGGGACAGGTTTTGAGAGATCTGTGTTATACTTAAGCTGTAGCATGCCAGAGAGTTGAACTAGTTTTAGGGTAGGACCTGACACACCAAGGTAGTGGAGCTTCGCATGAAGTAGGGTGTGATTGACTAGATCGAAAGCCTTGGGAGAAGTCCACAAAGATTGCCTCTGACAACTTGACTTGGTCCATGGCAGTCCTGATTTCTGATGTCACCTTAGCAAGGGCAGTGCCAGTGCTGTGACCTTGTGAAATCCGTGCTGCTCAGAGGACAGTAAGGCGTAATCAAGTGATCCGTCAGCTGCACCTCTACCACCTTCTCCAGTATCTTTGACAACAGACAGGATGGCGGTAGTTTTCTGTGCATTTCTGATCACCCTGCTTAAAAACGGGCACCACCACAGCAACTTTCCAGATGGGTGGGACAGCTCCAGTGGTGAGGGATAGATTAAGAATGTGGGAGATAGGTGGCGCAAGAAAAGGGCCCCCAATCTTTAGGAGTTTAGGTTCAAGGTTGTCATGACCGGAGCTTATATAAAGAGAAGGGCCAATGAGTAGTTTGTAAGTGTCCCTCACTGTGACTGATTTTAAATAGAATGGTGGGCAAAGCGGAGATTCAGGTAGGGAGGTACATTTGGGGTAGGTGACTGGACATTGTCAGTGTCAAACAGGAAGGTACATGCCGAAAGATCTGAATTGTTTGTTAAAGACACTGGCTACGGTAGCATTATTGCAGTTATGGCCACCTACAATCATGTCCACAATGTCACACCTACAATAGCCACCAACTACAGTTTTAATGGTTCGCCAAACATTTTGTGGATCCCTGGCAGAGGAAAGTAGGGTGGCATTGCAGTACTCACGCTTGGCGGTTTGTATAGATTTTTTGCAGTTATTACGGAGTCGTCTGTATTCATGATAATCAGAGAAGTCATTAGTGGCTTTAAATTTACCCCATTGCTTATCTCTGGCTTTCGTGAGAGAGAGAGAGTAGGTTACCATGCAGCCACTTGGTAATAGTACCTCTAACACGAGGGGCATGTTTATCCTGCAGAGAGTGGAGGATGTTAAGGAGGTTATCAAGAGTAGCTGTGGCCTCAGTAGCAGAGAGTACCGGGGACCAATCGGTGAGTGCAAGATCTTGAAGGAGTTCAGGGTTGAAGCGGGAGAAGTCCCTCACTTGCATAATTTTGTGGAGCACCTCAGGAGAGGAGACTCTCCAAACACAGTAAGTGGGGGAGTGGTCAGGTATAGAATCAGAAAAGATCCCAGACACAGAGATCCTTTCAGGCTGAGTAGTCAGGGTCCAATCCAGGAGCGAACTTCTGCCCTCAGGAGGGGAGGTGCACGTAGGAACACTAAGCAGAGTACGGCCGCGTGCTGCCAGCAGAAGCTCATACAATTTGACATTGTCACCGGACCAATTTAGGTTGAGGTCACCACATGTAAGCACCTCACTTGATGAGGTCTTGTGGCTAATATTACCAAGCAGATAGGAGAGCCCTGTGATACCCAGCTTTGGAGGGTTATAAACACAGATGATGTGGAATTTTTTGATATTACCTAGGAGGAGGAGTTACCCATGAAGAAATTCACAGGTCATGGATGGGGTAGCAACATCATATGGGACAAGAGATATATTGAGGTGACTGTTGGTTTCCCATACCAGTCCCATACCGCAACATTTGTTGCCACCGTCCTCGTTCGTAGTTCTTGTGTCTCCTGCCCTGTCCTGCAATATTTGTCCCCACCAGTTGCCTGTTTGCAATCGACTTTGTGTTGGGAGAGGAGGAGAGTCAGCTGACTGCACCTCAACAGCTGTGGTATGGTTTTTTGGGGGCAAGGGGCAGTTACATCATCACGTAGTAGAGGCACAAGGTAGGTGTCAGATGCAGTTGCAACCTGCGGGACAGACTGACACTATCGGTTTCCTCCTCACTCCTCGCACAGCATCAAATGGAGAGTCCAGAGAACAGCTGCGAGCTGGGGAAGGACGAGTGCTTAAGTGCAGGGCAGCCAGCCCAGTCAAGATACGAAAACCAAAAAGTCACAAGCACTCAGAACAAAATGTAATCCAAACTTTAGTAAAAACGAAAAAGGTTTATTGCTTAAATAAGCAAATGCTGGAAGGACAGACGCTCCTCCCTCACTACCCTATTTAGTGAGGGAGGAGCGCCTGTTCTTCCAGCATTTGCTTATTTAAGCAATAAACCTTTTTCGTTTATACTGGAGTTTGGATTATATTTCAGTGTTCCACATTGCGTGGAAATATAGAGCGGTGGTAAGGGGAGGAGCCACAGGGGGCGGGGTCACCAGGGGTGGAGCTACCGGTGGGCGGAGTCCGTCGGGATGCAATAAATGCATAAGAAACGAGAAATAAAAGTAATATGATGATCTGGAGGCCTCTGTAGTATGCAGTAGCAAATAAAAAGTGTGATAAAACATACTGGAGAACCTCTGCATTCTAGTTGCAGGTCAGGCAACAGTTTGTGAGAGTCTTAACATTTTGGTGAGCCCATACTACAACTCTTTACTAGTGCCTGCAAGGCCAAGAATCTAATCTTGGTTTCGCAGTCCTGCCCAGTGAGCTGCAGCTTCCAAATAAGGGAAACTGTCAACATGGGGCCCTCAATTGAGATAAGCATAAGTGCATTTAGCACACTGGCACTAATCTATTTCGTTCCTGCGTTTTATTCGATTCAGTGCAGAAAACCCCTCTCACAATCTGCAGTTGACATGGGTATCATTGCCAGCTCTGCCAAAGTAGATATGTTTGGATACAGGTCTACATACTTAGTAGTTAGAGCGTGCAGCACATCAGAAATAGTCTTAAAGGCCATCTTTTCCGTGAACATGAGACTACGCGAGAAGCCCATTCCAGTGCAGAAGCATCTACATCCACAACAGTAGCATACTGACCAAGAATAATCTCAAAGGCTATCACTACCATACCCTTCCAACTCTTCAATATCAACTTCCTGTATCATGCTGGGGTCAAAGATACTGAGACGCATCCAAAAGTTCTGTGCTTGAAACCTTTGCTCAATTTGAGCAATTAGGGCCCTAATAAACTTGTCATGCACAGAGGTTGTGAAATGATTCAACTGTGGTTCGCTAAATGGCAAGTTCAGGCCATTATCATTCAGGAGTACTAGTTCAGGTGACACGGAGGAGAAGTACTGACCAGGTACCAGTAGGCGTGCCCTAAGAATCTCTAAAGTGGAATGTAAATGTCTCTTTATATCAGTAAAATTCAGAGCTGATGTTTGAAAGCATTTAGATAAGATGCTAAGGTGTGGAAGTATGTCACATCATGCATAAAATAGAGAAAAACTCCCAGTTTTCCACCATATTTACTAGGCCCACAGCTTGGGGATCATGCCTTTCAGAGGCCTCTATGCAAGGACGAACAACGGATGGGAAAATCTTCCTTAGTGTGTCACATGCTGCATCATGGGACAACCACCTAACTGCTTTTGCCTGTTTAGGCTTTAAAACAGGGTTTTCCATTGCCTGCTGAATTTCTTTCAGGGCAGCCATCGCGAACAGCAGAGTTTTCATATCTGTATAAGTGATCTAGTGTTTGATTAAACTTTTTAATGGTGTTCACTTCATTTGCTGCTGCCTTTACAGCCAAGGCCTCCCGTGAGCCATACAGTGATTTTCAACAAGAATTGGGCTGACTTCTTTCAGCTTTTAGCCACCCGCTTTGCCTGCCCAGCATAACGGCTGCTCCATCACTGCCTAACCCTGCAAGGTGATCAACCGAGATTTGATTGTTATCAGAGAACTCCAGCATTTTTTTAACAATTGTCTGCCTTTCCATCAATTAGTTCCTCAAGTCCCAGGAAAGAAACTCTGGGTTTCCCTTCTTTGCAGTACATACCATACAAAATGAGCTGCTTCATAACAGCAATATCAGTTGTTTTGTCCACTAAATATGAAAAAAATTTGGCAGCCTTCAAATCTGCAAGAACTGATCTCCTGACCACCTCACCCAGAGAGAGAGAACCATTTCTCTGACAGTTCGATCAGAACGATATTTAACAGCATCAGCAATATGTATATTGTCTAGGTATTTGCATCCCAATGATTTGGCGAGATCCAGCAGTGAGCCATATTTCGTTGTGTGAGGCAGTTCATTTTTTTATTAGCCAGTACATGCAACGAAGGGATGCCACAAAAGCTTCTTGTTCCAGGGTCAGGGCCTGCTGCATTGCCTGCTCTATTCCACCTTTTGAAGCTGAAATTCTGCAGTTGGCTTCCAGTTCAGAAGCAACAACGTGAACTGAACTGTTCTGATGCCTTTTTATAGCATCTTCTATGAATGTCTTACACCCACTGAGTACCCAAACTGTTCCTGATTTGGGCATCTGTTTGTTTTATGCAAAATGCACAAAACATGCCATCATTTTCTTTGTAGTGTAACCAACAGTATTTGTTAAGCCAGCCAGTATAAAATCCTGTTGCTCTATGCTTAGAGGTGTTTTTTTCTGTATTACAGGAGGAAGTGCAAGGAGTTTTTTTGGACAATGACGTCGATATCAACCGGACCAACTGGCATTGTCCCAATCATCGACTCACAATTGTCATCTTGATCAGGATGTTTCTGTTTTTGAGTTAATTTGAAACCAGAGTTGGTTTCTGCATTGTGTACAATAAAGCTTTTTTTTTCCCTAAGTGTTGTCGTGTGTTTATTTGTCAATACAGAACGAGAACTTGGTAATGCTGGCTGAGCCCCAAATATTTTTTCTCACACAAATATTTTTTTTTTCCACTGACGAAGCAAGACTGCACAACCTCACTACTTTAAGCTGCCTGCTCAGCTGTCTTTAAAAACAACTAGCCGACTTCTCTAAACTGAAGCAGAGACTGTGACAGAGTCTATCTTCTTAATCACTGCAAGAAAATCTTATTCAAATTAATCATTATCTTATATATTAGATCAGTGAAAGCTGCTGCTTCAGGGTCCACTGTGGAGACCACACGATGATCTCTCGACTCCTCTCTCCAATCCTCACTCAGCCCACTTCAAATAATAAATTAAAACTACGTTTATGCAGTCAGTATTTTTTAGTGCAAATGTTTTTTTTTTTTTTTTATGTTAGAGTAGCAGCTGCCTGCTGAAATAAACGTAGCAAGTCAAAGAGCCCGGATTAGTTATACAGAGATGTGAATCCAACTATAGACACAAGCGCAATGATAAAAAGCCCTCCAGTGGCAGCAGCTACTTCACTAGGAGGACTTACCCCGAAGTGTTGTAGCTGCTCCACTATAGGGCTCCTCGGCTGTCACTCCGCTTGCTTCCTCCTGGATTGGCTACATGATTTGGCGCTGAGGAGTCTGCTGACCAGCAAAAGAATTACCCCGTGATCCCTGACTGGCGCTCTGCCCAAACTGCAGTTGTGCGAGTTAGGATCCGTTTTGCAAGCAGCTCCTCTTCCTTTTACGCATGCGTGACTACGGAAGACAAGTGCACGAGAACGTCGCTGCCTGGATCCCTGTGAACGTGCAGGGTGCGAGCTCCTAGCGCGAGTACAAAAATTTAAAGAAACAGTGACAGCACGCAGACTGAAAGAGTGGCGGCTATACAAGATGAGAGGCGGCCATTTAAGATAGCGTGGCGGCCCGCCTCTCAGTTTTAATGAATGGGGATCACTGTATTTTGTCCTGAGTGCTTGTGACTTTTTGGTTTTCGTTCCCCGCACAGTATCCCTTGCCAGCTCGTACAGAGATTCACAACGAGCAGAGTCCATGCTACGAGGAGAGAGAGACACATACTCTCACAGGAAGCAGTGCGCTGCTGCAAATGAAAGCATAGTCTTGCATATGTTTATTATGAAAACACAATTGTGACAAATCATTTCAACAGTGTATTTCTGCCATTTGTATCCTCGTAAAATGAATAACATATGCATGACTTGTGGGGGCTACTTTTCAGCTCGGCAAGATACACTCCCATTTTCACTATCATAACATGAAAAAAACAAGTTTGGATGCTTTTCTGTACTTTAATGTAACGCTCTCCAGGGTGTGGGGTTATTGACTGTTAATCTACACCACGGGTGCGTTGTGAGGCATGAGGCCGAAGGCCGTGTGCTCTCGCAGCACCCAGGGTGTGGCTTATCTGTCAGTAACCCCATACCCTGTTGTGGTTATTGCTTACATAAGTTGGTCTGTATTCTTAGTCTTTAATAAAGTATAATGACACATATTAGAAAAATTGATAACATCAAATGAGATGAAAGAAAAACTAAGGGGAAGTGTAGAAAAGAATATACGAGGAGTAGTGTATACTGTTAGAGTAATTTGAAAATGACTCTGAATACACAATGGAGTGGAGATGAAACGTGAAACAAATTTGTAAGCTGTTTATTCATTTAGAATTGTATTAAATGATGTCCTTACAGAGACTTGAAAATTAATTTTTTTAAATGGTACCCCACCTTGAGTCAGTTTCTTTCTAGGACTGTGGATATTTTGTTCTGTCCACACTTCTTGGCAGGTACCTTGCTGCATTAAGATGTGCCGGAAAGTCTTCAAGTTGGCTCCTCCCACCCACCCACCCAGGTAGTATAACCCTTGGCTCTGCCTAATGATGCCAGATCTTCCTTTTCCCTGGAAGGTTCAGGTTTCTTCATTAGCGCTCCCACATGTAGTAGGCCCTGGCTCTAGAATCTTCGTATTCGCTTCCAAAACTTCTTTTAAAACTCTCTCGAGTTTCGTCTTTGCATTCTTCAAACAACATGAAGTCTTGCTATATTATGACTATTGCAGTTTGCCCCAGCCTTAGAACTGCTCCGGAGGTGAAAGAGTTAACTTCCATGCAGAGCATGGAGCTTGGAGCGCGAGCTCGGTTCAGAAGCTCTGTTTGGCTGGTTTCAAACCGAAACCGTCAGATTCTTTACTCCGCCTCACTGAACAGTCGCTCCGGAGATTCCTCCTGTTGCTCGGTTCATTTCTTGGTTTAAAGCACTATTTCTCGGTTTAATTTAACCGCGATTTCATTATTTAACCGCAAAAACTGATTGGTTCAGGCTCTGTCTATGGTAATCGTAAGTAATAGATAGGGTTTTTCTCTGTGGAACTTAAGTATTATCGGTTGAGTTGAACCCGATCGAGTTATGTTAAATATAAGTTTAAAGCCTTTTAAGGCTTGTTAGAGTGCGGTTCCCGGTTCTTATCAGTTCTAAAAAAAACGGATTTCATTACGGTTTTTTCCACGACCCGTGACACGGTTTGGAACCGATAAGGGTGTCTTGCCTGGCACTGCCATCAAAAGGGCAAGTTTGTTGGTTAGGCTGGCATCATGTCTGAGAAACCCAAAAGAAAAACCGGGCCCACTGGGTTTCAACACTGTAGTGTCTGTGGGGAAGCCTTTGCCAAGGCTGACCCACACACACATATGTGTCATTGTCTGAGGTTTGACCACCTCAATTCAGACTGCCAGATTTGTAAAAATTTCCCTGCAGCCACCCTGGACAAGAGAGTGGGCAGGCTCAGGGAACGAGAGGCCAAAAAGTCCGCTGACCCGGATGGCCAGCCCGGTTCGGTGCCAACCGAACCGGAGGGAGTGCCCTCTGACCAGGGCGAGACTTCCTCGGGCAAACGAAAAGCTGGCTCTGAGGAGCCAGTTCAAGCAAAGAAATCTAAAAAATCAGCAGGTTTGGAGTCCAAAATTCTTCTCCAACTGCTGCTGAGATAGCCAGGGCAATACAGATTGTCCAGTCCTGTCCCAGTTCCTCCCGAACCGCCACTGTCTGGCAAAAGGTCGGTTCGGTCGGTTCCAGTGGTTCAGGATTATGATATAGAAGAGTTCTATGAACCAGAGGAGGGGATGAGGATTATGATCAGTGTGAATGTGACTTTGAAAGTCTGGATGTGCCCATTGAACCGGACATCTCCCCAGACAGACCTTCAGGTGAGTCTCCCCCTAGGCTTTCTGAGTCCCCTTCTCATTTTTTGTTTTATAAAAAAGTTGCTGAGACCCTCCAGCTTCCCTTAGAGGAGGCTTTGGATGAGCAAGAGGAGCCTGACTATGTGGAGATGATGGATATCCCAGAGTCCAGGAGGTTGTCCATCCCTTTACATAAATCCTTTAGAAAACAAACAATAAAAATTTTAAAAGCTCCTAATTGTGTGCCTCCTGTGGATAAAAAGATGGACAGGAGGTACACTTTGTCAGGTCCTGATACAGATTTTCTTTCACAGCAGTGCAGTCATGTTGGAGTAGTTCAGGCTGCAGCCTGTGATAAAACTAATATTCCACTGGCTTCACATCCTCCTGACAAGGATTCCAGGAAGATTGATGCCATGGCCAAAAACAATACATGGCAGCATCCTTGGGACTCAGAGACAAGCTAACTATATGGCTTATGTTGCAAGATACCAGAAATCTAGATGGGATACTGTCATGGCCTTTAGCTAAACAGGTCCCTGGCCAGCTTGCAAAGGAGCTGGAGCAGGTGGCCTTGATGGTATTGAGGCATCTAAGGTGCAGTTCCATGCTGCAGTGGATTCTAATGATGTATCCTCTAGAGTCATGGCTACATCTGTGGCTTTTCGCAGATTGGCCTGGCTCAGGTGTACTACTTTGTCACAGGATACCCAGTCTAAGGCTATGGATTTTCCTGTGGTGGGAAATTCTCTGTTTGGGAGCAGACAGAGAATTATATGAAGAAAATGGATGAATATAGAACCACTTACAGGAGTGCACAAGCCAAGGAGGCAAGCCACTCCTCAGAGGCAGCCCCCAGGGGTAGGGGTAGGCCTTTCACAGGCCTTTTACCAGACTCAGGCCCCTCTCTTCAGCCTATGTACAGAGGGTTCTTCAGAGGAGAGAGGCAGACGGGTTTGAGCAGGCCTGCTCCCACCCCTCAGCCTAAAGCCCCTGCCAAACAGGCACCCTGATGGGATGCCCAGGGTCTGCTCTCCACTACCTGTAGGGGGCAGGTTGGCTCACTTCATCCAGGACTGGCAGTCTTTAACTTCAGACAGGTGGGTCCTGGAAGTAGTGAGCCAGGGTCTGGTTCTCAGCTTCAAGAAATTTCCAAAGATGAGAGCCAGATCTTTTCCACCTACAAACCCTTTAGAGACTCTTGCTTTGGAAACAGAATTCTCAACCCTCCTGGCTCTCAGAGCTGTAGAAAAGGTTTCTCCCCTTCACCAGGGCAAGGGTCTGTACTCCAGGTACTTCCTTACCCCAAAAAAGACAGGAGGGTGGTGGCCTATCCTGGATCTAAGATATCTAAACAAGCATCTTTTAAAGCCAAAGTTCAAAATGGTGACACTGGGAATGATTTTACCCTCCCTAAGGCCAGGGACTGGCTAGCCTCCCTGGACCTCAAAGATGCCTACTTCCATGTTCTTATCAGAAGCTCCCATCAGTACCTCAGATTCGAACTGCCCTCAGGCCATTATCAGTTCAAAGCAATGCCCTTCGGCCTTACTTCTGCCCCAAGGGTGTTCACAAAGTGTCTGGCAGTAGCAGTTGCTCACCTAAGAAGGCAAAAGATTGCCATTTTTCCCTACCTGGACGACTGGCTCATTGTGGGTCAGTCTCCAGACCAGGTCAGATCACACCTGCTAGTTACTCAGCAGCTGCTTACCTCTCTGGGATTTCTTCTCAATCTTCCAAAGTCAGTTTTGGAACCTGTCCAGGTACTCACCTTTATAGGCGCAGAACTGGATACAAAGCAGGCCAGAGCCTTCCTTCCTTGGAAAGGGTAAGGACCTTAGTGGCCCTGGTCGCTCCTTCACTCTGCAGGTTTCTCGACCAGCAAGGCATTTCCTGCAGCCCTAGGGCACATGGCTGCCTCCACAGCTGTGGTGCAAGGAGCAAGATTTCAGATGAGGGACATTCAGTTCCATTTGAGAGCTTTCTGGTCTCAAAGAAGAGATCCTCTATCCAAGTTAATCCCAGTGACTCGAACCCTGATCCAGGCCCTTCAGTGGTGGCAGGATCAGAGCAATCTGAGACAGGGTTGCCTTTCATCCCTCTGTCCCATTCCTTGACCCTTACTACAGATGCATCCCTTTGGGATGGGGAGCTTACTAGGGCGACCTCTCCACCCAGGGATTATGGTCCCCTCAGGAATCTCTGCTCCACATCAATCTGTTGGAACTCAGAGCTGTTTTTCTAGCACTTCAGGTTTTCTCTGCATCTGTTCAGAACAAGGTGGTACAGGTCAGAACAGACAACACCTTTATAATGTGGTACATCAGCAAACAAGGGGGCACTCTGTCTTCGGCCTTGTGCACCGAGGCGATGAAGTTGTGGTCTCTGGCTTACTCCCTGAACACTTCCCTCATAGCAGTTCACCTCCCAGGCAAGGACAATGTCCTGGCAGATGCCCTCAGCAGGATTTCCCAGGGCCATCACGAATGGTCACTGGATCCCTAGTACGGGGATAGTGTTTGCCAGATGGGGCACTCCTCAGATAGATCTTTTCGCAGCCCCAGACAATTATCAACTTCCACTGTTTTGTTGCAGGCCCCAGTGTTGGGCTCAGTTCCCTGGATGCCTTTCTCTCCGATTGGGAAGGAAGTTTCTTTATGCCTTTCCCCTTCCCTCTCCTGTTCAAAGTACTAGTCAAAATCAGGTTTCAGCCCTGCAAAATTATCCTGATTGCTCCAGACTGGGCCAGGCAGCCCTGGTATCCACTCCTTCTGTCCTTAGCAGTCCATCTTCCCCTGTGTCTCCCCAGGAACCACAATCTGTTAACCTGTGCTCAGGGGAGAGTTTGGTATCCGAATCTCAACGCTCTCAACCTCAAGGCTTGGCTCTTGAGCAGTTAGTTTACTGATTTGCAACTTTCTCAGTGTTCTCGAAATCCTGAAGGCTGCTAGGAAGCCTTCCACCAGGGCTACCTATAACTCCAAGTGGAAAAGGTTTTCCATATGGTGTTCTGGGAAGCATGTTTCCCCAGAATCTGCTGATCTACCTACTGTATTGGACCACATGGTCCATCTTAATTCTTTGGGACTGAGACCAGCCACCCTGAAAGTGCACTTGGCTGCTGTCTCTGCCTTCATTTCAGCAGGGAAGCCCTCTTCTCTCTCTGCTCATCTTGTATTTTCCAAGTTTTTTAAAGGATTGCTTCACACCAATCCTCCATTCAGGGACCCTGCCCTGGCTTGGGATCTTAATGTATGCATTGCTCAGCTAATGCAATCCCCCTTTGAGCCTCTGTCTTCGGCAGAGCTTAAGTATTTGACTTGGAAAACTGTATTTCTGGTAGCCATCACTTCTGCCAGGCGTGATAAGTGAGTTACAGGCTTTATCAGTAGAAACTGACTTATTTCCTTTCACAGGGATAAAGTGGTCCAGGACTAACAGGAAGTTTTTGCCTAAGGTGGTTTCAGATTTCCACCTTAACCAATCTATTTCACTTCCAGTGTTCTTCACTGACCATTCCTCCTCTGGTGAGAGGAGGCTGCACAGCTTAGATGTTAAGAGGGCCCTAAGTTACTACATAGAGCGTACCAAGGGTCACATGTTTGACTCCCTCCAACTGTTTCTCACTTATGGTGAGGTTGGGAAAGGGAGACCTGCCACTAAAAGATCCATTGCCAGGTATCCATTTTGCTATCAAAAGCTGGGTAAGGTTCCCCCCTCAGGCCTGAGGGCTCACTCTACCAGAGGTACAGCTGCATCTCTAGCTGCTGCTAGAGACATCCCTATCTTGGAGATATGTCAGGCAGCTACTTGGAAGACAGTACACACTTTCACCAAGCATTACTCCCTGGATATTCAGGCCAGGAGGGATGCTCGGTTTGGCACAGCCGTGCTTCAGAGCCTATTCCTAAGTAGGTTCTGTCCTCCTCCATGGAGGTACTGCTGTGTAGTCTGCAGTAGTCATAATATAGCAAGACTTCATGTTGTTTTAAGAAAATTATTCACCTTAGTAATGTTGTTTCTTCTAATGGAGTCTTGCTATATTATGACTTCCCCCCCCAGCCTGCCCCTCTCAGAACTCCTACTTTGGGGTATGGGGTGGGTAGTCCTCTGTTGGCATTTATTGATGCCCTCTTTCATGTTTGGGTGTTGTTTATTTAGTTATTTTATCTTAATTTTCTGGTCCACTGACTTGAGTCTTTGTGTTGGGACCAGTAAAATGTGTTAATATATTAGTAGCCAGTTGGCTAGTGTAGGTTACAGCTTCCACACAGAACCTTAGTGAGTTTTTGCACGTAAAGATCTGACGGTTTCGGTTTGAAACCAGCCAAACAGAGCTTCTGAACCGAGCTCACGCTCTAAGCTCCATGCTCTGCATGGAAGTTAACTCTTTCACCTCCAGAGCAGTTCTAAGGCTGGGGCAAACTATAATAGTCATAATATAGCAAGACTCCATTAGAAGAAACATTACTAAGGTGAGTAATTTTTCCTTCTCTCGCTACCGCGATGGACAAATCTGTTCCTGTGGGTTTCGCCAGTGCCCCTGTGGGCAGAAGATGTCTCGCACCGATCCACACGCCACGTGTATCTACTGCCTGGGACATGACCACGATCTGCAGGCTTGCGATCTCTATCAGTCCTTTTCACCTTTGGTTCTGGAAGACCGTGCTGCCCGACTTCAACTGGAGCGACGGGAAAAGCGTTACCCGCTGGTTAAATCCAAGGATGCTTGTTGGGTGGTCTCCATGGCTGCAGGGTCCGCCGAGCAGCTGGAACAGCTTAAGGCCTTGGAGGAGGCGGCTAAGGCTGTGGTGGGATCCGCTTCAGCCTTCATTCTGCTACAACTGGGATCCGCCTATTGGGTTCCTTCAAGGAGCTGTGCCAGTCTCTCTCCACCAAGAGAGAGGGCCCTTCGGGGTCGCATGTTTCGCACTCTCGGAAGGAGTCGAAAAAGGACAAGTCGCAACATTGACGCTCTTGGGACCAGGAGCAGTCCCGCTCACAGGAAACATGTTTGTACTTTGGTCGAAGTTGCAGCCTGGGCCGCTGGTTTCATGGTAACCCCGTCAGACCAGTCAGCTGAGATGCCTGGTGACATGGGCAAGATTTTTCTCGAGTCGATTGGCGGGTTGTTGCCCGATCCAGCTGACTCCTTATTTCAGATGCCGGTGCCTCTGGTGCCCTCGCACGTGTCGGCTCAGCCCGCTGAGCAGGAACCGTCTCCCCCCCCCCCCCAAGGAACCTGACCAGGAGGAGCCATGGGTTTCTCTGACTCCTTTTGAGGTCCCCTGCTGGCCCCGCCGACTGTCTGTCTCGTTCCTCGACTTAAACGTCAAACAAGACTCGCCTTCTTCGGTGATCTAGCTCCCGATGCCATGGTAAACGGCAGTGCCGCTCCTCATCTTCATTCTCCTTGGGTGAGGAGAGGCTCTGGTGCAAGTTGCATCGGCGCTACGAAGACATAATGTGGCAGCAGTTTGTCCTGTCTGGGTCAAAACAGATTTTGGTTTCTACCCCAGCCATTAAGTGGCTTTCGCCCGAGCAACTGACGTTGGCCATGGCCACAGTCACTGAGGTGCCGGTTAAGGCCCTGTCGGCTAAGCCGAAGCTGGATACTCCACCGATCCAGGGGGAACCTCGCCTGAGCAACCGAAGTCTGGGGCTCCGACCGAGAGGCCTACCCCATCAGTTGTCGATCACTCTTACTCCCGACTGCCCAAAGCGGGTTGAGAGTGACACGGGTGATCACCCGCTTTGAGGACTCCTCAGAGTCCGAAGATTTCTTCATGGTCTCCCATCCTGTCGACGCCAAATCTCTTGGGTGGAGGGGGGTGTCTCTCCAACGAGGGCCCTACCTCGCTGATGGATATTTTTCGGCTCATTTCCGAATCCACGGGAGTGGAGCTCGAGCCTGTGCAGAAACTGGCCAAGTATCCCTCAGATTCTGGACAAAGTGATACTCCGATGAAGGCCTTTCCGGTGGCTGAGGCCATTGTGGGCCCAGTCTTGGAGCTGTGGCACCATCCTGCATCTTGCCCTGCGCCTTCTGCCTGCAAGTATGCGGTCCCTGTGGGGTCCCTTTCAGGGGTTTTGGAGCACCCCTCTGTGGTGGGGTTGGTGGCTGATTCCATCTTTCAGCATTCATGCAACAAAGGGGATGTGGACAGATCCCCGGACAAGGAATCCAAACAACTGGACCATTCCGGGAAGAAGGTCTATGCAGCCTCCTCCCTTAGCCTTCGTCAGGCCAGTTCAGCCGTTATCATGGCATATTTCTCCCATGCCCTCTTGGGCTCCCTGGACGAGGTGACCCCTCATCTCCCAGCGGATCTCCAGACCATGGTCAAACAGGTCTGGGACCAGGGTAGGGCAGTGGCGAAGCAACAACTCCAGATGGCTCTGGACATTGATGACTCCTGTGCCCGTTCGGTAGTGGCCACAGTGGTCATGCGCCGCAGGGCTGGGCTGCGCATCTCGATGTTTGCGGCTGATACACAACACAAGCTGGCAGAATATCCCCTTCTTGGGCATCGACCTGTTCGAGCCCAGCCTGGAGGGCCACCTCCAACGTATACAGAAGTCCATTGCCACCTTGGACTCCCACCACATCTGCACAGAAGGACAAGGGCCCCAAGCATCCGAATTGCAGGTCCTTTCATTCATCCACTCCTGTGGCCAGACTGGCCCAGCAGCAGGGCCAGCAGGCTCAATCTTGGTGTCCTCTGCCCAAGTCCGAGGCCTCCTCATTCAGGAAGCCCAGGGGAAAGGTCCCGGCGGCTGCTCCGCCAGATCCTCCTCCAAGCCTGCCCAGTGACTGGTTGGGGGGGGTGCCTCCCTCAATCCCATCACGCCTTACCTGGGACCTCTCATGGGGGACCAGCATAGCCACTTCCTTTCTGCCTGGTCCGCTGTCACCATGGACCGTTGGGTTCTTTAAATGGTCGGTCGAGACCTGCCTCTGGAATTCGAACAGGCCCCTCCATATTGAGCCTGTGCTCCACGTGGGTGGGGTGGGGGGATCCGGTAATCTGCAAAGCCTCTGTCAGCTCTCCGAGACTACTTATTTATTTTTTTGTTGACCGGTAAATGCACTAGACAAATCCTGTCTAATTTCAGGCACGACCCGGGGGAGAGGGATACAGATGAATGCCAACTGACCTTGAACCAGATGAAACTGTTAGTGTGTGTTTTTTTTTTTTTTTTAGTGAATGAGGGAAATTTGGCAGGACACCGGGAAAATTCCCCTACTCTCTTCGATAAGTGCCATGGGATCTTTAACATCCCCCTCAACTACCACCAATCCAAGCAGATGAGACTGCGGTTTAATGTCTTATCCAAAATACTGCACCTCAGAAGTGCAGCACCCCTCTCATGCTGCACTACAGTGTCAGTACTGGGATATTAACCCAAGTGCCAGATGTGGGAACTGAACCCACAGCTCTCTGATCTCCCGGCCTCTGAGGCGAGTGTGCTACATACTGAGCCACTGACACTGTTGCTCAGCTCACTTAGCTCAGCTCCTCCTCAAGGAGGTGGTGCACAGAGTAGCGGACTCTCCTTCAGACCCAGGGTTCGTTTGCAGGTACTTCCTGGTACTGAAATGGACGGGGGCTGGCACCCCATTCTAGATCTGCACGACCTGAATAAGTTCTTCAGGTCCCTCACCTTCTGGATAACTCTGGCTCAGATCATACCATCCCTGGAGCACGGCATGTGGTTCTGCCCCTAGATCTTCAGGACGCATTCTTTCACGTCCTGATCTGTCCATCCCATCAACGGTTCCTCCACTTCCAAGCTGAGGGAGCCCTTTACGAATTCCAAACCATGCCCTTCGGCCTGTCTTCAGCCCCCAGGGTCTTCACCAAATGCATGGTAGTGGTGGCTACTTACCTGAGGCGCCGAGGGGTCCGAATGTACCCTTACCTGGATGACTGGTTGATAGCAGGTCCCTCCAGGCGGGAGGTGGAGCGGTCCAGGGATCTTGGCCTCCTGAGCAACAAGGCCAAATCAGAACTCGTGCCTTCGCAGGTGGTGCAGTTCATCTGGGCAGAGCTCGACTCCCGGCAGACAGGGTGGAGGTTTTTCCTCCTTTGCCTAAGCATTTCTGGTTGGGCAATCGCGCCCTGCTTGGGACTTCCTGCGCCTTCTGGGCTACATGGCTGCCTGCACCAGCATGGTCCGATGGGCCCGCTGGCATATGCACTCCCTCCAGTGGGAACTGGCCAGCCAGTGGTCTCAGCGCTCAAGTCATCTTGACCAGCTGGTCTCTGTGACTCAGAGGATTTGGGACGGCTTCCAATGGTGGCTCGTCCCATCCCATCTGCAGGAAGGGCTTCTGTTTGTCCACCCGAACTGACGGTCATCCTGACGACCGACACCTCTCTGATGGGTTGGGGTGCCCATCTGTGGGAGCACAGAGCCCACGGACTCTGGTGCCCCCAGGAGTCCTGATACCACATCAACCTGCTGGAGCCTCGAGTGGTTTGGCTAGCCCTGACCGCATTCACTCCTTTTGTTTGGGGTCAAGTGGTCCAGGTCCAGACGGACACCACCACGACCATGTAATATCTCAACAGGCAGGGCAGGACACGCTCCTTGTCCCTCTGCAAGGAAGCTCTCTGCATTTGGTCCCCGTGCTCAGCCTGGAGGCAGATCTCCTAGCCATTCACGTGGCAGGAGCCTCTAATCAGCTGGCTGATGCCCTCAGCTGGATTGGCAGGGCATCTCACGAGGGGTCTCTCCAACAGGAGGTAGTACAAGATCTGCTCTCCCACTGGGGCTCCCCCTCTGGTGGACCATTTGCCTCCAGGGAGAAGGCGAAGTTGAGGCTGTATCATGCCTGCCCCCCTCAACAAGGTTCGCTGCAGGGGGATGCCTTCTCGAGGCCATGGACACAAGGCCTCTTCTATGCCTTCCCTTGATTCACAAAGTGCTCATCAAGGTCAAGAGGGAAAGGGCGCAGGTGATCTGGTAGCTCCAGACTGGCCACTCCAGTTCTGGTATCCAGATCTCCTCAGCCTCAGCTCCAGGCTCCCGAGGTGGCTTCCAGCATGCCTGAACCTGCTGTCTGTCAGTCAGGGGAAGGTACTCCACCTGGACCTTCAATCCCTTGCGCCTGATGGCCTAGTTCTTAAGCGGCTATGGTTCCAGTCCTTGGGTCTCTCCGATGTCCTCAGCATTGTTGAGGCTTCCCTTAAGGCATCGACCCAGAAAATGCTATGCTGTTAAATGTATCTGAGGATCAGTGGCAGGATTTTTTGGACAATAAATTAATAAAAAGGGAACTAGGAGAGCTTCAGTAGCAGGCAAGTAGTGGAATAGCAGTATAATGTGGGGAGTGGTGCAATGCAGTGGCTGTGGGGCAGCCATATTCAGGCAGACCTTCTGGACACTGAGGTGCTGCCCTATCTGCACACATCTCTCTGGACTGCGGGATGAGGTAGCCAAACTCAGAGTGGAAGTAAACTGGGTCAGGAGTACCATCACCCCTATCCAGAGACCACCCAATCCAATGCAACTGCCTCAAAGGATGCTGAGAACGAGGAGCACTTGGATGACAGTGGGCTCAGGGAGGTTTAGGCGTGTCAGGCAGAGGCACATCCCAGATCCTATTCCACTCAAGAACTCATATGCCACACTGGCAAACGGGGACAACCAAATAGAGGTACCCAGAGAAGTGGAAGGAAAGGATGTGGAGGTTAGCCAAGGAGGTGACCTCAGCGGGGAGAGCAGTGGACCCCAGAGGAGGAGGAGGAAGCGAATTCTGGTGGGGGACTCCATCATAAGAGGGATCCAGCTAGGAACACAGGAGGGGGAGGACAGGGAGGTGAGGTGCCTACCAGGTGCCACGGGATGGAAGGAGGATCCTGGGGATCACTGGGAAGGCAAGACAGGAGGGTGAGCTGGATGTCATTATCCACCTAGGTACTAATGATGTGGCAAATGGGGAGCCAAAGGAAGTTCAGTAAGAGTTTAGGAAATTGGGGAGGGTTTTCAAGCGAGTAGCTACTTCTGTCACTTTCTCAGAAGTACTACCTGTGAGAGGCAAGGGAGAGCATAGGGGTGCATGCACCAGGAACTTTAACTCATGGTTGAATAACTGGTGCTGTGAGGGACGGTTTGGATTCATTGGTGATTGGGGACCCACCTGGAGGGATGGAGTTTGTTCAAGCCTGACGGCCTGCATCCATCCTGGAGGGGAATCCAAGCACTCAATGATAAGTTTAAATGCTACATTGACAAGCATTTAAACTAGCAAAGGGGGTTGGCAGGCCAGCAAGGAGGGTATCTACTTGCTCACCCCCCACAGCTAGCAGTGGAACCAGTGAACTGGAGGAGTGGCTATCTCTACAAAGCAGTGTGCAAAAGATGGAGATTAGCGCCAAGAGATGGATAGGCAGAAAAGGGGCAAAATTCAGCAGAAGGGCAGACAGCAAGGAGAACCAGGGATAAAGGACAACCAAGGAAGGGGCTGGAGTAGAACTGCTAAACAGTCTAGGGAGGTCAAATCATGGAAAGCCATGTGTGCAAATGCCAGGAGCCTTAGCAACAAGATGGAAGATCTGGAGGCTGTCATGGTACAGTCAGACCTGGATATTGTGGCCATCACTGAAACCTGGTGTAATGATAACCATGACTGGGAGATGGCCATACCTGGCTACAACATATTCAGAAGAGACAGGGCAGGTAGGAAGGGAGGAGGAGTGACACTGTATGTGAAAAATGACATAAGGGCCACAGAGATCCAGGAGGAACAAAATGGGGGAGAGATACTGTGAGTTAAGCTGGAAAGGAAAATGGGGCCAGCCATCCGCACAGGTGTGGTCTATAGAACACCAGCCCAGGAGGAAGAAACAGATAGGGAGCTGATGCTAGCCATCCAAAGGATGGCAGACAAGGGTGAGGTAGTACTGGTTGGAGACTTCAATATTCCAGACGTGGACTGGAGCATCCCAGCAGCAGCATCAACTAGGAGCAGATTTATCCTGGACTCCCTTCAGGGTGCCTTCCTCCACAACTGGTCATGGAACCAACTCGGCAGAAGACAATACTGGACCTTGTGCTCACAAACAGGGACAGTGTGATGGGGGTAATAGTGGGGGAGCACCTGGGGA
This sequence comes from Neoceratodus forsteri, assembly GCA_016271365.2. Lineage (NCBI taxonomy): Eukaryota > Metazoa > Chordata > Ceratodontiformes > Ceratodontidae > Neoceratodus > Neoceratodus forsteri. The sequence continues at coordinate 232,858,292 of CM057458.1, forward strand.
ACAGTGACCACCAGTCATTGTGGTTTGAAATCACAGAAAGAGCAGACCCAAACCACACAAAAACACGTATCCTGGATTTTAGGGGGGCAGACTTTGGGAAAATGGGGAGATACTTGAAAGAGGCATTAAGGGGAATGGGGCAGGAATCAGGGGTTGAGGAACAGTGGGCAGTATTTAAAACTGGGATTACAAGAGCAACAGAATTAAGCATTAAGCACATTGGCAAGAGGAAAAGGAAGATGAGACCATTATGGTTTTCCAAAGAGGTAGCAAAGAAAGTGAAAGCCAAAAAGATTGCATTCAGGCAATACAAAAAGACACAGGCAGAAGGGGATAGAGAGAAGTACCAGGAGAAGCAGAGGGAGTCAGGGAGGTCAGTAAGGGAAGCCAAAGCTCAGACAGAAGAACACATTGCAAAATCAGTGGGTAGAGGGGACAAAACCTTTTACAGGTACTTAAGTGAAAAAAGAAAGGCAAAGGGAGGGATAGTGAGACTGAAGGGGGAGGATGGGGGCGGCGTGGAGGATGACAACAGTAAAGCTGACGCGTTGAGCAGGTATTTCTGCTCAAGTCCTTACTGAGGAAGAGGGTGGTAATGGGTCTGAAGGGAGTACAAGGGGTGAGAATGGTGCAGAAATGGACACAAGTCCCTTTACACGAGAAAGGGTCCTGAAGGAACTGGAAGTAATAAGAGTTGATAAAGCAATGGGGCCAGATGAGGTGCACCTCAGGGTCCTTAAAGAACTGAGAGAGGTGATGACTGAACCTCTGGCTATCCTGTTTAGCCGATCACTGGAAACAGGGGAGGTGCCCAAAGACTGGAGGACAGCAGATGTAGTCCCCTTATACAAAAGTGGGAACAAAGAGGAAGCAGGGAACTACAGACCAGTCAGCCTCACCTCGGTAGTGGGGAAGATCATGGAAGCACTACTGAAGGAGAGATTGGTGGAACATCTGGTTGTCAGTGGACTACAGGATCCAAGGCAGCATGGTTTTACCAGGGGGAGGTCATGTCAGACCAACCTGGTTGAATTTTTTGACTGGGTGACTAGGGAGGTGGATCAGGGGAGGGCAGTGGACATGTCCTATCTGGATTTCAGCAAGGCCACATAGAAGACTGTTACACAAACTGGGGAATATGGATGTGGGCAGCACAGTAGTGTGGTGGGTAGGTAACTGGCTGGGTGGCAGGACACAGAGGGTGGTGATAAATGGCTGTCACTCCACAGAGGGAAGAGTGACCAGTGGGGTACCACAGGGATCAGTGCTGGGACCGGTCCTATTCAACATCTTAATCAGTGACATTGCGCAGGATCTAGAAGGCAGAATTTCACTGTTCGCTGATGACACAAAGCTCTGTAACAGAGTAGACACACCAGAGGGTGTAGACAGAATGAGAAGGAACCTTCAGAAACTTGAAGAATGGTCAGGGGTTTGGCAGTTGAAATTCAGTGCAAAGAAGTGCAAGATAATGCATATGGGGCACAAAAACCCTGGCACAATATATCAGTTTGGGGGGTGAGGATATAGCATGCACCAAGCAGGAAAAGGATCTTGGGGTTATCATCTCTGATGACCTCAGGGTAGGGAAACAGTGCGACAAGGCAGCAGGTAAACCAAATAGGATGCTGGGATGCATAGACAGGGGCATCACCAGCAGGAAAAGGGAGGTCATAATTCCACTATACAAGACACTAGTGAGGCCTCACCTGGAGTACAGTGTACAGTTCTGGAGACCTTTCCTACGTAAGGACCTAGACAGGGTAGAGAAGGTTCAGAGGAGGGCAACAAAGATGGTACGTGGATTGCATCACAAGTCCTATGAGGACAGGCTGAAGGAACTGAACATGTACTCCCTGGAGGAGAGGAGGGAGAGAGGGGATATGAGCAGGAATACACTATTTTTAAGCGAAAAAGATGTTCCAGGACTAGAGGGCATTGGATGAAGTTGGAGGGAGGACAATTCAGAGGAAACATGAGGAAGAATTTCTTCACAGAATGGGTGGTGGACAAGTAGAACACCCTGCCAGAGGAAGTGGTGGGGGCTGAAACAATCACGGGATTTAAGAATGCATGGGATAGACATAAGGAATTCTGGAGGTAAGGGGCAACAGACTTCTAGGAAAACATAAACTGAACTTACAAGCTCAAATGAGCAGACTGGGTGGGCCTTAGGCCCTTATCTGCCGACACTATGTATCTATGTATCTATGTAAATGGAAGAGATTCTCCATCTGGTGTCGGGGCAAAGGGTTGGACCCATTGTCCTGTCGAGTGGCTTGCATTTTGTACCATTCCTGGTCCCTCTTCCAGGAGGGACTTTGGGCGATGACCCTAAAGGTGTACCTGGCAACCATCTCTGCTTACCGGGCACGGGCCGGTCAGCAGTCAGTGGCGCAGGAGAAGGTGGTCTGGCACTTCTTCAAAGGCCTAGATCACATATGTCCTCCAGAACGTGAACCTCCATCTCCATGGGATCTACTGCTGGTTTTGGCAAAGCTCATGGGCAAGCCATTCGAACAGATGCAAACATGTGACATCTCGCATTTGTTGTGCAAGACCGCCTTCTTGGTGGCTATCACATCAGCCAGAAGGACTGGGGAGTTACAGGTGCCTTTTTGAGAGTCTCTTTACCTGGTCTTCCACAGGGACAAGGCTGTCCTGCGCCCACACCCGAAATTCCTTCCGAAGGTGGTGTCGGAGTTTCACCATAACCAGGTGATTACTCTGCCAGTGTTCTACCCCAGTCACACCTCAGAGGCAGAGTACAGGCTCCATACTTTGGACCTGAGACTAACGCTCGCCTACTACAAAGAGCAAACGGCGGATGTTCGGGGGGAGGTTCGCCAGCTGTTTGTCACCTATGCTGAAGCTGCACCTTGCACACCTGCAGCCAAGTGGACAGTAGCTCGATGAATTACATCTTGCATTGACCCTTGCTATAGGTTGGCGGGTAGGGAGCCTCCCATAGGGCTTAAGGCTCATTCCACACACCATACCGCTACATTGGTGGCTGAATCTAGGGACATCCCTATCCAGGAAATCTGCAGGGCTGCTACCTGGAAGTCGGCACACATCTTCATTCCCCATTACCACATCAACCTCGTCACACTGGGATGCCTGTTTTGGAGCCTCAGTTCTCCAGTCCCTTTTTCCTAAATGGGGGGAGGGTCTTGCCTCCCTCCTCCCAGAGAACAGCTAGGAGTCTGCCAAGAAGTGTGGATAGAACAGGTTACTCACCTGTAACAGTTGTTCTAGGAATGGTATGTTGTTCATCCACACTAACCCATCCGATCTCCCTGGCTTCGACGCACAAGCCTGGCTTCCAGCGGGCCAAGATCTGGCGTCATGGGGCAGAGCCAAGGATTATACCACCCAGGTGGGTGGGAGGAGCCAGCTTGAAGACTTTCTGGTACATCTTAAAGCGGCAAGGTACCTGCCAAAAAGTGTGGATGAACAATATATATACCACTTCTAGAACTGCTGTTACAGGTGAGGAACCTGTTTTTCTTGGTCGTTCATACCATTCTTGAACTTCTCCAGTCTTATAGTGGCTCCCTTTTCTATCAACACTTTTTCAGAATATTTTTTACTGTCTCTTCCGACATTGTGTATTTTTTTTTCCCCATTTCCGGAAGGACAGGACAAACCAGAAAGGTGGCGGGGTGCTATCATGTATGTTAAGAGCTCCCTAAATACACTTCATATAAGTCCCCCTGGGCTGGACATTGGGGCTTCTGAGTGCGTCCTAGTCAAACTGCTGTTGGGAGGAATTAAATCCTTAATGATAGGGTGTGCCTACAATCCGCCAAAGGTGGCAAAAAGTGAACTAGATCACATCACTAATTACGTGGCAAATAACCTGATGAGTGAGCTAATACTTATGAGTGATTTTAACCTTAACTGGTTGAACAATGGGGTAAACAAGTCTGCTATAACAGATGTGTCACTTACCCAATTAATTATTGAACCAATGAAGCTAAACCCCAAGTCTGGAAATCATGCACTTCTTGACTGGATACTAGTCAGCCAACCTGATGGAATTAAAGTGGCCGGCTTATTACCTGACTCACTCAGTGACCATTCTCCTGTCTTCTGCATCTGGAGGAACAACTCCCCCAAAGATCTTGATTGCCCAAAACCTCTTCTGGTTTGATCAAGCTAAGTTGTTCAGTAACTTAAAAGAAATACGCTGGAATAACCTCAAGAACCTTTCTGACATTGACCAGGCCCTTGATTTCTTCATCCACAATTTAAGCGTTCTCAATAAACATGCCCTTTTGAAACAACGCAGAGTTCGTGGCAAATGCTTGTACTGGCTGGATCGAGAACAAAGGAAACGAATGAAACTCTGGGATAAGACATGGGTTCAATTCAAACTCTCCAGTGAGCACACTGATAGGCTGAACTACAGGACCTTGAGGAACAACTGCAAAAAAGAGCTTAAAAAAAAAAATATGCTATATCGGGTCCCTCTAAACCAAAATCCTCTCTGACCCTAAAAATTTCTGGAAACAAATCTTTTAAAAGCAGCCCATGACAAAGCTTCACCTGTAGGGTGTAGAAAGCCAGTCCAGGGTGGAATATATAGCATACATCAGTGTGTGATATGAGCAGCACTAAGCACAAAGTGGCAGATATTATTGTAAGTTACATCCCACATAGGTACAGATGATGTAGGGGAATTGAGACATAGTGGTACACAATTAAGGAGGCTAGGAAAAAGGATCCCGGTAGCAATGGCCAGTCTAGCCCTTGCTGTTTAGACTGGCTCTCACCTGAAAGCCCAACCCCAGTTTGAAGTTTACTGACTTATAGGCAATGTCCATATGGTGGGAGAAGTTTTGTGCAGGATCTGAGGTAACAGCAAGGCACTTAAACAGGAACACACTCTATCACTTGCCCAATCGAGGCCATGGACTGAGATCTTCAGGCCAGGAGCAAAGCTTTGGTTTATAGCCAAATAGCATGGACTTCATGTTCTGGGTGTTCACAACTAATTTATGCCACATCAGCCAGTTTTGGATGTGACCAAAGTCTGTATTCTGTTGTAGTTCATATTGGCCACATTACGGGATCTGTAGTAAATCACAAGGTCATCAGCTCAGAAAAGACTACTGCAGTGCACCAGGGACTTAGGGTGGTCATAAATGAAGAGAGAAAATAACATTTTGCCCAGAATTGAACTTTTGGGGACACCAATGGATTTTGGGATAATCTTGTGAAGAAATTGCCAATTTTTACCTGTTGGCAGCGGCCAGTGAGGTAGGTAGCTAGTAAACGGTGAAAGTGCTACAGGGGATGCACCTAATGCAGAGAGCTTTCCAAGATGGATTTTATGGTTTACAATGTCAGAGGCCCTAGATAAATCAATAAATACTGCTCCAGCGGCCAGTCCATCATGCATATCGGAGCCAGTATAATTTGAGTTTTAGGAGAGCAGCAGTGGATCTTCGAGAAATCTCTTTCATCAGGACACACCTTTGGAACTATAACCACCCCAGTGCTAGGATGGCATGGAAACGTTTGCAAGCAGTTAGCCAAGGGCTGCCCATGACAACTTAAGCCATTGGCATTTATATAAACATGGACAGCCCCATCTCTTCAGTTCTTTTTGTGCTGTCGATCATACTCATTGGATCCACCATCAGAAATGTCACTGCTCATGGCCGCTATTTTATTTTTTTCATATACTCAAGTGTCAGTGGCTCAGCAGGTAGCACACTTGCCTCTGAGGCCGGAAAGTCAGAGGGCTGTCAGAGAGCTGTGGGTTCAGTTCCCACACCTGGCAGAGGTGTGTCGGAGGGCTGTGGGTTCAATTCCCACACCTGGTACTTGGGTTACTACTGACACTGTAGTGCAGCATGAGGGGGGTGCTGCATTTTTGAGGTGCTGTCTTTTGGATGAGACGTTAAACCAAGGTCCCATCTGCCTGTTCTGGTGGTAGTTCAGGTGGATGTTAAAGATCTCATGGCAGTTATTGAAAAGACTAGGGGAATTTCCCTGGTGTCCTGGCCAAATTTCCCCCATTCACTGGACATACCATTAACTTAATCTGGTTCAAGGTCAGTTGGCACTCATCTGTTGGGGGGGGGGGGTCAAGGGCTGCAGGTGGGGTGCTAGCTGCACACTCGAGCAGACTTGATAGACTGTGGTGTGTTTCTGCTGGCAAGTAGTAAGTGATCATTTTATAGGGATTTTCGGTGATCTGTATGTTGTCAAAGGAGCCACCTAAAGTCTTTGAGTGTATAGAGAAGATCTGCACTGGAGACTTCCATGATGTCTGTGTCTGCTGCTTAGGCCTCTCTCACAACATGAAAGCTTATGAGATCTTCTGGGGGTTCAACTCTGCAGCCAGGCAATGCAGAAAGGGGGCTTTGGGGAAGTTCCTCCTCCAAACGACTGTTGAAAGAATGGAGAAGTAGCTTCAAGAAAAAAATCGCATTGCCAAGCCCGTCGACCAATTTGTGGTCGCTGAAGTCCCAGGAAAATCTTCAGGGAGTGTCAAACTAGCACTGGGACAACGACAAGGCCTCCCCAGCGGGATCCAGGTTGCCCCTGCGGATTATAGGTACAACCTCTGCTTCAACATCACCCCCAAAAAAACAACCAGACTCCAAAGTTGGGACTTGGCATGGCACCATCGGGCCCATTAGGCCTGTATGTTGTCATCTGATGTCCAGCCTCTGTCGACCACTCCAGTCGTGCCTACTAACCAAAACGGCGCAGACACACAGGCAGTACTTATCACATTTTCAGACATAATAATCAAGTCACTCTGTTCCAGACGTAATCAGTTTGTCTACTGCCTGGCCTCCCTGTTACAGGAGGCCCATTGATGGGAACTCCCTTAAATACCCCATCGACAACGCAAGGTATTCCCTTACAAAATAGACCTCAGCTGCTGCTGACGTCGCCGGTGCAGTTCTTCATTCACCTTGACTATTGAATCAGTGATGAATATGATTATAATCCTGATCTTATGATGCACGAGGAGGAAGACTATGCTTAGAGCCAGTATGGACAGGGCACCAACTCCACAGTCTCCTCCTGTAGTGAAGACTCTTGTGAAACGGTGATGATCACAGCTGCCAATAACCAGTCCGGGGCGTCTAGGCACCGGAGCTCCCTTCCTTCTGATTAAAAAAATCTGGGAAGCTGGATGTCATAGGCAAGCGTACATGCCTTTGCCTCATTGGGCATACATATTGCTAATTACCAGGCCCATATGATAAACTATATCAGACACACTCTGGAGGAAGGCTAAGGATTCTGCATAGGCCTTACCTGAGGGTCTACTAAGCAACATTTAATTAAAGCGCTTATGATTGGTACTGATGTGGGAAAGCATTTGATCCGTATAGCTTATATTTTTGATGCCCCTAGCAGGGCCACAGCATCTATCATATGTCTCGGGCTGGAGCCTTGGCTTAGAGTATCAGGTTTGCCACTGATGATCTGCAAACAGTTCTTGGTGCCCCATTCAGATGGCAGAAGCTGTTTGGCTACAGTGTGGAAAAAGCTTTGAGGAATCTTCAGTCATCTGGCGAGACTCTGAAGTCTGTACATTCCTTATACAATACCCACCAGAGGGGTAGGAGCAGGGGTAACTTTCACCTATCTACTGTCAGGGGGCTGCATCCCGTCTGCAGAGACCAGGGGCGATGCAGAGGTGAGGCTTTGCCAGTCCCCCACCACAACTCTGGGTACCCATTTAAAAGAACCTAGAGGTAGTGGAACCAGTGGCTCCACCCCCACTGGCTCAGCAGGACTTCTTATACATGCCACAACCACCTTTACCTCCAGGAGTAGATGTAGAGGGTTGCCTATCCCTCCACTTGAACAGTGGAGGGAAGCGATGACAGACGCTTGGGTTCTGGATATCATAGAGAAGGGTCATGCTGTGTAGCTTCTGGACAACCCTCCAGATCATCCACCAGTGGTGACAACATACCCACCAGGGCACATGTCCCTGTTGCTAGATGAAGTACAAACTTTGCTTTAAAAATGGGCCTTAGAACCTATAACTCTAGGACAGAGGAACACAGGTTTTTATTCCAGATACTGCTTCATCTCAAAGTGGACAGGGGATCTGAGGCCTATTCTGGATACAAAAAATCTGAATTTCATCTGAGCTTCCTCTTCCGGGGGCAGCATTACCAGTTCAAAGTGTTGCCCTTTGACATATCCTAAGCACCATGTGTCTATAACAAATTCATGGCTCTGTAATGGCAGCAGCTTTTCACAGGGATGGCCTATATGTGTTTCCTTACCTGCATGAGTGGCTATTAAAAGCCCACTCCAGGGACCAACTGCTGCAGACCCTCGCTTGAACCAGACAGATGTTCAGTGCCCTGAAGGTGACATACCAAAGTCAGTATTGACATTCTGCCAATGACTGTAGTACAGTAGGGCAATTCTGGACATGGCCAGGGATCCGTGTTCCTGCCTCTGGACAGGCAGACTGCCTGATTGACCACGCTCAGTTGGTGCATGACAGCTATTATGTCTCAGCAAAGACATTTCTACGCTTTCTGGGACTCATGGCAGCAGCCATTTTTATGGTGCTGCTCGCCAGACTGCATATGCGGATCCCACAGACCCTGAGAGTTCAGTGGGATCAGTTGGCAGATGATCTAGAACAGATGGGTCTAGTCACGTCTCCCTTGTGCAAAGCGCTCAAGTGGTGGATGGAATGCAAGAACCTGCTCAAGGGCATACTATTCTTTATTTCTTCCCCAAGTCATAGCCTCACCACGGATGCTTCAGGATTGGGATAGGGAGCCCACCTAGGACCTCTGCAGACACAAGACACGTGGGATCAGGTGAAGCACACTTTCCATATAAATGTCCTGGGAATGAGTGGTCCTGTACAAACCTCAGGCCTTCCAGAACCACTTGTCCCCAGGTCTTCTGTTAATACAGATGGAAAAAAGGGGCACTTATTTGAGAGTTTTGTATTGGGCTCTGGAACACAGTCTAGAACTATTAGCAGTACATGTTCCAGGTGTCCAAAACACATTGGCAGACAAGCTAAGCAGGTCGTACTGCAAGATGCATAAGTGGGAACTGCTGACCTTCGTGGTCAGCCTATTCGAAAGATGGGGTCATCCAGAGATTTACCTCTTTATGTTCCCCCACACAACACAGAACAGCTGCGTTTTCCCACTTGCACCAGGGTCTTGAGTTTGTTTTGGCAAAATGCATTGTCCTGCTTTTGGAAAGGGAGGTTTCTGTATGTCTTCCTTCCCTTCCTGCTAATTCAGAGAGTACTAATCAAGCTGAAGATGGAAGGGGCAACTCTACTCATTGCTTCCCTATGACCTTGGCAGATATGGTATCCCCTGAGTCCATTTGGACTTAAAGCCCCTACATCTGCACACATGGCTCCTGAAGCCGTAGCCATAGCTCGTTTTTGGGGTATCGCAGAAAGTGGCGGATGTTCTGGTGGCTCCTAGAAAACTAGCCATCAGACATACCTATTCCATGAAATGGAAGTGGTTAGCTTTATGGACCGCTTCGCATAACCTGGATCAGTTTACCTGTCCAGTCATTCAGGTTCTACAGTACCTCCTGTCCTTTAACGAATTCAGGCCTGCAGTATTCCTCAATCAAAGGTGCACATGGATGGGATATCAGCTTTCCATCTGCCTGTGGACGACCGTATGGTTGCTCAGCTGGAGGTAGCCTATACATTCTTGAGGGACATTTTATACGTAAAGCCTCCTATTCGATATCCAGTCTCGGCTTGGGACTTGGAAATATTTACTTTGGCTCCCCTTGAGCCAGCTGCAACTTGTGGCTTACATTTTCTTTCTTGGAAAGTGTTAGTTTTAGTTGCAGTCACTTCTGCTCAAAGGATTTCAGAGCTACAGGCTCGAATGTGTGAGCCTCCTTATTTGATTTTCCACAGACTGTGTACTAATCCTAAGTTTCTACCAAAGGTGGTGTGTGAATTTACTATAAATCAAATTATCTACCTGCCAGCGTATTATCCAGAGCATGCCAGTCCAGGGGAAGCATTGCTCCATACTTAAAATGTACACAGAATACTCTGATACTATACACACCGTATGAACTGTCGAAAGTCCTTGCAGCTTTTTGTTTCATTCACCCCTGGGAACGAGGGTGCTCCAGTTTCTAAATGGTGCTTGTCCAAATGGCTAGCACACTGTTATGTCCTGTTACAGGAAATATGGTAAGGAACTTTCTGGTGTGGTTCGTGATCATTCTGACAGACATGGCCACTTCTATAGCTTGTTTTCGGAATGTAGAGATCTGTGCAGCTGCCACATGGAGTACTGTCCATACCTTCATTAAGCATTAGTCTGGACATTCTCTCTCGTATTGGAGTTGGGTTTGGCCTCGCTGTGCTGCAAGGCCTACTATCATAAGTCTGTAGGCTCCAGCTGCCCAGACTGTTCACTGTTTTAGTACTGCTTGGGACTTTTTTTTTTTAATTGTTTAACCAGGAGTAGCACACTAAGCTGAAAGCTTTTTTTACAGGAGCAACCTGGGAGCATAGGGAAGTTAAGTGACTTGCTCAGGGTTACACAGTATGCAAGTGGAAGCTATGGGATTCAAACCCTGGGCTGGTCTGCTGGATGTCACCAGATTTGCAGCTCTGAACCTTAAGCCACTGTGCTATACTGCCTCTCAAGACTTGTTCTGAAGGTGTGGCCTGATGAATGAAAGAGATACTCAAAGAAAATAGAACAGTTATATAAAAACCTTACCATAATAGTGGATCTTTGAGAGACACTTTCACTAAGCCATGCCATCCCACCTTCCTTCCACTCCCTAGGGGTTGAGACCAGGGGTCCTGATACTGCTGTCTCCAATCTTATCAGTTCCAGCACTCTGTCTTGCCTGTTCTGTGGCGTGCTGGGGTCTCTACTGGTTCCCCACAGGGAAGTCCTCAGAGCATGATCTCCAGCAGGGAAGTGAGGAGAGGAGGGGCCACCCACGTTTATGTAGATGCCGCTGATGTCTGAAGTTGTCATTGGGTGACCCCTGGCTGAGTGCTTGCAAAAGTTTCTGTGTGGTCCAAGTACTGGCATGGTTATAGTTTCAAAGGTGTGACCTGGTGAAATTGAGGCTCTCGAAGATCTACTGTTAGGGTGAGTTTTTACATACGTGTGCTTTCTGTGACCCTTTTTAAACCACGTTGGAAGTCTGAGAGGGACAGTTTTGTAAGATCGTTGGAGGTGAACTAGTCTTTCTATACGCTTGCATAAAGTGGAGAGAATAGCAATATCTACACCTCCCTCCAGCATCACAAACTCCATTGTCTGGTTTAGAGTCTTTGACTGAGACTAGATCAGAATGTGGTCTGCTGATCTCAACTGTCTCTCTGCCTGAAGAAAACATACCACTGCTTTACCATACTCTCCCTCCACCTTGCTGTGCTACTCTCTCCTTGTCTTTTAAAAAAAAAAAATAAAAAGATGGTTGAGGTTGCATGCATGCAATTGCGGGAGTGAGTTTCATTTAATGAAACTGCAAGCAGAGATTGTCTCTCCCCTTCTAATGTGCTGTATGGCAGGAATCAAACAAGGTGAAGGTGGTGCAGAGGATACAAGATGGTGTACAAAAAATGGAAGTGCCTGGAGGAGAGGACTGCTTCACTGAAGTATGCAGGGGACAAAAACAATAAACTGATGTGAATCTCTCTGCAAAAACCTGATCAGGGCTCCCACCATAGACTAATTACATTGCTTATTTGATATACAAAGTAAGGAACAATAGACATGTGTTTGCCAATTTTTAAAGCATACATAGTGCTTCTTTGCACTGGAGCACTGTATGTAACTAATTCATGTTTAATTGTAGCAGGCAAAGCTATAATTTCTGGGATGGGGGAGTTACTGGGGTTAGAGCATTTACAATGCAATTAATCAAACTTTAATTCTACTTTCTACAGCTATTTTACTACTTAAGGGATTGCATTTCTGTAAGGAATAAGACATCTGGAGGGATAATGCAGCAGTGTGGTAGTGTACTGACCAGGGCCCTTGAGAGGAATCTGGACCCTGGGGAAAGTTCAGACTCTGGGGCCCTCACCAGCGGGTCACCTTCCCCCAGCAAAATACCCAGGGAGCGGAATATCGTATTGGGGGGGCATGCCCTTGAGGTTACCAAACTGGAGAGGGACCTGGGCATATTCATTTCACAGGACCTAAAGGTGGCAAAGCAATGTGAAAAGGCGGTGGCAAGGACCAGTAGGATGCTGGGTTGTACCAGTAGGGGAATAACTAGCAGGAAGAGGGAGGTCATCATGCCCTTGTACAGGCAGCTTGTCAGGCTGCACCTTGAGCATGGGGTCCAGTTCTGGATGCCATACCTCAAGAAGGATGTGAATAGGGTGGAGCACGTCCAGTGGCGGATGACAAAAATGGTAAAGGGACTTAGTCACCTGTCATATGAGGAATGGCTGAGGGACCTTGGCATGTCCTCTCTTGAACAAAGAAGGGAAAGGGGGCGACATGATTGAGACCTTCAACAGGGAAAGGGGGCAACGTGATTGAGACATTCAAATATATCAAGGGTATCAACAGGGTACCAGTAGGGGGACATCTTCCAGCTATCGGAGCAATCGAAAACAAAGGGGCATGATATGCAGATAGTAGGGGGGAGGTTCAGGGGAGACATCAGAAAATTCTATTTTACGGAAAGTGTGGTGGAAAACTGGAACAGACTCCAAAAGGAGAAGGTGGTGGGGGCAAGAACTGTGGGGGGATTAAAGAGCGTGGGACAGACACCTGGGGTCTGTTAGTTCCGGAGGGGAGGCCGTGGGTGTAAGGCAATAGCAAAGTCCTAGCGGCTTGCTTGGCAGACTGGGCGGGCCTGGCGGTCCTTTTCTGCCAACACGTTCTATGTTCCCATGTTTCCAAGACGGGTCAGAACATCTTCAAGCCGGCTCCTCCCACCCACCCTGGTGGTAAGTCCCTCGGCTGTGCCCCGTGACACCATATCTGCCTTTATGCTGGAAGAAGCAGGTTCCTTCCTTACCACTCTCATGCTGAGTAGGCTCTTTGCTGTAAAATCTTTAGATTTCCTTCCAAGTTAATAAAGCTTTGTCTTCAGTCTCATTCGTCTCCACCATGACGAATGACAAGTCCGTTTTAAGGTTCTGGAGATGCATCTGCGGGCAGAAGATGTCCCGAACGGATTCACACACACCGTGTATGTACTGCCTGGGCCATGAGCACAATCCCCAGGCCTGCAACATCTGTCATACCCCACCATCCTTCTGTTCTGAGGACTGTTGTGCCCGCTTAACTGTGGGCCGTCTGAGCGAATTGCATCCGCTGGTCAAGTCTGGTGGTCTCCCTGGCTGCGGGGGTCCTCCGAACAGTTAGCAGCTTTCGAGGAGGAGGCGACCCAAGTCACAGCTCAGACCTTCTTGGCTTCAGCCTTTCTGTCACTCTCTCTAGCTGGGTGCCTCCTTCACGGAGGGTGTTTAAGGACTTGTGCCAGGCACCTGACTCATGACCAGGGCCCTTCATCCGCACACAAGTCCAAACCTAAGGAAGAGACAAAAAAAATGGTCTCGCTGTCAATTGTGGGATTGGGAACACTGTCACTCTCAAGCTTCCAATTCCCACGCTTCACTAGATCCGACTTCGGTTGAAACTTCGGCCCAGGCCAGCAGCTCCACTAACTCAGTCAGGCCAGTTGGCCGAGACGCTGGTTGATCTTCCAGCCGAGATCTTTCTTGAGCTGGTTGACCAGTTGTCAACCGAGGAGGCTGATATTCTTTGTCCAGGATTCCAGTCCTGAATCAGACCCCTGGATCAGTCCACTGACCTGCTACCTCTGGTTATTGACTGGAATGAGAGGTGCCCCAGCTCTCACCAGCACCCTCTGAGGCCTACCACCGGTTCCCCTGGCAGTCAAAGTCCCCGTCTTATTCTCATGGAATGGGCGGCTCGCTTCGCTCTAGATGCCCGGAAAAGAACCGCCACCACTGTTCTTCATCCTTGTCGTCCTCCGATGAGGTGCAAGTTACGTTGATGCTACGAGGATCTCATGTGGCAACAGCTGGTGTTCTCTGGTATGAAGCCTGTGCTGGCTTCTACCCCGGCTATCACCTGACTTTCACTGCAGAGGCCAACTCCTTCTCCGCCACAGAAGCTGACCAGATTGGTCCCAGCTCAGCCTCCCCTGGTGTCTCCGCCAATTCCGGTGGAGCTGCTGCCTAAACAGCCGAAATCCAGCACTCCGACCAAGGAGTCTCAACTGGCTACGGGGTCTCCTGCATTGGCTGTCGGTCACAGTCATCCCTGACTGTCTGCAGAGGTTCAGTGGGGAATTAGAGTCAGCCCTCTTCGATTCCTTGAGTCTGAGGGTTCCTCCTTACACTCCTGTCCAGTGGACATGGACTCGGCTGGGGGTCTATCGATGGATGAAGGCCTTCCCTCCTTCATGGGTCTTCTCTGCTTGATCGGTCTGTGGGGGTTCAGGTTGCCCAGTGTTTATAAACTACTGTAACTGTGTTTGGGTCATCCTTAACAAGGCAGTCCATCAAATGCAAATGTATAGGTAAGATGAACTCCACTTCAAATTCAAGTTTTTTTTAAGCAGCATGCGCTTTTATTTCATCATAAAATCACACCAGGTAACCAGGGCAGCAGTTTCATAGCTGACGCCACTTCCTCAGGCCCAAAACTGTGTGTCTAAACCAAAGTATAAAAATATTTTTTAAACATACTATAATAACTTGCTTTTTCTACATGAAACACTTGTGACTGTTCCTCTACCACAGCCATAAATTGAGCATCACAGCACCCAGTAATTTGAATATTTGAACTCTAAACTTTCAAGGTCAACGTGTTTTCAGAAAAATTTTAAAAACCACAACACAGCACCGGCTGATTTTTAATCAATAATATGCTCTCTAAACTCTCTTGTTTTACTGACATCTCTCTCTGTCTACTTCATTTAATTGTTTATTCTGTATGTCTGTTCCCCTTGTGTGACCATTAGTTCCTTTTTTGAATACAGATAAGCATAACATCTGACATACTCTCCAAACTACGTAAAAGGGACAAAAGCTGTCTCAAATACGAAAGCTCTGGGCTAACTGCTAACTTTATTGTTTACAGAACCCTACGCAATTCATGCAAGAAGGAAATCAAAAAGGCTAAAGGCGCCTACTGCAAGGATCTATTGACCAACTCTTATGGGGATTCCAAGAAATTCTGGTTCCATATAAAGCTCTTCCTAGGCTCTAACCCAGCCCCTGCGCCTACAGATATGTCCTTAAATTGGGTCCACTAATAATCCAAGAACCATAGCTAACTTTTTCAATACTCAGTTATCTGACCTTTCTAAATATACCACCACTTTTCCTGCCTATCGACCCTGACCACCCAGCCTGACGTCTCTGGACCTACTTTCCTTTTCAAGTCGGTCTCCTGCCAAGAAGTGCTCAGGCTGTTAAACATATCAGAGTTCACTGCGGCTGGATCTGACAATCTTGAACCTAAGCTTCTGAAACTTGCTGCCCCTTTATTGTTGTGCCTCTAGCCAAGATTTTTACCCTCTCCCTGTGCCAATGTCAAGTTCCTGACATGTGGAAGACCGCTAGAGTAACCCTTGCTTTTTAAAAAAAGGAGATCCTAACGATCCATCAAATTATAGGCCCGTTGCTGTCTTGTCAGTTCTCAGCAAAATACTTGAGAAATTGGTTGCTTCCCAAACCATTGACTTTCTCCATAAACATGACCTTCTTACATCTGCCCAGCATGGTTTCCGCAAGGGTCACAGTACAGCTACTGCACTGATCAAGTTTATGTCCGATACCCTGATGGCCATGGACTCTGGCTCCATAACAGGCAATTTTTATAGACATGACTAAAGCATTTGACCTAGTGGACCATCCCTTACTTTTAACAACCCTGAGCTCTCTAGGCTTCTCACCAAATGTAGTTATGTGGTTTGCCAGCTACTTATCAGTTAAGACTCTATTTGTAAAATACAGCTCCATCCTCTCTGACATAACCTCTCTAAATATTGGTTTGCCACAAGGGTCTATCCTTGGTCCTCTGCTTTTCTCCGTATTTATAAATAATGTCAACTAACTTCCAGCAGACTACCTCCCTGTTATATGCTGAAGACATTGTCCTGTACTACAGCTCTAAAAGCATTACTGACATCAGCCAGTATCTCTCTCAGGACTTTGAACGAATCAACAATGGCTGTCTAAACATAAACTTGTCCTCAATGTATTCAAAAACCCAAGCCATGTTATTTGGCTCTAATGCTGAGCTTAAACACTCCCTACCTTATTTCAATGTCGCCACAGTTAATGGCACATCTGTACAGGTGACCAACGTATTTAAATATCTGGGTATCACACTTGACCCGTCTCTAAATTTTGACCTTCACATTCAGGAGACCTACAAGTCCATTATTATAAAACTAGGCATTGCCTAACATTCCAGATATGTGCTTACTCCCTCTGCTAGACTAGCCATAGCTCATGGCATTCTCTTTCCGTCCTTCACCTATGGGGTGGCAACCTATGCTGCCTCAAGTAAATCTAGTCTTCGGAAGTGGGATGTCACTTGTAATAACATCTGTCGCTGTGCCTCCTCTTCTCACCGGCTTAAACATCATTGTCTCCTTTACTCTGAACTTGCTTGGCTTTCGCCTCCTGCGTCCCTGTCCTTTGCATATAGATAATTTATCGACAACATCATTAGAACTCACATACCTAAGCGCCTGGTGGGGCTATTTCAAAATCATACGTCTGGTTATGGCTTGCGCTTTGTGGACAGTGCGCCTATCCTCGTCCCCAGGCATCACTCCTCTAAAGGGGCTAGCGCCTTTGCGTGTCATGCCCCACAATACTGGAACTCTCTCCCCCCCCAAACTATACACCTTGCTCCATCCCATGCCTCTTTCAAAAGACTGCTACGCAGATATCTAGTTAATTCTTGCAACTGCTCTTGCTTCAACCTCCTTAGCGTCTTTCTCTCCCTCCTACCTTGACTTCCTAGCCACTACGTTTCCAGTCTTCTCCCAAGAAACGCTCAGCACTTCCTTCTTTCTCGTTACCTGTATGGCCTACTCTAAATCACACTCTGTATTCACCTCTTTCCTTGTCACCATCTTCCAGGGTATGACATTTGTGAAGAAAATTCCATGCCAACTTGGGCATGTAATACGAAAAAGTACATGCCCAATAAGCTTTTTACATGCCACCCCTTAGTTTACATAATTTTAAATGTCTCAGCAGCTGTAGCTCCCTTCACAATCTTTTTTTCAAATAGCTACTACCTTCCTCTGCTAAGAGAGGTTATACAGTGCTCTTTATATTAGGTAAGGTAGCTACTAGCAGGTAAGGTAAGGGTAACAAAACAGTAGACAGTCTAGATTTTAATGATGGAGAGATTACAGATTTTTCCTGCAAGTTCAGCTTGGCAACTAGTCACTGATTGACTAGAAAGAAAAAAAAAAAGACAGCTGCAGACTGCAGTCTGACTGGGAATGGCCACCTGAGTCCCACTGCTCTGCTGCAGTTTAGTTGCCTAAAGTACTGCCTAAGTTGAGACTGAAGCTGTTGCTAGGGTCCCAGAAATGTGGTACTCTTAATTATTTTATGCAGCAGGCCAACACTTTTGCTCAAAGTAGTTATCTCAGAACTGAGAGCTTACAGTTTCAGCACCTGAAAATTGAAAGTCTCACCCCACCCCCTTTCTCTCTGTCAAACTTTTTTTTTGTTTGTGTGTTTTACTCGATAAAAACCAAGTGGCAAAGATTTTGGTCACCCCCCTTTTCACAGGAACTAATCCTGATCCTCCTGCTTGAGTGAAACCAAACACTATTTCTTTTGTGGTTGCCAAATCCAATCTCCTCCCTCCCGATGCAGACCGTCAGTCTCACACACCTTCTCTCCTGCCTAACAAGTCATCCCCATTCCCCTTGTTACAACCCTAAAACAGTAAAGAGCTCTTAAAAGAGCTTTTATTTCTTTATTATTTTTGTGCACAGAAACTAAAGTTTTACTGCGATCGGCGATCCGAATGAATCCTCTGTCTAATGGCACTCTCAGACTCGGCGCTGCACAGCACAATGCATCTAACTGTAGAGCAGTAGAATGCCGTGCTTTGTGGTAGACCAAGACACATGTATTAAAGGGGGTGGACTAACTACCACTCTGCAGTCCCCATTTGGTTTTGGACTGCTGCAGCCCACCTCTAGTCTAATGGATGGTCCCCTCAACAGTTTTGACTGGCTGTAGCTGCTGCCAGTCTAAGAAGGGGGACTTCAGCCTGCTCATCTTCTCTACCCTGGAGGAGCCTGTCAGCTGACACCACTTATGTGACTGTCAGCCCTGCACATAGATCGTCCGTCTCGGGCACCCCACCCCTGAAAAACTTAAAAAAAAAAAAAAAAAAAAAAAAAGGCAGCCAGAACGCAGGGCAGGGATGTAAAAACAGATCTTTGCACTGTCTGCACTGCACCTATACCTTATGCGCCCAATTAGGCAGGCACTAAACAGCACTTGGTGTCCTGACACAATAGTGCCTGCCCTGGGGCACCTAAGGTATAGGAATTTCACACCCTGCTATCTTCTTTTTCTGCTCCATTCTCTATTCCTCATTCTAACATCACTACTACTTCCTTACTCTCCTAAATCTATCATGTATGACCTCGCTTGTGTTACTGCCTTATTTGCTTTATCCTAACCTAATTTGTCTGGGATCCTACTCGTATGACCTTGGAAACTGTTTTGCTTCTCCCTCACAGATTATGGATTACTCTGTTTTATATTGCCCCTATCGTCACCCTGTACCTAACCTACCTAGCTCTGCTTGCCATTCCCCTGCTTCAGCCCCCCTTTTGCACTTACTTCTGTTCCCAGCCCTCTGCAGCAATACGTTTGACCACTCTTCCTCGCGAGGTATATCCTCTCTCGCCTTATTTCCACTGCCTCACCCTCTACCTGCCTGACTCCTATCATCTAACTTACCCCACTCCAAACTCTGAAACGCACCCTTTTCCACTGGGCGCTTATCTATTTTGTTTTAATTTTTTGTTTTTGCAGACATCAGCATATTGGTGTGCTTCTTCTTTTGAGTTTTTGTTTTTGGCTTTTGTCCTTTATTGTTTCTCATAATTCACTTGCTTGTTTGAAAATTCTCTCTCTCGGGGTCACAGCTGCTATGTCTGTTTTCTTGAATTTGTGACCTTGTATCTCTGAATTATCCCTTGTACTATGTATTATGTAACACTACTGTTTTTACTGTACTGCCAACACATCTCATCCCAATGTTATAGACTGTGTTAATGTCATGTTACCAGCTCTCAATACCTTGAATCTTGTATGCTGATTAACCCACTATAGAATCACTGTGTAGACTTTACTGTACCTACCTGGTTCTTATTCTCTGTAATGTTACCCTGTAATTTCCCGGGTCATGCCTGGAAATAGTCATTACTATGGCTAGCGACCCCCACCCGGTCAACAAAAACTGAATAAATAAAATTAAATATTCTTATCTTGCTTGTTAATTTGCTCCTGCATCAATGTATTCCCATCCTTGCAAAATGTTCATATTAATGTAATATGTTATACAAGTATGTTATCTCTTATACTTTGTGTACGTTTTTTATTTCTGTACCCTCCCGGGTCGTGCCTGAAAATAGTCATTGTCATGGATAGTGCACCATTGCCTGGTAAACAAAAACTAAATAAATAAATATCTGAGGTCTAGTGCCCTGCATGGTAAAAATCCTCATTAAGTTTGCCATATTAAATTGCATTTTCTTACATTGTACTTCCTTGTGGGCTCAGTTAGGCACTGTGCCTTCCTTTCTTAGGTTCAAAAGTATTTATTCTTCTCAGTTCTAAAATAAAAACAGCAATGCAGCATTCTCTTTAAACCTTTCCTACAGAAACTAGGCTCTACAGTTTTTCTTTCAAAAACGCCACATTTTGGTTTCACTTTTCACCCATCTTTTCTCCATATGGGATTCTACTGCTTTGTTTTTCTTTCTTTATCCATTTCTATAGAGGAAAAATATGAAACCGTTCCTTCAGTCCTTGCCGTTCACTAACTTGTTTATGCATTTAAAGTTCTTATCTTATGCTGTCCTCTTAGAAAATGAATTAAACTTACCCACCAGTGTTTGCCCCTTTAGGATCCAGCCATCTCCTTGGTGTCAGGAGTGGCAGGAATCCTGGACATGGACGTTTTTAAATACTGCAGGACGGTGAGTGGAGCTGACGTCACAGATGACGTCCTCACCTTACCCGCCCTTAGGCATTGCCTTCAATCTGTGCTGTGAGCAGAGAGTGATCTCCTGCAGTGGCTGAGTGGCTAGCATGCACGGCAGGACCACTTAGCACCACAGTGGGAACCTGAAGGCGGTTCACCCCTCCTGCCCTCTGCTTGTGAATGCCAAAACCTTTTCTTAATTAAAAATGATAAATAAATAAAAGGGGTGTTCCTTTTAATGTTTAAAGCAATTCAATTTGTAGAATTCAAGTGAGGTAGGGGTACTACTACGAGGGGGGTGGATGACTGTGGGAGAAGAGGAGGAGATCAGGGCCATGATAAATGGCTCTGAGAAGAATGGGTTAAAGGGGACACCCGTTCGGGGGAGTCTGAGTTAAGTGGGCATAAGGGAAGCAGGAAGGGGAGGATGACAAGGGGGTCTCTAAGGCAGGAAGACTCTCATGGAAAGGAGATTACGGATGAAGGGGGAGGAGGCTGAGGCGCATGATGGAGGTAACCATAAGGATGATGGAAGTGTTAAGGTTCTGTTACTGGGAGACTCAATGATTAGGGTATTCATTGGGAGAGGGGAGAGGGGGATCCCATAGTGGGTTAAGGTAGTGAGTATCTCTGGGTGATGGTGCACAGGGCAAAGTTCATGGTGTATGAACTGGTTCAGGATTGTGGAGGGAAAACTGATTTCCTGGTGCATTTGGGGACTAATGATATAGAGGGAAATGGCATTTTGGAAATCCAAGCAAGATTCCGAGAATTTATTTTAAGTTCTGAGTTGATATTAGAAGTGAATTTTGAGCTTTGACTGTGTAAATCCTTTTCTAGGAACGTAGAAATGTTGTTCATCTACACTTCTTGGCGTGTCCCTTTTCTCTTTAAATGTTGCCGGAAGTCTTCAAGCTGGCTCCTCCCACCCACCTGGGTGGTATAAACCCCAGCTCCTCCCCATGACGCCAGATCTTCCTTTCCGCAGGAAGATGCAGGTTCCTTCATGCTTCACAGCAATTCGTAGGCCCTGGATTCAAACTGTTGGTTTTTACCGCAAATTACCTTAAAACTCGTTTGAGTTAACGATTCTGATAGTAGCGCATCGGATATGGAGGATAAATCTGCTCCTGTATTTCACCAGTGCTACTGCGGCAAGAAGATGTCGTGCACTGATCCCCATCTAACATGCGTCTACTGCCTAGGTGTTGGACATAACACCTCCACATTCTGCCTAGTCTTCCATCCCAGCGTACTGGATAACCACTTGGCACACCTAAAATTGGGGAGACTGGAGAAAAGGAACCCACCAGTGAAATCGAAGGAGGCGAGGTGGGCAGTTTCTGCAGCTGCGGGGTCCGCTGAGCAGTTGGAGCAAATGAAGGCTTTCGAGGAGGAAGCTGCTCAAGCTTCGGCCAGTTGGAGCTTTTTTGTTCCTCTAAACCTCAGTTCCACCTTTTCGGGCTTCTTCAAGGAGTTGTGCCAGTCTCTCCCCACCAGGGGTGAGGTGCCCTCAGGCTCTCACTCCTCTCGCCCTCGGAAGAGGGCTAAGGACCCGAAGTTTTCTCCAAACGAAGATGTTCTTGGGACCAAGAAAGGTCAGAGTCCCAGGAATACGTGGTCTCTACCTCGGTCGAAATCGCATCCTCTGCTGCCAGCTTCACGGATCTTCCATCTGGCTAAGAGATCAAGGAAGTGGCCGAGGTTGAGATTTCTCTCTACCTAATCGACCCTATTTCGCCGACTCCGGTTGACGATTCTTTGGAAAGGACTCTGGTCCTTGTCTTTCCCGATGAAAAGACCCAGCCCGCTGGTGTCCCCATCGAGGAAATTGTTCTGGACCCTCTGTTTTCACCAAACCCTGGTGTCTCCCGATCGACCGAGGAGAGGCTTCGACAGAAATGCCGACGCTATGAGGATTTTACGTGGCAGCAGCTGATTTTTGACCGGGCAGAAGCCGGCTCCACCGTCTACCCCGGCCATCACTTGGCTGCCGCCTCCTGGGCCAATGCCGACCCCTCCGGAACCGAAGCCTTCTGTTCCCCCACCAGCGGGGTTGGCCCGTATCCTGGCTCGGCCCATCTCGGTCTCTCCACTGATTCTGGTGGAGCCACCGCCTAAGCAGCTTCAGGGAGAGGCTCCCTTAAAAGGACTGTACAGACACCGGGCTTCTCTGACGCCTGTCCATTATGGTTACCCCTGACCGCCCCCGGTGGATCAAAGGGGACCTAGGCGGGAGACCGTTGTACCACGACAACTCTGACGTCACAGGACTGCACTTCCATCCTGGGGATGAGTCCTCTGTGACTGGTTTAGAGAAGGGTCCTGCCTCCTTTCAGGGCATTCTCCACCTGATCTCCGAATCCACCGGAATGCCCTTGGGAGTCTATCCAGAAAAAGGCAGAATACACCCTTATGGACATCCTAAAAAGGGGGGATACCCTGATGGAGGCCTTTCCAGTGGCTAAAGTCATCACTGGCCCGGCTCTTGAGCTCTGGCAGCACCCAGCTTCCTGCCCAGCAAAGTCTGCCCGCATGGCCCGCAAGTATGCGGTGCCCATGGGGTCCCTGCTGGGATTCACAGAACATCCTTCTGCCGAGAGCCTGGTGACCACTTCTGTGTTTAGACTTACTGGTAGCTCAGCCGACACAGACCGACCTCTGGACAAGGAGTCCAAAAATATGGACCACTCTGCTCGCAAGGTCTACACAGCCTCTTGCTTAGGCCTTCGTCAGGCCAGTTCGGCTGTCATTATGGCACACTTCTCTCATGCCCTCTTTGGGTCATTAGATGAAGTCCTTCCTCATCTCCTGGCGAACATGCAGACCATGGTCAAGCAAGTATGTGATCAGGGCTGTGCTGTTGCGAGACAGTAGCTCCAGACTGCCCTAGATGGCCAGGGGATTCCTGTGCCTGCTCTTTAGCAGCCACAGTGGCCGCCCCGGGGGGCTGGCTGAGGCTATCCCTTCCCCGCGATAACGCCATCGTTAGCTGACATTCCTTTCCTTGGCACAGACCTGTTCGGTCCAGGAGTGACCGAACAGCCAGCTCTGGGTCCTCCCGTGGGGGGCTGGCTCAGCCACTTTTCCTTCCGCCTTGTCTGATATCACTTCAGACAGGTGGGTTCTCGAAGTGGTCGGTCAGGGACTGCCTCTAGAATTCGAGCAGTACCCTCCCAGCCGAGCCCGCGCCCCTCAAGAGGAAGGGATCTCAGCTTGCACTCACTCAGCTCTCCGAGATGACATAGCTCGGCTCTTCCGCAAGGAGGCGGTAGCTCCAGTGCCGGATTTTCCTACAGACCCAGGCTTCGTGCCAAGGTATTTCCTGGTGCCCAAGCGGATGGAGGGGGGAGTTGGCGTCCCATCCTAGATCTCGGGTCCTGCACCTTCCGGATGGTAACTCTGAACCAGATTATACCATCCCTGGAGTGAAACGTGGTTCTGTTCATTGGATCTACAGGATGCGTTCTTTCACCTCCCAATCCGTCTGTTTCATCAGCGGTTCCTCCGCTTCAGGGTTGAAGGAACCCTGTACGAGTTCTGAGCCATGCTGTTCGGCTTGTCATCGGCCCTGCGGGTCTTCAAGTGCTTTGCAGTGGTGGCAGCCCATCTTCGGTGTCTGAGTACGAATCTACCCTTATCTCGATGACTGGCTCTTAGCAGGATCCTCCCTTCAGGAGGTGGAGAGGTCCAGGGATCTGGCTTTCCAAACCTGCTCCCAACTCGGCCTCCTGATCAATGAGGCCGAGTCGGAACTCGTGCCTGCTCAGGTGATGGGCTTCTTCGGGGCAGAGCTCGACTCTTGTCAGGCCAGAGCTTTGCTCCCGGCAGACAGGGCAGAGGTTCTCTCCTCCTTTGTCCAGTCATTTCTGGTTGGGCACTTGTGCCCTGCCTGGGACTTTCTGCACCTTCTGGTTTACATGGCTACATGCACCTCAGTGGTCCGTTGGGCCAGGTGGCACATGCGCCCCCTCCATTGGGAGCTGGCCGCCCAGTGGACTCTGCACCACGGTCATTTTGACCAGCTGATTACTGTAACCAGAAGATGTGGGATGCTCTCCAATGGTGGACTGCCCCAGAACAGTTGAAGGAAGGTATCCCATTTGTCCACCCCAAGCCAACGGTCGTCCTTACGACCGATTCGCCTCTCATGAGCTGGGGAGCCCACATGGGTAATAAAGGAGCCCATGGGTTCTGGACCCCCTGAGGAGTTCCGGTGCCACATCAGCCTGTTGGAGCTCAGAGCAGTCAGACTGGCACTGTCAGCTTTCGCTCCTCAGCTCCAGGGTCAAGTGGTTCAAGTCCAGACGGACAATACCACCACCATGTACTACCTCAACAAACATGGTGGCACGCACTCCCGTCTGCTGTGCAAGGAGGCGCTCTACGTCTGGACCCTTGTAAGTCGGCTGGAGGCAGATCTCCTAGCCATTCATGTGGCAGGAGTCTCAAACCAGCTGGCGGATGCTCTCAGCAGCATAGGCCAGACATCCCACAAGTGGTCTTTCCATTCATAGGTAGCTTACAGTCTGTTCTCCCACTGGGGCAAACCGCTGGTGGACCTGTTTGCCTCAAGGGAAAACAACAAGCGGAGTCTGTACCATGCCCATGCCCCTCAGCAGGGCTTACTGCAGGGGGATGCTTTCTTGAGGCTGTGGACCCCAGGCCTCTACACCTTCCCTCCATTTCCCTTAATCCACAAGGTGCTACTCAAGGTGAGGAGGGACAAGGCAAAGGTGATCCTGGTAGCCCCAGATTGGCCGCGCCAGTTCTGGTATCCAGATCTCCTCAGCCTCAGCTGCAGGCCCCCGGAGGGGCTTTGTACACGCCTGGACCTGATATCATTGAACCAGGGGAAGGTGTTCCATCCGGACGTTCAATCCCTGCACCTCACAGACTGGTACTTAGCGGCTAGAGTTTCAAGCTCTGGGTCTTTCCGAGGATGTCTACACCATGGTGGAGGCATCTTGTAAGGAATCGACCGGGAAATGTTATGCCTTCAAGTGGAAGAGATTTTCCATTTGGTGTCAGGGTAAGAGTTTGGACCCCTTATCCTGCTCTGTGGCTGACATTCTTGACTACCTTTGGTCTCTCTTCAAAGGGGGTCTGCGGTCATTGACCCTTAGGGTGCACCTGGCAGCCATTTCTGCTTACCAGGCGTGGGCTGGTCAGCCGACATTGGCGCAGGAGACAGTGGTCGGGCGCTTCTTTAGAGGCCTGGATCACATATCTCCTCCGGTGCGTGAACCTCCACCTCCATGGGATCTGTTGCTGGTTTTGGCAAAGCTCATGGGCAAGCCATTCCGAACCTATGCACATGTGTGCACTCTCACTTGTCGTGGAAGACTGCCTTCCTGGTGGCTATCATGTCGGCTAGAAGGACAGGGGAGCTCCAGGCGCTGTCGATTGACTCCCCTTATCTGGTCTTTCACAGGTACAAAGTTGTCCTGCGCTCCCTCCCGAAATTCCTTCCGAAAGTGGTATCAGAGTTTCACCTTAACCAGTATTGACTCTGCCGGTATACTACCCTAACTACACCTCGGACGCCGAGTACAGGCTCCATACTTTGGACCCGAGACGTGCGCTCTCTTATAAGGAGAGAACGGTGGAAATTCGTGGAGAGGTTCGCCAGCTGTTTGTCACCTATGCTGAAGCTGCTTCTGGCAGACCTGCAGCCAAATGGACCATTACAAAGTGGATTACATCATGCATAGGTCTGTGCTATGAGTTGGCGGCCAAGGAGCCTCCCAGAGGGATAAGAGCTCATTCTACCCGCCATACTGCTGCATCGGTGGCTGTTTCCAGGGACATCCCTATCCAGGAAATCTGTCGGCTGCTACCTGGAAGTCAGCAAACACCTTCATTACTAACTACCACATCGACCTTGAGTCACGCCGGGATGCTGTTTTTGGGGCCTCTGTTCTCCAGTCTTTATTTCTCAAGTAGGGGGTGTGCGCCTTGCCTCCCTCCTCCCAGAGAACTGCTTGGAGTCTGCTGAGAGTGGATGAACAACATATCCACGCCTCTAGAACAACGGGTTACCTGTAACAGTAGTTCTAGGAGTGGTATATGTTCATCCACACACACCCACTCCGCCTCGACCTCCCGGCTTTTAGACGCAGAACCTGGCTTCCAGCGGCTACGATCTAGCGCCATGGGGAGGAGCCGAGGTTTATACCACCTGGGTGGCTGGGAAGAGCCAGCTTGAAGACTTCCGGCAAGATTTAAAAGGGAAAGGGACATGCCAAGAAGTGTGGATGAACAACATATACCACTCTGTTACAGGTGAGTAACCTGTTCCTCCTGCTCTCTGGCCTGCACTCTGTGTCTACCCCAACCCCCAAGCAGTCTGCTGTGCTCTGTCCCTGCCCACTTCTTTTATTCTCTTTTTTTCTGATGTAATAAGCCTCATCTTCCAGCCTTTAAAAAGCCTGTTTTTCTACTTTATTTCAGGGATCCAGCAAGCCTCGACTAGGCCAGGGACACCTCAATTTCTTGAACCTAAACGGTGTGTTTTTTTTTTTTTTTTGACTTTTCCATTAGCAGATTATATCCTCTCTCCACTAGAGGGCTATATCTCTGGTAGCAGTGACATTTTCTGTGTCTACTCATCTATTAGGTTATATGCAGCTGCCACTAGGAGCTCCTATCCTATCTGGTACATCACACACTCTGTTCCCCAGATTTTATCAGCTCAAATGTATCAACCCCAACTACCGCAGCCCACTCCTCAGACTTATCACCTTTCTTCTGCTCTTCGGGAACGTCCACCCCAACCCTGGTCCTGGGTGGTCTTTCCCCTTCTTGAACCCTGCTAGGTGTGGAATCCGCATTGCCTCAATGAACATCTGCAGTCTCCCAAAGATAACTGCTGCACTCCAGTTCTGGGTCGCACAACACAGGCCGGACATAATTGCCATAGTGGAGACCTGGCTCTCTGCATCAACCCCTGACTCAGCTGTCTCCTTCCCTGGTTTCACCCTGTTCCAAGAGGATCGAGTTGGTATGCGTGGTGGCCGATGTGCAGTCTACTTGCTTGACTCCCTCCCTAGCCATGCTCTCCCTGCCCCCAAGCTTGGTCATGGTGCCCAAGCCATCACCTTTAAAATCTCCCCTGACCTGGGCAGGGGCCCCTTCTCCATCTTACCACTACATACATACCCCTCGGGCCCAAGGACCAGCAATCCACTTCCTTACTGACTGTCTCTCTACCCTGCCCCACAAAGCTGAGCAGCTCGTCCTAGGTGACCTCAGTGTCAACTGGCTAGGCCCCACTGCTGCAGACATAAAGGACTCCTTCACTACCCTTGACTTAGCTCAATTAGTCACTTCTCCTACCAGATTTAACCAGTCAAGTAGCACCAGTTCCCTCCTTGACATACTTTCCAACCGCCCCCCCCAAAATAAAGACTGTTAATGTCCTAGCTAGCTCCCTCAGCGACCATTCCCCTATCCTCTGTTTCTGGTCTTCCCCCACGCAAAAACCCATACGCGAAGTCACCTCCCGCCGCCGCTTTCGCCCAGGGTGCCTCAGTAAACTGAAGCAGTACCTAGCCCAACTTGACTGGTCCCTGATCTCATCCACGACTGATATAGATTCTGCACTAGCCTACCTCACAGAGCCTTCTGCAAGGCCTGTGACCTCTTTGCCCCCTTTACCAGTACCCGCTCCAAAAGACATAATGCCTCCTGGATGGTCCCTTCCCTTATTCAACAACTGAGGCAGCGAGAGAACCTCTGGCGTGTCTCGGTAGAATCAGGCAGGACAGTGGACAGACAGGCCTATGATGCTGCTCGTAACCAGTGCACCTGGGCCATAAGGCAAGCCAAGTCCAAATACTACCAAACCACCCTAGCCACCTCCTGGGGCTCTGCATGCGTTTTGAGGTAATACTAAGGAGCTCAATGGAAAAAGTCGCTCCCCCCTCCCATCTCAGATATCTGTCAATGGCACTATTACCACTGACTCCCCATATATTGCTGACTGCCTCAACACGGCTTTCTCTGACCTAAGTGCAGTCCTTCCTGTCCACTTTTTTGACCCTATCCCTAGCTCACCCCCACCCACCCTGAATCGCCCCCATTTCTCCTCACCATATCTCCCCATGAAGCCAAACCACTTTACCTAAATGCCCTCTCCAGCCACAACCCCAGCTGTGACCCCATTGACTCCAGAATTCTCCGTCTAACTCTAGATGTCATGCTAGCCCCTCTCACCGACCTGTTAAATCGGTCTTTGTGCCTCAGTCAATTCCCGAGTGCCTGAAAATCGGCTGAAATTACCCCAATTCATAAGAATGGAGATCGCACATTACCAAATAACTACAGACTGATCTCCATCCTCCCCCTACTCTCTAAAGCCCTGGGAAAAAATAGTATCCACTCAACTCATGGAATATCTAACCAAATGCAGCATACTATGTCCAGAACAGCACGGTTTCTGCCTTGGACGCAGCACCACCACAGCCCTCCTAAAGTTCTCACAGCAAATGCGCTCTGTACTTGACTCTGGGGATGTTGCTGGGGCAGTGTTCATTGACCTATCTAAGGCTTGTGACACTGTCACCCCCTATTGCTTGACTCCCTCCATCAGCTAGGCTTCTCATCTGGCCCCCTTGCCCGGTTCTCTAGTTACCTCCAGGCCAGATACCAGCGGGTAAAGATAAACTGTACCCTATCAACTGCCCTACCTGTTCGCTCAGGTGTCCCCCAGGGTTCCATCCTGGGACCCACATTGTTCAGTCTCTTTCTAAACACCCTTCCTAGCTCCTGCTCGGGCAGTATGCGCCTATATGCCGACGATGTGGTTCTTGTCGCCTCCAAAACTCTCTGCAACTTGCCTTCAGCCAAGCTGAAAAATGGTTCCTCACCCATCGTCTAGTTCTGAATCTCAAGAAGACAAAATCTATGCTTTTTACCCACTGCCAGAGTAACTCCAGAAATGCCCCCCTGTTCATTCTCCCCAGCACCCTACACCCCCTTGAACAGGTGTCTGCATACAAATATCTGGGCATCACCTTCGACTCTGCTCGCTCTCTCTCCACTCTCATCGTAATTCCCTGTCCACTGCTGTAAACACCAGGATTGGACTCCTCTACTGCCACAAAGACTGCCTCCCTCAGAATGCCATCTGGCTGGCTATCACCTCTTCCATCCTGTCACTGGTCGACTACGGACTCCCTGTCTATGTGGTTGCTGACCCCAGCTTCCTCAGCAAAGTCCAGACCTTGATCAACAAGGCTTGGAGGCTCCTGACCGGTGCCCCCAGCAGAACGCACACATGCCAGCTGTACTCCTCCTCGAACTTAATCACTTTTGATGAGCACCTGCGCTACCACACCTGCATACTGGCAAAAAAATCACTACTTGGGCTCTTCTCTGTCTCTTCTCTCCCCCCCCCCGGGTTGCTGCATCCTTAAAATTGGCCTCCCACTCGGTCACCACCTGAAGCACAACCACAGAGCCACCTTCCAGGTCCCGAGAGCCAGGACCTCTCTCTCCCAAAGATCATTCCACCACAGAGCCCTCTCTTGGTACAGCTCCCTCCCCACTCATATCACAAACATCCCCAACATTGCCCTCTGAAACCACCTCACTGACACTCGGAGCTGTAAATGCCTCTGACTGACCCATACCTAGAGCTGTGCCTGGCCCAATCTTCTGGACTGCTTCTCACCCCATAACCCCCCAAGGTAGTTGCTCCCTAGAACCCTAGCGGTACCTTATGCCTTTGTACACCTTTGTATTACTGGAATTGCTTTGTGTGTTCTTTATTGCATCTCACCTGTAATGTTCTCCATTGTTGTGCTCCACCACCAATTGTCTACCTTCCCTGTGACAAGGTGCCTTTGTAAATGAGTCTTTGACTCAAAGGTTGTATATCCGAATTATGAAATAAACCTCTTATAAGTAACATTATGTAACCTATGTGTACTGCAAGTTTAATGTACTGCACCTGTACTGTTCTCACTGTTGTAACCACACTGTGTAACTGTCTACCCCCCCGACATGATGAGGTGCCTGTGTAAATGAGTCCATGACTCGAAAGGCCTCGGTGGAGTACAAAATGAAGGTCATAGACGTTAATGACTGGCTTAGGAAGTGGGATGAAGAAAGTGGATCGGGGGTGTTAGGGAACTGGGATGGAGTTTGGGAGGATAAGGGACTGTATGCCAAGGACAGGCTTCATCTTACCCCATTAGGGAAGGAAGTCCTCAAACAGGGTGGTGGACTATATTCAGGAAAGGTGGGGTTTAAACTTGAGTGGGGGGAGGGCCAAGCCAGAAGCCCCCTCCTCAAGATGAGGGGATTAGCCTTCAAACCAAAAGGTGGGGGGAAAACAGACTGGGGGAGGATGATTCAGGAGGAGCAGGATGGAAGCATATGGAGCTCGGGAGTGTTTTGATAAAGGGGATCCGGGACAAGGGGTGGGGAGTGGTGTTAGTTAATGCCTGGAGCTAGGGAAACAAGTTGCCAGAGTTCCAGGCCATGCGGGGAGATGTAGTGGCAGTCATGGAAACATGGGTCAACAAAAACCATGATTGGGATCTAAATGTGAGGGGTACTCTGTGCTTAGGAAGGAGAGAAAGGAGGGCTGAGGGGGTGGAGTGGCTATGTACATTAGAGATGGCATAGAAATTGCTAGGGTAGATGAGGCAGAGGGAAACGTGGAGGCCTTATGGGTCACCTTACGAACCCCTGCAGGAGGTAAGGTCAAGATGGGAGTAATGTATAGGCCCCACGGGATGGGGGATGTTTTGGAGGATGGTTTGCTGGACAATATTATAGCCCAGTCCAGACAAAAAGGGGAGGGAGTGGTGTTGGGGGACCTAATATGCCAGGTACAAATTGGGGAACCATGTCCTCTAAGGCTGCCAAGGAGCAGAGGCTGCTGGACAGCTTCCAGGATGTGTTCTTAACACAGCACGTGTGGGGCATGTCCTGGACATGGTTCCGGCAGATGGGGATCTGGTAAGGGACCTGGTTGTAGAGGAACACCTGGCTGGAGGTGACTACGATACTGTCTCGTTTCAAATTAACATGGGGGAGGGTGGGGGAGAGCTCTAAGGCACTGGCTGTGGACTTCAGGGGGCAGACTTTACGGGCATGAGAAACATTCTCAAGGATCACTTGAAGGGGATTACAACAATGTCAGGTGTGGAAAAGAGATGGGAGATCATTAAACGGTGACTTCGTGAGGCAGTCAGGACCTGCGCTAAGGTGGAGCGTAAGGGAGCTAGGTCACATAAACTATGCTGGTGGTCCAGAGAGGTTCAGGTAGCGGTCAGGGTCGGGGGCTGCCTATATTTAAAAAAAATAAATAAATAAAAGAGGGAAAGGGCAACTTACCGTCTGACATCTAGAAAAGTCACCAGGATGGTGTTTTTTGGGGGGAACCAAAGTCCAGTAAAGAGCAGAGGTTGGCACAGGGGATATGGGGAGGGGAAAGGGGGTTCTTCAGGTACGTTGGGGAGTGGAGAAAAAACAAGGGCCAGCTTGGCAGATTGAGATCAGGAGGAGGGTGGGTTGAAGAGGTGAGGGACCAGGTGGAGGTATTAGAGTACTTCGCCTCTGTGTTCACTAGGGAGAGGATGGACTATTTACAAAGCAAGACACAGTGGGGATAGAAGGGGTAGTGGCTGGGATTGGGGGAGCAACAGAAATGGAGCAGGAGGGAGGGGGAGGTAACCCTGGGATGTCACATCAGGATACAGATAAAAAGGCCAGTAAAGTGGGGGGGACGGATGATGCTATCCCCACTGAATGGGTGTGGAAAGCCCTTAAAGCCCTAAAGAAAGATAAATCTCCTGGGTCGTATGGCATTCATCCAGGAGTACTGTGGGAATTGGCGGATGTACTGCCTGCACCCTTGGCGGAGCTCTTCAGCAGGTCGCTTGAGACGGGGAAGGTACCTAGGGATTGGCTAGAGGTGCATGTGGTGCCAATCCATAAAGGGGGGGTCGAGGGAAGTACCAAGTAATTATAGGCCCATCAGTTTGACATCAGTGGTGGGAAAACTAATGGAGAGTATACTAAAGGAATGATTTGGGCTGTTCTTGGAGGAGGTGGGAGGGCTGGATAGCCGGAAACATGGTTTTGTGCCAGGCAGATCGTGTCAAACTAACCTTGTGAAATTCTACAGATAGGTTACATCTGAACTGGACATGGGAAAGCCTGTGGATGTACTATTTTAGACTTCAGCAAGGCGTTGGACTATGTCCCCCGCAATGGCCTGGTGGAAAAACTGACTGGGTTGGGTGTGGGCCCATTGATGGTCAGATGGATAGAAAACTGTCTGGATGCACTCAGAGAGTAGTGGTCGGTGGGGAGCTCTTGAACCCTAGAAAGGTCAGTAGTGGGGTACCACAAACCTCAGTCGTAGGTCCAATCCTGTTTAATGCAAACAGATCTGACATCAGGGAGGGAATAGGGTGTGAAATGAGTCTCTCCGATGACAACTCCAAGATGGGAGCAGTAGGTAAGGGGGAAGAGGGAAGGTTGGCCCTGCGGGAGGGGGGCCTGGAGACCTTGGTCAGGTGGACTCACACCTGGAAATTAAATTTCAATGCCTCCAAGTGCAAGGTGTTACATCTTGGGCTGGGGAACCCCAAACACGAGTACACCTTGGGAGGGGAGGCACTGGAGGTCTCAACAGGGGAAAAAGTCCCAGGGGTCATGGTGGATGCAAGTATGAATAACTCTGAGCAGTGCAGGAGAGCAGCTGTCAAAGCAAACAGGATGTTGGCATGCATCCAAGGAGGATCGCCTCGAGGAGTAGGGAAGTGATTCTGCTGCTGTACAGTGGTCTGCTTAGACCACAGTACTGGAGACCGCACTTGAAGAGGGACGTACAGCTCCTGGAGAGGGTTCAGAGGAGGGCTACCAAAATGATACGAGGACTAGGATATTTAACATATGAGGAAAGACTCTAGGAGCTCAGCCTGTTTTCATTGTAGGAGAGACGGGGCATGATTGAGGTATTCAAGTACCTCAAGGGAATTAATAGGTAAACACACAGGGTAATTTAGACTAAAGGAGGGCGGTATCACCTGAGGTCATGGTTTGAAGTTGGAAGGATGAGTGGGAGAGCTGGTTCAGACTTCTGTGGTGGAGGGCTTTAAGAGGAGGTGGGACAGATACAGAAAGGGGAAGGCCTGTCCCCAGGTGGGCGGGGATGGATGATAGGGGTTTCTGGAACACAAGGGGGGCCTCAGTACCCAACTAGGGATCTGAGGTTCGAGCAGACTCTATAGGCTGTAAGGCCTAATATGCTGGCAATTAGTATGTTGGTATGTAAGTGATTTTTAAAGGGCTCACACAGTTTCTTCACAGTCCAAAAGAAGCTACGATATTTAAGGTTCTTAAAGAAACCTATTAGGGAGTCCAAATAAACTTCATAGCGGTCCGGTATGGGTAGGCAGTAGTTCAAAACTGTCAGGGAAGAGCACTGCTCTCTGTCCTCAAAGTTCCTTGTTCATGAAGTAAACACATAGATTGTCCTTTTCCTCTCAGGCTTATTCCAATGTCTCTCGATATGTAGATTCACAGCAGACCAACCATAGACCCCCCTGGGAAATGGGGAGATGTGGCTATTTAGGTGGACATCAACACTGGTGCCAGTGCTCTTGCTTATGTCCATATTTTTGTTACATAGTGATATCTGCCTTTTTCTTTACCAATAAAGATTCCAGCCAGTTTTCATTCAGCCCCACATTGGTGTTCAGGCAATGCATTGTAAAAATCCAGAAAACCTCTTTCAAACAACATGAAGTCTTGCTGTATTCTGACTATATGCAGTTAACCCCAGCACTTGAACTGCTCCGGAGAGGAAAGGGTTAACTCTGTGCAGCAGCATAGAACGTTGAGCTCAAGCTTAGTATTCAGATCTCTGTCTCTCAGTGTAACTGTCAGATTCTTTACTCTGCCTAACTGAAGTCGCTCAGGAGATTTCTCCTTTGGTTCAGTTAAAGTAAAAAATTGTTTGGTTTCATCAACCGATACCTTTATTTTTTCGGTATCAAATCTCTGTTTATGGTACAGGTAGTATAGTGGATAGGTAGTGGCATATAATTGTTTGGAAATTGTTTTCTTCGGTTTCCGATCGGTCGGTCCGGTTGGATATCGAAACTTGTGTTTTTTGTGAATTGTTCTGGGTTAGTAATGTTGTCCAGTTCCTATTGGTTTCAAAAAAACAAACTTTATTTCTTGTTTTCCACAGCCCGTGACACAGTTAGTAACCACTAGGAGTATTACCTGGCTTGTAAGCTGTAAAGGGCAATTTTGTTAGCACGGCTATGCCTGAGAACCCCCTCCCCCCAAAAAAAAGGTCCCACTGGGTTTTTTCACTGTACTGAGTGGAGAGGCTTTTGCTAAAGCTGATCCCCACCTCACCTGTGTTTGTCTGGCATTTGACCACCTCAAAACAGACTGCCAAATTTGTAAGAATTTTCCTAAAACCACTGTGAATAAAAGATTGGGTAGGCTAAAGGAAAAGGAGGCGGAGAAGTCCGCTGACCCGCATGGCCAGCCTGGTTTGGTTTCGACCGAACCTGAGGGGGTGCTCTCTGAACCAGGCGATACCTCTTCGGCCAAAAGGAGATCTGACTCTGAGAGGTCGGTTCCGGAAAAGAGTTGGCCGGTTCGGATCCAGTACTGCAAAGTCCAACTGCCGACGAGATGGCCAGAGCGATAAGTATTATTCAGTCGCTTCGCCCAGTTCCGTTTGAACAGACACCGCCTGTTAAGCGGTAGGTATGGTTGGATCCAACTCCATCGGATTATGATCTGGATGCATATTATGAAGTGGAGTGGGAGGGAGACTTGATAATGATGATGACGACAACGATTTTGGAGGCCTAGATGAGCCTATAGAGCCTGACATCTCCCCAGGCAGGCCTACCAATGTCTCCCAGGCTTTGAGTCCCGTTCCCAGTTTGTGTGTTACAAAAAAGTGGCTGAAATTCTCCAGCTCCCAGTGGTGGAAGCTGCTGAAGAGGATGAAGAGCCTGATTATGTTGAAATGATGGACGTCCAAGAGGCTGTCTATCCCTCCACACAAATCTTTGGGGAGACGGACAGAAGATTTTGCAAATGCCTAACTCCTTACCTCCTGTGGATAAGAAAATGGATGGGAGGTGCATGTTATCAGGCTCTGGTACAGAATTTTTATACAACCATTGCAGCCATGCTAGGGTAGTGCAGGCTGCAGCCTGTGACAGGGCTAATATTCCTTTGGCTTCACATGCCCCAGATAAAGATTCCAGGAAGGTGGATACCATGGCCAAGAAACAGTACTTGGCATCCTCCTTGGGACTCAGGCAGGCAACTTATATGGCCTGTACAGCCAGGTACCAGAAGTCCAGGTGGGACACTGTCTTGGAACTGGTAAGGAAGGCTTCCCCCCCAGCTAGCCAAAGAGCTGGAGGAGGTGGCTGCTGGTGGTATTGAGGCATCAAAAGTGTAATTTCATGCTGCTGGGCACTCTAATGATGTGGCATCTAGAGTCATGGCTACATCTGTCTCTCTTAGGAGATTTGTTTGGCTCAGATGTACAGTACTAGCCTTTTGCGGGATACCCAGGCTAAGGCCATGGATTTTCCTGTGGTTGGTAATTCTCTGTTTGGGGAGCAGACGGAGGCTTACATGAAGAAAATGGACGAATACAGGATCACCTACAGGAGTGCGCAGGCCAAAGAGGCAAGTCGCTCCTTAGAAGAAGCAGTCTAGGGGCATGCGTTTTCACAGGCCTTTCTACCAGGCCCAGGCTTCCTCTCCTTTTCCACAGTGGGGGTTCTTTCGAGGCAGAGGTAGGAGGGGGATGAGCAGGTCTGCTGCTTCCTCCTCCCAGTCTAAAGCTCCTGCTAGACACCCTAACGTGTCTGGTCGGGTTGCCTCCCCTATACCAGTAGGGGGCAGGCTGGTTTTACTAATTCCAGGCTTAGAAGTGTGTTACTTCAGATAAGTGGGACCTGGAGGTAGTAAGCCAGGGACTGGCTCTAAGTTTCAAAAAGTTTCTCAGATTGAGGGTCAAGTCTTTTCCTCCTGCAACAAGTTCAGAAACCATTGCCCTAGAGGCAGAGGTTTCTTCCCTACTAGATCTCAGAGCTGTGGAGAGAGTTCCTACGCAGCACAGGGGCAAAGGTCTGTACTCCAGATACTTCCTAACCCCAAAAAGACAGGGGGAAGGGTGACCCATCCTAGACTTGAGATATCTGAACAAACACATCACAAAACCAAAATTCAAAATGGTGACTCTGGGAATAATTCTTCCCTCTCTAAGGCCAGGGGATTGGTTAGCTTCCCCTGGACCTCAAGGATGCCTATTTCCATATTCCTATCAGGTGCTCCCACAGAAAGTACCTCAGGTTCAAGTTGCCCTCAGGTTATTACCAGTTCAGAGCCATGCCCTTCGGCATAACATCAGCTCCAAGGGTATTTACAAAGTGCCTTGCAGTAGTAGTAGCCTTCCTCAGAAGGCAAGGTATCTCAGTCTTTCCTTATCTGGACGACTGACTTATTGTAGGTCAGTCCTCAGACCAGGTCAAGTCAGCTCTGGAAGTCTCTCAGAATCTGCTCAGTTCCCTGGGATTCCTTCTCAATCTTCCCAAGTCAGTTCTCAAACCAGTACTGCTCCTTACTTTCAGAGAAGTAGAGTTAGATACTGTCCAGGCAAAGACCTTCCTCCCACTAGCAAAGTAAAGGCCCTTACAGATCTGGCTGTTTCCTTTCGGCCTCTGGTCTCTCGCCCAGCCAGACACTTTCTTCAACTCCTAAGCCACATGGCAGCTCCGACTGCAGTGGTACAAGGAGTCTGGTTTCAGATGAGGGACATTCAGTTCCACCAAAGTCGTCTTGGTATCAGAAAAGACTCTCTCACCAAACTGATTCCAGTGACTCAGACTCTGGTCCAAGCTCTCCAGTGGTGGCTGGATCAGGACAATCTCAGACAAGGTGTTCCATTTGTCAGTCAAGCTCCATCAGTGGTTCTAACCACTGATACTTCAAACAGCATGAAGTCTTGCTGTATTCTGATTATTGCAGTTATCCCCAGCCTTTAAACTGCCCCAGAGAACGAAGGATTAACATTCTATGCAGAGCATAGAATGCTGAGCTCGAGCTCGGTTGAGGTCTCTGTCTGGAGCCCTTTGAAATCCAA
Organism: Neoceratodus forsteri; assembly: GCA_016271365.2. Classification (NCBI taxonomy): domain Eukaryota; kingdom Metazoa; phylum Chordata; order Ceratodontiformes; family Ceratodontidae; genus Neoceratodus; species Neoceratodus forsteri. The sequence continues at coordinate 232,895,678 of CM057458.1, forward strand.
CCGTCTGACTCTTTACTCCGCCTCATTGAACAGTCACTCCGGAGATTTCTCCTTCAGCTTGGTTTGAAAGTCTGTTAAGTTGTTGGTTTTTACCGAATGTATTTCCGCATAGTCAGTTCAGTCTCTGTCTGTGGTACCGTGAGTACTAGATAGGTTTTGTTCTGTTTTTCTGTGTGGAAATTGTAAAGTGTTAGATCGATTTGGCTGAACCGATCATTTGTATTGAATCCTTGTGTTTTACTTTAGAATGTGGTTACCAGTCCTTATCGGTTCTACAAAAAGAAGTGTTTTGAACGTTTTTTCCAACACCCGTGACACGCTTATGAACCGATAAGGGAGTCTTGCCTGGCGGTTGCCATAAAAAGGGTAAGTTTGGTTAGGTTGGCCATGTCTGAAAAACCCAAGAAAAAAACCGGGCCCACTGGGTTTCAACACTGCAGTGAGCGTGGGGAGGTCTTTGCTAAGGCCAACCCCCACGCCACGTGTGTTTGTCTGGGGTTTGAACACCTCGATACAGACTGCCAAATTTGTAAACATTTTCCTAAATCTACCCTTGAAAAGAGATTAGGTAGACTGAGGGAAAAGGAGGCCGACGAGTCCTCTAACCCGGATGGCTAGCCTGGTTCAGTTCCGACCGAACCAGAAGGAGTGCCCCTGACCAGGGCAATACTACTTAGGGCAAGAGGAGAGCAGATCGTGAGGGGTCGGTTCCTACAAAAGGGAAACGCAAAGAAAAATCGACCGGTTTGGATCCAGAGGTTCATGTTCTGACCGCCGAGGAAATGGCCATAGTGATTCAAATTGTGGAATTGCTTCGCCCGGTTCTGACCGATCAGACACCTTTTCGCAGGGGTTTGGTCAGTTCCCCCGGTTCAAGATTATACCCCTGAAGATTTTATGAACCGGAGTTTGGGGAATTTGAAGATGATGATGGTGATGATGATTGATGATGATGAAAGTCTGGATGTGCCTGTGGAACCGGACATATCCCCAGACAGACCTTCTGGTGTATCCCCTCCTAGGCTGTCTGAGTCCCCTTCCCATGTTTTGTTTTACAGGAAAGTGGCTGAAACCCTCCAGCTTCCTGTGGAGGATCAGGAGGAGCCTGGTTATGTGGAAATGATGGACATCCCAGAGTCCAGGAGACTGTCTATTCCTCTTCACAAATCCTTTGGGAAACGTACACAAAAAATCCTGAAGTCTCCCAATTCTGTACCCCCTCATGACAGAAGGATGGACAAAAGGTACACACTATCAGGCTCAGATGCAGAGTTTTTATACCAGCAATGCAGCCATGTTGGGTAGTGCAGGCTGCTGCCTGTGACAAGGCAAACATTCCTTTGGCTTCACACACCCCAGACAAAGACTCCAGGAAGATTGATGCCATGGCAAAAAAACAGTACATGGCATCTTCCTTGGGACTCAAGCAGACAAATTATATGGCCTGTACAGTCAGGTACCAGAAGTCCAGGTGAGAGACTGTACTGGTACTGGCTAAACAGGCATCCCCCCAGCTAGCCAAGGAGCTGGAGGAGGTGGCTGCAGATGGGATTGAGGCATCAAATCAGTTTCATGCTGCTGTGGACTCCAGTGATGTCGTCATCAAGAGTCATGGCTACATCTGTGGCTCTTCGGAGAATGTCTTGGCTCAGATGTACTAGTCTTTTGCAGGATACCCAGGCTAAGGCCATGAATTTTCCTATAGTGGGTAATTCTGTTTGGGGAGCAGACAGAGAATTACATGAAGAAAATAGATGAGTACAGAACCACTTACAGGAGTGCTCAGGCCAAAGAGAGGCAGGCAACTCCTCAAAGGCAGCAGTCTATGGGCAAGCCTTTTCATAGGCCTTTTTACCAGCCACAGGCCTCGTCTTCCTTTTCACAGAGGGGGTTCTTCAGAGGAGGAGGCAGAAGGGGGATGAGCAGGGCTGCATGCACTCCTCAGCCTAAGGCCCCTGCCAAGCAGACACCCTGATCGGCCTGCCCGGGTCGACTCTCCTATTCCACTAGGGGACAGGCTGACTTACTTCGTCCAGGACTGGATGTCTATTACATCAGACAAGTGGGTCCTGGAAGTAGTAAGCCAGGGACTGGTTCTCAGCTTCAAAACATTTCCGAAGATGAGAGCCAGATCTTTTCCACCTGCAGATCTCTCAGAAACCCTTGCCCTAGAGGCAGAGGTTTCATCTCTTCTGGCCTTAAGAGCCATAGAGAGGGTTCCTACCCTATGCCGGGGCAAAGGTCTGTACTCCAGGTACTTCCTTACCCCAAAAAAGGCAGGGGAGTGGCGACCCATTCAAGACCTAAGATACCTAAACAAACATCTTTTAAAACCAAAGTTCAAGATGGTAACTCAGGGAATAATCCTTCCCTCTCTAAGGCCATGGGACTGTCTAGCCTTGCTGGACCTCAAAGATGCCTATTTTCACATTCCCATCAGGTGCTCCTACAGAAAGTACCTCGGGTTCGAGTTTCCCTCAGGCCACTATCAGTTCAGAGCAATGCCCTTTGGCCTAACTTCAGCCTCAAGGGTCTTCACCAAGTGCCTGGCAGTAGTAGTTGCCTTTCTAAGGAGGCAAAAGATTTCCATTTTTCCATATCTGGACGACTGGCTCATATTGGGCCAGTCCCCAGACTGTCAAGTCAGACCTGCTAGTGACCCAACAAGTGCTTACTTCTCTAAGATTCTTTCCTCAGCCTTCCCAAGTCAGTTCTCTAGCCAGTGCAGCTCCTTACCTTTATAGGGGCAGAGCTGGATACTGTCAAAGCAAGAGCCTTTCTTCCCCTGGAAAGGGCAAGAGTTCTTATAAAACCGGCTTCTTCCTGCAGCCTTCAGTGTCTCGACCAGCAAGGCATTTCCTCCAGCTCTTGGGCCACATGGCAGCCTCTACAGCAGTGGTCCAAGGGGCAGGATTCCAGATGAGGGACATTCAGTTCCATCTGAGGACCTTTTGGTCCCAAAGGAAGGATTCCCTTACCAAACTGATCCCAGTGACTAGGAGCCTGATCTAAGCCCTTCAGTGGTGGCAGGATCAGGACAATTTAAGGCAAGGGGTCCTATTTGCCACGCAGTCTCATTCAGTGGTCCTTACTAAGGATGCTTCCCTCCTGGGCTGGGGAGTCCATCTGGGTTCCCTCACTGCCCAGGGACTGTGGTCCCCCTTAGGCATCCCTTCTCCACATCAGTCTCCTGGAACTTGGGGCGTTTTTTTCTGGTCCTGCAAGCTTTCTCTCAGTCAGTGCAGAACAAGGTGGTTCAAGTCAGAACAGACACCACCACCACTATGTGGTACATCAGCAAGCAGGGAGGCACCCGGTCTATGGCCTTGTGCACAGAAGCCATGAAGTTGTGGTCCCTGGCTTATTCCCTGCAAACCCCTCTGATAGCAGTCCACCTTCCAGGGAAGGACAATATGCTAGCAGATGCACTGAGCAGGATTTCACAGGGCCATCACAAATGCTCCCTGGAACCTCTGGTATTGAAGGTGATTTTTTTCAAGGTGGGGCACTCCAGAGATAGATCTCTTTGCAGCCCCAGACAGTCACCAACTTCCTCTCTTTTGTTGCAGACCCACAGTCTTGGGCTCAGTCCCTCTGGATGCTCTGATTCTGAACTGGGAAGGGGAATTTCTATATGCTTTCCCTCCCTTTCCCCTACTCTTCAAAGTTTTAGTCAAAATAAAGTCACAACCTTGCAAAGTGATTCTGATTGCTCCATATTGGGCCAGATCGGCCTTGGTACCCCCTGTTACTGTCCCTAGCAATCCATCTTCCTCTGTCTCTTTCAAGGAATTGCAGCCGGTTAACCTCCTCTCAGAGAGGATTTGGTACCCCAATCTTCGGTCCCTCAGTCTCCAAGCATGGCTTTGGGAGAGCTAGAGTTTGCAGATTTGCATCTGTCTCAGGGGTTTCTGGACATCCTCAAAGCCTCTTGAAAGCCCGCTACTAGAAAGACCTATAACTCCAAATGGAAGAGATTCAGCATTTGGTGTCCTAAGCAGCATATTTCCACAGACGCTGCTGAATTGCCTACAGTTCTGGATTACATGGTCCTTCTTAATGGCCTAGGCCTCAGACCAGCTACTGTCAAAGTACACTTGTCAGCTGTCTCTGCTTTTCTGTCAGTGGGGAAGTCTTCCTCACTATCATCTCATCCTGTGTTCTGTAAATTTTTCAAAGGATTGCTTCATTCCAACCCTCCATTCAGAGACCTTGCCCCTGCCTGGGATTTAAATGTTTGTATTGCTCAATTGATGCAACCTCCCTTTGAGCCTATGTCCTCAGTAGAGCTTAGTAGTTGACTTGGAAAACTGTTTTTAGTAGCCATTACCTCTGCCAGACGTATCAGTGAACTGTAAGCCCTGTCAGTGGAACCTGATTTTATCTCCTTTCATAGGGATAAAGTGGTCCTTAGAACCAGTAGAAGGTTCTTGCCCAAAGTGGTTTCAGATTTTCACCTGAACCAGTCTTTCATCCTGTTTTCTTCACTGCTCGTTCCTCTTCAGTAGAAAGGAGGCTACACAGTTTAGATGTTAAAAGGGCCCTTAGCTACTATATAGAGCGTACCAAGGATCACAGGTGTGATTGCCTCCAGCTGTTCCTCTCTTATGGAGAAGTGGGGGAAAGGCAAACCTGCCACCAAGAGAACTATTGCCAGGTGGATTGTATCTTGTGTACAGTTCTGCTATGAGAAACTAGGAAAAATTCCACCCTCAGGCCTGAAGGCTCATTCCGCCAGAGGTACAGCTGCTTCCCTGGCTGCTGCCAGGGATATTCCTCTTAGAAATTTGTCAAGCAGCCACCTGGAAAACAGTCCATACCTTTACCAAGCATTACTCTCTGGATATCCAGGCTTGGAGTGATGCTCGGTTTGGCACAGCAGTACTTCAGAGCCTATTCCCAAAGTAGGTTCTGTCCCTCCTCCATGGAGGTACTGCTTGGTAGTCTGCAGTAGTCTGAATACAGCAAGACTTCATGTTAGAAGAAAAATTACTCACCTTAGTAATTATGTTTCTTCTAATGGAGTCTTGCTGTATTCTGACCTCCCTCTCTGCCTCCCCTCTCAGAACCGGTTTTTGGGAAGTGGGTGGGCAGGTGCAGTGTTGCATCTCAGGGGTGCTCCTTTTACACTCTCTTCTTTTTGTTTGGGTGTTTGTTTTATCATTCTTATTTGGATTGGTTTTTGGTTTTGGGTTTCCTGACTTGAGTCTTCCTTTGGGGATCCAAAACTTTTTGTTAGTTGGCTAGTAAAAATTTTACAGTTTCCACATAGAATAGTTAGTGAGTTTTTGCTCGTAAGAATCTGACTGTTGGATTTCAAAGGTCTCCAGACAGAGACCTCAACTGAGCTCAAGCTCAGCATTCTATGCTCTGCATAGAAAGTTAACCCTTTGTTCTCCGGGGCATTTTAGACTGGGGCTAACTGCAATAGTCAGAATACAGCAAGACTCCATTAGAAGAAACATAATTACTAAGGTGAGTAATTTTCTTCTGTCCTTGGTTGGGGAGACCATCTGGGGACCCTCACTGCTCAGGGTGTTTGGTCACAACAGGAGTCTCTCCTTCATATCAATCTTGTGTAACTCAGGGCAGTGTTCCTAGCTCTTCAGGCTTTCTCAGAGTTGGTCAAAGGCAAAGTGGTGCAGGTCAGGACAGACACCACCACCACAGTGTGGTACATAAACAAGCAAGGGGGCACTCAGTCCACAGCCTTTTGCACAGAGGCCATGAAACTGTGGTCTCTAGCCTACTCTCTTCAGGCTTTCCTGACAGCAGTTCTCTTCCAGGGAAGGACAGTGAGCTGGCAGATGCTTTGAGCAGAATTTCCCAGGGCCAGCACAAATGGACCCTGGACCCACACATCCTGAAAATAATCTTTGCCAGATGGGGCACTCCCAAGATAGATCTCTTTGCGGCCCCAGACAGTCAACTTCCTCTGTTCTGCTGTAGATCTCCAGTCCCAGAGACTGTTCCTGTAGATGTTCTGTTGGATTGGAAGGGCAGGTTTCTGTGTGCCTTTCCTCCCTTCCCTCTGTTCAGAGTTCTGGTCAAGATCAGGACTCAACCCTGCACAGTGATACTAGTTGCTCCAGACTGTGCCAGACAACCTTGGTATCCTCTGCTGTTGTCTCTGCCAGTGTCATTCCCCCTGTCTCTTCCCAGGAGACAGTCTTCTATCCTCCTCTCGGGTGTATTTGGTACCCCACTCTCCAGTCTCTCAATCTCAAAGCCTGGCTCTTGAAGAGTTAGAATATGCAGGCCTGGATCTTTCTCAGGGAGTGATGGATATTCTGAAGGTTTCTAGGAAACTTTCTACCAGAAAAACTTGTAATTCTAAATGGAAAAGATTCAGCATTTGGTGTTCTCAGAGAGGCATGTAACCAGATGCTGCAGGCATTGCTGCAGCCTTGGATTACCTGGTACACCTTAATGGCCTAGGCCTTAGGCCCGCAACCCTTAAGGTTCATCTAGCAGCTATGTCTGCCTTTCTTTCTGCAGGGAAGGGCTCTTTCCTGGCATCACAGCCTGTCTTCAGTAAGTTCTTCAAAGGCTTGGTTCACATTAACCCTCCTTTAAGAGAGCCTACCCAGGCTTGGGATCTGAATGTCTGCATTGCACAGCTTATGCAGCTACACTTAGAGCCTTTAGATTCGGCCGAACTTAAGTGCTTGACCTGGAAAATTGTGATCTTACTTCGAGAGGGTTCCTGCAGTAGGTCTTCACATATAGGACTGCGCCCCTTGGCGTCCGGTCCGAATGGCAAACTTGTAGATAGCAATCGTCAGCGGGGACTGCCCCGACGTCTGGTGTCATGACGTCAGCCTGGCTATAAAAGAGGCGTCCTGCACCCGGCTCTCCAGTTCTTTTCCTGCCGCTGTCTTCAGTAAATATCTGCAGCACACGAGCAGAACAGCCATCAGACGCCGCCATTTTGTCAAGTTTCTTTTGCCTCATAGATACATAGACAGTGTCTGCAGATAAGGGCCTATGGCCCACCCAGTCTGCCCATTTGAGCTTGTAAGTTCGGTTTGTTTTCCTAGAAGTCTGTTGCCCCTTACCCCTGACCTCCAGAATTCCTTTATGTCTATCCCATGCATTCTTAAATACATAGATTGTTTCAGCCCCCACCAGTTCCTCTGGCAGGGTGTTCCACTCATAACTAGTTTTCAACTAAATTGTTTTGCTCTATTTGATGTCTGCTAGACAGAAGTGCTCGAATTGCAGTGCCCAAATCCCACACGGGGACTACCATTCCCGCTGCCTCCTCTGCCTCAGTTCTAAGATTAACAAGTGGGGATATCATTACTGAAAATCTGGAGGAAATTTGTAATGTCTTAAATAATTTTTTGTGTAGATCTCCCAAATTGTGAAATTCCTTGTAATTTAGACTTGGAACAAACTAATGTAGAGTCTATATAAAATAAATGTCCTCCATTTAGATTTAAAATTTTGACAGTCACTAAAGTATATAAAATTCTTCAAAATATAAATGCTCAAGGCTTTTGGTAGTGATTGTCTGGAAGGTAAATTCTTAAGGATAGCTGCTTTTCATATAGCACCAGTTATCACTTATTTATTTAATTGGAGTCTTCAAATTGGATATTCTTCTTGAAGAGAGTAGAGTAAAACCTATTTTCGGGGCCAGTAGAAGTTAATAATTATAGGCCCATAGCCTTATTCTACCTCGTCGAAATGTTTTGAAAAACTTGTTCTAGCCAGATAATGGAATATTTGGACAGATAGTTTGTTGACAACTAAACAATCTGGTTTTCGAAAAAACTATTCTACTACAACAGCCCTTTTGGAATTTTATGACCAAATAAATAGGTCATTGGGGGAAACTAGGGTGACGGCTGTTATTTTTGTAGATCTTTCAAAGGCTTTTGACCTGGTGGACCACCCCTTACTAATTGAAAGGCTTCATGAAATAGGCATGAGGGAAGATCCCTTAAATTGGTTAAAATCTTATTTGAATGATCGTTCCCAGAGAGTCGAAGTACAGGGATGTTTGTCAAGAAAGAGGAAAGTAAATAGAGGAGTTCCACAGGGATCAATTTTAGGACCTCTTTTGTTCCTAATATTCATAAATAACTTGCAATCGACTATAGAAAAATCAGAGATTCGACTTTATGCCGATGATACGGTTATAATTGCATCCGGAAAAACTGAAGAAATATTACAAACTAACTTGCAGTCTGATTTTGGAAGAATTGAGGGGTGGTTCACCAGGTCAGGGCTGATAATGAACACAAAAAAAACCCAAAGTGTATGCATTTCCCATTGAAAAAAAAGTGGTGAACTTGTTTATAATTTATCCATTTATACAGGAAATCAAACTAAACTAGAACAAGTTAAAGAATATAGTTATTTAGGGATTATATTTGAATATCTGACCTTTTCAAATCATATTATTGCACTGATTAAAAAAAGTAAATAGAAGGGTAGGGGCGTTAAGAAGTACTGATTATCTTTTTTAGATAGAAAAAAACTGGCAGATCAGTTAATTATTCCAGTGCTAAGATGTGGAGAATTAATATATAGAAATGCAAATAAAACTCTATTGTCTAGATTAGATGGAACTTATTATCGCGTAGCAAGATATGTATTACAAGAAAACTATCGGATTCATCATTGTCTATTGAAGAAAGTGAACTGGTCACCTTTAGACATAAATCATAAGCGTCATTGGTTTTCTTTAATACACAATGAAATATTCATCTGTAAATCATCCAATTTCTTTAATATTATTTACAGTGAATAACTATCAAAAACGGATATTGACAAGATCAGTTCACTTAAATAAGATAGTTGTAGGTAAACATTATAATAAATATTGGGACAGGTCTTTGCTATATCAGGCTGCTAGTTTTAGAATTCTCTTCCTGATGAGGTAAGAGAAATTCCAAATTATTCATTGTTTACTCATACTATAAAGGAGCTATATGCTCACATTTGTGAGTGTTAAATGTTTTTTTTTTTTTTTTTCCCTCTAAGGTTCCTTGGGATTTTGAGATTTTATAATCTAGCTATTTTAAGTCTCTTAGGTATACCGTGTTTGTATATTGTGGTGTTTGTATTTATATGTATTTAACATAGAACTTATTTGTATGTGACTAGTTAGGAATTTACACAGGTCTGTCTTGTAAACTGGATTATGTCCAAATGACATGTATTACCTGTATAAAAATAAATGTTACCTACCTACCTAAGCACAACATCCAGGAGTGCTCCATCTGCCAGACCTTCAACCAGGCAACCCGAACCAGGCGCAAGCGGACCCTTGAGGCCCATCTCCTAACCCAGTGACTGGCGTTGATGAAAAAAAAGCTCCAGGAATGGCAGGATAGGTTGTCATTGCCAGGCCCGAGAAAGAAAAGGCAAAGAAAAGCACCAGGAACGGAGTTCGTTGCCACGCGGGAGGCCCTCCAAAACCGTGAGTACTTCTACCGGTGTCCCGTCCGCTTCTTTAGGCCAGGCATCTTCTCCCCCTCCTGCCGAGGTGAGCGGGCAGCTGGAGGTCGCCTCGTTAGAGGTCTCTAAAGTCTACCTGCCTTGCCGATAAGACACCCCTTGACTCTGTTGAAGGGCGCACGGCCTCTGCCGATAAGTCTAGCGGTGGTCTCAAGACTGCCTCTAGCCCGGCTTGGTCCGATCAGTCGGACGACTGCTCCTCCATCGCCTGCATCCTTCCACTCTCCTTTCAGGCTCCAGTTTGGCCCCTGACGTCAGACAGAGTGATAAGCAGAGTGACCCTTTGTCCTCTAGGATATTACATCCTGGGGGCTCTCCACCTGATCCGCCGAATTTTCCTTCCAGGGAACTTTCATTCAGACCTGCTGTCTGGGCTTCTGCCGGACCTACCCTCCCCGCCAGGCCTTCTGCCGTCTCCGGACCTTTGTCCGACACCGGCTGGGGATCTCTCCATGGAGCCTCCTCTCTCGGGACCTTCAGGGGCCTTCCAGATTCTGCACCTCCCTGAGGCGCCATGGCACTGACCCCGGCAGGACATCCACAGCGGTATGGGTTCTGCCTCCACCTGGAAGGCTGGAGGTTCGTCACCGCAGAGTCTTGGGTGCTTCAGCTCATCCAGCGAGGTCACTTTATCAAGTTCATCGAGATTCCTGCTCCTCTACCTCCCGGATGGTCTTTCTATCCTCTGGATCAGGTCCCCCTCGTCTCGCAAGAGATTCAGGCTCTCCTCCTAAAGGGGGCCATAGAACCTGTCCCTCAGCACCAGACAGGAAGGAGATTTTACTCCCACTTCTTCCTAGTCCCAAAGAAAACAGGTGACCTGAGACAGATCCTGGACCTCTGCACACTAAACTTCGAGTACACGAAGTTTCGTATGTTGACCCTTCAGGGGCTCCTTCCCCTGCTCCATCCCAACCCTTGGCTGTGCTCCCTGGATATGCAGTATGCCTACCTGCACATCCCTATCCTCCCGGCCCACTGCTGCTTCCTCTGTTTCACTTTTATGGAGGCTCACTTCCAGTTTCGGGCACTCCGCTTTGACCTTTATTCAGCCCTCCGGGTGTTCACGAAGTGCCTATCTGTGGTAGCGGTGTTTTTATGCCACCAGGGCATTTGTCTTCCCGTACCTGGATGACTGGCTCCTCGCAGCACCCTCTCCCACCAGCCTGAAAGTCTCACTTTTTCACTCTGAACTTGTTCTCCCTTCTGGAGATCATGGTCAACTTCTCAAAATCCCAGCTAGTACCATCTCAGCTGCTCCAGTTCACTGGAGCTGTACGAGATGCAGTTCAGAGCAAGGCTTTTCTGCTATCAGATTAGGCCGAGACTTTGATTGCTCAGGCCACTCTTGTGGCCCAGGCTCGATGGATGCCAGCACATGCTGTGCTGTGTCTTTTGGGACTAATGGCAGCGGCCATTTCCACAGTTCCTTTGGCCAGACTTCACATGAGGGTCACTCAGTGGTCTCTGAGTCCAATGGGATCAGAGGACGGACGACATGAACCAAAAAGTCATCATGATCTCCTCCAACCTCCAGAGAGATCTTCGCGGGTGGCAGGATCTCTCCAACCTTTTGAGGGGAGCCCCTTTTCATTCTCCTGTGCCTACCCAAATCCTCACCACGGACACCTTGGACTTGGGCTGGGGAGGCCATCTGGGGGAATACAAGACACAGAGGTCTTGGTCCGAACAGGAGCGCATGCTCCACATTTGTGTTCTGGAGACCAGAGTGGTCCTTTATGCTCTCCAGGCGTTTCAGTCCCTTCTGGTACCGGGATCTCTTCTGATCCAGATGGACAATATGTCCACAGTCTGGTACATCAACAAACAGGGAGAACCTGGTCGTACCCTCTCTGCAGAGAAGCAATGAGGGTCTGGTACTGGGCGATCCAGCACAGCCTTTACTTGACATCAATCCATGTCCCAGGCGTCAGCAGTGTCCTGGCGGACAGTCTCAGTCAATCAGTGGCCAGGGCTCATGAGTGGGAGCTAAAGTCGGGGGTGGCCGAAGAACTTTCTTCGATGGGGTCTTCCAGACTTTGATCTGTTCACCTCTCCATTCAACGCAAAACTACCCAACTTTTGCTCGCTTGTTCCCGGGCATTGTGCTTTTTGGTGAGACGCACTGTCTCTCTCTTGGACAGGGAGGTTTCTTCACGCATTTCCTCCCTTTCGTCTCATTCAGAAGGTTCTGGTGAAACTTCAGCAGGAGGGAGCTCATATGATTCTTATCGCTCCTCTCTGGCCACGCCAGATTTGGTATCTTCTTTTGCAGCACCTGGCACTGGAGCCTCCAGTCCCTCTGCCGTTTTCTTCTGACCCAGGAGCAGGGCACCCTAGTGTATATGAGCCTTCAGTCTCTCCACCTTCATGCATGGCAACTGTGGACATAGCGGTTTCACGCTATGGAGTCTCCTCATAGGTTGCACACATCTTAGTAGAGGCCAGAAAACCCTCTACTAGATCAACTTATGCCATGAAGTGGAAACGTTTTTTGATCTGGGCCCTAGCAAGGAGCTGGGGATCCCTTTTCGTGCTCGGCAGCCCAGGTGTTGGAGTACTTCGCACATTTATCTGAGACGGGCCTTAGCTACTCCTCCATTAAGGTCCATCTCTCTGTGGTGTCGGCGTACCACCTCCCAGTGGAGGGCAAAACCTTAGCTCAGTTGGAGGTTGCCAAGACCTTTCTGAAAGGCATCCTTCACTTGAAGCCTCCTATCCAGAATCCCTGTCCTCCCGGGACCTGAATTTCATGCTCTACCCCCGTTTGAGCCAGCTTCTTGCGACCTACACTTCCTTTCTTGGAAGACTTTATTTTTGGTCGCAGTTACTTTAGCCAGAAGGGTCTCTGAGCTCCAAGCCTTTGTAAAGAACCCTATTTAATTTTTCATAGGGAGTAGTCCTATGGACTAACCCTTCTTTCCTTCCCAAAGTGGTATCTGAAACCACTCTGAATCGGTGCGTGGAATTGCCAATTTACTATCCCCAGCATTCCAACAGGGAGGACTACCTTCTGCACACCCTAGATATGCACCAGATTCTGAGGTATTACATGAACCGGACTAAAGAGGTTTGTAAATCTAATCAATTTTTTGTAGCCTTTGCTCCCCAGTGCCAGGGCAAGGCCATTTCCAAGCAAACCATCTCTAGATGGTTAGCTAACTGCATCCATTTTTCTTAAACGAAATATGGGAAGTCCTTTCTGGGGCCAGTCAAAGGCCACTCCACCCGCAGTGTGGCCTCTGCTGCCTTTTTAGGAATGTGTCCACTGCAGGGTGACATGACACGCGTATGTCGTCTGTTCACACTTTCACCAAGCATTACAGTCTGGACATTGCCTCTAGGTGCAGAACAGGGTTTGGTCTCGCAGTTCTGCAAGGCCTCCTGTCGTGATTTCCTATGGCAACTTCTCCTCCGCCCAGATGCAACTCTGCATTATTATTTTGGGGACTGCTTGGTATTCTGTCCTATATGTGAAGACCTACTGCAGGAACCCCTCTCGAAGTAAGATATTACAGTTACGCAAGAACTTACCGTAACAGTAGATCTTCGAAAGAGGTTCCTGCAGTAGGTCTAGTTTCTCACCCTTCTTCCCCCAGTTCCTGGATGTTGTTTCCTTTATTTTTCCATTCTACCTAGCCCTTGAGTCTAGAGAGGAAGTGGGGTCCCAGGAGTTTTTCTACTCCTAGCTATTGTTTACCTTTCTTTAGGTCTCCAGTGGAAAAGAACTGGAAAGCGGGGTGCGGGACCGCCTCTTTTATATCCGGGCTGACATCATGACGCCGGACGTCGGGGGCAGTCCCTGCTGATTGCTATCAACAAGTTTGCTGTTCTGACCTGACGCCAGGGGGCACAGTCCTATATGTGAAGACCTACTGCAGGAACCTCTCTTGAAGATGTACTGTTATGGTAAGTTTTTTGCGTAACTGCAATTTATTGGTAGCCATTACCTCTGCCAGGAGGATTAGAGAATTACAGGCCCTGTCAGTTTAACCTGACTTTATTTCCTTCCATAGAGATAAGGTGTTCCTCAGGACAAATAAAGTTTCTACCTAAAGTGGTATCGTATTTTCATCTGAACCAATCTATCTCTACCTGTGTTTTTTCACTAATCTTTCTTCAGGGGAGAGAAGATTACACAACCTGGACATTAAAAGGGCACTTAGCTACTACATAACGCATACTAAGGCACATAGAAATTGTCTCCAGCTATTTCTCATGTATGGAGAAGAGGGAAAAGGTAAACCTGCTACTAAAAATTATGGCCTGGTGGACTGTCTCCTGTATCCAATTCTGCTATGCCAAATTAGGCAAAGAACCTCCTTCAGGCCTGAGGACCCACTCGACTAGAGGTACAGCTGCCTCTCTTGCTGCTGCTGCTAGAGATATCCCCTTGGTAGAAATTTGTAAAGCAGCCACCTGGAAAACAGTCCATACATTCACCAAGCATTACTCTCTGGACATCCAGACTGGGAGTGATGCTAGGTTTGGTACAACAGTGTTGCAGATCTTGTTCCCAAAGTAAGGTTCGGTGTCCCCTCCTCCTGGGGGGGAAAGGGGGACTGCTTGGGAGTTTGCATATAGTCACAATACAGCATGACTTCATGTTTATTTGAAGAAACAATTACTCACCATAGCAATGTTGTTTCTTCTACTGGAGTCATGCTGTATTCTGACCTCCCTCCCTCCCCTCTCAGAACCTAGTTTTTGGGATGTGAGCTGGCAGGTACAGTGTTGCACCTCAGGGGTGTACCTTGCACCCCTCCTTCTATTCAGGGTGGGGTGGTGGTGATTTTATTGTGGTGTGGTTTTATTGTGGTGTGTGTGTGTGTGTGTGTGTGTGTGTGTGTGTGTGTGTGTGTGTGTGTGTGTGTATGTATGTATATATATATATATATATATATATATATATATATATATATAATTTCACTATCTACTCTATTTTTCTTGTTCTCGACTTGAGTCTTATGGACCCAAGTTTTTGTTGCCTTTTGGCCTAAAATTAAACAATTTCCATAACTTTTAGTTTTGCTCGTAAGAATCTGACAGTTACGCTGAAATGTACCAGAGGTTTGAAAACCGAGCTCAACGTTCTGTGCTGCTGCATAGAGTTAACCCTTTCCTTTCTGGAGCAGTTAAAGTGCTGGGGCTAAGTGCATATAGTCAGAATACAGCAAGACTCCATTAGAAGAAACATTACTATGGTGAGTCATTTTATCTTTCAGTAGGCGGTCATCCCAACTTATTTGCGGCCCCCGATTCCGCAACTTGTTCCAACCTCCAGAATCTTAGTAAGGTAGTTGAATGGCCTGCTGAACTGAAGTGTTGTGCAACTGATGAGTTCTGGTTTCTCAATCTAATGTCGCTGTTAGCTCTTGGTTTTCCCCACATATAGCTTGTCACATGGACATTGCAGGAAGTATACTACATGATCGGATTTAAATGTGATGTGCTGTCTGATTTCCTGCTTTGGATTAGAGTAAGGATGTTGGAAGTACAGTTTCTTACTTGGTTACCACACTAAAAACAGTGCCCACACAAGTAACTGTAGCTAATGTGCAGCTGACAGACTGGCAACTAAGTAGATGATTGGCAGGTGGATTGTATCCTGCATCGACCTATGCTATAGGTTGGTGGGTAGGGAGTCTCCCGTAGGACTTGGGGCTCATTCCATCCATCATACTGCTTCCTCAGTGCCTGCTTCCAGGAATGTCCCTATCCAAGGAAATCTGCAGGGCTGCTACCTGGAGATCAGCACACACCTTCATTTCCCATCAACCTTGAGTCATGCTAGGATGCTGGTTTGGGGGCCTCAGTTCTTCAATCTCTGTTCCCTAAATAGGAGGTGTGCACCTTGCCTCCTTCTCCCGGAGAACTGTTAGGAGTCTGCCAACAAGTGTGGGTAGATTAGAACATCAAATCCGTGTCTCTAGAAAAACAGATTACTCACTTGTAGCAGTAGTTCTAGGAGTGGTATATGATGTTCATCTGCACTAACCCACCCGACCTCCCCTGGCTATAACGCACCCTTCTGCTTCTAGCAGGCAAGATCTGGCATCATGGGGCGGAACTGAGGGAGTTGCCACCCGGGTGGGTGGGAGGAGCCAGCTTGAAGACATTCTGGTGAAGTCTTAAAGGGGAAAGGCACTGCCAACAAGTGTGGATAAACATCATATACCACTCCTGGAAGTACTGTTACAGGTGAGTAACCTGTTTTTTTTTTCTGCTAATACCCCTCCCTATGCACCCCAATGGTCTACCAACTGCCTTATCACACTGCTTGACCTATTTAGGGCTTATTAGGTTATGTTGTTTCTTCTTAAGGGATCACTCACAATGTTTACACTTGATGCAGTTATAGCAGCCGATTGCAACACCCCCAAGACTGAACCCATGGAAACTTCAGCACCAAGAATGCAGGCTCAAACCCTTTAAAGTAATGTTATAAATAAGCATCCAATGCATTACGAAGCTTCTCATCCTTTCAGTCTGACTGCTGGGCCTAAATGGTGGTAATCTCAAGCAATGTGAGTTTGCTATCATTCAGACCTTGTGTAAGATTAAAAGAATGAGCATCTTTATGCGGTGTTGGACACCAACTTACAAAGATATTTTAAAGTTACAGAAACAGTTAACAAATGTCAATAAACAAATAGAAGCAAGAAACCATGGCCTAGCTGAAATTTAATCCAGGCTGCTTGGAATGCTGTTCCGCTGCGTTACCACTTGTGCAACAAGGACAACTGGAAACTTTAGTCTCCCAGAGACACCATTTCTATCTCAAATGCATAACCTGAGGCTACACAAATTTTAATTAGATTAGGCCTTTAAATGTGTATTTCAGAGCACTGATGTTTTTGGGGTCCCTGGTTTACAGTCGTCTTTGTGGTGTTGCAGAACAGTATCCCAAGTGACGTAGGCTCCGATCTCATTCTGTATTTCTGGACGTTACACCCTTGTAGAGTAGCTATCATTTATTAGTTGCCAGCACCTACAGACCAAAAGGGACTGTCAAGAATGTGATGGTCAGGGTGGTGTCAGAGATGGGTGGAGGGAGGGTTTCAAGTAGTCATCTAAAGGAAAAATGGATCACACATTTTTAGAATTGATCCAATTTTCTGCATCTCTTGAGCTGCTGGTTTGCATCACATAATGTAATATAAACTGTTGCGTAGTATCCTGCCACTTCATAAGCAGCGTTGTAAGCAGAATTGGTGCTTGTTCTAGGGTTATGCTAGTAAGAGCATCATGACAGCTGAAAAGGTGAGGCACAGAAGCTATGTTTGACAAAGGCAGGCATAACCATGAATTTCTGCCCTCTTTTGGGGTGGGGTGGGAGACTTGAGTTGCAGGCTGCAATGGTTAGAAGAGGGAGTGCTTTTTAGGAGTGCTGCCAGTGAAAATGCTTAGTATTCCTTTAAGATGTGTATTTGTGATGCCATGAAACTACATTTACTCCCTCCCTACCCTGCAGCTATGAAACCCAGATCATTGAGGCCTTCTGCCTCTTTTGGATGTATCCAGAGACACCCATACTCCTTCCAGTAGCACAGGTTGGCATAATCTTATTTTATGATTCAAGGTAACCTAAATGAACTGCAAGTCTATCTTCCTCCTTTGTATCTACATCATAGAGTTCACATACGCACCAATTCCCGGTCACAGCAAAATAAAATCCTAAAATAGCCTAGATCTGTGGTTCTCAAGCCTCCAATACGAATGGCCTCGCAGGACCTCAAAATTTGGCCACCAGAACTTCCTGGTGGCCTCCCTCTGTTTGTTGACACCAAACCTCCTGATATAACGCATTTCTTTTCACACAGTATGCAGTAAATTAAGTCTCTATTTTCATTGTCCACACCTTTACCTTTGTAACTGGAGCTCTGCAGAGATCTGTAACAGCATAGGGTCATGGCGGTCTTATTTGAAAAACATTGGCCTTGGTGGATATTTTCCATACATTATCTCCAACCCCCAGCCCATCCCTTCTTACTATAACAAGATGATACTTTTAGAGCCAAGGTCAGACAATACATATTGTCAAGCGTGTAACATTGTAAGCAAAAAGAAAGATTGGTTACGTCTCCTATACGTATCCAATATTTACCCCAAGTGAAACATGCACAGTGCACCCACTTCCTCGCACCTTGACCCATCCAAATTATAGCTGTAACCCCTAGGTGGTGCTATCCTATGGGCTACTACTCCTGCCTGTGGGAATATGCACAGATTGAGGGGCTTGAGTTCTGTGAACAGGGGCCTCCACCCAGAGGAATGGTATTGGGGTAGCTTAACTGCTTTGGTATAGCCCTCCGGGATGCTATAACCACCTGCCAACCCTTCTAGTGGCCTAAACAGTAATACCGTAGAATAATTTGCATACACTAGATAACAAGAATGTGCTCACACCACTTGCATTTACCACCAGGGCTGGATCTGCTGCAGTTGCCCTGGAGACGCTCTGTAAAATAAGATCAGTAATACACAATGCGAGACCTTTCACTGGGACCCAACTAATAATGTGCACACTAGTCGGGTTAAACATGAAACCGATGATCAGGTTTATTCAGGGGAAGTGAACAAGGGAGGGGCATGAATTAGTCAAATGATTGGCACTCTGATTTAGTTCAGGCTGGTTTAGCATGCACTGTAATTGCCTGATAATTAGTCTTGCAACCCTGGGTACCCAGGTCTTATACAGGCTAGCCTGGAGCATTGCCCAGGGTGGCCGGTGTTGCAGCTGTTGAGGCCCTTTAGAAAGAAAGAGACAGTTGGCATGTGCACAACCCAAATATTTGTAATCCTGAGCTGGATGGCTCAGTCCGTTAGCAATAACCCAAACAAAGCAATCAGATGACACACACTGATTTATAGCTGCTGTTGCAGGGAGCTACCCTGATTTGTACTTACACAACCCAGACCAGGATGTGGGACAGATGAGATGAAGACCTCATGGTGTTGCTGCTGTGTGCTAGGGGAAGCAGGGCCTACACAACTCACCTCCTGGTGGTCTCTACCTGTTTAGTGTTAAGCAGGGGGCTGAATCCCCAAGCTGGTCTTTTGCTGAGATTATCTCTGGATTGCTAGCAGGGGCTTGGGCCGAGATGGCAAGGCCCAAACAGGTGGAACAGCTCTGGGAAAAGTTTGATCTGTTGCTGGAAAGCCTCCAGTAGGCATAACGGGATTCACCATGGGGAACCAAATCGCGACCCACGAACTACATTCAACAAACTTAGCTCAGTTAGTTCTTTAAGCCACAAGTCGGATAAAGTCAGTTTGCTAATTATAGCTTCACTGTGCAAACCTTTCAACCCTCGGCTTTCTTTTCTTATTCAGGCAGGCTGATCGCTTCTGGAGCAAGTCTTCGGTTCCACTTGCAAGTAGTGTTGTCCTGCTTTTTTTCCTCTGCTGCAGGTCTGAGTCGGCAATCGAAACAGTCCAACTTCTGCAATAGACCATCTCTGTAGGCTGGAGAATGTGGCAGGCAGGCCTACGAAACCTTCCTGCTGATTCTTCTACGTTTCTCCTAGGAGCTGCTGCTTGACCGCTCGAGCTGTTCACTGTCCAACTCCACTCTCGACTGACTCACTGCTTCAGGCAGTTCTGGGTATTTCCCTGTAATCCACTAGGTTCGGTTGGCTGACAGAGCTGTCCGTCACAGTAGGGGCTCCCCCTCCAGGTCCATTTAGGCACCAAAAATCTACAAATACTGCAGAATTTCCTTTCCATACAACCCCTGGGGACAATCTCCATCTTAGGTCCCCACAGATTAGATTGGCCCAATACTGGCAGTCCAGAACCAAAATGGTGGTTCCTGTTCGAAAGCTCAAGCTGCAGTTGAAGGCAGGTTGGACAAACTCCTTTTCCATTATTGCTCTAACAGACAAACAGTAAATAACTACATTTCCCAACAGGGCTTCCTCTGCGCTAACAGCATCTGTGGAATGGAGCAATATGACAGGGTCTCTGGCTGGTCGCGAGCCTTAATTATGCGGACCCAGCCCAGTCTGATTTCCAAAACACAGGCTAGACACTCTTAGAGACGGGCACGGAGGCTTACTAGGCGCTCTCAAGCAGACAGAACTACTGCAAAACAGGACCCCATCCTTGCAGTGGGCATTTAGGAGCCCAGGACGACATCTTAGTAAATCCCAATTTGTAGGGGGTTGCATAGTAATTCAGTCATCTGGCAGTAATCTAGTGTGGCCTGCCTCCTAACACAAGAAAAATTGCCCTCCCAGTGTTTCTATTTCTTTTTATCCTGCACACCTTTAGCTTGAAATGCATTCAGACTTGCTGAAATTTGTAGCATACACTTTGGGGGGGGGGGGGTACTGTATTAAGCGATGGTGCAGTGACATCATCAGTCAGTGTGAAAACATATCTGTTGTATTTCATGTCTAGTTAAATTTAACCTTAAAGAGCACTGGTTTTGATGCTTTCACCAAGCCTCCCACTGTTGCCAACAAGAGCCTTGTTGAGAGGTAGCTTTGATTTGACACCAGTGGATCTCTAAAATATAAGAAAGCAACATTTAAAATCTGCCTCCATTTTTGTCAGTGTAGTGTGCCCCTTTCTCAGTATCAGCAAACAAGGGATTAGGTGACTGACTTTGAATTATGATTCCTTCCCCTTCAAAAACTGTTACTTATAAAATTGCAGGTTAAGGACTGTTGGCGTCTTAGTGAGGTACGGCAACAGTTGGGAAGCTTGGGAAGGTTTTCCAAAGTGAGCACAGTTGTAGCTCTTTAAATGCTAACTGAGAAAATATAGATTGCTTCAATTTCAGTGTCACCACAGACTGCAACTGAGTTAGCACTTCAGTCCAGTAAGACTCAATGTAGAGGCCTTTCTTTGGTAAAGCTTTTAAAAATAAAATAAACAATAAAATAAATACTTGTATGAAACAGTGATGAAGTAAGTTTCACAGCATAACTAGAGGGAAGCAGCTGGACTTCCATTGAGTAGATTTAACCCACAGACTTGGCCACAGGAAAGCAAAAACAATCTCTGCTGATGACATTAAATGTGCTGACAGCAGATCACAGCACTGCTGAAGCAAAAATTCTGTCAGCTCTGCTTAATGTCTGACTAAAGCATCACTGTAACATTAGTTTTTTTTTTTCTGTACTTTTTTCTCCTGCTGTACCCAGGCTGGTCTCCAGTCTGCCCTTGGCTACTGAGCCCAGTTTTCCCTCCTGGCAGACCCCATTCCAGCTCTGCAGGATGCCCACCACCTGGCGGGACCAGAGGAGGTCCCCTACTCTGAAGCATGTTTAGAGTTGGGGTAGGCAGTGAGACTGTTCTGAGCCCAAGTGTACTGGGCATCATCTTTCCAACAGCTGGTTGTCTCCCCATCGTCTCCATATCCTTCCATTCTCAGCTGTAACTGGGAGTGAATTCACCACATCAATTGGGAGCGGAGACACACCCTGACCCTGTTGATTGGCAGGTAGCTGGGATTCTCCTTGAATAGTCGTCATAATTTCTGCCAACAACAGGGTAGGTTTCCCTTCTGGGAGACAGCAGAGCACATCAGAGGAACAGCTAAATTGCTAGTTTTTGGTTAATGGTTGGAACATCAATGAAGCTGTCATTACTCCACCATTAGTGCTACAGAGATGGCCTGAGGAGGCAGCTGCATGGTACATCCAATGGCTGCAAGTGCAGGGAGTGCAGAGTTGGCATAAAGCCTTCAGGAATTGTCCTGTGCTTCGATTGCTCTCACAAGATCCCCTAGAATCCTTGTCAGGGCAGAGTAAGCTCAGTTGAGTCAGAAGAACAGAAGCTACTGCAGTACAGGGGATTCAGGGGCTGAGCAGCTGCTATTGAAGGGTAAGGGTGAGTCCTTGCAGGATGCTTATGGTGAGAAAATGCCCCAACCAACCTCACAATTCTCTGTACTTCTGTGAGCCAGAGTTCATAAATTAGTTTCCTTGGGGGGCATGGTCAGTTGCAGGGTTGCTGCCACAGAGGGAACAGGAATAGAGTAAGGTGTACAAAGCAGGGTTCTGGCCTGTCAGTAAAATTAGGTGGGCGAGTGCTTCTTGGGGTCAAAAGCACCGGAAACAGGAGAGTAATAGGTGGTATTCGTGGAGTATATCTAGCTCCCTCTCTGATTACCCCCCCTCCCGAAACTGATCTGGGTGTTCAGTTGGGAGATTTTTTTTCCTGGTTACTGTCCGCACATTCTTCACAGAGGACAGCTATGTACATATTACCATTGGGTAATGGTGGCCTTACTATAGGGTACTCCTATATGGGTAAGTGTATTCAGTGCATTGTCCGTTCCATAGTTTAACATATAGTGGTTGGGGAGACTGCTGGCTACATCCCCCATGGTTACAGATGCATATGTAAGGATATGGAGACAGCAAGGAATGGGTAATTGTGTTTCCTGGAGTTCTCCATGTCACAGATGCACTCAACAGGTCAGGCCCTCTGCTCTCTCAGTGCCAACCTCTGAGTGCAAGAGTGTGGACAGGTAACAGACAGGATAACCCTCCTGTCTGCTTGTGGGTCCGAATCACCTTTAGTCTCAAGTTCGGGGGGATTCAAACGTGAACCTTACGCTAGCGTATCTAAATGTACAGGTTCTGATAATCTGCACTTCGGGGGATGCCAGATATCTTTCGCCTAAGGGCACCTAACCAGGTATCCCAAATGAACCCTTAACACTCTCAAAAGACCTTGGATATATTCTTAACTTTTCCCAGTTCAGTAACACCCTCAAGCTTATGAACAGTTTTTGTCAGTCTTAACCCTCCATACGTCACATGCAAAATAATTTGGAAGACCCAGGCATTATCTTTCAAATGAAAAGTTTACTTAAAAATAGATAATATGTTGCATATAAACACAGAACACTATCCAAAAGCATACAATCACTTAAAAGAAAAGCAAAGAAAACTACAAACTCCTACCAGCATGCATACAGTTAGACTTTCTATTTAATGTATTACCTCTCTACAGTGCTCAAGTTAGACCTTGTTTCTTATGAGCCCAAAAAGATATGACACTTAGCCGAAACACAGAATACAGTTTAAAACTGTTTCCACCCCTTCTATGGTGTCATATAGCTCTTCCTTTTAGAATATAAAAATTATACAATGATCTTCCTGTCAGGAGATATTTTAAATACTATGACTTCAGCAAAAACTAATTTCCCAATATGACTCCTTAATTAACATCTTCTCTTGGATCTCGAGCAGTTCCTCTTCCCAGGGCCCGTCAAAGGATTTTTATGACTTTTCACACCATAGTGTAAAATGATTTCCTCTAAGACGTCATAAAAGTTTGAGCCTTATATCCTGGCAGCTGGGTCAGTTCTAATTAAGATAGGAAAACAGGAGACCCTTAATTAAGTCTCTAGTCTTTAATTTCCTCCTGGCCTCAGGTTACTATATCTTGCAGCTTCTCTGAAACCTGGGGCGGGCGGGCCACGCACAGCTGCCTTATGGAGGCTATCACACACTTCAGTTTTATATTACAAATATCATAGAACAATCATAACCAGCTGGCCAAGCGTCGCACTCCTCCCCACCTAGACTCAATTTGTGGGCTCTGTCCCCTGCATGGGATGAGCTTCCCAAATCCGTTCACTCTCCATATACACACGACAGGCCATCGGTGTTCTGATTGGTCGCACCAGCCCTATGTAAGATCGTCATGTCATACCCTTGCAAGGCAAGCCTCCATCTTAATAGTCTACCATTAGTTTTTCCCATTTGGGACAGCCAACCCAGGTGGTTGTGGTCCGTTTGTACCTCAAAATGCTGCTCATATAAGTATGTCTCTAACTTCTTTAGTGCCCACACTGTGGCAATACACTTTTTCCACAGTAGAGTAAGCCTGCTCCGTGGGAAGTAATTTTCTACTCAGGTACACTACAGGGTGATCTTTCCCTTGGTTGTATGACTGACTCAGTACTGCCCCAGTACCCACGTGTGAGGCGTCAGTCTGAGCTATAAAGGGTCTGCTGTAGTCAGGACTTGTCAATACAGGAGCACTGCACAGTGCCTCCTTCAGTCTGGTAAAGGCTTTTTCACAGGCTGGTTCCCAGGTAATTTTCTTAGGCATCCTTTTCTTTACCAGGTCAGATAGGGGAGCAGCCAAGACACTGTAATTGGGTACACATTTCCTGTAGTACCCTGCTGTCCCTAGAAAACTCCTGACCTGCTTCTGAGTTTCTGGTCTGGGCCATGCCTTGATCACCTCTATGTTTACTTGTTAGGATGGAGCTGTCCCCAGCCTACAACACGTCCAAGGTATGCCACTTCAGCCATGGCCACCTGTCACTTTTCAGCTTTAACAGTGAGCCCGGCCCTCTGTATTCTATCCAGCACTTCCCTAAGGTGGGATAGGTGTTCATCCCAGCTGGCACTAAAGATGGCAGTGTCATCCAGGTACGTCACAGCGTACTCCTCAGCACCATTTAACACCTGGTTCGCCAACCTTTGGAAAGTGGCCGGGGCATTCTTCATTCCGAAAGGCATTACTTTAAATTCAGATAAGCTTCATCACTCTGATAGGGCTGACCTCTCTCTCTAGCTCTGTCTGTTAACTCTACCTGCCAGTACCCCTTTGTCAGGTCAGCGGTTGTAAAGTATGTTGCCCCTCCCAACTTCTCCAGGAGTTTGTCCGGGGCATCGGGTGGGCGTCTGACTTCATGACTGCATTCAGTCCATGATAGTCCACACAGAAATGAGTAGAGCCATTTGGCTTGGGCACAAGGACTATGGGTGAGGCCCAGGGGCTGTGGAATCTCTGGATTCCCCCCAAATTCAGCATTTCCTCCACCTCCCTCCTAATGTCCTTTTGGACAGCCTCTGACACCTGATGTGCTGTCCGCCGTATGGGCGTCTGTGTCCCTGTCTCCACATTGTGCGTCGCTAAGGGGGTTAGTACAGGCTTGGTGCTAAACAGGGGGGCAAAGTCTGCTAAAACCTCCCTTACTTCCTGGATCTTGTCCGGTGCCAGCTGGAGAGACAGTTTAACTGCCTCCACAGAGGACTCCCACTTGCTTTCTTCCAGCAAGTCCAGAAGGGGGTCTCCTTCGTCCGTCCCCTCCCCAGGACTACATACTGCAAACACCATGTCAGCCATATTTGCATATGGCTTCATCATGTTGACATGGTACATTCTTTGTCTGTCTTCTGTCAGGTAACTCTATGATATAGTTCACGTCATTTACCTTTCTAACTACTTTGTAGGGTCCTGCCCACTCAGCCTGCAGCTTGTCTTTCTGGACCAGAATAAGGACCATGACTTCCTGACCCATCGTGTACGAGCGAGGTCTGGCTCTGCGGTCGTACCACACTTTTTGTTTCTGTTGGACAGCTGCCAGGTTGTTCTGGGCTGTCCCCTTAAGCTCCTTCAGCCTTTCCCTAATCCTAAAGATGTAATCCACTATGGGAGTTGCCTGGGTGGCATGCTTGCCTTCCCAGTCCTCCCGGATCAAGTCTAGGTGCCCACGTACCCAGCGTCCATATAAGAGCTCGAAGGGGGAAAATCCTGTATGTTCTTTTTGGGCACGTCCCTGTATGCAAAGAGGTGGGGAAGGTATTTCTCCCAGTCCCTCCCATACTGTTCAGCAAACGCTTGGAACATTGACTTCAGGGTACCGTTAAATCTTTCCAGAAGCTCATTGGCTTGTGGGTGATAAGGT
Source organism: Neoceratodus forsteri (assembly GCA_016271365.2). NCBI lineage: Eukaryota > Metazoa > Chordata > Ceratodontiformes > Ceratodontidae > Neoceratodus > Neoceratodus forsteri. The sequence continues at coordinate 232,920,816 of CM057458.1, forward strand.
GTTGTGCATCTCTGCACAACCCCACACTTCTCCCCAAACATTTCATCAGGTCCGACATGAAAGAACCCCCTCGATCAGTGATAACCTCCTACGGAAACCCAACACAGGAGAAAATCCCAAGTAAGGCATCTGCCACTTTGTCTGTCCTCAGTGAGGATAGGGTGACTGCCTCTGGGTACCGGGTGGTATAATCGACCAGTCAGAATGAACCTCTTCCCGGAGGAGCTGGGGGTACTTAAAGGCACCACAGTATCCATTCCCACCCTCTGGAATGGCTCCTCCACTATGGGCAATGGAATTAGGGCAGCTTGGGTTTTCTTACCTGCCTTCCCTATTTCTTGGCACTGGTGATGAGACCTGCAATACTCCTTCACCTGCTGGGTGAAATTGGGCCAAAAGAAATTCTGGGCCAATTGCTGCGTAGTGCGCGTGATTCCTAGATGATCAGACAAGGGAATATCGTGTGAAATCTTGAGCAACTGCTCACGATACCCCTGGAGAATGACAAGCTGTCTGCCTATCACCCCTCCCTCCGTCTTTACAGCCTGAGTATACATCAGTCCATTTTCCCAATAAACCTTATGTTTACCGTCACCTCCCTGTGCTCCATCAGTCTGCCCAAGTCCTCAGCTTCTCTAGACTATGGTCACATTTCTGAGCAGCTGCAAACTCCTTACACATTCCCAAGGCATGGGTCCCCTGCAGTCTCTAAACTCGGGTCCCTAGCACTAGCGTCAGGGCACTCAGGATCACTGTCATCCCTTATCCTCTGACAGTGGGTCACCCCTCCTTCTTCAGAGTAACCCTCCGTAGCTATGTGGTTAACCGCTACTGGGGAAGTTTCTACCCCCTTTTCATTAGTATCCAGATCAGGGGAGACAGGCTGCGGAATCGGCCTCCCAGGGATTTCCACACTAGCTTCTGTGGCGCCCAGGGAACTACTATATCCCCTTTCCACTTGGCTACAGGTAACTGCACACACCATCCCCTGTTTGAGATTGTTGCCAAGGATGATGTCATCTAACGTTTTGGCTACAGCCACCTGTTGCACAGTTCCCCCTGTTTCACCCCAGTCTAGGAGAACACTAGCGAGGGGCAATGTTTTCTCCTCACCAGTAAAATCTTGTACAGTTACAAATTCATTGGGTATAAGCTGACCAGGCTCTACCAATTCCCCCTTTACCAGTGTCAGGGATGCCCCTGTGTCCCTTAACCCTTGTGTCTGTACACCATTCACCGTGACTGGGTGCATGTGTTCCCTCATGTTCACAGGCATGCTTCCAGGGAGACAAACAACCCACTTCTTTCCTAGCCCCATGTTGCGTATTGGTTGCTCTTTTGGTACACTGTCTGGCAATATGTCCAGTTTCTTTACAGACCCAACATTCGTTTCTTTTCTCAGATAAATCTTTTCTCTGAAGCCTGGGGCTAACTGGTCTCGGTGGAGGCAGTGAGGGTTTTAGCTCCCCTGAAAGCACGCTTTTCCCTTTCTGCACTGTCACGCCCACCCCATTCATTCTCAGAGCAGGTCTGCTCTTGGCATAGCGGTCTGAGTTCAGCAGCCTCTTGCACGGTTTTGGGATCTTGGTCCTCCAGCCAGGTTTTCAGCTCTGTTGGGCATGCCCCAAAAAACTGTTCTAACAAAATAGCATTTTCAATTTTATCTACAGAGTTTGCTTCAATTCCTTCCCACCAACATTTTAAAAACTGACGTTGTTTCGTGGCTAGCTCCTCGTAGCTCATCAGGGCTTCTCTTGAACTTAGGGAATTTAGCTCTTTATGCTTCAGCAGTTAAATCAAACTTTTTTTTTAAAGTGCATCTTTAAGTTTGCTGTAATCATTACTGTCCTCACTGTCCATTTGACCCAATGCATCCCGAGCTTTCCCGGTAAGTAACAGGCATAGCTGGAAGCTTCAGGACCCTCTATGAATTTTTGCCTGAATACAGACACTTTTTAAAGGAATTTAAAAAGTCATCCATATCCTCCCCCTCTTCAAATTCAGCTGTTAATGTGGGATTCAGTGTGTAACCCAGTCCTGTAGTTCCAGTTAAGCCCAAGCCACTTACCTGCTGTGGTGCTGGTGGTTGGAGTCGTGACTTCTCCAGTTCATGTTGCCTCTGGCACTTGCGCTCTTCCTGGTCTGCCTCTCACTGTTCACACTCCCTCTTGTCCTCTGCAGCTCGTCTCTCTCGCTCTGCTTCTCTCTGTTCTCGCTCCCTCTTCAGCTCGCTGGTGCTCATGCTCTTCACGGTCAGCCTCTCGTTGTTCTTGTTTCCTCTTCTCCTCTGCGGCTCGTTTCTCTCGCTCAGCGTCTCTCTAGAACTCCAGCTCCATTCTGCGCAACTCAATCTGCAGCCTGAGTGCTTCTGGCTCCAGAATGCTGGTGACCTTCCCCTGCTGCTGTAGCCTTTTTGCTGGCACTGGCCCTGCTGTCATTCACCGGATCTGGACACTGCGCTGGCCGCTGGCCCCCTCCATGCTCAAGGTTTGGTCTTTTACAGTCACAGTCTGTGACTCGATGCTCTGGGCATCTGCTGCCATCAGGGCATCCATGAGGTTCTGCTTGGTGGCTCTCCCCTCATACAGGACTCCTCTGTCCTGGGACAACTGTCTTAAGTAGTCTACAGTGTGCCCACTGTGGTTGGAAGCCATCTTCTCCCCCTAACTACGGCTACTCTAACTTGCATTTTAGAAAAAAAAAATTAAATGAGTAGGAACTTAACTGTAAGCAAAATGATATAGTTCTGTTTCCTTTTTAAAAATAAATCGCTGTCTTATTTTGCAAGTGAGCTGTACAGTATTAAGCTGACACACTGAACAGTTAAAGCTTGTGTTACCAATTTAATCAGCACCACTGCCAACCAGTCTGTCACAAACGCACTCAGCAGGTCAGGCCCTCTGCTCCCACAGTGTCAGCCTCCGAGCGCAAGAGTGTGAATAGGTAACATACAGGGTAACCCTCCTGTCTGCTTGTGGGTCTGAATCACCTTTAGTCTCAAGTTCTGGGGGGATTCAAACAGTGAACCTTATGCTAGTGTACCCAAATGTACAATCTCAGATAATCTGCTCTTTGGGGGCAGATAGCTTTCACCTTAGGGCACCTAACCAGGTATCCAAAATGAACCCTTAAAACTCTGTAAAAGACCTTGGGTATATTCTTACCTTTTCCCAGTTTAGTAACCCTCAAGCTTATGAACAGTTTTTGTCAGTCTTAGCCCTCTGTGTGTCACATGCAAAAGAACTTGGAAGACCCAGGCAGTATCTTTCAAATGAAAGGTTTACTTAAAAATGGATAAAACTGTTAAACGTAAAACACTATCAAAAAGCATACAATCACTTAAAAGAAAAGCAAAGAAAATTGCAAACTCCTACCAACATACATAGACTTTTTTCTATCTAATGTATTACCTCTATACAGTGCTTAAGTTAGGTCTTGTTTAGGAGCCCAAGAAGATAATTACACTCAGTTGAAACACAGAATACAGTTTAGAACCGTTTCCACCCCTTCTATGATGTAATCTAGCTCCTCCTTTTAGAATATAAAAATTATACAAACAATGATTTTCCTGTCAGGAGATATTTTAAATACTGTGACTTCAACAAAGACTAATTTCCCAATATGACTCCTTAATTAACATCCCCTCTTTGATCTCGAGCAGTTCCTCTTTCCAGGGCACATCAAAGGATTTTTGACTTTTCACACCATGGCATAAAATGTTTTTCCTCTAAGAGGTCATAAAAGTTTACGAGCCTTGTATCCTCGCAGCTGGGTCAGTTCTAATTAAGATAGGAAAACAGGAGACCCTTAATTAAGTCACTCTAGTCTTTTAATTACCTCCTGGCCTCAGGGTAATACATCCTGCAGCTTCTCTGAAACCTTGAGGGGGGAGACCCATGGCACAGCTGCCTTATGGAGACAATCCCACACTACAGCTTTGTATTACAAATATCATAGAACAATTATAACCAGCTGGCCAAGCGTCACACCCCATAGCTTTCCTTTGCATTCCTTCCCCTTAAAACTGTGGCTGTAGTTTTGTTCTTGTTAGGTGAGCTCTGGTTGAATCCTGAGTGGTTTAGATATTTATTGATTTGACTTTTTTTTTTTTTTATCCAGTACAGACTTGCAGAGATAAACTGGACTCTCTCTTGCCGGGTGTATCATGTGGAGAGGGGATTAGATAATGCAAATAAAAATAAAAATGGTAAATAAAATTATAATGCACATTCTAGGGATGTGGATATGTTCATCCGCACTTCTTGGCATGTCGCTTTCCCCTTGAAGGATCTCTGGAAGGTCTTCAGACTGGCTCCTCCGACCCCCCCCGGTGGTATAACCCTGGGCTCCGCCCCATGATGCCAGATCTTCCTTTCTGCTGGAAGATTCAGGTTGCCTCCTCTTTGCTCTCGGTTTTTGTAGGCCCTGGCTTCAAAACCTTCGGTTATTCTGAAACTTCGACTGGTTCGAGTTGGCGACGGTGATTCTCATCACTCAGTCATGGAAGAGAAATCTTCCCCCCGGATTTCACTGGTGCCCATGCGGCCAAAAAATGTTGTGCACCGATCCGCGTACTGTGTGCTTTTACTGTCTGGGTGTCGGCCATGACTCCACGACTTGCGAGATGTCTCTCTTTTCATCCAAACGTCCTTGATTGTCTCGCACGCCTCAAATTGGGCAGACACAAAAAACTGAATCTTCCGGTGAAATCCAAAGAGGCCCGGTGGGCGGTCTCCGTGGCTGCGGGATCCGCTGAACATCTGGAGCAAATGCAGACCTTGGAGGAAGAAAGGCACAGGCCTCAGAGTCTTCCTGTTGGTCGTTTTTCATTCCTTTCAGTTTGGGTTCTACTTTTTCGGGTTCCTTCTGCGAGTTGTGCCAGTCTCTCCTCACTGATGGCGAGGGACCTGCGGGCTCTCACTCTTCTCTGTCCCGTAAGAGGGAGGAGGATCCGAACCAGGCTTTGTCTCGTCGAAGACGCTCTTGGGATCATGAGTGATCTCAGTCCCAGGAGCCAGCAGTATTAACTTTGGTCAAAATTGCCTCCTCTGCCGCTGGTTTCTCGGCCCTGCCATCTGGCCAGCTGACCGAGGTCTCGATCGAGGTTGAGAGTTCTTGACCCCCATCAGTCCATTGCCGCCCGTTCCAGTCGACGACTCTTGAAGACTCCGATCCTGTCTTTTCAGACAAGGAGACCCAGCCAGCTGGGAATCCCATCGAGGAACTGGTCCCTGATCCTGGGAAGTCACCGGTCCTACCAGTGTCTCCCGAGCGACCGACTCTGCCAGCCCGATCGATCTCAGACCCCCTTGACCGAGAGAACAAGGAAAGCACAGAAACGCTTCAAAAAGAGGTGACGCCATCGGTCATCCTCGTCCTTCTCGGATGAGGAGAGGCTTCGGCAGAAACTCCACGGTCTCTACTCCGGCCATTACTTGGCTTTCGCCTCCTAGGCCGAAGCAGACTCCTCTGCAACCAGTGAAATCAGTTCCCCTGCCCACGGAGCCAGCTAAACCCGCTCCAGTTTGGTCAGTACTGGTCTCTCCACTGATTGTGGTGGAGCCGCCACCTAAACAGCCTTTGGGAGGGGCTCCTACGAAGGAAGCTCAGTCAAGCCTGTGTCTTCCTCACAGGGTCTCGGTCACCCTCACGGCTGATCGACCCAGGCATATAGAGGGAGACTTTGGTGGCAGACCATATCTGGATACATTGGATTCAAACGACACCGACCTTCACTCTCACCCATGGGATGATGAGTCAGCCGTTGATCTGTTGACTGAGAAAGGCCCTTCGTCCTTTCAAGGGATTCTCCACCTTATCTCCAAATTCACGGGGATGCTCCTGGAACCTGTCCAGAAACTGGCGGAGTACCCTCTCACTGACATTCTTAAGAGAGGTGATACCCCAACAGAAGCCTTTCCTGTGGCCGAAGCCATTGTTGGCCTGGCCTTGGACCTCTGGCAGCATCCTGCCTCCTGCCCAGCTCCGTCTGCCTGTGTGGCCTGCAAGTATGCTGTGCCAATCGGGTCCCTTTCGGGTTCTCAGAACATCCCTCGGCCGAGAGCCTTGTCACCGCCTCTTGTGTTCAGACATACAGGCAGTTCTGCTGACACCGATAGACCCCCGGACAGGAGTCCAAGAAACTGGACCACTCTGCCAGGAAGGTCTATGCGGCCTCCTCTTTAGGCCTCCATCAGGCAAGCGCAGCCATCTTCATGGCACACTTCTTCCATGTCCTTCTAGGGTCCTTGGACGAAGTTCTCCCACATCTTCCTGCAGACCTTCAGACCACGGTTAAGCAGATCCGGGACCAAGGCCATGCTGTTGCCAAGCAGCAACTTCAGATGGCCCTGGACATTGGGGACTCATGTGCCCATTCAGTGGTGGCTGCGGTTGCCTCAAGCCGCAGGGCTTGGCTGAGGCTTTCCACCCTCACGGTGGATACCCAACACAAACTTGCTGATGTTCCTTTCTTGTGCACCAATCTCTTCGGTCCAGGTGTGAAATGGTCACCTTCAGCGAACTGAGCAGTCCAACACCACCTTGAGCTCTGCTACTTCTGCTCAAAGCGCCTCTGGCCCCAAGAAGCAGCAACAGCAGAAGAAGCCTTTTCAGCACTCTGCTCCTGCGACCCAGCAGCCCTCCTTTCAGGGAGGACAGTACCAGCAGGCACATGCTTGGTGCCCAAAGCCTGGACCTCCCCATGCCTGCAAAGGAGGTTGGGGTTCAGGTCCTATACCCTCTTCCTCCAAGTCTGCCCAGTGATGGGATTGGGGTGGCCAGCCCCATCTCCATCATGCCAGCTCTGGGTCCTTCCATGGGGGGCCGGCTCCACCACTTCCTTTCCACCTGGTCCGCTGTTGCCACGGACTGGTGAGTCTTAGTCTCTGGCCGACCACTTCTGCCTCTGGAATTTGAGCAGTACCCACTCAGCCGAGCCCGCGCTCCTCGAGAGGAGAGGGTGTCAGCCAACATTCAGTTGGCTCTGAGAGACGACATAGCCCAGCTCCTCCTCAAGGAGGCAGTGGTCTGATTGGCAAATCCTCCAGTCAGCCCAGGGTTCATTTCCAGGTACTTCCTGGTTCGGAAGCGGATGAGGGGCTGGCACCCCATTCTAGATCTGTATGACCTGAATAAGTATCTCAGGCCACGCACCTATCAGATGGTAACTCTATCCCAGATCATACCATCCCTGGAGCAAAACATGTGGTTCTAACCCCAGTAATACTCTGGTATTCATAACTTTATGCAGTCAGCCTTCTGAATAGAACTGCCCACCCGAGTATCACTTGGAAGAAACTAGATTACTATGGTAATTTTTTCTTTTGCTTACTGGATCTCCAGAACGCATTCTTTCACGTCCCGATCCGTCCATCTCACCAGCGGTTCCTTTGCTTCAGAGCAGAGGGAGCACTTTACGAGTTCCGAGCCATGCCATTCAGCCGGTCATTTGCTCCACGGGTCTTCACCAAATGCATTGCAGTGGTGGCAGCCCATCTTGGATGTCAGGGGGTCAGAGTATACCCCTACCTTGATTGGCTCTTAGTAGGTTCCACCCAGCAAGAGGTGGAGACCTCCAAGGACCTGGCCGTCCAGACCTGCTCTCAACTTGGCCTCTTCATCAGCGAGGCCAAGTCGGAGCTTGTGCAGTCATAGGTGATATGCTTCATCAGGGCAGAGCTCAACTCTCGCCGAGCCAGAGCATGGCTCCCGACAGACAGGGTGGAGGTTCTCCCCTCCTTTGCCCAGTCATTACTGGTTGGGCACTTGCGCCCTGCTCGGGACTTTCTGCGCCTTCTGGCTTACATGGCAGCCTGTACTAATGTGGTCCGGTGAGCCCGGTGGCATATGCGCCCCCTTCCATGGGAGCTGGCTGCCCAGTGGACTCAGTGCCTAGGTCATTTCGACTAGTTGATCACTGTGACCCAGAAGATGTGGGACACACTCCAGTGGTGGACCATCCTAGACTGGTTGCAGGAAAGGATCCTGTTTGTCCACCCCAAGTCGACGGTCGTCCTTGTGACCAGTGCCTCTCCCATGGGCTGGGGAGCCCAAATGGGGGAAAACGGGGCCCATGGGTTCTGGACCCCCAAGGGGTCCCGTTATCATATCAACCTGTTGGAGCTCAGAGCAGTCAGACTGGCACTGACAGTATTCGTTCAGCAGCTTCATGGTCAAGTGGTTCAAGTCCAGATGGACAATATCACGACCATGTACTACTTCAACAAACAGGGTGGCACGCACTCCTGACTGCTGTGCAGGGAAGCGCTCTGCATCTGGACACTCATGAGCCGACGGGGGGCAGATCTACTAACCATCCATGTGGCAGGAACCTCAAATCAACTGGCGGATGCTCTCAGCCTCATAGGCGAGACATCCCACAAGTGGTCTCTCCATCCAGAGGTAGCTTACAACCTGTTCTCCCACTGGGGCAAACCGATGATGGACCTGTTTGCCTCCAGGGAAAACCCCAAGCTGAGGCTGTTTCACGCCATCCTTCTCAGCAGGGATTGCTGCAGAGGGATGCCTTCTCGAGGCAGTGGACCCCAGGCCTCTTCTACGCCTTCCCTCTATTTCCCTTGATTCACAGGGTGCACCTCAAGGTGAGGAGGGACAAGGTGTAGATGATTCTGTTAGCCCTAGACTGGCCACTCCAGTTCTGGTATCCAGATCACCTCAGCTTCAGCAACAGGCTCCTGAGGCATCTTTCAGCATACCCAGACCTGATATCAGTCAGTCAGGGGAAGGTCCTCCATCCGGACCTTCAGTCCCTGCACCTGACAGCCTGATACCTGAGTGGCTAGAATTCCAGTCTTTGGGTCTCTCTGAGGATGTACTCGCAGTAGTGGAAGCATCCAGGAAGGAGTCGACCAGAAAGTGCTATGCCTGCAAACGGAAGATATTTTCCATTTGGTGTCTGGGCATGGGCCTTGACCCTCTGTCCTATCCAGTGGCTAGCATTTTAGACTACCTTTGGTCTTTGTCCAAAGAAGGTCTTCAGTCTCTGACCCCTAAGATGCACCTGGCAGCCATCTCTGCTTACTGTGCACGGGCCGGTCAGTAGATGGTGTCACAGGAGAAGGTGGTCTGGCACTTTTTCAAAGGCCTAGCCTTGATCACATATCCCCTCCAGTGCGTGAACCTCCACCTCTGTAGGATTTACTGCTGGTCTTGGCAAAGTTCATGTGCAAGCCATTTGAACCAATGAACAAGTGTGAGATGTCACACTTGTCGTGGAAGACTGCCTTCCTGGTGGCTGTTACGTCTGCCAGGATGACAGGGGAGCTCCAGGCTCTCTGGTCTTTCACAGGGACAAAGTTGTCCTGTGCCCCCAACCAAAATTCCTCCCGAAGGTGATGTCAGAGTTTCACCTTAACCAGGTGTTGACTCTGCCTATGTTCTACCCGAACTACACCTTGGATGCCAAGTACAGGCTATATACTCTGGACCTGCGATGAGCTCTCTCACATTATAAGGAGCGAATAGCGGAAATTCGGGGAGAGGTTCACTAGCTGTTTGTTTCCTATGCTGAAGCCGCTTCTGACAGACCTGCATCAAAGCAGATGATCGCAAGATGGATTACATCTTACATTGCTCTTTGATATAGGTTGGCGGGCAGGGAGCCTCCCACTGGGAATAAGAGCTCCTTCTACCTGCCATACTGCTGCATCGGTAGCTGGTTCCAGGGACATCCCTATCCAGGAAATCTGACGGGCTGCTACCTGGAAGACCGCAAACATCTTCATCATCACCCATTACCACATTGAGCTTGAGTCACGGCGGGATGCTGGTTTGGGGGCCTCAGTTCTCCAGTCTCTGTTCCCAAGTGGGGGGTGTGCACCTTGCCTTCCTCCTCCTGGAGAACTGCTAGTAGTCTGCCAAGAAGTGTGGATGAACAACATATGCATGTCCCTAGAAAAACAGATTACTCACATGTAACAGTAGTTCTAGGAGTGGTATATGTTCATCCACACGGACCCCTCTACCTCCCTGGCTACGACGCACAAACCTGGCTTCCAGCAGGCTAAGATCTGGTGTCATGGGGCGGAGCTGAGGGTTATACCACCTGAGTGGGTGGGAGGAGCCAGCTTGAAGACCTTCCGGCGATCCTTAATGGGGAAAGGGACATGCCAAGTAGTGTGGATGAACAACATGTACTACTCCTAACTGTTACAGGTGAGTAACCTGTATTTTAGCACCCTAAATAAGGGGCATGTACAAGGTTCAGAAACTTCAGAGTTTGAAATCATTCAAGTCAGTACTACTGACAACGCAAGTGTGTGTGTGTGTGTGTGTGTGTGTGTGTGTGTGTGTGTGCTGTGTGCAGTGTGGAACCTAGGCTTCTTTTTAAAGGTTTGGCTGCTTCAGGCATGACTAATATTGGGTGGTATGCTGGCCCCATCACGGGGTATGTAAAATTAAAAGCACCTTGGTTAGCCTTTTTTCTGCATCTGAGGATTTGAAGAATCCCAGAATTCCACATGGTTTACCTATTCCCTTGTTAAACAAAAAGTCAGGTAGTCTGACCGAAGAAGCTGCTCCCCTTCCCCACTCTCTCTGTCCTAGAAGGTAGCCAGTGCTGTTTGACACTTGGATCATTAGGAACAATTAAGAGCACATGTTTCATTATGCTAGCAGTCAGCTTGCCTCACTCATCTTGGAATAGGGGCTGCTTGGTCTTTTCACTTGTCCTACACTGAAGTCTTCATGTCTAGGACTCCTGTGTTTAACAGAGAGCTGCTTGACGCCTTTAAAATCAAGACCATAAAGACGAATTACCAGACGCTTGCAGTTACCTCTCTCCTCCAGGCTACCTGGTCTGTGGAATCTTCCAGTTTCTGCAGAATCGGCACATAGTATAGTTACAGGAAAAAGGACAGTCTCGTACCTGATTCACATACAGAAGCAGATGGCTAATAATCAGTAAGAGAAAAAGTTTTTTTTATTCTTCTGAGGGAAAATATCTGTCACAGAGGTAGTGAAGTTGTCCTAGTAGTTCAGAAATTGTATATGACCAGTTCTAGGGACATGGATATGTTCAATCCACACTTACTGGCAGGTTCCTTGCCGCTTTAAATCTTGCCAGAAGGTCTTCAAGCTGGCTCCTCCCACCCACCCGGATGGTAAAACTTTTGGCTCCACCTCATGACGCCAGATCTTCCTTACCGCTTGGAAGCTCAGGTTCCCTCCTTTGCACTCTGCGTTTTAGGCCTGGATCCAAACTCTTCGGTTAACCCGAAACTAATTTTAAAATTCACAAGACTTCGGTCTTTATCTTTCCTCGCGGCTGCGATGGACAAATAGACTCCTGGATTTCGTCGGTGCCCCTGTGGGCAGAAGATGTCTTGGACCGATCTGCACTCCGCGTGCATTTATTGCCTTTGACTCTGCCATGACTCACAGGCTTGTGAGTTGTGCAAATCCTTTTCAGCTTCGTTCTTAGAGGACTGCGCTGCCCGTCTGCTGTTGGGGCGACCCAAGAAATGTTATCCTCCGGTCAAGTCGAAGGAGGCCCGTTGGGCGGTAGCAGCTGCGGGCTCGGCTGAACAGCTGGAGCAGATGATCGCCCTCGAGGAGGAGCCGGCCCAGGCCGCATCATCATCATCATCCTCCTCGGTCGTGGCATTTATCCCGCTCTCCTTGGGCTCCTCCTACACAGCTTCTTTCAAGGAGCTTTGCCAGTCCCTCTCCACCAAGGGAGAAGGGCCTTCGGGTCATTTCTCTCGGTCCAAAAAGAACTCCAAAGGCAAGTCCCACCGTCGACATTCGTGGGAGCGGGAGAGGTCCCCTTCCCCGGATAGTAGACACTCTACTTCGGTCAGGGTTGCGGCTAAGGCCGCTGGCTTCAGTGTCCCCGTCAGGTCAGCTGGCCGAGACACCCGTTGACGCAGTCCAGATTTTTCTCGACCTGTCGGACAGGCTGTCGACTGGAGAAGCAGACAACCCTTCTTCACCGGTTCCCCCAGTGGAAACCAAGGACTTGCCTGTGCTTCCTGTGCCAGAGTCCCCGGTTAAGGTCCCTGAACCGAGGGAGGAGCGGGTTTCCCCTGCCCCCTCTCAGATCCACCCTCGTAAATACTGAAGGTCTCTGTCTCTGACCTCTTCGGTCCAGCCGATCCCGAACAACGCGGTCTGTCAGCACTGCGGAAAGCGGGGCGCACCGCCTCATCCTCGCCTCTCGTCCTCTTCGATAGGCTCTGGCTCAAATTAAGGCCGGGCACTACGAGGATCTAATGTGGCAGCAGCTCCTTTTGAACGGGAATAAGCAGACTCCATTGCCTTCCCTGGCCATTAAGTGGCTGTCACCGGAGCAGCCGAAACAACCCCTCGTAGTGGTCGAGGAGCCAAAGCCGGCACCGGTTGTTTGGCTGAAACTGGTTGCGCCACCCATTGTGGTGGAACCTACGCCTCCACAACCGAAGACTGGGGCCCCGACCAAGGATTCTCGGTCGGGTCAGGGTTTGCCCTATAGGTGTCGGTCACCCTCACTCCCGATCGACCTCGGCAGGTGGAGGGTGGCTCAGGCGCTCGGTAGCTGTTAGCAGACTCCTTGGAGTCTGATGACGATGACTTTGTTCTCCAGGCCGCTTGACTTGGAGTCCACTGGGGGTCAGTCGGTGGACGAGAGCCCATCCTCGTTTCTTGGAATGCTTCGGCTCATCTCAGAGTCCACTGGGTTGAAGCTCGAACCTGTTTCAAAACGGGCCAAGTATTCCCTCACGGAGATACTGGACCGAGGGGATTCCCCCACGGAGGCCTTCCCGGTGGCCGAAGCCATTGTTGGCCGGCCCTGGAGCTATGGCAGCAGCCAGCTTCTTGTCCTGCACCTTCGGCCAGGATGGCTGGAAAGTATGCTGTTCCCACTGGTTCACTCTCCGATTTCTCGGAGCACTCCTCTGCGGAGGGGCTAGTGACCGACAGCGTTTTCCGGCATTCCGGGAATGCTCGGGATGTGGACAAGCCACCCGATAAGGAGCCCAAGAAACTGGACTACTCTGGGTGGAAAGTCTATGCGGCTTCCTCACTAGGCCTTCGTCAGGCCAGCTCGGCTGTTCTGATGGCACACTTTTCACATGCCCTTTTGGGTTCCCTGGATAAGATGATTCCTCATCTCCTGGCTGACCTTCAGACGACTGTCAAGCAGGTGCAGGATCAGGGAAGGGCGGTGGCCAAACAGCAGCTCCAGACCTCCCTGGACATCGCTGACTCGTGTGCCTGGTCAGTAGCGGCTGCAGTGGCCATGCACTGCAGAGCTTGGCTGCGGATCTCTACCTTTACGGCAGATACTCGGGGTGGAGAGTCATCTGCAAAGGCTCGAGAAGTCCAACGCCACCTTGGACTCGGTCACGTCTGCCCAGAAGGACAAAGGCCACCAGCAGCAGCGTAAGCTCTTTCGGCCTTCAGCCCCTGCGGCACGTCCAGCCCAGCAACACCAGCATCGGGGCCAGCAGGCTCGCACTTGGCACCCCAAAGCCGAGCCTGCTGCTTCCTCCAACAGGAAGCTGGGAGGGAAAGGTCCAGGAGGCTCCTTGGCCGGTCCTTCCTCCAAACCTGCCCAGTGACTGGTTGAGGGGTGTCGCCCCCAACCTCGTCACTCCTCCCCGGGTTTCCTCCTTGGGGGGACGGCTCCACCACTTCCTTTCCACCTGGTCCGATTTATCACGATGGACCGCTGGGTGCTGGAAGTGGTAAGAAAGGGTCTGCTCTGGAATTCGAGCAGTCCCCACCCTTTTGGGCTGTCGCCCCATGGGGGGGCTGCAGGGTCCGCAGCCTCTCGTTGAGCCGACATTGCCCTGCTCCTCCAGAAGGAGGTGATCAGGGAGGTGGCCGATCCTCCATTGGACCCAGGGTTTGTGTCCAGGTACTTCCTGGTCCCAAAACGGACGGGGGGCTGGTGCCCCATTCTAGACTTACACGACCTGAATAGGTTCCTAAGGTCTCGAACCTACAGGATGGTCACTCTGGCTCAGATCATTCCATCCTTGGAACGAGGCATGTGGTTCTGCTCTTTGGACCTCCAGGATGCGTTCTTTCATGTCCCAATCTATCCGTCTCACCAGCGATTCCTCCGCTTCAGGGCAGAGGGATCCCTTTACGAGTTCCGGGCCATGCCCTTCAGCCTCTCTCCAGCTCCCAGAGTCTTCACCAAATGCATGGCAGTGGTGACAGCATTCTTGCAGCGCCGAAGGGTCCGGGTGTACCCTTACCTGGATGACTGGCTGATTACAGCCTCCTCCAGGCTGGAGGCGGAGCAGTCCAGGGATCTGGCCCTCCAGGTCTGCTCTCAGATTGGCCTCCTCATCAACAAGGCCAAATCGGAACTCGTGCCAACGCAGGTGATTCAGTTCATTGGGGCAGAGCTCGACTTTCTTCGAGCCAGAGCATGGCTCCCGGCGGACAGGGCCGAGGTTCTTTCCTCCTTTGCCCAGTCATTTCTGGTTGGGCAATCGCGCCCTGCCCGGGACTTCCTGCTCCTCCTGGGCCTCATGGCAGCCTGCACCAGCATGGTCCGTTGGGCCTGCTGCCATATGCGTCCCCTGCAATGGGGGCTGGCCTGCCAGTGGTCACAGCACTCCAGTCCTCTGGACCAGCCAGTGATAGTGACCCAGGAGATGATAGTGACCCAGGAGATGGGAAACGCTCTCCAGTGGTGGATCGTTCCAGCTCATCTGCAGGAGGGTATCCCGTTTGTCCGCCCAGAGCCGACGGTCACTAACGACCGCCTCTTTGGGTTGGGGTGCCCATCTGGGGGAGCTCAGAGCGCACGGCCTCTGGTCCTCTCAGAAGTCTCGATGCCACATCAACCTGCTGGAGTTTCGAACGGTCCGACTAGCCCTCGCCGCCTTCACTCCATTTGTATGGGGTCAAGTGGTCCAGGTCCAGATGGACAACACCACGACCATGTACTGCCTAAACCGCCAGGGCGGGACGTGTGCCTTGCCTCTGTGCAAGGAAGCTCTCCGCACATGGTCTCTCGTGAGCAGACTGGAGGCGGATCTCCTAGCCATCCATGTGGCAGGAGCCTCCAACACTCTGGCCGATGCCCTAAGCCGGATAGGTGCTGCATCTCACGAGTGGTCTCTCCTGCTGGAGGTAGTACAAGATCTATTCTCCCACTGGGGCACACCTCAGGTGGACCTGTTTTCCTCTAGGGAGAATGCAAAGTTGAGGCTGTTTCATGCCCACCCCCCCTCAGCAGGGCTCGCTACAGGGGGATGCCTTCTCGAGGCCATGGACCCCAGGCCTCTTCTACGCATTTCCCCCATTTCCTTTGATCCACAAGGTGCTTCTCAAGGTGAGGACGGACAAGGCGCCGTTATTCTGGTAGCCCCAGACTGGCCCTGCCAGTTCTGGTATCCAGATCTCCTCAGCTTCAGATCCAGGCTCCCGAGGCGGCTTCCAGCCCACCCGGACCTGATCTCAGTCAACCAGGGGAAGGTACTCTAGACGGACCTTCAATCCCTGCACCTAATGGCCTGGTTCCTGAGCGGCTAGAGCTCCAGTCCTGGGGTCTTTCTGACGAGGTCCTCAACGTTGTTGAGGCATCCTGTAAGGAGTCGACCAGAAAATGCTATGCCTTCAAATGGAAGAGATTCTCCATTTGGTGTCAGGATAAGGGGTTGGACCCTTCCTCCTGTTCCTTGGCCAGCATTCTGGACTATCTGTGGTCCCTTTCTCAGCTAGGGCTTCGGTCGACCCTTAAGGTGCACCTGGCAGCCATCTCTGCTTACCGGGCGCGGGCTGGAAAGCAGTCGGTGGCACAGGAAAAGGTGGTCGGGCGCTTTTTCAAAGGCCTTGATCACATATCCCCTCCGGTGAGAGAACCTCCACCTCCGGGGGATCTACTGCTGGTAGTGGCTAAGCTCATGGGCAAGCCATTTGAACCGATGCGATATCTCCCACCTGTCGTGGAAGACCGCCTTCTTGGTGGCTATTACGTCAGCCAGAAGGATGGGAGAGCTCCAGGTGCTTTCCATCAAGTCTGCTTATCTGGTCTTTCACAGGGACAAGGTTGTCCTGCGCCCCCACCCGAAATTCCTTCCAAAGGTGGTGTCGGAGTTTCACCTTAACCAGGTGTTGACTCTGCCGGTGTTCTACCCCAACCACACCTCGAAGGCCGAATATAAGCTCCATACTTTGGACCCTAGAAGAGCGCTTTCTTATAAGGAGCAGACAGCTGAAGTTCGGGGAGAGGTTCGCCAGCTGTTTGTCACTTACGCTGAAACCGCACCTGGCAGACCTGCAGCCAAGCGGACGATAGGCAGGTGCGTCACCTCCTGCATAGATCTCTGCTATAGGTTGGCGGGCATGGATCCTCCCAGAGTGATAAGAGCTCATTCTACCAGTCATACCGCTGCTTCAGTGGCTGCTTCCAGGGACGTCCCTATCCAGGAAATCTGCAGAGCTGCTACCTGGAAGTCAGCACACACCTTCATTACCCACTACCACATCGACCTTGAGTCACGCTGGGATGCTGGTTTGGGGACCTCGGTTCTCCAGTCCTTATTTCCCAAGTAGGGGGTGCGCGCCTTGCCTCCCTCCTCCCGGAGAACTGCTAGGAGTCTGCCAGTAAGTGTGGATTGAACAACATATCCATGTCCCTAGAAATACAGGTTACTCACCTGTAACAGGAGTTCTAGGAATGGTATGTGTTGTTCATCCACACAACCCACCCGACCTCCCCGGCTTCAACGCTCAACCTGGTTTCCAGCGGGCTAGATCCGGCGTCATGGGGCGGAGCCGAGAGTTTTACCACCCGGGTGGGTGGGAGGAGCCTGCTTGAAGACCTTTCGGCAAGATTTAAAGTGGCAAGGAACCTGCCATAAGTGTGGATGAACAACATATACCATTCCTAGAACTCCTGATCTTACTTCGAGATACAGCTCTTACAGCAGGTTACACCATTAGGACTGAAGCCGTCGGGCGTCAGGACCTCACGGAAATTTTCTAGCTAGCAGTCTTCAGCGGGGACCGCCCATGACGTCGGTCTCGCCCCGGCGTCTGTCCGCCCCCAACGTCGGGCGTAGTACATAAGGAGGCAGTCCCGCCACAATCCCCAGTTCTTTTCCCGCCGTCAACATCGCAGTATCGGCCTCATGGTCACTCTCTAGTGCGTGATGACTAGGAAACTCCAAAGTTTTTCTTCCTTTTTCTCACTGGACTCGTCTGATGTCCTCTCCAAACACCTCTTTGGAGGGTCATCCATCCAAGTGTGCCTGTGGCAAGCAGATCCCTTTTAAGGATCCTCACTCTGCCTGGGGCCCAGACCACAACACCCAGGCCTGCTCTTTCTGCCAGGGCTTCAACAGCCGAACTAGGATCCGCTGCCAGAAGGCCCTTCAGGGTTTTCTTCTTGAGGAACGACTCAAAGTGATGGATAAAGACCCTTCCTCCAAGGGGGAGTCGTCTGGGAAGTCCCACAGACATCGTGAAAAGCACTGGGAGAAGGCAAGACCCAGATCTCCTCCTAGGGCCTCGGATTCCCGCAGCTCCGGCTCCAGGTCTGACCGCTACCCCTCCAGGGCTCACTCTCAGCCTCCCCCGGTTTTGGTTAGGTCGTCCAGCGGTTCCTCCTCTCTGCAGCCTGTCAAGACCTCCAGGTCTGGGACTTCATCCACTCCATCCAAGGCCTTGTCCAGGTCCGGGGAGCGCCACAAGTCATCCTTCTGTCGTCAGGTATCCGACGTCAGGTCAGTCTCCCAACTGCCGCTTCCCCAGCGCAAGACCAAGGAGCTGACCTCCTGAAGCGGACGTCGGACCCAACGTCGGTTCACCTTCATGGCCACTCCCGGGATCCGGCTACAGTCAGACACCCGTCGCCGGTCAGGCGTTCGCCCCTAAGGATGTCGGCCGGGGGTCCGACGTCGGCTATTGTAGAGGGAAGGACCACGCCACCGCCTACAGACGTCGGTCGGAAGGTTTCGTCGGACACTACTCCAGCCCGAAGACCAGGCGGGCGACTCCGGTACCCGCGAGCCCCACGGGAACCCTCCCCGTAACGGGAGACCCGGGAGACCGACGCCTGACCCCACGACAGACCACCCGCTCCTGGCCCGTCATCTGGCTTGAATCTGACGAAGGTGAAGGAGCTCTTGACCTTCTGGTGGGACACCATCAAGAAGGATGTGGTCACGCGATAACCTCCTCCCACGCGCTACCCTTCAACGCCTGC
The DNA here is from genome assembly GCA_016271365.2 of Neoceratodus forsteri. NCBI lineage: Eukaryota > Metazoa > Chordata > Ceratodontiformes > Ceratodontidae > Neoceratodus > Neoceratodus forsteri. Next base: position 232,938,988 of record CM057458.1, read on the forward strand.
GCCTCCCCACCCAGGGGTCAGCAGGACGGTCATCGACCCCTAAGGAGCCAGCATACCTCCTAGGGGCAGATCTTCGGACAGGAGAAGGCCTCCTTCAAGATCCACTTCAGGGTCCCCCAGCCCCGAGAGACCCAGACGGCATTGGTATACCCCGTCCGAGGAGGACTCCAGATCTGACACCTCTGGGTGCTCCAGATCTCCTTCTCCAATCAGCGTCCCTTCTCCATACCCACGTGACCTTCCCAGGTCCCCTCCGGATGACCCCTCATTCGCCGAGATCATGCGACATATCCAGCAGAATATGGGGTGGGACGCTGAAGAGCTGGACCTCGAAAGACAACGCCTTGCCCGCTGCCTTCAGCAGAAAGATCCAAAGCCTGTGGTAGTGCCACCCTTGGTGGACATCTTCGCGGATGTTACCAAGGCCGCGTGGAAGCGTCCGCATTAGACTCCGGCAGTGCCGAAGAAGGCTGACCGCCTGTACAAGGCCCCAAGGGAGGATCATTACCAGGCGAACCGTCCTCTGGTCGATTCCCTGGTCATTACAGCCTCACATGACCGGTCTCAAAAACCGCAGCACTTGAGCACACAGCCACCGGACCTGGAGTCCAAACAGCTGGACGTTCTGGGTAGGTGCACATACGCAGCTGCGACTTGTGCCATCGGGTCGTTAAACTACCTGACACACATGGTTCAATTGCACAACGCATTGTGGGAGCAGGGACAGGACCTGGTTGAAAAAATGCCAGACGGTGGTCAAAAGGAGGAGCTGTTAACCGTTCTCCGTACGGGTTCGAACGTGGGAACCTAAGTGCTTAGAGTCGCATACGACTCTGCGGCCAGAGCTGCAGCCTCAGGCGTGTGTCTCCGGAGACACTCATGACTCCATGTTTCCGGGTTTATCCCGGACGTCCAGAAGAATATCATGGACGTCCCTTACCATGGCGAAGTTTTGTTTGGTGAGGCCTCGGAGAAGGTGATCACCAAACTGCAGGATGCCGGGAAGGCGGTTAGATCCGTGCAGGCTATGTACAGGTCTCGACTCGGTTCCTTTCGCGGGTACCAGAGTCGTTTTCGCAGCCGGACCCAAAGGCAACAACCACGTTCCGGCCAGCAACAATGGGGCTCCTTCACCCGAAAAGCCCAGGCTAAGACATCCTCAGGCAGAGGCCAATGAGTTACAAAGTCGGCGCCGAGTCTGCGGGATCCAATGCTGCCACAGCATGACTCCTTCCCGGCCCCCGCCCCTCCTCAGGATCAACGGGAAATGAAGATCGGGGGTCGCATCGCATGCCACCTGCCAGGGTGGCGGTCGATCACCACTGACAGGTGGGTGCTACAGTTGGTCAAAAAAGGCCATTATATAGAATTCGTAGACAACCCGCCCACAAGGCCTCCTCTGCTTTCCCGCTACTCGGGTCAGAACGCCCTGCTCATACAGCAGGAAGTTCTCACACTTCTAGAAAAAGAAGCTTTGGAGCACGTTCCAGGGAACCAGAGAGGGTTAGGATATTATTCTCAATTCATCCTGGTTCCAAAGAAAACGGGGGACCTCCGTCCAATTTTGGACCTCAGTGACCTCAATCTGTCAGTCGTCTGCAAACGCTTCCGCATGGTGACCCTTCCAGGTCTAATCCCCATGCTGAAGGACACCTTCTTGGCGTCTTTGGACATGCAGGACGCTTACCTGCACATCCCTATTGCTCAAGTGCACAGGAGGTTCCTGCGCTTCGAGTTCCAGGGCCGCCATTATCAGTTCTGAGCACTTCCTTTCGGGCTGTCATCGGCATCCTGGGTATTTACCAAGTGCATGGCAGTCGTGGCGGCGTCTCTGAGAAGACAGGGCCACTACATGTTCCTGTACCTGGACGACTGGCTTCTCATGGCTCCCTCCAAGGAAGCATTGTTGATGGCCATTCAGCGTACTCAGGCCCTTTTTCAGTCCCTGGGCATCCTCAACTACGGGAAGTCTCTCCTGGTACCGTCTCAAACTGCAGTTTATAGGGACAGTTCTGGACACCATCAAGGGAAAAGCCTTTCTTCCTGTGGACAGAGCGGAACACATTCGGTCCCTCATCAGGGACCTGTCAGTGAAGAAGACTGTCCCGGCCAGACTGGTCCTCCGCCTGCTTGGACACATGGCTGCGGCCATTCCAACAGTCCCGATGGCAAGACTCCACATGCGGGTAACCCAGTGGATGTTTAGGGTGCAGTGGGACCAAAGGCAAGACCATCTGCAGCAGCCAGTCCGAATCACGAAGGCTGTGATTCGGGACTGGCAATGGCTAGAACCAGGAAACCTCTCTGTGGGGGTTCCCTTCACAGCGCCGTCTCCGATGGTAACTCTCTCCACAGACGCCTCAGGGCTCGGGTGGGGAGCACACCTGAACGGGGTGAGGTCTCAGGGTACATGGACAATCCAGGAATCTCATCTCCACATCAATAAACTGGAAATGAGGGCGGTCCTCTATGCCCTGCAAGCCTTCCAGTCGGAGATCCCACCAAGTACTCTCCTGTTACAAACGGACAATACTGCGTTGATGTATTACCACAACAACCAAGGAGGCACACTCTCTAACCCCCTTTGTAGGGAGGCCATGAGAGTGTGGGAGTGGGTAATATGACATGGCGCAAACCTTATTGCAGTTCACGTCCCCGGGGTGGACAATACCATTGCAGATAGCCTGAGTCGCTCTCAGGCCAGAGTCCACGAGTGGGAACTTCTACAGGAGGTGGCAGAGGATCTGTTCCACAGATGGGGCACTCTAGAATTTGACCTTTTCGCATCCCCATCCTACGCAAAACTGCCCAATTTTTGCTCGCTAGATCCAGGGCCTGGTGCTTTCTGGCGAGACGCGTTGTCCCTCTCCTGGGCAGGCAGATTCCTCTACGCCTTCCCTCCTTTCCCGTTGATCCAGAGAGTTCTCCTCAAACTTCGCAGGGAGCATGCAACGCTTATCTTGATAGCGCCTTTCTGGCCCAGGCAAATCTGGTTCCCGCTTCTGCATCAGCTATCCCGGGAACTTCCTCTTCCTTTGCCGATCAGCTCACATCTGTTCTCAGGAGGAAGGTTCACTAGTCCATCCGGACTTGCGTTCATTGAACCTACATTCCTGGCTCCTAGAGACATAGCCATGATGCGACACAGGGTCTCGCAGGAAGTGGTGGAAGTACTTTCTGCTGCTAGGAAAGCCGGCAACACACGCAACATACGCCATGAAGTGGCGCAGGTTTTGCTTGTGGGCTCAAACGTTCGGTTTCTTGCCCTTAAACTGTCCCGAGAAGCTGGTTCTGGAATACCTGCTTTTGCTTTTTCAATCCGGACTAGCTTACTCCTCGATTAAGGTGTACTTGTGCGCAATTTAGGCTTATCATGCCCCTATAGGCCATCGTATGGTGGCCCAATTGGACACTGCTCGTGCCTTTTTAAGGGGGTCCTCCACCTTAGGCCACCTATCAAGGACCCAGTTCCTCCTTGGGACTTGCCCTTTGTGCTGCAGCAGCTTATGCTGCCACCTTTCGAACCAGCCGCGGATTGCGAGCTACGTTTTCTGTCATGGAAAACGTTGTTTTTAGTTGCAGTTACTTCGGCGAGAAGAATCTCCGAATTACATGCACTCGTATGCAAAGAGCCCTATTTAATTTTCCACCAGGATAGGGTATCCCTGACGACAAATCCTAAGTTTCTGCCTAAGGTGGTTTCAGCCCTTACCTTTAATCAGGATATGGACTTACCAGTGTACTTTCCCAAGTACACCAGTCGAGGAGAAGCACTGCCTCACACCCTGGATGTTCACAGATGTCTCAGATATTATCTGACCAGAACCAAACAGTGCTGGAAAGCGGATCAGCTGTTTGTCTCCTTTGCTGAGAGGATGAAAGGGGCTCCTGTTTCTAAACAGTCCCTTTCACGTTGGCTCATACAGTGTATCTCTTTCTGTTATGACAAGCGCAGCAAACCTTTGCCAGGCGCGGTCAAGGGTCATTCTACCAGAGGAGTGGCCACCTCCTTTGCAGCGCTGAAGAATGTTTCCACTTCAGCTATTTGTGCTGCAGCTACCTGGAGCTCGGTGCATACCTTTATTAGGCATTACAGCCTGGATATCGGTTCAAGGCGAAGGGCAGGTTTCGGCCTAGCTGTCCTCCAGGGACTTCTGTCCTAGGCTCGAGCAGGGTTGTAATCTCTGCGTTTCCTCCTCCCGATGGCGTAAGATTGTCGCTGTTGCTTGGGAATCAGTCCTAATGGTGTAACCTGCTGCAAGAGCTGTATCTCTAAGTAAGATAGTACAGTTACGAAAGAACTTACCGTAACAGTAGATCTTCGAGAACAGCTCTTGCAGCAGGTACCTACCCGCCCACCATTCCCCCTTGGAGGAGGTAGGTTATAACCTAACATCCATCTTTCAGGATGGAACGATTTGTTTTTAGTCTTGGCCATCTGATGGCGGATCCTCGGTCTCCTCTTCTGATGTCATCCAGCGGCTGGGAGTCTCCGGCGGGAGAACTGGGGACTGTGGCGGGACCGCCTCCTTATGTACTACGCCTGATGTCGGGGGCAGGACCGACGTCGGAGGCGGTCCCCGCTGAAGACTGCTAGCTAGAAAATTTCCGTGGGGTCCTGACGCCTAACTGGTTCAGTCCTAATGGTGTAACCTGCTGCAAGAGCTGTTCTCGAAGATCTACTGTTATGGTAAGTTCTTACGTAACTGTACTTTACAGGTGAGTAACCTGTATTTCTGTACATTGCTAGGTGTTTTTTTTTTTTTTTTTTTGTTTTGGGGGGGTAGCCTATTTTGATCAAGGGATGTCAGTGTATCATGGTTTGACCATATACATGAGTATCGCTCATGGTATTAACAATGGGCAATTTCTGATACCACAGTAATTGTGGTTCGTTGTATATTGGGTTTTTAGGCCTTTCTACTACTATTTTTGTGTTTCTGGGTATGAGTGTCCCTTTCGCTCCAACTCTGAGAATAAGGGGATACGCGATGGCCCGGCTTGTGATACCGCTTGTATCACGAGTGGACAGTGACCTCGGCTCACGAGTGGCGTAGCGGAGCCAACAAGTGAGGTTTCTGAGACACTGCCCACAAAATGCAATACATTGGTATCACACAGCGGGACATCGCGTGTCTGTTTTATACGATAGGGCTCCGGTTTTTGTTTCCTTTTTTGGTTTAGCAGCGTGAGTAGGGGTGGAAGTAATGTGTACACTGTGCTGATAACTGACGATGATGTGTACACTGTGGTTGATATCTTCACGGTGTACAAGTCACTATCTGGTTATCACACACTGGCTGTGATAGGGATTTCAAACAACATGAAGTCTTGCTGTATTCTGACTATTGCAGTGATATCCAACCTTTGAACTGCCCCGGAGAGGAAAGAGTTAACTTTCCATGCAAGGCATGGAACGCTGAGCTCGAGCTCGGTTGAGACTCTGTCTGTTGTTGTTTGAACCCAAACCGCCATATTCTTTACTCCGCCTCACTGAACAGTCACTCCGGAGATTTCTCCTTTGCTCAGTTCAATTTAGTCGGTTAAAGTGTCGTTTTTCTCCCCCTCGGTTTCAACCGAATTTATTCCATCTAACCTGTCGGTTCGGTCTCTGTCTGTGGTACCGTGAGTACTAGATAGGTTTATTATTGTTTGCTTCTGTGTGGAACTTGTAAATGTCGGAGCGGTTCGGTTTGAACCGATCAGGTTTGTTAAAAAGTTTGTTCTGCTTTTTAGAGTGTGGTAACTGGTCCTTATCGGTTCAAAAAAAAAAGGATTCTTACGTTTTTCCACGACTCCGCAATACCTGTCAGGAACCTATTAGGGTGTCTTGCCTGGCGGATTTGCCAAAAAAAAGGGTAAGTTTGGTTAGGACTGGCCATGTCTGAGAAACCCAAGAGAAAAACCCGACCCACTGGGTTTCAACACTGTAGTGTGTGTGGGGAAGCCTTTGCTAAGGCTGACCCCCACACCACCTGTGTTTATTGTCTGGGGTTTGACCACCTCGATTCAGACTGCCAGATTTGTAAAAGGTTTCCCACAGGTAGGCTGAGGGAAAGGGAGGCCAAAAGGTCCGCTGACCCGGATGGCCAGCCTGGTTTGGTTCCAACCGAACCAGGAGTGCCCTCTGACCAGGGCGAAACTTCTTCGGGCAAAAGGAGAACCAACTCGGAGGAGTCGGTTCCGGTTAAAAGAAAAAGAAGGGATAAGTCAGCTGGTTCGGATCCACAAGTTCTTTCTCCAACCGCTGATGAAATAGCCAAAGCGATAAGGATTGTTCAATCGCTAACTCCAGTTCTGACCGAACCGGCACCATTGGTTAGGGGCTCGGTTTGGTCGGTTTCCCTGGTTCCGGATTATAACTGAGGATTTTTATGAACCGGAGGAGGAGGAAGGAGAGTATGAGGATAGTGATGGTGATTATGAAAGTCTGGATGTGCCCATTGACCCGGACATCTCCCCAGACAGACCTTCAGGGGTTTCTCCTCCTAGGCTTTCTGAGTCCCCTTCCCACTTTATGTTTTACAAAAAAGTGGCTGAAACTCTTCAGCTTCCTATGGAGGAAGCAGTAGAGGATCAGGAGGAGCCTGATTATGTTGAGATGATGGACATCCCAGAGTCCAGGAGGCTGTCTGTTCCACTCCATAAATCTTTCGGGAAACGCATTTAAAATTTTAAAGACTCCTAATTCTATACCTCCCGTGGACAAAAGAATGGGCAAGAAGTATACTCTTTCAGGCTCAGATACGGAGTTCCTTTCCCAGCAATGCAGCCATGTTGGGGTAGTGTAGGCTGCTGCCTGTGATAAGGCAAATATACCCTTGGCTTCACACCCCCCAGATAAGGACTCCAGGAGGATTGATGCCATGGCAAAGAAACAGTACATGGCAGCATCTTTGGGACCCAGGCAGGCTAATTATATGGCCTATACAGCTAGATACCAGAAGTCTAGACAGGACACTGTGATGGCTCTAGCTAAACAGGTCCTTGGCCAGCTTGCCAAGGAGCTGAAGCAGGTGACTGCAGATGGTATTGAGGCATCCAAGGTGCAATTTCATGCTGCAGTGGATTTCAGTGTTTCATCTAGAGTCATGGCTACATCTGTGGCCCTTCGTAGGATGGCTTGGCTCAGATGTACTAGCCTGTCTCAGGATACCCAGACTAAGGCCATGGATTTTCCTGTTGTTGGTAATTCTCTGTTTGGGGAGCAGACAGAGAATTACATGAAGAAAATGGATGAGTACAGGACCACCTATAGGAGTGCTCAGGCCAAGGAAAGGCAAGCCACTCCCCAGAGGCAGCATTCCAGGGGCAGGCCTTTTCATAGGCCTTTCTACCAAGCCCAGGCCTCCTCTTCCACCTTTGCCGAGAGGGGTTCTTCAGAGGGAGAGGCAGACGGGGTATAAGCAGGCTTGCTACTACCCCTCAGCCTAAAGCCCCTGCCAAACAGGCACCCTGATGGGTTTGCCCGGGCTGATTCTTCACCACCCGTAGGGTGCAGGCTGGCTTACTTTGTCCAGGACTGGATGTCTTTAACATCAGACAAATGGGTCCTGGAAGTAGTAAGCCAGGGACTGGTTCTCAGCTTCAAACAATTTCCCAAGATGAGAACCAGGTCCTTTCCAACTGCAAATCCTTCAGAGGCCCTTGCCCTAGAGGCAGAGATCTCTTCCCTCTTGGCTCTGAGAGCCATAGAAAGGGTTCCACCCCTACACAAGGGAAAAGGATTGTACTCCAGGTACTTCTTAACTCCCAAAAAGACTGGAAAATGGCGGCCCATCCTGGATCTCAGATATTTAAACAAGCACCTTTTAAAGCCAAAGTTCAAAATGGTGACTCTGGGAATAATTCTACCCTCTCTAAGGTCAGGGGACTGGCTAGTTTCCCTGGACCTCAAGGATGCCTATTTCCACATTCTCATCAGATGCTCCCACAGAAAATACCTCTGGTTCGAATTGCCCTCAGGCCACTATCAATTCAGAGCAATGCCCTTTGGCCTAACATCGGTTCCAAGGGTGTTCACAAAATGCCTGGCAGTAGTGGTTGCTTTCCTAAGGAGAAAAAAGATCTCCATCTTTCCATACCTGGACGACTGGCTCATAGGTCAGTCTCCAGACCAAGTCAAGTCACACCTACAGATAACTCAGAAACTGCTCACTTCTCTAGGATTCCTTCTGAATCTTTCAAAGTCAGTTCTAGAGCCAGTGCAGCTCCTCACCTTCACAGCGGCAGGGCTGGATACAATAAAGGCAAGAGCCTTCCTTCCCCTGGACAGGGCAAGGACCCTTGTTACACTGGCCTCTTCATTCACCCTCCAGGTGTCTCGACCAGCAAGGCATTTTCTGCAGCTCCTGGGCCTCATGGCTGCCTCTACAGCAGTGGTCCAAGGAGCAAGATTTCAGATGAGGGACATTCAGTTCCACTTAAGAGCCTTCTGGTTCCAGAGAAAGGATTCTCTGACCAAGCTAATCCCAGTGACTCGAACCCTGATCCAAGCTTTGCAGTGGTGGCAGGATCAGGACAACCTAAGGCAAGGAGTTCCCTTTGTCACTCCATCTCATTCTCTGATCCTTACCACAGATGCCTCCCTCTTGGGCTGGGGAGCCCACTTGGGGGATCTGACCACCCAAGGGTTCTGGTCACCTCAAGAATCTCTGCTTCACATCAGTCTCTTAGAACTCAGAGCAGTGTTTCTAGCACTTCGAGTTTTTTCCAAGTCTGTTCAGAACAAAGTAGTTCAGATCAGGACAGACAATACCACCACAATGTGGTACATCAACAAGCAGGGGGGCACTCGGTCTACGGCCTTGTGCACAGAGGCAATGAAGTTGTGGTCTCTGGCGTATTCCCTGAATACCTCTCTTGATAGCAGTGCACCTCCCAGGGAAGGACAATGTCCTGGCAGATGCTCTCAGCAGGATATCTCAGGGCCATCATGAATGGTCCCTAGATCCCCTGATTTTGAAGGTGACCTTCTCCAGATGGGGCACCCCACAGATGGATCTTTGCAGCCCCAGACAATCACCAACTTCCTTTTTGCTGCAGGCCCCAGTGTTGGGCTCAGTCCCCTGGATGCCCTAATTCTCAATTGGGAAGGGAAGTTCCTGTATGCTTCCCCCTTCCCTCTCCTGTTCAAGGTACTAGTCAAAATCAGGTCTCAACCCTGCAAAGTGATTTTGATTGCTCCAGACTGCGCCAGACAGCCCTGGTACCCTCTCTTGCTATCCTTAGCAGTCCACCTTCCCCTGTCTCGTCCCAGGAATTACAACGTGTTAACATGTTCTCAGGAGAGGATTTGGTATCCGAATCTCAAATCTCTGTCTCAAGGCTTGGCTCTTGAAGAGTTAGTTTGCTGATTTGCATCTCTCTCAAGGTGTTCTAGATATTTTAAAGGCTTCTCGAAAGCCTTCCACCAGAAAGACTTACAACTCCAAATGGAAAAGGTTTACTATTTGGTGCTCTGGGAAGCATATTTCTCCAGAGTCTGCTGGGTTGCCTACAGTCCTTGACTATATGGTTCATCTCAATAGCTTGGGACTCAGACCAGCTACACTAAGAGTGCATCTGGCAGCTGTCTCTGCCTTCTTGTCAGCAGGCAAGCCCTCTTCCCTTTCAGCTCATCCTGTATTCTGTAAATTCTTCAAGGGATTGCTGCATACCAATCCTCCCTTCAGGGACCCTGCCCCTGCTTGGGACCTTAATGTTTGCATTGCTCAGCTTATGCAACCCCCTTTTGAGCCTTTGTCCTCAGCACAGCTTAAGTACTTGACTTGGAAAACTGTGTTCTTGGTAGCCATTACTTCTGCCAGACGCATAAGTGAGTTACAGGCCCTGTCAGTGGAGCCTGATTATCTCTTTCCATAGAGATAAGGTGGTCCTCAGGACTAATAGGAAGTTTTTGCCTAAGGTGGTTTCAGATTTCCATCTTAACCAGTCTATGTCTCTTCCTGTTTTCTTCACTGACCATTCCTCCTCTGGGGGGAGGAGGCTACACAGCCTGGATGTGAAAAGGGCCCTTAGCTACTACATAGAGCGCACCAAGGGTCACAGGTTTGACTCCTTCCAATTGTTCCTCAGTTATGGTGAGGTTGGTAAGGGAAAACCTGCCACTAAGAGATCTATTGCCAGGTGGATTGTCTCTTGTATACAATTTTGCTATGAAAAATTAGGTAGGATCCCACCCTCGGGCCTGAGGGCTCACTCTACCAGAGGTACAGCTGCTTCCCTGGCTGCTGCCAGGGATATTCCTATCTTAGAGATTTGTCAAGCAGCCACCTGGAAAACAGTACATACTTTCACCAAGCATTACTCTCTGGATATCCAGGCTAGGAGTGATGCTCGGTTTGGCACAGCAGTGCTTCAGAGCCTGTTCCCGAAGTAGGTTCTGTCCCTCCTCCATGGAGGTACTGCTTGGTAGTCTGCAATAGTCAGAATACAGCAAGACTTCATGTTGTTTGAAGAAAAAATTACTCACCTTAGTAATGTTGTTTCTTCTAATGGAGTCTTGCTGTATTCTGACCTCCCCCGCCCCCTCCTCAGAACCTGGGTTTTGGGATGTGGGTGGGCAGGACAGTGTTGGCACCCCAGAGGTGCCCCCTTCTCACCCTCTTATTTTTGGGTGTGTTGTGTTTTGTTTTTTGGGTTTCCTGACTTGAGTCTTTGCCTTGGAACCAAAAAAACTTTTTATTAGATTAAGTTGCCAGTTGGCTAGTGTAAGTTTACAGTTTCCACACAGGACGCGCAGTGAGTTTAGCTCGTAAATATCTGGCGGTTTGGGTTCAAACAGTCTCAACCGAGCTCAAGCTCAGCGTTCCATGCCTTGCATGGAAAGTTAACTCTTTCCTCTCCGGGGCAGTTCAAAGGTTGGATATCACTGCAATAGTCAGAATACAGCAAGACTCCATTAGAAGAAACATTACTAAGGTGAGTAATTTTTTCTTTTATGCGATACCATTTCACTTTACCCCTATTGTATAATACTCGATACAGCTGAGTTGCGATAACCACACGGCACGACATGAGGGTCACTGTACCATCAAAATTTCATACTGAGTCTGACATCCCTAGCTTGATTACTGCTTAGCATTGGATAGAGGATTTTTGTCTGAGGGAATTGCAAGGTATATTCAGGGAGCTTTCTCTTCTCTTCTCCCACACACACACACACACGCTTGCCAATCAAGCAAGTTTAGTTTCTACCTGCAGTCCCACTTTGCAGTGTGAATTCCCATATTTTTACAGCAGCAGATGGACTGATTATGGAGAATTCTGGGAGGTATATCAGAGATTACTCCTTTCCTCTGGGGGTTTTTCCTCCCAGCTCACAGGGTGTCGGCATGGAGGGCTCAAAGCCTGCATAGTCGCAGAACTGTCTGACAGCTCACTTAGCCAGTTGATTTCTTTCTCTGCCACACTTCCGGCTCTGAGTGGCTTTTCTGCCTGTGAGCCCCCAAGTGGGGGTAATACAGAGGGAGCTGATGACCCACACCCCCCTTCTGAGTAAGTATGTCCTCTGGAATGTTTCCTCCACCCCCCAGCCAGCCCTGTGATGCTCTTTCCCTTTTACCAACACTGTAGTCTTACTTATTTATCCCTTTCTTAATTTCCTTGATAGAAAAGGCAGACTGTCCAATAACCTGTGTTTGAGCTTTTGTCACTGAACAAATGAGGGTCAGCTACATACAGCTGACAGTAGTGTACGGTCAGCATTTCTGCTAGTGATCAGTTTTCTGCTTATGTAAGGTAAGTTCTTCCAGGAATGAAATGGTCTCTGTAGGTAATGGTGTGGTGAGTGGTACACACCTGTTTTTCATAGACTGGCTGTCTGTTGTTTTATTTCTGTCATATACTGTAAAGCTTATCTTTCTTTATGTCAGTTGAACCCTGACCCCAGGGCTAGACTTTATTGCTGTGGCTCTAAACATTTGCCTGAAGATAATGACAAGATACTGTACAGTATTTTAACGCTGAAGGTAGGTGAAACACATCAAAAAAACAAGCATTTGTCATTGCTGAATGTTTGCCACTTGCATTGCTGTTCTAACGTCTTTTTTGTACACATTTTTACTTTATATTTACCCAAGATGGATCATGAGATGTCATTTGCAGTGTTTTCCTGATTTTGCACAGTGTTATGCTGCATTTACCCAGTAGAGATGAGGTGCAGTCTTGTTTTCAGTGTGGCCATGCTTTCATGATGTTTTTTTTTTTTTTTTTTTCTAGGACAGAACATTGTGTTGCTTGCACGCATGTGCAAGAAACACATTGCATCAGCTTCCTTCAAAAGCGAGTTATGGAGACATGGCTATGTTGTGCCAAATGGCAGCAGTCTGTTCTAGGGCTGTTCTCTGCGCGGTGAATAAAGGAGCATGCTGTTAACAGCAGTTAATGAGCATGCTACAATGCATAAAGAAATTCGGGCATGTCGCTACGCAGTCAGCTGTTTTGGTGCATTGTGTGGTGTCCCCATGGTGACAGCTGCTCCGTTGGCCTCAGTCCCCACAAAGCTGATGGAAAGCCACTGCCTGCCATTCAGTGTGCCTTCCTGGTGAAACATTTCAATAAATAAACAAAAAAAAGCTGGGGGTGCCCAGTCCTCCTGTCGGCATGATCCCCTCCCCAGTTCATTTGCCGTCGGAGTAGCCCAATCCCTGTCGGCATGATACACCTCCCCCATTTCTTGTGTGTGCGATTGGGTGCCTAATCACCCTCTGCCCGCGCGCCCGCAGCACACTATGATCGACAGGGATACCCAGCCCCATCGGCTCCACTGCCCCCCAACCAGTCTTCCAGGTGCCACGCTGGGAGCCCACCCCAGCATGGCAAAGGTCTGTATGGCCCACGGGGGTGCTCAATCCCCCATCTGCTCCACTTCCCCAAAAAAAACTTCCTGGAGCCACGCTGGGAGCCCACCCCAGCGTGGCAAAAGTACCCTGTCTTTGTTTAAACAAAAAAAAACACACACTTAGAAGAAAAACGGTCCCTCGTTTCTCTTACACCCCTCCACCAACCCGCGCCCACCCTCTGCATACTCCACCTCAACCCATACTTGCCTCTGGAGTCCAGCGCGACTATCTTCAGTGGACTGGGAACACATCTGCACTCTTTATTTATTTGTTTTTATGTTTTATTTTAGTCTTTGGTAACCAGGGTAAGGCCCGCTAGTCACATGTGCCTGTTTTCAGGGGTGACCTGGGAGCACTGGGTGGTTAAGTGACTTGCTCAGTCGCACAGTGTGCAAGTGGAGGTTATGAGAATCAAACTCTGGTCTGCTGGATGTATCAAGCTTGTTCACATCTTGTTCCTCTAACTTCTAGGCTATACTGCCAGCCCATTTATTAGATCATCGGTTTACAGACCTTTGAGTCATAGACTTATTTACAAAGGCAGCTTGTCGAGAGCAATACATTACAGCAAACAAAACAGTACATAACGCTGAGATTAAAAAAACAACCAGTGTTACAGGCATTCACTGGTGGTACATGCTTGGTAATAGGTAGATCACAGTAGTCATAATATATGTACACAAGTACCACGTCAGATAGCAACCAGAGATATTTTATTACGTTAGTCAGCAGATTTTGCATGAGACCCCAGATATATACAGCAAAAGTAGATGGGGCAGACCCAGCCTGGACGTGAAGGTAAGGGGCAGGTGGGGGATTATTTGCAGTTGCAGCAGCGAGTGCGTGTCAGATGGCTTCTGAGGGAGACCTTGAACGGACCAAGCTTAGTGGAGTCAGCTACATTGGCTGGGAGGGAATTGAACCAGGAGGGAGCCCGATAGCAAAAGGGTCTCTGGGTCATTGAGGTCCTTACCCTGGGGACAATAAGGGAGGTTTTGACAGTGCTGCGGGTGGAGACTGAGGGGGAGGTACGCTGCAGGGAGGTGGCGACCCGGGGGGGGAACCCTAGCACGGTCTTTTTTACAAGAAGGCAGGTTTGGAAGCGGAGTCTGTCTTCAAGGTTGAGCAAGTTGGTGGTGGAGTACAGCTGGCACACATGGGTGCGCCTAGGGGCTCCCAGCATTAGCCTGCAGGCCTTGTTTATAGAGAGCTGGATTCTTGGAAGCGCAGTGCTGGCTGCAGCATAGATGGGCAGCCCATAGTCTATTAGCGACAGGACAGAGGAGGTGATTGCCAATTTAAGGGCCTCTTGTGGTAGGCGGTTCTATGGCGGTATAACAGTCCAACCCTGACATTGGTGGCAGCAGAAAGGGCATTGATATGGGAATGGAAGGAGAGTGCCGAATCAAAGGTAATACCCTGATACTTGTAGGAGGAAACCTGCTCAATGGAGTTTAGTGTGCTAGGCAGTATCACGAGAGGGGCACCACTGGCTTTGCTTTGGCGATGCGAGAAGAGCGTAGCTTTGGTATTTTTTAGGTTCAGGACTAGCCTTCATGATGTGAACCAATGCTCAGCTCTATCAAAAGCTTGTTGGAGGGTGGTCTGGAGTGTGTTGGGGTTGGGCTCAGTGGCGAAGAGCACTACGTCATCCGCGCAGAGGAGGATCTTACTTGGGCAGGCCAAGGGGAGGGAGTTGATGTAGAGACTGAAGAGGAGAGGGCCTAAAATGGAGCCCTGGGGAACCTCAGAGTGGACAGGTCATGTGTCAGGTAGGGTGCTATTGATTTTTACACACTGAGTTCTGGCAGAGGGGTAGCTGGTGAACCGTGCAAGGGGGCCAGGTCAGAAACCAAGGCATATGAGGGAGTCTAGCAGGAGAGGATGGCAAACCGTGTCAAAGGCCTTGGAGAGGTCAATGAACACGGCACTGGCAGACCTTCCAGCATCGAGAGTAGAGCGCAGGAAGTTGGAGAATTCAAGTAGCGCAGTTGTGCTGTGACCTGTTCGAAAGTTCAGGGCACAGGATATTGTGCATGGCCAGGTATTCGGCAAGCTGGTTGGCAACTACTTTTTCAAGGGCCTTAGAGAGTGGGATGGGGAGGATGGAGATACATCGATTAGTTACCCGTGGTCGCTCGATCGCCGCTCTTTAGGATAGGAGTGATGATGGCGGTTTTCCATGTGATGGGAAACTGCCCCAGGTACAGAGTGATTGAGCAGCTCGGTAAGTGGGACCAGGATAGCATCCAATGTCAGACGAAGTAGCCTAGTGTCCAGTAGGTCAGTACCGGGGTTGTTACTACTAACTGCTTTTTGCAGAAGGAGTCTAGCCTCCAACGGGGAGATGGTACGTAGGTAGAAAGGAGGTCTCTGGAGAGTGGGCAGGGGTACTACTGGGATGGGGTCAAAGAAGTTACTGGGCAGGACTGAACTCTGGTCTGAGAAAGTGTGGTTTAGGCAGTCTGCAATACCAAGGGGGTCAGAGCAGACAGTTCCATTAAAGGAGAGGTGAGAGGGTGGTGGGGAGTGGGATTTCCCATTCAGCTGCTTTACATCATCCCAAAAGTTTCGAGCCGACCCCCAGGAGGAGACTAGAGCGGATTGGTAGTACTGGGCTTTGGCCTGTCGAATGGCCCAAATACACTTGTTGCACTCAGCGTTGTATGGTTGCCTGTCAGCTGGCTTGCCAGCTTCCGTGGCAATGTGCCATAGGTTGTCTCAAATTTTAAGTTTGTGAAGGAGGAAGGGGGTAACCCAAGGCATGTTTTGCTTTGTGGTGCGATTTCTAGCAAAGGGGGCATAGAGGTCACAGGCAGTGTTTAAAAGTGCGAGTGAAAAAATCCAGTGCCTCGTCTGTGGATGGTGCAAGCCTGATTGGGGACCAATCCAGTTGTGAGAAGTACAGTTTAAGGCAGGGGTTCTCAAATGGTGAGGCCAGCCTCCTTGGGGAGGCCCCAACCTGTTCCAGGGGAGGCTCAAGCAAGTCTTGAAAAAGTATTATATTTCAATTTTGAACTTTATAGATTTTGTGTGAAGGGATAAGGCAAACTGAAGGAGGATAATAGTAGGTGAATATATGTATTTATTCACAAGTCTGTGACCAGGGAAGGTACTGTACACTAAGTCATGGCTTATTTCAGGTGTACCCAGGGAAGGGTAGTGAGAGAATACAGTTCAGAACGTAACTGCAAAACACTCAAGCAATACAAAACGAATAAAAGCGCAAACAAATTAAGAACAATAAGCTAACAATATGAGGAACAATTGATCAATTAGACTGGCTGCAGAACTGTCCAAATACAAGGGTTAACCATACAGGTACTAGGAATAAGAGCAGGAGGGAGCAAAATTATCCCTGAGAAGTTGCTTAAGAGCTGGGTGAGAGGGAGAGAGGCAGGTCGGCAGGAAGGTTATTCCAGTTAGAGGGGAAGCAGAAAAAGCAGTCTGACCCATGAAAGTATGGCAGTAAGGGATAACAATGGTTCGAGAGTGAAAATATTGGAGCAAGTAGATTGTCCTGTTTGGGGGGGGGGGGGTTACAATGCTTAGTAACATGAGAGCCAGCTATGCAATTAGCCTTCAATTTATTCCTGATGTACTGTGAAAAGTAAACTGTTTTACTGTGGGAGGCCCAAAAATATTTCAGTATTTTGGAGGAGGCTCAAGATCTTTTCCATGGCTTAGGGGAGGCTCACTATGACAGTTTGAGAACTGTTTAAGGTGACGCAGGCCACCTGGGAGTAGACTACGTCGCTGGGTAGTTTGTGGTGCAGGTATGCTGTTGGCAGCGGACCAAGAGAATACGATGGGGAGTGGTCACTAAGTGAGTTGGGAAGTACACTGATATCGAGCACCCTCTGGGAGCAGTTGGTAATGGTAATATCCAGGAGGGTGCTGGAGCCAGTAGAGGGGTTGAATCTAGTTGGGCTGGTGACAAGCTGGGACATGTCAAGGGCAGCAAAGGTATCTTTGGTTTGGGAGGCCATGGCAGAGAGCCAGTTGATATTCAGGTCACCAACAGTTATCTGGGCCATTTTGGGTGGTAAGCCGGAGAGGTAGTCAGCAAGTGCCTGAATGGCGAGGTCTTGCTTTTTGGGGGGAATATAGGCAATGGTGAGAAAGAGTGGGCCCTTTCCAGGGTTGGGGAAGATTTTTAGTGTGAGGGCTTGCTCCCTATTATCAGGCTTGGGTGGTGGAAGTGCATGTCCAAAGAGGGAGTCACGCATATAGGCAGCACAACCACCTCTACGCTTACCTACACGATCTTCCCTGAAAAGGGTGTAACCAGGGAGGGAGACGGAGTCGGTAGTGGGGGGATTTGGATAACCAGGTTTTGACAAGTGTGACAATGTTCGGTTGGTGCTGAGTAACCCAGCATTGGAATGCAGCAGCCTTCTTAAGGAGGCTGCAAATATTCATAGAAGCTATGAGGAGTCCTTGAGCCTGGGCAGGCTTGTCCATAAGGTTGGGCATGGGGCCAGGGTTTGGATGAATGTTAGCTGATAGAAGCAACAGGAGGGTGATTAGGGCACCAAGGTGTGGTAGTGATTGTGGCATCTCCCTGCGACTGGACATAGTTAAAAGCTGGGGTGGGTAGAGTACGGGCGGGTGGGAAAGACATTGGAGGAAAAGAGACCAAGGTATGAGTGGGACGAAGGGGTAGCAGGGGTGGAAGTGTGTGGGGATACTGAGTGGGGGTGATTGAGTGTTGTGGGGGTCTGGTAGAGGTGTTGCAGATAAGAGGGAGGTACTATGCGAGAGGGTGATGGTTCTAAATAAGGTGTGGCTGATGTAGGAAGTAGGAGGAGGATCATAGTCGGTGTCAATGCACTTGATCCCGGATGCATTGAGGACGATAAGTTATCTGAGCACGAGAGAGGATCACCCCTTTAAGAAGTTGCTGTAATTGACTAGTGTGAGGCCTCGCCGGGTGGGGATCGCTGTGGAAGTGTACTTAAGGAGGGAGGACGGACTGGGCAAAAAAATTGTCCAGAGAGCTACAGCAAGGCAGTGGCTGAAATGTTTTGAAAAAGGTGCCTTGTATGCTTTCTTTCTCAATGGGGATCTGCAGCATCCAAAAATTTCTTAAAAATGGCAGAGATCTTCAAAGCCGACCGCAAACTGAAGAAATGCTGGTAAGCTGTGTAATGGCATAAACGTGTTTTTTTTTTTTTTCTTCCCAACTTTGGTGCATATCTCTGCCATTTTTAGGAATTTTTTCACCAAATTTTCAACATCAGGTTCTTGGGACCCCACCTCATGAACTCAGTCACTGTCATTTTAACATGCTAAAAGCCAGCCCCCACTAGAATAGGCCAAATGGTCTGTCTTGTCTGCTTGAAAGCCAGCAACCTAATGGCTGTCCTCCTAATGGCCTTTTGTTCGGTTCTGAAAGGTGATTTCGCGGTCACTGCACGTAACCACCTTTTGGGACTGATTAATGAAATGACAGTGTCGCAGTTCATGAGGTAGGCCCCCCTCCCCCAAACCCTATGTTAAAAATTTGGTGAAAAAATTCCCAAAAATGACTGTTTTACAAGCATGCGTTACGCAGTTCCTACGCACGCTCATAACTTCGAGCATTTTTAATATTTTCACTCCAGATTTTCAACATTGCCATTTTACCACACCTCCTTATGAAGAGTACAGCTGCAATTTTTCACACCCTGGCCGAAATGTGTTTCTGCACTTCCGGTGCAGAATAGTACGGTCACTTTGGGAAGTCAGTGTTCGGGACAGATTAAGAAAATTAGTGACACTGTTCATGAGCGGAGGTCCCAAAATGCCTATGTTGAAAATCTGCTGTTTAAAAAATCCCCAAACTATTTACATTACGGGTGTGCGTTGCGCAGTTTCTGCGCACACTCGTGACTTCAGTTTTTTTATATTTTCACTCCAGATTTTCAACATTGCCATTTTTTACACCTCCTCATGAACAGTACAGCTGTCATTTTTCACATCCTGTTTGAAATGTGTTTTCACTCATAAGGTGCAGTCGCTGTACAAAATTACCTTTCGGCTAATGAACTGATAGTGTCACTGTTCATGCGATGGGATCACAAAAAGCCCATGTTGAAAATTTGGAGTAAAAATACCAGGAAACGCCCAGGTGTTAGGGTTTTTGACCATAATGCCCTGCCCTGTAGGGACTGACAGGTGTCAGGGGTGTGACTTGGGCTTGTCGACAGCAATGCTGATGCCATTCCACCCCAACCCTGCAACCAGTGACAGGCATAGAGGTGCGCCTTGGATTCTTTGGTCCCTGAGTTCATTCCATTCTCCTATACTCACCCATTTCAGCATATTTCCTCATGGAATGAGGTGAGTAAAGCCGAACACCAAGGCACACCTCGACGCCCCTTCGAGGAAAGTGTCTGCGGGAAGTAGGAGTGAAGTGAAATGTAAGTGACCGTTATGGGCGACGACCCAAAGGCACACCCCAATGCCTGTCCATCTCTGCAGAGTGGGGGTGGGTTGGCGTCAGTTAAGTACTTCACTGCCATTCCTATACTGCATGGGCCTTATTCTCATAGGGGCCTGCATCTGGCACAAGCTGTGGCGAACGGCTTGCGTCGATGCCCGGTGCACCAGGTACCCTGCACCTGATTCAGGTACAGGAGGTGTCCCAGCGGCTAAGTTCCTCATACTTGTGCCGGCCGGAACCCTGCGGCAAACCCTTGGCGCACTGCACGGGTCTGCTGCAGGCCACCAGACTAACACAGGACTCCTGTCCCACCAGGTAATGGGCATAGGGACCCATCCTGGTGGGCCGGTGTCCCTCCCACCATGTTCGTTGCAGTTGGCGCCTGGCCACGGACGTGAGTGGTGGGATGTGTCGGGCACCAGGGAGCAGTCGGGACTGGTGTACCGGGGGGGGGTTGGCACCACCTGCTGGGGCATGGGTGGACACTGTACCATCATAAGTTGGTGCTGTGGTAGCACCGATGGGGTGGGGGTCGAGAGGAGCTGCTGCCAGTATGGGCAGACAGGGGCGGGTACTGATGTGGTACATAGGTGGCATCGGGGAGCTGTGAGGGTTGCTATTGGACCACTAGGATGGGGGCCACACATGCGTGGCCACACTCCGGGGGGGGGGTGTATGGTGGGTGGACCGTCATGCATGGTGTGCCGCACACAGGCATGTCACCCAGGGAAGAATGTCTAAGTCCCCTTACGCCTGCTCTGGCTGGTCTAAGGGCACTTAGAATTTCTCTCGCCAGGTGATGTCTGTGAATCGCAAGATGCTGCTTGTGTCAACCGCAGTCCCCCTACCGCTGTGCCGCAGTGCATTGCAGGGCAGGTGCAAGCCCTGTTTGGGACTGGTGGCCTGTGGTCAACGCAGACCACTTGTCAATTGCATGGAGGGCAGTCATGGATGCAAGGTGCACCTTGCACCATATTTGTTTGGCGCAGGCACCTTGTGTCCGATGGGCTTGAGAATCGGGCCCCATCTGTCCTCCTGCTGCACTTCCACTGCTAATGCCAGCAAGCAACCATTCGGCATTGACAAATGCTTGTTTATAACAGCCACCAACAAATAAAAATCTACCACAATAATGCAGTGTCACAAATCAGCAAAAATGTTTATTTCAAAGTCTAATTTACAGAATAAGAAATAATGAAATTAAGATTGCTTTTTTTGTAAATGCCTGAATTAGAAGGTACAGTAGTTCCCAGAGTATTTGATCTGTGACAGATTGCAGCCCCCAACACACCTAATGATGATTAGAAAAATTCCCTAGTGCCAACACTGACAGACCCAAACACTGACTCTTTCTGAGTGACAACTAACACCTTCTAATACAACAGTAATGTAAATGGTTTTTCATCAATGCAAGGCCTTTGTCCACTTCAGCTTGTTTTCCATAAGATTTCATTAGATGTAAAATCCTATAAAAACTCACTGGGCCTTAATACTGACACCTTAATTTATGATGAAGGTAGCCTTACACTGTGGCTAGGCTAACATATAATTATACTTGAGAAAGGTAGGTTAAGGAGGTTCACTCCACTTACTCATTTATAAAATGAAGTGTAACACTTGTGTCAAATAGTTACAATAAAGAGACCTTGAATAGCACTTCCATAGTCAATACCACACTTCAGCTTATGGTGGTGAGGAAATGAAATGGGAGCAGGTTGGTTGCGCAAATTTTCTTCAATTATACATTATTTCATTGCCATCTAGACTAAATGTAAAAAAGCTTATATTAGTCTCATATTGTGCCCCCTCAACAGATCCCTACCATCCAAAAAATATATGTTCTGTAACAAAGCAAACCGTTTCAAAATGCTGATATTTTCAGCAGCAAATCACAAAGAAGATATTGTTCATATCTAGTATAAATGTACCAGGATTAATCCATATCTGTCGATCACTTTCTCTATCTATACCTATCTATTCTTTGTAACATGGGAAAAATGAGAAGCTGGGAAAGAAGCAATACAGTTGGCTGAACTGGGTCAGCTGGCACAAGAGCAACACGACATTATGGCACTATAATGCCGTGTTGCCATCGGAAGTGTGCAAACGAAAACAGAGTAGCATGGACGAGCATGGGAAATGTGGTGCGTGCCTAGAAAGAAGCAAGCAGGGGATATAGGTGCGAAAGGTTGACCAATAGGTGGCGGTATCAAGACACATTGTGGAGTCTGAAGCAGGCAGTATAACGGTGTGTTGCACGGTGCGGGAAGTGTGGTCGTGGGAAGAGAGCAAAGATAACGGGAAGTATGGCATAACGCTTGGTGGGACCGAAGTGATAGCCGAGTAGTAGCACCAGAGTAAAAGGCAGTAGTGGGGACGAAAAGTAGGCAGCAGGATATATCGACTGACCACAAGTCTCGTAATGTGTGGAAAGCGCAACCTGTTGGTCGGATATGTAGTGTGTGGAGCAGGCGTCTAATTGACTTGTAGTGTGCTGAGCAATGTGCAGGAAAACAGATTTAGAAGCTGAAACTGTACTGGTTGCAGTTCAGCAAGGTACCCGATGCAAATAGGAACAGTCCGAGGAGAATGGGATAGGAGAAGTAGAAGATGGCGAAAGAAGTAGTTTAGAAAAAGAGGAAAAGTGGAGTAGTGTTGGGCAAGTGCCACCTGTTGGTCGGGAAGAGGAGCGGAGCTGTGCACTGGGAGTTGAGAGAAGCCATCTGTGTCCTCGGGCAGAGTAAATTATGCAGCCAAGAAATAGCTCCCACAATGCAGCAGACCAGGAATATCACAAAAAAGGCATGCAGACAAATAGAACAGCTGATTGGAAGTGGGCGGTTATTAAGGCACATCATTATCTTATGTGTATGTTGCAACATAAAGCAAAGTCGTACGATGTCAGAACTTGGTATACACTATGTGAGTTGATGTCGGCAGTGCAACGTGCACGCGCATTGTAGCACTCAGAGAGCCTTAGAAACAACAACATACAAACAAAAAAGCAGTAAGTTACAGAAATCCTAGTGCTGATGTGTGTGTGATAAGAAGGAAAAAAATATCCACATGACACTTGTATTGCACAAGCCATGTTACAAGCACATTAATCCACTCTGAAGGTGGCATCTAATGGGGAGTTAATGCATGGTTGGTCCGTTGTAAGCACTCGGCCTGCGGCCTCAGGCCACAACGGTCCCAACCATGCATTAACTCCCCATTAGATGCCACCTTCATCGTGGATTAATGCTTACTTGTATCTGTCTCTTATCTATCTCTATCCCTTTATCACTAGCTATCTATTGTGTGTATCTATCTAGTCTAGCTATTGTATCCATCTAGCTATCTATATAATATTTTTAAGAAACCTCTCTGCTCATGCAATTCTTCATCAGTGAATACACAAAGTGTAAACATCAAGAGGAGCTTGGCTGACTCTCCAGGCAGGGTTCCATAGTTCAATAGAGATATACAGTACTGTCACTCTGTTCACTGATGTCTCCGCAGAATACACAGAAAGCCATTTAGAGTAAACATAGAAACATAGATTTTGACGGCAGATAAGGACCGCTTGGCCCACCCAGTCTGCCCATTTCCCTACCTATTGGATAAGCTGCAGATCCTAGTTAACCAGCAGCCTACTTCTTCCTACCCCAACCCCCTAGAATTGCCTTATGACTGTCCCATGCATGCTTGAATTCCACCACTGTTTTTGACTCCACAGCCTCCTCCGGAAGGCCATTTCATGCATCCACAACTCTCTCTGTGAAAAAATACTTCCTTAAATTACCTCTGGCGCGCCCCTTCTATCTTCAAATTGTGCCCCCTTGTTCTTGCACACCTCTTTTTTTGAATGATGCTACCCTCTTGGACTTTGTTGATTTCCTTGAGATACTTGAAAGTTTCTATCATGTCCCTCTCTCTCTCTCTCCTTTCCTCGAGGCTATACATATTCAAGCTCCTTAAGTCTCTCTTCATATGTCTTCTGGTGCAGGCCCTGCACCATTTTAGTTGTCCTCCTCTGGACAGCCTCCATCCTGTCTATATCCTTGCAGAGATGGGTCTCCAGAACTGCACGCAGTACTCAGACGGGGTCTCACCAACTGTCTGTACAGAGGGATAATATCTTTCCTGTTTTCTGCTGGTGATGCCTCTCCTATGCATCCCAGTATCCCCCAGCCCTCCTTGCTGCCCTCTCACATTGTTTGCCCACCTTTAGGTCATCTGATATGACTACCCCCAGGTCCCTTTCCATTTTTTTGTTGTTAGTATCTCACCCCCATTGTGTACTCTTTCCCTGGGTTTTGTTTCCCAGGTGCATTACCATGCACTTCTTAGCATTGAATCTAAGCTGCCATACATTTGACCATTCCTCTAACCTTGCCAAGTCCCTTCTCATCCTTTCCACCCCACCTGTGCATCAACTCTGTTGCAGATCTTTGTGTCATCTGCAAAGAGACATACTTTTTTCCTTCAGTCCCTCTGCAATATCGCTTATAAAGACATTGAAGAGGACCGGTCCTAATACTGAACCCTGTGGTACCCCACTAGTAACCCCCCTTTCTTCAGAGTGGACTCCATTTACTATCACTCTCTGTGTCCTATTCTCCAGCCAATTCTTTACCCAGGCTGTCATCTTGGGACCCACTTCCAGGCCGGCTAACTCGTATATTAATCTTTTGTGTGGGACTGTCAAATGCCTTGCTAAAGTCTAGGTAGGCCATGTCCACAGCCCCTCCCTGATCTACTACTTTGGTCACCCAGTCAAAGAAATCTATCAGATTTGTCTGGCATGACCTTCCCACTGTGAATCCATGCTGCCTTGGGGTCCTGAGCCCTCTGGCCTCTAGATACTCAACAGTTCTTTCCTTCAGAAGTGATTCCATCATTTTCCTACCACTGAGGTTAAACCAACAGGTCTGTAGTTTTCTGCTTCTGCCTTGCTCCCACTTTTGTGAAGGGGAATCACATCTGCCCTTCTCCAGTCCTCTGGTACCACCCCATCCTCCCATGATTTGTTAAAGAGGGTAGTCAGTGGTGTCACTAGTTCTACCCTTAGTTCTTTTAGAATTCTGGGATGAATCCCATCAGGCCCCATTGCTTTTTGGTATTTGGTACTTTTCATTTTATTCTGCCTTATTGTGCTTTGAAGTGGATAGTGCCGGCTAGGGCTGGGTTGCAGTGGGTGTACTGTACTATGGCTAAACTAACAAGATGCCCAAATCTGTGACCTCAGTGTATTACCTCATAGAAACATAGACTTTGACTGCAGATAAGGACCGCTTGGCCCACCTAGTCTGCCCATTTCCCTACCTAGAGGATAAGCTGCAGATCCTATTTAACCAACAGCCTATTTCTTCCTACCCTCCACAAAAATTGGCTTATGTCTGTCCCATGCATTCTTGAATTCTCTCAGTTTTAGACCCCACAACCTCCTCAGGTAGGCCGTTCCATGCGTCCACCACCCTCTCTGTGAAAAAATACTTCCTCACATTGCCCCAGAGCCCTCCCCACTCAATCTTCAGATTGTGTCCCCTTGTTCTTGCACTTCTCTTTTTCTGAAAGATGCTACCCTCTTGGACTGTGTTGATTCCACTGAGGTAGTTAAACGTTTCTGTCATGTCCCCCCTCTCCTTCCTTTCCTCAAAGGTATAGATATTAAGCTCCTTTAGCCTCTCCTCGTATGGCTTCTCTTGCAGACCCTGTACCGTTTTAGTTGCCCTCCTCTGAACTGCCTACCTCACAATATACACAGAACAGTGTTGTGCATTAGAGAAAGAGTAAGGTGCTTCTGGGAGTCTCAGGTTTCCAGCTGCCTTGGTGGTGCAGCTGGTAGCACAACTGGGACCGTATTTTGGGCAGCTTGGGTTCAAATCCAAGCTAAGGCATTTCTTTGAGTTCTGTATATGTGCAAACCCCACCTTGTGATCGAAAATCCCTTGCTTATCACTACCTCTTTTAAAAGAAAAACACTGGCTTCAAAGTTCCATGGCTCATTTAAGCATATATATCCACACTGGACAGACAGTTTGCATGCCTAACGCATTTTGGTCAAGGCTCCTTCATCAAAGGCGTTGAGTGCCACAAACCCACTCAGCAGGTCAGGCCCTCTACTCCCAAAGTGCCGATCTCTGAGCGCAGCCTTGTGAACAGTGTAACCCCCTACAAAACAGGGTACTAAATGAGAAAAAGACCAAGGTAGAAAGGTCAGTGGGGGATGCTGCTACAGAAGGTAAAGCCATCAAAAATGGAGAGCAATGAGTACCAATGCCCGTAGTCTGGGTAACAAAGCTTCCTGAACTAGTCCTTTGATGGAGGAGGAACATCTGGATATCATCAGCAGTCACAGAAACCTGGTACACACAGAACCAGAACCGGACGTAAACATACCAGGATACACTATCTACAGGAGGGACAGGGAGGGTAAAAGAGGAGGATGAGTAGCCTCTACATAAGGGAAGGAATCAAAGCAACAGAACAAAAGGTAAACAGGAGGAGAAGAAGCACTGTGGGTCAATTTGGGCGCAACATTGGCACCACAATCTGCACAGGGGTTAATACAGACCCCCCTCTCAGGGGGAGGAAATGGACAAGGAAATGATGGAAAGTATACTTAGAATGGCAGATAAAGGGGAGATATTGCTGATGGGTGATCTGATTATGCCAGATGTTAACTGGAGTGCAGTTGCAGCAGCCACTTCTAAGAGTGGGGTTATTCTAGATGCCCTACAGGGGGCATGCCTTAGACAACTAGTATTGGAACCCACTCGAGAGGGAGCAGTCTTAGACCTGGTGTTCTCAAATGGAGATAGAGAGAGGATCACAGATGTAGAAGTGGGTAGCCATCTGGGAACTAGCGACCATCGAACAGTATGGTTCACAATAAACACAGCAATAGAGTCAAGCCATACAAAGGCAAAAGTAGTGGACTTCAGGAGGGCTGACTTTGCCAAAATGGGTGAGTGCCTAAGGAATGCACTAGCAAATGGGCAGGAAGGAGGGGTGGAAGAACAATGGGGAATAATCAAAACTGCCGTCACAGAGGTAACAAGCCTTTGTGTGAAGCAAATAAAACAAAACAATGTAAAAACCACTATGGTTCTCAAAGGAGGTGGCAGTGAAGGTTCAAGAGAAAAAGAAAGCATTCAGAAAGTAGAAGGAATCACAGAAGGAGCAGGACAGAGAATTGTATCAGTTAAAGCACACGGAAGCTGGGAAGGCAGTCAGAACAGTAAAGGCCCGAACCGAGGAAAAGATAGCAAACTCAGTTAAGAAGGGGGATAAAACCTTTTTAGGTACATCAGGAGCGAAGGAGAGAAGACTAAGGGAGGGATAGTGAGGCTTAATAAAAAGGGAGGGGAGGGGGTGGGCAGAGGTAGCGGTGAAAAGGCAGAGATGCTAAACATATATTTTTGCTCAGTATTTACAAATGAAGAGGGAGGTACCTAAAACAAACAGTAGAAACACTCTGGATACAGAAGTTGATACCAGCCCATTACAGAAGAAAGGGTTCTGAAAGAACTCTTAAAACTAGAAGGTAGACAAAGGAATGGGGCCTGATAGGATTCATCCCAGAATTCTAAAAGAACTAAGGGTAGAACTAGTGACACCACTGACTACCCTTTTAACAAATCATGGGAGGCTGGGGTGGTACCTGAGGACTGGAGGAGGCAGATGTGTGATTCCCTTCACAAAAGTGGGAGCAAGGCAGAAGCAGGAAACTACAGACCTGTTAGTTTAACCTCAGTGATAGGGAAAATGATTTAATCACTTCTGAAGGAAAGAGTTGTCGAGTATCTAGAGGCCAGAGGGGCTCAGGACCCAATACAGCATGGATTCCACAGCGGAAGGTCATGCCAGATGAATCTAATAGATTTCTTTGACTGGGTGACCAAAGTAGTAGATCAGGGAGGGGCTGTGGACATGGCCTACCTAGACTTTAGCAAGGCATTTGACTCAGTCCCACACACAAGATTAATATACAAGTTAGCCAGCCTTGAAGTGGGTCCCAAGATGATAGCCTGGGTAAAGAATCGGCTGGAGAATAGGACACAGAGGGTAATAGTAAATAGAGTCCACTCTGAAGAAAGGGGGGTTACTAGTGGGGTACTGCAGGGTTCAGTATTAGGACTGGTTCTCTTCAATGTCTTTATAGCGACATTGCAGAGGGACTGGAAGGAAAAGTGTCTTTTGCAGATGACGCAATGATCTGCAACAGAGTTGATGCACAAGGTGGGGTGGAAAGGATGAGAAGGGACTTGCGTCAAGAGGAATGGTCAAATGTATGCAGCTTAGATTCAGTGCTAAGAAGTGCAAGGTAATGCATGGGAAACAAAACCCAGGGAAGAGCTACAATGGGGGGTGAGATACTAAATAACAACAAAAATGGAAAGGGACCTGGGGGTAGTCATATCAGATGACTTAAAGGTGGGCAAGCAATGCTAGAGGGCACTGTGGAGGGCTGGGGATACTGGGATGCATATGGAGAGGCATCACCAGTAGAAAACAGGAAGTTGTTGTCCCTCTTCCAGACAGCTGGTGAGACCCCATCTGGAGTACTGTGTGCAGTTCTGGAGACCCAGTCTCCATGAGGACATAGACGAGATGGAAGCTGTCCAGAGGAGGGCACTAAAATGGTGCATGGTCTGCACCAGAAGACATATGAAGAGAGAGAGAGAGAGAGACTAAAGGAGCTTAATATGTATAGCCTCGGAAAGGGGGGGACATGATAGAAACTTCATAGTACCTCAAGGGAATCAACAAAGTCCAAGAGGGTAGCATCTTTCAAAAAGAGGTGTGCAAGAACAAGCAAGCAATTTGAAGATAGAAGGGAGGCGGCTTGGAGGTAATGTAAGGAAGTATTTTCACAGAGAGGGTTGTGGATGGAACGGCCTTCGCGAGGAGCTTGTGGAGTCAAAACAGTGGTTGAGTTCAAGCATGCATGGGACAGTCATAAGGCAATTCTAGGGGTGGGGTAGAAAGAAGTAGGCTGCTGGTTAACTAGGATCTGCAGCTTATCCATTAGGTAGGAAATTGGCAGACTGGAGTGGGCGGGGGCGAGATATCTTGCCTCACGGGCACCTAACAAAGGTATTCAGAGATGAACCCTTTAAAACTTTAATAAAGACCTCCGATTCGAACACTTCTCTTCCAGTTTGATACCACCATTCAAGCTTATGACTATTGTCTGCTATAACCATGGACTTTTCTTACAAAATAATAAGTCAAAGACAGACCAAGCAAGTTCTAAAAAGAATTTTACTAAAATAGTTAAAAATATGTGAAACACAAAATACAGAACTCTTATATCAAAAGACATACAAATCTTTTAAAAAGAAACAAGATTTAAACAGTGCAAATTCCTACTTCAGTACTTAGTCCCTAAATACTTGCTTAAGTGCTCCCCAAGATGTTTCGTGGTCTGAGTCCAGGTCAGAATGTGTGTCTCTGTAAAACAGAATTATTCCTTAAACAACTGTATTGGCCAACTCCTTTTTGGTGAGGTCAGCTAGCTCCTCCTCTGTCAGATTATATTTAAAAAATATATATCTTATACAACCACAGGATGCATTTTCAAAGTATTACATTCTGCAATCCTCAGCATAACTTGTGTGTCAAGTGACATCTGATATTTAAACAGTATCCTCTGTCACAGAGACACCAAAGCATTTATGAACTCACACTAATACATCACAACCTGCTTTTCTTCCTCTGGAAGCATCATAAAATGGAAATGCTAAACATGAGGCTTCTTAACCCTAGCTATAATTAGCTTCAGGCTTTTCCACGTAACACACTGTCTCTAAAATCTGTGTGTATAATCTCACATGCTGTCTCCACATTTTTTTGTCATGGCATCCGTCCTTCAGCTGAAACCGGGGGGTGGGGCAGTGAGGTTATTCCAAGGGCACTTGATTTTCAGCGGGAGACATTCAGTAATACATTTTATTAAAAAGAAATGATACAGCACTCAGAACATGGCTGTCTACGTCACACTCCTCCCCTCCTAGACTGAATTTGGGGGATTTATCCCCTACATGGGATGAGCTTCCCAAATCTGTTCACTCCTCATAGACCCTGGACAGTCCATCTGAGTTCTGGTTCTTCGCTCCAGCCCTATGTACGATTTTTAGATCATACCCTTGTAAAGCAAGACTCCATCTTAGTAGTCTCCCATTGTTCTTCCCCATCTGCATCAGCCAAACTAGGGGTGTGTGGAGAGTCTGCACCCCCAAAATGCTGCCCATACAAGTATGGCTCTAATTTATTTAAGGCCCACACTATGGCAAGACATTCTTTCTCCACCGTAGAGTATGCTTGCTCCCTGGGGAGCAGCTTCCGGCTCAGGTACACTACTGGGTGATCTGTCCCTTGGCTTGACGTCTGGCTCAGTACTGGCCCAATACCCACGTCTGAGGCGTCTGTCTGAACTATAAAGGTTTTGCTATCATCCGGACTTGTCAAACCAGGAGCACTGCACAGTGCCTCCTTCAGTCTGGTAAAGGCTTCCTCACAGGCTGGGCCCCAGGTATTTTTCTTTGGCATTTTTTTCTTTGTCAGGTCAGATAGGGGAGCAGCCAGGGCACTGTAAGTGGGTACAAATTTCCTGTAGTACCCTGCTGTCCCTAGAAAGCTCCTGACCTGCTTCTGGGTTTCTGGTCTGGGCCACGCCTGGATCACCTCTGTCTTTATCTGGTTAGGACGGAGCTGTCCCCGGCCTACCACATGCCCGAGATATGCCACTTCCCCCATGGCCACCTGGCACTTCTCGGCTCTGACAGTGAGCCCGACCCTCTGTATCCTGCCCAGCACTTCCCTAAGGTGGAACAGGTGTTCCTCCCAGCTGGTACTAAAGATGGCAATGTCATCCAGGTACACCACGACGTACTCCTCAGCACCATTTAACACCTGGTTCACCAACCTTTGTAAAGTGGCCGGGGCGTTCTTCATTCCAAAAGGTATTACTTTGAACTCAGATGAGCCTATCAGAGTAATGAAGGCCGACCTCTCCCTAGCTCTGTCTTTCAACTCTACCTGCCAATACCCCTTGGTCAGGTCAATAGTTGAAAGGTAGGTTGCCCCTCCCAACTTGTCCAGGAGTTCATCCGTCCGGGGCATCAGGTGGGCGTCGGACTTCGTGACTGCATTCAGTCCACGATAGTCCACACAAAAACGAGTTGAGCCATCTGGCTTGGGCACAAGGACTACAGGTGAGGCCCAGGGGCTGTGGAATCTCTGGAGTCCCCCAAAATCCAGCATTTCCTCCACCTCCCTCCTAATGTCCTTTTGGACAGCCTCTGACACCCAGTATGCTGTCCGCCGTATGGGCGTCTGTGTCCCTGTCTCCACATCGTGTGTTGCTAAGGGGGTTAGTCCAGGCTTGGTGCTAAATAAGGGGGCAAAGTCTGCTAAAACCTCCTTCACTTTCTGGATCTGGTCTGGGTTCAGCTGGGGAGACAATTTTACTGCCTCCACAGAGGACGCCCACTTACTCTCTTCCAGCAAGTCCAGAAGGGGGTCTCCTTCGTCCGTCCACTCCCCATGACTACATACTGCGAACACCATGTCAGCCCTGTTTGCATATGGCTTCATCATGTTGACATGTTACATCCTTTCAGTCTGTCTACGGTCAGGTAACTCCACAGTGTAGTTCATGTCATTTACCTTCCTAACCACTTTGTACGGTCCTGCCCACTCAGCTTGCAGCTTGTCTTTCTGGACCGGAATAAGGACCATGACTTCCTGACCCACCATGTACGAGCGAGCTCTGGCTATGCGGTCGTACCATACTTTTTGTTTCTGTTGGGCAGCTGCTATGTTGCTTTGGGCTGTCCCCTTAAGCTCCTTCAGCCTTTCCCTAAACCTTAGGACGTAATCCACAATGGGAGTTCCCTGGGTGGTGTGCTTCCCTGCCGAGTCCTCCCGGATCAAGTCTAGGGGCCCATGTACCCGGCGTCCATACAAGAGTTCGAAGGGAGAATATCCTGTTTACTCTTGGGGCACCTCCCTGTATGCAAACAGGTGGGGAAGGTATTTCTCCCAGTCGCTCCCCATGCTGTTCAGCAAACGCCCGGAGCATTGACTTTAAGGTACCATTGAATTGTTCCACAAGTCCATTGGCTTGTGGGTGATAGTGTCGTGCATCTCTGCACCACCCAACATGTCTCCCATAAACATTTAATCAGGTCTGACATGAAGGAACCCCCTCGATTGGTGATTACCCCCTACGGAAACCCAGCATGGGAGAAAATCCCAAGTAAGGCATCTGCCACTTTGTCTGTCCTCAGTGAGGATGGGACGACTGCTTCTGGATACCAGGTGGCATAATCCACCACAGTCAGGATGAATCCCTTCCCTGAGGAGCTGGGGGTATTTAAAGGCCCCACAATATCCATTCCCACCCTCTGGAATGGCTCCTCCACTGTGAGCAAGGGGATCAGGGAGGCTTGGGTTTTCTTGCCCGCCTTCCCTATTTCTTGGCACCGGTGATGAGATCTGCAATACTCCTTCACCTGCTGGGTGTAGATAGGTCATTAGAAATTCTGGGCTAACCGCTGCGTAGTTCGTGCAATTCCCAGATGACCAGACAAGGGAATATCATGGGCAGCCTTGAGCAACTGC
Organism: Neoceratodus forsteri; assembly: GCA_016271365.2. NCBI lineage: Eukaryota > Metazoa > Chordata > Ceratodontiformes > Ceratodontidae > Neoceratodus > Neoceratodus forsteri. Next base: position 232,970,878 of record CM057458.1, read on the forward strand.
TCACAATATCCTTGGGGAACGACAAGCTGCCTGCCTAGCATTCCTCCCTCTGTCTGTACTGCCTGAGTATACATAAGTCCATTTTTCCCAATCAACCTTATGTCTACCATCACCTCCCTGTGTGCCCTCAGTCTGCCCAAGCCCTCAGCTTCTCTAAACTAGGGTCACTCCTCTGAGCAGCTGCAAACCCCTCACACAGTCCCAAGGCATGGGACAGGTCCCCTTCAGTCACTAGACTAGGGTCCCTAGCACTAGCGTCAGGGCCCTCAGGATCACTGTCAATCCCAGCCCTCTGATAAGGGGTCACTCCTCCCTCTTCGGAGTAACCTTCCGTAGCTGTGTGGTCACTCTCTACTGGGGAAATTTCGACCCCCTTTTTATCAGTCTCCCCATCTGGAGACACTGGCTGGGGGACCAGCCTCTCAGTGGTTTCCACACTGGTTTCTGTGGGGTTCAGGGAACTACTATTTTCCCTTGCCGCTTGGCTACGGGTAACTGCACATACCATCCTCTGCTGGAGATTGTTACCCAAAATCACATCCACTGCTAATGTGTTTGTTACAGCCACCTGTTGCACAGTTCCCACTGTCTCACCCCAGTCCAGGAGAACACTAGCGAGTGGCAATGTTTTCTCTTCACCAGTAAACCCTTCTACAGTTGCGTATTTATTGGGTATAAGCTGACCAGGCTGTACCATATTCCCCTTTACCAATGTCAGGGATGCTCCTGTGTCCCTTAATCCCTTTGTCTGTACCCCATTTACTATGACTGGGTGCACGTGTTCCCTCATGTTCACTGGCATGCTCTCAGGGACACACAAACAACCCACTTCTTTTTTAGCACCCTGTTGTGTATTTTGGCTCGCCTTTTTGGGGCACTGTCTGGCAGTGTGCCTAGTTTCTGTACAAAACCAACAAGCATTTCTTACTTCAGATAAATCTTTTCGTTGAAACCTGGGGCTAACTGGTTTTGGTGGAGGCAGTGAGGGTTTTGGCTGCCCTGAAGGCATGCTTTTCTCTTTCTGTGCTGCCACGCCTGCCCTATTCACTCTCAAGACAGGTCTGCTCTTGGCATAGCGGTCCGAGAGTTCAGCAGCCTCTTGCACTGTTTTTCAATCTCTGTCCTCTAGCCAGGTTTTTAGCTCTGCTGGACAAGCCCAATAAAACTGTTCTAATTAAATCACATTTTCAATTTTATCAACAGTTTGCCTCAATTCCTTCCCACCAACATTTTAAAAACTGACATTGTTTCGTGGCTAGCTCCTCGTAGCTCATATCAGGGCTTGTCCTGAGCTTACGGAATTTAGCTCTGTATGTTTCAGCAGTTAATTCAAACTTTTTTAACAGTGCAGCTTTTAGCTTTCTGTAATCATTGCTGTCTTCATTGTCCATTTGACCCAATGCATCCCGAGCTGTCCTGGTAAGTAGCGGGGATAGCTGGAAGCTCCAGGACTCTCTAGGAATTTTAGCCTGAATACAAACTTTTTCAAGAGAATTTAAAAAAAAAAAAAAAAAAAGTGTCCATATCTTCCCCTTCCTTAAACGTGGCTATTTATTTGGAGTTCAATTTGTAACCCAGTCCTGCAGTCCCAGTTAAACCCAAGCCACTTACTTACTCTGGTGCAGCTGGTCGGGGTCGTATCTTCTCCAGTTCGTGTTGCCACTGGCACTCCTCTCCTCTGCCTCTCTGTGTTCTCGCTCTCTCTTCTCCTCTACAGCTCGCTGGTGCTCACGCTCCTCACGGTCTGCCTCCCTCTGTCAGTCTGCCTCACAGTCTGCCTCTCTTTGTGCTCGCTCTGCCTCCAGTTCCATCCTGCGCAACTCAGTTTGCAGTTTGAGTACCTCTGGATTCAAGATACTGGTGACCATCCCCTGGTGCTGTGGCCCTTCACTGACAGTGGCCCTGCTGTCCTTTTCAGTCACGGTCGATGACTTGCTGCTCTGGGTATCAGCTACCATCAGGGCCTCTATGAGGTTCTGCTTTTTGGCTGTCACCTCGAACGGGACTCCCCTGTCCCCTCACAACTGCTTCAAGTAATCTACAGTGTGCCTGCTGTAGTCTGAAGCCATCTTCTTCCCTGACTACAGCTTCTCTGACTGCACTTTAGAGAAAACAAATAAAATGGGTAGGAACTTGACTGTGAGTCAAGTGATATATAGTTCTGTTTCCTTTTTAAAATAAAACGGTCTTTATCCTTTCTCCTTTCTTTGTAAGAGAGCTTACGGTCTCAGCTGACACAGAACTATAAAGCTTGTGATACTAAAATTATCCCACCACTGCCACCAATCTGTCACAAACCCACTCAGCAGGTCAGGCCCTCTACTCCCAAAGTGCCAACCTCTGAGCGCAGTCTTGTGAACAGTGTAACAGACAAGGTAACCCTCTTGTCTGTTTGAGTTCGGATCAACCGTTGGTCTCCAGTTCTGGAGGGATTCAAACTGTTAACTTCTTGTTAGCATACCCAATGGACAGGCTTAGATATGTCTGTCTTCGGGGTCCAGATATCTTTGCCTATGGGCACCTAACCAGATATTCAGAGATGAACCCTTTAAAACTTTAATAAAGACCTCAGATTTAACGCTTCTTTCCAGTTTGATACCACCATTCAAGCTTATATCTATTGTCTGCTATAACCATGGACTTTTCTTACAAAATAAAAAGTCAGACCAGGTAAGTTCTAAAAAGAATTTTACTAAAATAGTTAAAAATATGTGAAACACAAACGACAGAACTCTTGTATGAAAAGACATACAAATCTTTTAAAAAGAAACAAGGTTTAAACAGTGTAAATTCCTACTTCAGTACTTAGTATCTAAATACTTGCTTAAGTGCTCCCCAAGATGTTTTGTGGTCTGAGTCCAGGTCAGAATAGGTCTCTGTAAAACAGAATTATTCCTTAAACAACTGTATTGGCCAACCCCTTTTTGGTGAGGTCAGCTAGCTCCTCCTCTGTCAGATTATATTTAAAAAATATCTTATACAACCACAGGATGTATTTTCAAAGTATTACATTCTGCAATCCTCAGCACAACTCGTGTGTCAAATGACATCTCTTTGATATTTAAACCATATTCTCTGTCACACAGACACCAAAGCATTTATGATCTCGCACTAATACATCACAACCTGCTTTTCTTCCTCTGGAAGTGTCATAAAATGGATAAGCTGAACATCAAGCTTCTTAACCCTATAATTAGCTTCATGCTTTTCCACGCAACACACGGTCTCTAAAATCTGTTTGCGTATAATCTCACATGCTGTCTCAGCATTTTTTTTTTTCTTATAGCATCCATCCTTCAGCTGAAACTGGGGGGGGTGGCGAGTGAGGTTATTCCGAGGGCACTTGATTTTCAGTAGGAGACATTTAGTAATACATTTTATTAAAAAGAAATGATACAGCACTCAGAACATGGCTGTCTGCGTCACAGTGAGTACCCGTCTTTCGCGGTTTACAAATGATCATGTACATCTTGGTGCACCACCGTCCTTATGCAACCTCTGCTGTGTTCAAGCGACTTGCTTATCACTACCCCATGCTGCCATCTGGAGTAGCAGGAACCTATTCATTTATTTTGCTGATTACTGTGATGTTCATTGCTTCTGTATTCTTTTCACTGCTTTTCAGACCCATTGATTTATTTATGTAATCTGTTTTGTCACATTTTAATGGCACTTTGAGCTAGTAGCAGTTGTTCAGCAAGCCCTAATCAGTAGGGCATCTCTTCTTCTCACTGTGTGGTAAAGAACCTGCAGTGTGCTACACTGATACAAGAACAATATAGAGGATAATGGCTGGGTATTGGGTGATAACCATGCTGTAATCACCTCGAAGTGGTTGCTAGGGCAACATGGTAAACCTTGGGAGCGCAGCTCGAGAGGTTTACTGTAGCGCTAGGAACCACGAGAGGTGATTTTTAGCGTGGCTGTTGCCCAATCCCGAGCCATCATCTTTTATAGTGTATGGTCAAAAAAACACTGTTTGCATTCTGTGTGTGAAAATTATGGAACTCTGGTGCATTACACTTTGTCATGCCACTGTTTGGAAGTTCTGAAGTGTGGTTAACAAGTTTTAAAATTCTAGACAGTGCATAACAGAGCTGTGTGACTGCTGATTATGGTGGCTAATAGGTGGTGCTTACCATACATTTATAATAGCATCATTGATCTGGAAGGCTTCTCAATTGTGCTTTCCTGAATGCTACTGGAATTGTTTAAGCTATATGATGGAATGCTAATATAAAGTTAATCTGAGTTTTACAGTATTAAATGAAACATGCACAATGTCCCAAGTAGAATGGGATCTGGCTCCACACACAATCAGAATGACAAAAAATGCTTCACAAGCATTCTGCACTACACACTTTGCAAAAATAAAAGTGCAAGCACATCATAATGTATGCTGTTAAACACTTATACATCATTTCCATTTTTGATCTTGATATAACGCTCTGACACGGAGAATAGTCTAATCCGCTTTAGCTGGGAAATTGTAAAAGTTGCAAAAATAGTTACATTCAGCCCCCTAGAGGCCAAAATATGATGGTTATGACAAACAGCACTAACGTTTGACAAAACCACAGCTATTTCATGAATAAAGCAGCTCAAGTACAAAGGGTGGTGTTTTCATATCCCAGTATGAAGACATAGAAAAATGATGAAACACACTGATCTTGGTAATAAAGTACACATATCTAAGTACTTCAAAAAATTCAGTTGCAAACCAAAGGGCAAGGAAAGATTTCAGTAAGGGCAATTTAGCTAATAATAATCACCAGTGACCCTTTTTTTTTTTTTACACACACATATAACCATTGTGTAATTAAGCAATAATGCATGAGTGTGTGTGTGTTTTGTGAAGCACATTTTAAACCCAAGCTTCCTTTTCCCCAAGATTCATGCTCTTAATCACAACAAGGCTTGCATTCTTCGCCCAACCTGCCATGAGGTTAGCTTTGAAATGATCTTTGTAGTGTTTAACTACAGGGGCATATTTTATAGTGCCAGTCCAAAGGCCACCATGGCCAGGGTGGACACCATCTATCATGTTTTCTGTTGCTTCACTCTTTACGGCCCCCAACACCCATTGGTTTGCCCTCACTCTCCCTTCACTTGAGGATAAGGCCCCTATCCCACTGCATCTGTTTTACATCCAAATTTTTGGGTTGGCTTCCTCCTCTGCCATCTCATCTATCTCCTAACCTGCCCCCACTTTCGTACGCTGTTTGCTACTCTAACCATTCTTCCTTTCCCTCCCCACCCTAAGACCTCTGCATGGCAAGCCACATTCAGGTATAGGCTCCCTCTTCTATGGCCCAACTTCCCTCTATTCCTTACCTCCCCCCCCCCAACTGTTTCCTCTCCATTTCTGCCCTGAAGCCACGCCTCTGAGTATATTACTTACATCTCCTCTTGTACCTAATCTGTCACTTTCCTACCTCCCCCCTCCTCTGTGTCGTCTCCTATTGATCACCCTCCTCCCCCATATCTGCTTCTGCTCCTTCTGGATGCCTCTCTTCGCTTGTTTGACTAAAGACATTGTGGGGCCTTCTGCATTACTTGTTACCAGTTATGCTGGCTCATAACTTTATATTTCAATTAATGCCGCTGGTCTTCTTACCCATGTGCTGTATGGTAATTATATTTTTGCAACAACATATGTTGATTTACTTGCTGTAGTCTCCTATTTCCCATATACCATTTCCCCAAGGGGCACTTATAAATGAGGTGCCTCCTGCACAAGTATGTTAAATAAATAAGCCATGGTTTCCATGGGATAGCGTGACCTAGTTCCATCAGATTTTGAGTGGGAAAAAATCTGTCATAGTTCTACTGCAGAAAGAGAAGCAAGACTTTGAGGAAGGACATAACCGTCTATTCATATGAAGGTCAGAAAATTGATGGATATATTATTTTTGTCCATCTCCCTGGTTAATATCTTTGCATATACAGTACCTGTAATATTTTTTATACATTCCTTTATTTTGACAAGACAAACTTCCATTTTTGTGTTTGCTTGCATGCATCTGCAAGAAACTCATTGTGTCAGCTTCCTTCACAAGCGGGTTGTGGAGGCACGGCAGTGTTGTGCCAAATGGTAGCAGTCCGTTCTGGAGCTGGTCTCTGCCACGACGAATAGAGGAGCATGCTCTCGATGACAGCAGTTAGTGAGCCTCCCACTATGCTCAAAGAAACTGAGCCGCTGTGATCAGGGAGCGCCCCATCACTATGCAATCGGCTGTTTTTGCTATGGGGTGTCTCTGACTGCAGCAGCCAGTTACAGCTGCATTGTGTGGTGTCCCTATGGCGACTGCTTCTCCTGCCTCTCTCAGTACCCACAAAGTCGTCGGAAAGCCGCCGCCCATCTCACCCAGTTCTAAAAGCTGACAGGGGTGCCCAGTCCCCCTGTCGGCATGCCCCCTCCCCAGTTAATTTGCAGACAGGGTAGCCCAATCCCCATGAGCATGGTGCCCCCCATCTGTGTGCCAAGGGGTGCCCAGTCCTCCTTGGCTCATGCGTTCTCCCCCAAGCACCACTGTAGGTGGTTCCCTTCCCAACAAACATCCAGGTGGCATGCTGGAGCCCATCCCAGTGTGCCAGTAGTCCTGCAGTGTCCTTTTTCTGTGTTTTTTTTTCCCAATCCTGTAAAGATAAAGATAATGGTCCCTCGCTGTCTGTGGCGCCCACAGCCCGCACCCACCCTCTGCGCACCCTACCTCCCCACACCCCCGTTACCCCTACTTACCTCTGAGTCCGGCACGATGATCTTCAGTGAACCAGGAACACGTCTGCACTCTTCAAAGCCGACCATGAACTGAAGAAATGCTGGTACGCTGTATAATGGCATAAATAGGGGGTTTTCAACTTAAGTGGATATCTTAGCCATTTTAAGGAATTTTTTCACCAAATTTTCAAAAAGGGGTTCTTGGGACCCCACCTCATGAACTTAGTCACTGTCGTTTTGTTATTCGGTCCCAAAAGGTGATTTAACAGTCACTGCATGAAACCAATTTTCGGTATTGATTAACAAAACGACAGTGTCACAGTTCATGAGGTAGGCTCCAAAAACCCTATGTTGAAAATTTGGTGAAAAAAAATTCCCAAAAATGACTGTTTTACGAGCGTGCATTTCACAGTTATAACAAACAGTTGCTGTCCAAATACCATTAAATATGCAGATGACATCAAAATCGGTGGACTGTTCCAATTCGAGAGCAGATTGCACCCATTCAGAATGACCTGGACCACATGTCTAAGTGGATCGATACTTGGGGGATGAAACCGAACCAGAAGTAGTGCAGGATTATGCACTTTGGTACCAATAATCACTGTCATGCTTATACACTGGATAAGAGTGTTGACCAGTACTGGAATAGAGAAAGATTTGGGGGTCCTGGTATCAGATTATTTCCAGCCCAGTTCACAAATTAATGGAGTTATACTCAAGGCCAACAGTATTATTTGGTCAATCAAGAGAAACATTAAATCAAGAGACAGTATAGTATTAATGCCCTTATATAGAGCCTACGTTCGCCCACATCTAGATTCTCTTCTCAGTTATAGTGCCCCTTTAGGAAACATGACATTATGCAACTGGAAAAAGTGCAAAGAAGTTGCACTAAACTTGTGAGAGGCCTGCATAATGTCACGTGTGAAACTAGACTTGGTTCTTTGAACTTAGTCCCTCTCAAGTTGCCGATATGTATGGCATCATGAAGGATCTCTAACCGATCAACTTAGGGCTAGTGTTTAAGGACATCTATAATTTTAGAGGTCACCCGCACCAGTTACAACACAGGAGATTTAACTTAATGCCACCAAAATTCTTTATACTTTATGTATAATCAAGCCCTGGAATGCATTACCATTGGAGGTGATTACGAGTGGTTCCAAGTCCAATGTTGAAATCCCGATTGGATACCTTGATCCTTTCTGGTACCACTATTTGTTAATATTAGACAAAAGGAGCAATCATGGGCCTCACAGCTCTCTAGCTTCTGTTTAATCTTAATGTGAATCTTAGTACAAGTTCCTACGCACACTCGTAACTTCAAGAATTTTTAATATTTTCACTCCAGATTTTCAACATTGCCATTTTACCACACCTCCTTATGAACAGTAGCGCTGTTATTTTTCACATCTCGCCCAAAATGTGTATTCGCGCACATGTAATGCACAATAGCATGGTCGCTTTGTGAAATCAATGTTTGGGACAGAGTAAGAAACTCGCAGTGACACTGTTCATGAGCAGAGGTCAGACCAGTTATCATACAAGCCAAGTATGACAGTGGTTTACTGTTTATGGGCGGAAACTTTGTGTACTTGAAAGAAATGAAGCACTCCACTGAGAGAACACTTCCTCTGTTTCATATACATAAAGCCGTTTCCCCCCCCCATTGCTCCGTTTTCCTTGTCTTTCCCTTCTCCCCTGCTCACACCTTTTGTCTCATGTGTTCCCCATACCTCATTTCTCCCTTGTTATCCCTTTGACCCTCCTGTCTCCTCATGTTTTGCATTTCTTCGAGCCAGGCTCCAGTGACCGCGCTAACGTGACTGGCTAAGCTGTGCTGTTATCAGCCTCACAAATTACGGGAGGAACCAGAGAAGCTTTAGCTTAAACAATGCACTGCAAAGCTACCTAGTGCTCTGTGGGACAAGCATTGCTGTAAGAGCTGAAACCTGATATGCTCAGAGACCTAGAGTGGATGGCCAACTCAGACTTGCATGCATTTTGTGAATAGTAGAATACCCTTGGGTAGCGCTCCAAATATTCCCGCGGCTCTAAGAATACACTTTTTTCTTCAAGCGAATCCGCACAATTCTTCCTTTGAATGGATTTGATTGACTATGTGGCAGCGTCTGACAGTTCAATAATGCAGACCTCGTGCAACCAGAGCACAGTTAGCAACTTCTGTGCACACACTCAGCCACTCTGCGGACCACCGGGCACCAAGCGCACGGTGAAATCAGTACCGTCCTACAGTTTGTAGCTTCTGAGGCCCCAGTCTGTGCTGTGTGCAGTCGCATTGCATTTCCAGACTGCAGTCCAGTGACGGACAGATTATGTTCCCAAGCTGGTGAAGTGCAATGGGGACAAACCGGGTGAAGTGATCCCACTGTGCAGTCTAACAGAGAGCAAGCGCGACTGGGACAGAGACCATGTCAGGCAGTGGTACGGCAATCTCGTCTATGTGTGACAAGTTGTGGCTAGGGGACACAAACACCACACTGTGCAAGACAGTGAGACATGCATGGCAGCTGTGTAGCCTGTGAGCTCGGAGACGGAGCGAGCGCGGCGCGTGTGTGTGTGTGTGTGTGTGTGTGTGTGTGTGTGTGTTTTTTCCACCTGCCACTACCCTGTCCAGTTTGCAGATAATCAGCAGTCCAAGTGGGCAAGGAGGTAGTTGAGAGTGACCGTGGCCATGCGGTCTGATGTGTGTGTGGTGTGTGTGTGAGAGAGAGAGAGAGACACAGTGGGAGACAGTAGGTACCAGAGTTGCGGCAGTGTGCTACGTCTCTCTCTGTCCGCGGAAATAGTGGAAGCAATGATCAGCAGTAAAGAGCCCTGACACGCTGCAATATCTCTTTTATTGATAAAACATGGCATAATACCCAACGTTTCACCTAATTATAGGCTTTATCAAGAGTTGCCATTTAGGGTAATATTTTAAACATATTCTTTTTTGTTGCTTGATAGTCTTCAAAAGGTCAGAATAAGTTCCAAAATTAACCAGTCCTTCAGTTCCATCTGCCTATTTCAAAATCTTAATATGTTCCAAATTTCAAACATAGTCATAAGACACTGTTTCATAAATACATTCTTCTAGTTCTCAGGAAAAAATGATGCAAAGAGACGCACCGGTGAACGTTGGGTATTATGCCATGTTTTAATTATCAACAAAAGAGAGAGATTCTGAAAATGGAGTCGTCATGTCTGCATCAACATTTCTTCAGCGTCCCACCATCCTTTTTGCTCTGATACAGAGACATCAATCTTACAAACAAATACATCGGTGGAGGCTGCTTTGGGGAAGAACAAAAATTCTTTGAAGTTCAAGTTTAAAAACCATTTTGCTCATTGCCTGTGGACTTTGTTCCTTTTTCCCATTTTCCCTTCTTTATTTATTGCAATACAGGAGAGCAGAGGAGAGAGCGAACGTGACAGTGGCCACCCAGAGTTTCCTTTCCTGGCGCCCCTCCCCCCTGCAACCGTGGCTGCCCCATTGCCCATTCCGCACTCTCAGTGCACAGACAATAGAGAGTGAGACAGCATCATCACTCTTCCGCACCTGCACCATGGGTGAAATGTCCTGTGAGACAGCAAGAGAGAAAACATTGGGATGTTGTCTGTGGCCTCCCCTTGCTCCCCGGTACAAACCAATGCTGCAGTTTGTGTGCAGGAGACCTGTGTATTTGCTGTGTGTGTGTGTGTGTGTGTGTGTGTGTGTGTGTGTGTGTGTGTTGTCTCTCTCGCTTGCTTTGGGAACCTCTGTGCTGTGCTGCTTTCCCACCTCCCATACAAGTTCTCTGAGTCCCATTCTGCCAACCCCCATTCCAGTAAGAGAGAGCAACTGAGTTTTTTCCCCAACGACGGTGAAGAATGGAACTCAGTGCTAAGAGAGTGGCATAGAGAAATCGAGACGGGGAGAGTAACAGTGAGGGGGAGTGAGAAAGACACTGGGGGAGCAGCATTGAAGAGACTGTGTGTGTGTGTGTGTGTGTGTGTGTGTGTGTGTGTGTGTGTGTGTGTGTGTGTGTCAGTGAGGACATAGTTGGGAACAGCACATGCAAGCGGCATATGCTTGTGTGTCTCTGTCTGTAATTCATAAGAGGAAGAGAGACAGACATGGAAACATTAGAAATTGTTAGCACATAAGAACTGCCTGGCTCATCTAGTCTGCCCATAAGCCCTTGTACTGGATTACTGCTTCTGACCCTCTCACTGCTGTACCTCTATGGTTCCCCTATGCCTGTCCCAAGCATGTTTGAATCCATCCACAGTGCTCGCTCCTGAGGCAGACCATTCCACATGTCCACCACCCTCTCTGTGAAGAACTTCCTCACATTCCCTCTTCACCTCCCACCTTCCAATTTCATATGCTCCTCCTGTATTGGAAAATGTCTCCCCCTGCACCTTGTTTATACCCTTGAGGCACTTGAATGTTTCTGTCATATCCCCTCTTTCACTCCTCTTCCCGTGAGTACATATTGAGGTCTCTTAATCTCTCCTCTTAAGTCTTGTGTGGCAAGCTGTGTACCATCTTATTCGCCCTTCTCTGGACAATCTCCAGCCTGTTAATATCCTTACGAAGGTGCAGCCTCCAGAACTGCACACAGTACTCCATGTGAAGCCTGACCATGGTTTTATATAATGGCATCACTACCTCCCTCCCTCCTTATGCTGGTGATACCCCTGCCTATGCACCCCAGCATGTCACTGGTCCTCCCTGCTGCCTTAGCATTTTACTTTGACATTTTCAGGTCATCTGAAATAAGAATCCCCAGGTCCCTTTCCTTCTTTCTGTCAGCCACCCCCCCTCCCAGGTGCATAATTCTGCACTTTTTTGAATTAAACCTCAGTTGCCAGTCCTCAGACCATTTTTCAAGCTTGTCCAGTTCCCTCCTCATTTACTCCACCCTCTCTGGGGTATCCACTGTGTTACAGATCTTGGTGTCATCTGCAAACAGGCAGACCTTTCCCTTCAGCCCTTCTACGTGCGTATTCATGTTCATTCATTGTAAGTCTGAACTATAGAGAGTAGACAGTCCTGTCAGAGGCACAAAACTGTCAAGGTTGGTCAGACAGAGAATGAGATGCACACAGAGAACATTGTCAGGTTTATTTTTTATTGTTAAATAACACAAAAATTGCCATGATGCTAGTTCAGTTTGCATTTGCAAAGTGCAGTTTTGCATTACTTGCATTCCGTGTTTTTCAGTTTCAGTGATAAGAACTGGCACTAGTAGTCTGTGTGTTCCTTCAGTTTTCATTCTCGGTTGTTCCCCGCCCCTCCGTCTGTCTGATTCTGCAGCATAAAGTTGCTGCTGCCCAGCACACCTACAGTGTGGATAACTAATTTGACACCCACCAACACATGCCACATCCGGAGTGCACTGTGCTCGCCAATCCAAATTCTTTCTGACATCTGCTGCTGTTGCTTCCTGACTGCGAGTCCTCCCTCCCTGTTCTTAATGTGATTTGTGATGACTATTTCATACTTGGCATTGGCTATTCAGCTGACCTAGCACATTTAGTGAAGTTGCTGTCTTGTCTCATCTGTCTGCTTGATGCACCCAGAGTCCCTCCAGTCCAGTCCCACTGTGGACCACTTCATGTCTCTCCCTCTGTCTGCTCACCTGATACCCCCACTAGAGTGGTCCCTAGGATGGAGTGAGTCCTACTCCTGATGAGTCCTCCCTGACTGACTCATGTCACGTGTGTCACAAAACTGTGGTTGGCTGGCTCAGAGCTCTTGGCTGACTGTGGCTTGGGGCTACCAAACACAAAACCAATAAGAGAAATTACTTTAATTGTGTAATTACCCTTAGTCTAGCTACTAGCTTAACAATTAGTCACTTGACTCAGCAGCCACCAACCATGGCACTGAGGATATATAGGCTAATTCTGTTAATGCTGTGCAGGACTCCAGTCCTCCTGAGTCACTCGTCATATCACGAGACTTGACTCTCGAGTCCAAGGTGGCGACAAGATGACTTTAGTCACTTTTGGGGGATATCTAAACAAAACCAATGGAAAAAGTAATTTAAATTCATAAATTTCTTAATTACTTAAATAGCTTAAAAAAAAAAGGCAGAGAAATGAGTGCCTGCCACAGCATTCAGGATATATAAGCAGATTCCTTTAATGCCAGACTGTACTTGTGTCACAGTCACATGACTCTACTCACAATAGCATGACTCGTGCAACCAAAGCAAGTCAAGCAGGCAACTCACATTGGCTCACTGCCTCAGCTGGAGGCTACTGTAGTTAAATACCTATTACCTACCTTAAAAAAAGAAAAGCAGCCAGTGAGTGCCTGCCACTGCCACGGCATTGAGTATATATAAGCTGATTCCTTTACTGTCAGACTTTACTCAAATCACAGTCACACGACTTGACTTGTCACAGTATAGCATGACTGACTCAACCTAAGAAAGTCTAGCAAGCAACTCACATTGGCTCACTGCCTCAGCTGGAAGCTACTGTAGCCAAATACCTAGTATATTAAAAAAGGAAAAAAGCAGCCAGGCAACCAGCATGGCATTTGGAATATATAGGCTAATTTGTTTAAATGTCACCATCTCTCACAGTTGGCTTAGCTCTGCTGATTGGCTCTGGCTGTTAGCTTGGCTTGGACTTGGAGTCTTGGACACAGTGAGTGGTGAGTGCAGGCAGGAGTTGTGTTGTTGTGGTGGTAGGGTACTACACTGAGAAAGTAAATATGAACACAAATCTCTCCAAATGTATTTGCACTACTTACTATTACTAACTTACCTTGAAGGGACTGGGGGGACTTGGTCTTCAAGAGAGCCCCAGGCTGTAAGGTGAGGATGGAGGAGGGACACTCAACCTGGTCATAGCTAGACAGTGAGCCTTGATTTTCCAATCAGAACTATTCTGATTCGAAGTAGTGCTCTTGCTGCGCCTGCTTCTTAAGCTAGTAGCACACTACTTCAGTGAAGTGCAACTCTGCATCTGCAGCTCTAGTCTGCACCACCACCAGAAGTGAAGTGACTGGACGTTCCTTTTATATTCATCAACTCTCATCTTTAAGTTATTGACAATTTAACAAAACAAAAAATGTAGCTCAAACAGCTTACTACTCGTACTCACTGTGCTATTTTTGTATAGTAATTTTAGTATTGGTAGCATTTTGTGCAGTAAGCGGAGTACACTAAAATGCTTTACTTAAAACGGTATGTCACTCACGTTTCAGACTGCAATGAAATGAAATTTGTTTATATAAATGTACTTCTAGTGCTCGAAGCTCCATGCTCATCATGTCAGGAGGAATCTGACAGTCAAATAAAAAATATATTTCTCTTACACATACTTGACTCATTATCTTTATTTTTTTTAATTTAGTTATTTAACCAGGTGAGACACACTAAGCTGAAAGCTTTTTTACAGGTGCAACCTGGGAGCACTCTCATTAAATTCATAATGTGTCATTTACTTGCATTTTAACTGCATTTACATGTAAAATTTTGTTAAATGTGCATTATTTTTGAGTATTTTAGGTTTTCCCATTGGAATGCATTATACTGCAGTATCACACACCATCAAAATTATCTAGGTTAACTAAGTTATCATACCGTCAAAATTTCATACTGTGACATCCCTAAAGGCAACCCTGCTCATTGAATGCTTTGCATCAGCCTTCACGGCTGAGAAGGATGGAAGAGGGCCTGCATTAACCAGACAGGGATGGATGACAAGGAGGTGAACGCAAGCCCTTTCATGGTGGCAAGGGTGTTAAAGGAACTGGGAAAAATAAACACCGACAAGGTCATGGGTCTGGATCAAGTACATCCAAGGGTACCCCCAGGTCACACTGGGAGATGAGCAACTTGTTACTCAATGTGCCTTCCTGGTGAAACATTTCAATAAATAAATAAAATACTTGGGAGAATTAAGGGAGGAGCTGGCCGGACCTCTTGCCAGACTGTTTAATCTTTCCCGTGAATCGGGAAGCGGGCAGAGGTGATACCACTATACAGAGGGAGGGAGGGAGAAAGGATGAGCCTAGCAACTATCGCCCAGTCAGTCTCACTTCTGTGGTAGGCAGACTAATGGAAGCTCTCATAAAGGAGAGACTGGTAACACACCTAGAGGAACGAGGGCTAATGGATGACAACCAACATGGATTCACGGGAGGTGGGTCACGTCAGACCAACCTGATTTAATTCTTCGTAGGTGCAACAGAAGTGTATGACCAAGGAGGACGGTGGATGAACCTGGATTTCAGGAAGGCATTTGATTCTGTCCATCACAGGAGATTGCTAAATAAGTTGTGTAGCTTAGGGGTGGGGGCTGAACTCACAAGGTGGGTGGAGAATTGGCTGGGAGGGAGGACACATAGTGCTGGTCACTGGGAGGCACTCCAGAGAGGTAAGAGTGACAAGCGGGGTACCACAAGGATCGGTGTTTGGTCCCATATTGTTCAATGTGTACGTTGGGGACCTGGCAGGTGGGCTAAATGGAAAGGCGTGTCTGTTCCTGGACAACACAAACGTCTACAACAGGGTGGACACTTGGGGTGGGTGGAGAAAAAGAGGCAGGATCTAGCCAGGCTGGCGGGGTGGGCAGAAAAGTGGCAACTGAAATTCAGTGCAAAGAAGTGCAAAATAATGCACATAGGATGGAATAATCTTGGGGCTAATTGCTACACTGGGGGGAGGAAACTGCAGGCCGCGGAGCAGGAAAAGGACCTGGAATCTGGATCACTGGCATTCTCAAATTTAGATACCAGTGTGAGCAAGCAGCTGGTAAAGCGTCAAGAATGCTGGCATGCATTGGGAGGGGCTTTACAATTAGGAGGAGTGAGGTGATCATGCCACTATACAAAACACTAGTCAGACCACAGCTGGAATATGGGGTTCAGATCTGGAGGCCCCACTTGCAAGGTGGCAAGGACAGACTGGAAAGAGTCTAAAGAAGGGTGACTAGAATGGTTTAGGGGATGCAAGGAAGGCCATATGGGGAGAGGCTGGAGGAGCTAGGTCTGTATTTGCTGGAGAAGTGAAAGTGGGGACATGGTTAAGACATTCAAATAATGAAGGGAATAAGTAAAGCAGGATAGCATCTTGAAACTAAAAAAGCACTCCAGGGTCATTAACTCAAGCTGGAAGGGGCACATTTGGGGGGCATAAGGGATGTTACTTCTCACTAAAGGTGGTAGGTCTGTGGAACAGTTTGCCAGAAAGGGTTGTGAAAGTGAATGCAGTAGAAAAATTGAGAGCATGGGATATTTACATGGGACTTGATCGGGAGGGAGGGCAGAGGGTGGGAGGTTTTTAAAAAAAAAAAAAAAGGGGTAATATCTTTGGGCAGACTGGAAGGGCCAAATGGTCTTTTTCTGCTGGCAGAATTCTGTGATTCTTTGTGTCTTTGAAAAAGTAAATGGTTGTACACAGTTGGCCTTGCATATGTTTTTTTTTTTAATTTTAACAAAATACTGTTGCAACAGCTGCATTATTGATTTATTTATTTATTGAAAAGTTTTGCCAGGAAAGGCCCACTAAACAATTAGAATTGCTTATCTCACTGAGCTTCCTGGGGAAGGGGATACAGAGGAGTACTACAAATCCAGCAACATACATTTGTCATTATTATTTTATTTTTTTTAGCAGGCAAGACATGAATCAAAAACCTATACAGCACGGATATTCATGGGACAGACAAAAGATAATTTTATTATGATTTGAGTTTTGGTAACCGGGTAAGTCCATTGAGACAATTGCAGTCCCTTTTTCAGGCTCGACCCGAGGTCAAGAATCAACCATGCAGGCACAGTGCAACAAACAATGCAGTTCTTATGTTACAAAATAGGTAATAGGCAGAGTACATGTCACACAATATTACACAAGTATACAAACAATTGACTAAAAATTTCTCTTGAGCGATATACTAAGTCTAAGGCCTGATGCAAGCCTAACTAGAGGAGAAAGCTATATACAGGGCAGTTCTAGGACAAAACTACGTATTATACATATGAGTAATATACATGGGAATGGTTAGTATCAGAGATTTTACACACAAAGTAGATATAAAACTAAAACTACGAGGGATCAAATATAAAAATACAGAAATAAGTGCATACAGTCAAATTGCCCAGTACAGGGGTAAGATTACAACAATATACAGCAAAATTGTTCTACAAAAGTTGGTTTACTAAGTGCATATGTGCACTACGACGTTGGAGAATAACCTAACTAGAATAAGACCACAATAGGAAGGGGGAAGGAAGGGTTGTTGGGTTCAATAGCAGGTAGGAGAGAGGAAGTTAAGGAGGGAGACTGAGATGAATAAATGAAGAGTGAGCAAATACTGTGGCAGTGTACACAGGACGTTTTAGTATAGGGAGGGAAGCAGTCGTGAAAGGGTTTTCCAGTAGGAGGAAGGTGATATTACCAAATGCAGCTCTGGGGATCAGTATCTCTTTTAGATATATCAAGGTTATATCTATAATTAATCCTGTAGACACACTAGTTGGAATTCCTCCAGTCAAAAACATTTTTTACAGTACTGATTCATGTTTCCCTAATAAATTATATTCTGTGGCTTATTGAAACGAATAAAACCTAAACTACAAAGAAAACCATTTTTATCTTTTCTCTTTTTCGATTTCCTCCATTACTGCAGGCTTCTCATCTGGAGTGACGATCACACCACCCAGTCAAAGTGTTGTCGAGAAAGCTCAAGGAGATACTGTCACGCTGGAATGCAAATTCACACTTGATAACGGTGATAATGGGCCTTTGGATATTGAGTGGTCCTTGCAACCCCCAGATAATCAGGATGAGAGTAAACTGGTGAGTACATGTCCAAACCAGATCTGCACATTGTACTAGAAAAAAAAAATACTAGGGGTTGGATTGGCTCACTTGGCAGGTGCTGATACAAGAGCTATTGTCATCTTTGTGACAGTTGGCTGTGATGGTAAACAAAAGCAATGCATGCAGCACTTTTCCGACATGTAGCAAATAGGGCTGTGCGAACACCTTTTTTTGAATATTTGGCATTCCGTGCCCGAACTGCCAAATATTCATATTCGGCAGTTGTTTAACTGCTCCCACACCCCACCCTCAGATAGTACCCAAAGTCCCCTCCTCCCCCCTCAGCCCTTAAGCTCGCAAACCAGTTTTACAATAGGAAAAATCAGCAATTTATTTTGGGGCGACTGGCACAACTCCACGGCTGGCTGCCCGCCGGTTTCATACATTCATCTCTTCTCTCTCCCCGTAGCAAGCAAACAACCCATGACCCCCAAAAAAACCCTGCCTGCATGCAGAGAATAAAAAATTTAGCGCAGGCAGCCGGCACAGCCCGCCGCCCTCCTCCACGACTGGCTGCCGCCTTTATGAATGAAACTGCGCTTTGCTTGCCCCTTATATAGAGAACGAGCTGATCACATGGCGCCACAGCTGTGCCAGCTGCCTTGCGCTTATATTTTTTATTCTCTTGCGTACAGGCAGGGTTTGAGGGGAGGCAGGACTGCTGCCTTACCGGGGGAACATGGAGTATGAAACTGGGTGAGCGGCCAGCCGTGGAGGTGGGTGGAGTTGTGCCATTCGGAAATTGCTGACTTTTTTTTAATTGTAAAACTGGTTTGCAAGCTTAGGGGGTGGTGTTATACTATTCCCTGAATACCACACAGATAGTGAGCTATTCGTTATTCATATTCCGAATAATGAATAGCTCATTATTCATGGTATTTGGGAAATAATATTCGGTATTGGCACATCCGTAGTAGCAAATCGTGCCTTTGGTGTAAGGAACATTCGAATGTCTGATGCTGTGCCAAAATTCCCCACCCCAAGTGTTTTTCTTAATGTGCAAATGTTTTGAGATTTAAAAAAAATAAATAAAATTCAGAATGTGTTTAATCTCAGCATTTGGGGAACTTTGACAGTATGTAACAGGAAAAAGCATTTCATAAAATGTCCTCCTGTGTCCATGTCTATTCCTTTCTAAAAGTATAGTCCCAAATAGTTCTTTAAAGTACTTTCTAAAGAGACTGGATCATGAATGTAGTAAGTAATACAAAAAAAAAACTCCATTAGCAGCAGCGTAAGTGCATCTCTCAGTAGCTAGGTACTGTGCTACATGATAAACTTGGTATAGCACACTAAAATAAGTAGTATGCAGTCAAGAAATATCAATCTAGAACACTAGATAACTAGTCATGTCAGCCAAAGCAGATCTGAAGAGCAGGCCCATTAAAAGAACTTCAAAAGATTGAAGCCATGACAGCGGGGCCAGGCCGATGCTACAAGGAAAGGCTGCCATCCCAAAACTCCAAACCAGTTCCAAAGTAACACTTGAGGAGAAAAAAAATTCAGACTCTTAACACAACACGTTCCAGTGCAAAATTAATGTGGAGGTGAATTTCTTTTCTTCCCGAGTACTACTTACTTTGGAACTGGCTGTTAAAAGGCCCTGGTGAGTTGTTAGGCTGTGTGTGTGTGTGTGTGTGTGTGTGCGTTTGTTCACCAGGAAAACTCCATTGAGCACTCTTATTTACAGTTCCACCAAGCTGCAGCGACAGAAATCCCGCTGACACCGATGTGTCCCGACACTGACCCGCAACACACCACCACTGATCACCACACTCTACTATGCCAATGGGGGGGGGGTGCACACGTCACACACACAGTGGAGTTAGGTGCATCCCCCACGTCAACGCAAAGTCCGTCAGTGTCGGGAATTCAATGTCCCGGTGTCTGTGTTAACTGTATACTCTCATTTACAAGGAGGTCCTGTCAAGGACAGTGTAGTGCAACCAGATACAGTACAATGGCATGTTAAACAATAACATTTCCAAAAAAACGTACAAAGGGAGAATTGATTACACATAATGTAACTGGCATAAACAAATACATAGTAATTATAGCATTCTGTAGGGTTAAAAAAGAGAGGAGAAACCAATGAGCGGGTCATAAGTGCTCATTGTAGAATAATGCCATGGCTAGGGAATGCTTCCTCAAGTTTCAGCTTTTTATTAAAATATAACCATGGCATTAAAAATTGAGACACTCAACTTGTTGTTCATATTTGTAGTTAAAACCTGCATTTTTATGATTGCTTACCTTCTCTAAAATTCATTGATGTTGCTGTGTGTTTTGTCTGTCTCCTTGTTTAGTAGAACTGAAATGCATATTAATGTACATTTATAAACAACCTAGTCTTTACAATCCTGGATCTGTTCTTACTGCATACTTCCTGAACATTAGAAACACCCCCAGACAGTGCAATCACTCATGGGGCAGTAGCCTCTTAAACTCTCACTGCATCATGAAGTGCTAGACTGTGTTGTGGGTGTTCCCAAGTCCAGGAAAGATGCAGTTGGAGCTGATCAAGGTATGTAAACAAACCTATTTTTGTGTGGTAACACCTGTTTTTCACTTTTTTAAAGAAAAGATTGAATAGGTGTGTTAAGGGAGTGATTAAAGAATAGTACGTTATTTTTAGGAAAGTGCGGTCTATGCCATCAGCACCGGCACTTTTTTGTGTGTATCCAATTTCAATAGCAATTCCTCTACTTACTTGAAAGTTATGGGGGAAGAGACAAAAGGAGTCGTGATTTAGCTGGTCGACTAGAATGTCCTTTGAGGTGGGGCAGCCTAGGCATTTGGCAGCTGGGGAAGTCTCAAATGGTAGACCCGCTGTCACAAAATGTGAATTTAATATTTTGAGAATTGCACTTTGGTCAGCGGTTGTAGATCCTTTGGTGTTCATTTTAAAGGAATTGAAGGGGCAAGACTGTGGCCTTCGTATTTAATCATTTGCCAAATCTTTGCTGAATTACCCATTGCACCTTCAAGGGCATTCACCTAGTAATTGACTTCGGCGGTTCTGATAAGCTTTGTACAAACATTTCGAGATGTTCTGAATGCCATCCAGTCTGTAGGGGCTTTGGTACATCCGGCTGTGGCCCTCAGTTTGTCCCGGTTAAGTCTTTTTTTCAGTTCAGGGGTAGGAGACTTTTTTTACTCTGCATTTTATGAATGGGGTGTGTTTAATGAGATTCGTAATGGTTGAGTTAAAGATGTCAACAGCCTCATCCACTGATGGGGCTAAGTAAAAGTTTTGCCAATTTATACTCCTATGGTCAGATAAGTAATTTTCTAATTTAAATGTTCAAAAACTTTATTAATAAATTTGGAGCAGGAGGTGCGTTTTTCCAAACTTATGTAGACGACTATATTATTTAATTGTTGTAGAACATGGTTGTATGCAAAATTTGTGACTTATTTGTGAGGATCAGATCTAACGCAGAGCTTTTGGTGTGTGTTGTGTGTGTGTGTGTGTGTGTGTGTTTTTTTTTTTTTTTTTTTGGGTTGGTTGAGATGAACTGGGAGACTCCCATTTTGTCACAAATTTCTTTCAGGGTGTTTGCTCTGGGACGAAGCTAATCCACGTTAAACTCACCAAGGATAATAGACTCATTGGAGTATCAATCAATAAGGTTTCAGAGGGTTGAGAGTAGCTCTTTGCTCCCTGATGGAGGTCTAGAGCAGCCAGTTATGAGTTCTTCAGAAGAGGAGAGAGGGTCTTAAAGCTAAGTATTCGAATTCTGTAGGTTTGGTAACAGCACAGAGTTCGGTAGCTATGAATTTAGAATTAACATATATGGGCTGGCCCGGTATCATGGAGGGCTGAGGCGCTGGTGCCTTACCTCACGCTACACCGGCGACCCGTGTTCGGGAACGAGCATGAGCTGTCGGGGGTCGGCAGGGGAGGAGAAGGATTGAGCATCCGATGGACTGCTCTCCTTCTCTGGGGAGGGGGGGGTCCTTGGTGGTTGGCGCTTGCTCGCCCCCCGGTGGAGGCTGGAGGACAGGGCACCGCACCACAGGTAGGGGAGGAGTTGGGCCAGATGTCTGGAGGGAGCGTGTGCAGATGCGTGCTCGCTTCACTCCGCTGACGTCATGGCATGGTCCCAACTCCTGGGAGAACAGGAGGAAAAAGATACAGTCGTGCAGGATGGCACCTTGCAGGCTCCACCATGGCGCTGGCCACCTAATCTGGTCCTTGGGGAGTTGACCCCCCCCGCTGGGGCAAGCCCTGGCTGAGTCAGGCCGCCGGCTGGTGGATCGGTTGGGGACGCCCGCCTGATACAAGCCGCTGGAAGGAGAGAAAAGTAATAACTACAAAAGAATTAACATATATGACCACTCCCCCTCCCTAGTGGGTCTGTCCAAGCAAAAAGTGTTGAAGGAAGGCAGCGCTGTCTGTTGGTCTGAGGTAGGGGTGTTTGTGTGTCTGTGTCTGTGTTCTGGAAGGACAGGGGCAAGGGGGGTTGTTTGTGTGTTGGGGACACTATCAGAACTACAGAGCATATGGAAATAGAGAGGGGGCAGCAAGCAGAAATGCTGTGGTTCTAGCTGGCCCCAGAGAAAAAGGGTAAGTGATCCATGTGAGGGGTGGTCTATATACCACCCCGCCCAGATGGACAAGCTAGATGAAGAATTGGGGCGGAAGTAAGGAGTTCAACTGGTCATAGTGGTGGACTTCAGATTACTTTGTCAGCTGGGTCATCCCAGTTGCATGGAGTGCCAGGAGTGGGGCAATAGTGAACCTCAGCGGGGCTAGTGGATTCTCATAGCTAATGTGATTAAACCAGTTTTACTGTGGCAGTCAGCCTCATGCTGTCATCTTTGACCCTATGAGTGTAAATTTAGTTTTGAACACTTGTATTTCAGGGCTGGGAATCGCTCTCCCCATTACTTGCGCCACTACAGGGGTAATCCCTGGGGCCCTGGTAAGTCCTTGGCTGGGGGAAGGGGTGCCATTCGGGGGTGGCAGTGATGGGTTGGAGCGCTGCTTTACTCTTGTCACAGGAGAATAAACACTGTTACTAGGGAGAATCCCAGTTGGAGGAATTATTGGAAGTCTGCCACATAGACGAGCAAGGCAGTTAGAATAGCAAAGGCATCTGTGAACTCGGGATAGCAGAAGGGATGTAGACTTCAGCTATACAAGGAGAGAAGATAAAAGGAATAGAAAGGTTGAAAAAGAGAGACTTCCAGTTAGAACTGGACGACCAAAAAGCCAAAATACTGAATGCATACTTTTGCTTGGTCTACAGTGGAAAAATAGGGTCCTTTCCCGAACTGTGGCATAAAGGCCAAAGAAGAGCTGAAATTGACCAAGGGAGCCATTTTGGAGGAAAGGGTACTAAATGGGCTGCTGGTGTTCAAAGTAGAGAAATCACCTGGTCCAGGTGGTTTGCACCCCGTGGTGCTAAAGTAAGACCTTTGCACTTGCAGAACATGTGGCAGACCTGTTTAACTCTTCCCTGGATAACGGGACAAGTAATTGTGCCACTGACACGTCTTCGTATGAAGATATCGGTGGACACTTAGGGTCTAGTGGGATCAATTGACTAATGAGGTGAACCAAATGGTTCTCATCACATCTCTTTGTAGAGCATTGTTATAGTGGCTGGATCATGACAACTTACAGAAGGGCATTCCATTCTTTGTACCAGTTCTTGTACAGATCCTCACCACATATGCCTTTTCTCTGGCTGAGGTGCTAATCTTGGCCCTTACCAGACACAGGGGTCATGGACAAAGGTTGAAGCCAAGTTGCACATACATTTGCTGGAAATGTGGGCTGTCCAGTACAGCCTCCAAACCTTTCAGGATCATCTATGCCCTGGCCCTCTGCTTGCTCTGATGGACAACATTGGTGTGATGCATTACATCAGCAAACAAGATGGCATTTACTAATGTCAGATATGCAAAGAAGTAGTGAGGGTATGATACTAGGCTGTGTCTCACGGCCTTCAACTCTTTGCCGTATTTCTCCCAGGTCTCCAAAATGTCTTGGCAGTCCGGTTAAGCAGGTCATCCTTTCTGAAAGTCCCCACAGTGCTGGTGGTGCTCCACAACCAAAAGGACCAATATGATTTAAAAAAAAAAAAAGTCTGGCACTTACCCCCATGATGAAGACACCAAGCTCGTTGATATAGTAGCTAAAAAGTCAGTTACTATGACAAAATCATAAGGCCTTTCTACCCAACGCTTTCCTGACTGTTATGGCCCTTTATCAAGAACGTGCTTTCCTTTACTGAACAGTACTGGTGCTATAGGTGTGATTATGTGCTGAATAAGTAGTTCAGAGTTACTATATGCATTAAGGCGTATAGGTGTCGACTCGGATACAACAGTTAATAGCTCCCATAACTCCCTTGGAAATAATACAAACTATCTGGAACATTAAAAACGGGAAGGGCCCGTGCTCCGATCGCTTTGGTGCCGAATTCTACAAAAAAGCTCATGAATTAATCAAGGATCCTCTCCTCACCACTTTTACAGAGGGCCACACAAAAGGGATCTTCCCAGATTCTTGGCACTATGCAACTGTATCTGCAGTCTTAAAGCCCGGTAAATCCGCGTCAATGTGTGACTCTTGCCATCCAATTTTAGTCATAAATCAGGACTATAAAATATATACAAGCATCATAGCACACAGACTAGATGATATACTCCCAGTGCTGATTCATCCAGATCAGTCTGGATTTATTAAAATGTGGCAGACCACAGATATTAAATGAACTCTCTACATAGTAAATAGTGCCCACTCACATATACACCCTCTCATGATCTTAAGCTTAGATGCCCAGAAGGCCTTCGACAGGGTCTCCTGGATCTTTATCTGGGGGGCCCAGTCGAAATTTGGATTTCTGTCAGCTTTCCTGGATGCCCTGATGGCATTACATGACTGGCCGGAGGCTATGGTGAAGTTAAATGGGTCACACTGTGTGCGATTTCCCTTCCAACAAGGCACCTGTCAGGGGTGCCCTCTCCTGATTTATTTGTGTTATGTCTGTCAGTTATCCTCTATACAGGGATATTGCATTAATGGTACTCTCCATAAAATTGCATACTATGCAGGTCATCTGTTTCTTTACCTCACGAACCTGAAGCTTTCCTGCCAGCATTGGCTGGTGCTTTACGGCTGATTGAAGATCTCTAAGGATACAGAATTAACCCAACAAAATCAGAGGTCCTCCTACTTCACCTTACTCTACCATCGACAGACCTTCCCCCACTGTTGGGATTCGACGAAACTGAAATACCTAGGAATTCTAATCACTCCCAATCCATACCTGGTAGCCACACCCTCCCGCTGCCCAGGACCAATCGGATCTGGCAAAAGGCAGGAACTCTGCTACCATCCAGAATCTATTAGCATATCTGTCTTACAAATCTAAAGCACCCTGTTTTGCATTTGTTAGCTAGTAGCAGAGCTGTCTTACAAATCTAAAGCACCCTGTTATACAGTCTGCTAGGTGTATGATCGCATATCTGTCAAGGGTGCACTGACTATTCTATTGACTGATTGCCAGCATAATTAGTATTGTCTACGGTACTGCTTTGTAATTTAACTGTTCCGCGCATAGCACAGTATCACGGATGATCCCAAACCTTGGTGCTTAATCAGTGCTCACGTGTATGAGTGGGCTAACAATTTCCAGTAATAGTAGGCGGTAGCTGCTGGATAACCAGCTGTATTTAGCGTTTTGTCCTCTTGTGGGAGGCACCACTGTTTGCTGCTTGGGAACCAATGATCAGCATTGTATTGTACCATCTACCTCTGGTACTGACATCTACCTCTGGTATTGACATGGGGAACCCTCAGCATTTGTTAGTGTCATCACGTCCACTCATGTGCACATTCGCCTTTGGTCTCCTCACTGTCCTTTGCATCCCTTGGCTTACTGGTGCCAGTGCCCCTACCGCTGGAGAACCCAGGGGCGCTTGTACCCAGCTGGTGGTGGCTGACTTCACTTTCTCCAGCCTATTAGCTGAAGGCAGACCCCCTCTCTGGGTTCTCTGCAGTCTTGACCTGCGGTGCCTCCTGTGCCCTGCCTGCATGGTCAGGCGTTATGGCCACAAGCTGCATGCCAGGCATGGCTCCCTCCCTTAAGGCATCTCCTTTGGCTACTACTGGTGACATTGAGCTTAACCCTGGTCCGCCTTGCCAAGCCACCCCCGCTGCGGAGGGCTGGTCTGCTGTCAAAGGACTGAAAATGGCTCATCTCAATATCCGTAGCCTCCTGCCCAATTTGGCGGAATTTCTTGCTTGGGTCACCCACCACAGCCCTGACATCCTTGGCATAACAGAAACTTGGCTTAAACCCTCTACTCCAAATTCTGTATGTGCCCCTTCCCTAGCTATGACCTTGTCAGTCTTGATTGTCCAGGAAAAAAGAGGGGGGGGGTGGCGTCTTGGTCTGTTATAGGAGCCACCTCAACCTGTCTGTTTTACCCTGTCTACAGTCAGTGCAGTCCCCCTGCGAGTTACTGCACACGGTACTGTTGCTTGGGATGACCAAGAAGATACATGTCATATTTACGTACAGTCCTCCTAAGGGAGGCCTAGAAGGGCTGTCCGTCCTCCTCTACGCAGTGGGTGCCGTGACCCGGCATAACGAGCTAATCATCCTAGGTGATATCAACCTTAACTGGCTTGGTAGCAACACCAAAGCATTTGTACCGCTGCTTGCTGGTCTCACCTTGTCGCATCTGATCAAGGATCCTACCAGGTGCTCACCCAGTGGAGTGAGCTCTCTTGTGGACTGGGTCCTGATAAACAGACCAGAGAGAGGATCAGCTCGTCGGGCATCCTCCCCGACTCTATCTCTGACCACTCCCCTGTGTACTGTGTGTGGAAGATCCCTTCCCTGAGAATTCCACATAAGATCATCCAGGTCAGAGACTACTCCGGGTTTGATCTTGGCTCCTACCTTGATGATCTCCAGCACACCGACTGGTCTGCAGTATGGAATGCCCAGGACTCCCCATCTGCAGTCAGTCACTTCCTTATCACTTTTAGGGCTCTGCAGGATAAGCATGCCCCCCTCATTAGATGGAGGGTCAGGGGGATCGGCTACAAAGTGGTTACATGGTAGCACTTTAGCCCTTATGAAGTATAGAGATAAGTGCTGGGCAAAATTCAAGGCCACGTCGGAACAGGCTGTATTTCAGCAGTACTTGAATCTTAGAAATGAGCACAAGAAGGCTATAAGGGCTGCTAAAAGTGAGTTTTGCAAAACTGCACTGCTGAACACAGCCAGGGACCCCAGGAGGTTCTGGATAAACATTAAAAACATAGTCAGTGGTTCTCAGAGTGGTGAGACCACAGATATGATTATTGAGGTGCCAGCTGCAGCAACTCACTAACCATCGCAAATGCATTTAACCTGTATTTTTCAGACCTGTCTGCTTTCACCGCGTCATTCCCCTATGGTGGAGGTGACAATGGTGAATGGGTCCCAGCACCATCACCACCCTACCCGCCCTTTCATTTTATGGCTATGATGGTGCAAGAGGTGCAGAGATTGCTATCGGGCCTCTCCCCCTTCTCGCGTGCTGGACATGATGGGTTGGAGCGGAAGCTCCTTAGTCTTGGTGCTATTAAGATTGCCCCCTGGTGGCTCATGTCTTCAGTTTGTCCCTGTCATCTGGTGTCATTCCGGACACATGGAAAGTCGCCAGGGTGGTCCCAATCCTTAAACAGGTGAACCCCAAACTAATAGAAAACTACCGTCTGATATCCATTTTGTCAGCAGTCAGCAAACTTCTTGAGAAGGTTGTGGAAGGGAAACTCTCGGAGTACTTGCAGTCACACGACCTATTGTCACCTGTGCAGCATGGTTTTAGGAAAGGGCACAGCACATCCTCTGCCCTTGTCACTGTGCCATCCTGGATCAGGGCAGATATGGACCAGGGCAGACTTTCTGGAGCTATCTTTATAGATCTCTCCAAGGCCTTCGATCTTGTTGATCATGCCATACTCTCCACTCAGCTTAGATCCTATGGTCCATCTCCTGAGGTGCTCAGTTGGTTCTCCAACTATCTACACGGTAGAAAGCAACTTGTTAAGTATGGGAAAGAGCTCTTGGGCACTATTCTTGTCACCATGGGTGTCCCCCAAGGCTCTGTTTTGGGGACCCTGCTCTTCTCTATTTTTGTGAACAATCTCCCTGCTGCCGCTGTTCACTGTAAGCCAGTCCTATATGCAGATGACCTGGTCATCCTGACTCACTCCCCCGGAGATGGGGTCATAAATCTCCACCTGAGGTGAGGACTTGGGAACATTCAATCCTGGATATTGTCCCACAAGTTGGTTCTTAATTTTAACTTAATCTTAAAAAACCCAGGCCATGCTCTTTGGGTCTCAGGCCAAGATTAAGGCCACCTCTTCTCCGTTGCGTGTTTCTGGTGCCGGCGGTGTCCAGACCCTGTTACTGACAACTTTAAATACCTTAGGGTGATGCTGGACCCACAGCTTGACCTTGGCCGCCATATTCAGAATACATAGAAGACTGTGAACTGCAAACCAGGTCTGGCCTACAGAGCTAAAATCAACCTTACTCCTGCAGCCCCTATTGCTCTTGTCAGAAGGCTGCTCCTCCCTTTATTCTGCTATGGGCTCCTTTTGTTTTCCTGCTCCCTCAAAGCTTACCTCTCTAGGTGGTCTGCTGCCTACAGTAATGTCTGCCGCTTTGCTCTGGCTACCCCCCGTCTCACCCACCATTGTGACCTTTATTGCAGGTTAACTTGGCTCTCCCCCTCAAATTACATAGACTTTGTCCTAGGGTGCTTCACGGGAAAGGTCCTTGGCACTGGCACCCCTCCGGGGCTGACGAAATTCCTCGTTCCGGCTGCCTCCTCATCCTGTTCCCTCAGATCTCAGGGGCACGCCATCCTTAAGATACTGGCTACATGGATTCAAATGGGAGGTCGGGATTTTGCTGCGTGTGCTCCCAGACTGTGGAACGCTTTCACTGCCCTGGTCCGCTCCTCCCACTCACAGGTGTGCCTTCACTCCACCCTATGGAACCACCTTAAACTTTCTTCGGCCTGTGGTTGCCCCAAACCCTCGTGATCCATCACAGCATTCCTCTCTCCTGGATGTTTTCCTGGACAAAAGGCTGGACTCCCTGAGGTCTTTAAGTTGTAAATAGTGTTGTATCTGTTGCATCTCAAACAGTACCTCTTGTACTGCTCTTAATTACTACAGGCGTTATTCTGTTGTGTACATGCTGTATAAAACTATGCCTCACTATGATTGGTAAGCTGCTTTAATTTGTATCATAGGTCTCGTAGGTAAATACAGAGCTATATAGACAATAGTCCTTTTTGCTTGCCAATTATTAATACCCCAAGATGTTATGTTTAAGTAGGAAATTATCCAGTCTGTTCTTGAAAGTATTTACAATATCACTAGCTATCACTTCTAATGGCAATTTATTCCAAATATTAGTAACCCTCAATGTGAGCCAGGATTTTCTTTTGTTTTTGGACAGTCCACAAATAGTTGTAAGGGGTGTGCTCTAGTATTACACAATGATTCCCTGTATCGCCATCCTAGGAGTTCCCATAAATCCGGATCAATAGTTGATTTTATAGATAAACACATGTCCCCCCCCTTAAACGCCTATACTCCAAAGAATATAATCCCAGCGTGTTTAACCTCAATTGATAGTCTAGACCCTTTGCCTCCTGTATGTAACGAGTAGCTCTCCTCTAAACTTTCTCCAGTGCTACTATCTCGGCTCTACCACTAGGTGACCAGAATTGTGCATAGTAATCCAGACGCTCACCAGTGATGTATAGAGGGGCAGGAGAACTTTCCTACTTCTAGATGTAATATGTTTATTTATGCAATGTAATATACTGCTTGATATCTTAATAAATGAATTAGTGTGTTTTAAAAGACAAATCGTTTGTAACCATAATACCCAAGTCACTCTGTTGCTCCACTGTACTCAATATATGTCCTCCAAGTGTATATGTGAACTGTTTATTTGCTTTCCCAAAGTGCATAACGCAGCATTTTTCCACATTAAACAATTATTTTTTATCTGATGCCCAGAACTCCAGTGTATTTAATGCTTCTTGTAATTTTGTGGCATCATCTTGGTTATTTATGGGGAAACCTACCCTGGTGTCATCTGCAAACTTTGAAACTCAGACTCCATTATTTACACTCATTGAAGCAATATATGCATTGAACAAGCAAGGTCCCAGAACAGAGCCCTGGGGCACCCCACTAGTTACCTTGGCCCATGCAGAGTTAGTCCCTTTTATGTTAACAGATTGTTTTCTAGAGGTAAGCCATGCTTCTACCCATTTTGTTATTTTTCCTGGTAGGTCATGTGCTATTAATGCATCAGTAAGTTCTCCATGGGGGACCTTATCGAAAGCCTTTGAAAAGTCCAGATACACCACATCCACAGGCTGACCCTCCCCCATAGCCCTGCTGACTTTTCCATAGAATTCCAATAGGTTGGTCTGACAAGACCTTCCAGCAGTAAATCCATACTGTACTGGGTTGACCGAGTCTGTTTTTTGGGTATATTCTGTAATATAATCTTTTAATATACCCTCAAACATTTTTTCCTATGACCGACATCAGGCTAATTGGTCTATAATTGGCTACATCATGTCTACTCCCCTTCTTGTAAATAGGAACCACCCTGGCTAGTTTCGATGCCTCTAGAACATGCCCTTTTTTAATGATATTTGAAAAATTACTGCCAGAGGTCCAGCCAGGAAGTCTGCCATTTCTTTAATTATTCTTGGATGTATTCCATCTGGGCCTTGGGATTTATTATGATCTATTTTATTCAGCCTTTTAAATATCTCGTCTCTCGTTATCAATGATTCAACTTCTAATCCACTTTCTAAGTGATCTAATTTTGGAGAATATTTATTATTAAAGACTGATATAAAGAAGTCATTATACATTTGGGCTAGTTGAGACTGGTCAGTAACTGTACTACCATCCATCGCATGTAATGGGCCATTAGCTTGACAGACTCCCTTTTCGTCATTAATATAAGCATAAAATGACTTATAATTATCCTGAACTGTAGTTACTAGGCTCAATTCATATTTTAATTTGGCATCTTTAATACACTTTTTTGACTTTTTAAAGAGATCCTTATGTGTATTCCAACAGATGTTACTACCTAATCTTTTGGCCCTATAAAAAGCCTTATTTTTCTTCTTTAACAGTTGTCGTACGGATTTTGACATCCATTTAGGTTTAGTCTTAGTAGTGCCATCCATTCTCTTAATTAGAGGAGTAAAAGCTTGAGTAGCTGAAATTATTTTATCCACCAGGAGATCCCACATGGACTCTAGTGTTTTTGTCTTGAAATTCCTCAACCCAATTCCAATTTTTAAAAAGTGATCTCATACTATCAGTCAGTTTTATTATAGTTGTATTTACTAGTCCTACTTATGATAGTGTCTGCTAATGTGCCTAGGGAGAAGTAAACCATGGAATGATCACTTGAACCAAGAGGGGGAAGGACCTTACAAGTTGTTATATTACCATCTAAATTACTTAACACAAGATCTAGTATATGATTGTCTCTAGTATTGGAATTGACCCACTGGTTCATCCCCGCTAGTAAACATAATTCTAGATATCGTGATTCTATAGAGGTAATTGTCTGTAATGTTGTCCAATTTATGCCTGGTAAATTTAGATCACCTACTACCACATTACTTTTAGTAGTACCAATCGTATTTAAGAAATCCAGTAACAGTTCATCCTGATCCAGTGCAACAGTCGGTGATCTATATATTACTCCAAAATTAATAACATGTGAGTGGTGGAGTGATATCTTCACCCATAGCACCTCAGTTTTCTCCCATTTTAATGTATCGATTTCCTCAGAATTTATTTTATTGGATATATATATATATATATGTATATGTATATAGAGCCACACCCCACCTCTTTTTTCTTTCCTATCTTTATGGAACAAATTAAGTCCATTGATCTGCTTTTCCCATGGATCATTAGGGCTCCACCAGGTCTCTGACATTACATATAGTAATATTTAGTTGTTCAATAGATAATTTTAATTCTCCCAACTTATTTAAATGCCTAGCATTTAGTGAGAGGAAGTTATATGAAGTATGATCATATTTATGATCATTTGGAAAAGATCTAGTGGGCCTACCTCCCCCCCTCATGCTAAGTTTAAACTTTCCTCTATTGTTTGTCTAAGTTGGTAAGCAAAAATTCGTTTACCCCTTCTGTTTAAATGGAGTCCATCCTGTGCATATAGCATCGGGTTCCTAACCTTGGAACCTTGCTCCATAAAGGTGTAACTCTCCCTAAAGCACCATCTTTTCAGCCATCTGTTTAAATGTAGTATATCGTCATTTACATCACGTGATGCCCTAGGTACAGGAAAGTATCCCAGAAATAAGATCACAACCATCCTCTGCAAGAATCTTCCCTACCTCCTCATAATCTGTGTATTTCTAGGAGCCTTCTTTTCCCTACATCATTAGTTCCTACGTGTATTAGAACCAATGGTTTATGAGTATTTTCTCTCAAACCAGGGAGGAGATTTTTAATATCTTTTATACCCGCTCCAGGGAGTGTACTAAATGTTTTCCTCACATGACTTGTAACCTGTTTCTAATCTGTACCATGTTGTCCTATGTATTTAAATCTGTAATTCCTGTACTCTCCTGGGTCGTACCTGAAAATAGGCAGTTGTCTTGTGTAGTGTACTTACCTGGTTAACAAAAGCTAAATAAATAAATACAGCACTTACTCCTTAAATTGACACTTTATATACCCAGATTAGGGAGGATCTAACTCGCTGGATCTCCCTCCCTATATCATTAATACAGAGGGTACAAACCATACAAATAGTTATTCTCGCAAAAATACTGTATTTTTAAAACATTCCATACCTCCCACTAAACAAGGAGTTATCTCGCTGGAATAGAGCGATCTCATTTCTTATGACAGGTGTCTCTCCCCCCTCCACCCCCGCCCCAATAGCATTCGCAAAACTACAGCTCCCAAAAGAAATGGGCAGTAGCCTTACCAGACCTCTTTAAATATGCAGTGGCTGCATTGGTGGCACATATCCTCACTTGGTCCTGCTCGGGGATGGCTTGGGTGGAGGCAGAGAGGGCCCACTCAACCTTTTGGCCTTTGAATGAGGATTGGCTCTTTTAGCCTGACAGATCTGACTGACTCTCTTCCAGATCCCTATACAGAGTTTTAAATAATTGATTAGCAGTTTTTTTCCCTGGGGCAATACTAACTGTACAGAAAGTATTTATATAGGTTTTTTAGACGTGTTATGTTTGTTAAACACAATGAAACAAGTGCTATGCATTTTTATAATCAATTTTTAGAGTTAAATAAAACCCTGCTATATACCTCCAGACTATATACGGTCTGGTTTGGTTTTCTCCGTCCCTCAGAGAATAGGGCAGGGAGGAGCTAGATAGGAATTACATTTCTAGACAAGTCCTTGGAGCCTGTTAAGCACAGGGTTACATTTTTCAGGTGAATAGAGAAGGGACTGAAGTTCAGATATCAGTTTTATCAGAATGGGGTATTTAAATCTTTCGCACAACTTCAGGAAGAATTCGGTCTCCCTAGTAGTGACTTACTTAAATACTTTCAAATTCGACATTTTATGTCCCAGAATTTGGGACTGGACATTACGGAATTGTTAGTTCCTCCCTTTTTCTCCTTGTTGGTCCAACTAAAATCCGAACTCTCCACAAGACATTTGATATCATGCCTATATAAGACTTTAACACAGTGCCATTCTTCCTTGATGGATACAGTCCATGATAATTGGGAGGCTGGTTTAATGAGTACTCTTTTCCTTTCCATTTCTGATTGGACAAATATTTTGAGATAGCGACATAAGATGACTTCTTAACCGACCTGGCGAGAGTTCGGGTGGAAGGTAGTGTCTCTTTATTTTAGAACGTCCCAGATTACAGCCAAATATAGTCATTCACGTGACTCCTCCTGCTGGAGGGGATGTGGCTGTGAAGTTTCAACCCATGCACATGTGCTCTGGTTCTGCCATACATTGATTGCATTTTGGGAGGGAGTGGGGCGAGTTCTGCGGGATCTTTTCCCAGAAATGGAGACCTGACACCCGAAATTGCCTTATTGTTACATTTTCCTAGACATGTTAAGCAGAAGCATAAGATTTCATTGGTGGGTTCCTTGTTAATTGCTGCTAAAAAAGTGATAACGAGACTGTGGCTTCAGCCTATATCCCCTGAAATTAGACACTGGGAATATACTACTTATGATATATATACAAAATGGAATACCTTACAGCAAAACTTCAAAATATCACCCCTAAATTGATGAATATTTGAAATATATGGTTCCTATATGTGACTCCTTGTAGACCAGAGTTAATCTCTTAAAGTCGATATGAACTGAGAACAGGGTTCTCCTTTGAGACTGCCCCTCAGTACCTTTAAAGTTTAACATGGGCCCATTCCCCCTCATCCTGTAATCAATATTTCTAGTATGCCTGGCTGGCCCGCCTTTGGCTTTGACTCGAACAGATCCCAGAATATGGGAATATAAGGTTCTTAAATCCTAGCCCCCCAACTTAATTATTTTGAAAGCATTATAACAAATTCCTTATTAGCCTGATTTTCATAAGCTCCACTAGGTAATTTTTTAACATGCAGTATTACTGTATGTCAATAATAGCATCCTTTTAATTACTCTACAACCTTGCTACAATGTCATGATGTAAAGAAATTGTACTTTGTAATGCTTTATTTTTCTTTTTCCCTTACCCCACTGCCCTTTGCAAAGAAAAATGCAATAAAAATATAAAGTTTAAAAAGGCATATAGGTGTCTCCAGCAGCTTAGCCCGTTGGGCGTGTCATTAGAGGACTTTCCGCGGGGGACTCTGGGTGAAGTACTTGCCAGCAATGACCAATGAGAAGATTGCAGGATCAACAAGATAAAAACAAATATTGCAGGCTAATAAGTAGAAATGACACCTTTTTTGCGGATTTGTGCATTGGACCTAATAGATCCTCCTACTTTTCTTCTGGAAAGCTGGATGTTCCCATTTAATATCTGACAAGATCAGAAAATCCCACAGGCACTACTTCAGCTTTGTGCTGGACGGGGAATATTACCAGTTCAGAGTATTGCCCTATGACTTGTCTTCTGTGCCAGGGATCTTTACCAAATGCTTGGCAGTAGTGGCAACAGCCTTTCGCAGGGAAGGCCTGTATGTGTTCCTTTACCTGGACGACTGGTTTCTGAAGGTCAGCTCTACAGAAGCTCTGCTGCATATTCTGTCTTGGACACAGCAGTGGTTTGAAGTTTTGTGTGTGTGGTGGGGGAGGGGTCACAGTGAATGTGCCAAAATCTGTGTAGCTCCTGTCGTAGACTGCAGTACATAAGGGCAGTCTTGGACACAGAGAATGAATGTTTTCCTGCCACAGGACAGAGCAGACAATCTGATTGCCCAAGCACATTTGGTATATAGGAGTTACTGTGTCTCTGAGAACAATGTTTCGTCTCCTGACATTTATGGCTGTGGCCATAATGATGGTGCCACTGGCCCGCCTCCATATGAGAATCCCTCAGTGGACCTTCACAGTCCCATAGGATCAGCTGACGGATGAACTGGACCAAATGGTGCTCGTCATGTCCCCACTTCACTGAGCCTTTGCTCTAGTGGATGATCATGAAAACCTATTAAAAGGTATTCCATTCCTTGTATCAGCTCCTGTACAGATCCTCACCATGGATGCCTCCAGCTAGGAACAAATCTTGGTCCTTACCAGACACAGGTGTTGTGTTCCAAGGTGGAGGCCAAGTTGCACATAAATGTCCTGGAGATTAGAGCTGTCCTGTAGAGCCTTGAGGATTTTCATGAACATCTGTTAATACGGGCAGACAGTGCCAGTGTGATGCATTACATCAACAAGCAAGGGGACACTCATTCCTATCTTCTATGCAGGGAAGCAATGAGAGTATGGTACTGGGCTTTGTCCTACAGCCTACAGCTGTCAACGGTGCATCTCGCAGCTCTCCCAGATGTCTTAGCATACAGGCTAAGCAGGTCACAGTCCAAGATGTACAAATGGAACTGCTGACCTTAGTGGCAGATGATCTCTTTGCAAGGTGGGGTCATCCAGAGTTGGACCTTTTATATCCCAAACGGTGCAAAACTGCCATGTTTAAGTGCGCTCCAGGGCCTAGAGTTTTCTGGCGAGACACATTGTCCATCTCTTGGAAAGGGAAATTCCTGTACACATTTCCCCCAATGCCCCTAATAGAGGGTGCTACTCAAACTGAGGATGGAATGTACCATTTTCATCCTCATTGCTCCATTATGGCCTCACCAGATATGGTTTCCTCTCCTGCAACAAATGGCAGTGAAGTCTCTTGTACCTTTATTTCTTTGTGGGGGCATGTTGTCTCGGGACAAGTGGCCCTAGTCCATCTGGACCCGAAGTCCCCACATTTACATGCATGGCTCCTGAAAACATAGCTGTTACACATTTTTTGGGTATCCTGTAAGCAGGGGATGAAAAATCCCCAAGTCCGAGGTCCGGGACCCACCTGAGCAGTTGCAGGACTAGATGCTTTAGCTCTGTTCTTGCTTTGCTGCGTTATCACGCATGCGCACCTCTGGAAACCTCGTATGGCAATCTGTCGTCCTTCCCCGCCTGCCCTGAAGTGTGTGTGTGCATAGTAATTTTTTTTTTCTAAATAACTTAGAATTCCACGCCTCATCATCCGTGAACTGGGGGGTTAGGCAACGCCTTCACAACAACATAGTGGCGCTAGTAACGGTGTTTTTTTTTTTTTGGGGGGGCAGGTAGAAGATGTAATGCCTCACCCAGCATGCACTGTCAGGAACTGTGCCTGGTGATCGGAAAAAAGCAGAGTCCTACCGCTAACATGGAGACTTGGACTGAGGACTGGACCCACATAACGGACCCATGGCTGTTGCAGACAGAGTCATACGGTAGGTGAAGTGCACGTGTATATGAGGGGGAACAGGTGCCATTTCATTCTAGCACTAAGGAGAGATGGACGTTGCTTTGTAGTAGCGATTTTAATAACTGCATGTACGGTGAAAAACTCTGAATTTGGTTTTAGCAGCAGGCAGGGTTCCGCTACTAAATGGGAGTCCATGTAAAAATGGGAGAGAAGTCTTGCTGTGCCTCAATGCTGTTTAACCATTTTATGCTGTGACTTGTAACTGAATGTCTGTTCAAAAGGAAAAAAGAAAATTTATTTGGCCATGGAGTAGACTGTGTGTGCCTGATGACAGCATGGAAGCTGCATAAAACAGTGTGTGTCTTGACTGCAGAGAACTCATGAAAGGGCAGAGAATTTTAATATTAAAAAAAATGATGCAGTCACAGACAGAGAGAGAGAGAGAGAGACGCTGCATGTCTGACTAGTCACTGGCAGCAAAAGATTTAAGCTGCATAATAACAGGGACTCTTAAATGGGTAGAGAACTTTGCTAAAAGGAAAAAAGGTCACGGAGAAGGACTCTGACAGTCTGACTAATCTGGCAGCAGGGTAAAATAAATATGGACTCGCTTGACAGAACTTTGATTTTAAAAATATATATATATTACATACACATATATATTATATAGCATGAGAGATGGACCCTGTGTGTCTGACTAGTCGGTGGTAGCAGGAGAGTTAAGCTGCACAATATAGGGGACCATCTAGTCTTGAAAGGTAGAGAACTTTAATAGGAGAGGGACACTGTTTCCGACTTGTAACTGGCAGTAGGCTTAAGCTCTGATGGTAAAAAAAAAAAAAAAAAAAATATATATTTTTCACAGAGAGGGACCCAGTCCTGTCTGACTAGTCATTGGCAGCAGGATTAAGCTGCATAAAGGGACTCCGAAAGGATATTAACTTTGATATGTATAGTATTAAAAAAATAAAAATATGGTCACAGAGAGGGAACAAACTGGAAGTAGGGTTAAGCTGAATAAGGAGACACTCTTGAAAAGGGAGAGAATGTGTATTAATAAATAAATATATATGAGTCACAGAGAGGGAAAAACAGTGTGACTTATGAATGGCTGCCATGGACTTATGGAACAAAAAGAACATAAGTCCTGGACTTACATCCTCAGAAAAAAATTTTCAGCCCCTGGTAAGGTTACTGATGTTCTGGTTGTGGCCAGAAAACCTTCTACCAGACATACTAATTCCTTGAAATGGAAGTGACTGACTTTGTCTGCTGCCTCCAGGAATTTGGATTCATTTACATGTCCTATAAATGCCCTGCTGGAAAACTTGCTGTCACTGTCAGACTCTGGTCTACAGTATTTCTCAGTTAAGGTGCATTTGGCCACTGTATCAGCCTTTCCTGACCCCTATTGATGGCCATACGGTTGCACAATTCGAGGTGTCCCATGCTTTTCTGAAGAGGTATTCTGCATATGAAGCCCTTCTATCTGCAATTCAGTCTCTCCTTAAGACTTGAATTATGTGCTTGAGAAACTGACATTGGCTCCTTTTGAGCCAGGCGCAAGTTGTGCCTCACATTTTCTGGTCATGGAAAAAGTTGATCTTATTTTGAGGATGTCTCTTGCAGCAGGCTATCACCGGTAGGACTCCACCATTAGGCACTAGAACCACACTGAAACCATTCTAGAAAGCAGCCCACCAGAGACCACCACCATGATGTTAACAGCTGATGTCAGGTTATCCTATATAAGGCAGGCGGCCCCATGCCCTCCCTCAGTTCTTCCGGTCATCGACCAGTGCACATCGGACCACAGGCTCTGCCGCAGCTACAGTTGATTTCCATTTTTTTTTTTTATTACTAGGATTACAAATACCTTTGAACCAAGTGTTCTTTTACAAAGGTTCAGCGTCAGCAATGGGTGCCAGCAAAACAGTGGTAAGATACAATATAAAGTCAGGAGGTTAACATAGAAGTAAGCAGAGGTAAGATGCAATACAGGTCAGGAGATTTACTTAATAGCAAAAAACAGTACATGTGTATAGACTAGCACAGTAGTAAATAGTCAATGGCAAATAATGCACAATTAACAATACGGGTGTGTGTATATATAGCAAGACACAGATACAAATGAAAACAATCCTAGAGGTGACATAAGTGGAGCAAGGGGGGGAAAGGGTGGGGAACAGGGGGTTAGGCAGTCAAGGATTTGACATGCAAGAACAGAAAGATAAATGCTAGGTAGTCTGGGGGCGGAGCAACAAGAGATGGAGTGATAGGGAGGGGCATACTGGAGGAGAGGAGCGGGAGAGGGGTGGAATGGTAGATGGGAAGTGAGAGGGGGTAGAATGGTAGGTGCAGGTGGGAGAGGGACTGGGAGTAGCAGGGGATGGAGGGGCGGAGAGAAGTGGGATGGTAACAAGGGAGGAGGAGGGAGGGCGAGGTGAAGCAAGGCCGCAAACCTAGGCAGCTGCTGAGGTCAGTGAGGTGCTAGTGGAGTTCACGTTTGAATGGGCCAAGCTTGTTTTTAGCTGCAGTTTCAGGGGGAAGGTTGTTTAGCAGCAGGGGTTCCCTGGTGTGGAAAGCACGTTGAGCCTGGTTGGTACGGCAGAATGGAACGATAAATGTTGGTTTGAGGGAACTGCATGTAAAATGTGCAGCGACTGCGGGCAACATTAAGGCATGAGTTGCAGGGGGTGTGAGGTTGACAGATTTTCTTAGCCTGTAGGCAAGTCAACTATTTAGATTGAGCCAGTTGGATTGCTTGTAGAGTTCACAGGTGTGCATATGCTTCCCTGTGCCAGTGAGAAGTCTACAGCATTTAAGGGCTGTCTTGACCTGTTTTAGGGTGGTATCAACGGCAGCCTCATAGAAGACAAGACCGTAATCAGTGACTGTAGGACTGAGGCAGTTATGGCTGCACTCATAGCTTCTTTGATAAGATGGCGGCAGTGGCGGTAGAGGACCCCAGTTCTTGAACTGACTGAATTTGAGATGTGTTGAACATGTGAGCTGAGACATTGTGCAATCAAGGGTAATACTAAGGTATTTAAACTCCTGCACTTGCTCAAGTGGCTGTTAAAGTGGCTGTTCAAGTTCATTACGTATGGTGAAGTTTATGGATCTGTATTTGCAGTGAGAGCTATTCCCACATTTAACGTGCTTTATTTTCTTGCTTATTTAGTTAAACATCGAAATGTTTCAGTGTCCCTCCTTCAAATTTATGTCTTCTCAAATGTTCCACTAAGTGTGCCTGTGGCAAACAGATCCTGACATTTCCTTACCCGGTTACCAAAGACTAAAATAAAAAAATAAAGATGAACAAGCACGGCCACTTTGCTTGCTTGCTTCTGCATAGGCCCAGACCATGACGTTTAGGCCTGCGAGGTCTGCAAGAAGTTCAACCTGGCCGCCAGAAGATGCTGCCAGAGTACCCTGGAAAGCCATCTCCTGCAACAGAAGGTTGCTCAGATGGAACAGGAGCTGCAGACCCAGAGTTCCTTCACTTCCCCAGCCCAGTCCACTGGCTCCTCTTCATCCAAGTCTAAGGAAAAATCTTTGGGGAAGCACAAACACTGGGACGAGGACCAGGAACGACCCCGGTCTACCTCTCGCTTAAGGCCACCTCATAAGGCTCCTCCAGTGACCACGTCAGGGTCGTCCATCTTCAGGGGGTCGTCCTCTGCCCTGCATGCCCTTACCTCCTCAGGGCTGCCGGATGCCACGCTGCCCGCCCAGACCTCTATGGCTTGGCAGCAGCTTCTTGGTTCAGGTTACTCTTATCCTGTCCTCCAGTCCCTGCTTTTCCAGCCCTTGTTTTCCGTGGGCTCTTCAGCAGGTGGCGTGGCTGGAGCTCCTCTGGCTGGTTTGGGGGCTGCTGGTGCCAGTTCTCATCCTGCCATCCTGGCACCCATGTCCCCGACACCAGTCTAGAACTCCA
This sequence comes from Neoceratodus forsteri, assembly GCA_016271365.2. Classification (NCBI taxonomy): domain Eukaryota; kingdom Metazoa; phylum Chordata; order Ceratodontiformes; family Ceratodontidae; genus Neoceratodus; species Neoceratodus forsteri. Next base: position 233,011,339 of record CM057458.1, read on the forward strand.
GGACCTCAAGGTCTGCCCCTCCTTTTCAGGAGCAGACGCTGCTGGGTACTGGTAACTCTTTGAGCCCAGTTCCCTCCAGCACTTGCCAGTGGGACCCTCCTCCCCAGCACCAGTCTTCCCTCATCTTGTGTCTGTGGATCCCACCACAGCATTGCCCAGACTGACACCTATACTCCCACAGCCTGTGGGCCTTTTTTGTGCCGATCCTGCCCCCTCTGGTGCCAGATGGGCTTTCGCTGGCCCTCCCTTTGCCTGGGGGTCTTATGCCGGCCTGCCACTGCCCATACCAGTGGGATCGGTGACTGCACCACTACCTACCCCTGCAGGGCCGCAACCAGGGTGTCTGACCCTGGCCTATTCCTATCCAACGCCAGGGGAACTGATGCCAGCGTACCCTTATCCTGTGCCTGTTGGACCACAGCTGCTGTACTGTTGTCCCATGCCTGGTGGTCCGGAGCCAGCGCCCATGAATGTCCACTGCTTGATCTCTGCACTTTGGGCCTTCATTCCCCTACCACTGGTACGCCGCCTCAGCTACACCCCTCCGGGCCTTAGCGGGGCTCTGCTTCTCCCACCCAGACTCGCCCATGATCCGGTGCTCCTACTTACCCAAGGAGCCCTACCCCCACTCACCCTTTTGACCGCCAGCCAGGCAACAGTGGGGCAAGGTCTCTGCCATCGATGACTGGGTCAGTTCAGAGTCTTCCTCCTTTGAGGAGGGTCTCCTTGGGAGATGAAGGGAGCCCAGTAATGTCCCCAAATCACCTCCTGATGACTCCACATTTAAGTTGTCATGAGGCATATCCAACCAACGATGGGGTGTAAAACTGAGGAGCAAGACCTGCAGTGTCGCAGTTTAGTGGTCTACCTAATAAAGAAGTTGACAGCAGATAAGGACTGCAAAGCCAATCTAGTCTGTCCATTTTTTCTACCTTACGAATGTGCCATAGGTCTTTACTCTGTCAATGGCCTATTTATTCGTATTCATCTGTATTGCTCCCTTATGCCTATTCCATGCCTGTTTGAAGCCCTGCACTGTAGTCATATCCACCACTTCCTGAGGTAGTCTGTTCCATGCATCCACCACCCTTTCTGTGAAAAGTTCCTCACATTACCCCTTAACCCACCTCCCTCTACTCTCATGTTGTGCCCTCTTGTCCTGCTATTTTTCTTATATTGAAACGTTACACTTTCACCTTGTTAATGCCCTTAAGATAATTGAATGCTTAAATCATATCACCTCTCTCCTGGTATAGAGCCCATATGCTCCGTCTGAGCAACGCTCTGCTCATCTCTTGGTGGTCCCTCATTCATCGAGTCCTATGAGGACATTACTAGGGCTGCATGGCTCCATCCTCACACTGTTCCTGCAGTCTTTAAGAAGGCTTAGAGACTCTACCATGCTCCAGCTGGCAGATCCTTCCTTGGCAAGCACCCCAAGGTCAATTCTGTAGTTATTAATGTGGCCCATGACCGCACCATGTGGCTGAAGCACCTTAGTGGCCTCCCTCCAGATAGAGAATCGAGGCAGCTGGACCAGGTGGGCAAGCTTGCCTTTGCCTTGGCCACCCTTGTTATATGGGCCCTTAACAACCTGGCTTACATGGTGTAGCACCAAAACCTGTTGTGGGACCAAGCCAGAGAGGCGGTCCTGGTGATGCCGGATGATCCATCCAAACTGCAGAATCTTCAGGCCATGAAGACTAGGTCAGATGTTGGCACCCAGGTCCTCCGGGCAGCTTATGATGCCATGGATGCTTCAGGCCGGGCACCTGCAGCAGGTGCGGTCTTGGGCTTTGCCCCTGATGTCCAGTCCAGCATTATGGATGCTCCCATCTGGGGCCCCAAGCTGTTTGGGGGCGATTTTCAGGACATTACTTCTTAGCTCCAGACTTCCAGGTGGGCCTTGAAGTCAGTCCACTCCATGTACGATACCCAGCTGAAGTCTGGTCACGGGCCCCCTTTTCGTCACCCCTTGCATAGACAAACCACACCCCTTCCCAAGGCTCAGGGCAAACACAAAGTAGGGGCTACCCTCCCATCACCTGCCCCAGCCCCTCCTCTGGCTGCCAGAGGTGCATCCGTAGCGTAGCCAGGGACTGACCCCACCTCCAGACTCTTTGTAGAGCTTCAGAAGGTGGTGGTCAGGGGTCATTTCTCCCTCCATCTGGACAGGTGAAGGGCTGTTGCTACAGGCAGCTGTGTGCTACAGCTCATAAAGCACAGCTACACTTTAGAGTTTCTAGAGTTGCCCTGAGAAAATCCACCAGGCCCGTCCACATATCCATCGGGCCATGTTCCCCCAGATGGGCTGAAATTTGGACCCTGTTGCAGTAGAAGGCCGTAGGGCCCGGTCCCAAATATCAACAGGTATGGGGGTACTGCTCCCTCTACTTTCTAGTTCCCAAGAAGACAGGGGATCTCTGTGCCATCCATGACTTGAGCAGTCTCATCTTGTACATAGAATACAAATGTTTCCAGATGATCACCCTTCAGGGTCTGCTGCCCTTGCTTCACCAGGAGGACTACCTCTGCTTTTTGGATATGCAGGATGCTTATCAGCACATCAACATTTTCGCATCCCACAGGCGCTTCCTGTGTTTCCACTTATGGGAGAGCACTACTAGCTTTGGGTCCTGCTCTTTGGCCTGTCCTCAGCCCTGAAGGTTTTTACCAAGTGCCTGTAGCCTTGAGGAGACTGGTCTTTTACGTCTTTTTTGGCGGCCCAGTCAAGGGACTGTCTGCTACAAACTCTTGCAAGTACCTGTAGCCTGTTCAGTCCCTGGGCATTGCTGTCAGTTTGCCCAAATCCTTCCTTACCCTCTGCAAGCACCGCTTTTACATAGGGGTAATCCTGGATATGGCTAAGGGCAAAGCCTTCTTACCGTCCGACAGAGTGGATTGTGTTATTCAATCACCATGTTCAGATGAGAGAATTCTTAAGGCTTCTAAACCTCAAGACCACAGCCATTGCGATGGCTTGTTTAGCCAGGCTGCACATGAGGATCCCTCAATGGACACTGCAAGTCTAGTGGGACTAATGCATGAATGCCCTGGATCAACCAGTGCTAGTGTTGGGTCCACTCAAGAAGGTGCTCTGTAGTGGCTGGATCCCAGCAACCTGCATCGGAGAGAGTGCCCTTCTTTATACCTCCCCCCTCAGCAGATCCTTATGACTGATGCCTCCGGCCTCAGTTGGGGTGCTCACATTGAGATCCACCAAACCCAAGGAGTTTTGTCTGAGATCAAGACGGATCTCCACATCAATATCCTGGAGATACGAGCAGTCCTGTATGCCTTACCGGCCTTCCAGACTCTGCTCTTGGTTCAGATGGACAAATATGTGCATGGTTTATTACATAAACAAGCAGGGGGGGAACTTATTCGTACCTCCTGTGCAGGGAAACTATGAGGATCTGGTATTGGGCCATCGAGCATGGTCTAGAACTCTTGACAGTCCATGTTCCCAGTGACCAAAAGGTCCTGGCAGACAGCCCAAGTTGCTCATGTTCCAGAGCTCACTAGTGGGAACTTCTGACCTCAGTGGTAGAACACCTCTTTGACAGATGGAGTCGACATGAGTTAACTTGGACCTTTATACATTTCCACACAACACAGAAGTGACGCATTTATGCTCGCTATATCCAGGGCCTAGAGTTTTCTGACGATGCATTCTCTCTCTCCTGGACAGGGAGATATTTCTGTAAGCCTTCCCTTCCTTCACGCTCTTTCAACGAGTTCTAATCAAACTCCAGATGGAAGAGGCTACGATGATTATCATCGCCACCTTCTGGCCTCATTAGAGCTGGTTCCCCTTACTACAGCACCTGGTGGTGGAACCTCCACTGTCCTGTCCCTTGTGCACAGGCTTGCTCTCCCAGGACCAGGGCAGCCTGGTCCATCTGGACCTTAAGTCACTTCATCTCCATGCCTAGCTTCTGAGGACATAGCCATATTCAGATTCAGGGTCTCCCCCAGAGTGGCTGATGTTTTGGTGGTGTTCAGGAAGCCCTCCACCAGGGTCAGCTACTCTGTGAAATGAAAGCACTTCACTCTTTGGGCTACCTTGCACCAGTTAGATCCCTTTACCTGTCTAGTAGATCAGGTCCTGGATTACCTTCTGTCCCTCTTATACTCAGGTTTACAGTAGTTCTTTATTAAGATGCATCTGTCTGCCATCTCTGCATATCATGTACCTGTGGATAGCGTTCATTGACCCAACTCGATGTGTCTTGCATCTTCTTGTGGAGTATTTTGCCTTTGAAGTTCCTAATCAGGATCCCTGTCCTGTCGTGGGGCTTTAATTTTGTATTGGAGAAGCTTATGTTGCCTCCCTTTGAACTGGCTGTGTCTTGTGAGCTGCGCTTTCTGTCATGGAAAGTGTTATTTTTAGTTGCTATTACTTCTGCTCAAAGGATTTCAGATCTTCAGGCCCTCATGTGTTAGGAGCCTTATCTAGTTTTTCACAAAGACAGGGTGTCTTTGCATACCAGTTTTAAGTTTCTTCCTAAGGTGGTGTCAGAGATTACTTTCAATCTATCCACCTGCCTGTTTATTTTCTGGAGCATTCCAATCATTGGGAGGCATTGCCCCATAACTTGGATGTGCAAAGAATCCTGAGGTACTATGCACACTAGAGTAAGGACTTTCAGAAGTCTAGTCGGCTATTTTGTTTGTTTCGCCCCTGGGGGAGAGGGCATCCCTGGTGTCCAAACAGTGTTTGTCAAAGTGGTTAGCAAATTACATTGTGCATTGTTTCCAGAAGTATGACAAGGAACTTCCTGGAGGGGTTAAGGGCCATTCCACAAGAGGTATTGCTGCCTCAGTGGCTTACGTAATGTTTGAGCTGCTGACATCTGTGTTGCTGCCACTTGTAGTACTGTCCACACCTTTACCAAGCATTACAGTCTGGACATTGCCTCTAGGCGTTGGGTCAACTTTGGCGTAGCTGTCCTCCAAGGCCTCCTTTCTTAGGCTGTTGGTTTCCCCCATCTGGTATCCTGCTTCTGGTCTTCGGCGGGAGAACTGAGGAGGGCATGGGAGCCACCCGCCTTATATAGGGTAGGCTGATGTCTGCTGCTGATGTCAGAGCTGGGTGGTCCCCTCTTGTAGACTGCTAGCTAGAAAGGTTTCCTTGTGGTTCTAGCGCCTGACAACTTAGTCCCACCAGTGATGGCCTGCTGCAAGAGATACCCTTGAAGATCTACTGTTATGGTAAGTTCTTACATAACTGTACCTTTTTGGTTGCAGTCACTTCTGCTCGAAGGACTGAAGCACCGCAGGCTCTAATGTGAGCCTCATTTGATTTTCCACAAAGATAGGGTTTCTTTGCATTGAAATCCTAAGTTTTTGCGGAAGGTGGTAACGGAATTTACATAAAAATGAAACGATCCACCTTCCTGTCTGCTGCCTTGAGCATGCCAGTCATGTTGAGGATGTGAATCGCGCCAAAGACTGCAGAAAGTCCTCTCAGCTTTTTGCTTCATTTTCCCCTGGCAAGGAGGGCACCCCTGTGACTAAACAGTGCCTGTCCAAATGGCTGGCACATTGTATTGCATTCTGTTGTAGTAAGTATGGTAAGGAACTTCTTGTGTGACTCGTCTTCACTTCACAAGGGGTATGGCCACTTCTGTTGCTTGTTTCAGAAATGTTTCTGCGGCTGACACATGGAACACTGTTCATACATTCACTAAGCGTTTTGGTCTGGTTGTGGTCCCTAGGCGATGTGTTGGATTTGGGTTTGCTGTGCTGCAAGGCCTGTTGTCTTGAATACATAACTGTACGAGCCTCCCATTAGTTTTTGGGACTGCTTGTGACTTGTTCCAAAGGTGTGGTCTATTTTTGGAACCAGTACTGCACAAGAGATGAGGCTGACTTGGTAAAGGTACAGTGAAGAGATGCAAAGATATGGAGGTTGGAAAATAACATGGGGATAGACTCAGTGGTATCCTTGGAAAACGGACTAGCAAGAGAGGACATGATTGCTGTATTCCTAATGGTGATGCTCAAAGACAAAGGGGATCAGTCAGGGCAGTCTGTATGCACAGAACAGCAGGACAAGGGGGTTGGATTCTAAACTGCAAGAAGGAAGATGTAGATGGGATTATGGGGAAGCATTTTTTTTTTCCTAAAGAGGGCAGTTTGTCCTTGGAATAGTTAGCTATGGGAGGTGGTAGAAGCTTGTAGGCTGGAACCCTTTCAAGGTAAAATTAGAGCTAAGAATGTGATGAAATGGGGCTAGCCCAGTGGTGCTGAGAGGGTTGAGGCACTGAGCACCACACCTTGCACCATGCTGGCAACCCATGTTTTGGGAGCGAGCTCAAGGCGCTGGGGGTCAGCCAGGGAGAAGAAGGTTCAAGCATCCGACAACAGCTCATCTTCTCTGGGGTGGGGAGAGCTGAAGGTGTTTATTTAAGAGTTTTACCAGGAGAGCATACTGAGCGGGTTACTGCTCGATTTCAGATGCCTCCTGGGGGAAAGGGACAAGTGGAACATACAAAACATAAGTACAACTAGAGTGTACATGAATGCGATTACATTTGCAATACAGTAAAGGAAGATTGTACATGTTACAGTTACACTATACAGAGTGTTGTGAGACCACAAGAGAAGAAACTGGAGCATACAAGTAATAAACATGTAGTAGAAGCACATGAATGCAGTTACATATTACAAACAATTAGGAGACATAGTGCATGTGACTAACAGTATGCAGAATTAGCTATAAAATCAAGCAACGAGGAAAAATAGTTTACTCATGGTTCAGATAGAGGACTGCCATCTGTAACCCCGACAACTTGCTCTACATAACATGAAAGCAACGCAGGGATGGTGTGCTATGAGTACGACAGGAAGGCCTAAATACGAGTAGGGGCCTTGAGGTTTCAGCTCCTAAGTGGCGCTTTGTGCAGTCGCATATAGAGAAGTGTGCCTTGAGGAGGAGATTTAGTTGCGATGTGTTAGCAAAGTCACTAATACCTGCTGGGAGTGCGTTCCAAAGTTTAGGCATGAGGTATTTGAACGCTGCTTGGCCCCTTGAAGTGGCCATTCATGGAACATATAGGAGCCGGGAGCTACCACTCCTGAGGGAGTAGGTGGGTTGTGGTGGGACTGAGGGCAGATGTAAGGTAGGGGGAAGGGACTGTGACCAGAATTTCGCTGTGGTCCTGATGCTGTGGACGTATCTACGGACGTGGAGCGATGTTAGATTGAGGGAGCTGTAGAGGTTGCAGTGATGTGTCAAAATTGTGCAGTCAAGGGCAAAGCGACAGAAGGAGTCGTGAGAGGGTCAAGGCTGGCTAGGGCCAACTTGGGAGCAGCGCTGTATACTGTATCCCTGTAGTCCAGTATCGGGAGGATCATTTTTGGACAATTATCTTGCGGGTTGCCAGAGGTAAGCTACCCTTGTTCCGATATACGGCTCCTAGTTTTGGGTGCAGCTTTTTGTGGATCGAGTCGATGTGAGTGGAAAAGTCAAGGTGCTGATCGAGCCAGACCCCGAGGTATTTGAAGGAGGTGCAGGTCTCTAGAGGAGTTCCCTCAGTGGTGAAGAAAGTGGGGGTAGAAAGGAGTCTGGAGACCTTTGCCTTGTCCCAAAAGTTAGGGAGACTGTTTTGTTGGGGTTAAGAAAAAGTTGGATTTGAGCGAAACCAATGCTGTACCGCATAAAAATCTTGTTGGAGAGTAGAGGCCACTTCATCAGGGGAGGGGCCTGTTGCGTACAGTATGGTATCATCGGCGTACAGGTGTATGGATGTGTGCATGCAGACTGAGGAAAGTTAATTTTGGGAAACTTGAGAAGAGTAACGGGCTGAGGACCGAGCCTTGTGGGACCCCAGTAGTAACAGGGAAGGGGGGAGAAGGTGTTGGGTCCAATTCTTACTGATTGAGTTCTACCAACCAAGTAAGATTGAAACCAACTGGTGGCATCACCAGAGTCCGGTGCTAGAGAGTTTGGATAGCAGTAGGGGGTGGGAGACAGTGTCGAAGGCTTTAGCGAGGTCGACGAAAAAGACTGAGGTGGTGTGCCCTTTATCCATGCCCATGAGGATGGCTTCAGTGAGCCTTAGCAGGGAGGTTATGGTGGAGTGCGATTTCCTGAAACCTGATTGGTAGGGTGTAAAGAAAGAGGTGGAGTCAAGGAAGGAGGAAAGTTGGGCTGGGACAAGGCGCTTCTGTATTTTGGCAAGGATGGGGAGTAGGGAGATTGGGCGGTAGTTACCCGGTGACAAGGGGTCTCCACCTTTTGGGAGGGGGATGATAGTGGCATACTTCCATTCGGATGGTACGTCGGCAACAGAAAGAAAGAGAGATTGAACAGCGCAGCCGGTGGGGTGGCAGGGGAAGATTGGTGTAACATTTTGAATCGAGCCCTGAAGGGCACTTGCCTTTTGAGGGGTTGAGAGATCACAGGGCTTTCAGCACAGTGAGCGGGGTAACATGACGGAAAGAAGAGCCAGTAGTCCTGGGAGGATGTTGGCATCGGGTAGGTGCAATCGTGGGGGGTGAGGTATGGAGGTTATGACAGAGGATGCACAACTGGTGAAGAAAGTGTTGAAGACAGAGGCCACTTTAGCTGGTTCAGTGACAGTGGAGCCTTCTACATTAAGGGTTGTGGTGGGGGGTTGAGCAGTGGGAGAGAAGAGTGACTTGATAGTTTTCCCGAAATTAGTTGGGTGATTTAGGTTAGTATTGAAAGATGCCTTGAAATAGTTGCCTTTGGCTTGATGGATTTGGCTAGTGCAGGAATTACGCAGGGAACGGTATAGTTGGAAGTGCCGCCTGGGTGCCTGTTGCCTTGTACTTTTTCCAAGCATGGTCCTGGCATGGAATTGGGCAGTGAGTTAGGCAGATACCCAGGGCAGGTGGGCACCCTTACCCTCTTTCTCCGTAGGGGAGCGTGGGTGTCCCATACTGCTAGGAAAGTATCCTTTAAGAATTTTAGGGCTGAATTGTGGGAGAAAGCCTGGTAGATGAAAGACCAGTCTGTTTGTGCCAGGTCCCTTAGAAGCGCATCCAGATTGAGAGCTTTGTATGACCTAGTGAACAGCATTCTTGGTGACGGTGCTTTGGGTCTGTATATTTTTCTTACAGCGTGTATTATGTGGTGATCACTTAGGGAGTCAGGGAGGAGTCCAGTCCGGCTTCGACCCGAAGCAGTAGTTTGCCTCCCAGTGGAGGCTAGGAGGTATTGAGACGTCTGCCTTCCATACATGGGGAGGTGGGTCACGGTGGCCGTTGGAGTGGCGCGCATGGGAGCATGTGTGCCTCCCCTGGACGTCATTGCAGGCCTGTGCCCGCTGATGGGAGAGGGGAGTAACTTCACAGAACAAAGAAAAGCCCTGGATCCTGGATAGGGATGTCACTCTCGCACCATGCCCACCGTTGGATCCTGCCCTCCTGGGTCCCTGAAGCCAGCCCATCTTCACCTCCACCATCAGGCCATTAAATTCATGTATGGGAGCACGAAGGCACTGAAGGTAGCCCCACCCCAGGGGTGCAAGGGGGGAGGGCTTGCCTGAGAGGTGCGTCGCAGGTGGGTCACTGGTCAGGGGGCTCTCACGGCAGGGAGGCTCTCAGACCAGGCCAGATCAGTTGGGTGACAGAGAGGTCCAGAAACTGGTGACTGGAGGGTAAAAGAATAACAAACACAAAGGATGTGATAAAATGACACATTCCTTGATTTAGCTTCTAGTGCAGCAGGAGGCAGACTAGGTGAACCGTTGATCTTTTCAGCTGTAAAGTTGCCATGTTTCTGTGTTTCTTATTAAAGAATAAAAAGAAATGAGAAACAATAGCAAAGTTGTTCCCAGAGGTGTCTGTAGGCCTTTGTAGATCAGCATATTATGACCTTGATGAAGCTGTTCTGTGATAGGCAAAGAATGCAGAGCCATATAAATAGTTGTGTTTTCTGGCAGGCTTCCTTCCCAAGTAGTCATTTTATAGCATACTGCTGTTTAGAGAGGATAACTAGTGATAAGGCTGTTTTTTTTTTGTGAATTGGAAATGCAGCTCCTTTAACTAGAATTTGAATTTAAGACCATTTAGGAGGAGGAAATTTATGGAGTGACTAAAATGTCATCATTCTGGTTCCCCAGAATGTTGTAGCTCCCAGAACTTGGGAAAAGAAACGGCAGTGACAAATGCAGTTTGATTTTTTTTATGTATATGTGTGTGTACAGTATGTATTTATTTCAAAGATTTTACCAGGAAAGATGTACTTAGCTGGTAGCAGCTCATTTCAGATGCATCGGGGGTTATAAAATACATAAAATAGAAATAAATCTATAAAAATAAACAAGACAATATATAAGAATAAATTAACAGCCAGAAAGTTGCATACAGTAAATTGTTGAACTGGCAAAAGAACAAATACATACATATCAAAATGAGGAACAGAGGAATGACTGATGCAACGATGCTATGGAAGTTGGAAGTGCCAAAGTCCGTGATTGGGAGTTACGGGTGAAAGGGGAACAAGGCAGTATTGAAAGCAATTGCAGGCGCGAGTAAAGAAATAATTGAGAGATTTAAGAGCAGTAAAGGAAGGAGCAAAGTGAATAGAAGGGGGGAGAGAATTCTATAGATTAGGGAAATAAAATGAGAAGGCAGCTTGACCCGCACTGGATTTCATATGAGTGAGAGGAAGTAATGCGAAGAGAGTAAAAGGGCAAGGGAGAAAAGGAGGAGAGGCAAGATATGCGGCGAGAGAGCCAAACCAAAATTTGGAGATGAAGGAAACGCAGTGGGTAAGGCACCTGGCATCAAGAGAGAGGAGGAAGAGGGAAGAATACAGGGTAGAGTGATATGTACACATGGATTTATCAAGGATAAAGTGACAAAGGAAATAAAGAGGGTCTAGTCTTGCTAAATTGTTTTTTGGAGCAGCACTATAGGCAATGTCTCTAGACAAAAATAGGCAAGACCATCTTAGTGAGGATTTCTCTGCATGCAGGAAGAGGAATGCTTCTCATTTCTGTATAGTGTCCCATGTTTGGGGTGGAGCTTCATGTGGATAGCATCCACATGAACAGAAAAATCTAGATGGCAGTCAAGCCCAGACCCCAAGGTACTTAAAGGAGGAAACATCTTCAATAGTTGCACCATCAGTGGTATGAAAGGAAGAAAGGGGGAGGACTGTAGCAGGTCTCTGTCTAGTGCCAAAAGTCCTAGAGACTGTGTTCTAGCATTGGGAGATAACTGGTCATCTCAGAACCAAAGCTGGATATTGTTAAACTCCAGTTGGAGTTGATTTGTGAGGTCAGGGACAGAGGAGCCAGAAGCAGAGAACCATACCATCTACAGATATATGTATTGAGACAGAGGAACTGGACATGGAGAAAAAAGAATTGGGCCCAAGACAGCCCCTAAGAGGACACCTGAACTTATTGGGGGGCAGTAAGGGAGTCTTCAATATGGAAAGCTTGCAACCTGCCCTCAGGATAGGAGTGGTGCCACTCAGCTGAAGATACTGAGATTCTAGCTGCCTTAAGCTTGTCCAGGAGAATGCAGTGGGCTACAGTGTTGAAAGTTTTGGTCGTGTGGACAAAAATTGCTGAGTTGACAAGGCCCTGATTCATGCAATATAAGCTAGCATCAGTGAGCTGAAGGAGAGAGGTGGAAGTGGAATAAGACTTTCTAAATCCAGCCTGGAAAGTAGTAAAGGAGACTGAAATAAGAAGAGGAGAGAGTTGGGAAATTGACTTATTTCACCTGTGCAGGGCTCGAAATAACCGGCTGTCCACCTGTCTGGGACAGCTGGTTTTCACCTGGGACAGCTAATTCTGCCTTCCTGCCTGTCCCTGGGACAGGCGCTTTAGTACCGCAGAGCTACTAATGCTAAATCCTCACCATCTTTTCTGCAGCATGTTCTGGGGCTGGGGTGGGCAGTAGGACCCAGTCGTGTCAGGAGCTGAAGACTAGCTGGGAGGAGGCCGCACATGGTGTCCGCCCCACCACCCTGCCCATCATTGCCAATGCCATCAGTCAGATGATTTACCATGCTTCAGTCACCTGGCGTCTGTCTGTCTGCTCTGGTGGTCCTTGCGAGGCGGGAACAGCTGGTGTAAGAAATGGCGTTCTCGTCAATCGCGCATGCGCAGATCATTGTTACACATGCGCGGTTGATGTTTTACTACTCGCTCTGCTCATTCTCGGTACAGATCTCATAGGAGAAGGACGTCGAGAGCAGTGTTTTGTAGTTTACTTGCTAGGGGCCAACGCTTCAATTTACTGACTACATTCTACCAGACTGCACTAAAAAGCATTTGCCTGTCTGTCTAGGCCACCCTAGCAACTGAAGAAAAAAAAAATAGACTGTCTGGCGAAGGAAGGGATAGCAGTCTCTGGGAGCTTGAACTTCTGATTTCATTATAAAAGGGGGAAAAGCCTTAAAAAATAGTTAAGGCAGGGCTACCTTCCTCTGAATGTAGGCTGTTCTCTCCACATAGTTGAAAAGAGGAGAGGGAGTGGGACTGAATTAAGAAACAATGTAATTCTAATCTCTCACTTAGAGGGAAAATATATAAAAAAAAAAGGCTCTTGCTCTGTATTGTCTGTGTAAATTTGGGGAAAAATTAAGGGAACATCCAAGGCTATACCTTGAGGGCTGTGTGTACTGGCTCTCTGCACGGAGTGAGGAAGGATTGAATGAAGATAAATAATTGTAAGAAAGACTAAAGAAGTATAAGAACTATAAAAGTATTAGGGAGGACAAAGACAAGGCAGCAGCCAGGGGGCGCTATATTGAGAAAAGAAAAAGAGAAAGACCTCCACTCCAGTCAGTGTTGGGGTACAGCCTGCAGCAGAAGCCTAAAGAAGGAAAATATAAAGCCCTTTTCAGGGCTCTCCCGGTGCTCTGCTTAAAGAAGTCCACCCAGAATGTGCAAAAACATATGTTATGTAGAGTGTTTTGATATGTATGTTAAGTCCTAGTATGTTCTTCCCTCTGTCTGCTATTAGGAGTTTTTCCTAAATTAGCCTGCTAGCTGTATGGTAGTTTTACGACCCCTGGGGATTTCCATCACAAATAGGTTTATTGGCTTGCTTTCTCCTACGATGCACCCTGGTTCATGTGACAGTGATGCAGCTATGCCCTAGATTTAGCAGGGTCTGTCACAGCTCAGCCACAAAGATAATTACTTTCAGAGAAGATGTCACATTGCTACATTTTGGGTGAGTGTAATCATTATTATTTTTTGATACTAGTACCTTGTCCTGCTGTTACAACCTATAAGGTGATGTTCAATTTTTGCTACTTAGTACTGGTGCAAAAACTGAAAGTGACTGAGAGGAATAGAGTAAACAGTGACATGATTCACACACACACAGCAGAGCATAGCAGGACAAGGTACTGATATCAAAAAATAATGAATACACTCACCCAAAATCTAGCAGTTTGTCTTCTCTGGAAGAAGTATTTTCTCTGTGGCTGAGCTGTGACAGACCCTGTAACAAGACACTGGCTTACTGCAGGGGCAATTAGACATCACACCAAAGGGCCCTCTGGGAAGACTAGAGGCCATAAAAGAAACCAGAATGGCAACCTCCAAGGACAATAAAACAGTTAGGGAAAGTTAGAAAAAACATCTCTCACAACCAGAGGAAAAGAAAATGCTGGGAACTGGTTAGAACACAGAAAGACTACTACATATCTTTTTCTGATGTTAACATAGTTTTCCTTTAACTATTTTTGTTGAGGCCAGTTTGTAATAATAAAAAAAAAAATTTAAAGCACAAACAGCAGCTCTGTTTGTGAACTGCATGTCAATGGGAGAGGAGGAGTGTTACTGGATTTAGATACCCCATCTCACTAGAAAGTGGAAACAAATAATTAAAACACTTTTCAAAGCTTCTGTGGGGAAAAAAAGAAGGGCTCCCTTGAGGGAGTTATCCACTGTGCTCTGTGTGTCCTTGGAGGAGGTGACTGACTTGGGACTGAAATAAACTGAGACTCTCATCTTGCTGAAAAATGGGGAGTTTACCCCTTTCAGAGTTTGCTGTGTAGTACTTGCCCTAGCCTTGCCAAGCAGCCCACAGGACCCTTGTGATATTTGAATGGAAAGGAGGGGGACTCTGATCTAAAAAAAACAAAAAAAACAAAAACACTGCACTAGTTAGTAACTGTACACAAAATAAGAAACAGACCTCTGGAGACTTGGGGTGCAGGCTGCAGCAGAAACCTAAACTAGGGCTCTGAGCTGTGGAGAGGAGTGGGTGGGACAAGAATAAAAAAATAAGTGTGTGACAAGAATTCAAGGAAGGGGGATTGAATTAACCTTTATCACTGCATACTATTACAGGTCAACGGCCAACAGGAGTGACAGTAACACAAGCACAACCCACCAGAGTGTTCTCTAAGCTAGTGGAGAAATCCTAAATAAGGAGAGAAAAAATAAAAATCCCCTTTTTCAGGGGTTTTGAGAAATTAAACCACCTTATCTGATCATCAGTCTGTCTGTCTTCTGTCTAGTGTGTACTCTGTTTAATTACACTATGTCAACAGACTTTGCATCCACCTGACCTAACCAAGCAAAAACCAAAAAGAGAAAAAAATGTCTCTGTTAAAGTTTGGCTTTAAAAAAATTACTGCAAAGCCTTTAGCTTGTTCAAGCCAAGGGTGAGATGAAAGTTTGGATTCGTCTCTGGGTACTCCTGCTACTCCATAAGTGACAGACTCGGTAGCACCAACTACTCAAAATCAATCAATCAATCAATCAAAATCTTTATTTATTCAAGCGAACATCATTGAGCAAAGCTCATTTACAAGATGGACCTGAGTGGTCATACAAATGAGGATACAAGTATTATTACATAGACAAGAATAGAATAAATAGCAATACAATGGCATGAAATGATTATATACAACAATTTACATATATACAAGTAACAATAGAACCATTTAGCCTGTAGGGAAAAAAAGAGGACAAAGGTATAGCAGTCCTAAAATATAAGTTATATGGTCTAAACTAGTTTTTAAGTGAATATAATAGGTGATTAGGAAGAAAGAAATTGAGTTAATATAATGGATAGAAAAAGGGAGGTTTAGTTGGGTCAGATAGGTGGGGATTATGCTTTATAAAGCAATTGCAGAGCTCTGGAAAAAGAAGGAGAACAATCTTTTGAAGGATGCCAGAGGTAGTAGGCTATCTAGCTTCATGGATTTTTGGAGAGAGTTCCATGCAGCTGCTAAGGAATAGCTGAAAGCAGCCCTCCCATACCGGGTGCAGGCATTGGGGACCTTTAATGTGATGAGTTTACTGATCCTTAAGGTGTATGGCCTGGTTGTAATTTGGGTAAAGCAATCAGTGATATAGGTCGGTAGTTTGCCTGTTAACGCTTTGAGTATCCAGATAACAGCATTCCTATTTCTTCTGTGTTGCAATGATGTCCAGTTGACTGCCATATAAAGGGAGCAATGATGGGTGTTGGAGGGAAGGTCAGTAATAAATCTTATGGACCTGTGATACAGGGTGTCCAGCTTATGTAAGAGATGACTTGAACAATGGCAGTAGAGAAAATCAGCATAATCAATGAGGGATAGGAATGAGGCCTGAATTAACCTTTTTGGAATCACTGTTTAGGTAATGTTTTATTCTAAAAATAGTCCGAGCCTCTGTCTTAGCTTTTAAGTAACTCTTCAATATGGACAGAATAGTCAAGCCTGTTATCTATCCAGACTCCAAGGTATTTGAAGTTATCAACAAATTCAAGTTTCTCTCCAAGTAAGGTGGATATATGTAGGGTGTTGGATGCTGGGGTAGTGGTAGTACAACTCTTTGTGGTAACGAACATAGCTTTTGTTTTTTTTTTGCATTTCATACTCACCCACCATTGTGGCCACAGATGTGACAACTAGTTTCAGTGGTAGTGCCACAGTGTTGATACGCCAGCAACTCTGGACACACCTGTCATAACTGAAAGTGGGACAAAAAGAAAAAGGGGGTTCCAGGAGACCTGGAAGAAACCTAGGGAGTGGCTGCTATATGAGCCTGATGTGGGCATGATCTGCCCATATTGCAAAAAATACTTGAGAGACCAACACTGTCATCACTGGCTGTAAGAGCATGAGACTTGAAAATGTACGTGCTCACGAACTCCTCAAACCTCAATGAAAAATACTGTAACACATATCCTTCCAACTTAGCAACAGAATGAGGAATAATACAAATGGAAAAAAATGAGGCGACACAAGTGGTACATTTGTTTAGAACAACTCTTTATTTGATTAATTCATAATGCCCATTCAGATTTCCCTGGCATACTAGAATTAAAACATGTAAATGGTGCAAATGTCAGTCAGTTATAGAAGTGACAAACAGGCAGCAACGTTCGTACATTTTATTTCAGAATCAATAAGGATAAAATATGCAAAACTGGTTAATAGTAACACTTTTATCTCTGTCCTGTGTGACTCAAGCACTGATGCCTCAGTAATAGAAGAGGAAACAGTCTATATTAGGACAATAGAAAATTTCCGTCCAGTTAACAAATTTGTTTCCCTTCAGCCAGTCTCTATTCCAAATGGTGAAAGCATTTATAGCTCAATGGGTGATGCCTTAGAATTCACCTTGGACTGTAAAGACTGGAGAGAAAAAATAGTTGCTTTTGGATCTGATGGGGCACCTGTCATGTTAGGTAAAGTGACTGGGGTGTTTGGCAGGATTTTGAAAGATGTGCCTCATTTGTTAGGGATTCAGTGCAGTGCCCACAAGTTGGAGCTTGCTATAAAGCAATCGGCAGCATCTATTCCATTCATGAAAACCACTGATGAAGCCTTAATGGGTATCTGTAAAATATACCATAAGTCTCCCAAAAACTGGGCCGGTCTCAGAGTTGGCTAGTAATATGAGCTACACCATTCACAAACCAGTTAACGTGTCAGGAACCTGGTGGGTTGCACAGAGAAGGGAGAGCTCCGTCTGCTATTCTATCCAGCTACAAGGCCTTGGTTGTACATTTACAGCACATTGCTTCCACAGCAGGGCAAACAAGAGGCCAGTGGGCTGCTCAA
Source organism: Neoceratodus forsteri (assembly GCA_016271365.2). Classification (NCBI taxonomy): domain Eukaryota; kingdom Metazoa; phylum Chordata; order Ceratodontiformes; family Ceratodontidae; genus Neoceratodus; species Neoceratodus forsteri. The sequence goes on from CM057458.1 coordinate 233,028,350, forward strand.
AACAGTAAGTACTGAGAGATTTGTCCTCTTTACTCAGTTTCTGGCCGAATACTTTTCTATCATGATGGCCTTCAGTCTAACTCTGCAGAGAGATAGCTTAACAGTAGAAACAGTAGTCCGTAAGGTTGAAAGCACAGTGATCTGGCTAGAGAGCTACCCTGTGCAGGACAAACTTGACAAAGTCTGTAATTAATTGCTCTTGCTCCCTGACCCAGCTGACAGTGACACTAGCACAAGTCGACTGACTGGCTCAGTATCGTTGATCTGATATCTTCCTTAACTTAGAAAGAGGATATTGTATAGATGGAACTAAGCAGGCAGTGTTGCGTGATATTACGAACCTCCTTTCATCAACAACTGAAAATAACTCATGATTTTCAAATTTTAAAACAAAGTCCTACAGTCATTCAGGATATTTAACCCATTACAGGTACCAGATAAGCGACCAGCTAGCCCTTTATGGCAGTGAGGAAGTCAGAACCCTCATATTGCATTACAGTGACGTACTCAAGAAACACAATCATAATGTAAACTTGATTGAAGCTCAATGGTTAGAGCTTAAACCACGTATGAAAAACATCACTGAATGATTCTCCGAAATTTCACTGTTTGGATTTCTGGCAAAAAATTCTCCATAATGATGCATGTAAACAACAGGGATTCCCTGATATTCTGCTCTTAGTCACTATAGCTCGACTGATCCCAACCCAAACTACAGTAGTTGAGAGAGGATTCAGCTTGATGAGCAGAGTGAAGTCTGACTGGCTGTCCTGTCTGTCTCCTGTGACTACATCTGAACTAATGTGTCAAGCTGTCGGATGCTAGCGTTGCTACCATAACACTATGGTTCAAATCTGGAAAACAAAAGAGAAGACCTCATGTGAGACCATATGGCTGCAAAGATTCAAGTTCTGATTCAGAAATAGACTAGACTGGACTCTGTCAGTGTTTTACCTTGAGAAATAACCCCCCAAAAGCAACAGTTTTCTCTGTTTCCACTTTACAGTCCATTTTATGTTTTCAGTTCAAAATTCATGTCACCACAATGTGGACAGATAAAGCTTTGGCTGGACAGGCAAAATTTAAATATCACCTGTCCCTCAGACAGGCATCTCAAAAAAAAAAAAATATTTCTAGCCCTGCACCTGTGCATATACTGCACCTATAATCTGTAGATGTCAAGATGGTGCCGGGATCTGTCACCGCTCCCTGAGATCACTGTTCATTTCTATGCAATTTACTCATTGTCAACATGATGGCAGAAAAAGGGAGATGCTGCTGGTGGGAGACTTCACTCTACCGGATGTAGATTGGAGCCTCCCAGCCATGGCCTCCATTAGAAGTAGGGCCATTCTTGGTTTCCTGCAGGGGGCATTTCTCAGGTAACTAGTCAGAAAGGACACTTGAGTTGGGGCAGTACGGGACTCGGTGCTCACAGACGGGGACAGCATTGCAAACGTCAAGATTTGATGCCATCTGGGGACCAGCGATCACCATACAGTGTGGTTTAACATAAAGACTGGGACAGAGACAAACCAAACAAGGATGAGGGTCTTGGACTTCAGGAGGGCAGATTTTTTAGAAATGGAGGAATGCCTCAGAGATGACCTAGCCGGAGGGTCAGTGCCTGGGTGGGGTGGATAAACAGTAGCCCAAATTAATGGATGACATAGTGAAGGCAGAAAATCTCTGTGTGAAAAAAGAGAGCAAAACAGGAGGAAAGAGACCATTTTGGTTCTTGAGGGAAATAGCTGTGAAGGTAAACGCTAAAAGGGGTGGCATTTAGGAGGTGCAAGAAGACACAAGGGGAAGAAGATAGGGAAGCATACCAGAAAAAAGCAGAGGGAAACAGGAAGGGCAGTAAAGGGGCACAAAGGTACATATAGGAAAGGACAGCCAAAGGGGTAACTAAATGGTACAATATCTTTTTAGATAAATAAAAGAGGAAATGGGGGAGAATGAGGTTAAGAATGATAGAGGGAAACTGCAGGAGGAAGATTAGGAAAAAGCAGATCCTAAACTTATACTTCTGCTCAGTCTTTACAATGTAGGGTGAGGGGAACAGATCACACAGAAGCAGCAGTAACACCAGGGGGATAGTCACAAGCCTGTTCATTGTGGAACGAGTCCTAAGAGGAACAAATATGAATAGAAGAGAGAAAGAAGTGCCTCAGCTGGGACTTGAACCCAGGCCGCCTGAAATACCAGGGTTTTAAATAATTGATTAGCAGTTTTTTCCTTGGGACAATGCTAACTGTACAAAAAGTATTTATATAGGTTTTCTAGAAGTGTTATGTTTGTTAAACACAGTGAGGTAAGTGCTATGCATTTTCACAAAGTTTTAGCACTTTTATGAGCAAAACGCTAATCAATTTTTGGAGTTAAATAAAACCCTGAATACTCTTCTGATTGGGCTACCAGATGCTTCTCCAAGGAAACTGGACCATCCCGCACAGTACTCTTTCTCTAATGCACAACCTGGTGCTGCACAGATAATTACTGAGAGGACTTGCGAATCTGAAAAGTGGATAAGGCTTTGGGGGTAGGAGGAAGTAAGCTGTTGGTTAACTAGGATCTGCAGCTTATCTGTTAGGTAGGAAAATGGGCAGACTAGGTGGGCCAAGCGGCCTTTATTTGCCGTCAAATTCTATGTTTCTATGTTTTAACTAACGGACTACCTGGAAAAACACAATCTCTCATGCCCACAACAACATGGCTTCAGAAAAGGTCATAGCACCTCTTCTGCATTACTGGAGTTCACTTGTGCACTGCACGGCACATTGGATATGGGTCACTTAAGCGGGGCAGTATTTGTAGATCTGACCAAGTCCTTTGACACAGGCCACCATTGTCTGCTGATCCAACAACTCCAGCATTTAGGACTCTCTCCTGACACTGTCTCATGGTTCAACAGCTATCTGCAAAACAGATCTCAATGAGTCAGAATTGCTGGGACACTCGGACCTCAGACCAGTCTGATCTGGAGTCCCTCAGGTATCCATCATGGGTCTGTTACTCTTCAGCCTTTCTCTTAACACGCTCCTGAAATCTTGCACTGAACAGATTATCCTCTATGCTGATGACGCTGTTATCTTCTCGTCCCACAAGGACCCTGTGCTCCTGCAGACCAATCTTCAGCAAGGCTTTGCCGCAGTGGAAAACTGGTTTGTTCATCATAAGCTTGTCCTCAATCATAAAAAAACCAAAGTAATGGTCCTTAACAGCTCTCAAAACAGGCATAGATCTTACCCCCTAGCCATCTCTACCAGCAGTGGAGGCACCCTTGAGCAAGTGCAGTCTTTCAGATACCTAGGGTTATCCCTGGACTCAAATTTCTCCTATGGGGCACACGCAGACAATGTTGCCAAATCGGCAAATATGCGCCTAGGCCTACTTTACCGACATAGACAACACCTTACTGCAGATGCACTGAAGATTGCCATCCAAAGCTTGGTGGTCTCCATCATTGATTATGGTCTTATAATCTATGGCTTTGCCTCTGCCACTGCCCTGAGACTAATTTTAACATCACTTAACAAGGCCTGCAGGCTTATCTCTGGTGCTCATCGTCTCACTCATACATGTGACCTGTATGCCAGATCTGGCTGGCTTCAACTTTCAAATCACATAAAATACCAAACCTGTATTATGGCAAAGTAACCATGAGCCTTGCTCCGCCAGGAGTCCAAGCACTGCTTAGTTCTAGACTAAAGCCAAGTAACACCAGGGGCTCTGAATACTATCTTCTTCAGGTCCCCTGCCGTCTCATCTCTCAGGGCCAAAGATCCTTTGCCTTCAGTGTGTCTAGCTGGTTAAATGTGCTCAATCCTGACATCTCCTCCACTACCACCCTTGGCTCATTCAAACATAAACTCCACCTCCACCTTACTAACTCTAGTTTCTTTGAATGCTACCTATAATCTCCTCAGCCCTCTCGTTTTTGTTCCCTCTATCACCTACCACATCTCCACCCCCTCCTTTTCCTCTGTTACTTTTTTATTTCTTCTTTCTTTGCACCACTCCGGACTCTTCCCGCCTTCACCCCCCACCGCCTCTTCTGAGCCCTCAGTGATCTTTCCCTTTTTGTTGATTAGTTTCAGCCTGCTCCCAGTTGATGACCATGCCCTTTGGCTGCAATTCCTGCCCTCTCCAGCTTCGCTCCTCACATTTATCTTCATCTTCCACTCTCCCTCCTACTTATCCCTCTGTTACTCTGTGTTCCCATGTATACATTCTACTTATTCTAGCTAGTGTATTGATCTACCATTGTAAACTAATATGCCAACCGTTACTCTTCAGCCTTTTTCTTAACACGCTTCCGAAATCTTGCACTGAACAGATTATCCTCTATGCTGATGACGCTGTTATCTTCTCCTCCCACAAGGACCCTGTACTCCTGCAGACCAATCTTCAGCAAGGCTTTGCCGCGGTGGAAAACTGGTTCATTCATCATAAGCTTGTCCTCAATCATAAAAAACAAAACAAAGTAATGCTCTTTAACAGCTCTCAAAACAGGCATAGATCTGGAAGGGGACAGGATCAGTTGTGTTCCAGGACAGTAGTTGCTGCTTGTTGTTTTTACAGGATTTCTTGTGGATTTTACTTGGTAGGTTATTTCTTTTCTTTCTTACTTCTAAGGGGCTAGCAGGGTATTGTTTTGGGGACTGTTGGAAGTTTGAAAACTGGTTTGGTGGCTGTAAGTGGGCTCATTTGTTGGATGTTTCACTGTGTAACAGGCCGCGCTGGTGGAGGCCTATTTCTTCTGATTTAAAACCTATTTGATGGGATTTGCTTGGGGCTGGTTCTTTGGCTGCTGGGCTTGGAGGGGCAGATACAGGGCTGATACACTCTCCCGAGAGTCGGGTGTAGGCCCAAGACCCTCCCTCCCCAGAGCTCTAAGTTATAGGGGAACACCTGCCCTGCAATTGGAGGAAAAGGCTGCAGGTGCAGCTCATGTAGTTCTAGCCACTGGGAGTTGGATTTAAAGGCTGGGAGAGAGGAGCTTAGAGAGTTGTTCATTTCCCTTATAAGTTTACTGTGTTGTACTACACCTAGTAACAGGGTTACCAGTTAACTGTGGGACTGTATCTAGGATTAGTGGGTGACCTGATCAGGCAGTAGGGGTGTATCTTGGACTAGTGGGGAACCTGGTGGCTCACCCAAGGAAACCTACTTGGAGGGGGATGGGACCACACGTCATTAAGGCCAGCATCTTTGGGAGGATGGTGGGGTGCACAGGGTGTGGAGCAGCCATGATACTGAACTGGGCTTGGAAGTTCGGTGGTTGTCCAGTGTGCTACCAGCTGGCACAGTTTAGGGAGGAGGTTGCGGGGATTAGGAGACAGCTGGGGGAATGGGGGAGGTATGGTTGGGGAAGGGGGGCAGGGGATCTCTCACGGGGTTGCACCAAGCACTAGGGGCAGGGGCATAGGGAATGGAGTGTAGGAGAATACTCAGGGGTCACATAGGGACCCTGGCAGAGGGGGCCCAAAAGGAGGACATTACCAAGGAAGCAGGCAGGTAACTGGGGACCCTCACAAAGGGGGGCCAGAGGGACAACATTCTCTGGGAAGTAGGTAGATGGCTGGGGCTGGACAGAAGGAAGCAAGGCGGGGAGGCGAATCGGACCTTATGCTCAGTAACCGCTTCAATTCTCTTATTCTGCTTGAGGATGAGGGGTGATGTAGCCACGAATGGCTGGAGATGGAAAGGGAGTGGGGGGCAGGAGGCGGGGTCTGGATAGCAGGAGGAACAGGGTCAGCCTGGAATGCAGGAAAATGGGGAGAGCAGTGAATCAGAGCAGGAGGGGCAGGGGGAAGAGGGAGGAAAGTGCAAGAAGGACCAGTTGGGAGAAAAGGGCAAGGAGAAGGACCAGAAGTACAAGGAGGATACAGTAAAGGGAGCTGAGGGTTTAGACCAGGGGAGCATGACAAGCAAGGAGGGACTAAACAGAGACAGGAAGGAAGGGAGGGAGGACGAGCCAGGCTAGTTTAACGGATAGGGGAGAAGGACCAGTCGCGAGCAGTGAGGAGGGAGTTAGCGAGGTACAGAAGGATACTCAAGAGGAGGAGAGGCATAGGATCGGAGGGGGGTGGCCAGGGTAAATAAGGAGGGGGCGGCATGTGGCACCCAGATAGGGAGAGGAACAAGGAGCCGGCTGGGTGGAGGGGCCATTAGAAAGGATGAGGGACATGGAAGGGGGATGGAGGAAAAGGAGCGGTCAGAGTGCTCCTGTTGGGGGATTCTATGATCAGGGGTATCAAATGGGATAGGGAGGGAGAAGCCTGGCCATTTAGAACAAAATGCTTCCCTGGACTAACGATGCACAGGGCCAAGCACGAGGTATATCAGCTGGCAAAGGATTGTGGGGGTTCCCCGGACATACTGGTCCACCTGGGTACAAATGACATTGAGGGAAATAGCGAGCTAGAGAGACAGGCAAGATTCAGGGAGCTCGCCAGGGTCTGTCATGATATAGGATGCACAGTTTCCTTCTCAGAAATCCTGCCAGTGCCAAGGGCTAGTGGAGAACACAAAAGGAAGATTAGGGAGATAAACCAGTGGCTCAGGGAGTGGTGTGAGGCCAGAGGGTATGGGTTGATGGGGGATTGGGGGGAGACCTGGGAGGATAAGGAGCTGTATGCTAGAGAGAGGCACCATCTCAATTTGGAGGGGAGGGGAATCCTTAAGTTGAAAATAGAGGGGTTCATTGGTGAAAATTGGGGTTTAAACTTGTGAAAGTGGGAGAAAAGGCTGTCAAGGGGGTGCCGATAAAGGAGGCACTCTGTCTCCACCCTCCTGGGGAGCTGGAGGAATGCAGGAAAAGGCCAACTGGTAAAGTACAGACCAGGGGAAAACAGAATCCCATGGAACACGAGCGGGGGAAATGGAAGTATAAGAAAGGATGGAAGGTAGTCCTGCTAAATGCCAGGAGCTTGGGCAGTAAAATGCCTGAGCTCAGGTGATGCTAACTGAGGGAGGCGGTGGATGTGGCAGCGGTCACTGTGACCTGGGCCACCGCAGGATTCTGACTGGGACCTGAACCTGGAGGGGTTACACTGTTCAGGAAGGACAGGGGGGAGGGAAGGGGAGGAGGGGTAGCAGTGATAGTCAAAAACTGCATTGGGATAGGGGGAGTAGAGGAGGCGGAGGGAACCGTGGAGGCGCATTTGGTTCACCTTGATAACGGGGGCAAGAGAATAAAAATAGGAGTGGTGTACAGACCCCCTGCACTGCCGGAGGAGCTGCAGGAGAGTCTGGTGGCAGATGTTGGGAGAGACTGCAGACTGGACAGGGGAAGGGTGGTGGTGTTGGGGGGACTTAAACATGCCAGGAACAGACTGAGAGACTGACATCCTCGGTGGCCAGGGAACAGAGGTTGTTGGATGTCTTAAGACGTTCCCTAACTCAGCAGGTGGGGAACCGACCAAGAAGGTGTGGGTACTGGATGTGGTCCTGCAGACAGTGACCAGATTGGGAGCCTGGAGGTAAGGGACCGTTATGGGAGTGACCATGCCACGGTCTGGTTCTGCCTGGACCTAGGAGGGGTGGAAGGCTGCACAAAGACGGAGGTAACTGACTTCAGGGGGGCGGATTTTAAGGAAATGGGAAGGATCCTTAAGGAGCATTTGGATGGGATTGGGTCAGACATGGACGCTGATAGTAGGTGGGAAATCATCAGGAGAGGGGTGCAGGATGCTACCAGCACCTGTGCAAGAGTAAGACGAAAATGCGGTAGGGCCCAAACCCTGCTGGTGGACCAGGGAGGTCCAGGAGGTGGTGCGGGGAAAGAAGGCAGCCTATAGGCAATTCAAGTGCTCAAGGAGTGAAAGGGATTGAGGGGAGTACGAGCTGATGGCTAGAAGGGCCACTAGGGTGGTGAGGGCGGCTAAGGCAAGGCAGGAGCAGAACCTGGCCAGGGAAATTAGGAGAGGGAACAAGGGGTTCTTTAGATACATTGGGGAAAAACGAAGGGTGAAGGGGCAGATTAGCAGGATTAAATCAGGGGAGAGATGAGCACAAGACCCGGGGGAGCAGGCTGAGGTACTAAATGAGTACTTCACCTCAGTTTTCACCAAGGAAAATGGGGGTGCTGCATCATACATGGGAGGAGACAGTGATATTGAGGTGGGGGGGACCCTTACCAATCGGCGGGTCTGGGGAGAGGGGGAGGCATCACTGGCAGGAGTAGGGAAGGCTAAGCAGGGAGAAGAGGTAGCGGAAGTGGAAATCACAGTAGAGAGAGTGAGGGAAGCCCTCGGGTCCCTTAAGACGGAGAAAGTACCGGGGCTGGATAAATTACATCCCAGAGTGCTGAAGGAACTTACGGATGTCCTGGCGAAACTCCTGGCGGAGCTTTTCACCATTTCTCTGAGGACAGGGTGGGTGCCCCACGACTGGAAGGTGGTGCATATCGTGCCTATCCACAAGGGGATCAAGGGGGTGGCAGGAACTACAGACCTGTCAGCCTGACATCGGTGGTGGGCAAGGTGATGGAGGCATTGTCAAGGAGAAGCTGGGGGACCTGGAAAAGTCAGGGTGCCTGGATGATAGACAGCATGGATTTCGTCCCAGGAAATCATGTCAGACAAACCTTGTGGAGTTTTATGACTGGGTGACAGTGCCTTGGACCTGGGTAGACCAGTGGACGTCCTCTTTCTAGACTTCAGCAAGACATTTGACTCTGTTCCTCATGTGGGCCTGTTGGATAAGCTGGGAGAAATGGGGGTGGGAACCAGATGATCAGATGGATAGGCAGTTGGCTCCAGGACCGGACCCAGAGGGTCGTAGTTGGCGGGATAGTCTCATCCCCAAGGAGGGTCATTAATGGGGTCCCACAGGGATCAGTCCTTGGGCCCCTCCTGATCAACGCCTACGTTTCTGACATAAGGACAGGTATCAGGAGTGAGATGAGTCTCTTTGCGGATGACTCAAAACTGGGGGCAGTGGTGGATGGGGAGGAGGGGAGGGTGGCCCTACAGGGGGACCTGAGGCTCTGGAAAGATGGTCTAGAAAGTGGAAGCTGAGGTTCAATGCAGGGAATGCAAGGTACTCCACCTGGGGCCAGAAACCCGGCCAAGTGTACACCCTGGGGGATGCTACAAGTCTCGATGGCTGAGAGGGACCTGGGGGTGGTGGTGGATGCCAAGATGAACAACTCTGAGACTTGTAGGAGGGCAGCAGCCAAGACCAACAGGATGCTGGGTTGCATCGCCAGGGGGATCACCTCCAGAAGGAGGGAAGTGATACTCCCTCTGTATAACTGCTTGGTGAGGCCGCACCTCGAGTACTGCGTGCAGTTTTGGAGGCCACCCTTAAAGAGGTACATTACCCTCCTGGAGAGGGTCCATAGGAGGGCAACCAAAATGATTTGGGGCTTGGGGGACAGGACTTATGAGGAGAGGCTCGAAGAGCTAAATATGTACCCATTGGAAGAGAGAAGAGACCAATGGGGGGACATGATAGAGGTCTTCAGGTACATGAAGGGGGTAAATTGGGGAGGAACAGTCAGGGTGCTTCGAAGGAAGGAGGGGGCCACTAGAGGCATGGGTGGAAGCTGGAGGGGAAGATTCAGGGAGAAAGGAGGGGTGCTACTTCACCGAGAGGTGGTGGAGCCATGGAATGTGCTGCCTAGGGGCTGGTGGAGGCAGAGATGGTGGAGGGGTTCAAGAGGGGGTGGGACAGGTACAGGGGAAGAGTTCTGGAAGCAAAATCCAATGCAGCGAGAATATCTGGAACTGGGAAGGGAGAAGCCAGAGAAGGCGAGGGGGGCAGCAAGGTCAGCCCCCAGGGTGGGGGCTGACCAAACGAGCAGACGCAAGAGACCGTGTAGGCCTATTCTGCTGGCATTTTAGTATGTCAGTAACTGATTTATTGTTTTGTTTCTATTTCTATAACTTGTATTGTATTCGCTCTGGACGCGAACCTTGTAAATAGCCTGGCTCAAAGGTACTTGTAATCCAAAAATAAAAAACCTTTTATAGGTATATCAGGGAGAGAAGGAAGACCAAGGGAGGGATATTGAGACTTAATAAAGGGGGGCGGGGGGCAGAGGGTGACTGTGAAAAGGCAGAGATACTAAACAAATATTTTTGCTCAGTATTCACAGATAAAAAGGGGGAGGAATCTAAACCAAACAATAGAAACACTCTGGATACAGAAGTTGATACCAACCCGCTTACAGAAGAAGGGGTAATGAAAGAACTCTTAAAACTGAAGGTGGACAAAGCAATGGGGCCTGATGGGATTCATCCCAGAATTCTAAAAGAACTAAGGGTAGAACTAGTGACACCACTGACTACCCTCTTTAACAAATCATGGAGGATGGGGTGGTGCCTGAGGGCTGGAGGAGGGCAGATGTGATTCCATTTCACAAAAGTGGAGCAGGGCAGAAGCAGGCAACTACAGACCTGTTAGTTTAATCTCAGTGATGGGGAAAATGATGGACTCACTTCTGAAGGAAAGAACTGTCTAGTACCTAGAGGCCAGAGGGGCACAGGACCCAAGGCAGCATGGATTCAAAGCGGGAAGGCCATGTCAATCGAATCTAATAGATTTATTTGACTGGGTCACCAAAGTAGTAGATAAGGGAGGGGCTGTGGACCTGTCCTACCTAGACTTTAGCAAGGCATTTGACACAGTCCCACACAAAAGATTACTATACAAGTTAGCCAGCCTGGGAGTGGGTCCCAAGATGGTAGCCTGGGTAAAGAATTGGCTAGAGAATAGGTCACAGGGGGTAATAGTAAATGGAGTCCACTCTGAAGAAAGGGGGGTTACTAGTGGGGTACCGCAAGGTTCAGTACTAGGACCGGTCCTCTTCAATGTCTTTATAAGCGACATTGCAGAGGGACTGGAAGGAAAAGTACTTCTCTTTGCAGACAACAGAAAGATCTGCAACAGAGTTGATACACAAGGTGGGGTGGAAAGGATGAGTAGGGATTTGGCAAGGTTGGAGGAATGGTCAAATGTATTGCAGCTTAGATTCTGTGCTAAGTGCAGTGTAATGCACCTGGGAAACAAAAACCCAGGGGAAGCGTACACAATGAGGGGTGAGGTACTAACAGCAACAAAAATGGAAAGGGACCTGGGGGTAGTAATATCAGATGACCTAAAGGTGGGCAAGCAATGTGAGAGGGCAGTAAGGGGGGCTGGGGGGATACTGGGATGCATAGGGAGAGGCATCACCAGTAGAAAACAGGAAGTTATCACTCTGTACAGGCAACTGGTGAGACCCCATCTGGAGTACTGCATGCAGTTGCAGTTCTGGAGACCCAGTCTCCTCAAAGACATAAACAGGATGGAGGCAGTCCAGAAGAGGGCAACTTGAGAGACTTAAGGAGCTTAATATGTAAAGCCTCAAGGAAAGGAGGGAGAGGGGGAACATGATAGAAACTTTCAAGTACCTCAAGGGAATCAACAAAATCCATGAGGGTAGCATCTTTCAGAAAAAGAGGTGTGCAAGAACAAGGTGGCACAATTTGAAGATGGAGGGGGGAGGCTCAGAGGTAATGTAAGGGAGTATTTTTTTTCACAGAGAGGGTTGTGGATGCATGGAACGGCCTTTCGGAGGTGGTTGTGGAGTCAAAAACGGTGGTGGAATTCAAGCATGCATGGGACAATCATAAGACAATTCTAGTGGGTGGGGGTTGGAAGAAGTAGGCTGTTGGTTAACTAGAATCTGCAAATTATCCATTAGGTAGGGAAACGGGCAGACTGGGTGGGCCAAGCGGTCCTTATCTGCCGTCAAATTCTATGTTTCTACTATAAGCCTTCTGTGCCAGTTTGGCTGCCAAAGATGTACCGGTCAGCCTCTGAGTCAGTGTGACCTCGATGCCAAGTTTAGCGAGCTCCCGAGCAGCTGCTTCTGCGCTTTCAAAAGTTCTTGGGCCATCTACCAGATGCACAACCAGCTTCACTGGATAGGGGGTTCTAAACTTAAGCTTTGCCTCCTTTAGTTTTCTGAGAATGTGCATAGGCTCTGTGTTTCGCTGCAATCGCTGTCAGATAATCATTATCTACGTATATTCACTGATCCTGCAAGGTCAAATCTCCCTGCTGCCAAGACTTATGCAGGACCAGTTCCTTCTCTTGGTAGCGCAGGAATATTTGATGATCATTAAACAAGAAAGGGACCTTTAGGTTATCATATCTTTTGACCTTAAGTTGGCGGGACTGTGTGATAGGGCAGTTGGCAGGGCCAGCAGGATATTGGGGTGCATAGGGAGGGGCATCACTAGTAGAAGGCTGCAAATTCCAAGCTAGGAGTCTTTTATAGACACCGGAAAAGCCTTACACCTGATGCCCTCCACCTCTCTATCACTAGCTCGATTTCATCCATCATAGATTACGGGCTAGTGGCCTGTGGATCAGCTATGGATACTGCGCTAAAGCACATGGTGACTGCCCTTAACAAGGCATGTAGGCTAACCACTGATGCTGACCATTTCACACACACCTGCTCTCTGTATATGCAGGCTAACTGGCTGTCCCTGGAGCACAGAATGAAATTCCAAATCTGTCATGGCAAGAAGGCACTTCTGGGACAGCCCCCAAGTCCTCGCGATCTCCAAACTTTTCTCCCAAGCTGGGTCTAAATATGGAACCAGAGTAGAGTGTCTGGTACGCTTTGCTGTCCCATTCTACAGAACTGCACTTGGTCAACGAGCTTTGCATATGGAGCTCCTCTGGCTCAGTGAGTGCCTGAAATCACACGATAACTACAAACCTACCTGCTTTTAAGATCGAACTTAAACAATATCTCTCTCCAGCAACACCTGTGATTGCCCAAGGGGCACTTTTTTTTAAATTTAAGTTTATTAACATTAGTCTGGTACAAAGTTATGTTAAATACAGGTACAGATATGGGAACTGTAACATTTCCTAAGTATATACTTAGCTGCATATTCCTTAAGTTCATTTATATAGTTATTAAAGGTTTCAGTCAGCTACTTACAGTTGATATGCTTGTACACAAACAATATCACCAGTTCTTACAGGATTTTTCTCCACTTTCTAAGCATTCTCACCCTCACTTCCAACCCGCAGCACCATACCAGTTGGGCATATCCCAGCTCTGAGTTATGTGTTAACTAGGCACTAGAGTATTAACTTCAGTGGTGGAGTTTATCCAGATTTCCGATCTGATCCACCTTCGGGCAAAGAGGGCAGCTCCTTGGTTTATTTTAAAGGTAAGTTCCTCCAATTCTGAGATGCTCTGCACCACCTTTATCCAGTCTTGTTTGGTTGGGGTAAGAGGGTTCAGCCATGATCTCATGATAGCTTTATGGGCGGCAGTTATAAGGGCAGCCTAGAGGTAAAATGAATCTGCACCTTTCAGCCCCATGGGGGGGGGGGCCTCCCAAGACTGCAGAATGCCAGTCCAGAGGGTGGTCCAGAGAGAACATGTCCTCAAACGCACGGGACACCTCCACCCAGAAAACATGGAGTTTTGGGCAGGTCCAGAAAATATGAAGGTGGTTTGCTACCCCATCTCCACAGACTCTCCAGCAAAGTGCTGGGCTATGCGGGTTTCTCTTATTTAGTATTTTGGGAGTAAGGAAGTAGCGGACCCTGGTCCTCCAGGCAAATTCTTGCCAGTGGGGAGACCATGTGGTCCTGACTGTACGAAAAATACTCTCGCAGTTAGGGTCCAGCAGGTCAGGATCCCCCTCTTCCTGCCATCTCGCTTTGGTTTTTGTAAGAGGGTCTCTCCTCAGTCCAGCCAGGGATTTATAATAGGTAGAGATCAGGCCTCTCTGGGTGTGGGCAGCCTTGCCCTTCTGTAGGGCCAGCAAGAAGGGGGCAGCTCTGGCTGGGTCCCGGTCCCTCCTCTGCAGTGAAATGATGTAGGTCCTAACCTGAAGGTACCTAAAGTGGTTTGAGTTCCGTAGGCCAAATGTGTTTTTAAGAGTGTCGAAGTCTAGGATTGCATCTCCCTACAGAAACTAAGCCAGGCACCGCAGCCCACAGCCGAAAGGTGTGATCTTGATATGCTGGGAGAAACCCAGGGTCCCAGGCCAATCTGAATAAAGGCCAGATAGATGTTTTTAGTTTATTTTTGCCATATCCTGTTGACTGCTCTTATGGGGTGTCTGACCGAGGTCAGCTTGGGGGATCTGTGAGTGTCAGAGGGCATGGCCAGTGTGGTTTCAAGAGGTGGGCCTGCTCCTCCTCCTTCCCTCTCCATCTCCTCCAGCCTGAAAGAGGAGTTCGTTAGGCCACTGCAGTGCATTTTCAGCTGAGCTACGAGGAAGTAATCCTCAAGCTCTGGGAGGGATTGTCCCTCTTTATTTTTGAGTCTGTAGAATTTTCAAGTTGATTCGGGGTCTTTTGTTGTTCCATATAAATCTTGCAATCGGTTTATGCCAAACCTGGAAATATGATTTGTGGATGAAGAATGGCAGACATTGGAACAGGTAGAGAAATTTAGGAAGTACATTCATTGTGACAGTATGGATCCTGGAGTACATAGGAAGATTGTTCAGGGACCACGTTTCAAAATCTTTTTTCATACAGCTAATCAGGGGGGTGTAATTTGCATTGAAAAGTTGAGTAATGTTTAGTAATATATATCCCCAGGTATTTCATCTTCCCTGCTGTCCAGTTCATAGGAAGGAGGGTGTGGTGGAATTTTTATATATCCTAAAGTATAATAACTTTATGTCCTAAAGCTTATTGTACCAGAGCTTATAACTGTTATATGTAATTATAGCCATATAGATATGTTGCTTCTCATATGCTCTAAAACTATCTGCTTTGTTATAGCCATATAGCCATGTTGCCTTTCATATGCTTTAAAACTATCTGCTTTGTAAAACAGCCATAATGAATGTACAGTTCTGTGCTGACTAAAACAAAGGAGGTTGTTTGACAGAAATAAGGAAACCTTGAAAATTAAATGAAGCTAAATACAGCTGGTTGTAACTAAGATAAAGGGGAGACACATAGTAAGTATAGAAAAACAACTCCTTATACGGAAAGTGCTAAATCTGAGGTTTTTGCTAGAGATAAGGAGAAGCTGTTGTAAGCATGAGATCACTGTTAGACTGTAAAACTAAAAAGGTATATAAGCTTCTGTGAATAATCGAGGAGCTCTCTCCTTTAGCTGAGGCTCCCACATATATGTGTGCAGACAATAAACTGAGCTTTATTGGAATAACCATTGGGTGTGGTTATTGAGTACATAGAAATTAAGGTAAAGTATAGACAGTAAAGAGAATCTGCGACCACAAGGGCACATATTTCCTCTGAGGGATTATAGAAAAAGCTAAGAACCTCTGTCTTGGTTTTATTAAGGGAGTATCCGGCGTGCTCCCCAAACTCCTCCAGGATGGACCACACCTGTGGCATGGACTGGTGGGGCTGGGTGAGACACAGCAGCACATAGTCTGCATAAAGGGAACATTTTTTTGTGTAGGCCTCCCATCTCTATCCCCAGCACCTCCTCTGCTTTCCAGATAGCTTCAGCTAGGGGCTTAATGTAAAGGGCAAACGAGAGGTGAAAGGAGGCATCCTTGACGGGTGCCCCTACCCAGCCTAAATCTATCGGAGATCCCCCTTCCCCCGTTCACCCTGACATAGGCCTGTGGCCTGAGTAAAGTACCTTAATAGTGTCTATAAAGGATTGTGGGAAGCCCATATACTCCAGAACCAGGAATAAAAATCCCTAAGAGACCTTGTCAAAGGCCTTTTCGGCATCTAAGCTCATCAAGCATGATGGAGTGTGGGAACATTAGATGGCTCCCAAGGAGCACTTAGTTATCCTTTGTTTCATGGACCCTCCACTTCTTTCCGACCCCCCCCTCAGTCCCCCCCACTGCCGTACTCTGACTGCACCGTCTATTTTCCCCTATCTTCCTGACCCCCTCCTCTCGCTCCTTCCTACCTTGCTCCGTACAGCCTCCCGTCACCTTGGCCCTCCCCCTTTTCCCTGCTCCCCTACTCTCCTGTGCCTCTTGCACAGTTTCACCCACATTTCCCAGTGTTGCACTCCTCCTCACATTCTGATCGACAAGATCTTCTACTAGACTGCTAACTTTTCTCCCTCTCTCCCAGAGGTGCTCCCTCTGCTAGAGGTGCTCCCCTGTACTCTGCACATTACATTATTGCATTTTGTCAAATGCTGCCTTACATTGTTGCCTTTTGTTGATTGTTATTGCTGTATTCTGTGTCTGTTGTTTTATTAACATGTTTTATATTATTGTAGTAACTGTGACTGTGATGTGGAACCTTTGTAATAGAGCTCCTGCTCAAAGGTGGTTTCCGAATAATTAATAAAATAAACAATTAAAAAAAGAAAAAGGCGAGTGGTGGTGTTACCACTGTATCCATTGTTCACCTAGAGTACAGTGTCCAGTTCTGGAGATCACATCTCTGGAAGGACATAGGGTAGAAGCCGTCCAGAGGAGGGCAACTAAAATGGTGCCGAGACTGCATCATATGCCCCATGAAGGGGGACTGAAGGGTCTTAATATGTACACCCTAGAAGAAAGGAGGGAGAGGGAGGACATGATAGACCTGTAAGCACCTTACAGGTGTGAATAAGGTATAGGAAGTGAGCATTTTTTCAGGTGATGAGGTACATGAGAATAAGAGGGCATGCAGTGAAGCTGGAGGGGGGGAATTTAGGAGAGATGTGAGGAAGTACTTCACCACTGAAAAAGTGGTGGTCACCTGGAACATTCTTCTTGCACAGGTGGTGGTGGAGAAAAAAGTGGTGGGCTTCAGTCTTGCATGGAACGGGCACAGTTAGTAGGAAAGCGGGAAGGGGGAGTAGCTGGAGATCAGGAAGGTCAGTGGTGACAAGTATAGGCAGGGAAAAATGGGCAGTCTGGGTGGGCCAAGAGGTCCTTATCTGCTGACGATACTGTTTCTGTGGACATGTCGGGCAGTTTCCAGGTACCAGTTAGCTCTCCTGAGGGTGACCCCTTCAGCGGTGCGCTGTACTCATAATATGGAGATGTTGGGTGGTGCTGGCACTAGTCTTCTACCTGTGGTCATTCTTCAGCTGTGCTCACTCTACCCATGATGAATGGGGTAATATGAAATCTTCCTTAAGGATTATTTCCTCCATAGAGCCATAACAGACACTTTGACCACATGGGGCATTTTTCTGTAGCTGCCCTCCTTATGCTGGCTGGACCCACCCCTTATGACACCTAAGGTGGGCAGAACTTCATCACTTTCATTACTTTTTTCTCCTGCTGTCGAGTGTAGACTTTGGTACTCTGTCAGGCCTTTGAGTTGAACCTTTTTCTAAATTTCATTTAAGCAATATACCACGAGAGGGTGTGAGTGGTAGGATTTACCCACGCCTGGTGTGGTTCAGTCGTGAGGCCATCGGCCGAGTGAGTGAACCACACCAGAAGTGGGTAAATCCTACCATCACCCACACCCTCAAGGGGCATATTGCTATTATACAATGTACCTGTTGTTTTGGTGGCAAAAAAAGATAAAATACTTTTTTGTATTTTAAATTATTTCTATTTTAGTTTATTGCTGTGCTACATAAAATAGTTCTGTGTTGCCTGTGCACTCTCAGATTCAGTGGTTTTTGAGCTGCCTTTTTTTTTTTTAAATCTGAGCAACAGGTGGAAAGACAGTTTGCTAACTGTAGACATGTCTACTTTTTTTTTTTTTTTTAATCGTGTGCATCTTGTAACTGGAAAGGGTCGTTTAGTTATAAAGTTGGGGAGAGATTTGCCAGAGTCATGCCAGATAAGTTGTTGCTGCAAGTTAGGTTCCACATCTCTAGTGTGCATGCGTTTCTCCACTGGTACGCTCCCGAAACAGTGCTGTCACATTAGTTTCTGTGCGATCCCAATCAGTGTGTGTGTGTGTGTGTGTGTGTGTGTGTGTGTGTGTGTGTGTGTGTGTGTGTGTGTGTGTAAAAAAAAAAAAAAAAAAGCCAATATAGATTTAATATTGTATGAATCATGCTGAATCAGTTGGAAGGGATACAGAATGACACAGAAAAAGAGGAAATGTGGTGGTTTAGTTTGTCAGCCAACAGTGGGGATGGAATTGATAAACGAAGAGAGCAAGTAACGTTTTTTTTTTTTTTTTTTAAGAACAAAAAAAGTTTGGGGTATGTAACATGGATTTGTGGCCTGTTGGGGTCTTTGAGTTTAAATGTGAAGTCCATTTGGGATTGCCGCTTTAGTTTGGCTTTTGGTGTTTGTAGGGCAACTAGGGGTTTTCCGTTTGTTTTCGGGGGTCAGTGATTGCAGGGGCATTCATGATGTGGCTGAATGACAGCTGGCACTTGCTCCTGTTGGGGAGGGCATGATTTACACATTGAAAATGGTGCCAGCCAGCCAATCAGGAACCAGTATTTTTTTGCCCGTTGTATAAGGATTGTTTTACACCACCACTGCCTCTGCTGTTGTAGGTGCTGGTGGCTGTTTTTTTTTTTTTGTTTGTTTGTTTTTGTTTTTTTTTGTTTTACAGGGTGCACTTTGTGCTCTGGGTCTCCTTTTTGCCAGTCTTACAGAATTGCAGCTCCTGGAAAGGAAAGAAAATACAAATAAAAACACTCCTTTTGTAACTCACTTGCTTTAGCTGTGACTTACCTCTGTGTTCTGCATGTATGGAGTACTGTTCGCATCCCTGTTTACCTCCTCCCTGCGTACAGCTGTTACACCTGTTATTTGGGATCATTCCTACCCAGGTTGCAAGGTGATTTTTTTTTTTTCCTTTGTTTTGGCTGTTTCAGGAAGTGATTGGGCTGTGGGGTTTTATGCCATTCAGAAGTTTTTGTTATAGCCTTCTTTCTGGGGCCAGGTTGCAAGATGACTTGGTGTGGCTTCAGGTCCCTCATCAGGGCAAGCTGTCTGTCGCCTTTTGGCAAGCCGTGTCTCTTTTTAGGCAGTAAAGTTTGGAGCCTGTTATCATTGGTGTATCCATTTTGTATCCTAAACATTTTCTGACCTGGGGTGTGTAAGGAGCCATTCTTCGTAGACACCCCAGCAGAAGCTTGTCAATCTGATTTGCCCAATTAGCTCCATTAATTTTGTATGGAGCAGTGCTGTTGCATTGATATGTTTGAAGTTCACAGGCTTTGTTTCTGATTTTAGCCAGTTTGATTAGTGAGGTGTTCAGCTGAAGCACATTACACTGGAGATGGGACTGTTAACTGCTTGGCAGAATCAGGTTGCAGTTACTGTTTACTGGAGAGTTGAGTTCATCCGTTGGGCACGTAGTCCGTTAAAATGGAAGGGAGCAGTTTGGACCTGATGTACACACAGTGACCATGAATGGCTGACTTTGCTGAGTGAACAAGGTGACAGCACATGATAGATATACCAGAAATGGCGATGTGGCCAACAACAGTTTGTAACTGGACTTGAGAGCCTCGATAAGCAGCTACAGCCACCAGATACACTACGAGAGAGATGGAGGGAGCAGCGAACAGGTAGGTGGTATTGGTGCCCCCCCCCTTCCCGGAACATTAGTTGCCAGCGTTGATGTGCATGACTGCACACAGGCTGATGTGGCTGAAGTGGGAGCTCGCTGCTACAGCAGCAGATGTCGGTGGGTTGCCAGGTAGTAGCCAAGACTGCAGAAACTATAGTTGATGTGAAAGTTTGTTTCAGTGGAGCGATTGAGGAAGAGCAGCAGAGGGAGGAGATAGATGGGGAGTGAGGAGAGAGGCCTGAGGCAGCAATGATGGGCTGCTGGTGCTTTAAGGCCAGAGAGAGGGGCTTGTGCGGTACTCCAACCCCCTCCCCCACCCCACAGCTAAGGGACAGAGGGCTGGAACTTTGGACTAATGTAGTGTAGGGCTGACACAAAGGCAGCACTGGTACTGAGAGAACGAGACTTCACTAGCAGGGACCCTCTTGCAGCGGCGCCACCTCTGAGTCAAAAGGTGTACGAGGACTACTCCAGGGACTGTCTCTTGTCCCGACTTTGATTTCCTTACCACCATGTTTTCTTTTTTTAGAGATTACTATGAGCTGCAGGGACTGAGACAAAACATTGTTGTTAGGTTACTTTCCTTCTGGTTGGCCTCGAGGAGAATCCCCAACCTCCCCAATCCCCCATGTTCTTCAGCAGCGACTGTGGCAGTAGAGGCTGTGGATTCTCATTCTGATTTGAGTTGCTGTGTGTAGCACTTGAGGAACTTTGGAATATTTACCCGAAGTACTCAAGTACTGAGTTGATTAGAGAGAAACAATTTTGCAAGCACACAGTTAAGATGCACTATGCATAGTTTTCCCTTCTCTTTAATTTTTCATTGCTAGTGAGCTTGGTGAGTATGGAGGTTTAGGTAAAATATGCTGCACTTCGCTTTTATATTGACTCAAACATTTTTGGTAAAACTTATCTATTTCAGCTTAAACATTCTCCACATCTTCCCGACATATGCATATAATGTATGATACAAACTGTTGTTTGGCTGCTGAGTTATCTCGTTTCTAAGGAGTAACCCAGGTTAAAAATCATGATATTTTTTTGGGGCAGCAACATGCACTTTCCTCTGCTGTACTCATGATTGAAGCCTTAGATTTTCACCATGGGTGCCCTTCTGAAGATAAGATTCAAGGAATATTGCAACCAACACAATCTTTCCTTAAAAGAGAACTTGTAACTAACTAGATCTGTATTTAACTGGTATAGACTACACTGCTTTAACTCTGTGTGTCATGCCTTGGTAATCTGCTGGTTCTGAGCCTTGCCCTTTTGTAGTAGTTCTTTTACGTATCAGTACTGAATGTGGTACAGTTACTGTGACCAGTTTTATGAAATGCATTATATACAGTATGTTACATATAGGTGGGTGGAGGGGTGTGTGTGTGTATATGTGTGTGTGTGTAGTGCTGGATAGTGTAGTCACACTTAAGCTACTGGTTATTAATCCGCTCAGCTGCTTTAGGAATATGATTATACTGAAATGCTACCAAGATTGAATCCTTTACGCATATGATATACCTCTAAAGAATTTGCTTTTCATGGTGCATCCAGATTATATTGTCCTGGTATAATAAATGGTAAAACGGTAGACTCAGATCATATTGTTGTGGAACAATAAATAAGACTGGTAGAAATTAAGAAAATAATCTGGAATGCAAGGCAGAATACCTGAAACTCAAATCTCATTTAGAGGGAGCTCTTGCAGCAGTATTAAAACTGCCCTTCAGTCCTATGATTGGGAAGCATTTATGTCTGATCTTACAGCGAACAAGTGTTGGGGAACTTTTTAAAATCAATTAAGGAACTGGAAACCTTACATGTCCTTCCTCAAGCGAGTACAAAACAATAGGGGAAAGATCACACCCTGGATAACATCAAAATAAGAAAACAAAAAAGAAAGAAAAAGCTTTTAAGAAATTCAAAGTGCCAAATAAACTTACTAAATCTATATATAAGGCAGAACCAAAAAAAAGCTTATAAAATGGGTCAATAAAATGATTGGCTGAAAGGGCCTTTCAGCCGTGTCCTTACCAGCTGATATTTATGCCAACTGGCACTTTTCTTCCCTGGCCAACCACACAACAACAAAATATCACTAACCTCCCAAAGCTTTAAACTGACTGTCACATGCAGCGATACCGTGCTCGCTCCTCCCACTATCCCCCAAAACCGCCTTACTATGCCTACAATTTACACAGCACAACACCCAAACAAAATGTTTTATTTATTCCTTTCCTCATATGAGCAGTAAAATAAGTTTAGTACCTTCTTTTCTTTTTTCGCTGTCCCATCTTTACGCAGCAACTGCACTAACCATATCTTCTGAAACCGACAGCAAAACCAGAAGTCTGATCTTATCTGTGTTAGTCTTCACCATTCATCACAGATGGGTACTGGCCGAGATCAGAACTCGGAGCCTTTTTTTTAAGGCTAGGCGGAGCCGACGCAGCATCGGGCGCCGCCGAGGCCGACGACTGCATGGCCGAGGATTAGCCTCAGGCCGCGCGCCGACCGCCTGCCTACCAGTTCTTCGCCTTCCGCCGCGAGGTCACCTCGTGGAAAGCCAACTGAAGAAAACTCTTAAAGAACTTTTTAGGCCTTCGCCTTTCGTTCGTTCGACAGTCTGTCGGTTACCTGCTAGTTCTGGCTTCTGCCTCCACTCAACGTCGTCGCTAAGATCTTTACTTTTTATTTAGAGTTTGCGATGTCGAGTCTGTTTTTGGTGTTTTTTTTCCATAGGTCATGTCTCTGTCGGAGGGCAAGAAGTTTTCCAAGGCGGGTCGACCCCCTATGCGTCGGTGCATATGCGGCCGCAAGTATTCAGTTACCGACCAGCATGACTGGTGCTCGCGTGTCTTGGCCTGCTTCTCGACATGGATTCGTGCGATGCCTGCTTCTCCATGGACCGCTGCGTCCTCGAACAGCATGCATTTAAAGTGGGGCGAGTTCTGCCGACTTTCGGGGGAAGGGTTTGCACTCGTCGGGCCAAGCCGCGCTCTCTCGGCCTTTCATCCGGGTCCCCTCCCGGTTCTATACAAACTGAGGAGGAGGAAGCCTCGGCTACTTGTAGCCTAGCCTTGGCCGAGGCTCCTCCCGCGGGGCAGGAGGCCCATCCCGCTTCCTCCCGGGAGCGGGCGGAGGCGCCACTATGGCAGTCGCTCTTCGGGTGAAGGCCTCCTCGTGTCGCCCCGCGGTCTGGAAGGCCCGGTTGGTGCCGCCTGGGCCTTTTGGCGCCATTTGGCGTGCCAGGGCCCACCACCGATTGCTCTCGGGCGCCGTTTACACGCTTTGACGCTGCTCATGCAACCATGACCCTGGATTTACGCCGCCTCGCCATGTAGGATGGCGCCGAGGTTGATAATAGCGTCAGGCCTTCGGCATCATCAGTCGGTGCCGCCCCTTGGCGCTTATTGGTGCCTCAAGGCCAAGGGGCGCCGAGGAGCCTAGCGGTGTCTTGTTCCGCGCCGAGTCCGCCTCGAGCCGATCGTGCCGCTTTGTCCTCGGTGGCGCTTGCGGCGCCGAGGTCTGGCGGTGTTGTCGGCGCCGAGGCTGTTGCTGGGGCTGCCGTCGGCGCCATCTCTGCCCCTGGTACCACCCCCGGTGCCAGTGGACTTGATGGCGCCGCGGCTGGCCCTGGCTCTGGACCTTTGGCCCGAGCTGCCCTGGCGCCTTCTGTCAGCCCCGCTATGTGCTGTGGAGGCACGTGCCGCCGCCACTGCTCTGACTGCAGGGCCTTGGTAAGGTCGCCTTCCCTCCTCCTACTGTTTGGCTTAGGGCCTCAGACTTACCTCTTCCGAGTCGGACTCGGCTCGAGTCGGATGGGCAGTCACACCTTCGGGTTGTCTGCAGAGGAGGGCGAGCCTGTGGTCTCGACGACGAGTCACAGCCAGCCCCTTCTGAGGAGCGCCGGTTCTTCCGAGGTTAGGTCAGTGGTATTGACCAGCAGGCTATGGTGCATGCCACCATTGCCATGCAACCTGGCCTTTGGGGTTCCCGACCCTCCGTGGTGGTACCCTCCGTAGTGTGTCTCGATCGCCCAACTTTGGGCCCATCGGGAAGCCTACAGGAGGGGAGGTTGTGCTCCCTGGGTCTCCTTCGGGGCAGCCCAGAGCTGCCAGCTACCTAGGCTGGCCCTCTCGAGGACCAGGACCCTCTCGGACTCTGAAGGGTCGAGGGTGCGCGTCGGCACGCCGGCCTTCTCTGGTTCCACCCTGCCTCTGGACGGTCAAGTGCGGACTTCTGCCCTTCCCTCTGTTCCTTGAGGGGTCCCATTCTTTGAGGCAGGGGACCATCCTTCTGGTTTTATACGGCCCGGTCGCCTCACTCAGGATTTCTGGGCACAGCCTCGGCAGTACCAACGTGGTTGTACAGCTGTCGGCTGTGGAGTCTTCCGGACACCCTCCTCGGTGTCCATGGTCCGCCTCCCTAGCCCTGCAGAGGTCAGCCGACTTTCCTCTCGGCTCTGCCCTTATCCTCTGCCACATTCTCCAGCGCCCAGGCATTCTTGGTCCTAGTGGTTCTCTCACCTGGGAGCAGTTCAGAGCGGTGGCTGCTCGGTTCCCTGCCTATGTTAGGGCCATGGACAGCCAGGTTTTTCAACCTCCCCCCGAGCAGCCACCCTTGAACGCATGGTGACCTCCAGCTCCTCATCCCCCTCTTCTGGGGAGAGGAACCATCTGTCCATATCTCTCCTGCCGCTGATCTCTCCGAGTATCAGCGTCCTCGTGAGGATGATGGAGGACCTTCACCTTTCTCCCCTGTCTGTGAGCAATCCTGAGCATGCAGCGCACGCCTTTCTAGGCGATTTCGGAGCGGCCACCCTTGTGGTGCCGCCCTGGCCTGCTCCCTTTCGGGAGGCGTCCATGCGTTTCTGGCAGAGGCCCTTCTCCAGAGTTCCTGCCCCTAGGGACCTCAGCCAGAGGTATTGCGCTCCCCAGGAGTCTCCAGGTTCTATGCCTCATCCGCAGTCCGGATTGACGCACCTGGACACCCCTGATGGGCTTCGCGCCCTCCACCGTGACCGGCCCCCAGATCAAGACTCCTTGGATTTTGACTTCTGAGGGAGGAGGACCTTCTACTCGGCACGGTTGCTTCTCTCCATCTCTGCTCATCAGGCCCACTGTGCAGCCTACAACAGGTTCTTGTGGTCCACGCTAGGTCAGATCCTATCTGCTTTGCCTGACTCTGAGCAACTAGGCAAGCCATCGCGCTCTTCTGCACGTGGCCTGGAGCTAGCAAGGCACAAGCAAGGGCATCTTGATGCCAGTGAGGTAGCTACCAGGGTCGTGGGACAGCGATCTGCACCAGCAGATCGGCGTGGCTTCGCCTTTCGGTTGTCACCCTTGGCCCGGCGTAGGGTGATTTATCTCCAGCTCACCAGGAACTATCTCTTTTCCCATAGGGCGAGGGCGGCGTTTTCGGGCAACTTCCTTCCCCGGGGACCCCCGCTTCCCTCCCCACTCGGGCCTCATCAGGCCCAGAAGGTCCCTCTTAGTGTGTCACCACTGAGGGCTAAGGGACTCTGTCCCTTAGTGTGCAATGAATCAGCCTCTTCGGGGGCTTGTATTACCTATTCAGATGAATGGTGAAGATTGACACAGATAAGATATAAAATTACGTACTACCGTAATTATGATCTTTTGTGTATCTTCACCATTCATCACAATCCCACCCGCCATCCCCTGGGGCCTCAGTCTCTGGGTCCTCCTCCTCTGTGCCTACCCCTCTTCTTGAGCGGGTAAAGTTGGGACACACAGGGGTAGTTTCTTCCTAAGGGTTACAGCTCGAGTGGCACTCCTTCTCTACTACATATCTCCACCCTACGGGTGGGGACTGGTGGTTGCCTCCTTCTGTTATCCAACTAACTGTTGAAAAAAAGGGAAATATTTTTTTTTTTTTTAACCAAATATCTTTACAGAGAGAGTACTAAGTCCCTGTACCCTGTCCTTCTCCAGAATAGCCGACTCTGCTTTTGGGGTATTGCCAGTTATTCTGTGCCTTGAATTCTGGCAAGAAAGCTTTGCTACTCCTTGCAGTTCCTATACAGTCTGGTGACAGACAAGGGTCTTGGATCCTTGTTACCTCTCACTCTCTCCTAAACTTTCTGCCCCCTTCCGTTTCCAGAGATTGAGGCCCCTACCCAATCCCCTTAGTCTTACTTCTTCTATGCTGTCCTCTGTCGTTATTTCTCCTTTTAGTTCAGTTTTTCTCTTCCTTTTTCTGTCCCTTGGACTCTCTTGTCCCACCCTCCATCCCTTCCTCTTACCTCTCCGGCGACTCAGAACTGGTAGGCAGGTGGAGTCGATGCAGCCTAACGGCTAATCCTCGGCGCCGCCACGGGTATGTCCGCCTCGAGGGCGGGCGCCGATGCTGCGCTTGCTCGCCTATCCTTTTTTAAAAAAAGGTTCTCATGGGTCCTGATCTCCGGCCAGTACCCATCTGTGATGAATGGTGAAGATACACAGAAAGATCATAATTACAGTAGGTACGTAATTTTTATTTCTTAGCGGTAGACTCATGCACTTCGTCTACAGTCTTACTTTAAAATATTTCATGCATCCCATTTCTGTATACAAATAAGTACACAGTATACCAGAATCATCATGATTCAGGAATCCTGACACACTACAGACCACGATATTCAAACGTTACCAGAAAACCGAAGTAACACTTGCAGTCTGGAAACCTTATGGAATAAAACTGCCAAACAAAACTTAAATGTCACACTTTAAAATCAGGCACCACCCAAAAAAAAAAAACACTGTAAAAGAAGCAGAAACCATACAGAAACAAATAAAATGTCAGAGGGAGGGACCAAACGTCACTCTTCACTGGTCAGCTCAGTCACAGGCTGTCACCCTTCTCAACCAAGCTGCTTGCTGCAGCAGTCCAGAATTAACAGAATATGGATAGGTAAAGCACAGTGAACATTAACAAGACAGAAACACTTAAAGGAAGAAAAAAAAAAAAAGGTAAAAAAAATAATTTGACTATCTTGCAAGTGGGTAGGCTACCAGAAATATCGCAGTAAATGCTAAAACAACTCCATTACAACGCAATGACAGGGACTATTTTTTCTACTAATATATTTTTTTATAATCTCTCTGTACACTTTTTATGTGATTTAAAAAAAAAATAAACCTCTTTATGGGAGACCCATTTTATAGCGCAGTAACACACTCCATGGTGTGGGTTACATGCTAAGAGCACCGTCCTGGGCATAAGGCACTCAATGCAAGTGCCTTGTGCCTTAGTACATCCCTCAAGCATGCTCTTATCAGCACATAACCCACACTCGTCGTGTTATTGCTTGCTTATCAGAGAAGAGCAAAGAAAATTAGAATTTAGACTATCTGTCTCCAAAGACAGCCAAAAAGACAACAGTTTGGGTCCAGTTATTGAAAATGGGATCGAATTGATGGACATAAGGAAGTTGCAGACGATTTAAGGTACTTGGATCTGTATTCTGTACCAAAGATCCAGTAAAAACAATAGTCCATAACAGTCAAGCTAATCAACGTTTTACATTGGAGGAGGTTAATAGGGCCATAACATAGAAACAGAGAAATTGTCACAGATAAGGACCGCTAGGCCCATCCAGTCTGCCCGTAGGCCCTATACATTGTATGTGGCCACACTGACCTTCTGTGATCAATGGCTTTTCATCACTTCCTTCCCTCTCAAGCTTCCTATGTAAAGGTATTAAAAAAAAAAAAAAAAAAAAAAAAAAAATTCTTCCCCTGGGTCAGATAACGTAAACACAAAATTCATTAAAAAAAACCAGACCAGCTGACTTTACCCCTCGCCATACTTTTCAATAGATCTTACAGTACTAGCACAATACGAACGGACTGGGAAAGAGCAACTGTAATACCTAGTCACAAAAGGGCAATAAAAATACGTCTGATAATTATAGACCTATCAGCTTGACATCAGTAGTC
The DNA here is from genome assembly GCA_016271365.2 of Neoceratodus forsteri. Classification (NCBI taxonomy): domain Eukaryota; kingdom Metazoa; phylum Chordata; order Ceratodontiformes; family Ceratodontidae; genus Neoceratodus; species Neoceratodus forsteri. The sequence continues at coordinate 233,055,706 of CM057458.1, forward strand.
TGCAAAACAATGGAAAAACTGCCTAAAAATAGAGTAGGTACAGAAATTTCAGTTAAAGGATTGAGATTCAGCGCAGCACAGATTTGTTGCTGGCTGCTCATGTGCAACTAATCCCATTTCATTTTATGAGAATGTAAGCAGTAGTATTGAAAAGGGAGTTCCAGTGGATGTAATACTCTTGGATTTTTGAAAGGCTTTCCATGCATTCCCCACATGCACGGTTACTTGAAAAAATGGTCAAGCTTGGACTTAAACAGCCAGTACCCATCTTGTAAGTATTACGTATGGGAGCCCTGGTTACCATCCTGGTAACCAGGAAGAGAGACTGACCTGCAGTTTGTGTCTGACTTTTACAAAACTTTTAAAATAACCAGCAAAACGTCCAGTGCACAATCTGTTAGAGTCCTGGAATTCAGGATCTAATATTTGGGGTGCACTTTGGACGTTTTTTTTTTTTTTCTTGCTTGTTCACTCGCACCGAGTGTAACCTCAGAAGATAACTTCCGGGGCACTCAGCTCTGTTTAGCGAGCCCTGCTGTGAGCGAGTCTCTGGGGTCATTGAGGGAGGTCTGTATACTAGGCCTAGGATAAATGGGGGGGCCAACCTGAGGGGACAGCTCAACCCAAAGGGTTTCCAAATTACCAGCATCTCCTGTAATCTCCTCACATTCAGTTGTTTCATGAAGGTAGATGGCCACACCTCCCCACCTTTCCTATGTTCCCTGCTTTTAGAAGATACATTATACAGAGACGCGCGTGCCTGCATGTGTCTGCTGTCTCCACTGGGGACACTGGTGAACTGGGCAGTCACAGAATTCACATTAGTTTTTAGTTAACATTTAAAACTGAGACACTGAACCATTAACTGTGTATATAATAGCTCAAGCTAAGGGTAAACAAGGTCAGAACAAAAGGAAACTTGCTCCCAATGTAATACATACACTGATGGCCTTCCAGCCAGGAGTTTTGTTTGTGATAAGTGCATGTTGGTCAGTCACTACAGGAAGAAATTTGCCAGTTACTTAAGAGGTTGGAAACTCAGAAGAAATTAAACTTCTAGAAAATTTTATAGATGAAGTAGTCCATGAAACCAGCACAATTCACACTGACAGTACTAGTAGTGTTTTAACAGTAGTCATGTTTACTCCTATTGAACAAAATCAAAAATAAGGGTACATACCCCCCACATACATAGATTCCAAAATCCACAAATACGATACATTGCCCTTGGTTTCGTTTAATAAATTTGAGAGACTTGCATTAGATGAGGGTACCGTTGTAACCCCTACCCCAGAAAACACTGAGTTACCCAAAGTACCTAACCTATTACCACCTGACTCCGCTAAGCCTGAACTAGTTGGAAAATCCCCCCACCCAACTAGGGACATAGTGGTAATTGCAGATTCAATTTTAGGTGTAGACACTGCAGTATGTGAGGACGGAAGGCATATACCACAGTAAGTACACTCCCAAGTGCTGGACTAGTGACATCATATACCTCCTGGATGCATTATTAGAAAACACTACCAACCCTATTGTCATTTTACACATGGGTATCAATTATCTATTTACATGCAACATGGAAGACATCCAGGCTGATTATATTAATATTGTTAAACAGATTAAAAGGACAAATAGGGAAATTATATTATCTGGGGTCTTGCCCACTGCTGGGAGACAATCATACAAAAACAAAACTATTCAAAACGTGAACACCTGGCTGAGACAACTGTCTTTCAGAAAACATTGGATTTATGGATAATTCTGTAACGTTTAGTAACGGCCTGTTTTAAAGGGGATGGTTTACATCTAAATCACTTCGGTACCAGAATCTTTGGGGGGGGGGGTAAATAAAGTCCTGAAGTTCCATTTAAACTGGAAGATGGGAGAGGGCTACCAGAGATACTAAGAACTGCAGTAAATTAAGTAATAATGGGTCTGACCTCAACAACCATGGTTGGAAGGGGGTACTAATTAATGCTAGAAGTCTGACCAACAAATTTAAAAGTTTATTAGCTGCAAATAACATCCAAATGGCCCTAGTTGCTGCGACCTGGTGGGAAGAGAATGACTGGGGAACTATTCAAGGGTATAATGTATTTTCTAAAAGCAGGGAACATAGGAAAGGTGGGAGGTGTGGCCATCTACTTTCATGAAACAATTGAATGTGAGGAGATTATAGGAGATGCTGGTAATTTGAAACCCTTTGGTTAAGCTGTCCCCTCAGGTTGCCCCCCATTTATCCTAGGCCTAGTATACAGACCTCCCTCTATGACCCCAGAAAATATCAAACTATTAAATTATATTGGGAACCTGGATCCATCTAACAACATAATGATTCTTGGCGATTTTAATTTACCAAACATTGATTGGACACTGGCAACAGCAACTAGTAAAATTGACTGTCTTTACTTGGATACCTTTGACCAACTTGGTTTATAAGAAAAGATCCTATAAGCTACCAGAAATAATAAAATTCTAGACATTATTCTAACTAATACAGAAAATTGTATATCTAACATTAGCAGTAATGCACCATTGGGAAATAGTGACCATTATATTGTAAATTTCCAAATTCTAGGAACCTAAGGCAAATGGTGACTGGTGTAACTGAAACACTAAATTTCAACAAAGCTAACTTCAACATAATCAAAACTAACTTATCTAATTGGGATTGGTATAATGAGTTCACCGATCTTCCGCAGAATCAAATGGGGCCTATTGCTCAATAAACTAAAAAATTTGGTTAAAGCCAATATTCCAAATACTAAAAAATATGGTGGTAGCAAAAGAATATAACCTGCTTGGATGAACCCCACAATTAAGCGGCTGATCAATAGAAAAAATAAAATGTTCACGGTATTAAACATGGAAAAGCCCAATTTAGTACTGAGCATAGAGATCTAGTTGAGATAAAACCAAGATTAAATAGCAAAATCACAGAATGAAATTAAATTGGCTAAGGATAATAAAAAAGCCTCCCCCCCCCCATATTAAGTTAAAGGGTAGAACAAATACTATAGGTCCCTTCCTAAACGATTCAGGACAGATGGCTAGTAACAAAGAAGCTGCAGATGTACAGAATAAATATTTTGTACAGTATTCAATAATAGTTCCACCTCATCCCTGGGCAGTTGATCATTGAATCTAATGACGTACTTGATAGGTTTAAGAGGTTGGACGCTAACAAATCACCAGGGCTCGATGAAATTCACCCCAGGGTTTTAAAAGAGCTAGCTGAATTTATCTAACTCTAGCTCATGTATTCCAACACTCTTTGGATACTGGGGAAATTCCACTTAAGTGGAAGGTAGCTACTGTTACCCATCCTAAAAAAAAAAAAAAAAAAAAAAAAGTACCTAAATCCAACCCTGAAAACTTCAGACCCATTAGTCTGACTTCCCCAATGGGCAAGATTTTAGAAAGCATTATTAAAGATCACATACAAAAATTCCTTGATCAATCTGGGCTAATTGATGCACTGCAACACGGGTTTACCAAATCTAGGTCCTGTCAAACAAACCTATTGTCTTTCTACAAAAAAGTCAGCAGGGAATTGGACCAGGAAAATTCAGTGGACCTCGTGTTCCTTGCTTTTGCTAGGCCTTTGATAGACTTCCACACTTAGAACTCATAAATACCTTGGGGACCTACAAACTAAAGGCAAATATTTTAAACTGAATGGATTGGCAGCTGGCTTGAGGGAAGGAAAGAGTGGGTAACTATAAATGGTGAATACTCTAAATGGGCCCAGGTTACTAGTGAGGCCCCTGTCTTTTATATTTTGTGTGTATATATAGAGATATAGATATGCACATACACACTCACAATTGATAAACCTAATATGTATACTGAAATTTGCAGATGATTGTCGTATAGGCACTGTGGTTAACAATACAGAAAACAGTATTGCCCTCCAACTAGCCCTTGATAATATATTTTGACCTGGACTACCTATAGTAAATTGGTCTTGAACACCGGTAAGTGCAAGTTATGCACCTGAGGATACACACAATAAACATAAGTGTAAACTAGGGAATGATGACCTATTAGTAACCAATCAAGAAAAAGATTTAGGAATAATAACCCAGACTTGAAATTCAGATCTCATTGTAGAATCCAAGTCAGAAAAGCAAATCAAAACTTAAATTGTATCCTCAGACACACCTAGCCAAAAAAAGGAAGTGATTCTTCCATTATATATTGCCTTGGTTAGACCCCACCTGGAACACTGCATGCACGTATGGTCCCCTTATATCAAAGAGGATATTTTAAAGGTTGAGGGAGTACAGCGCAGAGCCACCAAAGCTATAGTTGGGATGGATGACAGGTCAGATGAGGATAGGCTAAGTTTGCTCTCTCTCTCTCTCTCTATATATATATATATATATATATATATATATATATATATATATATATATATGTATATATGCTTCAATATGGGAGACTAAGAGGAGACATGTCTCCTTTTAGATCAATAAGTGATCCAACTCGCAGGGATGATTTGGGTATAGTGCTTAGCAACCATAGAGTCAGCATTAGAAGATACTCTAACAAATTATTCCTGGCTAAATGGAATCCCCTACGAAGGAAAAACTGGTTCAGTCATGGGGTAGCCTCAGCATGGAATCACCTTCCAACTGAAGTAGTAAATAGTTCAAATATGGATTCCTTCAAACTAAGCTTAGATCAGGCATTTGGGGACGAGGTTAAATTTTGTTTTACGAAACTAACTGGGAGGCACCATGGACCAAGTCCATACCGCTTGAATTTACCTATGAAACAATGGCTTATAGACAGGACACAAAAATTAAAAGTATCTAACACACTGTTCAAGGAAATTAAGGTCACAAGTGGTGTCCCACAGGAATCCATGTTGGGCCCGACACTATTTGATGTTTTTATAAGTGATCACCAAAACAAGGTACAGAGGAACATCAGCAGATTTGCTGATACTAGGGTCAGCTCTGAAGTGGACACAAACTAAAGTTCGTGGGTATACTTGTCATGGACCTGTTACATATTGAAACTTGGGCACATTTGAATAAGGCAAGGCAAATTTTATTTAAAAAGACGCCCATCCCAGAGGCTCTGGGCGCCGTACATCAATCAAATAAAAACAACACAACACAATACAATCAATAAAATATACAACTCCAAACAATTGAATAAAATGGCATTTAACATAGAAAAGTGTTCCATTATACATTTAGGGAAGAAAAACCCTCTTGGTAACTGTTAAATGGGGCTACAATAAAATCTGTAACCACAGAGACAGATCTCTGTATTATCATTCATAAAGAACTAACCCCTGAAGAACACTGTAGAAAGATCGAACTGCCAACAGACTTATTAGATACATTCGGAAGGCATTTATAACCAGATGTGAATCATGTGCCATACACTTGCACAAAGCATACATATGTCCCCATTTGGATTATGCAACTTCATTCTGGGCCCCGTATTTAATAAAGGACATTAACTTATTGAATAATATCCAGAGAAGGGCTACTAAATTGGTCCCATAAGTAAGAGGAATCCCATATTTACTGCACGTATTCGACTTTGCAATTGCACTTTACTGGCAGACTCAAGAAGCACAGCAGTTATACGGCTGCCTGAGGGGGTCTGGTGGTGGACCAATGGAGGGCCGTATCCAGGAGAGGCGGGGCTTTCAGACATTACAAAGCCTCGTGCCGCCAGCTGAAGACATCAACCAGCTGATTCCTGATACAGCAAACGGCTGCAGGTGAGGGCTGCTAAAAGGTCGTGGGGAAGAATAGTGACTGCTATCATTCATTTGTACATACTTGACTTTGCAAGAACAGTGACTGCCTTTATTTGCTGCACGTATTCAACTTTACAATTGCACTTTACTGGCAGACTCAAGAAGCACAGCAGTTGTACAGCTGCCTGAGGGGGTCTGGTGGCAGACCAACGGAGGGCCGTACTCAAGAGAGGCGGGGCTTTCAAACTCTACAGAGCCTTGTGCCACCTGGCGCGAGCACCACTCGGCAGAGAAGATATTTAAACTAAGTCGGATTTGTTTACAATTAGAGTCAGCATTGGGTACATTTTGGGAATAGTAATAGTTTAGAAATTGTAAAATAATTAAAACATTAAGGATAGTAAAAGCTAGATAAATTATTTTAATAGGGCATGATGAACTTGATTAGTACACTGAGTGGGTGGGTACTATTAGGTTCCTACATTACATGTGTATGTGGTTTGAATATTGTATACAGTAGGGGAAATAATAGAAAGTTTATAGAATAATAATTTTATTTTTAAAGCGCCTTTCAAAATATTAAGGCGCTTTACATATTAAAAGCCACAGTATACAATGCCAATTAAAAACATATAAATAAGATAAATACATATCATCCTATTTAAAAACCAACAATAAAATCATCCATACAGTCAAAACATATTTGCATCCAAATTTCGTTTAATCTTCCAAGTAGGCCATATGCCACAGATAAGTTTTCAAGTTTTTCTTAAAGTACCAAGCTGTCTTCAAATAGCGAAGTGATCAATAACTAGGAGACGAAACTTTCACAAATGAGAGGAAATTGTTAAATAGATATTTTGTTCCTCAATATACGTGTATAATGGTGAACCGGTCAGGAATTAAGTCTGTTGGTGGTCTTGATGCTAGCACAAAGTGGGGGATGTGGAGCCAAATCCAGGCCCAAAACATTACTCAGGGATATCAGTGATACACGAAAATGTAAGAAGCCTGGTTAACAGAATTGATGAATACAGAGTTTGGGTTGAAGTAAAAAAAAAAACAAAAAAAAACAAAACAGATTTGTTAGCAATTACAAAAACCTGGCTTCACCAGGGAGTGACTAATGAAGAGATTCAAATAAATGGGTATAGTTTTAATAAGAGTAGATGGAGAGAAAAGGGGTGGGTGGTCATGCTGTGTATTAAAAATACCTTGGGTCCCTATAAAAGCACACTAGTGCAAAGTATAGAAGGAATGGGTTGTTTATTGATAGAATTGTTATCCTTAAAGGTTATAGTGGGTGTAATTTATGCCCCCCCAGAACAAAAGTTAAACAATTTGAAATATTAGCAAACATCCTAATGGATAAATTAAAGGATAAAAAAGTAATTCTAACAGGAGACTTCACTGCGGATTGGTTTCAGGAAAGGGGGGGAAAAACTAAAATGTAGTCTCGCTGCTCTGGGGTTGTTACAAATAATTAAACTCCCACCAGATGTTCAAAAATAAAGACCAGGGTACAATACTTGATTTTTTTTTTTTTGTTTCCAGGATTTAAAGTTAACAGTTGAAGTTGTGCCATTGAATTTAGGAGATCATAACCCCATAAAATGTAATGTGGAACTAAAATTACCAGTAAACAAACAAAATTATATATACTGGATTAGAGATCTGAGGAAGTTTAATGTAGAAGCTTTCAGAAACAGTTTGGAAACAATTAGTTGGGATCAAATTCTGCTAATAGCAGCTCTGGAACTTGCATTACAAGAATTTAACAACTCAGTAATAGCATTAATCGATTGTCATGCACCTAAAGTCTTAAAGAGGAGAAATGATAAAGATGCTGGGTGGCTAACAGACAAGTTAAAGAAATATTTGAGAATACGAAATCGAATATGGAAAAAAGCAAGGAAGCCAAAAACAGAAGAAGATTGGGATAGGTTTAGACAGTGGAGGACTAAATGTAAGAAGGAAGTTAAAATAGCAAAAAATACTTATTACAAGAAAAGCATTAGTAAAGCTAATCCAAAAAAGTTTTGGAAATGTGTATCTGACTTGTAAAATCCTGTCAAAACAAAAAATAAAATTTCAGTAATATAATAGTAGAAGAGTCAATAAAAGTTGCTAACTTACTCAATAAATACTTAAGAGATCTGCCTGATTTAAAAATTTCTGGACCTCCATAAAAGTCTTTAGAATCATCCACAAAGTTAACAGAGGAAAAAGAGCAAGAAATTGGGAAAATGTTATTAGAACATCAAGAACAAGGATTTAATGTCAAAGTAATGATGGGGAAATTAAGAGAATTATTAAAATTGAATATTACAGGCCAGCCCATTGGCACAGCGGTTGGATTTCTGCTTGCGATGCCAGCGACCTGGGTTCGGGAGTGGGCTCGGTGCTGAAAGGGCGGCCAGGGAGAAGGCTGAGCGTCTGACAACTGCTCACCTTCTTCGGGAGGGCGATACTTACCCTCAAGGGTGTGGTGAACGCCAGTGTAAGCTCGATGTTAGTGGCATGCCACCTCCCTGGGAGCAACGGAAAGAGCCCTGAGGCTGACCGGATGACAGTCACCAGCTCCGGAGACCCTGGATAGTGCGAACCACCCTAGCAGCACCCAGGGCAAAGTATGGCACTGGCCGCCTCCTGATGCCTTCCCTCTCGGAGGGGACCCACCTGGCGAAGGTTCGTCAGGGTTACCAGGGTGCTGCAATATAGGGTGAAGGGTGGCTGTACCAGGGCAGTGCTGCTCGGAGGGCATAGGAGGGCCTGAAAGAGAGGCCGGCCCGGAGCTGGGGGAGCAAAAAGAAAAAATTGAATATTACAAAAGCAGGGGGATTAGATGGCCTGGATGTCAGATATTTAAAAATGGGAGCAGATATTTTAGCACCCATGATTATTTTATAAACTAGAGTTTAAAAAGTGGAACTGTTCCTGAAGTTTGGAAAACTGGTAAAATTATCCCAATTTTTAAAGGGGGAAATAACACCAATCCCAATTATAGACCAAACAGTATTACTTCGGTATTGTCAAAACTATTAGAAACAAGTTCATAAACAATTCTGTCCAGTATGAGCAGTAAGGGTTATTGACAAATCATAGGCATGGATTCAGGGAGGGGAGGTCCACAAACACCGCCCTAGTAGATTTCAGTAATTTAGTGGCTAGGTCACTGAATATGGAGAAAAAAGGAGGAGCGGTGTTTGTGGACCTAAGTAAAGAAACATAGAAACATAGACTGACGGCAGTTAAGGACCACTTGGCCCATCTAGTCTGCCCATTTCCCTACCTACAGGATAGGCCGCAGATCCTAGTTAACTAACAGCCTATTTCTTCCTACCCCCCACAAGAATTACCTTGTGTGTCCCATGCATTCTTGAATTCTCCCACAGTTTTAGACCCCACAACCTCCTCAGGAAGGCTGTTCCATGCATCCACTACCCTCTCTGTGAAATAATACTTCCTCACATTGCCCCTGAACCGCCCTCCTATCTTTAAATTGTGTCCCCTTGTTCTTGCAAGTCTCTTTTTCTGAAAGATGCAACCCTCTTGGACTTTGTTGATTCCACTAAGGTACTTAAAGTTTCTATCATGTCCCCCTCTCTTTCTTTCCTCAAGGGTATACATATTAAGCTCCTTTAGTCTCTCCTCATACGGCTTCTCTTGCAGATCCTGCACCATTTTAGCTGCCCTCCTCTGGACTACCTCTATCCTGTCTATGTCCTTGGGAGATGGGGTCTCAGAACTGGACACAGTACTCAGATGGGGTCTCACCAACTGTCTGTACAGAGGATAACAACGTCCTGTTTTCTGCTGATGATGCCTCTCCCTATACATCCCAGTGTACCCCAGCCCTCCCTACTGCCTTCTCACATTGCTTGCTAACCTTAAGGTCCCTTTCCTTTTTGTTGTTACTACCTCCCCACCCATTGTGTATTCTTCCCTGGTTCTTGTTTCCCAGGTGCATTATTTTGCACTTTGCACTGAACCTAGCTGCCATACTTCTGACCATTCCTCCAACCTTGCCAAGTCCCTTTTCATCCTTTCCACGCCTCCTTGTATCAGTCCTGTTGCAGATCTTTGTGTCATCTGCAAAAGGCATACTTTTCCTTCAGTCCCTCTGCAATGTCACTGGCGAAGACATTAAAAGGACTGGACCCAATACTGAACCCTCGCGGTACCCCACTAGTAACCCCTCTTTCTTCAGAGTGGACTCCATTTACAATTACCTTCTGTGTCTGTTGTGCAGCCAATGTGTTACCAGACTACCACCCTGGGACCCACTCCCAGGCTGGTTAATTGACTATTAATCTTTGTGTGGGACTGTGTCAAATGCCTTGCTAAAGTCTAGGTAGGCCATGTCCACAGCCCCTCCCTGGTCTACTACTTCGTCACCCAGTCAAAGAAATCTATTAGATTCGTCTGACATGACCGTCTCGCTTAGAACCCATGCTGTCTTGGGTCCTGTGTTCCACTGGCCTCTAGGTACTCAACTGTTCTTTCCTTCAGAAGTGACTCCATCACTTTCCCTACCACAGAGGTCAGACTGATGGGTCTGTAGTTTCCTGCCTCTGTCTTGGTCCCACTTTGTGAAGGGAATCACACCCACCTTCCTCCAGTCCTCGGTACCACACCATCCTCCCATGATTTATTAAAAGAGTAGCCAGTGGTTTCACTAGTTCCTCCTTAATTCTTTTTAGAATTCTAGGTGAATTCCATCAGGACCCATTGCTTTGTCCACCTTCAGTTTTAGGAGTTCTTGCAGAACCCTTTCTTCTGTGAAAGGACTGGGATCGACCCCCCTATCAAGAGTGCTTCTGTTAATTGGATTAGGCACTTCCCTCTCCTCTTTTGTGAATACTGAGCAGAAATATTCGTTCAGTATCCCTGCTTTTTCACTGTCCCCCTCTGCCCACCCACCGTTCATTCTATTCAGCCTCGCTATCCCTCCCTTTGTCTTTCTCTACGCTGATGTACCTATAAAGGTTTTATCCCCTTCTTAACCGAGTTGGCTATCTTTTCTCAGTTTGAGCCTTTGCTATTCTGACTTCCCTCCTGCTTCCTTCTGCCTTAACTGGTACAGCTCTCTGTCCTGCTTCTTCTGTGTGTTTCTTATACTTCCAGAATGCTATCTTTTCTTCCTGACTTTCACAGCCACCTCTTTTGAGAACCATAGTGGCTTTTCTTTCGTTTGATTTGTTTATTTGCTTCACACAAAGGCTTGTTGCCTCTGTGATGGCAGTTTGATGATTCCCCATTGTTCGCCCACCTCCTTCTAGCCTGTTTGCTAGTGCTTTTCTGAGGCACTCTCCCATCTTGCCAAAGTCAGCCCTCCTAAAGTCCAGTACCCTTACTTTGTATGGCTTGACTCTGTAGCTGTTTAACGTGAACCACACTCTGATGGTCACTTGTCCCCAGATGGCAACCCACTTCTAGATCTGAGATCCTCTCACTGCCCGTTTGAGAGTACAAGGTCTAAGATTGCTCCCTCACGAGTGGGTTCCGAAACTAGCTGTCTAAGGTCTGCCACCTGTAGGGCATCAAGAATGGCCCTGCTCTTGGATGTGGCTGCAGCAAATGTGCTCCAGTTAACATCTGGCATATTCAGGTCTCCCATCAACAGTATCTCCCCTTTCTCTGCCATTCTAAGAATGCCTTCTATCATATCCTTGTCCATTCCCTCCCCCTGACATGGGGGTCTGTACACAACCCCTGTGCGGATTGTGGTGCCCTTTCCAGTCTCCAAGGTGACCCACAGTGCCTCCTCTCCTCCCTGTTTACTCTTTTGTTCAGTTGCTTTTATCCCTTCCTTTACATAGAGAGCTACTCCTCCCCCTCTTCTCCCCTGCATGTCTCTCCTGTAGGTTATGTACCCTGGTATGTTAACATCCCAGTCATGGTTCTCTGTGTACCATGTTTCTGTGACTGCTATGATATCCAGGCATCCCTCTTCCATCAAGGCCACCAGCTCAGGAGCTTGTTGCCCAGACTATGGGCATTGGTACTCAATACCCTCCATTTCCTGATGGCTTTACTCCCTTTGCCCCATCCCTGTCCTTCTTGCCTTTGTCACTTTCCCATTTACCCCTGCCCTCTCTCTCTATGACACCTCTATGTTGGTGTTTGCCGCACTTCTACCATGATTATTTGGGGGGCTAGGATTTCCTGCTCCTTTCCAGTGCCTCCCCTTGGCTAGTTTAAAGCTTGCCAATGAAGCATTTAAACCTATCACCTAGGATCCTAGTTCCCTCCCGGATAGATGCAGCCCATCATGCCAGTATAGGCTTGCATCACTCAGGTGGACCCCAGTCCCCAATGAAGCCAATCCCTGAGCTCCACACCAGTTTTTCAACCACTGATTGAATCCCATGGTGCGGAACACCCTAACCTCTCCTATGCCATAGTTGGGCAGCACCCGAGAAGGTTACCATGCGTGCTACTTGACTAAGGCCCTCCCCATCCCCACAAACTCTTCCTGCACTTCTCTAATCCCTTAGCCAGGTCATTTGTCCCTAGTGGACAATGACATCCAGCTCCCTCCCTGTGCAGCTGCTTCGGCAATCCTGAGGATTTCGCCTTGTCCCTCCCAAGCCATGGCGCCAGGCAGGCACCTTACCTCCCTCTCCCTCTTCTTCCCCAGTTCTACTTTCCTAACAATGAGTCCCCACCAGGAGTTGTTTCCTTCCCTGCAGGGTCCCCACCCTCCTGTGGGTCTCCTTTGTGGAGGTTCCCAGCATCCTCCTTGGTCTCCACTGCGGGTGCCTCCATAGAGGAACCACACTTTGCCAGAATGGCATAGGAATTGTGGAGAGGTACAACTGAGGGATGCGCCTGTTCCACCACCCTCACCCTCCTGAGCCCACTGTGGTCCAACCGCTCTTTCTTGGCAGCCTCTGAGGCAACGGCAGTGGCACTGGTGGTCCCTGGATGGAAGAGGAGGTCCCACAAATCCTGGCCAACTCAGCCTGGAGATGAGCAACCTCCTCCCTCAGCCCAGAGAGGTGCCTGCAGATGGGACAACACCGCATCCTCCAGAATGTCTCCCGGAAGACTGCTGCTCCACAGCCACTGCACCACTCCAATCATGTCTTATTTCTGGCCCCTTAACTGTTTGCAATCCTTACTCTTTCCGTTGCTTTTTTTTTTCTGTCTCTCTCCTTACTTTCTGCCTGTGTGCCCTTTAAGCTCCTGATTGTCCTGTTCTGAGACAAGAATATCCTATATTTCTCAGTAGACCACTTACATGCTCAGAGGCAGACCTCCAGCAGCTAGAGGGGGCCGGTGAGCTACTCTTGCACTTCTAGGATGGTGGGTCTTTGGTGGTTCTGTGATCACTCACTTCCTGCTCCCAAACAGGAAGTTCCTGTTGTCAGTCAAATCCTGTGCCTATAAAAATAGAACTAGCTTGGGTGGGGGTGGAGGCAGGAAGGAGGGCAATATAGTCCCAGTAGAAGTTCAGTCACAGCAGTCCTTTCTCGTGGTGTCTTCTGCCAAGCTATTAGCAGAATTTTTCTAAGTGTATTTAAATGTAGTTTCCTTCTAGCTAAACCACTCCCCCTACTTACTAGATCTTTCTGCAAGTAATTTAAACCTCACAGCTATTAAGTCCTTTCAATCACCTGAGATTTACACCTAGATAACTGTTCAGATACCCATTCAGTTCAGTTAACCCAGACAAACACACACCTTTTTTTTGGTTTGGTTAGTTTTTTTACCCTAAATTAAAGGTCCAAGTACAAAAGTTCTTCTTCTTTAGTCCCAGGAGATGTCTAGTCACACAGCAGTTCTTTTTCCAGTTGTCTTCGCCAAGCTATAAAGCTTTTGATTTGGTTGACCATATTAAATTGTTAGCTAGGCTAGGTAAATGGGAGTTCAGGGGTGGAATTACAATGGTTTCAATCATATCTATCAACAAGAACACAAGTGTTTCATATGGGAATATCCTCTCAGACCTGATGCAAATAAAGAGAGGTGTTCCTCAGGGCTCAGTACTAGGCCCATTATTGTTTAATGTGTTTGTGAACGACCTGCCATCTGTAATATCATATAGTGAGGTGAGACTTCTGCGGATACTGTGTTAGTCTCATCAGCTGATAGTAACTAACGCCTTAATGTAAAATTGCAACACGATTTGTTAGCATTAGAGAAATGGTTTAGAGATGTAGGCCTGGTGTTGGATGCCCAAAAACGTAGAATTTGATATTTGGGCTGGGAATAAACCAAAAAAAGAAAACAGATTTGTAACTAAATTTGGCAGATGGTGTGCCGATCACGAATACAAGACAATATAAATATTTGGGAGTCTTAACTGACTCAAGATTAACCTATAGTGAACACATTTTTCAAGAAGTTAAAGTAAATCAGCGCTTAGGGTCCCTAAGAAGAGTTGCAGGATGTATAGAAGCCAGAGGTAAACTTGAGGCCGAAATGATTATTCCCATTTTGGAATATGGATCCTTTTTATATATGTTTTCCACCCAGGCAGTGTTGCAGAGTATTGAGCATACTTATTACAGATTAGAGAAATTTATAATGAAAAGTAAACATGGAATTTGTCATTGTACTTTATTTGGAAAATTGAATTGGTTACAACCTGAATCTAAAAGAACATATTTATGGTTATTGTGGTGTCAAAAACTAATATTTCATAAAGTTCACCCATTGAAATATTTGGTAACAACCACATCCCCTGAATTTAAAATGGAAAAATTTAGGAGAAATAAGTTGTTAATTCCAGGGGAAAGATCCTATAATAGAACAGGCAGCCTTGTGTTACAGAACAGTTTACCAAAATACTGGAATGAGTTACCATATGATTTGAGAAACGTGCAAAACCCTATTTTTAAAAAATTATTGTTTAAATACCTTAACTCAAAATATACGTTTTAATACATTTTTAATGTAAGTGTTAAGTTGTATGCAAGTCTGTCTTTTGGATTCTAGAATGTTTTATTTATGGAACACAGGTCTTTGTTGTAAATGGGGGTTGCTCCCTAACAAATGTTTCCTGTATAAAAAAATTTTTATGAATGAATCAGTATTCTGATAGACTCGGAGAACTCCATCTCTGTGACCTTCAATTGCACAGAGATAGGAGACATATGCTATTTGACATCCTGCAGGACCAGGACCTAATTAAAGGATGCAATCTGATCATGGCTACAAAACCTGAAAACTTAAGGTGCCACAGTAAACAGCTCCGCATTCATTAATAAAAGGAAAAATTATTTTACAATACGAGTCTGTAAACTGTGGAATTCTCCCCAGCACATAGTTGATATTAACAACTTTTGACAGTTTAAAATGTATTTAACAAGTTTCTGTATAACAGGGATGGATAATCTACCCCCACACTGTGTGGGGAAGGCAATCCCGATGGGCCTGGTGCCTACTTCTGCCTTTAAACCTCAAGTAATACTGAGTAATATGCCTTTGCTCCAGGAGGAAGTCCACACCTTGCTATAGAATAGGGCAATAGAACATGTACCCATGGAACAGAGACGCACAGGGTTCTACTCTCTGTATTTCCTAGTTCCAGAATGGCTGGGAGATCTGAGGCCTATTCTCAATTTCGGGGACCTGTATCTTTTTATAGAATACAAAAAGTTCAGAATGATCACTCTACAGGGCCTACTCCCACTAGTACAAGTAAGGGGTTGGATCTGTTCCCTTGACTTGAAGGATGCATACCTTCATATAAAAATTTGCAAAAACCTCACAGGAAATACTTGAGGTTGCTGTTTCAAGGGGAGAACTACCAGTTCAGAGTAGTGCCCCTTGGCTTGTCATCTGTGCCATGGGCCTTTACCACATGCTTGGCAAGTAGCAGCGGCCTTTCACAGGGAAAGCCTCTATGTAGTTCCCTACCTGGACTTCTGGTTAGTGAAAGCTCTCTCCAAGGAGCAATTCCTACACACCCTAGCTCGAACAAGACAGCTGTTCAATTCCCTAGGGATTGTCAGTGTACCAAGTCTGTCTTGACTCATTGCTAGCGTCTACAGTATGCAGAGTCTGTTTCAGACACAGCCCAGGGCTCAGCCTTCCTGCATCTGGATAGGACCAACTGATTGCACAGGCCCAGATGGCCCACAACAGTCGGTATGTTACCGCCAGAACATTCCTTCTGCTCCTGGACCTGATGGCAGTGGTCATTATCACGGTACCTCTGGCCAGACTACACATGAGGATCCCTTAGTGGACTCTAAGAATCCAGTGGTACTAACTTGCAGACAGTCTAGAACAGAGGGTTCTAGTAATCTCTGCTGTCCACAGAGTGTTAAAGTGGTGGATGGAACCCAGCAACCTGTTAAAGGGGGTTCCTTTCCTGATCCCCTACCCTCTTCAGATTCCAACAGATGTGTCTGGGATGGGCTGGAGGGCACACTTAAGGCCCCATCAGATGCAGGGTACATGGACCACAGTGGAAAGCACTCTACACACACGTTGTAGAGATGCGTGCTGTTCCATACAGGCTACAAGCCTTCCAGACTCATCTCTCTCTGGGTCCTCTGTTAGTGTTGACAAACAATATCAATGTGATGTATCACATCAACAAGCAGGGAACACTCACTCTTACTAACCCCCCATGCAGGGAAGTGATGAGTCTGGTAAGTGGGCACTGGAATGCTGTCTGGAACTGTCAGCAGTACATGTTCCAGCCACCCAAAATGTCGTGGCAGACAGGTGAAACAGGTCCCAGTCAAGAATGCACAAGTGGCTACTGCTGACCTCAGTAACAGAAGACCTGTTCAATAGGTGAGATTGTCCAGAGTTGGACCTTTTTGCTTTCCCACCCAGTGCATAACTGCCACTTGTTCTCTGGCTAGACACGTTGTCCATCTCTTGGAATGGGAGGTTCCTGTATGCCTCCTTTCCCTTCTGTCTCATTCAGAGGATGCTAATCAAGCTCCAAATGGAGGGGCAGCTCTGATGCACATTGCTTCTCTGGCTTCAGCAGATCTGGTTTCCCCTACTGCAACAGCTGGCAGTGGAACCACCAGTGTCTGCCCCTGTGCAAGGGCCTTCTGTCACAGGAACAGGGAAACCTAGTCCATCAAGACCTCAGATCTCTTCATCTTTGTGCATGGCTCCTGAAAACATAGCCACTGCTAGATTTGAGGTTTCCCAAAAGATGGCTGATGTCTTGGTGGCTGCCAGAAAACCAGCCCAGGGCCACCTATTCCATGAATTGGAAGCGGTTTGCTTTGTGGGCAACTTCTCTTCACTTAGATCCATTAACCAGCTCAGTAAATTAGGTTCTAGGATGGTGGATATGTTGTTCATCCACACTTATTGGCATGTCCCTTTTCCTTTTAAGGATCGCTGGAAGTCTTCAAGCTGGCTCCTCCACCCACCTGGGTGGTATAACCCTCAGCTCCACCCCATGATGCCAGATCTTCCTTTCTGCTGGAAGATTCAGGTTGCCTCCTTCATGCTCCTGCATTCTATAGGCCCTGGCTTCTAAACCTTCGGTTCTTCCGAAACTCCGTCTAGTTCACATTAGCAACCATGACACTCCTACTTCGATTGTGGAAGACCACTCTTCCCTTGGATTTCACCAGTGTTTGTGCAGCCAGAAAATGTTGCACACCGATCCCCACGGCGTGTGCATCTACTGCTTGGGTGTCGGCCATGACACCTGTAAGTGCGGCATCTGCCTTGCATTTCACCCTGACGTCCTCGACGACTGTCTCACACGCCTGAAGTTGGGGTGCCCAGAAAAACGGAACCCTCCAGTGAAATCAAAGGAGGCTAGGTGAGCGGTTTCTGCAGCTGCGAGATCCGCCGAGCAATTGGAACGTATGCAATCCTTCAAGGAGGAAGCGGCTCAGGCCGCAGAACCTTCCTCTCGGGGCTTCTTTGTTCCGCTCAACCTTGGCTTCACCTTCTCTGGTTCTTTCCGAGAGTTGTGCCAGTCTCTCCCAAATAAGGGTGAGAGTCCTGCAGGCATGCACTCCTCTCGGTCCCATAAGCTGGAGAAGGATCCAGGATTGTCTTCGACTTGGCGAAAACGTTCTTGGGATCGGTAGAGATCCTTGTCCCAGGAACTGGCAGTCTCGACTTAAGTCAAGATCACCACTTCAGCCGCTGGCTTCTCAGCTTTGCAATCTGGCCAGTTGACTGAACAGTCGATCGACGTTGAAATTGTTATAGACCCGATCGACCCATTGTCGCCAACTCTGGTCAACGACTCTCTGGATCGGACTCTGGTCCTTTCCTTCGTCGACGAGGAGACCCAGTCTGCTGGGAATCCCACTGAGGAAGTGGTCCCGACCAGGGAATACTCTGGTCTGCCGGTATCTCCCGATCGAGCGAGTCGGCCTGCCCGATCTCAATCAAGGTCCGGGATCCCCTTGACTGGCAGACCGAGGAAGAACCGTAAGTGTTGTAAGAAGAGGCGACGCCATCAGTCGCCCCTCCTTGATAAGAGAGGCTCTGGCAGAAACTCCAGCGCTATGAGGGCCTCATGTGGCAACAGCTAATTTTGTCCAGGAACAAGCCGACCCCGGGTCCAACTCCAGCCATTACCTGGATTTTGCCTCCCAGGCCGAAACAGACTCCTTCGGAGCTGATTAAATTTGTTCCCCTACCTGCGGAGCTGGCGAAATCCCCGGTTTGGCCTTTACTGGTCTCTCCACCGATCATGGTGTAACCACCACCCAAGCAGCCTCTGGAAGGGGCTCCTTCCATGGAGATTGACCAGACACCAAGCGTCCCCCGTCCTCGGGTCAGTGTCACCTGTACTGCCCGCTGTAGGTTGAAGGTGACCTTGGTGGTCGACCGCTTTATCTGGACTGTTCGATTCAGATCAGACTGCCTACATTCTCATCCTGGGGATGACGAATCAGCTGGTGGGATAGAGACTGAGGATGGTCCTTCTTTTCAGGGCATTCTTTGCCTCATCTCTGAGTCTACAGGGATGCCCCTAGAACCAATCCAGAAAAAAGGGGAGTACCCTCTCACGGACATTCTCCAGAGTGAGGATACCCCGATGGAGGCCTTTCCTGTGGCCTGGGCCATAGTTGGCCCAGCTCTAGAACTTTGGCAGTGCCCTGTCTCCTACCCAGCTCAGTCTGCCCACGTGGTCCATGGTATCACGGTGCCATGGTCCCTTACTGGGTTCACAGAGCACCCCTTGACCGAGAGCTTGGTGACTGCTTCTGTGTTCAGGCATACTGGCAGTTCTGCTGACACTGACTGACGACCTGAAAAAGAATCCAAACATTTGGATCATTCAGCTCGAAAGGTCTATGCGGCCTCGTCTTTAGGCCTTCGTCAGGCAAGTTCTGCCGTCGTCATGGCACACTTGGGGTCCTTGGATGAAGTCCTCCCACACCTCCCCGCGGACATGCAGACCACGGTCAAGCAGGTCTGGGATCAGGGCCAGGCTGTTTCCAGACAGCCCTGGACATTGGGGATTATTGTGCCAGCTCGATGGCTGCCGCATTTGCCTCTCATCACAGGGCTTGGTTGAGACTCTCCTCTTTCCCGGCAGGTACGCAGCACAAACTAGCTGATGTGCCTTTCCTGGGCACCGACCTTTTCGGCCCAGGTGTGGCTGGTCACCTTCAGCGCATTGAGCAGTCCAACGCCACCTTGGGCGCTACTTCTACTAAGGGTCCTTCGAGCAAGAAACAGCAGATGAAGAAGCCTTTTTGACACTCTTCCCCTGCAGCCCAGCAACCCTCCTTTCAAGGAGGGCAACAGCAGCAGCAGGCTCAAGCTTGGCTTCCCCAGCCCAAGCCCTCCCAGGCCCGTAAAGGAGGCCGAGGTTCAGGTCCTGGATCATCATCCTCCTCTTCCAAGCCTGCTCAGTGACAAGGCGGGGGCAGCCACCCCGTCTTCCATCATGCCAGTTCAAACAATATGAAGTCTTGCTGTATTCTGACAATCTGCAGTTAGCCTCAGCCTTTAAACTGCCCTGGAGAGTAGAGGGTTAATTTTCTATGCAGTGCATAGAACGTTGAGCTCGAGCTCGGTTGAGGTCTCTGTCTGCAGCACTTTGAAACCTAACCGTCATTTTTTTACTCTCCTCACTGAACAGTCGCTCCGGAGATTTCTCCTTCTGCTAGGTTCAAAGTCGGTTAAAGTTGTCTGTTTTATTCCAAATTTATTTCCGCATTGTCGGTTCAGGCTCTGTCTGCGGTACTGAGAGTACTTTAGATAGTTTGTTTATTGTGGAAATTGTAAAACTTGTATTTTCGATCGGTTCGGCTGAACTGATCCAATATATTGAACTCTTGTGTTTTTCTTTAGAGTGTGGTTACCGGTCCTTATCGGCTTAAAAAAAAAAAGTGTGTTTAACAGTTTTTTCCAATACCCGTAACACTGTTAGAAACCGATAAGGGAGGCTTGCCTGGCGGTTGCCAAAAAAAGGGTAAGTTTGGTTAGGTTCGCCATGTCTGAGAAACCCAAGAAAAAAAACAGACCCACTGGGTTTCAACACTGCAGTGAGTGTGGGGAGGTCTTTGCTAAGGCCGGTCACCACACCACCTGTGTTTAATGTCTGGGGTTTGACCACCTTGATACAGACTGCCACATGTGTAAAAACTTTCCTAAGTCTTCCCTGGAGAAAAGATTAGGTAGATTTGGGGAAAAGGAGGCCGAGAAGTCCGCTGACCCGGATGGCCAGCCCGGTTCGGTTCTGACCAAACCAAAAGGAGTGCCCTCTGACCAGGGCGATACTACTTCGAGCAAGAGGAGAGCCGATCCTGAGGGATCGGTTCTTACAAAAAAAAAAACGCAAGGAGAAATCGACTGGTTCGATCCAGAGGTTCGTGGTTCGACCGCCAAGGAAATAGCCAGAGTGATTCGGATTGTTGAATCGCTTCGTCCAGTTCCAACCAATCCGGCGCCTTTTGGCAGGGGTTCGGTCCGTTCCCCCCGGTTCAAGATTATACCCCTGAAGACTTTCATGAACCGGAGTTTGAAGAGGAGGGAGATTTTTGAAGATGATGGTGAAAGTCTGGATGTGCCTGTGGAACCAGACATCTCCCCAGATAGACCTGGTATTTCCCCTCCTAGGCTCTCTGAGTCCCTTCCCCACTATCTGTTTTACAGAAAAGTGGCTGAAACCCTTCAGCTTCCTATGGAGGAGGCTATGGAGGATCAAGAGGAGCCTGATTTTGTTGAAATGATGGACATCCAAGAGTCCAGGAGACTGTCTATTCCCCTTCATAAGTCCTTTGGGAAGCAGACACAAAAAATCCTAAAGTCTCCTAATTCTGTACCTCCTATTGACAGAAGGATGGACAAGATGTACACTTTATCAGGCTCAGATATGGAGTTTTTATATCAGCAGTGCAGCCATGTTGGGGTAGTGCAGGCTGCAGCCTTTGACAAGGCAGAATATTCCTTGGCACACCCCAGACAAAGACTCCAGGAAGATGGATGCCATGGCAGAAAACAGTACATGGCATCCTCTTGGGACTCAGGCAGGCTAACTATATGGCCTATACAGCCAGGTACCAGAAGTCCAGGTGGGACACTGTACTGGCACTGGCTAAGCCTTCCCCAGCTGGCCAAGGAGCTGGAGGAAGTGGCTGCTGATGGGATTGAGGCATCAAGGTGCAATTTCATGCTGCTGTGGACTCCAGTGATGTGTCATCAAGAGTCATGGCTACATCTGTGGCTCTTCGGAGGATGGCTTGGCTCAGATGTACTAGCCTCTCACAGGACACCCAGGCTAAGGCCATGGATTTCACTGTGGTGGGTAATTCTCTGTTTAGGGAGCAGACAGAATTACATGAAGAAAATGGTTGAGTACAGGACCACTTATAGGAATGCTCAGGCCAAGGAGAGGCAGGAAACTCCTCAAAGGCAGCAATCTAGGGGCAGGGGGCAGGCCTTTTCATAGGCCTTTCTACCAAACACAGGCCTCTTCCCCCTTTTCACAGAAGGGGTTCTTCAGAGGAGAGGCAGAAGGGGGATGAGCAGGGCTACATCCACCTCAGCTAAGGCGCTGCAAGCAGACACCTGATGGGTCTGCCTGGGTGGGCTTTTCCTATATCCCTGTGAGGGGCAGGCTGGCTTACTTAGTCCAGGACTGGATGTCTTCTTCGAACAAGTAGGTCCTGGAAGTAGTAAGTCAGGGATTGTTCTCGGCTTCAAAAATTCAAGATGAGAGCCAGATCTTTCCACCTGCAGGTCTCTCCAAACTCTTGCCCTAGAGGCAGAGGTTTCATCTCTTGTGGCCTTAAGAGCCATTGAGAGAGTTCCTACCCTATGTCGGGTAAAGGTCTGTACTCCAGGTACTTCTTACCCAAAAAAAGACAGGGGAGTGGTGACCCATCCTAGATCTAAGATACCTGAACAAACATCTTTTAAAAGCAAGGTTCGAGATGCTGACTCTGAGAATAATTCTTCCCTCTCTAAGGCCAGGGGACTGGCTAGCCTCCCTGGACCTCAAAGATGCCTACTTTCACATCCCCATCAGGTGCTCCCACAGAAAGTACCTCAGGTTCAAGTTGCCCTCGGGCCATTATCAGTTCAAAGCAATGTCCTTTGGTCTAACATCAGCTCCAAGGGTTTTCAGAGTGCCTGGCAGTAGTGGTTGCCTTTTTAAGAAGGCAAAAGATTTCCATTTTTTCATATCTGGACGACTGGCTCATAGTGGGTCAGTCTCCAGACCGAGTCAAGTCAGACCTGCAAGTGCTCACTTCCCTGGGATTTCTTCTCAACCTCCCCAAGTCAGTTCTCGAACCGGTGCAGCTTCTTACCTTTACAGGGGCAGAGCTAGATACTGTCAAAGCAAGAGCCTTTCTTCCCTGGAAAGGCAAAGAGTTCTTTATAGAACTGGCTTCTTCCTTCAGCCTTCAGGTGTCCCACCAGCAAGGCATTTCCTCAGCTCTTAGGCCACATGGCAGCATCTACAGCAGTGGTCCAAGGGCAAGATTCCAGATGAGGACATTCAGTTCCATCTGAGGTCCTTTTGGTCCCAAAGGAAGGATCCTCTTATCAAACTGATCCAGTGACTCAGCGCTGATCCAAGCTCTTCAATGGTGGCAGGATCAGGACAATTTAAGGCAAGGGGTCCTATTTATTACTCAGTCTCATTCGGTGGTCCTTACCATGGATGCTTCCCTTTTGGGGGTGGGGAGCCCATCTGGGGGCTCTCACAGCCCAGGGACTGTGGTTCCTCAGGAATCCCTTCTTCATATCAATCTCCTGGAACTCAGGGCAGTTTTACTGGCCCTGCAAGCTTTCTCTGTCAGTGCAGAACAAGGTGGTTCAGGTCAGAACAGACAACACTGCCACCACCATGTGGTACATCAACAAGCAGCGAGGCACTCAGTCCATGGCCTTATGACGAAGCCATGAAATTGTGGTCCCTGGCTTATTCTCTGCAGACCTCTCTGATAGCAGTCCACCTTCCAGGGAAGGACGATGTTCTAGGAGATGTACTGAGCAGGATCTCCCAGGGCCATCACTAATGGTCCCTGGATCCTCTGGTGTTAAGTGATTTTTTTTTTTCAAGTGGGGTACTCCAGAGATGGATCTCTTTGCAGCCCCAGACAGTCACCAACTTCCTCTGTTTTGTTGCAGAACCCCAGTCTGGGGCTCATTCCTCCGGATGCTCTGATGTTGAACTGGGAAGGAATTTTCATGCCTTTCCCCTACTGTTCAAGGTTCTGGTCAAAGTGAGGTCACAACCCTGCAAAGTGATTCTGATTGCTCCAGATTGAGCCAGACAGCCGTGGTACCCCCTCTTACTGTCCCTAGCAGTCCATCTTCCCCTGTCTCTTCCCAGGAATTACAACCTGTTAACCTCATCTCAGGGGAGGATTTGGTATCCCAATCTTCGGTCCCTCAATCTCAAAGCATGGCTCTGGAAGAGCTAGAGTATGCAGATTTGCATCTGTCCCAAGGGGTTCTGGATATTCTCAAAGCCTCTCGTAAGCCTGCCACCAGAAAGACCTACGACTCCAAATGGAAAAGATTCAGCATTTGGTGTTCCAAGAAGCATACATCTCCAGACACTGCTGAATTGCCTACAGTTCTGGATTATATGGTCCATCATAATGGCCTAGTCCTCAGACCAGCTACTCTCAAGGTACTGCATGTCAGCTTTTTCTGCTTTTCTGTCAGTGGAAAGCCTTCCTCACTGTCATCTCACCCTGTATTCTGTAAATTTTCAAGGATTGCTTCATACCAATCTTCTCTTTAGGGATCCTGCCCTGCCTGGACTTAAATGTTTGCATTGCTCAACTTATCCAACCCCCATTTGTGCCTATGTCCTCAGCAGAGCTTAAGTACTTGACTTGGAAAACTGTGTTTTTGGTAGCCATTACCTCTGCCAGACGTATCAGTGAATTGCAAGCCCTGTCAGTGGAACCTGATTTTTTTTTTTTATCCCCTTCCATAGAGATAAAGTGGTCCTTAGAACCCAATAGGAGGTTCTTGCCCAAAGTGGTTTCAGACTTCCATTTGAATCAGTCCATATCTC
Source organism: Neoceratodus forsteri (assembly GCA_016271365.2). NCBI lineage: Eukaryota > Metazoa > Chordata > Ceratodontiformes > Ceratodontidae > Neoceratodus > Neoceratodus forsteri. The sequence goes on from CM057458.1 coordinate 233,079,882, forward strand.
TCCCTGTTTTCTTCATGGGTCATTCTTCCTCAGGGAAGAGGAGGCTACACAGTTTAGATAAGAGCCCTTAGCTACTACATAGAGCATACCAAGGGTCACAGGTTTGATTCCCTCCAGTTGTTCCTTACTTATGGGGAAGTGGGAAAGGGCAAACCTGCCACCAAAAGAACTATTGCCTTGCCAGGTGGCTTGTTTCTTGTATACAATTCTGCTATGAGAAACTGGTAAAATTCCACCCTCAGGCCTGAGGGCTCATTCCACAAGAGGTACAGCTGCTGCCAGGGATATCCTTCTGTTGGAAATTTATCAAGCAGCCACCTGGAAAACAGTCCATACCTTTACCAAGCATTACTCTCTGGGTATCCAGGCTACGAGTGATGCTCGGTTTGGCACAGCAATACTTCAGAGCCTATTCCCAAAGTAGATTCTGTCCCTCCTTCATGGAGGTACTGCTTGGTAGTCTGCAGATTGTCAGAATACAGCAAGACTTCATGTTGTTTGAAGAAAAAAATTACTCGCCTTAGTAATTGTGTTTCTTCTAATGAAGTCTTGCTGTATTCGAACCTGCCTCCCCTCTCAGAACCTGGTTTTGGGAAGTGGGTGGGCAGGTGCAGTGTTGCACCCCAGGGGTGGCTTCAGCACACCCTCCATTTATTTGGGTGCTTTGTATTATAGTCTTGTTTTTAGAAAGGTTTTGGTTTTGGGTTTCCTGACTTGAGACTTCCTTTGGGAATCCAAAACTTTCCGTCAGTTGGCTAGTTAAAAAATTTTACAATTTCCACATAGTTAGTCAGTGAGTGTTTGCTCGTAAGAATCTGACGGTTGGGTTTCAAAGTGCTGCAGACAGAGACCTCACTGGAGCTCGAGCTCAGCGTTCTATGCACTGCATAGAAAATTAACCCTCTACTCTCCGGGGCAGTTTAAAGGCTGGGGCTAACTGCAGATTGTCAGAATACAGCAAGACTCCATTAGAAGAAACACAATTACTAAGGTGAGTAATTTTATCTTCTGGGTCCACCTGTGGGGGGCCAGCTCCGCCACTTTCTTTCCTCCTGGTCCGTTATCACCACGGACAGGTGGGTTTTGGAAGTGGTCGGTCAGGGACTGCCCTGGAATTCGAGCAGTACCCTCCAAGCCAAGCCCGCACCCCTCAGGAGGAAAGAGTATCCATCCAGACTCTGCTCTCCGAGACATTGCTCAGCTCCTCCTCAAGGAGGCAGTAGCTCCAGTGGTGGATCCTCAAGCAGACGAGGCTTTGTCTCCAGGTACTTCCTGGTGCCCAACAGATGGGGCTGGCCCATTCTAGAACTCCACGACCTGAATCAGTATGTCAGGTCATGTACCTTTCGGATGATCACTCTGTCCCAGAGCATACCATCCTTGGAGCGAAACATGTAGTTCTGTTCCCTGGATCTGCAGGACATGTTCTTTCACATCCCAATCAGTCTGTCTCATTGGCGGTTCCTCCGCTTCAGAGCCGAAGGGACCGTATACGAGTTCTGAGGCGTGTCGTTCAGCCTGTCATCGGCCCCATGGGTCTTCACCAAATGCATTGCAGTGGTGGCCGCCCATCTCTGGCGTTGGGGAGGGGGTGAGAATTTACCCCTACCTTGATGATTGGCTCTTAGCAGGTCCCACCCAGCAGGAGGTAGAGAGGTCCAGGGACCTGGCCCTCCAGACCTGCTCCCAGCTCTGCCTCCTGATCAACGAGGCCAAGTCAGAACTCGTAACTTCCCAGGCGATGTGCTTCATTGAAGCAGCGCTCGACTCTGGTTGAGTCAGAGCTTGGCTGCCGGCGGACAGGGCAGAGGTTCTCTCTTCCTCCTTTGCCCAATCATTTCTGGTTGGGCAATTGTGCCCTTCCGGACTTTCTGCCTTCTGGGTTACTTGATGGCGGCACCTCCGTGGGTCCGTTGGACTCTGGCACGTGTCCCTTCAGTGGAGCTGGATGACCAGTGGACTCAGTGCCACGGTCATTTTGACTAGCTGATCACTGTGACCCAGAAGATGGGGGACGCTTTCCAGTGGTGGACCGCCCAAGATCGGTTGCAGGAAGGGGGATCCCATTTGTCCGCCCCGAGCCGATGACCGTTCGCATGACCGATGCCTCTCTCATGGGCTGGGGAGCCCACATGGGGGACAAAAGGGCACATGGGCTCTGGACCCCCGAGGAGTCCCAATACCACATTAACTTGTTGGAGCTCAGAGCAGTCAAACTGGCACTGTCCGCTTTTGCTCCTCAGCTTTCCTTCCATTTCCCTTGATCCACAAGGTGCTCCTCAAGGTGAGGAGGACAAGGCAAAGGTGATTCTGGTAGCCCAGACTGGCCACACTAGTTCTAGTATCCAGATCTCCCTCGCCTCAGCTGCAGGCCATCGGCGCGGCTTCCAGCACGCCCGGACCTGATCTCAGTCAACCAGGGGAAGATCTTCGATCCGGACCTTCAGTCCCTGCACCTCACAGCCTAGTACCTGAGCGGCTAGAGTTCTAGGCTTTGGGTCTTTCCGAGGATGTCCTTACCATGGTGGAGGCGACCAGGAAATGTTATGCCTTCAAATGGAAAAGGTTTTCCATTTGGTGTTCGGGCAAGGGCCTGGATCCTGTGTCCTGTCCAGTGGCTAACATTCTCGACTACCTTTGGTCTTTGTTCAAAGGGGGTCTTCGGTTATCGACCCTTAGGGTGCACCTAACAGCCATCTCTGCTTACCAGGCGTGGACTGGTCAGCTGACGGCGCAGGAGACAGTGGTCGGGTGTTTTTTCAAAGGCCTGGGTCACATATCCCCTCCGCTGCGTGAACCTCCACCTCAGTGGGATCTACTGCTGGTACTGGCAAAGCTCATGGGCAAACCATTCGAACCAATGCACAAGTGTTCGTTGTCACACTTGTTGTGGAAGATTGCCTTCCTGGTGGCTGTCACATCTGCCAGGAGGACGGGAGCTCCAGGCGCTTTCGGTGGACTCCCCTTATTTGGTCTTCCACAGGAACAAGGTTGTCCTACGGCCCCACCCGAAATTCCTTCCGAAGGTGGTGTCAGTTTCACCTTAACCAGGTGTTAACTCTGCCAGTATACTACCCTAATTACACCTCGGAGGCAGAGTACAGGCTCCATACTTTGGACCTGAGACGAGCTCTCTCCTATTATAAGGAGAGGGCGGCGTAAATTTGGGGAGAGGTTTACCAGCTGTTTACCTACACTGAAGTCGCTTCTGCTAGACCTGCAGCAGAATGAACTATTACAAGGTGGATTACATCTTGCATAGGTCTGTGTTATGAGTTGGCGGGCATGGAGCCTCCCAGAGGGGATAAGAGGTCATTCTACCTGCCATACTGCTGCATGGGTGGCTGCTTCCAGGGACATCCCTATCCAGGAAATCTGTCGGGCTGCTACCTGAAAGTCAGCAAACCCCTTCATTACTCTTTACTACATTGACCTTGAGTCATGCCAGGATGCTGGTTTTAGGGCCTCAGTTCTCCAATCTGTTTCCCAAGTAGGGGGTGTGTGCCTTGCCTCCCTCCTCCCAGAGAACTGCTAGGAGTCTGTCAATAAATGTGGATGACAACATATACCACTCCTAGAACTATTGTTACAGGTGAGTAACATGTTTTTCTAGAGTATCTGTTGCTGTTGTCAGATGCAGGCCTACAGTATTTTTCTATGAAAGTGCACTTGGCTGCTAATTCAGCTTTCCATGTGCCTGTTGAGGGTGGTACGGTTGTCCAGCTAGAGGTGACCTGTACATTTTTGAGAGGCATTCTTCTCTTGAAGTCTATCTGTAATCCAGTCCTGGTTTGAGACTTGAATTTTGTGTTGGGGAAAGCTTACTTTGGCTCCTTAGAGCCAGCTGTGACTTATTAACTTCACTTTCTTGGAAGCATTGTGTGTTTAGTTACAATTACTCCTGCTCAAAGGATTTCAGAGCTACAGGCTGTGTGAGCCTCTTTACTTGATTTTCCACTTGGACGGGGTGTCTTTGTGTACTAATCCTAAGTGTTTACCAAAGGAGGTGTCTGAGTTTACTTTAAATCAAACCATCCACCTGCCAGTTTATTTTCATGAGCATGCCAGTCCAGGGGAATCATTGCTTCATACTCTAGATGTACATAGAACACTCAGGTACTGTATACACCGCATGGAGGACTGTAGGAAGTCCTCACATCTTTTTGTTTCATTCGCCCCTGGGAAAGCGGGTGCTTCAGTTTCTAAACAGTGCTTGTCCAAAATAGTTAGCAAAACTGTAACCACTCCCTCCTGGACTGGGTTCTCTCCTTCCACCCTCTTTGCACTGTAGCAGCAGGAATCTTGCCGGAGGCTTTTAGCGACCACTGCATGATGTTCTACATTAGAAAGATCTGGTATCCACCCTCCTCCCTAAATACATCTAGAACAGATCCCTTGGCTCACTCGACACTTCTGCTTTCTTGAGTAACCTTGCTGCTGCAGATTGGACATCTATAACCTCCATCTAAATATCGACATTGCCCTCTCCTGTTTCATTCCAAATTCTTCTCTTTTGGGACAAGCACACCCACTCAGAAAATCAAGGGTCAAAAATCACCATCTCCCTTGGATTGCTGCTGAAATCATTGCCCAGTGCAAGTCCCTGCAACCTCGCCTAGGCATGATTCAAGCTTTCTCCCTTTCCTGTCCTCGCTCTTATACAGAACTACCAGGAGCTCCTGTACTATGGCTATCCAAGCAGTGAAATTGCAATATTTCAAGGCCAACCTTCAGAACAACCTTAGCATCCCTCAAAGTTCTGAAAGGTAATTCACTGCCTTTTGACCCTTCCACACAGTCCACCCTTCTGGTCCTTCCTGTGAATGGTTCACCAGTGTCCGACCCTTATCTGTTTCTGCTCATTTTCAATGAATTTTAAACCACTTGTGCTATCCCTAACACTCATCCTCCAGCCTCCTCTGTTTCTCCTTGTATTCTCTCTCATCTCCTTCCACTAGAAAAATCTTACTGCCCTTACTACCTCAACTGCTAAATCCAGTCCAAACGGACTGGATCCTAAACTGCTCCAAATCTCTGCAGCTGCCATAAATCCACTGAGTCACCTATTCGCCTGTCCTTCTCCCTCTGTGCTGTCCCTCAGTCCTGGAACTTGGCCAAAAATCTCCCTCCACCGTTCATTGCTGAACTGCAAAAGAAGCTCGTCTACACTAGACTTTCTGATTTCCTATCCTCCTCTGATTTCCTCTCCCTGTTCCAGTCTAGCTTCTGGAAGCATCACTCTACCATCGCCTCTCTGCTGCATGTAACTGATCCTATATTCTCAGGGATGGATCAGGGGCACATCACAGCTACCATTTTCATTGATCGGACCAAGGACTTTGACTTGGTGTCCCATCCTCTCCTATTGGATAAGCTGAGTTCTGCTGGCCTCTCAGATCCTGCTGTAAGCTGGTTCCATTCTTGCCTCTCTGCCTACAATAAGTACAGGATGGTAGTGCTCTGTCACCTGTTTCCCACCCAGGTAAAGGTTTCACAGGACTCCATCCTGTTCTCCATCTTCCTTAATGACCTCCCCACAGCTTATGCCAACTTGCACATCCACATGTATGCAGCTGAGTCATTTACACCTCCAGTCCCTCTTACAGCCTTAGAAGGTCTGCAGCAGCAAGATTTCTGCAATGTCCTGTAATGGTTTCAGTCTAAGCAGCTACAGTTCAGCACAAAAAACTGTGTCCATGACCATTGATACCTACCCAAAATTGGCTAGACTCTCAACTCTGCCCGTCTTCTCCACCTAGGATGACTCCTCTTAAAGTGGTTCATTAGGCACACACCAAGGTATTTGAAATAGACAGCAAGCTTGACTTCTTTGCCCACGTTGACACCATCCATGGCATATTTCTCCCCAAACGTAGTGCCCTGTACTGCAATAAAGTGTTTCTCTCAGCAGGTGTGCTGTGAGGTTGTCACCGGAATGGTGCTCCCTATTCTTGACCGACTGTGCAGACGTGGTCTATGGCACTGCTTGCTTTACTTCTATGACCAAACTGGACACCCTCTGCAATGCCTTCTGTCATTGTGCTACCAGCTCCCCCTCTCATACCCACCATTGCTTACTCTGCTTCTCCTCATCCATTTTCTTCTGCCTCACATCATCAGAACCACTGTCTGATTCTGGTTTGGGTCCCTTCCCTCTTATCTACCTGCAGCCATAGGAGCTGAATCCATGGGTGCTTGGGTGCTCTAGCACCCACAAAGTTGAAATAAGCACCCTCAATATTTTGAACACAGCCTGCAACAAAGGATTATTAGGGCACCTGGTCACAGGAAAAATACTACCTTCTGGCAATGAGCACCCGCAAAGATTCCTAAAAGTTGGCATTCCTGTCTGCAGCTCCCTCTGCTCCAGGGAGCCTTGCACTTTTGCAACTCCTTATCCTCGCTCCTCTGCTGGGCAAGTTGGCCTTTTCTTATTGCCTTCCTTCACTCTTTACCAGCTGAAACTCCTTCCCTCTTTCCCCTGCACCTGTTTTCCCCGGCCTCCCTTACATTTGTTTTCTCCTCTTGGTGTAGGTGTGGATGAACTGCCTGTATGTTTGTTTGTTGCTTGCTTTTATTGTACTTATTTCTGTTTAATAATGTACTTTATTCCACTAACTATGAACTGTGCCAGTGCTATGCAATTGCTGTATACTGTGTCTACACTATGTAGTTGCTCCCCTTTTCCCTTCCCCTGGGTCACACCTGGAAATGAGCCATGGCTCATTGTGCCTTTCCTGGTCACCTGTTTTCAGTAAATAAATTCCTGCTTATCGGCTGCACTTCTTGACTCCATTTTCCACAGTGTTGGCATTTGCTCGTCTTCAAGTGATTCTCGCTGTTATTTAATAACTGCATGATGTGGGTTGTCGCTTTATCTAGCACTTGAACTGGCGTCTCATACTGAGCTGTGACTGCACTTTATTTGCCTGAATAACTTTATTTTTTGTACCAGTGTATGTACCAAATGTGCTCTACTGACTTGTTTCATAAAGTGTACTGTTATTCTCTTGTCCCCCATCCCACTGTATCACCTGGAAATGAACCTCCGTGCGTCTTTCCCAGTTACCAATTTTCAAATAAATATATTTATACAACATTAGTGATGATAAATTTCCCCTGCTAAATTTATCATGCTGTCTGATCTCCAGAGTAACATTTATCTAGAGGTTAGACATGTCACAGTCACATTCTTTGACCTTTGAACATAACAGAACCAATCAGAAAGCAGCATCACAATGCTGATGATATCATAATAGGACTATGCAGTACAAAATCAGCTGTTCAAATCATAGTTTTAATACAGTAAAATCTCAACACAAAAATCTGATTTAAAAGTTATAACTGTTTAAACTGATGTGTAAATTGAATACATAGGGCTTGACTAAAAAATGCACAATTTCATAAGGAGCCTTTCATAACTTGCTCGTGGCTTTGCTACTCGTGAGTTATTGTCTTGCCCCCTCATACTTATACATAAAGTACATATTTTGAGTCAGGCCATCGTGTATTCCATTATTAAACCTCCACTTGCATACTGTATGACTCTGAGCAAGTCACTTGACCGCCCAGTGCTCCCAGGTCACCCCCCTGAAAATAGGCACTTGTGCCTAGTGGACCTTACCCGGTTACCAAAGACTAAAATAAAAAAAAAAAAAACTAAACTGACCCTTGTTAGTCGAGTGGTGCAGTTAATATATATGTGGTTACATAGAAATAGGCATTTGGAAGTAGCCCTGTAGACTTACATGGGCACGCCTCCGCTCCTCCCTCTTTAGGTTGCACAAAACGCCTGAGAATGGGGACGGGTCCAGTAAACAGGAAGTGGAAGAGACTGGCTTTCATCTTACTGAGGCCAGCTTACATTCCATTTCCTCCCTTCCAGTTGGGTCTAAATAAAAATGTCACTTGGCATGCAGTGATGTATGCTGTGTTAAGGTATGCCAGCATGGGTATCAAACCCTTAGATTTTTGCCGCACAAAATCTTGGAACATTCCTTTAACATTTCAAGAGTCCATGAAATGGCTGATGCCTTGAGTTAATATACTGATGATTTACATATTCATATCAGGACTCCTAAAGCCTGCAGGTAAGCCCCAATACCTTAAATGAAATATTGTTCATGTACGTTAGCAGTCTGAGTGACCGCTGCAATGTTTACTTCCCTTTAAGGGGAAACAAATATGCCTCAGTGATAGGACAGTGTTTTAAAGCTCAGATGCCAGTGTTTTACAGACTTGCAATAAAAGCATGAATTCAGGTGAGTCCCTGTGTCATGATTAGTGTTACCTGAAAATATCTTGCTGTTTGATTTGTCTTTCTTCAAATCAGCATCTGTTAATATGCTCTGCAGTAACTGAAAACTGAAGATTTTTCTGTCTCCATCAGCGAGTGATGACACCATTCCTGTCCAGCCTGTTGCTGCAGCAATTAAATCCTTGATTGCCCGAAGTACTGTAGCTGTTGCACTTTCCAGTCAGAGTAATCTGTAGGGCTAATTGTCTTTATTCCAAGTGTGTTACTAACCCATCTGGTTTGTGTATAGATTAATTAAGCAATAAACCCCTCCAGGGAGTGGGTATACTGGTGGTTTTACCACGGCTGGTGTGGTTCGGTCATGAGGCGCAGCCGAGTAACTTTACCACACCAGAAGTGGTAACTCTACCAGTATACACCCTCCCTGGAGGGATATATTGCTATTATACAATGACCATACCCTTTTTTAGATGAAAAAAATTAAAAGAAAAAATTTGGGGGGGGTGGGTGCATTTTTATTTTTACATTTGTTAGTCCGCCAGAAAAAATAGTTCTGGGTTAGTACGATTGTTGCTATGGATGCAGTACTGCTGTCCACTCTTGCTGTCTACATCCATAGTACAGTGCCACTTATAGGATTATATGTTGTAATTTTTTGAGTCTGGGCAAATTTTGTAAGTTTAGAGTGAAGAGACTGTGTGGCAAGTGTTAGTGTGTGGCGCAGAGCGCTAATGGGGAGAGGTGTGGTTCAGTGACGGTGCCACTCGTGGTCCATGGGAATGTATCTGTTACATTCTTGGCTGAATTATTGTAAACAGAGGGAGAGTGCGACTGTAGTCAGGAAGAGAATGGCGACTGAGAGGAAGTGGGAGTGAACTGCACAGAGCGTGAGAAGTAAGGTGGGTGCAGTGGTCAGTTAACGCATCAACATGTTAAAAAAGGTATTGGTTGCCTGATAGTGGGCTTGAAGCACACAGCATATTGTGGTGGCTGTACTTTGTTTCTGCTGATGTGCCTGTCTCCTTTTACTGTGTAGAGAACCCCGCTGTACAGTTTTCAGAGCGAGACCAGACAGTGCTGTTAAGAGCAGCAATAGCATAGAAACGTAGACTTTGACGGCAGATAAGGACTGCTTAGCTCACCTAGTCTGCCCATTTCTCTACCTACAGGGTAAGCTGCAGATCCTAGTTAACCAACAGCCTGTTTCTTCCTACCCCCTACAAGAATTGTCTTATGTCTGTCCCATGCATTCTTGAATTCTTCCACAGTTTTAGACCCCACAACCTCCTCAGGAAGGCTGTTCCATGCGCCCACCACCTCTGTGAAAATACTTTGTCACATTGCCCTGAAACTGCCCCTCGATCATCAAGTTGTGTCCCTTGTTCTTGCACAGCTCTTTTCTGAAAGATGCTACCCTCTTGAACTTTGTTGATTTCACTGAGGTACTTAAAAGTTTCCATCATGTCCCTCCTTTCCTCAAGGGTATACGTATGAAGCCCCTTTAGTCTTTCCTCGTATGGCTTCTCTTGCAGACCCTGCACCATTATGGTTGCCCTCCTCTGGACTACCTCCATCCTGTCTATGTTCTTGCAGAGATGGAGTCTCTAGAACTGGATGCAGTAGTCCAGATTGGGTCTCACCAACTGTCTGTACAGAGGGATAACAACTTTCTGTTTTGTGCTGGTGATGCCTCTCCCTATACACCCCAGTATCCTCCCAGCCCTCCCTACTGCCGTCTCACATTGCTTGCTAACCTTAAGGTCATCTGATATAATTACCCCCAGGTCCCTTTCCATTTTTGTTGTTACTCCCTCTTCCACGCCCCCACTGTGTAATCTTCCCCAGGTGCATTATTTTGCACTACTTTGCATTGAATCCAAGCTGCAATACTTCTGACCATTCCTCCAACCTTGCCAAGTCCCTTCTCATCCTTTCCACGCCGCCTTGTGTATCAACCCTGTTGCAGATCTTTGTGTCATCTGCAGAGAGGCATACTTTTCCTTCTAGTCCCTCTGCAATGTCACTTATAAAGACGTTAAAAAGGACTGGACCCAGTACCAAACCCTATGGTACCCCACTATTAACCCCTCTTTCTTCAGAGTGGACTCCATTTACAGTTACCTTCTGTGTCCTGTTGCCCAGCCAATGTTTTACCCAGGCTACCACCCTGGGCTCACTCCCATGCTGGTTAATTTGATTATTAATCTTTTGTGTGGGACTGTGTCAAATGCCTTGCTAAAGTCTAGGTAGTCCATGTCCACAGCCCCTCCCTGGTCTACTACTTTGGTCACCCAGTCAAAGAAATCAGTTAGATTTGTCTGACATGACCTTCCTGCTGTGAACCCATGCTGCCTTGGGTCCTGTGTCCCACTGGCTTCTAGGTACTCATCTCTTTCCTTCAGAAGTGATTCCATCACTTTCCCTACCACAGAGGTCAAACTGACAGGTCTGTAGTTTTCTGCCTCTGTCTTGCTCCCACTTTTGTGAAGGGCAGTCACATCCACCTTCCTCCAGTCTTCGGGTACCACACCATCCTCCCATGATTTATTAAAAAGGGTAGTCAGTGGTGTCACTAGTTCTCACGTTAATTCTTTTAGAATTCTGGGGTGAATTCCATCAGGCCCCATTGCTTTGTCCACCTTCAGTTTTAGGAGTTCTTTCAGAACTCTTTCTTCTGTGAAAGGACTGGGACCGACCCCAACCAGAGTGCTTCTGTTAATTGGGTTAGGCATCTCCCCCTCTTCCTCTTTGTGAATACTGAGAAGTATTCGTTCAGTATCCCTGCTTTTTCACTGTCCTCCTCTGCCCGCCCACCGTCCTTTCTGTTCAGCCTCACTCTCTCCCTTTGTCTTTCTATGTTCCCTGATGTACCTATAAAAGGTTTTATCCACCTTCTTAACAGAGTTGGTCATCTTTTCCTCAGTTTGGTCCTTTGCTATTCTGACTTCCCTTCCTGCTTTCTTCTGCCTTAACTGGTACAGTTCTCTGTCCTGCTCCTTCTGTGTTTTCTTATACTTTCTAAATTTCATCTTTTTCTCCCTAACCTTCCCCGCCACCTCTTTTGAGTATCATAGTGGCTTTTTCTTTCGTTTTGATTTATTTGCTTCACACAAAGGCTTGTTGCCTCTGACAGTTTTGATGTTTTCCCATTGTTGCTCCACCCCTCCTCCTAGCCCGTTTGCTAGTGCTTTTCTAAGGCACACTTCGCCTTGCCAAAGCCAGCCCTCCTGAAGTCCAGTACCCTCACTTTTGTAGGCTTGACTCTGTAGCTGAGTTTATTGTGAACTACACCGCTTGATGATCACTTTACAGTGCTGCATCTCACCGTCCATTGCGGTCTTTGCAAGTTGTCGCTTTCTGGTGCTTAGAGTGATTTTAGAGGACTTTCTTGCGACTGACTGGTGCTGGCACCTTTTCCTCTGGGTACACTGGCCAGTTTATAACGGCTGAAAGGTGCCAGCCAACCAGTTAAGTTGCAGGGATTGGGCTCTTCAGTTTAGCCCATTGTATAATTTACAATCTATCATTCTGTTTTCCTAAAGAGTTGGTCATTTGTGTTTCGGTGGATAACGGAAGTGGTATAAATGAATGTGAGAAATCTATCTATCACAGCTGAGTTCTTTCACATCAAAACTCTGCATTGTTTTATGACTATATAAACACAGGGTTGTTAAATGGATATAAAATAAATCTAACGCTTAAGTCATAGAAGTAGTGTGTCGTTGATGTAGCCTCCATACAGGGCTCAAATAACCGGCCGCCTCCTGTCCTGGACAGCTGTTTTAATCAGTTTGCCTGTCCCTTGGACAGGCGGTTCAATACTTGCAGTTTAAGCTGTCTGCTGGTGCTAAGACACAGTGGAATCCTTCCAGTCAGAAGACATCCTACGTTGCTCCGCCCGCCATTCCATTGCTGTGCCCAAACTCGCTCTCTGCATTTTCTAGTAGCGCTTGAATGGTGAGGAGCTAGGTGTCGTGCGGAGAGCAAGTTATTTTTCAGAAAAACACACCAACCACATAAAACAGTCCTTTTCAGGGCTATTTCATTTTGGGGCTGATTTTGGAAAGAAAAAAACCTAAACTTTGATGAAACTGAAGAAGCACATATAAAAAATATACACTGAGGGTCTGCTGCTGTGTGGGAGTTGGAGGGAAGGGGGGAGATAAACGTGGAGGAGGGGGATTCTTTAGTTTGTACTCAGAAGCCACTGCCAGTCTAAATAATAGCAACTCAAGGTGGGACTAAAAAAAAACTTAAAGGCTTCTGGACTGGTGGAACTTTGGAAAAAAAAAAAAAAGACTTCTGCCTTGAGGGGTCTGTGCAGCTGAGCTCTGTACTGTGTTGCACTACATGTGGTTGCTTTTTGTTGAATCTCTCAGTCAAATAAGACCTCCACTGTATTTGTGTGCACTGCAATCTGCAAAAAAGTATAAGGGAGGAAAATATTGGGGAAAATCAGCAAAACAAAAGCAAACAATTTAGCATGAAAAAAACTAAGAGTAAAACTAGGAGGCTATCCCAGGCTATTGTGGTGAGGTGATTCTGGTGAAAGAACAAAACGCTTGCCTCGAGTCAAGTGTGTTGACTGAACTTCTGGTGGTGTGGGTAATGAGTTCCCTGCATGTTCAGTGGAGGGGAGAGGGAGAAAAAATAAGGCAGTCAGGCACTGTCAGAAGGGAGATAGGAGTACTGTCTGTACAGCTGAATAAATTATCTTCTCTTCTTCCTGTCTCACCCATGGGTGTGAGGCAGGCATACTCCAAGCACTCCATGGTGTGCAGTTTTATTTAAGGAGTAGCAATAGGCTCTGAACTGCTTCCTTTTTCCATGAAAACTAAAAGAAAATACTGAACCTTTCTGTAATTTTATTCATAGGAGTCAAAACTAGAAGGACTGGTCACTAATACTCTCTTTCCATCCCAAGGGCAATACAACTTTACAGGCTCTGGGCTGATATGTGAGTGTCTTAGGGAACATGCATGGCAAGGTTGCATTTATTGTGCCAAATGAGGCAACAAACATGATCCTGGTGTACATCTGTATATAGTCTAGCTACACCCCGGGGGGTAGCTCACCCTAATGGGGAGCAGTGAGTCCACTTGGTGTGCAGATCTGAAATCCCTGGCTACACCCCTGTTCCCACCCACACCTCTCTCTCTCAAAGCCAAAAGAGACCTTGTGATCTGCAAGTGGTGGGGCCTGAGGGTCCGTCTGAATAAAAAAAAAAAAAAAAATCTTGACTATGCAGGCGGGGTGAAGGCTCTATTAAGCTTTAATGTTCACTCAGCCTTTGTAAAGCCCTCCAGAGCTGTTAGCTGCAGCTTGAAGATAGATACTGACTGACTGTACTAACTTAAACTAGCCCCCGTCAGCCTGCTGTTGTGCTCTGCCAGTGGACTAGCTGAATAAAAGAAAAATTGAGTGACTATGACAAGAAGGCACTGTCAAAGGGAGAGAAGGGGGGCTGAATTGAGTCACTCAAAGTAAACAGTGTAAAAAAAAAAACTTTCTGGGGTTTTGTTTTGTGGATAAAAAAGAAATACTAAATCAAAACAAGTATAAGGAGTGCCTGTAGTGCTTCTGCTTGAGAAATAAGGCTCTCTGTAGATGTGGAGGACTAATAAAAAATACAGTGTGACGACAACAACAAGGCACTGTCAAAGGGAGAGGAGGGGAGTTGAATTGAGTCACTCAGATTAAAAAATATTAAACCAAACCCAAGAAGTAACAACAATAAAATAGCAGGCTGCTTGTGCTTTGTGTGGAGAAAAAAGGATTGCAGGTGGGGAGTTTAAAAAAAAAAAAAAGTGACATCAAGGCACTGTCAAAGGGAGAGGAGGGGATTAAATTATAAAACAGGTTGACAGCAGGATAGCCCTCCGGTTTTAGTTGTGAAATCCAAGCAGGAGGAAAATATAAAATTCCTTTGTCTGGGGTTTTACAGGGAGGGAAAGAAAACTAAACAGATGGTTCATGTCTTCTGATATCTGATCATCACTTTACTGTCCACTGTCTTCCAGCACCTACTGTACTTTTAATTCATACTAAGTATTCTTATAGCTAACTACAAACCAAATGGGGAAGCAAATGTCTTTGTTAAAGTTTGGCTTTAAAAAAATTACAGGAAAGCCTTCAGTTTCAAGCCAAGAGGGAGGAGAAAGCTCGGGTTCCTCTATGTGTACTACTGCTTCTCCATTAGTGATGGACTTAGTAGCACCAACTACTCACCCCACCATTGTGGCCACAGATGTGACAACTACTTTCACTGGTAGTGCCACTGCCAGTGCTGATATGCCAGCAACTCTGACTACTCCTGTCATAACTGAAAGTGGGACAAAAAGAAAAAGGGGGTTCCAGGAGACCTGGAAGAAAAATAGGGAGTGGCTACTATATGAGCCTGATGTGGGCATGACCTGCTCATGTTGCAAAAAATACTTGAGACAAACACTTTCATGAGTGGCTGTAAGAGCTTAAGACTTGAAAATGTATGTGCTCATGAACTCTCCAAACCTCATAAATTAGCCAATCAAAAAATATTGTGTCTAACACGAACCTTCCAGCTTAGCAATAGAACGAGGAATAATACAAATGGAAAAAAATGAGGCAACACAAGTAGAACATTTGTTTAGAACAATTCTTTATTTGATTTGAGCTGGCCCCATGGTGTGGTGGGTAGATTCATGGCTTGGGTTGACAGGGTGCTGGGTTCGGGTCCAGGTGCAGGTACATTTTGGGAGACTAGGGAGGTGGATCAGTGGAGGGCAGTGGACATGGCCTATCTGGACTTCGGCAAGGCCTTTGACACTGTGCCACATAGATTACATAAACTGGGGAATATGGGTGTGGGCAGGACAGTAGTGTGGTGGGTAGGTAACTGGCTGGGCGGCAGGACACAGGGTGGTGGTAAATGGCCCTCACTCCACAGAGGGAAGAGTGACCAGTGGGGTACCACAGGGATCAGTGCTTGGACCGGTCCTATTCAACATCTTCATCAGTGACATTGCGCAGGAGCTAGAAGGCAGAATTTCACTGTTCGCTGATGTCACAAAGCTCTGTAATAGAGTAGACACAGAGGGTGTACACAGAATGAGAAGGGACCTGCAGAAACTTGAAGAATGGTCAGGGATTTGGTAGTAGAAATTCAATGCAAAGAAGTGCAAAGATAATGCAAAGAAGTGCAAGATAATGCATATGGGCACAAAACCCATGGCACAATATATCAGTTGGGGGGGAGGATATAGCATGCACCAAGCAGGAAAGGGATCTTGGGGTTTCATCTCTGATGACCTCAAGGTAGGAAACAGTGTGACAAGGCAGCAGGTAAAAGCAAAAGGGTGCTGGGATGCATAGGCAGGGCATCACCAGCAGGAAAAGGAGGTCATAATTCCACTATACAAGACACTAGTGAGGCCCCACCTGAAGTACAGTGTACAGTTCTGGAGACCTTACCTCAGTAAGGACATTAGGATAGAAAGGTTCAGAGGAGGGCAACAAAAGACTGTGCATGGATTGCATCACAAGTCCCTATGAGGACAGGTTGAAGGAACTGAACATGTACTCTCTGGAGGAGGAGAGAGAGAGAGGATATGATAGACATACAAGTATCTTACAGGGAGGAACAGGGTGCAGGAATACACTATTTTTAAGCGAAAAAGATGTTGCAGGACTAGAGGGCATGGGATGAAGTTGGAGGGAGGACGATTCAGAGGAAACCTGAGGAAGAATTTCTTCATAGAACAGGTGGTGGACAAGTGGAACACCCTGCCAGAGGAAGTGGTGGGGGCTGAAACAATCGCAGGATTTAAGAATGCATGGGATAGACATAAAGGAATTCTGGAGGTCAGGGATAAGGGGCAACAGACTTCTAAGAAAACATAAACTGAACTTACAAGCTCAAATGGGCAGACTGGTGGGCCATAGGCCCTTATCTGCTGACACTGTCTATGTATCTCTGTATCTATGATTAATTCAGAATGCCCATTCACAGATTTCCCTGGCATCTTAGAGTTACAACATGTAAATGGTACAAATGTCGGAGTCATAGAAGTGACAAACAGGCAGCAACGTTCACACATTTTATTTCAGAATCAATAAGGATAAAAGATGCTAAAATGGTTAATAGTAACACTTTTATCTCTGTCTTATGTGACTCGAGCACTGATGCCTCAGTAATAGAAGAGGAGGCAGTCTATATTAGGACAATGGAAAATTGCCGTCCAGTTAACAAATTTGTTTCCCTTCAGCCAGTCTCTATTCCAAATGGTGAAAGCATTTATAACTCAATAGGTTATGCCTTAGAATTTACCTTGGACTGTAAAGAAAAAACTGTTGCTTTTGGATCTGATGGGCACCTGTCATGTTAGGTAAAGTGACTGGGGTGTTTGGCAAGATATTGAGACGCCTCATTTGTTAGGGATTCAGTGCAGTGCCCATAAGTTGGAGCTTGCTATAAAGCAATCAGCAGCATCTATTCCATACATGAAAACTACTGATGAAGCCCTAATGGGTATCTAAAAAATATACCATAAGTCTCCCAAAAACTGGGCCAGTCTCAGAGTTAGCTAGTAATATGAGCTACACTATTCACAAACCAGTTAATGTGTCAGGAACCCGGTGGGTTGCACACAGAGAGAGGGCACTGTTTGTTCTATCCAGCTGCAAGGCCTTATTTGTACATTTACAGCACATTGCTTCCTCACTAGGGCAAACAAAAGATCAGGCCAGTGGATTGTTCAAATCAATAAGTACTGTGAGATTTGTCCTCTACTCAGTTTCTGGTTGAATACCTTTCTGTCATGATGGCCTTCAGTCTAACTCTACAGAGAGATAGCTCAACAGTAGAAACAATAGTCAGTAAGATTGAAAGCACAGTGCTCTGGCTAGAGAACTACCTTGTGCAGGACAAACTTGATAGTCTGTAATGTATTGCTCTTGCTCCCTGACTCTGACACAGCTGACAGTAACACTAGCACAAGTCGACTGACAGGCTCAGCCAGTACTCGGATTCAGTACTGTGGATCTGATATCTTCCTTAGCTTAGAAAGGGGATATTCTATAGATAGAACCAAGCAGGCAGTGTTTCGTGATATTACGAGCCTTCTTTCATCAACAATTGAAAATATTAACTCACGATTTTCAAATTTTAAAACAAAGTCCTACGGTCATTCAGGATATTTAACCCATTACAGTTACCAGACACAAGTGACCAGCTAGCCCTTTATGGCAATGAGGAAGTTAGAACCCTCACATTGCATTACAGTGACGTACTCAAGAAACACAATCATAATGTAAACTTGATTGAAGCTCAATGGTTAGAGCTTAAACCACTTATGAAAAAAATCACTGAATGAGTCTCCGAAATTTCATTGTTTGGATTTCCTGGCAAAAAATTCTCCATAATGATGCACATGAACAACGATTCTCTGATATTGTGGTCTTAGTCACTATAGCTCTACTGATCCAACCCAAACTGCAGTTGTCGAGAAGATTCAGCTTGATGGGCAGAGTGAAGTCTGACTGGCAGTCCTGTCTGTCTCCTGCGACTACATCTGAACTAATGTGTGTCAAGCTGTCGGTTGCTAGCGTTGCTACATTTGACCTGCAGGATGCCATAACACTATGGTTCAAATATGGAAAACAAAAGAGAAGACCTCATGTGAGACCATACGGCTGCAGAGATTCAAGTTCTGATTCAGACATAGAGTAGACTAGACTCAGTCACTGTTTTACCTTGAAAAGTAACCCCCCAAAAGCAACAGTTTTCTCTAATTGCACTTTACAGTCCATTTTATGTTTTAAGTTCAAAATTTGCGTCATAGCAATGTGGACGGGTAAAACTTAGGCCGGACAGGCAAAATTTACATCCCACCTCTCCCTCGGACAGGCATCTCAAAAAAAATTATTCAAACATGAAGCCTTGCTATATTATGACAGTAGCAGTTTGATCCAGCTCTAGAACTGCTCTGGAGGTGAAATGGTTAATACCATTCCAAAATAGAACTTTGAGCACGAGCTCTAAGAAGCAGCTCTGTCTGTGTAATTTCAAACCTGAACTGTCAGATTCTTTACTCCGCCTCAGTGAACAGTCGCCCGGAGATTTCTCCTACTGCTTGGTTCATTTCTCGGTTTAAAAGTGTTTCTCGGTTCGATTCAACGAGAATAGTTTTATTTAACCGCCAAAACCGTTCGGTTCAAGCTCTATCTGTGGTAACCGTAAAGTAAATTAAAGGTTTTGTCTGTGTGGAACTTGTAAGTTTATCGGTTCGGTTTTGAACCGATCAGCTGGGTTTAAAACTCATTAAAACTAAAAATTTAACATTTTAGAGTGCGGTTCCGGTTCTTATCGGTTCTAAAAAACCGGATTTATTACGCTTTTTTCCATTACCCTGCGGACCCGTTAGGAACCGATATGTGTCTTGCCTGGTACTGCCGTTTAAAGGGCAAGTTTTCTGGTTAGGCTGGCATTATGTCTGAGAAACCCAAAAGAAAAACCGGCCCACTGGTTTCAACACTGTGATGTTTGTAGGGGAAGTCTTTGCCAAGGCTGACCCACACACCACATGTTTATTGTCTGGGGTTTGACCACCTCCAGTCAGACTGCCAGATATGTAAGAATTTCGTGCAGCCACCCTGGAAAAAGATTGGGCAGGCTCAGGAACGAGAGGCCAAAGTCCGCTGACCCGATGGCCAGCCGGTTCGGTGCCAACCGAACGAGGGAGTGCCCTCTGACCAGGGCCAGACTTCCTCGGGCAAAAGAAAAGCTGGTTCTGAGGAACCAATTCCAGTAAAGAAAACAAGAAAGGCAGCAGGTCTGGAGTCCAAAATTCCTTCTCCAACTGCTGCAGAGATAGCAAAAGCCATACAGATTGTCCAGTCACTGTCTCAGGATCCGTCCGAACCGCCACTATCTGGCAAAAGGTCGGTTCGTCCGGTCCCAGTGGTTCAGGAATGTGATATTGAGGAATTTTATGAACCAGAGGAGGGGGAGGATGATTATGAACAGTATGAATGTGGCTGGGAAGGTCTTGGTGTGCCCATTGAACCGGACATTTCCCAGACAGACCTTTAGAATCTCCCTATGCTATCTGAGTCCCCATCTCATTTTATGTTTTACAAAAAGTTGCTGAAACCCTCCAACTTCCCTTAGAAGAAGCTGTGGATGAGCAAGAGGAGCCTGATTTTGTAGAAATGATGGATATTCCAGAGTCTAGGAGATTGTCTATTCCTTTATAAGTCTTTTAGGAAGCAAACAATAAAATTTTAAAAGCTCCTAATTCTGTGCCTCCTGTAGATAAAAAGATGGACAGAAGGTACACATTGTCAGGTCCTGATACAGAATTCCTTTCTCAGCAATGCAGTCATGTTGGGGTAGTTCAGGCTGCAGCCTGTGATAAAGCTAATATCCCCCTGGCTTCACATCCTCCTGACAAGGATTCCAGGAGGATTGATGCCTTGGCAAAAAAACAGTATATGGCAGCCTCTCTGGGACTCAGGCAAGCAAATGATATGGCTTATGTAGCTAGGTATCAGAAATCTAGATGGGATACTGTTATGGAATTAGCCAAGCAAGCCCATGGACAGTTGGCTAGTGAACTAGAACAGGTGGCTGCTGATGGCATTGAGGCTTCTAAGGTGCAGTTTCATGCTGCTGTGGATGTTAATGATGTTTCCTCTAGGGTCATGGCCACATCTGTAGCTTTTCGTAGGTTGGCCTGGCTCAGATGTACTAGTCTGTCACAGGATACCCAGACTAAGGCTATGGATTTTCCTGTGGTGGGAAATTCTCTGTTTGGGGAGCAGACAGAACTACATGAAAAAGATGGATGAATATAGGACTACTTACAAGAGTGCCCAGGCTAAGGAGCGGCAAGCCACTCCTCAGAGGCATACCCCCAGGGGTAGGGGTAGGCCTTTTTACCAGACTCAGGCCTCCTCTGCCTATGCTCAGAGGGGCTTCTTCAGAAGGCAGACGGGGGTGGCAGGCCTGCCCACCCCTCAGCCTAAAGCTCCTGCTAAGCAGGCACCCTGATGGGGTGCCCAGGGCCGATTCTCCTGTACCGGTAGGGGCAGGCTGGCTCATTTCAGTCAGAACTGGGCTTCTTAACCTCAGACAAGTGGGTTCTGGAAGTAGTAAGCCAGGGTCTGGTTCTCAGCTTCAAAAGTTTCCCAAGTTGAGAAGCAGACTTTTCTACCTGCAAGTGCTTCAGAGACCCTTGCTCTGGCAGCAGAGGTCTCATCCCTGTTAGCTCTCAGAGCAGTAGAAAGGTTCCTCCTGCACCAGGGCAGGGTCTGTATTCCAGATACTTCCTTACCCCAAAAAGACAGGAGAATGGCAGCCCATACTAGATCTCAGATATCTGAACAAGCATCTTTTGAAACCAAAGTTCAAAATGGTAACTCTGGCAATGATTTTACCCTCCCTAAGGCCAGGGGACTGGTTAGCCTCCCTGGACCTCAAGGATGCCTATTTCCATGTCCTAATCAGAAGCTCCCATCGAAAGTATCTCTGATTCAAACTGCCCTCAGGTCATTACCAGTTCAGAGCAATGCCCTTCGGCCTTACCTCTGCCCCAAGGGTATTCACAAAGTGTCTAGCAGTGGCTCACTTGAGGCAGAGGATTGCTGTTTTTCCCTATCTAGACGATTGGCTCATTGTAGGC
Organism: Neoceratodus forsteri; assembly: GCA_016271365.2. NCBI lineage: Eukaryota > Metazoa > Chordata > Ceratodontiformes > Ceratodontidae > Neoceratodus > Neoceratodus forsteri. Next base: position 233,100,798 of record CM057458.1, read on the forward strand.
CAGTCCCCAGAACAGGTAAAATCTCACCTGCAGGTCACCCAGCAGCTTCTCACCTCCCTGGGTTTTCTGCTAAATCTACCAAAGTTGGTTCTAGAACCAGTCCAGGTACTCACCTTTATAGGGGCAGAATTGGACACAAAGCTAGCCAGAGCTTTTCTTCCTTAGAAAGGGTAAGGAATTTAGTGGCTCTGGCTCTCCTTCCACTCTGCAGGTCTCTGACCAGCAAGACACTTTCTGCAGCTCCTGGGCACATGGCTGCATCCACAGCTGTTGTGCTGGGAGCAAGATTTCAGATGACATTCAGTTTCACTTGAGAACCTATTGGTCTCAGAGAAGAGACCCCCTTTCCAAGTTGGTCCCAGTGACTCGAACCCTGATCCTAGCCCTCCAGTGGTGGCAGGATCAGAGCAATTTAAGATTGGGGGTCCCCTTCATTCCCCCTACTCACAATCTGACTCTCACTACAGATGCTTCCCTTCTGGGCTGGGGAGCCCACATGGGCGACCTTTCCACTCAGGGAGTGTGGTCCCCCCAGGAATCTCTGCTCCACATCAATTTGCTGGAACTCAGAGCTGTCTTTTTAGCTCTTCAAGCATTTTCTGCATCTGTCCCAACAAGGTGATACAAGTCAGAACAGACACCACAACAATGTGGTACATCAACAAACAGGGGGCACTCGGTCTTCGGCCTTGTGCACCGAGGCAATGAAGTTGTGGTCTCTGGCCTATTCCCTGAACACTTCCCTTATAGCAATTCATCTTCCAGGGAAGGACAATGTCCTAGCGGATGCTCTCAGCAGGATTTCCCAGGGCCATCACGAATGGTCCCTGGATCCTCAAGTGCTGGGGATAGTCTTTGCCAGATGGGGCACCCCTCAGGTAGACCTTTTTGCAGCCCCAGACAATCACAAACTTCCTCTGTTCTGTTGCAGGCCTCCAGTGCTGGGCTCAGTTCCCCTTGATGCCCTTCTCCTGGATTGGAAGGGGAAGTTTCTATGCTTTCCCTCCCTTCCTCCTATTCAAAGTATTAGTCAAAATCAGATCTCAGCCTTGCAGGGTGATTCTGATTGCCCGGATTGGGCCAGGCAGCCCTGGTACCCACTCCTTCTGTCACTGACAATCCATCTTCCCTTTGCCCCCCAGGAATCACAACCTGTTAACTTGTGCCCAGGGAAGGGTTTGGTATCCGGACCTCAAATCCCTCAACCTCAAGGCCTGGCTCTTGAGGAGTTAGATTGCTGATTTACACCTCTCTCAGGGTGTTCTTGAGATCCTAAAGGCTTCCAGAAAGCCTTCCACTAGGAGCTACTTATAGTTCTAAATGGAAAAGGTTTTCCATTTGGTATGAGGGAAAATATTTCCCAGAATCTGCTGATTTGCCCTTTGTATTAGGTTACATGGTACATCTTAATTCCTTGGGTCTTAGACCAGCTACCCTGAGAGTCCATCTGGCAGCTGTATCTGCTTTTGTGTCAGCAGGAAAGTCATCCCCTCTTTCCTCTCACCCTGTGTTTTCCAGGTTTTTTAAGGGATTACTCATACTAATCCACCCTTTAGGAACCGCCCCTGCCTGGGACCTTAATGTTTGCATTGCCCAGTTAATGCAACCCCTTTGAACCTCTGTCTTCTGCAGAGCTTAAGTACCTAACTTGGAAAACTGTTTTTTAGTGGCTATCACTTCTGCCAGACGATAAGTGAGTTGCAATCCTTGTCAGTGGAAACTGACTTTATTTCTTTCCACAGGGATAAGGTAGTCCTTAGGACTAATAGGAAGTTTTGCCTAAGGTGGTTTCAGATTTCCATCTTAATCAATCTATCTCCTTCCAGTATTTTTCACTGATCACTCCTCTTTGGGTGAGAGGAGGTTGCACAGCCTGGATGTTAAGAGAGCTCTTAGTTACTATATAGAGCGTACCAAAGGTCACAGGTTCGAATCCCTCCAACTTTTCCTTACCTATGGTGAAGTTGGGAAAGGCAAACCTGCCACTAAGAGATCAATTGCCAGGTGGATTGTCTCTTGTATCCAATTTTGTTATCAGAAACTGGGCAGAGATCCCCCCTCTGGCTTGAGGGCTCATTCTACCAGGGGTACAGCTGCGTCTCTAGCTGCTGCCACAGACATCCCTATACTAGAGATTTGCCAGGCTGCTACTTTGAAAACGGTACACACTTTTACCAAGCATTACTCCCTGGATGTCCAGGCCAGGAGAGATGCTCGGTTTGGCACAGCTGTTCTTCAGAGCCTATTCCCTAAGTAGGTTCTGCCCTCCTCCATGGAGGTACTGCTGTGTATTCTGTTACTGTCATAATATAGCAAGACTTCATGTTGTTTGAAGAAAAATTACTCACCTTAGTAATGTTGTTTCTTCTAATGGAGTCTTGCTATATTATGACCTCCCCAGCCTGCCCTCTCAGAACTCTACTTGGTGGGGTGGTGGGTAACTTGGTGTGGGTACTACTTATGCCCTGTTAGCGTTTTTCCCTTTTGGGGTTTTGGGGTTTGGGGTGTGTTTTATTATACTGATGTTTTATTCTCATATTATTAGAATTGTGTTAATAGTTCTGGTCCCCTGACTTGAGTCTTGGGTGTTGGGACCAGCAATGTTTGTTAATATTTAGGTAGCCATTTGGCTAGTGTAGGTTACAGCTTCCACACAGACCTTAGTGAGTTTTGGCTTGTAAAGATCTGACAGTTCAGGTTTGAAATTACACAGATAGAGCTGCTGCTTAGAGCTCGTGCTCAAAGTTCTATTTTGGAATGGTATTAACCATTTCACCTCCGGAGCAGTTCTAGAGCTGGATCAAACTGCTACTGTCATAATATAGCAAGACTCCATTAGAAGAAACATTACTAAGGTGAGTAATTTTTTCTTTCTAGCCCTGCCTCCATATATTCATTTGAGAAAAATATTGTGTCAGATTGACAAACAGGTGTCTGCCATACTTTTGCTATTTCAGGAACATGTACTGTATGAACTCACAGAATTCAGTTCTTTGAGGGATTCTGTGTGGAAATACATCGTGTGTGTAACTAGACATACTATATGTCATCCTGATGCCCTGTCTCTTGATCCTCAGTTGAGGCTGCTGCACCTCTTCCTCTGCCCCCCCCACACAGGCAGGGCCAATGCCCTTGTTGCAGTCTCCACAGACAGGACTGCTGTGCTCTGCTAAGCCCTAGAGTCCCAGGGCCTCTGCCTCCACAGTTGGGGCTGCTGCACCATGCTGCACAAGGCTGCCGAAAGATGGGGATTTTGCTGCACCCTGCAATGCCCCAGATGGGCAGGGCAGCTGCAACACGTGCACCTTGTCTCAGTCAGGGCTGCTGTACCCTGATGCCCCTCTGTGTGCTGCCCCACAGTCAAAACGTCTGCACCATGCTGTCCTCTGTCCCCTGTGCCGTGCTGCACCATAGAACCTCTTGCTTACACAGTTAGGATTATTGCACCATGCTGCTCCCTGCCACCACAGCCAGATCCTTTACACTTCCCAAGCTGCTCGAAAGAAAAAACAACCACTTTCATCTTGTGTTATAGGTTGGGGACAGAGAGTAGCAACATGCAGCAGCCCTAGCTGTGGAGGCATGGGGCTCCAGGGCACAGCAGGCCATGGCAGCCTTGAGTGTGTCAACATGGTTACAATGTGCAGCAGCCTTGGATGTTGTGGCAGAGACAGAGGACAGCATGGTGCAGATGCCCCGACCATGTGACAGGACAAAGGGTGACATCAGGGTACAGCAGCCCTGACTGAGACAGAATGCATGTAGTGCAGCAGCCCTGTCCATTTGGGGAGTTGAAGTGGGCAGCAGGATGCAGCAAAGCTCACTTTTGGTGGCCTTGGGCGACATGGTGCAGCAGCAGTATCAACTGTGGAGACAGAGGCCCTGGGACTCTAGGTCTTAGCATAGCACAGCAGTCCTGTCTGTGGAGGCTGGAACAGGTGGAATTGGCCTTGACTTTGGGGGGGGGGGGGGCAGAGGAAAGCAGGATGCAGTAGTCTCAACTGAGGGGCAAGAGACTGGGGCAGATTTTTTTTTTTTTTTACATTGCACTACTGCTTTAACAAAGTTTAGGTGTATTTTATATCTGTAAGCCCCCCACTGGCCACTCATTTAACTAATAAGCACACCTCCCATACCATTTCTGCCTGGGGCAAAAAGAGAGGGGTGGGAGTACAAAGCAGTTGCTACTTCAGAAGTGTGTGCAAGACGCAAACAGACCATTACCAAACCCAGGTCCCGAGGAGAGAACTTTTACTAAGGGCTATGCTAGGTCTGCACTTCTTGAGGAGTACCCAGAAAATCCACATAGGAAGCTGGAACTGGATTTTAATATACGGATTGTGAAATTAATACTATTCTAAAGCATTCAAAAAATTATTGGTAATATAGTTGCTCCCACAGTGATAATAGCACAGTGAATGAGTGATAATACTATCGTTCAGATGTGGTAATACCATCGTTTGGTACCTGAACTATAGTATTATCACGAAAACACCAAAGCGCAGGCGCAAGAATCCTTCGTGCAGAGCGGGAGCCGGCTTTTAGTATAACTTTTGCAGACTATAAAATCTGACTCCCCGCTCATCCAAAACACTGAACCTGTGGCCACATACTGTGAAACGGAAGCAGCTAACCTCCATCTTCTCTCTTCCATGCTTCCTACGCACTTCTGACCGGACCGCCTACATAAAGATGCCGCCATTTTCCCATAAAATTTTTCAAGACAGCAAAGCAGAGCCAATAGAAACGCACGCTGTGTGTTTCAGAGGTGTCTCTATGTTCTGGCATCCATGGCAGTGCCTGCCAAGCACCTCCGTCTAAAGATACCTGAACTCACACTACAGCAACCTGCCTCTTTAGCACCACATTGCCATAGAATAGTAAAACTTCTCAGATTCATATATATTAAAAAATAGGGAAGTGTGTATTTCGAAGGTTACAATACCATCTCGAGGTTCTGGGACATAGGAACCTCTCAATGGTATTATAGCCTTGTAATACACTTCCCTATCTGTTATTCTCTTTGTCCATACCAGGTTGGGATTCTAAAGTGTGGCTTTATTCCAGAAACAGTTGGTTCAAAAAACAAGATGGACTCCCAAAGGTTTACACTTCTTGGTATAAGGCAAATGCAGAACATCCTTTGTACTCTGACAGAAATTCACTACTTCCCATATTGCATAGGATTTAACTTCTTTTCAGCGGCAAGCCTAAGCTGAAAGAACACTTCTTCTAGTGGCAATGGTCATGGCTTTGAACAGTTCCTATATGGGGTAGGCATTTAAAGTATGAAAAAGGGGAATATGGCCATGATGGAGCACACTGGTGCTCAAGCCACTGGAACAAAAGTCACATACAAGGGGTAAACTTCACTCTTCAGGCATTGGCCATTTGCTGTGAATTGAACAGGTGCCTTACAGAACCTGAAGTGCTGAACTGGTCACTCCAGATGGGGAGTTGCCCACCTTTTGCTTCCTCATTCATACCCAGCCATTCTTTCAGAGTTGCACCTTTGCTGCTACTGCAGAACCATGCTTTCCTTAAATGTTTAACACATTTAGCATTTGACGCACTACAAGGAAGTGTGACATTGAAGCTCTGAACAAAGTGCCTAGTCACACCTGAGACTCCACTGTTGTCAGCAAACTTTAAAACTTTGTGAGAAAGTCTCAAAATAGCTACTGGGTGTATGGGTCCCTTTCTCAGAGTAACCCCCCAAAGAAAACAGCAGTTGCGTATCCTGGGTAACTCTCGGATAGAATCTACTCAGTTTGTACACAAGGCAGCTTCAGAATGTTGTAGGTTGGTTCAGGGGATTGTTCCTCGAATCCTTCTGCAGCCCCCCTTATCCCACTGGTGATGCGGGCATCAGGAAATCCTGGAGATGGAGATCACGTGGATGCTTCTGTAGGACGCCAAGTAGCCTCGTATCAAACTCCCGCCTCCAGCTCTGTAAAGACCGTTATAACTACTCTACCGACCACTGACTCCTGTCTACTGTGGGAAGGTATTTCTGAAGGTGTCAGGAGTGACCAGTAAACTTCACTGGATCGCGTAATCAGGCTATTAAACAATACGAGCCTACCTTTGTCAACGGGGCCTGCTGAAAACATGGAGGTGGAGATGCGCCAGGCCTTGCCTAAGCACACACCCCCACAAACTCCGGAGAAGTGCTCGAAACACTCGAAAGGTACATCGGGGGTCCCTTCTAAACCTGCTGCCCACAATGCTACTACGCCAATGCAGTCACCGCTCTTGGAGCAAAAATTCATGGAGGAAATACAATCCTTCAAAGAGGCCTTAAAGGAGATCACCAGTGAGCTAAGGATAACCAGAAGCGAGCTAACGGGGACTAACCGTGCCATCTCGGATGTTGCAGCTCGTACCACGTCCCTTGAAAACTGGAAAGAAAGGGTGGAGCCTGAGATGACGGCCATAAGACAGCGCCTTCACAAATTTGAAGCTAAACTGGAAGATTTAGAAGGCCACAGTCGTAGCAACAACATAATCATCTTTGGCCTGCTGGAGGATTCCACACCCATCCTGTTCCTTCAAAAACTGCTAACAAAAATTGCTGGTCCTTCTCCTAACAATACAACTTATATAATAGAGAGGGCTCACCGCTCACTACGCCCTAAGCCTGTTGTTGGTAAACCCCCTAAGCCATTGATCATAAAGTTCCTTAACTTTCTGGATAAATCACATATTCTTGGCCAAGTCAAAAGTTGCTGAAGGTGTTATGGGAGGACCACCCTCTGAGATTTGCTTAAGACTTGCCTGCTACGGTAAGGCAGCGGAGATCAGAATACCACCCCCTGGTTTCCAAGTTAATCGCAGCAGGAATTAAATATAAAATGGTACTCCGCTGCCTATCAGTGCAACACGGAGGGAAATTGGTTTCTCACGATACTGCACATCAAGCCAACTCAGCACTACAGTCTCTGTTCCTGACCTATTTACCCTTCTTGAAGATGCTGGATGAGAGATCTGTGTTACTATATTTCTTCTTATACTTCTTCCTACCTTCATTTTGTTTACTCTAAAAAGGAGTTGTTCCTGTTGGTAAAGAGATCATTTTGATATTTGTCCACAAGAGGGCAGCAAAGATCGTGTTTGGAGAAGAAGCTATGGTCACCCTAAGTGTATCAGTCAGCCACTTCATTGTTTGCCTGGGGACAGTTGTCAAGTTGCATCTTGACTAGTAAGGACCCTAGCTTAAAACTGGTGGACACATGCTGGGTTGAAGTTTTCCCCCTCCCCCTTTTTTCCTTTCTTTGCTCTCTTCTCTTCAGTGGATGGTTGTTTCTTGATACAGTCTCGGTCACCCTTTCCTGGTGAAGATGTTGTGGGACTTCGCCAGCTCCTGCATTTCAATCTCGGAAAAGTGGACAGTTTTATCTGGCATATGTCTCTGCCCTAGTTTGCTGGGGGATTGAACCTCTTCATACATGACTCTAATCCTTGGTGCTTCTGAGCGAAGGATAACCCCTCCCCCCCCTTTTTTTTTCTCCCCTCTTTACCTGACTCTTACTTGCCGTCAGGCGAACCTGGAAGCTCATTGTATTGTTTGCCAATTTAAGTAATCAAGATACTGTAATTCATGTCAGTTATGTGGTCTAGGGGATGGGCTGGGGCCGGGGGCAAGGTCTGGGGATTATTGCAGTCCATTCAGTGCACCATGTTCTGACGAGGGGAAGTTCCATAGTGGGGGTATTACCTGGTGTCAATGGGACGCAGCAATCACGTTTTGGGAATGTATAATATCAAGAACCAGATGCTTAGATGGGGCAACAGAGCACGCTGGTTATCCTACTATGAGGGAGGGCAAGGGTTACGGGTAGTGGGGAAGAAAGCTAATGGTCCTTCTCGTCTACTTCTAATATGTTGCATCTCTTCTATGCCCACATACGTTACTGTATTTTCTATAACAGTAGGAAGGACAATTGGAGGGGAAGATTGAGGGAAGGGGGGTGTAACTACCAGGAATTGGGAATCTACACTAGGAGAAGGGAATGGGGAAAAAGGATAAACATTATTTACCACCGGGTACAGATACTGGGGTTTACAGGGTCATTGTAATCTATAGATATGGGGATGATTTTCTCAAGTGGTACCTCACGACCTCTCCAATCAGGTTATGGCTGTGTCCTTAAAGTTCTGTTCATGGAATGTCAGAGGTGCTCAGTCCCCCACTAAAAGGGCTAAGATTCTTTTACACCTCTTGAAGATTAACATTGATGTAGCTTTTCTTCCGAGACACATCTGCCCACAGCACAGATTGTCAATTTTAAACAATCATGGGTGGGCACAGTGTTTGGGGCGGGGTTCGACAGTCGCAAACGGGGTGTAGCTGTGTTGATAGCACGACAGATTCCCTTTAAACTAATAGACTTGATTATTGATCCCCAAGGCAGATATGTTTTACTCAGAGCGATTTTGTGCTACACGGAATTGATACTGGGCTCTGTTTATGGTCCAGTGGGAGATGATCCACAATTTTTCACTAACTTAATGACTAAATTGGCCCCCCTGGTCTACATTTCCCATGCTTATTGGTGGGGATTGGAACCTGGTTTTTAATAACCTAATGGATAGATCCAATTCTAGAAGCTCCTCCCTTACTCCCGCAAATGGGCATTGAGGAAATGATTGACTCTCTAGGTCTTGTTGATCCCTGAGGACTCTCCATCCATCCATCAACAAAAGACTACTCATTTCACTCTCTGCCGCATAACACGCTTTGGAAAATCGACTACTTTTTGTTGGGACTGAGCACTTACCAGGGTCCAATCCTGTGACTATTTAGCAAAGTGATCTCAGATCATCACCAACTCTACTGCAATGGGTACTACCTAACTCGGTGACCCATGATAAGACTTGGAGGTTTAACTCCCAACTGTTAAAATCGAATACTTAAAGGGCAGCTTAGTAACTTTATAGATAAGTTCTATGAGTTTAATACTCCTTCCATGCCAAAATTGGACATACTGTGGGGGGCCATGAAATGCTCACTGAGAGGAGAGGCTATTCAGATAGCGTCAATAAGGAAGAAGAAAATTTCCCATGAATCTTCCCTATTACTACAACAAATTAGAGCATTAGAACAAGGCCTTACGCTTCATTCTAAACCTGAGGATCTAGAAAACTAGAAAGTCTCAGTTTTCAATATAACACCCTTCTCAGTGATAGAGCTGAGCACCTCTCTCGGCTTAAATCACCTACTTTGATCAAGGAGACAAAGCAGGGAAATTGATTGCCATGAGACTCAAGGCACAAGTGGCTGATAGGCTTATTCTGGCAGTGCGAGATGCCTCTGGCACCCTTCATACTGCTCCCAGAGATATTGCCTCCTCTTTTCAGGATTACTATCAGACCTCTACCGTGTTCCCCAATGCCCTTTAGTCATGCCGCACTGACCATTTCTTCAGGATGTAGAACTCCCACAATTGTCCCAGAACCAAATTTCTATTCTACAAGCCCCCTCTGACACTAAGTGAGGTTTATCAAGCTATTGATGCCTTGCCGGCGGATAAGGCACCAGGCCCTGACGGCTATACTTCTTTTTTTTTATAAATCATTCAAAGTCCAAATAGGCCCTAAACTCCTCGAATTCTACGATTATGTTTATAAAAATGGTCTTTCAGACTATAGCCTTACCTCTGCTACCATTGTGGTTCTACTAAAGCCAGATAAGGACCCCACAATGCTGTCAAGCTATCGTCCAATATCCCTTATAAATGTTGACTTGAAGATTCTAGCAAAAATCCTGGCCTCCCGATTGGCTCAAGTATGGCAAACATTGCTAAGTCCCGAACAGGTTGGATTCGTGGCTGGATGCCTGTCGGCAGATCATCTTAGGAAAATATCCCATCTCATCTCATCTCTGCGTCCAGGGACTCCGACATACCATCAGCCTTGATGTCCCTGGGCCGAAAAACACTGATAGTGTCATGGGACTATCTATTTACTTTGCTCCCGAAATATCTTATTCCAGTACAATTTATAAGATGGATTAAAGTCCTTTACTCCTGCCTGTTAGCCCATATCTTCTGTAATGGAGTTTTCTCCTCTCCCTTTACACTACACCAGGGCACCCGTCAAGGTTGCCCGCTTTCCCCCTATTTGTTTAACCTATTTTTAGAACCCTTAATTAGAAAATTGAATTATTCTGCCTTAGTTACGGGCATTCGTATCAACCATCTCCAATACAAAATATCAGTATATGCAGATGACATTCTATTTCATATAACCCACCCATCTAAATCTATACGGCTTCACTGGACATTATTCAAGAATTTGGACGTTATCCAATTATAAGTTAAATTTATCTAAGACAGAGGTCATGCCTCTAAATAACTGGACCTTAAAGGCTGATATTCAACACCTTGGGCTTACATGGATAAAAGATAAAATGAAATATTTGGATATATATTTATCACACTCTAACTCCAGAATGAAGCAGTATAATTTAGATCACTTAATAACACGTATTAAACTTGATCTGAATCGCTGGGCAATGCTCCCTATCTCCCTAGGGGGTCGAATCAACATTATTAAAAAGAATATTTTGCCTCGGTTGTTATATCCCCTTCAATTATGTCACCAATATTTACCTAAGAGCTGGTTTACCCATATACATGGTATTATTTCTAAGTTCATCTGGAAGCACAAATCTCCTCGTAGGGCGTTGTCCAAATTTCAGAGACCAAAAGAGTTAGGGGGTTTTACAAATTCCTAATATATATCTTTATTGCCTCGCCACTAACTGTCTAGTTGTCTCGCAATGGCAGATTTCTGCTCCGATTCCCGGCTCGTAAATTTATGTTCCATTATGGTTGCAGATAGAGAAGTCGCTTTGTACCTCTGCCGGAATAGATATTAGGGCATTACCATATCTTCCCTCTAATAAGGTCCCAGGACAACTTAACACTCCCATAATAAGAACCCTTTGCACCCACAAACAATTAAACAATACCATAAGGGATTCCATGGAGAAAGACATCTCACTGTGTATCCTGGGCAACCCCAATTTTAAAATTGGGGGGAAGGTTATTAATCATATGTTTTGGGAGGGGGGGAATGGAAAAAGGTTATAGATCTAACACAGAATTATAGATTATTAACTTTTCCAGAGATAATGACTAAATATAATTTGCCTGTTACTTTTTGTTTTAAATATCTCCAAATTTCCCAGGTCTTAATAAGGCATTTTGGTAATGGTGTATGGGACCATTATCTGACAGGGCCTATTCTTAGTACATTGCAAATAAGGCCTAACTCATTTAATTTCCTTTTATTATAAGGAGTTGCGCAAAGAGTTTCAGATCTAGAAGGTACTCCCATTATACATGAGATAAGATTTTCCCCAACTTCCGAGGGTCCCCGTCAGTGGCCTCAAATTTGGGAAAGGCTGTACAGGGATATTAGGTGGGATGTTATAGACTGCTTCAATTTCAGATAATACAGGACTTGTATTACACTCCTGTAAAACTTTGTAAAATGGCTAAGCTCCAGGTGGACCTGTGCATCAGATGTGGGAAGCAGCGAGGCACATTGTTCCACATTTGTGGGAATGTGATAAAGCCTTCCCTCTCTGGGAAAGCATAAAGTCAGACTTAACCCACTATTGGGACTTCAAAATGCCTTCCAACCAGAAATCTGTTTTAGGGGACTCTGGTAATACTCTTATTGGAAACCAAAGGAAACATATTATGTTAATCTCCTCATGTGCTAAGAAAGTGATATCGCGTCATTATCTAGATCAACAGACTCCCACATAGATAGAATGGCTTCGTGAAATTCTCTTTGCTCTGCAAGCAGAATATACCATAGCAAGCCATTCCAAAAATAATAAAAAATATGAAAGGTTTTGGGCCCCTCTACATACCCTGTTATGCATCTAACATCCCCCGCACTGTATTGCGGAATATGTCCCTAAATAGCAGGGAGTAAGCTGGAAGTAGGTGAATGTTTCCTTTAGCTCTCCTAACTACATGGTTACTTGTTCCTTTCCTTTCCCTCGTGGTAGAGAGATAAGGGGTGGGGGGTTCTGTTTTTCCTTGTTTGTTCTTTTTACACCATTAAAATCCGAGCAGCAGCATAAACTACCTCTCCTTTCATAGGGCCAAATACTGCCTATGGACTTGTGATAAAGAGATAAGGGGTTTATGTTGTTGCTATTTGTGTAACATGTCAAGCTATGTAATGGTGTTTTGGACCTGGTTGTTGTATGGTAAACTTAATAAAGCTTACTAAATATGAAAAAAGGAAATCCTGGAGATGGTTTCCACCACTTCACAAGTCAGGCAAAATGTCCTCAGACTAGGGTGAGAAAAGTAGGCTTTTCTCAGAGCCCACACTGCAGCACTTCACTCCTCCACTGCTCACTCTGAGCTCTGGCACTGAACTCGCTTACAGACTAACTGAAAATTCTAAAGCTCCCCACATGCACAACAAGCTGCGTGGCTTATGTGACTAAGAGAGTTTTAAATGACATCACTTCTCTGCTGTCAGCTGATACCAAGCAGCAGAGAGGGACTAGGTGACAGTCTATTTAACTAGTTATTCACCAGCTGCCTTCCCTACCTAACACTGACACTGATGGTCCGACCTTCAGGAACAGGGGTTACATATCCATTAAACAACCCTGTGTTTATATAGCCAAAAACAATGCAGAGCTTTGATGTGAAAGAACTTGGCTGTGAACAGACAGAAGATTTCTCACAAATATTCATTTATACCACTTCAGTTAGCCACTGAAACACAAATGACCAACTCTTCATGAGAACAGAATGATAGATTGTAAACTAATCTATCTAAACACAAACCAGATGGGTTAGTAACACATTGAGTAAAGACAATTAGCCCTACAGATTGCTCTGACTAGGAAGTGCAACAGCTGCTGCAGGCAATTAAGGACTTCATTGCTGCAGCAATAGGCTGGACAGGAATGATGTCATCACTCACTGATAGAGACAGAAAAATCTTTGAGTTACTGCAGAGCACATTAATAGATGCTGATTTAAAGAAAACCACAAAACTAAGCAGCATGATATTTTCAGGAAACACTAACCGTGATAAAGGGACTTGAATTCCTGTGTTGTAAATCTGTAAAACACTGGCATTTGATCTTTAAGATAGAGATGGAGCCAAGTGGAATGTATCTGTCAAAGTTTCTCAAGTGCCTTTGTACTGAAATGGAGTTTTCACACAGGCGTGACTGAACTGGAGTACTGTGAATGAACACAGTGCTAATTACCAGTTTGTCGTGGTAGACTACTGTAGTCTGGTGCTATGCACGCCATGTTATAGTGAAGGGCTTTGTCTTTCAAAACTTCTATTTTCATGTCTCGTGCTGCTGGGTAGGACACTATCTGGATTGTCTTGGGGGGTCGTGAAATTTGAAAGTAAGGCCATTTGTATTGTAGTGTACCAGTGGACCCATTAGCCAACAGCCTGCATAAAGGCTTGTCCTTACTGTGCTTGACTAGTTATAAGATAATAATAACTTATATTTCTTTCCCTTTGCTGTTTATAGATCATTACTTACTCAGGAGACAGAGTGTATGATGATTACTATGCACCAATGAAAGGCCGGGTCCATTTTGTAGCAGCAGATCCCAAAACTGGCGATGCGTCAGTAACTATCTTACAACTTCTGTATGAGGACACAGGTACTTACCAGTGCAAAGTTAAAAAGGCTCCCGGACTCGACCTTGTAAAGATGAAACTAACAGTCCTAGGTAAGGACATAGAAAAATCATCATGCTACTGTTTACTTGTAATAATAGTTTCTCACGTGGTAATTTCTGACTCACATTTTTTCTTGCAGGTGCTTTATTTTGGCTAAAAATGCAAACATTTGGTTTCCAGCCTCATAGACCAGCTAGTAAAATCTCAGTGGAGCCCCTATATAATCTGATGCAGAGCATCCCTTTTTCTTTCTCTGATCAACCACCCTCCCACTGAGTAAACAACTTTTTTCCAAAAGAGAAATAGTAAAATGTGCTGTTTCTTGGCAACTGAAAAAACATGTGCATCGTTTTAATCAGGTCCACTGGTAGAGAACTCCATGGGTGGAAGACGTCAGGCATGTCCGAATTTGGCTAAACACCTTTGGCTGAAAGACAAAACAAAGGATTAACCTTACCTTGTGGGATTTCAGATATACTGTTTGGAGAACCAACTGTCTGTCAATTTCAAAAAAACAGGTTTTCTGACATTTGGCACCTGATTGAGGCTTACCAGGCTCACCTCCCTTCTGTCCATAATTTCTTACCCTTGGTGGTGCTGTGATTGAGGAGGTCTCCTCAAGTACCTCAGGATCTGGCTGTACCATCATCTTGATTTCTTGTCCAGTTTTGGAGAACACATCTCTGAAAGGACATAGAGTGGAGGCGGTCCACTGAAGAGCAACTAAAATGGTGTAGGTCTGCATCAGAATCCCTATGAGGTGAAACTAAAGGTCTTTAATCTGTACACCCTGGAACAGAGGAGGGAGAGGAGAGATTTGCTAGAGACCTTTACCTTATGGGGGTAAATAAGGTATAGGAGGGAAGTGTTTTTATTCAGAAGAAAAGGTGCTGAAGAACCAAGGGGACATGCTATGAAGCTGGAGGGGGTAGATTCAGGAGAGATGTGAGGAAGTACTTCTCCACAGAACGAGTGGTGGATTCGTGGAATGGTCTTCCAGCAGAGGTGGTGGGGGCAGACACGGTGGGGTTTAAGAATGCATGAGATAAGCACAAAGGAATCGTGGAAAGGAAGGGGGTAGGGAGGGAGAAAGAGATATAGGTCGGGTATGGTCTGATGTAGTAGTGTAGGTAGGGAGAAATGGGCAGACTGGATGGGCCAAGTGGTCCTTATCTGCCATTAGGTTCTGAGTTTCTTTTTCTATGTCACACATTGATGCTATCCACCTTAAGCTTCATCTCAAGCTTGCTGTACTTTATAGGCACAAAATGAGTATCCCAGTTACTTCCTGTAGTGAGATTGTATTGAAGATGATACTCCCCATTTTTGACTATAGTGACATGGTCTACAGTGCAGCTCCTAAATCTTCTCTGGTCACACTGGACCCCTTGTTTTGCTCCTCCTATTTTGCCTTGCACTGTCCCCCTCATCCCCACCACTGCTCTCGCTACTCTCTTCCTCCCTCTCTTTGATGCCTGATATGAGAAGCATAAGAAAAAGATGCTGTATACCCCAATCCTTTCACAACATACAGGTTATTCATGTTGTTGGTAGTTGTTTACTTCTAGCAGTGAGTGCATCCGTGATGTACAGATTGTATTATCCTAGCCCTGAGGTGTTGCCCCAGAGATAGAAATTAAGAATGTTAAAGTTCAAACTCTGCAGTGTGATGATGCACCGTCTTAGCATTCTAACGACAGATTTATTTCTTATGGCCAGTCACCCTGGAGTCCTGTTCAGTCTCTGTGGCTTAGCCTTTCAGCTATAATTTTATGATTTTGTAATATTTGTCAGTTAGATAATATACATAGTGTAACTTAGGTTTTACATTTTATCAGTTATTCTACCAGTTCTGTTACGATTCCTGGAACTAGGTGAACCTCTTCTCCTTGGTTTCATTTTTATATTCACAAAAACAAAACAAAAAACAGCCACCGTAGGTTTAACGAGCAACTGACATGGTCCAGGCATGCAAGGTATAAGTTGCCTGCCAAGGAGTTAATTTAGCCATTTCTGAATTTTTAGTTATTAAAGTACACTTGTATTTTTTATGTGAGGCTCCTAATGTTTATGTATGGGCGAGCAGCTGAGCCGCTACAGCCCTGCCCCCAAAAAGCTTTATGATGGCGTGTGGTAGGAACAGGGGTAGGCGCTCCATATAGATTAGTGGAATTGAGGTGACAGCTGTCTAAACATATATACTACTTTTGCCTGCAGTATGCATGTATGGGGCTGCAATACATTTACATTAATATTATCAATTAATATATTATGGCCCAATACATATGTAACTGCAAGCAAAGATAGTGTATGTATGTTTAGACAGCCCCATTTCTCAGTTCCACTGATCTCTATATAGAGTGTGCTCAACCCCATTCTCTACTTCATGCCATCAAAAAGCTTTTTTTAGGGGCATTAAGATGCAAGTCATTTTTTTAACCACTAACAAAAATTCAGAATTGGGCTAAATTAAGTCTGCAGGCAGGGAACTCTTTTGTAGGAGTTTCCGCCTGAGATTGCATATAATGTCAGCTGCTTTAAGCATGCCACCAGTGAAGGATTACTTTCCCTGGAGAAAAGGATGTCTATGGTGGCTCACTACATGAGTGCCCCTTGGGGTCTCCAAGGGTACGAAAGGGGCAGTTTGGCTGGGGAGGGTGAGACAAGCAACAAAGTCACTACACATGCCTGTTGTGTGTGCATGTTGTGAGGTGTACATTGGGTCACCATCTAGGGAGGATTGGAACTGAGAGAAAACAGCTCAGCCCAGCAGAAAGAAGCATGTCTGCTGCAACAGGACTTGAAATATAGCCTTTCTGCGATGGCGTAAGAAGGCTCTTAAGCCTCTTGTTGTGACCCTACCATTTCTGTCTGGAAATGCTATACCACTCCGCCGCAGTTCGCGCTGAGAGCGCGTACCTTAGTATCAGGTCTGGGGCAGGGCGCAGTCTCTCCCAATTGGCCATGACTGCTGAACAGGCTAGAAACAGACATTTAAAGCACAGTCTGTGGGGTCTACAATGGAGTTTGCAGCAGAGCCAATCACATGACACCCAGGCTCAGACCTTATTTGTCAGAGGTGTCTGAACCTGCTGTGTTCTGTCTGATGTGGAGCGCTTGTAGTGTGGCCAGCACATTAAGGAGGGGGAGTAGTTCTGAGAGAGAGAAAGCAGGACAAAGGCATTCTGGGGCGAGAAAGGAGCAGGGTGTAGGGAGAAAGAAGACAGCAGTGGTGGGGGACTTGGAAGTGATCTCAGGGAAGGGGGATCATGATTAAACGTCTTTCCCTGCAGCTGAAAGGGGCTATAAAAAAAAGTCCTTTTTCAGCATTTGGGGGATAGAATATTTTGTGGAGTGTGGTGGGGGAGAAACTGTCTGTACAGGGAGGAGGATTTGAAATAAAAAATAATTCCCAGCAACTAAAAAAAAATTAAAAGTATAGTAATTTTTCAACATTTGGAGAATAGAAATAATTTGTGGAGTGAAGTGGGGAGCACAGTCTGTAAAGGAAGGGGGATCTGCAGTTCCCTGCAACTTGAAAAGACTGCTTTAAAAATGGGTCCTTTTTTCAGCACGTAAAGGATCTTTTTGTGGAGTGGTGTGGGAAGAACGATGGGGAATGGGGATCTGCAAAATTGTTCTCCTGCAATGTTAAAGCAGCAGTACTAACAAATCAGGAAGTGAGCTATCAAGTTATGCTTTTAGGCTGTAAGCATGCAGCCAAAGTTTCTGTTTCCATACCTGTAAATGTTTTTTAGTCATCTTTAGTTTTTAGATATTTGCAATTTATTTGAATTGTTGTAGCGCTACAACAAATATGGCAGCTGACTAATTTTCAGCTGTGCTTTTTCCTTTTTTCAACTTGAAACTTTTTATTTAATTAATAAGATACCAGTACATCCTCATATTCAAGATTTCCATCCGTTCTAAGAAAACCTACAATTACATCCAAGTTTACATGAGGTTATTCTGTTTCCTTTTAACAGTTCATTCTTTTGTCCATTTTATTTCTTTTCTCCTGTTCCCTCACAGTGAAGGATATAATCATGGATGTCTCCATTGTTACTGCAGGATTCTTTAAACTAGCTAAATCTCTGAACTAGCAATTCTCTGTTTCCAACAGACAGAAATTCACATATCTCTTAGTCTCTAATGCCTAAACAAGACAGAACTAAAGAGAAGGAAAAAAAAAAAAGTTTTCATTCTCAGTATCCGTTATTGTTATCAGCCTTTACTGCCCTTTCCTTGTAGGACTTGCCATCTCTTAGAGACCTATAATACCAAATGATTGCTCAACTTGCCAGGAGGTCTCCACACACAAACCTATCACCAGAGGAGCCCGCTGGAGCAAAGCCCCCAGACCATCCATTCTGGTTGAAGCTCTGTAGCCAATCTCTATCTTAGGCCTACAATAACTGCTCAAGGGTAGGACACCTCTTTCTCCTCTAAATGATCAAAGAAAGGGATCCATCTAGCATTATATTTCTCAGTGGTCAATCTTAGCCTTGCCGTAATTGCCTCCATAACTTTATTTGATTTAATATTATTGTACCATTGGGTAATTGACAGTGGGTCCTCCCTGAGCCTCTTCTGGGTGAGGGACTTCAATGCGCTGCCACCAGCACGATAGAACAAATATTTCGTCTGCTTTTTCAGATCTTTGGAGGAAGTCCGAGCACCAAATTTTCAAACTCTAGGGTTATCCCAAGGGAGAATATTTTAATTATTGTTTTGGATACTTCTGTCCAAAAGGCGGATATGCGGGTACAGGCCCAAAAGATATGATAGTGTGTGCCTTTGCACTCACAATTCCTCCAACATTTATCCGAAGAGAGTGATGTATAGTGGTATGATATAGTTGGGGTCCTAAAGAATCTAATATTAACTTTCCATCTAAATTCTCTCCAAGAAGGTGAGTTTGTTGTTTTCTGAGTCCCCAAAAAAATCACCATCCATTTACCTTCCGGAATGCAGTATTCCGCTTCTGCGTCCCAGTGATCAGTTATTTTCTGAATGGCCAACGTACCCCTGTCCTCTAAGTATTTTATATATTTGTGAAATATACGTCCTAGTGTCTTGTGAGATACTCCTCTGGTGAGTTAGTTTTACTGGGGATGCTGGACATTGGGCCAACTCTTCTAGTCCAATATTATTCTGTATGTAGTGGATGCACTGAATGTATCTAAATGCATCAGTCTCATTTAGGGTAAATTCCCTTTGCACTTCTATGAAGGATTTCAGGCCTTCCGCCCCCAGGAGCTGTTTTGGGTATCTAAGTCCCTCAATCGCCCACTCTGCCAGACGTGCATCTCCCCTATGAGCAGGGAAACCCGGCATGTTATACAGGGGGAGATATTCCCAGACTGGTCTTGGTATCTCCCACTCCTGTCTGGCCTTCAACCACATCGACGTGGTGTGATGTGTGTGAATGTGTTCTTAAGCTGTTTTAACTCTTTGGGAAGAATTTCAAGGCAGTAAATTAGCTGGTCCCAGCTGGCAGTCTTCTTCTTCTATCTCCGCCATCCATGACTTCTCCCACATATCAGCATTTAATAACCGGTAATAACTGGGCAGCCAGAAAATATTTGGGGAAATCTGGGAGCCCTAGTCCCCTCTTTCTTTCATGCTCTATTAGTTATATCCCAACGGACTCTTGTTTTTTCCCTGCCCATATAAATTCTGATATTTTTCCTTTAAATCCTTCCAGTCCTTGTTGGGGATTGGCAAGGGAGGCTGGTGTACAGAAACAAGAAACGAGGCAGGATGTTCATTTTAACGGTTTCTATTTTATTTGTAAATGTTAGAGGAAGGATCGACCACCTATTTATGTCCGCTAGACACCTGTTGCTTTAAGAACCTGTAGTTACATTCATAAATCAGTCCTGTCTGAACGGGATATGGATCCCTAAGTACCTAATTTTGGTGTCCACCCATTTAAAGGGGATCATGTCTTTTAGTTTCTGGTTTGGAGCTTTCCCAAGCTAACACTTCCGATTTTTCTTTATTAATCTTAAAACCAGAGATATCTCCAAAGTTCTTCAATAAGTCTAGTAGGTATGGGAGGGAAGCCTCTGGGTCCCCCAGATAAATTAGGGTATCATCTGCATATAAAGATATTTTGTGGGTTGTTTTGGATCTCTATTCCTTTTATTTCGTCTCTTTGCCGTATGGCCTGGGTTAGTGGTTCCATACTAATCGCAAAAAGCAGGGGGGAGAGAGAGAGAGGGCATCCTTGCCTTGTTCCTCTGCTAATTTTAAGAGAGGGGGGATATTGTGCCGTTTACACTCACCCTTGCCTGGGGGTCTTGTTAACATGGCTATATCCAATTCAGGAAGTTACCTTCAATACCCATTTTTTTCTAGTACCTGAAAAAGGTACATCCAATTTAGCCTATCAAAGGCTTTTTCCGCATCCAAAAAGACTGCAAGGTCTGTTTTTGTGTTGGGGGTTTTCTTCCGAATGTTTGAGTCGTCTTATGTTATCACTTAGTTGGCGGTGTGGTATAAAACCTGATTGACCAGGGTGGATTAGTAGTTCAATATATTTTTGAAGCCGCATGGAGAGTATTTTTGTGAATATTTTTAGATCCTGATTCATTAAGGCTATTGGTCTAAATGATGCACATTTCGTAAGGTCCTTGCCTTCTTTTGGAATCACTGTTATTAGCGATTGGGTCCAACTCTCTGGTGTTTTACCCACTTGAGACATTTATTAAAGACTTCAGCTAGTATCTGGGCCACTGTGGTCCCTAATGCCTTGTACAATTCTCCACTGAACCCATCTGGGCCTAGGGTTTTGCCCCCTGGTAACTGTTTAATAATCCCCATTATTTCTTCTGTTGAAATGGGACGATTCAAATCTTGTTTCATCGCTTCAGATATTCGGGGGAGGTTAATCGAGTCCAGAAATGTTCTCACTCCATTTTTTAGTTGTAACTTGGTCTTTTTCCTCTCTATACAATTTTTGGTAACATTTTTGAAATTGGAGTGCTATTTCTCTTGGGTCCTCCTGCTCTACCCCATGTGGCCCTGTTTCTTGTAAGAAGGGGATATACCTATCCGTTTGGGCTTTTCTTAGCCTAAAAGGTAAGAGTCTTGGAAACCCCCCCCCCACCTCATGATATTTCTGATTCGTGAATCTCTGGTATCCCTCTGCTTTTTGGTTTTCGAACTCTTGTAGGATTTTTCGGATTTGGGTTAATTCATTTTGGATCTGTCGGTCATGAGGGTTGGCTTTGTGTTTTATCTCTGCTGCAGCTAGTTCGGTAGACAGCCTGTTGTAAGTGATTTAGTCCCAACTTCTTTTGAGCAGAGGCAAAGCTAATTATGTTCCCCCTTATCACCGCTTTAAGGGTGTCCCACTTAAGCAGCGCAGAGTGGGTCGTTGGGTTATGAACTATTTGGAAATCTTTGATAGTTTCCTTTAGCCTTTCCACTAGTGTTTTATTGTTCAATAGAGAAACATTTAGACTCCACAGGGTTTGTCTACCTTGGGGTATCAAATTCAGCCCTATTGATATTGGGACGTGATCTGACAGGGTTATATTGTGTATGTTGGAGCTTATGACCTCGTGTAGATGTGTAAAAAAGATCTATTCTCGAGTACAACCTCTGGGGGTTTGAATAGAAAGTATAGTCTCTTTCCTTCGGGTGGTGTGCCCTCCAAACGTCCACCAAATCTAACTCCTTTGTCGGTGTTAAGGCTCTTGAGGCTGTTTTATTCATGGCCTCCTCTTGAGGAGCGGTTCCTTAACGGGTGTGGAGCCACATTGAAGTCCTCCTCAAAAGTATCTGGCCCTGACGAGGTCAGCTATTTTCTGAAAACGTTTTTCAAGAAAGGTCTCTTGATGCTTATTTGGCGTAGACATTAATAAAATGGATGTTTGCCCTGGATTTTGCTGACATTCTCACATATCTTCCTGCATCCCTCCTTCGTAGCTTCTACTGTCAGGTGTAGACCCTGCATATTAGTATTGCTACCCTGCTTTTTGAGGTTGGGATGTGAAGCCATCACCTCCCCATGTTCATCGTAATTTAAGATGCTCAGGCATGGATAAATGTGTTTCCTGGAGGACAGTCACATCCCCCTCAACTTTTTAAGTTCCTGCAACAGCCTGCATTGTGTTTTACTGGAGAATTTACTCCTTTTAGTTATAGGAGCAAACCTTTAGGCAGGTCATTTTGTTGCATATGGAGACCTCCAGCGAGCAATGGGGTAGTGCCCCTTAAGTGTGTGCTCATACCTAAATCCTCTTACCCTTGTCTTGCTTGTGTCCTTTCTTTTGTCTTGCTTAATGTCCTGCATCTCTTTGAGTCCTTGTTATAGAATAATCTGAACTTTGTAACGAAAACAAATATAACAATAAAAAATAACTCTTAATTTACAATCATCGTCAACCATTAAACCTTATTTTACTGGGCCAACCGTGGTCTAACACAGTAGAACAGAAGTAACAGTTTATTTAAGAAATTAATCCCTCCCCTCTTAAAAGTGAGAGAAAAAGAGAAATGAAGGGAAGGGATCAAAGAAGAAAATTCACTCCCTATGTGCCTCCCTCAGTCCCTGTCCCCCTTTGTTAAAAGGAGAAAAGGACGAGGGGGTAGCTTTGCTACACTTGTCTCTATCTAAGAGACTCAGAGCCATTGTTTTATCCTTACTCTGAATTATATGTCACGCTTCTCCTTCCTGGAACTCCGACCTACCCCCGGACCCCTCCCATCTTTTTATACATAGGGCGTTCCCTCCTCCCTTCTCGATCTGTTTCACTTTATGAATTGTATGGCCTTTAAAGATAACCCCAGTATACTGCCAGTGTGGTAGCCCCTCCTCTCGTTTCCCTTTAGGCAACTGCTTTTCCAACCCTTGGAGCTCTTAATTGTCAGTGTCTTCATTCAGGCAAAGCTCCACTGGGTAGTGGATCGACATGCACCAAACCCTCCCCCTCGCCCCAGCAGCCCAAATTTTTGTGCTTGTGTTGCCCAGGAGTATCTGTGCCACAGGCGTTGCCGTTACGGTAATGGGGTCTCTACTACAGCTCCCTGGGAGTGGCCCCTCCGCCTGATCAAATCTCCCTATTCTCGTAAAGGTTGCTTAACCTGTCGGCCAAGGCTGCACTTTCTTTTAAAGAATCTAGTGGAATGCGATGCTCTCTAATATTGATCTGTTATCCAAGTAAATGATCCTGAATCTTAAGAGCAGAGAGTCTGCCTTTTTCCTACTTTGACTGATTGGTCTGTTATCCCCCCAGTCTCCTCTTCCGCTTTGCCTGGCCTCTGGCTCAACCCTGTTACTCTTCATGGTCTCCCTTTCCCCCCCCCCTCGGTTTCATCCTTTAGGGTGGTTAACACTGCTCTGGCAATAATAAATAAGGCAGTTTTTTAATTTCACTCTTGTCTATCCTGCAGTTTTGTCCTAATCCAAGCTGCCTAGCCTCTCTCCTCACCCTTCAATCCTCACTACTTTCCCACATGTCTCGCCCCCAGGCCTAGGGGTGAGTGGGTCAGAGCCCCTTGCAGGAAGGCCAGAGGCCCCAGCCTCAGTCTGCGATGTGATCGAGCCATCCCTAGCGGTTCTTTCCCTATTGGTAGCTCCCAGCTTAGCCCCGCAAGAACTGCTCCATCAGCCAGTGAAGAATTTTTTAAAAGTGAAAAAGAACTCCCTTGGCCTCAATATGCTCTCATTTTCTTCAGCGTGAGCTGCAGGGGCCTATTAATTGGCTGGGCGAAAACCCAGCCATTAGCTATGTTTCAGCAGACTGGGATTATCGCCTACGTTTCACTGGGTGACCCCTTCAAACAAGGCCTTTTCCATTCATCTTGTGCTCTGTCTGCTTTTTTTCTTTCTTTCCTTTCTCTTTTTAAAAAAAAAAAAACAATTTCAGACTTTAGATCACTTTGCCCTCTTCTCACCCCTCCTCCATCCCTCCCTCCTGTGTCTCCCCCACCATCTCCTCTGAAGTGACAACTGCCCTATCAGAAAAACAAATGCAAACATCCAGTGACTGTTGGTAGGCTTATACTAACTCATTTCCAAGAAACTATCTGTGGATAACATACTGTGTATTACATCCCTTCTTCACAATTGAAATATAGGCATCTGCTTACATCTTGTTATTGCTGTTTGTACCACAAAAATGTTTTCTGTGGGGCATCACCATGGTTACCCAGCATGCATGTCTACCCCCAAGGCACTCTGCTGGCGGCAGAACTCACACAGTTGGTGACCCATGATGATGGATGAGTCTTGCGGCACGTTCAGAGATGTATGCTACCTCCGTACCTGATGCTGGTTATCTCTGGATCTTCCTGGACATAGTCTCCACCACTCATTCACACTGATGGGAACTATGCCAGAGGCACTAGGACCAGCAGGAGCAAACTTTGCAGCAGGGCCGGTGCCAGAGATGGAGTGCGAGGAGAGCGGCGCCACAAGCCTCTGCTCATGCGGCAATGACTATCTCTGTGTCGCACCCTCCAACCGCCTCAGTTCCTTTTTTCCCGCTGTCGAAATGTGCTTCAGTGACGACTAGCCGTCATTGGAGTCAAACTTCAAACTAGCAGCATAGTTTTCAGTTTTATTTTAGTATTTTTCAATAAAGTACCGCTTACGATAATTATTTTCATTAAAGAAAAGTCTCAGCCTACATTAGGAGGAGTCACCATGAGCTGGTCAGGTGACTGTAGGGAGACTTTGTATGAAAGCTGTTCAGTCAGGACCGGCTGGGTCTGGTCTGCCGCCTTCTCCGGGGTTCTGACAGACGGTCCAATGCCTGAGGGCAGTCCCCCAGAAGCATAAAAGAAAACTGTTGCATTCTTGGCACCGTTCAGCCTCGAGCTCTTCTTCGACCCATAGGTCAAGAAAGAGAAGGCGTCACTCGAGGTCACCTTCTGATATGTCTGTGCGTCGACAGTCTGTCATTGGGGTCAGTTGCCAGTCTCCTCATTGAGTCGCCGGTTTCTGTTTCTGGTCACCGACCTCTTCGACATTGGAGCCCTTCCCTGCCTTCTGGTAGGGCTTCCAATGAGAAGTTTTCACCAGTGGGCTGCGGTTATGGAGCAGTGGGCTCGGAGGTTGGTCCAACTGCCTGGCCCGGTCACTCCGGGGCCTTCTGGTTCTTCAGGAGATCGGGCAGGGCGATTGGGCCTTCCTGGTCATGCGGCGCCCTCTTCAGTGTCGTCGACTCCGTGCTCAGGTATTTTCCCCCCTCACATGGCTGCGGTGCAGGGGGCCACACCGATGCCTCTATTTCCTGGTATTCTTCTTTCCCCTCAAATCTGAATTTTCGGGGCCCTAGGTTGGTGTCGGCGCCATTGGCGTCGGGTCACTCGGCACCGATTTCGGTGCCATCCTCGGCGCCATTGAGTTTCTCGGTACTGTGTGCCCTTTTGGTGCCATGTTCTTCTTTGGCACCGTCTGCTTTGTCGGCGTCATGCAGCCTTTCGGCGCTGTGTTCTTCGGCGCCGAGGCCAGGTCTTCGTCAGCCAATCTTCAGGGCTTCTTCTCTCCGAATTCTTTTCCTTCCTGTTTTCCTGCTGATTTTCATTCCTTTCCTGTCCATACAGTCCCTTCTGGACTGTCTGGAGATATTGAGCCTGACCCAGATCTTAGACTGGGTGATGATGTGGAAGGAGTAGGACCTAATCCTGTTACAGAGCCTGTGGTCGAGGACCTGTCTTTTAATTCTCTGAGAAATTTGAATTCCACTCTTTCTCTCCAGACTTTGGACATTGATCCTGGGAAGCTTTTAAGACTCCAATACCTTCATGTTCCGGACATCCCTATGGATTTAACTCCCCTGGTATAACCCTCCTTTGAGATGCTGTCTCAAATGGTATGGAATAATCTTGCTCTCATTCCTTCTGTGGCTAAGTCCATAGATAGGAAGTATGCTGCTCCCAATTATCGACCTATTTTGTCCTCCCAAGCCTTTGTGGATCCTGTTGTAGTCTTGGCAGAGAATAAGGTCGTCCTTCCTCAGACTACTACAGCTCGACATAGAAACAAAGAATCTGGAAAGATAGATACTTTAGGTAAGAAAGTCTTTGCTGCATCCACCCTGGGTATGCGTATTGCCAGCTACCAGGGCTATTTCTCTCAATACGAGTATATTCTTTGGCATTTGCTCAAACAAATGGTTGAAGCTGTACCGGACTCGGACACTAATTCAGAGCTTCTTCAAGCCATAACCAGGGTATCGAATCCAACAACCAGTGGGTTAAAGCAGCTATGGACGCCTTCGATACAGCCTCACGAGTGGCGGCAAGCATTTGTACTTGCCGCCATTCCTGGCTGCGCACTTCAGGTTTCAAGAATGATGCCCAGCAACAAACCGGTCATGGCGTTGCCCTTCGATGGTGTGTATCTCTTCGGCCCTCTAGCAGAACAGGCTCTAGAGGCCACACAAGACTAGGTTAGTCATTAAATTGTCTCGACCTCCTCCAACCCCCTCTCGAGGGGGAGTTGACAAACATCAGTTTCATAACAGTCAGTCCTTTTGAGGCAAAGGCGGGGGGGTTCAATAAAAACCAAGCCCTTCATCCTCAAAATAAAACGCAACAGGAGACGCAGGGCCCCAAAGCGCCCAGTGCCGCCTTCTGAGTTGTTGGCCCAAGTCCCACCTCAGCTGCACGAGGGGGTCTCTTCCTCAGCGATGGGAGGTCGTCTGACTCAGTTCTACAATCGGTGGAAGACTATAACATCGGACAAATGGGTCCTCCAGATAATCCGCAACTTGTATTCCCTCAGTGTTTTAGAGACCCTCCGGATCATTGCCCCAAACGACAGCCCAGGCTGTCAGTACTTAAGTCAGAACTTCTCGCCTCCAACATACAAGGCCTTCTGAACAACAGGGCAGTGGAAGTAGTTCTGTTGGATCAATGGAACACAGGGTTCTACTCCCATTATTTTCTGGTTCCAAAGAAAACCGGGGGCATGCGCCCCATTTTGGACCTCAGAAAATTAAACAGATTTCTTCCCAAAGAGAAATTCAAAATGACATCTCTAGGAACCCTGTTACCTTTGCTTCATCAACATGACTGGTTAGCCTCCCTGGACATGCAGGATGCTTACCAGCATATCCCTATTCACCCAAAGCACCACAAATACCTGAGGCTCATGGCTTTGGCCAGCATTATCAGTTCAGAGTCCTGCCCTTTGGGCTGTCCTCGGTGCTGCAAGTTTTTACAAAGTGTTGTGCAATACTCGCAGCACATCTCAGAAAAATTGGAATAAAAGTGTTCCCATACCTGGACGACTGGCTTCTAGCAAACCCTTCCAGGCAGGGAACCCTCGTTGCCATGGCCTCAGACTTTCTCACGTCCATGGGAGTCCTGCTAAACCTCAAGAAATCTCAGCTGCAGCCCTCCTAGAGGCTCCTTTTCATAGGAACTCTTCTGGACACCTCCTGTGCGAAAGTTTTTCTACCAGAGGACAGAAGGACCGATATTCTGCAGATGGCCCGATACATCAGAGAGAACAGCTCAGTAAGAGCTATCACGATGCAGCAGATGCTAGGTCTCATGGTATCCTCGGTGTTCACTGTACCCCTAGCACGCCTGCACATGAGAACCTCTTAATGGATGCTCAGTACTCAGCTGTCTCCTACCACTCACCCTCAGTCCTTTCTCATCAAGGTGACAGAACCTCTGAAGAAGTCACTCACCTGGTGGTTGCAAGAGGACAACCTTCTGAAAAGGTATCTCTTTTCTCCCATCGAACATCAGATTTCCATTACCATGGACGCATCCCTGATTGGGTGGGGAGCTCACTGTCACTCTACACACTCAAGGTACATGGACTCAGGAAGAGTCCCAGCTTCACATAAATGTCCTAGAAATGAGGGCGCCCTTTATAGCGGTCCGGCTTTGAAGGACATTCTCTGTCACAAGAACATTTTCCTTCAAATGGACAACAAAGCAGTGATGTATTACATCAACAAGCAGGGCGGTGCTCACTCTTACCCCTTATGCAAGGAAGCAATGAGAGTTTGGGAATGGTGCTTCGAGCACAAGGCTCTAATTCAGGCGGTCCACCTGTCGGGAGTGCAGAACGAACTAGCAGATCGTCTCAGCAGAACAGAGTCAGATCCTCATGAATGGTCTCTTGACTCAACCGTAGTTCAGTCACTGTTCACAGAGTGGGGAACTCAGACCTGGACCATTTTGCATCCCCACTTAACACAAAACTGCCTCTCTTCTGCTTCAGAAATCCAGGGCCTGGCATTTTCTGTCAGGATGCTGCAGGCTGCAGTGGATAAAACGCTTTCTATACACCTTTCCGCCTCTTCCTGTGATTCAGAGGGTACTTCTCAAGTTTGAGTCCCAGGGGGACAAAATGATCCTCATTGCTCCTTTTGGCCTCAACAAATATGGTTTCCATTACTCAACAATATGTAGGTAACCCTCCGAAGGCGCTTCCCTTCAAACAAACCTTCTGACTCGGCTTGTGGTCCATCCCAATCTGAGATTGCTTCACCTTCACGCTTGGCACCTGAAGAGATAGCAGTGAACAGGTTCAATGTCTCTCGCAGAGTTTCAGATATTCTTCTGGCTGCGTGCAAGCCAGCCACTAGGAAAACCTACACAGCCAAATGGAAGCGTTTTTTTGCTCTGGTTTGCAAAATCCTCTTTGAATCCTTTCTCCTGCCCACCGAATAGTTCTAGAGTACCTTTTAGACCTCTCAAATTCAGGTCTGCAATACTCCACAGTCAGGGTTCACCTTTGTGCCATTTCAGCTTATCATGAGCCAGTACTTTCCTTGTCACTGGCTCAGTTACCCATGGTTAAGAGGTTTCTTAAAGGAATTCTGCATTCCAGACCTCCTATCAGACATCCAGTCGCAGCCTGGGACATTAATCTTGTGCTAGACATGCTCACTCGAAAACCTTTTGAGCCTCTAGCTACCTGTGAGTTGAAATTTTTCACTTG
Source organism: Neoceratodus forsteri (assembly GCA_016271365.2). NCBI lineage: Eukaryota > Metazoa > Chordata > Ceratodontiformes > Ceratodontidae > Neoceratodus > Neoceratodus forsteri. The sequence goes on from CM057458.1 coordinate 233,129,416, forward strand.
GAAAACGGCCTTCCTGGTGGCCATTACCTCAGTCCACAGGGTCTTTGAGATGCATGCCTTGGTCACAGACCCTCCATATACTGTTTCATAAAGACAAAGTAGTTCTTAGGATCCATCCTAAGTTTCTCCCTAAGGTTGTCTCAGAATTCCATCTAAACCAACCTTTGGTCCTTCCTACTTACTTTACGAACTTCCAAAATGAAGGGGAGCGTTCTCTTCATTCTTTGGACATCAAAAGTGCTTTGCGTTTCTATTTAGATAGAACAAAAGAATTTCGCAAAGCTGAACAACTGTTTGTTTCCTTCAGCAAGACCCGGCTGGTTCAACTTGTCGCTATCAGATGCATTTCAGCATGGCTGGTGGCATGCCTTCGCCACTGTCATTCCATGGTGCAGGTTAAGCTGGAAGGCAGAGTGTACGCTTACTCTACTAGAGCGGTCGCAGTATCCCTGGTGGAAATCCGCAACGTGCCCATTACGGATATTTGCAATGCGGCTACCTGGAGCTCAGTGCATACTTTTGTCAAACACTGTGCCCTGGATGTCCATGCCAGACGACCTATTTCGTTTGGCAGAACCACCCTTAATGGACTTCTGTCCTCAGTTTATGAGCTCTTGGTCTTTCCTGCCGCCTTCTCGGGGGATTATTAGCTCGGTACTCTCCATCAGTGTGAATGAGTGGTGGAGACTTTTATGTCCAGGAAGTTAGGAAATTACATACCTACCGTAATTCTTGATCTTCTTGGACAAAGTCTCCACTACTCATTCACACGCCCACCCACCATCCCCCAAGCTCACTTTTGTTGTTGGTCTTCACTCCCTCAATCTTTAGGCTGTGAAGACTTCTTTCTTTGACCCTTCTTATACGGGTCTTCTGGGCTATCTTATGTCCGGTTTTTGTTAGGCTATCCTTCTATGTTAGTTACGCTGCACCTCCTCGGGGTATTGAGGTGGTTGGAGGCCGACTCCAAGATAGTCATTGCTGCAGGAGCAGAGGCTCATGGCGCCATTCCTCGCTGCTCTATCTCTGGCGCCGCCCTCCTGCAAAGTTTGCTCCTGCTGGGTCCTAGCGCCCAGCATAGTTCCCATCAGTGTAAATAAGTGGTGGAGACTTTGTCCAAGATCAAGAATTACTGTAGTACGAATTTCCATTTGTGTTGCCTTGGCCCTTCCCCTGCTTGTGTGTGTGGTGTGTGTGTGTGTGTGTGTGTAGAGAAGATGCAGAGTTAGAGTGAACCCTAACAGCACATTTCCAAACTTGTGTCGCTGTACTATTAAGCCTAACTGATGCATTAATGGACTTTTGCAATAAGTGTGTATACGTGTGTGTGTGTGTGTGTGTATATACATTTATATGTGTGTGTGTAAAAAAAAAAAATAAATATATATATATATACACACGCCAGATATATGCCATTTTTAAGAGTCATGAGATGTGCTGCAAGTATTGCAAACAATTATTTCCGAGAGGGACTATCCCATTTATTATTGGATGCAAAACCGTGATGTTTGGTACAGTTAAAACATGTGAAACAAATCATATTTATCCTGAGGCAGCCAGTCATATTGCTTCTCAGCGTGAGCATAGTAAGAACCAAATTGTCAGAGTGTTTCTGTTAGTGAATAAGGAGATAAATGAAATAATGACCCATAGGTTCTGTACAACTTTTAAAGTTGCAAAAGCAGGGGAAACCTTTTACATCTTTTGTTCAAGATATTGAACGACTGTCGGAGATAGGGAAACCTGAAAAGATGGACTCGAGGTACACTAGTGACGAGGCCTGTGCAAATTCTATAAAATTTATCAATAAGGATCTTACTGCACAGCTTACAGAAGATGTCGGGCAGACCAGATATTTTTCAGTGCTGTGTGATGGTAGTACCAACTCTGCTGTAACAGAGGAAGAGCCGATTTACATTCAGTATGTAAAAAATGGTGAACTCGTGACAGTTTCTCACCATCATAGAGCTACTTAGGCAGACCTACATCAGATAATATTTTACTGTCCATTATGAAAAGTGTTAGTTTTTTTCACGGTAGGAGTCTATGCTGATGAAAAAGCAGTACATTTTAGAATCAGTAGTTGGGTGGCCAAAAAGTTCAGGAGCAGGTGCCTCACAGTCTTGGTCCACTGCACGGCCCACCACTTTGAATTGGCATCACAAGATGCAGCCAGGCCTTGCAGCTTAGTGCAGCAAATTAATGAATTACTACAGTAGATTTTCTGTGCTACCATGGCTCAGAATTGTTACAGAATGGGCTGAAACAAATTGACTGTCTTGGGTCTATAGTACTTTGTGTCAGTGAATGTGTTGGGAACTAGATGGTTAGACACAGTGAGAGCCTTAAGTCTGCTTATTAAAAGTACTTAGAAAGTGGGCTGTTTATTTCCTGACATCTGATTGGCTAGTACTCTTGTCGGGGCACATTAACTTTCAGTAGGTGCCCAGGAAATAAGTGCCAGCCTATGGTGCCCCTTCACCCACTGAAGTATCCTACTGTCCCCCCACCCCCGCTTCCTAATTGAGTGAAACACCTCATTTGAATGTGAAATCACCGCCATTGTTTTCTTCTCGCTTAACAGTGATACTACCCCCTATCCTCTCTCAGTGCCAGCCCTCTACCAGCACAGTTCCCCAAACAACTTAGGTTATCTTTCTCCCACATACTCTGGCAATTTAATTACAGTTCTCCAAATGAAAAAGTTTCCTATTTAAATCAATAGTGCTAGCATGTCCTGTGATAAAAGCAGCGTTCCTCATGTCGGATTCAACCATTCGCTCCTCATGGTTTGCGCTTATTCCCCCACCCTGTTCGTCCCATTGTGTTTTCTGTACACCAAGTAAGAAATAAAATGCCGAAATGGGAGATAAGTATCCTGAGCTGCACACTACCATTCCATCAGAACATACAGACGGCTTTCAAAGTAGCACACCACAACTGACAACTGAACAGGGAAAAACAGACACAGCAGCTCTGCTCTCCCACTGCCCTTCTCTCCAACTACCCTCCCCCAATACAGTGGAGCGTCTACTGCTACTGCTGCTCTGCAGAAGGACTTCATTAACAGGCAGAGCCCTATGATCACTCTCATCTCTGCCTGCAGTCTGACCCCGTGCTCACTCGCCCCTCCGCCCGCAGTCTGAAACAATAACATTCATTTCTTGGAAAGAAAAGTCACCTTGTTTTGTAGCGCTTAGGGTGTCAGTCTCACAGTGTCACACAGACCACATGGCAAGGGTCTACTGTCTTGGCATGGGGGAAGGTAAGATTTGTGATGGGCTACTCCCACGGTGCAGGAGGCCCAGACTGGCCCACTCGTGGGCCCGACGGGAAGCACTGTTATGGCAGTCACTTCCTTGGAAGCTAAGGCTCCCCTGATGTAAAGCTCTAGGGTCTGCGGTCTGGGCCAGAACCATCCTCGGCGCAGTCTCACTGCCACCTATTTCTTTTCTTCTTCTTCTTCTACCCTCTCTTTTCCCAGTGCCTACTTCTTTCTTCCAGAGATTGGGCCCCTCTCCCAATCCCTCAGGCTGTTTCTCTCACTCTTTCCTGTCGTCTTCGTTATTTCTCCTTTGTTATATCCTTTCCTTTTGTCTGTCCCTTGGGCTCCCATGCCCCACCCCTCCATCCCTTCTTTCCTCTCTCTCTCCAGTGTTTCAGAACAGGGGCGAGGGCGGAGTCGACAGCAGTTAACTAACAACCCACGAGCACCACGTAGCGTGTCGGCCTCGAGGGTGGCGCCACCCCTGCGTCAACTACGCCCCTGGGGAAAAAAAGTTCCTTGTGGGTCCTAGCTCCAGCAGAGTACCCAATAGTGATGAATGGTGAAGATGCACAGAAAGATCAAGAATCATGGTAGGCAATGCAATTTCATTTCAATAAGGTAAAACCAATGAGAGGCACCTCTAGGGCCCCCCCAACCAACCTCCATTCTGGGCTGCTTTTATAGTAAGTTGATGTTCAGGTGGATAATATATATGCCTAAGTAAGACTGGCATTTGTGGGGACAGTTATGAGGATGAACTGTGAAAAGGGCTACATGGAATGGGCCAGAGAAGGGTGAACTACCTTGACCCCCCGCCTGAGATTACATTTACATGCTATCAGTGGGTCAAGACACAGTCAAAACTAGGTTGGTTTGGGGGTTATTGCATTTGCTATTGGTGGGGAAGAAGCCAACATCTACTGGTGCTGCAGAGACAACTGCAGGAGACTGCTTATTTTGTTAGATGATTGTACTTCAGCCGAAGGAGAGACTTCAGCATGTACTCTCTCACCTTGGTCAAGTTACCGCGTGGACCTCTTATCAGCGTACCCAAGGAGGGCATGCCACACTGCAGAGACTGTTAATGTAGCACCGCATTGCCAGTAACAATCTTCCCAGACCTAGTTTAAAACGGAGGTCTCTTTTGGGGCAGCAACAGATAGGTGGAGGGAAGAGTTGGCCTAGACAAATAATAAAGCTGGATATAGGAAACTAATTATGGGTGAAGGTTCTTCAGTGTGCTCTGTTTATATTTGTTTTCAAGGTTACTGTTGTACATGGAAATGAAAGCACGCTCTAGTTCGGTGGCAGCTGCATTAAAGTAGCTTGTTATGTTCAAGGGTAATGGGGATTTGGGATTTTAACTTAGGGAAGACACAGCTGTAACTGTGTGTGTGTGTGTGTGTGTGTGTGTGTGTGTGTACTACCCAAGACGCCCTGGCTAACCCAGACCATCACTGTACCGGTCAGGAGGACCTAGCTTTGGGCAGGGGGGCATCTTACCCCAGCAGAGCATAGCAGTCCCAGGCAGGTCTTATGACACTTGCCTCGGTTATTTGAAAGTTCAGAAGGATAATGGAGGGTTAAAGGTGTTGACAAAATAGAAATCTGCCAATAAAGGGGCGCTACAGGCACAAGTTGATCAGTGCCTATTTGCAGTAGGGGAGTATGAGGAAAGGGGTGGAAGGTCGGAACTGTACTGGGAGGGGAGGGCACACCAGTTGGGGCATGAAGGAAAGAAAGTACAGGGTGCAGTTGTGTGGGAGGTGTATAACAGAGACAAATGATACATTACTTAAGTGTAAAAGCTCACCCTATTGGAGACAAATGAATTTGGGTTTACAGTGCATGCTTATCAGCAGGCATGGCTGATATGGAATGTTAACTGACTCAAGGTTTCAAGCAGAAGATAATGTTGGCACACATCAAAACTGTAGCCTGAAGTGGTATGCATGCATGAAACTCATGCCATTGAAAAATAAATTTCACATCTCAACTAAAACAAGCATTTGTCAATGCTGAATGTTTGCTTGCTGGTATTGGCAGTGGTAGTGCATGAGTTAGAGATGCATAATAGGAATGGCAGTGAAGTATTAAACTAACGCCAACCTCCACCCCTACCCTGCCGTGACCGACAGGCATTTGGGGGTGTACCTGTGGGTCGTCTGCCATAACGCTCACGCCATTCCACTGCACCCCACCCTCCAGACACCGACAGGTGTTGCGGTGTGCCTTGGAGTTTTCTGCCCTTACGCTCACCCCATTCCATAAGGAAATAAGCTGAGTAGGGTGCAGTAGAGGAGAATGGGGTGAACACTGGGGCCAAAGACATCAAGGCACGCCTCTATACCTATTACTGGCTGCAGGATTAGGGGTGGAATGGCGTGAGCATTACGACCGACAACCCCAAGTCACACCCAAAGTCTCTACAGAATGGGGTGTTACGGTTGGAAACCCTAACACCCTATCGTTTAGGTTCCACCCAGATTTTCAATATGGGCTTTTGGACCCACCTCATGAACAGTGGCACTGTCATTTTGTTACTCAATCCCAAAAGGTGATTTCGCACAAGTGACTGCACCATTCGATGCCACAGGTGCAAAAACACATTCAGGCAGGATGTGAAAACTGACAGCTGTACTGTTCATAAGGAGGTGTGAAAAAATGGCAATGTTGAAAATCTGGAGTGAAATATTAAAATGTGGCGTAAGTTATGAATGCAAGGAAACTGCGCATGCACATATTAGACACAGTCATTTTTGGGACTTTCACCAAATTTGCAACATGGTTTTTTGTACCTCACCTCATGAATAAAAGCACTGTCATTTCCTTAATCTGTCTCAAAAGATGATTCCGTGCAGCTACCGGAAATCACCTTTTAGGACCAAATGACCATGACAGTGTTCACGAGGTGGGGTCCCAAGAACCTCATGTTAAAAAATTTAGCCAAAATTGTAAAATGACTGAGCTATCAGCCTAAGTTGAACACTCCCCATTGACTCCCATTATACAGCTTACCATCATTTCTTCAGTATGCGGTCGGCTTTGAAGAGTGCAGACATATCCTGGTCCACAGAAGATCGCTGCTCCCGACCTCCAGAGGTAAGTGTGAGGTAATGGGGTTGTGGGAGGTGGTCCACAGAGGAGGGTGGGGAGGGGAAATGGGAGACGACGAGGGACCATTTTCTTTTACAGGAGAAAGACTTCAGTGGACGTTTTCTTTGTTTTACAGGTTACCAAAAATTAACACATTTAGGCACACTGGGTTGGGCTCCCAGTGTGCCACAAATAGTGTGTGTGTGTGTGAGCATGCCAACATGGGGATTGGAATCCCGATCTCTGCACTGAAATATTCAGGTGGGTGGGGCATCATACACTGGGAGTGGGCATCCCGGTGTCGGAAAAACATAAATTAATAAAAATTATTTTGGCATACTGGGGTGGGGTCCCAGTGTGCCACAGTTAAGTGGAAGGGGGAGACATGCCGACATGGAGATTGGGCACCTGCGATGTCTGCAAATAGACTGGATGGAGGGGTGCATCTGGGACTGGGGGACAGAGTGCTCGGTGGCAGGAGCCGACAAGAACCGTAACTCCGGCCATGCACATTACTGTGCACTGTAATACGCATGGCCGGAGTCTTGTCAGCTGCTGCCAACAAAGAAAAGGTATGTATGTGTGCCTGGTTGCGAGGGAGGGGAGAGGTCCCGTTGCAGTGATAAAACTGTCCCTCATTGCAGTGGCAGATTTTTCAAGTGCAGCCCTCTCTCTGTAACTGCTGTCATCGGCAGCTTCCCCATTGATTGGTGGCTGAGGGACATTCCCAATAAAGCGTCAGCTGCATTGGCCACAACACTGACACACCTCTGAAATGGTACTATCCCAATATGTTTCTTGTGCCCTGTGTGCGCAAGCAAGAATAAAATTGGGGAGGGACCTTGGTGGGAGCCACATTTAATTCAAAGACCAGAGGTCTGGGTAAAGCCACATGTGACGGCAATGTGTTGTGCCAAGTCTGTTAACAACCCAGGGGGAGGCACAAGCTTATAGTGCTCCTAATGGCCTCTAGTGTCAAGTACAGTGGATTCTGGATATGTGTACAACCTTGGGACAGGCTGTTTTTTGTTTGTACATCTGAAATTGCATACAGGCAGAATGTACACAAATCTGTGGGGGTCCATTTTGAAGTTCCTTGGAAAAGGTTATTTTGATATAAAAATGTAAAAAGCTACTTCGTCTCACCAGTAAACTAGTAGCAGCTGCATTTCCTCCCTCCCTCCCTTCCATCCATACATAAGAACATAAGAATTTGCCAGCAGAAGGGAGACCGTGTGGTCCACACTAGAGCTCGTCCCACATTTCAGATATCTGGGGGTTACAATAGACTTCTCCCAGAATATCTATCACTGCAGGAGCTATTAATACCAGAATCTGGATCCTCTACTGCCACAGGCATTGTGTATCCCTTGAAGCATTAAACCTGCAAATCATTAACTCAGTTGTCTCCCTCATAGACTATGGGCTGACCATATACAGTTCTGCTACCGACACAGCACTCCAACAGATCTCGGTTGCCTTAAACAAAGCCTGCCACCCACTCATAAATGCACCAAGACACTCACACACCTGTGAACTTTATGCCTGGGCTGGCTGGCTTCAACTGAATGACAGAATCCAGTATCAAACCTGCCTTCTCACCAAAAGTCGCATTAAATCTACTTCCAACAGGGGTGCAGAACCAACTGTCACTGCTTATGAATACCAGACAAACCAGAAGCTCCGCCACTCAAATTTTCTGAGTACCCAGGTGCCGCACTACCATGACACATCGTACGTTCTCACACCGTGCACTCCTCTGGGTAAATGCATTGTCCCTGACGTCTCTGGCTCCACAATTATTGTCTCTTTTAAACACAGACTGCGCCAGCACCTCGTTGATACAAGTAACTGCCTATGCCTTGCTAAGACTCTGCACACAGCAACAGTCTGCCTGTAGCACTTATCTTTGCCTCTGTCATGACAGGATAGTTAAACTGCAGCACTTCGCCCACCTCCCTACCCCTCCCTGGCTCAACCCCTTGGCGCCCCCCCGACTGATCCCTACCCTCCTCCCTCCCTGCCCTCTGTGCTCTGCACACCTAGCCCTCCGAATCCCAATGTATCCTTCCCTATTCCTTGTTCTGTATCATCCTTTTTTTTTTTTTTTTATTAACTATTTTTCTGGCCCTTCCGTCTCAAAACTCTCTCGGGCCACTGCACTCGCCTACTCGCTCTACCGCCCACTGTGTTCCCCTACATCTTCAGTTTCATTGCAGTTCCCCAGGATGGGAAGTAGCAACCTGGGGAAACCGCAGGGCAGTGACGGGGAATCAGCGTTGGGCGTGTGGCGGTGGCACTGACAGAGCAGTCTCCTATCCGAGGCGGAGGGTATTTTCTGGATTTACACACTCAACGTTGGACGTGCAGTGCCGCCCAGCCCTCGACGTGAGTGCTCCCACCCACGTCCAGAAGGCAGCTGCCATCTACCCCACGCTTGTGAGCCCCTGAGTGTTGCAGTGCCATCTGTCTCCACCGGGGGCGCTGCTGCGCGGCTTCCCTGGATTCCTCCCGAGAGAGGAGAGCAGTCTCACGGATGCTCGATCCTCTCTCTCTCTCCTGGACCCAGCGTGGCCCGGCTCGCCTCCTGAACCCGGTCGCCAGCACAGCGCGAGGTGTGGCATCCAGCACCTCAACCCTCAGCGCCACTGGGTCAGCCATCTGTTTATCATCTTGACGTGGGCATACATTGTACAATGCCTCCGCATCCCTAGTACTTTGTTTGGATTTCTGTAACCACCATGTATATTTTTCGCAGTATTTGTCTGCACTATTGTACCTTGTTGTCTACTGCATCTGACGTGGAACCTGTCAATGAACATCCACTCACAGGTATTATCCAAGAGCACAATTAAAAAAAATATATATAGTCTGCCCAATATGTCTACCCTCCCATCTACTGCGCTTGTTGAGGTGACTACATTGTGACTGTCCCATGCCCATTTGAATTCTGACTGTCTTAGCCACCACTACCTCAGGTGGCAGGCTGTTCTAAGGGTCCACGACCCTCTCTGTGAAAAAGTACTTCCTGACATTGATTGAGTTTACCACCAGCCAGGTGTAAGTTGTGCCCTCTTGTACACACAGTCCTATTTTCCTTAAAGATGTTACTGTACGTATCTGTTATCCCTTTATCAAATTTAAATGCTTCTATCATGTCTCCTCTGTTCCTTCTCTACTCTGTTCTAGGGAGAACAGATTTAACTGGCCGAGCCTATTTTTGTAAGGTTCGTGGTGGTAGTCCCGACCATCTTGGTAGCCCTCCTCTGCACGGATTCCAGATGGTCCATGTTCCTTTAGGTGTGGCCACCATAACTGCACACAGTACTCCAAGTGAGGTCTCCTCACCAAGGACCTATAGAGTGGGATGATTACCTCATGCTTCTGCAGTAATACTTCTACCTATACATCCAAGGATGCCACTTGCCCTTAGTGCTGCTTTTTCGCATTGTTTTCCTACATTTATATTGTCCGATATCATAACTCCATAGATCCCATTCCAGCTTTCTTTTCCAGTTGCGCTCTTCTAGGACATAGTTATTTTAAGTTCCTCTTACCCAAGTGCATTACCTTACACTTTGGCATTGCATCTCAACTGACAGTTCTTGGACTATTCCTCCAGCTTTTTAGATCTGCCTCCTTCCTTGGACCCCTTCCTGTGTGTCCCCTGTTGCAAAGCTTTGTATCGCCTGCGAACACAGACTTTCCTTTCAGTCCTTCAGTGATGTCGCTGATGAATATGCTCATACCTGTGCAGGGACCATGCCTGAATCAGGGCTCTGTCAGGATACCCAAATCTTGCTACTCACTGGTAAACCATTTAACAAAAAAAAAAAAATCAACATGTTTGTAGTTGAGCAGTTTGATTGGTGAATCTTGCTAAACTCTGTACTCCCAACACATAGGGATTAGAGACGGCACATTATTCACTCACTCCACACTCCTGCCTGTCGGGATTGGGGAGTACTGAAAATGACTGAATTGTAACAAAATTGGAGAGCAGAGGTTTGGCATCTTACAAGCCTATGCAGCTTTTTAACATCTGTTATACGGTTGGGTGGGGGTAGGATGGTAGTGCAGGAGGAGAAAACAAAACACGTCAGACAGATTCTTTTGCAGTAACCACCCATTTAACACCTTTAAATAGCTGAAAGTAGTGGCCAGGAACTAGTGTCTCAGTAGAACAAGTTGCCTGGGGACTTGTCTCAATGGGAAACAAACTCTGGCAGAGTCACTACGGCTGCAAATGCATTAACTAGATAAGGGTGTTTCATGGGCTTAAACATAAACATGAATTGCATTTAGTAAGGCCGACAATACCATTCCACATATGACTTGTGAACACGCTGGGCAGCCTAAGAGTGGGTCACAAGGTGGTAAACTGAGTTAGGAACTGGTTGAATGATAGAAGACAGACAGTCATGGTAAATGCTGCTCAATCTAAGGAAAGGAGTGTGAGCTGCAGAGTGTCACAGGGATCAGTCCTGTTTAATGTCTTCATAAGTGAAATTGTGGAAGAGCTGGAGGGGAAAATGTGCCTCTTTGCGAATGACACTAAGATCTGCAACAGGGTGGACCCTGCAGGAAGGGTGGAAAAAAATGAAGAGGAACCTATGTAAACTGGAGGAATGGTGTGGCAGTTAAGATTTAGGCGTATCCACACTACACACTAAAATCTGTAACCGCTTCAAAACATTACCGACTGTAAACGTTAGTGTGTCCACACTGCCAGTGAACAGTCTTGATAACTGTTTGAAATCGTTACAGCCTGCCCACATTGTGGGTGAAGTGTGACCATTATGGTCAGCTCCTATGCCACAGTGCGGTTGTCCTGCACTGAGGGCAATCACTAAAGCTACAAGCTCAGCGTCCACACTACAGCTAGTAGCGTTAGAGCATAGCATTTTTAAAACCGTTGTTGAAACCACCTCATATGTGGTTTCAACAAAGGCTTCAAAACACCTTACATAATGTTACAGGTGTAAACGCAAACCGTAATGGTAACTGGGCCTCTGTAATGTTAGCGGCATAGTGTGAACAGGGCTAAATGAAAACAAGCATTTGTCAATGCTGAATGTTGTCTCGCCGCATTGGCATTGGTAGTGTAGAGTTAGAGATGCATAATAGGAATGGCAGGTAGTATTGAATTGATGCCAACCCTACCCCACCCTGCAGAGACTGGCTGGTGTTGGGGTGTGCCTTTGGGTCATCTGCTATAACGCCGTGCCATTTTACCTCACCTTACTCCTGTAGACACTGACAAGGTCGTGGGTGTGCTTTGGGGTCTCTTTTGGCCTTATACTTCTACTCATTTCATAAGGAAATATGCTGAAATGGGTGCAGTATAGGAGAATGGGGTGAACTTTGGGGCTGAACACTCCAAGGCACATCTCAATGCCTGTCACTGGCTGGGGTGGGGGATGGGGTGGAATGACATGAACATTATAGCCGATGATCCCAATTCACACCCCTGATGCCTGTCTGTCTTACAGGGTGGGTGTTACAGTTGAAAACCCAAACGCCTATAGGCGTTGTTATTATTCAAATTTTCTACTATGGGCTTTTGTGACCCCACATCATGAAGAGCAGCACTATCAGTTCGTTAATACGAAAGGTGATTTTGCACAGTGACTGCGCCATTTGGCGCCACATGTACGAAAACACATTTTGGGCAGGATGTGAAAAATGACAACTGTATTGTTCATGAGGTGTGTAATAAAATGGCAACGTTGAAAATCCGAGTAAAAATATGAAAAATTGGTGAAGTCATGGGCATGAATAGAAACTGCACAACACATGTCCGTAACTCCAATTATTTTGGGGATTTCTTAAACCACATTTTCAACATAGGCATTTTGGGACATCCCTCATGAACAGTGGCACTGTGATTTTGTTAATCTGTCCCAAAGTTGATTTCCACAGCGAATCGCCATTGTGCGCCAGGTGTAAAAACACATTTCGGGCAGGATGTGAAAAATGGCAGCTGTACTGTTCATAAGGAGGTGTGAAATAATGCCAGTGTTGAAAATCTGGCATGAATATAGGAAATTTGCAAAGTTAGAAGGGTGCATGGAAACTGAACAGCGCTTATGTTTAACAGTCATTTTATGGACTTTCATCACCAAATTTGTAAAATTGGCTTTTTGAGAGACCACCTCATGAACAGTGGCACTGTCATTTCGTTACTCTGTCCCAAAAGGTGATTCCGTGCAGTGACCATGAAATCACCTTTCGGGACTGAATAATGCCATGACAGTGACTGAATTCAAAAGGAGGGGTCCCAATAACCCCATGTTGAAAATTTGGTGCCAGAATGCACCCCCCCCCATTTATGCCAGTCTGCATTTCTTTTTAGCTCCACGAGCAGCCCCACCCCCTCTGACTTTCTTATTTAATTCTCATCTGCCTTCTTCTTCCAGGTAGTCTGAGAGCCACAGCCGTGGTTCTCTGATGAACCGACCTGCCAGTCAGGTCTGAAGCCACCAGCCCCTCACAGAAGCGCGGTCTGGTTGCCCTCAGGTATGATGACCTCCAGGAAGGTGCCTAGCTGCCAAATTGCCCCCAGTCCTGATTAAATGCACACAAACCCCACGACTTTCTAAGCTCCCTCCCAATTCCCAATACTTATTCCACTATGTGTGTCAAATCGTGGATCCTGTTCTGGTCCTCCTTCTATCTCGTATCACATGCCCAATATATGCCACCTCAAGCCTTTATTACTGTGGATACTAATCTGATCTGCTCTGTAACTAGTTCCTGTCCCTACATGGATATATGCCTTTTCAACTCCCCAATTCTTCAACACTATTTTCATATTACCGTTAATGCTGGTACTCAAAATGAATTACCACCTCAGCTTATGACTTCCGCCAACATCATAGAGCGTCACCTCTACAGATAGCAGTCAGAGTGCTCATCTCTGCCACCCTTAGTGGGAAGGACAAAAAATGTTGGGGCACGCCCTCCCAGGACCATAGCCCACAACGATGTAAAGGGATTACCAGTACAAAGCTTACTGTTTCCACTCTAAGAAAACTTTTACTCCTCCTTCTGTGCTCAGGAAATGTGGAGCTCAATCTGGGGCCACCAGCTGCAATCACATCGCCCTCTTACCTTGCCACACTGAAAAGCTTGAGTTTCCTCCACATTAATGTATGCAGTCTGTTAAAAAAAGTTCTCCATGATCTAGGCCTGGGTCCTCCATACTCTACCAGACATCCTAGTGGTTTCAGAAACCTGGCTTAGACCGGCCACCAACGACAGGGAAGTCACTATCCCTAATTATTTACTATTTAGAGCAGATGCTCCAGGGGTGGAGGGGTTGCCATCTATGTCAAGGACAGGTATGTGGCATCCTTTCTGAGTGCTTTATCTGTTGTAAATGCTTATGAATGTCTGTGTCAAGTCACCATCTCGCACACTTCAACATTATGTATCATAGGGTGCTATAGACCTGCTTCTGCCAATCTACAATTGTTACCTCATCTGAGTAATATCATCAAACAATCCTCAGAAATAATTATTCTTGGGGATCTTAATTTAGACTGGTTATCTAAAACCACCGCTCCTCTTGTAGCTTTCTGTGAGACCCATGGATTATCGCAACTCATTGTCGAACCAACACGAGTAAATAAAAAGAACGTGGATAACAGCTCCCTGCTAGATGTTATCTTAGTGAATAAACCACATCTCTTCTCCTTTGCCGGCACCTTCAGTGATCATTCATTTATTGCTTGCATAAGATCAAGCAACAAATCTACTACTTCGCTGAAGTTTGCTGCCAAGAGATCTAGACGGAACTTTGATCTCACTGCCTACATAAACAAACTGAAACGCTCCTTGTATTGGCAAGAGTTCTGTTTGGCAAAAAAACACGCAATCAGCATTCGACATATTCAGCAAAATTATCCTAGACACCCTAAATAAATATGCCCCTATAGTTAAGGTGCGTATAGCAAAAAATGCATGTAAATGGTTCACACCATTTAAATCTGCATTGACTGAAAGAGATAACCTATGGGGAAAAAAAGCACGCAAAACTCAGTCTGCTGCGGACTGGTGCAAGTTCAAAAGGGCACGAAACTCATGTACTAGAAGGGTTAGAGATACAAAAGCTGCATAATATCATTCTGAATTTCTCTCTGCCTCCAAAAATCCTACAAAATTTTGGAAAACTGTCATGGACTTGTCTGGTCACACGTCCAGTGGCTCACTACCTGATGAAGTCTCCTTAAACAATAACACCATTAGTGACAGACTGGAAGTTCTGGATGCCTTCAGTAATCACTTTGCGACTGCAGGCCTAGCCTCGAACGATTCCCCTGCAAATCTGATACGCTCTCAGGTGGATAATCAAGGTGCAGATCCTAGCATCACCTATTCAGTCTTCTCCTTGTGTCCTACAACTCTGAAAGAAGTTGAAGACCTATTGCTAAAACTGGATGTTAAAAAAAAAAAAAAAAAAAAAAAAGTGCTGGTGCAGATACCCTCGACCTATATTTTTTGAAGGTGGCCATCCATGTGTTAGCCATGCCCATAACCCATTTAGTTAACCTATCATTAACTCAAGGATCCATTCCTTCAATATGGAAAACTGCGCACATCGTACCCTGTTCAAGTCTTGAAATCCCTGTGATCTAAATAATTAGACCAATTTCGATTCTCCCGGGCTTGTCAAAATTACTGGAAAAAGTCGTAAGTAACCAGCTGAGGCAGTATCTAGAAGCTAATAACTTGCTTAATCCAGTCCAATCAGGGTTTAGAGCTAAACATAGCACTATCACAGCACTTACCAAAGTGACTAATGACTGGCAAAGAGAGCTAAACAGGAATTACACCTGTGCCGTGTTCTTGGACCTGAGCAAGGCCTTCGACACTGTCGACCATTCTCTGCTACTCTCTCCCCTGACCTCACTAGGTGCTGACCCATTATCTTTACAGTGGTTCAACAACTACCTCTCTGATCATTTCCAGTAGGTGAAAGCGGAAGGAGATCTCTCAACTCTCAAACCTCTCCTAAAGAGGTGTTCCCCAGGATTCTATCTTAGGACCAACCTTATTTGCAATATACATCAACAATATTGATGAAAGCATAACTAAGGCCAACATTCATCTGTTTGCAGATGACACAGTTCTTTACGTAAGCCGCCCGTCATTACAATCTGCATGTAATGACCTTCAGTCTGAGTTCAAACTGCTGCAACACCAGTTCCTAAACAAAAAACTATTACTTAACGCCAAGAAAACAAAAGCTATGCTCTTTTCTCCCTCTGCCCAAATGGTAAATTCAGCCCTATCAGATCCTGTGCTGCAGATTACTACAATTCTTGGCGAGAAGTTGGAATTTGTCCCTAAATTCAAATACCTGGGAGTATGGCTGGACCATAGGCTCTCCTTTATAGAGCACGTTGAAGAATTTCTCAAAAAATTATGACAGAGACTTGGCCTGTTCTTTAGGATAGCCCGCTTCTTAACTAGAGATGCCAAACTACAGCTGGTGCAATCAACCTTTCTATCCTTAATAGATTATGCTGACATCCTCTACAGTCACTGTCCCATTTCCTACCTCACCAGACTTGACACATTATATCATAGAGCTTTGAGGTTCATCACAGGCCTGCCTTATTCCACTCACCACTGCTCCCTATATCAATCAGTGGGGTGGAGTTCTCTTCAATTCAGGCATGATAAAAATGCAGCCTTATGGACCCTGAGAGCCATCTCCAAAAAACTGCCCCAATACATTATAGACTGTCTTCCTATAAAACCAATGGGCAATTATGCCCTGAGAAGTTGCAAATCTCTCCTACTGATGGTTCCCAGAGTTAACTCTCACTTTGGCAGGGCTGCTATAAGCTTTACACTGTCCTCCTTGTGGAATAAATTGCAAAAAAAACTGAAACTGTGGTCACCCATCGGCATCTCATCTTTCAAGCTCTAGTATTCACGCCTCAGAAATGATCAGTGCAATTGTTTCCCATGACCATGAATTGTCATCATGCTAACCTGTACCATTTAACCACGAACGAATTACTTCTAGTGCTTGTCTCCTCCTTGGCCCTGGTCTGTCATCATGCTTTCATGTAACACCTTGATGCCTCTGTCCTCCCTTTGCTACTGGTCTATCTTCCCGCTTTCTCCAGCCTTCTTTTCACAACTCTATACTGCACTCATCCACAATCTACACGCAATCGTACTATAAAAGTCCTAACTCCCCTTTCCCTTTCCCCGTAGGCCCCCACTGTCGCATCAGTTCTACCGACCTATCCTTGGGACTTCACTTCTCACAATGTTTATCTTTTGCTTACATATTACATACCCTTCCTGGTACCCCATATGCCATTAGTTGGTGGTTCTCCAAGCCATTTTCATGGCTAGTACTAGTGACTGCCCCTGGTAAATGAACTAACTGGTACTTCTATACAGAGAACATGGTTTATATACAGTTGCATGGTTCAATGATGGACCTGCCCCCTTGTATTTGAATACTCCTCTGTTATGGCTTGCCTTGTCTTCCTTTTATCATTTGACTCCCCTATTACTGCACCATTGTGTTTGTGTTTATACTTAACATAATAAATGCATGTAAATATGATGAATGTTACGGACCCTGTTCTAACCAGGTCCATCTTGTAAAAGAGCTCTGCTCAGTGATGTTCGCCTGGATAAATAGATTTTGATTGATAGATGCCCAAGATATGCACCAAAGTTAAAAACCTATTTATGCCATTATACGGCTTACGGGCATTTCTTCAGTTCATGGTCGGCTTTGAAGAGTGCAGACATGTTCCCGGTCCACCGAAGATTGTCGTGCCGGGCTCCGAAGGCAAGTATGGGATGAGGGGGTGTGGGGAGGCAGGTAATGCAGAGGGTGGATGCGGGTTGGGGAGGGGCAGGAGACTGCAAGGGCCGTTTTCTTGTTTTACGGGGGACGAGGGTCAGTTTTCTTCTTTGCAGGTGGTGTTTGCTACACTGGGGTGGGCTCCCAGTGTACCACCTGCATTTGTAAGAGGGGACCGAAGCTGATGGGGATTGGGCCCCCCCCCGTCAGCACAGAAACGGGGGGCAGGGCATGATGCCGAGGGGATTGGGCTCCCCCTTGGCACACAGTAGAAATCAGGGGTGGGGACATTATGCCGACGAGGAATGGGCTCTTCCATTGGCAAATTGAACCGGGCAGGGGGGACTGAAGCCGACGGGGATTGGGCCCCCTTTCGGCAAAGAAAGACTGTTGGGGCACATGATGCTGAGGGGGATTGGGCACCCCCCTAGGCACACAGTTGAAATGGGGGGGGCTCCCCCGTTGGCAAATGAAGTGGGCCGGGGCATGCCGACGGGATTGGGCACCCCTGAAGTTGGCATTGTGTGCGGTGGCAGTGCCACCATGTTTATTGAAAAACTTTACTAGTAAAGGCATGTCAGGAGGCGTGTTATTGTGCCACTGCATAACCAGCTTCCCTTTCATTGCAGCGACACTTTTGTTAGATGTGGTGACCACTTTACATATTACTGGTGTCAGCGCCTGCATGCTGGCTTATTGGGGAATGAAGGACGCACCTACTGATGCGTGCCCTGCATTTGCCCACAGTGACCGCACCTCCAAATCTGCTACTACCGCAAGTTGTTGGCTGGTGCGCAAGTGCGAGCCAACATAAAAAGTGCAAAATCATGCATTTGGGTTGCAGGAACCCAGGTGAGTTTTACCGAGGAGGGGAGGCGGGGGGAGAAACTGATGGCCACCAAACAGGAAAGGGATTTGGGGGTAATCATATTGGATGACTTAAGCGTGGCTAAACAATGCACCAAGGTTGTGGGAAGAGCCAATAGAATGCTTTGGTGCATAGGGAGAGGTATCACCAGCATAAGGAAGGAGGTGGTGATGCCACTGTGCAGATCACTGATGAGGCCTCATTTGGAATACAGTGTCCAGTTCTGGAGGCCGCATTTCCGTAATGTAACTTTAAATCACATATAGGTTAAATGCTTCTATTTTAGATCTGTGTCCGTCTCCCCTTCTTCTCCCACTGGTTAGGCTAACTGAATGCAACCTGGAACTATCTAGGCTAGTATGATGGATGATTCACCTGCACAAGCTGCTTCCGGTCGACTGTCTTTTTAAAATTTTAACAACTTGTTGAAAATAGTAGCTTACCACAGTAATACATAAGCTAAAGTGATGTCACCTACTAGAGTCGTAAGACATACTGTAGCTAGCTTGCCTTGAGGAAGGGTGAACATGGTCAGGACCCCATAGCAATTGAGATGCACATGCAGCAAATAAGTCTAGATGCACTAACCCTACAAGTGTTAAGTATCACATTCTGCATAATACACAAGGCTTACAGTGATGAATCTTCGTATGGTTTGGCTTGTTTGTGTTCTACTGTTTATAATACAGAAATGCATAGCTAGGGAAGACATTTTTTTTTCAGTGACTGCCAGATATGGTACAGTGGCAGATGTTTTGCAAAGGTATAACAGAAATTGTGTGTGAGGTGTTGTCATCCAAGAATTGGGTCATATTTTCATAGAGATAGATTACATTTGTGGTACATGATTGTCCCTCCGTGAATCCCTGCTGCTCTGAAATCACTGTTAGACATGTGGCTAACTTGTATCTTTAAGTAGTGGATCTAGAATTTTACCCGAACCTGTATTTATGAATTTTTAAAAAAATATTTTGAGAGGTGCCTGGTTATGGATTATCCCAATTTTTAATTTCAGTATTTTAGTGGAAACTTTGCACTCTGGTTTTTTTTTTATTCTGAATTTTTTTTCAGTATATTGTCTGTATTTCTATTAATTCTGTTGTCATTCCTGGTAATGTACAGGGACAGGATACTGAGTTGTGATTGGGTTTGAATAAGGAACACACACGTTCATTACACTGGTTTGCTATCTCCACTGGATTTACTGTTTCCCCATTAATATTAATATTACTTGTATTCTTTCTTTTGTTTAGTCTATTGATGTAACTGCTCAGTTGCTTGTTGCTTTTGTCTGCATCTGTTGCAAGTTTGAGCTCCATTTTCTTTTTGAAATGGTTACGTTTGCTTTTATGTTTCTTTTAAAATGTTTAATATTCTGACCATGTGGTTATGTCATAGCTTTCATTTTCAGATGTTTTATTGCATGTTTAGCTTTTTTTTTTGTAGCTTTCTTCACATCGTCATTTAGCCATCTTGCTTGTCATCATTTGTTATATTCCTTGATCCTTTTAATGTAAAGTATTTCAAATGATATGTTGCCCTTTATAATCTGCCAAATGTCATTCACTGTTTTGTTCTAAATTTTATGCCAGCCAGTTTCTTTGATTTTTTGGTTGTTTTGTTCTTTTCTACTGCGTCTAGGACCCTTTCCCTTCCCTTCCTTTTTATCCTTTTCAACTGTTTTATATATTTAGGACCTTGAACTTTCATCCATTCACAAGTATAGCGAAAATACATTTCAGTGCTGCTCACTTGCTTTATGCATATTATCTCTCCCCCCCCCACCGCTTTGGCTTATTTTATGCACACTTTTTCTTCTGTGTTTGATTCCTTGTTTCTCTCTTTTTCCTTATGGTCCTGACTTCTACTGGTACATATATTTGATTTAAATTGACAATAGGTTGATTCATGGATTTTGAATATTTGAGTAGTACTGGTTTATGGCATTGTTACACTGGTATCATAGGCTTTATATTTAACACCTTAAAATTGATGTCAACATGAATGTATAATGCTCATGTACCAGCTATTTACTAACAGAGAAACATAGAAGCTGTTAGCAGAAAAGGGCCATAACTGATCTCCAGCCTTAACAACCCCCCCGCCCCCGCACCAGCCCTGTTACCAAGGTCTCCTTATGGGTATCCTATGCATGTTTGAAACCTGTTACCGTTTCAGTACCCATTACCTCTGCTGGCATGCTGTTCCAGGTGTCCACCACCTCTCTGTAAAGAAGTATTTCTTTGTATCCCCTCCAAGTCTTCCCCTTTCCAGCTACATATCATGCCCCCCATCCTTAAACATCTTTCTCAGCAGAATTGTACCTTCCTGTATCTTATTGATACCTTTGAGATATTTGAATGCTTCTGTCATGTCTCCCCTATCCCTCCTTTCCTCTAGAGAGTACATATTTAACTCCCTGAGTCTTTTCCCCATAGTGCTTCTAGTGCAGGCCATGCACCATTTTGGTTGCCCTTCTCTGTACTGCCTTCACCCAATCTGTATCTTTTCTGAGATGGCTGGGACTGCCAGTGCCAGAACAAATGTTTGCAACAGCAAATAGGGATCATAGTAACATCAAGCAAAGAGAAGCATAAATAATATAAACTGTTTAACGTTGAATCAGTGCATGAGAACTTTGTGTTGCAGTCTGCATTTGTACTCTAATGCAGCTGTAACCATTAAAGTGTTGTATTCAGTTCTCTCTATAGATATCGTTTGACTTTTTATACATCCCTGGCAGTAGAAATGTCTTCCTGTGGCTTACCCAGGCAAGAAAAAACCCTCCTACTTTTTAAGAAAAAAAAACAGCTTTCTTTGTTTAGACAGCTGTGTTGTCCAGCAGTAGATATCGCAGAGAGAGAGAGAGATAATGTGTTGGCTTTGTGTGGCTGCAGAGGTAGGGAAGAGAAATGAATCTAACTGTCTTTTAGGGAATGCAGTTTGATTCCTATATCACTTTACATGCATGATGTATATTACAGCTGAGGTCTTAAGAGTTGGCAGCAAGTGAATTACTCCATATAGGTAAAGGGATAAAGCTTCGTCCCTAAAAGTTGCAAACTGGACATGTCACTTTATCAATCATTTAAAATAACACAAGTTTAGTTTCACATTCTTACTGTGAGGGAAAAGTCACAAACGCGCTCCGCAGGTAAGACCTTCTGCTGCCACAGTGCCAAACTTTGAAGCGCAATAGTGTGAACAGGAGACAAACAGGGTAACCTTCCTGTCTGTTTTGGGTCCTAATCACCTACTAGCCTCGAGTCATGGGGGTCAAATATGAACCTTTTCGCTAGCACACTCGGTTAACAAGCTCAGATATGTATTCTCTTCTGGGAATGCAATACAGTCCTTCACCCAGTGGCAGCCAGTCAGGTTCCCAAGTGTACCCTTGTGACTCAATATAAGACTTGGGTATAGTCTTACCTTTAGCAAGATAGTAACACACCCTTTTGAACTCTTGACAGCTGTCAGAATTTTAAACACTGTCCCAGCATTCACATGCAAAAGAAACTGAGAAGGCACAGGCCGAATTTTAAGAAAAAATGTTTACTAAAAATTAAAACAAGGATAAAATACAAAACACAGAATATATAACAAAAATATTTATAGTCAGAACTAAATTGGAAATTACAGAACAAAAAAAAGTTCTCGCCTAGCTAATTGTTAACAGAAGTGCCTGTTTTGAGTCCAGAGACCAAGTGTTTCACTCTTCTTAGAGTCCAGAGATAAAAGAATCTTTCCCTTCAGATGCTTGGCAATTTGAAAGTCAGTCTTCACCTCTGAGGTCACAACACCCATGAGGTCACTGTTAGTCCTGCAATAAACTTAGGAATCCAAGTAGGAATTTTTTTTTTTTGACTGTTGGCTGGAAATCGGTTACCAATTAAAAAATAAAAATAAAAAAAAATATATATATATATACACACACACACACACACACATATTGCGAAGACATTTTAGCAGATATCAGTCTAGTCCATACCACTCCTGGGCTGCATAACTCACCCATGTTTTTACCTGATATGTCCAGACATGTCCAAAACAGTGCTTCTGCAGCCAGAGAATGTTGCTTCCTCCCTCCACCACGGGCAAGTGCAGTCATCAGTGAAACAGCACCGTTTCTGTTCCATTTTCTTTCTAGTAGGGTTCCCAAAAGGTTATGCTTGAGCCCTGTTAGAAGTAAATGGGGTGGATCTCAATGGTGCAGGTTCAGTGATTTGTGCTGCAGCCTGGTATTCTAGGATTTCCTTTTGAGACCTGGAATACCATACTGGGGCTGGTTGGGGACAAAGTGTGCCACAGAGGTGATGCCCTCAACTCCATGGGAGGGAGGGCATGTGGCTGGCATTCATGGACAAAGTGGCATTGACTCTGGGTGTTTAGCCACTTGCATGCCATCTGACCTGGTGACTGGTTGAGTGGCTGAACATTTGAAGGGAATGCATGGAAAGCT
Organism: Neoceratodus forsteri; assembly: GCA_016271365.2. NCBI lineage: Eukaryota > Metazoa > Chordata > Ceratodontiformes > Ceratodontidae > Neoceratodus > Neoceratodus forsteri. The sequence continues at coordinate 233,151,947 of CM057458.1, forward strand.
GTTGCCATGGTGTGCCGGTATTTCAGGTAGTGACAGGGAAAATAGGAAAACGGGGGGGGGGGAGTGGGATACATTGAAAGTGGGCACATTTCCTTTGTGTATTTTGTTAAATTGTTTTATAGGCACTTCTTAGAGATTTTCAGGTTTTCAGCAATAAATTGTTGACATTAGAACTGTTATGCCCCTTTGAGTTTCAGGGCTTTCCATTTGCTATTACTGAAGACCTGTTCATTGCAACAGGATGTGGTTCCCTTTGACGTTCATCTGTTCACTGCTTATTCCTGCTATGAAGCCATATTCCACTGCTTTACTTGTTTACAATGATGTACTGTTAAGGCAAAACTTCTGATGCCAAGCGAACATGTTACAGACATAAATAGGGCTAGATGCAGTGTACAACTTACAAGACATTGTATATTTACATAGGAATAACAACGTTTCATGTGAAGGTAAGGCCCAGTGCAGGGGGTATAGGGATGGAAGCTTATGGTTATTGCTGCTGGAGTTGTGCCCCTGTTATGATGGTAGCAAGGTTTATGCCCAGAGGAGAGTAGGAGAGAGGAGATTATACTGCCCTTGTACAGATCACTGGTTGGTAAGGCCGCATCTAGAGTATGGAGTTCAGTACTGGTGCCCACACCTCAAAAAGACATTAACCTGCTAGAGAAGGTCCAGAGGAAGGCTACAAAGATAATAGTGGGTCAGCAGGGTAAAACATAGGAGGAGAGGTTGAGGGCACTGAACATGTACTCCCTGGAAGACAGGGGAGAGAGAGAGAGAGAACACGATTGGGACCTTCAAGTACTTGAAAGGGATAAATAAGGTTGATAAGGAGAGACTCTTTAAGCTGAGTGCCAACCATAACACTAGGGGGCACAGTCTTAAGCTGGAGGGTGGGAGGTTTAGGAGGGAGGTCAGGAAGTACTTCTTCACAGAGAGGGTAGTGGACACTTGGAATGCACTGCCTGAAGAGGTAATCTTGTTGAAGATAGTGGGCAGCTTTAAGAGAGGCTAGGATAGGCATGGGGGAAAGTAAAGGATCATAAGTAGGGAGGATGGGAGGAGTGGGGAGGGAGGGCAGGGATGTTAGCTCAAGCTGTGGACCCTGCAATATGAGCAGACTTGATAGACCAAATGGTCGTCTTCTGGTGGCTTCTTCATATGTTCATACATACATACATATGTATGTGTGTGTGTGTGTGTGTATATATATATATATATATATATATATATATATATATATACACACACACACATCAGCCTCTTTGATCAGAGCAGTTACCTTTGATTTCTCTCTGCTGGCTTTCTGCTTGCAAAATGATTTCCATTTTATAACTAACAGTCTGTTAAAATGTTTTCACCTCAAGATCATAAAATTCATATTTGGTCTCCGCTCCAGAAGCAGAGTAGGCCTGGTGGCGCTGAGGGATGAGGTGCTGGATGCCACACCTCGCACCACGTCGGTGACCGGGTTCGGCAGGGGAGGACTAGGATTGAGCATCTGCCGATAGCTCTCCTAGTCGTGGGGTGGGCTAGGGAAGCGCACCGCCCTACGGTGGCCCCTGGAGATGCCCAAGGGTACTGCAGGCACAGGTGTTGGTAGAGGGGGAACGCGGCAGACATCTGCACGTAAGTGCTTGGACGTCATTGCACACCCATGCTCCATTGGGGGACCTTGAGGAAAAATGGCTGGGTGCGACCATGCAGCCTGATAGCTGCGCCCTGCCTCGCCAGGAAGACTCTCGTGGAATCACGCAGGGGAGTCCGGGGCTGGTCTGGCTGAACAGGGCACGGGGAGTCCCTGCAGTGGACTGGCATTGGCCGTGCCGGATCCACCATCATGTGAGTGAGCCTGGTGCTCTCCTGGCGGGCAGGGCTGGTGGCTGGATGTCCCCGCCGGTAAGTTGCCGCAGCAAGGTGGAAAAATAGTGATATGATGAAAAAAAACAAAAGCAGGTTATAAGGTGTGATAAACTGTCACTCTGGAAAGAAGTCTTTAATTAGTGTTTCCACTGGCCAGTTTTATGACAGCCAGCTGACTCAGTCACATGGACACCTTTGAGGTCTAAGATCAAGCCTCTTTATTTGCTCTCTGGTGTGTCCTAAGCATCATCACCAAGAGATGCAAACTGGACATTCACTTCATTAATCATTTAAAATAACACAAGTTTGAATTGTCACATTTGGACTGCTGGTTCTGATCCCTGTATCATTTTTTGTAAATATAAAAAAATGTGTGATGGACTGTCTGTCAGGAAAATACTGGCTTGCTGAAATTGACACATCAACCCCCAACCCCGGAATAAGTTCAAAGGACAGAGGTAGCTTAAACTGAAGAGATCTGAGGTGCAATTATCTTGTTAGTTTGCTTTGAAGGCAGGAACCAATATATCAATTTTATAATGCCCTCAGGGAGATTCTTTGATTTTGCACTAGGTGTCATTAAAAAGGGGACACAGGCCAGTGTTACGGGTATCCTCCCAGGAAGCCAGCTCATTTCATGAGACCTTTGATGTCTGGGTATACCAGGTCCCTAAATTAAGGAATTCAATAAGCATTTGCTTGGAGTGTACAGGAAATTACATCAGAGACCTTCGATGTCTTGTAAAGCAGCTCAGAATGGTGAGGGAAATCACATGAAGAGAGGAGATTCATCAATGTCAGATATTGTGTTAACATATCTTATTAAGGCTTCCTGTGTTATAAAATATAGATTTTAAGACCCCAAGGTGGAGTTAGGTGACCTCAGAGAGAAGGCCGGCTCAAGACTGTTTTAAAATACTGAGCAGACCTTACCATAGAGACTTTCATATTTCTGACTGAGAGGAGGAGGAACTTCAAAGCACTGAAAGATTAAGACAGTAAGACTACGTTAGCCAAGTTGAGTCTGAGTGTATGTATTGTAGGAAATTGCACTTTTAAACTTGTTTGTTTAAAGCTGTATGTGTTGGGATATTTTGTTCTGTAAATTTTCTGTTTTCCTATTTTAAAGTGGATATATTTTAAAAACGGAAACTGCCTGGTCTGCCTTGAAATTTCTTTTTATATAAGTGAAGCTTTGAAGGTTATAGTTGACACTGTATATGAGCTTATTGTGGTACCAAACTGAGAAACAGAGTTCTCCAGGTCTTGCATAGAGTTCTAAGGGTTCATTTTGTAATACCTGATTAGGTGCCCGTAGGCAAAGATATCTGGCCCCCCAAAGACAGAATTATCTGAGCCTGACAAATTGGGTATGGTAACAAGAGGTTATCGGTTTGAGTCCCTCCAGAACTTGGGTCTAAGGTGACTCTAATCCACAAAACAGACAAGAGGGTTACCTTGTTCTGTTAAACTGTTCACAAGACTGCACTCGGAGGTTGGCACTTTGGGAGTAGAGGGCCTGACCTGCTGAGTGGGTTTGTGACAGTTTCACATTCTTACTATGAGGGAAGCAAGTAAAATCAACCAGCATAGTTAGGAAACAAAGGAATTCACACCTCTGGGTGAGTGGGGAAGGGGATACCAGCAAAACAAGTTTCTCAGTTTGCAAATGGTAGTAAATTAAGCACTGAAACTTAACCAAGAAAGAAAAGGCTCATAAAATACAATGGAGGAGGTTTCAACTTGCAAAAAAAGGCAGTACTGGGGAAGGCTCAATTAACTTCTCAAGCCAGAGGAAAAATAGTGCTCTCTAGCTGCCATATACTCACAGGCAGCATTGCAATGAGGCTTCAGCAGAGGACACTGTTTTTAACACTCTTATCATGTTGTTTGGTAGGTAATTTATGCAGGGAATCCTTTTCTCAAAGCGAAACATCTGCAGGGCTTCGCCCACTGCAGGTGTAAAAATGTGCATACATCTGAATGTTGTAACATTGGGAGCATAGGCAAGGAATCGGGACAGTCGAATTTTGTGCATACATCTGAATGGCATACAGATGGAATTGTTAGACCTATAAATGAACAACTGACTTTTTCTCTAAACTGTCTGTTGAAATGGCACAGTTGTATGATGAAGATGGGGGGGGGGTAACTATGTCTGGACGGTGTGATGAACAGGTCCTTAAAGGTCCTACTGAAGCACAAAAAAAGCTCAATGACCCTAAAAGGGCTGATGCAGGATCATCAGTTACTCTATGTGTAGAGATATACTCATCCCCACAGGATGAGGTTATACCTTTTATGCCCACTTGTATCGTTCCTACACTGGGATTGGCAGGCCAGTCAATCCAGTGTTGCCAAACAAGCACTAGCTGGGCTCGGAATGCTCAGGTTGTCCGGGATGCCACCTGTACAAACTACAAAACTGGCTATAAATCCACTCTTGATTGGATTATAGTCACTAACCGTGCCCGAGTGGTTGATGCTGGGGTTCTTCCTGACTCCATTAGTGATCAGTGCACTGTCTTCTGTAATTGGTCAGCCAAAGGCCAAAATAAGAAGCCCAGGTTCATCCTTTATAGACCACTTAAAAAACTTAACCTCTCTGACTTCTCTAAAACCATCCTGGTCACAGACTGATCCTTTACCAACCACATCCTAGATGTAGACATTGCTCTCAAATCCTTGTAGCAAGACTTTTCAATCAATCTGTGACTCCTTACCCTCCCTTAAAAAAAAAAAAAACTCTGGGTGAAAGGCCAGACTAACAGTTGGATTACTGGCCAGTCCAGTGGTGCTGAAGGTTAAGGCGCAGGACGCCACACCTCGCACCACGCCGGTGGCCTGGGTTGGGAATGAACTCTGGTAATCTGGTGTAAGGAGAGGATTGAGCGTTTGGAGAACTGCGCTTCTCTCCTGGAGAGGGTGGGTTCTGTCTTCCGCTGCTGATGCAGCTCCCAGTGGAGACGGGGGCATTGCAGCTTGCGGAGATACTCTGAAGGGGTATGGAGGCAGCGGCGGATGTCCTGGGGATGGGTACGGGAGTACACCCGTCGACGCTGGACATCACTGCACATCCGCGCCTCTGGGACCTGAAAACATGGAAGCACCCGGAAGGCGAAGGCAGGTCCTGTGGTCGGCCTTCCATGCTCTGTGCCGAACCTCCTCACCCAACCTCTGATTCTCTTCTGTGTCCCGACCACACCCCACATCATAGATAGAGCACCAGTTAGAGTTGGCAGCCTGGGGGTCATATCCGGGGTGGCAAGTCGGCGATGCAGTAGGAGGACAGCCTTGGGACAGAGGTGAGAGGTGTCTGATGAGCAGGATCAGGGTCGGTCCCCATGTTTTGCTGGAGAGTCCTATGGGCCAGTGCAGGAGGATAAAGAAAGTTGAAAAAACAAAATTGGATTACTTCTGACTTACTGAATCTTGTGTGGAAAAGAGAAAAAGCATGGACCAACTATAAACAAATCTCTGAACTACCCAACCTTCTACAGAAATAAAAAAGCCCTGTGAAATGAGTGCAGATCCGAGGTCACAGCTGCAAAAACAGACTTCCTCAGGGACAAACAACTGGATGATAGGGGCAACTCTAAACACACCTGGAGAACACTCAACAATTTACTAGGCAGAAGTCACACTGCCAAACTTATATCCCTCAATAATGAGGAAAGCCTAATGAGTGAACCAACTGAGATAACCAGTCTGTTGAACACCTACTTCGGCGACCTCGACATATACAAACAAAATAACTCGCAACTTATCGACACTAGCCTACCCAGACTCCCCTCACCAAACACAAACAACCCTCCCCCAACAAAAAAAAATTCCACTTAAAATATCTTTCTCCTGCTAATGTAATCACCTACCTAAAAAAGAACGACTCTAAGCCCAGTCTGGGCCTTGGCAACATTGTGTACAGTATCCTGAAGCTCGTCCGTGTACCTATGCCCCCCATCCCCAACCAACATCCTTAAACCACTTGCTCTGCATTGGGGTATCCCCCAGTAAGTGGAAAAGCCCCACTATAAAACCACTCCATAAATCCGGCTCCAGAAATGATGATAGTAACTACTGGCTCATCTCCCTCCTTGCGCCTCTATCAAAAATTATCGAAAAAATCTTGATCAAACCATGAACTTCCTAGATGCACACAAACTTCTCACAGACTCACAGCATGGGTTCCGAACCAGTCACAATACCGAGTCTGCCCTAGTAAGGCTTACTAATTTCATTAAAAAGGTCAGTGATGAAGGTTTCTACACTGGCTCAATATTTGTAGATCTAACAAAGGCCTTCAACCTTGTCGATCATAAAATTTTCCTCCACATCTTATCTGTCCTAAATTTCTCTGCTGTAGTGATAAAATGGTTTGAAAATGACCTCAGTAATCAGACACACAGGACTACATTAGTAGGCCAATACTCTGAAATTTATCACATCAGATATGATGTTCCCCAGCGTTCCATTCTCAGACCTCTCCTATTCTCTCTTGCAGTCAGCCCCCTCCCTGATATCTGTTCATCCAGAGCTCATCCTCTACACAGATAACGCGGCCCTCTTTTGCAAGGATAAGAACTCCCTCTCCCTTCAGAACAAACTGCACCATGACTTCAGTAAACTACACTCCTGGTTCTCCTTCTGGGGCCTGGTCCTCAACTCCAGGAAAACTAAGATCATGGTATTCTCAAGCTCTAGGAAGTCCCTAAATTTGTATTTTATAGACAACTACAGCATCCCAATTGAGAGAGTCACCACCTTTAAATACCTGGGGATTCACTTGGGACTGTCACCTGAACTACGAGCTGCACACTCATCAGTTAATTACAAAAATTCACCAAAGACTTGGCATCCTTCAGTACATCAAACTGAAACGTTTCCTCATACCAGAAACTAGGACCTTGCTTGCCAACAGTTTCCTCCCTTTTAAAACTATGGCTCCCTCATATACTCAGCCTTCATCTTGGAGAAAAATCTAGTTAGATTTTTTTTTTGTATAACAAATTTTATTTGCATTTCCAAAAAAAAACATATATACAAAAGGCAAACAGACATATAATACAGATACAGTGGCATTTACCCCATTATCACAAGTTCGAGGGCCTTAACAGATTATCATTTTACCCCATGCCCTCATATACATATTTGACCAGTTCTGTAGGGTAAGCCAATTAACTCTAAAGTCCAATGAATCTGTAAGCAGCAGAGAGAAGGGAAAAAAAAGGCAACTATTTACAATTTACACAGATCCACATTTCATTATCCCAGTACAAAGCGAAGTGTTTAGCCAGACAGTCCATTGATTAAACAGTTCCTTAATTAGTCAGTTACCGAGAGCCCAAAGAATAAATAATAATGCGTCTGAGGATAGCCCCAGGCAAGGACAGCATTTTATTACATGACATCACATCAGGAGGGTCAGTCATCAAAGTGGCATACCCACCGCACCCTTGCATAAGGGGCGCATCTTTCCTAGCCTCCCACCTAGGCAATATACCTTAAGCAGGCAGAGAAATAGCCAGGGTAAGCGGGTTCCAAATAGCTCCAAACATCTCTGCTCTTCCCTGGATCTGGAAAGCCCTTCTCTCCATAGCCAAAGCAGACATGACCAAGGACTTCCACTGGGAAAGGGTAGGGACCTGGGCTGACACCCGTGTATTTAAGATACACTGCCTCGCAATTGCTAAGGCCACTCTAACCCATTTTCTGTGCAGGGTCCCATCTTCCCCTTCCCCCCCATTCAATCCCAAACAGTATGTCAATTGGATGCATATGTACCCCAGCCTCTGCTTTCTCATTTATAAAACCAACCACCTCTTCTCCAGAAACCTTGCAGGCGAGGCATTTCAAAAACAATGGAAGTACATGCCAACCTCTTTGGTGCATCGTGGGCAAGTCTCTGGAACCTCTGGCCTACTTTTATGAACCACGACCGGTGGAAAGAAGAGCCAGAATGAACTTATGGGCAGCTTCCTTATATTTATTAGATAGTAGTAGGCCCATATGTGTTCCAACATCAGCTCCCAGTTAGCCTCTGACAACTCAATCCAGATCCTTTTCCCATTTTGTTCTCCTGCTTGAGTTGTCTTCAGTCAATCCCACTCTTACCATACGAACCACTACCCCTATCATCCCCTTAGGGTCACTACGTGCTTTACAAATTGCCCCTTCTAGGTTTAGCTGAAGCACCGACTGTGAGCTTGGTTCCCCTAGCTTACGAGCAAAATCCCTCACCTGGAGGAACCTAAACGAGTGACTCACTGGGATCCCCCGTCCTGTCCTCAGTTCCTCTAGAGAGGAGAAAAGCATGCCCTTATACAAGTCCAGTATACACTGAATCCCACTTCTTTCCCAACTTTGGAAACCCTGATCCTCCAGCCCAGGTAAGAAGAGGGGGTTGCCACATAGCGGAAGAAGCAAGGTCTCCGCTTTATCACCTCCAGTCCTGGCCCTCATCAGCTCCCATCCCTCCAGGGTCCAGACAACTAGCGGATTAGGGTTCTGTTGGAATAAATAGGCCTTTTCCCTTTCTCCTCAAAAAGGCGGAAAGTCGACCACAAGCCCCTCCCCTCCAGGTCCATCCAACTTGCTGCTTCAGGGCCTGAAATCCAATCTTTTATAATCCTAGCCTGAGAAGCCAAAAAATAGCTCCTGACGTCCGGGAAGCCCAACCCCCCCTCGTATCCAGTTTCAGTCTCTGAAGGCTAATTCTAGGCTTTTTCCCTTGCCAAAGGTACCCAGAAAATCCTTTATCTAGTCTCTTTATGTCCCTATTCGTAAGTCCTATGGGTAGCATCTGCAAAAAGTACAGTATCCTGGGAAGAATGTTCATCCGGCCAATCCATGACACTGGGTACATCTTCCATCTTCTCATGTCTCTAAGCACACCCTCAATCATTGGCGTATAATTAAGCCTGTATAATTCGGCCAGTGAGCTACCAATGTTAACCCCTAAATATTTTATGGACCCCCTCACCTCTTTCAATCCCCATTTTTGCAGACCCATTTGGAGCCCTCCTCCCAGATGCATTGCCTCAGATTTTGCCAGATTTATTTTATAGCCCGAGAACAGTGCAAACCTCTTGATTATGTCCAATACTGCAGGAGAGACTCTTCTACCTGATTTAGATATAAAATCATATCGTCAGCATATAAAGAGTTTGTGGTGCCGCCCCTGCTCCTAGAACCCCTTTCACCTTATCACACTGTCTAATGGCTACCGCCAAGGGCTCCAGTGCAAGGTCAAACAAGGGGGATAAGGGGCACCCCTGTATCTCCTCCCTACCCAAGTCGAAAACCTGTGTCAGGTCGCCATTGACCATCACAGCTGCCTTCGAGGCCGGTAAGAGCCCTCACCATACTCAGAAAGCCCAGGCCCAGCCCATATCTTTCCAGTACCTCCATCATGTACTCCCATTCAGTTCGGTCAAATGCCTTCTCGGCGTCCAGGGCCAAAACCAAGGTGGGCCCCGGACGACGAGAGGAAGCCCAAATCACATTCAAGAGTCTCCTGACATTGTGGTATGAATGTCTACCCTTTATGAATCCTGTCTGGTCTGGATCAACTAGGCCGGGCATCAGGGACTCAAGCCTACCCGCCAATACCTTTGCATAGATTTTGGCGTCCACATTCACTAATGAAATAGGGCGGTATGCTGCACAGTCCCTCGGGTCTTTCCCTGGTTTGGGAATCACTGTGATAGTTGCCAAATCCATAGACGGTGGTAAGGAGTCCCCTTCCTTAGTACCCTTAAAAACCTCCCAGAGCAGATCTACAACCTGCTGACCCACAGTCTTGTAAAATTCAATAGGGAACCCATCTGGACCAGCTGCCTTACCCGACCTGATACCCCCGATAGCCTTCCGAATTTCCTCTTTAGTAATGCATGCTTCCAGGGACAGCTTTTGTTGTTCTGATACTTGCTTTAAATTAAGCCGACTCAAAACTGCCCCATTGTGTCCCTGGACCCTTCTGCTTCTTTATGGTACAAGTTATAGAATTCTCAAAATCTCTCCTTAATAGCCTGGGGGTCCCTCATCACCTTACCATCTTTATTCTTTATCTCCAGAACTCTGTTCTTCCCCCTTCTGCCTTTAATCAGGTTAACGAGGAGGGGGCCAGGCTTGTTTCCCCATTCATAGAATTTTTGTTTCACAAGCCAAAGCTTTCCCTTCGCCTGTTCATCAAGCAAGTTGTTTAATTCTCCCCTCACTGCTGCTAGTAATGGCTCACTAGCTGTGTCCCCTTTCAATACCCGACCCTCCAGGTCCTTGGCTCTTTGGAGAAGGGAGTTAAATTTCCCATTTTTTTCCTTTTTGTACCCGGACACGAATCAAATGATTGCCCCCCTCATATAGGCCTTCCCCGCGTCCCATAATATCTGCGAGGATGGGGCAGATTCTTATTTAGGTCAACATAACCTTTCATTTGTGTCTGAAGGTATTCCTTAAAATTCTCGTTCCCCATCAAATACGAGGGGAATCTCCACATCCTCATTCTATCACCTAGGCCCTCTATATCAAGCGTCACCTTGACCATAGCATGGTCTGAGATATGAATAGGTTCGTGTTTCACTTCAACGGTCCTCTGATACCACCCCCCCTCACCATACACATGGTCAATTCTAGACCATGTCTTGTGGGTGCGAGTAAAAGGTGTACTCCCTTGCTTTTGGGTTGGCCATCCTCCATACGGCCACTAGCTCGAGGTCTAGCAGGCCTTCCCTCCATTCTCTCAAAAACTTAGCCCCTTTACCCTTGCTTTTCGAGTGGTCCATCACTGGGTCTGGGGTACAATTAAAATCACCCCCCATAATTAATCCCTTAAACTGCTCTTTTACCAGAACTTCCAGAAGGCTTCTATAAAATTGGGGATCGGTGATAGCAGGGGCATAGACACTACCAAATGTAATCGGTTTATCCCCCAGAATCCCCTCAACAAAACATATCTCCCTCCTTCTTATCAGCGACCGTTCTAAGTGCCTGAACGGTAATTTTATGAATAACAATTGCTACCCCCTCTTACCGAGGGAGAGCAGGGCAGCATACACTGCCCCACCCAGCTCCTGACCAGTTTCTTATGTTCAGCCGGGTTCAGGTGTGTTTCTTGCAGGAGGCCTACCTGGGCATCAACCCTTTTCAGCGCAGTGAGGAGCATAGCTCTCTTGGCAGGGGATGAAACCCCCCTCACATTCCAAGAAACGACTTTTACTTTGGTCTTACTGGACATGTACTCAGTCTTTTTTGCCCTGGCCCCTCTTCCCTCCTCCTCCGTTTTGATACTAGTCCTGTCTGATCTTCCAATCGGGTTCTCCAACTGCTCAGAATTGTGGATCCAAAATAAACAAACACAGTATAACATTCCCCCCCCAACAGCAGCAACACCCAAAACTTATTTACATCACACCCCTCCTCCATCTCATACAGGCGTTTGATCCTCCGCCAGTATGCTCTCCCAAATCATCGAATAGGGTTTGAACCACAGAAAACATAAAATCCTCTATGTTCAACCTTCTCTCCGGCCCTTAGCCCCTTAAAATCACCGCTACTTAATTACAGCATTTTGCACCATGGTTCATATGTATCCTCAGCGCCCCCACCACCACCACCACATCCGATTGCAGGCTAGACCTTTGCCCTTTTCCTTCAACTCCGATCTGCTCCTCCACTATGCCAGTGGGAGTTCTTCTCGCCCCATATTGTCAGGCTGGATTCATTTTACCGTTTTCCCAAATCGGGACAACCTCCCAGAGGATACTCTGGCAGGCAGCCTCAAAAACCACGCTACCAGCCCCCCAGAACACCCCCGAGGCTTACCTGCACGCCATGACAACTTGCAAGACCTTCATACAGTTATGTGGTGTGGTGTGGGATATCCCCATTGCCGAATCATGCGTCCATCTTCACATCCGCGTCAGATTTATTGATAGAAAGTACAATAGCGTGTCCCCTGGAACCTCTCAGCAAAAGCACTGCACCCAGCAGGGGTGCACGAGTGAGGATGTTACTTTCTCCACTTCCCTCCATCTTAGCCAATTTTCTTCTTCAGCTCCTCGACAAAACTCCTCGCCTTCTCCACCTCCCAGAAGCTGTATGTAGCTCCCTCGTGCTTGATTTTCAAAATGGCAGGGAACACCATGAACCATTCAACTCCGATCCTCTGGCAGCTTTCAATGACCTCGTTGAATTCCCTTCTCTTTTTTCCAATCCGGGGGGAATAATCTTGCGAGAGAAACAAACGAGCTCCTTCAAACTGCAGCTCCGGCTGGGATTTATAAGCTTTCCACATGGCCTGTCTGTCCTGGCAGTTATGGAAGCGAATTATCACTTGCCTGGGTGGCTGACCATTTTGTGGTCTGGGCATGACCGCACGGTGCGCTCTCTCTAATTTGAGCCTTCCCCTTTGGCTGCATCCCTAAAAGCATAGGGAGAGTTTTTGCACAAAAGCCCAGCATGTCGCTTCCTTCCCTGCCTTCAGGCAGCCCCCTGAGCCTTAGATTGTCCCTCCTCAAGTAGTTTTCCTGGTAGTCTAGGGTTTCCCTCATTTCGGCCACTTGTGTTTCCAACTCTTTAATTCTTCTGCCCATGGGGCTCAGCTCATCTTCCGCGATCGACATGCGGTTTTCTAACTCCTCCACCTTTTCGTTTTGCCTCTCTGCCTGAGCCTCTATCAGCGCCAGTCGCCCCTCCAGCTTGCTTTCCAGACTCTCCAACCTAGGCGCGAGGGCCGCCATCAGCTGATCCTTCAACTCGCACCCGAGAGCCATCATCTCTGCAGCCGAAATGGAGATCGGGCCTACACAGTTCACGCTAGGCCCCGCCGCGGTCTTTTTACAGTTTTTGCCCGATGCCTTTTGCGATTTCGCCGCCGCGGATACCACATATTCATCCATCTTAAGTTCCAACATGCTATAATCAGTCCGGTTAGGTGCCAAAGCTCTTTTAGCAGTGATTATTTCAATAAATTCAGGACCGGAGGCGAGAGCTGTGAAAGGCACGTCTTCACAGCATGACGCGGTCACGTGACCCCCCCAAATCTAGTTAGATTAAAGACCACGTATCACAGTATCATATGATTCATCCCTGGCCTCTCCCTTAGGAAGCACCACTGTGATCTGTACAAGGCTGCAAACTGGCTCCCCCAGGAGGATAGATTTGACAGCAGAATTCTCACTTTTTTCTTTAAAATCCAGTTGGGCTCCATGCCTAGCAGCATCTCAATTCCTTCTTCAATAAGTCTGTACACCCCAGGACCACCAGGCACTCCAGTACCCACACCTTCAAGATTACCCGCTGTCATACCACCCAGGGGCAACACTCCCTCTCTTACAAAGGTGCCAAACTTTTTAACAACTTTCATCGCCCTTGATCTTGTTCAACACGCTTACATCTATCAAAAAACAATTGAAATCCCAATTTTTAGACAAGCTGCAATGCAATTGCCCCTGACCCACGCTCTTGGCTCCAGTCTCTTCTTTTCAATTTCCTGCACTTCTCACCCGGCATATTTTTGCTTTTCTCTTTAAAAATTATTATATAGTTGTTATGTTTAACAGTACCTTCCCTATTATGTTCTAGGCCCTCTGTATGACTTTTATTCCTGACAATGTAGTGGTCAACAGTATGTGTTTTTGTACCAATTATGTATGCGCTCTCATTCTAAACTATATAATATTTATTAATATATATTATTGTACCAAATTTTGTCACTGGACATATGTGAAAACTGGCAGTTTTGGTCACATCCCTTTCCAGTATAAACAATAAAAATGAAATGGATTAGTCTTATACTGGTAGCCCCGGGAGTCCTGCAGGACTAGATGAGGTGGAAATAAGTCCAGTCCTGGCATCCGACCGTGCAGTGGTGTGCATAACAATGGGGAAAGTCTGAGGAAGCTGCTAAGCCTAGGACATGGAGGTTGGACAAAACCCTATCGACGGATTTACAGTTCAAGGTGAACATTTAGTTAGTTATGTATGTATTTAAATTTTGTTAACCAGGTAGGGACACTGGACCAAAGGTCCTTTTTCAGGTCTGACCCTGAAGTACGGTATAAAATACAAATAAGCAGACAATACAAAGCAACATCAATAATTTAATTTAATAGAACAAAGGGGGGATGAGGGCGGGGAAGGGAAACCATCAGGGCCAGGATAAATGGTTCAGATAAGAGAGGTTAAAGGGACACCTATTCAGAGGGGTTTGAGTTAGTGGGCAAAATAGCAAGGGAGGCAGAAAGGGAGGGTGACAAGGGGTCTCTAATAAGGCAGGAAGACTCCCATGAAATTGTGATCATGAATAAAGTGGGGAGGGGGCTGAGAGAGGCATAGTGGAGGTAACCATAAGGATGATGGCGGTTAGGTTCTGTTGCTGGGAGACTCGATGATTAAGGGTATCCATTGGGAGGGACAGGGGTGGATGCCATAGCCAGGTGAAGGTAGTGAGTATCTCTGGGCTGACAGTGCACAGAGCAAAGTTCATGGTGTATGAAATGGTTAGATTGTGGAGGAAACCGGATTTCCTGCATTTGGGAACTAATGATCTAGAGGAAATAGCATTATGGAAATCCAAGCAAGGTTCCAAGAACTTGCCAGAGTCTGTCGGGATAATGGATGCAACATTTTCGGAGATATTGCCAGTACCAAAGGCCTCAGTGGAGAAAAAATGAAGCTACAGAGGTTAATAAATGGCTCAGGAAGTGGGGTGAAGAGAATGGGTTGGGGGTGTTAGGGAACTGGAATGGAGTTTGGGAGGATAAGGGACTATATGCCAAGGACAGGTTTCATCTTGCCCCATTAGGGAAGGAAGTCCTTAAACAGGGGATGGCTGACTACATACAAGAAAGGTGGGGTTTAAACTTGTAAGGGGGAAGGATAAGGAGGGGCTGACAGAAGCCCTCCTCAGATGAGGGAGGTAGCCTTCAAGCCCAAGGGGAGGAAACAGACTGGAGGTGGAGGTTTCAGGAGGAGCAGGGGGAGGATGGAAGTATAAGGAATCTGGGTGGGGTTCGACAAAAAGGATCAGGGATAAGGGTTGGGGGTTAGTGTTAGTAAATGCCAGGAGTTTGGGAAACAAGTTGCCAGAGTTCCAGGCCATGCTGTTCGAGGGGGGGGTGGATGTGGCGGCAGTCACGGAAACGTGGGCCAACAAAAACCATGACTGGGACCTAAATGTACGGGGGTACACTATGCTTAGGAAGGATAGAAAGGAGGGCAGAGGGGGTGGAGTGGCTATGTTCATTAGAGATGACATAGAAATTGCTATGGTAGAAGAGGCAGAGGGAAACGTGGAGGCCTTATGGGTCACCTTACGATCCCCAGCAGGAGATAAGGTCAAGCTGGGTGTAGCATATAGGCCCCCCGGGATGAGTGATGTTCTAGAGGATGGTTTGCTGGACAACATCATTGCCCAGTGTGGTCCAAAGGGAAGGAGTGGTGTTGATGGGGACCTTAATATGCCAGGTACTAACTGGGAACCATGTCCTCTAAGGTGGCCAAGGAGCAGAGGCTGCTGGATGGCTTCCAGGATGTGTTCTTAACACAGCATGTGATGGAGCCCACAAGGGAGGGCATGTTCTGGATGTGGTTCTGGCAGATGGGGATCTGGTAAGGGACATGGTTGTACAGGACCCCTGACTGGGAGTGACCACAATACTGTCTGGTTTCAAATAAGCATTGGGGGAGTGGGGTGAGATCTAGGACACTGGCAGTGGACTTCAGGGGGCAGACTTTATGGGCATGGGAAATATTCTCAAGGATCACTTGAAGGGATTACCTCAACAACAAGTGTGGAAAGGAGATGGGAGGTCATAAACGGGACTTCAAGAGGCAGTCAGGATCTGCGCTAAGTTGAAACGTAAGGGAGCAAGGTCACATAAACCATGCTGGTGGTCCAGTGAGGTCCAGGTAGCAGTCAGAGAAAAGAAGGCGGCTTACAAAAAATATAAAACAACAAGAGGGATAGGATAAGGAAATGTACCAGCTTGCATCTAGAAAAGTCACCCGTATGGTGAGGGAGCAAAGTCCAGTAAAGAGCATCGGCTGGCACAGGGGATACATGGAGGGAAAAAGGGGTTCTTCCGGTACATTGGGGAGCGGAGAAAAACTAAGGGCCATCTCAGCAGATTGAGATCAGAAGGAGGGTGGGTGGAAGAGGCGAGGGACCAGGCAGAGGTATTTAACTTGAGTACTTTGCCTCTGTGTTCACTAGGAAGGGGGATGGGATATCTACAAAGCAAGGCACAAAGGGATAGAAGCGGCAGGGAGGGATCAGGGGAGCAGCAGAAATGGAGCAAAAGGGAGGGAAAGGTACCCCAGGGGTGTCACATCTGTTAAGGATAAAAGACCAGGAGGTTATGGGACAGATGATGCCATCCCCACCAAAAGGGTGTGGTTTGCCCTCAAGGCCCTAAAGAAAGACAAATCTCCTGGGCCGGATGGCATTCATCCGAGAGTACTATGGAATTGGCGGACATACTGGCTGCACCCTGGCGAGCTTTCAACAGGTCACTTGAGACAGGGAGGGTACCTAGGGATTGGCGAGAGGCACATGTGGTACCAATCCATAAAGGGGGGTCAAGGAAGTACCAGGAAACTATAGACCCATCAGTTTAACCTGGTGGTGGAAAATTAATGGAGAGTATACTAAAGGACGATTGGGGGTTTACTTGGAGGAGGTGGGAGGTCTGGATAGTCGGCAGCATGGGTTTGTGCCAGGTAGATCATGTCAAACCAACCTTGTGGAGTTCTATGAATGGGTAACATCAGAACTGGATAGGGGTAAGCCTGTGGATGTATTATTCTTGGACTTCAGCAAGCGTTTGACTCTGTCCCCACAATGGTCTGGTGGAGAAACTGATGGGGTTAGGAGTAGGCCTTTGATGGTCAGATGGATTGAAAACTGGATAGCTGGGCGCACTCAGAGAGTAGTGGTCTGTGGGGGCTCTCGAACCCTACAGAGGTTGGTAGTGAGGTACCACAGGGCTCGGTCCTGGGTCCAATCTCTGTTTAATGCATACATATCAGACATCAGGGATGGTATAGGGTGTGAAATGAGTCTCTTCGGATGACTCCAAGATGGGAGCAGTAGTTGAGGAGAAGAGGAGGTTGGCCTGCAAGGGACCTGGACACCCTGGAAAGCTGGGCTCACACATGGAAATTAAATTTCAATATCACCAAGTGCAAGGTGTTGCATCTTGGTCGGGAAACCTAAACACAGGTACACCCTGGGAGGGAGTGCTGGAAGCCTCAACAGGGGAAAAAGACCTAGGGGTCATGGTGGATACATGTATGAATAACACTGAGCAGTGCAGGAGAGCAGCTAGCAAGGCAAACAGGATGTTGGGATGCATCCATGAGGATCACCTCTAGGAGCAAGGAAGTGATTCTGCCATTGTACAATGGACTGGTTAGACCACACCTTGAGTACTGTGTACAGTACTGGAGACCACACTTGAAGAGGGACATACAGCTCCTGGAGAGGGTACAGAGGAGGCAACAAAGATGATACGAGGGCTAGGGATTTGACTTACGAGGACAGACTTGAGGAGCTCTGCCTGTTTTCATTGGAGAGAGGAGACAGGGGGACATGATTGAGGTCTCAAGGCACCTCAAGGGAATAAATAGGGGTAAACATGGAGGATCTTTAGACTAAAGCAGGAGGCATCACCAGAGGCATGGTTTGAAGTTGGAAGGTGGAAGGGTGAGGGGGAAAAGAGGAGGAGGTTTTCACTGAGAGGGTGGTGGACCTTGGAATGCTCTGCCTGGTGAGCTGGTTCAGAGATCCACAGTGGAGAGCTTTAAGAGAGGGTGGGACAGACACAGAAAGTGGATGTATCAGATGATGGCCTATCCCGGGGGGGTGGGGATGGATGATAGGGGTTTCTGGAGCACAAGGGTTGGGAGGGTCTCGGCACCCAACTAAGGATCTAGGTTCGAGCAGACTTGATAGACCATAAGGCCTAATCTGCTGGCAAATAGTATGTTAGTATGTTAAAAGAATCTGCAGACCAAAGTGCTTTAGGTAAGTCATTCCAATAAAAAAGTGCTACTATGGAAAAGACAGGAACCAGCTTTAGATTTATGGGACATGGTCTTAAGTATGCTACCCTTTTCTGTCCTTAGTTTAGAAAAAACAGATCTAATGGAAACTAGATCAAACAAAGGAACAAAAGTGCCTGAAAAACGGCCTTAAAATCCTACACCCCAAAAAATACTCAGTCCTGGTAATAACAATCCTAAGTTGGAGTGAAGATCCCAGTGATGAGTTCGCAAGGGGCAGACAAAACAAAGCGGCAAATATTATGGTAGGTGGCAGTGTTGCGCTGTTTACAACCCAAGTTAAAACAGAGATTGGACACATAGTCAAAATGTGGGAGTAGGGAACAAATAGCAATAGATTTTTGAGTTTCTGTAGAAAAAATGACAAATTTATAAAGAATACACAATTTTTGATTAATAGTTCGACTTACTGATTTCACTTGTGCAGAAAAGGTAAACCCTGGTTCAAGTAACACCCCCACCAAGATATTTAAGTTGGTGCACTTGTTCAATAGCAGCACCAAAATTATCTCACAACAGTAAACAAGGGTTTTCACATTTAGCATGTGAAGTACCAAACATCAGACTTCAGTACGAGAGAATTATTAGAAAACCAGTTACAAACATAAAAAAAAAAAATCCTGCTCATGATTAAATGTTAACTCAGACAAGGACTTGGCATGAGAAAAAAATACCAGATCATGCATAAAGAGAAGATAATCGCAATATTTACATAATGAGGACAACTGATTAACAAAAGAAAACACCAACGGCCCAAAATGGACCCTGAGGTGCGCCCGCCCCAAATCCCATAGTATAAACATTTGACCTAACTAACCCTATAGTAACAAACTGAGAATGATCAGTCAAATAATCTTTAACCCATGAAACAACATTTCCAGAAAACATAAGGAACTAAGTTTAGAACAGAGCAAGTTGTTCTATTGGGTCAGATGCCTTGGTCAGGTCCACAACAGCTCCAGTCATAATATCAAACCTTTCAGGACCAAATCTGTGAACCTGACCAAGGCTGTATTCATTCCATGATTCTTACAGAATTCATGTTGTTGAGGACAGAGAACGTTATATGATTCCAAGTAACTATTGATTTGATTAGCCACAATCTTCTCCAGCATTTTTTAAAGGATTTAAAATTGAGATAGGTCTGAAGTCCTCAACAGATTCAGCATTATACTTCTTTGGGGTAGGTACGACCTTTGCATACTTCCAATCGGAATTAATGAGACTAATGATAAATTAAAAATGGAACATAAAGGAGCAAAATATGAGGCGGACAGTTTTAGAAAACGCATCCAACCCTCCCGCAGTCACTATATTTATTGGGAATGTAAAAAAATTAGTTTTAATACATCTTTTTAGTGACCTTCCTAAAATAGAAAGTAGGGCTCCCAACAAGATCATCCTGGTAAGAGACCACAACGTGCATATGAGAGATGTATTTACTTTGTAACTGGACAAATCACAAAATTTAACATTAAGAGAATTTGCAATCTCTGAGTGATCAGTTAACTCTCGCCATTAACCTTCAGTTTCTTGATATTCCTAGACTTCAGGGACAATAAAGAAATATTATCCCAGAAATGCTAAGAATCAGATCATATACCATTAACCTTGAGTTTCTAATAATGCTCTTAGACTGCTTAAGTTTGAATCCTGGTTCACTCAAACTCCTGCTCAACCATAAAAAACACTAAATGTATGATATTTGCTGTTCCTCAGAACAAAAAGTTCAGCCCCTTACAAATACAGACCACCTGGACCAGGTTTACACATTCGCTTGGGGTGCACCTAGATGACTTCTCCTCCCACGTTGACTACGTTATCAAGAATGCCAACATGAAACTGGGTGTCCTATTCCCACCCCCCCCCCCATTCATGACCCCATGCTCCCTCACAATGGGCTAGTACCATCTTCAGCTATTTTTCCTGTTTAGACATGGCTCTCACCCTTAGACTATACCCAACGCCTCCAAAAACCTAGACCGCACACAGTTGTGCTAACAGGTTAATGTTCTCTCTCATTGTATCCAACTCCCTCACTATGTCTTAATGTACACCTGTGTAACTACCTGATGTAATTGTCTGTACTACGAAATTCGCTTACTTTTTATACTGTTTAAGTGTATTTGTTTGTTACGTACTGAATAGGACTGACTTGGAACCTTTGAAAACAAGTCCTTGACTCAAAGGTATTAATCTCAAACTGAAACGAATAAACTTCGGGGACAATAAAGAATTACTATTATCCAAAAAATGCTAAGGATCAGACCAGCTAGCATCAAATTTTGACCTGTAAAACTCTTTTTTGCATTTCTACCCGATTTAGAAACCTTATTTCTTAAACGATAGTTGTTCAGTAATGAAATAGATTATTCTTATAAGCTTCCCAGGCTAGATTTCTCTATTCAGATTTTAATGTCTCTAGAGCAGGTGCCGTGGCTCAGGGATTAGAGCCATCGGCACCGCAGGACAATGGAGTGGCTGTGGACAGGGGTTCTATTCCCAGTCCTAGGTCAGGTAAATAATTTTATTTATTTACTTATTGTAATGTCCCCTGCCCGAGTTTCACCCTCACCCTGAGTTGCCCCTGAGGAGGTTATTTTAGTTGGGGGGGGGGGAGTTGGGGGCACAGCCCCCAGCAGAAAAGGACTTGTGTGTTTTTAGTTGTGGTCACTGTTTAGACGGTGCGGTATAGTGCCACGCTGTTTTGACATGCAACATTATGACCCCGTGCCCCTACACAACTTTTTTCCAAAAGGCAGCAATAAAATATATAATTTGACAGCAGATATGGACCATTTGCCCGTTTCTCCCTTCCTGCACTGTTACCACAGAGCGAGCCCGATCTACAGCTCTTTCTCCCTCCACCCCTTTCCACTATGATTCCCTTGTACTTCTCCCATACATTTTTGAACACACACAGTTTTCACTGTCACCAGCTGTACTGGAAGGCTGTTCCGAATTCATTCTTTCTGTGAAGACGTACTTCTCACATTTCTCCTGAATCTACCTCCAAAGCTTCATAGCATGTTCGTTTGTTTTTGAGCACCTTTTTATAAGAAAAATATTTCTGCCTGTATCTTATTTACCCCCTGTGAGGTAAAGATTCTAAACTTTCCTCTTTCCTCGTTCTTTCCAGGGTATACATATTGTGCCATCCATCACAAAGGAACAAAGCAAGCATTGGATGCCCCTTCCCCCTTGGGATGGAAGAGATAGGCAAACCAAGTAAAACTCTGGCAGTCGGAAAGGTTCTGGGCCGGGTGGCCTGCCAGTAGACTTTTTGTAAGATCTTTGATGAGAAACTGCAAGAGCCACTAGTCAGTATGCGCACAGAGAGCATGAGAGTAGAACTGCCTCCACGTAGTCAGGCTCCATATTTGTGCGTCTGAAACTGGGGAAAGACCTGACCATCTGCTCATCCTACTGCCTACTCTCATTCCTGCTGCTGATTGTAGGATAACAGGACTAGAAATTAATTTTAAAAAGTGGTGTTCTCTACGGAATACCATTTCCCAATTTTTGTATTCCCTGTTGAAAACTGGTATACCAG
The DNA here is from genome assembly GCA_016271365.2 of Neoceratodus forsteri. Classification (NCBI taxonomy): domain Eukaryota; kingdom Metazoa; phylum Chordata; order Ceratodontiformes; family Ceratodontidae; genus Neoceratodus; species Neoceratodus forsteri. Next base: position 233,173,425 of record CM057458.1, read on the forward strand.
CCCCCCCCTTTTTTTTGTATTCCATTATTTTTTTTGTTTGCCCCAGTTGTGTTTGGAAAGAATCACTTTTTTAATTTAATAAAAATGCTTTAGCAAAATAATGCTGATTTTCTTAGGTAGGTCAATTACACTTCAGTTACTGCAGTGTTTGATTTTGCCTGCCCTATTGGCAGAGTTTTATAAAGAGCCTATCTTGCTACATTGAAAAAGGGAAGTAATTTAACTACAGAGAAGCTATGATCTTCTTTGCCTATTCTGTGTGCTGTATATGAACAGTGAGACTGGGTACAACTGTTGATTGTGCTGTGATGGGTTAAATGTGGGTTCATTGTTTGTTTAATGTTTAGTCATATGGAGATTAAGACACAATTTCCAAATGATTAACCATTAAACAATGCACCCACACTTGACCCAACATATTTTTTTGAATAATCATGGCTCGGAGCACAGCAACTGTTAGTTGTACCCGGTCTCACTTTTCATGTAACGCACACAGGACTTGGAAAGAAAAATCACAGCTTGGCTATAGTTAAATCAACTGACTTCTCATTTTCACTGTAGCAAGATAGCCTCTTTACTACTGCAGATAAAGCAGGCACAATAAAAAAGCTGCAATAATCGGATCACTTCCCCCATTGTTTCATATTATACTAGGGAAAAAAAATTGCCCTAACTGGAAAATTCTGCCTATTTTTGTAGCTTTTCACTTGGTTTGAAAACCTGCAGTCAGCTCAGATTAAAAACTTTCAGACTTGTGTCTGATCAGACTCACCTACGTCATCTGTCCTTCAGAGCCATCCTCCACGAAAATGGGAAGTCTTACGCCCTTTTTAACATAACCAGCCTCTATGCTGGTTTTTCTGTTTCATATGCCAGTGACTAAAAACATTGTAAGGGACAGCAGTCACTGGCGGAACGACAAATCACCATGCGGAGGTCCCAGAGAAATCTTTCCTGCTTTAACGTGGTTGGTGCCTAATAAGAGAGTGCAGCGCATAGAGCTCTGACCGAGCCCAAGACTGTGAGCACACATTTTGTGCCATGGTATTTCCAACACCGTCTTTGGGCAGAGTGTACTGTAAATGGTGCAGAAATTGGCTGCGGAAGGGAGAGAAAAAAAACTCTGAAAATGTTTTCAGGTCACTTGGCTTGAAACGGAGTACAGAGCAGTATATAACGCAGATTACCAGCTGACAGTATTTGGTGTTCCATGCATGATTTTTGATATGCACGGAACACCAAATAGCGGTGAATTTCGAGCCCTGGATAATGCCAGAAATTATGGCTTGCAAGCTCTGCAGCTGATGCTCACAAGTGAAGTCCACCAGGATTGGTCTGGGTTCCTCAAGGGAGGCAAGTTAAAGGAAGCATACAGAAACCCTGAATGTGGTGTCACAGTGGAGCAAGAGGGTGGGGGGAGAGACACAGGGGCTGAGATACTGGAACACCCTTCCCTGGAGGTGAGATGCTCCTTTACTGGCAATTTTTTTTAGCTCTGCTTTATTGGAAATAAAATGTCATTACATATACTGACATTACATTTTATCGATCAGCATGCTCCCAGGAGAAAATGAATGACAACTTATACTTAATCGCATTCGTGCAAAGATTACTCCTCTGAATGTTATAGCAATTTGTAATGTTATGTATAGCATTGTTTTATTTCCTACGGCATTTCTAACAAACCTTGCACATACGAGTATACGAATGTGCCAGCAGAAACAGACATCCTGGTCTATCAACGTCTGCTCGTGTGCAGCTAGCTCCCCTAGTTTGCAGCTGCCCCACCCCCTCCTTTTGTCCACCCTCGGCCGTTCTCGGCCTCAACCACCTGTACGCTCCCGCTACCCACAGTTTCGCATATCATCACCCTCTCTGGTAGGGCGTTCCACTTTGACACAACTCTCTCTGTGAAGTAATGCCTCCTCATCTCCCTCCTAAACCTCCCTCCCCCTCTGTTCTTAGCCCATGTCCTCTAGTGTCCCTTCCCCTTCCTCTGTTTAAAAACCCCATCGGCTCCATCCTTGTTGATTCTCCTCAGATACTTAAAAGTTCTGATCATGCCCCCTCCCATCCCTCCTCTCCTCCAGGGTGTACATATTCAGCTCCCCAGCCTGTTCTCATAGTCTCTCCTCCATTCCCTGTATCATCCCTTTGCCATTCGCTGCACTCCTCCAGTAGCTTGATATCCCGCCTCGGTATGGCCTTCAGAACTGCACACAGTACTCCAGGTGTGGCCTGACCAGTGACTTGTAGAGGGGAAGATCACTTCTGCACCTGAATGAGAACCCCTTGCTATACACCCCAGCATTTGTTTGCCTTTTGCGCTTTCCTGCATTGGGCAGAATTGTTCATGCTCTCTTATCACTCCTAGGTCCTTCTCCTCCTCAGTGATCCCCCAGCTTCACCCCACCCCCAAACCAGTATTCTCTCCTTGGGTTCTTTGCCCCAAAATGCATAACCTTACACTTCTTCACATTGAACTCCAGCTGCCACCTCTGACCAGTCCTCCAGTTTGGTTAGGTCCCCTGCAGTTTCTTCCATACCTCCTCCTCTTCACTACTGCACCCATTTTGGTATCGTGGCAAACACTACCCTGCTGACCACCATGCAAGATGTCCAGGTGAAAAGCCCAACAGTCACTGGCCCAGCACCAAGCCTCGCGTGCACCCCCGCTCATCACTGGTCTAGGTGTTGAGAATCCCACCACCACTACCCATTGTAGCCTCCCACACAGCCAGTTTGTAATCCAGTTTGCCATCTTCGCCCCCATTCCCATGCCAGTTAGCTTCCCCCCGCTTAAGAGGCACTGAATCGAAGGCCTTACTGAAATCCAAGTAGAGGACATCCACTGCATGGTCCCCTATCCAGCTCTCTTGTTACCCAGTCATAATATTGTATAAGGATAGTTTGACAGGACTTCCCTGATACAAACCTATGCTGCCTCACATCCCCTAGAAATGACACCAGCCTCTCCTTTAGTATTATCTCCATAAGCCTGCCCACTATGGAAGTGAGACTGACCGGCCAATAATTGCCTGGTTCGTCTATTATTTATTTATGGCATCAGAATTACAAACCTTTTGAGTCATAGACTCATTTACAAAGGCTCCACGTCAGAGTAGGTTACAAGATAAGATATTGCTAAGGGCTGGACATACAGCAAGAGTTAAGATTTCATACACAGGCAGGGATCTATGGAAGGCCTAAACAGTAATCAACAAAGTTATAAATAGTCATGGTAGACATAAAATCAAACAACTAATAAAGGGATTAAACATAGTCCAGGGATAGGAGAGGAACCCTGGAGGGCAGAGTAGGCAGGACAGAAATCCCTTGTCAGATGATGGCCACTGCCAGTAACAAGCAAGGATTTATTGATTTAGAGGTGTCACAGCTAGGGGCATTTACAGCTATGGGAGGTGAGGAGGTGGTGCCGGAGTGTAGTCTTGAAAGGCCCAAACCTGAGCTCAGAGGTGGTGGCCATAGGGAGGGAGTTAAACCAAGACGGGGCTTGATAGTGAAAGGATCTCTGAACCAGTGCGGCCCTGACTCTGGATACGTGGAGGGGGATTTGGAAGAGCTGCGGGCGGAGAGAGTAGTGGGCAGAGGTCTGATAATTTGGAAGAGGCAAGTCTGGTACTGTAACCTCTCCTCGAAGTTGAGCATGTTTGCCAGTGTTTAGAGTGTGCAGGTGTGGGTAAGTCTTTTACTACCAGTGAGCAGGTGGCAGGCTTTAAGGGACATTTTGACTCTGTGGAGGGCAGTGTTGTCAGTAGCCCCATAGACCAGGAGCCCATAATCAACAAGGGATAGGACAGAGGCTGTAATTGCAAGTTGGAGGGCTACCGGGGGGGGGGGCAGTCCCTATGGTGGTAGAGTAGGCCAATATGAGAGTTGACAGCAGAGCAAAGGGTCTGGATGTGGTCGTGGAAGGTGAGGGCTGGGTCGAAGGTGATGCCAAGATACTTGAATGCGTTTACTTGTTTGAGGGGAAGGAGACTGGCGGTCAGGATTAATAGAGGGGAGTCTTTAGATTTGCTTTGATTGTGGGTGAAGAGCGTAGTCTTCATCTTTTTGTGATTGAGCGCCAGTTTGTGGTCGTTGAACCAGTGTTCGGCCTGGCTAAAGGAGTTCTATAGGGCATTTTGAAGGGAGTTCGGGTCAGGGTGGGCAGAGGACCACGTTGTCAGTATAAATAATTCTTTCTGAGCAGCTATTGGGGAGAGTGTTCAGGTATAGGCTAAAGAGCAGAGGCCTCAATATAGAGCACTGGGGAACCCCCGACAGGACTGGGCGGCATCCAGAGAGGGTGACATTCATTTTAACACACAGAGCGGGATGAGAGGTAGTTTCTGCAACCAGAAATTGATACCCTGGGAGAAATCTAGTTGGGCTAGGGTGGTAGAAGGAGGATGGTTAATGGTGTTGAAAGCTTTTCAATGGGTCCAGGTACATCGCGCTGGCTAGTAGCCTGTTGTCTAGAGCAGTGCGCAAGAAGCTGGAGAATTCAAGTAGAGTAGTGGTGGTACTGTGGCCTCTATGGAAACCATGCTGCTTCATACGGAGGAGGTTGTGAGTGGAAAGGCAGTCTGTGAGCTGATCCCTGACTATTTTTCCAGTGCTTTTGAGGAGGGGGAGGATGGAAATAGGTCTCTAATTCCCAGGGGAGGTGCGGTAACCACCCTTGTGAATGGGGGTTATGACCATGGTTTTCCAGGTGGTGGGAAACTGGCCAAGGCAGAGGGAGTGGTTCAGAAGGTTTATTGGGGGGGACAGTACTACCTCAAGGACCAGACGAAGCAGTTTAAGGTCCAAGGAATCATTACTCTGACTGGTTCCAGTTAGGACTTTGAGGAGGTAGGATTTGATTTCAGTCATTGAGAGGGTGTGAAAGTAAAAGGGTGGGTGGGGGTGGGGACAGGGTCAAGAAGTTAGCAGGAGAACTGAGCTGAGATGCGAGAAGGTGGAGTTGAGGGTATCAGCAATGCTTTGCGGGTCAGTGCAGATGGAGTCATTGATGCTGAGCTGGACGGAGGGGGGGTCCATTGAGTTCATTAATATTGTCCCAAAACTTGTGGGCAGAGCCCCAAGAGTAGGCAAGGGAGGACTTGCAGTGGTCAGCTTTGGCCTTACGGATGGCCCAGGTGCATCTGTTACGGGCAGCATGATAGGTCTATCTACCAGAGGGTTTGCTCGAATCAAGGGCTCTGTGCCAGAGGTTGTCCTGTGGCGCACTTGATTAAGGATTGGGTAACCCAGAGGGTATCATGGCCTTCGATAACTTGTTTGGAGAGGGGAGCAAAAATGTCACAGGCCGAATTGAAAGAGTGGATAAAGTAATTGAGGGCATTGTTGATATCGGGCTAGGTTAATTGGTGACCAGTCCCGGCGAGCAAGGTTGTCTTTTAGCTGGCCCAGCTTGCTGGGTATGAGGCGACACCGGAAAATAATCCAGGGGGGGGTTTCTGTATCTTGCAAGACCAGGAGAAAATTATGGGGGAGTGATCACTTGATGCATTGGGTAGTGCTGTGACATCACAGATTTTGTGGGGTTGGTTAGATAGGGCAGTATCTAGGAGGGTGGTAGAGCCATTAGTGAGGTTAATTCGGTTAGGGTGGGTGACCATTTGGGTGAGATTGAGGGCAGCAGTTGCGTCTTTGGCCTGGATGGCAGAGCTGGAGAGTCAGTTGATGTTGAGGTCACCCAACAGTATTAGTTCAGTTGTTTTTGGGAAGTGGGAGAGAGTGAGTAAGGATTGGAGGGCAAGTTTCTGGTGTCGTGGAGGGATGTAGGCGGCAGTGACAATGGTGCCCTGGAGGTGCCAGTGCTGATTTTAAGTGATGGAGCTTGTGTGCCAAGCTCCAGTTGGGGGGGAGGTGCATGCCCTTGGAGAGATTTGGGGAGGTAAAAGGCACAGCCACCTCCACACTTCTCAACTCTTGTCTTCCCTGAAGAGGGTGTATCCGGGAAGAGCAATGAAAGTGTCCATGGTGGACTTAGAAAGCCACGTCTCAACGATTGCCAGGACATCTGGTTGATGCTGGGTAACCCAGCCTTGGAGCCCTGAAAACTTCTTTAGCAGGCTACAGATGTTCATGGTGGCGATATGCAGTATGGCTCCTGGTGGGGAGTGGCGGGGTTCCAGGGTTGGGGTGGATGTTCCCAGATATCTGGAGGAGAGAGATATCAGTCTGAGGTACCAGGTGTAGTCTAGCGAGAGGTAACAGAGGTGCTCGTGTATGCCTTCTCCCGGGGGGGACTGGGATGGGAAGGTAGTGGAGGATGGGAATAGCCAGGAAAAGGGGCCAGGGGGAGTCTGGGCAGAGGGCAGTTGGAAGAGGGGTGTGCACCAGGGGGGTGCAGGGACAGGGAGGTGGCAACAGTGGGGGTGCGGGGAGGGACTAAGGAGGAGGTGAGAAGTGTGGGATGGCTTCAGTGGTAAGGTACCACGGGAGGTGGGGGGGGCACACAGGATAAGAAGTAGTACAGGAGGGGCTAGGGAGGCCGAAGAGCAGGAGGTGTGGAGGGAGGACATGGCAAGGAGCTCAGAGGTGGAAGCAAGGAGTACAAAGGGGGAGTGAGGCTTCCAGAGGGGAGGCAGCCCAAATGGTGTAGTGGTAGTGGCATGGACTATGGTGGTAAAGGTGCAAGGTTCAAATCCTGGTAAGGGAGGAGTGAACTGGGCCTGAAAGTGGGGTGGAAAGAGGGAGGGAAGACCTAAAATGAAGGCGGAGGACCAGGACAAGATGGTAGGAGGTGGAGGGAGAGAGGGGTGGAGGGGAGAACAGTAGCGACTCCTAGTGACCAAAGGGTGAAAGGAACAAGGGTAGAGTGTGGGAGTAGAAGAGCCTAGGGTAGGGGGATGAGCAGCAATAAGCAGGTGGAAGCGAGGCTACATGAAGAGCAGGTAATACCACCTAGTGGGGGGCAGGTATAACCTGCAAAGGGAGATTTGGACACTTAGAAAAATACAAAACAGGAAGTCACGTGACAAGGGGTGTCCTTAAATTAAGGGATGCCACTGGGTGGGAGGGTGGCTGAGGCGGGGGGCCAGTCGACGCATAGTGTCAACGGGCTAACACCCCTTCCACAAGCTGACTCAGTAATGGAGGCTTAGTTGATTACCTTTAGGGCATCTCCGGTCCTCGCTTGTCCCCCTGATGTGTGGCATCTGTGAGCGGATGGGGAAGGAGTCCCGGGGCCTATGTAGGGGAGAGAACAAAGGCAGTAATTAATATGCAGCGGGAAGGGAGATTCAAGGCTATGTATCAACTCAGGACGCCAATGCGCATGCACAAACTGGGAGGCCAACAAAACCTGAGAGGGCTGGAAAGCTGTATAACAATGGAGCCCAGAGAGACTGCCTGAGGATGCCACAACCATGCGGTGGGCCTTAGTACACCTCCAGTGAAAATCAGGTACCATATACAAACTGTAGCAGAGCTGGTAAAACTAACGAAATTAGCAGATGGTAATACGCTAAATTCTAATATAACGCCGGTAGAAGGTAGCACTCTAAGGTCTTAAATACAGCTAGTAGATGGTAACACTCTAAATTCTACAGTTCAGCTGGTAGAGAAATATGCAGTTGCTCAGCTGGTAAAAGCAGGCCGAGAGAAGGAATTACACTGCAACAGAGATCAGAGGTGCCCTAAAATATAACGGAATGCACAGGTACAAAATAACAGCCAGAGTCACAAGGAAGGTGCACTAAGTGCAGGTCTAAATTGTCCCTGAAGTCAGTAATGGGTGATTTAAAGCTCCAGCAGAATCCAGGCAAAATATCCTTCGTGTGGAAGTGGAAAGGGGTTTGGCAAAAACAATCTGTTGCAGTCGGCAATCGAATAATGCAGAAAATCACCCCTTCCACAAGCTGGTTTGGTAATGGAGGCTTAGTTGATTACCTTTAGGGCACCTCCGGTCCTTGCTTGTCCCCCTGCTGTGTGGCGTCTGTGCGAGCGGATGGGAAAGGGCTCCTGGGGCCTTTAGGGCACCTCTGGTCCTTGCTTGTCCCCCTGCTGTGCAGCATCTGTGTGAGCAGATGGGGAAGGGGTCCTGGGGCCTTTAGGGTACCTCCGTTCCTCACTTGTCCCCCTGCTGTGTGGCATCATTAATTCCTAGGTGGATAGTGACATCCAGCTCTCCCTCCGGTCTTGCCTTCCCGGCGATCCCCAGGATCTTCCTCCCATCCCTCCATGCCGTGGCACCTGGTAGGCACCTCACCTCCCTGTCCTCCCCCTCTCTTTTTCCTAGCTCAATCCCCTGTACATTAGTCCCCCACCAAGATTCACTTCCTTCTCCTCCTCTGGGGTCCACTGCTCCCCCACTGAGGTCACCTCCTCGGTTGACCTCTACATCCTTCCCTCCCACTTCTCCAGGTGCCTCTGTCTGGTTGTCCCTGTTTGCCAATGCGGCATGACTTGTGGAGTGGAATAGGATTTGGGATGTGCCTCTGCCTGACCGTCCTAACCCTCCCCGAGCCCACTGTTGTTCAAGTGCTCCTCGTTCTTGGAATCCTTTGAGGCAGAGGCATTGGACTGGGTGGTCTCTGAATGTGGGGGAAGGTACCCCTTACCCAGTTTACTTCCACTCTGAGTCTGGCTACCTCGTCCCGCAGTCCACAGAGATGCCTACAGATAGGGCAGTACCTCAGCGTCCAGAAGGTTTGCCTGAATACGGCTACCCTGCAACCACTGCATTGCATCACTCACCACATTATTCTGCACTTATACATCTATTATTGGTGTAATTACACTATTACACTGTCTGTTGGCTATTACACTAGTTGCCTGTTTCTGAAGTCCTCCTTCTAGTTCCCCATAGTTGTGTAGCTCTCCTTCTAGGTCCCTGTGTTTGCTTTTTGGAAGTAGTTTTACTTGATGTCAGGTTTTTGTTTTTTTGTAATTTATGCTACGGTAGCCCCCGAGTCGACTGAACTTTGACGCTACTGCAACGTGTTGTGCCAAGGGTGGGCTTACTCCCTCTTATGCTCCTCCTACTCCATAGCCCCTGCTGTTCCCTGTGTTTGGCTCCTGGCAATCAGATTTAACAGGGTATTTAACAGCGGGGGCAGGGGTGGGAAGGTGGGCAAAAATTTGCAGCAAGTAAAAACAATGAGGAAATAACGGCCCCACTTAAATCGCACCAAAATAGGTTTCATATTTTCAACAGCAAAGAAATAGCAGCCCCACTTAAATCATACCAAAAATAGGTGTCAGATTTTCAACATCAAGTAAAAGCAGCCAAGAAATAACCCAACTAAAAGCACATCAAAATGGGTTTCAAATTTGCCTCTTGAATTTTAGGCCAGAAGTCCAGGATCACCAGGCATGCCCAAGAAATGTGAAAGTGTGACCTAACTGACCACACCCTCTCCAGTGCAGGTCAGTGTTGCCTTTCTCAAAGTGCTTAGTAATCGCAGGCATGTGGAAAAATCAGGTCATGCACTTCCATTTTAATTCTCTCCAGCCCAGTGAAGCTGTTATCCTCCAGCCTCTCTCCGTCTTATTCCAGTCCTCCTCTGGAATTGAAATCCCTGCCTCTGTTTCCCAGTTTGCTCTATTGTTATGAGTTCTGAGTATCCTTCTCCTAACAAGGTTTTTTTAGGCACTGGATACATTCCCTCTTTTGCCAGCCAGCATGGCTTCCCAGTAGTGGAAGTTTTCCAGTGGTGTGATGTCTCTATTGATCTTGTGAATTAGGTTATTGATTAGAAGATGGTGTCTCATCTGCAGATATCTATGGAAGTCTGTTTGAGTAAGACCATACTTTTCTTGAAGTTCCCTAAACAATAAGATGATTTTATTGTGGATCACTGATTGATAACCTGGTTAGGGAAAGTTTATTCCATCTAGAGAATACGGGGGTCAGTACATAGTGGCTAGAAGCAGTGCTTTCCAGTTATGGAGGTAAGAGGGCCCACCTCATTATGGGTCTGTGTTAGCTATTTTATTTTAACCAAAATTTTTAGTGTGTGCCAAGTCCATGGGTTTACAACGTGCCTCCATACCTTTGGGATGAGGGTGATATGTGGGAGAGAAAGTAGAGGGATAGTTTGTAATTGATGCACTTCAGTTTCTTTCCACCCTGTTTGACTTAAGATACCACGGGAGCCAGTTGCGCAAAGGTGTAGTAAAACGTAAGATCAAGCATTTCCAGACCTCCCTTTTCATGTGATTAGGTTAGCAAAATTATTTTTCTTACTATACACATTTTATCCTCCTGGGCCACGGTGTAGAGGCTCCCCATCTGCAGACTCCACCACTCCCCCACTGTCCACAATCTCCTGGACTTGCCTTATGGCACATACCCCCATGCCCTCTTCCCCCCGTGACCTAAATCCAGTCGGGCCCCAGGTTCATCTGGTGATGTTAGCGGGTTGGGGTGTGATGAGCGGGTGTCACATGTCTCCAGCTGTGCCCTTTTTCCTTCATAGTTTTCTCTCTAGATCTTGGAGGCACAGGGTGCAGTGAGCGCATGCACGTGGAGGTGCATATGCGCTCCAAGCCCACTTCCCCATCCACCTTCCCAACGTGATGTGTCGGCTTCCTCTGCCTGCTCAGACACTTAGTCGCCACTTGGTGTCGACCTAGGGGTGTGTGGTCACACCACACCGGTCTAGGAGAAGAGAGCTACCTGATGGCCGCTCAGTCCTGCTCCCTGTTGTCTAGGCACAGGTCAGGAAGCATAGGATGACCTGGAGCAGTTGTAAAATTTGCAATGAGTGTTTTATTATTAGTAGTAACAGCAAAATAAACAAACATTTGCTCAGTATAACTGTTTACAAAGGCAGTACAAATGGAGAAAACAAAGTCCTTCTTCTGAGTGTTTCTTAACGTCCTATCTGTCTCTTTCTTGCAAAACATTGCTGCTCTTTTTAAAAGTCTGTGCCTGGGAAACTTGTTTAGAAAAAAAAAAAACATGCTTCTCACACAGTGTTCTTGTAAGTTTCCAGTGTTCTTGCAGGTGCAGCAAAAAGAACATAATGACCCAGAACTGACCTCGTTGACAGCTCTGAAAATATTTTTCAAACCAGCATCTCAAGTTAACCCCTTGAGCTCCAAATAGCTTTTTGCAATCATTTCAACAGTATAACTATATACAGTTTTAAACAAAGGGATCCGAGTATGTGACATTTCCACATAAAGATTCACATATATTTTTATAACTATAGGTATGCGGGGGGGGGACAGAAATAGCAAGGGAAGGCAGAGAGATAGTGAGAGGCGAAGAATTGCAAAACTGTCTGATCAGTTCCTAGGTCTGACAAGAAAATGTGGTTGTGCAACCAGACAGACAAGACAGAAAAGGAGAGGATAGAACAGACCCATGTGTTTAAACTCTTTCTGCATAACAAATGGGGCAGGGTCTTATACAGCCCTGTCACACTCCCCTCTTCCCCCCCGCTGACCCTGGCAACCCAAGCTTGTTCCCAAACTTGGGTCATTGGCACGGTGCAAGGTGAGGTACTTGTCAGCGCCACTGGACTGTCTCTGGGTTAACAAATTATTGCTGGTTCTAAGTGTCTCCTTTTTCCCCTCCCAATTTGATAGCCCCAGGCTTTCCAGGGTTGATCTTTTAGCCTGAGATTTGCCCATTTAACTTTAGATCTTTTTCGAGGATATCTCTTGCAGCAGGTCACGCAAGTAGGAACATCCAGCCGCAGGCATGAGATCCACCTGAAAGATTTCACCAGCAGCTCACCTGGGGACCGCCCATGATGACGTCATGTGCTCTGGTGTAGCCTATATAAGTGTGGGCGGTCCCAGATTCTCCTCTGTTCTTTTCCTGCCGCCGACCTACTCCTGGAGGAGTCTCGCCACAGTCAACCGATACCTTCACATCAGTTAACTAAATAGATTTTGTCAATGCGTCACATTGCAGTGTTGCATCGTCTGCACATTTACAGTGCACATTTGGTGTAGGGTTGCCATTGGGAAAAGAACCGAGGAGGATCAGGGACCGCCCACACTTATATAGGCATGTGATGTCATCGTGAGCCGTCCCCAGGTGAACTGCTGGTGAAATCCTCCAGGTGGGTTTCGTGCCTGCGGCTGGATGTTCCTACTTGTGTGACCTGCTGCAAGAGATTCTCTCGAAGATCTACTGTTACGGTAAGTACCTACGTAACTGTACTCTCTTGCAACAGAGCAGGCACTGATGTATGTGGGGATCTGAGGAAGAAGAGGGAGGCATCTGCATAGTGATAATTTATGAATTCTGTCTCCAGCAGAGATGCCGCTAATGTTTTCATTGCTCTTATTTCATTAGCCAGGGGTTCAGTGTATAACACAAACAGCATGGGGAAGAGGGGGTAGCCTTGCCTTGTACTGCTGGTCAGGTGGAACCGGTTCGCCAGAACTCTGTTCACCTTGATTGTAGCCTGAGGTGAGGCGTATGGGGTTTTAATACTGTCCCAAAATTTAGGCCCTGTACTGATCTCCTCCAAGGGTTCTGTGCAGGAACCTCCAGTCCACCTTTTCTGTGTCCATGAATATGGCTAATGGCAGATCATGTGATTGTCGCTGCCATGAAATAAGATTGAGAAGGTGTATTCTGTTATGGATTATTCTGCCATTAATAAATCCCGTTTGATCTGGTTGGATCAATGTCCCAACCCAGTCATGGAACCTGTGTGCCAGAATCGATGTGAAGATCTTTTGAGCCACGCTTAATAGGGAAATAGGCCGTTATGAACCACACACTGTGGGGTCTTTTCCTGGTTTAGGGATAATGGAGATTTGGGTATATTGCCAGGTTGGGGGGGGGGGGGCCCTCTCCCTCTTGCACTGCTTGGAATATGCTGCCCAAAAAGGGCACAAACTCCTCCTTGAAGGTTTTGAAGAATTGGGCAGCCAACCCATCTGTGCCAGGAACTTTTCCTGCCTTAAGCCCGGCTGTGGTGGAGCTAACTTCATCTTGTGATATGGGAGCATCCAGCACATCCATAGCCTCTTGTGCAAGTTTGTTAAACCCCACTCTATTAAAGAAGGTGTCTAGCTTTTTTTGGTAATTTGCAACATTTTTTTGCAGGTAAAGCTTCTTATAAGACTCCTATGCTGTCTTCTGGGAGTCTGATTCATACTTATTTGGCTTTAGTTCTTTCCTGATACAGAGGACCATTCTTCTAGCAGCTTCCTTATGAAGTTGCCAGGCTAACAGTCTCCATGCCTAACTTTCTGCCTCACAGTACCTCTGCCTGGAGTATCTCGGTGTCCTCTTTATCCTGTTATCCATTTAACCCTGCATTCCTCTAACCTCGTCCACACTTCCTCATTCAGCCCAATCGTTTGTTCTGCCTCCAGGTTGAAGAGTTGTGCCTTGAGATCCCTTTGCTCTGTCTGCTGGGCCTTTTTCAGGCCAGAGGCATAACTGATGATTTTTGCCAGTTACCACAACTTTAAAACCATCCCACCACCACATCGCTTCTGAGGTGTCCTGGGGAGGGTTGGAGGCAGTACACTCCCTTAAGCATTCTTTTACTATATCTTTACATTCCTCACAGTTTAAGAAGTACAGATTGAGTCTCCAGGTGGAATTCTTGATGATGGGGGCCAGGGAGAGTTCCATTACTGCAGTGCAGTTGTCGGATACTGTTCTAGGGATGATTTGGGCTCTATCCAGTGTGTGGAGCCATTCTGCAGAAGTAAACATGAAATCTAATCTGGAGTGGGCCTGGTGGGGCGCAGACTAGCATGGATAGTCTTTGACCTTTGGATTAGCAAATCACCATGCTTGTAACAGCCCTAATTCCTTTGCCAGACTCACCAGATATAGTGGCCAGGTTGACAGGTTGCAAGGCTCCAACCTAACACCCGCCCTATCCAGGTGGGGATTCAAGACTGTATTAAAGTCTCCCCCAATTATGAAAAGGTCTCCCGGGGGTAAGGCTGCCTTTACTGTAATATTTTTTTTAGAAACTGGGCATTTTCCTTATCCTTATTTGGGGCATAAATGTGCAGGAGAGTACATGAAAATTACATGACTGTATATACCTTTAAGCAGGAGGTATCAACCTGCTGGATCTTCCTGACAGTCTGTACCTCGAATGGGTAGTCTTTGTGAATCAAAGTTGCCACCCTCTTCCTATGCTGATGGTCTTGATAGAAAGTGTAGTATACCTGCCTCACCCAGGCTCTTTTTTAATTTTTTACTTTCAGTGGGTGTCAGGTGGCTTTCCTGAAGGGAAAACTACCTCTGCTTTCCATCCCTTCAGCTTATTTAGAACCCTCATCCTTTTAATGGGGCTGTTAAAACCTCTGACATAAGTGATTATCGTGCCTGCAGCCATCCTTGATTTAGTCTGTCTCAGTTTTAGTACATTAGGTAACAGTGGTCCATGAACAAATACTCTTGACATTTAAACATAAATAAGTTCTGTACAAACACCTGGTGTTTCCAAGGTACAGTAAGCATCCTGACAGCCTACATGGTGTTGTCTGGTCAGCAGGGTGAGGCTTCCTTCTCAGGGGCCTTGTACTTTATAGAGTTGCCCACTGCATCAGCCCTTACCTGGCAACTCATTTATCACCTAAGAAAACATTTAGAAAATTTCTGTAACAGTATGACTTTATTCTCAATCTCTCCCCGAGGTGACCTGGTCCAGTCCCAGGGTCAAGGCCTCTCTCACTCTGACACCCACCTATCAAGTACAATTTCTTTTTTTCTTTTTTTGTTATACAGTTTACGCTCCTCGTCACCTTAGCTGCCCCCTTCAGACTGACCCCCCTCCAGCCCAGTCACCTCAGCATCACCAGGACTTACCTTCTTGACTGCGCCCGGTCGCTGGGTGCGGAGCCAGCGGAAGGTCGGTCTTCACCCACAGCTAGGGTTTTTTTTTGTCTGCCATTTTCTCTCATCCCCGTTGCTTGGGCACACACGCCAGATGTACGTACATGGAGGCCTTTGCCTGTCCACAGAAGTCCCGCAACACCCTCCTTTCCCTGGCACCCAGCAGACCCACAGTATCCTTGGGCCACCACCTGGGGGGAGTGCCAGTCCTCCCCAGGAGAAGAGAGCAGTCTTTGGGACGCCCAATTGTTTCCCCTCCCCCAGCGGCCCACTCACACCGCGAACATGGGTTGCCGGTGTGGCAGGAGGGTAAGGCATGGATGCCTTAGCCCTCCACATCACTGGGCCAGCTTATCAAGCACAGTTTCTCTCCCACCACCAAGGTGTGCATTTTGGCCATTGGGTGACAGAGTGGTCGTCCCTCCATGGAAGTGGCCTGCTGGGGTTCCCCCTGGTTCCACTTTGTTTCCCCTAACATTGCAGAAACCCCATCCTGTCAGCCATATCCCACCATATCGCGAGGTTCTCTGGAAAAAGTATGTTTCCCACTCTCTTGTTTATATCCAGCGACCCACCCACTCCAGGCCAGTCTGGGCAGTTTATTTCCTGCACCCAACCCTTGACCATGGGAAAGGTGCCTAGGCTGAAATCTCTGCCCTACCCCACCCCCTAAAAGAACAGACTTTTATCTCTGTGCGGCTACTTTTACGCACTTGTGCCACTTGTCTGAATGCTGCGATGCTCAGCCCAGCAGTCTCTGGCCCTTTATGCTGGAATCGGGAGGGATGGGGCGAGCAAGGCACCTGGCAGGCTGTAGTGGATCATCCTTCCCACCCTGATGCCTCCAGAACCACAGCCCCCTCACCCAAGCCCCACTCCTCTACAGGGCCCAGTTCAGTACTTGCTTCACTTTATAAACCAGAGATAGCACTGCACTTACCTTGGAATTTGGTTTCCCAATGCCCTGCGAGTGGGTGGGTCCACCAGTCGATAAGCCACTGCTGCACACTGCCTGAAGAAGGTTCACAGGAGCATGGGAGAGACAGAAAAGACAGGCAGATTACTTTAGAATGACTGCTGTGGTGTAGCTTCAGACTGTCAACAGGACCTTTGATAGCAGCCCCTGTGGACTAACAGGTATCCCCCCTTTCATGTCATGCCATAAGGTCTCATGCTGCAGTTGGTCTTTACTGCTTTGGGGAGAGTTGTTGGTGAGCCATCCAGTGCTGGTAAGATCAGCAAGGGAGGTTAAATTAATTTGACCTTTGCTTGATAATCTGTGGCTGAAGTCTCGCTCCCCTAGAACAGAACCCCCCTCACCCCGAAGAACTTTGGTGGAGATGATCCTGATCTGCTTACACCAACAACCTATTGATTTTGTTAACATAATGAAAATTAATTATGCAGTGCATTTAAACGTTATAAAAAGGAAGAGTCACTTCACAGAGAGATGCTGTGCAGCAAAGGGGGCGCCTTTACTTGTGGACTGCCATGAGGTCCGCCTCCTCGAGTCACAAAATAAGTTAATTTCCAGCAATTGGTAAGTGAATCTCTTTTTCTGTGCACTTTTTCCTGTTGAGAGGTGTTATGGAAAGAGTCTGTTGTGGTCTGCGATTGCTGGTAAGGAAGTATGGCCTTTTTGCATTCGCTTGCGCAAGGAACATCTTGCCTCGGTATGACTTTTTGGAGGTGTGTGACCCACCGTTCCAATGCAGTGCTCAGTGTAGCAGGCGCGACCCTACCTTACCAATAGATGCCGAGCTGTCCACGACAGCAGTTTGGCTGCTGTGGTCTTCACTTGCAAGAAAACCACCACTGCAATCAGCGGTCGTAACGTTTGTGTATTTACCATATTGACGTCACCCTTTCCCTCTGCTGCTGTCCTCCCCACTCCCTCATTACTGCTTTCCCTCTACATTGTGTGCCGAGAGGGGTGCCCAGTCCCCCTTGGTTCATGCCCCTCCCCAAGCACACTGTATGATTGACGGGGGAGCCCAATCCCCGTCGCTCCAGCCCCCAAACAAACACCCAGGTGGCATGCTGGGAACCCACCCAAGTGTGCTCATGTACCCCCCCCACAGCACACTGTGTGGCTTCCGGGATGGTGCCCAATCCTGTCGGCTGCAGCCCTCCCAACAAATACTCAGGTGGCATGCTGGGAGCCCACCCCAGCCTGCCAAAACTTTACACAGTTTATTTTTATTTCCTGTAAAACAGAAACGGTCCCTCGTTGAGTCCGTGCCCTCCCCAACCCGTGCCCACCCTCTGCGCACCCCACATCCCCCCAACCCCATACTTGCCTCTGGAGCCTGGTGCGACCGATCTTCATTGAACCGGGAACACGCCTGCATTCTTCAAAGCCGACCACGAACTGAAGAAATGCCGGTAAGCTGTATAATGGCATTAATGGGTTTTTTCAACTTTGGTGCATATCTCGACCATTTTTTCGAATTTTGACACCAAATTTTCAACATGGGGTTCTTGGGACTCCACCTCATGAATTCAGTCACTGTCATGCAGTTATGTGGTCCCCAAAGGTGATTTTGTGGTCACTGCACGGAATCACCTTGCAGGGCCAATTACCGAAACGACAGTGTCACTCTTCATGAGGTGGGCTCCCAAAAAGCTTATGTTGCAAATTTGGTGAAAAAATTCCAAAAACTGACAGTGTTATGAGCATGCGTTGCATAGTTTCCACGGACACTCGTAACTTCTCGAATTTGTAATATTTTCACTCCAGATTTTCAACATTGGCATTTTTTCACACGTCCGTATGAACAGTACAGCTGTCAGTTTTCACATCCTGCCCAAAATGTGTTTTCGCACATCTGGTGCACAATGGCACAGTCGCTGTGCGAAATGAACGTTTGGGACAGATTAAGAAAATCACAGTGACACTTCTTATGAGCAGGGGTCCCAAAATGCCTATGTTGAAAATTTGGTGAGAAAATTCATCAAAATGACTGTTACAAGCGTGTGTTGCACGGTTTCCACACAACCTTGTAACCTTGACAACGACCGGGGCGTTAGGTTTCCTAAGACAGTCAGTTAAGTATGAGGCTGAAATGTAAATCAGATGCAAGAGGAGTTGCAGAGAGGTACTCTGTTGGGACATGGGTGCTTAAGGACATGGATACAATTAAGGGGGGGGGCTCATGAATGCCAAACACCACTGCAGATACCTGCAAGCGAACGTTCAGCATTGACAGATGCTTGTTTGCATGACTTTGGAGGCTTTGGCACACGGCGCTGAGGAAATCCACTGATCCATTGCTGCTGTGTTGGGGTGGGTATACAAGTCAGCTGGGACTTGCAGCTTATACAAATTAGATTTCGCCTCTGCCAGTGTTTGTAAAAATACAGGACCCTCTGGGAGAAAGATCTTAAATTGGACAGGCGCTAGTGGTTACATTCTGACATTAACGGAGGTCAGGTGTTTCTTAATTGAGAGCAATGCATGTCTCTTCTGTTGAGTGAAAGGAGTGTAGTCATAATCAAAGTAGTCTTTTCTCACCCCAGGAATACTCCAATATTCGTAACTCTTCTGCAGTGTGCCTTTAAGCCAGATCTGCCCAGAGATGGAATGTTGTGCTAAAGATAGAATCATTGGCTTGTGCCACTTTTTCAAATGCTGCCACCTATCGACTGCCTACATTCTAACCCTTAGATTTCTCTCTGTGCCTGTCAAGACGTTTGGAGATTTTCTCTTCAACATCTCGCCTTCAAACACTTAAAAGTAAAATACGTATAGGTTATTTTCTATTTTCAACTACTACCCTTTTCTATTTATTTTTCTAACCGTTAGTGTTTTCTAGTTAGGTTATTTTATTTTCTCAGTCTCTCACGGGTCGGTATAACCTGTGAGAAACCGAGGACTTTTTTTTTTTTTTTTGCTTTAGCAGGGTTTTTTCCCCTCTTGTTTTATTTATTTAGTTTTTGTTAACCGGGTAAGTGCGCTAGTCAGCAAGTGACTGTTTTCAGGCACGACCCGGGAGGTACAATTACAATACACAAAGAGTACAGCCAGATTATTAAGACAACGAGTACAAAAAATGCAGAGAGAAATACATATGGCAGTGTAACATACATTAGTAAACAAAAATATACTTTAGCACTTGATCATGGAACATACTCAAAAATGTGAATAGTAGAAGGCAGAAAATCAGAGAAGATAGGCATCAGTAGAAAAGTCACAAGGAAGGGAAAACTGGCAACAGGATGGGAGGGAGAGATTAAGTGGAAAGGAGGTGCCATCAGATACGTCAACAGCGGGGTGAAGTACCAACCTGCGGCCGGGCCTATGGAGCCGAAAGACGGCAGGCGAAGAGAGGGTGGTAGGGGGGAGCGGCAGTAGACGGCAGCAGCGGTAGGAGGTAGGAAAATACAGCCGGTCTGGTGGAACCGATAGACGGCAGGGCGAGAGTGAGGATGCCGGTGAGAGGGGGGATAGAGGCGGAGGAGTTACGGCAATAGCGGCAAAAGTGTCAAAGTCAAGCCGAGCCATTGGAACCAAGAGACGGCAGGGCGGGGGGGTTGGTAGACGGTGGGAGTAGGCAGTAGTAGGTGGAGAGAGGTGACTTAGCACAGCCAGGAGGGTGGGGACTAAGGAGGGGCATGGATGAGGTAGGAACAGGTAAAGGTGAGTTTGGTGGGGAGTGGCAAAAAGGGGGGAAGAGGATATAACAGAAGAAGGGGAAGAGAGCAGCAGTGGGGTTAAGTGAGGAGAGGCTGTGAAGTGAAGATAAGAATGTCATGGAGTAGAATAGCGACTTACAATTGTCAACAGCTAACATTAGGCTTATAAAGAAACAGGTTAAGGCAACATTAATTACAAGGCACAAATAAAACATTAATTACAAGGCACAGTATAGAACACCCATTTGGACAGGCAAAAGTGCTAGCAATGAGGAAACAGTACAAATGCAACGGATCAGTAGGGTCAAAGCAAACACATTTGTCCATAGTAGTGAGGAAAGTCCTGAGTTTGCTCTTAAAAGTCACATGAGTGGAGACATCTCTTAGATCCTGAGGTAGTAGGTTCCATAGGTGGGGGCAGCATAATGGAAGGAGCCCATGCCCTTTTAGTCCGACAAAGGGATGGATAGTAAGGTCTGATCAGCCGATCTAAGATTCCTTGTGGAATGGCCGGCCTGAGGAGATCAGACAGGATAGCAGGCTTGGACGTCCCTAGGATGGAATCAACTAAATTGTACAAGTAGTACTGCCTGGTAGAGGAAGGAGAGAGCCAAGGTCCTGATATAAGAGACAATGATGCTGCAGCCGAGGTGCTTTGGTTGCATACCTGCACACATTATTGAAGGTAGTATCCCATAGTTGCAGTGAAGATTTGGTGGCCAAGGACAGGATGGGACACCCATATGTAAGGTTGGCAATAGAATGCCTCTGGCTATCGCCAATTTAGCAGCAGGGGTGAGCAGGTATTTGGTTCTATAGGCAGCCCCAATTTGCAGTTAATTGACTTGCAGGTTTCCTGTATATGTGCTTTCAGGTCCAAGGTTTGATCCAGGTGGATGCCAAGGTAACGAAAGGAAGTGACAGTTTCTATAGGGTCCCCATCGATATCAGAGACTGAGATGGTCAGAGGACAGGATCTAAGCTTGTGATTGGAGCCAAACATCATAACTTTTGTTTTATTTGTATTTAAACCAGGCGCTGAGAGTTCAACCAGTGTTGTACAGCACGAAAATCTGCAGTGAGGGCAGCATTTAGATCCAGGACCTTATCAGAGTGATAATAAATTATCAGGTCATCCGATAAGAAGTGAGTGACCTGTGGTGACCAGCTCAGGAAGTTTATTGACGAATAATGAGAATAGAAGAGGGCCAAGTATAGACTCCTGAGGGACCCCAATGTTGGTAACAGCACTGTCTGACATGGATGAATTAAACTTAACAGCTTGTGTTCTGTTGGAGAGGTAGCTTTGAACCAGGTAGTGACTGGGGAGAGAAGCCCAAGGTACTGAGGCGGATAGTAGCAGAGAATGGTCAACCAGATCGAAAGCTTTGGTTAAGTCAATGAAGACTGCCCTGTTAACTTTCCTCTATCCATATTGGTAACGATATCTGAAGTGAATTTTGCAAGTGCTGTCATGGTGCTGTGATGCTTCTAAAACCATAGTTGTGCTGAGCTTAGTAAATTGAATTTCTCAAGGTATTCAGTGATTTGCATGGATACTACTTTTCCAGGATTTTATTCAGAACAGACAAAATAGCAATAGGCCGGTAATTTGATATGTCATTTTACTGCCTTTCTTAAATACAGGAGTGACTCTGGCTGCCTTCCAGACTTCAGGACAATGCCATTGAGAGAGAGGGTGAAGATGTGTGCCAGGGGCCAGAGATGTAGTAAAGCCATTTTAGTAGTCTTGGTTCTAGGCCATCTGAGCCAGTACTGGTGTTTTCAGAGAGTGACCTGAGCAGCTTTAGGACCTGATGCCTAGACACTTCCCTGAAATAGAAGGGGTTGGTTAAGTTTGGGGGTCCTTCAGATGCTGTGGGGTTAAACTGTGAAGCAGAGGATTGTGAAGGGAGGGAAGCTGTGTAGGCAGATAAGTCAGAAAATTGTTGGTTAAAAGCATTTGCAATGGTAGTAGAATCATTACAGTGTACACCATGTAGGACCATATCTGAGGGAGTGACATCTTTAGCAGAACCCAAGAAGGACTTAATGTGACCCCAAACTTATAGGGTCATTGGAAGAATTAATCAGCAGGTTTTGGCAGTATTTACTTTGGCCTGCCTGATGCATCTTTTACAGTCATTTCTGTATTGTTTATACAGAATGAGATCTGACTGCAGTCCAGTTTGTTTGTACTTTTCCATTGATTGTCTCTAACTTTAACTTTTGAAGCAGGTCTTTTTTCAGCCACCTCGAATGCTGGCCCCTTACCCTCCTTTTGACTGTAGGGAGGTGCTTCTTTTGGATGTTGCCAAATTCAGTCAGAAATGAATTGAGGGCAGTATCAACATTGGTTGCAGTATAAATGTTAGACCAGTCAACACAAGAGAGGTCAAATAGGAAGGCTTGTTTGTCCAGGGCAGCATAGTTTGAAAACCTATAGTTAAAACCTTTAGTTTTTCTAGTTTAAAAAAGTAAATCTAATTTTATTTGTGTAACTATGTTTATTGGTTACCGAGCCGCCAGTACCCGTTCCATTCTTATCAGTTCCTGGTTCTGCTCAGTTCCTGAACCGACTGCAGCCAATAAGTTTATTTCAAAAACATTTTAAATTTTCTTAATTTTATTGTGGTTGCTGTTTTTTTAATATTTCAGAAAAACTGAAGAAAAAGATCGGTGAACCTGGTTTCAGAAACTGCACAGAATGTGGAGAGGTCTTTGCCAAGGTAGATAAACACAGTTCTTGTGTCATCTGCCTTGGCTATGATCATTTAAATGCAGATTGTGAAGTCTGCAAGACCTTTCCCCGAGAAGATGCATGAAAAATGTCTGGAAAGGCTAAAGTACCTCCACCTAAGGGTCCCTCTGGCTCTGACCAGCCGACACCTTCTGGGGCTGTGGGTGAAACCACAGATCCCTTTACTTCTACCCCTGACGTGGGTACAAAAAGAACTGCTGAACCGGCTAGCTCTCTGTGTCCAGCTATGCTATCAATCAATCAGTCTTTATTTAACCAGGCGATCACCGTTGAGCAAGCTTATATTTGAGGTGGACTGGGGTTTAACAAGGGACAATATACATGGGATGCAGCACACAACAAAATATGTGAGATACAATAATACATTATATACAAAGTATCAGCAGGTAGCATTGACAGTAGTATATGTTTGGAACACAAGATACAGCTAGTTTTGGGTAGGACACAATTTTTCATAAAAATAAAGAAATATACATATCAAGAGCACCGAACACAAACAAAACCTAATATAAAAAAATATATAGTGATATGATATGGAGAATTTAGAGCTGGAACCAGGGTCAAAGGAATGAGGAAGTGACAGATATGAGAGTAGAAAAAGGGGAGAGGGAAGAGTCTGAATTATAGATGTGATCAAGTCTTTTAACAGTAGTAATTAGTGTGTGCTTGGACTTATAGGAGTCTCTATTTAGGGTAGACTGGCACAGGACTCCTTATTATGATGTTGGTATAGAGATTTAAAAGCTGCTAGGCTGATGGGGTGAGTTAATTTCAAAGTTTTTTTGCAGCTTGTTCCACAGTTGAGGGAGCACAAAGCTGATGACTGCTCTGCCAATGCGAGATTTTGCTTTGTAAACATAAAGGTAGATATATGAGGTGCTTCTCTGGGCATACTTCCACAGAGTGCACAAAGGTAAACAGACAGAGATGTACTGGGGCAGTTTATTTGAGATAGCTTTGTATGTTCAAACTGCAGCATTTTTTTGCCGTCTGTAAGCAAGGGATGACCATCCCACTGCCGTGTACACTGCACAGTGGTGGGTGGAGTATGGAAGACCCGTGATAAATCTTATGGCTCTGTGATAAAGCATATCGAGTTTGGCTAGGGTACCTGCAGATCCCTGACTATATAGAAAATCTGCGTAATCCAATAGGGAAAGAACGGTAGTTTGAACCAGTTTCAATTTAGCGTCTCTTGTGAGGAGATTATTAATCCTAAAGAACAGACCAAGTTTTGTCTAAGTTTCTTTGCTAGTTCTTCTAAGTGATCTGTGAAAGTAAGTCTATGGTCTAACCAGACCCCCAGGTACTTGAACTTTGGTACGTAGTCCAACCACTCACCTAGAATGGTAGTGATCTACAGGAGTGTCCCAGCAATTGCAGGATTTATTGCATTTTGAAGGGGTGAGAGGAACATTGCTTTGTTTTTTTTTTTTTGGCATTTAAGAGCAGTTTCTGGTTTATAAGATGATGTTGCAGCAGATTAAATTAATTTTGAAGGGCTTTACAGGCCTCTTCAGGTATGGGGCTACTAGCATAGAGTACCGTATCATCCGCGAATAGGTGTATTTGTGCTTCTTTGGGGGCATCTGCGTTGTTAATATAAATGCTGAAGAGCAAGGGACCAAGAATGGAACCTTGCGGTATACCCCTCAATAGGGGTTTGGGTGGAGAAACTTCCCCTTCTGCCTTTACTT
The DNA here is from genome assembly GCA_016271365.2 of Neoceratodus forsteri. Taxonomy (NCBI): domain Eukaryota; kingdom Metazoa; phylum Chordata; order Ceratodontiformes; family Ceratodontidae; genus Neoceratodus; species Neoceratodus forsteri. Next base: position 233,197,312 of record CM057458.1, read on the forward strand.
GTTGAAGTCGTCCTGAGAGGTAGTTCGAGAACCATTTAAGGGATAGGGAATCCAAATCAGTGTTCTGGAGGGATGACAGAAGCAGTCTGTGATCAACGGTATCAAACGACTTGCTTAGGTCCAATAAAACTGCGCAGACAGTTATTTTTGTCTAATTCAAGCTGCCAGTCGTTTGTCACCTTGGCTAGAGTAGAGATTGTACTGTGCTGTACTCTAAAACCGGATTGTAACGGGTTGAGCAATTTTTCTGATTCCAGGTACTTCCGAAGCTGGGAGTTCACTATTTTCTCCAGATCTTTGACAGGATTGGAAGTAGGGAGATTGGCCTGTAGTTATTGAGGTCACTAGGATCTCCTGACTTAAACAAAGGGACCTCAAGTGCGTTTTTCCAAATGGGCATTAGGTCATCCTGGGACAAGGATAAGTTGAAGAGGTGAGTAATTGAGACTGCGAGGACACGGTAGCCGACCTTTAAGAAGTACGGGTCAATGAGGTTGGCCCCAGCACTTTTTCTAGTGTCCAGTTGAAGGAGAAGATCTTAGACTTCTTTCAGGGAGGTAGGCTGCAGAGAGAAGGATGGACTGGGGATGGGTTTTTCTTGTGTATCCAATCTAAGTTGTTGGCGGAGGATATTCGCTGGAGAGGAGTCAAAGGCTATCCCTGTAGTGGCAAAATGATTATTGAGAGCATCAAGGATAGACTGTCTGTCAGAGATGACAGTATTGTAGATCAATATTTTAGTAGGTAGGGAATTTACAGTGGTGTGACCTTCAATGTCTTTGGTCCTCCAGAATTTGGAGGCATTTCTTGAGGAGCTGTCCAGCTGAGAGTGGTAGAAATTAGCATTGGGTTCTCTGACCATTTTGGTGCTGAGGTTCCTCACCCTCCGGAAAGAATTCCAATCATTTATTAAATTGGTTTTCCTAGCAGTTCTCCAGAGTACATCCCTGCTCGGCAAAGCATCTTTCAGGTCTTCTGTAAACCACTGACAGGATTTGTTTCTGGCATGAACTTTTACTATGGGAGCATACTTGTTGAGAGCCCCTAGCACACTTTGAGAAAATATCATAAGCCGTAGTCAGGGACTTGGCTAGATAGAAGTCCTGCCATCACATGGAGTCTCTTAGGTCTGATATATACCCATGGAGATCAAAATTACGCATGCACCTTTTAAAGGAGAATTTTGGTTCAGTTGTGGATTTAAGAGTGGATCTTACAGACGCGATGAAGCAATGGTCGCTAATATCAGAGAAAAAGACGCCAGCATGGGAGAATAAATTGGGGTTGTTAACTAAAATGATATCCAAGAGAGTACTGTTATTAGGGTTGAGCTTGTTAGGACTAGTAGATTAGTTTATTAGCTGACACAACCCAAGGGAATCACAGAACATTTTAAGTGGGGTGGATGCACTGGAGAGCCAGTCTAAGTTGAAGTCCCCTGGTATGATGCACTCTGAAAATGCTGAACCCAGGATGTTTCCGAGATATTTTAACAACTGTAGTCCAGCTGATGGGGGTCTGTAGCATCCTATTATACATAATGAGACACCAGTGGCAATTTCAATCTTTAATGACAAGCTTTCAGATTCTCTTGGGACAGAGATTGAGTCAATTATGGAGGCAGGGAATTTATCCTTGATGTAAATAGCTACCCCACCACCTCTGTTTTGCCTGTCTGCTCTGAACAAAGAGTAGGAGGGGATGTTAACTTCGTTGTTACTGGTCACCGTTCAGAGCCAGGACTCCGTAATCACTAGAACATCTGGAGCAGTATGACATACCCAGGCCTGAACAGAAGTGATTTTTTTTCATAGGCTACATACATTAACATGCAAGAATATAAGCCCCTTGAGGCTTTGTAGCTGTGCTGGGGATTCCATGGGTGTCAGAGGGCCTGGATTAAGCTCAGCATTTCCTGAGCATATTAAAAGCAGGAACAAGAGTTTCCTGCAGAGTCCTAGGAGAAGTGTGGGTGACTGAGTCTTCTTTTGGTTACATGATTTGTCTGCGGCAGTATAGGGAGTTCTGAGGCTAGTTCCCAATTTTCCTGATGCTGCATACAATAATACCCTGACCGAGAGTGTCAATGGGAGATGGGGGGAGTATGCAGAAGGTGGTGTAGAAATCCAGATGAAAACAGCTCAAACTGTCATGAGAGGGTGCTCAAATAACAATAAATATGAAAACAACAAACTCTGCACTCCTCCACTGGGCGTCAAACAGGCATATTTTATTAAATGAAAAAAGCAGACGCCACAATCAGCCAAAAGGCTCGAACAGCAAGTAATCCCAACCGGTTTTGTGCTATCCGCACATCATCAGGGGGTGGTGTAGCCCTGTGAGCAGGCTCTAGGAGAGTTCCTGTATGCCGGTGCAGGTGAAGGACCAGCAGCGGGCTAGGGGAAGTTAGAGCACATACAGGTTCTACTTGATAGAAAAAGTCCCGGTCGGACAATGTAAAAAGAAAGCCATTCTCCACTCTAGGAGTTATTATTTGGCTCACGTTCGGGTCCAATACATGTAAGATGAGCAGAGACAAGCATAGAAGCAGGTAATATGCCCTCATTATGAGACTATCACCCAATGGGCACTACAAGTGCAGGCAAGAAAAGGGATTCTCAATGGAAGAGAATTTCTTAATCCCTGCAGAATCCTGTCATAGGCAGTGGAGCCTGAAGCAGTAATCCTTAAGTACAGCTTCTAGTCAGGCTAATAAGAAAATAGTTCACCTGACTATAGAGTAGTACTAGGGACAGAGACTTTGAAGCAAATTTCTTAGCTACTACTCTGGAGCAGACTAAGTACTAGAGAGATCACCTGACCTAAATCAACTGCCTTAGCAAGACAGGATATGCTAGTGAGTAATAAGCAAACCTAAAGTACCAAAATGGTATGCCTCAGCAAGACAGAATGCGATAAAGCTGCTAGAAGGCTTAGTTGCAAAAAGGGGATGGGAGGAATTCCAGTTATTGACAGTAAGTAACCAATAAATTGAAATATCAGATAGGAGTGGGCGGAGACTGTGCGTGTAACAAAAAAAAACAAAACTTTTTTTACAAACTCAGTTCAAGGCAGTGTACAGAGTGAAAGCTTAATTGGGGAAAAATCAAGGGGAAGTTTGCAGAGCTAGCACTGAATCAGTGCACATACAGTTGGAGAGAAACTGCAGCAGGGGGGAATGGTAAGTTCTAGGGACATGGATATGATGTTCATCCACACTGTCTGGCAGGTTCCTTGCCGCTTTAAATCTTGCCAGAAGGTCTTCAAGCTGGCTCCTCCCACCCACCCGGGTGGTAAAACTCTCGGCTCCGCCCCATGACGCCAGATCTTCCTTACCGCTTGGAAGCTCAGGTTCCCTCCTTAACACTCTGCGTGATAGACTGGATCCTAACTGTTCGGTTCGCCCGAAACTCATTTTAAAATTTTCAAGACTTCGGTCATCTTTCTCCCTCGGGGCTGCGATGGACAAATAGACTCCCGGATTCTGGCGGTGCCCTTGTGGGCAGAAGATATCCAGCATGGACCCGCACTCCACGTGCGTCTACTGCCTCGGCCTAGAACACGACCCACAGGTGTGCGAGTCATGCTATTCGTTCTCGGCCACGTCCTGGATGACCGCATGCCGGTTAAAGCTAAAGCGTAGGTGCTACTCCGGCGGTTACAGCGGCGGCTGACTCGCTGAGCAACTCCGCAGATGATCGCCTCAAGGAGGAGGGGCGCCAGGCCGCATCTTCCTTCCTCAGTTGCGACATTTATCCCACTCTCTTTGGGTACCTCGTATTCAGCTTCGTTCAAGGAGCTTTGCCAACCTTTCCAAGATGGGAGAGGGGCCATCGGGACATTCCTCTCGGTCCAAAAAGAAGGATTCTAAGGGTAAGTCCCATCATCGGCATTCGTGGGAGCGGGAGAGGTCCCTTCCGGACAGTCGACACTCGGCCGGTCGAGGTTGCGGCTAAGGCGCTGGCTTCGCAGCATCCCGTCAGGCCAGCCCGCCAGCCTTGATCGAGATTTTCGACCCGTCGGACGGTTATCAACTGGGAAGCCGACAACCATCTTCGCCTGTCTCCGTGGAGATCGAGGATCTGCCTGCGCCCGTGCAGCAGTCCCCGTTAAGGTGTCCGAGCTGAGGGAAGAGCGGTTGTCCCGCTCCTTCCCAGACCCGTCCTCGGAAACACCGAGGATCTCGGTCTTGGACCTCTTCTCGGTCCAGCGATCCCACAGACATCGGCTCTGACCGAGGTAGCGCGCCGCCGCCCTTGCTTCTCTCCTTGAAGAGGAGAGGCTTCAGCAAATTGCGTCAACGCTACAAGGACCTGATGTGGCAGCAGTTACTTCTGTCCAGGAGCAAGTTGACGCCGACGCCTACCCCGGCCATCAAGTGGCTGTCACCTGAGCGGCCGAAACAATCCCTCGCCGTAGTCGAGATGTTCAAGTCTGGGCCGGTTGTTCGGCCAAAACCTGCTGCCCCACCGATTGTGGTGGAACCTCCACCTCCACAACCGAAATCGGGGGCGCCGACCAAGGACTCTCGGTCCGGTCAAGGCCTGCCCCACAGGTTGTTGGTCACCCTCACTCCCGACCGTCCTCAGCAGGTGGAGGATGGCTCAGGTCCTAGGCAGCTCTTCATGGACTCCTCCGAGTCAGACGACGACTCCTCCCTGTTCTCCAGGCCAGCTGACCTGGAGTCCTCCGTGGGCCAGTCATTGGACGAAAGCCCATCGTCCTTCTTGGGTTTGCTTCAGCTCATCTCGGAGTCCACCGGGATGCAGCTCGAGCCTGTATCCAAACGGGCCAAGTATCCCCTGACGGAGATACTGGACCGAGGGGATTCCCCCACAGAGGCCTTTCCGGTGGCTGAGGCCATCGTTGGCCCAGCCTTGGAGCTTTGGCAGCGGCCTGCTTCCTGCCCTGTGCCCTCGTCCAGGATGGCCAGGAAGTATGTGGCCCGTACCGGCTCTTTGCCCAGGTTTTCGGAACACTCCTCTGCCGAGGGGTTGGTCACCTACAGCGTTTTCCGGCGTTTCAGGAACGCAAGGGATGTGGACAAGCCCCCCGACAAGGAGTCCAAAAAGCGGGACTATGCCAGGCGCAAGGTGTATGCTGCGTCCTCCCTTGGCCTCCACCAGGCCAGCTCAGCCGTGCTGATGGCACACTTCTCCCACGCCCTCATGGGCTCCCTGGATGAGGTGATCCCTCATCTCCCAGCTGATCTGCAGACCACGGTCCGGCAGGTTCGGGGCCAGGGTAGGGCGGTGGCGAAGCAGCAGCTCCAAACAGCTCTGGACATAGGAGACTCCTGTGCCAGATCGGCTGCAGCCGCGGTGGCCATGCGCCGCAGAGCATGGCTGAGGATATCCACCTTCACAGCGGATACCCAGCACAAATTGGCGGATGTCCCCTTCTTGGGGACTGACCTCTTTGGCTCTGGAGTGGAAGATCACCTCCAGTAGATCGAGAAGTCCAGTGCCACTCTGGACTCATTCACCTCCGCCCAGAAGGACAAAGGCTGCCAACAGCAGCAGCACAAGCCCTTTCATCCCTCTGCGCCTGCGGCATGTCCGGCCCACTAGCACCAGGGCCAGCAGGCTTGCGCTTAGCATCCCAAGCTCAATCCCGCGACTTCCTCTAATAGGAAGCAGGGAGGTAAAGGCCCAGGAGGTCCCTCGGCCGGTCCCTCCTCCAAGCCTGCCCAGTGACGGATTGAGGGGTGTCGCCCCCAGCTTCATCACTCCCCCCTGGGTTCCCCCTGTGGGGGGACGGCTCCGCCACTACCTTTCCACCTGGTCCGCTATCACCACGGACCGCTGGGTGTTGGAGGTGGTAGGAAAGGGCCTGCCTCTGGAGTTCGAGCAGGCCCCACCCTTCCGAGCTGTCTCCCCTCGGGGGGCCACGGGGTCCGCAGTCTCGCTGTCTGCCCGCCGAGCCGACATTGCCCTGCTCCTCGAAAAAGAGGTGATCAGGAAGGTGGCGGATCCTCCCCCAGACCAGGGGTTTGTGTCCAGGTATTCCTGGTCCCAAAACGGACGGGGGGGGCTGGCACCCCATTCTCGACCTGCATGACCTGAACAGGTTCCTAAGGTCTCGGACCTTCAGGATGGTCACTCTGGCTCAGATAATCCCATCCTTGGAATGAGGCATGTGGTTCTGTTCCCTGGACCTCCAGGATGCATTCTTTCACGTCCCAATCCATCCGTCTCATCAGAGATTCTTCTGCTTCAGAGCGGAGGGATCCCTTTATGAGTTCCGGGCCATGCCTTCGGCCTCTCCCTAGCTCCCAGGGTCTTCACCAAATGCATGGCAGTGGTGACAGCATTCCCTCGGCGCTGAAGGGTCCGGGTGTATCCCTACCTGGACGACTGGCTGATTGCAGCCCCCTTCAGAGCAGAGGTGGAGCGGTCCAGAGATCTGGCCCTCCAGGTTTGCTCTCAGATTGGCCTCCTCATCAACGAGGCCAAGTCGGAACTCGTGCCAAAGCAGGTGATACATTTCATCGGGGCAAAGCTCAACTCTCTTCGAACCAGAGCACGGCTCCCGGCAGAGAGGGCCGAGGTTCTTTCCTCCTTTGCCCAGTCATTTCAGATTGGGCAATCGCGCCCTGCCCAGGACTTCCTGCGCCTCCTGGGCCTCATGGCGGCCTGCACCAGCGTGGTCCGTTGGGCCCGCTGTAACATGCGTCCCCTTCAGTGGGGATTGGCCAGCCAATGGTCACAGCACTTCGATCCGCTGGATCAGCTAGTGACAGTGACCCAGGGGATGTGGAACGCTCTCCAGTGGTGGACCGTTCCAGCACATCTGCAGGAGGGCATCCCGTTTGTCCGTCCCGAGCCGACGGTCTCTCTATCGACCTGATGCCTCTCTGATGGGTTGGGGTGCCCATCTGGGGGAGCACAGAGCACATGGCCTCTGGTCCCCTTAGGAGTCCCGATGCCATATCAACCTGCTGGAGCTTCGAGCGGTTCGTCTAGCCCTCACAGTCTTCACTCCGTTTCTACGGGGTCAAGTGGTCCAGGTCCAGACGGACAATACCACGACCATGTACTGCCTAAACCACCAGGGCGGGACGCGCTCCATGCCTCTGTGCAAGGAAGCTCTCCGCATTTGGTCTCTCGTGCGCAGCCTGGAGGCGGATCTCCTCGCCATTCATGTGGCAGGAGCCTCCAACACCCTGGCCGATGGCCTAAGCCGGATAGGGGCTGCGTCTCACGAGTGGTCTCTCCTGGCGGAGGTAGTACAAGATCTCTTCTCCCATTGGGGTACGCCACAGGCGGACCTGTTTGCCTCCAGGGAGACTGTGAAGCTGAGACTGTTTCATGCCCGCCCTCCTCAGCAGGGCTCGCTGCAGGGGATGCCTTCTCGAGTCCATGGACCCCGGGCCTCTTCTACACCTTTTCCCCATTTCCCTTGATCCACAAGGTGCTTCTCAAGACGAGGAGGGACAAGGCGTAGGTGATTCTTGTAGCCCCCGACTGGCCCCGCCAGTTCTGGTATCCAGAACTCCTCAGTCTCAGCTCCAGGCTCCCGAGGCGGCTTCCAGCCCGCCCGGACCTGATCTCAGTCAGTCAGGGGAAGGTATTCCATCCGGACCTTCAATCCCTGCACCTGACGGCCTGGTTCCTGAGTGGCTAGAGTTCCAGGCCTTGGGTCTTTCCGACGAGGTCCTCAACGCGTTGAGGCGTCCCGTGAAGGAGTCGCCAGAAAATGCTACGCCTTCAAATAGAAGAGATTCTCCATTTGGTGTCAGGGCAGGGCCTGGACCCTTCCTCCTGTTCCTTGGTAGCATCCTGCACTACCTGTGGTCCCTTTCTCAGCATGGGCTTTGGTCGACAACCCTTAGGTGCACCTGACAGCCATCTCTGCTTACCAGGCGTGGGCGGGAAGCAGTCGGTGGTGCAGGAGAAGGTGGTCGGGCACTTTTTCAAAGGCCTTGATCACATATCCCCTCCGGTGACGAGAACCTCCACCTCCGTGGTATCTACTGCTGGTATTGGCTAAGCTCATGGGCAGGCCATTCGAACCGATGCACAGGTATGACATCTCTCACCTGTCATGGAAGACCACCTTCTTGGTGGCTATCACGTCAGCCAGAAGGATGGGAGAGCTCAGGCGCTTTCCATCGAAGTCTCCTTATCTGGTCTTCCACAGGGACAAGGTTGTCCTGCACCCCACCGAAATTCCTTCTGAAGGTGGTGTCGGAGTTTCACCTTAACCAGGTGTTGACTCTGCGGTGTTCTACCCCCAATCACACTTGGAGGCCGAATATAGGCTCCATACTTTGGACCCTAGAAGAGCCGCTTATTATACTTATCATACGAGAGGAGGTTGAAGGAGTTGAACATGTACTCACTGGAGGAGAGGAGAGACGGGGGTGACATGATTGAAACCTTTAAATACATGAAAGGAATAAACAAGACGGGTACATAGGGGCTGTTCAAAGTAAGGGAGGGGAGGGCCACCAGGGCCCATGATGTGAGACTGGAGCGAGGAAGGTTCAGGAGGGAGATGAGGAGACACTTTTTTACAGAGAGGGTGGTGGCTGGGTGGAATACCTGCTGAAGTGGTATGCAGTAGAACAGTGGACTGCTTCAAACGAGGATGGGACAGGACAAGGGGGAGGGTTAATGATGGGGAAGGGTGGAAGGGAGGGGCAGCTGCAGAATAAGGGGTGCTAGCTGCACATTCGAGCAGACTTGATAGACCTCTAGGCCTTTATCTGCTGGCAAATTTCATATGTTCGTATTATAAGGAGCGGACGGCTGAAGTTCGGGGAGAGTTTCTCCAGGTGTTTGTCACCTACGCTGAAGCCGCACCTGGCAGACCTGCAGCCAAGCGGACGATAGAAAGGTGGGTCACCTCCTGCATAGAGCTCTGCTATAGGTTGGCGGGCATGGAGCCTCCCAGAGGGATAAGAGCTCATTCTACCCGCCATACCGCTGCATCGGTAGCTGCTTCCAGGGATGTCCCTATCTAGGATATCTGCAGGGCTGCTACCTGGAAGTCGGTACATACCTTTATTACCCACTACCACATCGACCTTGAGTCACGCTGGGATGCTGGTTTTGGGAGGTTCTCCAGTCTCTTTTTCCCAAGTAAGTATCGGGGTGCTTTGCTTCTCCTCCCGGAGAACTGCTAGGAGTCTGCCAATAAGTGTGGATTGAACAACATATCCATGTCCCTAGAAATACAGGTTACTCACCTGTAACAGGAGTTCTAGGAATGGTATATGTTCATCCACACGACCCACCCGACCTCCCCGGCTTCGATGCACAACCTGGCTTCCAGCGGGCTAGATCTGGCGTCATGGGGCGGAGCCGAGAGTTTTACCACCCGGGTGGGTGGGAGGAGCCAGCTTGTAGACCTTCCGGCAAGATTTAAAGTGGCAAGGAACCTGCCAATAAGTGTGGATGAACAACATATACCATTCCTAGAACTCCTGTTACAGGTGAGTAACCTGTATTTTTGGGAGCCATACAGAGGCCTACATGAAAAAGGTTGATACATATAAGACCACTTATAGGAGCAATTCGGCCAAAGAGAAGGGCCCCCCCCCAATCCACAAGGCTTTACAGTAGGGGAGGCAGGGGCATACAGTTCCACTCCAGGCCCTTTTATCAGGCCATGGCAGTACCCCAGGTACCTTAGTACCTTCATCAAGGGTATTTGAGGTATGGGCAAGAGAGGTGCCAGGCATGACTCCCATTCTTAGCCCCAAGTTAAGCAGGACCCCTGACTCTTCCTCTCAGGCTGCCTCCCCTCTTCCAGTAGGGGTCTGGCTGACCCATTATTTCCAGGCCTTGGGAAATATTACTACAGACAAGTGGGCCCTGGAGATAGTGGGTCAGGGACTGTCCCTAAGCTTCAAGTCCCTCCCCTCTCTAAGATCAAGAGTCTTCAAACCAGCTTCCATCATGGAGAAAAAGTTGTTGGAATAGGAGGCTTGAAATCTGTTACTGTTGAAAGCAGTGGAACCAGTGCCTCCACAGCACAGGGGCAACGTGCTGTACTCAAGATGCTTTGTCACAAAAAAGAATGGGGAGTTGCGCACTATCCTAGACCTAAGGGTGCTAAACAGGCGCTTATCAAAACCAAAATTCAAAATGGTGACACACTCTGATTTTGCCGACACGCCAAAAAGGGGACTGGCTGGCATCTCTGGACCTAAAAGATGCTTATTTCCACATCCCCATAAGGGAGTCTCACAGAATGCATCTCAGATTCAGACTCCCTTCAGGTTAGTATCACTTCTTAGCCCTGCCATTTGGTCTCCCCTCCGCTCCATGGGCGTTCACAAAGTGTTTGGCAGTAGTGGTGGCACACTTGCGAAGGCAAGGTGTCAGTGTTTCCCTATCTGGATGACTGGCTGGTAGTGACAAAGTCACCACAACAGCTACAGGAATACTTACAACTCACCCAACAACTTCTGGAGTCCTTGGGGTTTCTGTTAAACCTAAAGAAATCAGTTTTGCTTCCCTCACAATCTGCAATTCATAGGCACAGAACTAAATACCAGAGTGGGCAGAGCTTTCTTACTACTGGACAGGGTAAAACGTATTCTGCAGCTAGCAGGTTCTTTCAAGCTAAATGTGCCAAGAACCGCAAGGCAGTTCCTTCAACTCCTGTGACACATGGCAGCTGCCACAGGCACAGTCCCGGGTTTCAGGTTTCAGATGAGACATTCAATTCCACCAAAGGGCTCATTAGTCTCAGAGAAAAGATGCTGTCTCAAAACTGGTCCCAGTGATGAGAATGTTAATCCAGGCCCTTCAGAGGTGGAAAGAGGAAGCCAACCTCAGAGAAGGGGTTCCCTTCCAAAAAGAGCTTCCCTCTGTAATTCTCACAACAGATGCATCACTGTTAGGATAGGCTGCCCATCTGGGAGTACACAATACCCAGGGCTCTTGGTCAAGTGCAGTCTTTCCGGCATGTCAGTCTGTTAGAGCTCAGGGCAGTGTTCCTGGTGGAAGCTTTCACACCACTGATCAGAAAAGACAGTACCACCATGTACTACATAAACAAGCAGGGGGAACAAGGTCAGATCCTGTCTGCACAGAAGCCATGCAAGTCTGGACCCTGGCCTACTCCCTAGGAGTTTCTCTGTAGGCTATTCATCTGCCAGGCAAAGACAATGCCTTGGCAGATGCCTTAAGTGGAATCGGCCATGCCCATCACGAATGGTCCCTAAACAGGCAGGTGGTGGAAGTGATATTCCAAAGGTAGGGTACTCCAGAGATAGATCTCTTTGCATCCCACGAAAGTCACCAGCTCCCACAGTACTGTTGCAGGCCTCCAGCAGTGGGCACAGTTCTCCTGGATGCCCTCATCCTGGACTGGCCAGGGACGTATCTCTATGCCTTCCCTCCACTTCCTCTGGTGTACAGGGTACTGCACAAACTCTGGCTCCAGCCAGCCACAATGATTCTTATAGCTCCGGACTGAGCCAGCCAGCCATGGTACTCCTTCTGCCCTCCATGTCAGTGGACAAACCAATACACCTCCCCAGGAGGCAGTCTGCTGACCTACAATCAGGGGAGGCTCCTATACCCGAACCTGAAGTCACTCAGACTCAAAGCTTGGCTCTTGAGGACCTAGAGTATGCTGGCTTACACCTCTCTGAGGGGGTCTTGAATATCTTAAGGGGTATAGGAAACCCTCTACAAAGAAAACCTATGCTGCAAAATGGAAAAGGTTTTTTATCTGGTGTTCCACCAGGCATATAGTGCCAGTACAGGCAGGAGTGCCAGATGTGCTGGACTACCTGGTTTACCTGCATTCTCTGGACCTGCAGCGCACTACCCTGAAGCTCCATTTGGCTTCAGTCTCTGCTTACACCTCAGCAGGTAAGAAACATAGAAACATAGACTTTGACGGCAGATAAGGACCGCTTGGCCCATCTAGTCTGCCCATTTCCCTACCTACAGGATAGGCCACAGATCCTAGTTAGCCAACAGCCTATTTCTTCCTACCCCCCAGAATAATTGCCTTATGTCTGTCCCATGCATTCTTGAATTGTCCCACAGTTTTAGACCCCACAACCTCCTCAGGAAGGCTGTTCCATGCATCCACTACCCTCTCTGTGAAATAATGCTTCCTCACATTGCTCCTGAACTGCCCCACCCCCCATCTTTAAATTGTGTCCCCTTGTTCTTGCACGTCTCTTTTTCTGAAAGATGCTGCCCTCTTGGACTTTGTTGATTCCACTGAGGTACTTAAAAGTTTCTACCATGTTGTCTCTCTCCCCCCCCCCTTTCCTCAAGGGCATACATATTAAGCTCCTTTAGTCTCTCCTCATATGGCTTCTCTTGCAGACCCTGCACCATTTTAGTTGCCCTCCTCTGGACTGCCTCTATCCTGTCTATTTCCTTGCGGAGCTGGAGTCTCCAGAACTGGATGCAGTATTCCAGATGGGGTCTCACCAACTGTCTGTACAGAGGGATAACAACTTCCTGTTTTCTGCTGCTGATGCCTCTCCCTGTGCATCCCAGTATACCCCCAGCCATCCCTACTGCCTTCTCACATTGTTTGCTAACCTTAAGGTCATCTGATATGATTACCCCCAGGTCCCTTTCCTTTTTTGTTGTTGTTACTACCCCCCCAAATTGTGTATTCTTCCCCTGGGTTCTTGTTTCCCAGGTGCATTATTTTGCACCACTTTGCATTGAATCCTAGCTGCCATACTTCTGACCATTCCTCCAACCTTGCCAAGTCCCTTCTCATACTTTCCATGCCCCCTTGTGTATCAACCTCTATGGTGTTGAACCCCATTTTTAAAAGGTTCTTTAAAGGCCTAACCCACTTTCACCCACCAATTAGGGAACCGATCCCAGCATGGGATCTGAACATTTGTATTGCCAAGCTCATGGGTTCCCCATTCAAACTCATGTCTTCAGCACCCCTGAAGTATGTTACATGGAAAACAGTGTTTTTAATGGCTATCACTTCAGCCAGACGAATCCGTGAACTTCAGGCACTATGCATTGAGCAAGACATCTCCTTTCACAGGGACAAAGTTGTCCTCAGAACCAACAGGAAATTCCTCCCTAAAGTGGTCTCAGACTTCACCTGAACCAAACTATCACTCTGCCAGTGTCCTTCACTGAACATTCATTCTCTGGTGAACGAAGGTTACATAGTCTTGATGTCAAGAGAGCTTTGAGCTACTACATGACAGCCACTAAGCCCCATAATCAGGACAGGAAGCAACTTTTCCTGTCTTACGGTGTTGGTTATGCCCCCTATTGTCCTACATACACCTCACACTGTATTCCTGGTCCTGTACTGTGATACTGCTATTTTGTACTAACATGGTAGATATGAGCACACATCAGATAAGCATGGGGGAACGGGCAACCCAGCATCTAAAAGGTCCATTTCTCAACCAGATTGTCCAATGTATCCAGTTTTGCTATTCAAAAGTGGGCAAAGAAGCCCCAGCAGGGCTCAGAGCCCATTCCACAAGGGGTACAGCTGCCACTCTGGCAGCCTCTAGGGATGTCCCCTTGGTGGGTATCTGCAAAGCAGCTACCTGGAGAACAGTTCACACATTTACCAAGCACTACAGCCTGGATATGCAGGCTAGGGCTGATGCCAGGTTTGGTACAGCCGTCCTGCAGAGCTTGTTTCCAAAATAGGCTCTGTTTCCGCCTCCAAAGGTATTTGCTTCTTAGTCTGCAGAAGTTAGCAACATTGGAGTATTCCTGGGGTAAGAAGAAAATTACTTACCTTAGTAATCTTGTTTCTCCCATGGGATACTCCAATATTCATAACTCTCCCACCCTATCTCCCCTACCAGAACTAGTGGCTTCTGCACTCCATACTGCATTACTTAAAGGGCATGTATGCCACATTCTGGCTTTCTACTTGAAACTGAGTTTTCAGCTGTTTTTTCTCCCCTTCTGGTGTCTCTGACATAGGGGTTTGTGTTGGTTAAAGTATTTTTCCCTCCATGTGGAGGTTTGTTATGGGAGGTTTTATAGTCACTAATTTATAGAGAATTATTAAATTCTTTTGGGCCCTGTCTTTCCAGGCGTCCGCAAAATCTGAGGGTTAGAATGTAAACAGTTGATAGGTGGTAGCATTTGAAAAAGTGGCATGAGCCAATGATTCTGTCATTAGCACAACGTTCCATCTCTGGTCAGATTTGGCTTAAAGGCACACTGCAGAAGAGTTATGAATATTGGAGTATCCCGCGGGAGAAACAAGATCACTATGGTAAGTAACTTTTTCTTGTCGACAAATGTGATTGCTTTTTTGGTCCATTCTGTGCGAAGGACTGTATTTTTGATATGGTAGTCTAGGAATCTCATAACTGTCGCGGGTTCACTTTGGGATCATTTGGGAGCTCTCAGACAAATTGGGTGTCCTGGAGCTCTACCCTAGGAGAGACGATCTGAGATTGTATGGGCTCCTTGATGGTCCCAAAACTGACCAGTTGGAGGGCTTCTTGGAGATGTTCCTCAAAGTAATACTTGGTCTCCCCACTGCAGAGCCCCTAAACATAGTACAGTCCAACAGAGCATTAACCAAGAAACCAACCATAGAAACATAGAATTTGATGGCAGATAAGGACCACTTGGTCCACTTAGTCTGCCCCTTTTTTCTACCTACTGTAACACCACAGACTCTACTTGATCTCCAGCTTCTGCCTCCCACCCTTTCCTTACCACGAAGGTAAGCATAAGGGAACCTTAGTGGTAAGGAAAAGGGGGGAGAAGCCATAGATCAAGTAGGGTCTGCGGTGTTACAGTAGGTAGGAAAACAGGTAGACGAGGTGGACCAAGTGGTCCTTATCTGCTATCAAATTCTGTGTTTCTGTGGTTGGTTTCTTGATTATTGCTCTGTTGGACCACACTATGTTTAGCGGTACAATCTGATTTTCTCCTAGGGCAGAACTCCAGAACATTATCTGTGAGCTCCTGCTCTCTCTTTAGCAAGTATTTGATGGCTAAATCATGCTGCTTCACCACCTTGGAGGTGTCCATAAGTCCAGCTTCAAGATCCATGGTTTTGTGTGTGACTGAGTCCTCGAGCTGTGTCTGCTACTGCTTTCTCCATTTTTGTCATAGCTGCACTTACTTTTACCCAGTTCTTGAAAGTCTTTATGAAGTCATAGTGAGTGTTTCTTTGCCCTCATCATTGCGTCCTTCACTGTTGGAGCCCAAGGCGGCTGGGGCAGGATGAGGATGACTCATACAGTTGGCCTGATGTTGCAGGGCTTCATCAAATTTGAAGGCTTTAGGTGATCCAAGAGCATGTCCTTTTGTTTGGATTTTGCTAGCATTGTTCCTCTGCACTATGTCTTTGTTTTTTAGGCTGTCTGGGGTGCAGATCAGGACTCCCAGGGGTTGGAGCTGTAAGTTTCACGTACTCGTTAGGAAGAGGTGGAACAAGTCCCAATTGTTATATTTAAAAAGTCTGTGGAAAAAAAACATCTTTTTACATTGAGCTATGGGCCTGGCACTGCTTTACAGGTTTTTTTGAGATTTTATATTTTGTGCGATTTCATTGGTTTTAATTAATATATTAAGTTTGCTGTGTAGATTGTGAGGTACCCAGAGCCCCCAGGTTTGGGTGCCATATAAATAAAATTGCCTTGCCTTACTGGCCCAAAACACAGAAAAGGCCTTTGACTATGTGGAGTGGGGGTACATGCATTAGAACTTCGACCCAATTTGGTGTGGGGAGAGAATTTCCAGAAATGGGTAAGGGTGTTGTATACACGCCCCATGGCTCTGATGATGGTGAATGGGAAGCTTACAGAACTGTTTGAGCTGCAGCAGGGAATGAGGCAGGGCTGCCTGCTTACACCTCTTGTCTATATATTTAACCATTGAGAAGATAGTTGCGGTGCTTATTAATCATTAGAGCATTGGATGGATAGAGCACCCAGGGAAGGGGTGGAACACAAGTTCTCCCTGTTTGTGGGCAATCTCCTGCTATACATTGCAGAGCCAAATAGCACACTCTTAAAAGTGGCAGAAGTCTTGCATGAATATGGGTCACTCTGTGGTCACAAAATGAACTGGAATAAAAGAGAGCTAATGTTTGTAGGGAAGGATCCCCTTGGAAGCACAGAACATATGCCCTTGCAGTTGTGGGTGGTGCAGCATATTAAATACTTAGGCATCATGAACACAAGCAAGTTGTCTAACCTGTGTGAGCTGAACCTGTCCCTGCTGCTGAATACAGTTGGGGGACGGGAGTTAGAAATGGGCAGGCCTGCCACTAATGGTTTTGGGACGGGTCAGCACCACTAAAATATGCATCATTTCCCAAGGTGCTCTATTATCATGCAGGCCCTGCCAATCGGAATCCCTCAAATTTTTTCAAGCAGTTAAATGCCATACCTTTCTGTGGAAGTGCAAGCTGGCATGCATATAGGTGATAGTCCTGCAAGAAATAGTGGTACAAATGGAGCACATCACAGCCACTCTCAGGCTAACTCTAGAGCACTTTACTGATAGACAGGCTAGGCTAAATGGCATAACTAAACCCTCCCAGGGGGGCTGCCAGATGAGGAAGGGCATACAGTATATGGAACTGGATAATACCCCTAGAGTGATGCTCTGTAATTTTAAGGGTGTGACAGTGCCAGTAATATTTGCTGTAAACCAAACCAGACTGCTACCACCTTATGTAAAAATGGGGGGGGGGGGGCGATTCACACACACTGTCATGCCCATTTCTAACTCCCGTCCCCCAACTGTATGTGATACTCCCTTTGTATAACTGCTTGGTGAGGCTGCACCTTGAGTACTGCGTGCAGTTTTGGAGGCCACACTTAAAGAGGGACATTAACCTCCTGGAGAGGGTCCAGAGGAGGGCAACCAAAATGATTTGGGGCTTGGGGGACAGGACCTATGAGGAGAGGCTCGAAGAGCTAAATATGTACACATTGGAAGAGAGAAGGGACCGGGGGGACATGATAGAGGTCTTCAGGTACATGAAGAGGGTAAATAGGGAGGAACAGTCAGGGTGCTTGAAGGAAGGGGCCACTAGAGGGCATGGGTGGAAGCTGGAGGGGGAGATTCAGGGAGAAAGGAGGAGGTGCTACTTCACTGAGAGGATGGTGGAGCCATGGAATGCACTGCCTAGGGGCTGGTGGAGGCAGAGACAGTGGAGGGTTCAAGAGGGGGTGGGACAGGTACAGGGGAAGGGTTCTGGAAGCAAAATCCAATGCAGCAAGAATATCCGGAACTGGGAAGGGAGAAGCCAGAGAAGGCGAGGGGGACAGCAAGGTCAGCACCCAGGGTGGGGGCTGACCAAACGAGCAGACACGAAAGACCGTTAGGCCTATTCTGCTGGCATTTTGGTATGTTAGTATGTCATTTGAATAACATTGTTTAATGAATTTTATGTTGGTCCAAACAGTTAAAAATGATTGCTCCTTACATAGAAACGTAGACTGCGACAGTAGATAAGGACCACTTGGTCCACCCAGTCTGCCCATTTTTGTTATGAGCATGATGTCATTGGTCTGAGGAGCCTGATCTGTAACCTATATTATATGTGAATATACGCTGTAATGCTGTGCTCACTGATCGCACTATTAAATAAAATTGAAATTACAAAAAAATAAATAAAATGATGGTCCTACGAGACCCATTGAGAAAGGGAGGGAGGGATAACATTGCCCCATATCAGGCACTGCTGCTGGGCAGCTCAGTTGTCTTTTATAACTCTGAGGGGAACATCTTAAAGGGGCACTGTCAGCCTTGTACTTCCTTTTATTGCCACAAAACATCAGTGTGCCTCTGTGGACACAGTGATCACATATGGTCCACAGAATACCCCTATATATAACAATCAAGAATTCTTACCAATTTTCTTAGTTTTCACAACATTTAACTTTCCCTTGGGTTCCCCATAAGTACACTGTGCACTGGAAGCAGAAGCAAAATGAGAGCGCGCATCGGACACTGTGCACTGGCACAAACATCGATTTTGCACATGGCCATAATAAAAAGTTAAACGCAACATGTTTTTTCAAATGCTGTACTAGAGTTGCCATTTTTTAACTGAAACCGAGCACTGGGAAAGACGACAGATGCATTTGAAAGGAGTCGCCGAAATCTCGCGCATGCGTGAAAGTGGGACGCTACTGCGCATGCCTGTGATTTGTGTGTCGTCCTGCTTTCGCACATGCGCGAGATTTCAGCAACTCCTTTCAAATGCATTTGTTGTCTTTTCCAGCGCTCAGTTTCAGTTAAAAAGAGGCAACTGTAGTACAGCATTTGAAAATACATGCTGCGTTTAACTTTTCATTATGGCCATGCGCAAAATCGTTGTTTGTGCTGGTGCACAGTGTCCAATGCGCGTTCTCATCTTGCTTCTGCTTCCGGTGCACAGCGTACTTATGGGGAACCCGAGGGAAAGTAAAATATAGTGAAAACTACAAAAATTGGTAGATTGTTTTTATTTATATATATATATGGGGTATTCTGTGAACCATATGTGATCACTGTGTCCACAGAGGCACACAGATGTTTTATGGCAATAAAACGAGGGACAAGGCTGACAGTGCCCCTTTAACTGCAGTGGCAGCAGATGGAGGAGGCGGAGCTAGAAGGCATGACCCTGTTGGAATTGTTTCTTTCTCCTAGTCTGAAGAGGTCATCACCCACATGAACCCATGTATGAGAACAGCGGTACAAATGGAGTCAAGCCCACAGATTAATTCAGCACCCTAGGGGGTTGTTCCCTACAGCAATGTTCATGTGTACATTCAAGTGGCAAACAGGTTGCATGGTATGTGTATACCAGTGGCTGCTTCAGTTAGTGAAAGACCCAGTTATGGTGGGAGACTTATATTGGGGGTGTTGAGGTCATATGAGCATCTGATGTGGCATGCACTGCCTACTTCCTCTTTTATTTTACTGCATATGTTTGTATAGGCAGTCGGAGAGAATGGGTAACGTTGGGGCCCACCTGTCTTCTCCCTCATAGAGAGTGATTGGGTCCCTGCATCCTGGATCCAGGTCCATGTCAGCCTTCTGTAAATTGATCAGGGGCAGGACACCAGAGATAATTGAGGGGTACAGGAGGGTATGGAGTAAGGAACTGGGGGTTGAAGTGACTACCGATCTCTGGAGGCTAGTTGCACAACATGTATTAACATGCACGAGATCAAACGGGCTCAGACAAGTCCAGTACAGCTGTATGCTGTGAACATACTACCTTCTTCAGAAACCACACGGGTTCAAGATGGGGGGCCAACCAGCACTGCCCCAAGTGTGAAATACAACTGGGTACTTTTTTCACACTGTGGAATTGCCCTACATTACAGTGCGTTTGGGGGGATGTGCATAGGTTCATGGTGATTATTTTACAAACCAGTCTCGCCAGATCACCTGGGGCAGTACTTTTGGGGCTGGATCCCTGTGAGAATTGGCAAAGCACCCACCTGTGGAACTTGGCCTTACCCAATACAAAGAAAACCATCACGCAGTATTGGATTAGTAAGGAATCTCCACCAGCTAAGCACTGGTTAAACAATCTGTTGGAGTGTGTGAAACTGCAAAAGGCCCAACATTTGTCTAATGGAGATAATGAGAAATTTCAGAACATCTGGGGACCCCATCCTTGTGGTGATAGAGAAGGGCATTGTAGAGATAAAACCATGCAAACATACGTCTAAACTATTTATTGTAACCCCCCAATATGTTATGGCTATAAGAAGTAATAGAAAATGATAACCTAGTGATAATATAGTTCTTTTAAATTAACAGTGCACCCTCTATTATCTGCTCACTTTGGTGTCAGACAAAATATGGCAGATAATCGACGTTGGTGAATAATGGAGGCAGTGGCAAAATTAGAAACTGGTACAAGACAAAAGTGGGCGGATACTAGAGGGTGGCAGATAAATTGGTGGGGCAGATAATCGAGGAAGCACTGTACTGCAGTTACAACCCATAAACATTCCAACTCTTGTTATCTAACCGCTGGGTTCCATAAGGGTCTGCTGATATTTTGATTCCATGCTATGTACCTGAACCCAAATGTGTAGCTGTCCCATTTCGAATGCCTCAATGAATTACGTATTTGTGTAATGCAATGATAAGAATTGTGTATGTGAATGTTTGTTTATTGAATTTTGGTAACAGGGGAGGCTCACTGAGACCCAGAGGTCCCTTTTCAGGCGTGACGCAGAGCTAATTACAGGCAGAAGATATACACACAGAAACCGGTACAATGTATGCATTCAGCTACAAGGTATTGGACTAGTTACAGGCAACAATATACAGGCAGTAAACATACAAGGCATACCTCCTCCCCCCCCCCGAGGATAGGATAACATAATATATATAGTATATGGTGCATCACAAAATACATCACAGGTAATAATACTGTATGACATGGGTATACAACTAGAGCAAGGCACAGCAGCATAAAATCTCCAAGAATGACATGAGGGAAACACTCGAGATATTGCCATCATTCAATGTAATTTCCCTATGACCATCCTACTCCCTCCCTCCAGGGTGCAGCTAGATAAGTCTTCTGGGCTCTGCTTGTTTACGTGGTAAAATGTGTTTTTAAAAAAATAAAAGCTGTATTTTGAAACTTTATTGAATGTTTACATAACAAAAAGCGTATTGAGGCAGCTCCATTTTAGAGTGGTGACCCAGATGATGGGTCTGTGCATTATGAAGTTTGGAGGCTGAATGTACTTCACTCACAGCACTGATATGAGCGAGGGAAGACCACCACTTCCATTGAAGTTAAGTAAATAGCCAATTCAGGCAGAAAGAATATTGTATTTGAAAAATTTGCCGGGTGCACTGAATTCTGTTTTAACTGATGTATGTCTTACAACAGTAGCACCCCTAATGAAAAAAAAAAAGCTGTTTACATTTTGTGTATGAGCAAGGGTTGAAGCTGCTAATTTTCTGTTTGTTGGATTCGGTTCACCAGAGGGGTTTGGCATGCCCCAACTGCCTCCAGGATGGGGTTGGCAGTTAAGGGCTGCCTGAGAAGTAGCAGAGTCTCCCAGAGATGGAAGATGACTGACTAGGGTGGCACATGGAAGGAGCAGAACTGAGCAAGTTGAAAACAAAGTATATTTACATAAAAAAAAAAAAAATTAGCCTGCATAAGGCAGGTTTTTTGGTCCAGAAGGTATGTTCCTGTTCCCTTAATTTTAGATGAAGTCATAATGCAAGTTAGAGGAAGTTTGTAATTACTTTCTTCATACTGTGGATAAAAAAAAGTATTTTCTTTATAGTTAAGCCAACAAAGCCAAAATGCATCATTTCTGGACCCACCGAAGTCGGAAGAGACATCAGTTTGAAATGTCATTCCAGCGAAGGCACTGCTCCGATGACTTATACATGGGAGAAAACTACTGACACCAGAATACTTCCTGCCTCTTCATCAATGGGTAATAATTTCATACCTGAGGCAATTGTGTGTGTTGGGAGGGGTGTGTGTGTGTGTGTGTGTGTGTGTGTGTGAGTGTATAAATCCTGTTGCAATAGATGTTGCCAGTATTAAAATTCAAAGGAATCCAGATGCAATCATTAAAGAGCAGAAGCACCAAAGATGGGCAGAAAATTTTCATTTTTAAGTCTGTTAATTTTTATTTCTGAAGTATTTATTTTCTGTATTTGCTGTTCAGATTTTCTACCTGATAGTATATTATTAGGTATGATGTAAAGAGCACTACTTTACCTGGAGACTGACCTATCTAACAGTATTTCCTAGATATGTTACCAGAGGAGGCTGACTAAAATGGTTGAGGGGTTGCACGAGAAACCCAACATGTACACCCTGGAAGAGATGAATGAGGAAGGGGACATGATAGAGGCTTACAAGTACCTCAGGGTGAACTGGCTGCAGGAAGAGTCTTTTAAATGGAGGCATGCGGTAAGCTGGGATGTAAGGAAATATTTCATTGAAAGGGTGGTATACACCTGGAACTGACTATCAGCAGAAATAGGGGAGGTGAAAACAGCGGGGGGCTTCAAGCATGTGTGGGGTAGACATAGGGGAGTATCAGTAAATAGGCAGGGAGGGGAGAGGGTTGCTGAACACCATTTAGATTTAGGTTCTGCAGAGGCAAATTAGCTGGGGAACATTTGGGCAGACTGAAAGTCCAGTGGTCCTTTTCTACTGATAAATGCTATGTTTCTGTGTTCCTCTTTATACCTCATCAGTATTGTGACATGCCAAGTGACCAATCTTGCAGCAGGTGAACAGCTCGTTTTGGTCAGTTGTGATGTCAGGGATGGTACCATTATAAGGCTGATGCGTTCTGGAGTCTTCACCTAAGGAAGGAGGAAGACAGGCTGGAGGCAGTATAACATAAGGTGACCAGAAAGATTCGAGCCAGCAGGGCAGATCTTACGAATATCTGCTCAAAACACTGAACATGTACTTCCTGGAGGCCAGACGAGGGAGGGGAGATATGATGGGAGAACTTCAGGTTTCTGAAATTCCTCAAAGGCATGAACAAGATAAACTGGGAGGAACTGTTTAGCATAAGTAGCAGATCAAGGACATGGGGGTATAATTGGAAACTGATGGGGTGTTCAAGAGGGAAGAGAGTTTTATTTACAAAAAGGGTGGTAGAGCTGTGGAACAGCCTGCCAGCTGATATGGGAGGTGCAAAACCATCCATAGTTTCAAACACGGCTGGGACGAAGTGAAGAGCTAAATGGTTGCTTAGGGTGGTAGTGGTAGCACAGGGATCTTGGTAGTGGGTAGTGTGGTGTAGAAATCTGTGTAGACAATAGGTCCCAGGTTTAAGGTTTTATGGGCAGACAGGATGGACCAGTGCAGGGGATGAAAAATCCCCAAGTCCAACGTCCGGGACGCTTTTGTGCAGCAGCAGGACTTGAACTTCACAATGCTGTGAAGTCTGATGGACTTGCTGTGTTTCCTGCTGCTCCACGTGCCACGTGGTGTCACTGTGCACGTCTCACAGAACTCCCCACAGGGCAACACCTCTCTCCTTCAGCTAAATCCAGGCTCAGGAATGCGAAAGGGGGTGGGGAACAATGAGTGCAGCATGAATGTCTCCAGCCCAAGAGCTCCAGGAACAAGGGTTGGGGTTATGGCAGCATCCGAGAACTTCACCTGTCGGCAGCACATCAGCGGTCTCGCGGGAGTGATGACACCAGGTGAGATCAGCCACAGGAGATCACATGTGTGACAGTCTACGATCAGGTGGTCTGTGGCTGATCTGCACTTGTGTGGGAATTTTCAAGTGCACCATCACTCCGGAGCTGCCCATTGAACTGAACAAACGTGCTGCCATTGAGTCGCCTGAGATTTGTGCTCTAACTCTATTTCTCTATACAATCCCCTATCTCATAAAAACTTGGGGGCTTCCTTTTGATGAAAGATATTATTCTTGGGACAAACTTTTATTTTTCTGACGATTAGTAGCTGAATTACAGATTTGTGAACTGTAGAGCACTACGTAGTTGAAACTAAGGGCTTATTTTCCCGCTACAACAGGGAGTTAAAAAAAAGTGTTACCGCCTTCAGTTCTATTTAGTGAAGTAAATAGCATATGGGTGTTTTAGGCAGAAAATAAAGGCTGCAACAAAACGGGATTTTCTAGGAGACAGTCACTCCTGGCCTTCAATTTGTTATAGGTCAAACTAGTAGTGGGTTGCAGAAAAAGAATCTGTGACCTTATTTTTCTGTGCTCTTAGCCCTGCAGCAAGCACCTTTAGTTTATGTGAGTTCCACTCTTTCAGCTGCCGCTGTGGTGCAGAGGTGGGCTATTATCCACACACAGTTACTTCAAAGAACAGTGCTTAATTAACAACTGTGACTTTAAGCAAAGTTTTAAATTAATTTGTAGCTGAATTTGGTAAATAGACTGCAGCATAGCAAGTCTGTAGACAGTTATTCATAGCCAATTATACAGTCATTATTCTGTGCTGAAGCAAGCCAAGTTATCTGACTGTCAAACCAGAGATAAGTCAAAGTACAGTCACTACTATATAATTGAGACATTAGAGTACAGTCACTAATACTCAGGGCTGAAGCAAAGCCTATTTTAAGAGAAAAGTCAGCGTTAAAACTGTGACTAAATATTTTTTCAGGGCTGATTCAACAAAAAGTCTGCGCCACTCTGACTATATTTTGTTTGAGACGAAAGTCGGAGTACAGTTAAATATTTTTCTGGCCTGAAGCAAATCTGTGTTACTGTATCTAACAGTCAAATCCATTTAGTTTGAGACAGAAGTCTGAGTACAAGTCAAATATTTTTCTGGGCTGTAGCAAAGCCTGTGTCTATATTAGTTTGAGACAGAAGTCACTACAGTCACTAAATATTTTTCTGGGCTGAAGCAGAGCCTGTGTTGTCTATTAGTTTGAGACAAATTAGTCACTACAGTTACTATTTTTCTGGGCTGAGTAACGCAAAGCCTGTGGCGTCTGACTAATATTAGTTTGAGACAGAAGTCCCTACAGTTACTAAATATTTTTCTGGGCTGAATCAAAGCTTGCATCATATCAGTGTGTCCAACAGCCAGATCTATTACTTTGAGACAGACTCGTGAAGAGTTACAATCACAAAATATTTTTCTGAAGTTATTTGTGTGTCACTGAAATCACAAAGTTTGCAGAAGCACACCACTTTTCCCTTGTGTGATAAATAAAACATTTCATAGTGTCACCCCTTAGCGTCATCTCGTGCCATTGTCAGTCGTTCAGTCAATTGTGTTGTGTCTGTCTGCCCTAACTTGCTAACCTAAGCCAATATTATTTCTGGGCCATAATAGTGTCTCAAGTGTGTTTCCATTCTTGCTCATTAAAATAAACATTTCTAATACAAAAACTAGTCTTCTTACCCCTAGAGCAGTTTCTCACGGCAAAAATTAGCTTATTAAAATTTGGTTTCTCAAAATGTGGTGGAGCAAGTACTAGTAGTACTAAGACATCCAGTTCTGCTGAACGTAAAAGTTCTGACGATGGCCTTACCAAGGATCAAAGATAAGACAGAGAAAAAAGGGTCAGGAATTTCCATCCTGAATGGAAAAAAGGATTTCCATGGCTGGATTACAATGAAGAAAAATCTGTAATGTACTGCATATACCGTAAGGCCTACCCCCCAAATCTGTGACCCTAACTCAGCTATGGTTAAAGGTTCAGGAGATCTTAATTTAGACTCCATGATTTGATGAGGGAACACATCAGTTGCACAAAACATTACTTAAAGGTTACTGCTCAAGTACCATCCATTTGTCTGTCAGAAACTGCTCTGGGTCAGTCCTTTCAAAAAAGATACATGACGCCAAAAGAACTTGAGAAGTACAACATTTTATTTAACTCTGCATACACTGTGGCAAAGAACGGGAAACCTTTTTCTGATTTTGAAATGATTTGTGAGAGCCAGCGTAAAAATGGTTTAAATGTTGGCAACAACTACATGAATATAGCAGGCTGCCGTTTGTTTGTGGACAACATAGCTAAAACAATATGTTCAGCAATAACTGACGAGGTCAAAAATGCCTCCTTTTTGAGCATTCTTGCAGACGGAAGTACAGACCACTCCATTATTGAACAAGAAATTGTCTACCTGAGATGTGTAGGTGCTGTTTGCCAGTCACACACTTAATATCTGTGGTACCACTTGAAACTGCAAGTGCTGAGGGTGTATTTAATGCTGTTGAGAAAGCTTTACAGTCAGTGGATTTGCCATTACCAGAACTGACGGGCAATTCACATCCAGCACTTGTATGTGCTGATTTCGAAGGTGCAGCAGTTAATCTTGGTGAATGAACTGGAGTCATTACTAGACTCAAATCACTTTTACCAGATGTTATTGGCATTCACTGTGTTGCCCACAAACTTGAGCTTGCCATTTTGGATGCAGATAAACATTTCAAATGCATGACCAAATTTGAAGAGTGTTTAAAAGGCATTTTTCAGTTTTCATTTTTGGTCTCCAAAGCGAAGGAGAGAACTTTAAAGAAATCGCTGAAGTTCTCAATGAGCATCTTGCACATTTCACTGCTGTAAAGCAAGTCAGGTGGCTAGCAAGCAAAGAGAGAGCAGTTGCGGCATTAGAAAAAACCTGGACGTTGTGACAGTGCACCTGGAGCACAGATTTGTGGATAGCAGCAGGGCAGAGGATGCTAACAGAGCTAAGGGGTACCATAAGGAACTGACCTCTATGCATTTCATTAAAGTTCTTTATTTATTTATTTTTGGCAGTTGTTGCTAGATTATCAAAAACTTTACAGTTGACAGACTACTTAATTGTTGAGATACCAGAACATATAGAAAAAGCCATTCTGCAGCTAGAAGCACTTAAAAATACTCCTGGAAAATATCTTAAAAAATTCCAGGAACAGTATAATGCAGAAGAACGTATGTTTGGCAAAACAAAAGTTCATGGGACACCGGGAAGTGAAGCTGAACTTCACACATTTAACGATACTGTCACGTACATCCAGAACAGGTTTGGTGTTCTCTCAGAGAAACCTTTGTCTTTACTTCAGATTTTGAATTATCACAACTGGCCACTGGAAAAGGAAGATCTAGCAACATTTGGCAATGCTGAACTAACTGAACTCATCACGGGTGGCCCTTTCTTTTCTCATTTCTCTGAACTCGATAAAGATTCTGCTATAGATTAGTGGGTGCAGCTGAAGTTGTACCTTTCTCGATTCCGAACCAAACCTCTTATAACTATGTACTAGTTGTGTTACAAATGAAAATTGCTAAAGTGGTCCAGACTCCGCAAAGGGCGCAATGCAAAAGCTAATTAAGATTCTGCTCACGATTTCCCCTTCCACAAGTGAATGTGAAAGATGATTTTCAAAAGCTAACTTCATTAAAAATAAATTACTAACAACGCTGACACGACAGTCTTTCGAGAATCCGCTGCTTGTGATGACTGCAGGACCATCAGTCTCTGAATTTGATCCACTGCCATCAATTAAGTACTGGCTTGACAGTAGTCTGGGTACTGTCCATTCCTCCGGTCACAAATGTCCATCAAAAGAAGAAAATTAGCCTGAAGCAAGCTGCAGTACTACTGCTCTCTTATAATAATCTCTGCCTCTCTGTAACCTTTTTATGACTGTCACTGGAGCATCCTAAGGGGGAAAAATAATTATTTTTTTCTGTAATAATACTGTACATCGCTGAAGAATGTTGTGACTTACTGGATCCTGATATGGACTTGCCCCAAAAATGTAGCATAAGTCCTGGACTTATGCATCCCCAAAAAATTTTCAACCCCTGCCAGTGGTCTTTTTCTGCTGTCACTGTCTGTTTCTGTGTATTGGGAGGAATAGAACTAGCAATGTAAGCTTCCTGGTAGTGTGCTGGTCCATACATCACATCACATGTCATCAGGTAAAAAATCTAATTGACAAAAGGGGAAAGAAAAAATGAAATCGGATATATGAAGTAATAGTTTACTACTTCTGAAAATCATACATTTTGGTCTGTACACTAGCTCTTTAAAGCAGCCATATTTGTTAGTAGTGAGATGTTTTCTCCATATCTTTATTTCTGTAGTGCTCCACATTGTCAGTGGGATTCATTACTAATGGGTGATGTGCACCCCTGCTAGGGGAAATGGCACAGCCCAAGGCTATAATCATCATAGAACCCTGGGCACTTGAACATTCCAGACAGCAGAAACTCTCCGCTCTGCTGTGCCATTGAAAGGGAAACAACTTGAAATTTCTCTGAAGAAGGAAAAGACTTTCCTTGCTGTACTGTTCGAGGCTGCAGTTCTGCATAGCAGGTTGAGGCTACAGTGCCTGGTGAGAGGGAGTACCACTAAATTCTGAATCATGCCTGTTAAGCTGCAGTGTTCCAGTTGACTAACCTGTCCTCCCCCCACTTCCACTGTCTGTGTTTGGATTGGTGGGGGTCACATCTACCACAACTATTCAGTGGTGTTTGTCTTTTATGAGGTCTCCGTTTTTTTCTCCTGTGTGTAAACAAAAAAAAAAGGGGGGGGGAGGGTGAGGAAAAGCCATGGTACCCCAGTTTAAGTACCTGTTCTGGGTTTTTAGTTCAGGGTGCTCCCTGTGTGTCCCTTCTGTCTTTGAGGCGTCAGTTCTGCTTCCTTCCCCCAAGGCCAATAGGGTGGAGTTTTTTTTTTCTATTTTTCAGTTTTCCTCTGTGGCCTTTATTGTTTTTGCAGGTACTTCAATGTTTTTAATGTGAGGGGTCATTTACCCCTGAAATCTCTCCTCTGTGTTGCTGCTTATATTAAGGAAAAAAAAAGGAAACGGGAGAGAGGAAACATACTCTTAGGCATCAGAGTCTTCTAAGCAGTTTCTTTTTTGGGGGGTTCTCTTGCCACAGCTTGTATGGAGGTTTTCTACAGCTCCATTGAGCTGCACTGCTTTCCCACTGTTTTCAGAGCCCTGTCTGTTGGGGTCATGCCATTTTTCTCCTCTCAGAATTCCTCAAAACTTCAAGCTCTTTTCGCACGCCTGTACGTGGGCGTGTGCCCCCTCTGATGTCACACAGTCATGATGTCATGCACATGCACTTTCTCATGAGCACATGCATGCCAGCACCCTTCTCTAGTGCTAGACGTGGCAGCTGTGTGTCTCTGCAGTTCCAGCTCAGCTGGCTGGCATGATTGTTTCTCCTTCAGCCGTTTGTTTCTAGGCTGATGGATCGCAGCAGTATTCCTCAGCTTTCCAGCACTGAGTTTTCAGATAGTGTTTTTGTTTTTTGGCACCATCGCTTACTGGAGACCTAGTGTTTGAGATGTAAGACCTGCAAAAGCATAATAAAATCCTCTCTTCTGGGTTCCTGTTGCCTCCGTTGTGTTACCCAAGCTAATGCATCTCTTACAGTTCCCCACAATTGGAATTCCAACTTGGGGGAGTGCACCTGGTGTACCAACTGGCAGTGGCAAAGCAGAATTGCGTAAATCTTTGTTGTTGCTCTTAGAGCTTTTCGTCCCCGATGTTATGCAGGACATCCCATCAGACGCACCCAGCCCAAAACTGGGCACACTTCAGGTCGGGGGCAGGGGGGTATATAAGCACGTACAGTTGCGCTGGAGCTGGACAAGGCTGCTAATATGGATCTGCAGGCAGACCCCGACCCTGACCATATAGAAACATAGACTTTGACGGCAGATAAGGACCACTTGGCCCACCCAGTCTGCCCATTCCCCTACCTATTGGATAAGCTGCAGATCCTAGTTAACCAACAGCCTACTTCCTCCTACCCCCCCCAGTATAATTGACTTATTTTTTTTGTTTAATCTTTATTTATGGATGTGTCATTCTAATTAAAATTTCTGCACAAATTTGATATGTTCATGCTTCAGTAATATTTTATCAACACTTCATATACATATAAAAGGTGCACATAAAATATACCGCATTGAGAACATTTTGGTCTCCAACTTTCAACATTAAATAAAACAGCAGGCACTTCTATGTTATAGACACAGGAAGCGTAGTTACTACACTATGTGGATATAATACTTCTACCTTAACAGATATACAGAAATTGGAAATGAACGGGTATTTGAGTTTCTCCATCTGGCATTTATAGAAAAATACTCTTTAGTTTCCTTCTACACATTTTCATCTCAATCTTTATATTTTTAAAAATTCATTTATGTACAGTAAAATGGTGTTATGAATTCCTGAATATATTATTTGCGTGTGCGTGTGTATGTATGTATGTGTGTGTGTGTGTGTATATATATATATATATGTGTGTGTGTGTGTGTGTGTGTATGTGTATGTATATGTATGTGTGTGTGTATATATATATATATATATATATATAATATACACACACACATACATATATATATATATATATATATATATATATATATATATGTATATATATATATAATATAGTACATGTTTCTTTTTTAAATATTTTTTTAGGGCACTGCAATATACTAGGTAGCAAATAAAGGATATTTTTTTGTACTGGCCAAGAGTTATGACCTAAACATCAAATTACATTTCCCAACTTGGCCTGCAGTCTTTCAAAACCAGGTACTTAAGTTGCGTTACAGGTGGACGTCATCACACAAGCATATTGCAAGTAATTTAGCAATATCCAAATTATCCAACCACTTCTAGTTCACCCGTTTAGTGCCAGGGAGGCAAGAACCCAACTAGTCACAGTGTTGACAGAAACCTTCAAGTAAAGAGAAACTTTGGAAGATTGAAGGGATAAAAACATTAGCAGCCAGTTCTCTGTTATAGACTATAGAACCTTTTGCCTGCTGTCGTAGGCAAGTGTTCAAAAACGGTTTACTAGATAGTGAAAATGTACAGTTTCAAATAGAAACACACCTTCAAATAGAATTCAAACCCAGAATATCAACTTTTACAAATTCTGAAATACTGTCAAATTATGCAGGCCCAACAGTTCAAAGTATGTTGCTGCTTTTAACCTGAAAATTAAAAACTGCATTATGATCCTTATGCTACTGCCTCCCAAAACTGCTTAGCTTCATGACAAAATGGCAGACTGGAATACAGAACAGGTATACCCAACAATGCTGGCTATCCCTGAATTTTGATTTAAGGCCTAAATGCATGTGCAAAATGATTTTCCAGCAACTGGGGCAATGCCCAGTTCCTGCTTTCAGCAATTTAAGTCTGGATTCTGCAGTTTTGACCAGATTGTAATCATCACTTGAGGGTTTCTATGTACCAACATTAAATTTCTGTAAATGCATATATCATTCCTGTATTTCTCTTCTATACCAAACGTTCTGAAACCTTTGTGTTTCTCTGGAGCAAGACCACGTTTTTTAAGGCATGTTCCAACATAGATGCCAATAGGATACAGTAGAATGTGCTGCGATGCATTGTAAAGTCTTTGTGCTAGTTCTCCAGAGTAAAGAACGCCACCACCTTCTGCATATGGAGGGGGTGCTAAGTACCTTCATATATACTCTGTGGGATATAGTATTTACATTTTTTATTTCAATGGGGTCCTGCATCTTTAATTACATCACCTATGAATAACTGTCTTTGACTTTGTTCTTTGTCAAGTTTTTGAAGTATTCCAGGATATGGTAGGTATTTCCAAAACATCATCCCCTTTAAAACTAAACTTTAAGGCAGGATGTGGTAACCCCTTTAAGAAGTACTGTAGAACCTCTTTCACTGTTAAGTTAAAGTATCCTTAAAATCCCCCAAAAGAATATCCTTATGCTTTTCACTTTCAAATTGCAGGATGTCTGAAGGGTTAGGAAAACTGTCTTCCGGTGGCATCTGCCCAAACAAAAATACCCTCACAACTGTCATATTACCTATCTTCATCTCTCTTCCCTACATTTCCCGTATTGCTTGTCTCCTATCAAAGTGTAGGATGAGCGATTTTATAGCCAGCAGCAACAAGGGTGTATGATTGCATTTATCTGGCTGGTCTATTAGGGAATAATTTCTACATCTTAGGTACCATAGAAAGTCTTGAAACCGATCTGGTAAGGATTTAAAATCTTTAACTTCAGATGTGACTGGAGGATCCGCATCACAGGAATTTAAAAGGCTAGCATTATTAAGTAGATTCTCTTCCACAGTTGTGTTGGCTAGTAAAGCTAGAATAGGATTATGGAGATCCTTTAGTTTCTGTTATTCTTGATTCCAGCAAGCTTCAAGACTGACTTTGGTGACTTTAACGATTTCCAGAATCATAATCCAGGGATCATCACATGATGTTTTGAATCCTTTCCCTGTTTACTGTTTCTTGAAACTTCCACAATAAAATAAACTAGGAAATTTATCACCATCATAATCAACAGCTTCACTCGTCTCTTCCCAACATTCATTTCTCATACCTGAGGCGTCGCCAGTGATGGGTGTAAAGAGAAGGTGGCCAAGCAGGAGGAGTTGGTAGGTCTTTCTCCGAAGAGGCAATCGGATTGTCAGACTGTCCACCGTCATCTTCAACGGTTTAGACTAGAGCTTCCCCTCTGCCACCTGGGCAGGAGGTGACGCCATGCTTTCCCCGATCCTGCACAGCTTTTGTTTTCGTCCAGCCGTTCTCACCTTTCTTTCACCAGCAGCATTCTTCAAGTTGCCTTATGTTTGTCTCGTATATTCTTGAATTCCCAAACTGTTTTTGACCCCATAACCTCCTCAGGAAGGCCGTTCCATGTGTCCACCACCCTCTCTGTGAAAAAATGCTTCCTCACGTTGTCCCTGAGCCATCTCCTCTCTATCTTCAAACTGTGTCCCCTTGTTCTTGCACTTTTTTTTCTGAAAGATGCTACCCTCTTGAACATTGTTGATTCCCTTGAGGTACTTCAAAGTTTCTATCATGTCCTCCCTCTCCCTCCTTTCCTTGAGGGTATACATAGTAAGCTTATTTAGTCTCTCTTCCTATGGTTTCTGGTGCAGACCCTGTACCATTTTAGTTGCCCTCCTCTGGACTGTTTCCATCCTGTGTCCTTATGTAGATGGGGTCTCCAGAACTGCATGCAGTACTCCAGATGGGATCTCACCAACTGTCTGTACAGAGGGATGACAACTCCCTGTTTTCTACTGGTGATGCCTGTCCCTATGCATCCCAGTATCCCCCAGCCCTCCTTACTGCCTTCTCACATTGCCTCAATCCTCTGTGCCACTGGGCCGGCTCCAGAGCTTTAAACTTGTGGGTTATGACCTAGGGCAGCTTTATTCTCCTGGATTCGGAGGGGGTGAGCATTTTGCAGTTGGTATCCATAGCCACCTTCTTAGGGGATGCCATGGTGGAGAAATTACGCATGTCAGCTCGTTCCACTTATCACATTGTGCCCACAGTGTGGGGCATGTGGCTTCGACAGTGGGTCACTGATCAGGCTTCAAAGACCAAGCTGTTTAACTTAGCCTTTAAGAGAGGCTTGTTGTTTGGTTCTGGCCTGGATGATATTTCAAAAGATATTCAAGAAAAAGGGCCACCTTCCAGTGTCAGATCAACAGCAAAAGGCAGGTTCGACTCCAGAAGGTGGCTGACAGAGACAGTATTGAAGGGGTTTTCATGCCTTCCGGAACTTTGAGAGCCAGAGAAGTAAAGGACCCTATTCTGGTATCAAGAGCAATAGTAGCAGAGGAGCCCTTGCCCGAAGATGCAATGGAGGCCCAGGGCAAAAAGCAGGCACCTCACATTGAGGGTACCTGGGCCTGTTTTCTGCCTCTCTTCCCTTGGGGGAAGACTGCACAGGTTTTACACAAGATGGGCCCAGATAGCATCAGATGCTTGGGTTCTGGAAATTCTTGCTTTGGGTTATGCAATAGAATTTTCAACCATTCCCTCAATGGGGCATTTTTTGCTGTCCCTGGTACCAAAGGACCACGTGAAGAGGCAAACGGTATTGTAGACACTGAACTACCTTACACAGATGGGGGTGATTGTTCGATGCTTCCAAGCTACAAGGCCAGGGATTCTACGTGGTTTATGTTGTAATTCCCAAGAAGTCTGGGGGTTTCAGGCCAATTCTGGATCTTCAACAGCTAACTCACCACATGACCTTCAAGATGGAGTCCTTATGTTCAGTCATCCAGGCTGTCCTGCTGGGTGATTATCTAGCATCCATAGATCTGAGAGATTCATATCTCCATATTCCCATCTGGCAGTCTCATCAGAGGTTCCTCAGGTTCACTGTCCTGGGACAACACCTTCAGTACAGGGCGCTCCCATTTCAGCTGGCAGCAGTCCCCAGGGTTTTCTCGAAGGTGCTCATAGACCTGGTGGCTCAACTCCAACAGGAAGGACATCATGTCTATCCCTGCTTGGACGCTCAAGCGCCGTCTGCACCATTGGTGAGGAAGTTAATGACCAGAACTGTGGAGGTTTTGGAGTTCCATGGTTGGGTGGTGAATCGGGAGAAAATCTCTCTCGAATTGTCATAGACCCTGGAGCACCTTGGAGTGGTGTTCAAGATGGCCATGGGGAAGGTCTTCCTCTTGCCAGGTAGGAAGGAGACCCTGATCTTTTTTGAGGCTATCCCTTTCAACAGGTTACACGTATGGAACTATTGCCGCCAGGCACTAGGACCACTTGGAATCTTTTTTGCTAGCAGTCTTCTAGGGGCCACTCACAACAACATTACACTATATAAATGGGGGCAGTCTTGCGCCGCCCTCAGTTCTTTTTTTTTGTCTACCATTCTCGCCAGGCTCCATGGAGACGCCGCCACTTCAGTTGACTGCCAAATCTTTGATTTTCTTACTTTTATTTTTCTTACCCTAGTAATCACTTTATTTTAAAGTGATTAATGCTTTTGTCTATGCTGACTGACTCAGTGAAACTCTTCCATTATTGCGAGTGTGGTGGAAAAATGTATGACGATGACTACCACGATGCCTGCATTAGCTGACTCAGAGAGGCCCACAACGTTAAGGCCTGCAAGATCTGTCTCCACTTCAACCAGGCTACCCGATGATGCCGACTGAAAGCCCTGCAGTCTTTCCTCCTGGAACAGAAGCTAGCCAGAATAGAGAGAGAGCGCTCCAGGCGAGAAGCTGCTCCATATTGCCGATCCCATCAATGGGCTCCTACTCTTTGAAGGCCCAGGACAAATCATCAGGGAGGCACAAGTACCGGGAGAGGGAAGCACATGCACCAGGAGAGGGAGTAGAGTAAGAAAAAGTCCCCCGATATGCTCTGTCGTCATTCTGCTTGGCGCCAGCCGCTGCAGCGTCATTGTCTACTTCAAACAACATGAAGTCTTGCTATATTATGACTAATGCAGTTTGTCCCACCATTAGAACTGCTCCGGAGGTGAAAGAGTTAACTTCCATGCAGGGCATGGAACTTAGAGCTCGAGCTCGGTTAGAGAAGCTCTGTCAGGGATATTTCAAACCGAAACTGTCAGATTCTTTACTCCGCCTCACTGAACAGTCGCTCCGTAGATTCCTCCTGCTGCTCGGTTCATTTTCTCGGTTTAAAGAGTTTTTTCTCGGTTAAATTCAACCACGATTATCATTATTTTAACCGCAAACCGATCGGTTCAAGCTCTGTCTATGGTATTGTAAGTAATAGATAGGTTTTCTGTGTGGAACTTGTAAATGTTTATCGGTTCGGTTTGAACCAATCAGATTGTATTTAAACTTCATTCTGAAGCTTTTTAAGGCTTGTTAGAGTGCGGTTCCCGGTTCTTATCGGTTCTAAAAAAAACGGATTTCATTACGGTTTTTTCCACGACCCGTGACACGGTTGGGAACCGATAAGGGTGTCTTGCCTGGCACTGGCGAAAAAAAGGGCAAGTTTTTGGTTAGGCTGGCATTATGTCTGAGAAACCCCAAAGAAAACCCGGGCCTACTGGGTTTCAACACTGTAGTGTTTGTGGGGAAGCCTTTGCCAAGGCTGACCCACACACCACATGTGTTTATTGTCTGGGGTTTGACCACCCCAATGCAGACTTCCAGATTTGCAAGAATTTCCTGCAGCTACCCTAGATAAGAGAGTTGGTAGGCTCAGGGAACGAGAGGCCAAAAGTCCGCTGACCCGATGGGACAGCCCGGTTCGGTGCCAGCCGAACCGAGGAGTGCCCTCTGACCAGGGCCAGACTTCCTCGGCAACGTGAAGCTGACTCTGAGGAGCCAGTTCCAGCAAAGAGAACTAGAAAGTCAGCAGGTGTGGAGTCAAAATCCCTTCTCCAACTGCTGCAGAGATAGCCAGGGCAATACAGATTGTCCAGTCACTTTCCCGAGTTCCGTCCGAACCGCCACTATCTGGCAAAAGGTCGGTTCGGTCGGTTCCACTGGTTCAAGAATATGATATAGAGGTTTTATGAACCAGAGGAGGGAGGATGATTATGAACAGTGTGAATGTGACTTTGAAAGTCTGGATGTGCCCATTGAACCGGACATCTCCCCAGACAGACCTTTAGGAGAATCTCCCCCTAGGCTTGCTGAGTCCCCTTCTCATTTTCTGTTTTATAAAAAAGTTGCTGAAACCCTCCAGCTTCCTTTAGAGGAGGCTGTGGATGAGCAAGAGGAGCCTGACTTGGTAGAGATGATGGATATCCCAGAGTCCAGGAGATTGTCTATTCCTTTACATAGATCTTTAAGGAAACAAACAATAAAAATTTTAAAAGCTCCTAATTCTGTGCCTCCTCTGGATAAAAAGATGGACAGGAGGTACACTTTGTCAGGTCCTGATACAGAATTTCTTTCACAGCAATGCAGCCATGTTGGGGTAGTTCAGGCTGCAGCCTGTGATAAAGCTAATTCCCCTGGCTTCACATCCTCCTGACAAGGACTCAGGAAGATTGATGCCATGGCTAAAAACAATACATGGCAGCGTCTTTGGGACTCAGACAAGCAAACTATATGGCTTATGTTGCGAGATACCAAAATCTAGATGGGATACTGTCATGGCTTTAGCTAAACAGGCCCCTGGCCAGCTTGCAAGGAGCTGGAGCAGGTGGCTGCTGATGGTATTGAGGCATCTAAGGTGCAATTTCATGCTGCAGTGGATTCTAATGATGTATCCTCTAGAGTCATGGCTACATCTGTGGCTTTTCAGTGGATTGGCTTGGCTCAGGTGTACTACTTTGTCACAGGATACCCAGTCTAAGGCTATGGATTTTCTGTGGTGGGAAATTCTCTGTTTGGGAGCAGACAGAGAATTATATGAAGAAATGGATGAATATAGAACCACTTATAGGAGTGCACAAGCCAAGGAACGGCAAGCCACCTCAGAGGCAGCCCCCAGGGGTAGAGGCAGGCCTTTTACCAGACCCAGGCCGCCTCTTCGGCTTATGTTCAGAAGGGATTCTTCAGAGGAGAGAGGCAGGCGGTACAAGCAGGCCTGCTCCCACCCCTCAGCCTAAAGCCCCTGCCAAACAGGCATCCTGATGGGATGCCCAGGGCCGGTTCTCCATTACCTGTAGGGGGCAGGCTGGCTTACTTCGTCCAGGACTGGGAGTCTTTAACATCAGACAAGTGGTCCTGGAAGTAGTAAGCCAGGGTCTGGTTCTCAGCTTCAAAAAATTTCCAAAGATGAGAATCAGATCTTTTCCACCTGCAAACCCTCTAGAGACTCTTGCCTTGGAAACAGAAGTCTCAACCCTCCTGGCTCTCAGAGCTCTAGAAAAGGTTTCTCCCGTACACCAGGGCAAGGGTCTGTACTCCAGGTACTTCCTTACCCCAAAAAAGACAGGAGTGGCGGCGGCCCATCCTGGACTTAAGATATCTGAACAAGCACCTTTTAAAACTAAAATTCAAAATGGTGATACTGGGAATGATTTTACTCTCCCTAAGGCCAGGGGACTGGCTAGCTTCCCTGGACCTCAAGGATGCCTACTTCGATGTTCTTATCAGAAGCTCCAACCGAAAGTACCTCAGATTCGAACTGCCCTCAGGCCATTATCAGTTCAGAGCAATGCCCTTCGGCCTTACCTCTGCCCCAAGGGTATTCACAAAATGTCTGGCAGTAGCAGTTGCTCATTTAAGAAGGCAAAAGATTGCCATCTTTCCCTACCTGGACGACTGGCTCATTGTGGGTCAGTCTCAGACCATGTCAAATCACACCTGCAAGTTACCCAGCAGCTGCTTACCTCTCTGGGCTTTCTTCTCAATCTTCCAAAGTCAGTTCTGGAACCTGTCCAGGTACTCACCTTTATAGGTGCAGAACTGGACACAAAGCAGGCCAGAGCCTTCCTTCCCTAGAAAGGGTAAGGACCCTGGTGGCCCTGGCCTCATCCTTCACTCTGCAGGTTCTCGGCCAGCAAGGCATTTCCTGCAGCTCCTAGGACACATGGCTGCTTCCACAGCTGTAGTGCAAGGAGCAAGATTTCAGATGAGGGACATTCAGTTCCATTTGAGAGCCTTCTGGTCTCAAAGAAGATTCCCTATCCAAGTTAATCCCAGTGACTCGAACCTGATCCAGGCCCTTCAGTGGTGGCAGGATCAGAGCAATCTGAGACAAGGGGTGCCCTTCATCCCTCTATCTCACTCCTTGACCTTACTACAGATCGTCCCTCTTGGGATGGGGGCTCACATGGGCAACCTCTCCACCCAGGGTTGTGGTCCCTCAGGAATCTCTGCTCCACATCAATCTGTTGGAACTCAGAGCTGTTTTTCTAGCACTTCAGGTTTTTCTGCATCTGTTCAGAACAAGGTGGTACAGGTCAGAACAGACACCACTACAATGTGGTACATCAACAAACAAGGGGCACTCGTTCTTGACCTTGTGCACCGAGGCAATGAAGTTGTGGTCTCTGGCTTATTCCTGAACACTTCCTCATAGCAGTTCACCTCCCAGGCAAGGACAATGTCCTGGCAGATGCTCTCAGCAGGATTTACCAGGGCCATCACGAATGGTCACTGGATCCCTAGTACTGGGGATAGTTTTTGCCAGATGGGGCACCCTCAGATAGATCTTTTTGCAGCCCCAGACAGTCAACTTCCACCTTTTTGTTGCAGGCCCCCAGTGTTGGGCTCAGTCCCCCTGGATGCCTTTCTCCTCGATTGGGAAGGGAAGTTTCTCTATGCCTTCCCCCCTTCCCTCTCCTGTTCAAGGTGCTAGTCAAAATCAGATCTCAGCCCTGCAAGATGATCCTGATTGCTCCAGACTGGGCCAGGCAGCCCTGGTACCCACTCCTTCTGTCCTTAGCAGTCCATCTTCCCCTGTGTCTCCCCAGGAACCACAGTCTGTTAACCTGTGCCCAGGGGAGAGTCTGGTATCCGAATCTCAAATCCCCTTAACCTCAAGGCCTGGCTCTTGAGGAGTTAGTGTTGCTGATCTACAACTTTCTCAGGGTGTTCTCGAAATCTTGAAAGCTTCTAGGAAGCCTTCCACCAGGGCTACCTATAACTCCAAGTGGAAAAGGTTTTCCATATGGTGTTCTGGGAAGCATATTTCCCCGGAATCTGCCCACTGTTTTGGACTATATGGTCCATCTTAATTCTTTGGGACTGAGACCAGCTACCCTGAAAGTGCATTTGGCAGCTGTCTCTGCTTTTATTTCAGCAGGGAAGCCCTCTTCTCTTTCTGCTCACCCTGTATTTTCCAAGTTTTTAAGGCATTGCTTCATACCAATCCACCATTCAGGGACCCTGCCCCTGCCTGGGATCTTAATGTTTGCATTGCTCAGCTGATGCAACCCTCCTTTGAACCTCTGTCTTCGGCAGAGCTTAAGTATTTGACTTGGAAAACTGTATTTCTAGTAGCCATCACTTCTGCCAGGCGAATAAGTGAGTTACAGGCTTTATCAGTGGAGACTGGCTTTATCTCCTTTCACAGGGATAAGGTAGTCCTTAGGACTAACAGGAATTTTTGCCTAAGGTGGTTTCAGATTTCCACCTTAACCAATCTATTTCACTTCCAGTGTTCTTCACTGACCATTCCTCCTCTGGTGAGAGGAGGCTGCACAACAGATGTTAAGAGGGCCCTAAGTTACTACATAGAGCATACCAAGGGTCACAGGTTTGACTCCTCCAACTATTTCTCACTTATGGTGAGGTTGGGAAAGGAAACCTGCCACTAAGAGATCCATTGCCAGGTGGATTGTCTCTTGTATCCAATTTTGCTATCAAAAACTGGGTAAGGTTCCCCTTCAGACCTGAGGGCTCATTCTACCAGAGGTACAGCTCG
Organism: Neoceratodus forsteri; assembly: GCA_016271365.2. Classification (NCBI taxonomy): domain Eukaryota; kingdom Metazoa; phylum Chordata; order Ceratodontiformes; family Ceratodontidae; genus Neoceratodus; species Neoceratodus forsteri. The sequence goes on from CM057458.1 coordinate 233,236,816, forward strand.
TCTCTAGCTGCTGCCAGAGACATCCCTATCTTAGAGATATGTCAAGCAGCTACTTGGAAAACAGTACACACTTTCACCAAGCATTACTCCCTGGATATCCAGGCCAGGAGGGATGCTCGGTTTGGCACAGCCGTGCTTCAGAGCCTATTCCCTAAGTAGGTTCTGTCCCTCCTCCATGGAGGTACTGCTGTGTAGTCTGCATTAGTCATAATATAGCAAGACTTCATGTTGTTTGAAGAAAAAATAACTCACCTTAGTAATGTTGTTTCTTCTAATGGAGTCTTGCTATATTATGACCTCCCCCCCCAGCCTGCCCCTCTCAGAACTTCTACTTTGGGTATGGGGTGGGCAGTCCACTGTTGGCACTTATTGATGCCCCCTTTTATGTTTTTCACCCCTTCTTGTTGGGGTGTTTGGGTGTTGTTTTATTTTATCTTAATTTTTCTGGTTCCCTGACTTGAGTCTTGGTGTTGGGACCAGAAAAATGTGTTAATATTTTAGTAGCCAGTTGGCTAGTGTAGGTTACAGCTTCCACACAGAGCCTTAGTGAGTTTTGCTCGTAAAGATCTGACAGTTTCGGTTTGAAATATCCCTGACAGAGCTTCTCTAACCGAGCTCGCGCTTTAAGTTCCATGCCCTGCATGGAAGTTAACTCTTTCACCTCCGGAGCAGTTCTAATGGTGGGACAAACTGCATTAGTCATAATATAGCAAGACTCCATTAGAAGAAACAACATTACTAAGGTGAGTAATTTTTTCTTCAGTGACACCTCCTGCTGTCCAAACCTTTGCTACCACATGGTCGGCTTTGGCAGAGAGTCCCGCCAGACCTCCCATGACCAGCGACAGTTCGACTTTCGGGCTTCTGACACCCTCGTTGATGCTGCAAGCCCTGTCACTTGGACCTTGGCTCCCTCGGGGTCATTTGGCAGTGGGTTCCTCTGGACCTTCTTTGGCCGGTGGTGGCTCATCAGTGTCAGGGCTGATGCCTCCCTGTTGATGCTGCAACGCACTCTGGCAACACCAGCCACCGTCAACGTCCAGACAGTGCTCTCCTCCTTTGTGGAGATCATTCAGCGCCTGGTGCCTTATCTGGGCCTGATGAAGCTGGGCCTACCAGACCAGCCTCCACATCGATGCCTGCCATGATGACATGCCCTGCTCACTCCAGGGCGTCTACATCCTCTTTGCCTTCCTTGCAGTACTTTGAGCCCATCGATGATCAGGAATACATCACTGACCTCTTCCCGCAAGAGGAGGAGGAGGAAGAAATGGATATGAGCCCATCTAGATCTAACTCCCACCATTTCCTGTGGGACTGAGGACTCCACAAGGTATACCCTGAGGTCCCGTCTTGAAGACCCCTACATTTTTTTTTTTTAAATATCTTTTTTTATTAAAAGGTTTTTTGTTACACTTATGTCAGGAGTACAAGATCCCTCCATCTTGATGATGAAGCAGCTCCAAACAGCGATGGGGTTTATTGCTGAGGAGCAAGACATTACCAGGAGAAACCTGGTTGAGTTTCTGGAACTACTAGATTCTCCCCCTCTTATTCCTCCTCTACTGGCTGCACTAGAGGATGCCACCACAGCTGCCTGGTTCAGACCATGTTTGATCCTTGCCATGCCCATAAAGGCAGACATACTGTATCAGGCTCTCTCAGGGAAGCCCTTTATCACAGGGCAACCTCAGGCTGATCCAGTAGTGATAAATGCAGCACAAGATGGATCTAAGAAGCTTCAGCTCCTCACTTCTCTTCCCTCAGATAAGGAGTAGAGAAAAGTGGACCTCATGGGCAAGAGGACCTTTGCTTCTACCACACTGGGTCTCAGAATAGTGAATTACCAGTCTCTCAGAACTCCCCAGAGTCCCTCTGAAGTGAATCACAGCCTGGGAGAAGCCTTCACATGCTGCAAGGCATGGAAAAGAACCTGGCCTGCATCTGGTCACGGAGCTAACACTGAACTGTGTTTGTAATGCCGTTTTCATCGGCAGACCTGTATGGATAGGTTTTTTGTGCCTCCTAATCTGCTCCTGAGCACTGTGTTGCAGCCTGATTCTCATTTGTACTTTAAGATCGTGTACAATGTTCACTTCCTGCTTTCTGACTCTAGTGCTAATGTTTTAAATGAGGTGTTTGACCTGGCTCCTAGCTTAGATTCGGTTTGTACTTTCAAGCTACTGTAGGGGTACTTTTTAGAAATTCCTTGTGATTTCTTTAGAGTATTGTAAGCCATACCTTTGTTCTCTAACTGGCATTTTGTTCGAATTCTTGTGTTACCACACTGTCCACGCTGCTTGTCTTAGTCCCTTCACTCGCTCCACTCATGCGCAGTCTATGGGCACCATCCTTCATTTTCTGCTCACCTCCCACCATACCCCCCTCCCTATTGTTCCACTGAATAACCCCTTCCCCTCACCATCGTTCTTTTTCCCTGTTACAGGCTTCCCTGTCCCATAGAACTCTCCACGGAGTCCCTCTGAAGTGAATTAAAGCATGGGAGAAGCCTGCACACACTGCGAGGTATGGAAAAGAACCTGGCCTGAATCTGATCACAGAGCTAACACTGAATTGTGTTAGCCTGTCAATACTTTGGGTCAACTGCCCTGCCCACGCACCCACACCCTGGTCCCAGGAAATCCGCATGGCCAAAAAAAAAACCTATCATCAAAACAAACTCACAAACTCCTGGGGTAACGGCCAGAATTTTTGGCAGAAAATTAAGGACCTCACTGGTAAACCAAACAAGGCGGCACCCACTATGGTGGTTGTAAATGACACCCTGATACAGGACCCTAGTTCCATAGCTGAAGCTTTTAACTCTGCCTTTACAGCTCTCAGTAAGGTCCTACTGTCCAACTTTTTTGGTGCAGCTAACTCCACTGACACCCCCGGATACTACCACCCCACACACACACACACACACACACACACACATCCCATTCTACTTCAGTAGACTTGTGCTCACTGAGGCAATGAAATATCTGCTTAGAGTACTAGGTAAAACCAGGTACAGCAGTGACACCCTGGACATGAAACTACTATACCTTTCACTTGATGTCATGCTACTACCTCTACCACCGTTCTTAACCTTTCCTTGTCTGTCAGGCAGTTCCCAAGCAGTAGAAGGCCGCAGTGGTCACGCCAGTACTCAAATGCGGTGACACATCACTGGTCTCAAACTACCGACCTATCTGGATCCTCCTGCCCCTATCCAAAGTGCTTGAGAGGGTAGTTTCCGACCAACTGACTGAATTTCTCAACAAATACAGCATCCAGTGCCTCCATTAACACGGCTTCTGGCAGGCACATAGTAGCACCACAGCTCTTTTGGAATACACAGATTATATTCACAAAGCCTTAGATCATGGTCATGTAGTTGGGTCAGTTTATATTGACCTGACCAAGACTTTTGATACTGTGAAGCACACCCTCCTCCTTGACTCCCTCCTCTCCCTTGGCCTCTCCCCTTCAGTCACAAACTGGTTTAAAAGCTATCTTGTAAATAGAACACAACAGGTTAAAATTAATGGCTCTCTTTCAAGCTATCTGCCAGTACACACTGTTGTCCCTCAGGGGTCCATCCTTGGTCCACTGCTGTTTAGCCAGTACCTAAATACTCTTCCCAAAGCCTGTGACAACATTGTGCTATATGCAGACGATGCTGTGCTCTTCTCTAGCTACACTGACCTACTCCCTCTCACTAGTGATCTGCAGTTAAACTTCTCAGAAGTTGAAAAACTTGGTTTGCCAACCGCAAACAGTTAATGAACTACAAAAAGACAAAGGCAGTGCTCTTTGCTAGCCCCCATAACAAATACAAATCCACATTCCTAACCATCTTCAATAACTCAACTCAACCCCTGGAAATGGTGCAAGAATTCACATATCTAGGCATCACACTGGACAGCTCCCACTCCTATACCCTGCATGTTAATCATATTTCCAAGACTGGGATTGACAAATTTCAAAATGGCATGGTAGCCCAGGACAACTGGCCTAGTCAAAAGTGGTAGTCCCAGAGTTCCGAGTGCTAGTCCAGTACATTTAAATGAACATTTTAAACCAGTTTATGTAGAAATAAATTGCATGGTGTGGCTGGGGTTGTGCTGTAGTATTATGTCCTATAGGATGGATGTAGATGAACCGTGCAAGTCAGGAAGAAAAATACATTTTCATACAATTCCTATAAGTTTCTTTTCCCACTGTTACTAAAGCAGGCTCAGGGCATGTGTGTGCTGGGCAGGCTGAAGTCTGTTTTTAGAAGAGATTTGATAAATGTTTCAGAATTAGTTCGAACTGAAGGCCATCAAGAAGCCGTCTGTGAATGCCACATGACTGTCATTAAGGGGTAGACGGAGACCGAGGGCAGGAAGAAGAGGAAGAAGCACTTGCATCAGGATCATCAGGAGAATAAAAAACAGAAGCTGCGGCACCAGCAACAGATGCAGCAGCAAGAGGATGCCCACGAACATGTCTAGTTCCTGGACCAGAGAGCAACCAGTGGTTAATTTCAGGATCAAATTCATGCAGTTCAGGACCTTCTACCACTATCTGCAGGAGAGACTGTATTGTCATCAGCAGGCCGTGTCCTTATTTTTGTTTTGATTAGGTTCTGAATACAAAAAACTCACACTTTGCAGTTGAGACGCTCATAGTTATTAGTATTTCAACTAAGTCGAGAATAATGTGCCTAATCTGTGGTGGTTTTTCTTTTAGTAATCTTGCATAGACCTGCAAATAGGGCTTGTCACCTGAAGATTTAAGCAGCGTTTTGAATGCAGAATACTCAGACTTTATATGTTCCAGCTGATCTTCTGTGAAAAAAATCAAAGTATTCAACCAGGTTTGCCAGTTCAGAGGTCCCAAACACTGCTAGCTGGTCTCTTGGCAGATCAAACTGCTTAACAGAAGCATAGAAACATAGAATTTGACGGTAGATGAGGACCGCTTGGCCCACCCTGTCTGCCCATTTCCCTACCTGATGGATAAGCTGCAGATTCTAGTTAATCAACAGCTTACTTCCTCCTGCCCCCCACTAGAATTGCCTTATGCCTGTCCCATGCATTCTTGAATTCTTCCACTGTTCCTGACTCCACAACCTTCTCAGGAAGGCTGTTCCATGCATCCACAACTCTCTGTGAAAAAATACTTTCTAACATTACCTCTAAAACCGTCCCCCCTCTATCTTCAAATTGTGTCCCCTTGTTCTTGCACATCTCTTCTTCTGAAAGGCACTACCCTCTTGTACCTTGTTAATTCCTTTGAGATACTTGAAAGTTTCTATCATGTCCCCATCTCCCTCCTTTCCTCAAGGGTGTACATATTAAGCTGCTTTAGTCTCTCCTCGTATGTCTTCTGGTGCAGACCTTGCACCATTTTGGTTGCCCTCCTCTAAATAGCCTCCACTCTGTCTTTGTGGAGATGGTGTCTCCAGAATTGCACTCAGTACTCTAGATGGGGTCTCACCAACAGTCTGTAGAGAGGGATAACAGCTTACTGTTTTGTACTGTTGATGCCTCTCCCTATGCATCCCAGTATTCCCCCAGCCCTACTTACTGCCTTCTCACATTGCTTGCCCACATTTAGGTCATCTGATATAATTACTCCTAGGTCTCTTTCGATTTTTGCTGTTATTAACTCACCCCCCACTGTGTACTTTTCCCCTGGGTTTTTGTTTCCCAGATGCATTACCTTGCACTTCTTTGCATTGAATCTGAGCTGCCACGTATTTGACCATTCCTCCAACCTTGCCAAGTCCCTTTTCATTCTTTCCACCCCACCTTGTGTATCAACCCTGTTGTAAATCTTTGTGTCATCTGCAAAGAGGCATACCCTTCCTTCCAGGTGCTCTCCAGTGTCACTTATAAAGATATTAAAGAGGACCGGTCCCAGTACAGAACCCTGCGGTACCCCGCTAGTTTACCTCCTTTCTTCACTGTGGACTCCATTTACTATTGCCCTTTGTGTCCTGTTGTTCAGCCAGTTTTTTATCCAGGCTACCACCTTGGGACCCATTCCAAGGTTGGCTAACTTATATATTAATTTTTTGTGTGAGACTGTGTCGAATGCCTTAGTAAAATCTAGGTAGGCCATATCCACAGCCCCTCCCTGGTGTCCTACTTTGGTCACCCAGTCAAAGAAATCTATTAGATTCGTCTGACATGACCTTCCTGCTGTGAAACCATGCTGCCCTGGGTCCTGTGCTCCACTGGCCTCTAGGTACTCAACAATTCTTTCCTTCAGAAGTGATTCCATCATTTTCCCTACCACTGAAGTCAAACTAACTGGTCTGTAGTTTCCTGCCTCTGCCCTGCTCCCACTTTTGTGAAGTGGAATCACATTTGCTCTCCTCTAGTCCTCAGGTTCCACTCCATCCTCCCATGATTTGTTAGTCAGTTGTGTTACTAGTTCCACCCTTAGTTCTTTTAGTATTCTTGGGTGAATCCCATCAGGCCCCATTGCTTTGTCCACCCTCAGTTTCAAGAGTTCTTTCAACACCCTTTCTTCTGTGAATGGACTTGTATCGACCCCCCCCCCCTCCATTCAGAGTTTCTCCTTGTTTGGTTTAGGCACCTCCCCCTCTTCATCTGTTGTGAATACTGAGCAGAAATATTTGTTCAGTATCCCTGCTTTTTCACTGTCACCCTCTGCCCACATTTCCTCCCCTTTATTGAGTCTCTGTATCCCTCCCTTGGTCTTTCTTCGCTCTGTAATGTACCTATAAAAGGTTTTATCCCCCTTCTTAACAGAGTTGGCCATCTTTTCCTCAGTTTGTGCCTTTGCTATTCTGACTGCCTTCCCTGCCTCCTTCTGCTTTAACTGATAAAGTTCTCTGTCCTGCTCCTTCTGGGTTTCCTTATTTCCTGAATGCTATCCTTTTCTCCTTAACGGTCCCTGTCATCTCTTTTGAGAACCATAGTGTCTTTTTCCTTCATTTTGTTTTATTGATTTGCTTCACACAAAGGCTTGTTGCCTCTGTGATGGCTGTTTTGATTATTCCCCATTGCTCCTCCACCCCTCCTTCTTGCCCATTTGCTAGTGCTTTTCTAAGGCACTCTCACATTTTCCCAAAGTCAGTATTCCTAAAGTCCAATACTCTTGTTTTAGTATGGCTTGACTCTATGGCTGTGTTTATTGTGAACCACACTGTTTGGTGGTCACTTGTTCCCAGATGGCTACCCACTTCTAAATCTGAGATCCTTTCTCCTTCCCCATTTGAGAGTACCAGATCTAAGATTGCTCCCTCCCAAGTGGGTTCCAACACCAGCTGTCTGAGGCATGCCGCCTGTATGGCATCAGGAATGACCCTGCTCTTGGATTTGGCTGCAGCAAATGTGCTCCAGTTAACATGTGGCTTATTCAAGTCCCCCATCAACAATATCTCCCCTTTTTCTGTCATTTTAAGGATGCCTTCTATCATTTCCTTATCCATTTCCTCCTCCTGAGATGGGGGTCTGTACACAACCTAATCTAAGCAGCTGAACCATTTGAGAGGCACCTCTGAGAAATTGTTAAACCTCTCATCTATGTACATTATCGCTGCGTCTATTAAAGTCTGCAGTTATGTATCTCTTACAAAACTGACTTCTGGGCAGTTGCCTCTGAATGGAAAAGGAACAGTCCTCTTCTCCTCCTCCCCACACCTCTTTGAAACAACATACTCCATACATTTCTTTACAGGTTTGTAATGGCTAAGGAAAGTTGCCATGCATTTCCCTGGTGATGTTTTCAACTCCATAAGCTGGAGTAGTCAGCTTTCAACAAGTTGTGGAACTTCCAGTATTACTATGTCATCTCTTTGAAACTGTATTTTAGTATTGGCTGGAAATCTTGTTGTATATAAAGGGATTTTGCAAACTGCACACTCTGTACTTCTTTTAAGAGGGCCTTTGTTCTAGAACCTTCATCACCAGCAGCAGAAGGTGCATGTTCTAGGTGTTGAGCGACACTGGGTAGGTTAACCTCAACTGCATGAACTGATCATGACCTACTGGCAAGCCATCTCACTTGTTTTATAGCACTAAAGTGACCAAGATCAGTATCCATGGCATCAGCAATTTCTTAACTCTCTTTTTTTGGGACTGTAATGATAAAACTTAAATATTCTCTTGAGAACTTTCAAGCTTTGATACAAATGGATTTTTTTTTTAACCCATCGAGAACTGCGAGCTCTAACTTATGGGCAACACAATGCATCGCATTTATTTGAGGACAGTGTTCCCGCAGCTTTGCTATGGTGGTTCCCCTTTCACCCATCATGACACTGGCCCCATCAAAATTTGCTGAAATAAGGAGCGGCCCTGGATTAACATTTCGTAGGTTACTTAGGGGAAGATTTACTGACTCCAATGCAGTCGTTACTGCATGAAATGCACCTTCTGCATGTGCATGTTCCAGTGGCACAGCTTGGATAAGGAATGTACAAACCTGTTTTGAGTTTGGGTCAACAAACAGAAGGAAAACATTTTCCCACTCAGTTATACTAGAATCTGTACTACCATCAGCAAGAACTGTCACATATTTAACATCAGAAAGAGTCTGCCTCTGGGTTCGGGATATAACTGCTGATATAACACCACAAAAGTCCTTTGCTCACTTATCATTGGTATACTTAGAACCAAGCTTTATTCCATTTTTTTCCTGTCGTTCACAGAGCCACTCCATGTCTGAGAAATGGCGCAGATTTTTGGCAATGGAGTATGCTGTGTTGCTCCCTCACGTAGGGAGCCAGTTGGCAGTTCTTAGTAGTCTACGAGTCCTCAGTTTTTTTTTTTTTTCAGTAGCCACAGACAGTGACTATACAGGCAGGCTAAGGCTACAAAAGTCAGGACAAGGACAGACTGAGTAAATGTGCAGAAGCCAGAAAGAGTGTGCTTTTTACTTTTTCTTATTTTTATTGGCTAGCTGAAAACGGTGCAGAAAATCAGGTCAAATAAGTAGTCACAAAATCAAGTCACACCACCCCCTTAGATTTAGATAGCAGGGAATTAGTGGTGGTGTTTATATCCTGCTCTTATTAAATTTCTTTTTATTTATTTGGGCAATTATTTAGGTAGGTACAGTAACACTTCACTTCTGCCCTTTCACTTTCTGTTGGTGGCAATAACAAGATGCCCAAGTCTCGCTCTTGACTTCTACTTCCTTTTGCTTATGCAGCTGTGTAGTGTGATGTCCACAGTCCTATTCTTAGTTATTTCCTTTTTTTGGGGCAAGCTGAGTAGTTAGTTTACTTCTACATTCTGCCAGGTGGCAACAACTTAGTTGGCAAGTGGCTGCCCAAGAACAAAGTCAGACTAAAACACAAAAGCCCAACTTAATTGCTTTGATGCTCTTGGCTTCTACGGTATACTGCAACTTCTGTTCTTATTTCCTCTGTATTTGGTTCGTAGTTAGTTACACAAAATACGCACCTCTTCTCTGCCCTTTACTTTCTTTCTGCCAAAAAAAGGCAGGTTTGTCAGGCAAGGGCAACACAGAGGTAGAAAGCATTTCTCCTTTACTACTAGGCTGAGGTCAGGTCTCACTCCTCTCTCTCTCTCTCTCTCTCTCTCTCTCTCCCTCCTCCCCCCCCAGTACAGCCCAGGCCACAAACACTACTGTTGTGTTAGGCTGATAGGCTCCTCTCTTTTTTTGTTTGTGTCTTTAACAAGCCAAACAGCTACAGGACACTGGGTGGGCACGGGCAGATCAGGTTACCGTCACCCTACTCCTAGTTTCCACACAACACCCCTGTAGTCTCTCTACTTCTCCTCCTTCAACTGCTGCTAGACTAGTAACTTGCCTCTTAACCTGTTATTTTATTTCTGTATTCAGTTAGTTAAATGTCACTTCCACTTTCTTATTACTGCTTAGATGGCTGCACTGCAGTGCAAACTGCTGTGGCAATTCATTTATAGCACGCACACACACAATCCCAAAATTAGATCTCCAGCCACTCCAAGCAGACTGTCCTGAAATACTGTTCAGTTCAAACTGCTGTGCTTTGCCCTGTTTCAGTGACCTTTTTTTCTCTCAAATAATGCTTGTCCCTCTGTCTCCTCAATGTTATATAGCACACAGTACTGACTCCAACTTCAGTTCACAGTAGTTAGGACAAGAAAACCAGAAAAACAATTAAATTAAACACCCCTACCCCTCCTTGATTTTACTTCCAAATTTTAACACCCGACTGACTGTACAGTCTAAAGAGAACCACCTCGGGTTCCAAAAGGAAAAAAACGCCAAAAGACAGAGAAATCCTTTTTACTTTCTTTTTTTGTTTTTTATTTTGGTAATGTGTCCCTCTGACTAACTGCAATGCAGTCTCTCTTGAGGCTCCTTGAGTTTGTCAATCCATGCTCTAAGATTGTAAACAGCAGACACGGGGTCCTCTACAAGCATAAACTCTGCCTTACACCAGCGGCACTGAGGCTTGCAGTCACTAGTGCTATTTTGTCCATCATAGACTATGGCTTACTAATGTACAGCTCAGCTGCTGATACCATGCTTAAGCGGCTGATGACCTCACTTAAGGCCTATAGGTTGATAACTGGTGCCGACAAGTGGACTCACACCTGTGAACTCTTATCAGCGAGCTGAATGGCTCAACCTACAGGGTAGTATAAAATATCAAACCTGTCTTTTCACAAAAAAATATCCCTCGCCCTCACTTACCTCCAACCACCCAGTGTTTGCTTCTTCCCTCGACAAGTCAGTGTAGTACCCATAGCTCTGCTAAACTGGTTTTCCACATTCCCCGCTGCCAAACCTCATAAGCACAGCATACTTTTAGCTGTAGAGCTCTTACTTGGTTGAATGACCTGCCCACCCAAAGTCCTTTCTGAACCCAAGCTAGGAACATTCAAAGCCAAGCTCCAGGGTCACCATGTAACTCGTAGTAGGTGTGACTGTCTCTATTAGTTTTCCCTTGCTTTCCCATGCCTCCCTAAGTCCCTTCCCTCTTATACACCATGCCTGTCCTAATTGCTACTACACTCTCCCTCTCCCTCCCCGTCCCCCTCCCATACCTCATCTCCCCCAGGCCCACTCCCTTCTTTTTATTGTATTTAGCAGATTTTTGACAGTCTGCTTTCTTGTGGACTGCATACTTATTTCACTGGTGCACTCTGTTATTGTTCATTTATGTCAAACTATACCTCAGGACACAACTGTAGCACGTTTACCTAACTGCAGTCACTTCAGCAATTGTTGCGTATGATTTCTGTACTTTATTTTAATGTATATTGTGTAAATCTGTTCCTTTATCTATTATCTTCCATTGTTTTACATCACTTGACAGAGAACCTTTGTAAAAGAACCCCTGGTTCAAAGTTATTGTAATCCTAGTAATGGAATACATAAAAATATGGTCAAATTCCAATACCCTCTGGAAAAGGCCAAAGCAGCAGCTCGGGCCATTTCGGAGGGACCCTAGAAACAGGAGATGCTCAAGGCCCTCCAGACTGGGGCTGGTGTGGGTAAGCACCTCTTGAGGTCTGCCTATGATATTTTAGATGCCTCAGCCAGAGCAGCTGTGGCTGGCATCTGCCTCAGAAGGCATTCTTGGTTAAGGGTCTCAGGATTTGCTAGTGATGTCTAGCAGTCTATTCCGAATGCCCTCTTCAGAGGTTATAAGCTCTTTGGGGGCAGATGTGCAGGATATCCTTTCTGACCTGCAACCCTCAGAGAGGACTCTGCAGTCCGTCCACTCCCTCTACCACATCCAACCAAAAAGTTGGCACTGGGGTGCTGTTTAGTCATGCAGCCACAGACCCAGGACAAGGGCAATGCAGGATCAAGTTTGCCTGCCCTTTACCTCCACCACAGGAAAAGCCCTGAGAGGTGGAGGTGCGGCCACAGCCGCAGGTTATGCTTCAGCATGACTCCTTCTAGACCCCATGCTCCAGTACACCAGGAGGTGGTGGTAGGCCGGTTGTTTCTCCCTTCATCTGGACAGGTAGAGATAGATTAAAACAGATGCTTGGGGTCCTGCAGTTCATAAAGCAAGGCTATGCTCTAGAATTTCTGAAGTTGCTTCCAGACCGTCCTCCAAATCACTCAACCTACCCTCCAGACCACATACCAGTGCTGCTGGAGGAAATTTATTTAACAGACTTTAGGATTACAGTTGGCACATTGCTGCAGAAGAGAGCTTTAGAACCAGTTCCCAGGGATTCTATTCTCACTTCTTAAAAAACATAGTGGAGTCAGCACAAGGACGTGGTGCTTCCAAACTTAGTACATATATCAAAAACACAAAAAGTTGAGCACACACACACACACACACACACACACACACACACACACCTAGTAACAAGGGCACCAGTCTAGATACAAAAAAACTTTTATTAACACATGCCAATCACCTGACGCGTTTCGGATGAAAATAACATCCTTTCTCAAAGGCGAAACACCAATAGTGAAACAGTCCCTTATATACACAGATCCATCACCACCAACCAATCAACTTTAATTACAATCACACTGTGATAGGTTAAAATATATAAGAAAATAATTAACTCTAAAAACACATGTTAAATACTCATTTAAATATCGCAACTATAATGTTCTTAAATGATCTAATTGTTGCTTCACAAATAATACAAACACAATTTATATTATCAGACCGAAGGAAATAAGTAAGAGGAAGAAAATAGAATCACAGTGTCATATTCGAAAAATCAAAATCACAAATCGGGGAGTAGGAATAAGGAGACACATAGCTTAGTTCAGAGAGTACCCTAGCATAAAGAGACAGTAATGCTTATTTTTCAAAAAAGGAACTATACATTTATAATTCTAACATTCTTATGAAGTCCCATTAACTACTTCGCTATAAATAACTAAGTTGGAAAACCTCTATCGTAAAAAAAAAAAAAGCAAAACTCATTTTTCACACACGGGATTATACTTTTTTAATTATAACACTCTTCTATATTTTCGTAGCTGCCATACTCAAAATCCATTGCACATTCATATTTAAGACCGTGTTGCATTTATACCAGAACAAAACTAATAAATAACCACATAAAAGGGGAACATAGATTGTTTTGAAACGAAAAACCACTGCTGCTCAACATAGATGTTCCTTATAACACATAATGGCCAATCTATACAACTACTGTAACCATTTCTTACTACTAATCAAATTCCCCAGCATTCATAACTGCCTAAAGATGATGGATTTTTTAGTTAATAGATCATTTTTTATTTAGCCTTTTCTGTTTAAGAAATGGTTTAAATTCAAACCCCGCATTTAACCCTTTATTTCTGGTTGCATTAAGATTAATGATCCAAAATGCTTCTAGCTTTAATAAGTCATTAAAGTCTCCCCCTCATGGTTTCCGTTGCACTTTATCAGTGCCAATGAAATTAAAGACGTGTCCCGTATTCCTTTGTGTTGTAGCTATGTGAGCAGCTGTGGCATAAGTTAAATCTGCTTTCTCAATAGCTGTCAAATGTTCTCTTACTCTGGTTTTAAAATTTCGTTTTCTTTCCCACATAAAAACTGCTGCAGCTACACAGTGTCATGTAAATGATTCCCTCAGTGTTGCAATTAATAAGCTGCCGTATCTCGAAATTTCGTTCTACATTGCTACAAAAAAATTTTTTTACATTGCTTTATCACGGAGCAGATCTTGCTATTTTTACAAGGATAGCATCCTACTATATCTCTCTGTAACCATGTTTCTGTTCCTTTAGTAGGTGCAACAAAATGACTGTGTACTAATCTATCGCCCAAAGTACTTGCTCTCCTATATGCCATTCTAGGTGGCATGTTGGTTATCTCTTTCAAACCTGTATCTATAGATAAAACATTCCAATGAGTATTGGTAATTTTTTCTATCTCCCTAGCTTGTGTTGAGAAGGTAGTTACGAAATTAAACCTCTCTTCTGATTTTTTCAATACTTCTCCCTTGTTACCATTTAGTAATTCTGTTCTATCTACTTTTGCCGCATTCTCTCTCCCTTCTTGAATACATTTATGGCTATACCCTCTTGCAAAAAGTCGCTTTGTCAATTCTTTGGCTCCTTCTTCAAATCCCTCTACTTCGCTGCAATTGCGGCGAGTTCTTAAGAATTGATCTTTAGGTATATTCATAATGGTATGTCTCGGATGGCAACTCTCTGCATGTAAAATAGTGTTTCCATCTGTGGGTTTTCTATAAATCTGTCTTAAGTCCCAAATTATCTGATTTATGTATTTTTAAATCTAAAAAACAGATGCTATCTTTAGAGGCTGTATAAGTAAATTTAAGATTCAAATTAGTGCTTTCCAAAAAGTTAACAAACTGTCTTAATTCTTCCAGTGTTCCACTCCAAACAAAAAATAAATCGTCTATAAACCTTTTCCACATTATAATTTTATCTCGGTATCTGTTTTGTACTGGGTCAAATACAACACCATTTTCCCAAGCCCCCATGTATAAATTCGCAATGGTGGGGGCACAAGTGGCCCCCATAGCAGTCCCTTTAATCTGCAAAAACATTTCCTTGTTAAATAAAAAAAAAAACATTGTCCTTCAACACGATTTCTAACAGTTTTAAAATAAATGTAGTGCTTGGTTTTTCTGTCTCTGATCTCTGATTTAAAAAGATAGCAGCTGCATCCAAGGCACCTTCATGCAGAATGTTAGAATATAACGCCTCAACATCCATCGTCACTAAAAAATCCTCATTTCTCAACTCCATATCTTGTACAAGTCGTAATACATCTGTCGTATCCTTAAGGTATGATGGTAACAAAGTGACAAAAGGGTTTAGATAATCAACAAACTGAGAAAGACTCTCTGTTAGTGAGCCTATGCCACTCACTATAGGTCTTCCTGGTGGATTATTCAATGTTTTATGAATTTTAGGTAACAAGTAAGACGTGGCTCTCACAGGTGCCTCCATGATTAGAAATTGTGATTCTTTCAGATTAATTTCTCCTTGTTTTACAACTTCCTTTACAATTTCATCAATATTACTCTTAAATTCAAAAGTAGGATCATAACTCAATTTCTGATAGAAATTAGTCTCTAAGTTGTCTCTCCACCTCTTGTACATAGGCTTCTTTATTCATTATGACCACACATCCACCTTTATCAGCTTTTTTAATTTCGATGGCGGTATTATTCTGTAATGTTCGTATAGCTTCTCTCTCTTCTTTACTTAAGTTATTATACTGACTTAATGGGAGATTTTCAAAAAACTTTTCCAAATCATTTTCCACAAGCTGTTTAAACACTAACTGCCGGACAAGTTGGCGGATTGCATGTAGAGGGGGGTCTGAAAACTTTAAAGTCTTTAGAATCCAAATTCTCCATTAAGATATTATTCGAGGAGAAATAAGATTTCAAATTCAAATTCCTACAAGCAATGTTTAGGTCCACCATTAAATGGAATTCACTAGTTTGTGTAGTTGGTACAAATCCCAAACCCTTGTTCAAAACTTTTTCCTCTATTTGTTAACACGTATTCTGAAAGGTTGATTACCTGTGTGTTTGCCTCTTCTACCAGTGTCTGTTCCGTATATAATGCTGTCCTCGGCGTCCTCCTCGTCCTCTTTCCTCTCCGCATTCTCCGTACCTTTCTTGTTGGTCGCCATAGCCCCCTTCTCTTCCGGCTTGAAATCTCTGACTTCTCCGCGGTACATATGGAGTTGCTGATTCCTTCCTGCCTCTCTTGCTGAAAATGGTGTTGATTGACATCTTCCTCTGTTTCAGATTCGCTAGCACTGCTAAAATCAAATGATACATGTCTTGTTTTTTAAAATCCCCCGTGGATTTTCTCCAATTAAAAACTCTATCATTTGCATAGTCATTTTTGTCTCTAACAAATGTAATTTGTTTTGCTGCTTTCAATTCATTATCTAATTTACTGATAGTCCTTCAATTTTTTATTTAGTCCCTCAAACTCTGTGTATATAAGGGACTGTTTCACTATTGGTGTTTCACCTTTGAGAAAGGATGTTATTTTCATCTGAAACGCGTCAGGTGATTGGCATGTGTTAATAAAAGTTTTTTTGTATCTAGACTGGTGCCCTTGTTACTAGAGGTGTGTGTGCTCAACTTTTTGTGTTTTTGATATTCTCACTTCTTCTTAGTCCCCAGATCCACAGGGGACTTGAGGCTCATCCTGGATTTGCGAAATCTGAACTTATGTATTCAGTACAAGAAGTTCAGGCTGGTAACCCTGCAAGGTCTGCTGCCTCTGCTTCAAAAGGGAGACTAGATATGCTCCCTGAACATGCAGAACGTTAACCTGCATATCAAGGTTTGCACTTCTCACAGAAAGTACCTCTGGTTCCTGTTTCAGGGGGAGCACTACCAGTTCAGGGTATTGCCCTTTAGCTTGTCATCTTGGCCAAGGTTTTTTACCAACTGCTTAGCAGTGGTGGCAGCAACCCTCAGGGGGGAGGAACTGTACGTCTTCCCCAATCTGGACGACTGATTACTCAAAGCTCAGTCGAAGGAGCAACTGTCTTACACCCTGTGGCATACCAGAAACTGTTCAACGCACTGGGGATCATGGTCAGTCTGCCCAAGTCAGTCTTGATCTCTTGTCAGCGTCTCCAGTACGTAGGAGCTATACTGGACACTGCTCATGGATCAACCTTCCTGCCCCAGGACAGGGCAGAGTGCCTGATATTGCAGGAACAGCTGCTTTGCAGCAGCAGGTATGTCACAGCCAAGACATTCCTGAAACTGCTGGGCCTGGTGGCAGCAGCCATTGTCACGGTTCACCTGGCAAGGCTGCACATCACATCCATCAATGGACATTGAGCCCAATGGGATCAACACACCGATTATCTAGAACAGATGGTTCTAGTAACTTCGCTAGTGGTGGATGGAACCCAGCAATTTGTCAAAGGGATTCCTTTCCTAATCCCCTCCACTCATCAGCTCTTCACCACAGACACTTCGGGGATGGACTGCGATGCACATCTGGGGCCTTAACGGACCCAAGGTACATGGATCGCTGTGAAGAGTTCCCTCTACATAAACGTCATAAAGATGAGGCCTGTTCTGTATGGCCTGCAAGCCTTCCAGAACCACCTGTCCTCGGGGCCTCTGCTGGTGCAGATGAAAAACATCAGTGTAGTGCACTACATAAACAAGCAAGGGGTGAACCCATTCATTGCCCTTGTGCAGAGAAGCAGTGAGGGTTTGGTACTGATTTCTAGAACACAGTCTAGAATTGTTGGAAATCCATGTTCCAGGTGTCCAAAACATCCTGGCAGGCAGGCTAAGCAGATCCCAGTCCAGGGTGCTTGAGTGTGAGCTGCTAACTTAGTGGCAGAAGACCTGTTCAACAAGTGGGGTTATCCAGAGTTGGACGTTTTTGCATCCCTACTCAACGCAAAACTGCTGCATTTCTGCTCGCTTGCTCCTGGGCCTGGAGTTTTCTGGTGAGAAGCATTGTCCCTCTCCTGGACAGGGAGGTTCCTCTATACCTTTTCTCCCTTCCCTCTAATTCTGAGGGTGCTGATCAAGCTTCAGATGGGAGGAGCAACTCTGATGCTCATTGCTTTCTTCTGGCCTCTTCAGATCTGATTCCCCTTACTGCAGCAGTTGGCTGTGGAACCTGCAGTACCTCTGTCCTTGTGCAAAGGCTTGCTATCACAGGAGCAGGGCACCCTGGTCCATCCAGACCTTAAGTCCCTCCATATTCATGAAGGCTCCTGAAGACATAGCCATGGCTAGATTTAGGGTGTTCCAAAAGGTGGCTGATGTCCTGGTGGCTGCTTGGAATCCCTCCACCAGGGCCACCTGTTCCATGAAGTGGAAGCGCTTTTCTCCGTGGGCTGCTCCACATGACTTGGATCCCTTCACCTGTCAGGTGAATCAGATTCTGAAGTACTTGCTGTCCCTTTCAGATGCTGGACTGCAATACTTTTCCATTAAGGTGCAGTTGGCTGACATTTCAGGTTTCCATGTGCCTATTGAGGGCTGTACGGTGGCACAACTCGAGGTGTCCCATATGTTCTTGAGGGGCATTATTCATTTGCAGCCCCCTATCCCCAATCCAGTCTCGGTTTAGGGCTTGAATTTTGTTCTGGAGAAACTTACTTTGGCTCCATTTAAGCTGGCTGTGACTTGCAAACTATGCTTTCTGTCATGGAAAGCGTTACTTTTGGTTGCTGTCACTTCTGCTCGAAGGATCTCTGAGCTTCAGGCTCTTATCTGTGAGCCTCCTTATTTGATTTACCAACCCTAAGTTTTTTTCCAAAGGTGGTGTCTGAATTTGATCTGAATCGAACCATCCACCTGCCAGTTTATTTTCGGGAGCATTCCAGTCCAGGAGAGCATTACCTCCACACCTTAGATGTACATAGAATACTCGGATATTATGTTCATCGCATGAAGGACTGCAGGAAGCCCTCACAGCTTTTTGTCTCCTTCGTCCCAGGAAAGAAGGGGTTACCAGTTTCTAAATAGTGCCTGTCCAAATGGTTGGCTAACTATCACTTTTTGTTAGAGGAAGTACAGTAAGGAATTTCCTGGAATTGAGTGTGGCCATTCAGCCAGAGGCATGGCCACTTCTGTTGCCTATTTCAGGAATGTGTCGGCTGCAGAAACTTGTGCTTCTGCAACCTGGAGTACTGTCCACACTTTCAGTAAACACTACAGTCTGGACACTGGACAGTCCTCTAGGAGGAGGGCAGGCTTCAGTCTGGTTGTGCTTCAAGGCCTTCTCTCATAGGCCTATAGTTTCCAGCCACCCAGGCTGCCTGTCAGTACTGCTTGGGACTCTTTCCATGGGTGTGGCCTTATGAAAGAGAGATCCTCAAAAAAGATAGTACAGTTACTTAAGAAATTACTGTAACAGTAGATCTTACTTTGAGACGAATCTTGCAGTAGGTAATAACCTTGAGGACTGCACCCCCTGGCGTCAGGACCACATGAAGATATTTGAGCTAAGTGTCTGGGGGACTGCCCACCCGACGTCACATGACAAATGTCAGTGTGACACTGTATAGTGGACAGTCCCCACACCCACCTTCCAGTTCTTTCCCGCCGTCGACCTGATCACGTCTGACCTCGCGGAGATCGTATGCTGCAGTTCAACTGCT
The DNA here is from genome assembly GCA_016271365.2 of Neoceratodus forsteri. NCBI lineage: Eukaryota > Metazoa > Chordata > Ceratodontiformes > Ceratodontidae > Neoceratodus > Neoceratodus forsteri. The sequence continues at coordinate 233,255,858 of CM057458.1, forward strand.
TTCTTTGTATGAGTATCCATTTTTTCTGTATATTTGAGTTTTATTTGGGTTTTGTGCATGTTGTCGCTGTCTTGTCGAGCCGCACAGACTCACTCCCTCTGTCTCTTCTGCCTAGGCCTGGACCAAAAGGTCAAGGATTGCGAGGTATGTTCCAGCGTCGCCAGCAGGCCCTCGAGGATCACTTGTTAAAACAAAAAATGGCCACGATGGAAAAAGAGCTCCAGAAACTCAAGTACTTTCTCCTCTCCCACTGACTCCTCCAAGCACAAGAAGAGGAGGGACAAAGAGAAACATTGGGACCAGGACAGGTCCCTCTCTCACCCACGGCTGCCCATGGGTGAGTGGCGGTCTTCTTCCTCCGGGAAGTTGGCTGCTTCCTCCAAGCCTGCTTCGCCCTAGGAGCAGTCCTTGGACCTCCCGTCGTGACTCATCACAGTGGCCGCAGGTGCCTTGGCTACGTCCTAGGCTTCTGCTGCTCTTAGGCCCCTTTCCACTGGCAAGGCCGATAAGCCACTCATCGGCTCTTCTGACGAATGCCCAGCCCAGGCTGTGACATTGGGCTCTGGGGTCTCCGGTGCCAGCCCAGCCAGGATTGATAAGTCAGGTGTTGGTTCTTCTGACATCCGCCTGACCAACCCGGTCAACAAGTCAGTCGTCTGTTTACTCGACTGCTGCCCAACCGATCTGGTGTCTTATGTCCGGCAAGGGCCCTGACGATACCCAGTTGACGGATCTGCCACCGCTTTCCCTGGTTGGGTCCCCACACCGGGTCACCCCCTCCTCTACTTTGGAAGAGCTTCCTCCCCTCTCCCCAGACAATCTGGGCATGGAGGATGGGGGTCATTCGTTAGGTGGCACTTTCCCCAGGCAACCCTCTGGGACCCCTGCCACCGGATTTTCCAACAGACACTGACACTGATGCCAGGTTTACCTCCTGCTGGTCCAGTGTCCGACCCAGGTTTTTCCGGGTCTGTCGAGGTCGGGTTTCAGGCCCCCCAGCACTGCCTTCAGGTCCCCCATCAGGCTACCAGATGCCACATTTTCCAGTGTACGCCCAACCAGGCTACCTGCCATCAGGATACCAGACGCCAGGGTATTCGCCCGCTTATCCTCCACTGAGTTACCCAGCACACGCCTTCCATATGCTGGGCTACCCTACGCGGGGTTTTCTTGTGGGATACTCGCTGGCCTACAACCCTCCTCCTCAACCTCAGGCAGCCTTCCGGTCTATCCTGCAATCATGGTGGTCAGAGACCAAGACTCTGCTCATGTCGGAGCTGAATAGCTGCCACCCTGCTAGGGATGTTACCCGGGGTTCGGTGGACCAGACACCCAGGTCTGCACCTATACTGGACACACATCAGCCGATGTTGAGCCAGCAGAAAGAGCCTTTGTCAGGGCAGCACCAAGTAAAGTTCACCCTGACACCTGGGAACCTTCTCATCCTGACATCTGGTATTCGGACTCTGATTCCAACTCCTCTTCCTCCTCTGGGTTGGGGTTCAAGACTCCTCCCACAGAGGAACCTAGGCCTAAGGAATCCCCCAAATCTCCACCTGAGGACCCTTCTTTCGCAGACCTCCTCAAGAATACTGTAGAGGTCTACAAATGGAAGTCAGATGCACAAGATCCTAAGTGCCAAAGGCTGGCGGAGCATTTGGACTTGCAGGAGGCAGCTCCTATCCTCACACCTGCTTGGTTAGAGCCACGTGAAGGCCTGGTATCCACTATTTGGATGATGCCCTCTTCTGTACCAGCAGTAGCCAAAAAGGCCGACCGGACATACAGGACTCCAGAGGGTAAAGATCATCTTAGCGTCCATCCCAAGGCAGACTCTGTAGTAATGGCAGCAGCTCTTGATAGATTGTCTAAGCCGAGACATATGAGCACCTCTCCCCCTGATAAGGAGTCGAGACAGCTGGATCAATTTGGGAAGAAGTTTTATTCCTCCTCAACGCTGGCCATGGGTGCCTTGAACTATGTAGCTCATATGTTGGGCTACCAGAAGTCTTTCTGTAGTCAGTTGGAACCTGCCATTGATGCTCTGCCTGACTCCAAAACTATTCTGGCTGACTCCGTCAGATCCGCTAAGGCTGTCTGTCGGCATTCGCTAAGGGCCACCTATGATGCTGTGGATTCCTTGGCCAGGGGCACCACCACGGCAGTTAGCCTCAAGAGGTTTTCCTGGCTAAGGGTTTCTGGATTGGCGCCGAACATTCAAGCAGCCGTCCAGGATGCTCCCTTTAGGGGCTCCGTCCTCTTTGGAGGTGATGCCCAAGACGACATCACCAGCTTGCAGGATAAGGACAAGGTCCTAAGGTCAGTCCACACCATGTACAGCCCTAAGTTTCAGGCCAAAAAGCCTTTTCATCACCAAGTGAAGCATCAGACGAAGCAGCAGCAGACGGCCTAACATCAGACTAAACGTCTGGCACCGTCAGCTACAGTCGCCCCTCCTGCAAAAACCCAGAGAGTCTCTGGCATGGCTGTCCCCACCCCACCTACCTCATTTGTCTCACAGTTTGCCCTTCCTCTCTCCTCCCTGCCCCTCGGAGGATCCAGTGGGTGGAAGGTTCGCCAGTCACTTGCCGGGATGGGAGGCAGTCACCACCGACTTGTGGGTCCTTCAGTTGGTCGGGCAGGACCACACACTGGAGGTTTTTTGTTCAATTTAATATATTTTATTGAAATACAATAAAAATACATAAACAATCTCCCAGTATCTTTCCTCCCCCTTACAGAGTGAAGGTGGAAAATCAGATGAGCACAGGGAAAGCTCTGACAGTACAAATGCCAGGCCTAGCATATATATCCACTTTAAACAACAATGTTGAGGCCTGATCCATCAAATTAACTATCTACCCCTCCCCTCTCTCCCCCACGACCACCCTTCCGTCCTTCCCCTGAGCAATTATAAGAATATTGCCTAAATACAGATTTTGGGGTAGAACCACAGCTTTGTTCTTGCAACCCCAAGGTAGAGGCACTAATGGAAGTCCCACCCTTTCACCCAGAATGAAATTATTCTAGTGACAATTCAAGATAGGGAGAAGAGGCAATAGTTGGGCTCATTTCCTACAGAATGCTTCTTGTCAGTTCATCCTCCTAACCATATGTCGTTCCATTTCAACAGCTTAGAGCACCTCGGCGTGCCACTGTCTTAAGGATAGTTTGGTTTGACCTAATTAATGTCTATTAGTTTAGCCACTCCCAAAATAAGTAACATGTAGGCCTTATGACAAGCTAACCTATCTTTGGGAAATTGACCCAGCAGGCATATCTGTCGGGTAAAGTAAGAATCTTGTCCCAGCGTGGGGTTCAAAGCATCCTGTATATCTTGCCAGAAGGGAGTTACCAAGGCACAGTCCCAGAGTATACGTTTCAGTGTTCCCTCTGCGTGCCCACATCTGGTGCAAAGTGGAGACATTATTTTACCCATCCTAAACATTCTTGCAGGAGAGAAGTAAAGGTTATGCAAGATACGGAATTGCAAAAACCGGAGGTGGTCCTGTTTTTAATGTATTTGTATAGGCACTGCCAGATCTGTTGCCAAGCCTTCTTGCTCAGGTTGAGATCTGATTAGTTTTTCCAGTGAAAACGAGACCTCGAGGGTCTATACGGATCATACTGCTGTAGAAGGTTGTAGTATTTAGATATATTGTTTGGCTGAATGGCGGTGTCTACTGATTTTTGCTATAAAGGGCTGGAGGCACCCTGCCATGGGGGGGTGGGGGCCCCCAAGAAGGAAGATAACGCACTATACAATTGCATGTGCTTAAGAGTGCTAAGTAGGAATAGAAAACCTGTCTTGAATTACCCTGGCTGAACTAAACTTTCCATCGGAAAGCAAAGATGAGATTGGGGCCCTACCCAAGGCAGGACAGAAGCTCAAGGGAATCATACGGTTCGCTATTCAGAAGTGTAAGTGTCTAAATAATGATTGGGATGGATCCTGGTGTAGCGAGAGACCAAGGTGGGAGCAGATCTGGCAAAGAGCCTTAAGGGACCACCAAATTGCGGAGGCCCGGAATGGCTTTGGGCATTCCGAGGGCTTGGCATAGACCAGACTGCCTATATCAATGCCCTGAGAACGACAGAGGTGCTGTTTCAAAGGTAGCCACAAATAGGTGTAAGAAACATCCATATGCCCCACGGCAAAAGCACTCCACCTGAAAATTTTGCAGCTATGAGTGGCACAGTAATAGAGAAAATGAGTATTTGTCAATGCCGAATGTTTGCTTGCTGGCATTGGCATTGCTAGTGTAGGAGTTACAGAGCTGCATAATAGGAATGGCAGTGAAGTACTGAACTGAAGCCAACCCCACCACCACCCTGCAGATACTAACAGGCCTTGGGGTGTGTCTTTGGGTCATCAGGCATAAGGGCCACACCATTTCACCACACCCTACCCTGCAGACACCAAGTGTCACGGTGTACCTTGGGGTCTTTGGCCCTTATGTTCACCCCATTCCATCAGGAAATACGATGAGATGGGTGCTGTATAGGAGAATGGGGTGAACTTTGAGACCGAAGAGTCCAAACCCTGCACACCTTGATACTTCTTACTGGCTGCAGGGTGTGGGTAGGGGTGGAATGGTATAAGCATTACAGGCGACAATCCCAAGTCACACCCCTGATGCATGTCAGTCTCTACAGGGTGGGACGTAATGGTCGGAAACCCTAACGCCTCAGGTGTTCGTTGGTATTTTCGCTCCAAATTTTCAACATGTTTTTTTTGTGACCCCCACCTCGTGAACAGTGGCAATATCAGTTAGCCAAAAGCTGATTTTGCACAGCGACTACGCCATTTGGCACCACAGGTGCGAAAACACATTGCGAACAGGATGTGAAAAATGACAGCTATGCTTTTCACGGGGAGGTGTAAAAAAATGGCATTGTTGAAAATCAGTGAAAATAATAAAAAAAAAAACAAAAAAAAAAACTGGTGAAGTCACGAGCATGAGTAGAGACTGCAACGCATACTCACAATGTAATTAGTTTGGGGATTTTTTACAGCAGATTGTCAACACAGGCATTTTGGGACCTCCGCTCATGAAAAGTGTCAATGTGATTTTCTTAAACTGTCCCTAACAGTGATTTCCCACAGCGACCACGCATTTCTGCGCTGGAAGTGCGAAAATGCATTTCAACCATGGTGTGAAAAATGACAGCTGTACTGTTCATAAGGAAGTGTGGAAAAATGCCAGTGGTGAAAATCTGGACTGAAAATATTACAAATTCATGAACTTACCAGGGTGCTTGGAAACTGCGCAGTGCTTGCTTGTAACAGTCATTTTATGGACTTTTGTCACCAGATTAACATAGCCATTTTAAGACCTCTGCTCATGAACAGTGTCACTGTGATTTTCTTAATCTGTCCCGAACATTAATTTCGCACACCGACTGCGCCATTGTGTGCTACACATGCGGAAATGCATTTTGGGCGAGATGTGAAAAATGACAGCTGTACTGCTCATAAGGAGGTATAGTAAAATGGCAATGTTTGAAAATCTAGAGTAAAAACATTAAAAATTTGCGAACTTATGGCGTGCGTAGAACTACTTGGCATAACTCATAATCAGTCATTTTTTGGAATTTTTTCACCAGATTTTCAGCATAGGGTTTTTGGGGGCCTACCTCATGAACTGTGATGCTGTCGTTTTGTAGATTGGTCCTGAAAGGTGGTTCCGCGCAGTGACCGTGAAATCACCTTTCAGGGCCGATTAACGTCATGACAGTGCCAGAATTCATGAGGAGGGGTCCCAAAAACCCCATGTTGAAAATTTGGTGCCAAAATTCCAAAAAATGCCTGAGATATGCATCAAAGTTGAAAACACCCTATTTATTCCATTATACAGCTTACCAGCATTTCTTCAGTTCGTGGTCGGCTTTGAAGAGTGCAGACATGTTCCCGGTCCACGGAAGATCATCTCGCTGGCCTCTGGAGGTAAGTATGGGGTGAGGTGGGAGTGTGGGGAGGTGGATGCGCAGAGGGTGGGGGGGCAAGACAATCAACGAGGGACCTTTTTTTTTTTTTCCTTTTCAGGTGCTTTCTTTTTAGGAAGATGACGCGGGACTTGTACCACGCTGGGGTGGGCTCCCAGCGTGGCAGCTGGAAGATTCTTTTGGGGGATGGGTCAGTGGAGCCGACTGGGGATTGGGCACCTCCATCGGCCACAGAGACGTGTGTCACGCTGGGTGAGCTCCCAGCATGGCAACTGGAAGTCTTATTTCTTTTGGGGGGTTTTAATTGAGCCAGCGGGGGATTGGGCACCCCTGTCACCATTCTCACTTATGACCCAGTGTGGCACCTAGAACTGGGGGGGGTAGGGTGTAGAGCCAATGGAGGGGGGTGGGTGCTATTCAGAGACACTCGGAGGGTTGGGGAATATTATTACAATACTGATTAGGTGTGCCAGCAGACAACTGCGTCTGCTTTTTCAGACTCTCTGGGGTTCGGTTTTCCTGCTTTTGTCAATGCCGCTCCTACCTTGAACTCTGACTCAACATTTCAAGGATGGCAATTAGATCTTTTTTTGGAAACATTCCAAGGATGTCATTTTAGTCACTTGCCTCCTCCCAGAAAGATAGTCCTAGGAAAAGTGGACTTTAAACTGAATGTATGTTCCAGGAAGAGAAAGCAGAGACATATACAAGCAGGATTGCCGGCAATATGCTAATCAACACTGTCTTATCGCTGCTCACTGAAGCGGTCTCTCCCTTTCAACTGTGTGCCACTGCATTTTCAGCTGCTGTCATAGACAGCTGCAGCATTCATTGGTGAACTGTGGCCACGCCTGCAAACACACTGACTGAACTGGAAGACAGGGTGCCATACCTACAAAAACTAAGATGATGGCACTATGTTTCTTGCACATGCGTGCAAGCAAACATAAAAATTAGGTGCTCTCAGTCCCCCCAACTATTTCTAATGTGTGAGGTTGGAGTAAGGTGTCTGCACGGCTTTACCATTCCAGAGGAATTCTGACATAAAGATTTGAAGCCTGGCAAACTAACTTCCGGGGAGGAAAGGGCACACCATGTTCAAAGGGTACAATACTCAGGGTAAAATGTTCATTTTGATTATATTCACCCGACCCCATAATGAGAGCGGGAGTGTTTTCCATCTCTGGAGGATGGCCTAAATAAGGGACAGGTTAAGTTTTACCAGTGCAGTGATGGAACGGGAGATTTTAATCCCCAAATAAGTGAGAGCTTTAGGTTCCCAGGAAAGGCCTTGTGTCATAATCCACTGTTTCTGCATGTGAATGTTGAGAGGCATTACCTTTGATTTGTCCAGGTTTAATTTGCAACTTGCCACTCTGGGAAAATCTGTCTATTTATATTCACAGTAGCAGGTATGGAGGTTTGAGGATCCTCCAAGTAAAATAGTAAGTCATCTGCATAAGCAGACAGGAGGTATCTGTCCTTGCCAGCCTGTATTCCTCAAATTTCAGACTCTGTTTGGAGGGCATGAATAAGGGGTTCCAAGTAGAGGTTGGAAAGGAGATAGTGGGCAGCCTTGCCTGATACCACACGGAAGAAGAAAGGGGGGGGGGGGGAGACACTCCATTGCATCGAATCTTAGCCGTGGGTGGTGATATGACTTTGAGCCAGTCACAGAATTGAGACTGAAAACCAAATCTCCAAAGTGTGACAAATAAGAAACCAAGTCAAAGGCTTTTTCGGCATCTAAAGAGACTAAGACCGCTGGGACTTGCCTGTTGCCAGCTGTCAAAATGAGGTGGAGTACTTTGTGTAGGTGGTAAGATGACAGTCGACCTGCCATGAAGCCAACCTGAGTTGGGCTAATAAGTCCCTGCCAAGTATCTAGGAGACAGTTAGCCAGGACTTTGGTGAGGATTTTTAAGTCTGTGTTCAGGAGGGAAATGGGATGGTAATTTTCGGGAAGTAAGTGCAACTTGCCCAGTTTGGGGATAACTGTGATCCAAGCTTGCGTAAAGGAACAATCTGAGACCAGATACTTGCAGGTCATTCAAAAGCCTTACAAAAAAAGGAGCCAAGATGTCCACAAAGGTGGCATAAAATGCGTTGTTAAACCCATCTGGACCCAGGGCCTTCTCCTTCGGGAGTTGTTCTATGACCCGTCGCACTTCACTAAGAGAAAGAGGGGACTGTCAAATCCTGGTGAGATTCTGCAAGAGTGGGAAGTGGGACCAAGTCTAAATATTCTTCTGTAGATTCAGGATCAGGTTCAAGGTCACTTTCTGGACTGTAAAGCATTTCATGGAACTGCTGGAAGGCAGCTGCTATCTCTCAAGGGCTAGTAAGGATTGTCCCTACTGGGGAAGGCTGAAGATTTTGTATTAGTTGACGGGTTTCTAGCTGTTTACGTCTTAAGGCCAAGGGTTGTCCCACGCTCTCGCGTGATTCCAGATAGCGGAATTTAACCCTTTGGAGTGCTAGATCAGCTTGATCCATAAGCAGACCAAGGTAGCGGGCCCTGAGATTATGCAGTCAGTTCAAGACATTTAAATCTGCCAAGGCAAGTAGACTGTGCTCTAGGTCCCGGATCCGAGGTAAGAAAACTCGCGACTGTTCAGCTCGCTGTCTTTTGGCCTTCGTCGCTAGGCGTATGCACTCCCCTCTAATGGCACATTTAGTCGTCCCCAATAGGACATTGAGGTGGGAAACCGATCCCTCATTTTCCTTAAAGAAATTCTGAATATGTTCTTTAAGGGATTCAGCAAAGTAATTACTTAAGGAGGGAAGAATTCAATCACCAGGCCTTGTTCTGATCCTCCAGTCCCCTCAGGGAGTGCTCCATATAAATAGGGGCATGATCAGAGATCACGGTGGGAAGAACCTCGCAGTAGAGGAGGCCCGAGAGGCTAGAGTAATCAGAAAGTAGTCTATTTGAGAGTATGTTTTGTGTGGGAGAGAAAAGTAGGTATATTGTCTGTCGCTAGGATGTAATATACGCCAGGGATCCCCTAGGCCTAGCGAATCCATTAGATCCCTCAACCCTCTTTGTGCAGGTGATAGATCCTTACGGCAGACTTCAGATCTATCCAGGTCTGGGTGGGGGAGTACGTTCCATTCACCACCTAAAATGATTGATAGGTGGGAAAAAGATAGTAGGTGAGAAAGGAGGTTAGATAAGAACGCTGGGGAATCAGCGTTGGGGCCATAGATTCTTCCTGAAAGGAGTTAGGTTAAGTCTAGACGTCCTTGGAGTAGTAAGAATCGGCCATCCAGATCACTGTAATTCTTAAGCAGTTGAAAGAGAACACTCCTGCGTATTAATATGTACCACCCCTTTTATTGCTAATTCCCACACCGTATGCTTGGCCAACCAGTCCCTGCGAAAAAGGTGAAAATCTCCTTGTTGGAAGTGGGTTTCCGGTAGGAAGACCATGTCCAGATGATATTTTTTAAGATGTCGAAGAATCGTGTAGTATTTATATTTATTGTTTGCCCCCTTCACATTCCAGGAAAGAAATTTAAATGTAGTACCCATCATAGATAATTACTATCATTGTCGGTCGAACCTCTGTCAACCTATAAACCAAGTGAAAGAATGCTCCGGGACCCCCCCCTACGCCCCCCAACTTCCCCATAACAATGCCCACCACCCTCCCCTAGTAACTCAGACTCACTAACAACAACAAAACTAATAACTTTGCCCCAGTAATGACCCCCACCCTAAATGCCTCAACTCCAGCAACCACTGCGCTGGTGAGCAAGCACCCAAACACGGGTCCTTGATCTCACGCCTCACCCCTCACGATAACAATTACTAAGGTTACTGATAAGTACCAATTTTTCAGAAAAATGAAATATTCGCTGCCCCACCCCCAAATACAGTACAGCATAGAGTTACTAACAAGGAGAAGGATTATAAAGGAACAGTTGGCGTATAACAGTTAACCCATGATTACCATAACAAACCCCACAAAACTGGCAGAGAAGAGAGCTCTCAGTGCCGATCCGATATCTATTGATGAGTACCGCTGTGCTGCTTGTGACGGCAGTTAAGTCAGTGGGTGTGGAAGTATATGGTGTCTATTTTTTTGACTTAAAAGCTGTTGTCACACTTCATGTCAGCAGGGTCTCACCCTGTAGTGTGGTTAGGTCTGCGGCCCCCTCCGGTTGTAGCTAGAGTGAACTTACAAGCACATCAAGGTCCTCTGACCTCCCATAACGAAGGGACTCAGGGTTAGCCTTCTATTGAATGTAGCCATTGGAGGCTAGGCAGTGAAAAGCTGGCACCTAAGGAAAGTAGTAAGAGGATCCTCGCCTCACCCCCTTCGTGAGAGGCAACAATTATAAGGCTCGGGGATGCCGCCACGGAAAAAGGGTTCACTCACCTTCACCCATATCTGCATACTGTCCTCTGACCCACCATCTGTTTCATTGCTCTGATTATTCCGCCTTTGGTGGGGGGGGGCAGGGAATCCCAGCCTCCCACCCCTCCGTATGCTGCATGAACAAGCCATCGCTGTTTCTGCTCTGCCAATAGGGGGCAGTATGGAGGATCCCAGACCACTAGGTTTGTGTCATTTGAGCCACCCCCAAATGCCCTCACCCAGGCCCACAATGAGACGATCTCAAGAGCGGGCCCTTAAAGGACACAGTTTACTGGCCTTCCCCTGCCCAGCACTGAATAAGACATCTCTGGCCCCATCATCAGTTAGGAGGACAAGTGCTCCACGGCACTTCACTGCCCCTCCAGCCCACAACTAAAAGTTTGGCCACAGACCTACCTTGTTTCCTTCCAGCAGTGAGACAGCTTCTGCTCTACAAGACGCCCAGCTCCCCATCCATCAATATCCGCCCTGGTTTCTGTAATGGTATCTGTTCACCTGGCTGCAACTGAGACCTCTATCTGGTGAAACTGACTCCATCACCTTGCCATCCTAAGCAGCATCTGCCCCCCCCCCCGGCCAAAAATCCTTGATGGCTTAGAAGACAGAGACTGCTTATTTACTTAGTAAGAATTGCAAACTATACTTATAGTCCTTAAAGTCCAGTAAAGAAAAGCTAATATGAGTCGTTCTAATTTTAGCTCCAGAAAAAGGAGCAGGAAGTATGGTTTTCTCCCATGTCCCAATGACCAAAAATCCCACAGATTGTTCCAAAAGATTTAAGACCGCTTTCCAGACTATACTTTACAGATCACTTAGGAGCTTGAAATAGATCTGGGAATAAGTTGGGGAGCTCCAGTTTCGCCTGGCCGTCTGTCTCAAAGGTTTTCATTTTTCGTTGAATGTTCACCTGAAGCTTTGCTGGATACAGCATTCTGAATTAGAGTCCTGCTGCCAGTAACTTGGTAATGAAGGGGTTGAATTCAGCCCTCTTGAGCCTCTCAGAGTGGGGAAGGTCTTGTGTAATTCTCAGCTTCTTTCCCTCCCAAAGCAGCTCTTTAGTGTCTTTGATTTTAGCCAATATATGAACTTTGTCTAGAAAATTTAATAGCTTGAAGATCAAGGGGTGAGGTGGAGAGTTTGGTGGAGGGGAAGGCCTCAGCGCCCAGTGGGCCCTCTCGATGATGTAACTAGAATTATTGGGAGAAGGGCTGGCCACTTTTTCGCAGAATTTCTGCAAAAATAAGGTGGGATTCTGACCTTCAGAGCTTTTAGGGTGCCCAATCAGTAGAAGGTTATTTCCTCTGCTGTGCCCCTCCAGATCCTCAATTTTGTCTTCAAGTTTTGAAACCTTGCGGCAGAGGGCTGTTGCATCTGACTCCTGGCAGTTTCTGCAGTCCTCCAAGGACCTACTTCTAACTTCTAGATCACCTACCCTACGAGAGAGGGACTCCAAGGTCTTTTTTTAAGTTGGTAAGCTGGCTGGTTATATTCAACAGGGCATCCTTGATGGGGGAGAGCTCCTGAAGGAATTTTTCCTCAGTTAGTGGTACCGGGGCTGGGTTAGTCTTGGTAGCCACTACTGCCGCCTGGGTCTTAGATTTTTTGCGTTCTCTTTTTCCCGTACGTGCTGCCACCCCAGCCACTCCTTCAGGCTGTGCCAAGGCTGTATCCGATCTGTCTTGTTCCCGGGCCACTGTTCTTATATGGCAGCCATCCCCAGGGTAACCCTGCATAACCCTTCGCCGGGTGGGTCCCCCTCCTCCGAGGGGGAGGGTGCCAGTTGAGGGGGGGGCAGACCAGCACAATACTTGGCCTCTGGGTACTGCTGAGACGGATAGCTCTGCGGGACATTGATGGCATCGGGCAGCCATCATCTGGCCAAAAGTGGAGCCATTTTTCCACTTTTCTGGTGACGTTCCCTCTTGCGTTGCGTCTGTAGTGCCCCCGGTCTCCACCGGAGGCCACTGCAGAGTGACTCCTTCCCACTACCCACCCCAGGAGAGGACAGCAGTCCTGCAGACGCCAACTCTTCCTTCCCTGCCAGCGCCTCCTGGCGCCCCGAGTCCGCTCCTCGACCCGGTCGCCGCGTAGTCTCGAGTAAGGCGCCAGCACCTCAGCCCTCTGCCCCACTTGGCCGGCAGTTCTTGGATTTCAAGGCCACTTCTCGGCTTCCATCTGAGAAGCTGCTTCTAGCTGTCTTAGTCTATCGAATCACTGATAGAGGCAGGTAAATCTGATGAACTGATGATTGGGCATAGTAAACAGTGATGAAACTAACCCGTGATGGTGATTTTTAGCAATCGTAGAGTAATCGAGGAGCGTACCCGAAGAGAACACTTCTCACCCGTCCAGATGCATCACGTGACCCCCACACACTGAAGTTTCTAGAGAAACTCCCAGACAGGCTTCCAGGAGTGTCCCACTATCCAAAGGCACACATTCCCTTCTTAGGGGAAGATCCAGAAGCAAATGATTTGATACCTTTTAATGGACCAACATAGATGTAACAACAAGAACAAAGTGCTCTAGCTTTCGGACCAACCAGTCCTTCTTCAGAAGCTCATGGCAGTTGTTTAGAAAATACAATACTTATAACAGCTAGATAACGCAGAGAAAAACAGAAAAAAAATCCCCATTGGTTTAAAATACTCATTAAAAAAACCAAAAAAAAAAAAAAACAAAAACAGAAGATGTCAGAGAAGTTTAACAGTACCATACTGCCTTCAGCCAGAAGCAACCTTGGGTTAAACGTGCTTGGTGGAACACACATACAAAGAATCCTACCACATATAAATTTAATTGACATAAGATAACACTGCTGAAGCAGATAACTCCTAAATCAAGCTATGAGTGTCACAGTTAGCATAAGGATGTGATCACTGAAAGGCAACCCCCACCCAGATTAAAGACAAACTAAGATTGTTATAGGGCTCATGAAGTTTCAATGTCTGCATTATAGACAAGAATTTACCAGTAAAGTTGTCTTAAAGACATCAGTGCACACTGTGTGATATGTAAGACCTAGCTGGACCTGCCACCCAGCTGTACTCTCCAGCTAGATATAAGGCCCAAGAAATTTCAAAAACCTCAAGACTATATAAATGATAATTTAAATATAAATTGATAATATTAGTGTCAAACAAAAAACTCTAGTCGAGGAACCTCAAGGAATTAAGACCATGTAGCCTGATATGTACTGATGTCAATATACACTGAGAATGTAACAACTTGATGTACCACAAGTGTCTAAGGAATCTGAAAAAGAGATAAAAATGTAATTTCTCTCCTCCTCTTCATACAAACAATACACCCTAACCCACCCCACATTACCATAATGTGGGTGGGGGAGATACATAGCTTTAAGGAGATGTCTCTCTCTCCCCCTTTTTTTATTTTTCCCCCTTCTCTCTCTCTCCCACAGACGCACACACACTCTCTCCTAGTGAACCTATATTCACTTCAGTCACTGCAATTGTTCCCCAAAGGAATTCAACTTGTCATGAAATCCTGAGTAAAAGGGCTTATGTCTCCTAATACCTACAGAGCAAAAATGTGACACTATTTAACCGTACTACTATTTGCATAGTAACATTTCCAAGGATACTGGATAGAACTACCATGAAATAAACCTGCCACCCTCCCCCAGGATAAGGTAACTAGAAGTGAATATAAAGTATGTGTGCAAGACCAGAAGTCTAACATACCTACATATCCACAAATTACTACAATATTAGCCTAATGTAAAAAGATCTGTGCAGGACCCCCATGCAAATGAGATCACACACCCCAATATGTACAGTTACAAAAATTATATGTGACAGTATATAACACTCCTGTATGTACAGTAGCAGGCTAGGTAATCTGAATATGGTGCAATGGAATCAATCCCACCCCCAGGCAAAGATAAAAAGTAAGGAGGAATTAATATTCATTATGTGTGTGAAGTAAGAATAGTAACACATTATAACTCCATATATCTAAATAGACTTACCTCAATGTGACAGCAAGCCCCACATCTGTTATATCACATACCTCACAACGTATACCCACACACATACATACACACACGCACCCACATCCCACACATGCTGAAGTCCTATAATATGTCAGTCTGAAGAAGAAAAGATCTGTGGATGTTAGTTTCTGTAGTGTCCCATAAAACCAAGATCAGCGTTCATCCCATCTGCTACCATATTGAGATGTAAAATAAGTTTAATCTCAAAAGCTCGTCTCTGTTGTGTGTTTTTGAGATTTCCTTTTAAGACCATTACTGACATATCTGAGATTGAGTGGTCAGGCTGGGAGAAGTGGTGCCCCACTGGTTTTTCAGTCTTTGCTGTAATAGTGTCTGTGCGAGTTCATCCTAGTACGGAGCTGTTGGCGTGTCTCTCCAACATAACCTGTTTGTGGACATATCTTGCACTGAATGAAATAAACAACATGTCATGACATGCATGTATAACTCCCATGCACCTGGAATTGTCTGTTTTGTGATGTAACCACACAGTCCAAGGTAGAAATGAGCCCACAAGTCTTACAGGGGCGTTGATTGCAGGGTCGTGTGCCATTGTGTGACATGGTATTCTGTTCCGGTGAAAGTTTGCTCCTAATAATTAGGCTGGATAAATTTGGTGGTTGTTTAAAAGATAGTAGTGGGAGTTCCTTAAAAATACAATTAAGGGTTTCATCCTCACTAAATATTGGGTGGAGATCTTTAATAATCTTACGCAGACGTTCAAGGTCTGGATGATATGTGACTACCAAGGGTATTCTGTCTGTAGCTGTCTTTTCTTTATACTGAAGTAGTTTTTGTCTTGGTAATTGTGTTGCCCGTACTGTTATCCTGTCAATTTCCCTGGAAGTGTGTCCCTGCTCAATAAAGGTGGTTTTCAACATAGCCAAATGTATATCTATGTCATCCTCATTTGAACAAATACTTTATATTCACTTCTAGTTACCTTATCCTGGGGAGGGTGGCAGGTTTATTCATGGTAGTTCTATCCAGTATCCTTGGAAATGTTACTATGCAGATAGTAGTACGGTTAAATAGTGTCACATTTTTGCTCTGTAGGTATTGGGAGACATAAGCCCTTTTACTCAGGATTTCATGACAAGTTGAATTCCTTTGGGGAACAATTGCAGTGACTGAAGTGAATATAGGTTCACTAGGGGAGAGAGAGTGTGTGTGTGTCTGGGGGAGAGAGAGAGAGAGGGGGGAAAAAAAAGGGGGAGAGAGAGAGAGAGACATCTCCTTAAAGCTATGTATCTCCCCCACCCACATTATGGTGATGTGGGGTGGGTTAGGGTGTATTGTTTGTATGAAGAGGAGGAGACAAGTTACATTTTTATCTCTTTTTCAGATTCCTTAGACACTTGTGGTACATCAAGTTGTTACATTCTCAGTGTATATTGACATCAGTACATATCAGGCTACATAGTCTTAATTCCTTGAGGTTCCTTGACTAGAGTTTTTTGTTTGACACTAATATCAATTTATATTTAAATTATCATTTATATAGTCCTGAGGTTTTTGAAATTTTTTGGGCCTTATATCTAGCTGGAGAGTACAGCTGGGTGACAGGTCCAGCTAGGTCTTACACATAACACAGTGTGCACTGATGTCTTTAAGACAACTTTACTGGTAAATTCTTGTCTATAATGCAGACATTGAAACTTCACGAGCCCTTTAACAATCTTGGTTTGTCTTTAATCTGGGTGGGGGTTGCCTTTCAGTGATCACATCCTTATACTAATTGACACACTCATAGCTTGATTTAGGAGTTATCTACTTCAGCAGTGTTACCTTATGTCAATTAAATTTATATGCAGTAGGATTCTTTGTATGTGTGTTCCACCAAGCACGTTTAACCCAAGGTTGCTTCTGGCTGAAGGCAGTATGGTACTGTTAAACTTCTCTGACATCATCTTCTGTTTTTTTTTTTTTAAATGAGTATTTTAAACCAATGGGGATTGTTTTTGGTTTTTCTCTGCATTATCTAGCTGTTTTAAGTATTGTATTTTGTAAACAACTGCCATGAGCTTCTGAAGAAGGACTGGTTGGTCCGAAAGCTAGAGCACTTTGTTCTTGTTGTTACTTCTATGTTGGTCCATTAAAAGGTATCAAATCATTTGCTTCTGGATCTATTCTTGCAAGGACCAATACGGCAACTACTAAATCTAGATTTCTTCTTAAGGGAAGAAAGCAAGGCTCTATTACAAAAGGAAGCAATAGAGCCCTTTCCGTCCAACCAAGTAGGAAAGGGGTATTATTCCCACTTCTTACTGGTCCTGAAAAAGATGGGAGACTTGCTTCTCATCTTGGACCTCAGCTCTCTGAACCTGTACATAGAGTACAAATGGTTTCAAATGGTGCCTCTCCCAGGTCTGCTGCCCATTCTGCACGAGGGACAGTGACTCTGTGCTCTGAATGTGCAGGATGCTTACCTGTTTTTCAGGCCTATCTCCACGACCTCAGGTTTGCCTTTCAGGGGGAACATTACCAGTTCAAGGCCCTCCTTTTGGTCTGTTCTCGGCACCTCGGATATTTACAAAGTGCCTTGCAGTAGTGGTGGCGGCTCTGAGACACCAGGGCAACTATGTGTTCCCCTACCTCGACTACTAGCTCCTGTCAGCTCTGTTGAGGAAGCAGCTGGAACTTTCCCTCTCTGCTACCCTGGGCCTTTTTACGCAGGTTGGGATCACTGTCAGCCTTCCCAAGTCCCAACTTGCCACTACCCAGCGACTTCAGTTTATTGGAGCAGTGCTGGATATGGGCCAGGATATGGCTTCCTCCCTTTGGACAGGGCAGAAAAGTGGCAGAAGCAGGCTCGTCTGGTAGCTTCCAGCTGGTGTAGATATCGGCCAGGTCGGTTCTCTGACTGCTGGGCCTTATGGCAGCTGCCATCCTCACTGTCCCTCTATCCAGGCTCCACATGCGAATTTCGTAGTAGATGCTCAGGGCACAATAGGATCAGAGGTCGCACAACCTAGACCACATGGTCATGGTCTCCAGTTTGATGCAGCGGGATCTTCTATGGTGGCAGGATCTCAACAACCTCACCAAGGGGGTCCTCTTCCAGTCCCCTGCTCCCACCCAGACCCTGACTACAGATGCGTCGGGGATGGGTTGGAGTGCTCACCTTGGGAGCCACAGAACTCAAGGACTGTGGTCTCCGTCAGAGCTCTCTGCGCATAAAAGTGTTGGAGATGAGGGCAGTGTTGTATGCCCTTCAGGCTTTCCAGCACTTGCTCCACCAGAGCCCTCTATTAGTCCAGTCAGACAATATGAGTGTTGTCTGGTACCTCAACAAGCAAGTAGGCACTTGATCATATCCCCTCTGCAGGAGGTGATGCAGGTGTGAAATTGGGTAGTTCCACATCAGATTCACCTCATAGTTGTTCACGTTCCAGGTGTGCAGAACATCCTAGTGGAAGTCTCCATCACACCAGGGTAAGCACCCACGAGTGGGAGCTCAAGCAAGAGGTAGTCGACCACATTTTCAACCTGTGGGATCATCCGGACCTGGATCTGTTAACCTTCCCATACAATGCAGAACTACCAAGGGTTTGCTCACTTGCTCCCGGGCATGTTTTTTTGTTTTTGTTTTTGGTGAGACACGCGCTCTCTGCTGGGACAGGGAGGCTTTTATACACCTTCTCTCCCTTTCCAGTTCAGCAGAGGGTGCTACTCAAGCTTCAGGCGGAGGGGGCTCACATGGTTCTGATTGTTCTGTATTGGCCTCGCCAAGTTTGTTTTCCACTTCAGCAGCTAGCAGTGGAACCTCCGGTTCCCCTGCCCCTCTGTCACAGTTTCCTGACTCAGGAGAGGGGCATGCTGGACCATCCAGGGCTGAAATCCCTTCACCTTCACGCGTGGCACCGCAGGACATAGCTGCTTCATGTTCTGGAGTTTCCTCCAGTGTGGCGCAGGTCCTGGTAGAGGCTAGAAAGCCTTCTATGAGGAGACATATGCCATGAAGTGGAAACGTTTCTCCATTTGGGCCTCCTCAAAGGGCTGGGACCCTTTTTTGCACCCCATTCCTCAAGTCATGGAGTATTTCCTGCACCTCTACGACCTTGGTCTGAGTTACTCTTCCCTGAAGGTCCACCTGTCGGCTGTTTCTGCCTACCACACTTCAGTGGAAGGTAAAACTGTAGCTCAGCTGGAGGTTTCCAAAACCTTCCTGAAAGAAATCCATCTAAAATCCCCAGTGTGCAGTCCCACGCCATCTTGGGACTTTAATTTTATTTTGGAAAAACTTACTGTGAGACGAGCATTGAGTTGCTCAGTGTCTCTTTCCTGGTGAAACAATTCAATAAAACCCTGCCTTTGTTCAAACCGGCTGGTTCTTGTGAGATGTGCTATTTGTCTTGGAAAGCGCTCTTTTTAGTTGCAGTCACTTCTGCTCGGAGGATTTCTGAGCTTCAAGCCCTTTTTCAGATACCGGGTGACTCTGCATACCAGCCCTCAGTTTTTACGGAAGGTGGTTTCTGAATTTACGTTAAACCACTCGATTCAACTGCCAGTGTACTACCCTGAGCATCCCAATCGGGGGGAGGCGATTCTGCATACCTTGGATGGTCATAGAATCCTGCGTTATTACACTGACAGAACCAAGTCTGGTTGGAAATTGGACCAACTTTTCATTTCTGTCGCACTTGAGAGAGAAGGTACCACAGTTTCCAAACAGTGTGTATCCAAATGGTTGACAAACTGTATTGTTTTCTGTTACTAGAAGTATGGTAAAACTCTCCCGGGGGAGGTTAAGGGGCAGTCTACCAGAAACATGGCTGCCTCTACTGCTTGTTTCAGGAATGTCAGCCGCTGACATGTGCGCCGCAGCTACTTGGAGTTCTGTCCACACTTTCACAAAGCATTACAGTCTGGACATTGCCTCTAGGCGCAGGGAAGGCTTTGGCCAAGCTGTCCTCCAGGGATTCCTGTCCTAAACTTTCTGCTTTCTTGCAGATGCTTTCATGCCTCCCGTGTTTCAGTTTCTTCTAATTTACACTGCTTAGGATTCGGTCCTCAAGGTTATTACCTACTGGAAGAGCCCTCTCGAAGTAAGATAGCACAGTTAGTAAAGAATGTACTGTAACAGTAGATCTTCAAGAGATGCCTTTGCAGTGGGTTACAATTTTCCCTGCCTCCATCCCCTGAGTTTCTTTGCTGCTCTTTTTCTATGCGCTCATTCTAGGCTCCAGGAGCCTCTCTTTCTATTCTCCTGTCACTCCTCTTCGGAGATCTCCGGTGGGAGAACTGGAAGGCGGGTGTGGGGACCACCCACTACATAGTGTCATGCTGACGTCCGTCACGTGACGTCGGGTGGGTGGTCCCCCATCAGATACTGCTGGCTAAAGTTTTTGTGTGGTCCTGATGCTAGAGGGTGCCGTCCTCAAGGTTATTACCTACTGCAAGAGCCTCTCTGTCGAAGATTTACTGTTACGGTAAGTTCTTATGTAACTGTACCATCTTCAAGAGAATCTCATCAGGCCATGCCATCCCACCCTCTGTCCCCCTTGCCCCTTGGACTCTGAGCTTCTCAGTTCCTGTCTCTCTCTCTCTTTCTCCAGGACAGTCTACCTACTGTAGTCCACTTGCCTAGTGGCAGGAACCTCATGCTCGTCCTCAGGAGGAGGTCCTCTGCATATGGTCTTCAGCGGGGAACTGAGGCCAGCACAGGGCCACCCACATTTATATAGTGCGGATGTTGAAGTATGGCATCATCATGGGCGGCCCCTAGAAGACTGCAGCTATAGTTCCATAGGCCATGTGGCCTGATGAGAGATTCTCTCTAAGATCTGTTGTTACAGTAAATTCTTACATAACTGCACTTTGAGTGAGGTTCAGTGACTGAGGAGCCAATCGTCTGCTTCAGCTCACAGCCTTCTGTGGATTCTGGGCCTCATGATGGCGACAATAGAACTGGTGCATGTGGGCTTGCCTTTACATGCGGCCCCTACAGATCGAGTTGCTGTCGGCCTAGGATCTGACCTTGGAGGATTATAAGGCCAGGATCCAAATTTCACCAGTCTTGTGGCAGTCTGAGTTGGTGGATGAGTTTGGAGAATCTAAGCAAAGGGTCTCCCTTGGAAGTACCCCCAGGTTGATTCTGACAACCGATGCCAGACTTTCGGGTTGGAGGGACAGTGCTGAACCACATTCCCATTTAGAGGACTTGGTCAGTGCAGGAACAGCACCTACACATAAACGTTTTGGAGATGAGGGCAGGGGTCGAATTTAAGTTTTGCAGCCACTTGGCAGCTGGGAAAATCCACTAGCCCCACAGACTTTTCCACTAGCCCAGCTGATGTACTTATTGAAATGTTACCTTCTCCAGTACAAGCCTGCAGGACTAGCTAAAGGAAAATCCTACTAGCCTGACACAAAATCTACCAGCATTTGACTAGTGGGCCAGTGCCAATTTCGACCCCTGTGAGGGCTGTGCCTCGCTCTCCTTCATTTTCAAAGTCGGGTGCAGTAAAAAACGTGAAATAAG
Organism: Neoceratodus forsteri; assembly: GCA_016271365.2. Taxonomy (NCBI): domain Eukaryota; kingdom Metazoa; phylum Chordata; order Ceratodontiformes; family Ceratodontidae; genus Neoceratodus; species Neoceratodus forsteri. Next base: position 233,276,688 of record CM057458.1, read on the forward strand.
GTCTGGCAACATTGTCACAGTGGTGTACATAAACAATCAAGGGGCCACAAAGAACAGAGAGATGCCAAAAGCAACTGATCTCATGCTGTTGGCAGAGGATAACCTTCTTTCTGTCAGCAGTTTACTTGGCGAGGAAGTTGAACATTCAGGCCTATTGGCTAAGCCGCGAGAATGTCCATTCAGGGGAGTGGATGTTGAACCAGGAGATGTTCGATCTTCTGTGTCAAGGATTCTGTCATCCACAAATCGACTTGTTCACTTCCAGCTGGAATGCTCAAGTACAACAGTTCTTAAGCCGCTCTCTGTGTCCCCAGGTGGAGGCAGTAGACGCTCTGTTACAAGCTTAGAATTTCAGCTGAGCATATGCCTTCCCTTCTCTGCCGCTTCTACCCAAGGTCATACGGAAAATAAGATACTCAAGAGGAAGCTTTCTTCTGATAGCTCTGAAGTGGCCCAGAAGACCGTGGTTCTTGGACTTAGTGAACCTAGCTCAATGCGCACCATTTCATCTTCCATTGTGAGGGACACCTTTTCTGAAAGGGCCCCATTCTGGATTCAAGTCCAGGAGTGATGCAGCTCGCAGTCTGGCTTCTGAATGGAAGAGACTCCTGAAACAGGGTTTTTCTAAGAAGGTGATGAACACCCTGATGGCTGCCACAAAGAATTCCATGCCAGCAGCTAGCCACTGTTCTGCAGATTTTGAATTTTCTTCAGGAAGGAGTGGAAAAAGGTTTGATCTTGAGCACCTTAAGAGGCCAGGTGATGACTCTTGGAGTCTTTTTGGGATTGTCCTGAAGGACTAACCGGGAGATTTATTTCGTGCTGGCAGTCCGCAGGAGTTGACCTCTGTTCCAATCTCCTGTTCCTCCATGGTATCTGAATCTGGTCCTGAATGCTCTTTGCAAAGAGTCTTTTAAACTGCTTTTGTCTTTACTGTGGGACATGTTATCTTACAAGATGTTTTTTAGTTGCTGTGTGCTCAGTCAGGAGGATTGGTGAGCTCCAGGCATTGTCCCTCAAAGAACCTTCCCTCATCATGTATAATGACAAGGTGGTGCTCAGAACTGACCCATCTTTCATTCAGAAGGTCCCTATAGCCTGTCTCCCATCCCTCTGTTCGCAACCTACTTATCCAAAGGGGAAGGAGTTGCACAAGTTAGATCTGTGACGAGCAGTTAAGACATACCTTAGACTGCTGAGTTTCGGAAATCAGATAGGTTTTTCATTCTTTTCGGAGTGGCCAAAAAGGACAGAAAGCTTCCAAGGCCACCCTGGCTAGGCGGGTGAGGGCATGCATTGCCAAGGCTTATGTCGCAGAAAATAGGCCTCCAGCTCTTAAGGTTCACTCCACCAGAGCTATAGCCACCTCCTTGATGGAGAAAGGCAAGGCATCTGTCTTAGAATTGTGCAAGACAGCTACGTGGTCCTCCATCCACACATTTCACCAAGCACTGCAGACTGAATGTTCAAAGTTCTGCTGATGTGGCCTTTGGTCACAGAGTTTTGAAGGCAACAGTTATTAGGTAAATTTCTTTTCTGCTTGCAGTTGATGTATTTGACAGTATTCTCCCCCCACATGGCTTTTCATGGTACTGCTTCTTAGAATCCATTAGTAATGAATCCCATTGACAATGTGGAGTGCTACAGAAAGAAGTTTCTTCATACTTACTGTAATTTCCTTTTCTGTTAGCTCCTTCATTGTCAATGGGACAGGCCCAGGAACCTTGCTGCTGCGGGATAATATTGTCCAGTATGCCAGCACTGGGATTTTCTCTGTCTTGTAATAAACCTCTAAGTCTGTCCAGACATTCTTCTATAGTTTACCTGCTGTGCTTGTATTTATCTTGATATGCAAAACAAAAAGGAGAGGGCAGTTTGCATTAAAATGTTGGTTCTAGGGACATGGATATGTTGTTCATCCACACTGTCTGGCAGGTTCCTTGCCACTTTAAATCTCGCCGGAAGGTCTTCAAGCTGGCTCCTCCCACCCATCCGGGTGGCAAAACTCTAGGCTTCACCCCATGACGCCAGATCTTTCTTACCACTTGGAAGCTCAGGTTCCCTCCTTAACGCTCTATGTGATAGACTGGATCCTAATTCTTTGGTTTGTCTGAAACTCATTTTAAAATGTTCAAGACTTCGGTCTTCCTTTTCCCTCGTGACTGCGATGGACAAATAGACTCCTGGTTTCCGGCGGTGCCCTTGTGGGCAGATGATGTCCAGGACGGACCCGCACTTCACGTGCGTCTACTGCTTCAGCCTAGAACATGACCCGCAGGCCTGCAAGTCACGCTGTTGATTCTTGGCCAACATCGTGGAGGACCACGCAGCCCGGTTAAAGCTAGGGCGCCTCGAGAAGCGCTACCCGCCAGTAAAGTCAGAGGAGGCCTGTTGGGCGGTTACCGCAGCGGCTGGCTCAGCTGAGCAGCTCGAGCAGATGATCGCCCTCAAGGAGGAGGCAGCCCAGGCCGCATCTTCCTCTTCCTCGGTCGCGGCATTTATCCCGCTCTCTTTGGGTACCTCATATTCAGTTTCGTTCAAGGAGCTTTGCCAGTCCCTTTCCACGAAGGGAGAGGGGCCATAGGGACATTCCTCTTGGTCCAAAAAGGATTCTAAAGGTAAGTCCCATTGTCGGCGTTCATGGGAGCGGAAGAGGTCCCCTTCCCCGGACAGCAGACTGTCGACTTTGGTCGAGGTTGCGGCTAAGGCCTCTGGCTTCACGGTGTCCCCGTCAGGCCAGCCGGATAAGACAGCCGTCGACACGGTCGAGATTTTTCTCGACCCGTCCGGGCTGTCAACTGGTGAAGCAGACAACCCTTCTTCACTGGTTCCCCCAGTGGAGACCGAGGATCTGCCTGTGCCCCTGGTGCAGCAGTCCCCGGTTAAGGTGTCCGAGCTGAGGGAAGGCGGGTGTCCCCGCTCCTTCCCAAACCCGTCCTCGAAACACGGGATCTCGGTCTCTGACCTCTTCTTGGTCCAGCTGATCCGTCCAACATCGGCGGTCTCTGTCTCGGCACGAGTGGAACCGCGCCGCCGCCATTGTCCTCGCTTCTCCTCAGAAGAGGAGAGGCTCGGCGCAGACTGCGCCGACACTGTGGAGACCTGATGTGGCAGCAGTTACTTTTGTCCACGCAGACGCCGTCCCCGGCCATCAAGTGGCTGTCACCCGAATGGCTGAAACAACCCCTCGCTGCAGTCGAGATGCCAAAGTCTGGGCCGGTTATTCGGCCGAAACCTGCTGCCCCACTGATTGTGGTGGCACCTCCGCCTCCACTACCAAAATTGGGGCCCTGACCAAGGACTCTCGGTCGGCTCAAGGCCTGCCCCACAGGTTTTCGGTCACCCTCACTCCCGACCGTCCTCGGCAGGTGGAGGGTGGCTCAGGCCCTAGGCAGCTCTTCACAGACTCCTCTGAGTCAGACAACGACTCGTCCCTGTTCTCCAGGCCAGTTGACCTGAAGTCCTCCGGGGGCCAGTCACTGGACGAAAGCCCATCGTCCTTCATAGGTTTGCTTAGGCTCATCTCTGAGTCCACCGGGATGCAGCTCGAGCCCGTATCCAAACGGGCCAAGTATCCCCTGACGGAGATACTGGACCGAGGGGATTCACCCATGGAGGCCTTTCCAGTTGCTGAGGCCATTGTAGGCCCAACCTTGGAGCTTTAGCAGCGGGCTGCTTCCTGTCCTGCACCCTCGGCTAGGATGGCCAGGAAGTATGCGGTCCCTACTGGCTCTTTGCCTGGGTTTTCGGAACACCCCTCTGCCGAGGGGTTGGTCACTGACAGCTTTTCTGGCGTTCCAGGAATGCTAGGGACGTGGACAAGCCCCCCGACAAGGAGTCCAAAAAGCTGGACTATGCCGGGCACAAGGTGTACGCTGCATCTTCCCTTGGCCTCCGTCAGGCCAGCTCGGCCGTGCTGATGGCACACTTCTCCCACGCCCTCATGGGCTCCCTGGATGAGGTGATCCCTCATCTCCCAGCCGACCTGTAGACCATGGTCCGGCAGGTTCGGGACCAGGGTAGGGCGGTGGTGAAGCAGCAGCTCCAAACAGCTCTGGACATAGGAGACTTCTGTGCCAGATCGGTTGCAGCCGCAGTGGCCATGCACCACAGAGCATGGCTGAGGATATCCACCTTCACGGCGGATACCCAGCACAGATTGGTGGACGTCCCCTTCTTGGGGACTGACCTCTTCGCCCGTGGAGTGGAAGGTCACCTCCAGTGGATCAAGAAGTCCAATGCCACTCTGGACTCGGTCACCTCCGCCCAGAAGGACAAAGGCCGCCGATAGCAGCAGCACAAGTCCTTTCACCCTTCTGCGCCTGCGGCATGTCCGGCCCAACAGCACCAGCACCAGGGCCAGCAGGCTCGCGCTTGGCATCCCAAGCCCGCGGCTTCCTCTAGTAGGAAGCAGGAAGGTAAAGGCCCAGGAGGTCCCTCGGCCGGTCCCTCCTCCAAGCCTGCCCAGTGATAGGTTGAGGGGTGTCGCCCCCAGCCTTGACACTCTCCCCTGGGTTCCCCCCGTGGGGGGATGGCTCCGCCACTTCCTTTCCGCCTGGTCCGCTATCACCACGGACCGCTGGGTGTTGGAGGTGGTAGGAAAGGGCCTGCCTCTGGAGTTCGAGCAGGCTCCACCCTTTCGAGCCATCTCCCCTCGGGGGGCCACAGGGTCCGCAGCCTCGCTGTCGGCCCGCCGAGCCGATATTGCCTTGCTCCTCGAAAAAGAGGTGATCGGGAAGGTGGCAGATCCCCCTCCATACCCAGGGTTTGTGTCCAGGTATTTCCTGGTCCCGAAACGGACGAGGGGCTGGCACCCCATTCTCAACCTGCATGACCTGAACAGGTTCCTAAGGTCTCGAACCTTCAGGATGGTCACTCTGGCTCAGATTATCCCATCCTTGGAACGAGGCATGTGGTTCTGTTCCCTGGACCTTCAGGACGTGTTCTTTCACATCCCAATCCGTCCGTCACATCAGAGATTCCTCCGCTTCAGAGCGGAGGGATCCCTCTACGAGTTCCAGGCCATGCTCTTCGGCCTCTCCCTAGCTCCCAGGGTTTTCACCAAATGCATGGCAGTGGTGACAGAATTCCTGTGGCACCGAAGGGTCTGGGTGTACCCCTACCTGGACGACTGGCTAATTGCAGCCCCCTCCAAAGCGGAGGTGGAGCGGTCCAGAGATCTGGCCCTCCAGGTTTGCTCTCAGATTGGCCTTCTCATCAGCAGCGAAGTCAGACTCATGCCAAGCAGATGATACATTTCATGGGGTGGGGAAGCTTGACTCTCTTCGAGCCAGAGCACGGCTCCCGGCGAACAGGGCCGAGGTTCTTTCCTCCTTTGCCCAATCATTTCAGGTTGGGCAGTCGCGCCCTGCCCGGGACCTCCTGTGCCTCCTGGGCCTCATGGCAGCCTGCACCAGTGTGGTCCGTTGGGCCCGCTGGTACATTCGTCCCCTTCAATGGGGACTGGCAAGCCAATGGTCACAGCACCTCGATCCGCTGGATCGACTAGTGACAGTGACCCAGGGGATGTGGAACGCTCTCTAGTGGTGGACCGTCCCAGCACATCTGCCGGAGGGCATACGCCCCGAGCCGACTGTCTCTCTATCGACCGATGCCTCTCTGATGGGTTGTGGTGCCCATCTGGGGGAGCAGAGTGCACGCCCTCTGGTCCCCTCAGGAGTCCCGATGCCATATCAACCTGCTGGAGCTTTGAGCGGTTCGTCTAGCCCTCACCACCTTCGCTCTGTTTCTACAGCGTCATGTGGTTCAGGTCCAGGCGGACAATACCACGACCATGTACTACCTAAACCGCCTGGGCAGGACGCACTCCATGCCTTTGTGCAGGGAAGCTCTCCGCATATGGTCTCTCGTGTGCTGCCTGGAGGCGGATCTCCTCACCATTCATGTGGCAGGAGCCTCCAACACCCTGGCCGATGCCCTAGGCCGGATAGGGGCTGCGTCTCACGAGTGGTCTCTCCTGCCGGAGGTAGTACAAGATCTCTTCTCCCACTGGGGCACGCCTCAGGCGGACCTCTTTGCCTCCAGTGAGAATGCGAAGCTGAGACTGTTTCATCCCAGCCCCCCTCAGCAGGGCTCACTGCAGGGGGATGCCTTCTCGAGGCCGTGGACCCCGGCCTCTTCTTCGCCTTTCCCCCATTTCCCTTGATTGACAAGGTGCTTATCAAGGCGAGGAGGGACAAGGCAGAGGTGATTCTGGTAGCCCCAGACTGGCCCTGCCAGTTCTCGTATCCAGATCTCCTCAGTCTCAGCTCCAGGCTCCCGAGGCGGCTCCAAGCCCGCCTGGACCTGATCTCAGTCAATCAGGGCAAGGTATTCCATCCAGACCTTCAATCCCTGCACCTGACGGCCTGGTTCCTGAGCGGCTAGAGTTCCAGGCCTTGGGTCTTTCCGACGAGGTCCTTGACGTCATTGAGGCGTCCCATAAGGAGTAGACCAGAAAATGCTACGCCTTCAAATGGAAGAGATCCTCCATTTGGTGTCAGGGCAAGGGCCTGGACCCTTCCTCCTGTTCATTGGAAAGCATTTTGGACTACCTGTGGTCCGTTTCTCAGCTAGGGCTTCGGTCGACGACCCTTAAGGTGCACCTGGCAGCCATCTCTGCTTACCGGGCACGGGCTGGGAAGCAGTCGGTGGCGCAGGAGAAGGTGTCAGGCGCTTTTTTAAAGGCCTTGATCACATATCCCCTCCGGTGCGATACCCTCCACCTCCGTGGGATCTACTGCTGGTATTGGCCAAACTCATGGACAAGCCATTCGAACCGATGCACAGGTGTGACATCTCTCACCTGTCGTGGAAGACCGCCTTCTTGGTGGCTATCACGTCAGCCAGAAGGATGGGAGAGCTCCAGGCGCTTTCCATCGAGTCTTCTTATCTGGTCTTCCACAGGGACAAGGTTGTCCTGCGCCCCCACCCGAAGTTCCTTCCGAAAGTGGTGTCTAAGTTCCACCTTAACCAGGTGTTGACTCTGCCGGTGTTCTACCCCAGTCACACCTCGGAGGCTGAATATAGGCTCCATACTCTGGACCCTAGAAGAGCGCTCGCTTATTATAAGGAGAGGACAGCTGAAGTTCGGGGAGAGGTTTGCCAGCTATTTGTCACCTACACTGAAGCCGCACCTGGCAGACCTGCAGCCAGGCGGACGTTAGGCAGGTGGGTCACCTCCTGCATAGATCTCTGCTACAGGTTGGTGGGCATGGAGCCTCCCAGAGGGATAAGAGCTCATTCTACCCGCCATACCGCTGCATCGGTGGCTGCTTCCAGGGACGTCCCTGTCCAGGACATCTGCAGGGCTGCTACCTGGTAGTCAGCACACACCTTCATCACCCATTACCACATGGGCCTCGGTTCTCCAGTCTCTCTTTCCCAAGTAGGGGGTGTGCGCCTTGCCTCCCTCCTCCTGGAGGACTGCTAGGAGTCTGCCAGACAGTGTGGATGAACAACATACCCATATCCCTAGAAATACAGGTTACTCACCTGCAACAGGAGTTCTAGGAATGGTATATTGTAAACCACCGACCCACCCGCCTCCTGGCCGACGACAACCTGGGCTTCCAGCGGGCTAGATCTGGCATCATGGGGCAGAGCCAAGAGTTTTACCACCCGGGTGGGTGGGAGGAGCCAGCTTGAAGATCTTCCGGCAAGATTTAAAGCAGCAAGGAACCTGCCAGACAGTGTGGAAGAACATATACCATTTCTAGAACTCCTGTTACAGGTGAGTACCTGTATTTACTAGCACACATTTTAACTGGTTCAGATTTGATGGTAAACAAGGGTGCCTCCTTTGCTACGTGTGAGTGCCTACACTGTTTGTAGTCCTTTTCCCAGTGTTTGCATTAGTTCTTTAGACAAGCTTTTTTTCTAGTTGGCTCGGTACTGCAAGGGTCTTTAACACCATTAGAGAATTGGAAGATGAGCCTTGATTCCTTTACCTCCAACCATCTGACGAGTTAGGCAGCTGTTTACTGTATTTTATTCTGGTTAAAGTTCTGTATGTGTAGGCAGCTTATATGTGTGCTTTCTTGATGAGACGAACAGTATAACCTATACAGATCTATTTTTCTAGATTTAGAGGCACTGCATGGACAAAAGTGACTGGAGAGTTGCTGCTGTCAGGAATGTTCAGGTGCCCGGGATTCAGTGCAGATTACAGCCTTGGACTGTGCCATTTCCCCTAGTAGGGGTGCATATCACCCATTAGTAATGAATCCCATTGACAATGTAGGAGCTAACAGAAAAGGAAATTACGGTAAGTATGAAGGAAATTTCTTTTTCACAGCAGTTTACTCTTGACATCCTTATATTTCCCTTGGCAATCTTTTATCCCTTTAACCAGTTTGTAAGCCTGGTTTACTATTAGCTTTGTAACTACATAGAGACATAGAAATTGATGTCAGATAAGGATTGCTTGGCCCACCTAGTCTGCCCATTTTCCCTACCTACTATAACTCTGCAGACCCTGCTTGATCTCTGGCTCTACCACACCCCCCCTTACCTCTAAGATTCCCTTATGCCTATCCCATGCATTCTTGAAGCCCGTTACCATTTTGGCCCCCACCTCCTCTACTGGGAGTCTGTTCCAGGCATCCACTGCTCTTTTTGTGAAGAAGTACTTCCTCACATCTTCCCTGAGTCTACCCCCCCCCAAAGCTTCATAGCATGTCCCCTTGTTCTTGAGCATCTTTTTTTTTTCTGAAAAATGCTTCACTCTTGAACTTTTTGTACCTGTGAGGTATTTGAATGTTTCAATAATTTTCCCCCTCTCCCTCCTTTCCTCCAGGGTGTGCATATTGAGGTTCTTTAGTCTCTCCACATAGGGCTTATTATGCAGACCCTGCAGTATTTTCGTTGCCCTCCTCTGGACTGCCTCCACCATGTCTATGTCCTTTTGGAGATGTGGTCTCCAGAACTGGACACAGTACTGTAGGTGAGGTCTCACCAGTGATCTATACATTGGTAACACCATCTCCCTCTTTCTGCTGGTGATACCCCTCCTTATGCACACCAGCATCCCGCTAGCTCTCCTTACTTCCTTGTCACACTGTCTGGCCACGTTAAGGTCATCAGATAGATTACACTCCGGTCCCTTTCCTGTTTGGTGGTTAGTACTACCCGTCACCCCTATTTTGTACTCTGCCCCTGGGTTTCTGTGCCCCAAGTGCATGATTTTGCACTTCATTGCATTGAAACCTAGCTGCCACACCTTTGACCACTCCTCTAATTTTCTTGATCACTTCATTTTTTACAACACCCCCAGTGTCTACCCTATTACAGATTTTAGTGTTATTTGCAAAGAGGCATATCTTCTCTTCTAGCCCCTCTGCCATGTCACCTGATAGACATTAAAGAGGACCGGTCCCAGTACTGATCCTTGTGGCACCCCATTTATCACCCTCCCTTCCTTTGAGTGAGACAAATTATTGTCTCATGTCCATTAGGATGGCAACTCAGCAGGCTTAAGTCTTTTCCACTGAGGGCTTTCTTCAGCTGTCTACACTGTGCCTACCATGGGGGGACAAAAATGTGGAGATGGGGTGGTCATGTTACTTGCACCTGTCTCTGCACACCGTACCCATAATGTAGAGGTGGAGTGCCACTGGTACCAAGCAAAGAAGTATCCAGTTGGCCGCCCCGTGTGGAAACAAAAAAAAATGAGGAGTTTGTTCCCAACAAGCCATAGAAATCCCACATCACTATGTGAAAAGAGTTCAAAGATTGGGATTGAAAAAAGGATTTCAGGAATTCTGAATTCTAACCCCAGTAATACTCGGGTGTTCCTAACTTTCTGCAGTGTCTCTTTAAGACAACTGCCCGGAGAGATGGAACATTTGCAAATGATGGAATCTTTTGTATGAGTCACTTTTTCAAATGCTGCCTTCTACTAACTGCCTTAGTTCTAAACCCCTCAGATTTCTTTTTCTCCGCCTGTCAAGACTAGGCACTCGGAGATCCTATCATCATCTTGTTCTGATGTGAGAAAACTTATATAATATATGTAAGTATTATTTACATTTCATTTGCTGCCTTTTATTTTTTGTCATTTTAAGTTAAACCATAGTGTTTGTTTAAATTGTAAGTTATCTCGGTTTCTCCCGGTTCGGTATAACTGGGTGTAAACTGAGGTTCATTTTATATTTATCTGAGTTTTCTGAGGAAAGAACTCCATTAGTTATGTTTAATTTTATTAAATTTAACTTGTATTAAGAACCGCTAATACCGGTTCCTGAACGGATAGCCTCTGTTCACTTTTACCTCTGTTCCCAGTTTCCGATCGGAACCGACCTCAACTGCTAAATAAACTTTACATTTAATTAGCAGTTACATCTTTCATCTGTTTTACATTGAGAATGTCAGAAAAACCGAGGAGAAGAAAAACTGGTGATCCCGGTTTCAAACCATGTATTGAGTGTGCTGAAATTTTGGTAAGACAAACATTTTTTTGCGTTACCTGCTTGGGCATGAACATTTAAGAGCAGAGTGAAATCTGCAATACATGTCCTGAGAAAACTAGTGAAAAATGCCTGGATAAAGCTAAAGGGAAAACTATCACTGCTTAAGGGTCCCACAAGCTCTGACCAGCCGACACCCTAAATTACTGTGGGAGAAACCACAACTACTACTGTAGTTGCTACCCCTGAGATGGGTATACAAGCAGTTCCTAAGAGGCTTGCTGAACCGGCTGACTCCCCAGTTCCTTCCAAGACATCAAAGAAAACTAAGCACACAGAACCCCTTGCTGGGGGCATCATTCGGGGACTTCTGTGTCTGCTGTAAAACCTGGCAACTCCTGCAGAAATAACACAGGCTATTAAAGAGCCCCTGACAGCATTAGGAAAACTTTGAAAAGTAAGATTTATATTCAGATCCATTCCATTTTCTTTATTACTTCATATATTTTCAGTAATTCCCCATTTTCTTTATTACTGAAAACAATTGCATGAAAATAAGATCCCTGTCCCCTAGACTGTATCTATTCTGGCTGCTTCTCTACACATGACACAACACTCCCGTTTGACATCATAATTATCTCCACAACACCATATTTTGAAGTCATAAAACAGAATTATAATGTCAGGTGTAGGCAGGCACGAGACTTAAAAGGACAGCGATACTGTACTCATGCAAATACCCTTAGCAATAAGGATGAGAACTGCAGAATACAATATGAAATATAAGCTACCGTTAGCCTGAATATTTCATTTTTTCAAAGTTGCCTTAACTGTGTCGGGAGCTCTTTAAGGTCATTCAGGCTTACAAGGGCCATCTGACTCTCAGCAGCAGACCTCCCTGCAAAGCAGTCTGTCTCCTCTGCTCTGTCTTCCTATTATTTAAGAGGAAGAATATGATGATTATGATGAAACGGAGAAAGGGGAACCTATTGAACCTGAGGTTTCCCCTGAACAGGAGTTTGGCTCTCCCCACAGAGCATCTAAGGATTACTCTTCACACTTCACATTTGTGAGAAGAATGGTGGATTCTTTAGACATCACCACCAGTGAAGTGATTGAGGATGAGGAGGAAGCTAAATACTTCGAAATGATGGGGCTGAAACCCACTAAAAAGCTTCTCCTTCCTGTGATTAAATTCATCAAGAAAGATGCTTTAAAAGATTTTACAAACCCCAAGCTCTGTTCCCCCCTCTTGATAAGAGGCTGGATAAGAAATATCAGCTGGACAGGGAGGGAGATTAATTTTTATTCTCACACCCTGTCAGCCAGGGAGTGGTATAAGTGGCAGCCTGTGACAAGGCAAAGGTACAACTGGCATCCCATCCTTCTGACAAGGATTCCAGGAAAATTGGAAGCATGGCCAAAAAAGGATATGTATCCGCTTGTTTGGCCATCCAGCAGGCAAACTTTCAAGCCTATGCTGCTAAATGCCAGAAGTCACTATGGCAGTCTGGCCTTGCTATGGCAGTCAAGGCCTAAACTCCCCTGTCAGAAGATCTAGCAGAAACAACTAAATTTTGGTTTGGGAAGCAGCCAAATTCCAGTTTCAATGACTGCTGACTCTAATAACACTGCTGTCAGACGGATGCCAAATACAGTGGTTCAGAGAAGGTTTGCCTGGCTGTGAGCCACAAACCTCACTCAGGATATCCAAACCAAGGCTATGGTCCCTCTTTTGAGAAAACACAGAGGCTTACATGAAAAGGTGGATGAATACAAAACCACCTGTAGGAGCAGTTCTGCAAAGAAAGGGCTTCCCCGTCCACTAAAACCTATTGAAGGGGAGGCAGAGGCAGGTCATTTCACAGCAATCCCTTTTTTATCAGGCCATGGCTGTGCCTCAGTATCAGCAGTACCCACAGCAAGGGTAATTCAAGTACAGGGGCATAAGGGGTTCCTGCATGGTTCCTAGTCCCAGGCCCAGCCTCAAACAAAGCAGACACCCTGTTGTGTCTTCCCAGACTGCCTCCCCACTACCTGTAGGAGGCAGGCTGACTCACTTTTTTTCCAGTCTTAGCAAACAATCACAAAGACAAATGGGTCCTGGATTTAGTGAGTCGGGGATTGTCTGAGTTTCAAACTCTTCCAGCATTAAAAACAAAAGTTTTCAAATAATTTACAAATGCAGAGGAAAAACTGGAAAAAGAAGTTCAAAACCTGTTCCTGTCAAAGGCAGTGGAACCTGTCCTAGTACAGCAAAAGGGAAGGGGGTTTTACTCAAGGGACTTCTTACCACAAAGAAAAATGGGGAGTGGTGGCCTATCTTAGACTTCAGGGTATTAAAACAGGCATCTGACAAAGCCAAAGTTCAAAATGGTGATCTTGCCATTGATTCTGCCAGCGCTCCAAGAAGGGGACTGGTTGGCATCAGTGGCCCTAAAAGACACCTATTTCCACATCCCCATAAGGGAGTCTCACAGAAAATACCTTGGGTTCAGACTCCCATCCTGTTTTCAACCCTGCCTTTCGGTCTCACTTCAGCTCCAAGGGTGTTAGCAGAGTGCTTTGCAGTGGTTGTGGCACATCTTCAAAGGCAAGATGTCTGTTTTCCCATACCTGGACGACTGGCTGGTGGTTGGAAAATCACCCCAGCAAGTGAGGGAGCATCTGCAACTCACCCAGGGGCTCCTGGAGTCTCTAGGGTTCCTGATAAATCTAAAAAAGTCTGTCCTTCAGCCTGCTCAGGCACTGCAGTTCATAGGAGCAGAGCTAAATAACCCTGCAAGGCAGGGCTTACTTGCCTCTGGACAGGGCAAGAAGTATTTCACTGATAGCAGGCTCATTCAGCCTGAACAAACCAAAAACTGCAAGACAGTTTCTTCAGCTACTGGGCCACATGGCAGCTGCCACTGGCACAGCCCTGGAATCCAGGTTCCAGATGAGGGACATTCAATTTCATCTCGGGGCACACTGGTGTCATAGAAAGGATCCTCTCTCAAAACTAATTCCAGTAACAAAAAACATTGCTACAGGCCGTCCAATGGTGGAAAGAGGAAACCAACCTAAGGGAAGGGGTTCCTTTTCAACAAGAGTCCCCATCATTGTTTCTGACGAGATGCATCTCTGCTAAGGTGGGCACTCATCTGGGGGTTCACACCACCCAAGGCACATGGTCAAGTGCAGAGTCACTACTGCACATAAACCTGTGGGAGCTAAGAGCAGTGTTACTATTGTAATTTGTAATTGTAATAACTTGTAAAGGCTTTCACACAGCTAGTACAGGGAAAGGTGGTACGGGTTAGAACAGACAATACCACCACAATGTACTACACAAACAAGCAGGGAGGAACAAGGTCAAGCCTTCCGTGTACAAAAATCATGAAAATATGGATTCTAGCATACTCCATGGAGGTTTCCCTGTGCACCATTCATCTGCCAGGCAAGGACAATACCTTGGCAGATACCCTGAGTCAAATTAACCAGGCCCATCATGAATGGGCCTTGAACAGTCAGGTGGTGCAAGTGATCTTCAGGAGGTGGGGCACCCCAGAGGTACACTTGTTTGCGTCCCACCAGAACCGCCATCTGCCACAGTACTATTGCAGGCCACCAAATCAGGGAACAATTCCCCTGGACACTCTGGCTTTGAATTGGTCAGGGAAGCACCTGTATGCTTTTCCTTCCTTTCCTCTGGTGTACAGAGCATTGCTTAAGCTCAGGTCCCAGTCAGCATCAATGATCTTGATAGCACCAGACTGGGCCAGGCACCCAAGGTACTCTCTGCTACTCTCCATGTCTGTGGCCGAACCAATATACCTTCCTCGGAGGCACAGTTTACTAACCTCCAACCAGGGGAGGCCCCTGTACCCGAACCTCAAGTCACTTGGGCTGAAAGCATGGCTCTTGAGAACCTAGAACATGCAGGCTTGCATCTTTCTGAAAGTGTCTTGGACATTTAAAGGGGTTACAGGAAATCCTCCACTAAGAAAATCTACGCTGCAAAATGGAAAAGGTTTTCTATTTGGTGTTCAACCAGAGGAGTGATACCAGCACAGGCTGGTGTCCCAGCTGTGCTGGACTATCTTAGTTATTTGCATTCACTGGGCTTGCAGTCCAGTACCTTAAAGGTCCACCTGGCCACAGCATCTGCTTACATTTCAGTTGGACAGAATGTTTCTCTGGCCTCAGACCCTATCTTTAAAATGTTCTTTAAAGGCCTAGCCCATTTGCACCCCCTCACAGGGAACCGGTGCCAACATGGGACCTAAATGTGTGTATAGCGAGGCTCATGGGTCCCCCGTTTGAAATATGTCACGTGAAAAACTGTTTTTCTTGTGATAATGACTTCTGCCAGAAGAAATGGTGAGTTTCAGTCTCTTTGCATTAAACAGGACTACATTTCATTCCACAGAGATAAAGTGGTCCTGAGAGGAAATGGGAAGTTTCTTCCTAAAGTTGTTTCTCCTCATCATTTGAACCAAGCCATTACCTTACCTGTCTTTTTCACTGAACACTCTAGTTCTGGTGAAAGGAGACGTCAAAATAGCTCTTAGCTACTATCTGACAGCCACTAAGGTCCATAGGTAGGATGGAAAACAGCTAATCTTACTTCAAGAGAGTTCCTGCAGCAGGTCTTCACATATAGGACTGTGCCCCCTGGTGTCAGGTCCGCACGGCAGGCTTGTAGATAGCAATCATCAGCGGGGACTGCCCCCTATGTCAGGCAGTGTGACATCAGCCCAACTATAAAAGGGGTGGTCCCACATACGCTCTCCAGCCGTCACCTCAGTAACATTCGGCTCGTGTTTGAACAGAATCCAACACCCGCGTTGTATTTTGTTGAAGTTTTCTTCGCCTCTAATTAATATTTTTCACAAAGTTTTTCTTCAGTTTGATGTCTTCCAGACAGAAGAAAAAGTGCTCTAAGTGCAGCGCTCAGATCCTGCACGGAGACGACCATTCCCGCTGCCTCCTTTGCCTGGGTTCTAAACACGACGTCCAGGAGTGTTCTATCTGCCAGGCCTTCAACCAGGCGACCAGAACCAGATGCAAGCGGTCCCTCGAGGCCCATCTTCTGACCAGACGCTTGGCGTCTATAGAAAAGGATCTCCAGAAACTGAGGGAAAGGTAGTCATTGCTGACCCGGAAAAAGAAGAAAAGCAAAGGAACAAAGCGGGACCAGGAGTGTCGCCACACAAGAGCCTGCAACTGTGAGTACTTATTGGTGCCCTTCCGCCTCCCTGGGCGGGCCCCTTCTCCCCTACTGCCGAGGTGGCGGGTAGCGGGGTAGCCTCTTTTAATAATCTCCTAAGCCTTGATACACTGCCGGTAAGACACCCTCGCGGTAGAGACACGCCAGCCTCCGCCGATCAGTCTAGTGGCGGCCTTCCAGCCTTCTCTATCTCGGCCAGATCTGCGGTTTGGGCACGGCTCCTCCGTCCGCCCGGATCCATCCACTCTCCTGTCAGGCTTCAGTTTGGCCCCCGACGCCGGACAGAGTGAGGGACAAGTTGACCTGTTGTCCCCTAGGGTTCTTCACTCGATCCTTTGCTTTTTGCCTTAGCTAGATTGCATTCGAACCTGCCGTCGGGGGTGGCCCTTGAGCTGCCCCCCGCCAGGCCTTCCGCCATACCCAGACAAGAGTCCGCTGCTGGCTGGGGATCCTGCCATGGAGCCTCCACCCACTGGTACTTCGGGTGTGCTCCCAGATCCGGCGCCATCTGCTGGCACTACGGCAGTACCCCCCATGGGCCATTCGGCTGGGTTCCCAGACACTGAACCCTCCTTCCTGCCCCCGGCCGGCCCTCCGTTGACCACTCAGTATCAGACACCGGGCCATATGCCTCTGACGCCAGGCCTTCTGACGCCGGGTTACCAGATGCCATCCTGTTCGACCACGGGTTATCCCACCTTAGGACACCCCATGCTAGGTTATCACTGGTACTCTTATTACCCGTCCTGGCAATACCCTCACTATCCGGGGTATCCAAGCTTCCAGCCCCCTCCTCCTCCACCTCCGGTACTGAACCGTGAATCTGTTCCCCTTTGGGAGAAGCACCCACTTCCAGGGTCACTTCTCCACCACCTCCTCAGACCAGAGCTTCGTGATCCTTATCGGTTGGCGTCACGGAACCAGACCCTTCTGTTCCTAGCGGTTCCGAGCCCTCTGACACTGAGTCCGACACGGATCCATCGGACCCTAGGTCTCCCATGGAGGTTCTCCCTAAAGACTCTCCCAAATCTCCCCCGGAGGACCCCTCTTTTGGAGATTTGCTGCGTTCCATTCAGGCGGCTGGCCATCCAAAGAGGTAGACCCGCAAAGAAAACTCCTCACGGAACACCTCGATCTGGCCATTTCTGACCCTATCCCCATTCCCCCATGGATGGGACCCCATGAGGACCTTGTGACCACAATTTGGCAACAACCGTCCTCCATGCCAGCGGTTTTGCGTAAAGTGGACCACACCTGTTACCCTCCAGAAGGGATCTTTCACTTAACTCCCACCCTAAGGTTGATTCCATGGTCATCATGGACACTCACGACCATTCAGCCCAGCCCAAACACTTGAGCTGTTCACCTCCTGATAAGGACTTGCGCCAGCTTGATCAATTTGGGCGTAAAATCTACTCTTCTTCCTCTTGTGTGATATGCTCCCTTAATTACGTCTCTCATATGGTTGTTTTTCAGAAAGCTTCTCTTTTGGATCTGGAAACAGACCTCCAAGAGGTTCAGGATGAATCCCTGACAAAGAAGTTATTGGGTAAAGTTAGGATGGGGAAATCGTGTCGTCACAGCCTACGGGCGACTTACGACTCGGTGGCTAGAGTAGCAGCCTCAGGGATCTCTGTCTGCCACCTTTCCTGGCTTTGTATAGCAGGTCTGCGCAGGATGTAGAGTCCTCTCTTCTGGATGCCCCTTTTGGGGTTCCGTCTCTTTGGCGGCGACGCTAAAGATATCATTACTGGGCTGCAGGAGAGCGGACGCTCCTTGCCGGACGTCCGTTCCTCATACAAGACGGGCCAGAAAAAGCAGCCTTTTTGCCACCAAAGGAGGTGGAACAAATTTGGCTAAGCGCCAAGCAAAGAAACGCGACCCTGGATCTGGAGCTCAAACCCCACAGGCCAAATTTCCCAAATGGGCCTCTGGGGCAAAAGCTTCCCTCCCCTCGGCGTCCTGACTCCTTTCCTCTTCTTCCGCTCC
Organism: Neoceratodus forsteri; assembly: GCA_016271365.2. Classification (NCBI taxonomy): domain Eukaryota; kingdom Metazoa; phylum Chordata; order Ceratodontiformes; family Ceratodontidae; genus Neoceratodus; species Neoceratodus forsteri. The sequence goes on from CM057458.1 coordinate 233,294,295, forward strand.
CTCCAGTAACACAGGAGGAACTGGTCTGAGGGAGGTTCGCCCTCCACCTGGATGGTTGGAGGTTCGTCACTGCAGAAGCTGGGGTGCTTCAGCTCATCCAGCGAGGTCACTCATTAGAATTCAGTGGGATTCCAGCCCCTCAACCACCGGGACGGTCCTTCTATCCTTGGGATCAAGTCCCCATAGTCTCAGGAAATTCAGGCACTTCTTCTGAAGAGGGCCATCGAACCCGTCCCAACCAACCAAACAGGAAGGGGATTCTACTCCCACTTTTTCCTGGTACCAAAGAAAACTGGCGACCTGAGACCAATCCTGGACCTCCGCGCACTAAACATCTTTGCCGAGTACAAGGAGTTTCGTATGTTGACTCTTCAGGGGCTCCTTCCCCTGCTCCACCCAAATTCGTGGCTGTGCTCCCTGGACATGCAGGATGCTTACCTGCATATTTCTATCCTCCCAGCCCACCACTGCTTTCTCCGTTTTGTCTTTATGGAGAAGCATTTCCAATTCAGAGCACTCCCTTTTGGCCTCTGTTCGGCCCCCAGGGTATTCACCAAATGCCTACCAGTGGTGGCGGCGTTTTTACGCCATCAGGGCATTTGTCTTCCCGTACCCGGACGACTGGCTCCTCGCAGCACCCTCTTCTTCCAGCCTGAAAGTGTCTCTCTTTCACTCTGAACTTGTTTGCTTTCCTGGGCATAACGGTCAGTTTTCCCCAAGTCCCAGCTAGTACCGTCCCAGAGACTCCAGTTCATTGGAGCTGTACTAGACACAGTTCATGGCAAGGCTTTTCTGCCATCAGATCGGGCCAAGACCTGAGCTTCCCGGGCCAGTCTTGTGGCCCAGGCCTGATGGATCCCAGCACACTCTGTGCTCTGTCTTTTGGGACTGATGGCCACCATTTCAACAGTTTCCATGGCCAGGCTTCACATGAGGGTCACCCAGTGGTCTCTTCGAGTCCATTGGGACCAGAGGACGGACAACATAAACCAGAAGGTCATGATCTCCAACAGTCTTCAGTGAGGTCTTCGCTGGTGGCAGGATCTCTCAAACCTATTGAAGGGAATTTCTTTCCATCCTTCAGTTCCATCCCAAATTCTCACCACGGATGCCTCAGATCTGGGCTGGGGAGCCCATCTGGGGACTCACAAGACACTAGGGTCTTGGTCCGACCCGGAGCTGATGCTCCACATCAATGTACTGGAGACCAGAGCGGTTCTTTACACGCTCGAGGCATTCCAGTTGCTCCTGGTTCTAAGATCTCTCTTAGTCTAGATGGACAACGTGTCCACAGTCTGGTATCTAAACAAACAGGAAGGAACCCGTTCATGTCCTCTTTGCAGAGAAGCAATGAGGGTGTGGTACTGGGCGATTCAGCACAGCCTTTACTTGACAGCAGTCCATGTTCCAGGCATAAACAACGTCCTGGCAGACAGTCTCGGTCAATCAGTGGCCAGGGCCCATGGGTGGGAGTTAGTCAGAGGTGGTCGAAGATCTATTTCTTCGCTGGGGTCGACCAGAGATAGATCTGTTTGCCTCCCCATTCAAAGCAAAACTACCCATCTTCTGCTCTCTCGTTCCCAGGCATGATGCTTTTTGGTGAGAAGCACTGTCTCTTTTCATAGACAGGGAGGTTTCTGTATGTCTTTCTTCCATTTCCTCTAATTCAGAAGGTCTTTATGAAACTACAACAGGAGGGAGCTCACTCCATCCTTATTGCCCCTCTTTGGCCATGCCAAATTTGGTATCCTCTGCTGCAACACTTGGCACTGGAACCTCCAGTTCTTTTGCTCATTTTCTGCGACCTTCTGACTCGGGAGCAGGGCACCCTGTTGCATCCGAGTCTTCAATCTCTCCACCTTCATGCGTGGCACTTGTGGACATAGCGATTTCTCATTATGGGGTATCGTCGGAGGTTGCGCATATTCTAGTGGAGGCTAGAGAACCCTCCACCAGATCTACTTGCGCAATGAAGTGGAAGAGATTCATGATATGGGCCCAAGCAAGGCGCTGGGTTCCATTTTCGTGCTTGGCTTCCCAGGTCCTAGAGTACCTCGCACATCTGTCTGAGGTGGGACTTAGCTACTCCTCCATTAAGGTCCACCTTTCTGCGGTGTCCTCCAACCACCTCCCGGTGGAGGGCAAAACCTTGGCTCAGCTGGAGGTTGCCAAAACTTTTCTGAAAGGCATCCTTCATTTAAAGCCTCTGATCCGGAATCCTTGTCCTCCCTGGGACCTGAATTTCATGCTTGAGAAGCTGACTTTACCCGCATTCAAACCAGCTTCTTCCTGCGACTTAAGCTTCCTTTCCTGGAAGACCTTATTCTTTAGTTGCAGTTACTTCAGCCAGAAGGGTTTCCGAATTACAGGCCTTTGTAAAGAACCTTATTTGATTTTTCATAAGGACCGAGTAGTCCTTCGGACTAATCCTTTTTTACCCAAAGTGGTTTTGTAAACCACTTTGAATCAGAAAGTGGAATTACCAGTATACTATCCACAGTATTCCAACAGGGGAATACCTTCTGCACACCCTTGATGTGCACCGGATTCTGAGGTACTACACAAACAGGACTAAAGAAGTTAGGAAAATCTAGCAAACTATTCGTAGCCTTTGCTCCACAGTGCCAGGGCAAGGCCATATCCAAGCAAACCATCTCTCAATGGCTAGCTAACTGCATCCATTTTTCGTATATGAAATATGGGAAGTCCCTTCTGGGGGCAGTTAAAGGCCACTCCAGCCATAGCATGGCAACCTCTACTGCCTTTTTTAGGAATGTGTCCACGGCAGAGATCTGTGCAGCGGCCACATGATCTGTTCACACCTTCACTAAGCATTACAGTCTGGACATTGCCTCTCCTCTTGGCGCAGAACTGTCTTTGTTCTTGCAGTCTTAGCAAGGCGTCCTGTCGTGATTTCTCATGGCGACTTCTCCTCTCAGATGCAGCTATGTTTTGTTTTCTCTGGGACTGCTTGGTATTCAGTCCTGTATGTAAAGACCTACTGCAGGAACCCACTCGAAGTTAGATATTGCAGTTACGCAAGAACTTTGGTTTCAGAATAGTAGCTCTTCGAGAGAGGCTCCTGCAGGTCTAGTTTCCTACCCTACTTCCCCAGTTTTTGGATGTTTTATCCTGAAACTTCTTGCTGTTACCATGATTCTATCAATTACCCGGGTACTTGACTGTGGGCATAATTGTCTACACCTATGTACCCTGGTCGTGCCTTAACTTACGTGTCTCTAATGTGTTTGACTTGTTAAAATTTGTCTGCGACCTTCTCACCTTGGGGGTGTCTTAACTATAACGTTATAAGTTTATATTATGACCTACTACTCCTATATGTTTGTTATATTGTCATGATGTGCTTGCATTCTTTCTGTACAATTTCTGTATCCCTATGTCGTATTCTCCCAGGTCGTTCCTGAAAATAGGCATAATACTTGTCTAGTGTACTTACCCGGTCAATAAAAGCTAAATAAATACATTTTCCATCCTATCTAGCCCTTCGGGACTAGAGTGGAAGTAGGGTCTGAGGAGTTTACACTCTTATACTTACCTTTCTATAGGTCTCCTTTGGAAAAGAACTGGAGAGCGGGCGCGGGACCACCCCTTTTATAGTCGAGCTGACGTCATGCCGCCTGACGTCGGGGGAGGTCCCCACTGATTGCTATCTACAAGTTTGCCATCCGGACCTTATACCAGGGGCGCAGTCCTATATGTGAAGACCTACTGCGGGAACCTCTCTCAAAGATCTACTGTTACGGTAAGTTCTTACATAACAGCAACTTCCTGACCTATGAGGACGTGGGAAACGGGTAACCCAGCATCAAAAAGATCCATTTCTTGTTGGATAGTACAGCATATCCAATTTTGTTACTCTAAGGCAAGGAAGGAGAAGGGTTGAGGGCACAGCTGCTACCATTGTGGCTGCCATGGATGTTCCTTTGGTGGACATATGTAAAGCAGCTACTTGGAAAACAGTACACACTTTTATAAATCACTACAGTCTGGACATTCAGTCCAGATGTGACGCCAGGTTTGGCACAGCAGTCCTGCAGAGTCTGTTTCCAAAGTAGGTTTTGGGCCCACTTCCACAGGTACTGCTTAGTAGTCTGCAGAAAGTTAGGAATATCTGAGTATTACTGGGGTTAGAAGAAAAAATTACTTACCATAGTAATCTTGTTTTTCCCAGTGATACTCAGGTATTCATAACTTCCCACCCTGCCTCCCCTTCTAGAACCAGTAGCCTCTACACTCCTAAAAACACTGTGTTCTCAGGGTATCTGTGCCAAACTCTGGCACATATGCTGTGATTGTGTTCAGTATTGTTCCCACTTTTCAGGTGATTCTGACATTCAGGGGTATTCTTTCATAAGTCATGCCCTCCAGTTGGAGGCCTTTTTGGGTGTTAAGGGAGTTCTTACTATAATTACTATTATTATTATTATTATTATTATTATTATTATTACACTTAGTCCTCGTTGGCCTGTCTCTTCAGGCTTCTGGGAAATCTGAGGGGTTTAGAACTAAGGCAGTTAGTAGAAGGCAGCATTTGAAAAAGTGGCTCATACAAAAGATTCCATCATTTGTATATGTTCCATCTCTCCGGGCAGTTCTGTCTTAAAGGGACACTGCAGAAAGTTATGAATGCTTGAGTATCACTGGGAAGAAACAAGATTACTATGGTAAGTAATTTTTTCTTAGATACTGTGTGGAACGTATTGACTACTAAACTAAATGAACTGGTTAATAAGAACATTCCTGAACTGATAAAACACAACAATTCGGGAAGAATTCCTAAGTGGTTAGATGTGAAAGTCAAGAAGGCAATAAAAAGGAAACAAATGATTTTTTCCAGAGCCAAGAGAGTCAACACAGTTAGTGCATGGGCAAGATATAAGAACGAGGTGAAGGCCTATAAAAAGATTAGGACCAATAAACATAATTATGAACAGCGTTTAGCTAATGAGGTAAAGGACAACTATAAATCGTTCTATAACTATATCAAGTCATAAGAGAGGGAATAATATACAGGTTGACCCATTGCAAGACGACCAAGGGCTCTTGGTAAAGGACTCCTAAAAAATGATTCAAATGCTTAACAGCTATGTTTGCACAATATTCAATAAGAAAACTGATACACTTACTCCCTTAAAAGTGGACCACATGAAAATTGGATTGAGTTTGGATGTGGGTGAAGTAAGGAAAAGGTTGCAAAAGGTAAACCTAAACAATGCTCCAGGCTGGATGGTATCCACCCTAGTCATAAAACAATTGGCAGATGTTTTTTTTTCAGAGCCAATCACGTTACCAGTTCAGACATCACTTAAACAGGGAAAGTTGGTAGATATTTGGAGGAAGGTCGTGGTAGTACTAGTATTCAAAAAAGGGAACAGAAATCAGGTTGACAACTATAGACTGATCAGCCTGACATCAGTCATTGGAAAAATCCTTGAAGGTTTGATAAAGGAGAAAATAGAAGCACATATTAGGGACTACAGTTTGACAGATCCTACGCAACACAGTTTTGTCGAGGGAAGATCATGCCCAACAAACTTGTTGAACTTTTATAAGTGTCAATAGGGAACTGGACAGGGGCAAATCCGCTGACATTTTTTTCTTGGACTACAGCAAGGCATTTGATACAGTTCCTCATTATGAGCTAGTGGAGGCACTGGCAGGAGCAGGTATCAGCAATAATATTGTGGCCTGGATTGAATCCTGGCTTTCTGATAGAAAACAAATGGTGATCTGTGGAATATCCTCTGACTCGAGTGGAATCCCCCAGGGATCAGTGTTGGAGCCAACTTTATTTTTTTCATTTCCACAGTGAACTGTGGGGAAGGCCCTTGGGTATGAAACTTTGCTGCTGATGCAAAAATTGGTTATATAGTGAATACAACTCAGGATGCTGCTAAATTGCAGGACAGTTTATTTTTGTTGAAACAATGGACAAATGAGCACAAATTAAGTTTTAACCTGGATAAATGTGCAGTAATGCAACTTGGCAGGTCATGGCTACCTATGTTTTAAATGGTCAGATCTTTAAAGAAACTGTAGAGGTAAGGGATTTAGGTGTCATGATTACAAATGACTTAAAATTCAAGAGCCAATACCGTTCTAGTGCCGCGACTGCATCAAAAATTCTGAATAGCATCAGAGGCATATTACAGTCAAGGATGCTAAGGTGACAATATTGTTATATTCATCTCTGGTAAGGTCACATCTTGAGCACTGCGTACAGCTGTGGTCACCAAGCACCAAGTTGGAGATAAATATTCTAGAAACGGTCCGAAGAAATGCAACTAGAATGATTACTTAACAAGGGGAACTAAGTTATGAGGATAGACTGAAAAATGTGGACTCTTATACACTGCAGTATAGTAGATTAAGGGGGACCTTTGTCTGATATTTAGTTAATTGACTAATAACCTCTGGGACTGATTGGGCCTGGAATTAAAGGAACACAGCTATAACACGAGAGCACATAGTTTGCAATTAAAAGGAGAAACATGCAACATGGTCCGTAGAGCCACTTGGTTTAACCAGAGGGTAATAACTTGGAATAACATACCCCCAAGAAGTGGTGGGTAATAGGGATATGGGATCCTTCAAGGATAAATTAGATACATTTTATGAAAGGGACTCTACCAGATACCCTTTGTGTAAAGGGGCAAGCATTATATGGGTCATATGGCCTTCGATGCTCGTTCATGTCTGGAGATCTGTGAGTTTAGGAAAGGAGGTCTCGCTTGCCAGATCACCAAATTTGCAACATATTGGCCGAACACTTCAAGAACCTGCTCCTCACTGGCCAATGTTTCAAGGCTAGGCCTCTTTCTCAGAGCTTAAGCAGTAGGGCCTGTGATCCTGCACACAGAGCAATTGGTGCTCCACGTGGCCATGCTGAAAGTAACTTGTCTTTAGAGCATTTTCTCTTTAGTAAAGGAATAGGGCATGCAGGACAAGAATGAAAAACTTTAGCTAAAGCTAAATAGATTTCTGTGAATTTGGAGTCACAGGACAGACCAGACACTTATGAATCCTACTGCTTAGGCCCTGTGAAAGAGGCCTAGCCTCGAAACATTAGCCAGTGAGGAGCAGGCTCTTGAATTGTTTGTCCAATATGTTATAAATAACGCACTGAAACTATATTATAATTTGTTGTGTCCTCTTTTCCTAATCTGGGTGTGTGCTGCTGTTACCAGTCTCCTTCTCTAAGTTCGCCCTTTAAACGTGCATGCATTACCCATTTATTTAAATGAGGAAATGTCTGGAGGATGTTGGTATCTCTCACCTCCTTAAGGCCACGCTTCAGCTGTGCACGCAGTACCCATAATATGGAGATGGTGTGGTACTGATACCAGACTACTCTCCTGAGGTCACGATTCAGCTGTACACACAGTACCCGTAATCAGGAGTTGTTGGGGTGGTCATGATGCTGGTACTTTTCCCCTCACTGGGGTCACCCTTCAGCTGTGCACATGGTGCTGTAATGTGTAGATGTAAGGGTGGTGCTAGTCTCCTCCCCTGAGGTCACCCTTCAGCTGTGCAGAGTACCGTTGTGGACAAGGCGTTGTGGTGCTAGTACCTGTCTTCTCCCCCGAGGTCACCCTTCAGCCGAACACATTGTACTCATAATGTGGAGATTTCTGGGTATGCTGGTAACTCTGCGCTCCCTGAGTTCACCCTTCAGCTGTGCACACAGTACCCATAATGTGGAAATGTCATGGCGGCGTTGGTTCTGGTTTCCTGCTCCGAGGACTTTCTGAACTGTGGACATGTTTGGGTGGGGCTGGTGCAGATCTTCCCTCCCTGACGTCACCCTTCAGCTGTGCACTCTATTCTTAGTGGAAGTTGAACATCATCGTGGTTCTGGTACTGCCCACCACACCACAGTTGGATATGGGTGATCAAAGCAACACTAACCTGTCTTAAATCTTTTTCTCTAAAACTTGGGATGCTCTATCCCCTTCTTAGATTCCATCCTCTGGCCGTGCAGCAGGTACAACCCTTAGTTGGAGTGGGGCACCTTGTTTTCATTCCACTGTCTTGGCATGAAGGCAGTGGTTGGAAGAAATAAGTGCTTTAGCTTGTTAGTTGAGCGGTGTCTTTGATTGGACTCCAGTGGACCTCTAAAACATATAAAAAAAATAGTTTTAAACACACAGCCTTTGGTATCAATGGAGTGCCCCCATGCTGTGCAAACTATAGTGTTGGAAAACCTTAAGAGAATGGGGTGGTGCTTTCAAAAATCTGAACCAGGAAGGGGAAGGGATCTGATAGCTGGCTTCTCAAAGCCATGAATTCCGATCCCTTCCCCTTACTAATCTAGATAACAGACGGACTATTTCAGTTCAAAACTGGTAAGGCACCAGTGGAGGCTTGATAAAAGCACTGAAACTGGTGCTTTTTATTGGCAGGAAAATACCGCTTTGAGCAGGCTCATTTACAAAGAGGTCCTGAGCCGATAAGTCATATTCATAAAAAAATGTAAAGAAGGCATATACTATACATAGTAAATATAGGTAGCATTATACAGAATATATGAAGAAACACTCGGCATTTGTGTACATCGATATACAGTCAACATTATATACACGTGAACTTCCATGTAATAGAACTAAGCAGTAATATATAAGGCAGTCACAAAACCGGGTTGCAGGATATAGCAAGAGTCATACTGTAAATAGAGAAGTAGTAGACAGATTAGGGCAATGAGGTAGAAAGCAGGTAAGAAGGGAGACAGGAAGAAAACAGAATGTGGAGGATGGAGATTGTGAAGGAGGATGGGTGAGGGTGATGCAGGGTCAGAAGTGGAAAGAGGTATAAGGTTTAGAATAACTGGGCCTTAATCAGTGACAAGTGCATGTGTCAGATAAAGGGTTTAAGGTGTTTTTTTTTCTGCTGAAGTCCCTTCCTCCACCCCATGACGTGAGTGCTTATTTCGACCCAAGTCATCAGTGTCCTGGGATGAGGGACAGGCTTCCTGGCCCAGGTGCAGAAGATCACTGTGGTGCCGTAAATCGCAGTCAACCCACCCTGACTGAGGCGCACTGCTGAGCAGCAGCTACCTCAGCCTGGCCTGTCCCCCAACATAGCGCTCTGAGTCTGCTTCCTGGTTGCCCGCACAGCAGCAGTATGGTATGCTGCCTCTGGGCCATATGGTAGCTTAGCGTGCAATGCATGATTTTTTATTGAGTTTTCTGTGTGCGTGCATGTGTGTGTGTCTGTACACATGCAAGTGTGTGTTCATTTGTATGAGTCCTGTGGTTGTGCTTTATGGTAATTTTTATTGTGTGGTTTTATTTGAATATTACTCTTTTATCCTGATGGGTTATGGTATTGATAAAGGCACCTTTAGATGTTTATTATTGAAAGGTTCTACTTCAGCTAATGTACTCTTAAGTCCCACATGACAGGGGTTTCACCAGTGACGAGTCAGACCCCATTTTATTACTGATAACACTGTTTCTTTTCATGGAATTCATCACAGCCACACACATACCCCCTCTTTCCCAAATAGTACTTTTGGTGAGACATCCTTTTATGAGAAAGATCTAACAGTTGCAAGGCAAAAAGGTTGTGTAAATAATGGAGTTGAAATCTATTGAATGGTTCCTAAAAATGGATTACAAGCTAGGTATAGGAAGAGTACGGCTGTGAATGAATACCGCTAGATAAAATGGTATGGCACAAAGCAGTAACATGCAATGGGGGGTAGATAATATGGCCAAATCCACAACTCTGCTCTAGTGTATGTTATCCTATGTATAAAAGTTTTATTCCTAAGGGTGTGGATACAGTTCAGTATGCACACTTTGGCAGTTCCACTGGTGCAGACTGATTTGTTCGAATCCTCAAGCTAAGCTCCTTCTACCGCCCTGGCAGTGTATCCTTCATGTCTGCCTGATGACGTTAGATATTTCTTTCCACTGAAAAGGACAGATCTCTCCTTTGCAGCTCTCCAACACTGGAGGATTTGCTATGGTTTAGCACTTTTTTTGTGATAATTCATACTTCCACTCAATTGTACTGTCTTGTGTGTTTTGGCTCTGCCTTTTACCTCAATCTCAGCAAGGATGACAGGATGTCACCATGCATTTTAGGAGGAGTACTACAGGCAATATTTGAAAAAACCTATGTTGTGCAAAGTGTTTTGATTTGTTTGTGAGTGTAGTCCTGGTGCCGTCCTCCCTTTGTTTGCTTTTAGGCATGGGAGCCGACTCCATGGGTGCTTGGGTGCTCTAGCACCCACAAAATTGACATAAGCACCCTCAATATTTTAAGGGCAGCCTGCAACAAAGGATTACTAGGGAACCTGGTCACAGGAAAAATACTACCTACTGGCAATGAGCACCCGCAAAGATTCCTAAAAGTTGGCATTTCTACTATTAGGAGTGTTTTTTCTTACTTTGTCTACTAGTTTTATGGCCCCGGGGCTCTCCATGTTAGCATGGTTTATTGCTCTGCAGTTTCCAACGGTGATTTCTCCGGGACCACTGACTTGGTAAGGAAAAGTACTGATGCAGTAATCTGCAGTCTGATGTTCTGGCACAACCAAATAAAAATGTTTGTTTTTTATGTGTGTCAGGTCTAGCCAGCAGTACTAAATGTTTTGCTTTTAAAACTTTTCATCAGACTACACACACTCCTAAAAAGCACTCAAATCGTCCCCAGATCATCAGTGCTATAATCAGTAAAGACTCTAGCAGTTTTCTTACAGGATAACCCACCCAGTTAGCCTTCTGGTATTTGCTGGACTGTAAATGTAATCTTCAGTGCTCACTGGATGAGGAAAGTTAGTTAAAAAATCACAGCTCTACTACTATAAAATTGACTGTAAACCAGTACTTGCTGAATCTGTGGTCCCAGATTCATCACTGTCACATGGGACAGGAGGCATTCTAGGAAAGGGAAGATCAATAAATCATGCTAACATGGAGATCCCCAGAGGCCATAAACTAGCAGGCTAAATTAGAAAAAAAAACTCCTAATAGTAAACAAAGGGAAGGACACACACACTTGAACTACACACACAAATCAAAACACTCTGCACAACATATGTTTTGCAAATTCTAACTGTAGTACTCCTTTAAATTCTGGGAGAAGTGCCTATACAAAAGGTTGAACACCGACCCCGTGTCCTGCCTATACTGTCTGGAAGCACGGCACGATGTGGAGGGTTGTGGTCTTTGTCAGGTGATGCTTCCAGCATCACAGAAGAGCGGGCTGGATTCTTCTTCAGTTGACCTCTGAATGGGACCCCAAGGACTGACGTAAAAGCCCAAGAAGGCCTTGGTGATTGCCGGTTCCACTTCACTACTTGCGACTCTTGAGAAGGTGTCTGCAGCCACGGTGAGTTCTTAATCGGTCTTGGCACTGCTCATGGCTGGCACCAGCGTTTGAGGATCCTTCAAGCATTTATTTATTGAAATGTTTCACCAGGAAGGCACTCTGAGCAACACGTCTCCCAGTGTGACCTGGGGGAAGGGGTACAATTGGAATGAGACATTAAACATTCAAGTTGCAAGATCAACATTAACATACAGTTGTAAGGCAGGTGTTACAATACAACAGTATTACGCATAAGATGTAGAAAGAGTGGACAATAAGAAGTGCCAGGTTAATAAGTAAACAAGTGCTTACATGAAAGAAAAGGGAAAGTGAGAGGGAGGGGGAAGAGTCGTGTCCCTGGAGTCCTCTTGAGGATGCGAGGAACCCTGCAAGGGGACGGGGGACCAGAGAGAAGGGATAAGGCAGTGCCCTAGAGTCCCCTTTTAAGATGGTGGGTGAAGTTAGTAGATGAGATGCAAGCCCCTGGGGCCGGGGGGTAGGAGAGGAACCCATGGAGTGCATTTGAGGTCCTTTACATTCTGTGAGAGATCAAGGGAGGACAGTAAGGAGGAGCAGTTTGGGGGAAGGGGTGGAGGGCTAGAGATTTGGGGGGTGAGTGTGCACAGGGTAAAATGAAGGTGAAGATAGAGGGGTAGGGTTTGTCCAGGGCTTCGAGGAGGGAATTGGGGTGGGACATGGCATGAGCATGATTTCCTTGAAACGTGTTAGACCCCCAAACCTTTGGCGAGAGCCCTGTTCAGCAGGCTAGGACTGTTTTAGATGCCTGTTGGTCGAGCAGCTTCGGTCGAGGGCTCCTCAGTATCCCCGTCAGGCTTGTTGATTTTGATGCCTTTTGAGCAGGCAGTTGGGATTTTTCTCGAACCTCTTGATCAGCTGTTGGAGGAGCTTGACAAGGAGTCTATCTCTCTCAGACCCTGGAGCTCTCAGTCCTCACTCAGGAGGATGTGGCTCTGCCTGTGATCATGCTTCCAACACAGATGATCTTACTTCGAGAGGGCTCTTGCAGTAGGTAATTACATATAGGACTGAAGCCGGCAGACTTCAGGACCCCACAGAAAAATTTCTAGCTAGCGATCTCTGGCGGGGGACCGCCCCGCATCAAGTGATTGGCATCGGGCTATCGCCAGTATAAAGGGGCGAGTCCCCAGGCCTTCCAGTTCTTCCCCGCCGTTAGCTTGTGAAAGCGTCATGTGTTAAGTTCCTACTGCTTCGCCAGTCTGTGTTTTATCTACCGAATTTTTCACATTTTTCTGAATATTTCTTCAAAATTGCCATGTATGTCATCCCCTACACCCTCAGATTCGCATAAAAACAAGTGCGAATCGTGCGGCGCTCAGCTCCCGCATAAGGTTGGTCATTCCCTGTGCCTCTTCTGTCTAGGCCCGGATCACCCGGTGGAGAAGTTCCAGCACTGCCAGCAATTTAATGCCGCCACCCGGAAATAGAGGCAGCAGTCCCTGGAGGACCACATTTTTAAAGAAAAAGATGTCCTCCATGGAGAAGGAGCTGAAGAAGCTTCGGCAGGCCTCAACTACGCCCGAGGGACACTGTAAGAAGAAGCAGCACTGGGACTCCACTTCCACGGCTACCATGACTCCAGCTGGAGTCGCCGTGCTCCAGGTAACAACCCCCCCGGGACCCCACACTCGACGGACATCCTACGCCCGCGGCATCATCCCTCCTGTCAGGCTCGGGCCCCTCGGCAGCCGCTGGGACAAAGGAGGTACCCACTGTCCCGGGAAGGGTGCCACAGACATCTGCCCGGACAGGGCCGCTAAGACGCACGGCCCCGAAAACACTCGCCAAGACTGCTCCTTCTTCGGGTGTCGGATCTGATAAGTCGGACACCGGCTCCTCCAATGCTTGCCCGGATCCCGCCAGTAAGGCAGACGTCTGCTCCTCTGACGGATACACAGCGTTGGAGTAGACGCAGGACCCTGTTGATCAGTCCACCATCCCCAGCTCGCTGCAGCACTCGCCGCTGCTGACTGAGTCTCCAGCATCTCCCCTGTTGGACCCTGGGGATTTCAGTCCTCCTTCCCCAGGCGACACAGAGGACTCCGGTACGCTCTCCTGTCAGGCCTCCCTCCCATAGGGCCGGATCCCTTGACACCGGCTCCGAAGCGGGCGACATCCGATTACCGGATGCCTTCCCTATGCCGGACCCAATGCCCATGGGGCCACCTGTTCCTGGCCTGCCTGCTGGACCTCTACCAGGGCCTTCTGCTCCCTCAGAGCCCCTGGTTCCCGGGTATCTGACTCTGTCCTATATGACGCTGTCTTACCAAGGACCGCAGTATCCTGCGCCACAGTACCAGACGCTGGCCTATCCGACACCACAGTACCCAACATTGGGCTTCCCGCCGTCTGGTTATGGATACTCTCCCTACGGATATCCTCAGTATTTCCCTCCCCCTCCTCCACCACCACCCCAGCTGCCGGTGGACTTGAAGGAGACTCTGGCTGCCTGGTGGGCTGAGGCCAAGGCTCAGCTCACCAGAGAGGTGGAGAGCCATCTACGGATGCCGGACCCAGTACTGGGTCCCCGGAGATGAGACTACCCCCCCAACCCAGCGCCAGGGAGGATATGCTTCCCCGAGGGTTGCCCAAGGGGTCTGTTCCTCCCCGCACTGGGAGGTCTTCATCATCATCTTCGTCGGAGACCTCCGAATCCGATTCTGAGGGGTGCTCCTATCCTGACGACAAGCCACGCACTCCAGACCGTCCCAGGCCAAGGACTCCTCTGAAGTCTCCTCCGGAAGATCCTTCCTTTCTGGAGTTGCTGCGAAAGATCCAGGAAGTGCACCAGTGGCGATCTCTGGAGCCAGATCCACAGCGGAAGAAACTGTCTGCTCATTTGGATCTGCCCGAAACTGCTCCGACATTGATCCCGCCCTGGATTGAGCCTCACACTGACCTTGTTTCCACTATTTGGAAACAACCGTCCGTGTTGGCCCCCCTTCCGAGGAAGGAGGATAGGCTATACCAGGCTCCTGAGGGTGTGGATTCTTTGAATACACACCCGAAGGCTGACTAAGTCGTTATTAGCGCCGCTCATGGCCGGTCGGCAAATCCAAAGTATCTTGGCTTATCTCCACCAGACAAGGAATCCCGTCTTCTGGACCAGTACGGGAAGAAGGTGTACGCTTCTTCCACTCTGGGGATCAGGGCCCTGTACTATGTTGCGCACATAGGGGACTACCAGAAAACTATCCTGAGTCAGGTGGAATCCAAGTTGGACTCCCTTCCTGAGTCTCAGACCAAGCAGGAAGTGGCTGACCTCATCTGCTCTGCTCATTCGGCCAGTCAGTACATGCTCCGTGCCACATATAATGCGGTGGACACAGCAAGTCTGAGCTCGGCTTTCGCCATAGGTCTTCGGTGTCATGCCTGGCTCCAGGTGTCAGGTTCGGTCCCTGAAGTGCAATCTGCTATTCAGGATGCGCCCTTCAGGGGTTTGATGCTGTTAGGTGGGGGTGTCAAGGACATCATCACCGACCTGCAAGAGAAGGGCACTGCACTCAAGTCTGTTGACCCTTTGTACAGGCCTCCTCAGGGACAGCATCGCCCTTTTCGCAGACGTTCTCGGCCTAAAGCGAAACCTCTGGTCAAGTGGGCCAACACACGTCAGGCCGCTTCAGCTGTGATGTTGCCCCACACCTCCTGACTCCTATCCTCTCCCACTACCTCTGGATCTCCCAGAGGAACCAGTAGGAGTGAGGTTCTCCTTCCATCTCCCGGGTTGGGAGAGGATCACATCAGATGCTTGGGTGCTCCAACTGGTAGCAGCAGGACACTCAATTGAGTTTCTCCAGAAACCACCCAGAAAACCACCCCCAAGTCGACTTACTCCCAGGAACATCTTCCTCTGGTTCAGGAAGAAATTTCCTCCCTTCTCTTGAAGGCAGCGATAGAGCCTGTCCCGACCCATCTTTGGGGGACAGGCTACTACTCCCATTTCTTCCTGGTTCCAAAGAAGTTGGGAGACGTGAGGCCTATTTTAGACTTCAGCTTCCTGAATATGTTCATGGAGTACAAATGGTTTAGAATGCTCTCTCTGCAGAGTCTTCTGCCGTTACTTTGGCAGGGACAGTGGCTATGCGCCTTAGATATGCCGGATGCTTACCTGCACATCCCTATTCGCCCTTCCCACTGCAAATTCCTTCGTTTTTTGTTCCAGGGGGACCACTACCAGTTCAAGGCCTTCCCATTTGGTCTTTCCTCGGCACCACAAGTGTTCACCAAATGCTTTCTGTGATAGTGGCTCACCTGCATATCCAGGGAGTGCAGGTATTCCCGTACCTGGACGATTGGCTCCTGGTGGCCCCGTCCAGGGAGGACCTTCTGCGCCCTCTCTCCCTTACCCTACAGGTCTTTTCCAGTCTGGGTATCACCATCAGCCAGGCCAAGTTCCATCTGGTCCCCTGCCAAAGGTTCCAGTTCATAGGGGTGATCCTGGACATGATAATCGGCATGGCTTTTCTGCCTCTGGACAGAGTGGATACCCTTCAGGCTCAGGCAAGTCTGCTGTCCAGTCGCAGACGAGTCTGCACCAGGTCAGTCCTTCACCTTCTTGGGCTTATGGCGGCTGCTATTCCAGCAGTTGCTCGGCTCCATATGAGGATCTCTCAGTGGACGCTTCGGTCTCAATGGAACCAGACATTGGAGCGACTAGACCAGGAAGTTCTGGTCTCCAACCCGATGGTCCAGGACTCGCAATGATGGATGTGCAAGAGAACCTCTGCCGGGGGGTTCCCTTTTGCTTCACCCACCCCCCCAAACATTGACAACAGACATCTCGGGAGAGGGCTGGAGAGCCCATGTAGGGTCTCACAGGACTTAGGGCTCCTGGTCCAGACTCGAGCAGACTCGTCATATAAATGTGCTCGAGCTCAGAACTGTTCTGTATGCTCTCCAAGCTCAGAACTCATACGTGCTTCCTGGTCATCTCACTGTCCAGATGGACAATATGTGCATAGTCTGGTACATCAGCAAGCAGGGAGGAATGTGTTCCTACCCCCTGTGCAGGGAGGCAGTGAGAGTTTGGAGTTGGGCTGTTCAGCACAGCCTTCACCTGACAGCAGTTCATGTTCCGGGAGTCGAAAACACGCTGGCGGACCACCTCAGTTGGTAGTCAGCAAAGGCCCACTAATGGGAACTGGATCAAGGGGTAGTAGATATCTTCCTGCGATGGGGAACACCTCAGGTATGAACCTGTTGGCGCCCCCTCAAAACTTCCTGCCTTCTGCTCGCTCCAGGCGGAGGCATTTTCTAATGAGATGCTCTGTCTCTAGACTAGGACAGATTTGCCTATGCCCCCACCCCCAGTTCCCTTGATTCTGAAGGTCTTACACAAGCTCGGCTCGGAAGGGGCTCGAATGATCCTCATTGCTCCTTTCTAACCCAGGCAAGTTTGATTCTCTTCTGCAACAATTTTCAGAGGAACCTCCACTTCCTCTTCCTCTGTCTCAACTTTTGCTGACCCAGGATCAGGGGACAATGATTCATCCAGATCTCAAATCCCTTCAGCTGCATACGTGGCTCCTGCAGTCGTAGCTGAAGCCTGATTCGGGGTTTCTCCGCTCGTGGCAGAAATGCTGGTGGAGGCCAGGAAGCCTTCCACTAGGTCCACCTAAGCCATGAAATGGAAGCGGTTCTCTATTTCGGTCTCTTCCAAGGACTTCGAGCCATTCTCTTGCCCTGTCGGAAGAATCCTGACTACATGCATCATCTCTTTGACCTGGGTCTTAGCCGTTCCTCTTTGAAAGTTCACATGGCGGCTATCTCTGCCTACTGCGTCCCTTTTGGGGACAGAACTTTCACGCAGCTGGAAGTCTCTAAGACCTTCCTTAGAGGGGTTCTCCACTTGAGACCCTCTGTCCGCATTCCTACCCCTCCTTGGGATCTGAACTTTGTTCTTGTGAAGCTTACCCTGCCTCCTTTTGAACCAACAGTCTCAGTAGACATGAAGTTCCTTTCATGGAAGACTCTCATCCTAGTGGCCATTACTTCAGCTCACCGCATTTCTGAGCTTCAGGCCTTGATGTGTAAAATCCCGATTTGATTTTTCACAAGGAATGGGTGGCTCTGCGCACGAATCCCAAGTTTCTTCCCAAGGTGGTGGCAGAATCTATGCTGAATCAATCCATTGAGCTACCTGCTTTCTTTCCGCAACACTCCGATCAAGGGGAATACTTCTTGCATACTTTGGATGTTCATAGAATCCTGAGATACTACACCACTAGGACTAAGGATCTCAGGAACTCTGATCAGCTTTTTCTCTTTTGCTCACAAAAGAGAGGGCAATGCTGTTTCCAAGCAATGCCTATCCAAATGGTTGGCTCATTGTATCACTTTCTGTTACGACAAGTACAACAAGACCCTGCCGGGTCAAGTCAGGGGCCACTCCACCAGAGGAGTAGCTACCTCTGCAGCTTGTTTCAAGAATGTGTCGGCGGCAGACATCTGCACAGCCACAACTTGGACTTCTGTCCATACCTTCATGAAACACTACAGTTTGGACATTTCCTCTCGCTGTACAGCAGGCTTCGGGTTAGCTGTTCTGCAAGGTCTTCTTTCATAAGACTCTTACAACCGGAGGTTCAATGGTTGTGTAGTTTTCCTCCTCACGAGTGCCTTTCCTTGTTCCAGACTGCTTGGGACTCAGTTCTATATGTAATTACCTACTGCAAGAGCCCCCTCAAAGTAAGTTAGTACAGTTACGTAAGAACTTACTGTAACAGTAGATCTTAGAGAGAGGCTCTTGCAGTGGGTAATGCCTTCCCGCCCTCCATCCCCTTTAGCTTTTCAGCTCTTTTTCCAGGAAGGGAAATATCAGTTTCTCTGTCGTCTTGCCTTTTTGGGCCTTTGGCGGGAAAGAACTGGAAGGCGGGCGTGGGGGACTGCCCCTTTATACTGACGTTGCCTGACGCCAGTCACCTGACGTGGGGGCGGTCCCCTGCCAGAGACTGCTAGCTAGAAATTTTTCCATGGGGTCCTGACGCCTGCCGGTTTCAGTCCTATATGTAATTACCTACTGCAAGAGCCTCTCTTGAAGATCTATTGTTACGGTAAGTTCTTACGTAACTGTACTTTACTGAATGTAGCTTAGCACATGGCCTCCATAGGCTTCTGCTTTACCTCGAACTCCAGGTTGTGGTCAAGATCAAGACGCTGCTCTCGCTCCTGCTTGAACGAGGAAATGTCACCATTGATGCTTCTGGACCTTCTTAGTTGAGGAGAGGCTTATGGAGCTCCTCTGACAGCAGTAGACCATTGCGGGGCAGGGAAGGTCTCTACCCACTGGACCCTCAGTCACCTGGCACTTGCCAGGTATGCCTGTGTCAGTCCATCCGTGGTAAATGTCTGTAGTATGTGCTTCTCCACCCCTGAGGGTGGAGCTACCACCACTGCAGCCCTTGGTGGAAGCTCCTTCTAAAGACTCCTGTGTTGTGCCCGGTTGCCTGGTCGGCTGTCTATGGAGATCAACCAGTCTGAGGACACGCGGGTAGTTCATGGTGGCAAACAGCGAAGGGCTGTTTCTGAGGAGTCCTTGGACTCTGGGAGGTTGTCCATGCCATCATCGAGGATCCACACTTTCAGCCATGACACGGTCAATGATGTGACCACTGACCATGGGCCGGTGGTGTTCGGGGTTTTACTACGCCTCATGTCAGAGTCCATGAGTCTCTCCTTGGAGCCAGTGCAGAAGAGGGCTAAATTCCCCTTAACTAACATCTTAGACAGGAATAAATTGCCAGGGGTTGCCTTTCCTGTGGTTGAGGCCACCTTGGGACTGGCCCCGGAGCTTTGGCAGCATCCAGCATCCTGCACAGTACCCTCCACCCATGTGATCCACAAATATGTGGTCCCTACAGGATCCCTTTCGGGGTTTGTGGACCACCTTTCAGCTGAAGTGCTAGGCTCTGACTCAGCCTTCCAGAAGTCCGGTGGCCTAGGAGATGTAGACAAGCCCCCCCTCCCCAACAAAGAGTCTAAAAAGCTTGACCTCTAGGCATTACAAGGTCTACGCCACCTCTTCTCTGTCCCCACCAGACGAGCTGTGCTGTGATGATGGCCAACTTTGGTCTTGGAAGTGCTAGCTAGATAAGGTCCTCCCTCACCTTCCTGGTGATAGGTGGCTTGAGGTGAAGTTGGTCAGAGACCAGGGTCAGGTGCTGACTAAACACTAGCTCCAGATGACTTTGGATATGGGGGACTCTTACGACTGTGCCATGGTTTCAGCCATCACAATACTCTGTAGGGCTTGGCAGTGGCTTTCCACCTTCACTGTGGATGCCCAGGATGAACTGGCTCGTGTTCCATTCTTGGGCACTAACCTCTTTGCTCAGGGTGGAGGGACATCTCACTAGGGCTGAGAAATCCAGTGCCTCTGTAGACACTGGCATTGTCTAAAAAGGATCCCATGGCCCAGAAGCAACAAGATGTCCTTCCAGTACTTGCCCTTTCAGCCATAACATCTCAACAGCAGGCTCTGCAGGGGCAATACAAAGCCTGGCGCACGAAGCCAAGTTTGGTGACCAGGGGCCAAAAAAAGGCAGGGGTAGGGGAAGTAGTGCATCTGTGCCCCAGAGGCTGGTGCCCTCTCCAAAGCTGCCCAGTGACTTGTCAGCAGCGGTGTCATCCTCCTGCTTGTCCAGTCCCTAATCCATCACCCAGTTCAGGGGTCAAGTGCACCACTTCTGGCCACATTGGTCCATCATTACTATAAATAGATGGGTACTAGATGTTGTCTGCAGAGGGTTGTCTCTAGACTTCGAGGCTTTCCAACCTTACTGACTCCACGCTCCTCGGGAGTCCTTGGTGTCACAGCATACACCACCCATACTCTGGGAAGACATTGCTCAGCTCCTTGTGAAACAGTAGCCTATGTCCCAGATGCCCTAGCAAGTTGGGTACGTTTCCGGGTACTTCCTGGTCTCGAAATGGATGTGGGGGCTGGCGCCTCATACTGAGGTTGCATGACCTTGATCCAGTTCATGTGGAAGTGCAAGATCTTTCAAGAATCGGTCTTCATTCATTACTGTATGGGTCTGTGCTTGAGGCGCTAGGACCCCGGGGGAGCTTTAAAAGTTGAGAGCTAGGGGCCAATCATGACCGTACTGCCCGCAAGGCTGACTTATAATGTGGTGCTCGTGGACTGGCCAGTAACCGCCGCCGTCCCCCTGCTTCTCTCAGTTCTGTTCTTCCTGCCATCGAGGCTGTGCTCCGTGGTTGCGTCTACCGTAGTTCACTGCGTCATCCAGTTCATCACCACTAGCTCTATGCCATAACCCTCTCTTTCGCCTTTCTGACACCACTTCTTTCCCTCTTTTTTTTTTTTTATGGTGCTGGACTGTGTGTTTGCTTACTTTGGTTATTTTCTGTTCTCATAGAGATGTCCAGTTCCCAGGGGCCTAAGAAAAGCAAATCCAAGAAGACTGATACTTCCCTTATGCGTTGGTGCCACTGTGGGAGGCCTGTGTCTGTCCAGGACCTTCATGATTCCTGCTGGACCAGCCTCGGAGCTAACCACAACATGAACCACTGCAACATCAATGGAGTAGCACACACTTGAAATCTGCGATGAAGTGGGGTCATTCACCCCCCCCACACACACTTTTGGAGGCAGGTGTCATACATAGGACTCCAAGGTAAGGACCCTGGGCTCTTCACCATGAGTCCATCCCCAGTACTGTATGTACTGAGGGAGACCAGCCCTCTTCCAGTCCTTGTTTCGCTGAGACAGAGAGCTTGAGGGAGGGGTCTGTGGGACAGTGGACCCCCTCTGAGAAGTACGCTCTCGTAGCCCTGGCAGAGGATTTTGCCTAGTCTGCCATGACCCCCCCCTCTGAGAAGTATGCTCTCGTAGCCCTGGCAGAGGACCTTGCCTAGTCTGCCATGAACACCCCCTCCTCACCACCACCTCCTCTTTCTTCTTCTCCTCCTGCTGTCCCTGGCATTTCGGGTCCTTCGGGACCCCGGACTTGGGACCACTTCAGGGTGTCAGCGAGTGCTTTTCCCACCTACCTCAGGGTACTAGTCCAGGCCATTTTCCAGCCTGAGACCCCAGCACCACCACCCCCAGAGTCCTGCTCCTCCTCATCTTCCTCCTTTGAGGAAGAGGATGCTTTCATGCATGTCTCCTCAAATGCTGAGTACGCTTGCTACCAGTGGTTTTTCAGATGTGATAAATGAGCTGTGAATCGACCATTATGAAGGCCACTGTCCTTCCTTGGGGACTGCAGTCATGACTGTGCTGTCATACCTCCATGTCCCAGGCCCTTTGTGGAGGCATCTAGAGATGTCTGGTTCTGTCCCTGTGCCCCCTCTACAGCCCTGAGGGATGTCCAGTGCAACTATTGCTCACCTGTGGGGTCTCCAGGAGTCATGCCACACCCCTCTTTTGGGGTTCAGCTCCTTGACACCCTTCTGGGCAAAGGTGCCCTGTGCATCTCCATCCCCCAGAGTTGGACTCTGTGGAGTTTTGATGCCTGGGGTCGAAGAGTGTTTTCAGCGGCGCACCCTGTTGAGTTTCAGCGCACCAGGTGACCTATGGCAGACACCTGTGGTCAACACTAGGACAACTCCTAACGTCTTTACCAGATTGCGAGCCAAACAGACAGGCCATACATCTTTCCACCCAGGGCCTGGAGCTGGCGAGGCACCAAGTGAGATCATTTTATGACACCGAGGTAGCCTTCAGGCTGGTAGGAACCACAGTCTGCATTAAGCGGATGGCATGACTTTATCTTTCCTGGTTGTCACCCTTGGCCCAGCATAGGGTGATTGCCTCTTGATTCCAAGGGACCCATTTCTTCTCCTGCAAGACTAGGCATGAGCTTCTGGGGCACCCTCCTGTTCCCATGCCACGGGAGACTCCGCCTGTCCCTGATCAGTATCTGGTCTCCTCTTTGTTGTCCTCCTGCACAGGAGGATGAGGGAACAGCCTTTTTCCCTCAGGGTGAGCCAGCACTGCCCTCTGGTGGTAAACTTGTTGTTCTGACCCATACAGTAATGAATGGTGAAGACTGATTCTTGGAAGATATGAAAATTACATACTCACTGTAATTATTGATCGTCCAGAATATCTTTGACATTCATTACGGCAGCCTGCCCACCATCCCCTGCTATGATCAGACATCTGGGCAGCTCACCTGTCCCTTACTTTTCTTACCTCCTTTGGGGTTGGGTGGGGGGGTATAGCTTTTGATAGGCGACCCATGTTCTGCTTTAAAAAAAAAAGTATAGTTTTCATAGGCTTTTTGTTTCACCTAGTAGCTAAGTAATTTCTCATAGGAGGCTTTTGTTTTGCTTCCTAGCCAAATTTGGGGGCAGCTAATGGTCATCAGCTGTGACTTCTTAACATAGTGTGATTCTATATTCTTTTTAGCCCTCACCTGTCTTCAGCAGCAGGTCTTTGCTTTTTCTTGTCAGCCTGCTCCCCAATGCTCCCGTATTCCTCCCCGTGGTTGGGGGGGGGGGGGGTGTAACAGATTGAAGAGAAAGGCTAGGTCCTGAGGGATGTATACTTTTTACAGCTGAGTTGTACCTTTCCTCTCTCTCTTAGCTGGGATCTTGTTAGTGGTTAGTTCAGAGTTGTTTTTTTGCTTATCTCTAGCTTTATGGGTGGGGCAGCTGTCATTTCTAGGTGGTGGAACTTTCCCATACTAGTCTATGGAGGAGAATGGCAGAGGTGGTGGAACTGTCATGTAGTCTATTAAAGGATGTGCTCAACTGAGTTCCTGGGGACTCCTGCCCAATTTAACACCTGGATTTTCTCACTTATTTCCTTGCCTTGCAGGGTGTCTACCTGTTACTTTTAAGCTCTAGGCGCCTCTTTGATCTCCTGAGGCACCTTTTGTGGCAACCTATCTACTACTGAGAACATGTTGATCCTGTTACTCCTTTCCCTTACAGAAATTTCTTTCCTCCTGCCCAGATTGTTCTGGTCATCCTTTCAGCCTGCTACCTAGGCCCTCCCTTCCAAACTCCCTCGCTCGCGCTCTCTCTCTCTGGTAGATGGGTTTTATTATTTTGTTCTTTTTATATCCAGTATCCTTTGTTCTGTACCTTGGGCTACCTTGTCACCTTTTTTTCTCTTCCTCTCCTGGCAAACAGAAATTAGAAAAGCAGAGGGTCGGTGTTGGTTAGTGGCCAGTCCATGAGCACCACATCATAAGTCAGCCACGTGGGCTGTGCCATCACCAATGTTTGCTGCCTAGCTCTAAACGTTTGAAGCTGCTGCAAGGTTCTGCCACCTCCAGCACAGACCCATACAGTAATGAATGGTGAAGATATTCTGGAAGATCAAGAATTACACTGAATATGTAATTTTCATTTCCGAGTGGTCACTTTGAGTCAGATATATACCATCTGTGGAGCATGGCATGTGGTTCTGTTCCTGGGATCTTCAAGACATATTCTTCCACATCCCAGTTCCTCTATCCCACTGGTGATAGCTCTGGTTCACGCAGAGGGGGTTCTGTACCATCTCTGGGTCATGCCTTCAGACTGTCCTCTGCGCCCAGCATTTTCACCAAGCATACGTCATGGTGGCAGCCTTTCTGCAGCACAAGGGTGTCAGGATGCATACCTACCTGGATGACTGGCTGATGGCTGGGCTGTCCAAGGAGTTCGCAAAGTGGTACAGAGATCTGGCCCTACAGACCTGCAGAGACTTGGGCCTGTTGGTCAACCCATACAAGTCAGAACTGATCCCTTCACAGGAGACGGGGTAATCGGGCAGAACTAGATTCCCTGTAGGACTTTCAGTCACAGAAACATAAAAATGTGTTGTCAGGAAAGGACTAGTTGGCTCATCTAGTCTGCCTTATTTTCCCCTGCCTTTTACTACACCCTGGACCCTATTTGGTCACAGGTGCCCCTCCCTGCTCCCTTACTTCTGCCTGTTGACTGTAATCTACTGTGTTTTTATTCCTGTATTTATTGTTTATTTTTCTAAATTATAGTGTTTTCTGTTATGTATATTTCTGTAAACTGTTCTTATGTATTTTTCTGTAAACTTTGCTCTGTGCCCCCTACCCCGGGTCGCACATGGAAACGAGCTTCGGCTCAGTGTGCCTTTCCCAGTTACCAATTTTTAAATAAATAGATAAATTATACCCATGTGCCTATCCCACACATGTTGGAGGTAGTACAGCACAGTGGTTTAGAGCTCTGAGCTGCAAACCTGGAGACCTGGATTTGAATCTCACAGCCCCCACTTGCATACTGCGTGACCCTGAGCAAGTCACTTAACTTCCTTATGCTCCCAGGTTGCACGTGGAAACTAGCTTTGGCTTAGTGTGCCTTTCCTGATTAAACAATTTTCCCTTTTCCTTTTCCACACATGTTTGAAGCTCCCCACTGTTTTCACCCGAACCACTTCTTTTGTCAGGTTGTTCCATGTGTCCTCCACCCTTTCTGTGAAGAAATATCTCCTCACATTCCTCTAAACCCCCCCCAAGCTTTATAGCTTGCCCAAACAGACTCCCCTTCTGCACCTTATTTACATTTGTGAGGTACTTATGGGTCACATTTATGTCCCCTCTTGTTCTCCTCTCCCCAGGGAGTACATGTTGAGCTCCCACAGCCTCTCCTCATATGGTATGGTTTCTTGTGCAACCCCGGCACTATTTTGGTATCTCTCCTTGGGGAGGTGCGGCCTCCAGAACTAGACATAGTACTCCAGATGGGGTCTCACCAATGAGCAATACAGTGGCAACACCATCTCCCTTCTCTTGCTATAAATCCCTCTCTCTATGCACCCCAGCATCTTGCCCTCCCTAACTGCCTTGTCGCCATTCCACCTTGGGATCATCAGATATTACCCAATGTCCCTTTCCAACATGGTAACTATATGGTCAAAATCAACACCACCCTGTCCACCAATAAACCAGTCCTAACTGGTGTTCTGCAAGGGTCTGTTCTAGGGCCACTGCTTTTCACTCTCTTCCTAAACTCCCTCCCTCAATCCTGCAACGGGAAGCTCTTACTCTATGCGGATGACGCAGTAGTTTTCTGGAAACACCCCCATCCTCACTCCCTCCAAATTGCCCTACAAGGTTTTTTCAGAGAAATAGAATCCTGTTTCACTGAGCATCGCTTAGTACTAAACTACAAGATGAAAACCATGATCTTTGCCCACCGTCAAAGCCCTCTTGGTAGTGCCCATCTAACCATCTCCAACTCCCAGGGCCTCCTTCTTGAACAGGTCTCAAACTTAAAATATCTGGGTGTCACTCTAGACGTGTCCCTCACCTACCACGCACACATTCAACACCTCACCTCCGCTGTAAACACCAGGCTGGCAATTCTATATAGACATAAGCACTGCCTACTCCCTCAGGCCCTACGTCTCGCTGTATCCTGCTCAGTCCTCTCATTGCTGGACTATGGGATTGTAATCTATGGCACTGCCAACCAAACCGCCCTTCACTGCATCAACTTAGCCCTCAACAGGGCATGCCGTCTGGCAACAGGCTGTGATAGATTAACCCACACGTGAGCACTCTACAAGCTGGCGGACTGGCTGACCTTCGAAGGGAGGCTTAAGTATCACACTTGCCTCCAAGCCAAAAAAAATACTTATGAACTCAACGCCCAGAGGCCTCCACCCCCTCATCCAGCCAGTCCACACAGGAGGGCCCCTAGACGCCTTGCAAGTACCTCCCTCCTTGTTCCCCACTGTAGGACCTCACTAGGGCAAAGGTCTTTCCGTAATTGTGCTCCCCTCGGGGCTCAGCAACCTACCACCCTCCATCTCTATGGCCCCTAGTCTGGGACAATTCAAAACTGGTATCATGAACCTTATCCTTGACTCTGACACTTGTGGCTGTAGCCAATACTCCTCCCCCTTGTCCATATCCCAAAAGAAGGCATAGTTAAGAATAAAGGTCTAGCTCATCTCCTGACTACATCCTTAGGTCCCACAATCCAGCTGCAAATAAACTCTGACTCAGGGCTCTGCTAATGACCTTCCGAATCTGTAACCAGACTTGTCTCACAACTATGACACAGGGTCTCCTTAGGCCCTTGAGGCGGTAACTAATATGTAATGTAAAAACACTGTGCTGTGTGACCTATGTATAACTGTTATTAAATGTAATGATTGTGCTTTCCTGTACTGACATGAAGCCTTTGCAAAGGAGTCTATGACTCAAAGGATTGTAATCCCGATTCTCTCAATAAATAAATGTACACCCTCTCCCCTCCAATCTTTATACACAGCTCCTGGGTTTCCCCACCCCAGGTGCATGACTTTACACTATTTGGCATTGAAACTCAGCTGCTATACCCTAGACTAC
The DNA here is from genome assembly GCA_016271365.2 of Neoceratodus forsteri. Taxonomy (NCBI): domain Eukaryota; kingdom Metazoa; phylum Chordata; order Ceratodontiformes; family Ceratodontidae; genus Neoceratodus; species Neoceratodus forsteri. The sequence goes on from CM057458.1 coordinate 233,320,961, forward strand.
TTCTCTTGTTTCCCCATATCCTTTTGCATTCTCTTCACGCCCTCCTGGGTGTCCACCCTGTGGCAGATTTTTGTCATCTGCAAAGAGATGCACTTCCCCTCCAGTTCTTCACCAGTGTCACTTACAAAGACATTGAAGATGGCAGGACCTGGTACCAATCCCTATGTTACTCCACTGGTCATGCTATCTTTTCATGAGTTACTGCCATTTACCACCACCCTCTGCCGCCTGTCTTTCAACCGGTTAGATACTCAGCTTACCACCTTCTCCCCCCCACCCCTAGGTTGCTAAGTTTCTTAATAAGCCTCCTGTGTGGTAGTGTCAAAGGTCTCACTGAAGTCCAGATAGGCCATATCCGCTGCCATCCCCAGATCCACCTCCATAGTTATCCAGTCAAAGAAATCTGAGATTTGACATTAACCCCCCCCCCGGCCCGTGAAGTCATGCCGCCAAAGGTCCTGCAGCCCATTTGCCTCCAGGTACTCATCAGTCAATCCTGCAGCAGGGTTTCCATTAATTTCCCCATCACTGATGTGAGAGTGACAGGCCTGTAATTGCTAGCCTCCTTCCTGCTTCTGCTGTTGTGCAGCGGGACCCACATCGGCCCTCCTCCAGTCCTCTGGAACTGCCTTGTCTCCAGTGAGGTGCTGAGTAGTGTTGCCAGAGGGGCAGCTAGCTAGCACCATGCTTAGTTCTTTTAGTACCCTTGGGTGGATTCTGTCTGGACCATCACCTTGATCTTTCAGGAATCAATCTTCACCATTTATTACATCCTGTGCATCTCTGAAGGAGGCACTAGGACCCAGTGGGAGCCCCAGACTTCCCTAGCTTACAACTAGGGTGCCATCGTTGGTGACTTCCCCACCCACGAGGCTCATGTATGACGTGGTGCTAGTGAACTGGCCAGTAACCATTGCTGGCCCCCTGCTCATCTCGGTTCAAACAAATCACAGGAGGAGCAGCATCCTGAAATAATGAGCGGGTGCTTGCCAGAGAAACAAGGAACACAAAAGAAACAGGGCTGGCAGCACTCTGGAAACAAAATGAAATGTTATAGCACTCCAAACTGGAAAAATGCAAACTGATTAAAGGTGAGCAGAAACACCATAGTTTCAGTTTGGAATACTGTAACATTTCATTTTGTCTCCGCAGTTCAGTTTTCCCCACTGTCAAGGCAACATCATAGGAGCTTCAGTAACTGCATCATACCTCTGTCGCCGCTGTTTTTGCATGTAATTTAATTCTCAACTCTTTTTTTTTTTTTGGTGCCTCTTTATTCCCTTCCTGTCTTACGGCACTGAGCGCTTTTTTCACTTGTTTAATTATTTTCCACCTCAGTCATGTCCAGCTCCCAGGGGCAGAAGAAAAGGGATAAGAACAAGGATGACCCCCTACATGTCAGTGCCCCTGTAGGAGACCTATGTCCATCTGGGATCGACATGACCACTGCTGGACCTGCTTTGGAGCTGACCACGATAAGGACCACTGCAATGCCTACTTCTCGGTGGACTTCTGCACCCTGAGATCCACCCGATGAAGTGGGGTCATCAGCTCCCCACGTTTGGAGGCAGGTCGTGCACTTGGGACTCCACGGTAAGATCCCTGGGCTCTTCCCCCGAGCCCCTCTCCAGTGCTATACATACTGAGGGAGACCAGGCTTCTAGTCCTCATCCTGCTAAGACAGTGGAGGAGTGGTTGGGTGGACAGTCAGCCTTCCTGGAGCAGGGGGCGACTGAGCACCCCCTCCCAGTCTGTAGCCCCTTTAGGGCAATGAATGCCTGCAATGGTGAAGTCAAAGCTATACGCTGGACCTACATCGGCACGCACCTTGGCGTTGGGGCTCAGTGATGCCTCGGCTCCTGGCACTAAGGCCAGTAGTGGTAAGTGAGGCAATCGACCACAAGACTGAGTCCCCTTCTGACACTGTGTGGTGCTGGGAAAGAGAAAACCTCCAGAGCCAGGCCTACAAGGTGTCCTGTAGAGGTCTTCTGGATCTATTCCCCCCCGCCCCCGAGTGGTTGAATGACCTGGGGTTGGGGTTTGGGAGGGCCTTGACTGTTTGCCGAACTCCAGTAATGAAGGGGGTCTTCCTGGGCCTGGTTCTAGCCCTGAATCTGAGTCTGCCTTCTCTCTGGGGCTGTCTCACGGCCCCACTGCCCAGTCATCTTCCAGCACTGCCCACAGTGCCGAGGAGGGTGTTGGTGCTGGCCACGACACCAGGTGGGGTTTCTGCACCAAAGAGGCTTCAGTTACTGTTCACGGTGCTGGTTCGTCCACACTCTTGGACACTGATGCTGAACCTATTCAGAGGCCTAGCCCAAGGGGCAGGACACTGTCTGGTGAGGTGGGTGGTGGGCAGTCTCGATTGGCAGTTCACTCCTTGCCCCAGAGTAGGTGGCAGCTCTGGCAGGAGTCACAGTGCTAAGTCAGAGCCCCTGGCAGTACTGGAATCAGGCCCTGTCTTTGCTGGGGATCCGGTCTGCTCTTTGGGACCTTCATGGCTCCACTGTCCCAGCTGAGGGGCCCCTCCACAAAGGTGCCATCTTAAATGATCCTTGGTTGCTAAGCGGTCTTTTGATATGAGTGCCAGCCACCCCCCAAAGCAAGGTCACCTGAGCACACTCCTCGCCCTGGCAGACGACCTGTGACACCTCCCCCCTGGCATTCTGGGTCCTTTGGGTCCCGTGCCCTGGGAACAGTTCAGGGCATTGGCGAGTGTGGTACCCCAGTACCTCTGGTCTCTCGCCAGGCCCATAAGGGGTCCCTGCCTCCCAGTGGTTAATCCCCCACAGGAGGCTGAGGGCACAGTCATTTCCCTCGGGTGAGCCAGCACCACCCCCTATGGGTGGTAAGCTTGTTACTCTGACCCATAGGTGGTAATAAATGGTAAAGATGGACATTATGAAAATTATGTACTCACTGTAATTGTTGATCTTCCAGAGTATCTTCACCATTTATTACCACAACCCACGCACCATACCCTGATAAGTACAAACCAGGCATCTGGGCAGCTCACCCTCTGTCTTCCTCTCTTCACCCCTTGGGCATGTTTTACAAAAAAAAAGAGGAGAGAGACAGGGATTTTGGGGGGCCCTCGGACCATCCCTTCTGGGAAAAACAAAACAAAAAACTCTTTTCAGTCCCCCGGCCCTGAAATCCGGTCTTGTTGCTACCTTTGCTGAGGTCAGACTGTTTTAGTTTCTCCTTTCCATCCCTTACCGGGGGGGGGCAGGGCACCCCACTCATTTTTGGAAAAAAATTTATTAAAAAAAAAAAGGGGGTGGGGAAGGCAAAAGGTAGGGAAGCAAATATAAGTATTTAGACCACATGGTCCTCCCTCTGCACTTAAATAACTTGGTAGCCGTTCAAGGGGTATGCATGAAATTTTGCATGTGCTGTCGGAAACCCAAGGACTACTTTATATGCCAAATTTTGTTTCTAATCAGATGTGTGAATTCATAGATGCTGACAGTGCAAAATGTGTATTAAAAAAGGGGGGGATTTTTCCTTTTTTTTTTTTCCCCTTTTCATCAGCCCCTAGCACACCCAGACTGTTTGGAATTTTGGTCTGAAAGGGCTTGGCCCAGAGTAGTGTCTTTCCCTTGTTTGATGAACAAATAATCCATTCCAGAGTTATATGGATTTTAAATTTTGGTTCTGAGCATGCTCATTCTGAGCACTTTAGGATAGATGTTGGGGGGAAAAAAAAAATAAAAAAATTTAGCAATGCAAAAAAGGATCCTTTTTTTTTTTTGATGAAAAAAATATTTTTTCATATGGCCACCATTTTCTTTTCACTGTTTAAACTTAGACATTTAAAGTACGTAAAATAATGTTTTTTTTTTTTTTCCCTTCTTGATTTATCTCCTCTCCCTGGGAGCCCCCTTCGGCCCGATTGCCGCCCCCCGCTCGCCACCCCCCGCTCCAATTCCCGGAATTACCAGGGCTTACCTCATGCCTGGCCTGAAGCGGGGGGGTCTGGCTTCATCCTGCCACTGGGGAATTTTTCTTCCTTAACCCGGGGCCCCAGGAGTAGACGCATGCGCATGGAGGCGCGCATGCATACTACAGCCCCATCCGCCCACCCCACGGCCTAATGCCTGTGCCCCTTCTGGCTGTTCCACTCCTGGCCTCCACCAGGAGGCAGACCTGTGCCAAGGGATGCAGTGAGTCCTCCCCGGAGAGAAGCGCTGCCGTCTGGCCACTCTACCCAGCTCCGTACCCTCCCCCGCCTGTTTTAAAAAGAAACAAACACCTGAACCTAGCTAAATGGGACTCGTTTGGCTAGATTCTGGTGTTTTTTGTTTCTTATAAGTTGGCAGAAATATGTTTTCTGGGAACCCAAAATCCAGGGCGCCCAGCTTAGCAAGAGGAGCCATTCACTCACATTCTCTGTACGAGTACAGCAGTGCTTTCTTGACTTATGCAGCTGCAACTGGAACTCGTGCTGTGGGCTGCCATTTCCCTGGTGTCTAGTGGTGCCCTCCCCATTGCTGTCCCTTTATGTATATAATATGTTGCCCTGTTGTCAAGTGGTGCCCCCCAACCCTCCAATCACTGTCCCCTTACTTTTATGTTTCCCTGGTGTCTAGTAGTTCTCCCCACCCTCTGATTGCCATCCCCTTACTAGTATAATTTTTCCCTGGTGCCTAGTGGCACCCCCCAACCTTCTGATTGTCATCCCCTTATGTATCCCTGATGTCTACTGCCGCCCCCTACCTTCCAATCACCATCCCCTTAGTTTTATGATCTTTCCCTGGTGTCTAGTGGTGCACCCCCCATCCTCTGATTGTCTTCCCCTTATGTATCCCTGGTGTCTAGTGCTGCCCCCACCCTCCGATCACCATTTCCTTAGTTTTATAATCTTTCCCAGGTGTCTAGTGGCGCCCCATCTCCCACACTCCAGTCACTGTCCCCATACTTTTATAATGTTTTCCTAGTGTCTAGTGACGCCCCCCCCCATCCTCTGATCATCGTCCCCTTATGTATCCCTGGTTGTCTAGTGGCACCCCCTCACCCTCTGATCGCCACCCCCATACTTTTGTAACGTTTTCGTGGTGTCTAGTTGTGCCCCTCTGATTGCCATCCCCTTACTTTTATGTTTTCCTAGTGTCTAGTGGCACCACCCACCCTTCGATCTTCGTCCTGCATTATCTTTCCTGTAATGAAAAAAAATCCATGATTTTATTTTAATTAAACCTGTTAAAAAGCGGTCCTTCCCTGATCCAGCCCCCACCCGACCTCTCCCACTGGTAGCGCCGCGCACACACACACACACACCCTTTCACTTACCTGAACACATCCCAGGGCAAAAGATGCACACTCTGATCCAACACACGTCTTGCTGTGGGAACCCTTGACTGCAACATGAGAAACTGAGATCAATGCAGTTCAGTGGGGTTTTGAACTTTGATGCATAACTTTGTCATTTTTGCGTATTTTGACCCACAGTTTTCAATATGGCCTTTTATGGACCCCTCCTCATGACCAATGGCGGTGGAATTATGCAAATCAAGCCCAAAAGCTGATTTTGCAGTTGCTTGGCAAAATCACCTTTCAGGCAGGATTTGAAAAATATCACTGCTTTTGTTCATGAGGTGGGATCATAAGGCTATGTTGAATATTTTGGGTCAAAATACATAGAAGAAGGGATCTGATCCATGTCAGTGCAGTAGTTGCTCCTTGATGCTTTTTAAATTACTTCTTGTTGATTTCACTTGCTATCAGGTTATTTTGTTTTCTTCTTACTACTTCTAAGGCTAGCAGGGCATTGTTTTGGGGCTTTTGGAATTTTGAAACCTATTTAGGTGTGCTGTAAGTGGGCTGATTTGTCTTGTTTCACTTGATAACAGGCCATGTTTTTCTTACTACTTAAAAGGGGCTAGCAGGGAACTGTTTGGGAGCTGTTGAAACTTTGAAATCTATTTTGGTGTGCTTTAAGTGGAGCTGTCATTTCTTTAAATTGGAGGCCTGTTTCTTCTGTGTTCAAATCTATTTTGGTGTGTGTTTATTGGGAGTGTTTCTTTGAATTGGAAACCTATATCTTATTTTAAGCCTATTGTAGTGTGTTGGTGAGGCTATTTGAATTGGAGACCTGTTTCTTCTGGTATCAAATCTGTTTTGTGTGCTTTTAGTGAAGTTGTGGTTGTTTTTTGCACTCTTCACTAGATGCAAAGTATAGTGGAGGAAGGGTGCTAATTGTCTGGCCGGGGAGCCTCCGCTACCTGATTGTTTCTGGAATGAAGGCACGGGCTGGTCCCACCCCACCTACCCCCACCCCAGGTACATAATTTCCTTTATACTGGGGGTTTTGACATCACTTCCCCAAAAGGGCAAAGGACATGCACCTGTCAGCAGAAGCAGACGTCCAGGAAAGGAACAGCAGCAAGTGAAGAGGTGACTGCTATCTCTGTGGAAGGGAAATTACTGCGACACAAGCAGCTTTCATTTTTGCCAGTTTGCATTGTGGAAAAGAAGGGTACGAGTTAAGAGGCTGTGCAGTAGTTGCTTACAGTTTCTTTTTGGGTGTGGACATTAGGTATAGGAACTTAAAAGGCAGCTCAGTCTATCTAAAGTGTATGACAAAGGGGTAAGGGAAATTGAGAATAGGAGAGGAATGTTTTGCAATGATAGAGGGGAGACTTGGGGAAGCATTGGGTATCCTTCATCTGGAAGGGTGGGGGGTCGCTGGTGGGTAACGAAAACAATGGGTAGGGTGGTAGGCTACAACAGCTGCGGTGCTCCAGTCTTTCTAAAAATTGCGTGGAGGGTGGGATGATGTTTTGTTTGCAACCAAATAGAGAAACTTAAAAAGGAGATCGAGGGTCTGCAGGAGGAGCTAAGAGAGGCAAGACTGACTGGAGGAGGTTATAGCCCAACACTGGAGAGAGGGAGAAGGGGAGATGAAAAGGGAGGGCTTTGGGCCAACAGAGGGGGAGGAGAGGGTCAGAAGAAGGGAAGCAGAGACAGGGAGGCCCAGGCCAAGAAGAACGGCATAGGGTCAGAAGAAGGAAGCAGACAGGGGGCCCAGGCCAAGAAGAATGGCATAGGGGGAACCAGGTCAAGTGAAAGAAGACAGCAGGAAGGAGTAGAAGTGGCAACAATCATGGAGTCGAAAGGGGGGAATGAGCTACTATGAGGAGAGAGGAAGCAAGCATTGGAAAGGGGTCTTCAGAAAATCGTTTTGCAGTACTAGAGGGAAAGGAGGAGGGAGGTGATGAAATTGGAGGAGTAACTGATAGAAGTCTGGAAGAAACTGGAGTCGGGGTAAGTTCTGCTGGGAGAATTACAAAAGGGGCAGAAAGGGGAACTGCTGTGCAGGAGGAAGATGAGGAGCCAGGAGCGAGAGGTGGGGAGGAAGGAAGCAATCCGTTAGTAAGAGGGGTGGAATCTTAGTGCTGGGGGACTCGATACTAAGAGAAGTCAGGTAGGGTAGGAAAGGGGAGAGGCATAGTTGCATTTGGGTGGAGGCCATGCCGGGAATGACAGCAGAAAGGGTGGGACAGTCTGTTTTAAATATGCTAGAAGGAGTAGGGAGAAGCCTCATTTAATTATACATTTGGGGACGAACGACCTGGCTGACAGGATGGTAGATATAGCCCAGAGGTGGTTTGAGGAACTAGGACAATTATGTGAGGGGGCAGGAAGATCAGTAACTTTCTCAGAAATACTTCCAGTGCCCAGGGCAAGCACAGCAGGAAAGCTGAGAATAAAGGATTTTAACGAATGGCTAAGAACCTCGTGTCGTGCTAAAGGGTATGTGTTGGTGGGGGGCAGAGGGGACCTGGGAGGACAGTAGTCTCTATGCCAAGGATAGATGCACTTGAGCGAGGAGGGAAAGAAGGTGATGAAACAGAGGATGGAGGAGTACATAGAGGAAGTTGGGAATTTAAACTAGGAGCGGGGTGTGGCAAGTGGACAAGGGACATGCAGAGACCACAGGTTGGGAAGTCCTATGAGCTTACCCCCCATAACAAAGTGCAAGTACTAGTGGCGATGCTAGTAAAGGAGGGCAGAAGGGAAATGGGGTGGAAAGTGGTCACCCTGAATGCTAGGAGCCATGGGAAGAAAATTGCAGAGCTATAGACTCTCATGGCAGAGGGGGAGGTTGACATTGCAGCCATCACCAAAACATGGACCACCCAATACAATGACTGGGACCTGTCGATACCAGGATACAGGATATTTCATAGGGATAGTGTGATTGGGAAAGGAGGAGGGTGACACTGTATGTGAGGGAAGGACTGAAGTGTGTGCGGGAGGAGGGTAGTATGGAGTCACTATGGATGCAAATCCAGGATTCCAAGAATAGGACTTTCAGGATGGGAGTGGTGTACAGGCCGTCCTCTCAGACAGAAGAGTTAGACAGGGAACTAGCGGGACAGATCAGGAGGACCTGTGAGAAGGGTAGTGTGGTGATTGTGGGGGATTTCAACATGCCAGGAGTGGATTGGAGTACCCAAACAACCAGGAATAGAAGGGAACATGTACTACTGCATGCCTTCCAGGACAGCTTCCTGATGCAAATGGTCAGCAAACCAACCAGGTTACGAAATACTCTTCACCTTGTGCTGGCAGATGGGGAATTTGTGAGGGAACTTAGGGTGGAAGAACCGCTGGCAAGGAGTGACCACCACTCAGTATGGTTCATGTTGGATATGGGTAAGGAAGGCGTGGAATCCGGCATAAGGGTTCTGGACTTCTGGAGGGACGACTTCAGGAGGGTGGGAGAAGTGGTAAAAGAGTACCTGGCCAGAATTCAACCTAGTATGGGCACTAACCTGAGGTGGGAACGCATAAAGCTAGGGATAGTGGAAGCAACCAGAACCAGCAGCAAGGCCCAGAGCAAGAAGGCTAGGGCAAAGAAACCTAGCTGGGTGAGCAAGGAAGCCATAGAAAAGGTAAGGATGAAAAGAACTGCCTTTAGGAGGTACAAAAAAAAGAGGGGGGGGAGGACAGGGAGGAGTACCTGAATGAATTGAAGGTGGTGACAAGGGCAGTAAGGGCAGCCAAGGCTTCTACGGAGCTCAGGCTGGCACAGGGCATTAAGAATGGGGAGAAATAATTCTTCAGGTACATCAAGGAGAAAAGGAACTGTGAGGACCATGTAGTAAGGATTAGGAAGGGGGGGTTGGGTGGAAGCAGGGGGTGATAAGGCAGAAGCACTAAATGATTACTTCTGCTCCATATTTACTAAGGAGAAGAGGGGGTGATACCCAAGGTGGGGGAGGAGGGCAGAAACAGAGGGGGAGGGGTGACAGACTGGGAAATCATGGAGGGAAGAGTTATGGAGGGTTTGAGGGCACTGAGAGTGGACAAGACGCCGGGCCCAGGTGGCATCCACCCCAGGGTACTGAAGGAGCTGGTGGGGGTCTTGGCAGGACTTTTGGCAGACCTATTTAATGCCTCACTACACTCAGGGTAAGTACCTCAGGATTGGAGGATGGCTCATGTAGTGCCTCTCCACAAGAGCGGCCCCAAGGATGAACCAGGGACCTACAGACCAGTGATCCTCACATCTATCGTGGGTAAGCTGATGGAGACTATCTTGGAGGAGAGGATGGTGGCCCTCCTGGAGGCCAGAGGACTACAGGACAACAGACAGCATGGCTTCGTAAGTGGGAGATCCTGCCAAACCAAGCTGGTGGAGTTCTGTGATTGGGTAACTAGGCAACTGGATGGGGGCCATGCAGTGGATGTCCTGTATCTGGACTTCAGTAAGGCATTTGACTCAGTGCCGCATGGGAGGCTGGGAAGTAAGCTAGAAGGCACAGGGGCAGGTGCAAAACTGGTGAGACGAGTAGTGAACTGGCTTCAGGGAATGCAACAGATGGTGGTGATGGGTGGGGTGCTCTCATCCCCAAGGGTAGGGATGAACGGTGTTCCGCAGGGCTCGGTGTTGGGACCAGTGTTTGGGATATTCATTGCAGACATATCACTGGGCATAAAGAGCAAGATCAGTCTGTTTGCTGACGACACCAAGATGGGAGCAGTGGTGGATGACCTAGGGGGATGGCAGGGGTTGCAGGATGATCTGGCAAAGTTGGAAACCTGGTCAGACACCTGGCAACTGGGGTTCAATGCCAAAAAGTGCAAAGTGCTGCATTTTGGGGCGAAAAACTCAAGGAGTTACCAGCTGGGGGGAGTGCAGCTAGCTGAGAGAGGAGGAAGGGGAGAAGGATCTGGGGGTGCTCATTATGGGGTCAGTGAACAACTCTGCACAATGTAGGAAGGCAGCTTCAAAGGCCAACAGAATGCTTGGTTGCATTGCAAGGGGTATATCCTCGAGCGGGGGATACTTCTGCCACTGTATAGATCATTAGTTAGACCACACATGGAGTACTGTGTGCAATACTGGTGCCTGTGTCTGAAGAGGGACATCAAGTTACTGGAGGGGGTGCAGCACAGGGTGACAAAGATGATCAAGGGGCTGGGGGACTTGCCATACAAGAGGAGGCTGAGGGAGTTGAACATTTACTCACTGGAGGAGAGGAGGGACAGGGGAGATATCATTGAAACCTTCAAGTATATGAAATGAAAAAACAAGACTGGTACGGAGGGGCTGTTCAAAGTAAGGGAGGGAAGGGACACCCGGGGCCATGATATAAGACTGGAGGGAGGAAGGTTCGGGAGAGAGATGAGACCTTTTTTTTTTTGTGTGTGTGTGTGTGGTAGCTGGGTGGAAAGTGGTATCCAGTAGAACAGTGGACTGCTTGGAAAGGGGCTGGGACAGGGCAAGGGGGAAGGGTTAAGGGAGGGGGAAAGCTGGGAGGGAAGGGCAGCTGCAGAATAAGGAGTGCTAGCTGCATATTCAAGCAGACTTGATAGACCACTAGGCCTTTATCTGCTGGCGAATTTCGTATGTTCGTATAAAAATGGCAGTTATGCACATACATTGAAATTTTACTATGCTCACTTGTAATTTTGGTAATTTTAAATATTTTCATCCCAGATTTTCAATGTAGCCATTTTTTTTTTTTTTTTTTTTTTACACCACCTCATGAATATGGCAACTGTCATTTTTCAAATCCTGGTTAAGTGTTTTCGCACCTGTGGCACAGAATGAATTTTGATGCTGCAGAATGACGTTTCGGAAGGGATTTGAAAACTGTCACCACCAGGGTTCATCAGGTGGTGTAATAAGCAGGCTTTGCTGACAGTTTGGTATATAAATACGGTGAAATGCCCAGGTTATGCATGAACGTTATAGTATTTCAACGTTCATTCGTAACTTCACTAATTTTCACTGTTTTGAGTCCAAACTTTCAAAATAGCCATTTTTCCACACCATCTCATAAACATGATGTAATTTTTAAAACTCCTGGATGAGATGTGTTTTCGCACTTCTGGTGCGACATGACATTTCGGCCACTGTACTATAAATGGTACATGTCATGTTTGTAAGGTGAATCATAGAATGAGCATCTTGAAAATGTGGGGTCAAAATTAAAATAAGTGTGTGTGTATAGATATAGATATAGATATAGATATAGATATAGATAGATATATATATATATATATATATATATATATATATACACACACAAATTTTTAGTGTAATGCCACTCTTGACTTTTGTGATCCTGTGCTGACTTTTGTGATCCTGTGCTGGTGAGCTTTGTTCTGGGGTTAGCTCAGTGACCCAGCTGGATAGGGTGAGAGTGGGGGATGGTGCTGCTGTGTTAGCACCCCACTGCCCCAGCCAGGGAATGAAAGAGGCAGGGTTGTTCACATGGACCTCGGTACTGTATAGTGAAGGCAGCTGTCCTCTTGGCATGGGGCTCTGGACCTCTGCATCCCTGGATGGCAGGGGGCCCTGTGCATTGGCTGGCAGATGCACTGTTTGCCCTGTGTATCTGTATCTGCAGCCACATGGAAGTGCAAGGACCAAAAGGCCCTGCGCTTCCACAGCCCACTAGACAGCCCCATGAATTCTTCACATCCATTGCTTCTTGCAGGCCCTGCACTTCTGTAGGCGGACGGAGTGTTCCTTTGATGCAGAGCGTAAGGTCCCAAAGGGACCTGCAAGAAAAAGGATATGATTCCACTATCTGAAAAAAAAAAAAAGGGAAATTCTTGCAAAAAAACTGTGTTAATGCACTAGTTAGGGTTAAACTGACAAAAGGGAAATGTGGCATACGGTTTCCAACCCTAACACCCAACCCCTACCCTCCAGGCAGCAACAGAAAAAGCCATTATGATTTCACTTGTCCTGCGTCTTCCCAAATCAGGCGTGGGGGCTGCCTGAGGTTGTCAGCCCTAACGCTCACCCCATTCTCATATACACTACACATCTCAGCTTCTTTAATGATCAAATGGGATGAGCGTTAGGGTTAACAACCCCAAGGCATACCCCACAACTGATTTGCAAAGCTGCAGGAGAGGTGAAACCGTAATGTTTTCTTCTGTTGCTGCCTATAGGTGGGGGTGGTAGGGTTGAAACCCTAATGCCACATTTCCTTATTTTGCCAGTTTAACCCAAAACTAGTGCATTAACAAAGTTTTTTGTAAAAAAAAAAAAAAAAAAAATTTATGTATATATGTATTTTTTTTCCTTATGATAAAAGCACAAAACAAAAAAAAGAAAATGCAGGGGAGAAGAGATTCTTGTTGACAAAGGGTGCGCTGCACTCAAAGGATGTGGAATGAGTGTTGATGGGATAACCACAGCAATCAAACGGGAAAGACAGAACACAGCACTCGTCACTCACAGTGGCCTACCCAAGGCAAAGATGACACAAGGTATATGATTCCAATGCTTTAATTGTAGAAAATCCTAACTTCCAATTAAAAAAAAAAAAAAAAAAATCACTCCTGCACTTCACTCTTTCAACCTTCCTCACTCTGAGACAAGCACCCTCACTCCGGGAAAGCTCGAAGGAGCGAAGCACAGGAGCGATTTCTTTTGCAGCCTACTTCCTTCTTTTGCTGTCACAAGTGGTGGTGGCAGTTTGGATTTTCTGCAATTAAAGCATTGGAACCATATATCTTGTGTCATCTTTGCCTCGGGTAAACCACTGTGACTGACTGTTCTGGAGTGCCGGTGGCGTTCTGTCTTTACTGAGAAGAGATCCTTCCCCACCAGCAGTTACTATTTTGCTGTAGTCGTGTATTGTGAGCTTTCTGCATGTAAGGGAGACTCTCCAGTTTTTCCTTCATTACTTTTTTTTTTTTTTTTTTTGTTCGAGCTTCTGTGTTACCACCAGGTTAGATCTTTGGGGGCAGATCAGTGATTGTAGCCTCTCTGCCCTCCCTAGGTCCACAGTTCTTCTCCAGAGCCCCTGTTGGTTCCCCTTTGGTTGCCCCACTAGAGGTCCTCTGGCCTCTTCCCTACATTCCTTTCTTCAGGCTAATCCTGTACGGAAACCTGTGATTTCTAGGGACATGGATATGTTGTTCATCCACACTCATTGGCAGGTATCCTTGCCGCTTTAAATCTTGCCGGAAGGTCTTCAAGCTTGCTCCTCCCACCCACCCGGGTGGTATAACTCTCGGCTCCGCCCCATGACGCTAGATCTTCCTTACCGCTTGGAAGCTCAGGTTCCCTCCTTAACGCTCTGCATTTGTGACTGGTTCCTATTTCTCCGTTTGCGGATTTAAAATAAATTTTGCAAAAGACTTCAGTCTTCTATCCCTCGCAGTTGCGATGGACAAATCGACTCGGTTGAATGCCCATGCGGGCAGAAGATGTCTCGGAGCGGATCCACACTCCACGTGTATGCCTGCTTAGGCCTTGAGCACGACCCGGGCTTGCGACCTGTCTCGGCCTTCTCGTCCTCGCCTCAAGACCGTGCTGCCCGATTGCAACTGGGCGTCCCGAGAAGCGTTTCCCTCCGGTGAAGTCCAAGGAGGCCCGGTTGGCGGTGTCCGCGGCGTCGGGCTCGGCGGATCAGCTCGAGCGGATGGTCGCCCTCGAAGAGGAGGTGGCGCGGGCCGTATCTTCCTCGGCCGCGGCATTTATCCCGCTCTCTCTGGGTTCTTCCTACACGGCTTCTTTTAAGGAGCTTTGTCTGTCCCTCTCCACTAAAGGAGAAGGGCCTGCGTCTGCTGGACCTTATTCTCGGTCCAAAAAGAGGGACAGGGTAAGTCCCTCCGTCGACGCTCTTGGGAGCGGGAAAGGTCCCTCTCCCCGGGCCGTCGACCGTCGCTTCGGTCGATCACCGGGTTCTGACCATCATGGCCTCACGGTGTCCCCGTCAGGTCAGTTGACCGAGACTCCCACCGATGAAGTCGAGATTTTTCTCGACCCATTGGACGGGCTGTCGCCTTTAGCAGCCGAGATTCCCCTCTCCCCGGTTCCCCCGGGAGGAGTTGAGGATCCCGTGGGCTCGCCTGTGCCTCCGGTTCCGGAGCCCTCGGATGGACCATCCGAGCCGAAGGGAGTGCCGGTTCCGGCCGACACCTCCCCGCACCGACCTCGGAAATTCCGGGACTCTCGGTCTCGGTCTCGGACCTCTTCGCGGTCCAGCCGATCCCACCGTCACTTAAAGCGGTCTCGGTCGGCACCCCTTGATGGCAGCGTCGCCGCTCGTCCTCGTCCTCCTCCTCCGGATGAGGAGGCTTGGCGTAGAATTACGTCGGGATGCGAGGACCTTGTGTTCGCAACAGCTCCTCCTGGCCGGGGAATAAGCCGACCCGTCGCCTTCCCGGCCATTAAGATGGCTGTCACGGGAACGGCCGACACAACCCCTCGACTTATCCGAGGAGCCTATACCCAGGCCGGTTGTTCGGCCAAAACCAGCTGCTCCACCGATTCCGGTGGAACCTCCGCCTCCACAGCCACCAATTGGGGCTCCGACCAAGGATTCTCGGTCGGCTAAGGGTCTACCCCATCGGCTGTCAGTTACCCTCACTCCCGACCGACCTCGGCAGGTGAAGGGTGGCTCAGGCCAGAGGCAGCTCTTCGAGGACTCTTCCGAGTCCGAAGATGATTCCTCCTTTTTCTCCAAGCGACTGGACTTGGAGTCTTCAGGAGTCAGTCAATGGACGATAGCCCGTCGTCCTTCCTAGGACTGCTTCGGCTCATCTCGGAGTCTACCGGGATGGAGCTCGAACCCGTTTCCAAACGGGCCAGGTATCCCCTCACGGAGATTCTGGACCGAGGGGATTCTCCGACGGAGGCCTTTCCGGTGGCCGAGGCCATAGTGGGTCCGGCACTGGAGCTTTGGCAGCGCCCGGCTTCCTGCCCTGCGCCTTCGGCCAGGATGGCCAGGAAGTATGCGGTCCCTACCGGTTCCTTGTCCGGTTTTTCGGAACACCCCTCCGCTGAGGGGTTGGTTACCGACAGCGTTTTCCGGCGCGCCGGCAACGCCAGGGATGTGGACAAACCTCCTGACAAGGAGTCCAAGAAATTGGACTATGTCGGGCGAAAAGTCTACGCTGCGTCCTCTCTCGGCCTTCGTCAGGCCAGTTCGGCCGTCCTCATGGCACATTTTTCTCATGCCCTGTTGGGCTCCCTGGATGAGGTCATCCCTCATCTTCCCGCCGATCTGCAGACTACAGTTAAGCAGGTGCGGGACCAGGGCAGGGCAGTGGCCAAACAGCAGCTCCAGACTGCTTTGGATATAGGGGACTCATGTGCCAGATCGGTGGCGGCTGCAGTGGCTATGCGTCGGCGGGCTTGGCTGAGGATATCCACCTTTACCTCGGATACCCAGCACAAGTTGGCGGATGTTCCCTTTTTGGGGACTGACCTCTTCGGCCCTGGGGTGGAAGGTCACCTGCAGAGGATCGAGAAGTCCAATGCCACCTTGGACTCGGTCTCTTCCGCTCAGAAGGACAAGGCATAAAACCACAGCTAAGCCCTTTGTCCTTCTGTGCCCCAGCCCGGCTGCCGTCAACGTCAGGGCCAGCAGGCTCGGCCTTGGCATCCCAAACCCAAGCCGCCGGCTTCCTCTAACAGGAGGCAGGGAGGAAAGGGCCCAGGAGGTCCCTCGGCCGGTCCCTCCTCCAAGCCTGCCCAGTGACGGGCTGAGGGGTGTCGCCCCCATCCCCGTCACCTTACCCCTGGTTCCCCCCGTGGGGGGACGGCTCCGGCACTTCCGTTCCGCCTGGTCCGCTGTTACCACGGACAGGTGGGTCTTGGAGGTGGTGGGAAGAGGCCTGCCTCTGGAATTCGAGCAGGCACCACCCTTCAGAGCCGTCGCCCCTCGGGGGGCTTCGGGATCCCCAGCCTCACTGGCGGCTCGTCGAGCCGACATCGCTCTCCTCCTCCAGAAGGAGGTGGTAAGAGAGGTGGTGGACCCTCCTTCAGACCCAGGGTTTGTGTCCAGGTACTTCCTGGTTCCGAAACGGACGGGGGGCTGGCGCCCCATTCTCGACCTACACGATCTAAACAAGTTCCTAAGGTCTCGAACCTTCAGGATGGTCACTCTGGCTCAGATAATACCATCCTTGGAACGCAGCGTGTGGTTCTGCTCTCTGGACTTGCAGGCCAGCGTTTTTCCGTCCCTATCCGTCCGTCTCACCAGAGATTCCTTCGCTTCCGGCGGAAGGATCCTCTTCGAGTTCCAAGCCATGCCCTTCGGCTTGTCTCCAGCTCCCAGGGTCTTCACCAAATGCATGGCAGTGGTGACAGCATTCCTGCGGTGCCGAGGGTCCGGTGTACCCTTACCTGGACGACTGGCTGATAGCAGCTCCCTCCAGGAAGGAGGCGGAGTGGTCCAGAGATCTGGCCCTCCAGGTCTGCTCTCAACTGGGCCTCCTTATCAACGAGGCCAAGTCGGAACTCGAGCCGAAGCAGGTGATTCTATTCATCGGGGCGCAGCTCGACTCTCTTCGAGCCAGAGCGCGGCTCCCGGCGGACAGGGCCGAGGTTCTTTCCTCCTTTGCCCGATCATTTCTGGTTGGGCAATTGCGCCCTGCCCGGGACTTCCTGCGCCTCCTGGGTCTCATGGCGGCCTGCACCAGCGTGGTCCGTTGGGCCCGCTGGAACATGCGTCCCCTTCAGTGGGGACTGGCCAGCCAGTGGTCACAACGCTGCGATCCCTTGGACCAGCTTGTGTCGGTGACACAGGGGATGTGGAACGCTCTCCAGTGGTGGACCGTTCCAGATCATTTGCAGGAGGGCATCCCGTTCGTCCGCCCGAGCCGACGGTCTCTCATCGACCGATGCCTCTCTGATGGGTTGGGGTGCCCATCTGGGAACACCGGGCTCATGGCCTCTGGTCCCGCGGAGTCCCGATGCCACATCAACCTGCTGGAGCTCCAGCGGTCCGCCTAGCTCTCACCGCCTTTGCTCCGTTCCTCCGGGGTCAAGTGGTCCGAGTCCAGACGGACAATACCACGACCATGTACTATCTAAACCGCCAGGGCGGGGCCGCTCCATGCTTCTATGCAAGGAAGCCTCCGCATTTGGTCACTTGCGCAGCCTGGAGGCGGATCTCCTAGCCATTCACGTGGCAGGAGCCTCCAACACCCTGGCCGATGCCCTGAGCCGGATAGGGGCTGCATCCCACGAGTGGTCTCTCCTGCCGGAGGTAGTACAGCATCTGTTCTCCCTTTGGGGCACACCTCAGGTGGACCTGTTTGCCTCCATGGAGAACGCGAAGCTGAGTCTGTTCCATGCCCGCCCCCCTCAGCAGGGCTCGCTGCAGGGGGATGCCTTCTCGAGGCAATGGACCCCGGGCCTCTTTTACGCCTTTCCCCCATTTCCCTTGATCCACAAGGTGCTTCTCAAGGCGAGGAGGGACAAGGCGCAGGTGATTCTGATAGCCCCAGACTGGCCTCGCCAGTTCTGGTACCCAGATCTCCTCAGTCTCAGCTCCAGGACTCCGCGGCAGCTTCCAGCTCGCCCGGACCTCAGTCAATCAGGGAAGGTGTTCCATCCGACCTTCAATCCCTGCACCTGACGGCCTGGTTCCTGAGCGGCTAGAGTTCCAGGCCTTGGGTCTTTCCGACGAGGTCCTCAATGTAGTTGAGGCGCCCTGCAGAGTCGACCAGAAATGTTATGCCTTCAAATGAAAAAGGTTTTCCATTTGGTGTCAGGGCAAGGGCTTGGACCTTCCTCCTGTTCCTTGGCAAGCATCTTGGACTATTTATGGTCCCTTTCTAGTCAAGGGCTTGGGTCGGCGACCCTAAGGGTGCACCTGGCAGCCATCTCTGCTTACACGGGCGCGGGCCGGGAAGCAGTCAGTGGCCCAGAGAGAAGGTGGTCTGGCGCTTTTCAAAGGCCTTGATCACATTTCCTCCAGTGCGGGAACCCCACCTCCGTGGATCTACTGCTGGTACTGGCAAAGCTCATGGGCAAGCCATTCGAACCTATGCACAGGTGTGCTCTCTCTCACCTGTCGTGGAAGACCGCCTTCTTGGTGGCTATCACGTCCAGCCAGAAGGATGGGAGAGCTCCAGGCGCTCCATCGAGTCTCCTTACCTGGTCTTCCACAGGGACAAGGTTGTCCCTGCGCCCCACCGAAATTCCTTCCGAAGGTGGTGTCGGAGTTTCACCTTAACCAGGTGTTGACTCTGCCGGTGTTCTACCCAATCACACCGGAGGTCAATATAGGCTCCATACTCTGACCCTAGAAGGGCGCCGCTATTATAAGGAGCGCACGGCTGAAATTGGGAGAGGTTCGCCAGCTGTTTGTCACCTACGCTGAAGCCGCATCTGGCAGACCTGCAGCCAAGCGGACGATAAGCAGGTGGGTAACCTCCTGCATAGATCTCTCTATAAGTTGGCGGGCATGGAGCCTCCCAGAGGATAAGAGCTCATTCTACCCGCCATACTGCTGCAACGGTGGCTGCTTCAGGGGACGTCCCTATCCAGGAAATCTGCAGGGCTGCTACCTGGAAGTCAGCAAACACCTTCATTACCCACTACCACATCGACCTTGAGTCACGCCCGGGATGCTGGTTTTGGGGCCTCGTTCTCCAGTCTCTTTCCCAAGTAAGTATTGGGGTGTCGTCTTGCCTCCTCCTCCCGGAGAACTGCTAGAGTCTGCCAATGAGTGTGGATGAACAACATATCCATGTCCCTAGAAATACAGGTTACTCACCTGTAACAGGAGTTCTAGGAATGGTATATGTTGTTCATCCACATGACTCCACCCGACCTCCCCCGGCTCGGACAAAGACAACCTGAGTTTCCAGCGGGCCAGATCTGGCGTCATGGGGCGGAGCCGAGAGTTATACCACCCGGGTGGGTGGGAGGAGCAAGCTTGAAGACCTTCCGGCAAGATTTAAAGCGGCAAGGATACCTGCCAATGAGTGTGGATGAACAACATATACCATTCCTAGAACTCCTGTTACAGGTGAGTAACCTGTATTTTTCACTCTCCTTTCCTCTACCTCTTTTCTGTCCTGCTCCTTGGCTTTCCTTATTCTGGGGGTCCTCTTCCCTTGTTTAGGTACCCCTGCTTCCTAGAGGACTGTTGCCTAAATGGCCTCTGCCTCTGTTTAACAACAAAAATTAGACCCTCCTGCCCCCTTGTTCTTTCCTACTTCCCTGCTAGGCATGTTTTATTATATTGTTCTTTTTATATCCTGCATCTTTTTAATTATCCCTTGGGCAACCTTACCCCTCTTCTTCATTTCTCCCATTTTGTTTCTGTCCTGGTAATAGAACTGAGGTAAGCAGGGGGCCAACATCGGTTACTGGCCAGTCCACTAGCATCAAGTCATACGTGAGCCTTGTGGGCAACAGCATTACAGACATCGCCCCTCCTCCCCCCAGCTGTAAGCTAGAAAAGTTTTGGGCTCTTGTGGGGTCCTAGGGCCTCTGGCACAGACCTATAAGTGGTAATAAATGGTGAAGATATTCTGGAAGATCAGCAGTTACGGTAAGTGCATCATTTCCAGTTTTCCTTTAGAGTTTTCAGTCCCTGGTGGACCATCTTTTCTGAAAATGGTCTCAAGGCCTGGAACTCTAGCTGCTCAGGAACCGTGCTGCACCTCTCAGCATGGTTACTGAGTGGCTAGAGTGCCAGGGTTTGGGTCTCTCGGAAGATATGCTCCACATTGTGGAGGCTTCCCAAACAGAGACTACTTGCAAGTGCTATGCATTTAAGCGGAAAAGGTTCTTGATCTGGTTGCCAGGGCAAGGATCTTGATCACATTGCCTCCTTGCGCAAGCATCCTGGAGTACCTCTGGTCCCTCTCTGTCAGTCCCATGAGCAGTGGCCCTGATGGTGCACCTGGCAGACATCTCTGCTTACCAGGCACAGGCTGGTAAGCCAACAGTGGCCCAGGAAATGGTGCTTGGGTGCCTTTTTTAAAGGCCTTGACCACTTGTCCCCTCCGGTGCGTGTGCCACCACCGCCTTGGAACTTACTGCTGGTGCTTTCATGGGCATGCCATTTGATCTTATGCACAGGTGTAAGATGGCCTTCTTATTGGCCATCACGTCTACAAAATGGATCAGTGAGCTCCAGGAGCTCTTGGTGGAATCTCCTTTCTCTCACCCCAGGAATTCTTTAGCATCTATTGACAGATGCAGTATGCCAATTGGGTTCAGTTGCCCCGGAGAGGAGGAGTCAATGCAAATGAGGAAGGCATTGGCCAGTTGGGATAGAGTGCTACCTGCAGTCAGCCTGAGGGACCTCAGAACTTTTTCTCTGCAAGACTGGCAACACTGCCCTGGAGCTCTCCTCTTCAGAGATCTTCCTGTGCCATTTTCTTTCCTTTTGAGTGCTGCTTTCAAGGTATTTTGTATATTTTTCTCATTTTATCTATTTTTACCGCACTGGGTTCCACGCATTCGTGGGGTTTTTTTCATGTTTTTCCCGCTTCGACATTTTTTCTGAGGTAAGTCACCTAGTGCGCGATAAATTGCGTCGTTTTTATTTAAATTAGTTTTCAGTACTTTTCCGTGGTTTTTACCGCTTTTGTGTTAAAATCATTGAATTGATTTTTTGCGCTCGTGCACTAATTTCCATTGCGCACTTGCGCGAATTTCTGGAACCCTCTTTCTTTATCTTATTCAAGTATTACTATATTTGAAGGGTAATCCCCTCATTTCTGGGGAGACACCTTTGTTTGACTGTGCAGTGGGCTTCTGTTGGCAAGAGGTGTGGAGGTGGTTTCTGTTCTTTGTCACTGTTGTGACAAAAAAAACCTATATAAATCTTTACCTCTGGTAAGGTTAAATTTGATTTGGTTAGCTTTGGCCTATCCCTTTATCATGGCCTCTGTCTACCTCCTCCTCCAAAAGCACTGAGGAGGGTACCTCAAGTTAACACAGAATTAATGACAAGTCCTCTAGGGACTCCAGTGAAACCAAGTCTGGTATAAGTAAAAATTCTAGCCAAGCCTCTAAAAGAACTATGGAGCAGGTTTCTGATCCTACCCCTACTAAAAAGTCTAAGAAAGATAATAACACTACTGTCCTTCCTCCCGAAAGGCATTCGGAGACAACAGTAGCTGATAAAAATGTGCCCTCTGCAGATGATTTAGATAAAGCTTGGCATTTATATCAGACTTTACAATCTATTGGCAATATTTTCTCTGCTCCTGCTGGTCCAAGTGATCCTCTCCTTGAGGACTCCTACACCCGGGGTTTTTATTTTGATGACGGAGAGGATCATGGTAATGAATCGCCTCGTGGGGACCTTCTTAATCCTGACTGCCGCCCTGGGGCTGGTGTTAATGATACTGATACAGATTAAGAATTCTCTTCCTTTTTTACATTTTTAAAAACAGATGGTGGACACCCTGGACTTGCCTCTCCAGGATGACACTAATCAGGAGATGGAAGACGACTGCGTGGAGATTATGGGCACTTCACCTACTAAGAGACTCGTCCTTCTATCCACAACACTTTGAAGAGAAGCACTTTTAAGGTTCTGGAAAACCCCTCAACTTCTACCGGGGTGGACAGAAACATTGAGAAGAAATACTAGCTTAGTAAGTCTACTGCTGATTTTCTTTCTACACATCCAGAACACAGAGGGGTAGTTCAGACAGTGGCATGTGACAAAGCTAATGTGCCGCTTTCTGCACTGCCACCAGAAAAAGATTCTAGAAAAATAGATCTTACGGGTAAATCTTATGCTACTGCCTCTCTTGCTGCACACGTCTTCTTTCATGGCAAACTCTGCTAGATATCAGAGGGCTCTACTAAAACTATACTGGCCATAGTACAACATATTTTGGAGACACTATGCTCAGATGTTTCCGAAACTGTTAAACGGGCCATGAAAGCCACAAAGTACCAGTTTCACATGGCTGTAGGTAATAACGACACCGCCTCGAGGGTCATGGCTCAGGCTATTTCCCTCAGACATTTTGCTTGGTTGAGAACTACTAGTCTTACCCAGGATGTCCAAATCCAGGCATTACATTCTCCCTTTGAGAATAACTCTCTTTGGGGACCATACTGAAGCCTATATGAAAAGAATGGATAAGTTCAAACACACGTACAAGAGTAATTCAGCGAAAGAAAAGCCCCCTCCCTCTGAGAGATCTCCATAGAGGGGGTAGGGGCAGGGGTTATTTCCCTAGGACATTCTTCCCTATGCCATAAAACATGGATTTCTCTCAGGTGAGTTTTTTTTCAGGGGCAGGCTGGGCCAAAGAAGAGCTAATCCCACTCCTGTTACTTCTTCTCAGTCTAGACAGCTGTTCGCATCCCCTCTCCCCATGGGGGGGCAGGCTCTCTCACTACCTCCATTGTTGGCATCAGGTCACTTCAGACAAGTGGGTTCAGAGGTAGTGGAGCAATGCCTTTCCCTTCAGTTCGAAAAATGTCCCCTTCTCCACAGGCCCTTACAACCAAAACCTTCCTCCCCTGCAGAATGATTGCTGCTGGAGGTAGAGGTCAAGAATCTCATGAGGGCCAAGGCCATGGAACAAATTCCGCTTCCCAAATAGGGAAAGGGTCTTTATTCCGATATTTCTTGACCTTAAAGAAAATGGGGGAATGACAACTCATCCTTGACCTAAGGTACCTGAACAAGCGGCTGACAAAACCAAAGTTCAAAATGGTAACCTTGACTCGGGTCATCCACTCTCTAAAGCAAGGGGACTGGCTAGTCTCCCTGGATCTGAAGGACACCTATTTTCATGTACCAATAAGGCAATCCCACAGAAAGTTCCTCAGATTTCATCTGCCCTCCGGCCGTTCTCAGTTTGCAGCCATGCCTTTTGGGCTCACTTCCGCTCCCAGGGCATTCACCAAGTGCCTGGCAGTGGTAGCAGCTCATCTCAGAAGACAGGGAATTTCAGTCTATCCCTATTTGGACGATTGGCTGATTGTGGCCAACTCGTCCCGGTCTGTTTCAGAGGCCTTAATTCGTACAAGTCTTACCCTGGAGTTCTTGGGCTTTCTTATCAACTAACAAAAGTCGCATGTTCAGCCTGCCCAAATTCTACAGTTCATAGGGGCAGAGCTCAACACCCTGCAGGAAAAAGGCCTTCCTCCCTTCAGACAGGGTTAACCTTTTCCTTTCTCTGCTAAACTCATTCAGTCCAGGCCAACCAAGGCCAGCCAGATATTTCCTCAGACTTCTCTATCATATGGCCTCAATGACTGCATTAGTGCCAGGAGCCAGATTCCAGATGAGGGACATTCAGTTTTACCTCTGGTCTCATTGGTCCTAGAGAAGAGATCCCTTTACAAATCTCGTTCCAGTCACAGAGATGTTACTTCGATCCCTGGACTGGTGGAAAGATGCAGACAGTCTCAGGGTCGGGGTATCCTTTTTAACTCCCCAACCTTCCCAAATTTTTGACTACCGATGTTTCCCTCCTGAGATGGGGTGCCCATCTGGGGGACTTGTCCAAAAGTGGGATTTGGACACCAAAGGAGTCCTCCCTTCACATCAGTCTTCTGGAACTCAGAGCTGTACTCCTCGCCATCAAGACCTTCTCTTCTCAGCTCAGGGGTCAGTCTGTGCAAGTAAGAACAGACAACACGACTGCCATGTTCTACATCAACAAACAGGGAGGAACTCTATCAACCAAACTCTGCACAGAAGCAATGAGGATTTGGTCCCTTGCCTATTCCCTGAACATGTCACTGTCGGCCATCCATCTCCTGGGCAAGGACAATACTTTGGCGGATGCCCTAAGCCGCATCAGGGCCACCACGAGTGGACCCTCAACAAGCAAGTCCTTCACACGGTGTTCAGGAGATGGGGCATCCCGGATCTGGATTTGTTCGCATCCAGTCTGAACCATCAGTTACCCCATGTACTGTTGCAGGCATCCAATTCAGGGGACCATCCCTGTGGATGCGTTGACCATAGATTGGACGGGGAGGTTCCTGTATGCATTCCCTCCCTTTCCTCTTCTGTACAGAGTACTTCTCAAGTTAAGGGAACAACCAGCCACCATGATCTTAGTGGCTCCCAATTGGGGGAGACAGCCATGGTATTCTCTGCTCCTCTCCCTGTCGGTCAGGAAACCCATCAGACTTCCTTTGTGCCTCAGCCTTCTCACTCTTCCTCAGACCAGAGTGGTGTTCCCCAACATCCAGTCTCTTCACCTCAAAGCTTGGTACTTGAGGAGTTAGAATTCCCAGAGTCTTTGTATTCAAAGCAAGTACTGAATATCATATGCATGGCTAAGAAACCTAGCACGAGGAAAACTTACGCCTCCAAGTGGAGACGTTTTTCTTTCTGGTACAGGGACAAGGGCTTAGATCCTTTACAGGCCTCTTCCCCTTCCTTGTTGGATTATTTGGTTCATCAGGCAGAATGCCTAAAGGCATCTTCCCTAAGAGTTCACTTAGCGGCCATTTCGGCCTACCTTTCTGCAGATTGAGAAATCACTTATTTCTCGACCCATTTTCAAGAAGTTTTTCAAGGGACTTCTGCACCTTCACCCCTCTGTAAGGGAACCTGTTTCCCCCATGAAACCTTAACCTCTGTATAGCCAAGCTTATAGATCCTCATTTTGAACCTATGGCTATGGCTGACTTGAAGTACGTTACCTGGAAGACTATCTTCCTAGGGCCATTACCAGACGGATTTCAGAGTTGCAAGCCCTTTGTACAGATCCTAATTACATCATTCCCCAAAAGGTCAAGATTGTCCTGAGGATGAATAGGAAGTTCCTTCCCAAGGTGGTTTCGGAGTTCCACCTTAATTAGTCTCGCTCTTTCTCTGCCGATGCTGTTCTCAGGTAAGTCCTTCCCAGGTGAGCGCAAACTGCACAGCCTAGACATGAAGAGAGCCCTTTCTTTCTACTTAGACCGAACTAAGCAGTTCAGAGATGGACACTCTCAGCTTTTTTTCACCTTCGGTGATGTGGGCAGGGGAAAACCGCCGACCAAGAGAACCATTTCCCATTGGTTCGTTTCTTGTATTCAGTTCTGTTACAGCAAGGCAGGCAGACAAGCCCCTCTTGGGCTCAGAGCTCACTCTACCAGAGGAACAGCTGCTTCAGTGGCAGCTTCCAGGGATATCTTGTTGCTGGAAGTGTTTAGCGCAGCAACTTGGAAATTGATCCACACATTCACCAAACATTATTGCTTGGATGTGCAGTCCCAATTGGATGCGAAGTTCAGCAGGGCGGTGCTACAGAGCCTTTTTCCTAAATAGGTTTCTGTGCCTTCCTCCCAACTGCACTGCTTTGAAGTCTGCATCTGTCATCAGATGCTAAAGAATTCCTGGGGTGAGAAGAAACAATTACTCACCGAAGTAATATTACTTCTTCCAGGGGATTCTTTAGCATTATTGACACTCCCACCCTTCCTCCCCTGGAAACCTTGTCTAAAGGCTCTGTTAGGGGATTTAGCCAAACTTGCTGTTATTGATCTGTATGATAAAACGTTTTTCACAATAGTGGGTTAGAATAGATAGTTTGTGTATTGTTGATAGTTTTTTTGCCCCTGTTGGGCACAGTTTTTGCTCTTTTTCAGCTCCAAAATTCATTCTGAGGTCCCTCAGGACTGACTGCAGGCAGCACTCTACTCTATCCTGATTGGCCAATGCCTTCCTCATTTGCATTGACTCCTCTCTGGGGCAGGTGAACCCAGCTGGCATACTGCATCTGTCAATAATGCTAAAGAATCCCCTGGAAGAAGTAATATTACTTAGGTGAGTAATTGTTTCTTTTCTGTCCTCCACAAGGACGGTTGTCCTTTGTCCCCACCCAAAGTTCCTCTCAAAGGTTGCATTGGAGTTTCACCTTAACCAGGTGATTAACCTCCTGGTATAATTTAACCAACCCATCTTTGAAGACCAACTACAGGCTCCACACTCTGGACCCGAGGAGAGTGCTGCCTTGTTAGTAGCGAATGACTAGAGTTGGGGTGAGACTCACGAGCTGTTTATAACACATATGCTGACCAGCAGCAGGGCAGACAGTTGTCAGGGGAATAACATTTAACATTGACCTTTGTTATAGGTTGGCTGGTAGGGAGCCTCTCAGAGGGAGTAGAGCTCATTCCACTAGACAGACTGCTTCCTCGGTGGCTGCCTCCAGGGACATTCCCATGCAGGAGATCTGGAGGAGGGCACACACCTTAATCTCCCATTACAGCATCAACGTTATGTCTCATCAGGATGCTGCTTCTAGAACCGGAGTTCTCCAGTCTCTGCCAAATAGGGGTGTGTGCCTTGCCTTCTCCTCTCTGAGAACTCCTAGGAGTCTGCCAAAGTGTGGCTAGTGAACTGTGTCCGTGCCCTTAGAAATATAGGTTACTCACCTGTAACTGTGGTTCTAAGAATGGTATTCTGTTCACATCCACCCAACCCACCCGGCCTCCTCTGGCAAGTAGTACACTGTTCCCTGCTTCCAGTGTGCAAAGATCTAATGTCATAGTACAGAGGTGTTTTTTTTTTTTTTTTTAATTAGTTTGTAGTCCTTTTAGACTTAAATTTACTATTTTTCTCTCAAGCCACAGTTTTGCCCCTGGATCGCCCCTGACGCCTGAACCTACCCCAATCACGAGATATCAACCCTGTGAGATTGCCTTCTCGTGGTGGGGCCATCCCGAGGGCAGTTCCATCCACCACGACGTGCCTGTGGCGGCCA
Organism: Neoceratodus forsteri; assembly: GCA_016271365.2. Taxonomy (NCBI): domain Eukaryota; kingdom Metazoa; phylum Chordata; order Ceratodontiformes; family Ceratodontidae; genus Neoceratodus; species Neoceratodus forsteri. Next base: position 233,347,874 of record CM057458.1, read on the forward strand.
TACCAGGGGGTTGGGGTGACCACTGATTCAGGTGGTCCTAACACACAGGGGTTTCAGTACTTTCCCTGTTGCAGTCTCACTCCCCAAGGGAGGCGGAGTACATCAGAGCCCAAGGAGGCATCGCCCACAAAGACGTGCCACTGCTCCAGACTCCATCAGACACCCTCCCCTCCCTCGTGGCATCCCTCACTGTACTCCTACCTGTGGTCACCAGGTGGCAGTAATGCTGCAGGTATGGCAACCCTCCCTCCCTCCCTGGAGGAGGAGAGTGTCTCACTCAGTCATCCCCAAAAGCTGGCCTTCAAGCGACACAGGCTTGTTCCTGAACCTAGGTAGCTGGTGTTGCAAGCAGTAACACTATTACTGTGCTAGTGGGCCAATAAGAAATCCTTAATTTGATGTGAAAATTGTGAATAAAATATATTGCTGCTACTACAGTGTTACTGGAGCTGGAGGATATACTGCCCGAGTGGTGGGAGGAGCTTAGCTTGAAGGCATCTGACAAATGAGCCTGTTTCAGTGGAACTGCCAAAGTGTGAGTGTGAACTATCACTCCTAGAACTACAGATCTTACTTCGAGAGGGCTCTTGCAGTAGGTAATTACATATAGGACTGACGCTGGCCGGCGGCAGGACTCCACGGAAAAATTTCTAGCTAGCAGTCCCTGGCAAGGGACTGCCCCCACTTCAGGTGACCAGCGTCATGCGACGTCAGTATAAAGGGGCAGTCCCAGGCGCCCGCCTTCCAGTTCTTTCCCACTGTTAGCTCATGCAGCGCCTCTCGGTAAAGTTCGTGCTTAGTCAGCCCTGCTCTTTCGTCGGTTTTACCGAAAATTATAAGTATTTTTTCCTCCTATCGTCAGGTCATTTTCGATGTATGTCGTCCCCTACACCCTCCCAGCACAAAAACAAGTGCGACTCGTGCGGCGCCCAACTGCCACACAAGGACGGCCTATCCCTCTGCCTCTTCTGCCTAGGCCCCGACCACCCGGTCGACAAGTGCCCGCATTGCCTTCACTTCAACGCGGCTACACGCAGACGACGCCAACAGTCCCTGGAAGCCCATCTTCTAAAGAAAAAGATGTCTTCGATGGAGAAAGAACTGAAGAAGCTCAGGCAGGTGTCTACTTCTCCGGAAGGACATCGCAAAAAGCGGGACAAGGAGAGGCACTGGGAGAAGGCCTCCTCGCCCTCGATTCCGGCTGGAGTCGCGGCCCAGGTAACATTCCCTCCGGGGGACCGTCCGACGGCAGCCTTCAAGGGTTTGGAGGAGGCGTCGGCCCGCCCATCTGGCTCGTGCTCGGGCCTTGCGGGCGCCTCTGGGCAAAAGGAGGCCTCCGCCCCCAGTTCAGCTGCAGGCTTGCGGCCTACTGGTGTGGGCGACTCCCATAAGTCGGACGTCGGCTCCTCTGCCGGGAGAAGGTCGATAAGACGCCCGACCCTTCGGGGCGGTGCACAACCTCTTCCCCCTCGAACCGGGCTGCTGCTCCTCCTCCTCGGCCCGCCTCCGATGAGGGACCCCGTAAGACAGACGCCGGCTCCTAGCCCCTAAGCTGCACTTCTGCTCCCCCGACATGCGCCGGGCGACAGAACCTACGACGGACCCTCCAACTCCCGTCATACCCAGTTCCCCGCAGCCTTCACTGCCATCTGGGGAGCCAGAGTCACCCCAGCCTGACCCCGGGGATTTTCCCTCCCGTCCCTGGGCGATGCGGGGGATGTTCCACCTCCGTCAGACCCTCCTCCTAGGGAACCGGATCTGATGCCGGTCCCGATGCCGGCGGGGGATTTTCCCCTTCCGTCGGTCCCTGCTTCCCCCGGGCCTCTCGATGTTGACCCTCCCATGGGACCACCTTCTGGGCCGTCTGCTCCAGCAGCTCCTCCGGTGCCTGGGTACCCGCCATCTTATCCTAAGCCGTTGTACCCGGGACTGCAGTATCCAGTGCCGCAGTACCCGACGCCGGTCCCTCTGACGCCGCAGTACCCGACGCCTCAATACCCGGCACCGGTTTTCCCGCAGCCGGGTTTCGGATTCTCGCCTTATGGATACAGCCCGTATTCTTTCCCCCTCCTCCTCCACCTCCACTGCCCCCTTGACGCCGGGTGGATCTGCAGGAGACTCTGGCTTCCTGGTGGGCTGAGGCCAAGGCTCAGCTCACCAAGGAAGTAGAGAGCCACCTTACGGCGACGGTGCCGCCTCCGGCCCCTGTACGCCCGAGACGGCACACTCCCTCACCGCCTCCGGACTCCAGAGCCCTTCCCTCTGGATCCTGAGAGGGGCAGGACACGCGTCCAGGGATCCCCCAAGGAACCCATTCCTCCCCCTAACCGTGTTAGGGAGTCTTATTCTGCTTCCGATTCTTCTTCTTCCCTCTCTGATTCCTCCGACGGATGCTCCGAGAGAGACGACGAGCCTCGCTCTCCGTCCAAGCCCCAGCCGAGGACCCCTCCGAAGTCCCCTCCGGAGGACCCTTCCTTTACGGAGTTGCTCAGAAAAATCCAGGAAGTACATCAGTGGCGCTCCTTGGAACCAGATCCTCAGCGGGTCAAACTGGCCGAACATCTGGACCTGCCCCTGACAGCTCCAACTTTAGTGCCACCCTGGATCGAGCCTCACACCCACCTTGTTTCCACTATTTGGAAACAACCGTCAGCTTTAGCCCCGCTTCCTAGGAAGTCTTAACAGGCTATACCAGGCTCCTGAGGGTGTAGACTATTTGGACTCTCACCCTCGTGCAGATTCGGTCGTGATTAGCGCTGCTCACTGCCGGTCAGCGCATCCCAAACATCTAAGCTCGTCTCCTCTGGATAAGGAATCTCGCCTCCTGGACTAGTATGGAAGAAAAATTTACGCCTCTTCCACACTGGGAATAAGGGCCCTGAATTACGTTTCTCATATGGGGGATTACCAGAAGACCATCCTTACCCAGGCGGAATCTAAGATTGACTTCTTACCTGACTCTCAAGTCAAGCAGGAGTTAGCCGATTTAGTCCGTTCTGCTCATTCGGCCAGTCGCCACATTCTGCGGACGACATACAATGCAGTGGACACTGCCAGGCGGAGCTCTGCTTTCGCCGTGAGTCTTCGGCGTCATGCCTGGCTCCGCGTATCAGGTTTGGTCCCGGAGGTGCAGTCCGCGGTCCAGGAAGCACCTTTCAGGGGTTCGGTGCTCTTCGGCGGTGATGTCAAGGACAACATCACTGACTTGCAGGAGAAGGGGACGGCTCTGAAATCCGTGGATTCCATGTACCGTCCTTTTCGCAGACGCAGTCGGCCACAAGCGAAACCCCAAGGAAGGCGGGCCACTAAACATTGGGCCCCCGCAGCTGCGGCGCTGCCCCACACCTCCTGACTCCTCCCCTCTCCCACCACCTCTGGACACACCGGAGGAACCGGTAGGAGGGAGGTTCTCCCTCCACCTTCCGGGTTGGGAGAGGATAACGGATTCATGGGTACTTCAGATTATAGCAGAAGGGCACTCTATAGAGTTTCTACAGAAACCACCCCGCCACCCACCTCTGAAGTCGTCCCACGAAAGGGACCATCTTCCTTTGGTCAGGGAAGAAATCTCTGCCCTCCTCGCGAAGCAGGCCATAGAACCCGTTCCCCCTCACCTTCAAGGGATGGGTTACTATTCTCATTTCTTCCTGGTCCCAAAGAAGACTGGAGATCTTAGACCCATTCTCTATCTCAGCTCGTTGAACCTTTACGTGGAATACAAAAGGTTCAGGATGCTCTCCCTACAGACCCTTCTGCCCCTCCTTCGGCCAGGTCAATGACTTTGTGCGCTGGATATGCAGGATGCATATCTGCACATCCCCATTCGCCCTTCTCATCGCAAGTACCTCCGGTTTGCTTTTCAGGGAGACCATTACCAGTTCCGGGCACTCCCGTTTGGTCTTTCCTCGGCACCCCGAGTCTTTACCAAATGCCTGGCTGTGGTAGCAGCCCACCTGCGTACGATGGGAGTTCAAGTGTTCCCTTACCTGGACGACTGGCTCCTGGCGGCCTCATCCAGGGAGGAGCTCCTGCATTTTCTGTCCCTCACCCAGCAGGTTTTTACTTGCCTGGATATTACCATCAACCATTCTAAGTCTCATCTGGATCCCTCCCAGAGACTACAGTTTATCGGGGCTATCCTCGATACGACGGTGAGCAAGGTCTTCCTGCCTCTGGACAGGGCGGCCTCTCTTCAGTCACAGATTTCCCAGCTATCAGAACGCAGGAGGGTTCCGGCGAGGTCGGTTCTCAGTCTTCTGGGGCTCATGGCGGCTGCTATCCCGACAGTCCCCCGGGCTCTGCTCCACATGAGGATCTCTCAGTGGACTCTTCGCTCCCAATGGGATCAACTTGTAGATGACCTAGATCATCTAGTTCTGATCTCCTTGCCAATGGCACGAGACTTGCAGTGGTGGATGGTTCGAGAGAACCTGTTCCGGGGGGTCCCCTTCTGTCATCTTCCCCCCTCCCAGACTCTGACCACAGATGCATCAGGCGAAGGTTGGGGAGCCCATCTGGGTCCTCACCGAACCCAGGGATTATGGTCCAGATTGGAACTAGCTCTCCACATCAATGTGCTCGAGCTTCAAGCAGTACTATATGCTCTCCAAGCCCTTCACCAATACATTCTTCCCGGTCACCTAGCCGTCCAGACGGGACAACATGTGCGTGGTGTGGTACATCAACAAGCAGGGAGGGACGCGATCCTACCCTCTATGCAGGGAAGCAATGAGGGTTTGAGACTGGGCAACTCAACACAACCTTCACCTCACAGCGATTCATGTTCCAGGAGTCGACAATACCCTGGCAGACAAGCTAAGTCGCTCCTCTGCCCTGCCACACGAGAGTGGGAGTTGGACCAAAAGGTGCTAGACGACATCTTCCACCTTTGGGGGACTCCACAGGTAGACCTGTTCGCCTCTTCCCAAAATGCAAAACTTCCCAACTTTTGCTCGCTCGTTCCAGAGCAAGGCGCTTTCTGGAACGACACTCTGTCTCTAAGCTGAAAGGGCAGATTCGTCTATGCTTTTCCCCCAATTCCTCTGGTCCCACGTGTATTGCAGAAATTAACAGGAGCGAGAGTGATTCTGATCGCTCCTTTCTGGCCCAGGCAAATCTCTTCTACAACAATACTCAGAGGTTCCTCCTCTTCCTTTATCTCGAGGTTTGCTGACCCAGGATCAGGGGACCCAGTTCCATCCGGGACTCAAGTCCCTACAACTTCATGCATGGCTCCTGCAGACCTAGCTCAATCCCGCTTTGGTGTCTCTCCAAAGGTGGCGGAGATTCTGGTGGAGGCTAGGAAACCTTCCACTAGGTCCACTTATGCCATGAAATGGAAGAGATTTTCTATTTGGGCTGCCTCTAGGGACGTGGAGCCTTTCTCCTGTTCAGTGGCTGTTCTGCTGGAATATTTACGTCACTTCTTCGACCTGGGTCTTAGTCATTCCTCCTTGAAAGTGCACATGGCCGCTATTTCAGCGTACCATGTTCCTTTCGCAGATAAAGCCTTTGCCCAATTAGAGGTCTCTAAGACCTTTCTTAGAGGGGTCCTTCATCTGAGGCCCCCCGTCCGGACCCCTGCTCCCCCTTGGGACTTGAACTTTGTTCTCGAGAAACTTACCCTTCCTACCTTCGAACCTGCGGCCTCCACAGATCTGAAGTTTTTCGTGGAAGACGCTCTTCTTGGTGGCCATTACTTCCGCTCGAAGAATTTCTGAGCTCCAGGCCCCCTTGTGTGTAAAATCCCATACCTGATTTTTCAGAAAGAACGAGTGGCTCTTCGCACGAACCCTAAGTTTCTACCTAAAGTGGTAGCAGAGTCTACCTTAAATCAGTCTATAGAGTTACCTGTCTTTTTCATGCAGTACTCCAACCAAGGAGAATATTTACTCCATACCATGGATGTTCACCGGATTCTGAGATACTACACTGACAGGACGAAGGATCTCAGAAAGTCTGATCAGGTGTTCGTCTCTTTTGCCCACAAAAGGGAAGGCAATGCTGTTTCCAAGCAATGCCTGTTGAATTGGTTAGCTCATTGCATCACTTTCTGTTATGACAAGTACAAGAAGACCCTCCCGGGTCAGGTCAGAGGTCACTCCACACGAGGAGTAGCGGCCTCTGCGGCTTGTTTCAAGAATGTGTCTGCGGCAGACATATGCGCTGCCGCCACCTGGACTTCCGTCCATACCTTTACGAAACACTACAGTTTGGCCATTGCCTCTCGCCGTAGAGCAGACTTCGGGCTAGCTGTTTTGCAAGGCCTCCTGTCTTGAGGCTTGCAAGGCTACTGCTACTTTCAGGGGTAGTTTCCTCCTCCCGGTGCCTTTTATTTGTTCCAGACTGCTTGGGATTCAGTCCTATATGTAATTACGTACTGCAAGAGCCCTCTCGAAGTAAGATAGTACAGTTACGTAAGAACTTACCGTAACAGTAGATCTTCGAGGGAGGCTCTTGCAGTAGGTAATACATTCCTGCCCTCCATCCCCCTAGGTTTTCAGCTCTTTTTCCAGGAATGGAAACATCTGCTTCTCTCTCGTCCGGGCCTTCCGGGCCTGTGGCGGGAAAGAACTGGAAGGCGGGCGTCTGGGACCGCCCCTTTATACCGACGTCGCATGATGCCGGTCACCTGACATGGGGGCGGTCCCTCGCCAGGGACTGCTAGCTAGAAATTTTTCCGTGGGGTCCTGCTGCCGGCCGGTGTCAGTCCTATATGTAATTACCTACTGCAAGAGCCTCTCTTGAAGATCTACTGTTACGGTAAGTTCTTATGTAACTGTACTTTATAAGTGAGTATCCAATACTTTTACTGCATTTGGACTGTGGGTTTGGTGTAAAATCTCAGTTTTTTTCTGCTCTTTACAGATACAACATCTGGTACGCTTACTGTGAGAAATGCTACAAATCAGTTTTCGGGCACCTATCGATGTGTGGCTCAGAACAAAGTTGGTACAGACGACTGCATTGTTAACTTCTCCGTCACTCAACGTAAGTCTAAAAAGATAATTCCTGTTTTATTTTTGTTGTTGTGTAAGAGCCCTGATTTGCCATTTTTATCACAAGTGTTATAGTATCAGCCAATCCATTTGGCACACCTTGGGCTTTATACCACCCACCCTGTCACAGAGGAGTTTGTTTTAAATGTTTTGCGACCAAAACTGGACCCAGCATATTTTATGCTGCCAGAACTGACTCCCTAGTTCAGTAGTAACATACAGTCTTCGAGGATTTTTCTTCATTGGGCTATACCTTTGGAATTGTAAGCTGTTGGCGTCAGGATCACTCAAACCTTTGCTAGCCTGGGGCCACTTACAGTGATGTGCAGCGTCAGCGTCTGTATGATCATGGGTGGCCCCGTTGCTGCTTAGTTTTTTCTCTTGCAGTTGACCGCTTGCTGGACCTGCAGAGAAACTGTGCCTTCATTTCTTTAACGTTATTGTTTTCTAAACTTTACCTTATCAATGTTGTTGTGCTGCCATCAAAACAACCTTTATGTTTGCTGTTTGAGCCAATCCCACAATGTCAGGGCCTGCAAGATCTGTCAGGGATTCAACCAGGTCACAAGGAGATATGGAAAAAAGCTCCTAGAAACCTTCTTCACAATTAGGCCATAGAAACTCAAGCCAAGGCCACCAGCTCCAGGACGGTTTCTCCTTGAAACCCCAGGAAGTCTTACTGTATTCTGACTTATGCAGTTAGCCCTTCCAGGTAAACTGCTCCGGAGATGAAAAAGTTAAAGCCTATATGCTAATAGTGGAACGTTCATTAGACTCAAGCTCGTTTTCAAACCACTGTCCTTGGTATATTCTATGTAACTGCTAGATTCTTTACTCCGCCTGCCTGTGAAGTTGCCTCGGAGATGTCTCCTCAGCTCCTTCAGTTTAAGTACAAGTTTGTCGGGTTTTCTAACCACCGTTTATATTTTTATTTTCAAACCACTGTCCTCTGGTTACAAGTTAGTCTAGACTACGTTTCATTCAGTTTGGTAAGTTTTTTTGGTTTCTGATCGGTTCTTCACAACTGGGAGGCAACCAAAGACATTTATTTTTCTTGGGGTAAAGTTTAAGTTTTTCTGTTGAATACTGTGTTGTGGGACCGGTAATGTTTTTGATTTAAAAAAAAAAAACAGGTATTCTCTCGTTTTTTCCTTCAGTTGCTAACCCGATCGTTAACCAAAATACTTTTGCTATTATCCAGGCTTAACTGCCAACAGTGGGTGAGCGCTGAATGTTTACTGTTTGAGGGTATGTCACAGAAACCCAAGAAAAGAACCGGTCCCACTGGTTTTCAGCATTGTACAGAGTGCGGTGAGCCATTTGCTAAGGCTGACCCATATCTGATTTGTGTGTTCTGCCTAGGGTTTGACGACCTGAAGGCATACTGTGAAATTTGTAAAAACTTCACTCAGTCTGTGCTTGATAGGTGACTTAACAGACTGCAGAAAAGAATGGCTGAAAAAGCAACAGTCACTGAAAGTCAGTCCAGTTCCACAACTAAAGATAAACCGATGGAACCGTAGGGGGTTACCTCTGACCAAGGTGAGACCCCCACTAACAAAAGAGCCTCAGAGACTGGCCTTGAAACGCCTTCTGCAAAAAAGAAGCGGCTGGTTTGGAACTGCAGAAGCTTAAAGTTGCGGTTCCAACCACTGAGGAAATAGCGAAGGCCATTCGCATTATTCAGTCTTTACAGACCGGTTCGTGTGAACCGGGCCAGCGTACCACAGCTCACACTTCAGTTCAAATGCCTGGTACTTCTCTCCCCTCCGGTTCATATGACTCTGAGGCATATTATGATCAGGAGCAGGATGATGAGGAAGAGGAGGAAGACTCTGGGGAAGCTGTAGAGCCTGAATTCTCTCCTGAGTGCTTGGAAGCAGAGTCCCCACCCCATCCATCTGGGGATCACTCCTTCCATTATGCCTTCATGAAAAAAGTTGCAGAGGCTCTGGAGCTGCCTGCCCAAGAGACTTCTGAGGAGGAGGAAGAGCCTGATTATGTTGAAATGATGGATGTGCCTGCTACTAAGAGGCTTATGATTCCTATACACAAGTCCCTTAAGAAGCAAACCATAAAAATGTTACAGGCTCCCACTTCTGTACCCCCTGTGAATAAGTTGGACAGGAGGCATTTGTTGGCTGGTAATGGCACTGAGTTTCTGTTTAGCCATTGCAGTCATGAGGGAGTGGTTCAGGCTGCAGCCTGTGAAAAAGCAGACATCCCTCTAGCTTCTCACCCTTCTGAAAAGGATTCCAGAAAGACTTGACTCCATGGCAAGTAAAAATACTTTGGTGCCTCCCCGAGCATTAGGAAGGCTTCCTATATGGCCTATGTCTCCAGGTACCGGATGTCACTCTAGGAGTCTGTCCAGAAGTTGGCTAGCAAGACTTCTTCTCAGCTGGCAGCAGACTTGGGGGAGAGTGTCAAAAATGGTATAGAGGCATCCAAGTACCAATTTCACATAGCTGTGGATGCCAGTGATAGTGCCTCAAGGGTGATGGCCACTGCTGTCTCTCAGAGAAGGTTTGCCTGGCTAAGATACACAAGCCTTTCTCAGGACACGAGGCCCTGGACTTTCCCCTGGTGCAGGATTCGCTCTTTGGGGAACAGACCGAGACCTATATGAAAAAGATGGATGAGTACAGGGTGGCATACAAGAGTACTGCAGCCAAAGAGAAGCCTGCCACTCCACAAAGACAACAGAGTAGGGTAGGCAGGGGCAGACCTTATCAGAGGCCTTTTTATCAGGTCCAGTCCTTCCCTGCCTACCAGCAGCAAAGTGGCTACTTTAGGGATGGGGCAGAAGAGGTGCTGGTCATGCTGGATCTAGTCCTCAGCCCAAGACCCCTGTCAAGTGGACCCCCTGAGGTGATTGTCCGGGCCGCCTCCCCTATCCCAGAAGGGGGCAGGCTGGCTTATTACTTCCAAGCATGGCGAACCATTGCCACAGACGAGTGGGTTCTGGATGTAATAAGCCAGGGTCTTGCTCTCCGCTTCAGATCATTCCCAAAAACAAGAGCAAGGGTCTAAATAAGGGGGCACTGAGTGCTAAATAGCACTCCTACTGTTCAATTCAGTGCCTGCTTCTCTCCTACAATGATGCACAGGCACTGTGTAGGGCGCTGCTTCAGAGACCGAATGCGTGGGAGTGGAAATGCGGCTGTCTATCACCATAATCTGGCAAACAGGCAAGAGATGGAGTGGTGGGCGTAATGGAAACAGCGCTGTCAATGGTGCGAGGGACTGTGGGGACTTGTTAAATGCGCAGTCAGTCATGGAGCGGGGGTGTGGCTGTAACGGAGGAGGAACAAGTCTGGGAATATCATGAAGCAGACTGGTGCTGGAGCGTGAGCTTGGGAGTGGTAAGTCGAACCCAGAGGGGTGGTGGAAAAGAGTGAGGGCGGATTACTTCAGGACCGATCAGATTACTCCAGGACCAGACGGAGTAGTTGAGTGTACTATACTGCCTATGATGGCTAAATCCTGGTATGTCTGAGTGTGAAGAAGGAGTGGGTGAGGGTGGTCTGACTGCAGCCCTAGATGATAAACATCAAACTAAGCAGTGAATGGACTTGCAGTGATCTGCTAGTTCCAGCTCTGCATACACCTCAGAAAACCGTGAATGCTGCAGTCAAGTGCTCAGACTTTCCTGTCCCCAGAGTCTGTAAGCTGGAGCAGTGGAGTAGTTAATTAATCCAGTGAAGGAGCAAGGGTGAATTCATATAGGTCTGCCAAGATGTGTTTGCTAAAATTCCTGGTGTGTGTGCAGGGGATAAAGGCTTAATATTTCGCAAAAACGGAGTGACAGTCTCAGAAATCACTTACACAGTTAGACTTACTGCATGCAATGGGACCTGACTGGGATCCCCAGTAGAGGGACGAGATTTGTATTCATTTCAGTAAAATATCTTGTGCTCCAGTCTCTGCTTCACCACTCATTGCTAACAACACAAAGGTAGTTTTTTGGGGGAGGGAATGAAAGGATTAACAAGCTGTCAGTTCTTCAATGAATAAAACAAATCTCATTCCCCTACTGATAGGATTGTCGGATCTCATCAATGACAAGTCAGCTTTGCAGTGCTTATCAAACAGATTTATTAAATGAGTTGCCTAACAAAATCTATGGGGAACTGTCACCTGACTCACCATTCTGATCGGGAATGTTGTCATGTGCTGTAGAACTTTCTGAGTGGGCATGGAGCACTTGCCATTTAAAGGGAAACTCCGATTGAGTCCCTCAGTGCAGCCGCAGCAGCGCCCGATTAGGGTTTTCAACATAAAATAAATTTTTTTTTTAGTACCTGGTGCCCTGGAATTATAATAGAAAAGATCCGCTCGCTCCGTCATGGCGACAGACCCACAGGCGGACATCTTGCGCACCTCGGGCGACTTCCGCCGTGAAGGTTATGCTGATGAGGGCTACCAAAATCTGCCATTTGTTGGTAGCCCTCATTAGCATGACCTTCGCGTTGGAAGTCACCCAAGGTGTGCGAGATGTCCGCCTGCGGGTCTGTCACCATGATGGAGCGAGCAAATCTTTTCTATTAAAATTCCAGGGCACCAGGTACTAAAAAAAAAAAAAAATTTATGTTGAAAGCCCTAATCGGGCGTTTCTGCAGCCGCTGCTGCACTGAGGGACTCAATCGGAGTTTCCTGTTAAGACCTTCCCATATAACTTTGAGTGGCGTGTGGAGGGTGCTCAAGAGCTGAGGGAACTAATTGGAATCACATGACTGCCTACAGATCAGGGCAATCGGGTGGCAGTTCAAGTGGCTAAAGATCATGTGTGACAGAGAACAGGTGTATCTGTAAGTCACTCACTGTCTTTTAGCCAACCAGTGTGATTTGAGGGTTGGACATGTGTGGCTAATACTGAGACAACTTGCCTCGTGGCAGTTGAGATGGAGAGATCAGAGAGAATAGTTTTACTTGCAGTAGCTGACAGAAATCTTTGTGTAAAAACTGAAATTTGGTATAAAAACAAAGGCATACAGAATGGGGCTAATTCTGACCAGCCTTTACCAGAGTGAGATCGAATTTGTGTTTTTCTTCCCCACATTTTTGGTTAAGCAAGTCTGAAGTGAATTGCTCTATGGAAGTGGAAGAGAGCAGACTTATGTTAGCATGAGAACAATATTGCAGTTTGATTTATTGCTGTAGTTCAGAAAGGCACACAGCACAGTGCTAACCTTAGGAGCCCTGAACAGGCTTTTGTTGTGCACATTGGGGAGATAAGAATCCTTTACTATTTCTTCTGTTAACTAGTGGTCCTTTGAACTTGAAAAGGAGACCTAGCCTTCCCTTGTGCTATATTTTCTTATTCTGTTTAAAAGGCACAATATTTTGTGCTAATTAATTCTGACAAGCCATTTCTAGTGAGAGTTTGAAGCAAATCTAAACTGAATTGCTGTTGTGGAGGGCGGATAGAGCAAACTTGAAACACATCCCCAGTTGATTTATTGCTGTAGTTAAGAAAGACACGCATCATAGAAACATAGATTTTGACAGCAGATAAGGACTACTTGGCCCACCCAGTCTGCCCATTTCCCTACCTAATGGATAAGCTGCAGATCCTAGTTAACCAACAGTCTACTTCTTCCTACCCCCACCCCCTAGAATTGCCTTATGACTGTCCCATGCATGCTTGAATTCCACCACTGTTTTTGACTCCACAACCTCCTCCGGAAGGCCGTTCCATGCATCCACAACCCTCTCTGTGAAAAAATACTTCCTTAAATTACCTCTGAGCCGCCCCCTTCTATCTTCAAATTGTGCCCCCTTGTTCTTGCACACCTCTTTTTTTGAAAGATGCTACCCTCTTGGACTTTGTTGATTCCCTTGAGGTACTTGAAAGTTTCTGTCATGTCCCCCCTCTCCCTCCTTTCCTCGAGGCTATACATATTCAGCTCCTTAAGTCTCTCTTCCCTGCACCATTTTAGTTGCCCTCCTCTGGACAGCCTTCATCTTGTCTATGTCTTTGCGGAGATTGGGTCTCCAGAACTGCACGCAGTACTCCAGATGGGGTCTCACCAACTGTCTGTACAGAGGGATAATAACTTCTGTTTTCTACTGGTGATGCCTCTCCCTATGCATCCCAGTATCCCCCCAGCCCTCCTGGCTGCCCTCTCACATTGCTTGCCCACCTTTAGGTCATCTGATATGACTACCCCCAGGTCCCTTTCCATTTTTGTTGTTGTTAGTGTCTCACCCCATTGTGTACTCTTCCCTGGGTTTTGTTTCCAGGTGCATTACCTGCACTTCTTAGCATTGAATCTAAGCTGCCATACATTTGACCATTCCTCTAACCTTGCCAAGTCCCTTCTCATCCTTTCCACCCCACCTTGTGCATCAACTCTGTTGCAGATCTTTGTGTCATCTGCAAAGAGACATACTTTTCCTTCCAGTCCCTCTGCAATGTCACTTATAAAGACATTGAAGAGGACCGGTCCTAATACTGAACCCTGCGGTACCCCACTGGTACCCCCCCCTTTCTTCAGAGTGGACTCCATTTACTATTACTCTCTGTATCCTATTCTCCAGCCAATTCTTTACCCAGGCTGTCATCTTGGGACCCACTCCCAGGCTGGCTAACTTATATATTAATCTTTTGTGTGGGACTGTCAAATGTCTTGCTAAAGTCTAGGTAGGCCATGTCCACAGCCCCTCCCTGATCTACTACTTTGGTCACCCAGTCAAAGACATCTATCAGATTTGTCTGGCATGACCTTCCTGCTGTGAATCCGTGCTGCCTTGGGTCCTGAGCCCCTCTGGCCTTAAGATACTCAACAATTCTTTCCTTCAGAAGTGATTCCATCATTTTTCCTACCACTGAGGTTAAACTAACAGGTCTGTAGTTTCCTGTTTCTGCCTTGCTCCCACTTTTGTGAAGGAGAATCACATCTGCCCTTCTCCAGTCCTCAGGTACCACCCCATCCTCCCATGATTTGTTAAAGAGGGTAGTCAGTGGTGTCACTAGTTCTACCCTTAGTTCTTTTAGAATTCTGGGATGAATCCCATCAGGCCCCATTGCTTTGTCCACCTTCAGTTTTAAGAGTTCTTTCAGAACCCTTTCTTCTGTAAATGGGCTGGTATCAACTTCTGTATCCAAAGTGTTTCTACTGTTTGTTTTAGGTACCTCCCCCACTTCCTTTGTAAATACTGAGCAAAAATATTTGTTTAGTATCTCTGCCTTTTCACAGTCACCCTCTGCCCACCCTCCCTCCTCTTTATTAAGCCTCACTAACCCTCCCTTGGTCTTCCTTCGCTCCCTGATGTACCTATAAAAGGTTTTATCTCCCTTCTTAACTGAGTTGGCTCTTTTCCTCAGGGCCTTTGCTGTTCTGACTGCCTTCCCAGCTTCCTTTTGCTTTAACTGTTACAGTTCTCTGTCCTGCTCCTTCTGTGATTCCTTGTACTTCCTGAAATTTTGTTTTTCTCTTGAACCTTCACTGCCACTTTCTTTGAGAACCATAGTGGTTTCTTACATCGTTTCGTTTTTTTTGTTTCACACAAAGGCTTGTTACCTCTGTGATGGCAGTTTTTATTATTCCCCATTGTTCTTCCTGCCCATTTGCTAGTGCATTCCTTAGGCACTCACCCATTTTGGCAAAGTCAGCCCTCCTAAAGTCCATTACTTTTGCCTTTGTATGGCTTGACTCTATTGCTGTGTTTATTGTGAACCATACTGTTTGATGGTCGCTAGTTCCCAGATGGCTACCCACTTCTACATCTGTGATCCTCTCCATCTCCATTTGAGTGAACCAGGTCTAAGATTGCTCCTCTCTAGTGGGCTCCAATACTAGTTGTCTAAGGCATGCCCCTGTAGGGCATCTAGAATAACCCACTCTTTGAAGTGGCTGCTGCAACTGCACTCCAGTTAACATCTGGCATATTCAGATCACCCATCAGCAATATCTCCCCTTTGTCTGCCATTCTAAGTATTCTTTCTATCATTTCCTTGTCCATTTCCTCCCCCTGAGAAGGGGGTCTGTATACAACCCCTGTGCGGATTGTGGTGCCATTGCCGGTCTCCAAATTTACCCACAGTGTTTCTTCTCCTCCCTGTTTTCCCTTTTGTTCTGTTGCTTTGATTCCTTCCCTTATGTAAAGAGCTACTCCTCCTCCTCTTTTACCCTCCCTGTCCCTCCTGTAGATAGTGTATCCTGGTATGTTTATGTCCCAGTCATGGTTTTGTGTATACCACGTTTCTGTGACTGCCACGATATCCAGATGTTCCTCCTCCATCAAGGCCACTAATTCAGGAAACTTGCTACTCAGACTACGGGCATTGGTACTCATTGCTCTCCATTTTTTGGTGGCTTTACCTTCTTTTGCAGCATCCCCCACTGACCTTTCTACCTCGGTCTTTTTCTCATTTAGTACTCTGTTTTGTAGGGAGAGGCTGGGATTTTTCTGCTGCTTATCAGTGCCTCCTCCCCTTGACTAGTTTAAAAGCTTGCCAATGAAGCATGTAAACCGATTGCTCAAAAGACTTGTTCCCTTCTTGGACAGATGCAGACCATCCTGCCAGTATAGGCTGGTGTCCCTCCAGGTGGAACCCCAGTCCCCAATGAAGCCAAACCCCTGTGCTCCACACCCTTTTTTCAACCATTCATTAAACTGCATGGTGCAAAGTACCCTCGCCTCACTCATGCCATTGACAGGCAGCACCTCAGAGAAGGATATTGTGTGTGCTACTTGTCTTAGGCCCCTCCCCAACTCTGCAAAGTCCTTCTGCACTGCTCTAATCTCATGATTAGCCAAGTCATTTGTCCCTAGGTGGACAATGTTGCCCAGCTCAGACTCCCGTGCAGCTGTTCTCGTGATCCTGAGGATGCACTTCCTGTCTCTCCAAGCCATGGCACCAGGCAGGCACCTCACTTCAGTTTTCCCTGTCCCCCCCCAGTTCTATCCCCCTAATAACTGAGTCCCCCACCAGGAGCTGCTTCCTTTCCTTGTGGTGTCCTCTGCTTCCTTCCTGTGGGCCTCCCTTGTGACAGTTGTCCTCAGCCTCCTTAGTCTCCTCTGCGGGTGCATCCATAGGGGAGCTATGCTACCCCAGAATGGTGTATGGATTGTGGTGTGGAACAACTGACTGGGTGTGCCTCTGTTCCACCATCCTCACCCTCTCTGAGCCCACTGTGGTCCAACTGCTGTGCTTTCTTTGCAACCTCTGAGGTACTGGTGGTGGCTCTGGTGCTCCCTGGATGGGGGAGGTTCCCTTCCTACCATCCAGTGTGGCCTGGGGGAAGGTTCCTTTACTACTGTCCAGTGTGGCCTGAAGACGGGCAACTTCCTCCCTCAGGGCAGAGAGTTGTCTGCAAATAGGGCAGCCTCTCGGCTTCCAGAAAGACTCCCGGAAGACTGCTGCCCCACAGCCATTACATTGCACTACTCCCCACATTTTTTTTGTGTGTGTGATTGGTTTGTTATATATATATATATATATATATATATATAAAAAATACAATGTGTATGCTTATATTGTCAGTGCAGTGTGCTAGAGAGGATATGACAGTGATGTGCACCTTGCAGTCTTGAGGAAATGATATCAGAACCCCAGGTATAAAGGAACTATTTCCAGGGTGAGGGTGGGAAGGGGTTGGGCCTAAACTGTGCCCTCACAAAACAATCAGCTAAAAGCTCTGACCCACCGCTGCGATGAGTGCCTTCCTGTCAGCAAGATGCCCTACACAATAATTTGACAGAGAAAATACCCTGCTAATCAAACAGAGAAAAATCCACACATCCAAGTCAGACACAGATAAACCTCCCCTGCCCCAAAACAGGCCTGGTGGTTCATGCTCTGAAAGCTGTCGGCCCCAAAATAAGTCAGCTGTGCTTTAAACTCTTCCTGCACTGAAAATCTTAAGAATTGTAACAAATAAACTTAAACCTAGATCCACCTCCCTCTGTTGCTTGAAAGACTGTCTTTTCCTGTTTCACACTGCAGGTTTTGCTATGACAACTCCTTAACCACAGTAACTTATTTAAAAATAGTTTAACTATCACAAACTCCTACGCACCAGTAAATTATTTAAAAAATAGTTGCTGTCCCAAAATCCTAGTAGTCAATCCAGCTACCCCCAAGGGACAACCAAAATGCAGTATTCAAACACTTGTGAAGTTACTTCCAAGATAAGCAGAGTTTGCAAGCTCCTTTTTCAACTCCTCAGCCACCTGTAATTTATTTAAAAATAGTTTAACTGTCAGAAAATCCTAGTAGACAATCTAGCTACCTCCAAGGATCTACCCAAATGCAGTATTTAAATCCTTCTGAAGTTACTAACAAGATAAACAGAGTTTGCAAGCCCCTTCTTGGTTAAACACTAAATATGTGAATAAAAAGCAATTACCAAGGGTAGTTAGTTTCACCTCCCACAGAATTAAGCAAAAGTGCACGTTTGTTGCAGATATCAAGTGCAATATAGAATTTCTCACACAGCTCACAGCTGAATAAAGTAGTAGTGTCCTTCCAGGTCAAGAAAATGTCCTTTGTGTCTCTAAAAATTGCAACCTCCAGTAATTTTATAGTAATCTGATGTAGTCTGGATATCTCCACCCAGGGCAATTTGTTGACAATGATTATGATGCAGCCCTTCCTGTTTACCTTGGCTTTAGTATATTGGGAGACAAGAATCTCTTTACTTCTGATTAACCTCTGTTTTTAATTAATAAAATGTTAATTTGCCTTGACCTCCAAGGATCTTCCTGTGAACAAGGAGACCTAGCCTTGATACCCTACATTTAAAATATTATTGTCGTACATTACAAGGAGGTGCCTTGGCCTTGTGATCTTCTTGTTACCCACCTGTTGTACCCCATTAAAACAAGCTTTATCAACATTGTCTTACCAACCTGAAAAATGAATACGGAGTGATAGATAGTAAAGTCTATACAACAGCGCGAGGTAGAGATTTCATTTGAGTGAAATTACAGTGTTAGAATTATTGAAAGTGATATTTTAAATTTGAAACAAAAAAAAATCTTGTTCTTGTGGTGTTTACAGAATGGAATAATGAAGTAATGCATTTATGCACATGAAATTATAAAAGACAAATAAACAGGTTGGTAAGACAGTGTTGATAAAGCTTGTTTTAATGGGGTGCCATACAAGTTACGTCAGGTTATAAGGTGGTATATTTTGTTTTCACAGCAAAACGTTTGTAGAATAGGTCAATATTGAGAAAAATAACTCCTTTTCAGTGAATAAAGTTGGTTATATTATTATTTTACAGTGGTTTAATAGAGCTAAACATTATTAGCAGGAGGTTAATCACATTATTTTTGTAATGTTATGTATTAGGAGAAGGTGGTGGGAGTTGAACCTCAGTACTTATCAAAGAAAAATGCTTGTGAAAAGGATTATCATGTGTAAGGGCCATTATAATTCGTTGTTACAATTATAAATATTTGATATTAAATTACCATTTATTGAAGAAAATATGTGAATTTTTAAAAAAATATATTTTTTATTTTAATAAAGTATCGAGTATTCCTGAAACGTAGAATTTTGCTACTGGATGTTTCTGGATGAAATTAAATTGAGATTATGAAAAACATTTTTCAACAAGAGTTGTTTTGAACTTTATTTGGGGTGAGTGGGATACGGTATACTTTCTCTATTTTAGCGCATAGCTTATACTGGTTTGGTCTCTTCCCCCAAACAAATAAGATCAGTACACTAATTTAAATTTGTTTATTTTGAGGTTCTGGCTGTACTGGAGAGTTCATGTTTTAAAAAAAATTAGCCTTCTGATTTTCTTGTTGATTGGTGGCCTGTTTTAGGGGGCCTTAGCGTTGTGAACTAAATCCTGACTGTCCTTGTAATTCCGCGTATTTAGAAAAACCTGCTGCCCTTTGCTATATTTAAAACAAGAGACACAGAAATAATTAAGCAATTTTCTTCATTTTATTATAACCGTGACCTGAAACAAACATCTCAGTTCACCCCCTTTCAGCTGTTCGTACTGAAATAAAATAATTTCTTAATTACAAAACATCTAGTGGGCCTGTCTCCTTCCCGCGGTGGTCATCATGTCACTTTTAAGTTTTGGGTTCAGTGCTTCACGAAAACGTAAGCAACCTAATACAACAGAACAACCATCCTCCTCTTCTTTGACATCTTTGACCATAACATACGAAGAAGCCAGCAGAAGAAGGCCATTTGGTCTATCAAGTCTGCTTGTATTACAGTGTCCACAGCTTAAGCTAATGTCCTTTCCCTCCCTCCCCACTCCTCCCATCCTCCCTATCCATGATTCTTACCTTCCCCCTATGCCTATCCCAGCCTCTCTTAAAGCTGCTCTCCGTATTCAACGAGATGACCTCTTCTGGCAGTGCATTCCAAGTGTCCACCACCCTCTGTGAAGAAGTGCTTCCTGACCTCCCTCCTAAACCTTCCCCCTCCAGCTTAAGACTGTGCCCCCTTGTGATATGGTTGCCCCTCGGCTTAGAGACTCTCCTTATCAACTTTATTCCTTTCAAGTACTTGAATGTCCCAATCATGTCCCAAAGTTATAACAAGCAGAGTATTGCCTTATGGGAATCTTATCAAGTTGAAAACCCATCTCCTACAACAGGACTGGACGCCAATCCTTGAATCAATTGATATTAATACCGCACTAGAATACTTCATTAAATCTTTCAACTCTGCATGCGACTTATACGCCCCAGTAAAAAAACGTAAAATCAAAGCGCTATCAAATCCATGGATTACTGCCAAACTACTTGCCGAGCTCAAGGTTCGAGACCACCTCTGGGCAGTTGCCAGAGACACAGGCTCACGTCATGATACCCTAAAATACAAGCAGGCCACGAAATAGATGTACCTCACAAATTAGGCAAATGAAGAGCCTATTTCAAAATGCCTTGAATCCACCTGGGGTGATGGAAGAGCTTTTGGGACAACATCCGAAACATAATGGGTAAACAATCAAAAAGCGTCACCTACCATTATGAAAGTTGATGGATCCACCACTCTTGACCCAAGTCTATTGCAGATGCGCTAATAAGACATTCACAGACCTTAGTGGGGTCCTCCCCAGATTTCTTCTCGGACTTACCTGTGCCTATCCTAGTATCACAAAACACCCTCGTGACAAACCACAATTTTACTTCAAGAAAATCAAAGTGCACGAAGCACACAAGTACATAAGAAAGGCCTGCTCCAAATCCAGAACAAGTAGTGACATGCTCGATCTAAAACTCCTGTGTCTCACCCTGGATGAAGTAATTCACCCCCTTGCAAAAATTCTTAGTCTGTCACTTTGCCAAAGTCAATTTCCCAACAAATGGAAATCTGCCATAGTTACGCCAGTGCACAAAAGGGGGGACAAAACCTCAACAGGAAACTATCGACCAATATCAATACTCCCGCCCCTCTCCAAAGCACTTGAACGAATAGTGGCAGACCAACTCTCTGATTACCTGGACAAATACAATCTACTCTGTAATCAACAGCACGGCTTTAGGAAAGGACATAGTACAACAACAGCCTTACTTGATTTCTCTGGAGAAGTCCACTCAGCCCTGGACAAAGGGTGCCAAGCTGGTGCAGTCTTTCTCGATCTTACAAAAGCTTTCGACACAGTCCATCATGGCCTACTACCTCCCTACTTTCTAGCCTAGGCCTGGCCGAAGGTCCTTGTGCTTGGGTAAAAGTTACCTGTCCAATCGGTCACAGGCTGTAAAATCTCTAATGAACTCTCAGACTTCAAACCAGTTCTCTCGGTGTACCACAGGGATCAATTCTTGGACCGCCTCCTCTTTAGCCTGTTCCTTAACTCCTCCCAGATATCTGCCAGGAGAAAATAATCTTGTCATGATGATGCTGTAATTCTCTCTTCCCACAAGGATCCAAACTCCCTCTGAAAAAGCCTGCAACTTGCTTTCTCTAGTGTTGAAAGGTGGTTCCTGGATAGAAACTTGTGCTAAACCACAATAAAACAAAAGCCATGCTCTTCTCAATCACCAAAACAAAAATAGGCATACTCCACTCACCATACAAACCTCTGCGGAATTACACTGGACCAAGTAAATACTTTCAAATACCCTGGCATCACTTTTGACCAAGGGCTCACCTTTGCAACCCACATTGACAACACCATGAAAACAGTGAACCAGCCTTGGAATACTATTCCGTAACCGTCAATTTCTAAATCAAGCGGCATTGAGAATAGCTATACAGAGTTCCATAATCTCAATCATTGACTATGGCCTTATTATTTATGCTTAGCTACCTCCACTGCTCTAAGGCGTATCTCAATCACTCTAAATAAGGCCTCGGCTCCTCCACGGGGCTCAAAGACTGACTCACACGTGTGATCTGTACTATGAATCAGGCTGGTTGAACCTGTCAGATCGTCTTATTTATCTCACCTGCACAATGGCAAAAATCTATCTTGGGACTGACTCCATTATGTATTCAAAACCTACTCCGACTGAATCCTGGCTCCGACCCTCCACCAGATCTGAGACGCCAACCTTTCCTGGTTCCGAGATGCCGGACTGCACAGGGACAAAGATCTTGCATACAGGGCCCCGACATGGTTCAATGCGCTTAGTCCACCTACTCTATCCTCAGCCTCGCTTGAAGCTTTCAAATCCATGCTCTATGCCCACCTCACCACCACTAGCAACTGTGATTGCGCTAGATAAAGACTACTACTCCTCATGTCCATCCTCACATCTGAGGCCTCTTCCTCCTGACTAATGAACCCTCTGGTACCTCTACTACTTCCTGTCTCCCACCCAAACTCACCCCCCTTTTTCCTGTCCCTCTCACTCACTCTCCCGCTCACCACCTTCCCTCCTCTCTAGCCTCCTTTGGCCTAATGATCACCCTCTCCCTGGAAGTTTCCTTAACCTCGAAATTGTCTACTCGCTTGAACCTGTTATAGCTTGTTTTTCTATGAAACTTAAAACGTTATTGCCTTAAACTGTTAATAGCAAATTTATGATGTAACTTTCCTGTCTGGTTTTACCTGTAATGTGTATCGTGCTTTGTTAAATGTTCTTTGTGACGTGGAACCTTTGTAAAAGAGCCCTGGCTCAAAGGTATTAATTCCTAGACTAATAAACTAAACTTCTCTCTCTCTCTCTCTCTCTCTCCTGACTTCCAGGGAGTACATGTTCAGTGCCCTCAACCTCTCCTCGTATGCCTTGCCCAGCTGACCAGCTATCATCTTTGTAGCCCTCCTCTGTATCTTCTCCAGCAGGTTAATGTCCTTTTTGAGGTGTGGGCACCAGTACTGCACTCTATACTCTAGATGCGGCCTTACCAGTGACCTGTGCAAGGGTACCAGATAGTACTACTATGGCTGCTACCATAAATAAGGAAAAGAAAAAACAGGCCCATTCATGTCACATATCCACAGTGCGCTCATGGCAGGGCCAAAAGGAAAATCCAGATTTGTCATGGTTACAATTTGATGCAAAAGATGGCATTGCCACTAAAATTTGGTGCAAGTTTTGTTGTGAGAAACCAGGTGTATTCAGAAAGTGGGCAGCTAGAGCTGGTAAAATGAGCAATGTGGATTTGTACATCAGTGGAACTAACGGTGTTAAAAAAAACAAACAAACTGAGAGGCATTCAGTATAAGGACATAAGCAGTGGCTGCTGCCTTAGCTGATAGTATGTCCTCAGGCGGTGAAACAGAAAAATGCATCTTCAAAATGAATAAAAAATCTCTACACAAATTAGAGAAACTTTTTGATATTGGCTTTTACATTGCTAAAGAGGAGGACCCCTTCCTGAAATTCAAAGGACTAATATCACTGGAAAAGACATGGTGTTGAACTTGGTGAAGCTTATGCCAATGAGAAAGCGTGTGCCACATTCATCGCAGCTGTTGCCGATCACTTAAAAAAAAAAAAAGTCACTTCACAGGAGAAGCAACATCATACAGATATCATTCTGTCTTTATGGATGGGACTACTGACAGGACCACCACGGAGAAGGAGATTGTGTGTGCCAAAATTCTTGAAAATGGGCAACCTACTATGAAGTTTATAGGATTAATTGATGTTGAGTCTGGTGATGCAAGTGGTCTCAGGTGTGCAGTGACTTCTGCATACTCCCAATTGTTGGGACAGGAGAAAGTTTACCTAAAACAGTTATCCTGCATTGGTGCAGGAGCTGATGGGGCGTCCGTCAACACTAGCCGTAATAAGGGTTTGATGGCATTATTGAAAGAAGAGTGCCCATGGCTTCTTGCCATTCACTGTGTTTCTCACAGGCTTGAATTAGCAGGTAAAGATGCTTTTAAGAACACCTATTTTTCACAGACCATTCACAGCATATTATCAATATTCTATTTTTATGAGGACTCCCCAAAACGTTCTAGAGAATTAGAGTAGCTGAAGCTAATCAGACCACCTGCATCACATTTAAAAAATCACAAGGAACACGATGGCTCTCGCATAAAAAGGAGACTCTCCATGCTGCGCTTCATAATTACAGCAGTATACTGGGCCACTGGGATGAGCTTGTGTCTGACACCAGACGTGATATTCCAGCGGCAAACAAGGCAAAAGTTGAGGAATTTAGAAAACAAATATGCAATATAAAATTCCTGATCTTCACACTTCTATTTTGACATACTCACAGGTCTTTCAACTGTCTCCCGTGCATTCCAGGATGCCCACGTATCCCTTTCAATTGTAATGGGCACTATCAGTATAGTACTGTCCGAAATAGAAAATCTAATGGCAGAGGATGGAACTACACTGGCCAAGTTCAGGAGAGAAATGGTTATTAACAAGGAAGGGACAGCAGTGTTTAAAGAAATTGAGCTCCAAGGGGAAATCAGGGATGCTCTTTCAGCCCTTGCAAAGGAACGTGAAGTGATTGTAAACAGTGTAATGGACTGTCTCAACCAGCACTTCTTGGGTTTTGCAGAAGACCCATTGTTAAAGAATGGCACTGTCATTGACCCTGCAAACTGGCCTGACAGTGATCACGAGCTTTTGGAATTTGGAAATGAGGAAATCGTTTCTTATTAACCACTTCTCACTTCATCACTGCTCACTCTACCAGCCCCTTGGATGGCTCCTGCTCCAGGCACACTTTGACTGACTATGCCACAGGCTGTCTGGACATTGCTCTCAGAAATTACAAACTTTCCCCCATGCTCCCCTTCTCCTATACAAAACAGTAACCAGACCAACTGGTGTCTCCTCCTCTCAAACCCTTGAGGTTCCCTGTTTCTCCACAGTCATGGGCAGTAAAGCTTTCTCTGTCTCTGCCCCCTTCCTCTGGAACAGCTTTCCAGCACCCGTTCGTACATCATCCCATGAATCTTTCAAATCAAACCTGAAGGCCTGGCTACTGGAAGCATCCTCTTGTAAATGCTTACTGGGCAGAGCAGAAACTCAAAAGCCACCATAATTTTTCTGCCATACACTCTTTCCCAACCCCTGCCTCTTCCCCCCCCAGAGCAGAAACCCACATGGTGACCTCCCACAGTACCTCGCACTACCCCCTTGATTACTCTCTTGCTACTAGACCGGCAAGGCTCAGCACTTCTTCCTCACTTACATGCACTCAGATGGTTGCTACCCCTCTTTTCTGAGCCAGGCACTCTGGGTGTGATGTCCTGCTTGCCACCAACTCTCCCAGGTCATCTGGCATGGCACTTAGACGGATGTTACTCTGTCCATTGGGCTTAAACTGCTCCTTATCAATTTGTAAAATGCAAATGACCTCCCCTTTGCACTACCGCCTGTATTTTTCACGGTACCTTATTCTTGCCATGCCTGTATACCACATGTAATAATATTAATAATAACTTTTATTTAATAGAGCACCTTTCATGGTGTCAGGGCGCTTCACAAATACATAAAAATTCAAGAAATTCGATAAATATCAGTAAACTCACAAAAAATCAGGAAAGGCTTTACCCCATAGGAAAGTCTTCAGTGCCTGCTTAAAGCTCCCCACTGTCCTGCAGTCCCATAGCTGACATGGCAGAGAATTCCAGAGGGTAGGGGCAACAAACACACAAGCACAGGCCCCAGATGAATTTAATCTAACCCTCGGAATCTCCAACAACCCCTCATCATCCATTGGTGTTTGTACAGTACAGTTTCAAATGTATATACTGTTTGTACAGTTTAATCAAATGTGTATATTGTGTATACTACTAGGTATCATGTTGCCACATTGTGGCCTGGGTCGTGACTGAAAATGGTCCCCTGGATCAGTTCACCTACCTGGTTACCAAAAACATAAATAAATAAACAAACTTCTCTCCTGTCTTGCTGCAGAATGGATGTGATGTGCATACTGCAATGACAGAATGGAAACTGTTGAAACAGAATATTACCAAGCATCACAAGCAGCTCTTTCCTTGAGGTATGGCATGTAGTCTTCAAGAGAAAATCTCAATACTTCAGCAAAATTTTTCGTGTCCATAGCTATAGTAGTTGTATATCTAATATCTAATGCCACACTAGAAAGGGCATTTTCAGCTATGAAAATAATTTTTTCGGACTGGAGGGCTAACCTGAAGACCAGCACCATAGCGGACTTGCTTTTAATCTACTTGGAGGGCCCAGAACCACAAGATTTTTGCAGTACGCTATCGGTAAAAGAGTGGTTTATAAAAACAAAACGTAGGTTGGAAGCAAAGCCTCACGGGTCCTTAGCAGGCCAAAGCAAAGTAGCAATACTGGAGGAGGAACATCACATCTAGTGAAAGTGAGAATGAGGACGACCTCCATCATCATTTGGAACAAAATTCAGATGAAGACTAATAACTTGTGGGGAATTGTTGCTGCTTGTGATACTTGCTGTTCAAGTATTTTAAACTATTTGGACTCCAACCCCCACCACACCAGGGTGCAAAATTCCTATACCTTAGGTGCCCCAGGGCAGGCACTTTTGCTTCAGGACACCTACAACTATTTAGTGCCTGTCCCTTCAGGCACCTATAGGTATTTTCCACAGAGTTCCGTTTTTTAGGATTTTGTTGTTTAGGAGTTGCGTTTGGTCAGACTGCAATTTTTTTTTTTTTTTTTTTTAAATACCTCTGCCAGTTTTGCCGGGGGGGGGGGGCTGTCTGAGGAGCACAGGTGCAGAGCTGACATCTCCATAGCAGATCACGAGTGTGCTCGTCTGGGACGTCTGCTTGCCTGCTTGAAGCTTTGGAGAGGAGGTCGGAGGAGTAGGCTGATGTGCCATTTGAGTGGCACAGAGATCAGCTAGTCAGTCTTCTGGAGTCCCTCGGTCACTGTAGGAGGTGGGCTGCAGCAGGCGCGTGCACCAAGTGGCACCGGTATTTTAACTTTTAGCCCATCCCCTCCAGACAGTGAAACATGAGGGCTTTCCATACTGCGCCATTCTTTGGCTTTCTTTCAGGGAGACGGGTCCTGTTGCAGCGGTAGTCTGCAGGGAAACGACGAATGATCGTCATGATCCACCTATTGGGGGGGGAAAAAAAGCTCTTTTAAGAGCTCAGTTTGAATACAGAAAAAAAACCAACACAAACAGTACTGCAAAGGGGGGATTTAAATAAATGGTGGTAGCCAGGAGAGGAGCGTTTCTGTGAGACCACGAGGGTCTCATCCGGAGGGAGGGAAATCTGCACGAGAACACAGAGTACAGTGAAGCTTAATGAAAAAATAAACTAGGAAGCAAGCAACAGTAGCAAAGCAGCCCTGACTGAGGCTAATCTGCCCTTTCTGTTCAGCTGAAAAAAAAAAGTCTGTGCCCCTGTAATAGGAGGGGACACTGCAGAGATTCGGCCCTGGAGAAGCACTGCAGACAGTGGAGAAGACTGAAGACTAGCTCTGTCTTCTAAATAAATACACTGTACTAATCTGCAAAGTAAATATCAAAAGTGCCCAAAACTAATTCTGCACTACTACGGTCTACTGTCCTTTTGGATTTATTTTAGCATCCTTCCTAGCAACTTCAGACTCTGAGGCAGTAATAAAAGCAACTTTTATAGACTGCAGCAAAGTGAGGGAGGAGTGGGACTACTCAGGTGGCCATTACAAGTCAGTTTGCACTTTTTTTTCATTGTAGTCTAATCAGTCCCAGCCTCAGCTTAGTAGTAGCTGAACTTGCAGGGACAATATGCTCTTTGCAAATTGAAATCTGGACTATAATACACCTATAACCTGCTACTTACTTTACATCATAATATAAACCTAAGCCTAGCCAAATAGAAAAAAATCTCTCAACTTCTTTGAGCTGAGGAGGTAGCTATTTAAAAAAGATTGTGAAGGGAAAGAGAGTCGGGGATTTGTAGCTACTCATCTACCTTGTACAATCTCTATAATTGATCAGTCACCTACTGAAATTATAATTACAGTACAAGGATCCTTCTCACTCTGTTAAATAAATTCTAATAAAAGTTTAACAGCAGCTACTACTTGTGGTGTGTGTGTGTGTCTGTCTGTGTGTGTGAAGTAGTATGCGGTACCCAGTACGGTACCTGAAATCTAAATTAAAAGGATCTTTCAATAAAGTCTCTTGATTTTGAAATCTTTTGTTACAACTACACTTGAGTTAAGCTACATGTGGGCTACCTACGAACAATCTAAATAAAAGAATATGTTATGTTATTGATTAAAGGTAAAAAGTACTCTGTTGTGGGAGTGGAAGTCTGGGTAAATACAATATTGTGAACTATCAAAAATCTGAATACTGTTATAAAAAATGTCAAGCTTTTTGCAAGCTATGCTGTCAGTAGACTATCTAAAATCGGAATACTGTTATAAAAAATTTCAAGCTTTTTGCAAGCTGTTCTGTCAGTGGACTATCCGTCTACGTTGTCACCTGTTATATAAAATAATCAGACAACACACAGTCAGGTTTTCTTAAGTTTATTTAAAAAAAAAAAAGGCAAGATGCATCTTTTTTTCCTTGCTGCATTTATTAATAGTGAGTAACACATATTAAAAATTCTCAGTCAGTATTCACAGTTTCAACTCCAAACAGCCAGGCCGACACCATGAGTCTTTTTAAATTTGGATTTAAGAGAAAGCGTCTTGATGAGACTGTGGGAGCCGACTCTGATTCCCCAACACCAAGCACTAGTGCTAATACAGCTATAACCCCACCACCTCCTTGCCCAGTGAAACTGTTGTGACCACTGAAGTTTCCTCAAGTGCTACTGCTTGAACTGAAAGCCAAGTTAAGGCCCTGAAAATTAGAAAATTTCAGGAATCATGGAAAAGGGCAGGCAGTGGCTTACGTATGACACAGATAAATGTGCCATGTTCTGTACATGGTGTCAGAATTATGATAAAAGCCAAAGCAAAAATAATTTTAGAACTGGATGCAGTACTTAGAGTACACACTATCTCAGTACATGAAGTGCCCGTGGCACACACACATGCTGAGAGGGCATACATTGCAAACAAAACAAAGTTGGAGAAAGACCAATAGAGAAGTCCATACAATTAATGGAACAAAAAGAAATGGACCAAATTACTAC
This sequence comes from Neoceratodus forsteri, assembly GCA_016271365.2. Lineage (NCBI taxonomy): Eukaryota > Metazoa > Chordata > Ceratodontiformes > Ceratodontidae > Neoceratodus > Neoceratodus forsteri. The sequence goes on from CM057458.1 coordinate 233,376,321, forward strand.
TGTTCTGTACTGCATATTACGTTGCTATGACTGAAAGACCTTTCAGGGATTTGCCTGGGCTAATAGATTTGCAAAAAAGAAATCATGGAGATGATGTAATGGGACAAGTTACAGTAGTGACAAGCAATGTTGTGCCTTTATTCACTACATTACTCAAGATATTAAAAACACTACTGCTCGTCTTTTAGAAGACAATGATTACTTCTCTTTTCTTCTAGATTCATGCACAGATAAAAGTGTGACAGAGGAGGGGGGCATTTACATGCATGTTTTTTGACAATGGGCTGCCAGTTACAAGGTTTCTTGCACTGAAACCAGTTAGTGTTCCTGATGCTGAAAGCATTTTAAATGTTGTCACTGATGCATTAGAGAGTAAGGGTGGTCTAAAGGATGGTGGTTGGAAACAAAAGTTGATCAGTGCAGCATCTGATGGTGCTGCTGTCATGTTAGGATCCACCTCAGGTGTCCTTACTCGAATAAAACAAGAGTGCCCACACCTCACTGACGTACACTGCTGTTCTCATCGTTTAGAGCTTGCTGTAAAGGATTCTTTCAAAGACTGTCCCTTTTACAAGTCGGTAGAACATCTTCTGCTGAACATTTACTCATTTTACCTCAGGTCACCAAAAAGTTGAAAAGGCCTGCAGGAAACGGGATCCCTTTTAAATATTAATGTGGTCAGACCAGTTAACACTGGTGGCACTAGGTGGCTTGCACACAGAGAACAGGCCGTCTTAAGACTTTAAAATATGTCATGTATATGAACTTTCTGAAAGTGTGTTTTTGGTTATCTGCTCTTAGTCTCTGCTTTCAACAAGAGGGATGCCACTGTGGAAAAGGTTCACAGAGTAGAAAGCACAATTCAGAAGCTAAATGGTCTCTCAAATCAAGAAACTCTTCACCGCATAACACTTGCAGGTGTAAATGATAATTTAACTCAGTACAGCAGTGATGACATGACAAATGAAGCAAGCAGACACAGATCAGGTTCTCCTTCAGACATTGTAGAGGCCACAATTTCAAATATAAAAAAAATTCTTCAGAAAACATCACAACACATTGAATCTCGCTTTCAGTCTTTCACAACGAATAAAGTGCTGCTAGCAGCAAGAACTTCAAAATTTTCAGTCCTGGCCAACGTCCACAGAGGCACTAGAAACCTATGGAGATCAGGCAATTCAAACAATTGTTGATCACTATAAAGTTGTCCTGGAGTCACGTGGAGTTGATATTACTTTGGTACTGCTGGAGTGGCTAGACTTAAAAAAAAAAAAAAAAGTACTTCACTTGTTGTCTGAGAATTGTAGGTCACTGAAATTGTGGCAGAAAGTGATCCTTGCAGACATGCAGGATCAACAATTCCGAAATGTGCTGGCCACTGTCAAGATCATTCTTCTGATTCTCGTTCACACTGCTGCTGCAGAACGAGGCTTCTCTCTAATGGGAAGAAAAAAATGGAATGTTGGATTACGCCCGGACACCTTTCACGACCTAATGTCTATCTCTCAATGGACCCCAGTTCAGTGAATATAACCCTGAAGGTGCTGCATCACTGTGGTGGAAAAATGGCAAAAGAATGCCCACCACCAAAGCTTATGGCTACAGAACAGCATTGTCACTGCATGTTGCTTCTGCCAGGCCCAGCACTAGTGGTGGTGGTGGCAATAACAAAAATGCTTGGTCCAGTGAAGACGACATTTAAAATAATGTAAATTAAGGGGCGGCATGTAAATATTTTCTTGGGCATGTACTTTTGCTTACTACATGCCCAAGTGGGCATGTACTTTTTTCACAAATTTCATACCCTGCCCCCCCCCCCACCATCACACCCACCATGACTTGCACACAAAATGTGTAAAATACAATATGCAAAACAAAAAAAAAACACGCAGTTGGAATATTCTTTATTTAATGAATGAGTCTGTCTGTCTTCTTGTAAAGTTTATAATCTTCCAAGCAGCATTTCTGAGCAACTGTTCTTTGCTTGGACATTTGCCTTCCTCTACATATTCTGCTCTCTGCCCGTCTTCCTGGCCAGAATCTGGTCTTCTGTTTTCTCTTCTCTCTTCCTAGTACTACTCTTGCTCTGCCTAGTACTAGTCTTAGCTGTTTATCCCTGCCAAAACAAAAAAACATAAATAATTGCTGTTTTCTCATAAGACTTAAATTTTTCTTCGTTTTTTTGGTAGTAGCTCCAGGTCGGCCTGAATAGCTACTGGTTGACCAAAAAATGCCGATGACCAGGAGCTTTCTTGGCTCCCCATTGGCAAAACCTTATTTCTGCCCCTGAAGAGCAAGATCATTTAAGCCTGCCACCAACTCAGAAACGGCCCTACTAGAGGCAGAGATGTCCACTTTACTGCAAGACAGAGCCGTGGAACCAGGTCCATTCCCTTACAAGGGAAAAAGGTTGTATTCAAGGTACTTTCTAACCTTGAAAACAACAGGGAGTGGCGACCCATCCTGGATCTAAGATACCTCAACAAGCATCTAACAAAACCAAACTTCAAAATGGTCATTCTGGCTATGATTTTTTTCCACTGTAAGGCAAGTTGACTGGTTGGCATCCTTGAACCTCAAGGATGCCTATTTTCACATACCCATCTGGCAGTCTCACAGAAAGTATCGAAGGTTGGAATTGCCGTCAGGTCACTATCCGTTCAGGGCCCTACCCTTTGGCCTCTCCTCAGCACAAAGGACCTTTACAAAGTGCCTGGCAGTGGTTGTGGCACATCTGAGAAGGCAAGGAATCAGTCTACCCTTACCTGGATGACTGGCTAGTCATGAGGCACTCATCCCAACAGGTAGAAGAATTACTAGCCATTACACAGGATACCCTGCAGTCCCTGGGATTCCTGGTAAATCTCAAAAAATCTGTTCTTAAACCAGTTCAGCTCCTGGATTTCAGAGCTGGACATAGTTCAGGCAAAGGCTATCCTTCCACCAGCAAGGGTGGACAGCCTTGTTCAGCTGGCAGACTTTTTGCCTGCACGTCCCTTGACCAACAAGGCATTTTCTCCAATTCCTGGGTCACATGGCTGCAGCCACAGCAGTGGTCCCAGGGGCCAGGTTTCAGATGAGGGACATTCAGTTCCACCTCAGGTCCTTTTGGTCTCAGAGAAGGGATTCCCTGTCCAAAGTGGTGCCAGTGACTTCCACCCTACTTCAGCCCTGCAGTGGTGGCAGGAAAGGGACAGCCTCAGGCTGGGGGTCCCTTTCCTGCAATAGTCTCCTACTGTGTTACTGACCACAGATGCTTCCCTCCTAGGGTGGGGAGCCCACCTTGGGGACCACACTGCTTATGGCACTTGGACCAAGCAGGAGTCTCTGCTGCACATAAACCTTTTGGAACTTGGAGCAGCGCTGCTGGCACTGCAGTCATTTGCTACAGTGGTGCAGGGGAAGGTGGTTCAGATCAGAACAGACACCATTACCATCTACTACATAAACAAACAGGAAGAGACCAGGTCCTCTGCTCTGTGCACAGAGGCCATGAAGGTATGGAATCTGGTCTACTCCCTTAAGGTCTCCCTGACAGCAGTCCACCTGCTAGGGTAGGACAGTATCTTAGCAGATGCACTCAGCAGAATCAATCAGAGCCATCACGAATGGACTCTGAACAGGCAAATCTTGTTAGCAGTATTCAGGAGATGGGGCACTCCAGATATAGACCTCTTTGCAGCCCCATACAACCATCAGCTGCCCCAGTTCTGTTGCAGACCACCAACTCTGGGCTCAGTACCTCTGGATGCACTGCTTTTGGACTGGACAGGCAAGTTTCTACATACCTTCCCTCCATTTCCGCTGATCTTCAGAGTTCTAACCAAACTAGAGTGTCGGCTACAATGATATTGATAGCTCCAGACCATAGCACCCCTTGTGTTCGACACCCCGGCGAAACACAGAAAAAGACCATTACGGTGACATTCCTTTTTCTGTGTTTCGTCTTCCCCCAGTGTTCTGCCCCCTCTCCGGACCAACTTCGACCCGGAGTTGGAATCCTAGAGTGCAGGGGGACACATCCCCCCGCATGGGTGGTGTGGGGGGGGCACAGCCCCCCCAAGAAAACGATAGAAGAGGCGTCACAATACCTGTATCGGTATTGTGCCATCGCTGTGGGGGAGGTCAGCATTCTCGCCAACGAGATAATTTATTGCTTCCCTCCAGACTGGGCCAGATAGCCATGGTACTCAATGTTGCTGACCCGTCCAATATGCCTTTCCAGGAGGCACAATCTCCTGACCACCTCCCAGGGGAGGATCCTGTACCCCAACCTCAAGTCCCTCAGGCTCAAGGCCTGGCTTTTGAGACCTAGAATACGCAGGCTTGGATCTCTCTGAAGGGGTGATGAACATCCAAAGGGTCTTCTTACACTTCAGAATGGAAAAGGTCCTCTATCTGGTGTTCCTAAAAGGATACAGACCCACAGGGAGCCGGCTTGGCAGTTTTGTTGGACTACTTGGCTCACTTTCATTCTCTAGGCCTACGGCCTTATACACTTAAGGTTCATTTGGCAGCAGTTTCTGTCTGCCTTTCAGCAGGGAAGGGCGCTTCCCTGGCTTCAAATCCCATTTTCAAAAAATATTTAAGGGGTTGCCTCACCTGCACCCTCCTCATAGAGAACCTACTCCTTCTTGGGACCAAAACATCTGCATAGTACAGCTGATGCAGCCCACTTTTGATCCCATGTCTTCAGCAGAACTTAAATATCTGACATGGAAGACTCTCTTTGGTAACTGTTTATTATTTATTTAAATTTTGATGACTAGGTGGGCCCACTGAGACAGACAAGTTCCTTTTTCAGGGGTGACCTGGGGAATTGAACATTCTGTTCAGATAGAAACAAACAATTGCAGATAATTATTTACAGATGTGCAAGTCAAAAAACATAAATCATGGAATAACCGGTATCTTGGATAGACATATAAAGGATGATTTAACACATGTTCTTGATAGGTGCTTAACATATATTGAAAACCGGGGTATGCTATACGTTGGGGAGACCATTCATAACAGATGTCAACAGCTGCTACATAATTCGTGTAAGAGGATGACATTCTCATGTATAACATGATGTAATTAATAGAAGGTTTGTGTGGAAAAATAAAAGGAACGAACCATCACTTCAGCAAGTATCAGTGAGCTACAGGCCTTGTCTGTGGAGCCTAACTACATTGTACTGCACGGGGACAAAGTAGTTCTCAGAACAAATAGGAAATTCTCTGACTTCCACTTGAACCAGTCCATCACACTGCCTGTTTTCTTTACTGACTATTCTAGCTCAGGAGAACGCAGGCTGCATAGTCTGGATGTCAAAAGGGCCATCAGCTACTATCTGGATCAGACAAAGGGCCATAAGAATGAATGTACTCAGCTGTTTCTCGCCTATAGAGAAGTGGGAAAAGGGTACGCCAGCCACAAAAAGGACCATTGCAAGATGGATTGTGGCCTGCACTCAGTTCTGCTATGGCAAACTGGGTAAGGAACCACCAGTGGACTTGAGGGCTCACTCTACCAGTGGGACGGCTGCTTCCATAGCAGCTGCTAGAGATGTCCCTCTGCTTGAAATTTGTAAAGCAGCTACCTGAAAAACTGTTCATACATTCACCAAGCACTACTGTGTGGACACTCAGGCCAGAAGTGATGCCAGGTTTGGCGCAGCAGTATTGCAGAGCCTATTTCCCAAGTAGGTTCTGTGCCCACCTCCAAGGGGCACTAGTTGGTAGTCTGCATAAGTCAGAATACAGCAAGACTCCCTTGGAAGAAACAAGATTACTATGTTAAGTCATATTTTTTCTTCTTGCTCAACTCCCTCTGGAAAGAGAACTCTCTGGTGTTTGGTGGCATTGTCCTTGCCACAGTTGTCGATGATTAAGGACAAAGATACGGATACATTGTCATCTAAGCCCTCCTATAGCCTCTGGTTCGCTGTTGAGGTCCAGGTCTCCATTTAAGGAGGGTAAGTCCTACTCATCTACTCTAGTAGTGACAACTACAGCCCACCCGACTGTCAGACACCAAGGCTGAGGTCTGGCTCTGGTGCTTCCATACCTACTATGGATGGTATGCAGCCTCTGTGTTTGGTTCTACCCCTTCATTGGATTTCCCTTGCCCTATGCAGGGTGTTGTTGACTGTCTGGTTGAGCTGGCGTCATTCTCTGAACTACAGCATTTTGATGCCAGTTACCATTGCTCCCTCCAACGGTAATGACAGCCCTGTGGATTGAGCCCTCCTCATCAGCACAGTCATCATCGATGAGATCCAGTAGCACACCTTTATTCCTATACCGCAGCCGCCACTGTAGTTGCTAACTCTGTTGATTGTTACCATTGTGATTCCAGGCAGCAAGGTAGAATACAGTCCTGATCTCCTTTAATATGGAGGAGGATGAAAGGGATAATGATTCCTGTGAAGATGTTTTGCCTTCCAGCTCCATCCCCTCTTCCTGCAGTGAGGACACTGGTGTATACTCCAGATCTCCTTCTTAGGATCCCTTTTTTCAGGCTTTACTCTGACAAATCCAAAATATGGGATTTGAAGCTGAGGAGGAGGATGACTCCAGTAAGAAAAACTTAATGGCATTTTTGGAGAGTCCCACTGTGCCCTCCTTTGTAGTTTCTCCTATATGTTCTGCCTTAGAGGATGCTACTTTTACTGCTTGGCATATGCCATACCTTGCGTTCAGTGCCAAAGAAGGATGATAGACTGTTCCCTGCTCAGTCAGTTAAGCCTTATGCTTCCCAGCCTGAAACGGACTGTGGTTATAATGGTTGCTTATGATCACTCTAGAGCCCCTGGACAAGTGAGCACTTTGCCTCCTGACAGAGAATACAGGAAGCTGAATGTTATGGGCAAAATAACTTGTGCATCCTTGGGCCTAAGCATTGCAAACTACCATGCATACATGAATAAATATCAGATTAGCCTACGGAAATCTGCGGTGTCTGCCATTCAGCCTCTCTGACTCCGCTTAAAGCCACCTCAGTTGTGAATCCTTGAAGGCATTTGTTACACTCTGCAAATGATGCTTCTGCCAGGGCCGCTGCCTCCATCATATACCTTCAGAAATATAGCTGGATTTGTTACTGATGTGCAACAGGCTCTGCTGAATGCCCCTTTTTTTGTAGGATTCAAGCTGTTTTGGAGCGGTGTTGAAAATGCGCTACGTGAGCTTTAATCCTCCAGAATGACTTTAAGCTCACTCAGATCTCTGACCCTTCAGCCTGCCCAGGGGCATGGTATGGGCTTGTTTCACAGGTCTGCTGCCCGTGGTGGCTGTGCCTCCTGTCAGCAGCCCCATGCACAAAACTGTGGTGTGGATCTCTTCCCAACCCCCAGCCCTGATGCTCATGCAAAGGCTCCCAAAGGCGTCATCAGTCAGGGTACCACCCCCGGTACCTTCTGACTCTCCACTTCCTCCCCCTTCACTGTTACCTTCAGAGGCCCAGGTAGGGGAACGGATCTCCCTTTTCCTCTGTTAAAGTGAAGGGAGATCACAACAGATCAGGGGATCCTATAAAATAGTGGAAAAGAGACCATGCTCAAGAGTTGCTGTCTGCCCTTCCAGTTCACCCTGTGCCTCCTTTTCATTATCCTCTGGGCCACTTGTTCCTTTTGTTAGAGGAAGTTCAGTCACTTGTAACCAAGTGGGAAATCAAATCCATTCCTCCCCAAGAAAGATTTCCATTTCAGATACTTCTTGGTTCCCAAGTGGACAGGGGATCTACATCCTGTACTGGATCTGAGTGGCCTAAACATGCACATTGAATGCAGACGTTTTGTATGGTATCTCTTCAGGTTCTTATCCCCCCTGCTGCAAAAGAAGGCATGATTTTGTGCCCAGGACATGATGGATGCATACCTTTATATCAAAAGTAGCAAGTGCCAGGCCTCCCTGGTGGCACTGATGGTTGAGGTGCTGGACGCCACACACAGCGCCACGCCATGGACCCAGGGTAGGGTGCGCCTCATGTTGCTGGTGGTCAGTAGGGGAGGGAGAGGATTGCGCATCCGATGGACAGTAGTAAGGGAACCTTCCCCGAGGCCACACTGGATAGTAGGAAAGGAACCTCCCCATCCAGGGAGCACCAGAGCCACCACCACTACCTCAGAGGTTGCAAAGAAAGCACAGCAGTTGGACCACAGTGGGCTCAGGGAGGGTGAGGATGGTGGAACAGAGGCACACCCAGTCAGTTGTTCCACTCCACAATCCATACACCATTCTGGGGAGAGCATAGCTCCCCTATGGATGCACCTGCAGAGGAGACTAAGGAGGCTGAAGACAGCTGTCACAAGGGAGGCCCACAGGAAAGAGGCAGAGGACACCACAGGGAAAGGAAGCAGCTCCTGGTGGGGGACTCAGTTATTAGGGGGATAGAACTGGGGGGAGCATGGAAAACTGAAGTAAGGTGCCTGCCTGGTGCCATGGCTTGGAGGGACAGGAAGCGCATCCTTAGGATCACGAGAACAGCTACATGGGAGTCTGAGCTGGATGTCATTGTCTACCTAGGGACAAATGACTTGGCTCATCATGAGATTAGAGCAGTGCAGGAGGACTTTGTAGAGTTGGGGAGGCGCCTAAGACAAGTAGCACACACAGTATCCTTCTCAGAGGTGCTGTTTGTCAATGGCATGGGTGAGGTGAGGGTACTTTGCACCATGCAGTTTAATGAATGGTTGAAAAAATGGTGTGGAGCACAGGGGTTTGGCTTCATTGGGGACTGGGGTTCCACCTGGAGGGACACCAGCCTATACTGGCAGGATGGTCTGCATCTGTCCAGGAAGGGAACAAGTCTTTTGAGCAATCTGTTTAAATGCTTCATTGGCAAGCTTTTAAACTAGTCGGGGGGGGGCACTGATAAGCAGCAGGAAAATCCCAGTCTCTCCTTACAAAACAGGGTACTAAATGAGAAAAAGACCGAGGTAGAAAGATCAGTGGGGGATGCTGCAACAGAAGGTAAAGCCATCAAAAAATTGAGAGCAATGAGTACCAATGCCCATAGTCTGAGTAACAAGCTTCCTGAATTAGTGGTCTTGATGGAGGAGGAACATCTGGATATCGTGGCAGTCACAGAAAGATGGTACACACAAAACCATGACTGGGTGTAAACATGCCAGGATACACTATCTACAGGAGGGACAGGGAGGGTAAAAGAGGAGGAGGAGTAGCTCTTTACGTAAGGGAAGGAATCAAAGCAACAGAACATAAGGGTAAACAGGGAGGAGAAGCACTGTGGGTAAATTTGGAGACAGGCAATGGCACCACAGTCCGCACAGGGGTTGTATACAGACCCCCTTCTCAGGGAGGAAATGGACAAGGAAATGATAGAAAGTATTCTTAGAATGGCAAAAAAAGGGGAGATGCTGCTGATGGGTGATCTGAATATGCCAGATGTTAACTGGAGTGCAGTTGCAGCAGCCACTTCAGAGTGGGGTTATTCTAGATGCCCTACAGGGGGCATGCCTTAGACAACTAGTATTGAAGCCCACTCGAGAGGGAGTAATCTTAGACCTGGTTCTCTCAAATGGAGATGGAGAGAGGATCACAGATGTAGAAGTGGGTAGCCATCTGGGAACTAGCAACCATCAAACAGTATGGCTTACAATAAACACAGCAATAGAGTCAAGCCACACAAAGGCAAAAGTACTGGACTTTAGGAGGGCTGACTTGCCAAAATGGGTGAGTGCCTAAGGAATGCACTAGCAAATGGCCAGGAAGGAGGGGTGGAAGAACAATGGGGAATAATAAAAACTGCCATCACAGAGGTAACGAGCCTTTGTGTGAAGCAAATAAACAAAACGAAACGATGTAAGAAACCACTGTGGTTCTCAAAGGAAGTGGCAGTGAAGGTTCAAGAAAAGAAAGCATTCAGGAAGTACAAGGAATCACAGAGGAGCAGGACAGAGAACTGTATCAGTTAAAGCAAAAGGAAGCTGGGAAGGCAGTCAAAACAGCAAAGGCCCAAACCGAGGAAAAGATAGCCAGCTCAGTTAAGTAGGGGGATAAAACCTGTTATAGGTACATCAGGGAGCGAAGGAAGACCAAGGGAGAGAGAGTGAGGCTTAATAAAGGGGAAGGAGGGTGGGCAGAGGGTGACTGTGAAAAGGCAGAGATACTAAACAAATATTTTTGCTCAGTATTTATAAGTGAAGAGGGGGAGGTACCTAAAACAAACAGTAGAAACACTCTGGATACAGAAGTTGATACCAGCCCATTTACAGAAGAAAGGGTTGTGAAAGAACTCTTAAAACTGAAGGTGGACAAAGCAATGGGGCCTGATGGGATTCATCCCAGAATTCTAAAAGAACTAAGGGTAGAACTAGTGACACCACCGACTACCCTCTTTAGCAAATCATGGGAGGATGGGGTGGTACCCGAGGACTGGAGGAGGGCAGATGTAATTCCCCCCCACAAAAGTGGGAGCAAGGCAGAAGCAGGAAACTACAGACCTGTTAGTTTAACCTCAGTGATAGGAAAGATGGAATCACTTCTGAAGGAAAGAATTGTCGGGTATCTAGAGGCCAGAGGCACAGGACCCAAAGCAGCATGGATTCACAGTGAGAAGGTCATGCCAGATGAATCTGATAGATTTCTTGACTGGGTGACCAAAGTAGTAGATCAGGAGGGCTGTGGACATGCCTACCTAGACTTTAGCAAGGCATTTGACACAGTCCCACACAAAGATTAATATACAAGTTAGCCAGCCTGGGAGTGGGTCCCAAGATAACAGCCTGGGTAAAGAACTGGCTGGAGAATAGGACACAGAGAGTAATAGTAAATGGAGTCCACTCTGAAGAAAGGAGGGTTACTAGTGGGGTACCGCATGGTTCAGTATTAGGACCGGTCCTATTCAATGTCTTTATATACGACATTGCAGAGGGACTGGAAGGAAAAGTATGTCTCTTTGCAGATGACACAAAGATCTGCAACAGAGTTGATGCACAAGGTGGGGTGGAAAGGATGATAAGGGACTTGGCAAGGTTAGAGGAATAGTCAAATGTATGGCAGCTTAGATTCAGTGGTAAGAAGTGCAAGGTAATGCACCTGGGAAACAAAACCCAGGGGAAGAGTACACAATGGGGGGTGAGATACTAACAACAACAAAAATGGAAGGGGACCTGGGGGTAGTCATATCAGATGACCTAAAGGTGGGCAAGCAATGTGAGAGGGCAGCCAGGAGGGCTGGGGGGATACTGGGTTGCATAGGGAGAGGCATCACCAGTAGAAAACAGGAAGTTATTATCCCTCTGTACAGACAGCTGGTCAGATCCCATCTGGAGTACTGCGTGCAGTTCTGGAGACCCAATCTCCACAAAGACATAGACAGAATGGAAGCTGTCCAGAGGAAGGCAACTAAAATGGTGCAGGGGTCTGCACTGGAAGACACATGAGAGAGACTTAAGGAGCTTAATATGTATAGCCTCAAGGAAAGGAGGGAGGGGACATGTAGAAACTTTCCAAGTACCTCAAGGAATCAACAAAGTCCAAGAGGTAGCATCTTTCAAAAAAGTGTGCAAGAACAAGGGGCATAATTTGAAGATGGGCGCTCAGAGGGGTAATTTAGAGTATTTTTTCACAGAGTGGGTTGTGGATGCATGGAACGCCTTCCGGAGGAAGTTGTGGAGTCAAAAGCGGTGGAATTCAAGCATGCATGGGACAGTCATAAGGCAATTCTAGGGAGTGGGGTAGGAAGAAGTAGGCTGCTGGTTAACTAGGATCTGCAGCTAATCCATTAGGTAGGGAAATGGGCAGACTGGGTGGGCTAAGCGGTCCTTATCTGCTGTCAAATTCTGTGTTTCTATGAACTGCTCCCCTCTCCTGGAGAGGGGAGGGTGGCTGTCTACGCCTCGGCTGCCCCATAGTCAAGGCTGGAGGGCAGCATCAGAGTCAGGAAGACACAGGAGCGCAGGTATATGGTGTACGCGTGCCTCCACATATGCATGCTGGGAGGGGGGTGGGAAGAAAACTCATAAAAAGTGGAGACTGGAAGGCTTCATAATGGCCTGGCTACGTCCCAATCCTGACTTGCCCCAGCATCTGAATTGTTCTCTGGTGGGGGTGGGGGGGCACTCCTCCCTCCGGTCCTGGGTAATCTGTGAGGGAACCGCCGTGGTAGGGCTAGATCGGAACAGCCGGGCTCTGAAGACGAGCCCTCTGAGAGGGGGCCAGAGCTGCCTGCCAGCCCCTAGAGAGCACAGGAATACAGTAAGAAAAAATAAGTTGCAAGTGTCACAGGTAGGATCTCCTTTTTGTGGAGGAGGGCAACCACTGTCAGTTCTGAGTTTTGCCCTTTGGATTATTTTCTGCACTGTGGGTATTTACCAAATGCTTAGTGGTTGTGGCAGCAGCCCTCCGGGTGAAAGGGCTTTATGTCTTAACCATATTTGGACAACTGGCTCCTGAAGACCCCATCCAGGGCAATGATTTTGTAAACATTGTCCAGAATGAGACAGTTTTTGGAGGACCTGGGTGTTGCGGTAAATGTACCAAAATCTGTACTTGTTCCTTGTCAACACCTCTAGTATATTTGTGCAGTGCCTGACCAGGCAGTGGGCAGTGCCTTCCTGCCTGCAGAAGAATCCACAACTCCTGTGCAGATCTTCACAACAGATGCCTTGGGATCAGGTTGTGGTGCCCATCTCTGTTCCTGTCAGACCCAAGGGTCTGGATCTGCTTGGATCTTTGATATTTATATCCGTATACTTGAGATGCAGACTGTGGTCTTGAGGCTCTCTCAGAGCCCCTCAACTCCAATTTCTTGCTGATTTGGGTAGAAGACATCTGTGTCATGTACTACATAAATGAGCAAGCAAGCACTCATTCTTATTCCCTGTGCAGGGAAGCGATGAGAGTGGGATACTGTGCACTGTCTCATGGCCTTCAATTATTTGCTGTGTTTCTTCCAAGTATCCAGAACATCTTGGCTGACAGGCTAAGCAGGTCTCAGTTCCTAGTACATAATTGGGAATGGCTGATCTCTATGGTACATGACCTCTTCACTAGATGGCGTTGGCCAGTGTTGTCTCTTTGTGTCCCCACACGATGCAAAACTACTGTGTTTCTGCTTGCTACACTACAGGGCATGGAGTTTCTGGGCAAGACGTGTTGTCCCTCTCCTAGAAAGGGAGGCTTTTCCAAGAATCGGTCTTCACCATCGATTCCCACTTATGGTTCTGGCCCAGGAGCACTAGGACCCCACGGGAGCAAAGCTTTTGCCAGAGGGCTGGCCACAGCTACGAGGCATGGCACCTGCACACATGTGTGTGTGTGTGTGTGTGTATATATATATATATATATATATATATTGTGTGTGTGTATATATATGTGTGTGTGTAGAGATAACGTGTGTGTGTGTATATATATACACACACACACCCCTGCGCAGCCCTGCAGCCAGTTAACCTTGCCAGCTCCTCACTATCCTCTGTTCTGTTCTTCTCACCATTGAGTGCACACTGGGGAAGCATGGTCACCACTCTTTCTTACTGTCACGACTATTTTAACTTTGTAATGTCGCTTCTGTTTTATTTTTCCAGGCTGAAGTTTGATTAGGGCCAAAAAATTGTAGAAGAATGTCCAGCAGCTGCCCATTATGCATCATTGTCCTGTGAGAAACTGCAGTTCCAGACTGGCATCGGACATGCATGGACCTGTGCATGACATTGATGTGTGTGACTGCTGCTTTTCTGTGCACTGCCACACCCAAGAGAACTGCACATGGAAGTGGGGATTCCCCACCTTTGGAGGTAGGCATGGCGCACGTATGTCCATGCTTGGGTCTTTAGGCCTTTCCCCAGGTCACTTCCTAGGACTTCTGATTCTGTGAAAGTACGGAGTTCTCTTCTACCTCACCGAGCTGAGGCATCGGACTCCAGTGGTTGGATCTGGTGGACAGTTGACTGCAAGCGCTTCACAGTCTGCCGGCTCTGAGCAGCAGATGTCCCTGTTGGTGAGGCTGCAGCTATATGCTTAGTTTACAGCAGTGGACCTGCCAGTTAGTCTTTTACTAGTAGCAAAGATGTCCCCATTCATTCATGTTACAAGATGGCCGCTGAACAGAGCAGATGCTCTGCTGCAGGGGATCATTTTTTTTAACAAGTTTTTATCCTCTTGTGTCCAGGGTCTGGCTGACTGCTCCGTCCCTAGCCCCAGGCCAGCTCTCTGCCTCCCCTGGTGTGCACCTGGTTGTGGTTTCTCCTCACGAGCTCCCTTCTCATGGCAGGGCTGAGGGGGAGGGCCATCTCACTCTCTCCCCCTCCCCCCCCGTACATCAGATCAGAGGCAGATGTTGCCTCCTACATCCATTTTCCTCCTGTTTTTTTCCTATCCCTCCTGTGGAGCATAGGACTTCCATGTGGAGTCGTTCCCATCCTATGTATCCCCTCAGATCCTTCCTGTACTTTGTATCTCTGACCCGCTGTACCCCCTGGCCTTCACCTGGGAGCAGCGGAGGCCATGACAACAGTCCACACCTTCTCCACGGGAGGAGAGCAATCCCTCAAACTTTAAGTCCTCTCCCTCACAGACCAAGCCTCGATGACTTAAATCCATTCTTGAACCCAGGTCACCGGCATGGCAGGAGGTAAGGCACTTTGCAGTACCTCAGCACTCCATGCCACTTGGCCGCCTTACATGGGACCATTTTCTTTATTACAGGCTTATGTTCGAGATCCTAGTGTGGGGGTGGTTAGGGATTGGTGGTGCTTATGATGGCAGCTCTTGATGAATGACAGAGACTTCCGGTGACGTCACGGAGCAAGCAGCAACCTAGGCTGAGAGCTCCCCTATTCTCCTCTGCTTAAAAATACTCAAAATCGTTTAAAAATGTCTACAAAATCAGGCGGTAAAGACCAGAATGCAAGTAAAGATCGCCAGGGACAGAGGACGCTCAACAAGCCAGGATGGCATAGGATTCTATGAAGCAGCATCGAGCAGATAGTCTTCTCCTGTGAATGCCTGAGTCCCTGATTATGACGCCAATGGTAAGACTGAACAGCTCTCTCGGAGTTGCTTTGAAATCCTGCTCAAAAAAGTTAAACAATCTCGCCAAGAGACTAAAAAATAATTTAAAGCAGTACAACAGCACCTTTCCACGCTGGAAAATCGCATCAGGCAGATGGAACAGCGAATTTCCTTCACTGAAGACACCACCATGTAGCTCTTCCACGTTGTCCAATCCTTGCTAACTCACACCAGGGACCTACAGTGAAAATGTCTGGACCCAGATGTTGAGTGTCCAGTGGCCAAGGTTTAGTGACCAGTGGCCAAGGTTTTAGTAACCAGTGACTAAACTTTTATCAACAATATGTAGTTGGCTAACCAAAAGGTTGAGGAGATAGAAAGGTGTAAAATGGCTAGTGTAGATAGATTGATAAAGGGCTAGTAAAAGGTGAAGATGACTAAATGCTGCCAACATGTGAATTGGTATATCTAGTAGCAGAAGGCTGCAAGTGGCTAAATACCACCATGTCACTTAATATGTATGTGTGTAAGACTTTAAAAGGGTTAATTAAGATTCTATAAAATGAAAAAAAATAGCTGAAAGCATAAGGCGAGGTTGTGGCCGAGATATGCGCACAGCTGTTAATAACCATGTTTAGCCTTGACTTTTAAAAGTTTCTCATCATATAATTCTCTTGTGTTAAAAAATATGTTTAACAGAAAACTGATAAGAAATAATGATACCTCATTTGGTTGCTGGTACAAGGTTACTTTGACATTTGTATCAAGCTAATCACGTCTCATATGCTTTCGGGCTTCTAAGACAAAAGTTATTTGTGATGAATATACAGTTCTCTCACCACTTGTTTTCCCCTCCAAGGATGAGAATAATAACTCCCCTGTCTTGGCAAAATGTCAGGTACATCTCGTAACCAAGAACTTTGATTACGGGATATCTCAGAAATTGTAGTACAGGATGTATCAAAAACTTTGATTGTGGGAATGTATTAATGACCAGGTGTCCAGGCTAAATCTGCTGTCATAGTTTTGGGGAAATTCCAGCCTTGCATTTTTTTCTAAGCTTGCTACACATAAATATGGGACCTATGGTTATGTCCAGCATCCCTTCAAGAAGACGCAGTCTGAGACTATCCATAGATTGCTCGAGGGATCCAGAGAGAGATGGTTTCATATCTCTGAAAATCTGTAGTCCTGTAATGCAAATATTACTAGCTGTCTAGATTGCATGTTAGAAACACCCCAATGGGATTGTCCCATTGGCTGTAAGATTAAATTGTATTAGATACACTCGGGTAGTAGCAGGCTACCTGATGCCTAGAAATGATGTACTATTACAATAAATTACAACTAATTTGGCAAAGAAATAATGTAGTGGCTTTATTGAATTACTGAGAATTACCAACCAGGAACCTGTATAATTGGGTCCATTTTACAGGAGGAGAGGTCGCGGAGGGAGAACCTTCGCCTATACGGACTACTGGAGGGGATGGAAATTGTCCGTGTCCTCCTTCTTAGAGGACTTGCTGAGAGAGATTTTAGAGCTCCCTACTGACTACAACCTTAAAATCGAACGAGCGCACTGCTCGTTGCAGCCGTCTGACCCCTCAGCCCGCCCAAGATCCATAATTTTCAAACTAAGCTGCTACCGAATGAAAGATCTACTGCAGAGAACATGGGCTAAGGAGGTTACCTACCTGACACATAGACTCTATTTTGATCATGACTACCAACAAGAAATTCGGGTACAGAGGCTGCGCTATGCTCCTCTGCTGAAGATCTTAAAAGTGAAGGCAGTAAGATTCCATACCCTACCCAGCGAAACTCAGAATCTGCTGGGCGGATTGGGTCAAGCTCTACTCCTCAGCTGAAGAAACCCTGACAGCATTTAAAGAGAAGGATCTCCCTGCACCTGAAATTAGGAACCAAAAGCAAGGGAGTTGGATCTCAGAGTGGCAGCGAGTGGTGCACAGGAAACAGACCGGCCAGCATCTCCTGACTCGAACAGAGGCCCTCCAGCAACTGCAAAAGATCCTGTACAAACCCACATCACACTCAGACAAGCTTGCGTGAGGACTGCTTTTCACCCAGTAAGTTTGATCTTATCTCTCTACAGGAGACTTTACACGGCAGGGGCTCCTCTGTGTCATAGCCCCACTGCGACTGCTTAGTCAAGCCATCGGAATGTTTGAGACACTGTGAATGTCTGCAGAAACTCACACTTCCTGCTGGAGCCATCCACTTACCTCAAAAGGGCTCTTTTGAGAAATTCTACTTTCAGACTAAATGGCTTCCCTAAGTTTTGCTTTGCAACTTCCACAGCAAGGTTATTTTTAATGTGGTTACTTTTGCAAGCCAAAGAACTGTTCTTCACGATATGACATTATCCATGTTTCCAGATGCTGATTTTGGACATGACATTTGGGGTGCCAAGCTACCGAGGGGGCCTCCTTTTTGTTTCTCTCTCCTTGGGACCTGAGATGGCCAAGACTACCTTTGCAGAAAAGACACCCTGCATATTGTCAAGACACGTTTTTTGGGGGATTTGGGACATGTTTGCAGATACCATGCCCTAACTCCGTGACGCCTGCCTCTTATGGCCTTTTTTCTTAGGAACCTACTGGCTGTCTGGCTCCAGAAGAGGTCTCCCAGCAATGGGGGGGGGGGTCATTTATTCCTCTTCATTCCAGCCCTTTGGTGGAAACAGAGGCCCTTCCTTTGGGGCCTCCTACCTTGGAAGCAGCAGAGTTCACTTGTATATAGTTTTATATTTGCTATGTTGGCACAGTTTACTATGTTCTATGGGCCAAGTGTATGTATTGGATTAAGAGTCGGAGTGTGGCGGGAATCTTGGAAGGGGAAAATATTTTGCAAACCCAGAATAATCAGTAGGATGGGTATCACAATTTAGATGGGCTGTCCCTTGGCCATGGCATTAACCTACAAAGTCCGCTCCTATAATGTTCATGAGTTCACCAACCCAGTTAAGAGGAGCAAGATCTTATCCTGCATGAGACGATTGGGTGGACATATTGTTTTATTCCAGGAAACCCATCTCTCATGAATAGAACACAAGAAGTTTGAGAGGCTGGGATTTTCAGGTGTGGTGGCATTTTATAAAGGGGGGGACGAAGAGAGACTGCGGTGCTCATCCCCCATAGGGTCCCTTTTGACATTAAAGATAAATTGATAGATAAAGAAGGAAGATGCGCCATGGACAAGGGATACCTTTAATGGACGCTTGCTGACATTTGTTTCGGTATACTTCTCACCGAATACAGACCTGGCAGTTTATAAAGCTTTCCTCTTGCAGTTATCAAAGTGGGGGGAGGGTCAAATTATCTGTGGTGGAGATTTTAATCTGAGCTTAATGGCAAATGATTCCCAGATGGGAAAACAAGGGGGGGTAGGCTCAAAAAGATGGCCAGAGAAGTCTCTGAGCTACTGAGGGAATTGGGTTTCGAAGACACCTGGCATTTTCTTAATGGCAGTTCCCCACAGTATACCTTCTATTCTCAACTTCACCCTACCTACAGTTGCCTGGATTATATTTTTATACAATAGGGGTGAGCTGATAACACATGAAATAAAACACATATCACTCACCCCCATTGTATAACTAGTCAGTGACGTATGCACTGTGATACCTGCTTACAAATATACACACAGCGCATACGTCCATACTAGATATCACCATCTTGCCTACATCAGCATACAAACTCTGAAATAAGCCTCCAGACCTGAACTACAAGCATCCGATGCAAAACGTACCTCTTCCCATGAAAGACTTGTGCTGCTCACCATAGCTCTGTTCAAGTCAGTGAAGTTAACTGGCGAAAAAAAAAAACACAGTGCCACATAAACAGTACCTGCATAACTTGAAACATGTACAGAAAATACAATGCCCACATGAAAGAAAACTAATTAGAAATGGTAAAAACACTCCACATTGCCATCATGAATCACAAACCCGGAAGCTACTAAAACCCACCCCCCTACAAAACACAACCAATCAAGATCCACGTACCAACACAACAACCTATATCACCGGCTACAAAACACTACCCAACCAAAACACAGCCACTCCCACCCAACCTCATTCATCCAATAAAATCAAACAAAACGAACTATGGACCTATCCAAAACCACAACCTAATACACCAGGAAGAAATCCATTCACAAAAAACGCACAACAGTCGGAAACATACTACAACACCACGGCAAATTGCTACCACATAACATACAATTCTACAGTTTTAAACAGAAAACCCTATTGTATAAATCGCACACATGATGTGCAGTTCATGATATATGTGAAAATATTCACACTCCTGCATCGTGAACTCTGGATATCTCACTCTGCAGGAGTGTCAATATTTTCACATATCACACTCCTGCCCATCGTGTATCCCCTATGTACCACATGGAAGCACTTGGGGACTACCCTCAAAACATGGTTGGGAGAAATGATGTTATCTGACCATGCACCAGTTTTCCTGGAAGTTAGTATGGGTGAGGGGAGGAAAAATACATTTTGGTGGCTCAGCCTTTCAATATTAAAGAATCGAGAGGATGGGGAACAGCTAGAAGAGGCAATTCAGCAGGGCCTAATGGACAACAATACCCCAGATATATCACCACCCATCTTATGGGAAACCCTTAAAACTCTGATTAGAGGAAAATTGATGGCAATGTCTATACAAAAGAAAAAGGCTAGGGACTCACTTATTAGGCATATAACAGACCTAGAGGAACTACAGACCCATGAGATATGTAAAATACGAGCTAGGAACTTAGCTGCCTTAAAAAAGGAATTGAATGATTTATTGGACTATTATGTGGAACAAAAGCTGGTGTTCCTCAGGCAAAGATGTTATGACGGGGGTCCAAGATCTTTAAAACTTCTAGCGAGTCGCTTACGTCTCCAAAGGGCCAAAGCTACTATCACCCAGCTTAAAAACACTCCCTCTAATATCCCACAGCAAACCCAGTCGGACATCTCCCAAGCTTTTTTTAGACTACTACACACTTATTCTCCGCCGAGACCCCACCAGAGGACATTTCCTCCTCTCTTGCACAGTTCAGTCTCCCCACCCTGTCGGAACCTCAGAAACTATCCACAATAGCCCCCATATCTAGCCAAGAAATAGAAAGACAGATAGGCTTCTTAAAGTCTCGGAAGTGCCCAGGCTCTGACTGACTACCGGTGGAATTTTATCAATTATATTAAGAAAACACCAGCCCCTATCGTACAGAGAGTTTTTAGTTGCATCTCCTCCAGGGAGGGAACTGTCCCACCCTCTTGAAAGTATGCTATTATTTCGGTGATCACGAAGGTAGACAAGGAACCCCACAGAATGCCCCTCTTATCGGCCAATCTCAGTTCTAAATACAGACTACAAACTGTTAACATCTATAATGGCACAGCACCTAAAAACCTGGCCCCCCATCTGGTCAAGTTAGACCAAAGTGGATTTATAATGGGGAGACAGGCCCAGGATAATATAGGGAGAACCATCTACCTCTTAGACCATTTTCAAAAACAAAATATTCCAGCACTTTTTCTTAGCCTTGATGCAGAAAAAGCATTTGATAAAGTTTCCTGGTCCTTTTTACATGGGGTCCTTGTCTCCTTCGGATTTCCCAGCCAGTTTATTGATTTAAGTTTTAAATTCTATGACTCCCCACAAGGCTTTATCCGCACAAATGGTCATATCTCACATAGTTTCCCCCTGGGTAGGAGTACAAGACAGGGATGCCCCCCTCTCACCCCTTCTTTTTGCACACTGTGTTGAACCCCTGGCTGAGTACATCCAGTTGACAACAGGAATTGAAGGTATCCCCCTGGCCGGAGTGGAACACAGGCATGCTCTATTTGCGGATGATGTGCTTATTTACCTTACTAACCCAGAGGAGTCCCTTCCAAACCTCTTCCAAGCCCTGTCCTGGTACTCTTCCCTGTCGGGGTATACAATAAACACCCATAAAACAGGGGTTCTAACAATTAACTTTAGCCCATCTACAGCTCTTAAAATGAAATTTAACATGAAATGAGACCACTTCACCCGTAAATATTTGGGTATCAGGATCCCAAAAGATTTAACAAAGCTTAGTGATAGCAATTCTACCCCATTGGTAGATAAAGTGAGACAGGATATGAGAAGATGGGGCATTTTACCACTCTCCTTTTATACCCGAAATCTTTCTTTAAAAAATGAATGTACTGCCCAGGTTTTTATTTGTTTCAGTGCGTCCCCTGTCAACTCTCGGCCAAAGAGCTGCTTAGTTGTCGCACCATGCTTAACTCATTCCTTTGGAATGGTAGCAAACCAAGGGTTAGATGACAACTCCTTCACTTGCCTAAAACTCAGGAGGGTGTAGCCCTGCCTTCCTTAAATTTATATTGGATAGCGTCTCAAATGAGACTGGCCCTCTTATGGGGATGCAACAAATATCGGGCCCACTGGAAAATGATAGACCTATGCAGAATGTTACCATTTCCCTTGGGATCCATGTTTTTCCACCTCCCACATCTTAAGCAGGCGATGGAGATCCTCCCAGAAGGGTGTGTACCTATCTTAGAGGGTTGGAGATGGGGAACATCAAATAAATTCCTACAGCCCCACTAGTGGAAATATACCTGGTTTTCATGTAACACCCCTCCCCCCTCCCCCCTCCAACTTGACTTGTGGTACTCTACCCAGGCAAATCGGGGTTTACTTGCCCTCTTCTTAATAAAGGCTCGGTAATCTCTTTTGAAGAGGCCCAAAGAGCTTTCTCTTTAAGGGAGGGAGACGGGTTACAGTATTATCAGTTAAGAGATTTACATAGACAGCTACGAATGGAATCACAATGTTCCCAACAGTTTATAGATAACACTCCATATATTACTATATGGAAGTCGGAAGCAGGTGAGAAGGCTATTTCAACAATTTATAAATCACTAATAAAGCTTTCCTCCCATGTGGCGGATGGCCTAAAGGGCAGATGGGAGAGAGATCTCTCTACACCAATAGATGAACCCACCTGAGCCAAAATCTGGCATGAGATCTGGATGACCACTTCTCTCATACCTGGAGGGAATTTGTATGGAAGGTCATGGCAGGTTTTTCCTGTTACCAGCCTTTGTTGCTCGTAGATCCCCGGGGTTGCCAGCCTCCTGCTGGAGGGGCTGTGGAACTCTGGTAACAGCCCAGCTTCACTTTTTCCTTACCTGCACAGTCATATCCCAATTCTGGGCTGCCCTATCTTTGTCAGTCTCTCAGGTATTTGACTTTCCCCGAACCCTTGATCCACAACACTTACTGTTGGGAATTTTACCAGAGGGACTACAGGGGAGGGACTCTAAATACCTATGGGCAATATGTTTAGGAGCTGCATATAAGGTAATTACGAGGAAATGGCTTCAGAGAGCTCCACCCTCTATGGACGACTGGGTCTCTACTGTGAGGTATATACAACAATTTGAGCAGATGACTTACTCCCTACAGGACAGGACGGATGCATTCATTCAGAGATGGATGAGATGGGAACTAATGCACCTCCTTACCCCAGGTGAGGCCTGAGCCCTCCATTCTCCAGTACTGAAAATACTTGAAACAAACCACTGTACTCTATATTATACCCCCTAAATTGACTCTTAGGATATAGACAATAGAAAGTTGATACCATATATATCTATGATAACTGGCCCCAGTTAGATGTTTGTGGATTTTCTTTTTATTTATTTTTTTCTTTTTAACATCCAGGTGTGACCATACCTTGGTAAAATATTCGTTTTAGAACTGTTATAGCAGTAGTAATTGATCATCCAGGAAATTATAATGATGCTGAACTATCTGTATTAACTGCTGAAATACTGTTATATGTAATCCATGTTATTGATATGCTATATGTACTTCATCTGTTCAAGACAAAGATTTCAATAAACTGAGTGTAAAAAAACAAAAACAAAACCTCTTGATGAATGGCTTACTTGGGTGGGTATAGGAATTACTTTTTGCTGGAGCCTGCAGTTCGCCAGGGCAGGTGTGGAGGAGGGTGTGCGCCTGGGATGGGAGGGGATGTCGGCATACAACATTATATGGGTGAGGGGGAGAGTAGCATACAATTTGCATCTGTTTGGCCCCCAAATGAATTGACCATTTATGTAGATTCGCCATGCAGATTTGGCCTTGTTGTCTGGTGAATAACACAAATTGTGGTCATCACTTGCACAAATTTTCTGAAACTTGCAAATTTTTTCATGTGCGATTTTCAGCAACTTTACACACCACTACAGGAGATGGACCGGCATTGGGGCTGTTGTCTGTGCTGTTGCCATTCGGGACGTTGTCACCATCCATGATGTTGCTAGCAACACCAAGGAGGGTGAAGGCACCGGACATGGAGGCGGCAACAGCCATGGTGTTGGTCCTGGGCCAGACTCCAGCACTGACAGTCATATCCTAGGTCATCCGCAACTCTGGAGTTGTTCGCAGCACCAAGGAAGGCGACGACTCTGGGAGTGACATCGAAGTCGCTGCCAAGCACAGGGTTGAGGGCAGTGCCGGCCGGGGTGGTGGTGATCTCCTCTCCGAGGCTGTCGCCGATCTTGAGCCATATGCTGGAGGCAGTGCCAACTCAGAGTTGAATGGCTGTCCATAGTTTTCCCGGAAGCCTTTGGAATGTCGCTGGTGAGGACCAAGGCCACCCTGTGGAACCTGCACAGCTCCGCTCTCCTCACCTACAGGTTTTACGTCTTCAGCACTGATTGGATCACTTGACAGATGTAGGAGAATACCCTTAAGACGAATCTGTTAGGCCCTCCCCTTGGGTGAGGCCCCTTGCGCATTTCAGCAGCCCATGCCGAGGCCTTTGAGACCAGGAGTCTCAACCCTTTCTAGCAGGGCCCCGCTGTGTTCTAGAGAGGTTGTCCTTGTTCATAGGCCCTGAGTAGCCAATAATGTGGGATCAACTCCAGGATTTTGTTAGTGCCACAGAGAAGCTGGTACAGGGAGTCTGACATGGCCTAACGAGTGGTCCGTGGAGTTTGGCGCCTTGTCTCCATCAACATGCTCCTGAGAGGATAATGCATCATCTCTCTACTTGTCTTCAGCAGCTGAATATGCCTTGTACCAGTGATTGTTGGTGGAGATGCATCAGGCGGACGACTTAAATGCTTTTGCAAGTTGTGATCCATCATTCGCGCTCTTGGGACTCCTTCAGTACTGTTACCATTCCTTCATGATTTAGCACCTTTGAGGAGGCATTCCGAGCAGTGTGGAGGCATCCCTGGCTTCTTCAAACTGGCTATCCCCAAGGACCACCTCCCAGTCCTCTACCCCTACCAAGCAGACACCCTGGGAAGTTTGCCTGGGCCACCTCCCTAACCCCTGTAGGGGGGTAGGCTGGCCTACTACCTCCAGGCCTGGCAGTCCATCACTTCAGACAGATGGGTCTTGGAGGTAGTAGGCCAGGGACTAGCCCTTGGCTTCAAACAGTTTCCAAAACTGAGAGCAAGAGCTTTCAGACCTGCCAACCCTTCAGAAGCAGCCTTGTTGGAGGCAGAGGTTTCCACTCTACTTCTGTCAAGGGCAGTGGAGCCTATGCCCCCTCAGCACAAGGGAAAGGGGTTGTTCTCCAGGTACTTCCTCGCCTTAAAGAAAAACAAGACATGGGTGGCCCATCCTAGATCTCAGATACCCGAACAAACATCTCATAAAGCCAAAGTTCAAAATGACCACTCTGGCTACAATCCTGCCTACCCTCATGCAAGGGGACTGGCTGGCATCCTTGGACCTAAAGGATGCCTACTTCCACATCCCCATCAGGCAGTCCACAGAAAATTCCTCAGATTTCTACTACCTTCAGGCCACTACCAGTTCAGGGCCATGCCTTTCGAGCTGACCTCTGTTCAAAGGGTGTTTACAAAGTGCCTAGCAGTGGTAGTGTAATGCCTAAGAAGGCAAGAGGTCTCTGTTTACCCCTACCTGGATGACTAGCTGCTGGAGGGTCAGTCCCCCGCCCCAGCTGGTAAAAGAAGCCTTAGATCTCACCCAGGATACACTTCAGTCCTAGGGTTCCTGGTGAATCTCAAAAAATCAGTCTCGACACCTGTTTAGGTTCTGGACTTCATAGGGGCAGAACTGGATACCATCCAGGCAAAGGCCTTCCTGTCTCCAGAAAGGGCACAGGCCTTCATCCAGCTTGCAGAGTCCTTCCACCTTAGAGTCCCTCGCCCAGCAAGACATTTCTTGCAACTCCTGGGACACATGGCCTCCACCACAGCAGTGGTTCTAGGGGCCAGGTTCCAGATGGAGGGACATTCAGTGTCATCTAGAAACATAGAATTTGACAGCAGATAAGGACCGCTTGGCCCACCCAGTCTGCCCATTTCCCTACCTACTGGATAAGCTGCAGATCCTAGTTAACCAGCAGCCTACTTCTTCCTACCCCCACGCACTAGAATGGCCTTATGTCTGTCCCATGCATGCTTGAATTCCACCACTGTTTTTGAATGCACAGCCTCCTCCGGAAGGCCGTTCCATGCATCCACAGCCCTCTCTGTGAAAAAATACTTCCTTAAATTACCTCTGAGCCGCCCCCCCATCTTCAGATTGTGCCCCCTTGTTCTTGCACACCTCTTTTTTTGAAAGATGCTACCCTCTTGGACTTTGTTGATTCCCTTGAGGTACTTGAACATTTCTATCTTGTCCCCCCTCTCCCTCCTTTCCTCAAGGCTATACATGTTAAGCTCCTTTAGTCTCTCTTCATATGTCTTCCAGTGCAGACCCTGCACCATTTAGTGCCCTCCTCTGGACAGCTTCCATCCTGTCTGTCTTTGCAGAGGATGGGTCTCCAGAACTGCACGCAGTACTCCAGATGGGGTCTGACCAGCTGTCTGTTGAGAGGGATAATAACTTCCTGTTTTCTACTGAGATGCCTCTCCCTATGCATCCCAGTATCCCCAGCCCTCCGTGCTGCCCTCTCACATTGCTTGCCCACCTTTAGGTCATCTGATATGACTACCCCCAGGTCCCCTTCCATTTTTGTTGTTGTTAGTATCTCACCCCCCATTGTGTACTCTTCCCCTGGGTTTTTGTTTGCCAGGTACGTTACCTTGCACTTCTTAACATTGAATCTAAGCTGCCATACATTTGACTATTCCTCTAACCTTGCCAAGTCCCTTATCATCCTTTCCACCCCACCTTGTGCATCAACTCTGATGCAGATCTTTGTGTCATCTGCAGAGACATACTTTTCCTTCCAGTCCCCCTGCAATGTCGCTTATAAAGACATTGAAGAGGACCGGTCCTAATACTGAACCCTGCGGTACCCCACTAGTAACCCCCCTTTATACAAGTGGACTCCATTTTACTATTACTCTCTGTGTCCTATTCTCCAGCCAATTCTTTATCCAGGCTGTCTTCTTGGGACCACTCCCAGGCTGGCTAACTTGTATATTAATCTTTTGTGTGGGACTGTGTCAAATGCCTTGCTAAAGTCTAGGTAGGCCATGTCCACAGCCCCTCCCTGATCTACTACTTTGGTCACCCAGTCAAAGAAATCTATCAGATTCGTCTGGCATGACCGTCCCGCTGTGAATCTATGCTGCCTAGGGTCTTGTGCCCCTCTGGCCTCTAGATACTCGACAGTTCTTTCCTTCAGAAGTGATTCCATCATTTTCCCTATCACTGAGGTTAAACTAACAGGTCTGTAGTTTCCTGCTTCTGCCTTGCTCCCACTTTTGTGAAGGGGAATCATATCTGCCCTCCTCCAGTACCACCCCATCCTCCCAGGATTTGTTAAAGAGGGTAGTCAGTGGTATCATTAGTTCTACCCTTAGTTCTTTTAGAATTCTGGGATGAATCCCATCAGGCCCCATTGCTTTGTCCACCTTCAGTTTTAAGAGTTCTTTCATAACCCTTTCTTCTGTAAATGGGCTGGTATCAACTTCTGTATCCAGAGTGTTTCTACTGTTTGTTTTAGGTACCTCCCCCTCTTCATTTGTAAATACTGAGCAAAAATATTTGTTTAGTATTTCTGCCTTTTCACAGTCTCCCTCTGCCCACCCTCCCTCTTCTTTGTTAAGCCTCACTATCCCTCCCTTGGTCTTCCTTCGCTCCCTGATGTACCTATAAAAGGTTTTATCCCCCTTCTTAACTGAGTTGGCTGTCTTTTCCTCGGTTTGGTCCTTTGCTGTTCTGACTGCCTTCCCAGCTTCCTTTTGCTTTAACTGATACAGTTCTCTGTCCTGCTCCTTCTGCGATTCCTTGTACTTCCTGAATGCTTTCTTTTTCTCTTGAACCTTCACTGCCACTTCCTTTGAGAACCATATTGGTTTCTTACATCATTTTGTTTTGTTTGTTTGCTTCACACAAAGGCTCGTTACCTCTGTGATGGCAGTTTTTATTGTTCCCCATTGTTCTTCCACCCCTCCTTCCTGGCCATTTGCTAGTGCATTCCTTAAGCACTCACCCAGTTTGGCAAAGTCAGCCCTCCTGAAGTCCAGTACTTTTGCCTTTGTATGGCTTGACTCTATTGCTGTGTTTATTGTGAACCATACTGTTCAATGGTTGCTAGTTCCCAGATGGCTACCCACTTCTACATCTGTGATCCTCTCTCCATCTCCATTTGAGAGAACCAGGTCTAAGATTGCTCCCTCTGGCGTGGGCTTCAGTACTAGTTGTCTAAGGCATGCCCCTATGAGGCATCTAGAATAACCCACTCTTGAGTGGCTGCTGCAACTGCACTCCAGTTAACATCTGGCATATTCAGATCACCCATCAGCAATATCTCCCCTTTTTCTGCCATTCTAAGTATGCTTTCTATCATTTCCTTGTCCATTTCCTCCCCGAGAAGGGGGTCGTGTACAACCCTGTGCGGATTGTGGTGCCATTGCTGTCTCAAATTTACCCACAGTGCTTCTTCTCCTCCCTGTTTTCCCTTTTGTTCTGTTGCTTTGATTCCTTCCCTTATGTAAAGAGCTACTCCTCCTCCTCTTTTACCCTCCCTGTCCCTCCTGTAGATAGTGTATCCTGGTATGGTTATGCCCAGTCATGGTTTTGTGTGTACCATGTTTCTGTGACTGCCACAATATCCAGATGTTCCTCCTCCATCAAGGCCACTAATTCAGGAAGCTTGTTACCCAGACTACGGGCATTGGTACTCATTGCTCTCCATTTTGATGGCTTTACCTTCTGTTGCAGCATCCCCACTGACCTTTCTACCTCGGTCTTTTCTCATTTAGTACCCTGTTTTGTAGGAGAGGCTGGGATTTTCCTCGGCATCAGTGCCTCCCCTTTGACTAGTTTAAAAGCTTGCCAATGAAGCATTTTAACCGATTGCTCAAAAGACTTGTTCCCTTCCTGGACAGATGCAGACCATCCTGCCAGTATAGGCTGGTGTCCTCCAGGTGGAACCCCAGTCCCAATGAAGCCAAACCCTGTGCTCCACACCATTTTTCAACCATTCATTAAACTGCATGGTGCAAATTACCCTCGCCTCCCCATGCCATTGACAGGCAGCACCTCTGAGAAGGATACTGTGTGTGCTACTTGTCTTAGGCCCTCCCAACTCTACAGAGTCCTCCTGCACTGCTCTGATCTCATGATGAGCAAAGTCATTTGTCCCTAGGTGGACAGTGACGTCCAGCTCAGACTCCCGTGCAGCTGTTCTCATGATCCTGAGGATGCACTTCCTGTCCCTCCAAGCCATGGCACCAGGCAGGCACCTTACTTCAGTTTTCCCTGCTCCCCCCAGTTCTGTCCCCCTAATAGAGTCCCCAACCAGAAGCTGCTTCCTTTCACTGTGGTGTCCTCCGATTCCTTCCTGTGGGCCTCCCTTGTGACAGTTGTCGTCAGTCTCCTCTGCGGATGCATCCATAGGGGAGCTATGCTCCCCCAGAATGGTGTATGGTTTGTGGAGTGGAACAACTGACTGGGTGTGCCTGTGTTCCACCATCCTCACCCTCCCTGAGCCCACTGTGGTCCAACTGCTGTGCTTTCCTCGCAACCTCTGAGGTAGTGGTGGTGGCTCTGGTGCTTCCTGGATGGGGAGGTTCCCTTCCTACTGTCCAGTGTGGCCTGGGGAAGGTTCCCTACTACTGTCCAGTGTGGCCTGAAGGCGGGCAACTTCCTCCCTCAGAGCAGAGAGTTGGTTGCAAATGGGCAGCATCTCAGCCTCAGAAAGACTCCCGGAAGACTGCTGCCCCACAGCCATTATATTTCACTACTCCCCACATGTTTATCTACTTTTTTTGTGTGTGTGTTTGTGTGTGTGTGATTGGTTTGTTATATAGAAATATATATACTATACAATGTGTATGCTTATATTGTCAGTGCAGTGTGCTAGAGAGGATATGACCGTGATGTGCACCTTGCACTCTTGAGGAAATGATGTCAGAACCCCAGGCATAAAGGAACTATTTCCAGGGTTGGGCCTAAACTGTGCCCTCACAAAACAATCAGCTAAAAGCTCTGACCCACCGCTACGATGAGTGCCTTCCTGTCAGTAAGATGCCCTACACAACAATTTGACAGAGAAAATACCCTGCTAATCGAACAGAGAAAAATCGAGACATCCAAGTCGGACACAGGTGGTAAACCTCCCCAGCCACAAAACAGCCTGGTGGTTTGTTAGCCACAGAGGAAAATCAAATATGCAGTTATTTCAACCCTTCTGAAGATGCTCACAAGATAAGCAGTTTTGAAAATCCCCTTCCTGAATTAAAAACTAAAATAAACACAAAGCAATACCAATGTAAAAGTAAGGAAAACTTCCCTCAGATGTAAGCAAGAGAGATTTGTTGCAGATATCTAGTCCAATATAGTATATCCCATGCAGCTTCTCAGTTGTTTCAAAGCACACCCAGTTACACAACTTGGAAGAAGATGAGCTAAGATCCTTCTGGTCCCAGAAGAAGGATTCCCTGTCCAAATTGATTCCAGTGTCTGCCATCTTACTGCAAGTTCTCCAGTGGTGGCAGGATATGGGCAACATCAGAGTGGGGGTCCCCATTCTTCAGCAGGCCCGTTCTTTGGCACTGACAACAGATGCTTCACTACTGGGCTGGGGGGGCTCACCTAGGGCAGCACACAGCCCATGGAACCTGGCTTCACCAGGAGACTATTGCATATCAGTCTACTGGAGCTCAGACCAGTTTTCCTGGCAATTCAAGCATTTGCCAAACTATTACAGGGCAAAGTGGTGCAAGTCAGGACAAATACCGCCACCATGTATTACATCAACAAGCAAGGGGGGACAAGGTCCTCACTGCTCTGTACAGAGGCCATCAGGATTTGGAGTCTGACCACCTCCCTGTACATTTCTCTGTCAGCAGTCTACTTGACAGGGAAGGGCAATGTCCTGGCAGATGCTCTCAGCAGGATCAGCCAGGTCCACCACGAATGGGCCTTTAACAGGAAGGTCCTCCTTTTCAATTTTCAGGAGGTGGGGAGTGCAAGAGATGGATCTCTTTGCAGCACCGGACAACCACCAGTTGCTCCAGTACTGCTGCAGGCCTCCTGCTTAGGGTTCAGTGCCACTGAAGGTCCTGCTTTTGGATTGGTCCAAAAGATTCCTGTATGCTTTTCCCCTGATTGCCAGGGTTCTGATTAAGCTGAGGTCTCAGCCTGCCAAATTGGGCCAGACGACCATGGTATTCAGTGCTGCTGTCTCTGTGGCCAATCTGATATGCCTCCCCAGGAGGCACAGTCTGCTGACATCCTCTCAAAGGAGGATCCTCTACCCTAATCTCTAGTCCCTATGACTCAAGGCTTGGCTCTTGAAGACTTAAGAGTATGCAGGCCTGCATCTCTGAGTGTTCTGGACATCCTGAGAGTGTCCAGGAAACCTTCCACTAGGAAAACCTACTCCTTGAAGTGGAGAAGGTTTTCCATACGGTGCTCCCAAAAAGACCTGGACCCACAGCAGACTGTGCTTCCAGTGCTCTTGGATTATCTGGTTCACCTCCAGTCACTGGGCTTACAGCCATCTACCTTGAAGGTGCATCTGGCAGCTATCTCTGCCTACCTGTCAGCAGGGAAGGGCCCTTCCCTAGCTGCACATCCCATTTTCAAGAAATTCTTTAAGTGGTTGCTCCATCTCCATCCTCCTCACATGGGGTCTGCCTCAGTCTGGGATCTCAATATATGCATAGGTCAGCTTATGCAGCCTCCCTTTGAGCCCACGTCTTCAACAGAACTCAGGTTCCTGACTTGGAAGACTGTATTCTTGGTGGCTGTTACTTCTGTTAGGAGGATCAGTGAGCCCCAGGCCTTATCAGTGGAGCCCAATTACATTGCCCCCCACAGGGACAAAATTGTTCTCCTAACCGATAGGAAGTTTCTCCCCAAAGTGGTCTCAGACTTCCATCTCAATCAGTCCATCAGACTGCCTGTGTTTTTCACAGACCATTCCTTTTCTGGTGAATGCAGGCTTTACAGTCTGGATGTAAAGAGAGCTATCAGTTATTACATGGGCAGGACAAAAGAACAGAGGAAGGACTGTTCCCAGTTGTTCCTTACCTATGGTGAGGTGCGTAAGGGCAGGCCAGCCACAAAAAGGACCATAGCCAGATGGATTGTGGCTTGCATCCAGTTCTGCTACAGCAAGCTGGGGAAAGACCCACTAGCGGGCCTGAGGGCCCATTCCACTAGATGGATTGCTGCATCAGTGGCATCCCCTTGCTGGACATCTGTAAAGCAGCCACCTGGAAGACTGTTCACACATTCACTAAGCGCTATTGCCTGGACACCCAGGCCAGAATTGATGCCAGGTTTGGCACAGCAGTGTTGAAGAGCCTATTTCCCAAGTAGGTTCTTAGTTCACCTCCAGGAGGCACTGCTTGGTAGTCTGCATTTGTCAGAATACAGCAAGACTTCATGTTTGAAGAAAAAATTACTCACCGTAGTAATGTTGTTTCTTCTAATGGAGTCTTGCTGTATTCTGACCTCCCACCCTGCCTCTCCTCCAGAACCTGGGGAAAAGGTTGGGCATCTGCACCTCAGTTATGTTTTCACCCACCAGTGGGTAGTGTATTTTTATTGGGCATCAGTGACTTGAGTCTTCTTCATGCCCCTGTTGGTTTCTGTATTTGCCCCTGGGGGTGCTTAGCTCTGGTTATAGAGTTTTTTCTTTTATATTGCATTGGTAGCTTCGTATGAATCTGATCAGTTACTAGAATATACAAAGGATAGCGGTTTGAAAACAGAGCTCGAGCTAAACGTTCTGTGCATTTTCATGGAGTTCAACTCTTGGTTCTCCGGGGCAGCTGAACCAGTCAGTCATACTGCATTTGTCAGAATACAGCAAGACTCCATTAGAAGAAACAACATTACTATGGTGAGTAATTTTTTTCTTTCACAATCTTGTTGGACATCATCACCTCTTAATCTGATCTTTACCATGTGTTTGATTTGTGAAAAAGGGGACTTGTATATTTCATATAATGTATTACCAAGCCCCAAGGGAAGAATATGATCACATATGGTTTTAATTACATTGGACGTAAAACCCATGCCAAGATACTTTTATTTGTTCTTCAAGACATACCCGAGGTAATAGATTTTCTTGAAGTAGAAATGACCATAATGTAAATTACTGTAAACTACAGTACTTGCCTAAGCAGGTGTGTTAATTATTTTTTTAATTGGTACAGTATTAAGTGGCTACATATTGCCAGAAACATACTGTAATTTACTAATTGGACACACAGTCTCTCTTCTGGTTTGACAGTCGTGCCAGCTGATTGTCAGTGTCAAAGTTAGGAGCCACGCCCGGCATTCACTATAGCCGAGCATTCGATATAACAGGGTTCATTATATTGAGAGGTTCCTGTATGATTCTTCTTTCTAAAGCCAAGGTTCTTAGAGGAAACTGTCCCAATTCTCCTCTTAGAATTTCCGCTGGTACTGACTGCTGTACTTTTAAAAGATACCAATGTATTTTTTTTTTCTATTTCTAATGATTTTATATTAGATGGGGTCCAAATTTCTGTAGCATATAAAATTCCAGCCTTAATCTTACCATTAATTACTGTAATTAATCCCAGTATGGAGGATTGTCCCAATCTCCTATGGAGTTTTTTAAATGCTATAAAAGATGATTTTAATTTTTTGTAACATGATTTTCACATGTGGCGTCTGTCACAAACGCACTCCACAGGTCAAGCCCTCTTCTCCCACAGTGCCAACCTCCAGGTGCAATAGTGTGAACAGGTAACAGACAAGGTAACCCTTTTGTCTGCTTTTGGGTCCGAATCACCTTTAGTCTCAAGTTCTTTGGGAGGGGGGGGATTCAAACTGTGAACCTTATGCTAGCATACCCACTGTACAGGCTCAGATATGTACCCTCTTCGGGGAATTGCG
Source organism: Neoceratodus forsteri (assembly GCA_016271365.2). Classification (NCBI taxonomy): domain Eukaryota; kingdom Metazoa; phylum Chordata; order Ceratodontiformes; family Ceratodontidae; genus Neoceratodus; species Neoceratodus forsteri. Next base: position 233,409,631 of record CM057458.1, read on the forward strand.
GTACAATCTTTCACCAGGGGCACCAAGCCAGGCTTCCAAAATGAACCGTTAAAACTCTATAAAAGGCCTATTCTTACCTTTTCCCAGTTTGGTAACACCATCAAGCTTTTGAACAGTTTTTCAGTCTTAACCCTCTATACGTCACATGCAAAAAAAAAAAAAAAAAAAAAGCCAAAAAACTCAGACACCCCAGGCAGTCTTTTGAAAAAAAGATATTTTACTACAAGATGATAAAAATATGAAAAATGTAAACACTGAACAATATATCAAAGAGCATACAATCACTTAAAAGAACAAGGGCAAAGTACAAAACAAAAACTCCTACCACAATATGTTTAGACTTTTTCTGTCTAATGTATTACCTCTGTAAGTGCCTTGAAAGTTAGAGAACTGTTTCTTAAGAGCCCAAAAAGATATCTCATTCCCCGGTTACAAGGATGCATTTCAACTCCATCTCTCCACCCCCTTGGTGAGTCATCTAGCTCCTCCCTTTTAGAATAGAAAAAAATACAAACATGTTGCCCTATCAGGAGGTATATTAAATAAGGTGACATCAGCAAAAATTCCACTTCCTAAATATGGCTCCTTAATTAAACATTTTCTCTTTGATCTTGAGCAGTTCTTATTCCCAAAGCATATCAAAGGGTTTTACAACTTTTAACACCATGTTGGTATAAAATGTTCTTCCTATAGGAATCATAAAACTTTACAAGCACTATATCCTGGCAGCTGGGTCAGTTCTAATTAAGACAGAAAAACAGGAGACCCTTAATTAAGTCTCTCTGGTCTTTTAATTTCCTCCTGGTTTCAGGTCACTTGTCACGGTAGCTTCACTGAAACCTGGGTGGGGGGGCACCCATAAGCACAGGCTGTCTGTCTAAATCACCTACTGTATTTTTATATTACAAATGTCATGCAACAGTCATAACCAGTTGGCCAAGCGTCACCGGGTCCATGATAAATTGTTCGCAAATCTTAATCCCAAATCATAATATGTTGTAATTACTTTGTGTTTATCAGTATAGAGAGTATATTGTTTGCTAGACCATTTCCCAAAAACTACCATGTTCATTTTTCCCATATTTATTACCAGTTTATCTTTTTTGCATAAATCCGAGAAATGGGTAACCTTTCGTTGGAGACATGAGAGAAGTCGAATTGGAACCACGTCATCTGCATAAGCTAATGAAATAACTGCGTGATGATCTGTTTTTGGTAAATTAAAGCCGGGATTGTCCAGAGACATGAGAATCAAATTTATATAAATGTTAAAAACGGAGCTATCAAACAATGCTGTCACACACCTAAATTTGCATTAATTTTGGTTGTTAAATTCCCATCATGATCATACTTGACTTTTAGCCATGTACTATCATTGTCTTATTAATATCTCTAATGGGTTTCGGGGTATGTTATAACTTTCCAGCTTTCTCCGTAGTATCTTTATGCTTATAGAATCAAATGTTCTTAAATCAATAAAACAGCTGCATAATTGTGATTTTTTTTTTATGTATTTCCATACAAGATGGTTTAAAGCAAAACAATGTTGTATAGTTGAACATTTCTCTCTAAATCCATTTTGAGTTTCAGATATCAAATTATTATTTCTAGGAGCGTGGATATGTTGTTCATCCACACTGTCTGGCATTGTCCCTTTCCCCTTTAAATCTTGCCGGAAGTCTTCAAGCTGGCTTCTCCCACCCACCCGGGTGGTAAATACCTCGGCTCTGCCCCATGACGCCAGATCTTCCTTTCCACTGGAAGATACAGGTTCCCTCGTGCTTTTTTGTAGCAATTGAGGCCCTGGAGTCAAATCAACAGTTTTCACCGCATCTTCTCGCTTTAAAACTCGTAAGAGTATACGACTCTGATCCGAACTTTTCGGACATGGAGGACAAGTCGTCCCCTGGGTTTCGCCAGTGTCCTTGTGGATAAAAAATGTCGTGAACCGACCCCTACCTCTCGTGCGTTTACTGCCTCGGTACCGTGCATGATACCGCGCAATGCACTATTTGTTCTGCCTTCCATCCCACTGTTCTGGAGGACCGTCAGGTGCGCCTGAAGCTGGGGAGACCGGAGCTTCGCAATCCACCGGTGAAATCGAAGGAGGCCAGGTGGGCAGTTTCCGCGGCTGCAGGATCCGCCGAGCAGCTCGAGCAGATGGCGGCCTTCGAGGAAGAAGCTGCCCAAGCTTCGGCCAACCGAATCTTCTTCATGCCGCTCAACTTGGGCTCCACCTTCACAGGATCCTTCCGGGAGTTGTGCCAGTCTCTCCCTACTAAGGGTGAGGCGCCCTCGGGTTCGCACTCCTCCCAATCCAAAAAGAAGGATAAGGATCAAAAACTGTCTTCTTCTAGCCAAAGAAGACGCTCCTGGGACAGAGAGCGGTCCAACTTCCAGGAGCAAGGGGTCTCGACTACGGTCGAGATCGCCTCCTCGGCTGCTGGGTTTTCAGACTTCCTGTCTGGCCAAGGCACTGAAGTCAAGGACACAGCTGACCCGGCCAAGATTTCTCTCGACCTGGTCGAGCACTTGTCGACGACTCTCTAGAGAGAACGCCTATTCTCTCCTTCCCCAACGAGGAGACCCGTCCCTCGGGTATCCCGATCGAGGGCCAGGAGCCGGAACCTCAGTTTTCACAGAGTCCGGCTTCCCCTGACCGACAGAGCCGACGCCGTCTGTCTCGATCGAGGAGTAAGTCCTCATCGGTCGGAAGATCTAAGAAGGGCCATAAACACTCCCGAAAGAGGCGCCGCCACCGTTCCTCATCCTCCTCTGATGAGGAGAGGCTTCGACGGAAACTCCGTCAACGCTATGAGGACCTTATGTGGCTGCAACTTCTAACAGGCCAGAAGCTGGCTACCCCGACAGTTCCGGCTATTACTTGGCCTCAGCCTCTTCAGCCGACACAGACTTCTTCGGCTCCTAAGGCTCCGGTCCCTTCGGTGGCCCCTGTGCGCCTTTCGGCTCGGCCAGCTACAGGCTCCTCACCAATTTTGGTGAAACCTCCACCAAAACAGCCCCTGGGAGGGGTTCCCTCTAAGGAGGACCGACAGTCTTCGGGTCTCCCCCACAGGCTGTCGATTTTGGTGACTTCTGATCGCCCTAGGCGCATTGAGGGGGATCTAGGTGGGAAGCCTTTGTATCTGGACTCCTCGGATTCGGATAATACCGGCCTTCATTCTCATGATGAGCTGTCTGTGTCAGGCTTGGAAGAAGGGCCTTCTTCCTTCCAGGGCATCCTTCGACTCATTTCAGAGTCCACAGGAATGCCTTTGCAGCCTATTCAGAATAAGGCAGATTATCCTCTTACGGATATTCTCAAGAGGGGGGATACCCCGACGGAGGCCTTTCCAGTGGCTGAAGCCATAGTTGGCCCAGCTCTGAAACTCTGGCAGCGTCCAGCCTCCTGCCCGGCTCCATCTGCCCGCATGGCCCGTAAGTACGCGGTGCCCACGGGGTCCTTGGCGGCTTTACTGAGCACCCCTCAGCGGAAAGCCTTGTTACTGCCTCAGTATTCAGGCGAATAGGCAACTCTGTGGATATAGACCGTCCACCGGACAAGGAGTCAAAACTTATGGACCACTCGGCCAGGAAGGTTTACACGGCATCATCCTTGGGCCTTCATCAGGCAAGCTCAGCAGTGATCATGGCACACTTCTCTCATGCCCTTTTGGGGTCGCTGGATGAAGTTCTTCCTCACCTCCCAGCAGACATGCGGACCACGGTCATGCAGGTCCGGGACCAGGGCCAGGCTGTTGCCAAACAGCTCCAGACAGCTCTGGACATTGGTGATTCCTGTGCCCGTTCACTAGCAGCAGTGGTAGCCTCTCGCCACAGGGCTTGGCTGAGGTTATCCTCCTTTCCGGCGGATACTCAGCACAAGCTAGCTGACGTACCCTTCCTTGGCACTGACCTCTTCGGTCTGGGAGTGGCAGGTCATCTTCATTGCATTGAGCAGTCTAATGCCACCTTATATGCCACCTCTGCTAAGGGTTCTTCAGGCAAGAACCAGCAGAAGCACAAGAAGAAGCCTTTTCGGCATTCTTCCCCTGCGGTCAGACAGCCCTCCTTTCAGGGAGGTCAGCAACAGCAGCAGGCTCAAGCTTGGCACCCTAGTCTCAAGCAAGGTCTCCAGCAGCCCCGCAAAGGAGGCCAAGGTGCTGGTCCAGGTGCCTCTTCCTCCTCTAAGCCTGCACAGTGACGGGTCGGGGGTGGCCTCCCCCGCACCCGTCACGCCAGTTCTGGGTCCTCCCGTGGGGGGCCGGCACCGCCACTTTATTTCCGCCTGGTCCGGTATCACTTTGGACAGGTGGGTTCTGGAAGTGGTCGGGCAGGGTCTGCCCCTAGAGTTTGAGCAGTACCCTCCCAGCTGAGCCCGTGCCCCACGGGAGGAAAGGATCTCAGTTGACACCCATTCTGCCCTTCGGGATGACATTGCGCAACTCCTCCTCAAGGCGGCGGTTGCCGCAGTGCTGGATCCTCTTTCAGACCCAGGCTTCGTCTCCAGGTATTTCCTGGTGCCTAAACAGACGGAGGGTTGGCGCCCCATTCTAGATCTTCATGACCTGAATCGGTATCTCAGGTCTCGCACCTTCTGGATGGTAACTCTGAACCAGATCATACCATCCCTGGAGCGAAACATGTGGTTCTGTACACTGGATCTTCAGGACGCTTTTTACCATGTCCCAATCCGTCCGTCCCATCAGCGATTCCTCCGCTTCAGGGTTGAAGGGACCCTGTACGAGTTCAGAGCCATGCCGTTCGGCCTGTCATCGGCCCCAAGGGTCTTCACCAAATGCATCGCAGTGGTGGCAGCCCATCTACGCGTCCAAGGGTCTCGTGATTCCCCTATCTAGACGACTCGCTCTGGCGGTTCCTCCCTTCAGGAGGTGGAGAGGTCAGGGACCTGACCCTCTGAACCTGCTCTCACTTGGGCCTTCTGATCAACAAGGCCAAATCAGAACTCGTACCTTCTCAGGTGATGGGCTTCATCGGGGCAGAGCTCGACTCCTGTCAAGCCTGAGCACGGCTTCCGGCGGACAGGGCAGAGGTTCTTTCATCCTTTGCCCAATCATTTCGGGTTGGGCACTTGCGCCCTGCCCAGGACTTCCTGCGCCTCCTGGGTTACATGGCGGCGTGCACTTCAGTGGTCCACTGGGCCAGACTGCACATGCGCCCCCTTCAATGGGAGCTAGCTGCCCAGTGGTCTCAGCATCAGGGTCTCTTCGACCAGCTGATCAGTCACTCAGAGGATGTGGGACGCTCTCCAATGGTGGACCGTTCCGAGTCATTTGGAGCCTACATGGGGGACAACAGAGCCCATGGGTTCTGGACCCCCGAGGAGTCCCGATGCCACGTCAGCCTGCTGGAGCTCAGAGCAGTCAGACTGGCCCTGTCAGCTTTCACTCCTCAGCTCCGGGGTCAAGTGGTTCAAGTCCAGACGGACAATACCATGACCATGTATTACCTCAACAAACAGGGCGGCACGCGCTCCTGTCTGCTGTGCAAGGAGGCGCTCCAGATCTGGACCTTCGTCAGCCGGCTGGAGGTGGATCTCCTAGCCATCCATGTGGCAGGAGTCACGAACCAACTGGCGGATGCTTTCAGCCGCATAGGCCAGACATCCCACGAGTGGTCTCTCCATCCAGAGGTAGCTTACAGCCTGTTCTCCCATTGGGGCAAACGGTGGTGGACCTGTTTGCCTCCAGAGAGAACACCAAGCTGAGGCTGTACCGTGCCGGCCCCCCTCAGCAGGGTTCGCTGCAGGGTGATGCCTTTTTTGAGGCCGTGGACCCCAGGCCTCTTCTACGCCTTCCCTCCATTTCCTTGATCCACAAGGTGTTACTCAAGGTGAGGAGGGACATGGTGAAGGTGATTCTGGTAGCCCCAGATTGGTCACGCCAGTTCTGGTATCCAGATCTCCTCAGCCTCAGCTGCAGGGCCTCGGAGCGGCTGTGTACACGCCCGGACCTGATATCGTTGAACCAGGGGAAGGTGTTTCATCCGGACCTTCAATCCCTGCACCTCACAGCCTGGTTCCTGAGCGGCTGGAGTTCCAGGCTTTGGTTCTTTCTGAGGATGTCTACACCGTGGTGGAAGCATCTCGAAAAGAATCAACCAGGAAATGTTATGCCTTCAAATGGAAAATATTTTCCATTTGGTGTCAGGGAAAGAGCCTGGACCCCTTATCCTGCTCTGTGGCTAACATTCTAGACTACCTTTGGTCCCTCTCCAAAGGGGGCCTTTGGTCATCAACCCTTAGGGTGCACCTGGCAGCCATCTCTGTTTACCGGGCACGGGCCGATCAGCCGACGGCCCAGGAGACTGTGATCGGGCGCTTTTCAAAGGCCTGGATCACATATCCTCTCCGGTCGTGAACCTCCACCTCCGTGGGATCTCTTGCTGGTTTTGGCAAAGCTCATGGGCAAGCCATTTGAACCCATGCACAAGTGTGAGCTTTCACACTTGTCGTGGAAGACTGCCTTCCTGGTGGCTATCACGTCAGCCAGAAAGACAGGGGAGCGCCAGGCGCTTTCGGTGGACTCCCCTTATCTGGTCTTTCACAGGGACAAAGTTGTCCTGCGCCCCCACCTGAAATTCCTTCCAAAGGTGGTGTCAGAGTTTCACCTCAACCAGGTGTTGACTTTGCTGGTATACTACCCTAACTACACCTCGGATGCTGAGTACAGGCTCCATACTCTGGACCTCAGGCGTGCTCTCTCCTACTATAAGGAGAGGATGGCGGAAATTCGGGGAGACGTTCGCCAGCTGTTTGTCACCTACGCTGAAGCCGCTTCTGGCAGACCTGCAGCCAAGCGGACTATTGCAAGATGGATTACATCATGCATAAGTCTGTGTTATGAATTGGCGGGCAAAGAGCCTCCCAAGGGGATAAGGGCTCATTCTACCCGCCATACTGCTGCTTCGGTGGCTGCTTCCAGGGACATCCCTATCCAGGAAATCTGTCGGGCTGCTACTTGGAAGTCAGCAAACACCTTCATTACCCATTACCGCATTGACCTTGAGTCACGACGTGATGCTGGTTTTGGGGCCTTGGTTCTCCAATCTCTGTTTCCTAAGTAGGGGGTGTGCACCTTGCCTCCCTCCTCCCGGAGATCTGCTAGGAGTCTGCCAGACAGTGTGGATGAACAGCATATCCACGCTCCTAGAAAAACAGGTTACTCACCTGTAACAGTAGTTCTAGGAGTGGTATATGCTGTTCATCCACACGCACCCACCCGTCCTCCCCGGCTTAAGGTGCACAACCTGGCTTCCAGCGGGCTAGATCTGGCGTCATGGGGCGGAGCCGAGGCATTTACCACCCAGTTGGGTGGGAGGAGCCAGCTTGAAGACTTCCAGCAAGATTTAAAGGGGAAAGGGACAATGCCAGACAGTGTGGATGAACAACATATACCACTCCTAGAACTACTGTTACAGGTGAGTAACCTGTTTTTTCTGCCCACTGTTGTAATCGATCCAAGATGATTTGGCAGAAGATCTTTTGTGAGGCATCAAGAAGGCTTAATGGCCTGTACATGGCTGGGTCATTAATATTTCCCTTTTTAAAAATGGGACAAACTATACTCCCCTTCCACGAATCGGGAAAACATTCCTCTTGTATGCAGTGATTGTAAAATGTATATAGGACAGGAATCCACCAGTGGTTGAATGTTTTATGTGTATCTGCCAGGACTCCATCAGGACCTGGAGCTTTATTTATTTTTTATTTTTATTTAGTTTTTGTTGACCGGGTAAGTGCACTAGACAAATTCTGTCTATTTTCAGGCACGACCCGGGGGAGGGGGATACAGATGAACGCCAACTAACTTTGAACCAGATTAAGCTGTTGGTGGTATTTTAGTGAATGGATGGGATTATTGAATATTTTATCAAGAGCCTTTCTTATTTCTGCCTTGCTTATGTAAAATGGTCTGGGATAACCTCCTATACTATCGTTTTCAATAATAAGCTGCCTATTATATTCCTCTTGAAAAATATAACTTTCTAAAATTAGCTTCCCAATTTAATGAGGTTATGGCTGCCTCAATCTTATTTGCAGATTTATAACCTTTACTTACCAAAGTTCAAAATTGTTTGATGATATTCTTTATTATTGCTTTCCTTAATTTTTTTCCCACATGACTACGTGATATTTTAATTCTTCAGTTTCTGGTACATTTTTATAGTCTTTCCTTGCTTTGTTCAATATCTTATTCATGTCTTTTGATCCTATTTTTTCCTCTGACAAATTAAATCATTTAATTTTCTCTCTGCTTTGTTACAGTTGTAGTTAAACCAAGTATTATTCCCTTTTTTCTTTATACAATCAAGTCGAATAAAAGAGAGGTTTTATATAAAGATGTATGTTATTCCATGCTCCTGTAATCTCTATATAATTTGTCTGACAAATTATTTTTGAGATTTAATAAGTATGCCACATTTAATATTGAATTTCGTGATTTCAGTTCCCTGCCAACATATTCTTTTGATGTTAATTGTCTCTAATTCTTGTATATCTCGAAAACCATTTTAATTCTATAGGATAACCCCAGTCCCATGTTGTCAAAACTGGTAAGTGAGCCAATTCTGTTCTTATTTGGATTTCTAAATCCAGTATGGCAACTGAAGCATCCATATTACCCCATACAAAATCTATGCAAGATGAACCTAGCAGGCTTATATAAGTATAATCACCCTCTGTATATAATTTTGTTCTACCATTATAGAGACAGAAGTTTTGTCTATTCATAATTTCTGATGGCGATTTCCGACTTTGGTTGCTTATGTTATCACGTGATTTCCATATAGAAGAAAGGTTTTTATTAATTACATTTATTCCTTTTAAGTAATCACAACTAATATATTCCTTTAAATTAATTTGGGAACCTCTAGTACTAAAATCGCCTTGTAGTAGTATTATTGAAAATTGTTCATAAGTGTCTGTTATTTGCTCTAACATCAATTTGTACAATGTCCAGTAGTCTTCTCTATAGGTTTTCCTTTTTGGTGAGATATAGATATTGACTAGAATAAGCTTTAATCTATCATTTGTAATTTTAAGGACTTGACAGTTCTCTAAATGAACCTTTATTTTAACAACCGTACAGTTTAACGCTGTTTTAATAAAGGTAACCAGTCCTGCCATAGGTCTCCCTTTTTTATTCTGTTTTATGGCTGAAATAACAAAACTGGAATACATCTAGAAAACAAAGTAGAAACTGAAACCTTATGGATACGTTTAAACTTCAATGTGAAGAAAACTTATACACTTGAACTATTTTATAGACCCCAAAATATGAAAGTTGATGTTCACTCTATACTTTTAGAGGAAATACACAGCTGCAGAATTAGGATCACTGATACTAACAGGTGACTTTAACCTGGGGGACATAAATTGACAAGATAACACCGCTAGTCTTAGGGATAGTATGACCTTTCTTCAAACCTGTAATGAGCATAATCTACATCAGCATGTTAAAAAAAACAATCCGTGATAAAAAAATATTCTAGATCTAATCTTAATATCAGAGTGTGTGAATATTACAAACTGCATGGTGACGTCCCCATTAGGAGACAGCGATTATAACAGTGTAACATTTAATGTACAACACTTAGAAGATAAACTGCAGGGTCTTACCGAGATTTTTCTGTACAAAACTGCAAATGCAATGATGATAAACAACATTAGTACAATTGATTGGCACAACTTATGTAAAGATAAGAGTGGAGAAGAAATCTGGTTAATTAAGGAAATATTATTGAACACATGCATTAAACGTTTAAAAAGAATAAAAAAAATAAAGGGTTAAAACCAAAATGGATGAATAGGAACATTATTAAATTGATTAAGCAAAAAAAAGTGCATATGCACTATATAGAAATAATAAAACAGGTTTTAACTGGACTAAATTTTAAGACAAAACAGAAATTGTGTAAAAACGCTATAAATAAGTCCAAAAAAAGGCATGGAATTAAGATTAGCACAGACAGCAAACAAAGGAAATAGCAAACAGTTCTAGACATATATAAATTTGTTAAAAAATTCTACTAATGGGTTAACTGCAATAATTGATAAAAATTAGTATGTGAACCAATACAAGTGGCAGAGTTTAAGTATTTTTGTTCAGTTTACACTGATTTTAGTAGCCAAGGGCATGTACAGTTAGGGTCTAAAAAAGCACCAACCTGTGACAAAAAAAGATATAGTAAAATTTCCTGGTTTGGATAATATTACTCCTCAAATGCTTTTGATAGCAAAAAATACTATCTATCATCCCTTGAAGATATCGTTTAACAAATTGTTGGAAACCGAAGTACCAGCAGACTGGAAAAATGCTAAAATAACTCCAATACATAAAAAATGCCCCAAAAATAATATAAAACAATTCAGGCCCATTAGCCTGACATCTGTTTCAGGCAAAATATTTGAGTGAATTATAAAGGACAAAAAAATGAACACATTAAAACACATGACATGGCAGATATTACACAACTTGGATTTACAACAGGTCGTTCGTGTCTTACAAACTTGATTTGTTTTTATGGCTCAGTTAGTAAACATTTAGACAGGGGAACAGCAGTGGACATTATACTGTTGGACTTCTCTAGAACATTCAATACCGTCCCACACTGGGCTATAACTCATAAACTAAAAACATTTAAAATTGATCCATATTTAATGTGCTGGATAGGAAATTGGTTGGTCAGCAGGACACAGAGGGTGTCCATGAATGGAGTCCTGTCTGGGACAGGGAGGGTGACTAGTGGGGTTCCGCAGGGCTCTGTTTTGGGCCCTGTGCCGTTCCAGTTGTTTATTGCAGACCTTGGGGGTGGTCTACAAAACAGACTAAGTATGCAGATTATACCAAGTTGGGAGGACCTTGTGAAACTAATGATGATATTGATTCCATTCAGCATGACCTAGATCTAATTCACTGGACAAACGAATTGGGTATGACATTTAATACCGACAAGTGTTGTGTAATTCACTTAAGGAAAAAGAATAAACCTGTTCAGTATATACCAAGTAATTCTATATTAAATCACTCGATAGGTGACAGAGATTTAGGGGTTTTTATAGATAGTAAATTAGATTTTAGTACACAATGCACAAATGTGGAGGCAGTATAGCACAGTGGTTTAAGGCTCTGAGCTGTAAATCTGGAGACCTGGGTTTGAATCTCACAGCCCCCACTTGCATACTGTGACCCTGAGCAAGTCACTTAACTTCCCTGTGCTCCCAGGCTGCACCAGTAAGCAAACTTTCAGCTTAGTGTGCCACTCCTGGTTAAATAGTTGGATAAAAAAAAAATGTAATTTCTAAAGCTAACAGGGTGGCTGGAGCAATCCGTAGAAAGAAGAGTAGTAGGCGAGCAGAGGTATTATTGCCTTTCTATAGATCATACGTGAGACCCCAGTTGGACTTCTGTTGTCAGGTTTGGAACCCATATAAAAGAGGGGACATTATAAGGTTAGAAAGAGTACAGCGTGGTATGACCAAAATAATAAATGTAAAAACTTTTACATATAAAGAAAGAATCGATAGATTGGGTCTATACACCTTGGAGGAGAGAAGAATACAAGGGAATTTAATTTTATATTTTGACATTAAGAACATTACACCTTTCTTTTATTAACAGCATGAAGAATCAATACTCAATAATAGGACCCTTTAAAGATAAGAATGGTGAAATGCCTAATGAACAAGAGTTAGTAAACATACAAAATAATTACTTTTGTTCAGTTTTTAATCCTGGAAATGCACCCTTTATTTTTGATAACTTGACATCTTTAGCTGGAAATATTAAAATAACACCTGCAGAGGTAAAGAGCAGACTGAGTAAATTAGACATCAACAAATCTCCAGGCCCAGATAACATTCATCCCAGAATTTTACAAGAACTTGCTGACCACTTGGCGGATCCACTGAGTTTTCTGTATCAAACATCCCTGGACAGTGGTGAGGTTCCTCAAGCTTGGAGGAATGCTTTGGTCGTCCCTCTCCACCAAAAAGGCTCTAGATCTGAGCCAGCCAATTTTAGGCCCATTAGCTTGACATCACTATTGGGTAAAGTTATGGAGGGTATTTTAAAGGATATTATAGTTGATTATATAACAGCAAATAATTTATCTGATCCTGCGCAACATGGTTTTATTAAGTCTAGATCATGTCAAACTAACTTATTATCCTTTTATGAAAATGTCAGCACAGAATTGGATAATGGCAAACCTGTGGATGTAGTTTTCAAGGATTTTGCCAAGGCTTTTGACATGCTGCCCCATGAGGAATTAATACAAATTTTGATTAAAGTAGGAATTTATAGTAACATCGTAAAATGGATAGCTAAATTGTTGACTGGTAGGAGGCCAAGAGTGGTGGTCAGGGGTGTGATGTCAGATTGGTCCGCGATCACCAGCGGGGTACCACAGGGTTCGGTATTGGGTCCTTGTCTTTTTAATATCTATATTTCTTCTCTACAACTCAATAGTCCTTTATATATGGATTTCTAAGTTTGCTGACGATTGTAGACTGGGTACAACTGTGACTTCTATAACCGAGGCACTTTCTTTACAACAGGCCATAAACGAAGTTTGAGTGGACCAAAGTTAGTAAATTGGAACTCAACATCTCTAAATGCAAAATTATGCATTTGGGTCGGAATAACAGCAAACGTATCTATTGCATCGGGAACAACATTTTGGTATCAACATCTGAAGAGAGAGATTTGGGTATTAGTTATTTCAGATTTAAAGTTTAGTTCACACTGTAAACAACAGGTTAAAAGAGCAAACCAGAATTTTAATTGCATCTTGAGACATTTCTAGTAGACATGAGAACATTATGATGCCATTGTATGGAGCCCTGATGAGACCGCACCTGGAGTATTGCGTCCAGCTGTGGTCCCCCAGTATAGGGACGATATTGTGAGAATGGAGAGTGTACAGCGCAGAGCAACAAGATCAGAGTCTGGACTAAAAGACCTGTCCTATAAGGAGAGATTAACTAAACTCAACGTATATTCGTTACACTATAGAAGATTAAGGGGAGACCTCTGTATGTTTAGAATATCTCAGGATACTACATTAAGGGAAGATCTTAAAATGTCCTATAGAACAGGATGGTCTAGTGCTAGAAAGCATACTGTGCAACTCGATCTGCCTAAATGGAATACTAATTTAAGGAAGCACTGGTTCACTGTAAGAGTGGTGTCAGCATGAACGGCTTGCCAGAAAATGTGGTGGGCAGTTCTGATATGGACATTTTTAAGGCTAGATTAGATAACACGCTGTATGATAAGACTGCTACGTTTTAACATTAGAATATGGCGAGCACTATGGACGAAAGTCCCGCAGCTTGAATTGACTTATGAAACTTCTGAAACACTTAAAGGGGAATTGGGTATTAAACAAAATCAAGCCTTACATACAAGAGGTCACTCACTACAAGTACTGGGTAATAGATTTAATACAAATAAAAGGAAGTTTTTCTTTACTGAGACAGTGGTGAACTTGTGGAACAGTTTACCAGAAAGTTTGGTATAGAGTGGTAATAGACACATTTTTAAACGAGGTCTTGATAACCTTATTCAAAATGGTATTAAATTACATTACTATTAAAAAACATAGGAGCACCTATGGGCTAACATCTTTTTTAGCTCCTCACCCAGTAGTGACAACCCGATAATAATGGGGGGTTATTCGCCATTATCCAAGTCTCTTGAAGACATAATATGTCTATTTTCATAAGGAACTATTTAAGTTACTAATCTGAAAACTTTGAGATCAGGTCCCGCGTCGCTGATCTGATCCTCTTTCTGCCCGGGTTTGCTCTTGAACCACCGGAAAGCCGCTGGCTCTGCCCCGGGGGGTAATCCAGGGGTGCTTGGGGGAGGCAGGAGGCTGGGGAGGGTGATCTGTAGCAGCGGCGGGATTGGGTGACCGACCGATCAAGGGAGGTCGTTCAGATTAGCCAAAAAAAAAAAAATCTCCTCCTGTATCTTGTTTTTCTACAGGCAGGTGCAGTGAGACTTGCTATGCCCGTTACTGTTACACCAGCTGGGGCATGGGAGACGCATTAGCCCATCTTAGGTCTGTTTAAACTCCTGACATTTGCAGGGCTGCTACCTGGCACAGGATTCATACTTTTACATAGTATTACAACAGAGATCTGGGTTATTGGGGTTGGCTGGGCTGTCCTGCAAGGCCTGCTGCCCTGAGGGGTTGATCCACTGTTTTACTGGCAACTTGGGTTGGTACTGCTTGATGATCATCTAGTGTGTTATAACTCTGTGGTGGTACTCTTGAAAAAGATCAGTACATTACTTACCAGTAACAGTAGACCTTTGGCAGAGACTCTACAAGTTATACTTTCGCCCTCTGGTGTGGCAGACCTCTGCTTTCAGCTACTTGATGAGTAAGTAACTGCATAGAAAGTATGCTGTGTGGTGCTCAGTGTTTGCCCCCCCCCCCCAAACTTTCTGTTCATAATTGGGGGGGGGGGGAGGAGACTGTCGCAGTCCTGCTGTTGGTTGATGTTTAAAGCAGTAGTGCATGACAGCAGTGAAAATGTTGACCTGTACTCTTTTATTCTATTTTAGATTGCTCCTTATTTCATGACTTGTACGAGACCCTTCTTTCTCCAGTATGTCTGCTTTAGTACTTTTTTCACATTTGAAATAATAAAAGTGCCTCTTTAATATGGCTTACACTGCCGGCCCAGTGGCACTGAGGGTTGAGGCGCTGGATGCCACACCTTGCACCATGCCAATGAGCCGGGGTTGGGAGATGGATTTAGCAGCCGCCAGACAGCTCTCCACTCCCAGGTAGGGACCCAGTCGCGACCACTGCAAGACTGCCCCCAGGTGGAGGCCCAATGGTAGTGCATTTGGGAACCGCTAGAGTAGGGAGGGTGCCATGGATCGCTGCATGCATGTGCCTCCACACGTGCCCGAGCAACCACTGCAAGGGGTGAGGAGAAAATGTGGAAAACTGGTCCTGATGCTGATAGTTTGCAGTCCATTGTATCTCTGTGGAGAGTCTCTCAAGGACCTACTGTTACTGGTAAGTAAGCCTTTTCACTTATAATATGCATAAAAAGTAATGAATCACAGTGCCCACTGCGCACAAGTGAAGCATGAGGTACAGCCGAGGGCTTATGCAGCCAGGGCAGTATGTTAATCCAGCACAATGCCGATCCCAGGACAGTGTTACTATGCACAACATGACCCAAAAGCACAACAGAAGATTACCGGAATGTGGCTTACACCGAAGCAGCCTACACTCAAGCATTGGTATAACGTGGTTGATTCTATTGACCATTTGAAGTACCTAACTTATCAATTTAGTAACCACCTACCTATAGTTGATGAAATATCGCATAGATGGATATTTAGTAAATTAGATATAGATCCAGTGGGGGTTTTTTGTATTTTTATTTTTATATGTAGATATACATATAACATTTCCATGTTTAGGACAAGCCATATACAATAAATAACCATTTGAAGAATACACACGTCTTACTTCGAGAGGGTTCCTTCAGTAGGTCATCACATATAGGACTGGTGCCACCCGGCATCAGGCTGCACGGCAGACTTTTCTAGCAATCCCTGACGGGGGACCGCCCCCCCAATGTCAGCGTGACTGTATATACTAGGCGGTCCCCACGCCCACCCTCCAGTTCTTTCCCACCATCGCCTCGTGTCAGTCGCATTGCAGACTTCCATATAGCGATCATCGTGAAAATGTCTTGTCGGAGTTTCCTTCTCTAATTTCTCCATTCTTTTTCAATTTATTGATTTCTTCACCCAAGATGAAGTGCTCGTCTTGTGGCACGCAGATCCCGCACAAAGACTGTCACCTGAAGTGCCGTCCTCTGTTTAGGCCCGGACCATCCTGTTTCCTCCTGCCCTGAGCGCCAGACCTTTAATCAGGCCACAAAGAAGAGGAGACAGCAGGCTTTGGAGGTCCATCTTCTAAAAGTCTGCCTAGCTTCCTTTAAGAAAAAGATGGACTGACTTAGAGTCCTCATCTAAAAAATCTTCTCCTGCCAAAGCCTTACTTGGACGACTGGCTGATTTCATCCCCATCCAGGGATTCTTTACTGGAGGCTCTCACCTTTACCCTGGACCTCTTCAGCAGACTAGGGATCACAATCAGTGTTCCCAAGTCATCCCTTATCCCTGCTCAGAGACTTCGGTTCATTGGGGCAGTCCTGGATACGGTCCAGTGCAGAGCCTTTCTTCCTCCAGGCAGGGTGGAGACCCTTCACTGTCAGGCCTCCAAAGTGGCCACCCTCAGGACCATCCCAAGCAAGCTCAGAGGGATCGCGAGGGCTAGGAGAAGGAGCCCTCCCCAACCGGAGCCACTAATGACAACCCCCCCCAGCAAGCTCAGAGGGGTCGCGAGGGCTAGGAGGAGCCCTCCCCAACTGGAGCCACGAACGCCAATCCCCCTTCCCAAAGCAAGCTCAGAGGGGTCGCAAGGGCTAGAAGGAGCCCTCCCCAACCGGAGCCACTTAACGCCAATCTTCCTTCCCCAAAAGCAAGCCTCAGAGGGCTCGTAAGGGCTAGGAGAAGGAGCCTTCCAACTGGGAGCCATGTTTCAACGCCTCACCCCCAAAAGCAAGGTATGGTTCATCAGCAGCAGCAGCAGCAGCAGCATTCCAGAAAGCGCTTTGGCGCCAAGAATTCAGTTTAAAAAAACTGACTTTTCCCTCTATCAACTTAAATGTCGGCCAAGACAAACAGATAGTTTTTCGCTGCTGATTTATTTATTTCCTGTAACCATAGCTTTGTTCTGCCGAATTAATTTACTTTAACCATCCTATGCCTGCAGCAGCTCATTTATGTTTGCCTTTAAATACAGTTCAGCTGCAAGTGCTTATTTTACTATCTGTGCCAGGATTAATGCTACTTTAAGTGCAGTTCCCCCTGCAACAACTTTATTTACTATCTCTGTGAGCATCAGATCATATTGTTTGTTTGCATTAAGTGCACGTGTAGTGATAATTAAGATTATTCAAGCACACTCCATGAGCAGGGCAATCTGATTTTGAAATCCTTGTCCCATCTACCCGGCAAAGCGCTTACCTTATTGTTGCTCCTCCTCCACAGCCTGTATTTAAATTCTCGCCTCTCTCTCCTTACACAGCTCAGAGGGATCGCGAGGGCTAGGAGAAGGAGCCCTCCCCAGCCGGAGCTACGAACGCCACCCCCCCCCCCCAAAGCAAGGTACGGTTCACTCTGAGCACCAGTAGCATTCCGAGAGAGCGCGGCCCTGCCAACACTCCGCGCCGGCTCCCCACCACAGCCCTTGGTGAGCATTGAGCTATATAGTGATCACCACGTGACAAAATAAAAAACCTATCAGCCCACTTTACCATTTGCAGCTTATCTGCTGCAACCACTAGCGTCCGCTAAACTTTCTTCACTCATTCAGCCACAATGTTGTCTGTGTGTAACGTTATTTTGCGTGCTCTTTCCACTAGTCTCCCTCCCCACAGCTATCTACCCGCAACAGCAACTAATTCCCCCTCCTGCCCCCCCCCAGCACAACTCTCCTGACCCGTTGTACTGCCAACGCCCCTCATCAGTTGCCCTCTGACCAATTGCACACCTGGGATATTAGTGCTACCATTCTGCCACCCTCCTTTCACTCAGGGCAAATGGTCCTCTGTTTGACAGCACCATGCAGCATTCCGCCAAGCCCTCATTTACCCACCCCCTCCACTTCCAAAATCTTACTGGTACAGATACAAACAATTTATTATGCTGCTCCTCCTCCTCCTGGCAGGGGATATCTAATCCAACCCAGGACCCATCACTCCCAACGCCTCCAGTCCACTTCCTCTCCCCAGAGGCCTTAGACTCCTGCACCTCAACATCTGCAGCATACAAAAGAAAATCACCACGCTGCAACCTATTGTCCTTTCACTATGTCCAGATGTCCTAATCGTAACAGAGACCTGACTAAAACCCCACCACACAGACTCTGAGTTCTCCATCCTTGGCTCCTCGAGTATTAGGCACGATCAACAGGGCAAGAAAAAAAAAAGGTGGTGGCATTGCTATGTTTATCTCTACCAAGTTACAGTGCACCTTGGTTCAAACCCCCACACTCTTGCCAGAAATAGACTCACTACTAATTAAACTATCACTCCCTTTCTCCAACCCAGTATATGTTGCCGCTCCATTGTGCCCTGGGACCCCCGCCTAACGCCATAGACCATTTGACACCTTAAAGTCATCTGCTCCAATGGAGAGCTCCACATCCAAGGCGACTTCAATTTCAACTGGCTTGCAAAAGACAGTGCCAAGCTGAGAACCAAAATAAATGCTCTAAACCTCACCCAGCTACTCTCTCACCCCTCCCGCCTAAACCATAAAATGCAGAACCACTTCTTCCTGGACTGGGCACTTACCACCCACCCACACAGGATTATTAATGCTGGTCTTCTCCCAGACTCACTAAGTGACCACCACATGACCTACAGGGTTAGGAAAGTGCACGGGCCCTCAGCACCCCCCCAAAAGGACACTGCTCACAAGGTCATATAGGGCTCTAGATTTAGCATCGCTACTGCACGACCTAGCTCACATAGACTGGTCCTTCATCCCGCAGGTGCTCTCTATTGACTCCGCACTCGAATCCTTCAAGGCCAGATTCCTTACAGTGTGGGACTCCCATGCCCCCTGAGAAAAAATAGGGTCAGAGGTGCCCACCTCCCTTGGTCTCTGGCACCATCATTAGTCATTGCCACTCCAGGGACCAGGCATGGAAAACTCACAAGAAAACCGGCACCAAATTGTCCCTCCAAAGCTACTGTGCCCTTCGCAACTCCTGCACCAAACTTGTACGTCAAGCCAAAAATAGCTACTTTCTTGACGGCTTTCAACGCAAATCTGAACCACCCAACAAACTTCTGGAAAACTATCAAGTCCCTCCTCTCTCTCTCTCCCCCCCCCCAGTCCAACCACTGACTCCGACCCTAACCATCCAGGGTGCTACAATTCATGACCCTGGTGAAGTTGCCACTGCATTTAATACCTTCTTCACCAGCTGTGCGGACTCCCTGCTAGCTGCTCCCCAGAACCAACCCACATCGAGTACATATCCGGTTCTGGAGCCATCCAGTCAAGCCTTCAGTTTCTCTCTTCGTCCAGTTTCCTTGACTGAAGTACTACAGTTACTGAGGGCCCTTAACCCAAACAAAGGTCGATGCCCCACAGGCCTGGATGCAAAAATGCTATACACTTGTCTGCCCCCGCCATAGCCGCCCCACTGGCAGACCTTTTCAACCTCTCCTTCTCACTTGCCATAATACCAGCCGAATGGAAGCAAGCAACTGTCATCCCCCTCCACAAAGGTGGAGACCCCTCATCGCCGGGTAACTACCACCCGATCTCTCTCCTACGTATCCTGGCCAAACTGCAGGAACGTCTAGTTCTTGCCCAACTCACCTCCTATCTAGACACATCCTCCTTCTTCACCCCCTACCAATCAGGCTTCTGAATCACACTCTATCACCTCCCTCCTAAGGCTCACCAATGACATACTCACCGGCATGGACAAAGGGCTCATCACCTCAGCCATTTTTATCAACTTAGCCAAAGCGTTCGACACCGTCTCCCACTCATTGCTTCTATCCAAGCTAAAAGTTGCTGGTCTCTCCGACTCTGTCTCCGGCTGGTTTCATGCCTACCTGGTAGGTAGACGCCAATATGTAAAAATCTGCACCCGCTGCTCTAGTCCTCAGCCAGTCACTGCTGGAGTCCCCCAAGGTTCAGTCCTGGGACCGCTACTCTTCTCCATATTCCTAAACGATCTCCCATCAGTCTGCCAAAATTCATCCATCCACATGTATGCAGACGACACAGTTCTGTATGCTGCAGGCCCTTCCCCTGGGGAATTGGCCGACGTACTCCAGAAGGATTTCAATGCAGTCCAGCACTGGTTCCGTTCCAACCAGCTATGCCTAAACTCAAAGAAAACCGTCTCACTAACCTTCGGATTACAGGCAGGACTCTCCCGCTTAGCTGCTTGCCCCTCATTCCAATCCTTGGATGGGTCCCCTCTGGACTTCTGCACCTCTTTCAGATACCTAGGTGTCTGGCTTGACCAACACCTAGATTTCTCCACACACATTGACTCCATCAACAAGAAACTGCTCCCTAAACTTGGTGCCTTATACCGCAACAAGGGTAGTATCCCTACACCGACACGGAAGAAAATTGTTCTCAAGATGATTTTCCCATTATTTGACTTTGGTGATGTAGGCTATGGCATTGCTCCCCCCTCCTCCCTAGCCAGCTTGGATACACTGTTCCACTCCTTCTACTGATTCATTCTGGACTGTCCAAAATTGACTCACCACTGTGACCGTTACAGCTCCCTAGCCCTGCCCTCTCTCCAGGCATGCAGACAGATTCACTCTGTAAGGACTGCCGACAAATTCTGGTCTCATTCCCTTCCCCCATACCTCTCATCTGCTTTCTCAGCACAGCCTATACCAACCTACTCACTCAGAAGTACAGACTCCAGGCTCCTCCATGTCCCTTTCATAGGCTAGTCTAAAGGTCATTCTGCCTTCCAATGCCACATACCAAAACTGTGGAATGCGTTGCCGGCTACAATCAGACACACCACAAGCTCCCAGCACCTCAGTCACCTCCTCAGCACCCACTTCACCACCAGCTGTATGTGTTTCTAGTCTGTATTTCAACTGCGGCATTTACCCCCAAAGCCGTATAATGTGTACGCCTAGCCAGCCAGCCAGTCTCTTAGCCGTCCCACCCCGAGCACCCTATTCTCTTCAGCCTAATACGGGTATCTCAAGTGTAACCCCTCATGAATTGTATTACTGTGCTTCTATGTATAAAAGCTTTTGCCTGTCTTCTCATTTATTTGTTACAATGTATTGTATTATTTCTGTTGGGATTCGTCCCCCAGGTCGCATCTGGAATCGAGTGGATGTCTGCTCAGTATGATTTCCTGGTTAAACTCTTAAATAAATAAGACTTCACAAGAGGGTCACTCAGTGGTCCTTGCGGGTGCAGTGGGATCAGCTCCTGGATGACCTGGACCATCCGGTTCTGGTCTCCTCAGTGGTCCAGAAAGAGTTGCATTGGTGGATGGATTCCCACAATCTTGCCTTGGAGCTTCCCTTCCGGAGCCCCGCACCCATAGCTTCCCTCACCACAGATGCCTCGAATATGGGGTGAGGAGCTCATTTAGGGGAGCACCAAGCCAAGGACTATGGTCAAACTTGGAGGCTTCTTTACATATCAGTGTTCTGGAGATGAGGGCTGTCCTGTACGCCCTACAAGCCTTTTAGTCCCTTCTTCCCAAGGGATCACTGCTAATCAAAATGGACAACATGTCGGTAGTTTGGTATATCAATAAACAAGGGGGAACCTGGTTGTACCCCCTGTGCTGGGAGGCGACGTGGGTGTGGAATTGGTCAGTCCAGCACTATCTGGTTCTTGTGGCTGTGCACGTTACGGGCATTCTAAAAGTCCTGGCGGACAGTCTCAGCAGGTCTCGGACCCTAGCTCACGAGTGGGAACTGCATCAGGAAGTGGTGGAATCCATTTTCCAATGTTGGGGACGTCCAGAAATCTACCTCTTTGCCTCCGAATTCAACGCAAAACTTCCCAACTTTTACTCACTCGTTCCAGGGCACGGTGCTTTTTGGAACGACGCATTTTGTCTGTCTTGGACAGGGACATTTTTTACACCTCCCCTCCATTTCCCATTCTACAGAGGGTCCTTCTCAAGCTTCAGGCGGAGAGGGCAAAGATGATCCTCATCTCTCCTCTCTGGCTGAGACAGATCTGGTTCCCACTGCTACAGCAGCTTTCCAGGGAACCACCAGTTCCACTTCCAGTGACTCATGACCTCCTGACCCAGGATCAAGGTCGACTGTTACATTTGGGGCTCAGGACCCTGCATCTTCATGCGTGGCTCCTGCAGTCATAGCGATCTCTCGCTTCGGGGTCTCCTCCCGGGTTGCTCAGGTTCTCATTGAGGCTAGAAAGCCCTCCACCCATGCCATGAAGTGGAAGCGGTTTTCCATCTGGGTGACCGCTAAGGGTTGGAACCCCTTCTCTTGCTCTGCCCCACAAGTCATGGAATACCTTCTTCACCTATCAGACTCCGGTCTGTCCTACTCTTCGGCTATCTCGGCGTACCACCAGCTAGTGGATGGTAAACCCGCGGCTCAGTTGGAGGTCTCAAAAACTTTTCTGAAAGGGATTCTTCATCTGAAACCCCCCATCCGCAGCCCAGCTCCGCCTTGGGACTTGAACTTTGTCTTGGAGAAGCTCACCCTTCCTCCTTTCGAGCCGGCTACGAGCTGTGATTTACGCTTCCTTTCCTGGAAGGTGCTTTTTCTCGTGGCAATCACGTCAGCCCAAAGGATTTCGGAGCTGCACACTCTAGTCTGTAAGGAGCCCCATCTGATTTTCCATAGAGACCAGGTGGGCCTTAGAACGCACCCGAAGTTTCTTCCCAAGGTGGTGTCAGAAGCCACACTAAATCAGTCAGTAGAGCATCCATTGTATTATCCGTCCCCCTGTAACAGAGGTGAGGCAGTCCTTCATACGATGGATGTTCATCGGATTCTCAGGTGTTATACTCACCGGACCAAAGAATTCTGCACCTGTGGCCAACTGTTAGTTTCCTTTGCCCCGAGATTGAAAGGCAAACCGGTTTCTAAGTAGGGCCTGTCCAAATGGTCAGGCAACTGCATTAGGTATTGTTACCAAAAGTATGAAAAGCCTCTGCCAGGTACCATCGGAGGTCATTCTGCTAGGGGCATGGCTGCCTCCTCAGCTTTTTTAGGGAACGTTTCTGCGACCAACATTTGTACCGCCGCTTCCTGGAGTTCTGTCCATACCTTTACCAAACACTACAGTCTGGACATTGCTTCTAGGCGGAGGGCTGGCTTTGGCCTAGTCGCCTTGCAGGGCCTCCTGTCCTAGGCTGGCTCCTTTCTGGGTCCCAGCTTTTTCTGTTGGAGTTAGTTCTTCCCCTCCCTAGTTTCTGTTGGTCTCTCCTTGGAGGGACTGCATGGGACTCTGCCCTATATGTGATGACCTACTGAAGGAACCCTCTCGAAGTAAGATAGTACAGTTACGTAGGAACTTACCGTAACAGCAGATCTTCAAGAGAGGTTCCTTCAATAAGTCGTATTTTTCCCTGCCTCCTCCTCATTTTCTGTTTTATAGAGACTCCAAATCCTGTTCGCTCCTGCTGTCAGGCCTCTTCCTGGCTCCGGCGGGAGAACTGGAGGGCGGGCGTGGGGACCGCCCACTATATACAGTCATGCTGACGTCAGTTACGTGACGTCGGGTGGGCAGTCCCCCATAAGGGATTGCTAGAAAAGTCTGCCGTGTGGCCTGACACCAGGTGGCGCCAGTCCTATATGTGATGACCTACTGAAGAAACCTCTGTCGAAGATCTACTGATCTCCTTCGAGGTACAGCTCTTGCAGCAGGTTACACCATTAGGACCGAAGCCGGCAGGTGTCAGGACCCCACGGAAAATTTTCTAGCTAGCAGTCTTCAGCGGGGACTGCCTCAGACGTCGGTCCCACCCCCGACATCAGGCGTAGTACAAACGGAGGCTGTCCTGCCAGAATCCCCAGTTCTTTCCTGCTGTCGACATGCATGTCTCAACCTCTTTGGTTTAGTCTAGCATGCGACGACCAGTAAATCTTTTCAGAAACCATCCAAACTTCGGAAGAAATCCTTTCAAGCCCTTTCTTCATCTGATGTCCTCCCAAACTTCAGTGGAGGGCCATTCTTCGAAGTGTGCCTGTGGGAATCCGATTCCTTTCAAAGACCCTCATTCGGCCTGCGTTCGGTGCCTGAACCCAGACTTGCTCCTTTTGCCAGGGCTTTAATAGCTGAACGAGAATCCGCCAACAGAAGGCTCTCCAGGCTTTCCTTCTTGAAGAAAAACTCAAGGCCATGGAACCTTCCTCCAGGGGGGAATCTTAGGGGAAGTCGCAGAGGCACCACGAGAAGCTACGGGAGAAGGTGAGACCTATGTCCCCTCTAGAGCCTCGGACTCCGTAGCTCCTGCTGGACCACTCCCATCTAGAGCCACTCTCAGGCCCCCCGGTCGTGGTCAAATCAGCCAGCGGTTCTTTGACTCGGTGGCCTGCCAAGACCTCCAGGCCTGCTTCTTCAGCTCAGGCCTCGTCCAGGTCAGGGGAGCATCACAGGTCCTCATCCCGGTACTCTGCTACCGACGTCCGGTCAGTCTCCCTGCCGCCGCCACCCCAACGCAAGACCAAGGAGCTGACCTCCCTTAAGCGGACGTCGGCCCACCCGACGTCTGCCAAGGTACACAAACACTCCCCGGAGCTGGCGGCAGTTCGTCACCCATCGCCGGTCAGGCATTCACCCCCCAGGATGCCGGCTGGGGGACCAGCGTCAGATACTGCAGCCAGAAGAAGCACACCGACGTCTGTCAGGAGGCGTTGTCGGAGGAGGAGTCCACTCAGCCCGAAGACCAGGCAGGCGATTCCGGGCCCTTCGAGCTCCCACGGGAGCCCTCCCCAGAACAGAGACCCCCGGGGAGCCGACGCCCAGCCCCGACGACAGGCCACCGGCGCCCATTCCATCGTTGGGCCTCAACTTGGCAGAAGTGAAGGAGCTCTTCACTTTCTGGTGGGACACCATCAAAAAGGATGTGGTCACCACACACCCTCCTCCCACACCCACAGCACCACCGACGCCTGCGCCCCCTCCTCCGCCAAAAGGGGCAGCAGGCCAAGCACCTTCTCCCCCCAGGAGCCAGCAACACCTCCTAGAGGCAGATCTACAGAGAAGAGAAGGCCTCCGTCTAGATCCTCTTCAGGGTCACCCAACCCCAAGAGACTCAGAAGACATCGGTATTCACCGTCTACGGAGGATTCCAGATCTGACCTCTCTGAATGCTCCAGGTGTCCTTCACCAATCAGCATCCCCTCTCCAGACCCACACAACCTCCCGAGGTCTCCTCCGGATGACCTCTCGTTCTCCGAGATAATGAGACATATCCAAGAGAACATGGGATGGGATGCGCAGGAGCTTGACCCCGAAAGACTACGCCTTGCCCATTACCTTCGGCAAAAAGATCCCAAGCCTGTGGTAGTGCCACCCTTGGTGGACA
Organism: Neoceratodus forsteri; assembly: GCA_016271365.2. NCBI lineage: Eukaryota > Metazoa > Chordata > Ceratodontiformes > Ceratodontidae > Neoceratodus > Neoceratodus forsteri. Next base: position 233,434,795 of record CM057458.1, read on the forward strand.
CTTTTGTGGACGTCACCAAGGCAGCGTGGAAGCATCCACATTCGACCTCGGCAATGCCGAAGAAGGCTGACTGCCTGTACAAGGCCCCAAGGGAGGACCAGTACCTGGCTAACCATCCTCTGGCTGACTCCCTGGTCATTACAGCCTCTCATGACCGGTCTCAGAGACCGCAACATCTGAGCATGCAGCCACCGGACCCAGAGTCCAAGCAACTGAACGTGCTGGGTAGGCGCACTTACGCGGCCGCGACTTGCACCATTAGATCGTTAAATTACCTGACCCACATGGTTCAGTTCCAGAACGCGTTGTGGGAATAGAAACAGGAACTGGCGGAGAAATTGCCAGACGGTGGCCAGAAGGAGGAACTTCCTCGGCTCCTTCGCACGGGTTCAGATGTGGGGACCCAAGTGCTTGGCCAGAGCGGCAGCCTCAGGCGTATGTCTCCGGAGACACTCATGGCTCCGTGTCTCCGGGTTTACCCTGGATGTCCAGAAGAACATTATGGACGCTTCTTTTCATGGCAAAGTTTTGTTTGGTGAAGCCTCGGAAAAGGTCATCACCAAGTTACAGGAAGCTGGGAAGGCTGTTAGATCTGTCCAGGCCATGTACAGATCTAGACTCTGCTCCTTTCATAGGAACCAGAGTCGTTTCCGCACCCGGACTCGGAGGCAACAACCTCGTTCCGGCCAGCAACAGAGGGGCTCCTTCTCCCGGAAAGCCCAGGTCAAGACGTTCTCAGGTAGAGGCCAACGTGCTACCAAGTCGGCCCAACCTGCAGGACCCTCTGCTGCCACAGCATGACTCCTTCCCGGCCCCCGCCCCTCAGGATCAACGGGAAACAAAGGTCGGGGGTCGAATCGCAGACCACCTGCCAGGGTGGCAGTCGATCACCACCGACAGGTGGGTGCTACAGTTGGTCGAAAAAGGCCACTATATAGAATTCCTAGACAAGCCCCCCACAAGGCCTCCTCTGCTCTCCTGTTACTCGGGTCAGCATGCTCTGCTTATAAGGCAGGAAGTGCTCACGCTTCTACAGAAAGAAGCTTTGGAGCATGTCCCAGGGAACCAGAGAGGAGCAGGTTATTATTCACACTTCTTCCTGGTTCCAAAGAAACCGGGACCTCATCCAATCTTGGACCTCAGCGACCTCAATATGTCGGTCGTTTACAAGCGCTTCTGCATGGTGACCATCCCGGGACTAATCCCCATGCTGAAGAAGGATGCTTTCTTGGCGTCCTTAGACATGCAGGACACCTACCTGCACATCCCTATCGCTTGGGCGCACAGGAGGTTCCTGCGCTTCGAGTTTCTCGGTCGCCACTACCAGTTCCGAGCACTTCCTTTCGGGCTGTCATCAGCACCCAGGGTATTCACCAAGTGCATGGCAGTCGTGGCAGCGTCTCTGAGGAGACAGGGCCACTACATGTTTCCGTACTTGGACGACTGGCTTCTCATGGCCTCCTCCAAGGAGGCATTGCTGTTGTCCATTCAGCATACCCAGGCTCTCTTTCAGTCTCTGGGCATCTTAATCAACTACGAGAAGTCTCTCCTAGTACCGTCTCAGAAGCTGCAGTTCATAGGGGCAGTTCTGGACACCGTCAAGGGGAAGGCCTTTCTTCCCGAAGACAGAGCGGAACCCATACGATCCCTCTTAAGGGACCTGTCAGCGAAGAAGACCAACCCGGCCTGACTGGTCCTTCGCCTGCTCGGACACATGGCTGCGGCCATTCCAACAGTCCCGATGGCAAGACTCCACATGCGGGTAACCCAGTGGATGTTAAGGGTGCAGTGGGACCAAAGGCAAGACCATCTGCAGCATCCAGTCAGAATCACAAAGACCGTGGTTCGGGACTGGCAATGGTGGCTAGACCCAGGAACCCTCTCGGTGGGGGTTCCTTTCAGAGCGCCGTCCCCGGTGATAACACTCTTTACAGATGCCTCAGGGCTTGGGGGGGGGAGCGCACTTGAACGGGGTGAGGTCTCCGGGAACATGGACTATCCAGGAATCTCATCTCCATATCAACATATTGGAGATGAGGGCGGTTCTTTATGCCCTGCAAGCCTTCCAGTCGGAGATTCCACAGAGTACACTCCTGTTACAAACAGACAATACTGCGGTGATGTATTACCTCAACAAACAAGGAGGCACACACTCCTACCCACTTTGCAGGGAGGCCATGAGGGGGTGGGAATGGGTAATACGACACGGCGCAAACCTCATTGCAGTTCACGTTCCCGGGGTGGACAACACTGTCGCAGACAGCCTGAGTCGTTCCCCTGCCAGAATCCACAAGTGGGAACTTCTACAGGAGGTGGCAGAGGATCTGTTCCACAGATGGGGCACTCCAGAATTAGACCTATTCGCCTACCCATCCAACGCAAAACTGCCCAATTTTTGCTCGATAGATCCAGGGCCCGGTGTTTTCAGGTGAGACACGTTGTCCCTCTCCTGGGTGGGCAGATTCATTTATGCCTTCCCTCCTTTCCCGTTGATCCAGAGAGTCCTTCTCAAACTTCGCAGGGAGCATGCAACGCTTATTTTGATAGCACCTGGGCTCATTGGTTCTGCTTGAATCAGTTATCCCGGGAACCTCCGCTTCCTTTGCCAATCAGCTCCCACCTGTTGTCTCAGGAGGAGGGTTCACTAGTCCATCCGGACTTACATTCACTGAACCTGCATGCCTGGCTCCTCGAGACATAGCCATGTTGCGACACGGGGTCTCGCAAGAGGTGGCAGAGGTACTTTCTGCCGCCAGAAAACCGGCTACACACGCAACATATGCCATGAAGTGGTGCAGGTTTTGCCTGTGGTCTCAAGCACGCGGTTTCTCACCCTTAGACTGTCCTGAAAAGCTGGTTCTGGAGTACCTGCTTTTCCTCTTTCAATCCAGGTTAGCTTACTCCTTGATCAAAGTGCACCTTTGTGCAATCTCAGCTTACCATGCCCCCATAGGCCACCGCATGGTGGCCCAGCTGGATACTACCCATGCCCTTTTAAGGGGAGTCCTCCACCTTAGGCCGCCCATCAGGGATCCCGTCCCTCCTTGGGATTTACCCTTTGTCCTGGAGCAGCTTACGCTGCCACCCTTTGAACCTGCCGCAGATTGCGAGCTACGTTTTCTGTCGTGGAAAACGTTTTTGGTTGCCATTACTTCAGCGAGAAGAATCTCCGAATTACATGCTCTCATGTGCAAGGAGCCTTATTTAATTTTTCATCAGGACAGGGTGTCCCTGAGGACAAATCCTAAGTTCCTGCCTAAGGTGGTTTCAGCACTTACTCTTAACCAGGACATTGACTTACCAGTGTACTTTCCTAAGTACGCCAATCGAGGAGAAGCACTGCTCCACACCCTGGATGTTCACAGGTGTCTCAGATATTATTTGACCAGAACCAAACAGCACCGGAAAGCGGAGCAGCTGTTCGTTTCATTCGCTGAGAGGATGAAAGGGGCCCCAGTTACGAAACAGACCCTTTCATGCTGGCTCATTCAGTGCATCTCGTTTTGCTACGACAAGCGTAAGAAACCCTTACCAGGAGTGGTCAAGGGCCATTCAACAAGAGGAGTGGCTATACCTCTTTTGCTGCACTGAAGAACGTGTCTACGTCGGCCATATGTGCCGCAGCCACCTGGAGTTTGGTGCACACTTTTATCAGGCATTATAGCTTTGATATCGCCTCAAGGCGAAGAGTGGGTTTTGGCCTTGCTGTTCTTCAGGGCCTCCTGTCTTAGGCTCAGGACGGGTCTGAATCTCTGTATTGCCTCCTCCCGATGGCCCTCTCAAGGCGCCATTGCTTGGGAATCAGTCCTAATGGTGTAACCTGCTGCGAGAGCTGTACCTCAAAGAAGATAGTACAGTTATGTAAGAACTTACCATAACAGTAGATCTTCGAGAACAGCTCTTGCAGCAGGTACCTTCCTGCCCACCATTCCCCCTTGGAGGAAATAGGTTCCAGCCTTACACTATCCTTAGGCTCGGAAAGGTCGGTTCTTAGTCTTGGCCATCTGATGGCGGGTCCTCGGTCTCCTTTTCTGATGTCATCCAGCGACCGGCAGTCTCCGGCGGGAGAACTGGGGATTCTGGTGAGACTGCCTCCTTATGTAGTACGCCTGACGTCGGGGGCGGGACCGACATCGGAGGCGGTCCCCGATGAAGACTGCTAGCTAGAAAATTTTCCGTGGGGTCCTGACGCCTGCCGGCTTCAGTCCTAATGGTGTAACCTGCTGCAAGAGCTGTTCTCGAAGATCTACTGTTACGGTAAGTTCTTACATAATTGTACTTTATGGTAAGTTCCAACGTAACTGTGCTTTCTTAATCTTAGGCATTGCAGTACCACAAGGAGGGGTTAACTAACAGCTTATCTAAAGCTGCTATAAATTTTTTTTAGCTCTGTGAATAAGCCCATGAGCAGTATAACTAATTTCAAATATCCAAAGTCCTTATCAGAGTTCCAGTACTACACGCCCTACCAGAGAGCTAATGGTGTCATACTATCTACCTATAAGTACAAAAACCGGTAACATTTCCTTAGGTCAGCCACTTCTCACAACAGAAACCTTACAGTATATCTGAAATATTTAATAAAACTAAAGATTGCGGGCACTCAATTTATGTGAGACTGACTGTAGGTCTGTGTCTCCAGGTTCTTGATTTCTGTTAGTCACACTCAGAGCTGGAGGCCCAGTTCCCCGCCTCAGTTGGATCCGAGAAGACCCGCACTTTGCCATTGTGGATGATCTGCAGCCATGCAGGAAAAACAACTGTGTGGATGATCGATGCTTCCCTTAACTTTTTTCTCACCCCATCAATTTTTTTCTGACGGAGGCTGGTCGCATAGCTGAGGTCAGGAAACAGATATAGATCCAGTGTTTGTTGCATTTAAAAAAAATATATATATTTCCTTTATTTGTTCCCTTCTTCTGTACCCACACTACTGTTACCCAGTGTGCTGATCAGAAAGATAATTTATTCTGTATAATTGTTTTCTCCATTGCCTATAGTTGATTGCTTGTTCCTTTGTCTCAATGTACTATAGTCTGTATCCTGTCTGTCTTTGTATTGTATTTCTATACTGTATTATAAAATGGCAGTTAAGAATCCTGCATTCTAATTGGTTGCTAGTCATGCATTAGAAGTGTCTAACGCACGGCTAGTAACAAAGTCTGGCGGCTACAGCCCTACTACACTAAGTAAATATCCTTAAGCCAAATAAAACTTTGAGGTTTGAACATGTGCCATTTTTCTTCTTGGTGGCCACACAGTAGCTCTAAACTGTGTAACTTCCACTGATTTGCAACTGAGGTGCCTGCCTTAAATTTTCATTATAATCTCAGTGATGAGCAGTTTCAAGTATTTGTGCCTCTAGAATTGGCAGTAAAAATCACTGACAGTAGGGAGAGACCAGTCCAAGATCATAACTGAGGAAACCGCAACTGTCATCAAAAAAAGTGCCAGAATGGAGGGAGCATACCCATATACCTACACAGCAAATACGTTATTGCCATGAGAGTACTCAACAAAAAAGCAGATCTGTTTTTTAATTACAGTCCTTCTGTACTCTGGTTGGATCCCCGATCAGACAAATTTCCTGCAACCAGACCCTGCGCTGCTCGGTACGTTGAAGTGTCATTTGGACCACTCAGCCACATGATGGCTCACTCTGTCACTTGCCCTTGCTCCCTTTGTTCTGCTGGTAGGCTCGCGCAGATCATTTAAAAAAAGACATAAAAAGGAGCGAAATAAAACTGTTTACATATGAATGTGGTGTGTATGTGGGGGGGGGTAGACTGCAGAAGGTGATCCACTAGCTTCCCGCTTCCTCTCGCTTCTTTCTTTCGATCTGACGTGTGCTTCTTCAGTTGCCCTCGCTCCCTCACTTGCCCTCATTCTTTTCACCATGCTAGTATGCTTGCTCTGATGTTTTAAAAAAAAAAAATTAAAAAGGAACACTTTTTTTTTTTTTTTTTTTAGCTCTTGTGTATGAATGTGGTTCGGGAGTGGTTATACACATGGTCATTTACTCGCCTTTCTTTCTAAACACAATGTTAAAAACTGAATAAAAAGCAGAATCCTTTCTCTGTGTTTGTTTTGGGGGGGGGGGGGTTGTACACAAGCTAAGTTAGTAAAATGGACTCTGTAAACTACAGCTGTAGAGACCATAGTAGGACAAATGTCCTAACTTAAACAAATGCATCCAGGCAGAGGAACTATATTTGTCAAACTGAGATGGAAACTTTTATTTATTTAAAATTATTACTTTTAAGATGCAAAGAAAATAGATACCCATTTTATAAGCGCAGTAAGACACTCTGGGGTGTGCGTTAGGCAGTTCACAACTAGGGGCTAGACGCACTTGGCCTGTAGCCTTGTGCCTCACTACACCCCCTAGCCATGCGTTAGAACTGTCTAACGTGTCTTATTGTTTACTTAAACTACAATAATAATTTTAATTATACAAAAATCTCAACAGAAGACATTTTAACTGTCCTGTGCCATTACGCTATAATAAATGCATAGTCATGTGGTTGATGTCCACCAGTATTTCATCCTGCTATATAACTGATTTTATCACTGCTGTAGCTACTTACCAAGTGGGCATGATTTTAAAAATGATTACTGGATTGTTTCTGATTTTTATTATCGTTGCTGCAGCTACAAACAAGGCCGGAGCGATTGCAGGAGCCATTATTGGAGTGATTCTGTCTCTGCTGCTGATAGCCATTATTGTCTGGTGCTGCTGCAGGCGACGTAAAGAGAAGAAATATGAGCGGGAACTCCCACATGAAATAAGGTACTGCAGCTTTATGGATGTTATTTGAACATTTAAACTGATGGGCTTAGAGCATGATGGGACAGAGAAGAGAGGAAGTGTGCATGTGAGCTGGGCAAGCACTTCAGACAAAGCTATAATTGACTTACTTTCCTTCTGCCTTTGGTGTGTGGCAGATTCCAGAGTCAGGAAGGTAGGCGGCAGCCATCTTGAGCAGGGCTGACTGGGAGAGAGCATGGCAGATCTCATGACTTAGCAGCCAACAGGGCAGCTGTAGGAAGCACGAAGGGGGATTTAAGGACAGGGGAAATAGAAATCTGTTCTCAGAGCTCAACAGGACAGAAAGGAGAGGTAGCATGTCTGTGAGCTGGGCGAGCACCTCAGACAGAGCTATAATTTCTTTTTTATCTTTGCGGAACGTCAGTTTACAGGATCAGGAAAGCAGGTGGTGGCCATTTTAACCGTGGCTGACTAGGAAAGTACACGGAGGATCCCTATGACCTCCAGCATCCACTAGGATAGCACCATGAAGTGGGGGATATAAGGACAGCGGAATAGAGAATCAACACTCAGAGTGAAATGGTACAGAAAGGAGAGGAAATTCGCCTGTAAGCTGTGAACACATTAGATAGAGCTGTAATTAACTTATTTTCATTTTTCCTTTGGGGTGTGTCGGGTTCTGGGGTTAGGAAGGCAGGCAGGGACCATCTTGAGCACAGCTGACTGGGAGAGTGCACGGAGAATCATGCGAGACCTCCATCAGCCAGTAGGACAGTAGCAGGAACGGGGAGGATAGAACAGGGGAACAAAGAATTGGTACTCGGAGCACGACAGGATAGAGAGGAGAGGAAGTGCACCTGTGAGCTGGGTGAGTGCTGCAAACAGCTGTAATTAGCTTATTTTCTTTTACATTTGAACAGCGGCGGATTCCAAGTCGGGGAAAGCAGGCAGCATCCATCTTAAGCATGGCTAACTGGTAGAATGCACAACTTATTCCGTGACCTCCAGAAGCCAATGGGAAAATTTCAGAAAGCAGGAGTGGGGATATAAGGAGAGGCTCCTAGGTTGTCCCAGCTTATGAGTGGAACAGTGCAGGAGTGTGACATCTACTTTCTGGACATCTGTAGGGTGACCACAGTCTGCAGGACACTGCAGAGGGGACACCAGAACATGGTAAGGTGGTAACACATTACTAGTTACTGTTCACAGTAGCTAGGGGGACGGTAACTGCAGGTTGTGTACACTTACTAGAAGAGCAAAAGGAGTAGTACACACCCAGGATAAGGTAGGTACAGGTAGGAGGGTTTTAAAAGGGAAAACAAAAGACACCCTGTCTAAGGGAAGCAGAAGGTAGAGGTAGGAGTATACCAGGAGGCAGAAGGGTACAGAGATGTTTGAGTAGACATTAGGCAAAGAAAGGAAAGATCATGGGAGTGGTGCAGTGCAATAGGTGTGGGGCTGCAGTCTTTTGGGACACCTTCTGGAAACTGAGCTGCTGCCCCATTTGTACTCACGCCTCTAGGTTGCGGACAGAATTCCTTTGGTTGTGCTGGTAGGTCATGGCAACCATGAGGAGGCACCAGCCACTATGGGAAGGGAGGAAGTGGGAGTCTTTAGAAGTGGCGTGCCCCAAGGAGGGCGCAAGAGTCCACCAGCTGAGGAAGAAGCAGCTGCTGGTGGGGAACTCTTGTTAGGCAGATAGAGTTGGGAGTGGGAGGAGGAGGAAGAGAGAGGGAGGTAAAGTGCCAGAGAGGCGCTTCAGCTTGGGAGGGATGGAGAGCATATCCATAGGATCACTAGGACTGCAGGAGATAGAATGGAGATAGATGTCACTGTCCACTTGGGGACAAATAACCTGGCAAGGGACAGGGTAGAGGTAGTGCAGTGTAACAGCTGGGAGTTGGGGGAGGGGCCTTTGGCAGGTAATACGCACAATAGTTTTTTCTGAGGTGCTGCCTTTATATGGCTGGGGAGATGCATGAGTATTCTGTACCATGGCATTTAACAACTGGTTGAAGGCATGTTGGAGGGCTTAGGCTACATTGGGGACTGGGGGGCCAGCCTGGAAGAATATGGCCTTTATAAGGGTGACATCCTGCAGTCTTCCAGTAGGGGGACTGCAGTCCTTGGTCGGAAGTTTAAATGTTACTTGTATCAGCATTTAAACTAGCTGGGGAGTGCAGTAAAACAAAGGGAGCCAACAATTGCCCCTCCCCTGGATGATGGAGCAACAGCGAGTGAGGGCTGGGGGTGGAAAACTCCTCTAGGGCAGGGGGTGCAGAAAGGCATGGATGGAGACAGGACAGACGAAGGGGAGGGGGGAGTAAAACTTGGGTAAGTGAGAATGAAGGAGATAGGGAATGAGGAAATTGAAAGGGTAGGAGGAATGTTAGGGTGTGCTTCTGGGAAAAACAGTCAGGAATGGAAAGGGGAAGCAGGGTAGCAGGCCAGGGGGAAGAAAGTGTGAAGTCATGTGTGCCAGTGCATGGAGTCTTGCAAACAAAATTTCAGAACGGGGCACCATCATGGCAGAGGCTGACCTGGATTTAGTGGCCATCATGGAGTTATGGTGCATCGAGCACCATGACTGAGACATGGCTATACCAGGCCACTGTGTGTTCAGGTGAGACAGGGCGGGGATGAGGGGATGTTTCATATGTGAGGGAGGGGATCAAGGCCATAGAGGCATGAGGAGGAAGGGCTGGAGATGCTGTGGACTATCCTGGAGACAGGCTGTGGTGCAGCTGTCCATACTGGGGTAATGTACAGGATTTCAGCATAGGGAGAGGAGTTGGATACAGCACTTGGGGATGCCATCTTCAGAGTGGCGAGTAAGGGGAAGATGTTGCTAGTTGGTGACTTCAGTCTGCCATATGTGGATGGGAGCCTTTCAGCTGAAGCTTATTCAAGGAGTAGGGCCATCCTTGACTCCCTACAAGGGGCTTTTTTCAAGCGGCTTGTCAAAGAACTTACTGGGATGGGGCAGTGTGGCACCTGGTGCTTGCAAACAGGGATAGCGTTGCAGACATCACAGTGGACAGATCCCTAGATGCCAGTGATCACCATACAGTGCAATTTTGCATTAAGATGGGAACAGAGGCTAACCACACGAAGAAGAGGGTCTTGGATTATAGGAGGGTGGATTTTAAAATGTACTGCCTCAGAAACTGCCTCGAAGGGAGTGGATTGCCAGGGAGTGGTGGAGGCACAGTGGGCAAAAATAGGGGATAGTGTCATTGAAGCGCAGGTCAGGAAGCAAGGGAAAACAAGCAGCAGTTGTAAAATTCGCAAATAATGTTTTATTAATAACATTTTTAAAAAAGTGTGCAGGATAGCTCTTATAAAGGCAGTTCAAACAAAACAAAATCCTTCATCTGAGACTCTCATTTCAAGAGTTCAGTCTCTTTATGCCTTTTCCTGGCAGTTAACTTCTGCATCCTGAGCATAAGATACATGTCTTGTTTTCACACATCACAAAACTTTGTCAGTCTCTTTCCTTGCAGGTACAACAAAATAGGTCATTGTGTCTCAGAATCGCCTGTTGACAACTCTGCAAATGAGCTTGTGGAGGTCAAACTGCATCTCAAGGTTAACCCCCTGAGTTCCAAATAACTTTTTCAATCATTTCAACAGTATTAACTATATACATTTTCAAACCAGAGAATCCAGTTTCACATAAAGATCCGCATTTATTTTTATAACCACAGACAAGCAAGAGGGAAGGAAAGATAGAAACAGAAAGTGAAGGCAGGGAGATAGCAGGAAAGGGGAGAATCATGAGTTTGACAGTGATCAGTTCCTAGGTCTCCTCCTAAGAAAATTTGATTGCACAGACAGACGAGACAGAAAAGGAGGAGATAGAACAGATCCTTGCTTTCAACTCTTTCTGCATAACAAATGGGACAGGGTCTTAGTTAACCCTGTGACAGATAACATAACTAAAGCAACTAACCTCTGCATGAAGGAAGTGAGTAAAAGCAGACAGAAAGACTTTCATGCTTTTATAAGGAACTGGCAACGGTGGTGTAGGGAAAAGGTGGCATTCAAGAGATATTAGGAAATACAGAGGGAGGAGAACAGGGAGGTATGCCTAGTAAAGCAAAGGGAAGCGGGCAAAGCAGAGAAGGAAGTAGAGGTGCAGATAGAGGAAAGAATCACCAGAAGGGTCACTAATGGGGATAAGACTTTCTTCAGATATGTAAGTGAGCAGAGGAAAGCAAGGAGGGGGCTGCTGAGGATTAGAAGGGTCTGGTTGGGGGGGAGGGGGGAACGCGCAGAAGAGGACCAAGAAAAAGCAGACATCCTGAACATGTATTTCTTCTCAGTCTTTTTATAGGTAACTGAATAAAACTCTGCTCTGCTCCCTCACTTTGTGCTCACACCACCATGCTGTCAAACCACTTTGGGTAGCTGTGTAGTGCCCAGCACTGAGGCCCCCCAGCCCTCACCACCACTGATAGTCGCTGCTGTTGTGGGTAACAGTCATCCCAAACCTGGCTCTGCTCTCTTTCTGTCCACGCCAGTCAGTGCTGCCCAGCCACGGTTGTGCCCAGCACTTAGACTGACCAGTCACTTCCATAGTGAGTAACAGTCTAGCTGGATCTGCTGTCTTTGCACACATAACACTGTGCTGCCGACTACTGTGAGGGACTTAGTACTTAGCACTAAGGGACTCCCAATAGAGTCTCTTCTGTTGTAGCAGAGTGTCCTGAACCCAGATTTGCACACTTACACTGTGCACACAACACTGCTGCCCCACCACTGTGGGGGGAGATGGTGATAAGTTTATAGGGCTGAGGGACTCTTGAGAATCACTTTCATAGTGCATAACAGTCCTAGACCTCACTCTGCTCTCTCTCTCTGCACACAACACTGCAGGATACTCCCCACCAGAAAGTGTCTTCAGTTGTGGGTAACAGTCCTGAAACCATCTCTGCTCTCTGCATGCAACACTAAAGCTCCCCACCCAAGTGTCACTTCCATTGTGGGTTACAGTCCCATTTCCTGCTCTGCCACTCTGTACACACAGCACTAATCACTGTGGGAGGGGGACACTGTTTAATGCCTCGCACTAAAGGATTCTTGGAGAGTTATTTCCATTGTTGGTAAACGTCCCAAACCCATATCTGCGCTCTCACTCTGTCTACAAACACTGTGCTTCCTAACCACTGGGGGAGGGGAACACTGTTTAGTGCTTAGCACTAAAGGACCCATGGAAAGTCACGCCCATTATTGGTAAATTTCCCAAACCCGACTGCTCTCTTACTGTGTGCATACAATACTGCACTGCCTAACCTCTGGCAGGGTACTGTGTAGTCCCTGGCACCAAGGGACTCTCTCTCTGTCTGCAAATAAGAGGGGCCCTAGAGAGCCACTTCCATTGTGGATGACAGTAATGAACCTGTCTCTTCTTTCTCACATTGTGCATACAACACTGATCACCCCCCCTCCCCCATTGTCATTTCCATTGTTGGTAACAGTCCTAACCCTAGCTCTGCTGTCTCTCTCTGTGCACACAACGTTGTGCATCCTATCCACTTTGGGGCGGGGGTGGCACTGTATTGTGCCTAGCATTGAGGGACTCCCAGAGACACATAGTATGGGTAACAGTTCCAAACCTGGCTCGGTTCTCACTTGGTGCACACAGCAAAGATTGACCCCACCCTCACCTGGAGAGAGACTTCCATTCCCTACTGTCTCACGGTACACATAACACTGATGACCCCCCACACACACACACACACACACCTCCAGGGTGACGCTTCCATTGTAACCGTCCTCACCCAGCTCTGCTCTTTGTGCTGCCCAGCTGCTGTGGGGGGCTGTTGATTGCCTAGAATTAAGGGACTCCCTGTTGAGATACTGCTTTGTGGTAATAGTACCAAACATGGCTTTTCTCAGTAGCGGAGCCAGATTTGGGAGGGGGGGGCATTCAGTCAGTTATGGGCTTCACAGTGGGCACTAAACATTGAATAAAGATGGTGGTGGGGCACCACTACTCACACTGGGGCAGCCAGGAGGGGCGACTGCCCCCCCCCCCCCAAACTCCGCCACTGGCTCTTCTGGATCACTCTGTGTAGACAACACTAAAGGAACAACAAAGAACCACTTCACATATGGATAACAATCTCAAAATCGGGTCAGTTCTCACTATGTGCACACACTGTGCTGCCCAGCCACTGTGGGGGGACTGTTTAATGTTTAGTACTGAGGGACTCGAACAGTAATTTTCATTCAAACCCTAGGAGTCCCTCACGCTTAACTGCATAATTCCCCCTGGAGTGAGCTGCCCCAGAGCTTTAGAATTTTATGCTAATTAGAGAACCTAGAAGGAAATTTGAACCTCTACAGAGTGGTCACACTCACCTCTGCCCTCTAACGGCAGATTTATTTCTCCAGCTGAAAGGAAGCATTGCCACAATGCCAGTCTTCACTCTGACGGCTACAGTTTACTTTTTGTTTATTTCTCAGTGACAGTATTTGTTTTAGATCTGACTTCGGGGTATCTCTTGCAACAGGCCACACCTATGGAAATGTAGCTGCCATGCACTAGGACCACACAGAAACTTTTCTAGCTAGCAGTCTTCCAGGGGCTACCCACCCCATGCCATCCTCAGTTCTTTTTCTGCCATCGACCATCTGACTGCATGAAGATCCAACAGCTTCAGTCGACTGCCTTTTACCGAAGTTGTTTTGTCTCTCGTTTTATTTTTTCTCTCCCTAGTGTGTATCACTGTAGCGATAAAATAGAAACATAGAAACATAGAATTTGACGGCAGATAAGGACTGCTTGGCCCACCCAGTCTGCCCATTTCCCTACCTAATGGATAAGCTGCAGATCCTAGTTAACCAGCAGCCTACTTCTTCCTACCCCCGCCCCGCCTTATGACTGTCCCATACATGCTTGAATTCCACCACTGTTTTTGACTCCACAACCTCCTCAGGAAGGCCGTTCCATGCATCCACAACCCTCTTTGTGAAAAAATAGTTCCTTAAATTACCTCTGAGCGTCCCCCATCTTCAAATTGTGCCCCCCTTGTTCTTGCACACCTCTTTTTTTGAAAGATTCTACCCTCTTGGACTTTGTTGATTCCCTTGAGGTACTTGAAAGTTTCTATCATGTCCCCCCTCTCCCTCCTTTCCTCAAGGCTATACATATTAAGCTCCTTATATGTCTTCCGGTGCAGACCCTGCACCATTTTAGTTGCCCTCCTCTGGACAGCTTCCATCCTGTCTGTGTCTTTGCGGAGATTAGGTCTCCAGAACTGCATGCAGTACTCCAGATGGGGTCTCACCAGCTGTCTGTACAGAGGGATAATAACTTCCTGTTTTCTACTGGTGATGCCTCTCCCTATGCATCCCAGTATTCCCCCAGCCCTCTCACATTGCTTGCCCACCTTTAGGTCATCTGATATGACTACCCCAGGTCCCTTTCCATTTTGTTGTTGTTAGTATCTCTCCCCCCTGTGTACTCTTCCCCTGGGTTTTTGTTTCCCAGGTACATTACCTTGCACTTCTTAGCATTGAATCTAAGCTGCCATACATTTGACCATTCCTCTAACCTTGCCAAGTCCCTTCTCATCCTTTTCACCCCACCTTGTGCATCGACACTGTTGCAGATCTTTGTGTCACCTGCAAAGAGACATACTTTTCCTTCCAGTCCCTCTGCAATGTCCCTTATAAAGACATTATCATTGAAATGATATTCCAACTCTGTTTATGCTAAGCTCCACCTTTGGGGACCTCTTTAAGAAGTGTGTCTGTGGGCAGAAGATCTCTGAAAAGGATGACCATGAGGCCTGTGTCTTTTGCCTAGGCCCAGAACATGACACCCAGGCTTGTGTAATCTGCTGCGGCTTCAACCAGGCCATAAGGAAGCATCAAGTGCAGACCTTTCAAATTTTCTGCGGAAGCAGAGGGTTGCCCAGATGGAGAGGAAGCGTGCCTCTGCTTCCTCCTCAACATCCTCAGGCTCACAGCCCTCTGAGGCCCGGAACAAGTCAATTGGAAGCATAAATATTGGGACAAAGACTGTCCTAAGGAGAAAACCCAGTCCTCCTCGTCTTGCTCCCAGTCGCTGCTCTGAGCGCCAACTGCATTGGGGCCATCCTCATCAACGGGGACAGCCCCACATGCCTCGCGCCCCTTTTCCCCTGCAGGGCTATGGCTATCAGCTCCCTCCACCAATCTTTCAGTGTTGGATGTTGGTACCAGGGTTTCTGGCATCCCACCGATCTCTCGGCCCCTGCTGTTTAGGCCCTTGTTTTCAGCGGGCATTCAATCAAGTGGCTCAGCTGGCTCATTGTTGGCCACCAGGACACAGCCTACACTCCCATCACCAGCCTCTGCCATTTCTGTGGCCATCCTCTCAGATCTGGAGCCTCTCGCCTCTCTGGAGTCTCCCAGTCCCCAACCCCAGTCACCGCCACCTTCTCTGACACCAGCCCACATTGGGGAGCCTCCCTGCAGGCGCTGGCCTGTCCGGCCGGCCAACCTTGACCCTGGTACTCCCTCAGCAGATGGCTACGACACTGATAGCGGTGGACTTCCACTCTGTGCTCTCCGCCTTGTGATCATTCTTTATCCTTTATTTCTAAAAAGTGCTTTTCTAGAGCCAAAGCACCTGTACATAAAAACATATAAACAAACATATTAAAGCAGTCAATGTTCCACAGATAAAATATCCATTATCGGTAAATTAAGATTATGTACCAAGCATAAAATCATGCACTAGAGTCCGGAAATGCCTGGCTAAATAAATATGTTTTTAAAGCTGCTTTAAATCTTTGGACAGTCAGGCAGTCTTGAATCCAACAAGGCAGAGAATTCCACAGGGTAGGGACTGCAAAAGTGAAAGACCGAGCCCCAGATGTCTTTAAACACACCATGGGAATCTCCAGCAATCCCTCGGTGGAGTGGAGTGGGTGGGTGGATGGAGCAGTAAGGACAAAGGAGATCTTGCAGGTAACGAGGTCCCTGTTCATGTAGGGCTTTATAGGTCATTAACCTGACATTGAAGGTGATCACTCACTGTACTGGCAGCCAGTGCAGTCCATGCAGCACAAGTGTAGTATGACTGGTCCTAGAAGTACCAGTCAAAAGTCTGGCTGCCACATTTTGCACCAGCTGCCAGCGGCGGCTATCAAGTCCCAGTAGCCCTAGGTAAAGGGCATTGCAGTAGTCAAGGCAGGAGGTCACAAAGACGTGGACCAGCGTTGGAAGATCAGGAAGAACCAGATGCTTCACCTGGGCGATTTTCCTCTGATGAAAAAAGGAGGTCTTGACAACGGCCGATACCCGAGATCTAAAGGTCAGGCCACTGTCAAAAATAACGCCCAGGTTCCACACACGCTCTGAGGTAGTCAACTGAACATCCCCGAGCCGAAGCCTAGAAAGCTGCTCTGCCAACAAACCCACCTCCTGACGACCTGGGTCCACTACCAACACCTCAGTCTTAGCCGGGTTCAACCGCAGCCAGCTGGCACTCATCCAATCCTGGATTTCAGAGAGACAGTTATTAAAAGCCGAGAAGAAGTCCTCTTGTCTGGGCACAAAGGACATGTACAGCTGAGTATCATCTGTATAGCAGTGAAAACGCTGCCCGTACCGCGTAATATTTCCCAACAGCAGTATATATACTGTGAACAACATTGGTGATAAAATGGAGCCCTGCGGTACCCTGCAGGATGGGGCTGAGGAATGAATCTCAGACACCACTCTGAGTCCTACCCTCAAGGAAAGATCAAAACCATCTGATGACCCTACCAGACAGTCCACAGATGACCCACAGGCGCTCCAGTAGCACACCATGGTCCACACTGTCAAACATTGCAGAGATATCAAGGAGGACAAAGATGAAACAAGTCATCCAATCACTCGCTATCGGGAGATCATTTAGCACCCAGACAAGGGCCGTCTCGGTACTATGTCTCTTCCTGAAACCCGACCGAATAGAATCATGGACATCGTGGATAGATAAATGATCATCCAGCTGCAGTGCAACCACCTTCTCAATAACCTTACCACAAAGGGTAGGTTAGAGACAGGTCTGTAGTTAGCCAGACAGTCCCGGTCGGGGAGGATTTCTTAAGGAGAGGTCATACAATCGCCTCTTTTAGGGGGTCTGGAAAAGGCCTCCCTCTCCAGTGAACTCCAGACTATCTCAGCTAGGACAGGGCCAGTGTCATCAACGCACCCTACGAGAAGGCGCATTGGGCCCCGGTCCAAACTACAGCAAGTTTGCCGCAGAGTTAGGGTGATCCTCACGATGTCCATGAGTCCCGGCCGGGCGAAGTTAGACCAGGCAAACTGTGTCCACATCCCCCTGTTGACCTCCACAATACCCAGTAGAGGGGGCTGCACAGATCCCAGACCTGATGGTGACAACCTTATCTGCGAAGAACCGAGCAAACTCATCACATCTCCCTTGTGAAAAAACTCTACCAGGCTGAAGATTGATTGGATTGCACAATCTGTCGACAGTCCGGAAGAGCTGAGCTTGTCGGTTCTGCGCAGTGCCAATCTCCCTGGACAGGAACTCTTCCTTCATACGGGTGATTGCCGATTGATAGACAACATTTCAAGTACTTGGGGGTCTGGGTAGACTGCAGACTCGACTACCTAGATCACCTGGAAGAACTGCTAAAAAAAACTTTGTCAGAGGCTTGAACTCTCTTACAGAATAAAGCACTTTCTAACCAGGGATTCTAAAAAAAATGCTGGTCCAAGCCACATTTCTCTCAGTATTAGACTATGCAGATTTCCTTTACGGTCGCTGCCCTATTTTCTGTCTGAATAAATTGGACACACTTTACCATAGAGCCTTGAGGTTCATTACAGATCTTCCCTTTAGCACTCACCACTGCTCTCTCTATGCTGCAGTCGGATGGACATCATTCCAATTCAGAAGAAACAGAAATGCCGCACTATGGACGTACAAAGCACTATCTAAGATGCTCCCAAACTACATCTCAGACTGCTTCACACAAGTCACAGCAAGTAATTATGCCCTAAGAAGCCATAACTTCATAATGCTTAAAGTGACCAAATTCAATACTCGACACGGGAGATCTATCAGCTATGTACTATCTACATTATGGAATATGCTACAGAAGACCCTGAAATTGAACAACTATATAACAGTTGCATCCTTTAAACATTTATATTTGAGGTTTATCCAAGAAAAATGTAATCGTTTCCACAAGCATTAGAATATTCCCAATCCTATCCTTCCCCTCCTCAGGCAGCCAATTCTTGGATTGAATCCACCTCTCGAGAGCCTTTACCCTTCAGACTCCGTGAACCCTGCCTTTAACCATCTCCCATTACTCCCTGATATATGTCATAGCCCTATACCCCTGTCATCAACCCACCAGTGCAGGCCCCAGCCCTTCCTCAGGCCTCATTTATACTACCATATCAAAAACACCTACCACCGTCCATGATCCCCATCATCTAGACATTCCACTCCTGCTTCCCCCTTTGTCCATTATGATTTTACGCTTGAACAATGAAGTATTGAATGCTACGATTAGGATGTAGACTTAGTGTTGATGTTGATATATGTATATATTAGCTTAGATGGTGTGCATTTGTATATTTATATGTAACTGTATTTTGCTGTGCTTAGGATTTAGACTTAGACAGTGTTGATATTGAAATCTGTATATATGTGTAACCATGTAATTGAACCTTGACCTTATCAGGTCCATCTTGCAAATGAGCTGTGCTCAATGATGTTCGCCTGGATAAATAAAGATTTGATTGATTTGATAATGGTCCATCAATCCAAGTCTGTCACCATCCAGGTCTGATTTCTGCCAGCGCCTCTCTAGCCTTCATCCCTCTCTCATCTCCTTCAAGGTGCCATCAAACCAAGGGGACCTTGAGCGAAGAATGAGGGGATGAACACGAACAGGAGCTGTGGAATCCATGGCCCCCAACACCGCCTTATTTATAGGCTAGCACTAGGTTCCCTGGATCCATGCATTCGCTTGATATGCTCGATAGGTACAACACCACCTTTAGACCAAACCAGGGTGGGACAAATAGGATCGCCAGGTCACCAAATGTGACCTGGCTAATTATTCTGGCCACTTATTTTCCGTTCTGGCGAGTAGTAACCACTCAGCGCGCATACGCGGTAGCTCAGCATGTCTTCCATTCATTGTTTTGCTGAGCTGCCGTCATCGCTCAAGCATGACATCCCTTTTTTTTTTTCCTTTGTCGGAGTGCAAGTGTATGCGCAGCCATGTCTGGGAAGGGAGCGCAATTTCCAAGCCACCCAGATGCCTTTTAAAAACTATAACCCCTTCACGAGTGTGCGCACACCAGGGGTCAAAATGGGTGAAAACCACAAGGTAAGCCTTTGTGCATTCACGTGGTCGGTCGGAGGGGAGGATGCTGCATTAAGTATGCAGGGGAATTCTCTAGCCCGCCACTTTCATTTCGATGGAGATCGAGAGGGTGCTCTTGACTCTTGCTCTCTAAGAAATACTTGTGTATTGTGGCAAACTTGCACCAAAAGCTCTCTTTAAGGGCTGAAAAACATTATATACCTGTTAAATATTGACTTAGCTGGTGAAATTAAAGGCATAAAAATACATAGATCGACGTGCTGACTGAATAATAGAGGGGGGAGGGGAGCGTGGTCAGTGTTAACTGAAGTGGAGAATTGCCTTGTACTGCTGATGCTGACAGCAGACAGTAAAAAATGTATAACATTGTAGCAATTGCTGTGGCTGAGTTTTCTGACTGGGGGGCTTGTTTAAAAAAAAAAAAAAAAAAAAATCTTTGAGAGCTAAGTATAGTGGGAGTCATCAGGACACAAGTTAATCTCAGTTTGTGAGATTTTTTTTCCCCCAGAGAATCTCAAGGTCTAATCTCTGAAAACCTTGTAAGCAGAGCTGCATTTTTCTGTAGAGGAGTCTGACTTAGCAGGACTGAACAAAAATTTGTATATAATAGCAAGGTCCTGGTGGGAGCTGTCTGCTTCTGATGGATCTGACTTCCTGTGAGTGAGGGGGAAAAACATAAAATATTGTTATTTCTTTTGGTTTGCTGCATAAGCTTTATAAAAAAAAAAAAAATGTGTGAGCTACTGGCGCAGCACTGCTGATACTACCTGCCTGTGCAGTGTGCCATTTACTAAAGTGATTTAGTGTGGGTTGCTTCTGGGCAAAAAATAAAAAGCCTGCAAAATGTACCTGATCCCTGGTCCCTGATAGTACTGACAAAGGAGAGGACTGACTACTAGGTTAGGTTTTGTTAAAACAGCAGGTCTACTACTGTGTGTGCCTACTGCTTAGTGGTGACATCAAAGCGTCTTGTGAAAGTCCGTTCATAATAAACTCCATATACAGTCGTCTTCCTGTGGTTGTGTCAGCGTGTACGTCTTGTTTGTTGTAGAAAAAAACAGTTCGGTATAATTATTTAAAACAAGTCCATAGGACTGTCAGACTACCTGAGTGCCTATTAGTTTTGACAGCAAGCATTTCATTACGGTCTGCGTATCTTGTCCTCCAGTTGCAGGAGAGAAAAAAATATATAAAAGCTTGCTAAAATTAAGTCCATCCACCATATTATACCCAATTGCCCATATAGGGCAAGCTGTGTGCCTCTTTTAGTGACAGTGTCTTGCTGTGACAGGCCATTTGGGCATCTCTCATCCTCCTGTGGTTGTCAGGCTTTGAGGGGAACCTAAATAACAAATTAAAGTTTGTTATAAGTAGTTCCAGATAGGACTACTAGTACTACCTGTGTCTGTGTGCATATTAATGACAGCATCTCTATGGTTGTGTGACTGACATCAGTCTTGTCCTATTGTGGTTGTGCCAGGCAGGCTTTTTAGGGGGACTCGGGGAGACACAAACCCAAACAAAAAAATAATGCTTGCCCCAGCCTTGCCACAATTAATGAAAAATTCATACTAGCTACCAGTGTGTGCATATTATTGGCAACTTCTGTTGTGTTTGACAGTCCACCTGACCTGTCTAGTCCAGTCCTGTAGTGGTTGTGTCAGGCTTTTTTGGGTGAGTCAAGAAAAGGAAAAAATACAAGCTTGCTACAATAATTAAAAGTCAATAGTACAGTCAACTACCTATGTCTGTGTGCACTGTGCATATTATTGACTGTCTTTTGTTGTTTGATAGTCCATCTGACTGGTCCAGTCCTCTTGAGGTTGTGTCAGGCTTTTTTGGGAGTGGGGGCGGAATCGGACCCAAACATAAAAAAAAAATAAAGCTTGCCACAATTAAGTAAAAGTCCATAGTACTATACTCTGTACCTGTGTGTGTATGTATGTGGCGTGTGCATATTAGTGACAGCATCTAGTTGTGTACAGAAGCATCGAGTCCTCCTGTGGCTGTCGGGCTTTCTTGGTGTGGAGGGGAGTGCAGACACCCAAAAACTTTCTGCTGCTGTGCTGCCATCACTAACCAACCACTTATTCTGTACTGTTTTGTAATATTGGAGTAGTAAAAAAATGTCTGGAATGAAACAAAAACAACCAAATTTGTTTTCCTTTAGCTTTATTAAACATCAGCAAGGCCTTTGACACTGTGCCACATAGAAGACTATTACACAAACTGGGGAATATGGGTGTGGGCAGGACAGTAGTGTGATGGGTAGGTAACTGGCTGGGTGGCAGGACACAGAGGGTGGTGGTAAATGGCTGTCACTCCACAGAGGGAAGAGTGACCAGTGGGGTACCACAGGGATCAGTGCTGGGACCGGTCCTATTCAACATCTTCATCAGTGACATGGCGTAGGACCTAGAAGGCAGAATTTCACTGTTCGCTGATGACACAAAGCTCTGTAACAGAGTAGACACACCAGAGGGTGTAGACAGAATGAGAAGCGACCTGCAGAAACTTGAAGAATAGTCAGGGTTTGGCAGTTGAAATTCAATGCAAAGAAGTGCAAGATAATGCATATGGGGCACAAAACCCTGGCACAATATATCAGTTGGGGGTGAGGATATAGCATGCACCAAGCAGGAAAGGATCTTGGGGTTATCTCTGATGACCTCAAGGTAGGAAACAAAGCGACAAGGCAGCAGGTAAAGCAAATAGGATGCTGGGATGTATAGGCAGGGCATTACCAGCAGGAAAAGGAGGTCATAATTCCGCTATACAAGACACTAGTGAGGGCCCCACCTGGAGTACAGTGTACAGTTCTGAGACCATACCTAAGTAAGGACATAGACAGGGTAGAGAAGGTTCAGAGGAGGGCAACAAAGATGGTGCATGGATTGCATCACAAGTCATATGAAGACAGGTTGAAGGAACTGAACATGTACTCCCTGGAGGAGGAGAGGGATATGATAGAGACATACAAGTATCTTACAGGGAGGAACAGGGTGCAGGAATACACTATTTTTAAGCGAAAAAGATGTTCCAGGACTAGAGGGCATGGGATGAAGTTGGAGGGAGGACGATTCAGAGGAAACATGAGAAAGAATTTCTTCACAGAACGGGTGGTGGACAAGTTGAACACCCTGCCAGAGAAAGTGGTGGGGGCTGAAACAATCACGGGATTTAAGAATGCATGGGATAGACATGAAGGAATTCTGGAGGTCAGGGGTAAGGTGCAACAGACTTCTAGGAAAACAAACTGAACTTAAAAAGCTCAAATGGGCAGACTGGGTGGGCCATAGGCCCTTATCTGCCGACACTGTCTATGTATCTATGTATAAAACCATCCTCCAAGCCAGTGGCACTGACCTAACCCTGCTGCTGTTACTTCTTATGTATCGGGGAAGGAGGGGGCCAGGGTGATGGTCACGACCATATTGACCCTGACGTTCATGTTCACAGTGTTTCCACTTCCAATACTGTTTCCGTTGCAAGTACTTCATCTTCCTCCAGCTGTCTGCCCAGAGTAAATCCTACCAACAGGAAAAAAGAGTCAGTGAAACGCAAATTCAGGGTTGAATGGTCATGGGAATTTGACTGGCTTCAGTATGAGAAGCAAAGCAACACTGAGTTGCAAGGTGTTTAGGAAGCAACCACATCTGACAGATCATACATCTGTGTTTTTTTGTTGGTCACCCCTATTTTGATGTGGTCTGAAAGGCAATTGGGGTATATCTCTTAATCTGAAACTATGTGAAACCATGTTTTCTGTGTGTAAAACCTATCAATCCATGAGTAGGAGCTTTGAGCATGGGAGTAAAAAGTAAAATCTTTGCTTGTGAGAAATTTTTCCTGCCAGGTATCCACCAGGCCACACTCTTCCTTCAGGTGTGAAAGCACTCTAGCCGGCACCCTAGCTGCTGATTTTCCATGTCCTGATCTATCTTGCTGAGAGCTCTCTACACAATTCCAGTCTCCCCCATGATAATTTGGCCAGGCTCTAATATTGCCAAGTAGCCAAATACCTGTCCAAAAATTGTGGGTTACAGGGTGTAGAGGCGTAAACATTTACTACATGGATCACTCGTTCAGCTATTTTCCCAGTAACTGCCACTAGTCTCCACTCCATGTTGGCATATGTATTAAGCCGTGAAAAGCTAAGCCCCTTTCGAATTAGAATGGCCACCCCTGTTTTTTTTTTTGCTTCAGGGTGACACGATGACATCACGCCCCCTATCCACAGGCATCTTAACTTTGTGTGTTCAGAGATTGAAAGATGTCTCTTGTAATAGCCCTATGTCACATCTGGATCTCGCTAGGTCCTTAAGAATGGAATGCCTCTTAGTTGATGTATTAAGTCCCTTAACATTCAGGGACTGAATTCTTAATTCCATTTGGGACCTTTATTATTTATCTTACTTGCCGACAGGTTTGGGCCTTCCCAGGCTCGCTGCTGGCTAATGTTGCAACCCACCAATAACTGGCTATTTCCCTGACCCTTAAAACATAGGTCCAGTTTATCTCAGGTTAGCAGCACTGCATAAACCCTCCCTCCCCAAACAAAAGCTGAAAACCCTCTGACCTTTTCTTCCCTCCCATCCCCAAATAGCATAACTAGCAAGACCCCTGGCCCCCTTCCCTTAACATTCTTGCTGTCCACAGAAAGCATAGCAGAAGGAATCTCCTGTCCTGGAGCTGGAGCCAGCTGTGGCTCTTCTCCTCACCCACCAGTACTAGACTGTGAGAGTGCAGTCTCCAGGGGTGGAATGTGTCACTCAAACTCCCTGCCCAGGCCCTCTAGTAAGTCTAAATGAGAGCTCGGTGTGAAGGAGTTGGACCACAACCCAGGTCTCCAGAGACTTTTGCTGTAATCCAAAACAGGAGCGAGCACCCCCCACGCAGGGCTACTCCCAAGGGTGCCCTCCACTCCTCCAGAATCTCCCAATGTCAGCCGGCTCCAGAAGCCCCCAGGTGTAACATTCCCAGTATAAGTGCATAAAACTGAAAAATACAACAAACTGTGCAGAGCTGACATGATACAGACGTTAGTGCAAAGATGGGCATTTTTATTAGCTGTTACTGGTTTCTATTCCCCTCATTTATCAGCTAGTCCCTCCCATTATGTCTCAGTGCATTAAGCTAGTGTTATAGGCTCACTCTCCAGACTGCACAGATTCTTGCCCAGAGAGTCCGGTTCACTGGACCCAGTGGGAGCATGAGTCGGCTATTCCATGCCAATTAGTCCCCCTAGCCGAATGAGTGCCATGCAGCAACAAACGTGGCCACCATTAAGCTCCATCTCGACATACAACTGTAGTGTGATCCAACAACAGCGTTAGTTCTGTGCTTAAGCTTATCAAATCGGGCATATAAACATTTAGCATTTGTAAGTGTAAAAGCTAGCAACAAGCCACATAAAGATACTGTCCCTCCCCCTCCCTTCCTTCCCACAAGAAAACAAAAGGGAAGTTTTCCAGCGAGATCAAGTAGATCTGATCTTTGATGTTTCCCCCTCCTCTTTTAAGAATTTGTACAACACAACTGCGATTTCCATTATGACTTTTAACAGAGGCAGAGTCTCTGGTGTCCCTTTAAATTTGCAAACCAAGTCCCGAGTCCATAGCCGCTGGCTGTGAGTGAAACATAGAAAAACTGCAAGTGTCAAGTGGTTACTTGCTTAGATAGGGTTTTGCTGAGGTAGAGCAAGTCCTTGCACAGCTGGTCGTCAGGCTCTGTATTCCCTTGTGTCCCCACCTTCTATCCCTTCTTACCAACGATTGACCATTGGAGCTGGAGGAGGGTCTGTTCAGTAGACTCCTGTTGACAGTCCGGGATCTCAATTCTGAGTTTGGAGAGCAGTTTTCTGGCTTGAGTTAACGAGTCATAGAGCTTGCTGCGCTCCTCCCAGTGAATAAATAGCTAGGTAGCGAAGTTGCTCTTTGACTTGTTTCTCCCTTAATTGCTTTATCACCACCAATACTTTCTTGCATTTCTACATGGTTGCTGGTGGAAAATCTTGGTCTACATATATAAGTTTGCCATTGAGATTAAGATCTTTCTTAGTCCAAGCTTTCCTCAGTATCATTTCTTTGACCGGATATCTATTGAACTTGACCAGGATTGATCTAGGAGGTGCATCACTTTTTGGGCGAGGGCCTAGGGCCCTGTGCACTCTTTCAAGATCTAAGGGCTCTGATTCAAGAATGTCCAGCTCTTGTCTAAGCCAGTATTGGATAAAGTTGGGAGGGTCATCCTGCTCACTACCTTTCGAGAAGCCGAAAATACGGATGGTCTTCCTACGACCTCTCGATTCGGCATCTTACACTCTTATGGTTAGGTCGCGCTCCCGTTTAGCTAAATACACCACCACGCAGCTCAGTTTGAGTGTGTCCTCCCTCAGGCCATCAAACTTTGTCTCTAGATCAGTGGGTTGTCTCTCCAAATGCTTCAATTCTTTGCAGCATTTTCAGGATGTGTGCAGTGGCCCTGCCATCTAGTGAGCTGTGTCGTGAGGGCGTATCATCCTCCTCACCCCCTGAGCCCGCAGCAGATTCGGAGGCCTGAGAGAGAGAGGGGCGCTGGGGCTGAGGTCTGTTCATGATCTGCGCCTGCCATTGCTTTTTGCCGCAGATCTTCCCCTCATTTTGACTGCATGACTCATTGCTGCCCTTCACTATTTGTGAGACTTTCTGGGGGCTAGCCGCACCAGATTCTGTCAGATTATAACACCGCGTTCCCGGAGCTCTAGTTTAAGCCGCCATGCCGGTCAGTGACGGCACCCTGCTTCCCCCCTTTTTGTATTTTAACTCTACAAATTCAAACTCCCCCCACCCATAAACCCCAAATCCTCATACAACAAAATAACAGTATGAACATTTAAAAGTCCTTTTTTTTTTTTTTTCTTTCTTGGTAACCAGCTAAGGCCCACTAAGCACAAGTACCTGTTTTCAGTGGTGACCCGGGAGCACTGGGGTGGTTAAGTGACTTGCTCAGAGTTGCACAGTATGCAAGTGGAGGTTGTGGGAATCAAACCCTCACTGCCTTCAAATCCTCCCGAACTCTGCCCTCCATGATTTCCCCATCTGTCACCCCTTCCCCCTTTTCTGCCATTTCTCCCCCCTTGGGT
The DNA here is from genome assembly GCA_016271365.2 of Neoceratodus forsteri. NCBI lineage: Eukaryota > Metazoa > Chordata > Ceratodontiformes > Ceratodontidae > Neoceratodus > Neoceratodus forsteri. The sequence continues at coordinate 233,461,043 of CM057458.1, forward strand.
GTCACCCCCCCCCCTTCTCTTTAGTAAATACTGAGCAGAAGTACTCATTTAGTGCTTCTGCCTTATCACACCCTGCTTCCACCCAGCCCCCCTCCTTCCTAATCCTTACTATGTGGTCCTTACAGCTCCTTTTCTCCCTGATGTACCTAAAGTCGTCGTCCTCCCCCTTCTTAATGCCTTGTGCCAGCCTGAGTTCCGTAGATGCTTTGGCTCCGGTTACTGCCCCTGTCACCTCCTTCGATTCTGTTAAGTACTCCTCCCTGTCCTCCCCGCTCCCTGTTTTCTTGTACTTCCTTAAGGCATCTCTTTTTCTCCTTACCTTTTCAAACAACATGAAGTCTTGCTATATTATGGCAGTAGCAGTTTGATCCAGCTCTAGAACTGCTCCAGAGGTGAAATGGTTAATACCATTCCAAAATAGAACTTTGAGCACGAGCTCTAAGAAGCAGCTCTATCTGTGTAATTTCAAACCTGAACTGTCAGATTCTTTACTCTGCCTCAGTGAACAGTCGCTCCAGAGATTTCTCCTACTGCTCGGTTCATTTCTCGGTTTAAACAGTGTTTTCTCAGTCGATTCAACCGAGAATAGTTTTATTTAACATAAAACCGTTCGGTTCAAGCTCGCTCTGTGGTAATCGTAAGTAATTAAAAGGTTTTGTCTGTGTGGAACTTGTAAGTTTATCGGTTCGGTTTTGAACCGATCAGCTGGGTTTAAAACTCATTAATTTTAAAGTTTAACATTTTAGGTGCGGTTCCGGTTCTTATCGGTTCCAAAAAGCGGATTTTATTACGGTTTCCAATACCGATGACACGGTTGGGAACCCGATAAAGGTGTCTTGCCTGGCACTGCCGTTTAAAGGCAAGTTTTCGTTAGGCTGGCATTATGTCTGAGGAAACCCAAAAAGAAAACCGGGCCCACTGGGTTTCAACACTGTGATGTCTGTGGGGAAGCCTTTGCCAAGGCTGACACACACACCACATGTGCTCATTGTCTGGGGTTTGACCACCTCCAGTCAGACTGCCAGATATGTAGAATTTCCTGCAGCCACCCTGGAAAAGAGATTGGGCAGGCTCAGGAACGAGAGGCCAGAAAGTCCGCTGACCGGATGGCCAGCCGGTTCGGTGCCAACCCGAACCGGAGGGCTCTTCCCTCTGACCAGAGGCGAGACTTCCTCGGGCAAAAGAAAAGCTGGTTCTGAGGAACCAGTTCCAGTAAAGAAACAAGAAAGTCAGCAGGTTTGGAGTACAAAATCCTTCTCCAACTGCTGAGATACAAAAGCCATACAAATTGTCCAGTCACTGTCTCAGGTTCCGTCCGAACCGCCACTATCTGGCAAAAGGTCGGTTCGTCCGGTTCCAGTGGTTCAGGAATATGATGTTGAGGAGTTTTATGAACCAGAGGAGGGGGAGGATGATTATGAACAGTATGAATGTGGCTGGGAAGGTCTGGGTGTGCCCATTGAACCGGACATTTCCCCAGAGAGACCTTTAGAATCTCTCCCTATGCTATCTGAGTCCCCATCTCATTTTATGTTTTACAAAAAAGTTGCTGAAACCCTCCAGCTTCCCTTGGAAGAAGCTGTGGATGAGCAAGAGGAGCCTGATTTTGTAGAAATGATGGATATTCCAGAGTCTAGGAGATTGTCTATTCCTTTGCATAAGTCTTTTAGGAAGCAAACAATAAAAATTTTAAAAGCTCCTAATTCTGTGCCTCCTGTAGATAAAAAGATGGACAGAAGGTACACATTGTCGGGTCCTGATACAGAATTCCTTTCTCAGCAATGCAGTCATGTTGGAGTAGTTCAGGCTGCAGCCTGTGATAAGTTAATATCCCCTGGCTTCACATCCTCCTGACAAGGATTCCAGGAAGATTGATGCCATGGCAAAAACAGTATATGGCAGCCTCTGTGGGACTCAGGCAAGCAAATTATATGGCTTATGTAGCTAGGTATCAGAAATCTAGATGGGATACTGTTATGGAATTAGCCAAGCAAGCCCATGGCCAGCTGGCTAGCGAACTAGATCAGGTGGCTGCTGATGGCATTGAGGCTTCTAAGGTACAGTTTCATGCTGCTGTGGATGTTAATGATGTTTCCTCTAGGGTCATGGCCACATTTGTAGCTTTTCGTAGGTTGGCCTGGCTCAGGTGTACTAGCCTGTCACAGGATACCCAGACTAAGGCTATGGAATTTCCTGTGGTGGGAAATTCTCTGTTTGGGGAGCAGACAGAGAATTACAGGAAAAAGATGGATGAATATAGGACTACTTACAAAAGTGCCCAAGCTAAGGAGCGGCAAGCCACTCCCCCAGAGCATACCCCAGGGGTAGGGTAGGCCTTTTCACAGCCTTTTATCAGACTCAGGCCTCCTCTGCCTATGCTCAGAGGGGCTTCTTCAGAGGCAGAGGCAGGACGAGGGTGGGCAGGCCTGCTCCCACCCCTCAGCCTAAAGCACCTGCTAAGCAGGCACCCTGATGGGGTGCCCAGGGCCGATTCTCCTTTACCGGTAGGGGGCAGACTGGCTTACTTCAGTCAGAACTGGGCTTCTTTAACTTCAGACAAGTGGGTTCTGGAAGTAGTAAGCCAGGGTCTGGTTCTCAGCTTCAAAAAGTTTCCCAAGTTGAGAGCCAGATTTTTTCTACCTGCAAGTGCTTCAACCCTTGCTCTAGAAGCAGAGGTCTCAACCCTGTTGGCTCTCAGAGCAGTGGAAAGGGTTCCTCCCCTGCACCAGGGCAGGGGTCTGTATTCCAGATACTTCCTTACCCCAAAAAAGACAGGAGAATGGCGGCCCATATTAGACCTCAGATATCTGAACAAGCATCTTTTGAAACCAAAGTTCAAAATGGTAACTCTGGCAATGATTTTACCCTCCCTAAGGCCAGGGGCGACCTTTCCACTCAGGGAGTGTGGTCCCCCCAGGAATCTCTGCTCCACATCAATTTGCTGGAACTCAGAGCTGTCTTTTTAGCTCTTCAAGCATTTTCTGCATCTGTCCACAACAAGGTGATACAAGTCAGAACAGACAACACCACAACAATGTGGTATATCAACAAACAGGGGCACTCGGTCTTGGCCTTGTGCACCGAGGCAATAAGTTGTGGTCTCTGGCCTATTCCTGAACACTTCCCTCATAGCAGTTCATCTTCCAGGGAAGGACAACGTCCTAGCAGATGCTCTCAGCAGGATTTCCCAGGGCCATCACGAATGGTCCCTGGATCCTCAAGTGCTGGGGATAGTCTTTGCCAGATGGGGCACCCCTCAGATAGATCTTTTTGCAGCCCCAGACAATCACCAACTTCCTCTGTTCTGTTGCAGACCTCCAGTGCTGGGCTCAGTCCCCCTGGATGCCCTTCTCCTGGATTGGGTGGGGAAGTTTCTTTATGCTTTCCCCCCCTTCCCTCTCCTATTCAAAGTATTAGTCAAAATCAGATCTCAGCCTTGCAGGGTGATTCTGATTGCCCCGGATTGGGCCAGGCAGCCCTGGTACCCACTCCTTCTGTCACTGACAATCCATCTTCCCCTTTGCCTCCCCAGGAATCACAACCTATTAACTTGTGCCCAGGGAAGGGTTTGGTATCCGGACCTCAAATCCCTCAACCTCAAGGCCTGGCTCTTGAGGAGTTAGAGTTTGCTGATTTACACCTCTCTCAGGGTGTTCTTGAAATCCTAAAGGCTTCCAGAAAGCCTTCCACTAGGGCTACTTATAGTTCTAAATGGAAAAGGTTTTCCATTTGGTGTGCTGGGAAAAATGTTTCCCCAGAATCTGCTGATTTGCCCATTGTATTAGATTACATGGTCCATCTTAATTCCTTGGGTCTCAGACAGCTACCCTGAGAGTCCATTTGGCAGCTGTATCTGCTTTTGTTTCAACAGGAAAGTCATCCCTCTTTCCACTCACCCTGTGTTTTCCAAGTTTTTAAGGGATTACTCCATACTAATCCACCTCTTTTCGGGAACTGCCTCCCTGCCTGGGACCTTAATGTTTGTATTGCCCAGTTAATGCAACCCCTTTGAACCTCTGTTTTCTGCAGAGCTTAAGTATCTAACGTGGAAAACTGTTTTCTGGTGACTATCACTTCTGCTAGGCATAAGTGAGTTGCAAGCCTTGTCAGTAGAAACTGACTTTATTTCTTTCACAGGATAAGGTAGTCCTTAGGACTAATAGGAAGTTTTTACCTAAGGTGGTTTCAGATTTCCATCTTAACCAATCTATCTCCCTTCCAGTATTTTTCACTGATCACTTCTCTTCTGGTGAGAGGAGGTTGCATAGCCTGGATGTTGAGAGCTCTTAGTTACTATATAGAGCGTACTAAAGGTCACAGGTTCGAATCCCTCCAACTTTTCGTTACCTATGGTGAAGTTGGGAAAGGCAAACCTGCCACTAAGAGATCAATTGCCAGGTGGATTGTCTCTGTATCCAATTTTGTTATCAGAAACTGGGCAGAGATCCCCCCTCTGGCTTGAGGGCTCACTCTACCAGGGGTACAGCTGCGTCTCTAGCTGCTGCCAGAGACATCCCTATATTAGAGATATGCCAGGCTGCTACTTGGAAAACGGTACACACTTTCACCAAGCATTACTCCCTGGATGTCCAGGCCAGGAGAGATGCTCGGTTTGGCACAGCTGTTCTTCAGAGCCTATTCCCTAAGTAGGTTCTGCCCCTCCTCCATGGAGGTACTGCTGTGTAGTCTGCTACTGTCATAATATAGCAAGACTTCATGTTGTTTGAAGAAAAAATTACTCACCTTAGTAATGTTGTTTCTTCTAATGGAGTCTTGCTATATTATGACCTCCCCCCCAGCCTGCCCCTCTCAGAACTTCTACTTGGGTGGGGTGCGGGCAACCTAGTGTGGGCACTATTTTGTGCCCTTTTAGCGTTTCTCCCCTTTTTGGGGGTTTGGGGTGTGTTTTATTATACTGTTGTTTTATTCTCATGTTGTTAGAATTGTATTAGTAGTTCTGGTCCCCTGACTTGAGTCTTGGGTGTTGGGACCAGCAATGGTTGTTAGTATTTAGGTAGCCATTTGGCTAGTGTAGGTTACAGCTTCCACACAGACCTTAGTGAGTTTTGCTCGTAAGATCTGACAGTTCAGGTTTGAAATTACACAGATAGAGCTGCTTCTTAGAGCTGCGTGCTCAAAGTTCTATTTTGGAATGGTATTAACCATTTCACCTCCGGAGCAGTTCTAGAGCTGGATCAAACTGCTACTGTCATAATATATCAAGACTCCATTAGAAGAAACAACATTACTAAGGTGAGTAATTTTTTCTTCCATGACCTCCTTGCTCAACCAGCTCGATTTCTTAGCCCTAGCCTTCTTGCTCTGGGCCTTGCAGCAGGTTTTGGTTGCCTCCACTATCCCTAGCCTTATGAGCTCCCACCTCTGGTTTGCAACAGGGTTGATACACAAGGAGGCATGGAAAGGATGAGAAGAGACTTGGCAAAGTTGGAGGAATGGTCAGATGTATGGCAGCTTAGATTCAATGCAAAGAAGTGCAAAATAATGCACCAGGGGAAGATTACACAATGCGGTGGGGTGGGAGGTAGTAACAACAAAAATGGAAAGGGACCTGCGGATAATCATATCAGATGACTTTAAGATTAGCAAGTAATGTGAGAAGGCGGTAGGGAAGGCTGGGGGGATACTGGGATGTATAGGGAGAGGCATCACCAGCAGAAAACAGGAAGTTGTTATCCCTCTGTACAGACAGTTGGTGAGACCCCATCTGGAGTACTGCGTCCAGTTCCGGAGACCCCATCTCCGCAAGGACATAGACAGGATAGAGGCAGTCCAGAGGAGGGCAACTAAAATGGTGCAGGGTCTGCAAGAGAAGCCATACGAGGAGAGACTAAAGGAGCTTAATATGTATACCCTTGAGGAAAAGGGGGTGGGGACAACATGATAGAAACGTTTAAGTACCTCAGTGGAATCAACAAAGTCCAAGAGGGTAGCATCTTTCAGAAAAAGAGATGTGCAAGAACAAGGGGACACAATTTGACCGTGGGAGGGGGGGTTCAAGGGTAATGTGAGGAAGTATTTTTTCACAGAGAGGGTGGTGGACGCATGGAACAGCCTTCTTGAGGAGGTTGTGGGGTCTAAAAACTGTGGGAGAATTCAAGAATGCATGGGACAGACGCAAGGTAATTTTTGTGGGGGGGTAGGAAGAAGTATGCTGTTGGTTAACTAGGATCTGCAGCTTATCCTGTAGGTAGGGAAATGGGCAGACTAGGTAGGCCAAGCGGTCTTTATCTGCTATCAAAGTCTGTTTCTGTGTCTTACCAGGCCACAGGAGGAAGGCCTTTCTTTTCTGATCAGCCTCAAGTGAATTTGGTGGTCAGCATCGCTGTCCATGACCACACCAAGAGGCCTAAACATCCTAGTTCCCTGTCCCCAGATAAGGATTCCCGGAGGCTGAACCATATTGGCAAGAGAACCTTTGCCTTTACCAGATTGACCATCAAGGTGTTGAAATACATTACCCATATGGTCAAGTACAAAAACTAGATCTGAGACCAACCCCTTGAATCCGACCGGGCCCTCCCAGAGGATCCGCTCCGAAGCAGCAGCTGCTGCAGTCTCGCAAAGCAGGTTCCAACATCGGCACCCACCTTCTTAGGGTTGCTTACAATGCCATCGATGTCTCAGCCAGGGCATTTGCCTGCAATTACATTCTTGGCTGAGAGGGGGAGGTCAGGTTTTGCCTAGAATGTTCAATTATCCATCCTGAATGCCCCCTTCCAAGGCTTCAGATTGTTTGGGGCAGATGTGCAGGACATGCTATCTCAACTGCAAGCCTCTGGCCACACGTTGCGGTTGGTTCACGCCATGTGCTACACCAAGCAATCGAAAGTGGTCAACAGGTGCTCTTTTGGAGGTCTATCTAAGCCCTTTAACAAGTCGCAGGGTAAATGCCGAGTCACCCCTGCCATGCCCACCCCCTCTTCCACCACAGAAAAAAAAATCAGGAGAAGGTGCAGCCCCAGCTGCCCCTGCTGGCTTAGCCTGACTCGCATTCAACCTAACCCCCCTCCCCAAGGGAGGAGGTGGTTGAGGGGTCACTTTCTCCCCTACACTTGGACAAGTAGAGGGAAATCACCAGAGATGCCTGGGTACTGCAGCTCATAGAAAGCGGCCACACACTGGAACTTCTGGGGCACCCTCCAGAAAAATAAATGTTCTCTCCCCTTACCCTCCAGACCACATCCCAGTGTTCTGGGAGGAAATTCACACTTTGCTACGAAAAAGGGCCCTAGAACCTGTCCCAGAGACCCAACAGGGCAGAGGGTTCTGCTCCTATTTCTTTCTGGTCTCCAAATGCACAGGACATCTCAGGCCCATTCTAGACATCTGGGAGCTGAATCTGTTTATTCAGTACAAAAAATTCCAGATGGTGACACTTCAGGGTCTGCTGCCCCTTGTGCACCATGGAGACTGGATTTGTCACCTTGACATGAAGGACGTCTACCTGCATATCCAGGTACATGCCTCCCTCAGGCAGTACCTAAGGTTCCAGTTCCAGGCCTTGCCCTTTGACTTGTCTTTTGCCCCTTGAGTGTTTAACAAATGCTTGGCAGTGGTAGCAGCTGCCCTCAGGTGGGAGGGACATTATCGCTCCCTATTTGAATGACAGGCCTCTCTAAGCCCAGTCCAGGGAGCACCCATTACAGACTCTGGAACATACCACCTGCCTATTCCAGGATTGGGGCATCACGGTGAACCTGCCCAAGTCAGTAGTGACCCTGTCAGTCCCCTTAGTACATAGGGGCAGTCCTGGATATGTGTGAGAGCATGACCTTCCTGCTTTAGGGCCACCTGCTGTACAACAGGCGCTATGTCTGAACCAGAACCTTTCTCTGGCTCTTTGGCCTGATAGCTGCAGCTACAGTCACAGTGCCTCTGGCCAGATTGCTCATAAGGATTCCTCAGTGGACACTGAGTGCAGTGGGACCAGTGTATTGATGACCTAACGAACTAAACACTTGGCTTCAGAGCTGGTGCCAAGAAGGGGGGCACCTACTCATCAGAAACTGGTGGGACTTCTGGGATAGAGGTCTCTTCAAATACAGTGGTCTACACCTAACAAAGGAAGGCATGCGAGCACTAGGTCAGAAGCTGGACATAGCTATAAACCGTTTAAATTAGACACTTTTGGGGGGGACAGCAGGAACAAAAAAAACTGCTACCTATCCCCCACAACTTCACCAAATCAGGGTATCAAACACCAAAAAGAGTATTCACCAGCTGGGTGCAGGAATTTACAAGCACTCAAAAAGGACATGGTACCATAAAAGGGGGGGGGGGGACATGTTTGGAAAGCTGTGTTCACTAACACAAGGAGCCTATCAAATAAAATAGCTGACCTCACCACTGCAATCACAGAAGCTGATCTAGACTAGGTTGCCATCACCGAAAGCTGGTTTAACAACAATCATGACTGGGAAACGACTATCCCAGGCTATTGTCTCTTCCAGGAGGACAGACCTGGGCGAAAGGGGGGCTATGTATATGTGAAGGAAGGCATCAAAGCGACTATAACGCAAAATGACAACACAGAAACTGAGTCACTTTGGGTCACTCTGGAGGAGGGTAATGGAGCAGTAACTCTGGTAGGAGTGTTTTACCGACCACCGGCAACAGGGTTAGAGGGACACAAGGAAATATTGGAAACCATTCACAAAATGAGTGATAAAGGGGAAGTGATAGTGGTGGGGGACTTCAATTTACCTGACGTAAATTGGAGTACCAGTATAGCAATTTTAGCCAGAAGCAAAGATTTTCTGGAAGCTGTGCTCACATCGGGCTTGAAGCAACTCGTACAGGACCTAACAATGGGTGGGTGGGGGGCTGCCTTTGACCTATTGCTGACAAACGTAGACAGTTTCTTGGATATAGAGGTGGGAAGCCACCTGGGGTCCAGCGACCGCTGCATGGTGTGGTTTAAAGTCAGTACAAAAACAGAAACTAAGTACTCAAAAACTAAATTCGTGGACTTTAGACATGCTGACTTTACAAAAATGAAAGAAGTTCTCAGAGAGAATTGCAAATATTGTACGGGGTGGGAGGGAATGTTGAAGAGTACTGGGCACATCTCAAAACGGTTGTACTACATACTGCAAACCATTGCATAAAAAGGGTGAACAAAGCAAAAAGGAAAAAGAAAGCCACTCTGGTTTTCTAAGGAAGTAACCAACAAAGTCAGTGAGAAAAAGGGCTACTTTCAGTTTCTATGTGCTTTCAGAAAATATAAAAAAAACAGGATCCAACAAGGACATGGAAGACTACAAAGGGAAGCAAACAAGGAAATCAGGGAAAAGTGGAGCTGCAGAGAAAAGAAGAGATGCAGCAACAGAAGCAGCAGAGGAAAAAGATACAGCGACGGGAGCAGAAGAGAAGAGATGCACCGACTGGAGCAGCGATGGCTGGATGCCTTGCAAGCTGTCAAAGCTGGAGGTTCTGGCACAGGTCCAGCAGGGCAACAAAACACCAACTTAAAATACCCTAAACTTACAAAGTTGTGTTCCTCGGATGATATGGAAGCATACCTGGCAACTTTTGAGAGTTGACACAACCTGCCATAAGAACCTTCCCTTATCACCCTCAGACAGTCTTGTTGAACATTTTAATCAAACCCTAAAACACATGTTAAAAAGGTTTGTAAAAGGGGAAGGGAAAGACGGGGGACAATAGTGACCTGCTTTTTGCTTACAGAGAAGTGCCACAGGCATCAACAGGTTTTCACCATTTGGAATGCTGTATGGTAGACAACCTAGAAATCGCCCATAGTAATCAGGAAGAGGCCCAAAACCAGCAGAAGGTGTATTATGACCATGGGATAAAAGAAAACGTTTTTGAGCCAGATGAAAAGGTCTTACTACTGTTACCCACTACAGAAAATAAACTGTTAATGAAGTGGCAAAGGCCTTATAAAGTGCTTAGATGTACTGGCACAGTTAACTGAGATTGAGACCCCTGATAGGAAAAATCCTACAAAGATATACCATGCTAACCTTCTCAAGAAATGGGTTAAAACAAAAGCTGTTTTGCTAGTTTTACCAGAAATTGATAAGGAAGATATTGATGTAGTTTATGATATACTGGAACAAACTGTAACTGCTGATGCTGTAAAGTTGAATGTTTCCTTAACCTCCAAACAAACCGCAGAAATTCGTAACTTGCTAAAGACATTTAACAGTACTTTTACCACAGTACCAGGCCGAACAAAAGTGGTCGATCACATAATAGTGACAAGGAATGCTTGCCCTTTTAGACAGAAGACATACAGATTACCAGAGCGGCTAAGAGCTGACATGGTTAAGGAAATACAAAAAATGAAAGAATTACATAGAAACATAGACTTTGACGGCAGATAAGGACCGCTAGGCCCATCTAGTCTGCCCATTTCCCTACTTACAGGATAGGCTGCAGATCCTAGTTAACCAACAGCCTATATCTTCCTGCCCCCCACAAGAATTGCCTTATGTCAGTCCCATGCATTCTTGAATTCTCCCACAGTTTTAGACCCCATAACTTCCCTCAGGAAGGCTGTTCCATGCATCCACTACCCTCTCTGTGAAATAATATTTCCTCACATTGCCCCTGAACCCTCCTTCTATCTTTAAATTGTGTCCCTTGTTCTTGCAAGTCTCTTTTCCTGAAAGATGCTACCTCTTGGACTTTGTTGATTCCTTGAGGTATTGAAAGTTTCTATCATGTCTCCCTCTCCCTTCTTTCCTCAAGGGTATACATATTAAGCTCATTTAGTCTCTCCTCATACGGCTTCTCTTGCAGACCCTGCACATTTAGTTGCCCTCCTCTGGACTGCCTCCTATCCTGTCTATGTCCTTGCGGAGATGGGGTCTCCAGAACTGGACACAGTATTCCAGATGGGGTCTCACCAACTGTCTGTACAGAGGGATAACAACTTCCTGTTTTCTGCTGATGATGCCTCTCCTATACATCCCAGTATACCCCGCCCTCCCTACTGCCTTCTCACATTGCTTGCTAACCTTAAGGTCATCTGATATGATTACCCCAGGTCCCTTTCCTGTTTTGTTGTTGTTACTACCTCCCACCCATTGTGTATTCTTCCCTGGGTTCTTGTTTCCCAGGTGCATTATTTGCACTTTTTGCATTGAATCCTAGCTGCCATCGTCTGACCATTCCTCCAACCTTGCCAAGTCCCTTTTCATCCTTTCCACGCCTCCTTGTGTATCAACCCTGTTGCAGATCTTGTGTCATCTGCAAAAGGCATACTTTTCCTTCCAGTCCCTCTGCAATGGCACTGATGAAGACATTAAAAAGGACTGGACCCAATACCTGAACCTCACGGTACCCCACTAGTAACCGCCCTTTCTTCAGAGTGGACTCCATTTACAATTACCTTCTGTGTCCTGTTGTCCAGCCAATGTTTTACCCAGGCTACCACCCTGGGACCCACTCCCAGGCTGGTTAATTTGACTAAAATCTTTTTGTGGGACTGTGTCAAATGCCTTGCTAAAGTCTAGGTAGGCCATGTCCACAGCCCCTCCCTGGTCTACTACTTTGGTCACCCAGTCAAAGAAATCTATTAGATTCTGTCTGACATGACCTTCCACTGTGAACCCATGCTGCCTTGGATCCTGTGCTTCACTGACCTCTAGGTACTCAACTATTCTTTCCTTCAGAAGTGACTCCATCACTTTCCCTACCACAGAGGTCAGACTGACAGGTCTGTAGTTTCTGCCTCTGTCTTGGTCCCACTTTTGTGAAGGGAATCACATCCGCCTCCTCCAGTCCTCGGGTACCACACCATCCTCCCATGATTTATTAAAAGAGTAGCCAGTGGTTTCACTAGTTCCTTCCTTAATTCTTTTAGAATTCTGGGGTGAATTCCATCAGGACCCATTGCTTTGTCCACCTTAAGTTTTAGGAGTTCTTGCAGAACCCTTTCTTCTGTGAAAGGACTGGGATCTACCCCCCTATCAAGAGTGCTTCTGTTAATTGGATTAGGCACTTCCCCCTCCTCTTTTGTGAATACTGAGCAGAAATATTCGTTCAGTATTCCTGCTTTTTCACTGTCCCCCTCTGCCCACCCACCGTTCATTCTATTCAGCCTCACTATCCCTCCCTTTGTCTTTCTACGCTCGCTGATGTACCTATAAAAGGTTTTATCCCCCTTCTTAACTGAGTTGGCTATCTTTTCCTCAGTTTGGGCCTTTGCTATTCTGACTTCCTCCTGCTTCTTTCTGCCTTAACTGGTACAGCTCTCTGTCCTGCTCCTTCTGTGTTTTATACTTCCGAATGCTATATTTTTCTTCCTGACTTTCACAGCCCCTCTTGAGAACCATAGTGGCTTTTTCTTTCGTTTGATTTGTTTATTTGCTTCACACAAAGGCTTGTTGCCTCTGTGATGGCAGTTTTGATAATTCCCCATTGTTGCTCCACACCTCCTTCTAGCCTGTTTGCTAGTGCTTTTCTGAGGCACTCTCCCATCTTGCCAAAGTCAGCCCTCCTAAAGTCCAGTACCCTCACTTTTGTATGGCTTGACTCTGTAGCTGAGTTTAACGTGAACCACACTGTTTGATGGTCACTTGTCCCCAGATGGCAACCCACTTCTAGATCTGAGATCCTCTCACTGCCCGCTTGAGAGTCAGGGTCTAGATTGCTCCTCACGAGTGGGTTCGAAACTAGCTGTCTAATGCCTGCCACCTGTAGGGCATCAAGAATGGCCCTGCTCTTGGATGTGGCTACAGCAAATGTGCTCCAGTTAACATCTGGCATATTCAGGTCTCCCATCAACAGTATCTCCCTTTCTCTGCCATTCTAAGAATGCCTTCCATCATATCCTTGTCCATTCCTTCCCCTGACATGGGGGTCTGTACTAACCCCTGTGCGGATTGGTGGTGTCCTTTCCAGTCTCCAAGGTGACCCACAGTGCCTCCTCTCCTCCCTGTTTACTCTTTTGTTCAGTTGCTTTTTATCCCTTCCTTTACATAGAGAGCTACTCCCCCCTCTTCTCCCCTGCCTGTCTCTCCTGTAGGTTATGTACCCTGGTATGTTAACATCCCAGTCATGGTTCTCTGTGTACCATGTTTCTGTGACTGCTACGATATCCAGGCATCCCTCTTCCATTAAGGCCACCAGCTCAGGGAGCTTGTTGCCCAGACTACGGGCATTGGTACTCATTACCCTCCATTTCCTGATGGCCTTCCTCCCTTTTGCCCCATCCCTGTCCTTCTTGCCTTTGTCGCTTTCTCCATTTACCACTGCCCTTCTCCCTATCGACACCTCCATGTTGGTGTTTGCCACACTTACTACCGTGATTGTTTGGGGGGCTAGGATTTTCCTGCTCCTTTCCAGTGCCTCCCCCCTTGGCTAGTTTAAAAGCTTGCCAATGAAGCATTTAAACCTATCACCTAGGATCCTGGTTCCCCTCCCGGACAGATGCAGCCCATCATGCCAGTATAGGCTTGCATCACTCCAGGTGGACCCCCAGTCCCCAATGAAGCCAAATCCCTGAGCTCCACACCAGTTTTTCAACCACTGATTGAATCCCATGGTACGGAACACCCTAGCCTCTCCTATGCCATAGATGGGTAGCACCTCCGAGAAGGTTACCGTGCGTGCCACTTGGGTATCATTGGGTATCATAGAAGAGTCGAGAAGTGCTTGGTTATCACCAGTGGTGATTGTAAACAAAAAAGAAGGTATAAGAATCTGCCTTGATTTTAGGAAACTCAGGTGTTAGAATTTGACAGTTATGCTGTGCCCAGAATAGATGGTTTGGTGGACAGACTGGGGAGTGCCAAGTACATCAGTCTCCTCAATCTCACCAAGGGTTAATGGCAAATTCCCCTAGCTAAAGAGATAAAACTGCATTTGCCACTCCTATAGGATTCTATCAGTTCACCATCATGCCGTTTGGTTTACATGGCGCACCCGCTACATTCCAGCGGTAAATGGATGTACTTTTATCCCGTCGCACTGATTATTGTGCTGCGTACCTGGATGATGTCGTGGTGTACAGTCAAGACTGGAAAAGCCACCTGGAACACCTACAAGCAGTTATCCAATCTATCAAAAAGGCAGGTCTGACAATCCTACCAAGTGTGCATTGGGCAGCGCAGGAAACCTGATATTTGGGCTGTGTTCTGGGAAATGAAGTCAAGCCAGAGGTTTCCAAGATAGAAGCTGTAGCTAACAGCTCTGTCCCCAAAACCAAGAAACATGTAAGGTAATTTTTAGAGATAGCTGGTTATTGTCAGAGATTTGTTCCCAGTTTTGCCGAGTTAGCTACTCCCTTCCCCCACAAAGAAACTGTTCCCGAATAATGTGAAATGGACCCCAGAGTGTGACAAGTATTTTTGGGCCATGAAGGTTGCATTATGTTCAGCTGCTGTTTTATTTATTGAATTTTGTTGACCCGGTAGGCCCACTGAGATTAGAAGTCCCTTTTTCAGGGGCGACTGGGGGGGGATACAGATGGTAACCAACTGAAACTGAACCAGATTATGCTGTTGGTGGTATTTTTTCAGTAAATGGGGGAAATTTGGCCAGGACACTGGGGAAATCCCCCTACTCTTTTCGAGAAGTGCCATGGGATCTTTAACATCCACCTGAACTACCACCAGAACAGGCAGATGGGACCTCGGTTTAACATCTCATCTGAAAGACGGCATCTCAGGAGTGCAGCATCACCCTCATGCTGCACTGCAGTGTCAGTATTGGGATATTAACCCTAGTGCCTGGTGTGGGGATAGAACCCACAGCCTTCTGATCTCCCAGCATCAGAGGCGAGTGTGCTACCTGCTGAGCCACTGACACTGACTGACAATGTGCGTTTTAAGAAGCCGACTTTGAGAAACTATTTCTGTTACAGACTGATGCTTCAGAGGTAGGCCTAAGTGCAACCCTAAGTCAAAATATAGATGGGACAGAACATCCTTTCTAGGGATGTGAATATGTTCTATCTACACTTCTGGCAGTATCCTTTCCCTTTAAATCATGCCGGAAAGTCTTCAAGCTGGCTCCTCCTAGCCACTCGGGTGGTATATCCCTCGCCTGCACCCCATGGCACCAGATCTTCCTTTCTGCTGGAAGAAGCAGGTTCCCTCCTTACTGCTCCCATGTTGAGTAGACCCTGGCACTCAAATCTTCGGATTTACTTCTAAAACTTAAACTCGTAAGTTTCTTCACCAGAGTGACCTTTGATCGCGACTGCGGTGGAGGAAAAGTCCTCTCCCGGCTTTCGCCAGTGCCTTTGCAGGCAGAAGATGTCATGCACCGACCCACAAGCAACGTGCGTCTAATGCCTGGGACACGAGCATGATACCCAAGCCTGCAAATTTTGTTGCACGTTCCAACCAAATGTGCTAGACTGTCTCGCTCACCTGCAGTTGGGCCGTCCAGAAAAATGTAACCCACCGGTCAAATCCGATGAAGTCCGTTGGGTGGTCTCCAGGGCTGCGAGGTCCTCCGAACAGCGTGAAAAGATGAAGGCCTTCGAGGAGGTGGCTCGGGCCACGAAATATTCCTTTTCGGCATCTGCCTTTGTCCCCTTGAAACTGGGCTCCACTTTCTCAGGCTCCTTCGAGGAGCTGTGCTAGTCTCTTCCAACCAAGGGAGAGGGCCGCTCTGCTTTGCACATCTCGCGCTCCTGCTAAAAGGAGTCTAAGAAAAAAGAGAAGTTTCATTGGAGATGTCCTTGGGACTGAGAGCATTCTCTGCCTCAGGAAACTTCGGTTTCAACTGCGGCCTTGGCTGCTGGCTTCACAATTCCCCCATCAGGTCATCCTGCCAAGATACGGGCCGAGAATCAGGCAGAGATTTTTCTCAAGCCAGTAGACCCGCTTTCTCTTGATAAGGCCGACAACTCTCTGTTTAGGACTCTGGTCCTTCCGACTGACAAGCCGAACCAGCCTGAGGGGCCAGTTTACAAATCTCCTGATAACCGGGGGGGGAGCTGCAGTTCACCCCAGCTCCTTCAGAGCAACCCTGACAGCCTCTGTCGACTTCTTCAAGCAGGTCTCGCAAGACTGACCATCGCCACTCTCAGCACCACAAGAAGCAGCACTGCTGCTACTCTTCACCCTCCTCAGCTGAGGAGAGGCTCCAGTGCAAGTTGCATCGGTACTGCGGTGTCAGTGGCTCAGTAGGTAGCACACTCGCCTCTGAGGCCGGGAGATCAGAGGGCTGTGGGTTCAGTTCCCACATCTGGCACTTGGGTTAATATCCCAGTACTGACACTGTAATGCAGCATGAGAGGGGTGCTGCATTTCTGAGGTGCCGTCTTTTGGATGAGACGTTAAACCGAGGTCCCATCTGCCTGGATTGGTGGTAGTTCAGGTGGATGTTAAAGATCCCATGGCACTTATTGAAAAGAGTAGGGGAATTTCCCCAGTGTCCTGGCCAAATTTCCCTCATTCACTAAAAATACCACCAACAGCTTAATCAGGTTCAAGGTCAGTTGGCATTCATCTGTATCCCCCTCCCCCGGGTTGTGCCTGAAAATAGGCAGGATTTGTCTAGTGCACTTACCTGGTCAACAAAAGCTAAATAATAATACTGTGAGGATCTCACATGGCAACAGCTGGTCTTCGCCAGTCAGTAACCTGCCCCGGTTTCGACTCTGGTGATTACCTGGCTATTGCCTTCCAGGCTGACTCCCATGCCTCCGGAGCCCTCAGAGCCAGTTGACACCACCCCTTCACTTTCGGTGCTGGTGAAAAATGTTGTGGCTTGGCCCATTACAGCCTCTCCACAGATCACGGTGGAGCCGGCACCCCGACAGCCTGCCGCCGGGGTCCCAACTAAGTCTGTCAGCCAAGGGTCTTCCCCACTGGCTGTTGGTCACTCTGACGCTCGAACACCCACAGCGGGTGGAAAGTGGCAAAGGTAGTCGGCCGTTGTATGGGGACTCTTTGGGGTGTGATGATGATTCCTCATTCCACTCCCGTCCGGTGGACGCGGAATTGACAGGAGATCTCTCAGGGGAGGACGGCCTTTCGTCCTTCCTGGGCATCCTCCGTCTCATCTCCGAGTCCATAGGGATGCAATTGGAGCCCTTCCAGAAGCGGGCTCGTTACCCCCTTACTGACATCCTGGATAAGGGGGAATTCACCAACAGAGGTCTTCCCAGTGACTGAGGCCATTGTTGGCCCAGCCCTGGAGCTCTGGCAGCACCCAGTTTCCTGCCCTGTGCCTTCGGCCCACATGGCCCGCAAATATGTGGTACCCATAGGTTCCCTCTGGCGGTTCATGGAAAACCCCTTGGCCGAGGGGTTAGTGACCGATTCAGTGTTCCAGCGCTCTGGTCACAAGGATGTGGACAAACGTTCAGACAAGGAGTCCAAGAAATTGGACTACTCTGCTAAAAGGGTTTATGCAGCCTCTTCACTCAGTCTCAGTCAGGCGAACTCGGCTGTTATGGCACACTTTTCCCACACCCTGCTGGGCTCCCTGGACGAGGTGTTTCCTCATCTTTCCACAGGCCTCCTGACTATGGTCAAGCAGGTTCAGGATCAGGGTTGAGCTGTTGCCAAACAGCAGCTGCAGATGGCTCTGGATCTTGGGGATTCTTGTGCCAGCTCAGTAGCTGCCGCAGTCGCTATGTGCCATAGGGCCGGGCTGAGGATCTCGACCTTCACAGTGGATACCTGGCACTAATTGGCATACGTTCCCTTTCTAGGCACCGGCCTGTTTGGGCCCAGAGTTGGCGGTCACCTCCAGTGCATAGAGAAGTCCAGTGCCACCTTGTACTCTGTTCAGTCTGTTCTAAAGGACTCTAAGAACTCCAAGCAGAAGCGTAAGCCCTTTCAATCTTCCACACCTGCGGCCAAGCCTGCTCAGTATCAGTCTGGGCAGCAACAGCAGGCTCAGTCTTGGCATCCTTGGCCCAAGACACTGACTTCAGCCTCCCGTAAGCCCGGAGGCAAAGGTCCCAGTGGTCCCTCAACCGTGTCCTCTTCCTCCACCAAGTCTGCCAAGTGACAGGATGGGAGGTGCCTCCCCCATGCCCATCACACCTCCCCTGGGTCATCCCATGGGCGGTCGGCTCCACCGCTTCCTTTCTGCCTTGTCCGCTGTTACCACAGACAGGTGGGTTCTGGTAGTGGTCAATAAAGGTCTGCCTCTGGAATTCGAGCAGTACCCTCCAAGTCGAGCCCACGCTCCATGGGAGGGCTTGGTGTCCGCAGACACTTGCTCGGCTCTGAGATGGTATAGCCCAACTCCTCTGCAAGGAGGTAGTGGTCAGAGTAGTGGACCCTCCCGCACACCCAGGATTTGTCTCCAGGTACTTCTTGGTGCCAAAACAGATGGAGGGGCGGGTCTGGTGCCCCATTCTAGATCTGCACGAACTTCAGGTCGCACACTTTCAGGATGGTAACTTTGTCCCAGATCATACCATCCCTGGAGCAAAACATGTGGTTCTGCTCTCTGGATCTTCAGGACGCATTTTTTCCACGTCCTGGTTGCCACAAACCCACTCGGCAGGTCAGGCCCTCTGCTCCCACAGTGCCAACCTCCGAGCGCAGTCTTGTAAACAGGAAACAGAAATAGGGTGACCCTCCTGTCTGTTTTGTGGGTTCGAATCAACCTTTGGTCTCAAGTTCTTGGATTCAAACTGTGAACCTCTTGCTAGCGTATCCAATGTACAGGCTCAGATAATTCTTCTCTTAAGGGGGGGGCCAGATATCTTTCACCTATGGACACCTGACCAGGTGTACAAAATGAACCCTTAAAAACTCTGTTAAAGACCTCAAAATAAACTCTTAAACCTTTTCCCAGTTTGGTATTACCATTAAGCTATGCACAGTGTCACTGTAACCATATATGCTTCACTTGTCAAAGAAAGAATTTCAAAGGCACACCAAGTTGTCTCGAAAATGAGATGTTTACTTAAAAATAGATAAAAATGCAAGTACAGAACAATATATCACAAAACCATACAGTCTTTCAAAAGAATAAGATTAAAAGTGCAAACTCCTACCAGTAATGCACTTAGGCTTGCCTAGCTAATGTATTCTTATAGTCTTACAGTACCGAAAGATGATGTAGTTTGAGTCCAAACATGTGTGTGTCTAAAGGTCAGTTACAGCATAATTAAAAAAAAAAAACTGTCTTGACCCTGCCTTCTCCATGATGTCACCCAGCTCCTCCTCTGTTTATTAAAAATTATACAATCAGGATGCCTTGTGTCAGGAGGTAAATTAATAGGTGACAGCAAAAAAAAAAAAAACTTTTCCCCATATGACTTCCCAGTTGTCTGTAATTTTCCAAGTTATTTCTTTCATCCATGAGCAGCATCCTGCTCTTCACAGACATCAAAGGAGCATTCATGACTTCGCACCTAAGTGACATAAACTGCATTCTTCCTCTAAACGTCATAAAAGTTTGATTTTCCAGCCCAGCAGCTGGCAGCTACAATTAAGCTAGATAAACAGGAGATCCTTAATTTAGGTCTCTTCTAGCCTTTAATTATCTCCTGGCTTTTATCTTTTAGCTGAAACAGCATGTCTCATGAGACACTCAATAACACATTTTTATAGTACAAAAATCAGTGTAATCAGAGCCAGCTGTCCAAGCATCACAATCCTCCCCACTTAGACTGAATTTGGGGGCTCTATCCCCTGCATGTGATAAGCTTCTCAAATCAGTTCACTTCTCATAGACGCAAGACAACCCATCTGAGTTCTGATTTTTCACTCCAGCCCTATGTAGAATTGTCATGGCATGCCCTTGCAAAGCAAGACTCCATCTTAGCAATCTACCATTGTTTTTCCCATCTGCATCAGCCAAACTAGGGGGTTGTGGTCAGTCTGTACCACAAAATGCTGCCCATACAAGTATGACTCCAACTTCTTTAGGGCCCACACTATGGCAAGACACTCCTTTTCCACAGTGGAGTATGCCTGCTCCCTGAGAAGTAACTTTTTACTCAGATATGCTACAGGGTAACCTTTCCCTTAGCTGGATGTCTGATTCAGTACTGCCCCAATACCCACGTCTGAGGCATCAGTCTGAACTATAAAGGGTCTGCTATAGTCAGGACTTGTCAAAACAGGAGCACTCCCACAGTGCCTCCTTCAGTCTAGCAAATGCTTCTTCACAGGCTGGTCCCTGGGTAATTTTCTTTGGCATCCTTTTCTTTACCAGGTCAGATAGGGGAGCAGCCAGGGCACTGTAATTGGGTACACATTTTCTATATTACCCTGCCGTCCCAAGAAAACTCCTGACCTGCTTCTGCGTTTCTGGTCTGGGCCACGCCTGGATTACCTCTACTTTTATTTGGTTAGACGGAGCTGTCCTCGACCTACCACATGCCCGAGGTATGCCACTTCTCCCATGGCCACCTGGCACCCCCCGGCTTTGAGAGTGAATCCGGCCCTCTGTATCCTACCCAGCACTTCCCTAAGGTGGGATAGGTGTTCCTCCCAGCTGGTACTAAAGATGGCAGTGTCATCCAGGTACACCACGGCGCACTCCTCAGCACCATTTAACACCTGGTTCACCAACCTTTGGAAAGTGGCCGGGGAGTTCTTCATTCCGAAAGGCATTACTTTAAATTCAAATAAGCCTATCAGAGTGATGAAGGCCGACCTCTCCCTAGCTCTGTCCGTCAACTCTTACCTGGTCGTAAGGTAGATCGCCCCTCCCAACTTGTCCAGGAGTTCATCTGTCCGGGGCATCTGGTGGGTGTCTGACTACGTGACTGCATTCAGTCCACGATAGTCCACACAGAGACACGTAGAGCCATCTGGCTTGGGCACAAGGACTACGGGTGAGGCCCAGGGGCTGTGGGATCTCTGGATTACCCCTAAATCCAGCATCTCTTCCACTTCCCTCCTAATGCCCTTTTGGACAGCCTCTGACATCCAATATGCTGTTTGCCGTATGGGCGTCTGTGTCCCTGTCTCCACTTTGTGAGTCACTAAGGGGGTTAGTCCAGGCTTTGTGCTAAACAATGGGGCAAAGTCTGCTAAAGCCTCCCTTACTTCCTGGATCTTGTCCGGGGTCAGCTGGGGAGACCATTTAACTGCCTCCACAGAGGACTCCAGCTTACTTTCTTCCAGCAAGTCCAGAAGGGGTTTCCTTCGTCCGTCCCCTCCCCCAGGACTACACACTGCAAACACCATGTCAGCCCTATTTGCATATGGCTTCATCATGTTGACATAGTACATCCTTTCTGTCTGTCTTCTGTCAGGTAACTCTATAATATAGTTCACGTCATTTACCTTCCTAACCACTTTGTACGGTCCTGCCCACTCAGCCTGCAGCTTATCTTTCCTGACCGGAATAAGGATCATGACTTCCTGACCCACCATGTACGAGCGAGCTCTGGCTCTGCGGTCATACCACACTTTGTTTCTGTTGGGCAGCTGTCAGGTTGCTCTGGGCTGTCCCCATAAGCTCCTTCAGCCTTTCCCTAAACCTAAAGACATAATCCACAATGGGAGTTCCCTGGGTGGCGTGCTTGTCTTCCCACTCCTCCCAGATCAAGTCTAGGGGCCCACATACCTGGCATCCATATAAGAGTTCAAAGGGGAAAAATCCTGTCAAGTCTTGGGGCACCTCCCTGTATGTAAACAGGTGGGGAAGGTATTTCTCCCAGTCCCTCCCATGCTGTTCAGCAAATGCCCGGAGCATTGACTTCAGGGTACCATTGAATCCTTCCACAGGCCCATTGGGTTGTGGGTGGTAAGATGTCGAGCATCTCTGCAGCACCCTACACTTCTCCCATAAACATTTCATCAGGTGCGACATGAAGGAACCCCCTCAATCGGTGATAACCTCCTGCGGAAACCCAACACGGGAGAAAATCCCAAGTAAGGCATCTGCCACTTTGTCTGTCCTCAGTGAGGATAGGGCGACTGCCTCTGGGTACCGGGTGGCATAATCCATCACAGTCAGGATGAATCATTTCCCTGAGGAGCTGGGGGTATTTAAAGGCCCCACAATGTCCATTCCCACCCTCTGGAATGGCTCGTCCACTGTAGGCAGTGGAATCAGGGCAGCTTGCGTTTTCTTGCCCGCCTTCCCTATTTCTTGGCACCGGTGATAAGACCTGCAGTACTCCTTCACCTGTTGGGTGAAGTTGGGCCAATAGAAATTGTGGACCAATTGCTGCGTAGTGTGCGCGATCCCCAGATGGCCAGACAAGGGAATATCATGTGCAATCTTGAGCAAGTGCTTACAATACCCCTGGGGAACAACAAGCTGCCTGCCTAGCATCCCTCCCTCTGTCTGCACAGCCTGAGTATACATCAGTCCGTTTTCCCAATAAACCTTATGTTTACCGTCACCTCCTTGTGCTCCTTCAGAGTCTGCCCAAGCCCTCAGCTTCTCTAGACTAGGGTCACTTCTCTGAGCAGCTGCAAACTCCTCACTCATTCCCAGAGCATGGGACCGGTCCCCTTCAGTCGCTAAACTAGGGTCCCTAACACTAGCGTCAGGGCACTCAGGATCACTGTCAATCCCAACCCTCTGACAATGGGTCACCCCTCCCTCCTCGGAGTAACCTTCTGTAGCTGTGTGGTTAACTGGGGACATTTCTACCCCCTTTTCATTAATCTCCATATCAGGAGACACAGGCTGGGGAACCAGACTCCCAGTGTTTTCCACAATGGCTTCTGTGGGGTCCAGGGAACTACAGTGTTCCCTTGATGCTCGGCTATGGGTAACTGCACACACCATCCCTTGTTTGAGATTGTTGCCCAGGATCACATCCACTGCTAAGGTTTTGGCTACAGTCACCTGTTTCACCCCAGTCTAGGAGAACATTAGCGAGGGGCAGTGTTTTTCTCTTCACCAGTAAAGTCCTGTACAGTGACTGATTTATTGGGTATAAGCTGACCCGGCTCTGCTAGATCCTCCTTTACCAAGGTCAAGGATGCCCCTGTGTCCCTTAACCCTTGAGTCTATACACCATTCACCATGACTGGGTGCATGTGTTCCCTCATGTTCACTGGCATGCTTCCAGGGACACACAAACAACCCACTTCCTTCCTAGCCCCCTGTTGTGTATTGCTCACCTTTTTGGGCCACTGTCTGGCAATATGCCCAGTTTCTATACACAACCAGCATTCATTTCTTTTCTCAGAGAGAACTTTTCTCTGAAACCTGGGGCTAACTGGTTTCAGTGGTGGCAGTGAGGGTTTTAGCTACCCTGGAGGTGCGCTTTTCCCTTTCTGCACTGCCACTCTCCCCCCCCCATTCGCTCTCAAAGAACGTCTGCTCTTGGCATAGCGGTCCGAGAGTTCAGCCGCCTCTTGCACTGTTTTGGGATCTTGGTCCTCCAACAAGGTTTTCAGCTCTGGTGGGCATCCCCAGAAAAACTGTTCTAACAAAATCATATTTTCAATTTTATCAACAGAGTTTGCTTCAATTCCTTCCCACCAACGTTTTAAAAACTGATGATGTTTCGTGGCTAGCTCCTCATAGCTCATGTCAGGGCTTCTCCTGAGCTTATGGAATTTAGTTCTGTATGATTCAGCAGTTAGTTCAAATTTCCTTAACAGTGCAGCTTTAAGTTTGCTGTAATCATCACTGTCCTCATTGTCCATTTGACCCAATGCATCCCAAGCTTTCCCGGTAAGTAGCGGGGATAACTGGAAGCTCCAGGACTAGGAATTTTAACCTGAATACAAACTTTTTCATAAGAATTTAAAAAGGCATCCATATCCTCCCCCTCTTTAAATTCGGCTATCAGTTTGTTTGTTTTTTTTTGTATTATTTTTCTATTTATACCTCCCCAGCTGTGCTCTCCTCGGGAGCACATGGAGTCATCCCCTCACGGCACACCCTCACCCGTCCAGCGCCCATGTAGCTTTGGTTATACCCCTGGGCAGGGACAGGGAGGGCCCCGACACAGCAGTAACATCGGTCGGGAGGATGCCAGGTGGGCAGCCACAAATCAGGGGCAAGCTCCTGGTGCTCTGTCTCCGCTGGAGCCGAGAGGCATTTTCCCTGTTTTTCTCGGGGAGTGGCTGGTGCCCTGCCGCCAAGGCGTATCTGATGTCTGCCACTCCCCCACTCCTTTCTCTCTTTCGCAGTGCCTGCTGTATCTCCAGCCTCCGCCAGAGATCAGCAGAGCACCGATCTGGGACCCCTGTCCCTCCCCAGGAGAGGAGAGCTGTCCTCCGGACGCTTTATCCTCTCCCACCCCTGCTGACCCCCAGCAACCCGTGCTTGCTCCCAAACCCAGGTCGTCTGCATGGCGTGAGGTGTGGCATCCAGTGCCTCAACCCTCTGCGCCACTGAGCCGGCTCGGCTATCAATTTGGAATTCAGTTTGTAACCCAGTCCTGTAGTCGCAGTTAAACCCAAGCCACTTGCCTGCTCTGGTGCTGTTGGTTGGAGTCGTAGCTTCTCTAGTTCATGTTGCCTCTTGCGCTCATGCTCCTCACGGTCAGCATCTCGCTGTTCTCGCTCTGCCTCCCTCTGTTCTTGTTCCCTCATCTCCTCTGCAGCTCACTGGCGCTCATGCTTCTCATGCTTAGCCTCCCGCTGTTCCCGCTCTGCCTCTCATCCTGCCTCTCGCTGTTCTCGCTCTCTTCTCCTGGAACTCCAGCACCATTTGGCGCAACTCAATCTGCAGCCCGAGTACTTCTGGCTGCAGGATGCTGGTGACCTTTCCCTGTTGCTGTGGCCCTTCGCTGACAGTGGCCCTGCTGCCCTCCCCATTGGATCTGGACACCACACTGGCCACTAGCGCTTCCTCATTCAAGGTTTGGTCCCTTACAGTCACTGTCTGTGACTCAGTGCTCTGGGTATCTGGTGCCACCAGGGCATCCATGAGGTTATGCTTGGTGTCTTTCACCTCGAACGGGACTCCTCTGTCCCAGCACAACTGCTTTAAGTAGTCTACAGTGTGCCCGCTGTAGTTGGAAGCCATCTTCATCCGTAACTACAGCTACTCTGACTTGCACTTTAGAAAAAAAAATAAATAAATCACTGCCCGTTTCTTTGCAAGTGAGCTGACAGTCTCAGGCTAACACACTGAACAATAAAAGCTTGTAATACCAAACTTATGCACACTGCTGCCAACCAATCTGTCACAAACCCATTCAGCAGGTCAGGCCCTCTGCTCCCACAGTGCCAACCTCCGAGCGCAGTCTTGTGAACAGGAAACAGAAACAGGGTAACCCTCCTGTCTGTTTTGTGGGTTCGAATCAACCTTTGGTCTCAAGTTATTGGAGGGATTCAAACTGTGAACCTCTTGCTAGCATACCCAATGTACAGGCTCAGATAATTCTGCTCTTCGGGAAGGGGGGGCCCAGATATCTTTCGCCTACGGGCACCGAACCAGGTATACAAAATGAACCCTTAAAAACTCTATTAAAGACCTCAGAATAAGCTCTTACCTTTTCCCAGTTTGGTATTACCATTAAGCTATGCACAGTGTCACTGTAACCATATATGCTTCACTTGTCAAAGAAAGAATTTCAAAGGCACACCAAGTAGTCTGTAAAATGAGATATTTACTTAAAAATAAAAATGTAAAATGTAAATACAGAACAATATATCACAAAACCATACAGTCTTTTAAAAGAATAAGGTTAAAAGTACAAATTCCTACCAGTAATACACTTAGGCTTGCCTAGCTAATGTATTCTTATATTCTTACAGTGCTGAAAGATGATGTAGTTTCAGAGTCCAAACGTGTGTGTCTAAAGGTCAGTTACAGCATAAAGAAAACTGTCTTGACCCTGCCTTCTCCATGATGTCATCCAGCTCCTCCTCCTCCTCTGTTTATTAAAAATTATACAATCAGGATGTATTGTGTCAGGATATAAATTAATAGGTGACATCAGCAAAAAAAAAACTTGTTTCCCCATATGACTTCCCAATTAAGTCTGTAATTTTCCAAGTTCTTTCTTTCATCCATGAGCAGCATCCTGCTCTTCACAGACATCAAAGGAGCATTTATGACTTCGCACCTAAGTGACAACCTGTATTCTTCCTCTAAACGTCATAGAAGTTTTATTTTCCAGCTTAGCAGCTGGCAGTTACAATTAGGCTAGATAAACAGGAGATGCTTAATTTAGGTCTGTTCTAGCCTTTAATTATCTCCTGGCTTTTATCTTTTAGCTGAAACGGCATGTCTCATGAAACACTAAACACATTTTTATATTACAAAAATCATAGTGTAATCAGAACCAGCTGTCCAAGCTTCACACCGATCCTTCCATCTCAACAAAGGTTCCTCCTCTTCCGAGCAGAGGGAGCCCTATACGAGTTCCAGGCCATTCCATTTTGGCCTTTCCTCGGCCCCAATGTCTTCACCAAATGCATCGCAGTAGTGGCAGCTTACCTGAGGCGCCGAGAGGTCCGGGTCTACCCTACCTGGATGACTGGTTGATCACAGGTCCCTCCAGGCAGGAGGTGGAGCGGTCCAGAGACCTGGCTCTCCAAGCTTGCATAGCCCTGGGCCTCCTAGTCAATGAGGCCAAGTCAGAACTCATCCCCACGCAGGTGATCAGCTTCATCAGAACAGAGCCAGAGCCTGGCTCCTGGTGGACAGGGCAGAGGTTCTCTCCTCCTGTACCCAATCATTTCAGGTTGGGCACTTGTGCCCTGCTCGGGACTTCCTACGCCTTCTGGGTTACATGGCAGCATGCACCTCTGTGGTCCGATGGGCCTGGTGTCATTTGCGCTCCCTGCAGTGGAAGCCAGACAGTCAGTGGTCCCATTGCAAAGGTCACTTAGACCAGCTGGTCACAGTTATCCAGAAGATGTGGGATGTTCTTCAGTGGTGGACCGTCCCAGAACATCTCCAGAAAGGGATCCTGTTTGTCCGCCCTGAGCCGACTGTCATCCTGATGACACTCCTCTCTCGTGGGCTGGGGTGTCCATCTGGGGAAACAGAGTCCACGGGGTCTGGACCCCCGAGGAATCCCAATGTCATATCAACCTGCTGGAGCTCTGAGCAGTTTGTCTCGCACTGACTGCTTTTGCTCAGTTTGTTCGGAGTCAAGTGGTTCAAGTCCAGACTAACACCACCACAACCATGTACTACCTCCGCAAGCAGGGTGGGACTCTTTCCTGGCCTTTGTGCAGGGAATCTCTCCACACCTGGACTCTGGTGTGCAGTCTGGAGGCAGATCTCCTTGCCATCCATGTGGCAGGAGCCTCGAATCAGTTGGCAGATACTCTCAGCTGGGTAGGCGAGGTGTCTCACGAGTGATCTCTCCATCCAGAGGCTGCGTAGTCTGTTCTCCCAGTGGGGCATCCCTCAGGTGAACCAGTTTGCCTCCAGGAAGAATGCAAAGCTGAGGCTGTATTGTGCCCCCCTCAGCAGGGCTTGCTGCAGGGGGATGCCATCTCGAGGCCGTGGACCCCAGACCTCTCCTATGCCTTCCCTCCACTTCCTTGATACACAGTGTTACTCAAGGTCAGGAGGGACAAGGCACAAGTGAGTCTGGTGGCTCCAGATTGGCCACGCCAGTACTGGTACCCCGCTCTCCTCAGCCTCCGCATCAGTCTCCTGAGATGTCTTCCAGCACACTCAGACCTGCTTTCCTTCAACCAGGAGAAGGTACTCTGGACCTTCAATCCTTGCACCTGACAGCCTGATTCCTGAGTGGCTAGCATTCCAGGCTTTGGGTCTCTCTGAAGATGTGTTCACTGTCGTGGAGGCTTCTCCTAAGGAGTCAACTAAAAAATGCTATACCTTCATGTGGAAGAGATTCTCCATTTGGTGTCAGGGCAAGGGGCTGGACCATTTGACCTGTCCTGTGGCCAGCATTTTGGACTACCTGTGGTCCCTCTCTCTCTCTCTCTCCAAAGAGGGACTTTGGTCAACAACTCTCAGGGTGCACCTGGCAGCCATCTCTGCTTACCGGGTGTGGGCCGGTCAGTGATCAGTGGCGCAGGAGACAGTGGTCTGGCAATTTTTCAAAGGCTTGGATCACATATCCCCTCCGGTGCATGAACCTCCACTTCCGTGGGATCTACTGCTGGTACTGGAAAAGCTCATGGTCAAGTCATTCAATCCGATGCACAAGTGTGAGATGTCACACTTGTCATGGAAAACTGCCTTCTTGGTGGCCATTACATCAGCCAGAAGGATTGGGGAGCTCCAGGTGCTTTCAATCAAGTCTCCTTACCTGGTTTTCCACAGGGACAAGGTTGTCCAGCGCCTCAACCCGAAGTTCGTTCCTAAGATTGTATCAGAGTTTCACCTGAATTGGGTGATGACTCTTCTGGTGTTCTACCCTAATCACACCTTGGATGCCGAATACAGGCTCCATACATTGGACTTGAGGTGAGCGCTCACTTATTACAAAGAGGGGAGTTCAGGGAGAGGTTCGCCAGCTGTTTGTCACCTACGCTGAAGCCACACCTGGCAGACCTGCAGCCAAGCGGATGATTGGCAGATGGATTATATCATGCACTGATCTCTGCTATAGGTTGGCGGGTAGAGAGCCTCTCGTAGGGCTCATTTCACCTGCCATACCGCTGCGTCGGCTGCTTCTAGGGATGTCCCTATCCAGGAAATCTGCAGGGCTACTACCTGGAAGTCAACACACACCTTCATTTCCCATTACCACAACGACCTTGAGTCATGCCGGGATGCTGGTTTTGAGGCCTCAGTTCTCTAATCTCTGTTCTTGAAGTAGGGGATGTGCGCCTTGCCTCCCTTCTCCCGGAGAACCACTAGGAGTCTGCCAGAAGTGTGGATAGAACAACATATCCATGTCCCTAGAAAACCGGGGCATTCACCTGTAACAGTAGTTCTTCCACGGAATGGTCTCTTGCAGTAAGTCATTACTTCTGGAGTATCCAGCAGAGGGCGCTGTTGCACAGCAGCTTCTTCTAGCAGTTTTCACCAGGGACCACCCACACATGACATCACATCCTGTTTCCTATATGTGTGAGTGGTCCCTGGTATCGTCGGTTAATTTTCCCACAGTCTTCAGCCCGTGCAGCAGCTAGTTCAACTTCTGTGCAGCAGTCATCGCCGAGAAATTGGATTCCAGACGAATGTCTAAAGATTCTTCATCCAAACAAGCACTATTTTGTTCCTGTCGTTGTGGCAGGAAGATTTTTTGCTTTGACAACCATCTGCCTTGCGTGAGATGCCTGGGACCCTCACACAACATTAATTCCTGTAAATATTGTCAGGAATTTAATCAGGCTACTCGTCGTCGACGAGTGCTTGAAATTCAACATCACATTGTGGAGCAGAAAATGTCTGTCACAGAACCAAGGGCTCCGTACCAAGGGCTCCCCAGCCTCAGGCTCTCATGTTAGGCAGTGTAAGGAGAGGATTAAACCCTCCTCTTCCTCCCTCTCTCGACGTTCACCGACCACGATTTTGATGGTCACACCATTGACAGAACATTAGGAACATGCCTTCTCATCGATGAGGGCTCCTCTCTCGTCGACGGTGGCTCAAAGCATGCTTCCTCATTGATGAGGGCTCCTCTCCCGTCGATGGCGCACTGTGGACAAACTTCCTCGTCGATGGGAACCATTCTCTCGTCGACTATGCTTGCCTCTGCTTTAAATGTGGTGCAGGAAATACCTACTCCATCGACTGTTATTTAACCCGTTGTCGACGATGCTTTCAAGCGTCTTTTCGGCAACAAAACCCACTATTGCTCTGTCGATGGGGGCTTCTCCCCCGTCAACGTTGGCAGGATTTTTGCATGATAATGCCTCAACAGGATCCTCTACAAGGTCCCAATGACCTCAGGGTAAGCTGCTGGCTTTTACCCTTCAACATACCTCTCTGCTAATACAAGTGGGCTCATACAGAGGTCCATCAGATCAAGACAGGGACCCTGGTTACTACCACCCAGGCTCAAGACCTACATATACTACACGTCCTATCCCCTCCATCATCCCCATTGTTCCCCAACCCCCGCTCCTTACACCAGTCCCCTTCCCAAGAACAACAGAACATCACTAACATTGTGTAGCAGGTCTTGCATAACATGCGTAATGCCCCCACTACCTATCCAGGAAGGGGGGATAGTCCCTTTTCGTATCACAAACATTATCACGATGACAACTCAGATATTGAACCTGCCTATTCTCTTCCACCTCATACGGAGGATTACTCAGATGAATGGGAGCAACATCAAGAGCTCCCTGATGACCTGAATATGGAGCTCCCTACCCCAGATTTTCGGGGCCCCAGGTTCCCCTTTTTCAGCCATCTCCTCTCTGGATGAAGATTTGCCTCCTCCAATGGCCACCTCTCCTCCAGATGATCCCACCTTTAGCGACATGATGCTTCAAATACAAAAGGTGATTGGAATTTCCACTATGGAACATGACAAACACCGCAAGGATATGTCAGACTATTTAGAATTGCCATAGGAACCAGCATTACTGGTTCCACCACTGATACCTACATATCAAAATGCCTGATTGGCTACTTGGCATTAGCCTTCTAACATTACAGCGGTTCCTCGTAAGGCTGACTGACTATATCAGTCTCCTTTAGACCACCCATTCCTCTCCACTGTTCCAGAGGCAGATTTCTTGGTCATTACTGCCGCTCATGATCATACTAAAAAACCTAAACACAATCTCCTTACCTCCTGATAAAGAGACCAGAAAAATAGATTACCTGGGGAAAAAGGATCTTCCTGGACATAGTCTCCATCACTCATTCACACTAATGGGAGTTTGCCGGAGGCGCTAGGACCCAGTGGGAGCAAACTTTTTCCAAGAGGGTCGGCGCCTGAGATGGACCCACAAGCCTCTGCTCGTGCGGTAATGACTATCTCGGCGTTGACCCTCCAACTGCCTTGCTTCCTTTTTTTCCCTGCCGTCGAGTGCACTTCAGTGATGATGTCACTCGCCCACCGGGAGTTAAACTTCCCTAGCAGCAATAGTTTAGTTTTATTTCGAATCAGTACCAATTATTAGTCTACAATTGTACAACAGAAGTCTTCAGCCCTCCATTGACTGAGTCGACCATAAGCAGGTCAGGTGACGGTAGGGAGACTTCGTATGAAAGCTGTTCAGTCAGCTGGGCTGGGTCCGGTCCGCTGCCCTCCCCGGAGGGGAGGTGTGATAATGGAAGGTCCAGTGCTCAGCGAGATGGGCGGTCCCCCCAAAAGCATAAAAGGAAATTGTCCCATTCTCTGCATCGTTCGGCCTAGAGTTCTTCTTCAACACACAGGTCGAAGAAGAAACTGCATCACTCAAGGTCGCCCTCTAGTATGTCTGCGCATAGACGGTTGGTTATTGGGGCCAGGCGCCGGTCTCCACCTCTGTCTGAGTCCCCAGTTTCTGTCACTGGTGGCCGACCACCTCGACACTGGAGCTCCTCCCCGCCTATTGGAGGTGCTTCCGATGTGCATTTTCACCAGTGGGCTGCTCTTATGGAGCAGTGGGCTCGGGGGTTGGTCCAGTTGTCTAAGCCGGTCAATCTAACACTGGGGCCTTCGGGCCATTCAGTTTTGGATGGATGGGTGGGGCGTTTGGGCCTTCCTAGAAGTGTGGTGCCTTCTTCGGTGCTGTCGACTCCCAGCTCGGGTATTTATCCCCCTCACATGGCTGCGGCGCAAGGGTCCACACCGATGCCTCTATTCTCCTGCCATTTTTCCCTCTTTTTCTTCAAATCGCAGTTTTCAGATCCCTGTGACACTCTTAGCAACGTCTGCGGCGCCGGGGGCTCTGTCGGCACCATCCGTGGCACCGTGGGCTCTGTCGGCACCGTCCACAGTGCTGCGGGCGCTCTCAGCGCCGTGTGCGGCACCGCGGACTCTGTCGGCGCTGTGTGCGACGTCATTTCCGATGGCGACTTCCTTGTTCTCTGTCATTTTCCTCGACGGCACCAGGGATTGGTGCTGCACCATCCGGTCTTCAGGGGTTCCCGACTCTGATTCTTTCTTCTTCTGTTCTTCCTCCTGATTTTCACTCCTTTCCTGTCCATACAGTTCCCCCTGGACTGTTGGGAGATGATTTTGAGCCTGATCCAGATCTTCGCCTGGGTGATGATTTTGATGACACTGCCCTGGGAGCAGTGATCAATCCCTCTGCAGAGCCTGTGATTGAAGACCTTTCCTTTAAGTCTCTGCTCAAAAATTTCAATTCTGCTCTTTTTCTCCAGACTACAGAAATCGATCCTGGGAGGCTTTTGCAATGCCAGTATCTTCATGTCCCAGAGATCCCTATGGATTTATCCGCTCCGGTATAGCCCTCTTTCGAGACCCTTTCACAGATGGTGTGGAAAAATCCGGCTCTCATTTCCTTCCATGGCCAAGTCCATAGCTAGGAAGTATGCCCCTCCCAAGGATCACCCCATTTTGGCCTCAGAAGCCTTTGCTGATGCCATTGTAGTCTTGGCAGAGAATAAGGCTGTCCTTCCTCAGGGATCTACAGCCCACCTTATAAACAAAGAATCTCTCAAGATAGCTTGGGTAAGAGAATCTTTGCTGCCTCAGCCCTGGGTATGCGCATTGCCAGCTACCAGGGCTATTTTTCCTCAACAGGAGTATGTCCTTTGGCATTCGCTCAAAGAAATGGTAGAAGCTCTGCCTGAATTGGAGGTTAACTCAGAGCTACTTCAAACCATAACTAGGGGTATCGAGTCCAATAACCAACAGGTTAAAGCTGCAATGAACGCCTTCGATACCGCCTCCCGGGCGGCAGCGGCTGGCATCTGCACCCGCCGCCACTCTTGGCTGTGTACTTCGG
This sequence comes from Neoceratodus forsteri, assembly GCA_016271365.2. NCBI lineage: Eukaryota > Metazoa > Chordata > Ceratodontiformes > Ceratodontidae > Neoceratodus > Neoceratodus forsteri. The sequence goes on from CM057458.1 coordinate 233,493,679, forward strand.
GCTTCATGAATGACACCCAGCAGCAGGTCATGGCCTTACCCTGTGATGGTATGTATCTGTTCGTGCCTCAGGTGGAGCAAGCACTGGAGGCCATGCAGAAGACTAGGTCTTCCATTAAGACGGCTAGACCTGCACCCACCCCCTCCCGAGGGGGGTGCGAACAAGCATCAGTTTCAATACCCTCTGTCCTTTTGGGGCAGAGGAGGTTTTAACAAAAACCACAACCCTCAGCCTCAAGAAAGCACAGCAAAAGGCACAAGGGCCCAAAGCGCCCAGTGCCACCTTCTGAGTTTCTGGCCCAGGTCCCACCTCAGCTATCTGAGGGGAACTCCTCCTCAGTGGTGGGAGGACGTCTGACTCAGTTCTACAACCAGTGGAAATCTATAACGTCAGATAAATGGGTCCTCCGGATAATCCATGAGGGGTATTCTCTCAATTTTTCAGAAACCCCTCCAGATCATCCTCCCAAACTACAGCCCAGGCTGTTGGCAGTACAGTCAGACCTTCCTGCTTCCAAGGTACAAGGCCTTCTGAACAACAGGGCAGTAGAAATAGTTCCACTGGATCAAAGAAACACAGGTTTCTACTCCCATTACTTTGTGGTCCCGAAGAAAACCGGTGGCATGCGCCCCATCCTGGACCTCAGAAAGTTAAACAAGTTCCTTCACGAGGAGAAGTTCAAGATGATATCACTAGGTACCCTGCTATCTTTGCTTCATCGACAGGATTGGCTAGCTCCTGGACATGCAGGTTGCCTACCAACACATTCTCATACACCCAAAGCACCACAAATACCTAAGATTCGTGGCATTGGGTCAACATTATCAGTTCAGAGTCCTGCCCTTTGGGCTATCAGCACCTCAAGTTTTTACAAAGTGCTGTGCAATTCTCTCGGCGCACCTCAGGAAAATCGGGATACAAGTGTTCCTGTATCTGGACGACTGGCTCCTAGCAAGTCCTTCCAGGCAAGGGACTCTGGAGGCCGTGGCCATGGCCTCAAACTTCCTCACGTACATGGGAGTCCTGCTGAATCTCAACAAGTCGCAGTTACAGCCCTCCCAGAAGCTCCTCTTCATAGGAACTCTTCTGGACACCTCCTGTGCAAAGGCTTTTCTTCCAAAGGACAGAAGGAGCGATAACTTAGATGGCCCGATACATCAGAGAACACAGCTCGGTTCGAGCTATCTCAATGCAGCCGATGCTGGGCCTCATGGCATCCTCGGTGTTCACTATACCCTTAGCTTGACTTCACATGAGAACCTCTCAGTGGATGCTCAGTGGTCCCCAACCACTCACCCTTAGTCCTTTGCCATCAAGGTGATGGAACCTCTGAAGAGGTCGCTCGCATGGTGGTTGCAGGAGGACAATCTTCTGGAAGGATATCCCTTTGCCTATCCGGCTCATCTGATCTCCATTACCATGGACGTGTCCCTGATGGGTTGGGGAGCCCACTGCCAGGATCTCTACATCCAGGGTACGTGGACTCTGAACGAGTCCCAACTTCACATAAACGTCCTGGAAATGAGAGCCATCCTCTATGCAGTCCGAGCCTTGAAGGACATACTCTGTCACAAGAACATTCTCCTTCAAATGGACAACAAGGCAGTGATGTACTGCATCAACAAACAGGGCAGTGCACACTCTTACCCATTATGCAAGGAAGCAGTGAGAGTGTGGGAATGGTGCCTGGAACTCAAGGCTCTGATTCAGGTGGTTTACCTGCCAGGAGTACAAAACGAGCTGGTGGACCGTCTCAGCAGAATGGAGACGGATCCTCACGAATGGTCTCTCCACTTAACCGTCATTCAGTCACTCTTCAAAGAGTGGAGAACATCAGACCTGGACCTTTTTGCTTTCCCACTCAGTGTTTGAATCCCACAGCCCCCACTTGCATACTGTGTGACCCTGAGCAAGTCACTTAACTTCCTCGTGCTCCTAGGTTGCACCTGTAAACAAGCTTTCAACTTACTGTGTCCCACCTGGTTAAACAATTGGGGAAAAAAAAGAGATGAAGTATGTCAACTGGAAGGTGATCTTCTTGGTGGCCTTAACTAAGGATGTAATTTTGTCACAGATAATTTTTGAAAAAATCACAGGTTGGTCATGGACAGATTACTAAAATTCCTGGCATTGTCATGGGTGCTACTTTTTAACGCATAATATAGGCAAAGCCACATTTCTATGCTCTTATCACACCAATCATGCATATCACAACACAAAATAGACAAATATGTTACATTTTGACTTCATTATGTCAGTTACGGACTTCATAATTTACTATTTTCAACCTGTATGAAAATTATATAAAAGCTGGACCTAATTTTCTATTAAAGTAAATGAAACTTCAGATGTAATGAGCAAGCAAATAGAAAAAATACCATTTGTTCATGGGTAATTTTTAAAAAAGTCACGGGTTGATCGTGGCCAGGGAACCCTTATTATGCATTTTCATGAAAATAGTGAAAGTCATGGAATTTCTGAAAAAATACCAAAAGTCATGGTATCCATGACAAACTTGCACCCTAGCCATAACCTCTGTCAGGAGGGTGGGTGTACGAGCTGCAAGCTCTCTACACAGACCCTAATTACATTATCTTCCACAGAGACAAGGTAGTTCTTCGGACTAATAGGAGATTCCTTCCAAAGGTGGTGTCCAAGTTTCATTTGAACCAATCTATCACTCTCCCAGTCTTCTTCACAGCAAAGTCCAGCTCTCGCAAGCTGAAACTTCATAGTCTGGATGTCAAGAGGTCACTCAGTTACTATCTGGAGTGCACTGAGGACCTCAAATCTTCCATTTGTGGCTGTTACCCACATATGGTAAGGTGGGCAGTGGCAGGCCAGCTTCTAAGAGGACCAGTGCTTGCTGTATAGTCTCCTGCATTCAGTTCTGCTACAATAAAGCTGGCAAACAGCCACAACAGGGCATCGGAGCACACTCCACTCATGGTATTTCTGTCTTTGTGGCAGCTGCAAGGGATATCCACTTTTTAGAGATTTGTAAAGCATCTACCTGGAAAATGGTACACACTTTTTTACAAATTACTGTTGTCTGGATGTGCAGCCTCAAAGTTATGCCAGATTTGGCACTGCTGTCTTGCAGAACCTTTTCCCCAAATAGGTTCTGTACCCAGCCCCACGAAGAAACTGCTTTGTAGTCTGCATTAGTTAAGCACAGTGAAGGATTCCAGGGGTTTGGAAAAAAAAAAAATTACTTACCATAGTAATATTTCAAGCCAGTCTCTTGCAGCAGGTCATAACATATGGGATATCAATCGCAGGCATCATTTCCTCCAGATGACTTCTCAGCAGCTGGCCCTGGGACCTCTCCCTAACGTTACCACTTGGTGTCAGTATGGCACATATAAAAGGGGGAGGTCCCAGCTACTCCTCAGTTCTTTTCAACCGCGACCTACATGCAACAAGTCTTCCTAAGGAGCTCTGATTGCCAGTCGTTGATTGAGTTCTATCAACCAAACGTTCATTCTAAATGGGTTAATTTCCTGATGTCTTCGGATCCCTTATTCCGAAAGTGTACCTGTGATCACAGAATCACTACAGAGGACCTCCATGACGTCTGTGTTCGGTGCCTTGGTCATCCTCGGAGGCTCATCCTACTCGGGCAGTGTTGTGCAACGCCAGGTCTATTAAAAACAAAACAGCTTTTATAGCTGATTTTGTTGGGTCATCTGACCTGGTATGCATCACCGAGACCTGACTGGATGAAAATGCTGGACCAGTTTTGGCGGCAGCAGTTCCAGCCAGGTACTCGGTGATACACTGCCCGAGGTTGGATCGTAGGGGTGGGGGTGTTGCTATCTGTTTTTAGAACAGAACTGGGCCTAGTGGAGGTGCCAGTGGGAATCACCAGGTCCTTTGAATGTATCTTAGGTGAGGATGTGGGGTGCAGGATACTTCTTGTATACCGTCCACCAGGTGACGAGAATGTTTTCCTGCGGGAAGTTGCAGATTTCAATATCGACCTGACATTGTGGTCCCCCAGATGGTTGGTTCTGGGGAACTTCAATACCTGGGTCGATGATGAACTCTCACATTTTGGTCAAGACTTCCTCCAGTTGATGATTTCACTGGGCTTCACACAGGTTATTTCCTCCTCGACCCATATTGGTGGACATTCATTGGACTTGGTGTTCCTTCTGAGGATGGAGATATCCGACTTGGTGGTGGAACCGGTCGGATGATCGGACCATCACTCCATTGGGTTCAGTTTTGAGGCCACCCCTAATAGGTCAGCCCCAATGGAAATGGTCCGGTACCGCTCATTAAGGGGTGTTTCCCCAGATGACCTGATGGCGGTGCTGGACCTATCGGACTTACCAAGAGATTGCATGGATCCGGGAGAGCTGGTGCGTGCCTATAATAAGGTGGTGGCAGGGGCCCTGGATTCCATTGCTCCTGTTCGTGTTCGTCCTGTCACTCTTCGTCCCAGGTCTCCTTGGTTTGATGAGACTCTGAGGGAGTTGAGGAGAGTTAGACGAAGGTTGGAGAGGTGCTGACAGAGGTCCGGTCTGGATGATGACAAACTTAGTTTGATGAACCACTGTGTGGTTTATCAATCTGTAATCTCTCGTAAGAAGGCAGAATTCCTGTCCAGAGAGATTGCGGCTGCACAGAATAGACTGGCTCAGCTCTTCCGGACCATGGACAGATTGTGCAATCCAGTCTGTCTTCAGCCCGGAAGAGCCTTTTCTCAACAACGGTGTGAGGAGTTTGCTCTCTTCTTTGCAGATAAGGTTGCCAAAATCAGATCGGATGTCCGCTTGACCCTCTCCAATGGGAGTTGTGATGGTCAGCAGGAGATGTCGGGGACCCAGTTTGCATGGTCTGACTTCAGCCTCCCCACAATCAATGACATTGTGATGGTCATCCAATCACTGTGTCCGACCAACTGTAATTTGGACCTGGGCCCCACGCGTCTCTTAGTGGATTGTGTGGATAAAATTGGCCCAGTCCTTGCTGTGATAGTCTGGAGGTCCTTGGAGAGGGGGATCTTTCCAGATCCTCTTAAGGAGGCTGTAGTTAAGCCTCTTTTAAAGAAGCCCTCCTTGGACCCGGATTGTCTAGTAAATGACAGGCCTGTCTCTAACTTACCCTTTGTGGGTAAAGTTATTGAGAAGATCGTTGCAGCGCAGCTGGATGATCATCTGACCAACAACAATGTCTATGATTCTCTCCAGTCCAGATTTAGGAAAAGGCATAGTACCGAGACAGCACTTGTTCGGGTACTAAATGACCTAATAGCGAGAGATCGAAGGACCTGTTCCATCTTTGTCCTTCTTGATCTCTCTGCAACATTTGACACTGTGGACCATGGTGTGCTACTGGAGCGTTTGCGGTCTATCTGTGGACTGTCTGATACAGTCCTCAGGTGGTTTCAATCTTACCTCGAGGGTAGGACTCAGAGGGTGGTGTCTGGAATTTTTTCTTCGGCATCAGCCTTCCTATCCTGCGAGGTACCGCAGGGTTCCATCTTGGCACCCATGTTGTTTGCAGTGTATATGCTGCCGTTAGGAGTGATCATTAGGCGATACGGTCTGGGTTTTCATTGCTATGCAGATGATACCCAGCTGTATATGTATTTTGTGCCTGGCCAGGATGCTGCCATTTCGGTATTTAACAACTGTCTTGCCGAGACCCAAGACTGGATGAACGTGAGTTGGCTGCGGTTGAACCCCGAAAAAACTGAGGTGCTGGTCGTGGACCAGGGTCGCTGGGAGGCGGGTTTGTTAGCTGGTTCGCCCTTGGGCTTATAGCTTGGGGGTGTCCAGCTGATGACCTCAGACCAGGTGCGGAACCTGGGCATTGTATTTGACAACTGTCTGACTTTTAAATCTCAGGTGTCAGCGGTTGTCAAAACCTCTTTTTACCATCTGAGGAACATCGCGCAGGTGAAACACCTGGTTCCTCCAGAGGATCTTCAACGTTGGTCACGCCTGTTACCTCCGCCTTGACTACTGCAGTGCCCTTTACCTGGGGCTATCGGGGTTGAACTTCGCCATCTGCAGCTAGTGCAGAATGCGGCAGCCAGGCTGTTGACTGGATCTTCTAGGTCTAGTCATATAACGCCTGTGCTCCGCGGACTGCACTGGCTGCCAGTTTGCTGGCGAATCACCTTCAAGGTCGGTTTGCTGACCTATAAAGCCCTACATGATCAGGGACCTGCTTACCTGAAAGAGCTCCTTTGTCCCTACTGTCTCCCCGCCGCTCTCTCCGATCCACTGACGAGGGATTGCTAGAGATTCCCAGGGTCCGTTTAAAAACTTCAGGGGCAAGATCGTTTAGTTTTATGGCCCAGACCCTGTGGAATTCTCTACCTCGTCGGGTGCGAAACTGCCCGACTGTCCAAAGCTTTAAATGAGCTTTGAAAACATATCTTTTTAGCAAAGCTTTTAATGACTTGTGATTATCTTAATGTTTTAATTATTATTTGTTTTATGTATTCTGTACAGGCGCCGTATATAAATAATGAATGAATGAACGAACATGACACCAGGGATTGCATCCTCTGTAACCAGTTCAACAAGGCCACAAAACGTCGAAGGCTTCGGCAACATCTTGAGTTCCTCATGGAGCAAAAGGTTACCCTTCTGGAGCATCAGCAATGCTCCAAGCCCAGGGAGTCTTCGGTCTCCTCTGGGCTTCACCACTCTGTGGTGAGCCCTCCTAGTCGATGGGACAGGGTCTCAATAAGAAACATGCCAGCAAAATGAAGCACGTTTCTGCCATGCCCTCGTTGTCGATGAGTACCCTGATCACTACAAAAAAGGTAAGTACGGAGAAGAGTGCCACTATAACATCGTCTTCTACACTGTCAACGATGGTGGGTTCCTCTCTTCCCTTGTTGACGGCTCCTCCTTCGACAGTGGGTTCCGGGGTGACTTTACGCCTCCCATTGCTGCCTCCCATCTATGGTTTCTAGCCATCGTCCATCAACGATGGCTTCTGGCCCGTTGATAAGTGTCTCGTCAATGACCGGCCTTACCTCACAGGGCTCTATGCTAGCACCCTCATCGACAATCCAGGGGTCTTGTACACACCCCACATTGAACGCTACTCACTTGGTTCCACTGCCGTCTTTATTCCTGTCAGTGGTTCCTATTCATTCAGTCCATTCTACCCTGGCTACTTCCGCTGGGCAGATGGTTATGATTGATGTCCAGGCCCTAGTAAATACTGTCCTGGACCTTACGAAGACCCCTTCTCTCCCCCCCTCAAATGAAGGGTCAGCTCCAGTCTCTGCTCCCTCTCGGCCTTCTTCAACCCAGAGGATGGCCAGCTCTTCCCCTGCCTCCCCAGATTTTCCGACTCCGGATGTGGACATGGATGACCCTTTCTTGCAGGACTGGGATTTGGCTGACTTGGATGCAGACGAAGGAATGGACCTGGAGGAGTCCCCACTGTCCTCCTCTGCCACCTTGTCGGTGCAGGGTGAACTTACCCCTGAACTACCATGTTCTCCACCTGATGATCCTACATTTTTGGACATTATGATCCATCTCCAGAAAACATTTGGTTCCAGGGTACTGAGCAAGATGCTTCGAGAGAGAAGTTGGCTTAATATTTGGGTGTACTGGAATCCCCACTCTGGTTGCCCCCCCCCCCCACCTTGGTGGATGCCTTTGAAGAGGCTATTTGGGCTGCTTGGGAGCAACCCTTTAAAATTCCCTCCAATCCTTGTAAGGCTGATGGGCTTCATCAAGCCCCGGTTGACCACCCCTCCTTTATGTCTCCGCCTCAGGTGGATTCTGTGGTGATCAATGCTGCTCTTGATAGGTCCTCTAGACCTCAACACAAGTGCTCAGCCCCTGATAAGGAATCCAAGAAATTAGATGTTATGGGGAAACGGGTTTACGCCTGCACTACTATGTCTCTCCGTATACTGAATTACATGGGTCACCTCCTGATGTATCTGGGAGGAAATCCTAAAAGCCTCTCAAGCAGCGGTCCAGTCCCTCCCTGTGGGTTCTACCCAGGAGGATCTGACGGCCAAGATGTCTACTGCAGCTGCTGTTTGTCGCCACCTGTGATGCCATTGACACTGCAACCCGTACATCCTCTGCAGGAGTTTGTCTGAGACATCACGCCTGGTTGAGTGCCAGGATTTTCACAGGATGTGCAGCAATCTGTCCTTAATGCTACTTTTAAGGGTGATCAACTTTTTGGTCCACAGACACAAGAAATGTTGAAGGATTTACAGGACTCTGGTCGTACCCTTCAATTGGTCCGTACTCTCCTGTACCGTCCAAAAGCAAAACCGGCCTGCAGGGGTCCGCTAGGGGCTTCCCCTACAGGTCACGTCCCAACACTCAGACAACCTGCCAACAAGCATAAGCCTCAGTTGACATTGACTGGTCCTCAAAATGTTCCAAAAACATCCCGTTATGTCCGTGCTGTTCCCCAGCAGGGCCAACCTATGGTCTGAAGGTCTCCCTCCGGTTGTGTGACCAGAGACCCTTCCCATGGCCATCGGAGGCAGGTTTTTCCTGCACCTACAAGGGTGGCAAGCTATCTCCTCCAACCTGTGGCTCCTGCAACTGAATGGCTCTTGAAAGCATCTTCCTGCCAGCGGCTGCTGTTCACGCTTTCTCGAACCCTTCAGCTGTTCGCCAGGGTGGGAATAGCTGTAAACTATCCGAAATCTAAGGTGGACCCTGCGCAGTACCTCCTCTGCATCTCCTTGGAGATGGCATTTTAGCCCCAGGTTCAGGCATGAAGACTAAAGTCCAGCAGATTGGTCTTGGCACAAAGCTGCCTGCTCCTTCTGGGTCATTTGGCGGCCACGATTCCGACAGTCCCCCATGCCAGGCTGAATATGAGGCTCCTTCAGTGGTCCCTGAGAGTCCAATGGGACCAACAGGAGGACAATTTTGATGGCCCTGTCCTGATGTCTTCCCCAGCTCTTCGAGCCCTACAATGGTGGAAGTCCATGGAAACCTTAATGCGTGGCATGCCATTTCGTTCTCTTGTCCTGTGTCTCATTTTGGCTACAGATCCCTCCTTGACAGGGTGGGGAGCTCATCTCCTGCTCGTCCGATCCCAATGATCTTGAATGCTGGTGGAGTCCCATCTTCACATCAATGTCTTGGAGATGAGGGCAGTCCTCTATGCCTTACAGACGTTTCAGACTCTCCTTCCCCTGGGTTGCCTTCAGGTGCATTCGGACAATTTTGTGGTAGTTCACTACCTAAACAAGCCAGGAGGCACCCATTCTTACCCTCTCTGCAGAGAATCAATGAGGGTCTGGTACTGGGCGATCCAGCGAAGTATCCATCTTCTGGCAGTCCAGATCCGCAGTGTGTCCAGCACCCTGGCGGATGCCCTGAGCAGATCCACTGCCCTGGCCCACGAGTGGGAAATTCTACCGGACATCCTAAATGACATCTTCCACCAATGGGGCCGACCGGAGTTGGACCGATTTGTCTCTCTGCAAAACACAAAACTGCCTCTTTATTGCTCTCTTGAGCGAGGTGCTGGAACTGGTAGCGGGATGCATTATCTATTTCCTGAACAGGAAGATTTCTTTATGCCTTCCTGCCCTTTCCTTTCGTTCAGAGAGTACTACTCAAATTAGTCCGGGACGAGGCACCTATGATTCTCATAGCACCTTTCTGGCCAAGACAGATTTTGTTCCCCTTACTTCTACAGCTCTTGGACCCAGATCCCATACCTCTGCTGATTTGCCAGGCTCTGTTGTCCCAAGTGCAAGGCTCCCTGCAACACCTGGACCTTCACTCCCTCCATCTTCATGCCTGGATCCTAGGGACATAGTCCTCTCGCACTTCAGAGTATCCCTAAAGGTGGTGGAAGTTCTCCAGGCTGCCAGGAAGTCACCTACACGGACTTCCTGCTCAATGAAATTGAAGTGCTTCTCCATTTGGGTATCTACACAAGACTTAGACCCTTATGAGCATTCCTCTCAGAGCATCTTAGACTATTTGCTCTCCTTGTCGGAGGGTGTACCGAAATATTCCTTTGTAAAAGTCCACCTTTCAGTCATTACCGCATTTCATTTACCTGTAGGCAACAAACCATTGTCCCAGTTGCCTCTGATTCAAACCTTTTTTAAAGGCATTCTGTACCTTCATCCCGCTATCCAGGATCCATTCCCCGTGTGGGATTTGAATTTTGTACTTGAAAGTCCTTTTTAGCCCGCTGAATCCAGCAAACTCTGTTATCTTTCTTGGAAAACTATATTTTTAGTTGCTATTTCATCGGGAAGGCATATTTCAGAGTTGGACACTAATGTGCAAGCCTCCCTACCCGCAGTTTTATGACGATCAGGTATCTTTATGCACCAACCCGTCGTTTTTGCCAAAGATTGTTTCTGAATTTACTTTAAATCAGGCTATCCACTTACCAGTGTACTATGCGGAGCCTGCAAATCCACGGGAATCCCTGCTTCTTACTCTCGATGTGCATATAGCATTGAGAATTTATCTTCTCCACACTTCACAGTTGAGAAAAACTGAGCAACTTTTTGTTTCTTTCGCCCCTGGAAACCAGGGCGTTTGGATTTCAAAGCAGTGCTTGTCCACAAGATTGGCCAACTGCATTTCATTTATCTATACAAAATACAACAAACGTCTCACAGGGGTTCTGAAACCCCATTCTGTCAGAGGCATGGCTGCCTCTGTGGCAAATATAATTTTTTGGTTGGAAAAATGATGCATTATCTTTGACCATCCTCAGCCTATTATGGATAATGGTTTCTGGACTGGGGGCTGGTATTTTCGAGTGCAATTAAAGCAGACAGAAAGTGGCATACAACATTTACCAAGCTAATTTTTTGTTTTAGGCTGGGACAGAGGCATACTGTTTAATGCAGTACAACCAAAGAGTTGCTACAGATGCGGCTCTTTGATGCATTTAAACAATGATTGTGACAGTATAAAATGTTTTCATTGTGGAGTGCTTGGTCACTCTGCGGCACACTGTACAGCCCCCCCAAGTATGTAATTTATGTGGTGATGATGAGCACGCTTTTCAGGAGTGTCCTTGGGCTGCGCATAATTCATCAGACGCTTCTGATCATGAGCACATTCTTTTTTCAGGCAAGACAACCTTGCAGACAACCCCCCAGGGCTGATGAGGCCCCTTTTTACCCACCCAGGTGTAAGGGTAGAGGTCGGGGTGGAATTTCCAGCTCTAGGGTGGGAGATCAAAGATCTGCAGGAGGCCCCCCTGAGGTTCAGAGGCCCCTTTCTCCACCACTTGGTGTTGATTCAGTTTCAGTTATGGAAGCTATAGAGACGCCCTATGTTACCCCCACAAGGTTCCCCTAAAAGAATGCTGTCCCCTTCTGTTATGATTCATCCTGAAAGTTCAGCTTTGGAAACGCACCCAGAAGTTATAGATGGACAAGGTGGTCTACTTTCAGCTCCCGATTTCCCCTTCCCAGTCAGCTGCTGGTTCTAGTTTGCCTGAGATGGGTTTACCCCCTGTCCCCCCTGCCTTTGTCCAGTCATTTCTCCATGTTTTCAATGTGGGGAGAACAAGTGGACTTGGAAAATCCCTTAGATTTGGGTGACGTTCCCACCTCGCAACAGGTACCTGTGTTACAGGTTTCAGCCCCTTTCAAGAAAAAGATAGTAGAACCTCAGAAGAGAATGACTAGGTCTAGTGCTAAGTCCCTTAAAGCCCCTCCCTGAGCCTAATCAGTTGAAGGCTGCCAGTCTTAACCTTAACAGTATTGCGTTTGGTGGACATTGATCCAGGTAGAGCCTTCCTCTTGGATGTAGTTAATTCCTTTCCCAGTAGACTAGTGAATATGTATGGTCCCCAAACGAAGGCCTTGAGAATTGAACTATTGTCCAAGGTGCAACCCTATTTACACCCGAGTAGACAGATCTTCTGGGGAGGTGATTTTAATATAAACGTTTCACAGTGTAGTGAGGAAGGGAAACAATATTGCGATAAAAAGTTTTTGAAACTAGTGCTTAAACATGCAGGTTTGAAAGATGCTTTGGGGAGTGGGAAACTGGCAGCGACTCCGTTTTTTAAGGGAGCTTTGTCTTTTAGGATAGACTTTCTGTATTTGAAACAGGCACTGCCGGTTTTCCAATCCCATAATATCCCAATAGAGACTTCAGACCATACTCTTATTGGGGTTCATATTGCAATCCCTCCTCCTCGGGAGATGGGCCGGGGTTTCTGGAGACTGATTGCCTCTTTATTGGAGGATCCAGTTACCTTGAGTGAGTTTATATCCCTTGTGACTGATAAAGCCACTACCCTCTTTTTGTATGATACTATTGATGGTTAGTGGGAGGATTTAAAAGACCTGATGATGATTATTTTTAAATACCAGGGGAAAACTAAAGCCTCAGATTCTTATCAGAAATATTTGACATTATGGGGTACATTGGAATCATTACTGACTAGACAAAGCACAGAGAAAATTGATTTGGGGGTGGATATAAATAAGGTTAAGCTTGAAATGAGACGTTATCAATGTGACCATCTCTGCTCTCTTCAAAGAGAACAAACGTATGGCACTCAAGGGAAGATGGTGAGTGTAAATCCTTATGCGAGTAGTTACCAGAGACAGGAGAAGACTCTGATTACGGGGTTAAATTCCCCTCGGGGTCCTGTAGTGACAGAAAATGTGGCAATAATGGCGTTATTTGGGCAATATGTGGGGCATTTGTTTGGGTCTCCAGTAGAGGAGTCACTCTATGCTTCTCAAATTTTAGCAGCAGCAGCAACCCCACGGTTAGACTTGAGGTGGGTTGATCTAATGATGGCCCCTTTTACGGCATTGGAACTGAAAAGTGCAGTACAGGGATTAAGAAATGGGATTTCTCCTGGTTCAGATGGACTTCAAGGGGAGATGTATAAAATTTTATGGGAGATTATTCCTTTAGAATTTTTGGCTTTATATAATTTCTTTCTTGAAGATAGGTACTTAACGACACCTATGTATGACGGGCTTATGATTTTTTTTATATAAAACTGGGGATTCAACAGAAAATAATTGGCACTCCATTACACTGCTTAATACAGATTTTAAACTGTTTGCAAAACTACTGGGGAATAGATTGGCATGTGTAATGGGTGAGTTGATCAGTCCACAACAGTTCTGTTCGGTGCCTGGAAGGAGGATAACGGAAGCATTATTATTCCTTAGGGAAGTAGTAGAGGGGGCAGTAGGGGGAGACTAGCCGGGATTCCTAGTAAGTTTGGACCAAGCCAAAGCATTCGATAGTGTTGCATTCTTTTTTGTGGCAATGCTTGGCTTCTTACAGAATTCCGGCACAATTTATAGATTGGTTAAAACTCTGTTATGAGTTAGCATATGTCATTCCCTATGATGATTGTAATTGTGGGTCCAAGTATCAGATTAGGAGAGGGGTACGACAGGGATGATGCCCCCATAGTCCCCTTCTTTATGTTTTTATGATTGATCCAATATTGAGACTTGTACAGTGCTCACCCAGTATTTATGGCTCTGCATAGGTGCCTACCAGTCAAATAAAATGATTGCGTATGCTGATTTGTATCTATTAATTAGGGATGGCAAGTCTTTTGAAATAGCACAAAACCTTATGCAGGAGGTAGGGACAATTACGGGGGCTAGTCTTAATCTTGAGAAAAGAAAATGCATTAATTTACAGGGTGTGCAGGATGCACGGGGTATATTGGGAGGATGCTGTGTAGAAACAGAACCAATCAAGGTCTTAGGAATTTATTATGGGGCGCTGACATGGCATACTATAATTGGGGGAAAAAGCTCTTTCTAAAGGTAAGGAACTTGTGAGTAAATGGAATCGTTGGAAATGATCCAAGAAATAGCAGGCATACTTAATTAGAACTTATTTAATTCCCTTTTTTTTGTACTTAAGTGCGTTTTGGTTCCGAAACAGTTGGAGGTTACTTTGATGGGGTGTTTTTTCTCTTGTTTTGGGGGGAGCAGATTGAACCCAGTCAAAAGGGAAGTATTACATAAAGACTTGAAGGCGGTGGGAGTAAATATTGTGCATCCTTTTTTTTACGATTTTTTTTATATTCCAGTTTACTTCCCCTAGTGAAGATTGTTGCACATGGATGGGGTGACAGGAGTTTTTCAATTCTTCAGGGGGTATTTTGTGAATGGAAAGGGAATAAGTTTCAACATAAAAAGAAAAGACATCCCCCGATTGTTGGAGATGGGAACATATATTTGATGGGATAATTAAATGGGGTATTGACTATACGACAGTTCTTTGTCTTACTAGAAAACAACTATATTCAGATATATTGTTAGTTCATTATGTAGATCACCCCTTTTCAGGCTTTTCACAAATAGATCAGGTTTTATATTGCAGTATGTTATGGATGTTAGGATACCAGAACAAATGTGAGATACTGTATGGTTGGGCTTGCATTTAAAGGTAAATGTGAAAAATAATCTCAAACATAAGCCTTTACAAGATCAATATTGCCCCAGAGAAGGTTGTCATTTACAATTAGAAACGATGCAGCATTTTTATTTTTACTTGCCCATATATAATGTATTTTTGGGATATTGTCAAGAATCGTTGGAAAGGGAATATGCCAATACCCCCTGACCAGACATTGTTTTATGGCATAATTCCTACATTTGTGAAGCAGCTACATGACAGCACACTTCAGGTTGTGTGTGTGCACATTTTGTTTATTGGATCTGGATTATTCGTTGTCGTTTGGTTTTACAATAACGCCATATTTCGAAACTGGAATTATTCCATATAATAATTGATGATTTATATCGGTGGAAAGAGGCAGAATTCCAACAATTGGAACGAGAAATATGGACCAAATGGTGGTCCACTTTTGAATTTCTGTAATGTTTATAATGAACGGGGGGAGAGGGGGGATTTAGGAATTTTGTTTGTTTTGGGCTTGTGTATATTAATTAGTCGCTTTGACACAGTATGAAAGTAATACTTATTTGCTTTTGGATTGGTTTTCCATATTCTTTTGTGTGTGTGAACATTGTTTTGTATTGCTTTGATTATTGCTGTATTGCTTTGATTGTTGCTGGGAATCCCCCTACTCTTTTGGTAGGGAGGGGGTGTATATCTAGTACTGCATTATGTTTAGGGTTTAAGTAGGACTCAAATATTCTTTTGTATTCATGAATTTTTCCTGTATTGATTTGCTTATTTAAGTTTTGGTTTTACAGTATGCAGTAACACTTTTTTGGTTTTTCTTTGTTTTGTTTTTTTATGACACTGTATGATGTACTATTGATTTGTCTATATAATTTTTTGATATGAAAAATAAAAACATTCCCCTACTCTTTGAGAAGTGCTGTGGAATCTTCAACGTCCACCTGACCTACCACCAGGACAGGCAGACAGGACCTCGGTTTAACGTCTCATCAGAAAGACGGCACGTCAGGAGTACAGCACCCCCATCATGCTGCACTACAGTGTCAGTACTGTATTGGAATTTAACCCACGTGCCTGGTGTGGATAGAACCCACAGCCTTCTGATCTTCCGGGCCTCAGGCAAGTGTAAAACCTGCTGAGCCACTGACACAAAGCAGTAGATTGTGGAGGGGGTTAGACATCTCTGGGGCAAACTAGATGGACCACATGGTGTCCTTCTGGCAAATTATGTTCTTACACAGCTCAGTGCCAGAAGGCACTGTGGAGTCTGGTGATGGCTACGAGTGAGAAAGGGGCTAGTGACTTAGGCAAGGCAAATGTTATTTCTTAGGCGCCAATTCCCAGAGGCTCTGGTTAGCTCAGGACCTAACCAACACAGCAGAGGCTGCCATGGATGCCACTATATACCAGTTTCATATCGTAGTGAATGCAAATGACACTGCTTCTAGGGTGATAGCACATGCAGTATCCTTGAGGAGGTTTGCATGGCTCAGAACTACAAATTTCTCACAGAATATTTGGATTAAGGCCATGGATTTTCCCTGTCAGGGTAATTCCTTGTTTGGTGACAAAACAGAGACTTATTTGAAAAAGGTGGGTGAGTATAAGACTACTTTCAAAAGTAATACTGAGAAGGTGGCCTCCACTTCCCATAGGCCGTATGGAAGGAGAGGTATGGGCTAGGGTTATTTCCCCCGAGCTTACATGATATGATTACCCTTCCCAAAGGGGATTTTTCAGAGGCAAAAACAAAAAGGGTGCCATGAGTGCAGAAGCCATTCCAGCCCCCAAGGTGCAGGCTAAGCGGAACCCCTGACAAGTCTGTCTATGTCGCCCAACCATTGCTAGTGGGTGGAAGACTGGCTCACTATTTTCAGGTTTGGAAAGGCATTACCACAGATAAGTGGATCCTGGAGATACTGAATCAGGGCTCCTCCCTGAGGTTCAAGAGATTCCCAAACTGCAGACACACAGAGCCTTCCCACCTCATACTCCAGCAGAAAAACTCCCTCTGGAGTTGGAGGTGGAAAAGCTGCTACAAGCAAGTGCAGTGGAAAGAGTTCCCCATTCCCAGTGTGGTAAGGGGTTGTGCTGATGATACTTCCTGACCCACAGAAAAAATGTAGAGTGGCAACCCATTTCAGACCTGAGAGTTCAAAAAAAAAAAAACACTTGAAAAAGGAAAAGTTTAAGATGGTGACATGGGGCACAGTGATTCCATCATTTCAACAGGTACAGTGGCAGGGGTTACTGGATTTGAAGGATGCTTGCTTCCACCTTCCAGTAAGACTCTCCCACAGAAGGTGGCTAAGATTCAGAGTAGAGCACTGCCACTGCCAGTTCATGGTCCTCCTATTTGTCCTTTCTTCAGTACCCAGAGTTTTCACAAAGTGCCTGTCACAGACCCACTCCTAGGGTCAGGCAGTCTCCTCCCACAGTGCCCAACCTTTAAGTGCGATTCGTGAACAGGGGACAAACTGGGACACCCTCCTGTTTTGTTTTGGATCCGAGCAAACTACCAGTCTCGATTCCTGGGGTCAATCATGAACCCTTTTTAGCTGGCACACCCAGGTAACAAGTCCAAATATCACATTCTCTTTGGGGAAAGCAGCGCAATACTTGACCCAGTGGGCATACAACCAACCTGGTTCACAGCCCCCTGCTGACCCAATTGAGACGTTGGTATTTTCTTACCTTGCTGGATCTTTGCACAGATCCTTGTTAGTGTGGCTGCATATGGTGACACACTAAGCAATTTAACAGTTATGTCAGAATTATCAGTACTGTTACACCATTCACACTCAAAATGAGAAGATGTCTCAAGCAAGTTTAAGGAAAACAAAATTTACTAAAACTAAAAACAGTAAATACAGTACATAAAACAGAACATATATACATAATGATTAGTCAAAAAATGGACAATTACAAAACAAACCACCTTGTAACTGAATTAACTAGTTCTAACTCGGTTTCAGTTTGTAAAGGTTCACACTTGAATTACCAGTCTTGGCAGAAGTGGTCTCTTGAGTCCAGGAAAAGTGCGTTGTAGAAGTCCAGAACAAAAGTTTTTTCTCTCAGCTAGGCTTCACCAATATCAGAGATAAAGTCCCACCCTCCTTGTGATGCAACAACATATGAGGTCACTCTTAGCCCTTTAATTAATTTGTAATATGACCAGTGTATCACCAAATGTTTCAGCTTACTGCCTGTTTGAAATCTGCAAAGATAGCAATATTCTAATAATGACAAAACAGTCTCCTCTTCCTATTACAGCATGGGTTTTATGACCGGTTACAATATCCCTTTGATCTCTCAGGAAAATAGTTTGAGAACCACCTCTCAACATCGTGAGATTTTTGACATAGATTGACTAGAAAGCATTCTCCCATCCTGTCACCTTGTAAAAAGGCAATATTTTCACTTGAAAGCACCAACTATCTGAGAACATGACTTTTATGATTTCTACACGGGTTTTGTTAGGCATGTATTAGTTTCTTTGAAGTTAGCCAATTCCTTTCTCTCAGAGAACAATACATTTTCAAAAATCTAATGTCCCAGGATGCCTTGTGCTGATTGCCATGTTTCACAATAAGCTGAATTTAAAACATATATTTATATCAAAATTATATACACATAGCTGGCAGATGGCGATTCCCGTTACACCTGCCAGTAGTAGCAGCATGATGAAGCAAAAAGGTGCTCAAAAAAGGTTACCATAGACCAAAGAGTAATTCTGAATGCTCAAGGTTTAATACAAGTGCAAATAACAGTGAAATAGGACACGCCCCAGCGCTTTGACCCTCATGCAGGCTCTTCGTCAGTGGGAGAATTCCTGGGGTTTGAAGAAAAAAGTTACTCACCGTAATGATCCTTCCAAAGGGATCCCTCCCTGTGCTTAAAAATCCCATCCCTACCTCCCCTTTCAGAACCTGGAAAAGGTTATCACAAGAGACGGTCCTCAAAGCTTTTAAAGTTGTTGAATTATTATTATATTGTGTATTTATGGGAATTTTACTGTATTTTAATGTTTTTCTTTTGTATTGAATATTAAGGCACTCAAAGCCTTCGGGAATGAGTGCCCTACAAATAAAATTACCTTGCCCTTATTGTTTGAGCACTACTTGTTGCATTGCTTCACAACTGATATTCGGTGTCTTTTTTTTTTTTTTTTGTCCTGCCAGAGGGTAAAGTTTTTTTTCAAACTTTTTTGTTTATTCTATGTTTTTAATAGACATTTTGCTAGATTTAGTGGCCATTGCTCCCCACAACTTGAGAAATAAATCTGCCGTTAGAGAGCAGGAGTGAGCGTGACCACTCCTCCGAGTTTTTAATTTAATTCTGGGTTCTCTAATTAGCATAACATTCTAAAGCTCTGGGGGCAGCTCATTCAAGGGGAATAATGCAGTTAAGCATAGTGAGGGATCCCTTTGGAAGAAATAACATTACTATGGTGAGTAATTCTTTTTTGTGGGTAAGTGTCTTGAACCAGACTGCTCTCCCACTATGTAGCACACTTGTAAAACATTTCTATGTACATCTGATTTATTAACTATTATGTGGATACCTTTGGAGATTGACACGTACCTGCAGAATCGTTTTATAAAATGATTTGGATAAATCAAGTTATTGGATTGGCTAATGAGAGCCTAGCCTTCTGTAGTTATTTGAGTACAGATACAGAGATCAAAACTTTTCACTCTCCTAGTATTTCTACTCCTATGTAAAGCATTGCTGGAAAAGCAGTGTTTGTTTTTAGCTTCATGTGGCTATGTCAGCTAAAGGTGGGATTATGGAACCCACCATAGAACATGGACACGATCAGCATGTTGCTTCTCTAGAGCCTGACCATTGGCTCAGTTTGGCAACCATGATAGAAAGATTCTTTAAGTAAAAGTAGTAACGGGGGGGGGGGCGTGGCCAACCACCAAGCGAGGAGCGGCAACCCTGTGAAGCTCTGCAACAAGCAAGGTCAGTTTATACATATTATTTAAACATTGGGGATTTTACAGTCACCAAACTGCTCTTAATCGAAAGAGAAGGTTATACAGACTTGGGCAGTACCAAAGTGTCCACTTTTCTTGGCTACAGGAGGAAGTCGTGGAACGAACGAACAGGCAGGTGTGGACTAGCGGGGAAGGAACCAGGCCAATGGAGTCTCGCCTGGGAACTAACAAGCCCGATCAGCAGTTTGCCCCACATGCAGATTCCTCACAGCCGACAAACACTGCCCTGTTACATGCAATTCAGTTGCTCAATAAAAGAATGTCAGACATTCAAGACCAATTAAAGTCGATGGATAATAAAATTGGTGCACTTATAGCTGAAACCCAGACTGCAACCTAAACAGCAGATCGTGCTGCCCTCACAGTCTCCACGGGTTTAGTGAAGGAAAACGGCATATTGAGGAAAAGACTGGAGAATATAGAAAACTCCATGTGGGAAACTAACATTAGAATGCTGGGACTACCGGTGGGAGCCGAAGGGGATAATCTTTCAGTTTTCATCACCACATGGCTGATGGACCATTACCAGCTGCTGTCCACCCCAAGTGTGATCAAAAGTTACCGGATCACCCTCCGGGGAGCCCAGACTCGTAGACTGACTACTACTCCTCTGATGCCTCGGACTGTCTTGGTCAAATTAGGGTCAGTCACAGAACGAGACACCCTACTACAAAAAGCCAAAACAAAAGGGCCCCTCAGAATGGCAGGAGAATCGGATCCATCTTTTTCTGGACCTAAGCTATGAGACTAGGCAAAGGCGTAAAGGATTTGGTGTTGTGTGTACAAGGCTCTGGCAGTTAGGGGTCCAACATGTTTAGCTCATGCCAGCAAGCCTTAAAGTCATGTATGGGGACAAGACATACCAATTTTCAGACCCCAAGGACGCGACCAAATTACTGGATAAAATTGAAAGAGAATTCCAACAGCGGGACCGTGACTTGGATGAGGAGCCTGAAAATGACTGAGTGACGGTCAGTAAGGTAGCAGCCTGCGTGAATAACCAAAATTTGCCTTAGACTGTTACTGTACTTAACTTTACTCTCACGCTGAAATTTGTGTATGTGAAGTTGCTACTGGACCTTGTGATTTGGGATTTGCCATATTGTACTTTTTTTTTATTTAATTTTTATGTTGGCGTGCTTGCGCAGCCCACAGCGTGAGACAGTGCAGCTTTAGAGGCATGGTCACTGTTGGGCAAGTGCAGGGCACGCACCAGTAGGTGCGTCCCGCGTTCCCCAATCAGCCTGCATGCCGGCGCCACACCATGCATACATAATGTGGCGAGCACATCTAAGAAAAGGTTCACTGCAATCCGAGCAAAGCTTGTCAGATGCAGCAGTCCTCTTCTTGCCGTGCTCACCGCCATTATGTACATGGCAGGACACAGGCCGTAGAACTGCCGACTTCAGGGGTGCCCAGTCCCCTGTCGGCTGCCCCTGCCCCCTGTGAATGTGCCGACGGGGGAGCCCACCTGGCCGCATAAAAGCACCCCCCAGTTTAATGCCAAGGTGCCCAATCCTCGGCTCTTCCCCACCCCTTTCCTTGTGGTGCTGACGGGAGCCACTCCCCATCGGCAGAAATAAACCCCTAATTGTTTACGCCATGGGGGTGCCCAATCCCCTCGGCTCTCGCCCCCCTTCCTTTGTGTGCCGACGGGGTGTCCAATCCCATTGGCATAAATTCGCCCCCATGTTGTTTGCCGACAAGGGTGCCCGATCAACTACAGACACCACCCCAGTTAGGTGGCAGGGAACCCACGCGTGCCCGTTCAACCCCATGAAAAAAAGTCTCAGATGATTTTTTTTTTTCTGAACCTATAAAGGAAAACGGTCCCTCGTAGTCTCTGTGCCCCCCTCCCCACCCACCACTGCGCACCCTGCTCTCCCCACACCCCTCATCCCATACTTACCTCTGTAGCTTAGTGCGATGATCGGTGGACAGGAACACGCTCTGCACTCTTCAAAGCCGAATCGCAAACTGAGGAAATGCCGGTAAGCTATATAATGGGATAGATAGGTTTTTCAACTTTAGTATATATCTCAGGCATTTTTGCGAATTTTGGCCCCAAATTTTCAACATGGGGTTCTTGGGACCCCTTCTTATGAATTCTTGCACTATCATGGCGTTATTCGGTCCTGAATGGTGATTTCACAGTCACTGCGCGGAATCACCTTTCGGGACCACATAAGGAAATGACAGTGCCACTGTTCATGAGAGGGGCTCTCAAGAAACCTATGTTGCAAATTTGGTAGGAAAAATCCAAAATATGACTGTTTTAAGAGAGCGCATGAGTAACCGCGTGCGTGCACTCTCAGAATTAGTGAATTCGCAATATTTTCACTAGATTCTCAACATTGGCATTTTACCACACCTTTTGTGAACAGTACAGCTGTCATTTTCACATCCTGGCCAAAATGTGTCTTCGCACTTCCGCGCAGAATAGCGGGTCACTGTGCGAAATCAGTGTTCGGGACACATTACGAAAATGACAATGACACTGTTCATGAGCAGAGGTCCTAAAATGCCTGTGTTGAAAATTTGGTGACAATACTCCATAAAATGACTGTTACGAGTGTGTGTTGCGCAGTTTGTACGCACGCTTGTACGTTGGCAAACTTCTAACATTCTCACTCCAGATTTTCTATAGTGCCATTGTTCTGCACCTCCTAATGAACAGTACAGCTGTCATTTTTCACATCCTGACCAAAATCTGTTTTTGCAGTTCCGGCGCAGAATAGCGTGGTTGCTGTGGAAAGTCCGTGTTCGAGACACATGATGAAAATGACAGTGACAGTGTTCATTAGGAGATGCCCTAAAATGCCTATTTTGAAAATTTGAGAAAGAAAGTCAATAAGATGAGTGTTTTATGAGCGTGCATTGCACAGTTTGCACACACGCTCATGACTTTGTGAATTTGTAGTACTTTCACTCCATCTGTTCATCATTGACATTTTTTCCATACCTCCTTATGAACACTGCAGCTGCCTGAAATGTGTTTTCGCACGTCCGACACAGAATTGCACGGCTGCTATGCGAAATCAGTTTTTGGGGCAGTTTGAGGAAATGACGGTGACACTATTCATGAGCAGAGGTCCTAAAATGCCTATGCTGAAGATTTGCTGCCGAAACTCCATACAATGACTGTGTTGCAAGCGTGCATTGCACAATTGCCACGCACCCTTGTAACTTCATCAATCGGCAATATTTTCATGCCACATTTTCACCACTGACATTTGTGCACATCTCCTTATCAATAGTCCAGCTGCCATTTTTCACAGCCTGCCCAAAACGTGTTTCAAACAACATGAAGTCTTGCTATATTATGACATATGCAGTGAGTCCCAACCTTCGAACTGCTCCGGAGGTGAAAGTGTTAACTTTCCATGCCAGGCATGGAACGCTGAGCTCGAGCTCGGTTGAAAAAACTGTCTGTTGTTCTTCAAACTCAAACTGTCAGATTCTTTACTCCGCCTCACTGAACAGTCGCTCCAGAGATTTTCTCCTTCTGCTCAGTTCATTTTGTCGGTTAAAGTATTATTTTCTGGTTTTTTTTGACCGAATTTAAACCGCAACCGGTCGGTTCAAGCTCTGTCTGTGGTATTGTAAGTACTAGATAGCGTTTACATTTATTTCTTCTGTGTGGAACTTGTAAACAGTTATCGGTTCGGTTTGAACCGATCAGGTTGTTTTGAAATCTAGTAATCTGTCTTTTAGAGTGTGTTTACCGGCTCTTATCGGTTCTAAAAAAACCGGATTTTATTACGTTTTTTTCCACGACCCATGACACGGTTGGGAACCGATAAGAGGGTCTTGCTTAGCGGATTGCCACAAACAGGCAAGTTTGGTTAGACTGGCACTATGTCTGAGAAACCCAAAAGAAAACCGCCCACTGGGTTTCAACACTGCAGTGTTTGTGGGGAAGCCTTTGCCAAGGCTGACCCCCACACCACCTGTGTTTATTGTCTGGGGTTTGACCACCTCAGTGCAGACTGCCAGATTTGCAAAAATTTTCCTGCAGCTACCCTGGATAAGAGAGTTGGTAGGCTCAGGGAAAGGGAGGCCAAGAAGTCCGCTGACCTGGATGGCCAGCCCGGTTCGGTTCCAACCGAACCGGAGGGAGTGCCCTCTGACCAGGGCGAGACTTCCTCTGGCAAAAGGAGAGCCGACTCGGAGGAGTCAGTTCCAGCAAAAAGGACAGGGAAATCGGCTGGTGTGGAGCCAAAACTTTCCTCTCCAACCGCTGAAGAAATAGCCAAAGCGATTAAAATTGTCCATTCGCTTTCCCCGGTTCCGACCGAACCGGCACCATCAGGTAACCGTATGGTTCGGCCGGTTCCACCGGTTCAAGAGTATGATTTAGAGGAATTTTATGAACTGGAAGAGGGGGAAAAGGAGTATGAGGAGAGTGAATGTGGATTTGAAAGTCTGGATGTGCCCATTGAACGGACATCTCCCAGACAGACCTTCAGGAGTGTCTCCTCCTAGTCTTTCTGAGTCCCTTTCATTTTATTTTTATAAAAGTTGTTGAAACCCTCCAGCTCCCTATGGAGGAAGCTGTGGATGATCAAGAGGAACCCTAACTATGTGGAAATGATGGATATCCCAGAGTCCAGGAGACTGTCTATTCCTTTGCATAAATCGGAAACAGCCAGTAAAATTCTAAAACTCCTCACACTATACCTCCTGTTGATAAGAGAATGGACAAGAGGTACACATTGTCAGGCTCTGATATGGAGTTCCTTACACAACAATGCAGCCATGTTGGGGTAGTGCAGGCTGCAGCCTGTGACAAGGCAAATATTCCCTTGGCCTCACACCCCCCTGACAAGGACTCCAGGAGGATTGATGCCATGGCAAAGAAACAGTACATGGCAGCATCCTTGGGACTCAGACAGGCAAATTATATGGCTTATGTTGCTAGATACCAGAAATCCAGATGGGATACTGTTATGGCTCTAGCGGAGCAGGTGGCTGCTGATGGTATTGAGGCATCTAAGGTGCAATTCCATGCTGCAGTGGACTCTAATGATGTGTCATCAAGAGTCATGGCTACATCTGTGGCACTTTGCAGAATGGCTTGGCTCAGATGTACTAGCCTGTCAGAGGATACCCAGACTAAGGCCCTGCAGGTCTCTCGACCAGCAAGGCATTTTCTACAGCTCCTAGGGCACATGGCTGCTTCTACAGCAGTAGTGCAAGGAGCCAGATTTCAGATGAGGGACATCCGGTTCCATTTGAGAGCCTTTTGGTCTCAAAGAAAGGACCCTCTAACCAAATTGATCCCAGTGACTCGAACCCTGATCCAAGCCTTACAGTGGTGGCAGGATCAGAGCAATCTGAGACAGGGGGTTCCCTTTGTCACTCAGTCTCTCTTTAATCCTTACTACAGATGCATCCCTCTTGGGGTGGGGTGCTCACATGGGCGACCTCACTACCCAGGGACTGTGGTCCCCTCAGGAATCTCTGCTCCACATCAACCTGTTGGAGCTCAGAGCAGTTTTTCTAGCACTTCAAGCTTTTTCCAAATCTGTTCAGAACAAAGTTGTACAGGTCAGAACAGACAACACCACTACAATGTGGTACATCAGCAAGCAAGGAGGCACTCTGTCTACAGCCTTGTGCACCGAAGCAATGAAGTTGTGGTCTCTGGCTTATTCCCTGAACACCTCCTTTACGGCAGTTCACCTCCCAGGCAAGGACAATGTCCTGGCAGATGCTCTCAGCAGGATTTCTCAGGGCCATCACGAATGGCCACTGGATCCCCTGGTCCTGGAGGTAATATTTGCCAGGTGGGGCACCCCGCAGATAGATCTTTTTGCAGCCCCAGACAATCACCAACTTCCCCTTTTTTGCTGCAGGCCCCCAGTGTTGGTCTCAGTCCCTCTGGATGCTTTAGTTCTCAACTGGGAAGAAAGTTTCTCTACGCTTTTCCCCCCTTCCCTCTCCTGTTCAAAGTGTTAGTCAAAATCAGATCTCAATCCTGCAAAGTGATTCTGATTGCTCCAGATTGGGCCACACAACCCTGGTATCCACTCCTACTGTCCTTAGCAGTCCATCTTCCCCTGTGTCTTCCGAGGAATCACAATCTGTTAACCTGTGCTCAGGGAAGGGTTTGGTACCCGAATCTCAAGGCCTGGCTCTTGAAGAGTTAGAATTTGCTGATCTACACCTCTCCCAGGGTGTAATGGATATATTGAAGGCTTCTAGGAAGCCTTCCACCAGGGCTACTTACAATTCCAAATGGAAGAGGTTTTCCATATGGTGCTCTGGGAAGCATATTTCCCCAGAATCTGCTGATTTACCCACAGCCCTGGATTATTTGGTCCATTTGAACATTTTGGGGCTCAGACCAGCTGCCCTAAAGGTGCATTTGGCAGCTGTGTCTGCTTTCATTTCAGCAGGTAAACCCTCTTCTCTTTCAGCTCATCCTGTATTCTCTAAGTTTTTTAAGGGATTGCTTCACACCAACCCTCCATTCAGGGACCATGCCCCTGCCTGGGATCTTAATGTTTGCATTGCTCAGCTTATGCAACCTCCCTTTGAGCCCTTGTCCTCAGCAGACCTCAAGTATTTAACTTGGAAGACTGTGTTTCTGGTAGCCATCACTTCTGCCAGATGCATAAGTGAATTACAAACTTTGTCAGTGGAGCCTGATTTTATCTCCTTTCATAGAGATAAGGTGGTCCTCAGGACTAACAGGAAGTTCTTGCCTAAGGTGGTTTCAGATTTCCACCTTAATCAATCTATTTCTCTTCCAGTGTACTTCACTGACCATTCCTCCTCTGGCGAGAGGAGGCTGCACAGCTTAGATGTGAAGAGAGCCCTTAGTTACTACATTGAGCGTACCAAGGGTCACAGGTTTGACTCCCTCCAACTGTTCCTCACTTATGGTGAGGTTGGTAAAGGGAAACCTGCCACTAAAAGATCCATTGCCAGGTGGATTGTCTCTTGTATCCAATTCTGTTATGAAAAGCTGGGTAAGGTTCCTCCCTCAGGCCTGAGGGCTCCTCTACCAGATGTACAGCTGCTTCCCTGGCTGCTGCCAGGGACATCCCCATTCTAGAGATTTGTCAAGCAGCTACCTGGAAAACAGTTCACACTTTTACCAAGCATTACTCTCTGGACATCCAGGCTAGGAGTGATGCTCGGTTTGGCACAACTGTGCTTCAGAGCTTATTACCTAAGTAGGTTCTGTCCCTCCTCCATGGAGGTACTGCTGTGTAGTCTGCATATGTCATAATATAGCAAGACTTCATGTTGTTTGAAGAAAAAATTACTCACCTTAGTAATGTTGTTTCTTCTAATGGAGTCTTGCTATATTATGACCTCCCTGCCTGCCCCTCTCAGAACCTCTGTTTTTGGGATGTGGGTGGGCAGTGCAGTGTTGGCACTTAGTAGATGCCCACCTTGTTTTTTCACCCCTCTCTTTTCTGGGGTGACTGGGTGTTGTGTTTTTCATTTTTTGGGTCTCCTGACTTGAGTCTTTGTTTTGGGACCAAAAAATGTGGTGTTATATTTAGTAGCCAGTTGGCTAGTGTAGGTTTACAGCTTCCACACAGGACCTTAGTGAGTTTAGCTCGTAAAGATCTGACAGTTTGAGTTTGAAGAACAACAGACAGAGTTTTCAACCGAGCTCGAGCTCAGCATTCCATGCCTGGCATGGAAAGTTAACTCTTTCACCTCCGGAGCAGTTCGAAGGTTGGGACTCACTGCATATGTCATAATATAGCAAGACTCCATTAGAAGAAACAACATTACTAAGGTGAGTAATTTTTTCTTCCGTAGCTGTGGCGCACAATGGCATGCTCGCTGTGCAAAATCACCTTTTGAGACACATTCACAAAATCACAGCACTATGCGTCTCTAGCTACACCACTCCCACTGCCAGCGCGACAACATTCGGCATTGACAAATGCGTGTTATTTTTTTCTTATAAATTGATACAGTACACGTGAGACACTTCAAGTATACAAAGACAAGCATAGGAGGAATTAATACATCAGTGAGGGACAATAGAAGGATCTGGGAGCAGTAACTCCATTGACAAGTATGCCAATACCAATGAGGATTCAGTTGAACATGTAGAACAGTCTTGGAGCTGCTTGGCCCCACATGTGAAAGGGAAGCTGTTCGAGCTACAAGTAATGATCCCAGTATATCCTCATGCCTCTTCCTACTGCTAGTACATTCTTCAGCTAAATACATCATGGTACAAAAGGGGGTCCTGCAGAGTAGCATTGCCATATTGTACTTTTTGATTGTTTTATGTTGACTTTTCTTCCACATGGCTGCACGAATAAAGTAGACCTGGCAGCACCACATGGCAATGGCAGTTCCTCACGGGGATATGCCTGCTTTTTCATCCCCTCAGAGGAGCAGTTCTTTTTTTCCCGCCGGTCTGAGTTTTGGTCCGGTGAGTGCACATCCAGTCTCCTATTGTGCAACAGCTGAGACTGAGAAGCTGAGAGCTTGCGTTTTGTTCTCTAGAGGCAGAGAGACATGTTATTTATAATTATAATTCTGTATAATGGTCTGATAATTACACTTAAGGTAGACCTTTACTTGGGTAATATTAGTATCTATTAACATTTATATGGTGAAATGATCGAATATATAACTACCTGTAAAGGCTACAAAACAGTACACTTTTACAGCTGTCAAGATTGCTTAAAGTGGTTGAGAATCCTTGTAAGTCAAGTTTAAATGTTAAATGTTTTCAATATTGTGTACCTTGCATCAGCAGAGCTTTCTTAATGGATTGCGTACTATTTTGAATCTCTGTTGGGTATATGGAAGTAAGCCTTACTTTAAATACAGGATAAGCTATTTTTAATAGATGAAATGTCCCCTGCTCATGGCAGATAAGGTTATTTAGTACTTCTTTCTGGGGTTTTATGTTTTCTTTCTTGGAATTCTCCCTGGTGATATAACAGGGTTTGGGGCAAAGCAATTTCCCTTACTGTGAAAATGATGTATGCTCTTGTACTTAGTTTCTAGAGTCCAGTCAACTGTGATTATGCTTACCTATGGAGTATTTTAAGCTGTATTGTTATGCAGTAAAATTTAAAACATAAAGTTTAAAAAAAAAAAAAAAAGTAGTAACTGTTTGAAAAGGGCTCTCTATTGTATCTGTTCCTGCCATCTAACATAACCATATTTTCTTCTCTCCTCCTTCTGCAGAGAGGATGTTCCAGCCCCGAAAAGCCGCACTTCCACTGCTCACAGCTTTATAAGCAGTAACCGCTCTTCTCTTGGCTCTATGTCTCCCTCGAACATGAACGCATATCCCAAGACTCAGTATAATAAAGTCAACAATGAAGAATATGGTCCATCACCCAATTATTCAGTGAGTCCTGAACCATCAAAGGTAGCTGGTCATAACCTAAACCGAATGGGAGCTGTCCCAGTGATGATTCCAGCTCAGAGCAAAGATGGGTCAATAGTTTAGAACTTTTGATGTTACTGCATACCTATACTAACATTTCCACTTGCACAGTAAGGCTTAAAATGGCAGTAGGCAGTGACTAGGTTTTAAAACCTCTGAAATTATTTCAGTTCCTTAAACCAGTTAGTTGAACAGCATCTGAATCCAGGGTAGCAGGATAGCTTTCTTATCTGGTCTCCTGTCTCTGCCAGTACTGAATCACATGGAGATGCGCTAAGAGTTAACCAATATATTGATTCTGTGAGTGAGAGTTTGACAAACTAGTGGTTTTCTCCTACTTATATATTTTGACATCTAGAAAGAGCTGAGACCTTATCCAGTTATCAAGGTAAAAACACTACGGTACATTGAAGTTTTTTTTCCTCTACATATAAGCAGTTTGGGTCCTGTTGTAAGACTGTTTTTGTCACTAATGGCAGTGATCGCTTTTGAGAATAGGGCCTTGTTTTTATCAGGCATTAAACACTTTGAGTGGCCTTGCTTTTCTGTGAAATAGAACACCCTTTGCTCACATGGGGAGGCTGTGATACCTCTAGCTACTCTGCTCTGCAGCTTTGTGGCAAAACCATTAATTTAACATAAATCCTTCAGTTTAGAGAGACAAGAATAGACTATGAATTGCAATCAGAGTTTTCTTATATTAAGTCATCTAATTAAAGGAGTATTACAGTCAAAATGTGCAAAAACATATACTGTGCAGTGTGTTTTGATTTGCGTGTGTAGTCCTGGTGTGTTCCCTTTGTTTGCTATTAGGAGTTTTTTTCCTAAATTAGACTGCTAGTTTGATGGTCCCTAGGGATCTCCATTTTAGCAAGCTTTACAATCCCCCCTGTCTCGTGTGACAGTGATACGTCCAGGACCACTAATTCAGCAGGTACTAGAGATAGGAGCTTGATGTTCTGGCCACCACTAAATAACTCTACTTCAGTATTTTTGTTTTCTGTGTGTATGTCTTGTCTAGCCAGTGGGAGCAAATGTTTTGTTTTTGAAACTTTTCATTTCATCAAACTACACGTAGCCATAAAAAGCATACAGATCACCCCCCGATCATCACTGCTATAATTAGTAAAGAGACTTGTCTTACAGAATAACCCACTCAGCCCTCAAGTATTTCCTAAATTGTAAATGTAGCTTTTAATGCTCACTAGATAAGGGCACTTACTTAAAATAGCTCTACTGTTGTAAAATTGACTGTAAACCAATACTTGCTGAATCTATGGTCCCAGATACATCACTGGCACATGGGACAGGAGGCACTGTAGGAAAAAAAAGAGCAACGCATCATGCTAAGATGGATATTCCAGGAGCTACAAAACTACCATGAAGCTAGCAGGCTAGTTTGGAAAAGAAAACTCCTAATAGCAGAACAAGGGAAGGATACACAAATCAAAACAGACTACTCAACATACTGTATGTTTTTGCAAATCCTGACTGTAGTACTCTAAGTTGTTTATAAAAAAAAAAAAAAAAAAATTATCTGTAGTACTTTTTAAACATTCTTACAACTGATAACTTCTGTGATAGGTTATGGAAGCAAAACCATTGTGATTTAAAAAAAATACTTTTATGGAAAATCTGTTAACATGTTTGAAGATCATTTTTCTGCCTCTCCTATGTAAAAAGTTGTATGAACTGTGGGGCAGGAGTGAGTGCTTGATGATGAAGGTGGCGGGCTCAAACCAAAAAATGAATTGCCCTGCAGATCTTCTAGACATAGTTTGTGCACTTCTGGTTGACTAGTTTTTCTTAACTACTGTAAATACTGCTGGTAGATTTTCTACTCGTCCGTTTGTACACTACTAATATTTTTTTTTTTCAGTAATTGTGTTTAGTAATTATTTCTATTGTGAATACTACAGGCAAAATGTTGCCATCACCAGTCTGTAAATTCCATTTGTGCCTTCTTGGTGAGAAATAAAAGAACTGGAATTCCAGTGCCTCAAACATTTTAAAAAGTACTGAGATGTGAATTGTTTTGGTTTTTTTAGGATGACACTGTAACAAAACCAGGTGACCTCTCTGTCTCAACTGCTTTTGCTTGTTGTTGGGATTCTGCCTTTTCTTGCTCCCTGTTTGAACACACTCTGGTTTCTTTGACTTGGTCTGTTTAAGGGCTTGAGATAAGAACTACTGTGAGAACCCTGCTTGGCAACCAGAGTCCTATACTCAGTGTCATTAGCTCGGGTGTGGAATACTCCTGATTATGGGTGTTGTTCCTGGCCTAAATTCCATTTACATTACTAATTGGAGAATGGCTGGCTATATTTTCATTCCTGCCTACAGATTATACTCTGACCAGTATACTTTCTAAAATCCTCCACAATTGCAGGATCATTCCAGACCCCTAACTAATGACCATATTTTTGGACGGTAGCGTAATATATAGGATGTTATACCAATACTGACTTAGCTGTGATACCCATACAGCAAGATATTTCATTTTGCAAAAAACATCTCTTAAATGTGACTTTAAAATGACTTACTGTGACATGACATATCCACACATTCGTACTTCTGATTGTAATATAGTCTTGCAACATTTTGCATTAAATCTCCAAATGCCTTCTGAACTTTGTTTGTCATAGTAAGCATAGTTGATAGAGGAGTTCTAGACCTAGTCTGAGACTCTGATTAAAACCAGCTGAAATAGTCTTGTCACAACATTTGATCCCTGACTGAAAACACTGTGAAAGGTGTTTGAAAACAACATGCTTTGTTTCAGAGGTGGTACCACAGTAGTTTGTCTCAAGCCCTAGGACAGAGGTCTGCAACAATCTGAGCCTTGTCTATGGTGAACTTCTATCAATTTGAACCTTTTTCCCAGCTGCTGTAATTGATGCCTCCGTTAAGGAGATGACACTTTTCAAAAGAGTCTTGAACAGTTGGACCTGACTTCTGGCCTGGAAAGTGTAGTTCCCATTTGCATAGTTTGTAAATAGAATGTTATAAATACTGTATTCCTATACAGAGAAATCAAATGTAAGAGTCTCCATCATTATTAGTGTATGGGACACCCAAGTGAGACATTAGAAGCCTGCACTTGGAGAAGGTTTTTGTTCTTTTTTTTTTTATTGGAAAAGGAAATACATTCATCAACACATAGACATACAATGAACTGCATAGCACTAATTATAGCTATAAAGCTCTAACTTTTAATTTAGAAATCAGTTATTAAAAAAATTTAAAAAAGATGTTCCACAGGAGGTGTTAATCTGAATAAAAAAATAAAATGCAACACTGCTTCCAGTGTGAATAATAACCTTTTCAATAGTTATTCTTGGAATCCTAACAGAACACTAAGCCTCTCGGAGGCAAGAAATTGGGAGAGGGGGGAGTAGGAAATGGTGAAGGTAGAGCTTGTAAATTTGAGTAGTTAATGGTGTGGGGGGGGTGCAGTAGCTAATAGCTGCCTGGAGGGATTCTGAGTTAGGAATTCCAGCAGTGGGCATTAGTTGATAAAGTTCACTGTAAAATCCCTCTGCTTGCTGCCTGCCCAGTGTTCTTCCCACTACTTGAAACAAGAAACCAGGGGCTGGTTTTGGTTTCTTGGTGCTGATCCTGTAACTCTGTGCCCCTGGTTTAATGTAAGCAAATGCTCTTCATGTTGCTACTGATGCAAGAACAAGGGATCCCTCCTTTTTAAAAACAAAAAAGTTTATATAGTATGAACTTGTATACCAGTAGAGGTCCAATTTTTATAACCTTGAAGAAACTATGAAGTTCCTTATCAGCACAAAACATGTATACAACATGAACTGGAAGACGCAAAGTAGATGAATGTAACTTAAAATAGGATTTGAAATTGTACTAATATAGTCTGCATGCCATAGACTGGACTTTCTATTTCTCAGATGGGTGCACCTTTTGCAGACTTGCTGTAGCATTTTGTGAAAGAACTACTGTACTTTTTAAATAAAATCTCTACAAAAAACTGCTTTGTACTGATTTTGTGGGTTTGTTTGGCTGCTTCTTGTTATGCTTTCCTGTTTCATTCTCTCTCTTAGTTGCAGGCTTCATACTCGTGCTGCATTGTGTAGTACCTGCCAGAGCAAGTCACTTTGCTTTCTACTTTGTTGCCAAAGATTATTTTGCAAAACCATAATTCTGCACATCTGCAGGAAAAACAGTCCAGGGCACCATAGTAAACTTGAGAAAAACAAGTTGAAAATTTTGTGTTGGAGTTCAGGATGTCTGTTTTGTGTTCTTTGGGCTACCTTGTCACAAGGGTGTTGCATCTGAACTGTAGTATGTAGCCAAGCTTCGTTTTATGTACAGAATAGGTTGCCGTGGAATAGCAGTGCATCTGGGGAAACAGCACAGTGATGAAAAAGATCCCCCGCACTTGCTTGCACTAACCTGGAACTGAACTACTTCACTCCATTGTGGAGAAAAAGCAGAAGTTTATTCCATGCTTTAAAAACATCACATATCTAAACACAGTGCATCTTCTGGCATAGGTACAAGCAATGACCCCGTGCCGCTTCGCATCCTCCGCGCTCAGAGTCTGTTTACTTATACCTATAACAGAGATGCACTGTGTTTTAGATATGTAATGTTTTTAAAGCATGGAATAAACTTTTGCCTTTTTACTGCCAAAATGGAGTGAAGTAGTTAAGCACCTGGTTAGTGTGAGCAGGTGCTCTGTTTCATTACTGTAGCTAAGCTTTGGCTGCATGCAGTCCTTAGAAAAACGGTTGTTTTTCCAATCAGCTGACAACCAGTGGTGCTCATTATTTTTTTTTTTTTTTTTTGGGGGGGGGGGTTCCATTCTTTTCCCCCTCGTCACCGCTGACTGGGGCCCCATCATTCATCCTGCCCATTCCCTTCCTACCGAGACCCTCCCAAGCCATGATCCTGATCTTCCAATCCACCTGTAACACACCCTAGAGAACCCCCCCCCCCGGTCATTGTCCCCAAGGCGGGGCTGACTTCAGATCCCCAGTGCTTACCTGATCTAATGCCCCATCAGGTGGAGGTGGAGGTGGAGGGTGAGTCAAGATCCAGTGGGCAGGGACCAGTGTTAGAGGTGGGGGTAGGCAACATCTTCCTCCTAGCCAGTGGGTGTTTTCCTGGTGTGTGAGCGTGACTTTCCCCCAGGGAGCACGGACATGCAGTTACATCCAGCGCTGGCTAGCGCACCTCCGCGCCCTTTCAACGTACATCTGCCAACGCTCCAAACCCGTTGTCAACGTGACCTCTGGCTGTTGCACCCCCAGACTCCGCTGGGGGCTCTAGTGCCGGGGAGTCACTCACCCACCCTCCCCAGGAGAGGAGAGCTGTCCTCCAGACGCCAATGCTCTCCTCCCTGCACCTGATGTCCCGAGCTCGCTTCCGAGCCCGGGTTGCCGGTGTGGTGCGAGGTGTGGCGCCAAGCACCTCAACCCTCAGCACCACCAGGCCGCCTGGCGCTCATTGCTTGGACGGCAAGGTTGCACAAATTAAACAATGAGGCATGACAGGGTGTGAGTTACTGTAGGATTTACCCCTACATTGTGTTGTGTGTCACGAGGCACAGGCGAGTGACTTAACCACACCAGTGGGGGTAATTCCCCAGTTATTTATTGCAAGAATTTCACCAGGAAAAATATTCTGAGCTAAATAGCTCTGTTCCAGATGTCTGGGGTGGGGAGGATGAGGAGAATGCAGTAATAAGTTACATCAATAAAGTTACAATTATAATAAAAAGTACATGGTGGGCAATTAAAGGAAGCACAGTGTTCATGTAGTGCAAAACACAACATATCAATAGCAACAGTTCAGCAAAGTGTAGCTGGCAGCAAAATGGGAGAGGGAAGGGAGATTGTGAGTACAACAGGGCCTAGTCCAAGGGGTTAGTGGGCCGATAAATAGGCAGTAGGGGGAGGGAGTAATATGAAGGAGGAGGAGTGGGACCAGCCTAGGATCAGTGGCAACTGCAGGCTTGAGTAGTGAAGTCACAGAGGATGAATTTGAGATGGGGAAGAGGGAACATTGTGAATAGCAGCGGAGTTGATGCTCCAGAGTTTGGGAACGTGGAAGGAGAAAGCTTGACCAGCAGAGGATTTTGTGGGGGTGGGAGTGAAAAAGCAGGTGTCAGACCTGCGAAGGTATTAAAAGATGGAAGGGTAGGGGTGAGGGAGCCCACCAGAATTTTGAGATGAAGGTGGCACAGTGAGTGAGGCACCTGACATCAAGGGAGAGGGAGGAATACAGGGAACAGTGGTTGGTTCTGAGGAGGCAGTGCAGGGCAGAGCAGCATGAACGAAGGAAGGGATTCCGCCTGGCAAGGGTGGACTTGGGAGCAGTGCTATGTACAGTGCTGCAATAATGAAATATGGGTAGAATCACTTCATGACACTCTATGGGCAAGAAGCAGGATACTTGTTTTGTTCTGTAAAATGCCCCAAATTAAAGGTGTGGCTTTTGGTGAAGTACATCCACATGAGCAGAGAAGTCAAAATGACAAGACAGCCATACCCTTTTGCATTTAAAGGAGGAGACTTGCTCAATCTCAACACCATTGAGGGTCTGGGGTGGGGGAGAACTTGGCAAGTCTCTGCCTAGTGCTGAAGGTCATGGAGACATTTTTTGTTTTGGGCATTAAGGGGCAGTTGATTGGCCCAGAACTGCTACTGGATGTTGTTGAAATCCAGTTGGAATTGGGCTGTTGGGACAGAGGCAGAGCAAACGGGCATAGAGAATCGTGTCCTCTGTACTTGTAAATGGACACAGAGGAGTACATGAGGTGGAGGTCATTTAGGAAGATTAATAGCATAGGGCCAAGGATGGATCCTTGGGGATGCCAGAGTAGATAGGGAGAGGAGGAGAGACGGTGTCACCAATATGGACAGCTTTGGCCTTACCCTCAAGGTGTGAGCAAAACCAGCAGAGGAGAAGAGCCCAGTGGCTTTTAACTTGTTCAGGAGGATGGGATAGGCAACAGCACTGAAGGCTTTTGCCAGGTCGACAAAGATGGTAGAGGTGACCAGCCCTTGGTCCATGCCAGAAAGGATGGAGTCAAGTGAGCCTAAGGAAGGAGGTGGTGGTGGTGGTGGAGTGAGATTTTCCGAAGTCATACTGGTAGGGGGTGAAAGAGGAGTTATCAAGGAAAAGGGAGGAATTGGGAAAAGTTCAGATGTTCCTGAAATTTTGCCAGGGATAGGGAAGAGAGAGAGAGATGGGACGGTAGCTGCTAGGGAGGGACGGGGTCACAGGTTACCCCTTTGGGAAGAGAGATGACGGTGGAATGTTTCCACAAATGAGGGACTGAGGCAAGTGACAGAGTGATTCTAAGAGGTGGGTGATGGAGAGGCCAGTGACTGAGATTAGAGAGTTTGGAGTCAAGCCTTTAGGGCTCCCTCCTTTGTTAGGGTTAAGAGCAAGGAAGATCTGGAGGGGGGCAGAGGGGGTGGTAGGGGAGAAGGTACGGTGGTAAGGAGGAGAGGGTTGAGGCAAAAGGGGAGGGGTGAGGGGGCGGTGGAGGGAAAGGGCACAGGTGGTGAAAAATGAATTTAAAGATGAGGTGACTGCTGCAGGATCAGAGATGGGGGAGTCACCCACCATAGGGATTGGGGAGAGAGCTTGGAGGGTGGGGAAAAGGGGGTGTGAATGACCTTCTAGAACTTCAAGGCATGGTTAAGATTGATCTGGAGCATGGATGCAAAGTAGTCAGTTTTCGGAAACCTAGCTCTGGTACAGCCATTACAAAGTGATTTGTATTTAGCCAGTGGACTTGTGGGTCTGCCAGGAAAGGTCATGTGCATGGTGACAGGCCAGCAACTCCACTGTAATCTAAGGGAGGTGTGAATCACATACCTGAGTTTTCCTCAGGGGGGCATATGATCCCAGGCCAATAATTTGGAGTTAAAATACTTGAGAGCGGTGTTAATGTTGCTGGCAGTTAGTATGGTGAACCAGTCAGTTGCCATCCGGTCAGCAAGTAGAAGTTGGATCCAGGGATCTGGATGACCCATCCTGTCAGCAAGTAGAAGTTGAATCCAGGGATCTGGATGAATTTTGGGGGCCTTTGGGGCAGTGAAATCTTACTCATGCATTACACCATAAGATGATCACTGAGAGCGTCAGGTAGGGTGCCAGCAGCAGCAATATGGTGGGAGTGGGAGAAAGGATCCAGTCCAGAAAGGAGTGGTTATGGGATTTGGGATTGTCTGGTAGGATCTGAGATTGGTTGGCTAAGCTGGAGAGAGTTTGTTTAGAATAATTAACAATGGAAGGTTACCCATGTTCATGTGTAATTATGTTTCAAACAACATGAAGTCTTGCTGTATTCTGACAATTGCAGTTGGCCCCAGCACTTGAACTGCCCCAGAGATGAGTTAACTCTATGCTGAGAGCATAGAACGTTGGGCTCGAGCTCGGTTCAAACCACTGTCTGCTCCACTTGAAGTGTAACCGTCAGATTCTTTACTCCGCCTAACTGAACAGTCGCTCCGGAGTTTTCTCCTTGCTTCCGGCTCGGTAAAGTAATCATCTGTTTATTCTGTGAGATTTTCTCCAACTTTCTTGGTTCAGATCCCTGTCTGTGGTACAGTTTTATTAGGTAGTGGACTGTAGAGTTAATTGTGAGAAAATTGTAAAATTGCGGTCGGTTTGGCTGAACCGATCATTTTTGTTAACGCTTCTTGAGGTGATTCCGTGCCTCAGTTCTTACAAAAAACGATTTTCATTTTTTTTTTTTTTCCCCAGCACCGCGGACATGGTGAGACACTCATAGGTTTTGTCTTACCTGGCCTGAAGCCGTGTAAAGGTTAAGTTATTTTGTGGTTGGCCATGTCTGAAAAAACAGGCCCACTGGGTTTCAGCACTGTAGTGTGTGTGTGTGTGTGGGGAGGTCTTTGCTAAGGCTGATCCCCACACCACCTGTGTATATTAGCTGGGGTTTGACCACCTCGATTCAGACTGCCAAATTTGCAAGAATTTCCCGAAGACCACCCTGGAAAAACATTTGGGCAGGCTTAGGGATAAGGAGGCCGATAAGTGCGCTGACCCAGATGGCCAGCCCGGTTCGGTTCCAACCGAACCTGAGGGAGTGCCCTCTGACCAGGGCCAGACTTCCTCGAGCAAAAGGAAAGCAGACTCTGAGGGGTCGAGTTCTTCGAAAAAGAAAAGAAAGGATAAGTCAACCGGTTCAGTTCCCGAATCCCTTCATCCAGCGGCTGATGAAATTGCCCGGGCGATTAGCATTTTAGAATCACTCCGTCCGGTTCCGACCGAACCGGCTTCTGTTGGTAGGCGCTCAGTTCGGTGGGCTCCTCCGGTTGCAGATTATTCTTTGGAGGAATATTATGATCTTGAAAGGGGGGTAGAAGTTGAAGAGGATGACTATGACAGTGGGGAAGGTCTGGATGAGCCTATTGAACTGGACATCTCCCAAGACAGATCTTCTGAAGTTTCCCCTCCTAGGCTTTCTGAGTCCCCTTCTCACTTAATGTTCTACAAGAAAGTGGCTGAGCCCCTTCAGCTCCCTGTGGATGAAGCTGTTTAGGAGGAGGAGGAAGAGCCTGATTTTGTTGAGATGATGGACATCCCAGAGTCCAAGAGGTTGTCTATTCCCTTGCATAAATCTTTTGGAAAACAGACACAAACTTTTAAAAAAAGCAAATTCTCTGCCTCCAGTGGACAAGCGTATGGACAGGAGGTATATGCTCTCAGGCTCAAGTTCAGAGTTCCTGTACCAGCATTGCCGCCATGTTGGGGTAGTACAGGCTGCAGCCTGTGATAAGGCTGGCATTCCCTTGGCCTCGCACCCCCGGATAAGGACTCCAGGAAGATGGATGCCATGGCCAAGAAGCAGTATTTGGCATCTTCCTTGGGACTCAGACAGGCGAATTACATGGCCTATGCTGCCAGGTTCCAAAAGTCCAGGTGGGAGTCTGTTTTGGAACTGGCTAAGCAGGCCTCCCCTCAGCTGGCCAAGGAGCTGGAGGAGGTGGCTGCTGATGGGATTGAGGCATCAAAA
Organism: Neoceratodus forsteri; assembly: GCA_016271365.2. Taxonomy (NCBI): domain Eukaryota; kingdom Metazoa; phylum Chordata; order Ceratodontiformes; family Ceratodontidae; genus Neoceratodus; species Neoceratodus forsteri. The sequence continues at coordinate 233,532,457 of CM057458.1, forward strand.
GTTAAATTTCATGCTGCTGTCGACTCCAATGATGTCATCTAGAGTCATGGCTACATCTGTTGCTTTGCGGAGATTGGCTTGGCTCAGATGTACTAGCCTATCACAGGATACCCAGGCTAAGGCCATGGATTTCCCTGTTGTGAGTAATTCTCTGTTTGGGGAACAGACAGAGAATTACATGAAGAAGATGGACGAATACAGGACCACCTATAGGAGTGCTCAAGCCAAAGAAAGGCAAACCACTCCTCAGAGGCAGCAGTCTAGGGGCAGGGGCAGGCCTTTTCAAAGGCCTTTCTTCCAAGCTCAGGCCTCCTCTCCTTTTTCTCAGAGGGGGTTCTTTAGAGGGAGAGGTAGAAGGGGGATGAGCAGAGCTGCATCCTCCTCTCAGCCCAGGGCCCCTGCCAAGCAGACACACTGATGTGTCAGCCCGGGTCGACTCCCCCATCCCTGTAGGAGGCAGGCTGGCTTACTACTCCCAGGACTGGAAGTCTGTTACCTCAGACAAGTGGGTCTTGGAGGTAGTAGGCCAGGGACTGGCTCTCAGTTTCAAAAAATTTCCGAAACCGAGAGTCTGATCTTTTCCACCTGCAAACAGCTCCGAATCCAAGGCCCTAGAGGCAGAGGTTTCATCTCTTCTGGCTTTAAGAGCCATAGAGAGAGTTCCTACAATTCACAGGGGAAAAGGTCTGTACTCCAGGTACTTCCTTACCCCAAAGAAATCAGGGGAGCGGCGACCCAACCTAGACTTGATACCTGAACAAACACCTTTCAAAACCAAAGTTCAAGATGGTGACTCTGTGAATAATTCTTCCCACTCTAAGGCCAGGGGACTGGCTAGCTTTCCTGGACCTAAAGGATGCCTACTTTCACATTCCCATCAGGTGCTCCCACAGAAAGTACCTCGGGTTCGAACTACCCTCAGGCCATTACCAATTCAGAACAATGCCCTTCGGCCTGTCTTCAGCTCCAAGGGTGTACACCAAGTGCCCGGCAGTAGTAGTGGCTTTCTTAAGGAGAAAAAATATCTCCATGTTCCCTTACTTGGACCACTGGCTCATAGTGGGCCAGTCTCCAGACCAAGTCAAGTCAGATCTAAGTGACCCAGCAGGTGCTCACTTCCCTGGGCTTCCTTCTCAACCTTCCCAAGTCAGTTCTCGAGCCAGTGCAACTGTTGACTTTCATAGGGGTAGAACTAGATACGGTCAAAGCAAAGGTTTTTCTTCCTTTGGCAAGGGTAAAGGCTGTTATGGAGCTGGCCTCTTCCTTCTGCCACCTGGTCTCTCGACCAGCAAGACATTTTCTGCAGTTACTGGGACACATGGCAGCTTCCACAGCAGTGGTCCAAGGGGTCAGATTTCAGATGAGACATTCAGTTTCATCTGAGGGCCTTTTGGTCTCAGAAAAGAGATCCTCTCACCAAGTTGATTCCAGTGACTCAGACTCTGATCCAAGCTCTTCAATGGTGGCAGGATCAGGACAATCTCAGGCAAGGGGTCCCTTTCATTTCTCAGTCTCATTCTGTGGTCCTAACCACAGACGCCTCTCTCCTGGGTTGGGGGAGCCCACCTGGAGGCTCTCACAGCTCAGGGAGTGTGGTCTCTTCTGGAGTCTCATCTCCACATCAATCTCCTGGAGCTCAGAGCAGTGTACCTGGCCCTGCAGACTTTCTCTCAAACAGTAAAGAACAAGATGGTTCAAGTCTGGACAGACAATACCACCACCATGTGGTCCATCAACAAGCAGGGAGGCACTCTTGTCTACGGCCTTGTGCACGGAAGCCATGAAACTATGGTTACTAGCTTATTCCCTTCAGGCCTCTCTGGTAGCAGTTCACCTCCCAGGAAATGACAGTGTGCTTGCAGATGCATTGAGGAGGATTGCCCAGGGCCATCACGAGTGGGCCTTGGATCCCCTAGTGTTACAAGTGATCTTTTCAACTTGGGGCACCCCAGAGATGGATCTCTTTGCAGCCCCAGACAATCAACTTCCTCTGTTTTGTTGCAGACCCCCAGTCTTGGGCTCAGTCCCTCTGGATGCTCTGATACTGGATTGAGAAGGAAAATTTCTGTATGCCTTCCCTCCTTTTCCTCCTATTTTCAAGGTCCTGGTCAAGATAAGGTCACAATCTTGCAAAATGATTCTGATTGCTCCAGACTGGGCCAGGCAGCCGTGGTACCCTCTCTTGCTCTCCTTAGCAGTACATCTTCCCCTGTCTCTTCCCAGGAATCACAATCTGTTAACCTCTTCGCAGGGGAGTATTTGGTATCCCAACCTTCGGTCTCTCAATCTCAAGGCATGGCTCTTGAAGAGTATGCAGGTTTGCACCTGTCTCAGGGGGTTCTGGACATTCTCAAAGCCTCTAAAAAACCTGCCACCAGAAAAACTTATAATTCTAAGCGGAAGAGATTCAATATTTGGTGTACCAAGAAGCATGTATCTCCAGATACTGCCGAATTGTCCACAGTTCTGGACTACATGGTTTATCTTAATGGCCTAGGTGTCAGACCATTTACCCTCAAAGTACATTTGTCAGCTGTTTCTGCTTTCTTTTCAGTAGGGAAACCCTGTTCACTGGCATCTCATCCTGTTTTCTGTAAATTTTTCAAGGGATTGCTTCATACCAATGCCCCCTTTAGGGATCCTCCCCCTGCTTGAGATCTTAATGCTTGCATTGCCCAGCTTATGCAACCTCCTTTTGAGCCTTTGTCTTCAGCAGATCTTAGGTACTTGACTGGGAAGACTGTTTCTGGTGGCTATTACCTCTGCCAGACGTATCAGTGAGTTGCAAGCTCTGTCAATGGAGCCTGATTTTATCTCTTTCCATAGAGATAAGGTGGTCCTTAGAACCAATAGGAGGTTCTTGCCTAAAGTGGTTTCAGATTTTCACTTGAACCAGTCCATGTCGCTTCCTGTATTCTTCAGTGATCACTCTTCTTCAGGAGAAAGAAGATTACACAGTTTGGATGTTAAGGCCTTTAACTACTACATATATCGCACTAAGGTCCACAGGTTTGACTCCCTTCAGTTGTTCCTTGCTTATGGGGAAGTGGGGAAGGGCAAACCTGCCACTAAGAGAACTATTGCCCTGTGGATTGAATCTTGTATACAATTCTGCTATGAAAAGGTAGGCAAAAGTCCACCCTCAGGCCTGAGGGCTCATTCGACTAGAGGTACAGCTGCTGCCAGGGATATTCCATTTTTAGAGATATGCAAAGCAGCCACCTGGAAAACAGTTCATACATTCACCAAACATTGCTCTTTGGATATACAGGCTAGGAGTGATGCTAGGTTTGTTAGTTGCTGCAGAGCCTATTCCCAAAATAGGTTTGATTCTCTCCTCCATGGAGGTACTGCTTGGTAGTCTGCAATTGTAAGAATACAGCAAGACTTCATGTTTGAAGAAAAAATTACCCACCTTAGTAATTGTTTCTTCTAATGGAGTCTTGCTGTATTCTGACCTGCCTCCCCTCTCAGAACCTATTTTTTGGGAAGTGGGTTGGTAGGTACAGTGCTGCACCCCAGGGATGCATTGCTTTCTGCCTATTGGCTTAACCTTTGTTAGATTTAGTTCGCTACCTGGTTTTTGTTTTTTTGGGTTTCTCAACTTGAGTGTTATGGGACCCAAACATTTGGTTGCCTTTTGGCTGTGAGTTTTTTTTACAATTTCCTCTTTAGAGTGTAGCTAGTTAGTAGTGCTCGTAAAAATCTGATGGTTACACTTCAAGTGCAGCAGACAGTGGTTTGAACTGACCTCGAGCCCACCGTTCTATGCTCTCAGCATAGAGTTAACTCTTTCATCTCGGGGGCAGTTCAAGTGCTGGGGCTAACTGTAATTGTCAGAATACAGCAAGACTCCGTTAGAAGAAACACAATTAGTAAGGTGAGTAATGTTTTCTTTGTGTTTAATAAATGCTGTCCCTCAGCCGTGGGTTAATGTAGGATTTACCTATGGGTAATATCTGTGCTAAGTAATTGGGGAATAGTATTTTTTTTATGTCCATTGTGTAATGCTGATCAATGAATGCCCTCCCACCACAGGAGCTACGTTCCTTCACTCCGTGAAATGAGCAGGACCCAATGACAGTTGTGTACTTTAATCCTTGAATCTTAATCTGATATTTTACCTGAATGCTTGACACATGCTGAGCCACATGGATTATCAGACTGCATTCCACAGATCAGATTTATAGCTGTTATACTTCTTTGAGTTAAACCCTTACCAATACTATTGTATAAAGATAAGTGATGAAAGTTGCTTGCTGTTCAGATATAATTGAAGTGGTTGCCGAAGTAACCCTTGAGGGTGAAGCTTGAGTTTACCTTGACAACTATTTCTCAAACCTGCAGCCAGCACCTTTCTGTACTTCCCGACCAAGTGTTATAGATAAGGTATGTAGGAGAATCTTTTTTTAATACAGTTTCTAACCCCAGGAATTCTTCAATATGTAAAATTCAATATTACAACTGACGTGTAGCCTTTGACTTAAGCTATGATTTTAAACGTTTGTCGAAATGTAATTTCTCTGTTTTGAGAACATTGTCCATACTGTCTTGTTGTAATTGTACTGTCATGACTGACGTGGAGCCTTTGCAAAGGAGTCCTTGACTCAAAGGTTGTAATTCCGAAATTTTCAATAAATAAATAAAATATGATTAACTATTGCAGTCTGCTTCCGGTGTTGAACTGCCCCAGAGGAAATGGAACATATGCAAATGCTGGAACATCCATTGGCTCGTGCCACCATTCAGACTGCTGCCTTAACCAACTGCTGCATTCTGTAACGCTCAGATTCAGTTCTCCGCCTGCCTAAGTAAGACACCTCTGAGATTGCTCCTCAGCTTCACTGACTTGATTTATTTTCCATGGGAAAGTAAACTGTTTTATTTCTAACCTTATTGCCACCCTTATATTAGAGGGTTTTTTTAGTAGTGCTAGTTTTAGTTGATTTTTGCTTCAGTTTGTGGTTCTTCAGCGGTTCCCCATGATCGTCGAGGAAACGGTAACTTGTTCTCTATTTCTTTAAATTTTTGGTGTACTTCGCTTAATTTTGGAACCCATTCCATTTTTTAAGGTTGGTTTTAAAACGTTTCTGTCAGACCGTGGTTTTTTTTTTTCCCTATTGGGAACAGACTGTTTCTACTGAAACGAGTCTGACTGGAACTGACTTGTTTAATTTTAAATTTCGGTTCGGGACCCGACCTTAAGTTCACCACATTTAATAGTGTGTGAGGGTGGTTATGTCAGGTAAAAAAAAAAAAAAAAAAAACAGGGCCTACTGGTTTTAAAAATTGTTTGCAGTGTGGGGAAGTGTTTTCCAAAGCTAACAAGCACGACCTGCGTTTCTTTTGCCTATGTGCTTCACACTTCCAGGCGGGCTGTGATATCTGCAAAGCCTTTCCTTCAAAAACCATTGAAAAGAGTCGAACAGCTTAAAAAAAGAATGTCCACTCCTTCAGCTCCTGTTTCAGTCCACTGATGAACCGAGCCCTTCCTCCTCTAAAAGGGCTAGATCTAAGGAATTGGAACCACCTTCTACAGACAAAGGTGAGTCTTCTAAACCTAAACGTACTGGAGAACTGACAGCAGAGCCAGTTTCAGCTAAGAAAAAGCATAAACAAAAGCAGTCACTGCACCTCCTGCTAAAAAAGCAAAGGAGCTCTCGGTAGACAAACTGGCCATGCCATCGGCCAAAGTTATTGCACAGGCCCTTAAAATACTTCAAGCCTTGCAATCTGCTGCCTCACAGGACTCTATACCAGTTCTAGTTCAACAGGTACCGGTGGAACCGTCCGTTCCGGTATCTGTACCAGTAGTGGTTATCTCAGCTGTTCCGCAATCTGTTCCATACCCTCTGGAGCTCTCCTGTGAGGAATTTGAGGAGGAGGGGAGGACATAAGGGAACCAATAGAACCGGAGGTTTCTCTGGATCAGGAGTTCGATTCTCTCTACTTTATTTTTGTAAAACAGATGGTGGACGCCCTTGATCTCTCTATTCACGAAACTGTGGAGGATGAGCAAGAAGCCGAATTTTTAGACATGATGGGGTTAACACCCACCGAACGACTACTGCTTCCAATAAAGTCAACCCCCTTAAGCCTCAAAGTGTCCTTAGTTTAAAAAACACATTTTATGATTGTTCACATTCTACAGAAACTGTTGATGCAATTGGTAGTTTGATTCAGAACTGTTTTTTTCTCTTAAAAAGTGAAAAGCTGAGTGCCACCATGCTGGTGTTACCACACCAAAACATGTTTGTTTACATTTCTTGACCAACTCCCACTGCATCTTTCCTGGGTTCAGGAACACCCCCAACACAGTCTAGCCACTCATGCGGTGGAATAGAGGAGACTATGATATTATGAGTGACTGCACTGTTTGAGGGTATTTGTAATGTTCAGGAAGTATGCAATAAGAGTAGTTCAATGATTTGAAGCAAAGCAAGGCTGGGTGTAGCGAATACATTACCATGCATTTCAGTTCTGATAAGCAAGGAGGCAGATATAACAACCAGCAACATCAGTGAATTTTAGAGACGGTAAAAATATGATGCAAAAAAGGTCGACAATGTCCCTTTAAAGGAGTAGTACACTCAAAATTTGTAAAAACATATGTCGTGTAGTGTTTTGATTTTGCATGTGAAGTCCTAGTGTATCCTTCCCTCTGTCTGCCACCAGGAGTTTTTCCTAAATTAGTCTGCTAGCTTTATGATAGTTTTATGACCCCTGGGGATCTCCATATCAGCTAAGTTTATTGCTTTTCTTGTACCTATAATGCATCTTGTCTCATGTGACAGTGATGTAGCCCATAGATTTATCAACAAGCACTGCATTACAATACAACAGCAGAGATGGCTATATTTTAAAAACTATACAGAGTTCAGCTTGGTGACTACCGTCATTGTAAAGTTCTTATTGTTGTGAACAGTTTTGGCACTGGGTGTATATGTGTAACTTGTATGGTTTTCAAGATATTTACATTTGTTTGGCATGTCTACTTGAGTGTTCCATCTGAGAGAAAAAAAGCACCTGCTGTTTGTAAGCGCATCTGCACACACGTCAAACAGATCTAAATATCTTGAAAACTTTCCAAGCTACACAAAAACACCCAGCAGCAAAGTTGAGAGTGCAGCACCTCACCAGCCTGCTCATGCTACTACGTCATTGCTGCCTAGTCCAGTCTGTTTTTTGACGAACTTTGACATCGTCGACACCACCTTCTCAGTTCTGCCGTCCACTCAGTGCCATTTGGATTATGGTAAGATCTTTCCTTTTTATATGGTAAACTGCACCAGGTCTTTTCTTTGTTTAGAGTTTAGTTGCCGTCAGTCATGTCGGGTCCGTCCAGGGACAACAAGCGTTCCAAAGCAGGTCAAGCCCCTATGCGCCGGTGTCCCTGCGGCCAACAGATGTCCGCTACAGATCGACATGACCAGTATCTAACCTGCCTGGGTCCACAGCATGATATGGATCGGTGCGATGCGTGTTTTTCTGTGGACCAAAGAGTTTGGAATACCGCGCGTTTCAAGTTGCCTGCCGGCGACTTTTGGAGGACGTCATCGCACCAGAGATGCCAAGCGTAGGTCACTTCACCCTTCCTCTGGGTCCCCTCCTGGCTCTATATGGGCCGAGGAGGAGGGGGTCTCCGCCCTTTCTAACCTTGCCACGGCGGGGGCTTCTTCTGCGGTGCCAGAGGGTCGGTCCGGCTCCATGCAGGGCTGGGCCGAGAGCACCGCATCAGCAAGTCTCCTCTGAGGCAAAGGCTCCACCGGTGTCACGGCCCATGGCTGCTGGGCCCAGCATGGGTGGCTCCTCAGCGCCGCCCACTGGCACCATCTCTGATCCTGGTGCCGGTGATCGAGGCAGCACAGAGTGGCACTGGGCCAGCCAACGGCGCCATGGGTGAGAGTGCCTCTGGGGTTGCCTGGGTGGAGGTCTACTTCATCTCCAGATCTCTGGAGCCTGATGATCCTGTGGCGGACCCCGACTGGCAGCCTGGGTCTTCGGAGTCTAAGGGCCCTTCCAAGCTCGGTGCCTCCACGCTCTCCCAGGACCCCCTCCCCACGGCCCCGGTAGTTGCGGTTGGTTCCGGGTCCAACACGGTTAGGTACCACATCCCAGGGGGCTGACGCCGACTCTGGGACTGGAGGGGTGGTGGTCCTGGCCTTGGAGTCCAGGGTGGAGGCAGACCCTGGTGTTGGTGCCGCCCAGGACTCAGAGGTAGGGACAAGGGCGGGAGTCTCTGTCTCCTCTCCCTCTGTCCTCTTTGGGGGGCCTGAGGGGTTGAAAGTGCCTCCATCTCTGGGAGTGAGGAAGAGGTCGGCCTCGGAGTTGACAGGGTTGAGGGAATGGGGTGCAGAGCGACAGTTCCCCCATGGGGCCCTTCGAGGTGGAGCCAAAGTCTTGATCCCAGTTTCTCTCCCTCATCGCCTTCAAGGGAAACCTCATTGGGTGGAGCTGGGGCCAGCCCTTCTGGACCTATGCGGCCCCAGTCTCCTCACAGGGGAGTGTCCCTTTCAGGGCTCAGCCTCAACCACTTCGAGATAGTTTGGCGGCAGGTGGCTGTGCAGACCACGGATCTCCAAGAGGTGTGAGGTCACCTGTTAGGTGGTCTAGCCCTGGCAGAGGCCATGTGCAGAGATGCCTTTCCCCCTTGCCTCTGCATTCTCGCCCTCAGCTCCCAGGTCACGGTCCTATGGGTCCTTTAACTTGGGAACATTTCAGTGCCACTGCTGCTGCCTTTCCCCATTATGTGCATGCCATGGATGAGAGGGTTTTCCACCTTTCTCCCCCACAGCAGTCGGACTCTGAATCCTCTGACTCATCTGCCTCCTTACCTTCCTCCCCTGCAGAAAGGGGGAATCTTCAGTCCATCTGTCCTCTGACGCTGACCAGGCGGGGTGTCGGCGCTTCCTCATGAGGCTGGTGGACGAACTTTACCTCTCCCATCTGGCAAGACGCAGTCCTGAGTGGGTGAGTCGTGCATTTCTGGGCGAATTCAGTGCGGATCACCTCGTGGTCCCCCTTTGGCATGTGCCTTTCCAGGAAGTCATTCCATACCTGGCAGTGTCCTTCCTCCCCAGATCCTGCCCCCAGGGACTGCCAGCACAGGTATTGCGCACCCCAAGAATCTCCAGGAGCTATGTCTAGTCCTGCTTCAGGGATTGAGACCCCGGATACTCCTCCTGGGCATAGCCGCCCAATGCAGGACCGACCCCCGGATGCGGACTCTGCAGAGTTTGACCGCTGGGGACAGAGTTTTCTCCTCAGCGTGCATTTCCTCTCATCAGGCACACCATGCTGCCTATAACAAGCGTTTGTGGTCTCTGCTCAGCCAGGTGCTAGCACAGCTGCCTGATTCAGAGGCGACCAGACAAGCCATTTTCCTCTCTGCTCAGGGTCTGGAGCTTGCAAGGCACCAGACAAAAGCGTCTTATGATGCCAGTGAGGTAGCCTCCAGACTTGTAGGGCAGTGATCTGCAATCAGGTGGACGGTGTGGCTTCATCTATCACAGTTGTCACCCTTGGCCGGGCTTTAGGGTGCTTGCCTCCACCTTCCAGGGACCCGCCTGTTTTCCAGCAGGGCAAGGAGGGCACTTCGGGGGCATCTTCCTTCATCAACCCATCGGGAGTCCCCTCCTCACCCTGACCAGTCACAGGCCTGAATCGCCTGTGAGGGTCCTCCCGCTGTAGTCTTCCCTGGGGGCTGAGGGTTTGCCCTCAGGGAACTACTGGGGCCGCCCGGGGCCTAGTACTACCCACCAGTGGTAATGGTAAAGATTGACAGAGAAGATATTGAAATTATGTACCTACCGTAATTCTTGATCGTCCTGTGTATCTTCATCATTCATCACTGAATCCCACCCTCCTACCCCTCAGTCCCTGGGCAGTACTCCTCCTCCCCGCTGGCCCTCCTCCCTCCACTGGGTGGGGCCTCCTTTCTCAGTTTGGGCCCTTCCGGAAATCCAAAGGGATCATGCCAGGCGGAGGGCGAGTGAGGTGTGAGGTCTGTGCCCTGGCCTTGGGTGGGGCCTCCCCCTGTACCCCTCCTTGCTCCTGCCTTGTGGCGGGGTCTGCCTCCCCCCTCCCCGGTATGGCCCAGATCCACTGGGTTCGGGCTGACCCCTTGGGGGGTGGGGAATCCCCCTTACTATCTGTCCTCCTTTGCCTTCCTTCTCTCCTCCCCCGGGGGGGGGGGGTGGAGATGTGGTCTGTAGGATGGGGCACCTCCCTCTTCTCCCTTGATTCTCGGGAGAGGCACCATTCGGGGGGGGGCCCTATCTAAGGATGTTTCTTCCTTAATATCAAGGGAAGACCATAGCCGTGCCTTAATTTGATCCTGTGGCAGTTGTTCTCCTGTCTGGAGCTGCAAGCGTCTGAAACTCGCACCACTATTGTGGTGGGGCAAGGTTTCACTGCCAAACAACTTAAATATGGATCTCTTCGGCTTCCCTGTTCAGGGGAACTAGGGCACTGTGCTGGGGTCCCCCTTGGCTCCTCCCTTATCTCTTATTTTTTTCTTTCTTTCTTTCTCTTCTTCTTCTCTTTTCTCTTCTCTTCTCTCCTTCAGCGCTCTGGCTAGCTGTCCCGGGGCTGGGGCCAACGCCATCCCCTCTGGTCCTTCTCTGTCATCTGGCTGACATATTTAATTTTCAGTTCATTCCTGTCCTTTTTCTGTCCTTTGGGCTGTCTTGCCCCAGCTTCCTTTTTCTCTGTCACTCTATTTTTCCTGTCACCGGCGTGCGGAACTGAGGCGGGGAAAGGAGCCAGTGCCAGTTATATGGCCAACCAGCAGCCCTTGACGTGCATCTGCCTTGTCTGGTGGCACTGTTGTGCTGACTTCTCCCCTTTGGGCGAATTAAAATAAAAAGCTCCCGCGGGGTGCTGCGCCTCCGGCTGACACCCACCAGTGATGAATGGTAAAGATACACAGGAAGATCAAGAATTACGGTAGGTACGTAATTTTCATTTTTTACAAATTCTGAGTTTACTGCTCCTTTAAAGAAGCAGGTTTTAAAGGTACTGGAAACCCCAAATTCTGTCTTGCCCATAGACAAGAAGGTTGATAAAAAAAAAAGTATCAGCTAGCCCAGTCAGGGGCAGAATTTCCTTTCTTCCTTCCTGACCATAATGGGGTGTTCCAGGCAGCAGCCTGTAACAGGGACAGGGTTCCACTGTCTTCTCATCCACCAGAGAAAGACTCAAAATAAATGGACAGCATGGCAAAAAAATGGTATTTGGCTGCCTCTTTGGCTATTAGGCAGACAAATTATATGGCCTATGCTGCCCAATATCAGAAATCAATGTGGAATTCAGTGCTGGCAATAGCTGAGAAAGCCCCTCAGGGGCTAGCTGCCGACTTAGCAGAGACAGCCAGGTGTGGACTGGAGGCCACTAAGTACCACTTTCATATGGCAGTGGATGCCAATGACACTGCTGCCAGATGGATGGCACTGACTGTGGCACTGAGAAGATTTGCATGGCTCCAAGCCACAAATCTCTCTCCAGGCAAGTCGACCCATTGGTGCAGTGGTTGGATTTCTGCTTGCGACGCCGGCGACCTGGATTCAGGAATGGACCCGGGTCGCTAGAGGGCTGGCTGGGGGGAGTAGGATGGAGTGTCCCGAGGACTGCTCTTTTTCTCTGGGGGAGGGTGGGGAGCGTGCCCAGCACTCAACGGACCCCTGGCGGAGGCCGGGGTTCATGCAGCTGCCGGCACCAGCATCAAGAGGGGCAGGGCGGACACTGGATGTCATTGCATGTCCCCGCCCCTGAAAAACAAGACAAATTCCTCGCTGCTGGCCGCATTTGTGAAACCTGCCCCTGGCTTCGATTGGCCTCCAGGGCCAGCTCTCCCCAGATAGATACTAGTCATGCAGCATCTACGTGCCACGTCCCCATCCCCTGATGGGTAAGCCAGAGGTGCTGGGAGAGAACAGACAGAACCTGGAGGTGGAAGCATGGGGGCGCCATGACCAGGCTGATGTACAGTGGCTGACAGGAGGACAAAAATGGGGAAAAAAAATCTCTCTCCCGACACTCAGACCAAAGTGCCTGAGTTACCACTCAGGCCATGGACTTCCCATGCGGGAATAATTCTCTGGGGACAGGACTGAGGCTTACAAGAAAAAGATGGATGAGTATAAAATAACTTACAAGAGTAATGCTGCAAAAGAGAAGCCCTACACTTCATATAGACCACAAGGAAGGGGAGGTAGGAGTAGGTCAGCGTACAGCAGGCCATTTTTCCAGGCTCAGGCTACCCTTGATTACCAACAGCAGAAAGGGTATTTCAGAGGCAGGCGTAGAAGGGGCTGTAGGTGTGCAGACCAAACCACACAGGCTAAAGCCTAGACCAAACAGAGCCCTTGACATGTTTGCCAGGGTTGCCTCCCCCACTACCTATAGGGGGCAGGCTGGCTCACTACTGCCATGCTTGGGAGAACATTACCACAGACAAGTGGGTCCTAGAAGTAGTGAGCCAGGGACTTGCCCTCAGTTTCCGGTCATTCCCCAAACTGAGGGCAAGACTCTTCAGACCAGCTTCCCTAGCAGAAAGGGTATTCCTGGAATCAGAAGTTTCAACCTTCTGCAGGCAGAGGCAGTAGAACCTGTCCACCTCCTCCAAAGGGGGAAAAGGTTCTATTCCAGGTACTTCCTAACCTTGAAGAAAATTGGGGAGTTACAACCCATTTTAGATCCAAGAGTTCTGAACAAGCACTTGGCAAAGCCAAGGTTCAAGATGGTAACTTTGGCTATGATTCTTCAGCAAGGATATTGGCTGGCGTCCTTGGATCTAAAGGATGCCTACTTCCCCATTCCATCAGGGAATCCCTCAGAAAGTACCTCAGGTTCAGGTTGCCTTCGGGTCACTACCAGTTTGCAGCCCTGTCATTCGGCCTAACCTCTGCTTCCAGAGTGTTCACAAAGTGTTCGTCAGTGGTGGTGGCATATCTGAGAAGGCAGGGCATAAGTGTTCCCTTACCTAGACGACTGGCTTGTCGTAGGCCAGTCACCACAACAGGTAAGGGATGCCCTTTATTTCTCCCAGAGCACCCTAGAGTCCCTAGGGTTCCTGATCAACATTCAGAAGTCGGTGCTTCAGTCTGTTCAAGTACTGAATTTCATAGGAGCAGAGCTAGATACACTGAAGGGGAAGGGCTTTTCTTCCCCAGGACATGGAAGACAGCATTCTGCAGATTACAGGTTATTTTTGCCTCAGCCCAGCAAGGCACTTCCTACAGTTACTGGTTCACATGGCTGTGGCCACAGGAACTGTGCTAGGGTCAAGGTTCCAAATGAGGGACATTCAGTTTCACCTCAGGGCACACTGGTGCTAAGGAAGAGATTCACTCTTGAAACTGGTGCCAGTGACAAGGACTCTACTGCTGGCCCTGCAGTGGTGGCAGGAAAGGGACAGTCTCAGAGGAGTTCCATTCCAGAAGGAGTCCTCAGTGTTGCTCCTCACAACAGATGCTTCCCTCTTAGAGTGGGGAGCACATCTTGAAGAGCATACAGTGCATGGCACATGGTCCCCTGCAGAGTCACTTTTGCACATAAATCTACTAGAGCTCAGGGCAGCGTTTCTGGCCCTGCAGGCTTTCACATCCCTGATAAAAGGCAAGGTGGTACAAGTCAGGACAGACACCACCATAATGTACTACATCAACAAGCAAGGGGGGGACAAGGTCCAATCTGCTGTGCACAGAGGCAATGAAGGTTTGAAGTCTAGCTTACTCCCTACAGGTATCCTTATTGGCCATTTGTCTGCCAGGAAAGGACAGTACCTTGGTGGATGCACTCAGAATCAACCAGAACTACCACGAATGGTCTCTCAATAGGAAGGTTCTGCAGGTAGTGTTTCGGAAATGGGGCGCTCCAGTGATGGACTTCTTTGCCTCCCAGGAAAATCACCAGTTGCCTCAATTCTGCTGCAGACCAACAGTAACGAGCACAGTGCCCATGGATGCTCTGATGCTGGATTGGTCAGGCAGGAGCCTGTATGCATTTTCTCCATTTCCCTTGCTGCTCAGGGTCCTGATCAAGCTCAGGTCCCAGCCATCCACAATGATTCTGATAGCCCCAGACTGGGCCAGGCAACCATGGTACTCCTTGCTGCTCTCCTTCTCAGTGCCGCAGCACATCCACCTCCCTCAGAGGCACAACCTGCTATCCTCCTCTCAGGGGAGGATCCTGTACTCGAACCTCAAGTCCCTCAAGCTCAAAGCATGGCTCTTGAGGACTTAGAGTATGTGGGCTGGCATCTCTTTGAGGGGGTCTTCAATGTCCTCAGGGGGTTGAAGGAAACCCTCCACTAGGAAAACCTATGCCTCTAAATGGAAGGGTTTTCTATCTGGTGTGGCAGCAACAGTATAATGCCAGCCTAGGTGGGAATACCAGTTCTGCTGGACTATCTCGCTCACCTGCATTCACTGGGCTTACAGCCCACTACTCTTAAGGTCCACCTGGCATCAGTCTCCACTTATATTTCGGCTGGTAAGGGTGTTTCTATGGCCTATAACCCCATTTTCAAAAAGTTTTTCAAGGGATTAGCTCACCTGCACCCTCCTCCAGGGAACTGGTGCCAGCATGGGACCTCAGTATCTGTATTGCCAAACTCATGGAACCCCCATTCGAACCCATGGCTACAGCACATCTCAAGTTTGTGACTTGGAAAACTGTTTTCCTGGTGACTATTACCTCAGCAAGGCAGATTAGTGAGTTGCAAGCCCTGTGCATAGAACTAAACTATATCTCTTTCCACAGGGAAAAAATAATCCTAAGAACTAATAGGAAGTTCCTTCCGAAAGTAGTCTCTGACTTTCATTTGAACCAGTCAGGTAGTTTGCCAGTCTTCTTCACTGATCACTCTCGTTCAGGCGAGCGCAGGCTCCGTAGCCTGGATGTCAGGAGAGCTCTGAGCTACTACCTTGACCACACCAAGGCCCACAGGCAGGACAGACAGCAACTGTTCCTGACCTATGAGGAAGTGGGAAGAGGAAAACCAGCTTCTAAAAGGACCATTTCGCGCTGGATAGTGGCGTGTATCCAGTTCTGCTACAGTAAAGCTGGTAAGGAGCCCCCAGTAGGCCTCTGGGCCCACTCCACAAGGGACACAGCCACTACAATAGCAGCAGCCAGAAATATTCCTTTGTTGGATATATGTAAAGCAGCTACATAGAAAACAGTACATACTTTTACTAAGCACTATTGTTTGGACACTCAGTCCAGAAATGATGCCAGATTTGGCACAGCAATGCTGCAGATCCTGTTCCCCAAATAGGTTCTGTACTCTCCTCCGAAGGTACTGCTTCGTATTCTGCAGTAGTTAATCATATTGAAGAATTCTTTGGGTTAGAAGAAAAAATTACTTGCCATAGTAATCTTGTTTCTTCCAAAGTATTCTTCAGTATGATTAAATCTCCCACCCTGCCTCCCCTTCCAGAACCAGTTGGGCTCTGCTTACAGCTGAATTTACTATGTTGTGTGGGTTTATACCCTAGTTGTATTAAACTGTTTTGAAACCAGATGGGTGCTGGTGTTCCCTCTTTTTGGTCCTATATGACTTTAATATAGGGTACATATTATGGGGGATTTGGTTATTATTATTAGGATAGCTTAGTTAAGGGGTCTTAACCCCGCAGGCTTTCATGAATCTGAGCATTATAGAACACAGCAGTTGGTAAGGGCAGCAGTTTGAATGGTGGCACAAGTCAATGGATGTTCCATCATTTGCATATGTTCCATTTTCTCCAGGGCAGTTCAACACAGAAGGCTAACTGCAATAGTTAATCATATTGAAGAATATCTTGTAAGAAGCAAGATTACTACAGTTAGTAATTTTTTCTTATCTTCATCGAGGACATCTCCTCCATTGGGGTCATACCTTTGGAACTGTAAGCTGTCGGCGTTAGGACCACTCAGAAAATTTCGCTAGCTAGTTTCCACCCACAATGACGTGCAGCGTTGATATCTATAAAACGTGGGGAGCTCATTGCTCCTCAGTTCTTTCTTCAGTCATCGACCGCTCATCAGACCTGCAGCGAAACACTGCTGTGGTTTGTAAGATTTTCTTGTTTTTCTATTTTTTTCTCATCAATATTGGCCCTGTATGCTGTCTTCGAAAGAACCTTTATTTAGGTTTTCTACATACCTGTGGTTGCAAGATCTGCAGGAACGATGCTAACACTTCATGCATTTGGCCTGTCCCACAAATGTAAGGGCCTGTAAGATCTGCCAAGGATTCAGCCAGGCCTCATGGAAATGCTGAAAGACGTAGAAACCTTAATCGCAATCAAGGCCATGGAATCCCAAGCTAAGGCCGCGGGCTCAAAGCTAGCTTCTCCCTTACACAGTTTTCCCAGGTAGTCAGTGACTCCGTCACCGTCATGATTAACAAGGATGCTGGCTCGGTGGTGCTGAGGGTTGAGGTGCTGGACGCCACGCTGGCAACCCGGGTTCGGGAATGAGCCCGGGTCGGTGGGGGAGAGAGGATCGAGTGACCGGAGGACAGCTCTCCTCTCTGGGAAGGGATCCAGGCTTGCCTGGCACTGCAGCGGCCCCTGGTGGAGACTGGAGGCACTGCCCACGTCAGGGCAGCAAAGTAGTGTGGCAGAGCTGCAGCAGGCGTCACCAGACACCATTGCACATCCGAGCTCAGGGAGGGTAAAAAAACATGGAAAATACCCTCACTGACTGGGTGAGATGACAGCGAACTCCAGTGGCCGAGGCCCTCACACCCAACGCCGGCTGCACCCTCCGACTCTACCCTCTGGAGACTCCAGGCCTCTCCAAGGCGCTGGGGGAGGCGGGAGTCCTGAACCCGATTCAGAAGTCGGGGGTGTTGCAGTTCAGGCGGGCGGTCAGGAGCCGCAGGTCGAGTGAGGGAAACTGAGAGATGCCCCAGTAGGTGGGTGAAGAAGTAGAGTTCGAAAAAAAATGATCAACAAGGACAATGGAGAAAAATAAAGGAATGGAAAAATCATCATTGAAGCCCTCCTCATCCAGCCATTACCATAAGCACAGGGAAAAACATTTTTCACCAGTGGGGTGAAGGTCTCCACTGAAGAAGGGTAAGTCTTCATCTTCGACTGTACCAGTGGCGTTGACTACAGTCCCCCCACCCAAACTATCGTTGAGACATCCTGGTCGAGGCTTGGCCCTGGTACTGCCATACCTATTATGTATGGGATGCTGCCTCCGTTGTCAGATTCTATCCTGGTGATGATGGCAGTCAAAAACCCTAAAATGGGCATTGTCAACTCCCAGGCCATGCTAACATCATTTTCAGTAATGTTACTTCACCTGTTCCCACTGCTACCAACGATGGGGCCTAAAGTCCCATTCACAGGCAATCCCCTGTCCTTACCATCTCCAACAGGACTTAAAAGCATGCGTATAGTTCCTCCATTCCAGCCTCTGTCTCCGTCGATTGGCCCCCATTGTCATTCAGGACATCAGCGAGGTAGAATATAATCTGATCTAAACATGGGGAAGCATTTGGAGGGCAAAGAGGGTAGGAAGATCCCTATAAAGGAGGATTCCCTTCCAGCTCTACATTCTCCTTTTGCAGGGACGATTCTTTGGTTTATAGCCCCAGATTTCCTCCTGAAGATGTGGAGGGGGCAGCAGTGGTGTCTTGACCGTGTGCTGCTATACAAGCAGACTCGATAGACCTTCAAACACCATGAAGTCTTGCTATATTAGGACTTATTGCAGTTAGCCACTGCACTTGAACTGCCCCGGAGAGGAAAGAGTTAACTCCAGAGAATCTGGAGTTCTAAAGCGCGAGGGCGTTATACCAAAGCTCTATCTGGGCAGTTTCAAATGAAACTGTCAGATTCTTACTCCGCTTCACTGAACAGTCGCTCCAGATCAGCTCCTTCAGCTTGGTCGGTCAGCGAGTATTTTCAGTTCATTTGAACGCCAAAAGTAATTATTTTACCGCATTTTCGGTTAAAGCTCTATCTGGTAAACCGTTAATTACAAAATGAAAAGTCTGTGTGAAATTTAGTTATCGGTTCGGTTTTGAACCGATCGGTTTGCTTATTTTAACGTTTTAAAGTTTTGGGCTTTTAGAGTGCGGTACCGGTTCTTATCGGTTCTAAAAAACCTTGATTTTAAATAGGGTTTTCAAATACCACGTCAAACGGTTAGGAACCGATGAGGTGTCTACCTAGCACTGACCATAAAAAGAGCAATTTTTGGTTAGGCTGGCATTATGTCTGGGAAACCCAAAGAAAAACCGGGCCCGCTGGGTTTCAACATCAGTGATGCTGTGGGAAGCCTTTGCCAAGGCTGTCCCCACACCACTTGTGTTTATTGTCTGGGCTGACCACCTCCTGTCAGACTGCCAGGTGTTTAAAATTTCTCTGCAGCCACCCTGAAAAGAGATAGGGCGGCTCAGGGAACTATTGGCAAAAAGTCCTCTGACCCAGATGGCCAGCCCGGTCCAGTACCCACTGGACCAGAGGGAGTGCCCTCTGACCAGGGCTAGACTTCCTCGGGCAAAAGGATGGTTCAGAGGAACCAGTTAAAAAAAAAAAAAAATAAGAATATGACAGAGAAATCAGTAGGTTTGGAGTCCAAGATTGTCTCTCCAACTGCTGCAGTAGTTAAGCCATACAGATTGTCCAGTCACTGTTTCTAGGTCCTGTCGAACCATCTACAGTTGGTAAAGGTGGCTCGTTCAGTTCCAGTGGTTCAGGTTTATGATGTTGAGGAATTGTTATGAACCACAGGAGTGGAGGAGGAAAATTGATCAATACATGTGGCTGGTAGGGTCTGGACGTGCCCACTAGCGGACATTTCTCCAGACAGACTTTAGAATCTCCTCCTATTCTGTCTGAGTCCCTTTCTCAGTTTATGTTTTACAAAAGCTTGCAGAATCCCCCAGCTTCCTTTAGAGGAGGCTATGGATGAGTAAAGGGGAGCCTGATTATGTAGGAATGATGGGCTAGGAGGTTGTCTTTCCTTTGCATAAGTCATTTAGGAAGTAAACAACTAAGATTTTATAAGATTCTCCTTTCTGTCCCTCCTGTAAGATAAAAAAATGGACAGAAGGTGTATTTCATCAGGCTCTGTTACAGACTTCCTCACTGAGCAGTGTAGTCATGTGGGTGTGGTACAAGCTGCAGCCTGTGTAAGGCTAGTCCCTGGCCTCACATCCTCCTGAATAGGATTCCAGGAGGATTGATGCCATGGAAAAACAGTATATGGCAGCTTCTGTGGGACTCAGACAGGCAAGTTGTATGGCTTATGTGGCTAGATTTGGGAAATCTAGGTGGGCGCTAGTATTGCAGTTAGCCAAGCAGACCCATGGCCAGCTGGCTAGCGGTTGGAACAGGTGGCTGCTAATGGCACAAGCCTCTAAGTTCAAGTTCATACTGCTGTTGGTGTTAATCTTGTTTTCTCTAGGGTCATGACCACTTCTGTAGCTTTCCGTAGGTTGGCATGGCTCAGATGCACTAATATGTCCCAAGATACTCTGTCAAAGTCTATGGATTTGTTTCTTGTTGTGGGTAATTCTCTGTTTGAGGAACAAACAAAGCTATATAAAACATGGATGATTACCTACAAAAGTGCCCAGGTAGAGGCTCAGGCCTCCTCTGCTTTCATCAGAGGGTCTCTTCAGAGGCAGAGATAGGACGGGCACAAGTAAACTCCCCTCCCCTTAGCCTAAGACTATTGCACAGGCACCCTGATGGGGTGCCCAGGGCCGATTCTCTTATACCAGTGGGCAGGTTGGTTTTTATTTCAGCCAGAACTGTGTGTCCCTAACTCGGACAAGTGGGTTCTGGAAGTAATAGGTCTGGTTCTCAGCTTCAAACAGTTTCCAAAGATGAGAGCCAGACAGATCCACCTGCAAATCCTTCAGAATCCCTTGCTTTGGGAGCAGAGGTTTCTTCTCCTCTGAACTGCAAAGCAGTAGAAAGGGTCCCTCCTTGCCACCGGGGCAAGGGGCTGTGCTCATGATACTTTCTTAACCTATAGAAGGCAGGAGATTGGCGGCCCATCTCAGATTTAAGGTACCTGAACAAGCATCTTTTGAAAACAAAGTTAAAAATGTTAACTCTGGCTGAGGCCAGGGGACTGGCTAGCTTTCCTGGACCTCAAGGATGCCTATTTTTTTTTCATGTCTTGATCAGGCCTTCTCACCGAAAGTACCTCAGGTTACCCTCAGGCCACTACCAGTTCAGGGCAATGCCCTTCGGCCTTACCTCTGCGCCAAGGGTATTCAAGAAATTCTAGCTGTGGTAGTGGCTCTTTTAAGAAGGCAAGGATTGCTTTGTTTCCTTTCCTGGATGACTGGCTCTTAGTGGGTCAGTCTCCAGATCAAGTAAAATCCCACTTGCAAGTCACCCAGCAGCTTCTCACCTTTCTGGGATTCCTGCTGAATTTACCAAAGTCAGTTCTCAAACCAGTTCAGGTACTAACTTTCATAGGTGCAGAGTTGAACACAAAGTTAGCCACGGCATTTCTCCCCTCTAAAGGGTAGGCAGTCTCTTGCCCTGGCATCTTCCATTACTCTGCGAGTCTCTTGACCAGCAAAGCATTTGCTACAACTACTAGGGCACATGGCTGCTTCCACAGCTGTAGTGCAGGAGCAAGATTCAGATGAGGGACATTCAGTTCCATCTGAGGCCTATTGGTCCCAAAGGAGGATTCCTTTCCAAATTGGTTCTAGTGACCAACCCTGATCCTGGCCTTACACTGTGGCAGGATCAAAGCAATCTAAAACTAGGGGTCCTCTTCATTCCTCACCACGGATGCTCCTGTGTTAGGGTGAGGAGCTCGCTTAGGCGACCTGTCCACTAGGGAGTGTGGTCTCCCTAGGAATCTCTGCTCCACATCAATTTTTGGAACTCAGAGCTGTCTTCTAGCTCTTAGGAGTTTTCAGCTTCTGTCCAGAACAAGGTAGTTCAAGTCAGGACAGACAACACCACAATAATGTGGTACATCAACAGGCAGGGGGCACTCGGTCATCAGCCTTGTGCACCAGAAGCAATGAAGTGGTGGTCTCTGGCTTACTCCCTGAACACCTCCCTGATAGCAGTTCACCTCCCAGGGAAGGACAATGCCTCAACAGATTCTCAGGGCCATCACGATTGGGCTCTGAATCCTCAGGTGCTGGGTTCAGTCCTTGCCAGATGGGGCTCATTTTCAGATAGATCTTTAGCAGCCCCAGATAACCACTAACTTTCTCTGTTTTGTTGAGGCCTCCAGTGCTGGGATCAGCCCACCTGGATGCTTTTACTTGGATTGGAAGGGAAGTTTCTGTTCACCTTTCCTCCCTTTTCCCTTTCTTTCAGGGTACTAGTAAAAATCAGATCTCAGCCTTGCAAAGCGATTCTGATTGTTCCAAGCTGAGCCAGACAGCCCTGGTACCCATTGTCTCTGTCCTTGACAGTCCACCTACCCTGAGCTTGCCCAGAGTCCACGACTTACTGGCCTTTGCACAAGGGAGAGTGTGGTATCCAGACCTCAAATTCCTCCTTCTCAAGGCAGCTCTTGAGGAGTTAGAATTGCTGATTTACACCTTTTTCAAGGTGTCACGGATATTTTAAAGGCTTCAGGAAGCTTTTCACTAGCGCCACTTACAATTCTAAGTGGAAACAGGTTTTCAGTCTGGTGCGCTGAGAAGCAGATTATACCACAGTCTGCTTATCTGCCCATTTTCTGGACTTTTTGGTCCATTTTAAATTCTTTAGGTCTTAGGCCAGCTATCTTAAGGGTTCCTTTGGCAGCTGTCTCTGTTTTTTTTCTGCAAGCAGGGAAGCCTGCTTCCTTTTCTTCTCAACCTGTGTTTCCCAAGTTTTTAAGGGGTTGCTTCACACCAACCCTCCTTTTTCGGGAACCAGCTCCTGCATGGAGCCGAATGTTTACGTGCTCAGTTAATGCAATCCTTTGGACCCCTCTGTCCCCAGCAGAGCTCAAGCTTCTCACTTGGAAAATGTTTTTCTGGTGAGTCTCACTTCTGCCAGGCGCATAAGTGAACTACAGGCCCTGGCAGTGAAGAAGATTTTTCTCTCCCCACAGGGATAAGTCAGTCCCTAGGACTAACACAGGGTTTGTCTCTAAGTGGTTTCAGGTTTCCACCTGAACCAATCCATCTCTCCCAGGATTTTTCACTGAGCATTCTTCCTCAGGTGAGAGGAGACTGCGCAGCAGACGTCAAAGAGGCCTTATGCTACTATTTATAACGCACCAAGGGTCCACAGGTTTGAATCCCTCCAACTCTTCCTTACCTAGGGCAAGGTTGGCAAAGGAACCTGCCACTAAGAGGACAATTGCAAGGTGGATTGTCTCTTGTATCCATTTTGTTATCAAAGACTAGGTAGGAGAGCCCCCTCAGGACTGAGGGCTCACTCCTCAGGTGTACAGCTGCATCTCTAGCGGCTGCTAGAGATATTCCCATTCTGGAAATCTGTCGAGCTGTTACTTGAAGACAGTTCACACTTTTACCAAGCATTATTCCCTGGATTTCAGTCCAGGAGATGCTCGATTTTAGCACAGCTGTGCTTCAGAGCCTATTTCCTAAGTAGGTTCTGACCCTCCTCCATGGAGGTACTGCTGTGTAATCTGCAATAAGTTCTAATATAGCAAGACTTCATGGTGTTTGAAGAAAAATTTACTCACCTTAGTAATTGCTTTTCTTCTCATGGAGTCTTGCTATATTAGGACCACCCCCCCCAACCTGCCCCTCTCAGAACTTCTACTGGGGTGGGGGTGGCAAATTAGTGCAAGCACTGTGTCATGCCATTGTAGTTCTTCCCTTCACCCTCTTTTATTTAGGGTTAGGGAACTAGGGTTTTCTGGTTGAGTGATTTGTTGGCCCCCTTCCTGGACTTGAGTCTTTGGGGGAAGGGGGGGGTTCCTAATAGTGCTTGTCAGGGGGGAAAACTAATAATACCATTATTCATTCTTATTATTGTTATTGTTGTTTCTATTGTTGTTATTACTACTAGTAGGTAGCCATTTGCCTAGTGTAGAGCTTTCCACGCAGACTTGTTGCTTAGTGTTAGCTTCGTAAAGATCTGACAGTTTCATTTGAAACTGCCCAGATAGAGCTTTGGTATAACGCCCTCGCGCTTTAGAACTCCAGATTCTCTGGAGTTAACTCTTTCCTCTCCGGGGCAGTTCAAGTGCAGTGTCTAACTGCAATAAGTCCTAATATAGCAAGACTCCATGAGAAGAAAAGCAATTACTAAGGTGAGTAATTTTTTCTTTTGGCCTACTCTGCTGGCATCTTAGTATGTTAGTAAGATCCCTTCATTTAAGGCTTTCCTCAGGCAAATCCAAGATGTCATGGACTTTGAGGGTGAAGACTTCAGTAAGCAGAATT
Source organism: Neoceratodus forsteri (assembly GCA_016271365.2). Classification (NCBI taxonomy): domain Eukaryota; kingdom Metazoa; phylum Chordata; order Ceratodontiformes; family Ceratodontidae; genus Neoceratodus; species Neoceratodus forsteri. The sequence continues at coordinate 233,555,798 of CM057458.1, forward strand.
TAATGAAGTTCTTGGCGGTTACAGCTGCACTACTGTTGTGGTACCCCCTATATATCCTGTATTGGAGAATGCTACCTTCACTGCCTCACACAGGCCCAACACCTTCCCTACAGTTCCTAGAAAGACTGATTAACAGTACTCTGCTCAGTCTGTTAAGCCCTGTTATGCTTCCCAGCCAGAAACTGATTCTGTGGTAATCATGGCTGCTCATGATCACTGTTCTGCCTTCAGACGAGGAATCCAGGAGGCTGGATGTTACGAAACAGAATTTGACGGCAGATAACTGCTTTGTCCAACTAATCTGTCCATTTTCCCTGCCTATGCTGTCATCGCAGACCCAACTTATCCTCTGGCTCGAGTCCCTTGTGCCTATCCCATACATGCCTTTTTAAATTCTAATTTATTGGATAACGTAGGTACAGTATAAGTCAGATCTTACTTCGAGAGGGCTCTTTCAATAGGTAATTACTTGTAGGACTGTGCCCCCTGGCATCAGGACCACACGGAAACTTTTACTAGCAGTGTCTGATGAGGGACCGCCCGCCCACCCAGCATCATGTGACGGACGTCAGCGTGACACTATATAGTGGGCAGTCCTCACGTCCGCCCTCCAGTTCTTTCCTGCCGTCGACCTGTTCACATAAGACCAACTGAAGCTCATCGCAGCAGTTCGAATGCCTAATTTGGAGGAGTATCCGATTTTTCTCTACCTTCAATTTTTCCTAACAATCATTTCTAACCCCAGTAATACTCAGATATTCATAACTTCTGCAGTGTCTCTTTAAGACAAAACTGCCCGGAGAGATGGCATGCTATGCAAACGAAGGAATCTTTGCGCATGCTATTTTTCAAATGCTGCCTTGAACTAACTGCCCTGGTTCTAAACCCTCAGATTTCACTCTCCACCTGTCAAGACCAGAAGCTCGGAGGTCCCCTTATCTACTAGTCCTGATGCGATAAAACTTATAAAAAAAAATACATAAGTATTATTTATCCTTTTTCTTTTGCTGCCTTTAGCTAGTGTTTTTGTTTTGCTAAACCGTTGTTTTAGTGTTAATATAATTATTTCTCGGTTTCTCCTGGTGCGGTTTAACCGGTGGGGAACCGGGGCTTTTCTTAGTAATTTTCGGAGTTCCCTGACTAAGGAACCACTTAGTTTTATTTAAAATTTAAGTTTTTATATTTAAATTGTGAACAGCTAATCCCGGTTCTTGAACCACTAGCTCCAGTTCATTTCTCAGTTTGGTTCCTGGTTCTGCAAGGTTTTTCTCGGTTCAAGAACCCACCGGAAGCGGTAAATAAGGTTTTAAAATCCTTCTTATTTAGCGGTTATTGATTTTATTCATTTTCTTCATTCAGAATGTCTGAAAAACCAGAAAGAAGAACCAGTGAACCCGGTTTCAAACCTTGTACTGATTTTGGCGAGATTTTTGCCAAAGCAGACAAGCATAACCTTTGTCTTGTCTGTTTGGGCTTTGAACATTTAAAAACAGACTATATTTATAAAACTTTTCCAGAAAAAACAGTGGAAAGGCGCCTTGAAAGGCTCAAGAAAAAGATGTCTGTTTCCAAGGGTCCCTTGAGCTCTGACTAGCCAACACCCTCCACTCCTGTGGGTGAAACCACTTTGATATCAACATCTGTGACTGCCACCCCGAGACGGTTACACAAGCAGTTTCAAACAGGCTTGCTGAACCTGCTGACTCTCCAGTTCCCTCTAAAAAATCTAAAAAGACGACACACAGAACCCCGAGCTGAGAAGCAAGTGGGGACTTCTGTGCCTGCAGTAAAAATGCCAAGTGCAGATGAGATTGCACAAGCCTTTCACGTTATCCAGGCTTTACAAGGGCTGACTGCTCCTTTGCCTCAGACTCCAGCCAAACAGACTGGCTCTTCTTCTCAGTCTTCTCTCTATGAGCAAGAAGAATATCTGGATATTGATATGAAGGAGGAAGGGGACTCCATTGAACCGGAGGTTTCCCCTAAACAAGAATTTGGCTTGCCTCCAAGGGCATCAGAGGATGTTCCTCTCACTTTACCTTTGTAAGAAGGATGGTGGATGCATTAGACATCCACACAAGTGAAGTATTGAGGATGCAGAAGTTGTTGAATATGTGGAAATGATGGGGTTAACACCCACTAAAAAGCTGCTTCGTCCCATTAACAAATTCTTCAAAAAAGATGCCTTAAAGATACTGCATACACCAAATATTGTTGCACCTCTGGATAAGAGGTTGGATAAAAAGTATCAGAAAGGCAGGGTGCTGAATTTTTGTTCTCTCACCCTGACCACTAGGGGGTGGTGGAAGTGGCAGCCTATGACAAGGCAAGGGTTCCACTAGCCTCCCATCCTCCAGACAAGGACTCGAGGAAAATTGACAGCATAGTCAAAAAGGGTTACCTTTCGGCCTCTTTGGCTATCAGGCAGGCCAACTTCCAGGCCCATGCTGCACAATATCAGAAAGCTCTCTGGCAGTCAGTCCTTGCTATGTCATATAAGGTGCAGTCTCCTATTTTAGCTGACCTAGCTGAAACAGCTAGATTTGGTCTGCAAGCAGCCAAATATCAATTTCAAGTGGTTGCTGATTCGAATGACACAGCTGCCAGGTGGATAGCAAACACTGTGGCTCATGTTAAGAGCCACAAACCTTACCCAGGATACACAGACCAAGGCATTAGATTTCCTATTAGAGGAAAATTCCCTCTTTGGGCAAAAGACAGAGGCTTACATGAAAAATGTGGATGAATATAAGGCCACCTACCGAAGCAACTCTGCAAGAGAGAAAGAAAGCTTCCCCATCCACTAGACCCTATGGAAGGGGAAGCAGTGGTAGATCCTTTCAAAGCAGGCCCTTTTTCCAGGCCACAGCTACGACCCCCATACCAGCAGTATCCACAGCAGGGGGATACTTCAGAGGTAGGGGCAGAAGGGGTTCCAGGTGTGGTTCCCAGTCCCAAGCTCAGCCCCAAGCAAAGCAGGCACCCTGATGTGTCTGTACAGGCCACCTCCCCACTGCCTGTAGGAGGCAGACTGGCTCACTTTTCACACCTCTAGGAAAACATCACCACAGACAAGTGGGTCCTGGAAGTAGTGAGCCAGGAACTCTCTCTAACTTTCAAATCCCTTCCACCCTTAAGAACTCGAGTGTTCAAGCCATCCTCAAATGTAGAGAACTCCTGGAAGCAGAGGTTCAAAAACTGCTTCAGTCTCAAGCAGTGGAACCACTGCCAACTAGCTTCAAGGGAAGGGAATTTTTTTCAAGATACTTTCTTACCACAAAGAAAAATGGGGAGTGACGGCCCATCTTAGTCCTCAGTCTTAAACAGATACCTAACAAAACCAAAGTTCAAAATGGTAACTCTGGCACTGATCTTGCCAACCCTCCAAAAAGGAGACTGGTTGGCTTCTCTGGACCTACAAGATGCCTGTTTCCACATCCACATAAGGGAGTCTCAGAAAATACCTCGGGTTCAGACTCTCTTCAGGCCACTGTCAATTCTCAAGCCTGCCATTCGGTCTCACTCCGGCACCAAGGGTGTTCACAAAGTGCCTGGCAGTGGTAGCGGCACACCTTCGAAAGCATGGTGTTAGTCTTCCCGTACCTAGATGACTGGCTGGTGGTAAGAAAATCACCCCAGCACATCAGGGAGCAGCTGCAACTCACTCAGGAGCTCTTGGAGTCGAGTTAAATACAGGGCAGGGAATACCTGCTCCTGGTCAGGGTAAGGAGCATCCAGCAGTTAGCAGGTTCATTCGTCCTGAACAAATCAAAAACTGCAAGACAGTTTCTTCAACTCTTGGGCCACATGGCAGCTGCCACTGGCACAGTACTGGAATCTAGATTCCAGATGAGGGGCATCCAGTTTCACCTCAGTGCTCACTGGTGCTAGAAGAGAGACCCTCTTTCAAAACTGATTCCAGTAACAAGAACTCTGTTACATGCTCTTGAATAGTGGAAAGAGGAAAGCAATCTGAGAAAAGGGGTTCCTTTCCTACAGGAGCCTCCATCAGTAATTCACACAAAGGAGGCATCACTGTTGGGGTGGAGTGCCCATCTGGGAGATCACACTACCCAAGGCACACGGTCAAGTGCAGAGTCACTCCTGCACATAAACCTGCTGGAACTCAGAGCAGTATTGCTAGCACTGAAGGCCTTCATGCCCCTGCCACAGGGAAAGGTGGTACAGATCAGAACAGACAATACCATCAGTATACTACATAAACAAGCAGGGAGAGACAAGGTCAAACCCTCTCTGCACAGAAACCATGAAAATATGGAGTCTGGCATACTCCTTGGGAGTTTCCCTACAAGCCATTCATCTGCCTGGCAAGGACAGTACCTTGGCAGATACCTTGAGTCGGATCTATCAGGCCTATCATGAATGGACTCTGAACAGGCAAGTGGTGGAAGTGATTTTCAGGAGGTGGGGCACTCCAGAGGTAGACTTGTTCGCATCCCATCAGAACCACCACCTGCCAAAATATTGTTGCAGGCCACCAGAGCGGGGAACTGTCCTCCTGGATGCTCGAATTCTGGATTGGTCAAGGAAACACCTGTATGCTTTTCCTCCCTTCCCTCTGGTGTACAGGGTTTGCTCAAGCTCAGGTCCCAGTCAGTATCCTTGATCTTGATAGCACCAGATTGGCCCAGACAGCCATGGTACTCTCTGCTGCTCTCCATGTCTGTGGCCGAACCAATATACCTTCCCAGGAGGGCACAACCTATTAACCTCCAATAAGGGGAGGCTCCTGTACCCAAACCTCAGATCCCTCAGGCTCAAGGCCTGGCTCTTGTGGACCTAGAATATGCAGGCCTAAACCTTTTTTGAAGGTGTCCTGGCCATTTTGAAGGGTTACAGGAAGCCCTCCACTAAGAAAACCTATGCTGCAAAATGGAAAGGTTTTCTATCTGGTGTTCCACACAGACTATTGAGCCAACACAGGCTGCGGTTCCAGCCATGCTGGATTATTGTGCTTACCTGCATTCTTTGGGCCTTCAGACCAGTACCCTGAAGGTACATTTGTCTGCAGCTTCTGCTTACATCTCAGCTAGGTGAAGGTTTTCCTAATCATCAGACCCTGTTTTTAGGAGGTTTTTCAAGGGCCTTTCCCATTTGCACCCCCTCACAAGGAGCCAGTGCCAGCATGGGACCCTAAATGTGTGTATAGCCAAACTCATGGGGGGCGCCTTTCAAGCCCATGTCTTCAGCTCATATAAAATGTCACATGGGAAACCGTTTTCCTGGTGGCAATGACTTCAGCTAGAAGGATCAGCGAGCTCCAGGCTCTTTGCATAGATCAGGACTATATCTCCTTCCACAAGGACAAAGTGGTCCTGAGAACAAACAGGAAAGTTCTCCTAAAGTGGTTTCAGATTTCCACTTGAACCAAACCATTACCCTCCCTGTCTTTTTCACTGAGCACAGCACTTCTAGTGAAAGGTGGCTCCACAGTTTGGATGTTGAGAGCTCTTAGTTACTACGTCAGCCACTAAGGACCATAGGCAGGACAGAAAACAGCTGTTCCTGACTTATAGGGATTTGGGAAAGGGTAACCCAGCATCTAAGGCCTTGTCCACACTGCCCCTCTAACGTTACAGAGTGCCCAAACTGTTACTGCAACGGTTTGCGTTTACACCTGCAACGTTACAGAAGGCATTTTCGTAACCGTTGTTGAAACCACATATGAGGTGGTTTCAACAACGGTTATGAAACCGGTTATGCCTCAGTAGCGTTACCAGGCGTAGTGTGGACACGTGGCACGGTCCCCTAAGCGCGGCGTGAGCTGTTATTGGGGATTGGGTGCCATGGTATGGTCGCCCAGCTCGAAGTGTGGACCCGGCGGTGCCGGTCCCGTAACGGGCACCGCGGCAGTGTGGACACACTGTACCGCTCCCCGGTTGTAATGGTTTCTATCTGTTACGGGGTCTGAGCAGTGCAGTGTGGACGGGGCCTTAAAGGTCCATTTCTCACTGGATAGTACAGTGCATCCAGTTTTGCTATTCTAAAGCTGAAGGGAACCCTCAACAGGGTTGAGGGCCCATTCCACAAGGGGCACAGCTGCTACCTTAGCAGCTACCAGAAATGGTCCCTTTAGTGGACATCTGTAAAGCAGCTACCTGGAAAACGGTAAACACCTTTGCAAAGCAATACATTTTGGACATCCTGTCCAGGAGTGATGCCAGGTTTGGCACAGCAGTCCTGCAGCGTCTGTTTCCAAAGTAGGTTCTGTGCCCACCTCCAAAGGTACTGCTTTGTAGTCTACAGAAGTTATGAATACCTGAGTGTTACTGGGGTTAGAAGACAAAATTACTTACCATAGTAATCTTGTTTCTTCCCAGTGATACTCAGGTATTCATAACTTCCCACCCTGCCGCCCCTTCAGGAACCAGTAGCCTCAGCATTCCTGGGGATGTTTTTCTAACCTACTATGTAGGTGCCACAATCAGGCACTATTGCTTGAAATTTGGGTTCTTGTTTTTCTTCCCCTTCAGGTGATTTCTGATATTCAGGGGTATTGTTGCATTTTATGAAACTCAGTTTTGGGGGTTTTGTCCTTCTCTTGGGGGCTTTTAGGTGTTATTTTGTTATCATAATTCCAATTATTATGTTTTTTATATATGTGTGTAGTTTTTGAGGCCTGTCTTTCCAGGTTCCAAGGAAATCTGAGGGTTTAGAACCAAGGCAGTTAGTTCAAGGCAGCATTTGAAAAATAGCACACGCAGAGATTCCATAATTTGCATAGCATTCCATCTCTCTGGGCAGTTCTGTCTTACAGGGACACTGCAGAAGTTATACCTGAGTATCACTGGGGAAAAAAACAAGATTACTGTGGTAAGTAATTTTTTCTTGTCTTATTCCACAGAATCGCATAAAAATAAATGCGGTTCTTGCGGCATCCAGCTACCACATAGGGTCCAGCATACCCTCTGTCTCTTCTGCTTGGAACCAGACCACAACATCGAGGAGTGTGAGGCCTGTGCTCAGTTCAACCAGGCCACACAGAAAAGGTGCCAACAGTCACCCGAAGCCCATCTCCTGAAACTAAAAATGGCTTTGATGGAAAAAGAACTAAAGAAGCTTAAAAGCACTTCCTCCTTTCCAACTGACCCCCATAAGAAGAAAAAGAGAGACAAGGAAAAACATCGGGACCGGGAGCAGTTCTCCCCCCCCCGCCGAAGCCGCCCACGGGCTATTCAGTGAAGGCTCAGCCCTCTTCCTCTGGGAAGACGAGCACCACAGCCAAGCTTGTGCTTCTGCCAAAAGAGCAGGCTTTGGCCATCCCGCCGCCACTGGTTACAGTGACAGTGTGTACCTCGGATTCATCCGAAGCCACCGCTGCACTTAGGCCCATCGCTACCCTGGGCTCTAAGTCAGCAGGCGCGGCTGATAAGCTGCTCATCGAACCCCTCCACTGAATGCCCGGCCAGGGTTGGTAAGTCGGGGGTCGGTGTATCTGACTCAGATGATCTCACGACCATTTTGCATCCAACAGGTTCTGACGACACGCAGCCAGACGTTGGCTGAGTCCCAGCTGGAGGGCAAGGGTCACCCCAGGACTTCATCCTTGGAGAGCCCTAGTCTCCTCCTCCATCGGAGATTCCTCCGCTGTTGCTGGACCCGCAGGTCCCAACAGAAGAAGACCTTTCATCAAGTATACCTGATGGGATTGCAAAAGGCCTTATGGTGGCTTCGCCAACCCTTGTAGAACTGCCAGACCCAACTCCTTCTCAGTGCCTGCAGGGCCCTTCACTTCCTCCATCAGGACCGCCAGCGGGCCTTCCCCCATCAAGGCTTCCAACAGGTTTACTACCTTTGGGGCCGCCTTCGGGCCCTTTGCTGGGGTTCCCCCCAGCAGAACCACTGGCAGGCCTTCCTTCAGGCTATCCACCTTCAGGACAGCCATCAGGCTACTCTCCGTCAGGGCCACCATCAGGCTACCTTCTGTCAGGGCCACCGTCTGGCTTTCTTCCATTGGGGCACCATTGGGATTTCCACCATCAGGCTATCCTCCATCAGCCTGCATGCCCGGACCCCTTTTCAACAGGCTTTTATTACTCTGGTTACCCTGGTTATCATTCCTATCCTCCACCAGGTTATCCTCACCATTATCCTTCAACAGGTTTCTTGGGACATGGAACCGGGTCAGGGTTCCACCCCACTGTCACCCTCCACCACCTCCTGCTCAACCACAGGTGGATTTTAGGGAGATTTTGAAATCTTGGTGGTCTGTGTCAAAATCACAGTGGGTCTCAGAGCTGGACAGCAGACATCTGCAACCTTCGAACGCAGGCTGCCCAGATCCTACCCCTAGGGCACCCTCTCCTTCGAGCCTCGACGTCGGGTCAGACAACAGCCCAAACGCAACCCCTGACATCAGAAGGGACCCTCAGGGAGACAGAACTTCCAATCCCTGACATTCCAGAGGATTCCAATGATTCCGAAGTGGACTCTGATTCCTCTTCTGAGGGTTCAGGATTTGAGACATCTCCCCATGAGGAACCAGTCCCTAGGGAGTCTCCCAAATCCCCACTTGAAGATCCCCTCCTTTGTGGACCTCCTCAGACAAATGGTGGAGGCACAAGGATGGAAGTCTGATGCTCTGGACCCAAAACGACAAAGGTTGGCAGAGCATCTGGATTTCCCAGAGACGAGTCTGGTGCTCACACCCCCATGACTGGAACATCACAAGAATTTATCCTCGACCATCCTCTATCCTGGCTGTAGCCAAGAAAGCTGACAGGGTTTACAGGACCCCTGAAGACAAGGACCACCTCAGCGTGCATCCTAAGGCTGATTTGGTGGTCATTACTGCAGCCCATGATCGGTCTGCAAAGCCAAAGCACTTTAATACCTTTCTTCCCAACAAGGAATCCAGACAAACGGACCAGTTCACGAGGAAGTTTTATTCTTCTTCTACGCTAGCCATTTGTGCTCTGAACTACGTCTCACACATGCTAGTGTACCAGAAGTCTTTGATCCACCAGCTCAAGCCAGTAGTCGAGGCCCTTCCGGACTCTGAAGCAAAGACCACCATGGCGAATACTCTTAAGATCAGCCAGGGTGGTGGGATGCCATTCTTTAAGGGCCACCTACGATGCGGTGGATTCCTCTGCTAGAGGTTACAGCCACAGCTGTGAGCCTTCTTCGACACTCTTGGCTAAAAGTATCAGGCCTGGCCGCTGATGTTAAGTCCGCTATCCAGGATGCCCCTTTCAGAGGCTCGTTTCTGCAGAGACACCCAGGACATTATCACAAGTCTGCAAGATAAAGAGCACAGCTCTTTGGTTAGTTTGCACTATGTACCGTCCAAAGCAACAGCAAAAACGTCCTTTTTATCGGCAAAAGAGACACCAGATGAAAAATCCACAGGTGCCCAAAGGTCAGTTTAAATGTAGGGCTCTCAAAACAGCCGCCGCCCCTCCAGCCAAGACCCAGAGGGCTTCAGGAGCGATCCTCCCAACCCCTCCCATTACTGACTCGCTGACCGCCCTCCCTCCTCCTCAACTATTGGAGGAACAGGTGGGCGGAAGGTTCGTAAGGCATCTGGGAGTCCAACACAACTGATGCCTGGGAGCTTCAGTTAATAAAGCTTGGTCACACACTCTAATTTCGAGAAAAAACCCCAACAGTCCTCCAGGGTTTTCACACTACCCAAGGGTGCACATTCCCCATTTAAGGAAGGAGATCACGGCTCTTCTTCAAAAAGAAGCAATAGAGCCAATGCCAGCAAACCAGATCGAGAAGGGATTCTACTCGCTTCTTTCTGGTACCCAAAAAGATGGGGGATCTATGCCCAACTCTACACCTCGGTACCCTAAACCTCTTCATAGAGTACAAGAGGATTCAGATGCTGACACTGTAAAGCCTGCTGCCTTTCCTTTCCAAAGGACAATGGCTTTGTGCCCTGGACATGCAGGATGCTTACCTACACATCCCAGTATTCCATCCACACTGCAGATTCCTCAGGTTTCCTTTCCAAGGGGAGCCTTACCAGTTCAGAGCTCTCCCTTTTGGACTGTCCTCCACACCGCGGTTTTTTACCAAATGCCTAGCAGTCGTGGCAGGTGCCTTGAGGAGTCAGGGGCACTACTACTTCCCTTACCTCAATGATTGGCTTCTTGCAGCTCCATCGAGGGAAGGGTTGGAGGCTTCCATACCAGCTACCCTGCACCTTTTCAAGCGTCTGGATATTACTGTCATTTGCCCCAAATCCCAGCTCTCTCCTTCCCAGCGCCTACAATTTATTGGGTTGGTTCTGGACATGGTACAAGGTAGAGACCCTAGAGAGGCAGGCCAAACTGGTATCCTCCAACTGACACATTTCGGCCAGGGCGGTTCTCTGCCTCCTTGGCCAAATGGCAGTGGCTATCCCTATGGTCCCAATGGCCAGACTCCACATGAGTATCTCGCAGTGGACTCTCAGGTCCCAATGGGATCAGAGGGTGGACGACTTGGACAGTCATGTCCTAATTTCTAGTCCGATGCAGAAAGATCTGCAATGGTGGCAGAACTCCAGTAACCTGATTCAAGGAGTTCCTTTCCAGGCCCCTCCTTACTCCCAAATACTGACCACGGACGTGTCGGGAATGGGATGGGGTACCCATCTGGGACGTCACAGGACCCAGGGCCTGTGGTCGCCTGTAGAACAATACTTGCACATAAATGTGCTAGAAATGAGAGCAGTGCTATATGCTCTTCAGGCTTTTCAGCACATACTCCAGCAAGATACCCTGTTGATACAATCGTACAGCATGTGCGTAGTGTGGTACATTAACAACCAGGGGCACCCGCTCGTATCCTCTTTGCAGGGAAGCGATGCGGGTCTGGAATTGAGAGGTTCTGCACAAGGTCTGTCTCCTGGTGGTCCATGTCCCAGGCATGCAGAACGTTCTCACAGGCAATCTCAGCCACACCAGGGTAAGAGTCCATGAGTGGGAGCTAAAACAAGAAGTGTTAGACCTCATCTTCGACCTTTGGGGTCATCCAGAAGTGGATCTGTTCGCAGCCCCATCAAATGCAAAACTTCCCAAGTTTTGCTCGCTCAATCCCAGGCATGATGTTTTTTGGCAAGACGTGCTGTTGCTTTCTTGGACAGGGAGATATCTGTACGCATTCCCTCCCTTCCCAGTCTTAGAGAGTGCTGATCAAGCTACAGACAGAAGGAGCACAAGTGATACTGATAGCTCCATTTTGGCTTCAACAAATCTGGTTCCCACTGCTCCAGCAGCTGGCAGCAGAACCTCCGTTTCCTCTACCACTTTCCTATGATCTCCTGACCCAGGAGGAGGGGCACACTAGTACATCTGGGGCTGAAGTCCCTTCATCTTCACACATGGCTCCTCAAGACATAGTCGCTTCAAGGTATGGGGTTTCCCCTCGGGTAGCTCAAATTTTGGTAGAGACAAGAAAGCCTTCTACCAGAACTACCTATGCCATGAAGTGGAAGCGCTTTTCCATCTGGGCACATCGAAGACTTCAGACCCTTTCTCAAGCCCCGCTCCCCAGGTCATGGAGTATTTTCTCCGTCTATCTGACCTGGGCTTGAACTATTTGTCACTGAAGGTGCATCTAGCAGCCATCACTGCCTGCCTTGATTTAGTAGGGGGCAAGACTCTGGCTTAGAGGTCTCAAAAACCTTCTTAAAAGGTATCCTGCATCTGAACCCCCTGGTACGTAACCCTGCTGTTCCATGGGACCTTAATTTTCTTTTAGAAAAATTTACCTTGCCTCCTTTTGAACTGGCAGTGACATGTGACATGCACTATTTGTCCTGGAAAGAGTTTTTTTTTTTTTTTTTTAGTTGCAGTCGCTTCTGCTCGAAGAATTTCCGAGCTTCAGGCCCTGATATGTAAGGTGCCTTATTTGATTTTTCACAGAGACCAGGTGGCTCTGAGCACAAATCCTACGTTTCTTCCAAAAGTTGTTTCAGAGACTACCCTGAATCAGCCTCTTCAATTGCCGGTGTGTTACCCCGAACATTCTAATCAGGGGGAGACCGTTCTGCATGCGTTAGACAGTCACAGAATTTTACATTATTACACAAACAGGACAAAAGATGTCCATACAATTAATCAACTTTTTGTTTCTTTCACACCAAAGAGAGAAGGTGCAGCAGTTTCCAAACAGTGCCTTTCCAAATGGTTGGCCAACTGCATTACTTTTTGTTACCAAAAGAATGGTAAAGTCATTCCGGGGCAGGTGAAAGGACATTCTACCAGGGGTATTACTGCCTCTGCAACCTGTTTCAGAAATGTCTGCCGCAGAAATTTGCATGGCTGCTACTTGGAGTTCTGCCCACACTTTCATGAAACACTACAGATTGGACATTGCCTCAAGGCGCAGGGCTGGTTTCAGATTGGCAGTCCTCCAGGGACTCCTGTCCTAGGTATTCGGCTACCTACTAGCTTTCTGTGCCAGCCTCCCATGTTTTCCTGTCTCTTGGACTCTGATTGCTTGGGACTCAGTCCTACAAGTAATTACCTACTGTAAGAGCCCTCTCGAAGTAATTTAGTACAGTTACGTAAGAACTTACTGTAACAGTAGATCTTCTAGAGAGGCTCTTGCAGTAAGTAACCTTTTTCCCATCCACCTTTCCCCTCTTTAGTTTGTAGCTCTCTTTCCAGGAGCCTTTCGTGGATTCAGGAGCCTCTTCCCATTCTCCTGTCATGACTCTTGGAGGTCTCCGGCGGGAGAACTGGAGGGCGGACGTGGGGACCGCCCATTATATAGTATCACGCTGATGGCTGTCATGTGACACCGGGTGGGCGGTCCCCCGTCACACACTGCTAGGAAAAGTTTCCATGTAGTCCTGACACCAGGAGGAGCAGTCCTACAAGTAATTACCTACTGCAAAAGCCTCTCTCAAAGATCTACTGTTTCGGTAAGTTCTTGCATAACTGTACTTACAATACTACAGTGTCATACAAGTGAATGGAGGTCATGGCATCTTATTTCAAGTGTTAGATCATCATTTTCACATTCAGACATTTCATTATGGGTGAGGTAAATGCTGACAAGCAGTCTTAATCATACAAATTAACTGTGATTTCAGGTTCAGCTCACTTTGTTCCCTTTGATGTGCCAGATATGTATCTATTAGTGTGCTGTTCTGTGTGGGGTCTGCTTTGGCTGTGGAGTTATGGGATGCAGTTGGATTCCCTATCACTTAGGTACAGCACCCATCTCAACCATTTAGTTGTAAAGCTTGTTGATTGCTGGCTGATCTGGAATGTTAGTTGCTCCATCCAGTATATCTCTCCTATGTTTGTCCGGTTCTGGTGGGTCGGGGGTTCTGGTGTCAGTCACCATTTGGTTATGGCCTTCTGGGCTGCTACCAACAGTACCCGACACAGATACATAGTGTCCTTGCTCCTCAATCCCTTCGGTACTAACCCTGATATGGCATAGGACATTGTTAGGTGGCTACTTAGCTTGAATAGTGCAGTTAGGGTCTCTCCGATCACTTTCCAGAATTCAGTCAATTTGGGGCAAGACCAGAAGATGTGTGTATGATGTGCTTTGGTTTCTGTGCAGAGCCTCCAGTGCTCTGAGTCCATTTTCCTTGTACTACAGGAGTGTAAAAGTGAGTCCTGACCTTCCAGCTATATTCCTGCCATAATGGAGAGTTGGTGGTCTTCAAGGCCAAGGACCATGCCTCTGTTGTGAGCTGTATATCATTTTCCCCTTCCCATTTTTGTTTAATGTGGAAGGCCTGATCCTCGTTTTGATTTCTAAATGTTTTATATAGGGATGAGATTTGTCCTGTTTATCATTCTCCTCATTATGGACCCCATAATCCCCAGTAGCTGGGTGGCCTGCTGCGGCAGTTGTTTTCCTCTGCTCTGTGTCTGTATATAGTCTCTAGTTTGTAGGAGTCTAAAATGATCTGTGTTGGGAAGGTGGAATGCTTGGTGAAGGGTGTGGAAATCTACTATTACTCCCTTACTCAGCAACTGGATTGGGGAGCACAGACTCCGTTGGGCCCAGAGTCTATGTGCCACATCTAGGACTACTGGCTGGAACTTGGGATCCCATGCCAGCCACTTAAATTGACAGAGGTGTGGCTCTATGTTCAGCCTGTCACATGCTCGGTACCCAGTTAATAATGTGTTACAGACTGCTGTGAGCGTGATGTCAGAGTTAACTCTTTTACATTTTCTGTCCATTACTCTGGCTTCAAGAGAAGATCCTCCTTCCTCTACCTGCTCTAACATTTTCCAGGTTGATTTATATGTGGGGACTGACCAGAGTAGGAGGACTCAGATATGTACTGCAATGTAATATAGTTCAAGATCAGGAACAGCCCCCCCAATAGGTTTCCCTTGTTGCAGTAATTATTTTGTATGCGGGGTCTTCTTCCCGCCCAGAAGTAGTTAGATAAGTTTTTCTGCCAAGAGGCAAATTGTTTTTTGAGGTTGCTATTTAGGAGGCACTGGAACACATACAGGTAACCAGGTATATATTTGTTATTTTAGAGTTCATCCAGGAATAGAGGTAGAAGAAACATAACCAAAGCCCATCTGTTCAGGTTCTGCTAGACCTTTTGTGTTAGTGGGTTGAAAGTAGCTTCAAAAAGTTTAGAGAGGTCCTTCATTACTTGAAATCCAAGATATTTCATCTTGGTGACCTTCCAGTTCGAAGGCAAAATTTGTTTTAGTTTTGGGGTGGGATTATACTGAAATTTTAACACTTCCATTTTTGTTTTGTTTAGGATAGAAACATAGAAACATAAAATTTGACGGCAGATAAGGACCGCTTGGCCCACCCAGTCTGCCCGTTTCCCTGCCTAATGGATAAGCTGCAGATCCTAGTTAACCAGCAGCCTACTTCTTCCTACCCCCACCCCCTAGAATTGCCTTATGACTGTCCCATGCATGCTTGAATTCCACCACTGTTTTTGACTCCACAACCTCCTCCGGAAGGCCGTTCCATGCATCCACAACCCTCTCTGTGAAAAAATACTTCCTTAAATTACCTCTGAGCCACCCCTCCTCTATCTTCAAATTGTGCCCCCTTGTTCTTGCACACCTCTTTTTTTGAAAGATGCTACCCTCTTGGACTTTGTTGATTCCCTTGAGGTACTTGAAAGTTTCTATCATGTCCCCCCTCTCCCTCCTTTCCTCGAGGCTATACATATTAAGCTCCTTAAGTCTCTCTTCATATGTCTTCCGGTGCAGACCCTGCACCATTTTAGTTGCCCTCCCCTGGACAGCTTCCATCCTGTCTATGTCTTTGCGAAGACTGGGTCCCCCCTCCCCTACCAGAACTGCACGCAGTACTCCAGATGCGGTCTGACCAGCTGTCTGTACAGAGGGATAATAACTTCCTGTTTTCTACTGGTGATGCCTCTCCCTATGCATCCCAGTATCCCCCCAGCCCTCCTTGCTGCCCTCTCACATTGCTTGCCCACCTTTAAGTCATCTGATATGACTACCCCCATGTCCCTTTCCATTTTTGTTGTTGATAGTATCTCACCCCCCATTGTGTACTCTTCCACTGGGTTTTGTTTCCAGGTGCACTTACCTTCTTAGCATTGAATCTAAGCGCCATACATTTGACCATTCCTCTAACCTTGCAAAGTCCCTTTTCATCCTTTCCACCCCACCTTGTGCATCAACTCTGTTGCAGATCTTTGTGTCATCTGCAAAGAGACATACTTTTCCTTCCAGTCCCTCTGCAATGTCGCTTATAAAGACATTGAAGAGGACCGGTCCTAATACTGAACCCTGTGGTACCCCACTAGTAACCCCCTTTCTTCAGAGTGGACTCCATTTACTATTACTCTCTGTGTCCTATTCTCCAGCCAATTTTTACCCAGGCTGTCATCTTGGGACCCTCCCAGGCTAGCTAACTTATATAATCTTTTGTGTGGGACTGTGTCAAATGCCTTGCTAAAGTCTAGGTAGGCCATGTCCAGCCCCTCCCTGATCTACTACTTGGTCACCCAGTCAAAGAAATCTATCAGATTTGTCTGGCATGACCTTCCTGCTGTGAATCCATGCTGCCTTGGGTCCTGTGCCCCTCTGGCCTCTAGGTACTCGACAGTTCTTTCCTTCAGAAGTGATTCCATCATTTTCCCTACCACTGAGGTTAATCTAACAGGTCTGTAGTTTCCTGCTTCTGCCTTGCTCCCACTTTTGTGAAGGGGAATCACATCTGCCCTCCTCCAGTCCTCAGGTACCACCCCATCCTCCCATGATTTGTTAAACAGGGTAGTCAGTGGTGTCACTAATTCTACCCTTAGTTCTTTTAGAATTCTAGGATGAATCCCATCAGGCCCCATTGCTTTGTCCACCTTCAGTTTTAAGAGTTCTGTCAGAACCCTTTCTTCTGTAAATGGGCTGGTATCAACTTCTGTATCCAGAGTGTTTCTACCGTTTGTTTTAGATACCGCCCCCTCTTCCTTTGTAAATACTGAGCAAAAATATTTGTTTAGTATCTCCACCTTTTCAAAAGTCACCCTCTGCCCACCCTCTCCCCCCGCTTTTATTAAGCCTCGCTATCCCTCCCTTGGTCTTCCTTCGCTCCCTGATGTACCTATAAAAGGTTTTATCCCCCTTCTTAACTGAGTTTGCTATCTTTTCCTCGGTTTGGGCCTTTGCTGTTCTGACTGCCTTCCCAGCTTCCTTTTGCTTTAACTGATACAGTTCTCTGTCCTGCTCCTTCTGTGATTCCTTGTACTTCCTGAAAGCTTTCTTTTCTCTTGAACCTTCACTGCCACTTCCTTTGAGAACCATAGTGGTTTCTTACATCGTTTAGTTTTGTTTATTTGCTTCACACAAAGACTTGTTACCTCTGTGATGGCAGTTTTTATTATTCCCCATTGTTCTTCCACCTCTCCTTCCTGCCCATTTGCTAGTGCATTCCTTAGGCACTCACCCATTTTGGCAAAGTCAGCCCTCCTAAAGTCCAGTACCTTTGCCTTTGTATGGCTTGACTCTATTGCTGTGTTTATTGTAAACCATACTGTTCGATGGTCGCTAGTTCCCAGATGGCTACCCACTTCTACATCTGTGATCCTCTCTTCTCCATTTGAGAGAACCAGGTCTAAGATTGCTCCCTCTTGAGTGGGCTCCAGTACTAGTTGTCTAAGGCATGCCCCCTGTAGGGCATCTAGAATAACCCCACTCTTCGAAGTGGCTGCTGCAACTGCACTCCAGCTAACATCTGGCATATTCAGATCGCCCATCAGCAATATCTCCCCTTTTTCTGCCATACTAAGTATACTTTCTATCATTTCCTTGTCCACTTCCTCCCCCTGAGAAGGGGGTCTGTATACAACCCCTGTGTTGATTGTGGTGCCATTGCCGGTCTCCAAATTTACCCACAGTACTTCTTCTCCTCCCTGTTTTCCCTTTTGTTCTGTTGCTTTGATTCCTTCCCTTATGTTAAGAGCTGCTCCTCCTCTTTTACCCTCTCTGTCCCTCCTGTAGATAGTGTATCCTGGTATGTTTACGTCCCAGTCATGGTTTTGTGTGAACCATGTTTCTGTGACTGCCATGATATCCAGATGTTCCTCCTCCATCAAGGCCACTAATTCAGGAAGCTTGTTACTCAGACTATGGGCATTGGTACTCATTGCTTTCCATTTTTTGATGGCTTTACCTTCTGTTGCAGCATCCCCCACTGACCTTTCTACCTCGGTCTTTTTCTCATTTAGTACCCTGTTTTGTAGGGAGAGGCTGGGATTTTCCTGCTGCTTATCAGTGCCTCCCCCCTTGACTAGTTTAAAAGCTTGCCAATGAAGCATTTAAACCGATTGCTCAAAAGACTTGTTCCCTTCCTGGACAGATGCAGACCATCCTGTCAGTATAGGCTGGTGTCCCTCCAGGTGGAACCCCAGTCCCCAATGAAGCCAAACCCCTGTGCTCCACACCATTTTTTCAACCATTCATTAAACTGCATGGTGCAAAGTACCCTTGCCTCACTCATGCCATTGACAGGCAGCACCTCTGATCAGGATACTGTGTGTGCTACTTGTCTTAGGCCCCTCCCCAGTTCTACAAAGTCCTTCTGCACTGCTCTAATCTCATGTTGAGCCAAGTCATTTGTCCCTAGGTGGACAATGACGTCCAGCTCAGACTCCCGTGCAGCTGTTCTCGTGATCCTGAGGATGCACTTCCTGTCCCTCCAAGCCATGGCACCAGGCAGGCACCTTACTTCAGTTTTCCCTGCTCCCCCCAGTTCTATCCTCTTAATAATTGAGTCCCCCACCAGGAGCTGCTTCATTTCGTTGTGGTGTCCTCTGCCTCCTTCCTGTGGGCCTCCCTTGTGACAGGTGTCCTCAGCCTTCTTAATCTCCTCTGTGGGTGCATCCATAGGGGAGCTGTGCTCCCCCAGAATGGTGTATGGATTGTGGAGTGGAACAACTGACTGGGTGTGCCTCTGTTCCACCATCCTCACCCTCCCTGAGCCCACTGTGGTCCAACTGCTGTGCTTTCTTTGCAACCTCTGAGGTAGTGGTGGTGGCTCTGGTGCTCCCTGGATGGGGGAGGTTCCCTTCCTACCATCCAGTCTGGCCTGGGGGAAGGTTCCCTTACTGCTGTCCAGTGTGGCCTGAAGACAGGCAAATTCCTCCCTCAGGGCAGAGAGTTGTCTGCAAATCGGCAGCATCTCAGCCTCCAGAAAGACTCCGAAGACTGCTGCCCCACAGCCATTACATTGCACTACTCCCACATGATTATGTACTTTTTTGTGTGTGTGTTTGTGTGTGTGATTGGTTTGTTATATAGAAATATATATATATTATACAATGTGTATGCTTATATTTTCAGTGCTGTGTGCTAGAGAGGATATGACATTGATATGCACCTTGCACTCTTGAGGAAATGATGTCAGAACCCAGGTATAAAGGAACTATTTCAAGGGTGAGTGGGAAGGGTTGGGCCTAAACTGTGCCCTCACAAACAATCAGCTAAGAGCTCTGACCCACCTTCATGAGTGAGTGCCTTCCTGTCAGCAAGATACCATACACAACAATTTGACAGAAAATCCCTGCTAATCAAACAGAGAAAAATCCAGACATCCAAGTCAGACACAGGTAAACCTCCCCAGCCCCAAAACAGCCTGGTGGTTTGTGCTCTGAAAGCAGTCAGCCCCAAAATAAGTCAGCTGTGCTTTAAACTCTTCCTGCACTGAAAATCTTAAGAATTGTAGCAAGACTGTCTTATCCTGATAATTTTAAGTTCCTTATTTCACCTTTCAGTTAGAAGTAGCCTCCACCTGCAGAATATCTGCTACAAACCAAAGACAATTGTAAGGTTCACCTCCCTCTGTTGTGAGCACAACTTGCTTTCTTGCAAATCCTATGTTCAGTATTGCAGCTTCCAGCACGAGGTAGTTTGACTTGAAAAATATTAGCTGTTCTGATGAGTTTGCTATAAAACACTTGCTTATAATACTGTTGTTCTCAGGTCTGTTACCAAAGCTATTGGCCGATAAGTATCTATGATGTAATCACTTCCTGAGAAAGTCTGGAATTTCCTTTTAAGGCACACAATGGTAAACACAAAAAACAGTTTACTGTCTGGGTCAAATACACAACCTGTACCTGCACTTATTTCAGGATTTGTGACAAATGTTTAGCCCAGGGTTTAAACTCTTCCTGCACTGAAAATCTCAAGAATTGTAACAAGACTGTCTTTTCCTGATAATTCTAAGTTCCTTATTTCACCTTTCAGTTAGAAGTAGCCTCCACCTGCAGAGTATCTGCTACAAACCAGAGACAATTGTAAGGTTCACCTCCCTCTGTTGTGAGCACAACTTGCTTTCTTGCAAATCCTATGTTCAGTATTGCAGCTTCCAGCACGAGGTAGTTTGACTTGAAAAATATTAGCTGTTCTGATGAGTTTGCTATAAAACACTTGCTTATAATACTATTGTTCTCAGGGCTGTTACCAAAGCTATTGGCTGATAGTATCTATGATGTAATCACTTCCTGAGAAAGTCTGGAATTTCCTTTTAAGGAATATAGGATATAAAAAGGAATATAAGGAATTTAAAAGGAATATAAGGATATAACCCACATGCGATCCAAAAAGCTCCAGGCCCCTCTAGACCTCAGTTATTGATTCTTCTGGCTTTGCTAAATATAAAACTGTCATCTGCATACAGTACAATTTTTGGGGGCATCCACTCACCTCTGCACCCTGTATCTTAGGGTTGGACTGAATCAATTAGACTAAAGCCTGTATTTATAAGGCAAATAAGAGGGGTGAGAAGGGGCAGCCCTAATGCGCTCCCTAGTGTAGGTTGAATCTGGGGGACACACCACCATTTGTACAGACATATGCTTGAGGGGAGGAATGCAGGACCAACAGCTTAATCTGGTTCAATTTCAGTTGCTTACCATTTGTATCCCCCCTCACCTTGGTCACCCCTGAAAAAGGGACTTCTAGGCCCAGTGGGCTTATCGGGTCAACAAAATTCAATAAATAAACCTCAGTAATGAATTGTTTAGGAAATTCAAAGCATTCAAGGACTAAGAATAGGAACTGCCACACTACCTTAACAAAGGCTTTTTCATCATCAAGATTCATAAAACATGCTGTATTTTTTGTTGTACTATTGAGTCTGACAATTATTGTGTCATACATTGTCTGGAGCTTGTCTTCCTGTTGTAAAGCCCATCTAATCTAAATTTATGATATTAGGCAGAATAGCATTCATACAATCGGCTAGTATAGCCGTATACAGCTTATAGTCTGTATTAAGTAATGAAATGGTTTGGTAAGTGTTACTGTGGGTTGGGTCTTTTCCCTCTTTGAGTATCTCTGAAATGGTGGTGTAGATCCAGGTTATGTCCTATGCATGCTTGAAGCCCTCCACTGTTCCTCCCACCACCTTGGCTGGAAGACTGTAGCCCAGGCATTTGCCACTCTTTCATTGAAAGGTTGCTTCCTCACATCTCTCTTAAATTTCCCCCTGCAGCTTCATTGCATTCCCCCTTGTTCTCTTGCACCATCTCTTCTAAACAGTACTCCCCTTCTGTACCTTGTTCAACCCCATGAGCTATATCTAGGTCTCTGCCATATCCCTCCTCTCTTCCAGGGTGTACTAAGGTAAGTGCAAGAGCAAGAAGGCAGACGTCCATAATGCTCTTATGCTAATCCAATATATAATAGGAAAGGTCATACCCATTGCTTATCAGGCCGTCTAATCTATTTTTAACAATACTTTTAGTTTCACTAATAACGACTTTGAACGGTAATCTATTCCAAGGGCCAACAATTCTAAGAGTGAAAAAATATTTGTGACTAGATCTCAAGAATGATTTTCTGACTAGTTGTAAAGGATGCCCCCTAATATCGTGATTGTAATTTTTGAATTCTAAACCAAGTTTACATAAGAGATACGGGTCATGAATGATGTCATATAATAACATAAGATTACCTCGAAGGCGACATGTGGATAGGGGCATAAGTTTAAGGATGTCTAGCCTTCCCTCATAAGAGACATTAGATAGCCCAGATACTTTTTTAGTAAATTTCCTCTGAACTGTTTCCATTAAAAGGCCTCCAGATTTTTTATCACGGACACCAAAGCTGGGAGGCATATTCCAGATGTGGTCTTACAAATGCTCGATATAATGGTAGCAACACTTCATGCTCCCTTGATCTGATTTTACATAGACTAGACCATACTGCTTTATTGGTTTTATTAATAATACTGTGTAAGTGTCTGTTATAAGATAAGTTATCTGAGATTATAATGCCCAAATCTTTCATCTGATGTTGTATCAAGTAATATACCATCTAAAAAGTAAGGAGTTTGCAAATTTTTAGGCCTAAATGCATAACTTTGCATTTTGAAATATTCAGAGTCATACCCCAGTTCTTAACCCATGTAGTAATATGATCAAGATCTTGTTGGATGATGTTAGCCTGGGAAACAGAGGCACAAGGGCCACCTATTTTAACATCGTCTGCATATTTAATGGTAAAAGAGGAACAACCTGAGGTGAGATCAGCAATAAATGCCTGAAAAAGGCATGGGCCCAAGACTGAACCCTGTGGCACCCCGCTTGTCACTATGCCCCTAGCTGATTTACTCCCATTGATAGACACTTGCTGAGAGCGGTTTTGAAGCCAATTAATTATCCAATTCACTACAAAACTGTTTATTTTTAACTTATGAAGTTTAGTAATTAGGGCCCAGTGTGGCATGATGTCAAAAGCTTTACTAAAGTCAATATAAATAACATCACATGGCAAATTTTTATCAAGTAATGAACTAATATGTTCATAGAAGCATATTAAATTAAACAGCTTCTGCCTTTTTTAAAACCATGTTGCTCTACTTCATGAGAGTCAAGGACAGGAGATATCATATCTTTAATTAGACCTTCTAATAATTTGCAGATAGAAGAAGTTAAACTTATTGGCCTGTAATTTTCCCAATTATTTTTTAGGCCTTTTTTATGAATAGGGATAACGTATGCCTCTCTCCAATCCTGTGGAACAAAATTAATGGCCAGAAAATAGTCAAACATCAGTTTTAAAGGGATAATAATATCAACTAATAAAAATAATAAGTGACCAGCTATGTTGTCTGGACCAGGGCTGTATTTACCTTTAAATGTTAATATTTTTTTCTTGATTATGTCAGTAGAAAATTTAACTGGTAGAACATTAATGGTATCTAACAGGGTAGTATCATAAGTAGGTTTAGCAATACCAGAAACATTTTTGCAAAAATTATAGTTAAAGAAATCAGCCATTTTTTTTCGGGTCATGAATCAAAATATCATTGTCAAGTAATGGACCAACTTGACGTGGGTTTCCTCAAAGAATTAATATAAGAGTAAAAATGCTGTGGTCTCAAGTTCTCTTTACTGTCTATACTTTACCTTAGTTTTGCTATGTACTCAATAACCACACCCAATGGTTATTCCAATAACACTTAGTTTATTGTCAGCACGTATATGTGGGAGCCTCAGCTAAAGGAGAGAGCTCCCCGATCATTGTTCATAGAAGCTTATATACCTTTGCAGTTTAACAGTGATCTCATTCTAAACATGCTTACATGCTTACAACAGCTTTTCCTTATCTCTAGCAAAAACCTTAGATTCAGCACTTTTCTTATTAGGAGTTGTTTTTCCACCTTCATATCTTTTAGCAAAAACCTTGGATTCAGCACTTTCCTTATTAGGAGTTGTTTTTCCACTTGCTATATGTCCCCCCTTATCTTAGTTACAACCAGCTGTATTTAACTTCATTTGGTTTTCAAGGTTTGCTTATCTCTGTCAAGCAACCTTTGTCCTTTGTTCTAGTCAGCACAAAACTGTACATTCATTATGGCTGTTTTACAAAGCAGATAGTAGATAGTTTCAAAGCATATGAGAAGCAACATGACTATAAGGCATATAACAGTTATAAGCTCTAAGGTACAATAAGCTTTAGGATATAAAGTTATAGGCTTTAGGATATATAAAAAAAATTCCACCACACTCCCCCCTCTTGATACTTTGTATCAGTTTAGCTAGATTTTATATTCTGGTTACGTCTGGTTCATCATAGAAGGGAAGTATCCCAACTAATTCACTAGGGTGTAGCTCTTTGGTGCGCAACAAGGGGTGCTGCTGGCTAATGGCATGTGGCGACAATGAGCTGCACAGGCGCCTCAAGACAAATTTAAACAGCGTGATCAGGAGCCACAATGCCAGTATAACCACCACTATGACTGCCATCCAAGCAGGAGGTAGCCCCCAGTCTCCAAATATGCTCGAGAACCATGACCAGGGGTCCCAACCCACTGATTTAGAGCATGTTCATTTATGATGCGCTGTTGCAATTTATGCACCCTTCTATTACATGTTCCAATTCTTCTGAATTATCGGTATATACAAACAGCAGTTATCCCACAATAGCACAAACCTCTTTGAGGCCAATACATAATCCAATGCTGCCCTATTTTGCAAAGCTACAAGTCTAAGCCCTTTATTTCAGCAGTTAACAAAGCGGTGGATTGCAGTGTATCATTGACCAGTGTTTCTAACTCCTAACTCAATTGATCTATATAATGCATTGCTTGCACTGTTCCCCTGAGGAAAATACCAGCCCCAAATTTTCACCGCTGGTATTCGCTTTGAACCTTCTGGAATTTCTGAGAAAGATCTCTTATTTCTGACTTGGTTGTGCAGGGGGCTGTCACTATGGAATTTATACACCCTTGCAACTGGGTGTAGTGTGGCCAGATAGCAACACCCAGTCCATTGTCGTGGTAAGAACGTGTAGGCTCTGCTCCCACATACCCAGTACAGGCCAGTCAGGGTTCCAAAGGGGGCAGTGCCCCTATAGATACCTATGTGAGTGGTCGATTGATTGTGTAATGAGTTAGTGGAGAGGTGTGTCACTATCTCCCACCTCTTAGTACAGTTAGAGGAGCCCAGCACTGGGCTTTTTGCAGTCGTGCTGGTGCTGCAGATGCAAGCCACCTGTTGCCCCCGTGTGGGCCGGGCCCGTATTTGCAGCGGTTCTCCGGTTACATTAGGGTTTGCTGGTGCAAACCACGTAATAAAGTTTTTCCAGCAAATGCAGTAACGTTTTGGAGGCGTGGTCGCCCAATTACAATTTCTGTAGGCGTGGTCCTGATACCAGGAAACGTCTGCTAGCACCGCATAGAGTAATGTGGTGTCATTTAGGGGCAAGGGCTCAGGGCTCAAATGGAGCCCCACTGTGGTGGACAGTGGGGGTTGGGTACAAACATAACAGAGAGGTTTAAGTTGGATGCACACAGATTCATAAGGCTCCACCAAGTGTTAGCGGTATGTACTGGTTTCACTGGATGGCATAATGACAATAGAAAAATAAGTCCATAGTCCATGTGGTATACTAGCACACATCATTGTTTATTCACTGTTGTGGAGGCAGTACAAGAAGCAGTCGCCAGACGGCAATGCGATGCGTGGATCCAAGTGTCCCGTTCAGCAACCTTCACGGCAGTTGCTGTCGTCAGCAAGACTTGGTATGGTCCTCGCCACCTCAGGGAACACCACTTTTTCCGGCGGAAATCCTTAACCAGCACGAAGTCCCTTGGCTGTATACGGTGTAACGAAACTTCCGTTGGCACCGGGAGTGCGGCTTTTACCCTAGGGTAGAGATCTTAAAACAGCGTTAAGGGATAAACAATAGGTAACCATTTCATTGTCTACTCCATGCAAAAATACGGCTCTGTGGGTAAGGGCATTTGGCATTATAAGGCCTTCCCAGGAGGATTTCATGTGGGGAGGGACCCAGGTGCCCTAACGCCTCTCATAGCCATGAGAGCGATGGGCAAGGCAACAACCCAGGTCAAGTTTGTTTCAGCCATGATTTTAGTTAGCTTAAGCTTTAGAGTCTGATTTGCTCGCTCTACTGCCCCACCCGATTGGGGGTGGTATGCACAGTGCATGCGAAGGTCTATCTGCAGAGCCTCGCACAAAGACTTAATTACTTCATTGGCAAAATGTGACCCATTGTCACTAGACAAGCGGCTGGGTAATCCCCAGCGGGGTATGATTTCACGAATTAGCACCTTAGCTACCGTGCATGCAGTAGCCTTGCGAGTGGGAAATGTCTCCACCCACTTTGAAAACATGTCAATGATAACTAGGCAATACTTATAATTCTGACATGGCGTTAGCTTTATAAAGTCCATCATAACATGCTCAAATGGACCAGCAGGAAGCGGGTGGGCAGAGGGGGTTAGTTGCTGTCCCCTGCCCGCATTAAATTGCATGCAAATTACACATTTACCACAAAAAGCATCAGCATAAGCAGCAAATCCTACTACATACCAGTATTTATTTACAAAATCTACCATGCCCGTTTTTGACACATGGTCGGCTCCATGAGCCAACTTTGCCAAATACGGAAACACCGAACTGGGTAAACATGGCTTCCCATCCCCTGAAAACCACACCTTTAACTCAGTTATATACACAATGCGACTGCCAATGGCGCTTTTCTGTTACTGTTGCATTTTGTTGCAGCGCCATTAAATCCTGTGGAAGAAACAAATTACAAGACTCTTCATTAGTAATGTTTAACTGAAACAATGGAACACTCGTTGACTGGGCTGCTGCCTTTGCTGCAGCATCCGCTGTGGCATTTCCTGTAGAGACAAAATCTTGGTTAGATGTATGTGCAGAGCATTTAACAATCGCCAAACCTTTAGGTAACTGGATAGCTGACAGTAAATCTTTGACCAATTTCACATGCGCGATGGGCTTGCCCGTAGCTGTAAGAAACCCTCTGTGCTTCCATAACGTCCCAAAATCATGAGCCACCCCAAATGCGTATCGGCTGTCTGTATAGATGTTAGCTGTTTTTCCTTGTGCAAGCGCGCATGCCCTCGTCAGGGCAATCAATTCTGCCGCCTGGTCGGAAAAGTTTGTTGGCAGTGGACCACTCTCCACCACACCAGACACTGTACACACAGCGTACCCTGCTCGTGCCACCCCCCTCTGATCCCTAAAAGCAGAACCATCCACAAAGAATTCAACATCCACATTAGTCAGGGCTACGTCCGTTATGTCAGGTCTAGGCTTGCTGTCAAAGTCAATTACTTGTCCACAGTCATGCTGTTCCCCATCGTCTGGGAATGGCAGCAGGGTGGCTGGGTTCAGGGTGGTACAGCGTTTTAGAGACACATTGGACATTGTTAACAACACATTTTGATATTGCAGCACCCGGGCTGGAGTTAGATGAGCCGTTCGAGCCTGCAGCAGTATTGCTTGCACCGCATAGGGAATGTGAACAGTAAGAGGGCAAAATCCCACCAAATCTACACACTCAAGCACTGCCTCCGTTGCCGCTGCTACTGACTGTAAGCAGGACACCATGCCAGACACTACTGAATCCAACCTTTTAGAGTAGTAGGCAATTGGTCTCTGGCTTCCACCATGCTCCTGTGTCAAAACGGCAGACATGTACCCTCCCTGACCCATTACAAACAGGTTAAAACCCTTTTCATAATTTGGGAGACCCAGGCAGGGACTGGTGACCAGGGCTTCCTTCAATTTGGCAAAGGCTGTTTCCAGCCCTGGAGTCCATCTGACCTCCTCTGTCATCTTCATGCGGGTCCCATAAATCGCATCATGCAGTGGCTGGACTATAGAGGCATAGTCCATTATCCAAGCGCGGCAGTAGCCTGCCATGCCCAAAAAGGACATCATTTGCCGCTTTGTTACCGGGCGGGGCCAAGTCGTGATGGCATGAATGCGCATGGGGTCCAACTGCCTGCCATTTGCTGATAGGACATGCCCCAAGTACTACTTGTGCAGCACATAATTAGACTTGCTTTTGGCTACCTTGGCCGTTCTGGGCTAAGAACCAACAGCAGGGCTTTTGTATCCTCTTCGCTTGCTACCTGGGAGGGGCTTGCGAGCAGTAAGTCATCTACATACTGGATTAGGATACTGCCTCGTGGGGCAACAAACCCCTGCAGGTTTTCCCGCATGTGCGCCGAGAAAACCGCTGAAGACTCGGCATAGCCCTGGAGCATGTGAGTCCAGGTCCATTTTTGACCTCTGTATGTATAGGCAAACCACTCTTGGCTACCAGGGTCTACCGGTATACTGAAAAAAGCATTTGCAAGGTTTATTACTGAAAAATGCGTGGCGGTATGAGGAATTCCTGACAAAATAGTAGCTGGATTTGGTACCACTGGTGTTCTCACATGCACTGCCTCATTTACTGCCCTCAAATCTTGTACAAAACGATAATCCCTATTTCCTTTTCACTGGTAGTATGGCGTGTTCACCACTGCATTTGGACAGGAACAATAACTCCCTGCTGTACCAATGCAGCGTGGCACCGTGCAATGCCTCTCTTCTGCCTCCCTCCCCAGTGGGTACTGGTGTCGTCTCGGTCTGTAAGAACTCTTACGTGTTACCACTAACGGCTGGGCCCCCTTCATTAGTCCCACATCATATTTAGATGTTGCCCACAATGTTTCTGGAATTTCCCTTATCCATTCGGGCTCTTGTTGCACCCTTTTTTCTTTCTCCCACCACCTCTTCACATTCACTCGCCTTTCACTAACACATACTTGTACCCAACGCCTTAAACTAAAACGTTTACACTGTCCCTTTTCAGACCTTTGCCCCCCTTCAATATCCACCCAGTCTTGTAACTGCACCATCTCCGCCATCCAGGGTCCCAAATCCTTCCACTTTAGTGGCGGTTTTCTGGGCAGGGAAATGTGAGGGTATGAGCCAGAGACTTTAAAAATTCCTTGCTGCTCTTTTGTCAGCATTACAGAAGCTCCCACCCGATCCTTGCCCACATACAAGTTATGCACCCACAACCACTCTTCAATTTGCTGTTTTCCCCATTCCCCACATTCGTATTCGTAATCCTGTGCCCCCACGGCATAATGTGCTGTGCAGTGTAAATCAACCCTAAACTGCATGTTACCATGTGTCACCTTGTCTGCCCACCCCTCTAGCCAGCATTGATCTTCTGGACTAGTGATATCCCAGCTATACAGCCAATCCCCCTCCCCCTCCTCGCTAACGTATATTCCCACCATTGGTGCTTCAAGTGTTATTCATAGAAACATAGAAACATAGAAGTTGACGGCAGATAAGGACCGCAAGGCCCATCCAGTCTACCCATTTCTTTTTCTACCTTATAAATGTGCCATCGGCCTTTGCTCTGTCAGTGACCTATCTATTCATAGTCATTTGTATTGCTCCTTATGCCTATCCCATGCCTGTTTGAGCCCCTGCACCGTATTCATAGCCACCACTTCTTGTGGTAGCCATTCATGCATCCACCACCCCTTTCTGTGAAAAAGAATTTCATCATTCCCCTTAATCGGCCTCCTCTAATCTCATGCTGTGTCCTCTTGTCCTGCTATTTTTCTTATATTTAAACATGTTAGACTCTTTCACCTTGTTTATGCCCTTAAGGTGTTTGAATGCCTCGATCATATCACTCTCTCCCTCCTTTGCTCAAGGGTATACATATTGAGCTCCGCTAATCTGTCCTCATATGTCTTCTGATGCAGTCCCTGCACCATTTTGGTTGCCCTTCTCTGGACTGCCTCCAATTTGGTTAATGTCCTTGTGAAGGTGTGGCCTCAATACTGCATAGTACTCCAGATGGGGCCTAACCAATGTCTTGTACAGAGGGATTATTACCTCCTCTTACGTACTTTTGTGATACCCCTACTAATACACCCTAACACCCCCTAGCCTTACCTACTGCTTTAGAGGTCTGCTTGATGATTTTAGGTCATCAGTGATGATGATGCCCAAGTCTCTTTTCTTCCTTTGTGACTGCTAGCAACTCCCTCCCAGCCTATAAGTGGCTTCAGGGTTTCTCCCTATGTGCATGATTTTGCACTTCTTTGCATTAAATCCAGTTGCCACTCTTCTGACCATTCTGCTAGTTTATCTAGATCTCTTCTCATTCTGCCCACCCCATCTGGCTCCATCTACTCTGTTGCAGATCTTGGTGTCATCTGCAAACAGACAAGCCTTACCCTCTAGTCCATCTGCAAGGTCACTAATGAAGATGTTGAATAGGACTGGCCCCAGAACTGATCCCTGAGGTACCCCACTTGTGACTTGCATCTCTTCTGACTGTATACCATTTACCACCACTCTCTGTTTTCTGCCAGTCAACCAGTTTGCCACCCAGTTGACCAACTTCTGACCCACCCCAAGCCTACCCAGCTTATTTATCAATCTTCTATGTGGAACAGTGTCAAAGCTTTGCTTTAAGTCAAGGTATCGCATCAACTGCTCCCCTTGGTCCACCACTCTGGTTACCCAGTCAAAGAAATTATGAGATTAGTTTGACAGGACCTTCCTTTTGTAAACCCATGCTGTCTTGGATCCTGTGCCCTATGTGGATTCCAGGTGTTGCACTATCCTTTCCTTAAGGAGTGCCTCCATAATCTTGCCCACTACTGAGGTAAGACTGACCAGTCTGTAGTTCCCCGCCTCCTCCCTGCTACCACTCTTGTGGAGCGGGATCACATGAGCCCTTCTCCAGTCTTCTGGGACCTCTCCTGTGCTCAGAGACTCACTAAACAATTCTGCTAATGGCTCTGCTATTCCTTCAGAAGTACATTTAATTTGGGCACTTAGCTTTGCTAGGAGATCCCGTCCCATCAGATTCACCGGGCAGGTTAGGCTATTTAAGAAAGAGTGATACAATACAGTATTTCCACATTCCACTGGCAGGGATGGTCATCTGTTCCTTTTGAGGTATGCCCAGCTCCTATTGTTGTCACAATCTTGTCAGACAAAGGGGTGCCAGGTAGCGACGCTTGTATCACAGAAACAGAAGCTCCAGTGTCAATTAAGAATGTTAACAATGTCCCCATTACAGTCAATTTCATGAGTGGGCTTCCTGCTGGAGTTGTGAAGCACACATCATCAATGAGTGTTCCTGTAACCATCAGCTGTCATTGCGAATCCTGCCGTGTTAGACCAGAACTGGGGGTTCCGGGGATCAGGACCACCTTGTGTCCCCTGTCCCCACTGGCACTGTCCCGCTTGCTCAGACCACTGCTGCTCTGGCGGGGGCGGCAATGGATATCCGTTTCCCTGGTTTTGGTCCCGAGGTGGCCACTGCTGTTGCACCCGAGGGCAATTTCGAGCAATGTGTCCCTTTTCTTGGCATGCAAAACAAACAATGTCTCTGTTTTCTTGTCCACCCCCTCTTCTTTTCTGTCCGCCACCTGGTCCCTTCTGCATCTGCTGGGGTGGATAGCCCAGACCAGCGTTCTGGGCGTAGCCACCTCGTGCCGCCCCCCTTCCTCTATTTTGTCCTCGACCACCCCCGCCTGTTCGTCCTGGACCCCCATCCCTCGAGAAGTACATCAACTGTGCCTGTTCTAGCTTTTCCTTCTTTGCCTTTTCCACACCCTTTGTTTGCCTTTCGACATGTTCCACGTAGCGGAATAGTTCTTTTAGCATTTGTGTCTCCCATCCAACACAAACCGTGGTCACCCCTGACCGGACAGTCTCCAATAGCCCTGCACAAAATGCCATCGCCAGCTAGTTGTCGTACGCTGGGTTGTTGGGACCGATGCCAGAATATTGGCAAAAAATCTTTTCCAATCTTTCCTTGTAGTCACGTACTGATTCCCCCTCCAACTGGCGGGTGTCCTGGATTCGCTCCCAGTCCACCACTGCCGCAAGCGTCTCATGTAACTTTGTGCAGACCATGTCGGATGCGGCTGTCAATCAGTCCCTCCCGACTGCTGGGTCCCAAGCTTCCTTCACTTCCCCCCCATCGCCCTTTTAGCGTCCGCCGTAAGCACTCCTCTACCTCCTTGGGGGATAGTTCATATATTTTAATGAGATTGCTTAGCTCCTTTATGTAATCTTCCAGATTCTCCTGGGGCTTGGGCACATCCCTCAGGGCTTCCCTCAGTTCCTCGGGGTTCCAGGGATGTTCTACTTCTATGTATGCTGAGTACGGGTACCTCGCCGGTGGCTGTCACCATGCCTGCACCGGGCTGGGGGTTGGGATATCGTATCAAAGGAAACTGCTGTAGCTGATTTTTTCTCCCTGACTTCATGAATGAGGTTGGCATCAATTGTTGGGGTTTGGTTGATGCCGACCGCGTGGTCACCCCCACCGCACCCCTCCCCTCGGTCCCTCCTGACCCGGCAGGGTCATCCTCCTGTCCTTCGTCCAAGCCGGACGAACTGACCTCGTGGGTCGGGGAGGACTGAAGGTCTGGATAAATCCCGTGTTGCAACCCGACCCAGATGCTGCCGATTGATCAGGCAACTGATCGGGCGGTGGTAGCGAGTCGTAGGCGCCGGCACTGGGCGGGCGGCGAAGACGCCAGCGGGGCCGGCATATGGCAGTGGTGTATCATGATGCCTAAACACCTTCCTTTGTCTCCCTAACCTTTCCTCCTCTTCCTTTAACATTATACCCCTCTGTTGGCTCTCTAACCTATGCTCCGCTTCTCTTTCCACATTCTAAACACATGCCATTTATCCTTGCTGACTTCTTATGTTTGTGCTCCCTTTCTTCTAAGCTGAACCGTGCTTCTTTCAGAACATCTACACTAAGTGTCTAGCGAAGGAAAACCCTTTAGTCCATTTGTTCCATTCTTTTATCTGACAGACCGGAGTTCTCACCAAACTTATCCAGCATACATTTAGCTGGTCCACTTCCCACCCCAATCTCTTGCTTGGCCCCAGTATTTCCCATTGTCCCTAATGGCCCCTAATTACTTAATTTCACGGCGTCCCTGATGCCTAGTGCCCACCCAGCACTTATGGTGCCACCCTAGCACCCTAGACAGTAAATGATGGCTGTCGCCAATCCCTAGGCGTCACACAAGTGATGGGACTAAAACACAGGGGCACCCTTCCCCTGTGGTTGGGACTAGGTAGTCCGATCACGGCGCGACACGGAGAGGCGAAGTCATCCTGCCGACTACACCAAAACTGTGGTCGCAAGTTCTCTTTACTGTCTATACTTTACCTTAGTTTTTCTATGTACTCAATAACCACACCCAATGGTTATTCCAATAACACTTAGTTTATTGTCAGCACATATATGTGGGAGCCTCAGCTAAAGGAGAGAGCTCCCCGATCATTGTTCACAGAAGCTTATATACCTTTGCAGTTTAACAGTGATCTCATTCTAAACATGCTTACATGCTTACAACAGCTTTTCCTTATCTCTAGCAAAAACCTTAGATTCAGCACTTTCCTTATTAGGAGTTGTTTTCCATCTTCTTATCTCTTAGCAAAACCTCAGATTCAGCACTTTCCGTATAAGAGGTTGTTTTCCACTTACTATGTATCTCCCTTTATCTTAGTTACAACCAGCTGTATTTAGCTTCATTCAATTTTCAAGGTTTCCTTATCTCTGTCAAACAATCTCCTTTGTTCTAGTCAGCACAAAACTGTACATTCATTATGGCTGTTTTACAAAGCAGATAGTAGATAGTTTCAAAGCATATGAGAAGCAACATGGCTATAAGGCATATAACAGTTATAAGCTCTAAGGTACAATAAGCTTTAGGATATAAAGTTATAGGCTTTAGGATATATAAAAAAATTCCACCACAATGCTTACTATTTGATTTCTTAGCAGTGGATGCTAGTTTATGTTCCCAGTTTGATTTAGCCCTTTTAATCATAATCTTACATTTTCTTTGTGTCTGTATGTAAGAAGTCCAATTAGAAGAAGATTTAATTTTTTGATATCTAATGTACTTCTTGCGCTTTAATCTAATAATTTTTTTGATAGACTGGTTCATCCATTTGGGAACTTTGTTTTGATTCGCATTTTTAATTTTGGATAGAATATATAATTCCTTAAGTTGACAAATAATATACTTAAAGTTTTCCCAATAAAGTTCCGGAGTAGAACCTATCAATAAAAACTCCCAGTTGATATTCCCAATAATGTGTTTCATTGTACCCAAATCTGCTTTGTCATACAGATATACTTTTGGTAAGATTAGAATTATGAACATAAGTTTGTATGATATTAAATGTGATAGTATTATGATCGCTGTTTCCAATTGGGTCACTTACCAAAATATTATCTGCTGTTAGATCATCATCACAAAGAACTAAATCCAAAATATTATTTCCTCTAGTTGGAATATGTACATTCTGCTTAAGTCCCAACTGAGTACATGTATGTAGTAACTTATTCCCCTGACTGGTGTTAGAACATAGATTCTGTCAATCTATGTTTCCTAAATTAAAGTCACCAGAAACTACAATTTTACCTATTGCTTTAGCCTGTTCAAATTCGCATAGAATGGCATCTAAAATGTCAACTGGTGAGTTAGGAGGATGATAGCAGGAACCCAAAATGAGGACATCTGATGTGGAGAGACTTAGCTTGACCCAAATAGTCTCAGTTTGTCATGTTTTTTAATATTCTTAGTAATGTCAATTGAGTTAAATTGTTTTTTTATAAATAACGCCACTCCTCCACCCTTCCTATTATGCCTATTAAGTGTATAAGCAGTGAAACCTGGTATAATTGTTTCCCAAGATGATTTGTCATCACCCCAGGTTTCACTTATTGAAATAATGTCAACATCATTTTTACTAATTCTGCATTTTAATTCGTCCAGTTTATGGGTAAGACATCTGGCATTAAAGCATAGGAAATGTAATTCTTGACATATCAAGGAGCTGCTAACTGGAGATTTTAGAGACGGTGACCTGTCCACCTTCTCACCCCCTAATTTTAGTTTAAAAGATTAACAGATGTCAAAAATTGTTTTCCCAGGACAGCATTGCCCCGTTTGCTTAAATGTAGACCATCAAAGCAGAACAATTCAGGATGATATCCGAATTCTTCCCAATGCATTAAACAAATCAAGTTTTGGTGCAAGCACCATTTTCTAAGCCATTCGTTAACAACTTTAATTTTATTATTAAGGAACGGTGAAAAGCGTGGGATAGGTAAAATTTGAGAGATACAAATTTTGCAACCCATATCCACCAGTTTATTAGTTAATGCGACAAAATCTTCTTTTATTGATTGGACAGAATCCCTATAGATATTGTTAGCACCTACATGTATAAGTGTAATGGGGTTTTTGCCACAGTCCTTCATAATCTCTGACAGCATCCGAGTGAGATTGGATATTTTAGAACCACTAAAACTAGAACTAGTTCTGTTGGCTTTGTCAGGGTTGCATATTATCCTATCTAAGTGTATTGTTAAAGAATCACCCAAAACATAAATTTGTTGTTGCAAGGGAATGTTAGTATCACAATGAATACTAGACAAAGGAGAAGTTGTAAGATCAGTGGATGAGTCAATAAGTGGAGTATCATTGGTTTGCATAAGATTAACAGGTGGTAAGTCAGGAGTACAGTAGTCAGTTAAACCAATAAGGGCATCTGTAGTCACATCTGCAACATTCAAGGCAGGGGAAGATAAAAGCTCAAATCTATTGAATTGCTCAATACAAAAGTGTTGAGCCTTTCTCCCCTTTTTTGTGACTCTGGTACTTTGTGTAAGAAACCAGCTGTCTGCATCGTTTTGATTATCAGTAAAACAATCACCCTCCCCAGCTCTTTTTCTTACACCCTCAATATGTGACTGGGGACTGTTAATAGCTGTCTGGACAGAAACCTCAGGGGGATGGGAGGTGCTTGGTGTAACAACGGTCTCACCTTCTGAACCATAAATAACTTCTAGAATTGGTGTTTCAGTAGTTGCTTTAAAACGATTATGCATGTCTGATTGGCTATTTTCAAGAGCAATTAGTCATAAATTAAATTGCCCAATCATGTTGTGTAGTTCCACAATTTCTAAACATTTGCTACATCTATAGGGCTGATCAAGAGAATCACCAGTCAATAATGTATACATGTTACAAGCTATGCATTTTATACCAGTATATCCAGATGTAGTTAAAATAGTGAGAACACTGCCCTCTGCCATGATGCAAAAGAATACCAAAAAATTAATACAAGAAGTATTAAAACGATTATTCAAGTAATAATAACTAGGTTTTTGCACACAAAAATGTGAAACCTAAGCTTTGGTTATCATGCAGGGTAAGCAAACATCTTATCCTAAACTCAGTCAAGAAACGTACTTCCCCCTGCTAACTGACAACTTCTGCAGCCAGAAAACTGCCTATAGGTACAGGACACAACTAAAAAAAAGTCTTTGTAATCAAAACACCTAGGAATGTTATACAAGTTTCTGTTGCTTAATACCCTAATACGTTTGATACCCTCAAACACTTGTTCTGCTAAACGATCTAATGTACCTAGATTTTGATCGTGGTCAAAACACGTAATCTTTTAAAAACCTACCAGCTGACTGACGAAAGTTAAACTGCGTCCAAAGGCAAAATCCTCTTAGAACATGAGAACAAGCATGCTACCACGCTAAACACGCGCGAGTCTTTGCATGCAAGGCATGCTCGCCCTGCTCGCTACAGGGCTAGAATATATAGCGGCTCCTACCCGGAAGTGCTGACAGCGGGTCATGAATTCAAAAAGCCCCCATTGCTGCAAAGCCCAAATTTTAAACTAAAGTAACTCACAAAGAATATTATATGGATAAAAGGTGCAAAGCACCACAGTACAACAGAACACAATTAAAATGAGATGCAAGGCACGGACTAAAAAGTCCCTCTGCCTGTTTAACATAAACAGAGCTCCAGCAATACAAAGGTTTTAATGTCAGGCAAACAAAAGTATATTTGATAGCTAAGCTGTGCAGAGCAGAGTCTCGCACAGCAAACTCAGTGCTAAAGCCAAAGCATGTACTGAGGTCCCTCAGTCTCTCCTCATACAGCTTCTGATGCAGCCCCTGCACCATTTTAGTTGCCTTCCTCTGTACAGCCTCACTTTGTCTATGGCCTTCCTGAGATGTGGTCTCCAGAACTGGACACAGCACTCTGGGTTGTAGAAGTACACACTTAAAACTTGAAAGTTCTTTAAGTTCATGATTGTTGCATGTCAGAGCAGCTCTGCCAGAACGGGGGAGAAGGCTGAACAAACTGATGTAGCTCTAAAATTGCACCGCTGATATTTTGTGGTAGAGTAAACTGGCAATGGAAAAATATATAGCAGTTACAAAACTGCTGGTTTAATGGAACTTTTTTTGTCCAATTTGTTTTATCTCCTGCTCACTATGAGCAAAGCAGAAAGAGAACTGTGCTGAATCTGAAGGCAATTGCTCCCAGTATTTTTTTCGTTTGTTTAAAATGTATTAATCAAATCAAATTTTATTTTTAAAAAGTGCAATTCAAGAAATATCAAACTGCTAGTACATACAGAGTAAGAAAGATAAAATCAAGAAATAAAATCAATCCACAGATAATAGAAATTATTTAAGAAGGCGGCAAGATTTCAGACATCAGGAAATGCTAAATTAAACAGATGTGTTTTAAGAACAGCTTTAAAAGTCTCAGTGGTCAGGCACTCTCTAACCCGACAAGGTAGAGAATTCCACAGGGTCGGAGCCACAAAAGCAACTGATCTGGCCCCAGAAGTCTGCAAATGGACCCTGGGAACCTCTAGCAATCCCTCAGCAGCGGAGCAAAGTGGACGGAAGGGGGATTAAAGCCAAAGGAGGTCTTGCAAGTAACCTGGTCCCTGTTCGTGTAGGGTCTTATAGGTCAGCAATGTGACCTTGAAGGTGATCCTCCATCGCACCAGCAGCCAGTGCAGTTCACGCAGCACAGGGGTGATATGGCTAGTTCTTGACAGCCCAGTCAACAACCTGGCCGCAGTGTTCTGCACCAGCTGCAGGTGACGGAGATCCACCCCTGGTAACCCTAAGTATAGAGCATTACAGTAGTCAAGACAAGAGGACACAAAGGCGTGCACCAACACAGGAAGGTCCTCAGGCAGAACAAGGTGCTTTATCCGGGCAATGTTTCTCAGATGATAAAATGAGGTCTTGACAACCGCCGACACCTGCGCTTTTAGTGTCAGTTCGTTGTCAAGCACAATGCCCAGATTTCGCACCTGTTCAGAAGGTCTCAACTGGTTACCCCCAAGTACAAGGCCAAACGGTTGCCCAGGAGTCAACTTCTCTACCCGCTGACCTGGGCCCACTACCAACACTTCAGTCTTATCCGGTTTTAATCTCAACCAGTCAGCACTCATTCAGTCCTGAATCTCAGTGAGGCAGTTGTTAAAGACTGAGATTGCACTATTTTGTTCGGGTACAAAGGACATGTAGAGCTGAGTATCATCTGCATAGCAGTGAAAACTCAGGCCATACTACCTTATAATGTCTCCTAATGGCAGCATATACACTGTGAACAACATGGGGGGACAATATGGAACCCTGCGGCACCCCACAGAGCAGGGCATAGCGGGCCTAGGAAAAAACCCTGATATCACCCTCTGAGTCCTGCCCATGAGGAAAGAATGGAACCATCTGAGGACTGTCCCAGACAGTCCACAGAGCAGCCTCAAGCGTTCCAATAATACTCCATGATCCATGGTGTCAAATGCTGTTGAGAGATCAAGAAGGACCAAGATCAAATGATTCCTCTGATCCCTTGCTATCAGGAGATCATTAAGTACTCGAACCAATGCTGTCTCGGTACTATGCCTCTTCCTGAAACCAGACTGGAGAGGATCATAGATTTCATGGGTGGTAAGAAAGTTCTCGAGCTGTAACGCGACTACCTTCTCAATAACCTTGCCCAAGAAGGGCAGGTTACAGACAGGTCTGTAGTTCACAAGACAGTCTGGGTCACAGGAAGGTTTCTTTAAAAGGGGTGTCACAATGGCCTCCTTCAAGGGGTCCGGAAACACCCCTTGGTCCAGTGAGCACCAGATTATCTTGGCAAGGATCGGTCCGATGACATCCATACACACCACCAAAAGGCGGGTTGGACCAGGATCCAAACTACAGTAAGTCGGTCGCAGCTCTCATACAATCTTCACAATATCCGTGATCGCTGGCTGGTTGAAATCTGTCCAGATAGACCGGGTGTCTGCATCCTGGCATCGACCGCCGCCATACTCATTTGAACGAGTCAAGCAAATCTCTGAGCTGAAGGAGGACACCTTATCTGCAAAGAATTGAGCGAACTCCTCACACTTACTTTGTGAAAAAGCTCTCCAGCCCCGAAGGCAGGCTGGATTACACAGCCTGTCCACAATCCGAAAGAGCTGAGCTGTTTGATTCTTTGCTGCAGCAATCTCCCTGGACAGGAACTTTGCCTTCTTACGGGAGAGTTCTGATTGATAGTCTAAATAATGGGCTATCAACTTAAGCCTGTCCTCCTCCAGGCAAGATGTTCGCCAACACAGGCAAAAAGGCAGGTAGAGGGGGACAGGGAGAAGTACCAGGAGAAGCAAAGAGAGGTCAGTAAGGGAAGCCAAAGCTCAGACAGAAGAACACATTGCAAAAGCAGTGAGTAGAGGGGACAAAACCTTTTACAGGTACATAAGGGAAAAAGAAAGGCAAAGGGAGGGATAG
Source organism: Neoceratodus forsteri (assembly GCA_016271365.2). NCBI lineage: Eukaryota > Metazoa > Chordata > Ceratodontiformes > Ceratodontidae > Neoceratodus > Neoceratodus forsteri. The sequence continues at coordinate 233,594,704 of CM057458.1, forward strand.
TGAGACTGAAGGGGGAGGATGGGAGCCGCATGGAGGATGACAACAGTAAAGCTGACATATTGAACAGGTATTTCTGCTCAGTCCTTACTGAGGAAGAGGAGGGTAATGGGTCTGAAGGGAGTACAAGGGGTGAGAATGGTGCAGAAATGGACACAAGTCCCTTTACACGAGAAAGGGTCCTGAAGGAACTGGAATAATAGGAGTTGATAAAGCAATAGGGCCAGATGGGGTGCACCCCAGGGTCCTTAAAGAACTAAGAGAGGTGGTGGCTGAACCTCTGGCTATCCTGTTTAACCGATCACTGGAAACAGGGGAGGTACCCAAAGACTGGAGGACAGCAGATGTAGTCCCCTTATACAAAAGTTGGAACAAAGAGGCAGCGGGGAACTACAGACCAGTCAGCCTCACCTCGGTAGTGGGGAAGATCATGGAAGCACTACTGAAGGAGAGACTGGTGGAACATCTGGTTGTCAATGGACTACAGGACCCAAGGCAGCATGGTTTCACCAGAGGGAGGTCATGTCAGACCAACCTCGTTGAATATTTTGACTGGGTGACTAGGGAGGTGGATCAGGAGGGCAGTGGACATGGCCTATCTGGACTTCAGCAAGGCCTTTGACACTGTGCCACATAGAAGACTATTACACAAACTGGGGAATATGGGTGTGGGCAGGACAGTAGTGTGGTGGGTAGGTAACTGGCTGGGTGGCAGGACACAGAGGGTGGTGGTAAATGGCTGTCACTCCACAGAGGGAAGAGTGACCAGTGGGCTACCACAGGGATCAGTGCTGGGACCGGTCCGATTCAACATTTTCATCAGTGACATGCTCAGGGCCTAGAAGGCAGAATTTTACATTTCGCTGATGATACAAAGCTCTGTAACAGAGTAGATGCACCAGAGGGTGTAAACAGAATGAGAAGGGACCTGCAGAAACTTGAAGAATGGTCAGGAATTTGGCAGTTGAAATTCAATGCAAAGAAGTGCAAGATAATGCATATGGGGCACAAAAACCCTGGCACAATATATCAGTTGGGGGGATGAGGATATAGTGTGCACCAAGCAGGAAAGGGATTTTGGGGTTATCGTCTCTGATGACCTCAAGGTAGGGAAACAGTGTGACAAGGCAGCAGGTAAGGCAAATAGGATGCTGGGATGCATAGGCAGGGGCATCACCAGCAGGAAAAGGGAGGTCATAATTCCACTATACAAGACACTAATGAGGCCCCACCTGGATTACAGTGTACAGTTCTGGAGACCTTACCTACGTAAGGACATAGGGTGAGAAGGTTCAGAGGAGGGCAACAAAGATGGTACATGGATTGCATCACAAGTCCTATGAGGACAGGTTGAAGGAACTGAATATGTACTCCCTGGAGGAGAGGAGGGAGAGAGGGGATATGATGGACATACAAGTATCTTACAGGGAGGAACAGGGTGCAGGAATACACTATTTTTAAGCGAAAAAGATGTTCCAAGACTAGAGGGCATGGGATGAAGTTGGAGGGAGGACGATTCAGAGGAAACGTGAGGAAGAATTTCTTCACAGAACGGGTGGTGGACAAGTGGAACACCTTCCCAGAGGAAGTGGTGGGGGCTGAAACAATCACGGGATTTAAGAATGCATGGGATAGACATAAAGGAATTCTGGAAGTCAGGGGTAAGGGGCAACAGACTTCTAGGAAAACATAAACTGAACTTACAAGCTCAAATGGGCAGACTGGGTGGGCCATAGGCCCTTATCTGCTGACACTATGTATCTATGTAACACTGTTCCAACCTTCGCCCAATTCTCCTCAACTCCCTCAAAGTCCCATCAGACCAAGGGGATCAAGGGAGGAGAGAGAGAGGGCAAACTTGGACAGGAGCTACTGAATCCAGAGCTCCCAGAACCACACTATTATAGTGCGCCACTAGGACACCCGGATCTGAGCATTCCATTGGCCTACTCAATAGATCCAGCACTGCCATCAGACCCTCTGGGGTAACACCCCTCAAAGGGCGATACCAGACCATCTCCAGAGGGGCGGGTCTCACAGGGGGAGTCACAAAACTGAACCTCATAGAGTGATCGTCTGACCAACCAACTGGTTCCACCACCAAGTCAGTGGCCTCCATCCCCAGGAGGAACACCAGATCGAAAGAATGACCCTGAGTATGGGTTGCAGTGGTAACTACCTGTGTGAAGCCCAATGAGATCATCAGTTGGAGGAAGTTCTGAACAAAAAGCAAGAGTTCATCTTCGACCCAGGCATTGAAATCCCCCCAGGATCAACCACCTGGAGGATTCCAACACCATGTCGACATGAAGTCGGCAACTTCCTGCAGGAAAGCTTTCTTATGATCGGGTGGACGGTAAATAAGAAGTATCCTGCTGCCCATACCTGCACCCATAATACACTCAAAGGACCTGGTGGCCCCCACTGGAACCTCTACAAGGCCCAGTTCTGTTTTAAAACAAATGGCTACACCCCCGCTACTACGATCCAATCTCAGGCGGTGTATCACCGAGTACCCCACTGGAACTGCTGATTCCAGTACTGGGCCAGCATTTTCATCCAGCCAGGTCTCGGTGATGCAAACCAGGTCAGAAGTTTCAATAAGATCAGCAGTAATTGCTGTCTTGTTCTTTACTGACCTGGCATTGCATAGCACTGCCCGAGTTGGATGAGAGGCCATGGAAGAGCGGGTAACTTGCCCACTACCAGTGGAGCCCTTGGGTATGGATACCAGGCAGGAAGAACCCCTTTTCTGGATCCATTTCACCCCAGGGCGCCTCGACTTCACTACCCCAATCTGCCTACCCCTCTCCCTCCACCCTCCAGGTCCAGGGACCCCCCCCCTTGGCCCCTCCTTGCAATACCCAGGACATGTAGAGCTGGGTATAGAAACATAGAAGTTGACAGCAGATAAGGACCGCAAGGCCCATCCAGTCTGCCCATTTCTTTTTCTACCTTATGAATGTGCCATCAGCCTTTGCTCTGTCAATGGCCTATCTATTCACACTCATCTGTATTGCTCCCTTATGCCTATCCCATGCCTGTTTGAAGCCCTGCACTGTATTCATAGCCACCACTTCCTGAGGAAGGCCGTTCCATGTATCCATCACCCTTTCTGTGAAAAAGAACTTCCTCACATTACCCTTTAATTGGCCCCCCTCTAATCTCATGCTGTCTTCTTGTCCTATTTTTCTTATTTTGAAACATGTTAGACTGTTTCACCTTGTTAATGCCCTTAAGGTGTTTGAATATTTCGATCATATCACCTCTCTCCCTCCTTTGCTCTAGGGTATACATATTGAGCTCCGTTAATCTGTCCTCATATGTTTTCTGATGCAGTCCCTGCACCATTTTGGTTGCCCTTCTCTGGACTGCCTCAATTTGGTTAATGTCCTTGTGAAGGTGTGGTCTCCAGTACTGCAGATGGGGCCTAACCAGTGTCTTGTACAGAGGGATTATTACCTCCCTCTTACGACTTGTGATACCCCTACTAATACACCCCAACATTCCCCTAGCCTTACCTACTGCTTTAGTGGTCTGCTTGGATGATTTCAGGTCATCTGTGATGATGATGCCCAAGTCTCTTTCTTCCCTTGTGACTGCCAGCCACTCCCCTCCCAGCCTATAGGTGGCTTCAGGGTTTCTCTTCTCTATGTGCATGATCTTGCACTTCTTTGTGTTAAGCCCCAGTTGCCACTCTTCTGACCATTTGGACAGTTTATCCAGATCTCTTCTTATTCTGCCCACCCCATCTGGATCATTTACTCTGTTGCAGATCTTGGTGTCATCTGCAAACAAACAAACCTTACCCTCCAGTCCATCTGCAATATCACTGATTGAAGATATTGAAGAGGACTGTCCCCAGGACTGATCCCTGAGGTACCCCACTTGTGTTTTGCATCTCTTCTGACTGTATACCATTTACCACCACTCTCTGTTTTTTGCCCGTCAACCAGTTTGCCACCCAGTTGACCAACCTCTGACCTACCCCGAGCCTACCCAGCTTATTAATCAATCTTCTGTGTGGAACAGTATTGAATGCTTTGCTGAAGTCAAGGTAGGCAACATCAACTGCTCCCCCTTGGTCCACCACTCTGGTTACCCAGTCAAAGAAATCTATGAGATTAGTTTGACAGGACCTTACTGTTGTAAACCCATGCTGTCATGGATCCTGTGCTCCTATGGATTCCAGTTGTTGCACTATCCTTTCCTTAAGGAGTGCCTCCATAATCTTGCCCACTGCTGAGGTAAGACTGACTAGTCTGTAGTTCCCTGCCTCCTCCCTGCTACCACTCTTGTGGAGCGGAATCACATGAGCCCTGCTCCAGTCTTCTGAGACCTCTCATGTGCTCAGAGACTCACTAAACAGTTCTGATAATGGCTCTGCTAGTTCCACCCTTAGCTCCTTTAGTACCCTGGGATGTATGCCATCAGATCCCATTGCCTTGTCCACCCTGAGCTTATCGAGCTCTTGTAGGACCCTTTCTTTTGTGAAGGGACTAGTGCACACCTCCCTCCCTCCTGTGTCCATGATGCTGAGTTGTGGGCCCTGCCCTACCTTCTCTTCAGTAAATACTGAGCGGAAGTATCTATTTAGGATAGATGCTTTTACATGTTCCTCCTCCTCACACACACCCTTATCCCCTTTGATCTTAGCAATACCCCCTCTGGACTTTCTCCTTTCACTAATGTATCTATAGAATCCAGGTAACAACCCAAGGGCATACATACCTATTTTCCAGGGGACCCACACACAAGTAGTATACATTCAGCCATGCTTCCATAACTGAAGAGAAGCAGTTTAAAACAAATTGTTTGGGTTCTGTCATTGTTTCATCTATACTTGCCTGCTAGTGCCCTTGGTGCTTGACTGACAGTCTGGTGTTGAGTGCCATTTTGGAGTTGTATGATGTAGTTTATGTCCCTCTCCAACCACAGAGTTCTATAGTAGAACAGGGGTGCATTGTTTCAACAATGGAAGAGCTGAGCAAGGGACATAAACTACAGACATAAATGGCACTAGCTGTGTTTAAATCAGAAACACCCAATAGGATAACTAAAGTGTCTGTAGAGATTTAATAGTAACACAATTTTAAGTTGTGCTTAAAAATCAACTTAAAATGACTTTGCAGGTGCAGTGCAGTTCTCCTTTTAAAGATCATTTGTCCTCCACAGCTTTCAACAGTGTGGAAGATATTGGAATCACTGAATATGAAATAAAGAATTTTGCAGTTTTGGTAACACAGTTATAGTTTTAACAAAATATGAGTCCAGTAGTCATGCCATAACAAATCTGCATCATCTTCAGCCCGAGGTGCTGCCTCTGATAACCAAAATAGCTACAACAAAACCAGAACTCCGCCCAAATGCTGCTGCATGCTTATACTTCCTCAGTGTTCCAGTGTTCAACTTGTTTTCTCCGCTGAAGAGAACAGTTGCCTTGGAACCCTCTCCAAGTCCATCAGCCAAGTCCTTTATTATTTTATTATATTTAAAACTCCTTATTGTTTTTTCACGTCTTATTTGCGGTAGAGAGGTTAATTATAATTGATATGTTTTAGCAGTTTTCTTCAGTTCCCAATCTGTTCCTGGTACTAGAGAAAAAGTCTCGCATCACAGTCCCTACTCTGTTGCTGTAACTAATATTTTTTTGTTATTTATTTATTTATTGAGAACTGGAATTACAACTCTTTGAGTCAGAGACTCCTTTACAAAGGCTCTGCGTCAGCTTTTCAGTTAAAAGTGTTAAATTACGACTTTTTTACTAAGCAGTTAGCGCTTTTAAGCAAATTGAGGAACCGATAATTTTTAAGATTTCAGGTTGATTGGCATGACTGGAAAACCTTAGAAAAGGACAAGATAAAAGAACTTGTGTTTTCTGCATCCTTGGGCCTAAGAATTGCAGAGTATCAGGCCTACATGATTATCAGCCTGTGGAAATATGCCTTGACTACTATTCAGGCATTACCCGTTAGTCCTACCAAAGCTGAGCTCCTTAAAGCTGCTTCACCTGGTTGTGATTCTGAAAAGCATCTGTTATGGTCCGCATGTGAGGCTGCTGCCTCTGGCATTTGTCTCAGGACATATTCCTGGCTCAGGGTGGCTGGCTTTGCTCCTGATGTACAATAAGCCATACTGGATGCCCCTTTTAGGAGTTCCAAATTATTTCAACTGGGTGTTGACAATGCCCTTACAGAACTTCAGTGATCTAAAATGTCTTTAATGTTTGTAAAATCCTTGATCTCTCAAAATGCCAGAGGGTGTAGTAGAGAAGCATTTTGTAGGCCAGCAGACCATGGTGGCTGAGGCTACCATCAGCAGTCCTGTGGTCATGGAGGCAGTCATCTTCCAGGTCCCTCCACCACTGGTGCCCATTCCAAGGCAGCCAGAGGTATTGGTTCAAGTGGCCTTGCTGGCCTGAGTACCTTCTGACTCCCAACTTCTTCCCCATCCACTGTTGTCTCCTGGAGTGTCAGTGGAGGGAAGGATCACCCTTCACCTAACAAAGGTTTCTGAGTGGTCCTGCACTGATGGCTAACTGCTCCAAAGGTGTGGCCCAGTGGAGGAAATTCTAAGGTCTGTTGTTATGATAACTGTTCTTTCTGTGAATTGGCAACTGAGTCTGGTATATTATAAAATATATGTATGCATGCATACATACGCAATGTGACACACGCAAGTGAGCATACACAAGATAAACGTTACCAGCAACGATTTAGAGTAGTTGGCTACTCTTTGTACATACCTTATTAGACTGCTGTCATTGTCCAGAGCTACAGTAAGGATAATTTTTGCCAAGTTGTTAATTTTAAATTTCCTGGACATCAGTAAGGCTTCAAGAATTCTAAATCTCCTGGACTTCAGTAAAGTGTTTGATCCAGTCCTGAACAGGAAACTGGCCAAGAATCTAAGGGACCTGGGGTAGAAGAGAGGTTAGTAACATGAGTAGAAATCTGACTGAGGTGAGGATGCAAAGTTTGTTTGTTTAGTTTTGTTGACCGAGAAAGGAGGACTAGAGAATTCTGCCTATTTTCAGCCTTGTCCCAGGGCAGAGGGCAGGTGGATGCCGGCTGGCATTAAACCACATTAAGCTGTTGGTGGTATTTTTAGTGAATGGAAGAAATTTGGCCAGGACACTGGGGAAATTCTCTTACTCTGCCAGTAGGGAGATTGCTGGTCATTCTGCCTGAATGGCCACTCTGCTGGAGTCCCAGGAGAAAGTGGACATTTCAGAGGCAGAGGAGCAGGTTTCCTCCACTGCCACCATAATCCAAGAGGCCACCGAGAATTCATTCAAAATGATGGAAATATCTGAAGAGGATTTTGGAAATGACAAATTTGTATCCACAGAAGACTTAACCATGGACGACACTACTCCTTCTCTGACTGCAGCGTTCATCAAACCCCAGGTCTCAACTTCTAAAATTGTGGCAACCTGCACCGAGGTTTCTAAGGATCCACATACAGAAATGCTAGAAGAGCTTGCGGCCGAAGAGCATCTGCATCAGCAGCGCAAACAACTTTTGAAAGGGGGATACTGGAATGCATAGGAAGGGGCATCACAAGTAGAAAAAGGGAAGTGGTTATCCCTCTGTACAGACAGTTGGTGAGACCCCATCTGGAGTACTGCGTGCAGTTTTGGAGACCTCATCTACGCAAGGACATAGACAGGATGGAAGCAGTCCAGAGGAGGGCAACTAAAATGGTGCAGGGTCTGCAGCAGAAGCCATATGAAGAGAGACTGAGAGCTTAATATGTATACTCTTGATGAAAGGAGGGACAGGGGGACATGATAGAAACATTCAAGTACCTCAAGGGAATCAACAAAGTCCAGGAGGGTAGCATCTTTCAGAAAAAGAGATGTGTAAGAACAAGGAGGCACAATTTAAAGATAGAGGGGGGACGGCTCAGGGGTAATGTGAGGAAATTTTTTTTCACAGAGAGAGTGGTGGATACATGGAACAGCCTTCCTGAGGAGGTCGTTGGGTCTAAAACAGTGGGGGAATTCAAACATGCATGGGACAGACACAAGGCAATTATAGTTGGGGGTTGCAGGAAGTAGGCTGTTGGTTAACTAGAATCTGCAGCTTATCTAGTAGGTAGGGAAATGGGCAGACTGGGTGGGCCAAGTGGTCCTAATCTGCCGTCAGAGTCTATGTTTCTATGAAAGCAGAACTAGTGAAGCTTCAGTCTAAACCCCTGCTGTCAAACAACCCAGCCCAGTTGACAGTATGACTCACCGCCTAGATGACGCACCACCATCAAAAGGAGCTACCACCCCGGCATCCGTCAAACCACCTTCTCCCCAGGTAAACTCTTCTCCTTTACTCAATTTGGCTGGCAGTAAAAATGCTAAGATTAGCATGTGCCTAGAGCCAGAGGGAAATGTTATAGTGGTTAGCAAAGTCAATATTAAATCTATGGATTCCGGCTCCAGGCCACCACCCTTGCAAACTGGGACTTGTATGTTAAATCAAATTTCTGCTGGGTTAAATGAATAACTCCTTCAAAAAAATATAAAAGCTGGTAATGTGTCAGGTGTGAACTCATTTAGCCAGCCTGTAGTACATGATTCCAGAAGGGCTACTGATAAAATCTCTCCTGCCAAAAACTTTGTTTTTCAGTCAGACATTTCTAACAAGGATGAGGCTACTGTTTTTTCCTTTACTGCGAGACAAGCTGGCCTAAAGCAGGCAAATAAAGGGGACAGTAAGAACGAGAGCTGCCCATGCCATATCTGAAAAAAACATTCCAACTGCTTTGCCAATTACAAGTGATGAATCTATGGAAGAAACCAACATAACACCAACCCATAAAATTCCAGACCAGTCTGTCACTACTGCAATTCAAGCTGCATTTTCCTTAAACCCATCTTCTCATGATCCCTTCGCTCACTGGTCTCCTGAAGAGGCGCTCTCTGAAGCTGGGTGGAAAAGAATGGCAAATGGCTCCTGGACCCTGACTGGTCTCCAGCTACTACTTTGTCACAAATGGTATCAGAATGATGGCCATCAGTAGCTCCCCAGGTACCTGCATCAAACTTGACAGAAAAAATACCTGTTGCAACTTCAAACCAACCTGATTCAGAGAAACAAACAGAAAATCCTCCTGTAATCAGCAAAAAGGGTTTGAGAGATGTCTCAAACCCCCTCCCACAAGATGACAATCCGGGCCCCCCCCCAAAGCTCCAGATATCTTGAGAGATGGACACACAGGATGACAGCCCAGCACCTCTTCAAAGGCCTTTGTTCTCGGACCTTTTTCAAAAAAAGAGACGCTGCCCCCAGGAGGAACACTGTCCATATCAGATATAAAGGGGGCATGGAGACAAGGCCAGACAGATACTTTGGGGAAAAATTTGTTAAGACTCTCTCTTCACTTTTCTCCCAAGGAAGTTTTCGCCTTCATTAACATCGCAGGCGAAGACAACTCTGACGTCAGCTTCAGGAGTTCCAATGCACTTGAACTTGTTTGGCAACGGTATAACCAGGTTAAATTTTCACCTTTCTGGTCCCCCTTCGTGGTAATACCGTTGACGAAACCTCTGATAAAATATGTGACCATTGTGTTCAGAAATGAGGGGGCTCACATTGAGGACATAGTGTACTGGATAAACCAGAAATGCGATGTTTTAAGTGCTCCTGAGCCTATTCGTGACCTAGAATTGTTCTGGACAGGAAGCTGGAACTTTAGGGTGAAGTTAAGACAGTCTAGGGCATTATGCACATCCCAAACTCCTTTATGCTTGGAAGGGACCGGGAGGGTTGTTTTTACATGGGTCAGCCCCGCGCTTGCTATAAATGCAGCTCTCGTACCCTCCTATCCAGTATTTGTAACAAACCCCACTGCGACAACTGTGGTGAGGTGGGCCATATTAGCCACCAGTGTGCAAATCACATGAAATGTGACCTCTGCAAGGAGACTGGGCACATTTTTGCTCAATGCCCATGGACAGCTAAGAACAAATCCTCTTCCCTAAGCCCAGATATCCGGATCCAAAAAGCCCAGGAGGCAGCAGAACACCCTGCCTCTAGGAATCAGCATCCTAACCAACCCCCCTCAGGATATGCCTACTGAGGAACATCACAAAACAGCTACAACCATGATTCAGCCAATACCCAACATTGAGAATCGTCCTTTCCCTTCCTCTGCCCTCCTCCCTGTTTGCTATCAAGCCCCTCCTGAAGGGGTGGCCTAAGTTCCCTTGCCCTCTAACCCCCCCCCCCACTATTTCCCCTGACCTAGCAGTGGAGAGACCTGCTCCCCTACCTAGGAGACAGTCTACTTGGAATGTGGAAGCTCCCCTGAACCCCCTGATATTGAGTCAGATAACCCATTTTCAGTACTAGCTTCCGCCACATGGGGTGATTCTGAGATGGAGGTTGGGGAATCTGACATAAATTCCCAAACACAAGATTCCATTTCAACTAGTAATGATATGGCAGGGTATGGGGGGGGGGAGAAGAAAGAGGGAAAAAAGCCCTTAATCCCTAGAAATTCAGTTACAAGGGGAAACATTGTATAGTTACTGCAAATATCTGCAGTCTGGTAAACCATAAAAAGAGAAATATGGTGTTTCAGTACTTACGTGAGACATGCTTTGCTGTATCTTTACTCCAAGAAACCTGATGTCATCAAGTGACCAGGCATGCCTGTACCAAGCAGAATGGTGCTAGGGACCTTCCTATTGGTCCTTCTGGATGGATAAAGCAGACGGTGTGAGAATTATTTTTAACTCCTCATCCCTACAAAACTTATTGATCTAGTACCAGGCAGGTTATTGATTTTGGATGGGATTTGGCACCACTCTCCTTATAGATTCATCTCCATATATGCCCCCCAATTCAAAGCTGAAAGGATTGCCCTTCTTTCATCCCTTCAATCTTATTTAGTGACCTCCCAGAATAATTTCTGGGAGAGGACTTTAATTGTGAACTACCCAAATCAATAAAAACAGAGGGGAAAAAGATATACTGTGATTCAAATGCACTAAGAAACTGTATATTGACAGCAGATCTTTCTAACTGTGCCCAGTACCAAAGATCGGGGCCCAAATTCATATACACTAGAGGTAGATTCTCCTCTACCATCAATTACTTTATCTCTAAAAACATCCCCCCTCCTGTTCTGGATCTTCTCCCCTTAGAATTCTCAGACCACCTTTTACTAAAATTAACCCTTCAGGACCACCCCCTTCCAAAAAGCAAACTGAATCGATGGAGACTAAATACCTCAATCTTAATCATAGTTAAAAAAGGTAGTTCAGTCTCCTTTGAGCCAGAGCATCAGTCTGTGACCTTTATAATAGTGTTGGAGAATGGTGGGTAGACACTAAGTGAGACATAAAACTTTGGTTCCAGTCCTTTGGAAAAAAGGAAAGCTCTAAATTTTTAAAATACTTTATGCTCCCTAGTTTCTCACTCTAGAGATGATTACTCTATTCAAATTGAACATCTAAAAGCTCAGATGAAATCATACCAGTATGACTGAGCCAAAACAGTAAGAGCAGTTCTACTGTATGGGACTCAAAAAACACCCATTGGGGACCCCTTCGAAACTTATAAAATAAGGAAGCAGGCAACAAGCTTAGAAAGTTTATCTGACACTTCAGGAAATTTAGCAGAATCTACCTCAGATTTATTTGACATAATTTCTGATTTTCTAAAATCTCACGAAATGTCACCTTCCCCAGGAATTTGAGATAAACACACATCTGGAGGGAATTGAAAAGCCTATCCCCACACACACACACACACACACACACACACCGTAGGATTAAATAACCTGGCCAGCCCTATCTTGCCCAATGAAATAGAAGACGTCATTAAAACCTTAAAATTAGGAACCTCCCCAGGCCAGGACGGCCTCCCATATGAATTCTACAAAACCTTCCCTGCAGAATTAGATACATGTTTAAGGAAAGTCCCCCCCCCAAATCACCAAAAGGCCCTTTCTTTTTTCATAGCAGGATTAATAATTTTCATATTTAAGAGTGGTGATAGGTCACAGATTCAGAATTTGTGACCTATTACGGTTTTGAATTCTGATTTCAAAATTGTATCCCAAATATTAAATAGAAGACTACAGAAAGTGGCACAAACCCTAATCCACCCCTCCCAATACTGTGGGCTCCCTAACAGAAAAATCCAACACTCACTGATGATTATCAGAGACACAATAGATTCACTATCATCAAAGAAACAGGGGGGCTGTATCATAACATTAGACCAGAGTAAGGCATTTGAGAGAGTATTCCTCCCTTTTTTATTTGCCACATTAGAATACGATGGGCTCCCTCCAGAATTCATACACTGGATAAAACATCTGTATTTCTCTGCAACTGTTACCCCTATTATCAAAGGACAGATAATGAAGAACCTTCAAATTTCATCAGGAGCATGGCAAGGGTGTCATTTGAGCCCATTGCTATATATTTTTTCCTTAGACCCCTTTTTGAGAATACTAATCCATAATTCTCCATGGGACGGCATACGTAGACCATATGGGCTCCCTCCACAAAGGCCCAGGCTTATGCAGACGATCTCTGCTTATTTTTTGAGAATCCTACACAATTACCTCTATTTTTTGAAGAACTAAATACCTACTCCAGAGTCTCTAACTTCATCTTAAACCTTGGGAAATGCAAGGGCTTATTTTTAGGGGAGTAACCCCCCACCCCCAGTTTCTATCTCGGGCATTCAGATATCCTCAGATCCAGTAAAAATACTAGGGGTTTTCTTTGGGCCACAAAATATCCCCCTTCATAACTGGGACCTGGCACTGTCCTCCCTTGAAGCAAATGTACTGAGTTGGAAAGGATGGATGATTTCAAAATTGAAAAGAGTACAGGGTTCTAAAACAGTTTTTGATTCTGGACTACTTTACACTGCAATAATTTTTCAACCTCCCTTCAAAATAGAAACTAGACTCTATAGCACCTTTTTCCAAATGCTCTGGTGAAGCCGATAGTCCCATCAGGAGGGCTTTCACTCATCTTCCCCAAAAAAGGGGGGGGGGGTCTGGGTATGATAGATCTGATATCCTTCTTCTACTCCCTATTTATTTCTCGGAACATAAAGGGCGTCTTCAACCTTCTGACTTATGCTCACTTAGGGACACAAGGTATTTTGCCTGAGTATTTTCTGTTATGGTCTGATACTCCTCCTACAGTAACTCCCCACCTCAAGATACCAGAATATTTGAAACCCATGGCTCAGAAGTTGTATAAATGGGAAATCACTAAACAGCAGATATTACAATCTTCTGGGGCCCAACTGTACAATCTGATTATATCAATAATTCATCCATCAGAACCTGAATTTAAGAAATGTACCCCTTGTCAAAACAAATTGGGGTTTTCGCAGCTGAACAATGAAAGGATTCCCTTCCATGTGTGGGAGATCTTATGGCTCTCAGTATAGGGAAGGTTACATTTATGAGGGAATCTAAAACATAAAGCAACTCATGAAAGATATTGTCCATACGATACATGCCAAGCTAAAGAGGAATTAATGGACCACCTTTTTTTCGAATGTTCTTATGTTACTCCCTTGTGGAAATATGTGGCAAAGAAATGGAGATTAACATGGTTAACAAATATGATGTATGAATTTTTAATATTAGACATTTATTCTAGCTTGTTTAAAAAAATGCCACGAAGGAACCCTAGCAGTTGTCTTATGCTGTGTAAAGTTTTACTTATGGCAGGCTCGCTGCCAGTGGGTTTTCCAACAGCGTATTATGCATTATGAAACGTTTAAGTACAGTATATGAAAAATACTTAACTTTCCATCCCTTACACAAAGTTAAGAAATGGTGGAAAGAGTTTTCTTGTTTTTATAAAATTTAAATAAGGGATTAGGTTTACCTTTTTTAATTTCCTTTATGAAGCATCAGGGCGAGAAGCTTTTTTTTTTTTTTTTCTCCTTTAAGCACTTTTTTCAACAACAAAAAATGGTGGTAACATAATGACTGATGCTTATATTTTTGAATTGCTCTTGTTCCCTTCCTTTTCCTTTTACTCCCCCCTCCTTTTTGGTAAACTGATGTAATATTTTCTGCATTTGTGGCTGTTATGTGAATTAAAATATTCCCCTACCCTTTTCGACAAGTGCCATGGGATCTTTAACATCCACCTGAACAACCACCAAGACAGGCAGATGGGACCTCGGTTTAACATCTCATCCAAAAAAAGGCACCTCAGGAGTGCAGCACCTTCCCCCCCCAGCACTACAGTGTCAGTATTAGGATTTAACCCAAGTGCCTGGTTTGGGAATAGAACCCACAGCCTTCTGATCTTCCAGCCTCAGAGGCAAGTGTGCAACCTGCTGAGCCACTGACACTGTGGTGGTGAATGGGGAGATCTTCAAGAACATCTTTAATTGAGCCACACCTTTGGAGCTACAAGCCCTTGGCGTCAGGACCAGTGGGAAACATTTACCACCTGCCCAAGTCTACACATGTCCATGCCACCTATAAAATGTGGGTGGCCCTAACATTCTTAAGTTCTTTTTACCCACCATCAACTGCACATTGGATCACAGAAAATAGATGTCAAAACTCACTGTCTCTTTTGGTGTTCCACAATTAATTTTCTTTATCAGTGTGTGTTTTATGCCACCCTGGAAGGATAAGGCACTGGTCTTCTGTCTCTGTCATTGTGGGAAGGTGGAAATATACAAGGGCAGTGCCCATACACTGCACCTGCTGCTTGGGCCCCTTGCACAACATTAAGAACTGCTATACTTGTCATGGCTTTAATCAGGCCAAGAAACGATGCCACCGCAAGAAGCCTTTTGGCAAAGGTATAAAGGGTACTCACTGTTCATTTTTTCCTGTCCACTCTACCAGCTCCATGTCTTCAAAGTCATGCAGCTCACCTAGACAGTCTGTGATGGTGGAGAAAACTCCATGGATGTCTAATACATTGGAGAAATCAAAGGAAAATATTTCAAAGGACTTGGAGACGCACTAAAATGGGTAAACACAGATTCCCACTCGGTGGGATTCTCCTGTTTAAACTCTTCTTTAAAAGAAGTCGAACGTGAGTCTACTGAGGCCCATGCCGTGGCTGCAACCTCGGGTTCTACTGCTCCCCACCCCATCTGTGTCTGAAACACCATGGTCAGGATCTGGCAATGGCTTTTCCACTGATAGTGGATCTTGGCCAATTCCACCATCAGGCTGAGGCTGACAGGTTCCTGTTGACCCATGTTAGGTGCATCAATGTACAGGCTGTGCTACAGACCATGTCAGCCTTGTTTGTGCAATTCCTACCTAAGTTCATGCTGTTGACGTCTGTGCCATTGACGCTTCAGGCTGGTTTATTGACACAGTCGATTCCAGTCTTGGGTCCTGCAAGTTTGGCATCCATCGTTGGATGTATTCCTCCTCGATGATGCCTTTCCCGTCAAAGTTGACTTTCTATAGGGACACTATGCAGCCTCCCCTACGTGATTATGAGGGAGAAAAAGAATATAATCCTGACCTCAAGCATATGGAGGAGGAAGAGGGTGCTCTGCACCTGCCAGCAGGCATTGGCTCCAGCTTTTCCCTGTTGTCCTGTAGTAGGGTAGTATGGTCTATACCCAACAAACTCCCACTGAGTATGACTCATTCCAGGCTGCTCTCAGGCTTCTGCAGGACTATTTTGGCTTCATGGCTAAAGAAGGGGATTCTTCCAGGAGGAACCTAAACAAGTTCCTGTGGTACCCACAGTGATCATCTGTCCTATACACCCTGCTTTGGAGAATGCCTTTGTGGCTGCCTAGCACAGACCTGATTCCTTTCCTGCTGCACTTCATAAGGCCAACAAGCAGCGTCCTTCTCTGACCACTAAAGCATTTTACTCATCTCTGCCAGAGACTGATTCTGTGGTTATTTTGGTGGCCTGAGCTCCCTTCCTCCTTACTAAGAATCCAAGAGGCTGGATGTTCTAGGCAAGAGGACCTATGCCTCCATGTCTCTTGATTTTAGAATTGCTAACTGTCAGGATTACATGATTAAATATCAGAATAGCCTGTGTAAATTAATCTTGGCCATGGCTTGGCTGTTGTGACACATCTGCAGTCCACCTATGGCACGTCAGATGCTTCTGCCATGCTGCTGCCTCTGGTATTTGCCTCCAGCGCTATTGCTGGCTTAGGGTGGCTGGCTTCACCACTGATGTTCAGCCCATGGCATGGAAATGGACTTATGTGAGTTGCAGTCCTCTAAAATGACTTTATGCCCCCTCAAGGTTTTTACCCCTTAGCCTCACAGTCATGGTTGTAGTTCCTTTGTGGGCCCAACTCTCGTCCTGACCATGACTACTCCAATACACTAGGATATGGATCCCATTGTACCCTTACCCCTCTTCCCTTGCCCACCCCAGTGCCTAGGTCACTAAGGGTGCAGGTGCTGGCAGCATGCCAGCTACCCCTGGAGTCTTCTAGTTCCCTTCCATTTCCCCTGATCCCTTCAAAATATTGTGGGATCCTGGTAGGAAGTCCTATCTCTCTCTTCTTGCCAATATGGAGGGAGATCTCCACTGACGCTTGTGTTCTGGACATTGTTCGATAGGGTCATGCCCTCTCTACCCCTAGAGTGTGTCCTTCTTATCCGTGTTGTTACCCTCCAGGTCATCTGTCTGTCCTGTTAGACAAAATTCAGATGCTGCTGAACAAGTGGGCCATAGAGCCTGTATCCACAGTGGAACTTAATCAGAGTTACTACTCTCTGTATTTTCTGGTTCCAAATTTGACAGGCAATTTTCCTGTTGTACAAGACCTCAGGGGCTTGAACCTGTATATCGAATAGAAAAAATTTCATATGTCTCTTTAGTCCTTGCTCCCTCTGCTTCAGCATGGGGATTGGATGTGTGCCCTGGATATAAAGGATGCTTACCTCCATAGTAAGGTGCTTCACAGTCACCAACAGTGCCTCCACTTTATCCTAAAGGGCTCTTGTTTCCAGTTTCATGCCTTACCATTTGGCACATCTTCAGTGTCACGTGTCTTTATCAAATGCTTCGCAGCAGTGGCTGTGGCATTCCAGAGAGAAGGTCTTTGTGTTCCCATATCTGGATGACTAGCTCTTGAAAGTCCCGTCTTGGGACATAATCCTTCACACCTTGTTTCAGATGTGCCAGCTGTTCGACCAACAGGACTGTGTGAGGATGTAGTCTGTACAGAGAAGGGTGACCAGAATTATCCAGGTGATGGAGAAGACCTATCAAGAGAGAGACTGAGGGACCTCCATATTTATACCTTGGAGGTTAGAAGGAAGGGGGGCATGATAGACATGCTCCTTTTTTTCCTCAATAAAATTGTATCACATTATTTCAAGTAATCCATATATAATAAACAGTAAAAAGTCATAAACAAAAATTCAACAGTACAGTTTAACTCCAGCTAACCAATATAGAAAGACAGATGTAAATACATAAAAATCTGTAATGAGCTGCAATCTTCTAAAATAGTCCTAAATATAATATAGGTCTAAACTGAGCTAAACACGAACACAAGCAGTAAACTAGGTCATCTGTTAATGTTGCATTAATTTAGAATATACAAATTTATATCATAAAGTAGTATATTCTGCAAGAGACTAAAACAGAAAGACAAAAAATCCAGGAAACATAGTATATAGAGCTGAAAAGAACTGAATCTAGACTATAAAGAAGAAATAAGAAGGCTATAACACCTAAAATAATACCACAACGAGAAAGTATCTTATAGAGGGATGGAAAAAATGTAAATGGCAGGGGAAGAAGTTAAGTATCTAGATTAACTAACTATTGGTACGCTATCAGTGTTATTTGAGAACATTTGGTTAATAAAGCTATACCAGGTGCCCAGTTTTATCAATCTGATTTTTAAGGTCAAGAGCTAACCTTTCTGTTCTCAAGATCTCAAAATTTGACCTCCATTCAGGAAAACTGGGAGCTTTGTCATCTACCTAGTACTTAAGAATTATATTCCTTACAGATGCTGCGATTAGTAATCAGGAGTATCGCTGCTCTTGAGATCAGTTCTGGAGTTTATTGAAGTAGCTACTAATGCAGGTCTCAATGTTTATTTTCCCAGTGACAATGGAGACATCTCTAAAGAAAAGTTTAATCCCATCCTATAAAACTTGTATTTAGGGATATTTCCAAAACCTATGCAGGAGGGGGAACCTATCTGCTTTGCATTTGTTATACCCAGGAGAATTCCTAAGCCCCATTTTGTGTATAAGAAGTGGTGTATAATATAAACTGTGTAAAGTTTTACATTGAAGTACTCTTACATTGACTGCATTAAAAGCTTTAGTTGAGAAGGACCAGATATTTGTGTGGTCCCACTCATCAGTAGTTGCCCTCAATGCTTGTGAAACATAGAAGTTGACGGCAGATAAGGACCACAAGGCCCATCCAGTCTGCCTATTTTTTCTACCTTATGAATGTGCCATAGGCCTTTACTCAGTTGATGGCCTATCTATTTATACTCATTTGCATCGCTTTCTTATGCCTATTCCATGCCTGTTTGAAGTCCTGCACTGTATTTATATCCACCACTTCCTGAGGTAGGCCGTTCCATGCATCCACCACCCTTTCTGTGAAAAAGAACTTCCTCACACTACCCCTTAATTAGCCTCCCTCTAATCTCATGCTGTGTCCTCTTGTCCTGCTATTTTTCTTATATTGAAACATGTTAGACTCACCTTGTTAATATCCTTAAGATGTTTGAATGTTTTGATCATATCACATCTCTCTCTCTCCTTTGCTCTAGGGCAGTAGTTCTCACACTTTGTCATAGTGAGCCTCGGAAAAGATCTTGAGCCTCCCACTAAAAAATAAATAATTTTGGGCCTCCCCATACAACAGCTATCATACTTTTCACAGTATACAAGGAATACAGTGACATGCCTTTGAGTAGTTGCGTTAATTCTCATTTTATTGAACTTATAATTTTCCCTCTGTATAAACCCCACCCCCCCCCATGTCAGCCTACTCGCTCCACACTTCTGAGTTTTGGACCTTATTTACCCCTTGCTGCAATATCTCCATGAGTCAGATTGCTTTCTTTGTCAATTTTGCCTTGTTCTTAAACACTTTCTCAGGGACCATTTTGCTTTGTCTTGCTCTTGCTCCTAGTACCAATCTGCTTAGCCTTTGTATTTGTGCTCTTCTGCAGCCAGTATACTGGGTCAGTTGTTACCTTGTTTCTATTCATTTGCATTATTTTGAATTTTGTTTTGCACAGTTTCCAAGAATTGTATTTCCTCTATTCAGCTTTCCCCCCGTCATACCAGGAAACAAGTGTTTGTTGCGTGCAACTTTCCTGGTCACCAATTTTGTACATAAATTTGCATGCCATTATTCACTTTAATTTGCAGCATCCTTTCACACAAAGCATCCAAAACTTGACATTTAAATATAGTACATTTTAAGGCTTGCTTGAGCCTCCCCTGGAACAGGTTGGGGCCTCCCCTGGGAGGCTGAGCTCACCATTTGAGAAACCCTGCTCTAGGGTACACATATTGAGCTCCATTAATCTGTCCTCATATGTTTTCTGATGCATTCCCTGCACCATTTTGGTTGCCCTTCTCTGGACTGCCTGCATTTTGTTGATGTCCTTGTGCAGGTGCGACCTCCAGTACTGCATGCAGTACTACAGATGGGGCCTAACCAGTATCTTGTAAAGAGGGATTATTACCTCCCTCTTCCGACTTGAGATACCCCTACTAATACACCCCAACATCCCTCTAGCCTTACTTACTGCTTTAGTGGTCTGCTTGGATGATTTCAGGTCATCTGTGATGATGATGCCTACAGGGCCGCCAGAAACAGATGTACATATCTTATCAGGCAAGCAAAGGCAAACTACCACAAGAACCACCAGCTGCCAAACAGCTGGGGAGATGGGAAAAAATTTGGGGTGACTATAAATAACCTCCTTGGAAAGGAAGAAAAAAAAGCACCCCCAGCTGCTCAACCTAAATGGCCTGCCCACTATGGATCTGCACACTATAACTGAGGAATTTAATGCCTCTTTCACAGACCTAAGCTCCATTCTACCGCCTGACTATCTGAAGTGAGAGAGTCCAACTTAGTTGTGAACCAAAAATGCAAAACCACCCTAATTTCTACTTCAAACAGGTGTCCACTAAGGTCATGAGGCCCTACGTTTAAAGCTCTGGGCAAGACCAGGATGGGAAGCGATGGGGCCAGTATGAAGCCGGTATCACTTGCCCTCGATAAACTCACAGTCCCTATTGTGAAACTCTTTAACAAATCCTCGCTCTAGCCAAATTCCCTACATCTTGGAAGGAAGCTCTGGTTACCCCTGTTTTTAAGAGTGGGGATAGGCCCAACATTGCTAACTATAGGCCCATATCAATTGTCTCCCCACTGTCTAAAGCACTGGAAGGGATTGTGGCAGACCAAATAATTGATTACCTACATAAGTACCAGCTGAAATGTCCCCAGCAACATGGCTTCCACTCTGGTTGATTACACCAACTCTGTGCACCAAACACTTGATGAAGGCAAATTAACTGGGTCAGTCTTTATCAACTTAACAAAGGCATTTGACAGTCAATCACCCCCCTCCTCCTGTATCAGCTAAAATACCTGGGAATGACCCCAAATGCTATTGACTGGTTCAAGGACTACCTGTCCCACAGATCCCAAAAAGTCAAAACCAAAGAGGTGTTCATGGGCATTCACCAATTAACAACTGTGGGACCCCTCCTGTTATCTTGTTTTTGAATGATCTTCCCAAGGCTTGCAACAGCAAAATCATCCTGTACGCAGATTATGCTGTTCTTCTCAGTAGCTATCCCCGCATTGAACATCCTGAACAGGAACTCCAGACCTCCTTCCATAAGATCAAGGCCTGGTTCAGTGCACATAAGCTACTCATCAATTATAAAAAAAAGACAAACTAAAACACTGCTCCTATCCAGCACACAACTAAAGAGAAGAGTCCCTGTTTTATTCGTCAAAAACAAAGCCAATGTACCGCTCAAACAGGTTCACTCATTTAAGTACCTGGGTGTCACCATCGACGATACCCCATCTTATTTGCAGCATATTGACACAGTGGTTAAAGCTGTTAACTCCAAACTCAGTCTTATTTAGACATTGAAAAAAACTCACTCCAAATGCCCTCCATCTCTCTGTCACCAGCTTGATATTATCCATCATTACCTACAGGCTGGTGGCATTTAGAGCAGCCATGAATACTGCTCTGCAACAGCACTAAACAAGGCATGTAGATTTGCCACTGGTGCTGACCGACTCACCCACACCTGCTCTTTCTACTCACAGGCAAACTGTCTCTGGAGCATAGAATAAAATTCCAAACCTGCCTACTTGGCAGAAGCGTTTCTTGCCCCCCACCACATCTCTAATCTACTCTACCAAGCAGACCTAAATACGGAACCAGGAGTACGGCATTAGGAATGCTTGCTGTCCCTTTCCGCAGAACCACACATGGACAGCGGGCCTTTGCATACAGAACCCCGCTATGGTTCAATGAGTGCCTGGAAATCTCACAAAGAACTACTAGCTTGCCAGTCTTTAAGTCTGAACTTAAAAAACACCTCCTCTGCAGGAATGTTTGTGATTGTCCTAGTGGTACCTAATAAGGCTCTTGCCCCATGAACACTTCTCTAAGATGTCTCTGCACTTGCCAACATCGTCCACCCCTAAATTCTCACTCTAAGCAGCCTATACTATCCATTCCTCAACCCTCACCTCCCCCTGCACACTGCATCAGCCCCCCACCTCCTTACCTGTCCTCACAGACCACACCCCATACCATCAGACCCCCTCCTCTCCCTCCCTTCCCCCTTAATCTCCTGTAATCACACATCACTTTGTACCCCCTTTCTGTTGTCACCTACCCTCGTGCCTTCTCCAACCTTCCTTACTGTCTCCACATCCCACCAACCCCCACTTTCTGTTCTGACAGTCAATCTATCAGACTGATAAACTTTCCCCTCACCGCTACCCCTCTCCTCCTCGCAGACCACACTTCATACTTTCCAGACCCCTTCCTCTCCCTCCCCTCACCCTAATTTTTTATCACCGACCATTTTGGCCCTCTACCCCCTTCTGCTGCCACCTACCCTCTTGCTTTCTTCAACCTGCCCTACTGTTGCACATCCCCCCCATTTTCTGTCTGACTGCTAACCTTTCCACTCACCTCCACACCTCTCCTCCCTCCTGCCCCTGGTTCTCCCTTGAACCCATCTACTCTCTTCACTGCCAAGGATCAATGTCACCTCAGTCATCTACCTTTGTAAATTGTTATTGTTGCACCTCAGTGAGCTGTTGGTTTGTTTATTGTCATGTGGTATATATTATGTACTTTCAACTATTTGTATGCTCTGACGTGGAACCTTTGTAAAAGAGCTTCTGCTCAAAAGTTGTTTCTGAATAATTAATAAATAAATAAATGATGCCCAAATCTCTCTCTTCCCTTGTGATTGTCAGCAACTCCCCTCCCAATCTATAGGTGGCTTCAGGGTTTCTCTTCCCTATGTGCATGATCTTGCATTTCTTTGAGTTAATCCCCAGTTGCCACTCTTCCAACCATTTTGCCAGTTTCTCCAGATCTATTCTCATTCTGTCCACTCCATCTGGAACATCTACTCCGTTGCACATCTTGGTGTTATCTGCAAACAGACAAACCATACCCTCCAGTCCATCTGCAATGTCAGTGATTACGATATTGAAGAGGATTGGCCCCAGGACTGATCCCTGAGGTACCCCGCTTGTGACTTGCATCTCTTCTGACTGTATACCATGTACCAACACTCTCTGTTTTCTGCCCACCAACCAGTTTGCCACCCAGTTGACCAACCTCTGACCCACCCCATGCCTACCCAGCTTATTGATCAATCTTCTATGTGGATAGTTCTGATGAGGTACCTCTGACATAGTCTATAAAGAAATTGTAAAAGGAGGAAATTCTATGGAAATTATGTAAGTACATCAGAAACTTTTTTGCACTTTCACCTAAGGGGAGGTTAATATCCATATGGGCTCTCACTGCAACCTTAAGCCTGGTGTAGAATTCCCTTATCTGTTGCAGTAAGTTTTTATTTCATAATTAATTCAATCCTATGAATTTATTGAAACTAAGAATTGTATTGTTGATCTAAAATATCTTTAACCCTTTCTACACCATTTTTGGCCCAAATTGGCTTGTTTAAGACACTACCATTATCTGACAAATTCTTGTTATTCCAAATAGGTTGTGATCCTGAGACAGATTAAGGTTTTAGTCAAGTATTTATTCACCTAATCATTCTAACTGAATCTGTGATAACCATGGAGTGAATGGGCCTTCTGGGTTTAGAGAAAAATAACTAGTTGAGGTCAGTACCTTGTTTCAGGATTTTCTCCTTTTCTATAACCGCCCATTCAGATATTTATTTCCCACCTGGGACTGTGCCCATTTGGATATTTGTGAAATTCTGGCTGATAAAAATATATAAGCAAAAATCTAAAATACCTTTAATTTCTTTATCCTTAATAAGTTTCCTAATCAGTGGGTCAATTGTTAGATTAAATAATAATAAACTTTATTTCTAGCACAATTAAAAGAATAGCATTGTGTTTTTACAAACCACATAAAACAAAAACAAATAATTAAAACTAATTGAAATGGCAAACTTCCACATCTTAATAATCTGGGTAGATTTAAGCTCTCTACAGTCAGGCACTCCCTTATCTGAAGAGGTAGAGAATTCCACAGTGCCAGGGCTGCAAAGGCAAATGCACAGGCTCCAGAGGTCTTTAAACAGACCCTGGGACTCTCCAGCAATCCCACTTCGACTGAGTGAAGTGGTCAGCACTGGTGATAGGGGCAAAGGAGCCAGTGCAGTCCACGCAGCACAGGTGTGACATGGCTAGATCACGAAAGTCCAGTCAACAGCTTGGCCGCTGCATTCTGCACCAGCTGCAAGCAGTGGATTTCAACCCCTGGAAGCCCTAGGTACAGGGCGTTGCAGTAATCAAGGCGGGAGGTCACAAAGGCATGGACCAATGTCGGAAGATCACCGGGCGGAACAAGGTGCTTAATCCAGGCGATATTTCTCAGATGGTAAATTGAGATTTTGACGATGGCTGACACCTGAGATTTCAGTGTCAAGCCCTCATCAAGGATAATGCCCAGACTCTGCAACTGTTCGGAGGATATCAGCTGGTGACCACCAAGCAAAAGCCCAGAGGCCTGCCCAGCCAAGACCCCTCTACCTGGTGACCTGGGTCCACCACCAAAACCTCAGTTTTGTCAGGATTCAGCATCAGCCAGTTGGCACTCATCCAGCCCTGAATCTCGGTGAGGCAGTTGTTAAACACTGAGACCGCATCATCCCAGTCAGGTATAAAGGACATGTATAGCTCAGTATCATCTGCATAGCAGTGAAAACTCAAGTCATACTACCTTACAATGTCTCCCAACGGCAGCATATACACTGCGAATAACATAGGCATGGGCACAGAGACCTGGGGTACCCCAAATAGTAGATAGAATGCATAAGAGGAATACATTCCAGACACAACTCTCTGAGATCTACCAGTGAGGAAAGAATGAAACCAATTTAGGACTATCCCTGACGGTCCCCAGATCACCCGCAGGTGCTCCAGCAATACGCCATGATCCACGGTGTTAAATGCTGCAGAGAGATCAAAGAGAACTAAGATGGAATAAATCCTCCGATCTCTCGCTATCAGGAGATCATTGAGCACCCAAATCAGGGTGGTCTTGGTGCTGTGCCTCTTCCTAAATCCTGACTAGAAAGGATTGTAGATGTCATGGATGGTAAGGTGGTCATCCAGCTGCAGCGCAACCACCTTCTCAATAGCCTTGCCCACAAAGTGCAGGTTAGAGACGGGTCTGTAGTTAGAGAGAGAGTCTGGGTTGAGAGATGATTTCTTAAGGAGTGTGTCACCATCTCCTCCTTCAGGGAGTCTGGGAAACTCACCCATCTCAAGCGAACTCTGGACTATCTCAGCCAGGACTGGGTCAATGACATTAATGCGTCCCATATGACTGTGAGTTGGGCCCAGGTCCAAACTACAACAGGTCGGCCGCATACTCTGGATGATCCTTATGACATCCATGATAGCTGGCTGGTGAAAAGCCGACCAACCAAACTGTGGTTCTGTGACCTCCGACCAATTGCTGCCCCACCCATTGGAGCTCGCTAAGCAGATCCCTGATCTAATGTTGACAAATTAATCCACAAAGAAGCGAGCAAACTCATCACACTTATTCTGTGACAAAGCTCTCCAAACTTGCAGACAGACTGGTTTGCACAATCTGTCCACAGTTCGGAAGGGCTGAGCCAGTCAATTCCTTGTAGCAGTGATATCCTTGAACAGGAACTCTGCTTTCTTATGGGAGATCACTGTTTGGTAGTCTGAATAATGGACCAACAAACTAATCTTGTCAGCATCAAGACCAGATTTCTGCCAGTGTCGCTCCATTCTTCACTCTTCTCTCCTCATCTCCCTCAGGGTCCCATCAAACCAGAGGAACCAAGGGCAAAGGGTGAGAGGGAGAACACGAACAGGAGCAATGGAGTCTAGAGCCACTGCCACAGCCATGTTATAAGCTTGCAGCAGTTTGTCCGGACCCCTACTAGCAGTCAGAAATCCTGATAGAGCCAGTACTGCCATCTGGGGTTACACCCCTTACTGGGCAGTACCAAATTATCTCCACAGGGGCAGGCCTACAAGGGGGGGGCCTGGAAATTGAACTTGATAGTGCAATGGTCAGACCAACTGACTGGCTCCACTGCTAGGTTGAAGGTCTCCATACACAGGAGGAAAAGCAGGTCCAGAAAATGATCAGAACTATGGGTTGCAGAGGCAACTGCCTGTATGAAGTCCAATGACGACATTAGTTAGAGAGGAAGTCTTGACCAAACTGCGAGAGTTCATCATCGACCCAGGCATTAAAGTCACCCAGCACCACCATCAATCTGGGTGACTCCAACACCATGTCGACAAGGAGTCTGCAACTTCCTGCAAAAACTGCTTCCCATCCCCAGGTGGATGGTATATGAGAAAAACCTTGTACCCCACACCTGCACCCATGATACATTCAAACGATCTGGTCACCCCCACTGGTACATCTATCAGGTCCAATTCTGTTTTAAAACAAATGGCCACACCCCCGTCCCTACGATCCAATCTCGGGCGGTGTATCACTTGGAAGCCGGCAGGAACCGCTGACTCTAAAATCAGGCCAACATTTCTGTCCAGCCAGGTCTCAGTGATGAAAGTCAGGTCCAATGACCCAACGAGATCCGCAATTATTGCCGTCTTGTTTTTGATGGACCTGGCATTGCATAACACCACCCAAGTTGGATGAGACTCTGAGACTGATAGAGTAAGCTATCCACTAAAAGTGGAACCCTTGGGTATGGGGACCAACAGGGAGAACACCTGTCTAGTCTCCATTTCACCCCAGGGCATCT
This sequence comes from Neoceratodus forsteri, assembly GCA_016271365.2. Classification (NCBI taxonomy): domain Eukaryota; kingdom Metazoa; phylum Chordata; order Ceratodontiformes; family Ceratodontidae; genus Neoceratodus; species Neoceratodus forsteri. The sequence goes on from CM057458.1 coordinate 233,621,161, forward strand.
CCTCGACTCCACAACCCCAATCCAGCCACCATGCTCACCCCCTCCTCGCTGTCTGGAACTCCCTCCCCCATGCCTCCTCCTTGCTATCCCCAATGCCCAGCAATGATTGTATACATCTGCATGCAAAGGGGGACAGCTAAAGGGATGGAGGACCCTGGAGTGCAGAGGAGGAGGAGTAGCACCTGACCGGGAGAGCCACCTGCCAACACACAGTCCCCAGCCACCCAGAAACAGCCACCCCCGAATTATCACACCACAAACCCCCAATAAATTAACACAATTAAAACCCCCCCCCAAAACAAAGCAATTATATTTTAAACAACATGAAGTCTTGCTGTAATCTTACAATATGCAGTTAGCCCCAGCACTTGAACTGCCCCGGAGAGGAAAGAATTTACTCCATGCAGAAGCATAGAATGTTGAGCTCAAGCTTAGTTTTCAAACCTCTGTCTCTGGTACTTACCAGTGTAACCATCAGATTCTTTACTCAGCCTAACAGTGAAGTCGCTCCAGAGATTTCTCCTCTGCTCAGTTCGGTAGAGTTTGAATTAGCGTTCGGTTTTAAACTGCTTTATTTTTTTCAGATTTCCAGCCTCTGTCTACGATACAGGTAGTGTGGTAGATAGGTATGTAGTGACTGGTGTTTATTTAATTTTCTATGGATTGTTTTTGTCTGTTTCTCTTTGGTTGGTCCGGTTAGGAACCAACCTTTTTGCTTGTATTTGTTTATTTGAACTTTTTCTGGGATTTAGAGTGGTGTTTCGGTTCCAATTGGTTTCAAAAGAACCAGACTTTTTCTGTTTCTTTTACAAAACCTGTAACATGGTTTGTAACCAATTGGGGATTTATTACCTGGCTTAAAAGCTTACAAGGGTAATTGCATAGGTTGGCCACGTCTGAGAAACCCAAGAAAAAAAACAGTCCCACTGGGTTTCAACACTGTTCTGAGTGTGAGGAGGCCTTTGCCAAGGCTGACCTCCACCTCATCTGTGTTTACTGTCTGGGGTTTGAACACCTCAAAACAGGCTGCCAGGTTTGCAAGAATTTTCCTAAAGCCACTCTAGAAAAAAGGTTGAGTAGGCTGAAGGAAAGGGAGGCTGAGAAGTTCATAGACCCAGCTGGCCAGCCTGGTTTGGTTGCGGCCGAACCTGAGGAGGTACCTACTGACCTAGGCGATACCTCCTCAGGCAAAAGGAGGTCCGACTCTGAGGGGTCGTTTCCATCAAAAAAGGAAACGTAAGTCAGCGGGTTCATATCCAGCACTGCATACTCTAACCACTGACGAGATAGCCAAAGCGATTAGTATAGTTCAATCGCTTCGCCGGGTTATGTCTGATCCATTACCGCTGGTTAGGTCAGATCCGACTCCATTGGATTACGATCCAGATGCTTTTTATGAGGAGTGGGAGGGAGACAAAGGCTATCCTGAGGATGAAGATGAAGATAACTACTTTGAAGGTCTGGATGCGCCCATGGAACCGGACATCTCCCCAGACAGACCCTCCAATGTCTCCCCTCCCAGGATCTCTGAGTCCCCTTCACACTTCTTGTTTTACAAGAAGGTGGCTGAAACCCTCCAGCTCCCAATGGTTGAAGCTGCTGAGGAGGTGGAGGAAGAGCCTGATGTTGTTGAGATGATGGACATCCCAGAGTCCAAAAGATTGTCTTTCCCTCTTCACAAGTCCTTGGGGAAACAGACAAAAAAGATTTTACAGATAACCTAACTCCTTGCCTCCTGTAGATAAAGGAATGAACAGGAGGTATATGTTATCAGGCTCAGGTACAGAGTCTTTATAGTCATTGCAGCCATGTTGGGGTAATGCAGGCTGCAGCCTGTGACAGGGCTAACATTTCTTTGGCTTCACACCCCCATGGACAAAGACTCCAGGAAGGTCGATGCCATGGCCAAAAAACAGTATTTGGCATCTTCTTTGGGACTCAGGCAGGCTAACTATATGGCTTACACAACCAGGTACCAGAAGTCCAGGTGGGATACAGTTCTGGAACTGGTTAAACTGGCCTCCTCCAGCTAGCCAAGGAGCTGGAGGTGGCTACTGATGGACTCAAGGCATCCAAGGTACAATTCATTGCTGCTGTGGACTCCAATGATGTGGCATCAAGAGTAATGGCTACATCTGTGTCTCTCAGGAGGCATGCTTGGCTCAGATGTACTAGCCTTTCGAAGGATCCCCAGTCTAAGGTTATGGATTTCCCTGTAGTGGGTGACTCTCTGTTTGGGGAGCAGACAGAGGCTTACATGAAGAAAATGGATGAGTACAGGGCCACCTACAGGAGTGCACAGGTCAAAGAGAGGCAAGCCACTCCTCAGAAGCAGCAGTCTAGGAGCAGGTCTTTCCACAGGCCTTTCTACAAAGCTCAGACTTTCTCTTCCTTCCCTCAGAGGGGGATTCTTTTGCAAGAGAGGCAGGAGGGGGATGAGCAGGGCTGCATCCTCTTCCCAGTCCAAGGCTCCTGCCAAGCAGACACCCTGATGTGTCAGCCCGGGTCGACTCCCCCATTTCTGTAGGAGGCAGGCTGGCTTACTACTTCCAGACCTGGAAGTCTGTTACCTCAGACAAGTGGGTCCTGGAGGTAGTAAGCCAGGAACTGACCCTCAGCTTTAAAAGGTTCCCAAAACTGAAGGTCAGGTCTTTTCCACCTGCATCCATCTCAGAAACCCTTGCTCTAGAGGCAGAGATTTCTTCTCTACTAGCTCTCAGAGCTGTAGAGAAAGTTTCTACTGTGCACAGGGACAAAGGTCTGTACTCCAGTTACTTCCTTACCCCAAAAAAGACACGGGAGTGGTGACCCATCCTAGATTTAAGGTATTTGAGCAAACACATCACAAAACCAAAGTTCAAAATGGTGATTCTGGGAATAATTCTTCCCTCTCTAAGGCCAGGGGATTGGCTAGCATCCCTGGACCTCAAGGATGCCTATTTCCATATTCCTATCGGGTGCTCCCACAGAAAGTACATCAGGTATGTGCTGCCTTCAGGCCATTATCAGTTCAGAGCCATGCCCTTCAACCTAACATCAGCTCCAAGGGTGTTTACAAAGTGCCTTGCAGTAGTAGTTGCCTCTCTCAGAAGGCAGTGTATTTCCATCTTCCCATATCTGGACGACTGGCTAATTGTAGGTCAGTCCTCCAACCAGGTCAAGTCAGCTCTACAAATCACTCAAGACTTGCTCAGTTCTCTGGGATTTCTTCTCAATCTCCCAAAGCCTGTTCTTGAACCAGTACAACTTCTTACTTTCATAGGAACAGAGTTGGATACTATCCAAGCAAAGGCATTCCTACCTCTGGCAAGGGTAAAGGCCCTCGCAGATCTCGCTTCCTCTTTTCGACCTATGGTCTCTTGCCCAGCAAGACAGTTTCTTCAACTCCTGGGCCACATGGCAGCTTCCACTGCAGTGGTGCAAGGAGCCAGATTTCAGATGAGGGACATTGAGTTCCACCTAAGGTCCTTTTGGTCTAAGAAAAGGGACTCTCACCAAATTGATTACAGTGACTCAGACTCTGGTCCAAGCTTTCCAGTGGTAGCTGGACCAGGACAACCTCAGACAAGGTGTTCCATTTCTCTCTCAAGTTCCATCAGTAGTCCTCACTATGGATGCTTCTCTCGTAGGCTGGGGAGCCCACTTAGGAGCCCTCACTGCTCAGAAGGTTTGGTCTCCACAAGAGTCTCTCCTTCATATCAATCTGCTGGAACTCAGGGTAGTTTTTCTGGCCCTTCAGGTCTTCTCGTAATCACTCGGGGGCAAGGTGGTGCAGGTCAGGACAGACACCACCACCACAATGTGTTACATCAACAAGCAGGGAGGCACTTGGTCCACGGCCTTATGCACAGAGGCCGTGAAACTGTGATCTCTAGCCTATTCCCTTCAGACTTCCCTGATAGGAATTTGTCTCCCAGGAAAGGACAATGTACTGGTAGATGCTCTGAGCAGAATCTCCCAGGGACACCACAAATGGTCCCTGGACCCTCACATTCTACAGGTCATCTTCACCAGATGGGGCGCTCCTGAGATAGATCTCTTTGCAGCCCCGGACAATCACCAACTTCCTCTGTTTTGTTGCAGGCCTCCAGTCCTGGGGACTGTTCCTCTGGATGCTGTCATTCTGGATTGGAAGCGCAGGTTTCTCTATGCCTTCCCTCTGTTGTTCAGAGTCCTGATCAAAATCAGATCTCAACCCTGCACAGTGATACTGGTGGCTTCAGATTGGGCCAGACAGCCTTGGTATCCTCTACTGCTGTCTCTGGCAGTGTCACGCCCCTGTTTCTTCCCAAGAGATACAATCTCCTAACCTCCTCTCAGGGGAGGATCTGGTACCCCAATCTCCGGTCTCTCAACCTCAAGGCCTGGCTCTTGAAGAGTTAGAATATGCAGGCCTGCATCTTTCTCAGGGAGTTCTGGATATTTTGAAGGTTTCTAGGAAACCTTCCACTAGAAAAACCTTACAATTCCAAATGGAAAAGATTCAGCATTTGGTGTTCTAGAAGGGCATTTTGCCTGATTCTGCGAACTTTCCTACAGCCTTAGATTATCTGGTTCACCTTAACGGTCTAAGCCTTAGGCCTACAACTCTGAAGGTCCACCTAGCAGCTGTCTCTGCTTTCCTTTCATCAGGGAAGGGCTCTTCTTGGCATCTCATCCTGTTTTCAGTAAGTTCTTCAAGGGTCTGGTTCACATTAACCCTCCCTTTCGAGAGCTTACTCTGGCTTGTGACCTTAATTTCTACATTGCTCAGCTTAGGCAGCCACACTTTGAACCTTTAGCTTCAGCCGAGCTTAAGTACTTGACCTGGAAAACTGTGTTCCTGGTAGCTATTACTTCTGTCAGGTGGATTAGTGAATTATAGGCCCTGTCAGTTGAAAGTGACTTCATTTCCTTCCATAGGGATAAAGTGGTCCTACTGTAAGAACCAATAGGAGGTTCTTATCAAAAGTGGTGTCAGACTTTCATCTGAACCAGTCTGTGTCTCTGTCTGTGTTTTTCACTGACCATTCTTCTTCAGAGGAAAGAAGGTTACACAGTTTGGATGTTAAAGGGGCTCTTAGCTACTACATAGAGCATACTAAGGCACACAGGTGAATGACTGTCCTCAATTGCTCCTCACTTATGGTGAAGTGAGGAAAGGTAAGCCTGCTACTAAAAGGACTATTGCCAGGGGGGTTGTCTCTTGTATACAATTCTGCTATGACAAATTGTGCAAAACACCCCCTCCAGGCCTGAGGGCTCACTCAACTAGGGGTACAGCTGCCACTCTGGCTGTGGCCAGAGATATACCCTTGCTAGAAATCTGTAAAGCAGTCACCTGGAAAACAGTCCATACATTCAACAAGCATTACTCTCTGGACATCCAGGCTAGGAGTGATGCTAGGTTCGACACAGCAGTACTGTAGATCCTGTTCCCAAAGTAGGTTCTGCATTCCCTCCTCCTGGGGGAACTGCTTGATAGCCTGCATAGTATCAGAATACAGGAAGACTTCATGTTGTTTGAAGAAAAAATTACTCACCATAGTTTCTTCTAATGGAGTCTTGCTGTATTCTGACCTCCCTCCGTGCCTCCCCTCTCAGAACCTAGTTTTTGGGAAGTGGGCTGGCAGGTACAGTGTTGCACCTCAGGGGTGTACCTTGTACCTTCCCGCTTAAGGATGGGGTAGTTGTTTTATTGTTACTATTATTATATCTAAATATTGTGTCTACCTTTTTTCTGGGGTTCTCGACTTGTCTTTTTTGACCCAAATTGTTGAATTTTGGCTATATATTAAACAATTTCCATAGTGTAGTATTCAGTTAGTTTGCTCATAAGAATCTGACTGTTACACTGGTAAGTACCAGAGACAGAGGTTTGAAAACCGATCTCAAGCTCAATGTTCTATGTTTCTGCATAGAGTTAACTCTTTCCTCTCTGGGGCAGTTCAAGTGCTGGGGCTAACTTCATATTATCAGAATACAGCAAGACTCCATTAGAAGACACAACATTACTATGGTGAGTAATTTTTTCTTTTTGTTCATCCTTTTTTACCTTGGATGCCAGTCTGCCTGCACGTCCATGCATCCTTCTCATCCAGCCACCGTCCAGTCTTCTCCCAGCCCCCAGTGGAACCCTCGCTGCCAATTACTCCTGCCACTTAACCCCCGTGGTGGGGTGGCAGAGAGTCCCCCTCACTCTCCAACCGAGAGCAGTCCCTGGGATGCTCTATCCCTCTCCTCCCCTGCCGACCCCCGGTAGCCCGAGTCCGTTCCCAAACCCAGTTCACCGGCGTGGAGCGAGGTGTGATGTCCAGCGCCTCAACCCTCAGCACCACCAGGCTGGCCAAAATAATTATATCCCTACTAAAATATACAGAACTAACATAACATTCCCACTACAATCTACCCCAAATACATACAACAATAAATACAGATAAAGTTCAGGCTCAGAATACAATGATGGCTAATGTTGTCCAAATTAATGTCTCATGCCAACATAGTAAGATGAAGTCCGCAACTTAATGTCTGAAGAGCCACACCATGCCACAAGTCTCTGAAAAAAGTTGTAGTTAGGAAGGAGGGCTCTCACCACCTCCTTACCATCAGGTTAAGCCAAGGGAAGCAACCCTCTCACAGCTGCATCCAGAGCTGATAATAATGATAGCTCCAGAAAAGAGGCCCTCTCTCTGCCTCTCCAAGTTGAACAAAAGTAGTAGAAATGATAGTCCACTCCAACAGAAGCACTTGGTAGCCCAACTAATAATCCACATCCTGCTGAAACATCTGAGCAGGGACAAATCTTCAGAGCAAGTACGCTCAAACGTCCACAGATAACCAGGTCCCAGCTCCACCCTGAGGTAGGTACCAGAGCATGGACTCGCTCTCCCCCACTTGCACTACTTGAAAAGGCTGAACTCTGCCAGGCAACCCCCCACAGCTCTAGGACATTCGGTAAATGCCCACCCTCTAATTTGCACTCCAGACCCCTCAGTGGAAAATGGCCAGCCTCCCCATACCCACCTCTATGTAAGCTATTTGGCTTGGACCCTCCTCCTCTCCTCAGATGCTTCCTCTCAGCCGATGATTTGCCAGAGTCAGGCCACCTCCAGCACATCAGGCCACAATCCAGACACCTGGCGGCAGTCAGACTTGCTCCACAGCAGCTGGAATCCAGACAATTGATGGCATTCAGGCTTACTCCACCACAACCGCACACATCTTCCAAGTACTCCTGGTAATCTTCTTCACCATACTCTGGGTAGTAGATGGCTAGAGAGAAATTCTTCAGTGCTAGACACCAGCACTGAAAAAATAGTCCGTTCCGACCGAGCGATAAAATAGTCAATTCCAACCGAGCAGTAGCGTTCTTGTAGCAGACAGATCGACGCTATCCGCTAAAATAAGGTGCAACTGAGCCACACATGAACTTCATACATACACCAGGACCAAAATAAATAAACAATGACAATGTAAATAAAGAAATAAATGATAACATAAATAACTTAATACAAAACAAAACACTGATAATGCAGGACTACACCAGTGACTGGCCCAGCGTGGCCACCAACATGCCTAATAACGATGATTGGGGACAGCCTTGCCTTGTGCCTCTCCCAATATCGAAGTAAGGGGAAGATCACACCAGTAGTTATTGCAGAGCTTGAATTTGTGTAAAGAAGTCTGAACAAATTGATGAGCTTCTCTGGACACTTAAACAAATGCAGTACCTTTATTATATGTGACTAGAGGATATGATCAAATGCTTTTTCAGTGTCTAAGGAGAGAAGTCCTTCAGGAACATTAGATTTATTTGCAGCTCCAATAATATGAAAATGTTTTCTGGTATTATTAGCAGCAAGTTGACCCTTTATGAAACCTGTCTGTTGGGGACCAATCTGGGTATGAAGAACCTTTTCCAATCTGCTCGATAATACTTTTGCTAGGATTTTGACATCCATATTGAAAAGAGAAATTGGTCCATAACTACTATAGTTTTGCAGGTCATTCCTGGACTTGTGAATTAAAGATATTAAACCCAGAGTCATCTCACCAGGTAAAGATCCTTTGAGTAGTGGTACATCATTAAACACTTGAGTATGGATATTTACTTGTTACTAAGTGTTTGGTAAAAATTAGAAGACTAGCCATCAGGGCCTGGAGATGATTTTTTTTTGCCTCAACAATCTCTATTACAGTTATGTCCTGGTTATGCTGTTCCTTTAGGTTCTGTGATACAGGTGCTGTGGGAATTTGTATATCTTTGTAAAATTCTGAACGTGTAGAGTTGGGTGTAATATTCTCTACATCATATACGTTTTTGTAAAACTTGAAACATTCTTCATTAATTTGCTTGGGGCCTGAGACAACTAAATTATTTTCAGCTCTTTTTATCACCAAAATATTTTAGGTGAACTCTTTTGCTTCAAACATGTGGCCAAAATCCTAGATGCCTTAGAATCAGAGTCCACATAATTAAGCTTAGCTTTCCTCGTGGGAAACTTTGCTTCACACCTGTATCGTTATAGTCCATCTTAAATTTGGACCACTAGTCCCAGACATCCCTTGAGTTATCAGTGAACAGCTTATTTTCAATATCACAAATTTTCTCTAATAAGTCGGTTTGTTTTTTAAGTTTCTGTTTTTTTATGGGCAGACACTACACTAGTCAGTAAACCCCTTAACCAACACTTTAAACACTCCCAGGTTTTACTACAGGAAGTATCATCTTGTTTGTTATCACTAAGAAACTGGACAATTGTTTTCTTAATTTTCAAGACTGATTCCTCATTATTTAATAAGGAGTTACTGATTCTCCATCTTTTAGTTCTCCCATTGTTTCTAATAGTACTGAAATTCAAAACCACTGGAGAATGATCAGAAATCACTTGACCTTAATATCTGTAAAGTTCACTCTGTCTAAAATCTTTAGGAACAAAGATGCGATCAAGTCTGGATCCCAACTGGTGACACTGGGACCAATAAGTATATTCTTCAAGTTAAGGATTCAGTATCCTCCAAATGTCAGCCAAGCTCAGGTTAGTAACTAGATCTCAGAGGTCTTTATCAGACTTAGAATGACCTGAAAGAAAGCTAGATCTATCAAGTAAAAGATCTAATACTGTGTTAGTATCCCTAGCTATAATAATGGTACTGTCCAGAAAACCATTGCCATTTGAATAAATAGCATTAAAGATGTCATGAGAAGGAGACGTAGGGCCATAAACATTTACAAACATAAAATATTTCCACCTAATTTGCCAGTGACCACTAAGGTCATCTGTTAAGTGACATAATTTAAAGTACATATTTCTCTTAAAGGAAAACTACACCCAAAACTTGAAAAAATATATGTTGTGCAGAGTGTTTTAATTTGTATGTGAAGTTCTAGTGTTTCCTTCCCTCTGACTGGTATTAGTTTTTCCTAAATTAGCCTGCTAGCTTTAGGGTGGTTTTATGACCCCTGGAGATCACCATATCAAATAGTTTTATTGCACTTCTTCATCCTACAGTGCACCTTGTTTCATGTGTTGGTGATGTAGAAGAGCCCATAAATCCAGCAGAAAGCATTGCGTTGCAATCAGTTCACAACAACAGAGATGGCTATATTTTAAAATCTGTAGAATTCAGCTTGGTGACCACCCTCATCCTAAAGGTTTTACTGTCCTGAAAAACTTTGCTGCTGGTAATTTTTGTGCAGCTTGTAAAGCTTCCAAGATATTCAGTTTGTTTGGTATGTGTGTGCTGAATGTTGGGTCTCTCTTACATCACAGTCACGTGAGACAAGATGCACTGTGGGAATCAGAAATACAATTACACTATCAGGTATGGAGAACCCCAGGGGGTTGTAAAACTAGCATAAAGCTAGCAGGCTAATTTGTGAAAAACTCCTAATACCAGTCAGAGGGAAGGAAACACTAGAACTTCACATACAAATTAAAACACTCTGCACAACATATATTTTTTCAGGTTTTGGGTGTAGTTTTCCTTTAAATAGAATTAACACACCAGCTTTCTTGGAACTGTTCCTGCTCCAAAAACTTGGCCTACCCATTCTCTAAACATGAGTAAGTAATGTTCTTTAGTTAAATAAGTTTCCTGCAAAAGTACTATAGTGGCGTTCATTTTTTTAAAGTGTCTTAAGACAGTGTGCTTTTTCAATTTATGGTTGAACCCCCTTACTTTCCAAGTAATTAATATTAAATCTTGTGGATTATCCATAAGTGAAGAAAAATGAATAACTTAATGAATATCCTAAATTCACTCTGCCTAAAAATAGTATAGCCCCCAGCCTTCCAAATTAATAGAGAGCTAGTGATAGTAATAAGAAAAATACGTGTAATGGAAAAGCAAGTAAACAAAATAGAGAATAAAAACAGAGAGAGACCCCATTTCCCAAACATATCTCATAGGTTTGACAAGTCTATGCCTGTTCCAAAGTAGCATGTTTAATTGTATCACAGGCTCAGTTAATAGTAATAGAAAGAAACTACCGAAACCCACACCCTTAGATATTCCACAACGGATATGTGAATACAGCAGATAATCAGAATGCTGTCACTCCCTGCCCCCAACCCTATCTAAACAATGCATAATCAGAGAACCAAAAAAAGTAATAACCTATCTGACTTTTACTATTTAAACATAAATATACATTGAAATCAATAACTATTAAGAAGGTGCATTAGTAAATAATATGTGAGAGGACAATTCAGCATCTGCCTAAACAAACACCTATTATCGCATATTTACAGGGACTTAAACATTAATTATTCTACTATAAAATTAGTTGAGTATAACAGCATTTGTAAATAAACAGACATTACCCAGAAAGCAAGGTATAAGTAATTAAATCCTATTTTTGTCTCTAGAGGGACAACCACAATAAGTAGATTTTTAAACTTCCAATCAGTCCAGAGATGTTGATCTGGAGAAAAGTTCAGTTTTCCTTCACTCTGTCCTATGATTTAAATGAAGTACACTCAATAAAACATGCAAACAAATTTTGCACTGCAAGAGAATGTCAATAAAAATTTATACCAGACTACATTTCCATGTGCAAGTTCCAACTGCATAATGCACAGATGCAAATGGAGGTGCCATGTTTTCCCACAATGTCACTTGCAGGAAAAGATTAAAGTTAACAGCTTGGGAAAATTGTAAGTCTCATGAAAGGACATTTAGTTGACTGACAAAGTCCCATGCAGTCACGAGCTGAAATTAAAAACGGCATCAACCAGTGAGTGGGGAAAAAAAAATTGCTGAAACTGCAAATTTATGGAAAGATGAACATTTAGCAGAACAGTAGAACATGTTTACTGGTTGATTAGATCAATAACGTTTAAACAGTTCAGCTGAGTACTACCCTGAGTCAAACCTCATACAGTCAAGAAAGTAGTATGGTGATGCCCTTTCTGCTAATTTACTGAATAAACACATGACCCCCCCCCCAAATCCCTTTGATAGCCCATCTTTATCACAGTCTTTTACACACATAAATCCTTTGTCTGCTTGAGCTTTAGTCATAATAGTAATTAATTTTAAACTGTGTCTGGGGCTGCTCATACTGAAGCACACTGTCCCTGAGTCAAGAGAGTGAACCCAAAACAATAACATTGAGAAGGTATATTATTCTCAGCTAAGGTGCCCCATAAGCTGGTGACAGTACCAGGAAATTAAAAATCACCTCCACAGCCACGGGACTACATGGAAAACCCCTGGAACCCCTCCTGCAACCCAGGAACCAGTGACTAGATCATGGTGCCAAAACGATATTAAAGCTGCAGCGCTAATTAATGAGATAAAATATTGAAAAGCCATATTATCAGAGGCTGGGGCTAGATATGGGGAAATTCAGGACTTAGTAATTGCTGAAACTAATGGTGCAAACTAATGAAATTTAAAGACTGAATTTCAGTTTAGGCTTGGGGGAGAAATACGGCAATTCACCTACTTAACACTTAGTACCTAACATCTTAAGCATCCTGTGTGTAAAAAAAATAAATAAATAAATATGAATACCTACAGTACATCTTTATTTTAAATGTTAAAACTGTAAGAATGCTTCAAAAAAAAACTTTAAAATTGAGGCAAAAATACAGTTACAAAAAATCATTAAGCATACAGCTTGGTTTTAGTTTAAAGCTATTGCTTTACAACAATACCGTGAGATGATAAGTTCAGGACTGGAAGTCAAAGGAACTAAAGAGGACAGGAAGGTCCTTTTGTAAACCTTGTTTGGCTGCTTCAAAACCGTTGTATTCTTTAATTGCTTTTGATGACCAAATTCTTAGTTTTGCGGGAAAAAGCAAACCATATTTCAAGCCTATCTCTCTAAGTAATTTCTTGTTAGAGAAGAAGGTGTCTCTTGTTTTTATCTATTTATTTATTAGATCATCAGTTTACAGACCTTTGAGTCATAGACTCATTTACAAAGGCACCCTGTCAGGAGAGCAATACATCACAGCAAACAAAACAGTACAGTACATAACACTTAGATTAAAAAAGCCACCGGTGTTACAGGCATTCACTGGTGGTACACGCTTGGTAATAGATAGATCACAGTAGTCATAATATAGGTACACGAGTACCACGTCAGGTAGCAGCCAGGGATATTTTATTACATTAGTCATCAGATGTTGCATGAGACCCCAGGTATATACAGCAAAAGTAGACAGGGCAGACCCAGCCTAGGGGTGAAGGTAAGGGGCAGGTGAGGGATTATGTGCAGTTGTAGCAGTGAGTGCTTGTCAGATGGCTTCTGAGGGAGACCTTGAAAGGATCAAGCGTAGTGGGGTCGGCTTTATTGGCTGGGAGGGAATTGAACCAGGAGGGAGCCCAATAGCAAAAGGATCTCTGGGCCATAGAGGTTCTTACCCTGGGGACAATAAGGGAGGTTTTTTTACAGTGCTGCGGGTGGAGACTGAGGGGGAAGCACGCTGCAGGAGGGAGGTGGTGACCCCAGGGGGAGAGAACCCTAGCAGGGTCTTTTTTACAAGAAGGCAGGTTTGGAAGCGGAGTCTTTCTTCAAGGTTGAGCAAGTTGGTGGTGGAGTACAGCAGGCAGGTATGGGTGCGCCTAGGGGCTCCCAGCATTAACCTGCAGGCCTTGTTTATAGAGAGCTGGGTTCTTGCAGGCACAGTGTTGTCAGCTGCAGCATAGATAGGCAGCCCATAGTCAATTAGTGACAGGACAGAGGAGGTGACTGCCAATCTAAGGGCTTGTGGTAGGCAGTCCCTATGGCAGTATAACAGTCCAATCCTGACATTGGTGGCAGCAGAAAGGGCATTGATATGGGAATGGAAGGAGAATGCTGAATCAAAGGTAATGCCCAGATACTTGTAGGAGGAAACCTGCTCAATGTGATTTAATGTGCTAGGCAGTATCACGAGAAGGGCACCACTGGCTTTGCTTTGGTGATGCAAGAAGAGCATAGCTTTGTTTTTGTTTTTTAGGTTCAGGACTAGCCTTCATGATGTGAACCAATGCTCAGCTCTATCAAAATGTGTTGGAGGGTGGCCTGGAGTGTGTTGGGGTTGGGGTCAGTGGCGAAGAGCACAGCATCATCCATGTAGAGGAGGCTCTTACTTGGGCAGGCCAAGGGGAGGGAGTTGAGGTAGAGACTGAAGAGGAGAGGGCCTAAAATGGAGCCCTGGGGAACCCCAGAGTGGACAGATCATGTGTCAGATAGGGTGCTATTGATTTTTATACACTGAGTTCTGGCAGAGAGGTAGCTGGTGAACCATGCAGTGGGGCTGGGGGAGAAACCAAGGCATCTGAGGGAGTCAGGCAGGACAGGATGGCAAACCGTGTCAAAGGCCTTGGAGAGGTCAATGAACACGACACTGGCAGGACTTCCAGCATCAAGAGCAGAGTGCAGGAAGTTGGAGAATTCAAGTAGCGCGGTTGTGGTGCTGTGGCCAGCATGAAAACCATGCTGTTTAGGGCACAGAATATTGTGCATGGCCAGGTATTTGGCAAGCTGGTTGGCAACTACTTTTTCAAGGGCCTTAGAGAGTGGGGGGAGGATGGAGATAGGTCGATAATTACCTGGTGTCGCTCGATCACTGCTCTTTAGGATGGGAGTGATGATGGCAGTTTTCTATGTGCTGGGGAACTGCCCCAGGCACAGAGAGCAGTTGAGCAGCTCGGTAAGTGGGACCAGGATAGCATCCAACGTCAGACGCAGTAGCCTAGTGTCCAGTAGGTCGGTGCCAGGGTTGTTACTACTAATGGCTTTTTGCAGAAGGGGTCTAGCCTCCAACGGGGAGATAGTATGTAGGTAGAAAGGAGGTCTCTGAAGAGTGGGCAGGGGTGCCACTTGGATGGAATCAAAGAAGTTACTGGGCAGGACTGAACTCAGGTCTGAGAAAGTGTGGTTTAGGCAGTTTGCAATGCCAAGGGGGTCAGAGCAGACAGTTCCATTAAAGGAGAATTGAGAGGTGGGTGGGGAGCGGGATTTGCCATTCAACTTCTTTACATTATTCCAAAAGTTTCTAGCCTACCCCCAGGAGGAGACGAGAGCGGATTAGTAGTACTGGGCTTTGGCCTGTCGAATGGCCCAAGTACACTTATTGTGCTCAGCGCTGTATGCTTGCCTATCAGCTGGCTTACCAGATTCCATGGCAATATGCCATAGGTTGTCTCTCATTTTAAGTTTGTGAAGGAGGGAGGGGGTAACCCAGGGCATGTTTTGCTTTTTGGTGCGATTCCTAGCAAAGGGGGCATAGAGGTCACAGGCAGTGTTAAAAGTGCGAGTGAAAAAATCCAATGCCTCATCTATGGATGGTGCAAGCCTGATTGGGGACCAATCCAGTTATGAGAGGTACAGTTTAAGGTGACGCAGGCTACCTGGGAGTAAGCGATGTCGCTGGGTAGTTTGTGGTGCAGGTTTGCTGTTGGCAGTGGACCAAGAGAATACGACCGGGGAGTGGTCACTAAGTGAGTTGGGAAGTACACAGATATCAAGCACCCTCTGGGGGTGGTTGGTAATGGTGATATCCAGGAGGGTGCTGGAGCCAGTAGAGGGGCTGAATCTAGTTGGGGTGATGACAAGCTGGGACATGTCAAGGGCGGCAAAGATATCTCTGGTTTGGGAGGTCATGGCAGAGAGCCAATTGATATTCAGGTCACCAACAATTACCTGGGACATTTTGGGCGGTAGGCCAGAGAGATAGTCAGCAAGTGCCTGAATGGCGAGGTCTTGCGTTCTGGGGGGAATATAGGCAACGGTGAGAAAGAGTGTGCCCTTACTAGGGTAGGGGGAGATTTTTAGTGTGAGGGCTTGCGCCCCGTTATCAAGCTTGGGTGGTGGAAGTGCATGTCCAAGGAGGGAGTCACGCATATAGACAGCACAACCACCTCCATGTTTACCCACCCGATCTTCCCTGAAAAGGGTGTAACCAGGGAGGGAGATGAAGGAGTCAGGGGTGGATTTGGATAACCAGGTTTTGACAAGTGCGACAATGTCCGGTTGGTGCTGAGTAACCCAGCATTGGAATGCAGCAGCTTCTTAAGGAGGCTGCAAATATTCATAGAAGCTATGCGGAGTCCTTGAGCCTGGGCAGGCTTGTTCATAAGGTTGGGCACGGGGCCAGGGTTTGGATGAATGTTACCTGATAGAAACAACAGGAGGGTGATTAGGCGCACCAAAGCATGGCAGTGATGGTGGCATCTCCCCTTGCGACTGAACACGGGGCCGGGTGCTGGGGTGCAAAGGGTGGGTAGAGTGCGAAGGGTGGGAAAGGCATTGAGGAGAAGAGACCAAGGTATGAGTGAGAAGTAAGAGGTAGCAGGAGTGGAAGTGTGGGGGGTACCGAGGGAAGTGATCGGCGTTGGGGGCTGGTAGAGGTGTTGCAGATAAGAGGGAGTACTATCGTGAGCGGTGATGGTCCTAAATAAGGTGGGGCTGGTGTAGGAAGTAGAAGGAGGACCATAGTCAGTGTCAATACACTTGATCCCAGATGCATTGAGGACGGTAGTTATTTGAGCACGAGAGAGGATCACCCTTTAAGAAGTTACAGAAAGGAGAGCCCCTTAAGGACTTGCTGTACCTGACTAGTATGAGGCCTCAGGGGGCAGGGATCACTGAGGAAGTGTACCTAATAATGAAGGAAGGAGGGAGGAGGAGAAGGGGGTGGGCGAAAAAATTGTCCAGAGAGCAGCACAGCAAGGCAGTGGCTGAGCTGTGTTTTGAAAAAGGTGACTTGTATGCTTTCTTTCTCAATGGGGATCTGCAGCATCCAATTGGGAAGCAGCCACAGTCCCCAGGAGTCAGTCCAATTACGGGGCTTGAAGCCTGAAACCTCCGAGCTAGGAGCTGACCAAATGTACCTGCTTTCCTTGGTCAGGGGGTGGCGGGCTGGATACAGAGGTCCGACCGCCAGCAGGTAGCAGCGCCAGGGCCACTCGGCTGGAGTGGGGAGCCTGGTTTGAGCTTATGGCTAAAATAGATCAGAAAAAAAGGTGGGCCGTTAGTGAAAAAGTCAAGACAAAAGTCAAGTAAATTGGTGGGAGGACCCTGGGCAATTTAGTGCTCAGGGCAGAAGTAGGTACAAATAGTAGGAGAGAAAAGTTTCCTGCAGAGAGGTCTGGTCAAAGGTGCCAGGTGGGAATTCAGCAAAACAAAAGGCTGATTCAGGAGGTTAGGGGGCAAGTCATTAAAAATGTTAAGTCTGCAACCCTCAAAGAAAATATTGGTATTGTCACAAAGAGTTCTTTGTACACATACTTTATGCTGGGTAATTGAGACGTTTCAGCACAAATGATCTGTCTTTCATTCGATTTTGGTTTAGGTTTCAGGTAACGGTGAGCCCTTTCTATTGCATATGTTTTAGTGTCTGGAGGTGGGCCAGCAATATGGATAAGTAACAGATTAGCAAATTCAGTTGG
This sequence comes from Neoceratodus forsteri, assembly GCA_016271365.2. Lineage (NCBI taxonomy): Eukaryota > Metazoa > Chordata > Ceratodontiformes > Ceratodontidae > Neoceratodus > Neoceratodus forsteri. The sequence continues at coordinate 233,638,030 of CM057458.1, forward strand.
ATCTTAACCCTCAAGTCCCTCACAAAGATCAAAAATTCTTATTCCTGTTCTCCAGATCTTCCAACTTTGCCTCCAGTTTGGTAATTCTTTTATTATTGATTTTTTGTTCCTTCCCTGAAACATCTGAACTGCTGACTCTGACCTCAGCATCACCTATTCTCTGTTTATGTTGCACCAGCTCCTGTCTCATTTCTTTAAACCCTTCTGCCATATCATTTAAAGTTAATTTCCTGCTGGCAGTTTCTGATATTGTCAGTGTACCACAGTCAGGGGGTGTAGGTGGAGACAATTATTTGGGCTCGGATTGCCCTTGATTATCGGACCCACTGTCAGACAAGGATAATGGTTGCCCCTTATTGGGTTAATTTCTTGTGGCACCTCTACCAGATTTTCTTCCATAATTAATTACAAAATTAGTCAGTAGATCAGGACAAAGAAGAGTAAAAGAATAAAGTCTCTTTTTTTTTTTAACTTCCCTTCAGTTCTTCTGTAAGTGCCACTGATCAGCTGAGCGATCTGAGCGGTCAGTGGACAATTCTATTTGACAGAATGGCAATGGCAGAAACCGACTGTCAGGATTTAAACTTTCAGTGCTTGAGAAACGTGAAGTAATTTTAGAATAATAGTCTGAGGAAGGAGGTAAACCAACACAAGGAAAATACAATTTCACTGGCTTCATTTCAGAAACAGGGAGGAGGTGCTGGCACAAAGTGCACATGAACACATCCATCCTCTGCGCTGCCATTTGATCGAACCCCATAGAGTCATGTTTCATGCAAGGAACTGTTCTTCTCAAAGATGAACACAAGCATGCAGTGGATTTTTTTCACAGAAAGGGTGGTGGCTAAGTGATAAGACTACAAGAACAAGTGGTATCAGCCAAAACAGTGGGGGGATTCAAAAAAGGCTGGGACATGCTCAAAACCATAGTAAGGAAGAAGGATGGCCACTAGTGTTAACACAGAGTTGATAGGGTGGGTAGACTGGGTGGGCCTTTTGGCCTTTTTTTTCTGCTATCACATTCTCTATTTCTGAACCTGCTGAATCCGAAAACCTAGTATGTGCTGTTCATGTCCTGATCAAGTGTTGGCAGTGCGTCATGGGTAAATACAGTCCATTTTGAGACATAGAGTAGATCCCACCACTACTGTGATTGAATCAGCAGTGGCTGGGCATTATCATGCTAATTATGTGACTTCCATGGAAGTGTTAATGGTTAAATAATACTTACAGCAATGTTCCGTATAAATCATTAACCCTTCTGTGGAAGCCATACAACAAACGTAATCATGCCCAGCCACTGCTGTTTTATTCACAGCAGTGGTAGTATCTGTGTCACAAAATTGGTTGCATTACCCATGAAGTATTGTGCACGTTTGACTGTGACCTATGCAGCAATAAAATTTCCAGTTCAGCAGTTCCAGTCGGCAGGAGACTTAAGATTAACAAGAATGGCACAAAAGTATCTTTACTGCAGCCTTGGACTCTGGCAGCAGTCTTTAAAGGTATGTAAGAACCAGAGCTGACTGCTCCAAACCATTACGGGTCCCTCTTAATGTTGTTCCTTGCAGTGTGGAATGGCCATTCCACACATACATACATACATACGTGCGTGTGCGTGTGTGTGATATCCTGTGCTCTCTGCAGCAGTGGTGCTAACTGTACTGCCATATAGATGGACTATTAAAACAAATTCCTTACATTAGTTTATTCACAAATTCAAACAACCCTTTGATCACCCTTAATTCAAGATGGCCACCATAGAGGAAATAAATAACGCCTTTTTTTGTGTGAGACACAGTAGAATCATAATTATTTAGTAACTTCAGCTAATGTGTTCTTAAAATGTTGTTACAGATCAGCCATTTCATGTGAACTCCACGGTGGATTACATTCTCTTTAGGAAAACGACCAGCCACATATGGGGCAGTTTCAGTTATTTGAAACAATGTATTTGATTTTTTTTTTCAGAACTTTTTCTCCTTTTCCTGGCTGAATGCCACCTGCTCTGGCCTAATCCAGTGACCTCCCAACTTCAGCACTCCCCTACCTATCCCTAAGAGTCCCCTCACAAATAGGCCCCCATAGCTGGGCCGGCTAAGGGGCATCCTTCCCCTCTGTATAGGATCAGGTGTGTGGAGTGCAAGAGTGCATGTGCTGTAATCCTGGCAGCAGCCATTTTTGTTCTGGATTGCTCCTGACCCTATCATCACTCTGACAGCTCTGTCCATTGATTCGGGTCCAGGCATACTCCTGTGGTGAAGTACAGGTTAAGCAACCTGCAGTTAGCCTCCAAAGTACAGTGGGACCGGTGAGCAGTGCATCAGAGTGCTTTTTTTTTCTTTTAATTTTTGGTTGGAAAGGCACACTGAGCTTGTTTTCAGGTACATCCCGGTAGTACAGGGAGGTTCAGTAGCTTGCTCAGGGTCACACAGTATGCAAATGACAACTGCAGGTTTACACCTTGGTCTGGTGGGGTCACCAGATTCACACTCTGTTCTGGGCACCATACAAGGAAACCCAAAACAATTGAAAACAAAATCTATAAATGGTATGAAGGAGTTAAAATATGAGGGGAGACTAGAAAGAACCAAATAATGTAATTACATGCAAGAGATATAAGAGGAGATCCGTTATGTATGATATGACATAAACTATCCTGAACTGATGTCAGCACTGGACACCTACTTTAAACCAGACCACATGGGTACCCAAGATAACCCTCTCCAAATACAGAAAAACTAAAAGCAAAAGAACATTTTTCTTCACACAGAGGGTGGTACCGAGTGTAGCAGTAAGCAAAAATAAAACCATGGAAAAATGGTATATCTGTGTGGCATCTAGAAAAATTGTGAGCTACTTTCACAGAAATAGTTGGGGGAGCAGTTTGCATGGGCTGCTTGCCTTTATCTGCATCACAAACCATAGTATAGTACAAAGCATGGTACCTGTCACTGTGGACATAGGACAGTTTCTCATGCCAGGCAGAGGAAATTCCTAACAAGTTTTCCTTCACTATCTTTGGTGGGAGAAAAGTGCTTGTGATGGGGTTGTCTATTTAGACTGCTGCTCTTTTCCAGGGGAGTGAAAAGTGAATAGACAAAGCAAGCATTTCTCAGCTTGCCAAATGGATAGCGAAATCACTGGTTGTGGAGTTCTGGTTAAAGAATTCTGACTGTTTCATAGTCATATTGACATTTTAAAAAAAAAATATTGACCCAGGTTATTTCCATGATACAATGAGATTTTAAGACTTATAAGTGAACCCTGGTCTGCTGGGTGAATTAGTGATGCGCTGCTCACTTTCTGGGCCAGCCAGGCACAAACATGTCATAGTAGGGCAGTCAGGTCTGAAGCACTTGAACTCTAATGAAAAATCAAGTTGGCTCAGGAATGCTGACAGAAGAATTTATTATATTTAGAGAACTAAGTGCAAATCACCAGCATGACACACACCCACCCACAATTATAAAATAGGTGAAAAATTTTCTGAACACTGATTGTCTGAAAGCCATTTTCAGGCATGTCCTTACAGCAACATAATTTGCCAACCAGCACTAATTGTACCAGGGTAGCTGTATAACACTGGCATATCACTCTGCCACCCTGCCAAAAATTCATGCCAGCTGAATGTAATAAGTTGAGTGGTCACCTCAGAAGCCAAACCTGAAACAAGCTGCAACTCTGAGACCACGCTGGATAACAGTCTCTCCCCCAACACCAATAGAAAACTTCCCAGAGAAAGAAGCTGACTGTGGTCTGGAACTGCAAGTCATTCCCTCAGGTCACCCACCTCCCATTTGCCAATCCGTCCATGATGATTCCCGGCAAGAGAGAGCAGCAGCCCGATCTATGTCCTGCAACAAAAAGCCAGAATGGCTGTTTCAGAAGGACAGAGAATGTGACGCAGCTCCTAGCAACACAAAGCCTAAATGGACAATACTGCAAAATGTGAGCCTCTTACTACGGTAGCTCTTAAGGGACATGTTTGTTCCCAAACCACCTGTACTGCTGTTCAAAAGCCCAAGGTGATTCACGTTAAACATTTTCCTGAACTCTTGCTCCCACAGCACACAAACTAAATTTTCAATACAGCTGTGTATCCAGTCGGATTGAGAATGTCAGCCCTGCCCCCCCAACAGTGTCCCTGCAGTAATTTCTCCTACCTTGCTTACTTACTATTTTCCATCACTCTATAGAACATCAATTTAAAAGAAAAAAAAAACTATTACTAAAAACAAAAATACCATGTCTGTCGTGTTGTCCATGGTGGTGGTGGAGGGGCATGCCACTATCATCACAAAACACTGTCACACTCAATCAACTTGGCCACTAAAAGGGACACTTTTTTACAATTTAAAATATTACAATTTTTAATTTTTATATTTTTGACATTTTTTGTGGGTTTTTGTTTTGTTAATAATTAGTTTGGGGGGGCCCATTTTATAAGCGCAATAAGACACTCCAAGATGTGGGTTGCTATGGCCTGATAAAAGCACTTCCCAGGTGCTAAAGGCACTCAGTGCAAGTGCCTCATGCCCCATAATGCACCTGGGGCATGCTCTTTCAGGTCATAACTTACATCTCATCTTGTCTTATTGCTTGCATAAATCCACAAGTGGACAGCCGACCAGAGTTCAAGTACCAAAAGCTGCTGTTGCCTGTACCCTGGGGCTTCAACTTGTAAGCCTCCCTCAGGATCAAGCTGGTGATTTGCACTTAGTACTCTAGATATAATAAACTCTGTCAGCATTTTCTGAGCCAACTTGCTGTTTGATTGGAGAATGAGTGCTTCAGACCTCTCTGCCCTGTTAACATTATGCACTGCTGATATCGCAACATCTCTTTCAAACCCTGGGAATCCCTCACTTAAGTGAAACAAGTGCAGCCATTCCCCTAGAATGAGCAGTATTGTGGGCTGGGGTGTGAAGGAATACACAGACAACAGGCAATGCAGTACAACACACTATGCAAGTGTGATTTTTATTATTAAAAAAAGATAATGAAATCAAAGACTGTTCAAATACAGAAAATAAAATGCAAAACAAGCACAGCCTAGGGATAACATGGAGCTATCTCCCTAATACCTCTGTGCCCAACCTCCACTTCAGTAGGTCTAACCTGGGTGATCCTCTCAGGTTCACTCCCAAACTGAATCTGAAGTCTGAGTTCTGAGGTCAGGCTTTTGTAGCCCGGAAACTCCTCCCTAGAACCCAAGATCCACCTTTTCAGCTTTTAATTATTACTTTCTTCCTTTAAGAGGCAGTTTTCATACATACATACATATACAGAAACAATAATGACAATGACAAATAATCAGTGTTTTTCAAACAGTGATATAAAGTCAGTGTTGTATACATCTAAAATTCTTCTGGAATATCAACGAGCTTCATTATCAGGAAAATCTTGCCCCTTTTTCCTATGATGGATAGCTGTCAACCAGATAAAAGGAAGCATAGTGGAGCTGTTGACCCCCTATACGAGCCTGCACCACACTAGAAGAAGAACACTGATTGCAAATGTGGAAACAAGAGCAGAAGGCAAGAGACTCTGTGTTCAGAAACCGAGAACACAGAACTAGAGCCAGGTATGAAGTTTTCTGTCTCAACTTCTCTGCTATTATGCTTTCCACCAAGTTATAGGAGTTTTCCACTGTCTGGACTGTAAGGGTTTCTATACCCTCAATTGCATCACACCCATCCTGGCTGGCGGTCTTTCAAATCATAAGAAAAAGGACTGCAATAACCCATAGCAGTAATTAAGAAGTACTTATTTACTTTAAACTCTATTTGTACAGCCACCTTATGCGGTATTTATCAAAATAGAAAACAGTACCAGAATTAAGCTGGTCTTCGGGTGTGGTTTGTCTCTCTCGGTCAGCTTTACCATTCGAGAGGGAGCGAGTTGCCTCCTGCACTTTGCGGTCATTTCTTTACGGAGAGCTGCACCAAGCAGCGAAATCCCACTACATAGTACAGTGACTATGCGGTACTCCCAGCTTGGGGAATAGCTGACTCACTGGAACAACCAGCATGGCATATTTCCTGGGCATGATACCTGTGTAAACTGGGGGTTAACCAAACTTTACACATAATATTACGGTTCATACATTTGTCTGGAAAATGCCATGATACCAAATTTAATACAGTATTTATTTTGCATTGAAGCACAAACCATAGTGACAGCATTAAAGACAGCAGGTATGAGGTCTGGTTCCTAACAGGGTGTGGTCTTTAAAACAATGGGGTGTTTTGAATCAGAAATGGAGAACATTACAGTAGGTGACCATGCTACTGTAATAGAAAAGAGAGGGATAGCAAAAAGGAAGAAAAGTTTGAGTGCTGTTGCAATAGACTTTTAGGGAGAAGAATTAAACCCACTCACACACACACACACACCATGAGGAAAGGGTACCTCTACCACATACCTCCCAGCTTAAGTGAAAACCAGTCCTGAAGTTACTGGTTTTCAACCACATTCCCTCTACCACCACACCCAGTAGGGAATGGGATGGAGCTTCCACCCACTCTCTCAGAAGCTCCTCCCCAGGCCACCCTAAAAGACAAACAAAAAAAACAACAGTCATACTATTATTCATACAATACATTTTGCCCTGGGGTACTTGGGTACTATTTAATACCTAACATTATCAATAATGGGAACCTATATGGGGACTATCCACCCCATATCTGGACAGATAGTCGGCATTCTTATGTTGACTTCCAGGCCGATGCTTGATTTCAAACTTATAAGGCTGTAGTGCCAGATACCAGTGAAGGATCTGAGCATTTTTGTCCTTCATCTAGTTGAGCCAGCATAATGGGTTGTGGTCAGTGACCCAGTGACCAACATAATCTTATTCCCCCACAAATAGAATTTTAAGGGCTCAATGGCCCATTTAACAGCCAGACATTCTTTCTCAATAGTCGCATATTTGCACTCCCTTGGATGTAATTTTCTGCTAATATAAATGATAGGATGTTCCTCCCTGCTGATAGCCTGGCTCAACACTGCCCCAAGCCCTGTTTCAGAGGCATCAGTGTGTACCTCAAATGGTTGGCTAAAGTCAGGGGACCTTAACACAGGTGATGCACGTAAGGCTACCTTGATAAAATGGAAGGTGTTGTCACAAGCAGGGGACCAGTGGACCTTATTGGGTAATTTCTTTTTTGTGAGGTCAGTCAAAGGAGTAGCAATAGTGGCAAACTCAGGGATGAATCTCCTGTAATATCCCGCTAGCCTTAAAAAAGATCTTACTTGCTTCTTGATTTCAGGGATAGGACCACACCCTGTTAGGAACCCTGTCAGTTTCAGGGATACTACAATTAGCAACAGCCTCAACCTTCAGGAGGCCGTATAGTGTAGTGCTTAATAGCACTAAGTTGCAAACCTGGAGACCTGGATTTGAATCCCATCAGCTTCCATTTGCATATTGTGTAACCCTGAGTAAGTCACTTAACTTCCTTGTGCTCCCAGGTCGCACCTGGAAACAAGCTCTGGCTTAGTGCATCTTTCCTGGTTAAACAATTTCCCCTTTCCCAGTCCCTTCCCCTTCTCAGTCTCAGGTGAACAACTCCATTACCCTATATAAAACCTAAGTATCTTGCTTCCCTAATAGCTAAAGTACATTTTGAGGGGTTGATAGTAAAACCAGCAGTTTGAATAGCTCGGATGACATTAGTTAGGTGGAGAAGATGGGATTTCCAATCTGGACTATACACAACCACGTCATCAAGGTACGCTGAACAATACCCTGAGTGTGATGTCAACAGCTGGTCCATATACTGCTGGAAGGTTGCAGGGGCACTGTGTAGACCAAAAGGCATATATACAAACTGGTAGAGACCATTTAGAGTACTGAAAGCATTTTTTCTTTAGACAGCTCCTCCAAAGGTATCTGCCAGTAACCTTTTGTAATGTCAAAAGTGGAACTAAATCTGGCTTGTCCAATGCATTCAATAATGTCATCAGCTCTGGGGACTGAGTAAGTATCAAACTGAGAAACCTGGTTTAACTTATGAAAATCCAGGCAGAGGTGAATCCCCCCTACTTTTTTTTTGCACTATCACAATGGGAGATGACCATGGACTGGTAGAGGGCCCAATGATGCATACTTGTCTCAGTTTGTCTATCTCCTGGTTGACATTGGTCCTAATTTTCTCTGGGAGTCTGTAAGCTCTTTGTCTGATGAGGGCAGAATTTGTTTTGATTTCATGTCTAACCCCAATAGCCTTTCCTGGTACACTAGTGAAAGTATCAGAAAATTACTGGATAAGTTGGAGTAGCTCAGTCCTTTCTTGATCTGACAGATTGGAGTTGATTTTAACATCATGTACACTCTCGGGGAACCTGTAACCATCTGTAGACTACCTCAAGCTCTGTGTCAGGGTTTTCAGGAAGTACATAAAGACAGGGCTTAGTCTCTGGTCTATCATTCAACTTTTTCAATAAGTTGGCATGATAAATCTTGGTAGAAACTTTCTTGTCAGTGGTCTCAATCTTAAATGTGACTGGGCCAGTCTGTTCCTTAATCACATAGGGTCCCTGCCACTCCATTAATAATTTATTCTCGGAAGGTGGCAGGAGTCCTAGAACTTTCTCCCCCTGTTGGAATGTCTTAGGTCTTGTTTCAAACAACACGAAGTCTTTCTGTATTCTGACTATATGCAGTTAGCCACAGCACTTGAACTGCTCCGGAGAGTAAAGGGTTAACTCTACGCCAAGACATAGAACGTTGAGCTCAAGCTTGGTTTTCAAACCTATGTCTGTGGTACTCAAAAGTGTAGCTGTCAGATTTCCTACTCCACCTAACTGTGAAGTCGCTCCAGAGATCCCTCCTGTGCTTCAGTTCGGTAATAGTTTGAATCGGTCCTTTTTTTCAACCGCAGTTCTTATTTTATCAGTTTTCTTACCTCTGTTTTGATAACAGTAAGTGGTAGTAGTTGGGTATTGGTATTTTTTGCTGAATTTGTTAGAAATTGTTTTGTCTTTGGTTCTTTTCTGGTCGGTCCGGTTCAGAACCAAAATCTATTGCTATTTGGGCTTTTCTGTATACATTATTGTGGTTTTGTGGTACTTATTGGTTCCTAAGAAAAATCTGGATTTTTGTGGGGATTTTATTAACCGACCAGTGACACGGTTGGAACTGATAAGTGTTAGATACCTGGCTTAATGCTGACAAGGGTGACTTTTTCCTGTATTTGGCATGTCTGAGAAACCCAAAAAGAAAACTGGCCCCACTGGGTTTCAGCACTATACCGAGTGTGGGGAGGCCTTTGCTAAGGCTGATCCCCATCTCATATGTATGTGTTGTTTGGGGTTTGACCACCTCAAGGAAGAATGCCAAAATTTGTAAAAACTTTCCCAAAGCCAGTCTTGAAAAATGTTTGAGTAGGCTGAAGGAAAGAAAGGCTGAGAAGTCTGCTGATCTGGATGGCCAGCCCAGTTTGGTTGTGACTGAACCGGAGGTGCCTACTGACCAGGGGCAATACCTCTTCGGGCAAAAGGAGAGGCAACTCTGTGGAGTCGGTTCTGTCAAAGAGCAAAAGAATATCAGCTGGTTCAGATCCAACACCCCATGTTCCAACCGCTGATGAAATAGCAAAAGCGATTACAACAGTGCAGTCTCTTTGCCCAGTTCTGACCGAACCAACATTGGTTCAAAGGCGATCAGTTCGGTCAGAAGTTGTTGCCTCAGATATTGATCCGGAGGCATACTATGAGGGCAATTGGGAGGAGGAAGAAGATTATGATGGAGAGTTTGAAGGCCTAGATGAGCAAGTAGAGCCTGACATCTCCCCAGACAGGCTTTCTGAATCCCCTTCCCACTTCTTGTTTTACAAGAAGGTGGCTGAGACTCTTCAGCTTCCTATGGAAGAGGCTGATCAGGATCAGGAGGAGCCTGATTATGTGGAAATGATGGATGTTCCAGAGTCAAAGGGAGTGTCTATCCCTTTGTGCAAATCCCTAGGGAAACGGACACAAAAAATCATGCAATTTCCCCTGTCCATTCCTCCTGGGGATAAAAGAATGGACAGGAGGTATGCCTTATCAGGTCCTGGCATGGAATTCCTTTCAGCACATTGCAGCCATGTTGGGGTAGTGCAGGCTGCAGCCTGTGACAAGGCTAATATTCCCCTGGCATCTCACCCCCGATAAGGGTTCCAGGAAAGTGGATGCCATGGCTAAGAAACAGTACCTGGCATCCTCTTTGGGGCTCAGGCAATCAAATTACATGGCATATACAGCCAGGTACCAGAAATCTATGTGGGATATGGTTCTGCAGCTGGCTAAGAATACCCCTCCCCAGCTAGCCAAGGAGCTGGAGCAGGTGGCTGTAGATGGTATACAGGCATCCAAAGTGCAATTTCATGCTGCTGTGGACTCGAATGATGTGCATTCTAGAGTCATGGCTACAACTATCTCCATGAGGAGTTGTGCTTGGCTTAGATGTACTAATCTTTCATAGGATACCCAGATTAAGGCCATGGATTTTCCTATAACTGGTAATTCTCTGTTTGGTGAGCAAACAGAGAACTACATGAAGAAGATGATGGATAAATACAGGACCACCTATAGGAGTGCTGCAGCCAAGAAAAAGCAGGCCACTCCTCAGATGTAGCAATTTAGGGCTGGCAGGGGCAATCTTTTTCACAGGCCTTTCTACCAAGCTCAGGCCTCCTCTTCTTCTTTCCAGCGGAGGGGGGTTCTTTAGGGGAAGAGGCAGGCGTGGGATGACCAGAACCCCATCATTCACCATCCACGCAGTCTAAGCCCCCTGCCAAACAAACACCCTGAGGCGTCGGTCAGGGTCGCCTCCCCAGTTCCAGTAGGGGGCAGGTTGGCTTGCCTGGGAGTCTATTACTTCAGACAAATGGGTCCTGGAAGTAGTGAGCCAGGGACTTCCTCTTAGTTTCAAAAGGTTCCCAAAAATGAGAGCAAGGTCCTTCAGTCCTCCCTCTTCCTTGGAGACAAAGGCCTTAGAGGCAGAAGTCTCCTCTCTTCTGCTTCCGCAAGCAGTAGTGATGGTACCTCATTGTCACAGGGGAAAAGGACTATATTCCAGATACTTCTTTACCCCAAAAAGACAGGGGAGTGGAGACCCATCCTAGATTTAAGGTACCTGAACAAACACCTAACAAAACCAAAATTCAAGTTGGTGACTCTGGGAGTAATTATTCCCTCTCTGAGACCAGGAGACTGGCTAGCCTCTCTGGATCTCAAGGATGCCTACTTCCACATACCTATCAGACATTCCCACAGAAAGTACCTCAGGTTCGAGTTGCCCTCAGGCCATTACCAATTCAGATCTATGCCTTTTGGCCTAACATCTGCTCCAAGGGTGTTCACCAAGTATCTTGCAGTAGTGGTGGCATTCCTCAGGAGACAGGGTATCCATCTGTTCCCATACCTGGACGACTAGCTCATTGTGGGTCAGTCCTCAGATCAAGTCAGGTCAGCCATAGAGGTCAATCAAAAACTTCTAGACTCCTTGGGTTTCATTCTGAAGCTAGAAAAGTCTGTTCTGGAACCAGCCCAACTCCTCACTTTCATGGGATGGAACTAGACACTATCCAGGCAAGAGCATTTCTCCCTCTCTCAGTGGTTCAGTCCCTTGTCACTCTGGTTTCCTCCTTTCGTCCTCTGGTTTCTCGTCCTGCCAGAAACTTTCTACAGTCACTGGATCACATGGCAGCATCCACAGCAGTGGTTCAGAGAACAAGGTTTCAGATGAGAGATATTCAGTTTCATCTCAGATCTTATTGGTCTCAGAAAAAAGACCCTCTCTCCAAATTGGTTCTGGTGTTTCAAACTCTAGTTCAGGCCCTCCAATGGTGGCTGGAGGAGTACAATCTTCGACAAGGTGTCCCTTTGATCAGTTAGGCTCCTTCAGTAATTCTCAACACAGTTGCCTCTTTACTGGGTTGGGGGGCTCATCTGAATCAGTTTACAGCTCAGGGAACTTGGTCTCACCAGGAGTCTCTTCTACACATAAACCTTCTCGAACTGAGAGCTATCTTTCTAGCACTTCAGACATTCTCAACTGCTGTTCAGGGGAAAGTGGTGCAGATCAGGACAGACAATACCACAACCATGTGGTACATAAACAAGCAGGAAGGCACTCTGTCCTCGGTCTTGTGCATAGAGGCCATGAAAATATGGTCTCTAGGTTATTCCCTTCAGGCTTTCCTGATGGCTGTGCATCTCCCAGGGAAGGACAATATTCTAGCAGATGATCTCAGCAGGATTTTTCAGGGTCACCATGAATGGACCCTGAACCCTCTAATTCTTCAGGTCATTTTCAAGAGGTGTGGCACTCCAGAGATAGATCTCTTTGCAGCCCTGGACAATCGCCAACTTTCTCTCTTTTGCTAAAGACCGCCTCTTCTGGGTCCTGCCCCTCAGGATATTTTTTTGTTGAATTGGACAAGCAGGTTTCTGTATGCATTCCTCTTTTTCCTCTGCTATTCAGGATCCTGATCAAGATCAGGTCTCAGCCCTGCAAGGTGATTCTAGTGGCTCCAGACTGGGCCAGACAGCCTTGGTACCCTCTTCTCTTGTCACTGTCAGTGACAATGTCTATGTGTCTTCCCAGACAGTTCAATCTCCTTACCTTCTCACAGGGGAGGATTCTTTACCCCAATCTTTAGACTCTTAGGCTCAAAGCCTGGCTCTTGAACAGCTAGAATATGCAAGCCTGCATCTTTCTCAATCAGTCTTGGACATTTTAAAGGTTAACAGGAAACCTGCTACTAGAAAGACTTACAACTCCAAATGGAAAAGATTTGGGTTTTGGTGTTCCCAGAAGCATGTCCATCCAGAGCTGGCTGATATTGCCACTGTATTGGACTATTTGGTGCATCCTAACAGTTTAGGCCTCTGGCCTACTACTCTCAAGGTACATTTGGCAGCTGTGTCTGCCTTCCTTTCTGCTGGTAAAGGCTCTTCCCCTAGCATTTCATCCAGTTTTTAAGAAAATTTTCAAGGGTCTGATACATGTTAATCCTCCCTTTTGGGAGCCTACCCTTCTTGGACCTGAATATCTGTATCACACAGCTTATGCAACCCCCTTTTGAACCTCTATCCTCAGCTGAGCTGAAGTACTTGACTTGGAAAACTGTATTCCTGGTAGCCATTACCTCTGCCAGGAGAATCAGTGAATTAAAGGCTCTATCAGTGGAATATGACTTCATTTCATTTCACAGGGATGAGGTGGTCCTTTGAACCAATGGAACGTTTTTTCCCAAGGTGGTATCAGAGTTTCATTTGAATCAGTCTGTGTCATTGCCAATATATTTCACTGACCATTCTTCCTCTAGGGAGAGAAGATTATCAAAGCTTGGGAAAGAGCCTCCCACAGGCCTGATGGCTCATTCTACCAGAGGTACAGCTGCTTTGGTTACAGCAGCTAGAGATATACCTTTAGTGGAAATCTGAAAAGCAGCGACCTGGAAAACTGCTTACACATTTACCAAGCATTACTCTTTGGACATTCAGTCAAGAAGTGATGCTAGGTTTGGTACAGTTGTGCTGCAGAGCTTGTTCCCAAAGTAGGTTCTGTGACTCCCTCCTCCAAGGGGGTACTGCTTGGTAGTCTGCATATAGTCAGAATATAGCAAGACTTCATGTTGTTTGAAGAAAAAATTACTTACTATACTAATGTTGTTTCTTCTAATGGAGTCTTGCTGTATTCTGACCTCCTTCCCTGCCTCCCCTCCTGGAACCTAATAGTTTTGGGATGTGGTTTGGCAGGCACAGTGCTGCACCCCAGAGGTGTACTTGGCATGCCTTTATCTTATTAAGGGTTTTTCTGGTTTTTATTATGAATATTTTGATTTGTTTCACTACCTACTTAGATTCTTTTTGGGGTTCTCAACTTGAGTCTTTTGACCCTAAAAATCTGTTTATAGGCTTTTGGCATAAAAAGTTTAGAAACAATTTCTAATTATTGAGTTAGTTAGTTTGGTGCTCATAAGAATCTGATGGTTACACTTCAGAGTACCACAAACAGAGGTTTGAAAACCAAGCTCGAACTAAACATTCTATGCCTTGGCATAGAGTTAACCCTTTACTCTTCGAAGCAGTTCAAGCACTGGAGCTAACTGCATATCATCAGAATACAGCAAGACTCCATTAGAAGAAACAACATTACTATGGCGAGTATTTTTTTCTTTCTGGTCATGCAGTATACTGCTTTCTGTCTTTCTTGGGCCTGTACACAATTCTGGTATGCTTGCTTGGTGTAGGTAACTAACCTTTTTCTTAAGTTTGTCATGTATTCTACAATGTTGGTATGTCTGACCATGGTGTCACCCTCCCAGGATTCCTTAACCACATCAAGCAGCCAATGTGGATTGCGGCCATATAATAAGGCAAATGGGGAGAATCCCGTGGAGGCTTGTGGAACCTCTCTATATGCAAATAGGAACAAAGGTAAATACAGGTCCCAATTCTTTCCTTCCTCATCCACAAACTTTCTGATCATGCGCTTCTCAAGGTCTGGTTGAAATGCTCGATGAGCCCATCAATTTGGGGGATGGTATGGGGAAGTTCTAATAGCTACAATTCCCAATAACCGATAGAGTTCCTTCAGTAAGGCGACATTAAAACTGGCACCTTGATTGGTTAGGATTTCTCTGGGAATTCCCGTGCGGCTAAAGAACTCCACCAGTTTTTCTGTGATTTTGGGGGCTGTCATAGTACGGAGGGGAAATGCCTCTGGATAGTTCATGGTGTAATCTCAGAGTACTAGTATGTATTTATTCCCCCTAGTCCTTTTGTCAAGAGGGCCTACCACATCCAAAGCTATCCTTTCAAATGGATTGGTGACCAGTGGTAAGGGCATGAGGGGTACTCTCTCTCTATTCCCAGTCTGGCTAATCATCTGGCATTCTGGAAAACTTTTACAGTAGTCTGCAATGTCTTCATGCAAATTAGACCAATAAAAACGCTGCAGTAATCTGGCAGTTGTTCTTTCCCTCCCAGCATGACCAGCACTGGGTAAATCATGTCCAATAAAAAGGAGATCTTTCCTATACTTTTCAGGAACCAATAGTTTTGCCACCTTTTTTGGATTGTAGGATTTGTGCACACCCTATACAAGATACCCCTGGAGTTACCTCTTTCTCCAGCTGCAAGAAAAAAGGGTTAAGAGAAGAATCAGATTTTTGTTAATTTGCAGTATCAGTCGGACTACAAGATGGCATTAAGTCTTTAGTCCCTTCTTTTTGGTTTTTCCACTCTCTTTTGGGGTTTTTCTTTTCTGAGTTTTTGTTACCTTTGCCGCCCCAGCAGTTCCATAAATGTCCTCCTCAAAAGGAAAAAGTGTGTCCAACTGTTCTTCCTTTCTCTTTTGAGCCCTGGTGGTCACTGCGATTATTTTTGTCTCGTAGGAGGCAACAAGGTTATTGAAATCTGGATAATCCTGTGCAGTGATAATAGGAACTGGTAACTTAGGTACCACCCCCCACAGTTATATTAATCCACTGTCCACTGATGCCCAGTTCTAACACAATGGTTGGATAGTGATGGATATCTCCATGGATACACATGACTCCAGTGGAAGCAGTAGTAGTAGGCACTGGAGGAATCAGGTCTGCTCGAATTAAACTGCCTGCTACCTGAGTCCACAAGTCTATCAGTTTTTCTCCCATTTAACTGGACCTCAATGTCAAAATGACCCAAGTTCATTGAAGCTAGGTATGCAGGATCTTTCTTCTTTTTGGGACAGTATCTAGCTATATAACCCAAGCCATGGCAATAATGACATTCAATATTAGGATCATTCACTCTAGTTTGTGCTTCCCTTCCATCCGCTTTTTGCTTTACTGTCCCTGACCCATGTGAAGGAAAAGTTGTGGGTCTTACCGGTTGTGTAGTGGTAGTGGAGGGAGCAGATGTGGAATTGTCTGTTCTTCCATAGCTCTTCCTCAATGGCTGCTAAAAAGTCTTCTGCAAGGGTATTTGCATTATCTGCACTCTCTGGATTGTGTTCACGGAGCCATAATTGGACTTCTGGGGGCATAATCTGTATAGATTGTTCCAATACTAGCTGCTCCATAATGTCCTTCACACTCTTCCCGTCTGGTTGTAGCCATTTGTGACATAAGTCATTTAAGCGGGTATAAGTCTCTCTGTGTGGAATATGAGATCGGTGTTTCAAGGAATGAAATCTTTGTGTATAGGTCTCGGTGTTGATATTGTACCTTTTGAGAATTTCTTTCTTGACAGCAATATAATCATTAGCTCTCTGACTGTCCATACTAGTACAGGCTAATTGAGCCTTCCCAGTTAAATGAGGAGCCAGTCTGACTATTCATTGTGCTTGGGCTACTCTCTCAATGGTAGTCAGGTATGATTCTGTGTCATTGTATGTACTCCCAACCTGATCATGAGGAAGTGGCCCAGACTGCCGCCTATGATAAGGCTGAAGTGCCTCTTTCCTCCTAGCCCCCTGAAAAAAGACTCCAGGAAACTGTAAAGCATGGGTAAAATGATTCACACATGAGATTCCCTTGCTTCTAAGGCAGGCAGCTTAACTTAGCATATACAACCTAGTACCAGAGGGCCTTTTGGAACTTCTTTCTGGAACTGAACAATAAAGCTACTGGAGAGTCGGTTCAGAATATGGCTGACACAGCAAGATCAGCCCCCATAGATGCCACAAAGTACCAGTTTCATATGGCAGTGGACACAAATGACACGCATCTAGGGTCATGGCCCATGCAGCGTCCCTAAGAAGGTTTGCCTGGCTTAGAACTACAAGCCTATACCAGGAAACTCAGACAAAAGTGATTGATTAGGGAAAGTCCCTGCTTGGTAACAAGACAGAGGTTTATGTGAAAAAGGTGGATTAGTACAAAGCCATCTACAAGAGCAATACTGAGAAAGAAAAGGCCTCCACTTCCCACAGGCCGTATGGAAGGGGGTTATAGGCATAGAAGATACTGCCCTTGTGATTATGCTTCCTGTGAGTATCCTCCACAAAGAGGCTATAGTAGAGGCAGGGGTAGAAGGGGCACTAAGCATGCTGCTACAACACCAGCACCCAAACCCCAAGCAAAACAAAACCCCTAACAAGTCTTCCCAGGTCACCCACCCATTGCCAATGGGAGGAAGATTGACTCACTACTTCCAGGAATGGATAAAAATTACCATAGTCAGGTGGGTCCTAAAAGTAGTCAGAGTTTGTCCCTTCAGTTCAGAAAATTCCCAAAACTACAGAACCCCAATTTTTTTCAGCCTCACACACCAGCAAAAAAAAAGAAAAAAAATCTGCTAGAGTTGGAGGTGAAGAAATTGTTGCATGTGAAAGCAACAGCAAAAGTATGCAAGGAACTTTACTTCAGATACTTCCTAACCCTCAGGAAAAATGTGGAGTGATGATGACCCATGTTAGACCTGCGATACCTGAACACACACTCAAAGAAAAACAAATTCAGGATGGTAACACTTGGCTCAGTGTTTCCTTCTATGCAAGTAGGAGACTGGCTGGGGTCACTGGATCTGAAAAGATGCCTACTTTCATGAACCAGTCAAGCCAAGTCTCAGGAAATACCTCAGGTGTGAAATAGCATGGCTTCACAACTGGACGGTCATGTCACACAAACATGATAGACTTCTTTAACTGGGTTATGAAAGCAGTGGTCCAATGTGAGGCATTAGATGTGGTATATTTGGATTTTAGCAAAGCCTTCAATTTCATCCCCCACAGTAGACTCAAAAACAAGTTAAAAGATACAGGGGTAGGAGAAGAAATTGTAAATTGGATAAGAAACTGGCTTCAGAGGAAAGCTCAGAAAGTAATGGTCAATGGAACCTTGTCCCAAGAAGGAAGAGTGACTAATGGAGTGCCACAGTGATCAGTACTGGGACCAGTCCTTTTTTAACATATTCACCAGTGACCTAGCTGAGGGTTTGGAGGGAAAAGTGTGCCTGTTTGCGGACAACACCAAGCTTTGCAACAAGGTAGACACACATGAAGGGGCCTCAGGGATGGAATCTGACCTAAGAAAGTTGGAGGATTGGTCAGCAACTGGGCAGTTGAAGTTCAATGCCAAGAAATGTAAGGTCTTGCACCTAGGGAAAAATAACCCGGGTAAGGTGTTCATATTAGGGGGCGAAAAACTATCTGTTACAAACCTAGAAATGGACCTTTGGGTCATGTGTCCAATTATCTAAAGGTGGGAAGATGGTGTGAAAAGGTGGCACAAAAAGCTAACAACATCCTCGAATGCATAGGCAAGGGCATCACAAGCAGAAAGTGCAAAGTGATAATCCCACTATACAGATCCTTAGTGAGGCCTCATCTGGAGTACTGTATCCAGTTCTGGAGACCTCATTTAAAAAAGGATATAGATCGGTTAGAGACAGTACAAAGAAGGGCAACAAAATGGTTCAGAACCTCCACCAGGAACCCTATGAGGTAAGACTTAGAAAATTAAATATGTACTCCCTGGAACAGAGAAGGGATAGGGGAGACATGATAGAAACATATAAATACCTTGCAAGAATTAACTTGGTACAGGATCAGATCCTATTTAAAGAAAACAAGGAACAAAGAACTAGAGGCCACAGCATGAGACTAATGGGAGGGAAATCTTGGACTAACATCAGGAAGTTCTTCTTCACCGAGAGGGTGGTGGAACCATGGAACAGATGGCCAAGGGAGGTGGTGGAGGCTAAGACAGTTATGGAATTCAGACTTTCTTGGGATAGACATTGCAGTAACCTGAAACAACAATGAAGCTACTAGGGAGGGCGGTAGTCTTAAAGGCAGACTAACTGGACCACACGGTCCCCATTTGCCCACGCATTCCTATGTTCTAGGTTCAGTTTAGGGAACTGCCAGTACCAGTTCACAGCTCCTCCCTTCAGCCTCAACTCAGCTCCACAAAGTGTCTAGCTGTGGTGATAGCACATTTGAGAAGGAAAGGGGTGGTGTTTTTTCCCTTACCTGGCTGACCAGCTGATATCAGGAAAAACACAGCAGGAAGCAGTTTCCTGTATACTTCTGACTCAAAGCACATTGGAGGATTTGGGCTTCCTCATAAACCTTCAGATCTAGACTTAATCAATGCAGAGCTGTATACCCTGCAAGGGAAGACATTCCTTCCTCTAACAAAAGGTACATACAGCTATGAGAGGAAAAATATACTTGATTTGATTTTTGCTAACTTCAATATTGGAAAAAACAGCCCTAAAGTGCTCCCCCCCTTGGGTGGAAGTGACCACTAGCAATTCAAGTAAACAAAAACAAAGTGTCAAACAGGGTTACTACATTTAAAAATTATTATAAAGCAGACTATGCAAAAAATAAGTAAATATCTAAACAACTGGGATTGGAAAGTAGAACTAAAAGGGCAAAATCTTGAAAACATATGGAGAATACTAAATGATAAAATCTGGACTTGTATACAGAGGTGGGTTCCTGATAGAAAAAAATATAACAATGCTAAAAGGATACCCATATGGTAGAATCATAAAATACAAAAGAGTATTAGTAAGAAAAACAAGCTTTATAAAAAATACAAAAGGAAAGCTATTGAGTTAAATCTACATACAGTAAATACAAAACTGCCATTAAAAATTGCAAGAAATTGATTAGGCAAGCTAAATAGAGAATGGAAAAAAATGTTGCGACCAAAGTAAAAGATGATAAAAAAAATTATTTAATTATACAGGTTTACTCAGAAATAATAATGTAGTCCAGATACTGACTGAGAATGGAGAAATACATAATGAAAGTGACATGGCAGCTATATTTAATTAATACTTTTTAAGTATTTATAATACTGAACAGCCTAAAGCATGGAAGATTCAACAAACAGTGGTGGATGGTGTGACTTAGAAACACAGACTTTGATGGCAGATAAGGACTGTTTGGCCTACCTAGTCTGCCCAATTCCCTACCTACAGGATAAGCTGCAGATCCTATTTAACCAGCAGCCTATTTCTTCCTACCCCCCACACACAAATTGCCTTATGTCTGTCCCATGCATTCTTGAATTCTCCTACAGTTTTAGACCCCACAACTTCCTCAGGAAGGCTGTTCCATAAGTCCACCACCCTCTCTGTGAAAAAATACTTCCTCACATTGCCCCTGAGCCATCTCACCTCTATCTTCAAATTGTGTCCCCTTATTCTTGCACATCTCTTTTTCTGAAAGATGCTACCCTCTTGGACTTTGTTGATTCCACTGAGATACTTAAAAGTTTCTATTATGCCCCCTCTTTCCTCAAGGGTATGCATATTAAGCTCATTTAGTCTCTCCTCATATGGCTTCTCTTGCAGACCCTGCACCATTTTAGTTGCCCTCCTCTGGACTGCCTCTAGCCTGTCTATGTCCTTGCAGAGATGGGGTCTTCAGCACTGGATGCAGTACTCCAGAAGGGGTCTCATCAACTGTCTGTGCAGAGGGACAACAACTTCCTGTTTTCTGCTGGTGATGCTGCCTCTCCCTATACATCCCAATATCCCCCCAGCCCTCCCTACTGCCTTCTCACATTGCTTGCTAATCTTAAGGTCATCTGCTATGATTACCCTCAGGTCCCTTTCCATTTTTATTGTTGTAACTACCTCTCCCCCCATTGTGTAATCTTCCCCTGGGTTTTGTTTCCCAGGTGCATTATTTTGCACTTCTTTGCATTGAATCCAAGCTGCCATACATCTGACCATTCCTCCAACCTTGCCAAGTCCCTTCACATCCTTTCCACACCTTCTTGTGTATCAACACTGTTGCAGATCTTTGTGTCATGTGCAAAGAGGCATACTTTTCCTTCCAGTCCCTCTGCAATGTCACTTATAAAGAGATTAAAAAGGATTAGACCCAGTACTGAACCCTGCGGTACCGCGCTAGTAACCCCTCTTTCTTCAGAGAGGACTCCATTTACAATTACCTTCTGTGTTCTGTTGTCCAGCCAGTGTTTTACCCAGGCTACCACACTGGGACCCACTCCCAGGCTGATTAATTTAACTATTAATCTTTTGCGTGGGACTGTGTCACATGCCTTGCTAAAGTCTACATAGGCCATGTCCACAGCCCCTCCCTGGTCTACTACTTTGATCTCCCAGTCAAAGAAATCAATTAGATTCATCTGACATGACCTTCCTGCTGTGAACCCATGCTGCCTTGGGTCCTGTGCCCCACTGGCCTCTAGGTACTCAACAGTTCTTTCCTTCAGAAGTGATTCCATCACTTTCCCTACCACAGAGGTCAAACTGACAGGTCTGTAGTTTCCTGCCTCTGTCTTGCTTCCACTTTTGTGAAGGGGAATCACATCTACCTTCCTCCAGTCCTCAGGTACCACACCATCCTCCCATGATTTGTTAAAAAGGGTATTCAGTGGTGTCACTAGTTCTCTCCTTAATTCTTTTAGAATTCTGGGGTGAATTCCATCAGGTCCCATTACTTTGTCCACCTTCAGTTTTAGGAGTTCTTTCAGAACCCTTTCTTCTGTGTAATGTCCGGGATCGACCCCCCAATCCAGAGTGCTTCTGCTAATTGGATTAGGCACCTCCCCCTCCTCATCTTTTGTGAATACTGAGCATAAGTATTCATTCAGTATCCCTGCTTTTTCACTGTCCCTCTCTGCCCACCCACTGTCCATTGTAGTTTTTGAAATTTTGAAGTGTCTAAGGTGATTAAAAATATTGAAACCGCGAGTTCCCCAGGACCTGATGGTCTTAGCCCATTATTTTTAAAAGAACTTGTGGTAGAACTGGCTGGACCGATTACATGGCTCTTTAATACCTCACTGTCCAAGGGTAAAATAATACAAGATTGGAACAAGGCTACGGTTATTCCGATTTTCAAGGGTGAAGATAAACAAGATAAAAAAAACTATAGGCCAATTAGTTTGACTTCTGTCTTAGGAAAGATCCTTGAAAGGTTAATACAAAAATGTATTATTGATCACCTTAAACAAATTGGACACATGGATCTCACACAGCATGGTTTTTGTCAGGGAAGGTCTTGTGTCACCAATTTAATACATTTCTTTGAGCCAGTGAGTGCGGCTTTTGGTAAGGGAATATCTGTCAATGTGGCATACTTAGACTTTTCTAAGGCTTTGACAAAGTCTCCCACAATATAATAATTGAAGAACTAATTCAACTTAAATTTCATCCCAATATAATCAGTTGGATAAAGTCATGGTTGTTTGACAGAAAACAAAGGGTTGCAGTAAGGGGGTATATGTCCGAATGGGGTTCAGTGACCAATGGTGTGCCATAGGACTCGGTACTTGGGCTAGGTTTGTTCAATATACTAGTTACCTCAATGCAGGCTACAACAGGGACTTGGATGAGTAAATACGCCGATGACTGTAAATTCGGTGGTATTGTCACTGATCAGGTTACTGCCTCCCAATTTCAATATAATTTAGAGCAATTAACAAATTGGGCAAAAGACCATAAGCTCATATTTAATGAGACCAAATGCAAAATTATGCATTTTGGTAGAAATAACCCTTGCTATGAATACAAATTAAATGGTGTTCAATTAAGTGTAACTGATAATGAAAGGGATCTTGGTGTTTATATAACACCGGATCTTAAGTTTGACAAACATATGAATATGATAATAAAAAAATGTTATGGAATATATCACTGTATCATGAGAAACATAAAGAGTCAGAATACGGAGGTTATAGTACCATTATACACTTCTCTGATTAGACCCCACCTGGAGTATTGCTCCGAGTTCTGTGCTCCCTATACTATCGAAGGTAACAACAAAGTTGAGAAAGTACAGAGGAGGATAACTAAAAAAGTTAATGATATGAATAGTAAATCATATGGTGTATTTGTTGGGGGGTGAGGATATAGCATGTACCAAGCAGGAAAGGGATCTTGGGGTTATCATCTCTGATGACCTCAAGGCAGGGAAACAGTGTGACAAGGCAGCAGGTAAAGCAAATAGGATGCTGGGATGCATAGGCAGGGGCATCACCAGCAGGAAAA
Source organism: Neoceratodus forsteri (assembly GCA_016271365.2). Classification (NCBI taxonomy): domain Eukaryota; kingdom Metazoa; phylum Chordata; order Ceratodontiformes; family Ceratodontidae; genus Neoceratodus; species Neoceratodus forsteri. The sequence goes on from CM057458.1 coordinate 233,660,992, forward strand.
GGGAGGTCATAATTCTACTATACAAGACACTAGTGAGGCCCCACCTGGAGTACACTGTACAGTTCTGGAGACCTTACCTACGTAAGGACATAGACAGGATAGAGAAGGTTCAGAGGAGGGCAACAAAGATGGTGCATGGATTGCATCACAAGTCCTATGAGGACAGGTTGAAGGAACTGAACATGACTCCCTGGAGGAAAGGAGGAGAGAGGGATATGATAGAGACATACAAGTATCTTACAGGGAGGAGCAGGTGCAGGAATACAATTATTTTTAGCGAAAAAGATGTACCAGGACTAGAGGGCATGGGATGAAGTTGGAGGGAGGATGATTCAGAAGAAACGGAGGAAGAATTTCTTCACAGAATGGGTGGTGGACAAGTGGAACACCCTGCCAGAGGAAGTAGTGGGGGCTGAAACAATCACGGGATTTAAGAATGCATGAGATAGACATAAAGGAATTCTGGAGGTCAGAGGTAAGGGGCAACAGACTTCTTGGAAAACATAAACTGAACTTACAAGCTCAACTGGGCAGACTGGGTGGGCCATAGGCCCTTATCTACCGACACTGTCTATGTATCTATGTAAGACTACAGGAATTAAAACTCTACTTGATGGAATATAGGAAAATGAGAAATGATCTATGTCTTGCATTTAAAGCATAACACAAAGAGGTTCTCCTATACACATTAGGGTTACAAAAGCATAGTTCAAACAGTTTAAATATTAGGTCACATGTGTGTAAATTCAAGGGAGAAGTGAAAAAAACTACAAAAAGGAATCAGTGGTACAACCAATGAGTCATTACGTTATGGAATACAGTTCCTAGACATGAAATTGATAGTGAAGATATGGAAACATTTAAAATTAGATTAGATAAACATATGAAAGAAAGAAAGTTTTATTACTATCATTAAACATTATGGTGGCAAGTTCATTAAAGGACTCTGGTCTACAGAACTTGAAACCTCTTCTATAATTCTAGGCTTAGCAAATCTGTTTTCAACTGCAGAATCCTGCAAAGCAGGTCAGCCAAGGCCTACAAGGGATTTTCTAAGGTTACTGGGATGCATGGCCTCCTCCACTGGGATCCTTGACAACCTGCACCTCCTTAGTGCCCTACCTCACACATAGCCATTAATTGTGGAAGATGAATAAGGTGGATGCTGGGGTCTATGTCACACGGTGGCTGTGTGGAACAGCCAAGTGTACTGCAGCTACATGTTCAGTGCTGGCATGTGTGGATCTGTCCCCTTCCCTGGAAGCAGTTTGACAACTTTTAAAAAATCCCTAGAGGACAGTAGTATCTCACTGAATTGCCTAAGCTCAGTTAGCCTGCACCTCGCGGGCAATCCCTGATTGCTAAGTGGAGATAAAAGACAGCCTGCTGGTGGCTGAGCCAGAGTGACCTGGAGATGAGCAAATTCAAATGACAGGTATCATAAAGCCTTAATTTTAATCCAGACTCCAAGCTGGGGTGGTGGTGGTAATGGGATGGGGAACGGGGCCGAGTGTAGTTGGGGGGTTAGAGCTTGAACCTGCCACTGGGCAAACTACACTTGTCCCAATAGGAAGCAGGTTGGGACAAGCTGTATTGCATTGATTTGAGACTTTAATGTACACTTTTAAAAAAACATATGCATAATCAGAGAAGTCATCCCCAGGAGTCGTATCTTGTTTTTTTTTTTTTTTTTTTTATGTAAACCTAGGGCTGCAGATGGAGAGTCCTCATGAGTGTTATGTCCCCAAGGCATCCATTATGGCCTCTTGCTGTAGGCAGAGCTGATAAGCACCCACAGATGACAGTGATAGTCAAATTAAGTAATGAGTCAAATGACATAGACTTGCATTGGGGCCTCAGTGGCAGCATTTGGAAGTATTAGAGAATTCTTGCCACTCTACATACATGCAACAAGTGAAAAATTCTTTCTTGGGTTGATAATGACAACTCACAGCCAAGGACACAGACTGCATAGCATGATGGTGACAGCAGCCGGGGGGGGGGGGAATCTGAGGGTATTGATTTATGTCCACTTGGATTTATCTGCATTTGAAACTGTGGAAGATGTGGAGCTATTGGAGCATGTGAGGAGGTTCATTAGGGCAGGAGGGACAATCTTTGAGTGGTTCCAGTCCTTCCAATCTTGTTCCTTTATCACTAACTGTGGCATCCTTCAGGGTTTCAGCTTGTCTCCTCTTTTGTTCGCATTGTTTATGTTCCTGCTCAGAGATGGGTTTTCACTACTATGTGGATGATACCCAGCTGTATCTTTCATTTAAACTCAGACAGGGCTCCTCAGGGAGGACACTTGAGAATGTTCTGTTGGAGATCAGTGGGTAGATGGCTAACGTGTGGGCTGATGTTTAATCCTTGGAAGACCAAGTTTTTGCTAGTGAGACTGGATCGTCTTAGGTCTTCCATTTTGGAGAGCCTGGATCTCCCTAGATTTGGAGGAGATAAACTCCAGGCTAGGTAGGCAGTTTGCAATCTAGGGGTCAGTCTTGAACAGAGGTTGACCCTTGTGCCTCAGGTGTCAGCAGTGGTCAGGAATGGCTTCTGTCATTTAAAGATCAAATGCACATGTTTAAAAAAAGCTTGAATTCAAGTCCCTGTGTCATGAGTAGTGTTTCCTGAAAATATCATGATGTTTGGTTTTGTGGTTTTCTTTAAATCAGCATCTGTTAATGTGCTCTTCAGTAACTAAAAACAGTGAACATTTTTCTGTCCCTATCAGTGAGCAATGACATCATTCTTGTCTAGCCTGCTGCTTCAGCAATTAAGTCCCTGATTGACTGAAGCTGTTGCAGTTCCCAGTCAAAGCAGTCTGTAGAGCTAATTGTTTTCACTCAGTTTGTTACTAACCCATCTGGTTTGTGTTTAGATAGATTAGCTTAAAATCCATTATTCTGTTCTCATAAAAAATTGATCATTTGAGTTTCAGTGCTGAACTGAAGTGGTATGAATGAATGTCTTATTACCTTGTCTGTATTATAGCTGTCAGTTCTTTTTCATCAAAACTCTGCATTGTTTTCTGGCTATATAAAGCAGAGTTGTTTAATGGATATAAAATACATCTAAAGTTTAATTCATAGAAGCAGTGTGTCTTTGATGTAGCCTCCATTAAATAGGTTTATGTAATAACAATTTTGTTTTTATGTCAGATTGATAAACAGGTGTCTGCCACACTGCTATTTCAGCAACATGTACTGTATGAATTCAATTCTTTGAGGGTTTCCATGTGAAAATACATCCTGTATGTGTATAATTAGAAATACTACATGGCACCTGAGGCCCCTGTCTCCTGCTCCTCAGCTGAAGCTGCTGCAGCCTGCTTCCCTCTGTTCCCCACCCCCACAGTCAGGCCCAATGCACCCTGTTGCCTCCTTTTCCTGTCTCCACAGACAGGGTTGCTGTGCTGTGCTAAGCACTGAAACTCAGATGATCAACTAGTAACAAACTCTGAGTGAAAACAATGAACTCTACAGACTGCTTTGAACTGCAACAGCTTCTTTAGTCAATCAGGGACTTAATTGCTGAAGCAGCAGGCTAGACAAGAATGATTTTTTTTTTTAGTTATTTAACCAGGAGTAGCACACTAAAACTGAAAACTTTTTTTATAGAAGCAACCTGGGAGCACAGGGAAGTTAAGTGACTTGCTCAGGGTCACACAGTATACAAGTGCAAGCTGTGGGATTCAAACCCAGGTCTGGTCTGCTGGATGTCACCAGATTTGCAGCTCAGAGCCTTAAACCACTGCGCTATACTGCCTCCATCGGTCATCACTCATTGATAGGGACAGAACTATCTTCACTGTTTTCAGTTACTGCAGAACACATGAACAGATGCTGATTTAGAGAAAACCACAAAACCATACAGCATGATATTTTCAGGAAACACAAATCACGACACAGGGACTTGAATTCATGCTTATATTAAAAATATGGAAAAAAATGGTGCATTTCATCTTTAAAGAATACAGCAGGCTTGCATCCTTACCTTGACTGAGATGATCTGTTAACTCTAGTACACACTTTCATTGTCTCATGCTTCAACTACTGCGATGTGCTCTACCGGGCCTTCCAGCAGTTCAGATCCTCCGTTTCCAGATACTGAAGAATGTGGAGCTAGACTTCTTACATCTGTAAAAATGAGTGATAATATCACTCCAGCACTGCACTCTCTGCACCAATTTCTTCTGAGATGATAGACTGATTTTAAAATTCTTTACTTATAAGGCCTTAAGAGACTGGAACCCCAATACATTAGTGAGCTTCTTGCAACCCGCCCTGATATCTGGGAGCTATGCTTTACTGGTACTGAGGTGTTGATGGTTCCAAAATCCAGACCAAAGTCAGCTGGCAACAGAGCATGCTCTGTAGTGGCCCTGTTACTATGGAACGGTTTACCCATGGATATTCATGCTGCCCCTTCGGTTACCATCTTTAAAGATGTGGCTGTTTTATAGGTACATTAGGGAGCAAAGAAAGACTAAGGCAGAGATACTGAGGCTGAACAAAGAGGAAGGTGGTTGGGCAGAGAGCGACAGTGAAAAAGCAGGGATACTGAACGAATACTTCTGCTCAGTATTCACAATGGAAAAGCAGGTGGAAATACCTAATCTGGTCAATAGAAGCAATCTGGATGTGGGGGGGGGTGATATTAGTCCTTTCATAGAAGAAAGGGTTCTGAAAGAACTCTTAAAACTGAAGATGGATAAAGCAATGGGGCCTGATGGGATTCACCCCAGAATTTTAAAAGAACTAAGGGAAGATCTAGTAACACCACTGACTACCCTTTTTAATAAATCATGAGAGGATGGTGTGGTACCTGAGGACTGGAGGGCAGATGTGATTCCCCTTCACAAAAGTGGGAGCAAGACAGAGGCAGGAAACTACGGACCTGTCAGTTTGACCTCAGTGGTAGGGGAAATGATGGAATCACTTCTGAAGAAAAGAATTGTTGCATACCTAGAAGCCTGTGGGGCACAGGACCCAAGGCAGCATGGATTCACAGTGGGAAGATCATGTCAGACAAATCTAATTGATTTCTTTGACTGGGTGACCAAAGCAGTAGACCAGGAAGGGGCTGTGGACATGGCCTTCCTAGACTTTAGCAAGGCAATTGACACAGTCCTGCACAAAAGATTAATAAACAAATTAGCCAGCCTGGGAGTGGGTCCTAGGGTGGTAGCCTGGGTAAAACACTGGTTGCACAACAGGTAATAGTAAATGGAGTCCACAGTGAAGAAAGGAGAGTTACTAGTGGGGTACCGCAGGGTTCAGTACTGGGGCCGGTCCTTTTTAATGTCTTTATAAGTGACATTGCAGAGGGACTGGAAGGGAAAGTATGTCTCTTTGCAGATGACACAAAGATATGCAACAGGGTTGATACACAAGGTGGGGTGGAAAGGATGACAAGGGACTTGGCAAGGTTGGAGGAATGGTCAAATGTATGGCAGCTTAGATTCAATGCAAAGAAGTGCAAAGTAATGCACCTGGGAAACAAAATCCCAGGGGAAGAGTACACAATGGGGGGTGAGATACTGACAACAACAAAAATGGAAAGGGACTTGGGGTTAGTCATATCAGATGACCTAAAGGTGGTCCAGCAATGTGAGAAGGCAGTAAGGAGGGCTGGGGGGATACTGGGATGCATAGGGAGAGGCATCACCAGTAGAAAACAGGAAGATGTTGGCCCTCTGTACAGACAGTTGGTAAGACCACATCTGGAGTACTGTGTAGAGTTCTGGAGACCCCATCTCCGCAAAGACATAGACAGGGTGGAGGCTGTCCAGAGGAGGGCAACCAAAATGATGCAGGGTCTGCATCAGAAGACATATGAAGAAAGACTAAAGAACTAAAGATGTATAGCATCGAGGAAAGGAGGGAGAGGGGGGACATTATAGAAACTTTCAAATGCCTCAAGGGAATCAACAAAGTCCAAGAGGGTAGCATCTTTCAGAAAAAGAGATGTGCAAAAACAAAGGGGTACAATTTGAAGATAAAGAGGGGATGGCTCAGAGGTAATGTGAGGAAGTATTTCTTCACAGAGAGGGTTGTGGATACATGGAACAGCCTTTCTGAGGAGGTCGTAGAGTCAAAAACAGTGGGGGAATTCAAGAATGCATGGGACAGACATAAGGAATTCTAGTGGGGGTTAGGAGGAAGTGGGCTGTTGGTTAAGTAGGATCTGCAGCTTATCCGTTAGGTAGGGAAATGGGCAGACTAGGTGGGCCAAGCAGTCCTTATCTGCCATCAGATTCTATGTTTCTCTGTTTTCTCAAGCTTTTGTAGGAGAATGAATTGTTATGTGGTACACTTTGTTCTTATCTGTGTTACTGTTTATTATTTTAGTGTATTTGTTATATAATTTTATGTAATGTGCCTTGGTTTTTAGAAAGACATGTATCCATCCATCCATCCATCTATCTATCTATCTATCTATCTATCTATCTATCTATCTATCTATCTATCTATCTATCTATGGTCGGCTGTGCTCTGCCAGTCAGCTGACCCACCTCCTATTCCCCCCCCATCCCGGTCACTTCTTCCCCCTTTTTTTTTTTGTTTCTTTTGGGTTTTTTCCCAAGCAGCCTGACATTGCACCTGGGTTTTCCACCCTGAAATGCTCTCCCTACCCCACGGCGGATACCTGAAATTTAGGTGCTGAACCCAGAGACAATAACTCCTCAGTGGACTGCTCACCACTTACAGGTTGGACCCCCTCTTGCAAGCTAACTCATGGATCTGCTGTGTGCTTCCCCCTCCCAAAGGATATGATGCCCATGGAGATGGCCTCTAGGGTCCCAGTCAACACAGACCTGATGTATGTATCCTCCCCTGCTTCATGATCATTCTGTAACTTATCCGATTCTAATTACTTCCACTCCAAGCCTACAGGACACCTTCAACTAATTGCTTTACGGTTGTGATGTCCCTCTGGTATTCCCCTTCCTTGATATATGTTCGGAGGCCCCTCACCAGAGGCATACCCTCCAGGCATCCACCCTGCCAACTGGGTTCAAACCAAATTCATGTATCTGGAAACTTGCAGTTACCACTGTTCACATGGTGGTGACCAGTTGGCGCTCCCATGCACTGGTGTGGTTTCATGTTCCCTTGCTTCTAGCTCAGGCCATTGTAGTGCCCTAATTCTGATCCTGCAGTCCTTGGGTACTTAGTTTATAGGTACACAGCTGTGAAATGTTTGTATGGAATACAATCAATATGGAGTGCAGTGGTGTTGGGGCCTGGATGGGGTTGGCAACTCAGGCTACCCTTGGGCTAAAATGAGTGTACCGAGTATGTTGTTGTTTTTGTTAAATGTTAATGGGCTCACCAACCCCATAAAAAGGTCAAGAATAATGCCCCACATTAAGAAAATAAAGTCCGGTCTTATCTATGTGCAGGAGGCCCACCTGTCCCCTTCAGAGTATGGAAAGTTTTTCAAACATGGCTTGCTTACATCTTCTCCTCATTTCTGAGGGTGAGGGGAGTTGCAATCCTCAACCACCACCATACTCCATTTCAGGCAGCCTGGACATGGGAAGACCAGGAGAGCAGATTGGTCATCATGCAAGGCTACCTCAGTAATGTTGAGGTAATGCTGGCTAACCTATACCTGCTACAAGGGACCAGCTCCCCAACAATTAAAAAACTTCTGGACCAGAGTCTAACTATAACTAAAGGGCTTCTCTTACTTGCTGGAGACTTCAATATAACCCTGGTCCCCAGCTGGGATTCCTGCAACTCCTCCCCACTGACAATGCCAGCATCTCTTAAACTCTAAACATTTCTCCCAGGAGGTGGGATGGTCAGACAACTGGTGTTTTCTACATCCCTGAACATGTAATTACACATTATTCATTTGTACATGGCACATATTCCAGAATTGATCACTGCTATACTTGGGTGAAAAAACCTGTTGAGCCTGGTTAATTGCAGGTTGGGGGATATCACCCATTCGGACCATGCCCCAATAATTAGCCATTGGAATCTCTTTGTGGAGTGATGTAACCTACCTGCAGGGACAAGTCTTTAAGGACTACCTCAATGACAAGGTTGGGGAGATTCTATTTAACAATGCCACTCCAGAATTGTTTCACTCAGTCCACCAAGATACGTTAAAAACAGTCCTATGTGCATACATCATACAGTGTACCTCAACCTGGACTAAACTAAAATGCCAACAATAGCTGGAGGACACACTGCATTTTTTTGCAGATGGCCCACCAGAAGGGGGACATATTGGTTACCACCTAACTGAAACAGGTGAAAGCAGATCTAGATGCCCACTACCTTCACCATACTGAAATAGCCCTAACTTTCTTTCACCAGCGATACTACAAAGTTGCAGCCAGAACCTCTTATTTGCTGGCATAACAGCTTCGTAAGCAGTGCCTCTCAGTGATGACCTGTGCTATGACCCACCCAACCACCACAGCCCAGCTTAAAAAGCTCCATGACATCACCCACGCTTTGTGCTCCTATTACCAGTGCCTTTACACCCTAGAACAGGCTGCTCCCCCAAAGGTCATTACCTCCCTTCTGAACTCCTTGACTCCCCCCCCCCCCAAAACTGATTGAGGAACAGAGAGCATGCCTAATTGCCCTTGTCTTGGCTGAGGTAGAAGTCTTCAGATGCTCCAAGAGTGTGAAAGTCTCAGGTCTGGATGATTATGGTGCAGAATTTTAGAAGACCATAAAAGAGCAAATCCTACCCCCGTTCCTTCGGGGAGTAAATTAAGTCATGTCTGGTGGTGCCTTACCCCCAATTTGGTCATATGCAGCTATTTCAGTAATCTCAAAACGGGACAAAAACACTTTTTATGTGGATCTTATTGGCCCATCTCAGTACTCAATGCCGACTATAAGTACTTCATGGCCATAATGACCCATAGGCTTGATAAGGTTCTTCCCACTACTGTGGGACTTGATCAAGCCAGGTTCATCTGCACCAGGATCACAGCAGACAATATAAGGTGAATGCTGCCCATCATACATGAAATGCAGAGATGCCAGTCTCCCTCTGTTTTCCTCAGCCTCAGTGCTGAGAAGGCATTTGACCATGATTTCCTGACCTTTACCACACATTGTTCTGGGGAGGCCGGGATTCCCAGTCCCCCTCATCAAGCTGCTACAAGGTATCTAGGATTCCCCAGGGGCATGTGTTAAGGTCTTAGGCCACCACTCTGTGGAGTTCCCTTTTTTCATGGAACTGGACAGGGATGTCTTCCCCCTACTTTTTGTATTCTACGTTGAACCATCAGCCCCGGCCATCCATGAGGCTAAACCCCCTCGCACATACAGCTGGGCAGAGAAGAGCACCACATTGCACTGTATGCCAGTGATTTGCTTCTCTGTCTGGATGACCCAGACTGGTAACTTTCTGCTGTGTTTGAAATTCTAGCAACCTTTGGTATAGCATCAGGATACAAGCTTGGAAAAATTAAAATACTTGGGCATATGCTTTTCCAGATCTCCTAGCACTCCCTAAAGGGGTAAATATGCTCCCTTCTTGGCACAACTCATACAAGACCCAACATATTGAAGCACACTAACCCTGAGATTAGGAGAGTAGAGGTAATCTGTATGGTCAACCTTCCCTGGACATTATACATATTTTCCTGGGCCCCCCTCCTCCTTCCTCTTCCCCTGCTCTCCCTAAAGGCCTCCATATTTTCCACCTTGGTGCTAGGAGCCTCCTCCCTAACCTCAACTCCCTTAAAGTCTGGTTCTGTCAGCACTCTCCTGACCTCTTGTGTATCTCTGAATCCTGGCTCTCCTCCAGGATACCTGACTCCAGCTTGACTCTCTCTGACTACCACCTCTTCCGTCAGGACCATGGTGGTAGTGGAGTTGCCTTGTATGTCTGTCAGAACTTATCCTGCTCCATCACCTTCAGAGAGTCAGTTCCTTCCTCCTACAAGCTCTTTCTAGCCAGTCTATCCCTCTCTTCCGCCGTCCCTATCTTTGTTGGTGTTTTCTGTGCCTCTCCTAAAATTTCTCCCTCCTCCCTGGTTGACTCACTCTCACCTCTTGTTTCCCATGCTGCCTCCAGTTAGCTTATCCTTCTTGGGGATTTCAGCATAAATGGACTCTCTCCTTCCTCCAGGCCCACCCTGCACAGGATTGAGTCCCTAAACCTCTCACAGTTAATCACCCAACCCACCTGGCTCAATCCTCACTCTCCAAACCAACTCCCTCTTGGACTGGGTGCTCTCCTTCCACCCCCACTGCATCATTGCAGCAGACATTTTACCAGATGCCTTCAGTGACCACCGTATGACCTACTGTATCAGGAAAGTGAGGCCCACTCGTTCTGCCACCAAATACATTTGGTCCAAGTCACTTGACACTAATGCCTTCCTGAATGACCTTGCTGCCTCTGAGTGATCACCTGTCTATTCTGCCCTGGACACTGACACTGCCCCCTCCCTCTTCCATGCCATATTTAGCCACACCTGGAACATTCACACCCCTCTAAGAAAGATCCGAGTTAAATACTCTGACCACTCCTGGATTACATCTGACCTTATTGATCTGTTCAAGTCCTGGGACCAAGCATGCACATATCTCAACCCTACCAATCCCCATCTGACCTTTTATCCTACAGGTCACTCAGGAACACCTACACAAAAGCGGTCTGTGCTGTGAAGGTCCACTACTTCTAGTCAACCCTCCAGTCTAATTCTGGAAGGTTATCCACTCCCTCTTTGATCCTCCCCTCCCAGTCTCCTCCCCATGTCCTTGTGAAGAATGGCTCACTGGTCTCTGACCCTCCCTCATTTGCCACTCATTTTAATAAATTCTTCACCACCAGTGCTCTACCCTCTCCTCCATCTCCTGGTCATGCCCCCCTTCTTCCCCCTGCTGCCTCTCCCACGTCCCACTCACCTGAAGGCTTCCAGTTCCCCCCAGAAGTCTTCCTAGCCCTAACTTCACATAACCCTTCTAAATCCAGCCCTGATGGACTAGACCCCAAACTTCTATTTATCTTGGCTCTGGCCATTGCCTTTCCACTTGCTCACTCTCTGAACATCTCCTTGTCCCTCAGGCCTTGAAGGTTGAAAACCTTCTGCCTCTGCACAAAGGGGGTGACCCTTCCTCCCCTGGCAACTTCCTACCAATCTCACTCCTCCCCTGTCTTACAAAGCTTCAGGAGACCACAGTCTGCTACAGGCTTGCTGACTTTCTTTACTCCTCTGATTTCCTCTCCACCTTCTTATCTAGTTTTAGGAAGCACCACTCCACTGCCTCCTCCTTGCTGCAAGTAACTGACTCAGTCCTCACTGGTATGGATCAGGGAAATATCAGTGTAGCTATATTCATCGATCTCACCAAAGCCTTTGACTCAGAGTCCCACCCTCTCCTCCTTCACAAGCTGAACTCTGTTGACCTCTCACTGTTGACTAGTTCTGTTCATAGCTCGTAGGCCACCTACAGTTGGTACATGTGGGAGGTGTCCTGTCCCCTCCCTTCCCCATCCTAGCAGGGGTCCTACAAGGCTCCATCCTGGGTCCCGTCCTGTTCTCTATTTTCATACGCAACTTCCCCTCTGCTTGTGTCTCTTTGCACATCCTCATGTATGTGGATGACAGTCTTTTACACCTCTAGCCCTTCAGCTTCAGCTGTGGAAGGTCCACTGCAGCACAACTTCCGCAATGTACTGCACTGATTCCAAGCCAACCAATTCATTGTCAACACCAAGAAGACTGTATCTGTGACCCTCAGCACCTGCCAGAAACTGGCCAGGGTCCCATCCTCCCGTTTCCTCCACACTAGATGGCACCCTCTGGAGGTTGCCTCTGCCTTAAAGTACCTTGGTGTGTGGCATGACAAACTTTACTTCTCTGCCCACACTGATGACATCCATACCAAACTCCACCCTAAACTCGGTGCCTTGTACCACAGTAAGGACTGCATCTCTTTCCAGGTCAGCCAGGAGCTGGTAACCAAAATTATTCTTCTGGTCTTAACTATGCGGATGTGGTCTGTGGCAACACCTCTTCCTCTTCTCTTGCCAGACTGGATGCCCTTTACAGTGCCGTATGTCATTTCGCTACCAACTTGCCCCATCATACTCATCACTGCTTCCTGTATTCCTCCTCTCCATCCTCCCACTACCATCATGTTGCCAGTCCCACTGTGCCTCCTTTATTGCTAAATGCTGGTTTGTATCTGTCATTGAGGCACAGGTCAGGAAGCACAGGAAAAACCAGGAGCAGTTGTAGAATTCACAAAAAGTGTTTATTAGTATTAGCAGTAACATAAAAAAATAAAATTGCTCAGAATAACTATTTACAAAGGTAGAATAAACAGAGAAGATCCAGCTGAATTTCCTTTCAATCTCTGTGCCCATCTAACATGCAACTGCAGCTCAGCTCTCTTATAAGTCTTTCCAACCCCCATTCTTAACAAGCATCCTGCTTTTTCCAAAGTGTTCTTGTATGTTTCAGGCGGTGCTGGCAGGAACACAGTGTCCCTAAGCTGAGGCCCCTTTTTTTCACAACTCTTCTGCAAAAGGCTTAAAAATTGCCCTCAGGTAACCTCTTGAGTTTCCAGTACCTTTTTTGCAATCATCTCAAACCACAATTATATACATTTCAAAAATTAACACAATATAATTTCTAAACAAAATGATCCTAATATCAGTTACATTTCCATATAATGATTTGCATATATTTTTATATAAGCAAATATGCAAGGGAGAAAAAGACAGACAGCAAGGGAGACTGAGGGACAGTGAGACGCAGAGACTTGTGAGACTGTTGAGATGATCAAATCCTAGGTCTCTCAGGAAAATTTGGTTGTGCAACCAGACAGACAAGAGACAGAAAAGGAGAGAATAGAACAGATCCCTGCATTCAAACTCTCCATAACAACTGAGACAGGGTCCTATTCCACCCTGTCACAAGGTCCCTTGCCTCCTACCTTTCCTCACTCATCTCCCCGTCCCATCCTCTTCTTACTCTCTGTGCTCCAGGGAGTCCTATTCCTGTAACTTCTCCATTCCCTAGCTTCACTCCTCTGCTGGTCAAGCTGCTTTCTCCTACCACCTCCCTTCCCTCTGAAATCTTCTTCCTTCTCCCCTCTGCCTCTCCCCCTCACTCCCTACCTTTAGACATTAGCTAAGGCATCTTCCTACACCCCTCTGTCCCTGTCAATCCCTCACCTCTTTTTGTCTGCTCTCTTTTGACCCCTCCTTCTGCTGGGACCCCCCCCCTTTAATAGAGGCTATTTGTGACTCTGCCCAAGGTCTGTTTCTAAACCCCACTAGGACTGTCATCTACCCCCAACCAACACTGCACCCTTTATTGTATTTTCTCACAATTGTCCACATATTGCATTAATTCATGCTGTTAATATACTAGGTCACCACATTGCTACTACATCTGTAATGGTGCCTATGCAACTGCTTTCTGATCTTTTGTAACTTTATTCCTTCTGTACTCCCCAGGTCATACCTGGAAATGAGCCTCAGCTCAGTGTGCCTTTTGTGGTTGCCAATTTTTAAATATATATACAATTTCAGAATGTCCTGATTTCCCTATCCCTAATCACCTTCTGAAAGTGAAACAGAGAAATTTCTCATTATATCTGTGCCGAAAAATGCCCCCAGATCAAACTGCAGATGCTGTCTATTCCCAAAGAGAAGGGTAGCATCTCCCTCTCACAACTGAGGTTTTACTGGTGGGTGGCACACCTTCAGTATATAGCCTATTGACATCTAGGCACCCCCAAACTCTTTGGCAATGGATTGATGTCTCACTTTTTCCTAACATAGATTTTATAAGTACCCTACTGTATGTCTATCATACTGAACCAAATCCCAGAATAATAGCCAGCTTGAACACATAGCTCCAACATGAGGTTTTGCCTTGGCTCTCTATTTTTTTAATTGCTCCACATAATGACTTTTCAATATAAAAGCAATTACAAAAAAAAAATATTCATCATCAACATTTAGACAGTTTTATACAAAAATGAATTTCAACATTTATATGTTAAAAAAGATATCCAGAGTTTCCATTCATTATCTTATATTATGACCCATAAGCATGACAATTTATACAAGCTTTTTTAAAATATAGATTACAAAGAATAGAAGAAAAGATTTCTTCCTGTATCAAATTTATTTTAAAATTTAAATAAGACAATAACCTTATGTTAACTGTCTGTAATCAGACCATAGTAGGAAAAACATCATGTTAAAATGTGTTTAATGTTGTATATTGGGTGAATGTTACCGGATTATTCTTTAAATAATTCCAAACTACTTTAGTTTGGAATGTAAGTAAGACGCTGTAGGATTCGGGTCTGATTACCTACATTCCCTAACCAGTGTATTGGAGCTTATAATCCCATGTTCCTAAATGGAAAAGAAAGCTTAATTAGCCATAAAAAGAGAAGCCAGTAACATTCCTGTCCACTGTGATGTACTCCAGGGTTCCATCCTTGGCCGTCTACTTTTCAACCTTTTCATCAATACTCTTCCTGCAGCTTGCAATAATAACTTAATACTCTGTGCCGATTATGCAGTCCTCTTTTCCTCCCATACTGACCCTGTCTTGCTCTCCAAGGTGCTACAAACAAACTTCAGCCTAGCTGAAACCTGGCTTCTCCAACATAAGCTGTTGATGAATTACGAAAAAAAACAAAAAAACCATGCTGTTCCATAGCTCTCACAACAAATACAAATCCATAAACTTCACCATACATAATGAACTTGAACAGCCACTTGAGCAAGAGCAGGAGTTTAAATACCATGGTATTACCATTGATTGCACAATGTCTTTCAGCTCGCATGTTCAATACATCTCAAAATCAGTCAACTCAAGAATGAGGGTCCTCTATCACCACTGTCGCTGTCTTACCAAAGAAGCTATGCGCTCAGCCCTAACTGCCTCAGTCCTACCCGTCATTGATTACAGGCTTGTCTTCTAAAAGGCTGCTTCCACCCTAAAACGGGTCAAGTCAGCCCTTAACAAATGCTGTAGACTTCTCAGTGGTGCAGGGAAGCATACGCATACCTATGATCTCTACAAGCAATCCAACTGGCTCAATCTAAATAGTAGACTTGCCTACCAGACCTGTCTACTGGCTAAGAAAATTTGTCTTAACCTCGCAACTCATGCCTTAATATTGCCCGCAGTCATTGCACATTTTACACGCAGTTCCCTCAAACCAACATTTATCATTCCATTCTGCCGTACCAACCAGGCTCAACGTGCTTTCCACACCAGGCCCCCCCTGCTGCTAAACAACCTTCCCCCTAAATTGCAGCTGAAAACAAGCTTGGCCCATTCAAACGTAAACTCCACCAGCACCTCACTGACCTCAGCAGTTGTAAGCTCTGCCTAGGCTTGCAGCTTTGTTTCACCGCCTCCTCCTCTTCTCTCCTCCCTTGCTACTCTCCCCACTTCTGTTCACCCCTCCATCCCCTGCTACTCCCCATCTCTCTCCCACCCTACCTACCATTCTACCTCCTCACCTCCCACCTACCATTCCACCCCTCTCCTGCTCCTCTCCTCCTGTCACCCCCTCCCTATTACCCTATCTCTTGTTGCTCCACCCCAGACTACCTAGCACTTATCTTTCTGTTCTTGCACTTAAGACAATGTCATATCCTTGATTGCCTATCCCCCTTTTTCCTCTGCCTCCCCCTCTTATCCTCCGCCCCTTGCTCCATTTATGTCCCCCCATGATGGTTTTCATTTGTATTTGTGTCTTGCTAGATATACACCCGTATCATTAATTGTGCATTATTTGCCACTGACTGTTTGCTACTATGCTAGTCAATACATATGTTCTGTCTTTTGCTGCTTCGTTAACATCCTGACGTGTATTGTTTCTTGCCTCTGCTTACTTCTATGTTAACCTCCTGACCTTGTATTATATCTTACCACTGTTTTGCTTGCACCCATTGCTGATGCAGAACTTTTGTAAAAGAAACCTTGGTTCAAAGGTATTTGTAATCCTAGTAATAAATAAATAAAAAAAAAATAAAAAAAATTCTCCTTAAGAAAAATGGGAGGGGATACCAGTTAACATAAGGTGTATAAGATATCAACAAATGCATTATAGAATATAATTTGTTTCAGATGAATATTCATATTTTGGGAAAGACCATTACCAGAATTTAAATAATCACTGGTAGGTGGGGTGTCAGGAATGGTCAGGACAGCTGTACACAAGATAAGAAAGCCACCAGGTTTTCTACATAGTTGTCATTTCGACATAAAAACACAGTTTGTAATGTATCATAGTTTGAACTAGTATTCTCCCTAAGAGAATTTTCCAGGTAGAATTTTCTTTCCTTGTTATATCTTGGGCACACAGAGAAAAGGCACTCAAGATCATCTAACTCACCCTTCCACATTTACAAAATGGAGAAAAAATTCCTTCTCGTCTTTGCTTATAGAAGAGTTGGACAGAATCAAAAATTTCCATGCCAAACCACTTGATAGGGTTTCTTTTAGCCCTATCCACTATTTTTGGCAGGTACGGTTCCTTATGGAAAACCCTTTTAATATGTGTGTATGCAATATGAATCTTAAGAGATATGGATCTTTGCCATGTCCTGCTGGGCTGCTACATGCTTTCACCTGTGTCTAATATGCTGTACTAGAATCCGTCATGGAGTTCTGTGAATCTCAGTCAAAATAAACTTGAGTCCCATTGGGTACAGCCTATATTTCATGAATAGCATATGTCGGAAAACAAACCTCCTTAGTGAATGTGCAACTTGGTCCTCAAGACACTGCTTAGGTAGAGGATTTTCAGATATTACTTGTAAATCCATTATGTACATTATTATTTTAGATAGAACAGAAGATTCAATAGGACAGTGTTCTAGTGCGGATCTAATAAATTGAGCAGGAATACCTTTTTGAACTTTTAGTAAATAACTATATAATTTGTTCAATATTAATTCAAGAGATGAATAACCCAGCCCAGTGGTGCTGAGAGTTAAGGCTCTAGATTACTCACCTCACACCACACCGATGACCCGGGTTTGGGAACAAGCCCAGGAAGTTGGTAGTCGGCAGCGGTGGGTAGGGATGAAGCATCTGTGTGGTGGCTCTCCCTTCCTGGGGAGGGATGTAGGGTTAGCATCACTCCTGAGTGACCCCTGGTGATGGCTGGGGGTAGCTAGAAAGTACGCAACACTGCTGGAAGGCACCGGGGGGTGGAGCTCAGTGGATGGTGGTCATCATTGCATGACTGAGCTCTTCAGGGGTTGGGACAGAACAAGAGAAAAATCCCTGGCATGCCTGATAGGAGATTGCAGGTCCAGTGCTTGGTCCCCACATCCAATGCCGGGCCTCCCAGCTCCATGGGGACACTTCCTCCACTCCCTGGTTGCCACGCTAGATTGTAGATAGAGTACCAGAGGAGTCGGTGGCCCTGCGCTGTGGGTACTCAGAGCCGTGGGGGGTTAGGTGGCCAGGTGGTGTGGTAGGGGAGGTGGAGTCTGGGGACTTCAGGCGGACGAGACAAGACCATACTGAGTGCCCTGCCAGAGAGAGTTCAGGTTGCGGGTGTAGGAGGCATAAAGTAAGTTCAACAAAAAAAAGAGATGAATAACATGCAAGGCCCCCATATCTCTGTTGCATTTGTAATTTTAGCATTTATTACTGTTAAAGAATCCTTAACTGAATGGCCTCCATAATTTCACATAAAGCGTTTAACTCCATTAGCTGAAGAATGACAGTTTTGTTTGAGGTATTTTATGTGTGAATTCCATTTAGGATTCATGGCAAATCATACAACTAAATAATCATAGTATTACATTTACTGTTTCAATAGGTGAATGATTCAGCCTTAAGTTATATATCCAAAAGTGAAGTTGCACCAGAAACTGCCATCTGTATCTTCTTTCTATTTATCTACAACATTTTACTGCTACACAATTGTAAAAATATGTCCAGTTTCCTCTGTAGACCCAGTAAAGATGTCAGAATTAAACTAATAATATCTGCATGTGCTACAAAAGAGTCGGATCTATTAAAGACTTTTGGAGAATGAAAATCCTGATTATACAATGTGTCTATTACAGGTAGTAGCACCGCTATAATTAGGTTTGAGTAAGCTGTTTAATGTTAAACCCCTAACTTTGCACCTTAGTTACTTCACCCTATTCAATGGAATTTCTCAAAATTTTGCAGGCGTGGTTGGGGAAGGGGGGCAAGGTCTTTTAATTTGCCAAGTTTCACTCCAGTCAGATTTGCAGACTCCAAGATCTGGACAGTGTGTTTTTAGGATTTTTTTTTTTGCTACTTTTTTTTGTCATTGCCTATAGCCCAAACCGTTTGGAATTTTATTCTGAAAATTTCAGGGTAGAAAGTGCTTCCACAGAATGGTGCATTTCATTGGTATGGTGAAAAAATATTAATCTGTTCCCAAGTTATGCAAGTATTTGAAATGTTGGATTCTGAGCATGTGTAGTAGGGTCTTTTGGATGTTTGATACAAAAGAAGAATTTGGCCATACAAAAGAGGATTTCTCTTTTGTGAGGGATAATCCTCTTTTGTGAGAGAAATTCTTCTTTCATACGGCGGCCATTTTGTTTGCATTTCTTTCAAACAAACTTTTTTTGAAAACCCATAAAAACGATGCCTTCCAGTGACACTAGCACATGAATCTAGCTAAACAGGACCTATTTAGCTGGATTCTGGACTTAGTTTTTGGAAAAACTACCACTAAATGTGTTTTTGGAACTTTTTTTTTTTATACTTCGTTTATTACAGTGATTCTCACATCTTGATTTACAGATTATATTGCTTTTTACATCCTTATACAATACTGCTGTTAACAATATATGTTCTCCTGCTTTCTGTCACCTTAAATTAATCTCATTTATCTTTACAGTTTTTGTAGTCTAAACTGTTTCCCTTATTAAGCAGATGGCTAATTCACAGAAAATCAGATAAGCAGTCAAGATATAAAACATACATGTAGTTTCAAATCGAACATGACCTTTCAAACCAAAGGGTCTCACAACACTATATACCTCCCTATTTTTATGTCTTTTTTAATGTGGTACACTTATGATAGTTCTTTTACCCCCAAACCCCAAGGCTGGTGGGGGGGGGACCTTGTATCATTACCCCATGATCTATTAGGAGGTGCAGGTTATCCCCATCCCCCGGCCACACAGCTTTGCCCGACATTGTGGGGAACCCACTGCCTCTACCCAAGCTGATCCAAATGGAACTCTAGACTATATCTTACCCTACCCAAATAGTCCAAGAGGTCCAGCGATTCACATAAATTTTTGTTCTCCTCTGAATCTTAAATGTTATTTCTTCCATCCTCTGAGCCTGCACCACCACTTCCAGCCAGTCCTCTTTTGTTGGAGTAAGAGGCTGCAACCATCGCCTCGTTATAGCTTTCAAGGCAGCAACAACTCAAATTTGCCATAGATATTTAGCATCTCTCCCCTTGACTTCTCCGGGTGACTCTCCCAATAGAAGACTCCTTGGATCCAATTGTCCGTGCAACTGGAAGATCTATTTAAGCAAACTGATCAGCATTGACCAGAATGGAGTGATAGTGGGACAGGACCAAAAGATGTGTATGTGAGTGGCATTACCCTCTCCACATTTCCTCCAGCATTTTGAGGGGGATCCCCTATGTTGTCTAGTGACCACCGCTGGCACCGTAAAAAAATCTCACCCTTACTTTCCACATAAATTCCTTCCTTGAGGGGGAGGAGGATGTCCTCCATATACTTCCCCAAGTCCTTTCCCAAACTCCTTCCGGAATAGATACGGCCAATTCTTGTTCCCAGGCCAGTTTTATATAACTCGTACTTACTTTAATGTGTTTAATATTCCTCTTGTATAGTTGAGAGATGACCCCAGTTGGGTGCCCAGCCTTCCAAATATCCTCAAAAACATGTTCCACTATCCCCACTAAGCCTGTTCTACACTCCAACTTAAGTTTTTCACGAATATAACTAGTAATTTGGTAATAATGCATTTTGTCTCTGGAAGAGAGAGCAAAAACTCTCTGTGCTGCCTCAAAAGATAATAGTCCCCCACCTTCTAGTAACTGCCATGGTGTCTGTAACCCCCTTCGTGCTCTGTCCAAAAACCAGATATCCCATTGTGCAGGGCCAAATGAGAGATCAATTGCCCACCAGCCATATCTCCAATGACCTCCATGTTTCCTTTCCCTCCCGGTACCCCTCCTCCACCCCTCTTACATTGTCCAAGTAGTGGGACAGATCCCCTCTCGTGCTGTCATAAGATCTGCAGGGTGAAACAAAACCACCGGGGGGGGAGAGGGACAGACAGCCAACTCTATCTCCTTCCATATAACCCTATACAAGGCATGCCCCCACAACAGAGCTATTCTTAGATGTGTGGCTTCCCAGTAACCCTCCAGCCAGGGAACTCCCACACCTCCCTCCTCCTTTGGAAGAAATAAAGTAAGTTGCCTCACTCTTGGTCTCCTATTTGCCCACATAAAATTCATCAACATTCTCTGCCAATTCTCTAAATCCTTTCTAGTCACCAAACAGGTGGTGCCTTGAAAACAGTATACAAATCTTGGCAAAACATTCATCTTTACAGCCATCAACCTACCATGAAGTGAAAGGGGCAATAAGCTCCATCTTTTGAGGTCCTGTTTTAGCTGCTGCACCATGAGAAAAAAATTCAGATTTTTTTTGTTGTGCCAGGGAGTTACTAATAATGATCCCCAAGTATTTCATTTGCATGAGATCCCATTTCATGGGATAGGCTTCCTTAATTTCTTGAGTGGGGGCATATCCGAACCTCAAGACCTCTGTTTTGGTGGTATTCAACGAATAGCCTGCCATCTCGGAAAACTGAGCCAGTCTTTCCATTGCCCTTCTAAGGGAAGTATCAGGGTCTTCCAGATAGAGGAGAAGGTCATCTGCGTAAAGAGATATCTTGTGTTGACGCCCCACCAATTCTACCCCCCTGATCCCAACATCCTTCCTAATACTCTGTGCCAAGGGCTCAATATATAGAGTGAAGAGGACAGGAGACAGGGGGCACCCCTGCCTCATCCCCCTCTCCAAGCCGAACCCCCTAGTATGATGACCATTCACCCTAATGTAAGCTATGGAGGATTTGTAGATCTTGGTAATCAAGGTCTGGAAAGCCCCTCCCAATCCAAAAGAGGCCAGGATCTCCCCCAGAAACCTCCATGACACTTTGTCGAAGGCTTTTTCTGCATCAACACTGACCAAAAAAGCCAATTTTTTGGAACCAACTATATAATCAATTAGGAGAGATGTTTTCCTCAGATTATCATGAGCCTGACGACCCGGGATAAACCCTGTTTGTTCAAGGCCAGTTATCTGGGGTACCAATGTTTGTAGTCTCTTAGTCATAATTGAGGTAAATAATTTGTAATCAATATTCAAAATTGAAATGGGCCGGTACGAGGAGCACAATATAGGATCTTTGCCGGGTTTAGGTATCACTGAGATTATTGTCTGGGACCAGGAGGGGGGCGGATCTCGCTGTCGTCACCTTGTAGAAATCTGAATAGATTACCCAACAGCGGAGAGAGCTTCCCACCAAATTGCTTATAAAACTCCCTGGGCAATCCATCAGTCCCTGGGCACTTAAGGGTCTTGAGGTTCTTAATAGCCCCCAGCACCTCCCCATCTTCTATTGGTCTGTTCAACCAAGTTGCCTGCTCCTCAGAAACCGAAGAAAGGCCCAATCTCCCCAGGAAATCTTTGATCTGAGCCTCCGAAGGCTGAGCACCCTGTTTATAGAGGTTGGAATAATAGGCCCTAAATGATTCTGCTATGGAATCAGTTTCTTTAGCCAAACGGTTGTCCAAAGGATGCTGTATTGCCTGTATAGTGGCCTTGCTCCTCTGTACCCTGAGTCTAGCTGCCAGCAATCTCAAAGACCTAGGTCCTCCTTCATAATATTTTTGTTTGAGAAACAAAAGTTTCTGTTCAACCCCATAATCAAGAATATTCATTAACTCGGCCTTAAGTTGTTTCAGCTGTTTGGTCCTATCTTTATCTATTTTGATCTTCTGTTGGGCCTCACATTGTGTTATACGCGATATTAACTCAGCCTTCTTAGCCTCTCTTTTCCTTTTCTTTCTGCTTGACCATTTTATAAACTCTCCCCTTATAACTGCCTTTATGGTATCCCACAACATAGCCGGAGAGGTCCCCGGGAGATCATTTTCCACCTGTGTTTGCTCCAGAGTTTGAGTTATGGATTCCACCACTTCCTCATCCTTGAGCAACGACAGGTTCAACCTCCAAAAGGTGGACCTCCTAAACTCCCCAAATGAAACTGTCATAAAGAGCGGGGCATGGTCAGAAAGCAGGAATTCCCCCACCGAGACCCCCCTGACCCGACCCACCATCTCCCTGGGGACCATAAAGTAATCCAATCTGGTATATATTTGGTGCACCTTAGAGTAAAAAGTATATTCCCTCTTTTTCCCTTCTAGATGATGCTAGATGTCCACATACCCCAATTCAGTTACTAACCTTTTCACTTTTCTGGCTATACCTCACTCCTTCTTATGTGTTTGTGAGGTAGAGTCCAATGCCGGGTTGAAAATTAAATTTAAGTCCCCCCAAATTACCTCTCCCTGTACCCACTCCTGTAAAATAGTCAAATTTAGGTATATTGCTGTCTGTGAGCCAGGGGGAAAAATATACCGAGGCAAGGATCAGTGGTTTACCTAGAAAAGTACCCCTCATAAGTACAAATCTCCTCTCTCTATCTGCCAGCTCTCCTGTTTTAACAAACGGAGTCCCCTTGGGGATCAAAATTGCAACCCCCCTCCTGCGTCCGTTTTTATATGAAACTGTAGCACTACAACCAAACCCCATAGAACCTAGCTTCATATGTTCTCATGGGGACAGGTGGGTTTCCTGTAAAAATATGAAGTCTGCAGCTTTTTTCTTCAGAAAACTGATCACTTTTGCCCTCTTCACCGGGCTGGACAACCCATGGACATTATAAGAACAAAATATCCTATCTCTATCCATTGCTATATTTTCTTATCACCTTCTGGACATGTTTCATTTTTACTTGTCCCCCTACCAGCCGTTTCATACCACAAACATATTCCCCTTCATTGAGATCCTCAAAAAACCAAAAAATCAGTACCAACAGGGCACTAAATTTAACTATTTTACAAACTACTTTCTGCTTCCAAGGTAGGAAATCTGATGATACAGATCTCTTTTCTCCCTTCCTCAGACTTTCCATTGAGGAATGGAGATGAGGAGGATTAAAATGCCCCAAATGAAAGAAGCCCCCCTCTGGGGTCTAACAAACTGTCTAGGCCACTGTTTGTTGTTAAGCTGAACATCCAGGCAGCGTCCCTCCGCTTACCAAGATCTTAGAGCTTCCCCCCCCGAACTGCACCTCTGTTAAAACCATCATGTAACCCCAGCAAATATCTTGAAGTAAATCCCCTCTGAAATCATGTATAAACCCTTTGTTCTTTATTTTTTAATTTTTTAAACCCCCCTCCCTTCAGGTCTGAGTTGCTGTAACCAGAAAGCCCCACCTCCATTTAAGCTCTCCCGATCAACAAAACACCCGATAATGAACAGGCCCCCCTATTAATATATGAACTGAGGTCCTCAAAAATAGAGAAATGCTGATTTAATATTTATCAGTTCAGTCTCAAGTCCATCATCTTGTATTTATCACCGGAGGCCACCGCCAGGCCAGAGACCTATATAGGCTTCTCGTGCAGTTCCCTTAACTTCTAATGCCTCCATCATGCAATCTCCCTCTCAAAAGAGAGCACATTCAGTTCAGAAAATTGAAACTCCTGCTCATACTTATGTTTCAGCCTTCTGAAGTTGTTGGCAAATCTGTACAGACCAGGCTCCTTCTGTTGAGAAGTTTTCCTCCCATCAGATTTTCCAGAAGTGACCACGCTACCTCCAGAGATGTCCCAGCTTTCCTCTTCTCTCCTACAACTGCATGCCACTCCATTGGTTCTGTCTGCTTTCGTTTAGTATGCTCCTGCTCTTGGTGGGGATCTGGATTCCTTTTTCCTTCAGTGCCTTGTTTAAAATCTTCCAATTTACTATACACCTTCGGGCCATCTGCCCAGAAAATTCTGAATTTCGCTGGATAAGGTGTTTGGAATTGAAGCTGAAGCTCTCTGCACATCTTGAAATAGGGAACCTACCTTTGTCTGGCCCTTTGAATTTTGGGGGGATAGTCCTGATCTAATGTAAAATGGGAGTCCAAATACTTAAGTTCCTTCTTTTGCCATGCCCTTTTAAGTATGTCTTCCTTCACACAAAAGCTTGCAAACTTAATTATAATGGAGCGGGGTCTAGTGGAGGGCTCGGTGGGTTTTGGAGTCAGAGAACTATGTGCCTTCTCCACCCTTATCTGATAGTCCTCAGGTAACTCCAGCACATCTCTCAGCAGATCCTCAATAAACAATGCCATCAGTTGAATCTCCGCTCCCTCAGCCAGCCCATAAAGCCAAAGGTTGTCTCTTCTAGATCTTGCCTCCAGATCAGTGCATTTTGCTTGAAGGGCTAGGGTATGCTGAACTAAGGTGCCCATTGCTTGCACCAGCGTGTCGCCAGCCATCTCGACTTGTGCGATTCTCTCCTCTGCCCCTTCTATGCGCCCTTCCATTTTACTTAACTTCTCATTCAGTTTTGAGAATTCCCCCTTATTTTCTGACCAAGAGTCTTGTATCTCTTGCAGCAGTTGTTCAAAGCGGGAGCGGGAAAAGGTCTCCATTTCACCCTCTGTGTCATAGCCAGAGTCACACTGGCTTGTAATCGAGGAGCTTCTGCTTCGGGCCTGTCAGTTCTCTGATAATCCGGCCCCATCCATCTTCTTGGCCGCTTCTTTAATACGCCCTTTGTCTCCCTTATCATGTTTAACACTTCCAGGTGGCATTGCGGTACTTATCTGCTGTTTTTCTATAATTTGAAGAAGTTTGCAGTTCTTACGGGAGGGGAGCTCTACCCTCAGGCTGTTAGCGCTGCTGTGATGTCACCAGAAGTCCCTTTGGAACATTTTAAAAATCCGCTTTCTTGAAACAATTTTCTTCTTTCATATGGCTCATGAAAAAGGAATAGGGCCATAGGAAAGAATTCAACCTCAAGAAAGATGAATGGTCTTTGGGAAGGCTAGCTAAGTATTTCAGCATAATATATAAGAAAAAACAAAGATTACTTGCTAATGAAATACTCATAAAAAAGTCCAGCTAAACTTATAAAAGTGCTAGGTAATGATTGCTTTTGGTGACCTGCAGTGTAATTTTGCACATATTTTTATTGCTGACTACTAATGTATTTATTCTTTGACCACATTATGTAAATATGGGCTTGCCTGTCTCAACAAAACTGATATTTATTGTAATTTTTTCTACAGCACTTGATTTTAAGAAACACTTGTGATGCTGTGTATCTCTGTTTCTGTTATGTTGATGGCTTTCCAGCCTAACAAACTTTGATTTGAATTTTTTTTTTTTTGTAATCTCGAGAAAGAGGATTCTGGACTTTGTGTTTTTTTAATCTTCTTTCATGAAAAGACATCATCTTTTGTGTGCTCACAAAAATCTCACAAAAGATCCATTCTTATGAAAGAAGAATTTTGACTTTGTTTTCATCACATTCTTCTTTTGTGAGAATCAATCCTTTTACATGAGCTTATGAAAATCTCACGAAAGAAGATTTTGGACTCAGTTTTTTTCCACATTGGAATTTTAGAAAGTTATAACTCCATCAGTCTTTGGAGTTAAGGGAGAATCTATATACAAAAGAAGGGTTTCAATGAGTACTACAAAAGTAACACACAATACCCCCCACAAATTCATGGGGACGCACAGTACCCCACAATTACCTCCCAAATTCACAATGGTGCCAAATGCACAATTACAGTGCAATAATGAACAAAAATGCACCAAATGTGTGTCTTCTCTTGGACTAAAAACATTCTAAGCCCCAGCCCAGACTGACAAAAATCAACCAAGTTGGGCAGAAAGATACCCATACCCATTTTTACCCAAATACAGTCAAGCACCAGGAGTTAAGAGGAACACTTAACATATTCCTTTATTTCAATCAAGCCCGACAAAAGAAAATTAGGATGATGCAGATATATAACTTTCCACATTGTTTGAATTCCCTTGCAAAAAAAAAAAAACATAAAAATGAAAATTCCATTCCCATAGGATAAGACTGCATCTTTAACAAGCCATAACTCCATCAATCTCTGGAGTTAAGGGGCAATATTTATATAAAAAGAATGGTCTCAGTAAGTACTACACCGTTAACATATAATACCTCCCACAACTCCATGGGAAAAGTACACCATCCCAAAATTATCTCCCAACTTTACCACAGTACCCAATCCACAATTAAACTCTGATTATCATCAAACATGCACCAGATATATATCTCCTTGTCTTAGTTTGTGTATTAGTCAGATCAATCATTTCCTCCCTTATGAATGGCAGAGGGAGGTTAACCTGAGTGCATTTATTTGATTTTTACAGATTGTTGGGATAGATCCAATATAAAAATTATAGACCTGTTAGCCTTACATCTTCAGTTGGAAAAATTCTAGAGGCAATAATAAAAGATGAAATGGAAAGGTATATTAACAAAGGAGGACTAATGGACCCGTTACAGCATGGTTTCACTAAGAATAGAAGTTCTTTTTTTGACCACGTTAGTAAGGCATTAGGTAATAACCTACCAGTGGATATACTGTTTTTAGATTTTACTAAAGCATTCGACACAGTATCCCATATTGAATTATAAACTGCCATGCAGGGAGTACGTATAAATTCAATACTGGTAAAATGGGTGAATTCCTGGCTGTCAAACAGAAGGCAAAGGGTTTGTATAAGAGGACACAGCTCCGGTTGGAGTAATGCCACAAGTGAGGTGCCGCAGGGGTCCATATTGGGACCATTATTGTTTAATATTCTTGTGTTGTCCATGAAGTCCAATGGAAATGCATGGTTATGCAAATTTACAGATGATGTGAAAATAGGAGCCGTAATAAACAATGAGGAAGATGCAGAACATTTTCAAAAAGAAATTGATAGCATATCAAAACGGACAGAAGGAAAAAAGCTAATATCGGAAAATGCAGTACTATGCATTTTGGATTAAAACATATTAAATCAACCTACTATATTTATGGTAAGGAATTAATAACAATGGAATTGGAAAAAGACTTGGGCATCCTAGTATCAAACAAACTATCTAAAGATCAAGTTAAGAGTGTAGTCAGCAGAGGTACTGTAGCAGGGTTCTGGGATGTATAGGGCAGCACATAAAAAATAGATGGAGAGAGGTGATAGTTCCCCTGTATACAGCATTGGTGAGGCCTCTAATGGAGTACTGTGTCCAATTTTGGGCTCCTTGCAGGAAGAGAGAGAGGCGAAGATGCTTGAAAGGGTGCAGATAAGAGCCACCAAATTAGTAGCAAATATTAGAAACATGACATATAAAGAGAGGTTGAAGGTGTTAAACCTGCATTCTCTGGAGTACAGGAGAATGAGGGGCAATCTGTGTCTAGTGTATAAGGCCTATAATTATCAGGATGTATGTGAATGTGTCAGTCTAGACAGGAGAGAGCAGATAAAAGCTACTAGGTCGCATGAATGGAGTTTGAAATGTGAACAGTATAAAAGAAATGCTATGGGTGCGCTGGTAAACCAGTGGGTGGTTTCAATTTGGAATAGGTTATCTAGGAATGTTGTATCAAGCAAATGTATATGGCATTCTAAGACTTCAGTGGCGAAGTTCTTAATAAGTCATGGTGTGTTGTGATATGTTTAAAACATCCAAGTCACAATGGTGCAAGCTTCATAAATATTTAGAAATATATAGCAAGTTTAGAAGTTAAGTCAGTAAGACCAGAGAAGTAAAAAAATTATACTGAGTCTCACGATCAGTTTCTTTAAGGTGCTTCTCCTTTGTCTCCTTTACTTGTTTTTGATTCTGATTTTCTTTTTTTTTTATTCAGCTCCTGCTTTCTCTCCTGATTTCTTTGCAATTCTGACTTTGCTTCAGCTCTCTTTTCAAATGATCCATTCTTGAGGAATTCTGTGTGCTTGATCACATCCTCAGTCATCTGGTTAATATAGAATAGCACGAAAAATTTATGAAAAATTAAATGTAAAAAAAAAAGCTAAGTTATCAAAGCTTTATAAAAAGATATCTGTGGTTTATAAAAACTTCCTTGGATATTTTTAAATAAACCTTCTAATGTTACTCAAGTCCACTAAACTATTAGGATTCGATAGGATTCAAACTTGCAAAGAAAGGTTTGAGCTCTCCAGTGCAAAGTGGGTGCATGTAAGGGGGTTGTTGTCTTCTAAATGAAAACACAAACAACCAAATAGCCTGTACTCAGTAGGTCTCAGATATCTGATAATCAGTCTACCAACACAAAGTTGTGGTTGTGAAATAAAAATTTGTCAAAATACAAGACAACACTATTACTGCTGGAGCAAGTCAGTTAACGAACACCACCATGCAGGTAGTGTGTTGGTAGATTCTCTATCCAGTTATCTGAGACCTACTGAGTGTGGGCTATTTTTTTTTTAGATAGAATTCAGACTTTTTTAGGTATAGGTGTTTACTACTAGCTTATATACTTTGGCCTGGATATTCAGAAGGGTTGCGCATGGCACAACAATGTTGCACCATGCGCAACCCACTGATGCACCCAAACATGATATTCAAACAGGGATTGTGCCTGGCACAAGTCCCGAAGCGCCGGAGTGCATCAGTAATGTATGCAGCACAGGTGGGGGGACGTGCCCATGCATACTCCGCACATCCCGATATTCAGCCCGGGATGTGCTGAGTCCATACATGCTCAACCCCTACATGCACTGCACACAGGTGAGCCAAAATAAAAAGGAACAACGGCTGGCCAGCCACAGGTAAGCTGCCATATTGCAGGGTGCAACATGGCAGCTGCCACCTGTGGGTGGCCACCCGAGCTCCGGCTGCAACTCCATGGCGGCACCCCCATGCCCAATCGTGGGCATCTGTTTAAATAATGTCTCTATATCCCTGGTGGTCCTATGGATAGCTCACAGCCTGGATCGCGGGCATTTGTATTGAAAAATAAAGTCCAATATCCCTGGTGGTCCAGCGATACCTCCCTCCCCACCGCCCACTAGGCCCACCGCCCGCTCCCCGGTCAGTGGCGGGTGGCAGCACCCACCTGCCTGTCACCCTCCACCCACCGACTGACACTGTAGGTGGTTGGCTATGTCCATTGGTCTGACGTGAGCCAATGGACATGCAGCCCGTACTGTACTACATAGTCCAGATAGTGAATGGATCCATTCACATATGTGGAATGTGTAGTACGGTACAGGCTCCATGCCCATTGGCTCATGCTGTTGACCAATGGGCATAGAGCCCTACCTATGGTGTCAGTTGGGGTGGTGGGGCTCAGTGGGTGGGTGGGGAGGTGGGTACCGCTGGACCACCAGGGATATTGGACTTTATTTTTTTAATACAAATGCCCGCAATCAGGCTGCGAGTGGTCCACTGGACCACCAGGGATATAGGACGTGCATTTTATTATACTTAAGCCCGCAATCGGGCTGACAACGGTCCACTGGACCACTAGGGATATAGGATGTGCGTTATTATATACTTAAGCCTGTGATCAGGTGTATAGTGGTCCACTGGATCACCAGGGATATGGAACATTATTTAAATCTAGATATGCCCACAATCGGGCAAAGGGGTGCATTGCCGCGCTGTGCAGGGGGTGTTGGTCCCTGACGGCTGCTGCCTGGCAGGTGCCAGGTGCAAGTCGCCAGGGATCGGTGATTTTGCATGCAAATGGGCTATAATGACATGCAATGGCCCCATTTGCACTTTGCATACATTATTGCCCCATTTGCATGTGCACTTTGAATATCATGGGCTTTACAAGATAGCTAAGGGAACTTCATGTGATCCATCCCCTTGTTCAACTCTGGCCACTTGCGCTGGTGCAGTGCCACTGTGCCATGTGCACTGCAGGTGGCCAGGGTGTGATATTCAACAATACTGTGCCATGGCACAGCTCCGTTGAATATCGCCCAGTCAACGTCCCAGCGCAGCCAAGTTGCGCTGCGCCCAGGCTTGCGCCACAGCCTGGCGCAGTCTGAATATCTGGACCTTTGTATTTTTACACTTTAAAAAAACAGGATGTTTTATGTTGATACATGTTTAAGACTTTGTGGCAGTAGTTTAAACAGACAGTAAATGTACTTCTGGTTTGTAAGCATCAGTTGAGAAAGCAGAAGTCCTTTTTCTCCATTCTCCTGTATTGCTCGGCACTCCTCATGCTTTTGGCCAACAGCTCCATCTGATTCAAATGACACAAAATTACAAAAACTGCCAAGTTTTGCACTAGTAAAAAGAAAAACTGTACCTGGCTCTGTTTTGCTTGTATCCTTGGGCATGTCGGACAAACAGGCATGATTCTAAGTGGAGCTATACACTGCCCTAATTATGTCAGGTTGGCCTGGTGCTTTTATGAGAGAAATAAAAAACACGGTTATGTTTTCAGTCAAGTTTGCTTTGCTTGTCTAAAGTTTCTAAAAAACATAGCATGCATCTGCACAGTGGACTGTGCTCGCATGTCTGACCGTCTCTGCAGACTGCTGCACGCACTGGTCGGTTCTTTTATGCATATCGCATGATGTCAGAGCCAGGGACCATATGACTAGTGCAATTCTTGGCTATTGGTTGATTTGAACCAAAGCTTTAAACAAATAAGGAGAATACTAAAAAACAAACAAAAAAAACAGCAGAGCTTGAAGGAAGCAAGAATTCAGAGGAAATCAGGAATTCAGTACATGTGCATACATATTTAAAACATAATATTTCCATTTCATTTTCGTTTTCATCAAAAATATGCCAATAACAAGGAGACAATGAAATCCAACAAGTCCCTCGCTGCTGGTCTAATAAAAAAAAAAAAATCTGTATGTAGTTCTCTCTATTCTGGTCCAAGAACAGCCAAATATATAGTCAATGTATTGTTACTTATTGCAGTCTTAAGCTATTGAAGCTGGTTCTGTGAGTGGAACATGAGAGACTGACGAACCAAACCAAACTAAACCCATGCTCACAACTCCCACATCATGTGGTCCTGCCCAGTACTGCTCCCCTTCTTTCTAAGAAAGCAGGACAAGCTGGAGGAGTTATTGGACAGGTCAGCTACTCTGATTGTGGAACTGTTCCACCTTTTTCAACTCTCACAAGGACTTTTTAACCCAGATTCCAGATATCTCTTGGGCATGTTGAGCACAGCAGCAAAATAAAAAAAAAAAACACGATTAACAGAGCCTTGTTAACACCCCAACTCCTGGGAATTCCAGTCTGATGCACAGTAGTCAACCAGATCTACAAAGTGGAAAAAAAATCACGCATTCCCTGAATAAGGCTGAGCTTTGCTCTTCCTGCTGGATGGTTTGGCTTCTGCACATGACGAGCAAGGATAAGGAATTTGTTATTTAAGTGTCTGTAGTTGTGTCATTGAAACCCTTAACCCTTACCTAGATGAGCCCAGCACACTTATTTGACCTTAATACTACTCAAACTGACTAAACAACTTATCACAGTAGAGCAGGCCGACCCCTGTTCCTCTCTCCCCAAAGGGAATGGGGAGCTTTGGGCCCTGGTCTGTCCCCCCCCTCCACTGCAATAAAGGGTTGCAATGATTAACTAAAGAGCTCAACACTTAATGTATGTGCAGTACGTATGGGTACAGATAGCTGTTATGAATCCCACCCCCCAGTGCTGTACCATAGTGGGTGGAGGAAATACTAACAGACATTAATCATTGTACACCAGAACAGTGAAACTGTAATGATGACTCAAGACAACACCTATTGTACCAGTAATATGCCTTTACTGTGTCTGTTGAATAATGCAGACATGGAAAGCCTCAATAAAATATTTACAAAAAAAGAAACTGAACCACATTTTTGTATTTAACCCCCTTCTGCTTGCATACAGGGTTTTACTAACATAAATTACTATTTTTGGAAACCAGTACACCTTCCCTGGGTTGTCAGTATTTGGCAAGACTGACTGTCTCAAAAGGAAGATGAGACCTACAGGCTTTAAAAACTTGCAAAGTTTGTTTTCAATTTCTGGCCAAGGCAGACTGCCACTCATTGTGTTTGAGGTGCCTGGGTCCAGATCATGATTTTGTCAGTTGTGACAAATCAAATCAAAGGCTACTTTTTTTTCACTCAGAATTCGATTCTGCTGCAAAGAGCTCAGCTAAATTCTGAAAAACTATTAAAGACCTGTCTGGCAATGCTCCTGGCAACCCTCTTCTGAATACGATTAACTCAGGGAACTCAACTATCAGTGATAGTCTGGAGCTTTTTAATTCCTTTAATAATCATGTTGCCACTGCAGGCCTAGCATTTGGCAGTTCCCCAGCATGCTCCCTACGTGCTCAGGTTGGCTCCCATTATTCTGAGTCCTCTACTGCACCCTCGATATTCTCATTTCAAACTGCTTTGTTAAAAGAGGTTTTAGATCTCCTGTTGTGGCTGGTCTCCAGGAAAAGTACTGGTGCTGACTCCCTAGATCCATACTTCATAAAGATTGCATATCCTATATTAGCCGTGCCTATTACTCACCTATTTAACTTATCAGTGTCTCAGTATATTCTGCCACCTATATGGAAGACAGTGTGTTATTCCTCTCTTTAAATCTGGGGACCCCTGCAATCTCAATAACTACAGGCCGATCTCCCTTCTTCCAGTATTGTCTAAATTACTGGAGAAAATTGTGAATGCACAGCTGCGATCCTATCTTGAATCTATGAATCTACTAAAACCAATGCAGTCTGGCTTCAGAGCTAATCACAGCATCATCACGGCCCTTGCCAAAGTGACTAATGATTGGCAGAGGGAGTTAGACAACAGGAACTATGTCTGTGCTGTATTTCTGGATCAAAGCACGGCTTTTGACACTGTCGATCATAGCCTGCTCCTTTTCTCCCTGCGTAATATAGGCATGGACTCCCCATCACTGGGATGGTTCACCGACTATCTAACAGGACGCCTACAGCAAGTCAAAGCTGAAGGTGAACTGTCACCTTTTAAACCTCTACAACAAGGTGTGCCCTAGGGATCAATACTAGGTCCCCTACTGTTTGCGATCTACATTAACAGTATTGACAATTGTATAAATAAGGCCAATATTCATCTATTTGCAGATGATACTGTCCTTTACTTAAGCCGCCAAATGCCAGAAGTTACCTGTGAAGACCTCCAATCTGAATTCAATGTACTGCAGAGCCAACTACTTCACAAAAAGCTCCTTCTCAATGCCCAAAAAACCAAAAGCGATGCTTTTCTCTTCATTTATCCATTTAGCTAATCCAGTGATTATTGGATCTGTTCCCCAGATTACCACCATGTTAGGAGAAAAATTGGAATTCGTCGAAAAATTCAAGTACCTGGGAGTGCGGCTAGACCACAGACTTTCCTTTACTGAACATGTTGAAGATCTGCTAAAAAAATAAAAAAAACTGAGACAGAGGCTGGGACTCTTCTTTAGAATTAATCAATTTCTCATCAGAGATGCTAAGTTACATTTGGTCCAATCAACGTTTCTATAGTTGATAGACTACGCAGACTTCCTATACAGCCAGTGTCCTATTTCCTGCTTGACAAAATTGGACACACTCTATCCCAGAGCCCTGAGGTTTATAACGGGATTTCCTTTCAGCACGCATCACTGCTTCCTGTATGTGGCTATAGGATGGACCTCCCTAATGTTCAGGAGAGATGGAAATGCTGCACTCTGGACTTTCAGAGTTATATCAAAAAAACTGCCACACTATATTTCCAGCTGCATCCTGTTAAGAGTAATAGGTAATTATGCACTAAGAAGCTATTCATTTATCTCTCTCAAGGCTCCTAAGGCTAAATCTCACTTTAGCAGAGCAGCAATAAGCGTTGTGTTGCCTTCTCTATGGGACAAACTGCAAAAAAACTCTCAAATTGAGCATTCCTATCTGCCTGACTGCCTTCAAGACACTATACTCCCACTCAATCAAATAAGTATGCAACTGTTGTTCCCTCCCAAGATCTGCATCACGGTCTGCCATGGTACCCCATCCTGCCTGGAACAGTATATAAGGCTCAGGTATTCTGATTCTGTCCACCGCCCTCTTAAGCCCTAGCCGTTCCATCATCTCCATCTGCATCCTCACCCCCCCAACTTCTTTTCACCCCATCTTAACTCCAGTAGGTGTCTCCCATCTAAAGGGTAGGAATTTCTTATACCCCTTGGTGGAGACTTTCTCCTTGTCCCTTCCCCTGTACTCCTTTATTTCCCAACTGGTTTTCCTCCACTACCCCCTGCTCACCCCCTCCCCACCTTGTTTCTCCCTTTGTACCTCTTCTTATTCCCTCTTTTCCCCTCGTCCCTCCCTCTATCCTGACCTTCCTGCTGACCAAGCTGTTTTCAGCCTACAATAATATTTTAATTATGATCCCTTTTTTTCTTCTCTATTATTATGCCCATATTGAATATATGTACATGCTCCTACATTCTATACTATTGCCTCGAACTGTTACAGGCTTGTATGTTCTATTGTTCCTTGTTGACCTGTTGTCAATATTCAACCTGCTTGTTCTGATTGTATATAATGTACTGCTTTGCATTGCTATGTTTACTATGTTTCACCCAGGTCCATCTTGCAAATGAGCATTGCCCAGCGATGTTCACCTGGATAAATAAAGATTTTGATTGGTTGAACTTTGTACTAAGTTATGCCCTAAAACACAAAAGAAAAAGGGCTAAAAAATTAAAAGACATTATGGCTTCTCAGTCTAACTTCATGTCACCTAAAGGCACAGATGAGGGACCAGCCCTCAAAGCAAGCAGCAGTCCCTCTCAAAGGGAACATGTAACAAAGAAAAGGCTACAAAAGATGGTTCAGAAATCAAGGTGTCTGAATGGGGAACCCTGAATCCAGTAAAAATAAAAGAGCCTCCAAGCAGACACCAGAGATGGTACTTGCCAAGAAAAAAAAAACTGAAAAACACATCACTGTCACTCTTCCTGAAAAAGGAAGAGAGCCTCTAGTAGATACAAATAAAATGCCCTAAATAGAGGACATGATAAGGCATGACAATTCCTCCAGGCATTCCAGGATATGGAGAATTTCATGAAGATACCTGTCCTCCCTCTCTAGGCTCCAGTTCCATTCCCAGTGCCTGTGAAGGAGCAGGTCGAATTGTACTGTGTGTGGGAGGAGGATGAAGGAAACCCACATAACCAGATGGTTCTCCAGAACAACAGTTTGGATCCACTCCCAGTCCCTCAGATGACTATACCTCATGCCACACTTTTGTGAGACATATGGCAAACACCCTTAACATCACCTCACATGAAACTGAGGAGGATGAGATGGACAGAAGATGTGTCGTTTTTAACAAAACCTGAAAAAAATTAACTTTTTGCTACAGACGAAAAATCCTTCTACGGTGTTTTACAGTCAACACTTTCTGACAGCTGCTTGAGTGAAAACCACTGTTCAAGCTGTTCAGTCAAGAGCATCAGTGGTTAGAGCTGTCAATCACCCACAGACGGACGGGCACATAGAGGCACAGCATATTCCATGCACATACACACAGTACCGCTCTGCTGAATCCTGAGTATTCTATCTGTAACCAACGTCACTTTGACTCGGGATTCAGTGTTCTAGGTGGTGGTGATTTTTTTAAAAACTGCTCTAACTTCACTGTCTGACCTAAAATGTTATAAAAGGTGAGATTTAAGGAGATGCACTAATAGAGTAAAGAAACCCAACAAAACAGGTAGGGTGAAAATCTTTATTAGTCAGGACAACTCCTAACCTGGAAAGGAAAACTAACAAAACCATGAATACCTGCTCTTTAAATGTATATAACTATTCACCTGTGTGGTTCAATATACCTTGTAACAATGTACTTTACTGTTTTACAGTTTGTCGTTATAAAATGTATTGCCTTATTTTGTTTGATGTGGAACCTTTGTAAAAAAGCTTCCAGCTCAAAGGTGTTTTTTCCAAGACTCAAAAAAAATTAAGTAAATAAAAATAAGTAGGTTCTGTACCCAGCCTCCCAAGGTACTGCCATGGTGTCTGCAGTTGTTAAGCATAAATGAGGGACTCCTAGGATTTGAAGGAAAAATTACTCAGTATAGTAATGTTGTTTCTTCTAAATGGATCCCTCACTGTGCTTAACAATCCCTAATTCCTACCTTCTCTTCCAGAACCTGGTAAAAGGTTCACAGAAGAATCCGTTTTTTCTGTTTGCTCAAGCATTACTTGTTACATAACCTCTGCAATTGATGTTCCATGATCTAAGCTATTTTAGTATCTCATGTCATTTTAAAAAATTGTTCTGCCACATTGAAAATGTTGGACAAACTTTTTAAAATATTTTCTGATATATATTTTTAACCTTTTAGCTAGTTTTAGTGGTTGCAGCTCACCCTAGCTTTAGAAATAAATCTGACATTAGAATGTAGGGGTGGACATGACCAAACAGCAGAGTTTGAATTTCATTCTGAGTTCTCCAATTAGCTTACATTTCTAAAGCTATGGGGCAGCTCGTTCCAGGACAATGATGCAGTTGTTAAGCATAGTGAGGGTTCCTTTGGAAGAAACAATATTACTACAGTGATTAATTTTTCTATCTCCTTAGCCTATTTGCTGTATACCTTGTGTAGTTTGTAGGCATGAAGGCATGAACACTGATTCACTTTATTGCATTCCCCTAATTTCATCCTCATTTAAATATAAATGAGGTTGCTTCACTCTGTTTTGCCTGGTGTGAAAACCTCTTTTGTCTTCATTGCAGAGGACATGACTCCACTCATGCAAGACATTATGGGAGCCGACAGGGCAGACCTGTACAAGCCAGCAGAAGTTATACAGTAGTAGCACTGGATTTGTCAAGCAATTTTGTGAGAATTCCTATTTATCCTTCAAAAATTTAGGGACAAAATCTTCTAAAATTCTTTTTGTTATACCTACAGAAAGAGGTCTGTTCCTATTACAGTACTCAATTGCATCTAGAAGATTTTCAATTAGACTGTCAGATGGAAGCACCCTCTCCTGGTAAGAGTGAGCACACTGCCAAACAAAACACAATCCCTAACAAAAGGTTCCACAATTCTCAATAGAGATTTTTAAAAATCCCTTTACTAATTCGGCGCTACTACTGTACTCTCATTCAGTTCTGTTGCATATCTTGTGAAGTAATTGTATTCTCTAAAAGCATTTGTTTTCTAACTCAGGTATGCTTTACACTATAGAAAACAGCAGGGCACTTACTGTGCCTTGAAAAGTTTCATGGCCAGCATAAGGCAAAAACTTAGGGGCTACAGAGGACAGCAACATCACTGACTAATACAGTATAACTGCCGCAGGCTTTAGCACTAAAAGATCATAAAATTACGGGATGCCTTACATGAGGCGGGTCATGACCTTTGCAATGTCAGGTCACACCTGAAAATAGGCACTTGGCTGTCTAGTGTGCTTACCTGGTTAACAAAAGCAAATAAAATAAATAAAATGTAGTCAAGCAGGTTTTCACACCAGACTTAAGTACCTTCATTTACATTAAATCCTGATGAAATTGGGAGGCTGCAATAAAGGCAATCATTTGTCATGCCTACAGACTACACAGGTAAACATAATCAAAGGCTGAGGGGACCAGCCCTTTAACGTGGGAACACTCATAAGTAATGAGTCCCACACCACACCTAGGTGTGGAGCTGCTCAGAGCAGAAAATTTAGTGGCAAATAAAATTAACTCTTAATATGCAGGTTCGTAATCATTAATTGATCTGATTGAGCTTGACATTTCCCACCCTGATATTTTCTAAAGCATACCACTCCAGCAGATCCCAGAATCCTCTGGGGCTGATGTCAGCAATGGGTTTCAGCCACATAATATTCAGTTGCTTATTTTGTGTCAAGGAGCTTTTAAATAGGCATCATATCCTAGAGGTTACTCTATTCTACACCTTTCCAGGTTGCTCCTGTAAAAAAGTTTTCAGCTTAGTGTGCTACTCCTGGTTAAACAACTAAATAAAATAAACAACTTTCCAGTTGTTTTGAGTTTTATTTTTATTATTTATTTATTTATTGAAAATCGGAATTACAATCCTTTGAGTCATAGACTCATTTGCAAAGGCTCCACGTCGGTGCAAAAGCACAAACAATACATTTAATCATATTATACATAGGTCACACAGTACAATGTATTTACGTTGGTTGGTTACCACCTCTAGGATCTTAGAAGGACACTGGGTCACTGTATTGAGACAAGTCAGGTTACAGATTCGGAGGGTCATTTACAGAGCCCTGAGTCGAGGTTTATATACAGCTAGATTGTAGGACTTAAGGATGTAGTCAGAGGATAAGCTAGTTATTTATCATATTTGGACAAGGGGGAGGAATGTTGGTTACAGCCACAGACCTCTGAGTCAAGAAGAAGGCTCTTGATACCAGTTTTAAATTGGCCAAGACTAGGGGCCTGGGAGATGGAGGGTGGTAGGCTGTTAAGCCAGAAGGGAGCATGATAATGGAAAGACCTTTGCCCTAATGAGGTCCTACAGTGGGAACTAGGAGGAAGGTGCTTGCAGGGCATCTAGGGGGCCCTCCTGTGAGGGGCTGGCTGGATGAGGGGGTGGAGGCCCTTGGGTGTAAGATTCATAAGTATTTTTTTTTGCTTGGAGGCAAGTGTGGTACTTAAGTTTGCTTGTGTGGTGCCCAGAACTTGGTCTTGTAGTCGAGCAAGGGGTGGATGTAAACTCTATAACGTGGTGTTAAGGAAGCAGTACAGCGTAGTGGTTAAGAGCACTGAGCTGCAAACCTGGAGACCTGGGTATGAATCCCACAGCCCCCACTTGCATGCTGTGCAACCCTGAGCAAGTCACTTAACTTCCTTGTGCTCCCAGGTCACACCTGGAAACGAGCTTCAGCTTAGTGTGCCTTTTCTGGTTAAACAATTTCCCCTGTCATTGCTGCCTGTGTCTGCTTTTTATCGATATCTTAATAATCCACCAAACTTTGTTTGCCTGTACAACTATTTCATTGCATTGACGACCAAAGTCAAATTTGCTGATAATTACCACATCCAGAACTTTTTTGCACCCCCTCCCACAGTTTTTAGAGTTTCACCAAGGAGCTGATGTGCATCACAGCATACTTACCTTGGTTAAAATCCATGCCCTATATTTCTTCCCATTCACTACTTTTGCCCAGATCTGACATTGTACTGGTACTGTTTTGTTCTGCACTACATTTGGTGTTCAGATATATTATTGTGCGGCCATTTTTCATTATGCCCCAACTCTCTGTTCTCAGCAGAAGGGACCTTCGTTTGACATCTCATCTGAAGGACGGCACCCTAACCATGCAGTAATTGCCTAGTAGTGCATTACAGTGTCAGCATCAGGTTTTTGCCTTAGTACCTGGTGTGGGACTAGAACCCACACCTTTCCAATCTTCCGGCTCCAGAGGTCAGCATGCTACCTACTGAGTCTAATTTACTTGCATGACCTGCAGTAGAGCATACTCCAAGGTCACCTTGCTTAAGGAGCATTACAGACAAGCTTCATTAAGAGAAAAACACAGCACTAGACACTACAGATAAAGAATGTGTGCTAGCATCACCCCAAGCACCACACACACCTTGTTGTGATTAGGGCTTTCTCTACTGACTAGGATAAGTCCATCTGATGAGTGAACCTAATATTCATACGAACCCATTTCTTGGCTGAAAAAAATAAAAGCCACCAAAGAAAACTGAAGACAGAGAGCAACACAAGTCTGTATACGGCTAGGGGGATAGAAAAAGAAACATAGAAACATAGAAATTGATGGCAGATTAGGATGGCTTGTCCCACCTAGTCTACCCATTTTCCTTGCCTACTGTAACACTGCAAACCCTACTTGATCTTTGGCACCCCCCTTTCCTTACCACTAAGGTTCCCTTTTGCCTATCCCATGCCTTCTTGAATCCTGCTACAGTTTGTGCCCCCTCCACCTCTGCTGGGAGGCTGCTCCAGGCACCCACCACTCTTTCTCTGAAGAAGTACTTCCTTACATTCCCCCTGAGCCTACCCCCTCCAACCTCATAGCATGACCCCTTGTTCTTGACCATCTTTTTCTCTGAAAAAGACTTCCCTCTTGCACCTTACATAGATACATAGACAGTGTCGGCAGATAAGGGCCTATGGGCCACCCAGTCTGCCCATTTGAGCTTGTAAGTTCAGTTTATGTTTTCCTAGAAGTCTGTTGCCCCTTATCCCTGACTTCCAGAATTCCTTTATGTCTATCCCATGCATTCTTAAATCCCGTGATTGTTTCAGCCCCCACCACTTCCTCTGGCAGGGTGTTCCACTTGTCCAACACCCGTTCTGTGAAGAAGTTCTTCCTCACATTTCCTCTGAATCGTCCTCCCTCCAACTTCATCCCATGCCCTCTAGTCCTGGAACATCTTTTTTGCTTAAAAATAGTGTATTCCTGCACCCTGTTCCTCCCTGTAAGATACTTGTATGTCTCTATCATATCCCCTCTCTCCCTCCTCTCCTCCAGGGAGTACATGTTCAGTTCCTTCAATCTGTCCTCATAGGACTTATGATGCAATCCATGCACCATCTTTGTTGCCCTCCTCTGAACCTTCTCTACCCTGTCTATGTCCTTACGTAGGTATGGTCTCCAGAACTGTACACTGTACTCCAGGTGGGGCCTCACTAGTGTCTTGTATAGTGGAATTATGACCTCCCTTTTCCTGCTGGTGATGCCCCTGCCTATGCATCCCAGCATCCTATTTGCTTTACCTGCTGCCTTGTCACACTGTTTCCCTACCTTGAGGTCATCAGGATGATAACCCCAAGATCCTTTCCTGCTTGGTGCATGCTATATCCTCACCCCAACTGATATATTGTGCCAGGGTTTTTGTGCCCCATATGCATTATCTTGCACTTCTTTGCATTGAATTTCAACTGCCAAATCCCTGACCATTCTTCAAGTTTCTGCAGGTCCCTTCTCATTCTGTCTATACCCTCTGGTGTGTCTACTCTGTTACAGAGCTTTGTCTCATCAGTGAACAGTGAAATTCTACCTTCTAGGTCCTGCACAATGTCACTGATGAAGATGTTGAATAGGACCGGTCCCAGCACTGATCCCTGTGGTACCCCACTGGTCACTCTTCCCTCTGTGGAGTGACAGCCATTTACCACCACCCTCTGTGTCCTGTCACCCAGCCAGTTACCTACCCACCACATTACTGTTCTGCCCACACCCATATTCCCCAGTTTGTGTAATAGTCTTCTATGTGTGGCACAGTGTCAAAGGCCTTGCTGAAGTCCAGATAGGCCATGTCCACTGCCCTCCCCTGATTCACCTCCCTAGTCACCCAGTCAAAACATTCAATGAGGTTGGTCTGACATGACCTCCCCCTGGTGAAACCATGCTGCCTTGGGTCCTGTAGTCCATTGACAACCAGATGTTCCACCAATCTCTCCTTCAGTAGTACTTCCATGATCTTCCCCACTACCGGGGTGAGGCTGACTGGTCTGTAGTTCCCCGCTTCCTCTTTGTTGCCACTTTTGTATAAGGGGACTACATCTGCTGTCCTCCAGTCTTTGGGTACCTCCCCTGTTTCCAGTGATCGGCTAAACAGGATAGCCAGAGGTTCAGCCACCACCTCTCTTAGTTCTTTAAAGACCCTGGGGTGCACCCCATCTGGCCCTATTGCTTTAACAACTCTTGTTACTTCCAGTTCCTTCAAGACCCTTTCTCGTGTAAAGGGACTTGTGTCCATTTCTGCACCATTCTTACCCCTTGTACTCCCTTCAGACCCATTACCCTCCTCTTCCTCAGTAAAGACTGAGCAGAAATACCTGTTCAATATGTCAGATTTACTGTTGTCATCCTCCATGCCGCCCCATCCTCCCCCTTCAGTCTCACTATCCCTCCTTTGCCTTTCTTTTTCACTTATGTACCTGTAAAGTTTTTGTCCCTCTACCCACTGATTTTGCAATGTGTTCTTCTGTCTGAGCTTTGGCTTCCCTTACTGACCTCCCTGCCTCCCTTTGCTTCTCCTGGTACTTCTCCTATCCCTCTGCCTGTGTCTTTTGTATTGCCTGAATGCAATCCTTTGGCTTTCACTTCTTTGCTACCCTTTTGGAAAACCATAATGGTTTCCTCTTCCTTTTCCTCTTGCTAACCTGCTTAATGCATAATTCTGTTGCTCTTGTAATCCCCATTTTAAATACTGCCCACTGTTCCTCAACCCCTGATTCCTGCCCCATTCCCCTTAATGCCTCTTTCAAGTATCTCCCCATTTTCCCAAAGTCTGCCCCCTAAAATCCAGGATATGTGTTTTTGTGTGGTTTGGTTCTGCTCTTTCTGTGATTTCAAACCACAATGACTGGTGGTCACTGTTCCCCAGGTGCTCCCCCACTGTTACCCATATCACACTGTCCCTGTTTGTGAGCACAAGGTCCAGTATTGCCTTCTGCCGAGTTGGTTCCATGACCAGTTGCTTGAGGAAGACACCCTGAAGGGAGTCCAGGATAAATCTGCTCCTAGTTGATGCTGCTGCTGGGATGCTCCAGTCCACATCTGGAATATTGAAGTCTCCAACCAGTACTACCTCCCCCTTGTCTGCCATCCTTATTTATACCTGTGAGGTATTTGAAAGTCTCTATCATATCCCCCCTTTCCTTTCTTTCCTCCAGGGTGTACATACTGAGGTCCTTAGTCTCTCCTTGTAGAGCTTTTGATGCAGCCCCTCCATCATTTTAGTTGCCCTCCTTTACATCGTTTCCACTCTGTCTATGTCCTTCCAGAGATGTAGTCTCCAGAACTGGACACAGTACTCTAGGTGCAGTCTCATCAGTGATTTATACAGAGATATCACCACTTCCCTCTTGCTGCTGGTGATACCTCTCACTATGCAGCCTAGCATCCCACTGCCTCTCCACTGCCTTGTCAAACTGTTTGGCCACCTTTAGATCATCCAATATGATTGCCACCAGGTCCCTTTCCTGTTTGCTGGTTCCCAGTACCACTCCCCCCGCCCCATTTTGTACTCTTCCTCTGGGTTTCCGCACCCCAAGTGCATGATCTTGCACTTCTTTGCATTGAAATTTAGTTGCCACACTCTTGACCACTCCTCAAGCTTTCTTAGATCCTTATTCATGTTTTCCACACACACCCAGAGTGTCTGCCCCATTGCAGATCTTAATGTCATCTGCAAAAAGGCATACCTTCGGGGCTGCTGTGGAGCAGCAACATGGCAGCTGTAATCTAAGATAGCTCTGAGTACAACATAAAGGGCTGGAAGGGGAAGGAATCTGTCTCATTTCAGGAAAGTATCTGTTGATTTTCACTGATTTTATGGCTGTTATTGTTTCTTTTGCAACTTATTGTTGTTTTCAATTGGTACCAGGGTGCTTTCTGACTTAATTTGGAAAGGTACCTGCTTAGGGGATTTTGCTGGTGCAGTAGAGTGTCTCTGGGTTTTTTTTGTTGGTGAAGCTGATTGTCTCTGGTGGTCAAGAGGATCCCACCCCTAGTGCATCACTTCCTTTATACCATTACCCTGTGACATCATATGGTACCAGCTGACTGCATACACACACTGTTAGCCATCTTATTTCAGTACACACCACCCCCTAACATAAATCTACATTCCATGATACATTATACATGTGCACACATGGGAACATGGAGCAAAGGGGAATGGGTGAGAGGAGGGAATGGATCAGGATAAAGGATTGTGGAAGGGACAGAGTAGGGTGGCGCACCAGGGTGAGGGCTAGTGGCAGCATAAGGGGTGGGTAGACCGGTGGAGGGAGGGATGTAGGGGATACAGAGGAGGGAGGATCGTGGGGTGCATTAACTGTGGGTCAGCCATATTCATGGGCACCCTGTGGAGGCTGGGGGAGTGCCCAGTTTATCAAAGGCTGGAGGATGAGCTATCAAGGCTAAAGAGAGAAACGTCTTGGCCAAATAGAGAAGTGGAAATGGGAAGCTCAGAATGTAACCAGGTAAAGAACAGGAGACGGGGTGAAGGTAGGGACAGGAGGTGCAGAGAGCAGGCTACACTGGGGACTGAGGTGTGTGTGTGTGGCACCAGTACAGGAGACAGGGGCACAAAGAGCATGGGTGCCAGCATAAACGAGCATAGTTATACAACAGGCTCAAAAAGGTACTGGCCCTTGACAGAGATGATAGATGAGGGAGAAGGAACTATGGAAGTACATTCCGTAGTAATGAAGAGAAAAATGACAGAGGGAGCAGGTGAGTATAAAGGAGTAACTGAAAAGTGTTAGGATGGAATGGGCAAAGAGGGGAGTACTGATGAGGGAAGTAAAACGGGCAAAAGGAGGGAACAAGGTGCAGGAGGACAAAGGAGAAGAAAGGAGGAGGAGGTGGGAGGAAGGAAAGAAACATGAGGGAGAAAGGGGTGGAATCTTAGCGTTAAGGGACTCAATACTAAGAGGGGTCAGGTGGGGTAGCAAGGAAAAGAGGCACAGTCAGGTTTGGGTGGAGGCCATGCCACGAATGATGGCATAAGGAGTGGGGCAATCTGTTCTAAAGTATGCCAGAAGGGGCAGGGAAAACCTCACCTAATCCTGCACTTGGGGTCGAACGACCTGGCTGATGGGACAGTAGATGAAGTGAAGAAAAGGTCTGAAGAACTAGGACCAGTTTGTGAGGGGGCAGAAAGATCAATTACTTTCTCAGAGGTACTTCCAGTTTCCAAGGCAAGTACAGCAAGAAAACTGAGAATTCAGGAATGTAATGAATAGCTGGGAACCTGGTGTCAGGAAAAAGGGTATGAGCTGGTAAGAGGGTGGGGTGTGATCTGGGAAGACAACAGTCTGTATGCTAAAGATAGACTGCACTTAAATGAGGAGG
This sequence comes from Neoceratodus forsteri, assembly GCA_016271365.2. NCBI lineage: Eukaryota > Metazoa > Chordata > Ceratodontiformes > Ceratodontidae > Neoceratodus > Neoceratodus forsteri. The sequence continues at coordinate 233,705,945 of CM057458.1, forward strand.
GAAAGAAAGTACTGAAGCAAAGGATTGCTGAGTACATAAGGAGAATTTAAACTAGGAGTGGGAAGTAGCACGAGGGTTAGAGGTACTCAGAGGCCTCAGGATGGGAAACCATATGGGCTTAGCACCCATAATAGTGAAAATAAGACTTGGGGGCAAGTACTAGAGGGGGTGCCATAAGGGGGTCAATAGGGGGAGAGGAGAAAGGAAAGGGATGGAGGATGGTGTCATTAAATGCTAGAAGCCTGGGGAATAAAATAGCAGAACTACAGGCTCTCATGGTGGAGGGAGGGGTGGACATGGCAGCCATTACCGAGACATGGGCCACCCAATACCGTGACTGGGACCTGGCAGTTCCAAGATATAGATTATTCTGCAAGGATAGAGTTAAGGGGAAAGGGGGAGGGGTGGTGCTCTATGTGTGAGAGAGGGACTAAAGTGTGTAAGGGGGGGGACACAGAGTCACTATGGATGCAAATCCAGGATCCCAGAAATAGGACACTAAGATTGGGAGTGGTGTACAGGCTGTCTTCCCAATCAGAAGACACAGATAAGGTACTGGTGGGACAGATTTGGAGGAACTACAGGAAAGGGAAGGGGGTCATAATAGGGGACTTCAACCTGCCGGGAGTGGATTGGGGTACACCAGCCACTAAGTATAGAAGGGAACAGGTAATGCTAGATGCCTTCCAGGATAACTTCCTGATGCAGATGGTCAGCGAACACACTAGGGAAGGGAACACCCTTGACCTCATGCTGACTAACGGGGACTGAGTGAAGGATCTGCAGATGGAAGAACCACTGGCAGGGAGTGACCACAGGACAGTATGGTTCCAGTTGCAGATGGGTAAGGAGAGGGGTGCATCTGGCACAAAAGTCCTGGACTTTAGAAAGGCTGACTTCAAAAGGATGGGTGAAGTGGTACAAAGGTTCATGGCCAGAATTCAGCCTAATATGGACACAAATCAGAGGTGGGAGCTCATAAATCTAGGGATAGTAGAGGCAACTAAATCCTGCAGCAAGGCCCAGAGTAGAAAGGCTAGGGTGAAGAAACCTAGCAGGATAAGCAAGGGAGTCCCAGACAGGGTTAGGAAGAAAAGAGCTGCTTATAAGAGATGCAAGAAAACTGGGAGGATGGAGGGCAGGGAGGAGTACCTGAAGGAAGCAAAAGAAGTGACCAGGGAGGTAAGGGGGCAGCCAAGGCATCCAGGGAACTCAGACTGGTGCAGGGCATTAGGGAAGGGGAGAAAGACTTCTTCACGTACATCAGGGAGAAAAGTAGTTATAAGGACCAGATTGTAAGGATTAAGAGGGAAGGGGTGGGTGGAAAGGAGGTGAAAAGGTAGAGGCACTTAACAACTACTTCTGCTTGTTTTTTACTAAGGAGAAGGGGGGGAGAATACCCAAGTTGGGGGCAGAATAGGAACAGAGGGGGAGGGGGTGACGGGCAGGGAATCACAGAAGGTAGAGTGCTAGAGAGGTTGAGGGCACTGAGGGTGGACAAGGCACCAGGGCCGGATGGTGTACATCCCAGAGTATTGAAAGAGCTTGCAGAGGTCCTAGCAGGCCCCTTGACAGACCTATTTAATGCCTCACTGGACTCAGGGTGTGCACCTCAAGATTGGAGGATGTCTCACGTGGTTCCCCTCCATTAGAGCAGCCCCAAGGAAGAACTGGGGAACTATAGACCAGTGAGCCTCATGTCCATCATGGGGAAACTAATGGAGACAATCCTGAAGTAGAGGCTGGTGACCCTGCTGGAGGTCAGTGGGTTACAGGACAGCAGACAACATGGCTTTGTCTAGGGCAGATCCTGCCAGACCAATCTAGTAGAATACTATGACTGGGTGACTAGGCAAATGGACAAGGGCCATGCTGTGGATGTCCTGTACCTGGACTTCAGTAAGGCATTCGATTCAGTGCCACGTGGGAGACTTGGAAGTAAGCTCATGGGGGCCGGGGCAAAATTGATGGGATGGGTGGAGAACTGGCTGCATGGAAGGCATCAGAGAGCGGTGGTAGGAGGGGAACCCTTATCCCCAAGGGCAGTGACAAGTGAGTTCCACAGGGGTCGGTGCTGGGGCTAGTGTTATTTGGGATATTTATTGCAGACATTTTGGTGGGCATCAAGAGCAAGATCAGTCTATTTGCAAATGACACAATGATGGGAACAGTGGTGGATGACCTAGGGGAGTGGCAGGATTTGCAGGAAGATCTGGCAAGGCTGGAGAGATGGTCGGATTCCTGGCAACTGGGATTCAATGCCAAGAAATGCAAGGTGCTGCATTTCGGGGCTAAGATTCCAAGGAGAAACTACCATCTGGGGGAGTACAGCTATCTGAGACTGAGGAGGAGAAGGATCTGGGGGTGCTCATTAAAGGAGCAATGAACAACTCTGCACAGTGTAGGAAGGCAGCGGCAATGGCCAACAAAATGGGCAAGGGATATAACCTCATGGAGGAGGGAGGTGATTCTGCCACTGTATAGATCGCTGGTCAGACCCCACCTGGAGTACTGCATGCAGTACTGGTGCCTGTACCTAAAGAAAGGCATTAGATTACTGGAAGGGGTGCAATGAAGAGCAACAAAGATGATCCAGAGTCTGAGGGAGTTATCTTATGAAAGTGTACTAAGAGTTGAATGTACTCACTGGAGGAGAGGAAGGATGGGGGATATGATTGAGACCTTCAAATACATGAGAAGAATAAACAGGACAGACATGGAGGGACTGTTCAAGGGGAGGGTGGGGAGGGACACTCGAGGTCATGATATGAGATTAGAGGGTGGAAGGTTTAGGAAGAAATTGAGAAAGCACTTTTTTGCAGAGAGGGTGGTGGCAGAGTGGAACATGCTACCAGTAGAGGTGGTAGCCTGTAAAACAGTGGGATGCTGCAAGAGGGACTGGGACAGGGCAAAAGGGAGAGTCAAGGGAGGGGGGTGCAGGGAGGGAGGGGCAGCTACAGAATAAGGTTGCTAGCTGCATAATCAAGCTAATTCAATAGACCAAATGGCCTTTTTCTGCTGGCAGTTTTTGTATGTACATATATTCAAAACAGCCTAAAACTAGGAGATAAAATACTTAATTTTCACCAAACTTGAGTTCAACGGCTTCTAACTTCTGTTTGAAGTATTCTGGAACAAGATGGGTCCAAGAAAAGACGCCAGACATGTGACACAAAATCTGAACATCTTCTTGCCTTCATTCAGCTCCTCGAGGGGTCCAGGGCCTGCAGTAAGGAACAGCGTGGCTGTGCCCGAACTCCCAGCAGTGCAAATCCTAGTGATGCTCACCAAGATCCAGGCCACAGGGGACGAGACCAACAAAAGACTAGCTGCCGTGGAGGCTAAACTGTTAAGAGAATGATACAAAAATCACAGAAAATTCATTGGCGATTAAAGATCTTCAGGCAGCGAATGTCCGGCAGACTGATTGTAATGCCACCTGCGTGCGGGACTTTGTTTTCCTTAAAACCAAAATCGAGAGCCTGGAAAATATCCAACAACAGGTTAACATCAGAATTATGGGATTTCCACCCCAGTTTGGAGCAAAATCTGAACTTATGCAGGTAGTCAACAGATTGATATTTACGGATTTACAACTGCTGCCAACTGACTCTAACACAAAAATAATAAAGGTCTTTGCTATAACTCTGTGCCCCAGGCCATAAGGGGATCCCACATGGCGATCACTGACCGTGATAGTCACTCTCTCATCTCCGGAGGCAAGGATCCCTCTATTGCAAGCTGTTCATGCCAGAGGGGATATCTTATGGGAGGGAAGCTGGCTGGCTTTCTGCGCAGATTTATCTGCTTAGACTCAGGCCCAAAAAAAGGAGTTACAGATAACTAAGAAGGAGTTTCTACAAAATGGGATAGTGGCACAGCTTAACTATCCAGCTAGACTGCAAGTGTGCCACAACTCAAAAAATGCAGGTTACTCACCTGTAACAGGAGTTCTAGGAATGGTATATGTTGTTCATCCACACTATGTGGCAGGTTCCTTGCTGCTTTAAATCTTGCCGGAAGGTCTTCAAGCTGGCTCCTCCTACCCACCCGGGTGGTAAAACTCTCGGCTCCGCTCCATGACGCCAGATCTAGCCTGCTGGAAGCCAGGTCGCATGGCGGCCGGGAGGTGCATCGTAGGGATGAACAAATATATACCATTCCTAGAACTCCTGTTACAGGTGAGTATCCTGTATTTCTAGGGACATGGATATGTTGTTCATCCACAATATCTGGCCGACTCCTAGCAGTACTCCGGGAGGAGGGAGGCAAGGTGCACACCCCCTACTTAGGAAATAAAGACTGGAGAACTGAGGCCCCAACCAGCATCCCAGCGACCCAAGGCTCATGTGGTAGGGGTAAACTGCATGTGCCAACTTCCAGGTAGGAGCCCCGCGAGATATCCTGGATAGGGACATCCCCGGAAGCAGCCACTGATGCAGCGGTAAGGTGGGTAAAATGAGTTCTTATCCCTCTGGGAGGCTCCATGCCCACCCACCTATAGCGGAGATCTATGCAGGAGGTAAAACACCCGCTCATCGTCCGCTTGGCTGCAGGTCTGCCAGGTGCGGCTTCAGTGTAGATGACAAACAGCTGTTGAACCTCTGCCGAACTTCAGCCCTACGCTCTCTGAGAAGGCGAGCACTCAACTAGGGTCCAAATGGAGCCTATATGCGGCCTTCAAGGTGTGAATGGGGTAGAACACTGGCAGAGCCAACACCCGGTTAAGGTGAAGCTCCAACACCACCTTCGGAAGGAACTTCGGGTGGGGCGCAGGACAACCTTGTCCCTGTGGAAGACCAGATAGGGAGACTCGAAGGAAGCACCTGGAGCTCTCCCATCCTTCTGGTTGATGTGGTAGCCACCGAGAAGGTGTTCTTCCACAACAGGTCGGAGAATCGCACCTGTGCATTGGTTCAAATGGCTTGCCCGTGAGCTAAGCCCATACCAGCAGTAGATCCCACGGAGGTGGAGATTCTCTCCCTGGAGGGGAAGCATGACCAAGGCCTTGGAAAAGCACCAGAACACCTTTCCTGCGCCACGATTGCCTTCCGGCCTGCGCCTGGAGGACAGAGGTGGCTGCCAGGAGCACCTTAAGGGTCGTTGACCGAAGCCCTTGCTGAAGAAGCAGAAGAAAGGAGCACAGGTAGTCCAGAATGCTCACTGAGGAACAGGAGAAGGGACCAGGCCCTACCCTAACACCAAATGGAGAACTCTTCTATTTGAAGGCGTAGCATTATCTGGTTGACTCCTGGCGGGACGCCTCCACAATGTCGAGGACCTCACCGGAAGATCCAAGGCCTGGCAACTAGCCACACAGGAACCAGGCCGCCAGGTGCAGGGATTGAAGGTCCGGATGGAATACCTTCCCCTGATAACAGAGATCAGGTCCGGGCGGGCTGGAAGCCGCCCCGGGAGCCTGGAGCTGAGACTGAGGAGAGCTGATACCAGAGCTGGCGGAACCAGTCTGGGGCTACCAGAATCACCTGTACTTGTCCTCCTCACCTTGCCTTGTGGATCAAGGGAAATGGGGAAAGGCGAGAAGAGGCCTGGGTCCGTGGCCTCAAAGGCATCCCCTACAGCGAGCCCTGCTGAGGGGACGGGCATGAAACAGTCTCGGCTCAGAGATTCTCCCTGGAGGGAAAAGGTCTGCCCAGGCATTACCCAGTGGGAGAAGATCTTGTGCTACTCCGCGGAGAGACCACTTAGAGGCGCAGCCCTTGTCCGGCTTAGGGCATCGGCCAGGGTGTTGGAGACTCCTGCCATTGAAATGGCTAGGAAAACCGCCTCCAGGCTGCGCATGAGACCAAATGCGGAGAACCTCCTTACGTAACGGCAAGGGGCGCGTCCGGCCCTGGCGGGTTAGGTAGCACATGGTCGTGGTATTGTCCACCTGGACCTGAACCACTTGACCCCGTACAAATGGAGCGAAGGTGGTGCGAGCTAAGCGGACTGCATGAAGCTCCAGCAGGTTGAAATGGCATCGGGACTCCCGAGGGGACCAGAGGCAGTGCACTCTGTGCTCCCCTTGATGGGCACCCCAACCCATCAGAGATGCATCGGTCGAAGAAGAACGTCGACTTGGGGCGGATGAATGGGATGCCCTCCTGCAGATGTGCTGGAACGGTCCGCCATCGGAGAGCATTCCACATCCCTTGGGTTACTGTCACGGGCTGGTCCAAAGGATCGCAGCATTGTGACCACTGGCTGGCCAGCCCCCATTGAAGGGGATGCCTGTACCAACGGGCCCAACAGGCCACGCTGGTGCAGACCACCAAGAGGCCCAGGAGGCGCAGGAAGTCCCAGGCAGGGTGCGATTGCCCAACCAGACATGACTGAGCAAAGGAGGAAGAACCTCAGCCCTGTCTGCCAGGAGCCGAGCTCTGGCTCGAGGAGTTGAGCTCTGCCCCGATGAAAGAATCACCTGCTCCGGCACAAGTTCTGACTTGGCCCCGTTGAAGAGGAGGCCTATCTGAGAGCAACCTGAAGGGCCAGAACTCTGGACCGCTCCACCTCTGCTCTGGAGGGGGTTGCAATCAGCCAGCCATCCGGGTAGGGGTACACCCAGACCCTTCAGCACCGCAGGAATACTGTCACCACTGCTATGCATTGGAGAAGACCCTGGGAGCTGGGAAGATGCCGAAGGGTATGGTCTGGAACTTGTAAAGAGATCCCCCCACTCTGAAGTGGAGGAGTCTCTAAAGAAACGGACGGATCGAAATGTGAAGAATGCGTCCTGGAGGTCCAGGGAACAGAGCCACATGCCTCGTTCCAAGGATGGGGTATCTGAGTCAGAGTGACCATCCAGAAGGACTGAGACCTTAGGAAGTTGTTCAGGTCATGCAGATCGAGAATGGGGCGCCAGCCCCCCATCCTTTTGGGGACCAGGAAAAACCTGGACACAAACCCCGGGTCTGGAGAAGGATCCACACCTTCCTGATCACCTCGTTTTCAAGGAGCAGGTTAATATTGGCTCGGTGGGCCGACAGCGAGGCTGCGGACCCCATGGCCCCCCGAGGAGCAACGGCTCGAAAGGGTGGAGCCTGCTCGAACTCCAGAGGCAGGCCCTTTCCTAGCACCTCCAACACCCAGTGGTCCGTGGTGATAGCGGACCAGGTGGAAGGAAGTGGCGGAGCCATCCCCCCATGGGGGGACCCGGGTAGGGGTGATGAGGCCAGGGGTGGCGCCCCTCAGCCCGCCACTGAGCAGGCTTGGAGGAGGGACTGGCTGAGGGAGCTCATGAGCCTTTACCTCCTTGCTTCCCCTTAGAGGAAGCCACTGGCTTGGGTTCAGGATGCCAATCGCAAGCCTGCTGGCCTTCATGCTGGTGTTGATGGGCCGGTCGTGCCGCAGGAGCTGAAGGACAAAGGGGCTTATGCAAAGGTTGCCGGCGGCCCTTGTTCCTCTGGGCGGGGGTGACCAAGGTCAGTCCCCAAGAAGGGGATGTCCGCCAACTTCTGCTGGGTATCCGCCGAGAAGGTGGATATCCTCAGCCACGCCCTGCAGCCCATGGCCACCGTGGCCGCTACTGACCTGGCACAGGAATCACCTATGTCCAGAGCAGTCTGAAGCTGCTGCTTAGCCACCGCCCTACCCTGGTTCCGCACCCACTGGACCGTGGTCCGCAGGTCGGCCGGGAGATGAGGGAGCACCTCATCCAGGGAGCCCAAGAGGGTGTGGGAGAAGTGTGCCATCAGCGTGGCCGAGCTGGCCTGTCGGAGGCCTAGGGAGGACACGGCATAAACCTTGTGCCCAACATAGTCCATCCTTTTGGACTCTTTGTCAGGGGGCCTATCCACATCCCGAACGTTCACGGAACGCTGGAAGATGTTATCGGTAACTAACCCCTCAGTAGAGGGGTGCTCTGAAAAACTGGGCAAAGAACCGATAGGGACAGCATACTTCCTGGCCATCCTGGCCAAGGGCACAGGACAGGAAGTAGGCTGCTGCCAAAGCTCCAAGGCTGGGCCGACAATGGCCTCTGCCACAGGGAAGGCCTCCAAGGGTGAACCCCCTCGGTCTAGGATCTCCGTCAGGGAATAATAGGCCCGTTTGGACACTGGCTTGAGCTGCATCCCGGTGAACTCTGAGATGAGCCTGAGCAGACCCAGGAAGGATGATGGGCTGTCATCCAAAGACCAGTCCAGGGAGGACTCCAGGCCCTCCCGCCTGGGGAACACGGAGGAGTCATCATCGGACTCCGAAGGGTCTGCAAAGAGCTGCCTCAGGCCTGAGTCTCTCCTCACCCGCCGTGGGCGGGAGTGAGGGTGACCGACAACCTGCAGGACAGGCCGTGATCTGACCGAGGTTCCACCACAATTGGTGGGGCAGCAAGATTTGGTCAAACAACCGGCCCAGAAGTGGGCACCTTGACTGCAGTGAGCGGTTGCGTTGGCTGTTCAGGCGGCGGCTGCTTGATAGATGGGGAATGAATAGGAGTCGATTGATTCCCAGACAACAGCAACTGCTGCCACATAAACTCCTCGTAACGTTGACACCATCTGCATCGAAGCCTCTCCTCATCCAAAGAGGAAGATGAGGAGGAACGGTGTTGCCACTTAACTTGGTGCCCAAACCGAGACCGCCGAAGTTGGCGGGAGCGGCTTGACTGAGAAGAGGACCGAGACCCAGATCCTTGGTGAAACCGAGGGTGGGTCTGGGAAGGAGCGGGGGACACACGCTCTTCCCTCGGCTTGGACAGATTGACCGAGGACTGCCACCCCGAAGGCACAGGCAGAACCTCGGCCTCCACCGGGAAACCGGCGCAGGGTTGACAGTTTGCAGTCGACCGCCGGTGATCGGGTCGGGAGAAAACTCACAACGCCGACGGGAGTCTTGGCTGGCTGGCCTGACAGGGACACCGTGAAGCCAATGGCCTGAGCCGCAACCTCGACCAAGTCAAGGTCGGCAGTCCAGGGAGGAGACCCTCCGCCTCCACAAACGCTGATGATGGGACTTTACCTGCGACTCCCTCGACCTGGGCCGAGAGACAAGTCCCGATGGCCCCTCTCCCTTCGTGGAGAGGGACTGGCGAAGCTCCTTGAATGAAGCCGAATAAGAGGAACTCAAAGAGAGCGGGATAAATACTGTGATCGAGGAGGAGGGAGATGTGGCCTTGGCCGCCGCCTCCTCCAGGGATATAGAGAGTTCGAGCTGCTCAGCCGAGTCAGCCGATGCGGACACCGCCCGATGAGCCTCTATAGATTTTACAGGCGGGAAAATCCTCGGGTGCCCAAGCCCCAATCAGGCTGCACTCATCCTCCAGGACGCTTATCGTGGGCGCAGCACACTGCGAACTATGGGCCATGGTCCAAGTCAAGGCAGTATACGCACGTGGAGTGCGGATCAGTCCTGGAGATAATCCGCCCGCCAGGGTGCCTCTGAGAGCCGGAAAACAAATTGTCCATCGCAGCCGTGAAGGAAGAAGACCAAAGTTAGAAAACTTCAAAAGCTAAATTCGGACAAACCGAAGAATCAGGAACCAGTCGAAAAATGCAGAGCACTAAGGAGGGAACCTGAGCTTCCAAGCGGTAAGGAAGATCTGGCGTCATGGGGCGGAGCCGAGAGTTTTACCACCCGGGTGGGTGGGAGGAGCCAGCTTGAAGACCTTCCGGCAAGATTTAAAGCGGCAAGGAACCTGCCAGATAGTGTGGATGGACAACATATCCATGTCCCTAGAACTCATATCTTTATGGACCCTGGTTCAGCTGCTACATTCGCAACAGAACTACTCGTAGAAACATAGAAGTTGAAAGCAGATAAGGACTGCAAGGCCCATCCAGTGTACCCATTTCTTCTACCTTATGAATATGCCATAGGCCTTTATGTTGTCAATTTACTCGGTAAATTGCATCCTCCAGATGCTGCTTCAGATGAAGAAGGGTGAAGTACTATTTTGCCGGTTTTAATTCCTGACTTTGGTATGGGGGAGCAGATTAAAAAGTTTGATTTCTATATACTGAAGCTGGTGAGAGTATGTTGCACATTACCAGATAAATGACCTGTTTTGGGAGGGGCGCTGCTGAGCAGCAACATGGCGGCAGCATTCTTAGGGAGCTCCTTCAGCCTAAGAGCAGCAACACTAAATATTGCTGAAAAACCTGAATTATTGACTCCCTTTTGATGGCGGTGTGTGCCGGAATACTCCCACATCAAGATGTGCTCCAAGAGAGAGATCAAACGCTCATCCCAGAACCTAGATTCATACCTGACCTCCCAAGCAGCGATGAGCAATGCTGGACCTAATCCATCGAAAGAGCAACCCCAACCGGAGCTACCAACCTCACAAATTCTAGCCATGCTCACTAAAATTCAAGCCACAGGTGACAAAATGAACACACGTTTAACTGTGGTTGAGGCAAACCTTTTGGAAAACAATCAAAGGATATAAGAGAATGTGGTAGCTATCTCCGAGCTGAAGGCAGAAGGCGAGCCCCAACTGCAGTGCAACTCAACATGTATTAGGGGCATCAGCTTGATGAGGGCAAAGATGGAAAACCCAAAGAACTTTCAGAGTATGGCTAACATTCGAATCGTTGGATTTCCCAGCAAATACAATAGATCGGAGGAGCTAGTGCCTGCTTTTATCCAACCAATCTTTCGGGATTTACAACTGTTACCAGAAGATACAGGGATTACTGTCCTGAGAGCCTTCTTGATTCCCCAGTGTCGGGAGCCAAGAGATGGGGTGCAACAACAACGCACTGCGATTGCCACGCTCTCAAACTCAGATGCCAGGATCACTCTCTTGCAGGTTGCTCGTTCTAGAGGTGAGATGCAGTGGGAAGGACACCGGCTCTCCTTTTTTCCAGATCTATCTGCTCAAATTCAAGCTTGAAAAAAAGAACTGCAGGTGATCAAGAAGGACCTACTACTAAATGATATTGTTGACCAGCTTAATTTTCTGTCGAGACTGTTGATAAAGCATGCATCTAAAACATATGTTTTTGTAGACCCTGCTGCAGCCTCTATTTTGTGGAAAATTAATCCAGAGCCTTAAACCAACTGAAGAGAGTTCAGAAGAGGATGGTTGAGGATTATATAAACATTATTAGGAGCTCTTTATTTTATTATACTTGCTATAAGTATATACAGTGGGAAGTATGGGCACATGTTGCTGGAAAAGTAAAAATTATAGTTGAGATTCCTCATGTTGCTGTATATTAAAGTTTCTACATTAAGATCCAGAGGCCTGTGCTGTAACCAATAGATAGATGCAATAAGCACCACTCAATTTGTGAACTTGATTAATATCCTGATTTTGATATGTTCCTCCCCCTGGAGTGGGTTGCCGTGCCTATGAGAATATAGCGGAGGGTAATTTAACTTGATTGAGCCCAGGCAGTCTGAAAATGCCATGCAATGCTAAGGCCTTTGTTTCTCTTCCCCCCCCCCCTTGACGTTCTACAAGGAGGTGTGCTTCTTGGACATTCTGTTTATTCTTAAATGGTCAATTTTAGGTGAGAGGATCAATGCTCTACAAGAAGTATGACCTGAACTTTTACTCATGTTTAAAAAGTTAAAGGTACTTCCTCGGTTCATGGACTGGAATATCTGATTATATACTAATGTTATACTATCTGTACATGACTTGTGGGTGTCTGCATACCTTGCTAAATGATGTTCTATCTTTGAAATACAGCTGGCTGTAAATCAGAAATTCCATAAATAAAAAGTAAAAAAAAAAAAAAAAAAAATAATAAATAATAACCTGTTTTAGTATATGGTCCCAATAAATACCAGGTCTCTCATGACTGTTTACTGTTTAAATACAGCTACAGATAGTAGCCATCAAGTTATATTTGGCCATAATTGCTGTTCCACTTAATAGTGCTGTCAGAATTTACAATGTTTGGTTAGTGATGTAGTAACAACATATGCTGGTGTATGTGTACACCTCTTCAGTTTGTGAACAAGAATCGGCTCCTTTTGGAAGTGCCTGTTAACTCACAGGGCAGGTTGCCATGTCTTGCCTTAGGCTGTGGGGAGGTAATATAACTTAACTGAGCCCAGGCCATCGTTATAATTACCTATTTACACTAACGTTTCTCCCCCCCACGCTAATTCTGCATGGGATCTGTTATATTGGTGTGTGAGTTATCTTATGTACATTGGGTGGGTGAGAGTGTAATGGACCTACAATATAAACAGATCGGACTCTACTCCTTGGCTGAATATCTGGTCATTCTTCACACTGCTTGGACATATGGATCTTGAATATAATGAATGTATGATTTATACCCTGTACATCCAGTTTGGAGGTGTGCGTACCTCTTTCTGTTATTTTATGTACTACGGTATCTACTGTATCATCATAAAATATATAAATAAATAAAAAAGGCATACCTTCCCTTCTAGCCCCTCTGCAATTCCACTGATAATGATGTTAAAAAGGTCCAGTCCTAGTACTGATCCTTGTGGCACCCTGCTGGTCACCCTCCCTTCCTCAGAGGAAGCTCCATTTACCACCACCCTCTGTCACCTACCACCAACCAATTTCTTACTCAGTTTACCGCCTTTGGACCCACTCCTAGGCTATCCAGCTTGTTCACGAGTCTCCTATGTGGAACGGTGTTGAAGCCCTTACTGAAATCTAGGTAGGCTACATCCACCGCGCCACCCTGATCTAATTGCATAGTCACCCGGTCAGTTTGTTTAACATGACCTCCCCCCAGTGAATCCATACTGCCTCGGATCTTATAAGCCACTGGATTCAAGGTATTCCGCAGTCCTTTCCTTCAGTAGTGAGTCCATTAATTTCCCCACCACCAACATTAGGCTGACTGACCTGTATTTGCCAGCCTCCTCCCTGTGCCCAGGGAGACAACAGAAACAACTGAAGTGCAAATAGGTAGGCTTATTCAATAAAGTGAGGTGCAGTGTTTTTGATTTGTTTCATTAAATAAACCTGCCTTTTTGCACTTTGGATTGGTAAAGAGCCCTTGACTTTACCTTGAGGCTTAAAGAAGAACTCTACATTTAAAGATGCACGGTACTTTCATAAACATAATGAGCTGTTATAGTTGACAGGAGAATACTATTTTTTTATTTTTAGTTAATCTTTTTGGGGGTTTACGGCACATCATGGTAGCCCGCCTAAGAAGAATGTATAATAAAAAGCCTTTGTCCTCAACTAACATCACAGTATTATATATGTGTATATATATATATATATATATATATACACTGTATATATATTAGTGAATTTCTGACCAAGACAACAGAGTGTGACATCCCAAACAGCAATTGTGTGGTCTGCTGGAAACAGTGTTTCTGAAAGGCGTAGTGTAATAAAATATAGAGGATAATGTATGGGATTTTGTTAGTAACAACACTGTAATCGCTTCAAGAGGTTACCATGACAACTGTTTACATGATTGTCATGGTAACCTTGAGAAATGATTGCAGCATTGTTACTGACCAAAACTCCATACATTATCTTTTATAGTGTATGGGATTTTTGCGATTAATTAAACAGCAGCCCGGACCCCCTCCTCCCCACCACCACTCCCCCAACTAGCAGCGCGCTAACAATAAACAACTGGCAATGTTTTTTTAACTTGGCCAAACAATCTGAGTTTTAAAATATTTATTTGTGACAATGCCATCACAGCTTTTACTTACTAAGCTGCAGTGCTCAAAAGAGTAAAGAAAACTTATGTCTATAAAATAAATTAAACTGAACTGCCATTCTGTATGCCTTTCAATTGAAGAAATCAGGTTGGTCGCTACATATCACGTGGGGTCAGGTCGCAAGGTCTCCTGGGAGATGTCAGCACGACATCCTTCGAGAAGGGGCCAAGGGATTAAGCCGGGAGGAAAAACTAGGTAACCTGATTTGGGCACAAAAAAAAAAAAAAGTAAAGTTATGGTCAGGCATTGCTGGTTATGGGACTGGAGCAGCTGACATGGCGATCGCTAGCTACCGCAAGTGGTAACTTAAACAGTGGAATTAAAAATGTAAATGCTTGCAGTTTGCTAGCAATCCCCATTCAGAAAAGGAATCATACTTGAAGCAGGTGTTCCATCTTATAAACTCATCGCTATGACATACTTAAGAGAGGATTATCACTTGCGTCATAGAGATGAGAATACAAGAAAATAATCTGTTTGGTTTCCATTCATAACAAGGCTCTCCCACACATTATAAGTACAGTATTTTATGATCTGAAATATTTAGTGGATCTATAACAAGAGAAAGAAGAAAAAAAAAAACCTAGGAAACCTTGGCAGTAGTTTGCACATCACTGCTGCCTGTGACGCTGATGTCCCGGGTGCAGGAGGGAAGGAGCCTGGGATTTGGAGTGACTGATTAGCTGGAGGAGTACTGAGCATCCCAGAGTCACTCTGGAGAGGGAGGGAGGAAGGGAGGATAGTTGACTCCACTTCAATACTGCCACCTAGGTGACCACTGGTGGCATTGCAGTCAGAGCTGCTTGTTGGATGGAGGACTTTGACAGATGCTATGTGTGTTCACATCGTGCCCATGCCACTGGTGTCCTATGGGCTGGCAGAAACCTAAGGTGGAGCAACCCCTGGAGTGCAGCGACATCACACCGGCACTCTCCAACGATGCCAGCCTGACAGTCCACCACCTACCACATATGATGGACCTGACAGGAGCTGCTCTGACTCCCCAGTGAATGCACCACAGAGACCAGGATGAAGAAGAGGGACTCCATGCACCCAGTGTGAAGGCAGGTAAGTGAGAGAAAATGGAAGGGCAAAGCTGGAAGGTGGCAAGGCTGAGCACATCCACTTCAGTGAACTGGGATAAGGGAACAACGAGATACATGTGAAGCAGAACTGTAGCAAGTACAAATGTCTTGCTTTTTATCCTTTGGTCTTCACAGCTATTTGCTCTTTAAGACTTTTCTGTGTGTCATTAATCTCGAAAAAATGTCCCAAGATAAGAGTCTTTAGTTTATGGATATTTTATTGTGCAGATATTTCCGTGTGCATTCTGAATGTAGTAATTAAAATTGAAGCTTGTCCGCCTTGGAACAACAAAGACATCTACAAAAGTTTGGGTTTCATTCAATATAAGCAGTCGAATACAGACTTCTACAATATACTTCACAAATGAGCGATGAAGGAGGGGAGGTGCGAGCTCAGTTGGTGTAAGAAGTGGGGACGTTGTCACTATCCTTTGCTGGAAGCATTGTGCCTGGGTTACTGTGTTACAAACCAAACTGCATGTGATTTGACAGCTGTAAACAGACATGCCCGGTTAGCAAATATAAACCAGAGCCCTGTTTTGCAGGAGGCTAGAACTGAGTGTGGGAGGGGCTGTCTCATTCACATTCGGGTTAGATATTTGGAACAATATATAAAGAGGGTAGAGGGTGTTGGTGGGCAGCAGGGAATGCTCGGAGTGGGACAAGGAAAGAGAAGAATTACTGTGACCTTGGAGATGCATGTTTGAATCCCATAACTGCCTCTTATTGTGTGACCCTGAGCAAGTCACTTAACCTTATTATCTCACTCTAATCTGTCTCAGCTGTTTGAATCTCTCTGTGTGCTTACAATGGCAGAAACTTTCTCCCTTCTCTTCCAGATTGTAAATTGCTTTGGGATACTGCTTGTATGAATGGCATTATATAAAACAAAATACCTTGGCCCAGATATTCAAACTGCGCCAGACTGTGGCGCAAGCCTGAGCGCAGCTCAACTTTGTTACGCAGGGGTGTGGCCTGGGTGATATTCAATGGAGCTGCGCTATGGCGCAGCAGCTTTGAATATCGCACCTAACCACCGTATGCATGTGATGGCACTGCACACCAGCGCAAGTGACCAGAGTGGAGCATGGAGATGCGCTAAGCGCAAGTGCCATTGTGCCATGCACAGCACCTGCGCTATTCAAAAGGGGACATGCAAATGGGGCCATAATTTAAGCAAGGCACACAGGGGGCCATTTGCATCGCAATACAGCCCAATTTGCATGCCATTAGCATGCAGGTGCGCCGATCCCCGACGACTTGCGCCTGGCGCCCTGCCAGGCAGCAGCCGTCAGGGACTGACGCACCCTGCAGCCCGATCGCGGGCATTCGTATAAAAGAAAAAAACCCCATCCAATATCCCTGGTGGTCCAGTGGACTGCTATGTGTCTGATCGCGGGCATTTGTGTAGAGAATAAGCCCTCCCCTCCTATATCCCTGTTGGTCCAGTGGACCTCTATGTGCCCGTTCGCGGGCATCGGTATAGTACCCCCCCACACGTCCAATATCCCTGGTGATCCAGTGGACCTCTATGTGCCCAGTCGTGGGCATCGGTATAGTACCCTCCCCCACGCGTCCAATATCACTGGTGGTCCAGTTGATCGATCGCTACCCGATCGCGGGCATCTGTAACACATAACATACCCCTACTACCCAGTGATCAGTGTACCCCCGCCTCCCACCCGCCCACTCGAGCCCCACCGCCCGCCTGCCCCGCCTCCCATCAGACTGTGGCTGCAGCACTACCCACCTGCCGCCCGCTGCCCGCCCACTGACAGCTCGGTAGGGCTGCATGCTCCATGAATCATTCACATATCTGGACTGGTAGTAGTATGGTATGGGCTGGCCCATTGGCTCATGCTGTGAACCAATGGGCGGCAGCCCACAGAGCTGTCAGTCGGTGGAGGCGGGCGGCAGGCGGATGGGTGCTGCCGCCCACCGGTGACGGGGGAGCAGGGAAGTGGGCTCAGTGGGCAGGTGGGAAGGGGGTCACTAGACCACCAGGGTAGTAGGGTATGTTATGTGTTACAGATGCCCGTGATCGGCGGCGTCGATCCACTGGACCACCAGGGATATTGGGCGTGGGGAAGTACTATACCGATGCCAGCGATCGGTATATAAGTCCACTGGACCACCGGGATATTGGATGAGGATTTCACTCAGGGATGCCAGCGGTGGGGCATGGGGCGCCGCCAGGTGCGGCAGGACACCGGGTGGCCACCCACAGGTGGCAGCTGCCGTTGCGCCTGCACGCGGCAGCTCACCAGTGGGTGGCCATCACTTGTTCCTTTTTTTTTGGCTTAACTTTGTGCAGGCGCAGGTAGGGGTTGCGCATGCATGACTCTGCACATCCGGGGCTGAATATCAGGCTGTGTAGGTTATGCATGGGCATGCCCCCCCACCTGTGCCTGCATACATTACTGATGCGCTCCGGCGCATCGGGATTTGGCGGCACACTTTTCCCTTTTGAAAATCGCATTGGGGCGCATCAGTGAGTTGTGCATGGTGCAACACTGTTGCGCCATGTGCAATCCTTTTGAATATCTGGGCCCTTATGTTTTTTTTTGGGGGGGGGTTAATATCCTGCACTGGTAGTAAGCTACTGTATCAGACAAATTATATTTTCTTTGGGAGAGGGGATTTTTTAAATATTGAAATTTATTACAAAAAGCTATTAAGCTAATTTTAGAGTTTTCATGCAAAGCACAAGTGAGAAATCCGAAGTTAATGTTCTCATGTCAAAACCTTAGTTTGCTTGTTCCTTGTAAGCAAAGCACCAGGTTTTCATAATTAAGCTGGAACACAGCAACTGGTGCAGTTAAGGTTACTGACTCGAGAACTCTTTAAGTTTGGGCACATCCGTTGGCGCAGCGGTACAGCTACCACTCGCAACACTAGCAACCCACAGTCGGGAACAACCCTGAGTCTTCAAGGGGGAAAAATCGAATGTCCCAAGAACCGCTTTCCATCAGGGTGGTGGTGGGGGCAAATACCACTGCATGCTTACCACCTGGCAGAGGCCGGGTGGTGGAGCTGCAGAATGCACACAGTGAGGGAGGGATGAGGAGATGATACTGTTAGTAGGCCATGTGCAAGTGTGCAAGCGTCATTAAATGCAAGCAGACGGCGGAGATGAAAACAGCTGAAAATACCCACAGTGAGCAGGATGAGGACTGCCCCCTTGCAAGCTGTGCACTTCCAGCCATGGCACCCACCCACCCACCCCAGCTGTTCTGGTGAAGTGTTGGGGCAAGTTACGGGGAATGTAGGCGATGGGGTTGGAGGCATCAGAATGGGGTCAGTTGGAGCAGAGCAGGAGCAGAAACTTAAAAAAGACTAACTCTGAAATTCGTCACATTACCATACTGTAGATTTTTTGTAATAAATTATTACTGTACAGTTTTGCAGTTTCAAACTGTGCACATTTCAATTTAGAAAAGTTGAACTTTCTGTTTTCATAACATGGATTGTTACCACAAGTGCAGAACATTTCACAAAGATTTAGTACATTGAGAAAGGAGGCAGAGAGGGGACATTATCTGGCTTCCACATACTCGAGGGCGGCAATGAGACTGAACAGATTTTGTGAGGTGGGAAATTCAAGGGTAATATTAAAAAGTCCTCCCAGCAGGTAGGAAACCAATGGAATGGCCTGACAGTGGGCATGACGGTACAGACCTTCAAGGTAAACCTGAATCGACTACTTCTAACCAAGGGAATCACAAGATAGCCTGTATAGTAGTTAGTAGTGTAGGTAGGGAAATCCATATAAAAAGTAGTACCTATTTGCAGTGCATATTGATTCATACCTGTTTATGAAACTGGGGGGGCTGCACTGTTTGTACTTGTGCGAAACTTCCTTTTTAAGGAAGAGAAATGTTCTTATCTCTTTGTTATATAATTCTCAAATTGCACATGTATCTTCATTTACAGCACAAACCTGGAGAAGGCACATACCGCGTCCATGGCATGTCTGTTGTATAACCCAGAAGCGTTGATCCAGTCCACTGCATATCAGCTGAATAATCCAGGAGCATTCATCTAATCTGATGCATCTTGGCTGCATAATCCAGAAGCATTCATTCAATCCACTGCATGTCGTCTGTATAATCCAGGAGCATTCATCCAATCCACTGCATGTCGGTTGAATAATCCAGATTAACCCAGAAGCATCCATTCAATACACTTCATTTCAGATGATTATTCTAGAAGCATTCATCCAGTCCACTGCATGTCTGTTGAATAATCCAGAAGCCATTATCAAATCCACAGCACATGTTGCATGCTCCAGAAGTATTCATCCAGTCTACAGGATACAGTTGTTTTTTCCAGAAGCATTCTTCAAATTTGGGGCCTGTCTACTGACTAATCTAGAAGCATTAATCCGATCCGCAGCATATCTTGTATAATTCATAAATATGTCAATTAACATAGCATGTTCCTTGTATAATCCTGCATTTGTCAGATCGGCAGCATGTTCCTTGTATAAACCAGAAGCATTCCTCAGATCCACAGCATGCATGTTGTATACTCCAGAAGCCTTCTTCATCCAATGCACAGCATGTGTTGTATAGTTCTGAAACGCTTGGTCAAACTTGCAGCACGTCTGTTGTGTAAATCGGAAACTGCTGTCAAATCCACAGCATACCTTTTGCAATCCGGAAGCAATCCCCAAATCCTCAGCATGTTGGTTTAATCCAGAAGCATTTATTCCATTCACAGCATGTCCATTGTATAATCCAGCATCCAATGTGAAGTCCAAACATGTTTTTTTTGTAATATCCAGAAGCATTCGTCAAATCCACAGGATGTCTGTTGTACAGTGCAGAAGCCTTTTTATGTTTGTTGTATAATCCAGGAGCACTCCTCAGATCCACAGCCTGTCCTTCGTATAATGCAGCAGCATTCATTCAATCCACAGCACGTCCTTTATATACAGAAGCAAAAAAGACTGGCACAGCATCAGCATATTCATTCAAGGACTCCTCGGCTTTAGGAACATAATACTTTTACTACATCAAAGAGTAAAACCAAAGCTAGGTCCTATGTGTGCTTGGTGTGTTTCAGATTTTTAAGTAATCCTTTATCAAAAGCTAACACACATGATAAAACAGCCACCATAAATAGCCACTCCATACAATGACATCATGATTCAGAATTGTATGGGGTGGGTATTTATGGTGGCTGTTTTAACATGTGTGTTAGCTATTAATAAAGGATTATTTAAAATCCAAAATGCATCAAGCATACATAGGACCTAGCTGTGGTTTTACTTTTGATATAATAAAAGTATTTAGCAGGTCCCGGTCTGGAACGGACTCGGGATGTCGGAGGGTCGGCCATGGGAGAGACAGATTGAGCGTCCTAGAGACTGCTCGCCTCTGGGCGGAGGGGGTTTCAGTGTCCGGCACATCACAGACCTCTGGTAGAGTCTGGGGGGTTCCTTCATGATGGTGCCATTACCTGCGGGGTGTGAGGCAGATGTGAGTCATCATTGCACATCCCCACCCCCAGTTACAAGTACTTCCGAACATACGAATGTCCCAGCAGAAACAGACCACCTGGTCTATCAAAGTCTGCTCAAGTATGCAGCCAACACCCCTAGTTTGCAGCTGCCCCACCCCTCCCTTTGTCATACCACTGCCACCCCCATGTCCCCAACCCCCCCCCTCACTTTCCCCTGTCTCATGCCCTTTTGAAGCTGTTCACAGATTTACATGATGCTACCCATTCTGGTAGGGCATTCCATTTTGCAACGACCCTCTCTGTGAAATAGTGCCTCCTCATTTCCTTCCTAAATCTTCCCCCCTCTATCCTTAGCCCATGCCCCGGTGATCCTCCCCCTCCTTAACTTAAAGACCCCATCTGTCCCATCCTTATTGATTCCCCTCAGATACTTGAACGTCTCTATCATGTCCCCCCGTCCCTTCTATCCTCCAGGGTGTACATATTCAGGTCTCCCAGCCTGCTGTCATAGTCTCTCCCCTCCATTCCACATATCATCTTTGTTGCCCTCCTCTGCACCCCTTCCAGTAGCCTAATATCACGTTTTAGGTATGGCCTCCAAAATTGCACACAATACTCTAAGTACGGCCTTACCAGTGACCTGTAAAGGGGCAAGATCACCTTTCTTCACCTGGACAAAAAAACCCTCGCTATGCACCCCAGCAGTTTGTTCACTTTTGCAGCCACTCTCCTGTGCTAGGCAGTGTTGTTCATGGTCCCTGTTATTATTACCTCTAGGTCCTTCTCCTCCTCAGTGATCCCCAGCTTAACCCCCCCCCAGCCAGTATTCTCTTCTTGGGTTCTTCACCCCAAAGTGCATAACCTTACACTTCTTTGCATTGAACCCCAGCTGCTACCTCTCTGACCACTCCTTTAGCTTGCATAGGTCCCCCTTCAGCTGCTTCCATCCCTCTTCTCCATCCACCACTGCTCCGATTTTGGTGTAGTCAGTGAACAGACTCACCTTGTTCACCACCCTGTGTGTAATGGCTGATATGAAGAGCCCAAACACTACTGGCCCCAACACAGAGCCCTGTGGTTCCCCACTTGTTACCGGCCTTGGAGTTGAGAGCTCCATTCTCACCACCACCTTTTGCAGCCTGCCACTCAGCCAGCTTGTAATCCAGTTTATCATTTTTGCCCCTACCCCTACACTAGTTAGCTTCTTGCCAAGCCACCCATGAGGCACCGAATCGAAGGCCTTGCTGAAGTCCAAGTAAAGAACATCCACCGCATGACCCTTATCCAGCTCACCTGTCACCCAGTCATAATATTGTACGAGGTTGGTTTGACAAGACTTCCCTGAAACAAACCCATGCTGCCTCACATCCTGGAGGCCATTGTCCTCCAGGTACAACACCAGTTTTTTTTTTTTTTTTTTTAGTATCGTTTCCGTGAGTTTGCACACTGTGGAGGTGAGACTTACCGGATGATAATTACCCAGTTCATCCCTTGGCCTGCTCTTGTGTAATGGTACTACATGTTCCATCTTCCAGTCCAGTGGCACACATCCTGGCTCCAGTGAGGTGCTGTACAGATCCACCAGTGGTTATACCAGCACCTCTGCCATCTCCCTCAGCACCCTGGGGTGGATGCCATCTGGCCCTGGTACCTTGTCTACCTTCAGTGCCCTCAGTCCCTCTAGGACTCTACTTGCCTCAATTTTTCCATCTGTCACCTCTTCTCCCCACCTTCCTAGCCCATGCTGGCAGTTGCAAAAATAGCCTCCAGTGCGCAACCATGAAGTGCCCCCCCCAATACATCCATGATAGAGATTCATTGGGACTGTGTGTGGGGGGCCAGCAACTCTGCCCTGGGGGGATATCCAGGACCACTGTGATCGAGGAGGGGAGAGGGATCCCTGATCTGGTGGTGGTCGCTGGTGGCTGAAGGGGAAACTAAGCCGCTGGGGGAAAAAAAAAGGTATTGTTATGTTTCCAAAGCCATGGAGTCCTAGAATGAATATGCTGATGCTGTGCCAGTCTTTTTTGTTTCGGTGTTGGATCGCCTGACTAGAGCACCATATCCCTTGTGCGCACTATCCTGGTGAATGTAATGTCCTTCGTATAATCCAGCAGCATTCGTCAAATCTGCATCATGCCCTTCGTATAATCCAGAAGCATTAGTCAGATCCACATCGTGCCCTTCAGATATTCCAGCAGCACTCATCAAATGCACATCACTGCTGCCTGACACTGTTGACCCACGTACAGGAGAGAAGGAGCCTGGGATTTGAAGTGACTGACTAGCTGGAGGGGGGAGGAGTACTGAGCATCCCAGAGACACTCCAGAGAGGGAGGGAGGGCAGCTGACTCCCCTGCAATACTGCCATGTTTGTTACATTATCCAGAAACAACTGTGTGATCCATAGCATGCCTGTCATATTGTCCAGATGCATTACTCAGACATCTTAAACTGAACTGAAGAGTAAAAAGAAGGTTGTAATGGTTCATAGACCCTTTATTGCAGTGAATTTCTTGTATGTATAGTTATTTTTGTACATGACACACACTTTATAAATGAAATTAGCCAAAAGATTTCATATTACAGCTGCAATGACTGCCCTGAAGAAATTTTGCAGATTGGTAAATTATTGGGTGTTTTGTGATTTTTCAAGGGTTCTACCAGCTTTCAAAATGCTCCACAATGGAGACTCACACATTATCAGTACCAGTGGAGAAAAGGA
Source organism: Neoceratodus forsteri (assembly GCA_016271365.2). NCBI lineage: Eukaryota > Metazoa > Chordata > Ceratodontiformes > Ceratodontidae > Neoceratodus > Neoceratodus forsteri. The sequence goes on from CM057458.1 coordinate 233,728,853, forward strand.
GAGGCTGGAAAGGGTGCAGAGAAGACTATCAAAAATGATACCTGCACTTAAAAACTGTGAATATCAGAATAGGCTTCATCAACTTAAACTCTTCTCATTAGACCAGAGAAGAGTCAGAGGGGACCCGTTAACTCTATTTAAAATTATGAAGGATAGGGACCTATGGAAAGAGATGGGCATTATTATACAGAATAAACCTGCTAGTCTAAGGAGACATAAGTTACAGATAAAACTAGAAACAGCACATAAAAACATGTTCCACCATTCATTTATACAAAGGACAGGCAGGATATGGAATAATCTACCTAAAGAGATAGTTTCAGCCAAGAATTGGACCAGTTTTAAGCAAAAAATAGATGAATGGATAATAAACAAGGGATTGATCTGGACCCGTTGAGACAGGGGGAACAGTTTATATGGGCAACTATGCCTTCTTCTGTTCCTAACACCCAGTATAAGAACCCAGTATATGTTGGCAACCATGGGGAAATGCACATGTGCAGATAATGTCTGCCAGCATCCATAAGAAATCACATATAGCACTAATGATGACCCATGCATTGTTGGCACTCATGGAAACCTGCACATACTCTGCACCAGTTGGGACCTACATGCTGTTTGCATCCATAGAGAAGCACTCGTAGCAAGCCCCCCTTGCAATCCTGCACATTGCACCAATTGGGATTCCCAAGTTGTTGACAGTCATGGGGAAACATATCACAGCACCCATGGAATCTGCACATAGTACCAATGGAAACCCCAACAGAATTGTCATCAGTGGAGAAAGTATGCAATAAGGCACAAAAGGGTATTAGTAGTATTGACATAAACACGTGCCCAGATGTGTAGTGAGGTACAAGGTCATAGGCCGAGTGCCTTCAGACACTAGGGTATGCTTGTCAGTACTACCAACACACTAAAGTGTCTTATTGCGCTTATAAAATGGGGTTTGATTAAAGTGTATATAAATAAACTGAGCTTTAAATAAAATAAATCAAGTGTTTTGAAAATGAATGTAAAACAGTTCTTCTGTAGGTGCATGCTAATAGGGTCGCTATATTGACAGAGCCATTTTAATTAAATGAAATAATTTTTAAGCTGTTTTTATCTGTTCTTGTGTATAGTATTTGTCTATTTTTGTTTTTATGTACCTCAAAATGGTGAGCCTTTTCTAGTAAGTCACCCGTTCATTTGTACAGGTTGACCCCAATATGGTGGGATGCAATACTTTCTTTTGGTGCAGAGCATGGTGTGGAAATAGTCAAAACTGACCACTGGTTCTTCCATTTAAACTTTTAAGAAAGTTGCAAAAAAAAAAGAAAGTTTTTATGTAGATCTTACCTGCGAGACCGAGTCTGTAGGCAGCTTTGCTTTGTCAGCAGGCGAGAGAGAGTGAGCAAGGAGGCCCTTCGAAGGAATTTTAGAAAAACAAAGGAGCAGATGGGTTAGCACACTAGCCAGAAGCTGGGAGAGAAGAAGTTCTTGAAAGAAACCAGTGCAGGTTAGGTAATCCCAGTTGTTTGCTTATTGAGCTGATGTTTGTACAGAGAAGATGAAAGGTGTAAGTGTGTGTGTGTGTGTGTGTGTGTGTGTGTGTGTGTGTTTGTTAGTGGCCAAATTTTGTTCAGAGCTGAATAGTGAATGAGCAGGCAGTGGATGGCTGAGCAGAGAAGACACTACCTTAAACAAATTAGGGAGGGAGTTTGCAACACTGGAGCAAATGAACAGGGGAGAATAGAGACAGCAGCTAGACCAAAGGGTGGTGCTGTAGCTGGCAGGACTGTGGTAGTGGGCAAGCGGGTGAGACAGCCAGCGATCTGCTGAAAAGAAAAAAATGATCTACAGAGAGAAAGCAATGAACTGAAGAAAGAAAGAGAACAAAAAATCCATTGACTGCAGCAGTTTAAACTACATTTAAGCAATGATGTAAATTTGTTTTCAAGAATGTGGCTATGACACACAATGTCAGCTTTTTAGAAACGCAGGTTCCAAGAGGAAGCACTGATCTGGCTGGTAAAGAGGCAGGCTATAGCACACATCATGGACATATGTGATAACCTGCATATCGTCAGAATCCATGGTAACCCACACATCATCAAAACCTATGTTGGTCCACACTTCATTGACACCCATTCAGATACACACGCACTATTGGCACCCATAGTTAGTACCCTGCACTCATGGAGACCCACACATCATTGGCACCCATTTGGAAATGCACATCACCATCACCATCATGCATGGGAACCTGCACACCAGTGGGGGGCTCATAGATCTTTGTCACCCATGGGAACCCGCATATCATCAACACCCATGGTGACACACAGTTTGTGACCTCTCTTGGGGACCCACACATCTCTAAACTTCACTTTCATTGTTAAAGCTACAGATTACAGCTGGGTTTCTCTGAATGTAGGTCTGATTAGCTCCCCATGTAAGCTCCAGCTGCATGCAATGTGTGATGACCAGCACTGTGCTCACATGTATGGGTGATACAGGACATGGTGCTGCCCCATAGAGAGGCCAGTTGCATGCTATGTGTGACAAGTGTTGTTCTTACACGTATGAGTGATATAGGACCCAATTCTGCCCCACTCACTGGCTGCATGGTATGTGTAATCAGCACTATGACCACAAACATGGGGGATACAGGATCCAGTGCTATCCCATGTAAACTCCAGCTGCATGCTATGTTTGACCAGTTCTGTGCCCACACATATGGGGATCTAGGACCAAGCACTGCCCCATGGGCTCCAGCTGCATGCTATGTTTGACTGACACAGTATTCTGTCCCATGGACACACTGGCTACATGCTATGTGTGACCAGCACTGTACCCACACGTATAAAGGATGTAGGACCAAGTACTGCCCCACAGACTCCAGCTGCATGTTATGTCTGACCAGCACTGTGCTCACCTGCTGCTGCCCCATGTAAACTCCAGCTGCATTCTATATGTGACCAGCTGTGTGCCCACATGTATGGATGATGCAGGGCCCAGTGCTGCCCCAAAGATGTTAGCTGCCTGCTATATGCAACCAGCTCTGTGTCCCTGATATGGGACCCTGTGCTGCCCCACAGAGATTCTGCCTGCATACTGTGTGTATGAACAGTTCTGTTACCACTTTTCTGGGTGATACAGGTCCCAGTGCTGCCCCACAGAGATTCTTACTGCATGCTATGTGTGTGACCTCTTTACCCTCATGTATGGGTGATACAGGACACAGTGCTACCTCATGGAGACACTGGCTGCATGTGATGTGTGACAAGCTCTCTGTTCACATTTCTGGGAGATCTAGGACCCGGTGCTGCCCCACAGAGACTCCTGCTGCATGCTGTGTGTGCGTGTGCGCGTGTGCGCGTGTGTGATCATGTGATCATATCCAAGGGTACTTGCACTTGGAGGGACAAAGGGTGAGGAAAAAGGTGGTTTCAAGCTGCAAATGGGTTGGCAGTATAGCCTAAAGGTTAGAGTAACAAGCTGTGAGTGAGCTTGGTACATCCAGCAGATCAGACCTTGGTTTGATTCTTGAAACCTCCACTTGCATATTGTGCGACTCTGAGTAAGTCACTTAACCACACGGGGCTCCCAGGTCGCCCCTGAAAACAGAAACTTGTGCCTAGTGGACCTTACCTGGTTACCAAAGACTAAAATAAATAAAACTAAAATAAATGTTTATTATGCAATCATGCTCTGCACAGAAAAATTCAGAGCAATAGCAGCTGCACAAAACAGCTTCAATCTGGGCAGGTAGCCGCTTGGGCTGGCAGTGTATGAAACTAGGTAACAATGTTTGTTACAGGTAATTGCACTGGTACACACTTTGATTTAGCACTCGGCATTATTTAAACTGTTTCGAGCTGCTACTGTTGCTCCACTTTTTACAGTGCCTCACACACTTTAGGATACAGGAATCCACTGACTGCCCTCCTCACTCCAACACAGATCCGATCCTGGGTCCAAGATTATAAAAACCAAGTCTGACAAATCAAAACCCAGCCATATTGAGTTTATGGCACTTTGTGATCACTGTCACACTCTAAAATCAGTGAAGATTCGATGTGTACAGTGTGTCTGAATATCCTGCTTGAACAGCAAGGGTCTCAGAGAGCTGTACCATGTCTTTTTTCCCCAAACATGACAAAATAACTGGATCACATGAACTGCTAGCATTAAAATTCCCACTGATTGACCAGGAAGCTCACGTGAGATTTCCAAAGCTCACTGAACAGTAATATCTGAATTCCACAGCTGAATACTGCACTATTTATGTGGGCAGTAATGCATGGTGGGGTTTTTGTTCATTGGAACTCCAGTGTATGCTGAGGCATGAGGTCTCAGGCCAAGTGTGCCAATATACATACACTGAAGGAATGCCTGTATTTCAACATAAATGCAGTACCCTGCAGTTTGGTACCGAACTTATACAGTGGCCTGTATTAGCAATTCTAGGCCTGGCAGTATAGCCTAGAGGTTAGAGTAATGAGCCGTGAATGAGCTTGGTACATCCAGCAGACAGACCAGGGTTTGATTCCCGCAGCCTCCACTTGCATACTGTGACACTCTGAGCAAGTCACTTAACCCCCCAAGTGCTCCCAGGTCATCTCTGAAAACAGTCACCTGTGCCTAGTGGGCCTTACCCAGTTAGCAAAGAATACAGTAAATTCTGGGTTAGAAAATGCAGCAGAGGCAGGTCCATCAGGCAATGGAAGGGCTACCACTCACAATGCCAGCAGCTCATGTTTAGGAGCGAGCTTGGGTCCCTGGATGCTAGCTGGGGGAGGAAGGACTGATCATCCCAGGGACAGCCCTCCCACTCTGGGTGTGGATGCAGTGTTTTGCTGTTTGACTGCCACCTGGTGGTAGTGCAAGTGAGTGCTCATTGAAGGGAAGGACCTGCTTTTGGATGCCATGCATGCATGCTTGCACCCTCCTCAATCCACCCTTCCCCTCTGTCTGCCTCTCTCCTGACCCTTATTTTCCCCTCAACTCTATCCCAGCCTTTCATGAAGCTGCCTACCGTTTTCAACAAAACCACCTCTTCAGGAAGCCCATTCCAACCTGCCACCATCCTTTATGTGAAGAAATGCCTACTAGCCTCTCTACTAACCCTCTCCCAACTTGAGACTGTCTCTTTGTGTTTTGATTCTCACTAAGCTTAAAGAGACCCTCCATGTCTGCCCTGCCCCTAATTATTCCTTTCAAAATACTTGAAGGTCTCAGTTATGTCCTCTTGCTCCCTCTCTCTTTCCTCCAGGGCGTACATGTTCAGGGTCTCCAACTTCTCCTAATATGTCCTTTAATGTATCAGAATACTGAATAGTGTATTATTTGTGACATTTGTATTTTTGCTGTCTATTCTCACACTTCAAGACAATTCTTTGAAAATTCAAGTGGCTGTAACGAGGAAAAGAGCAATTAAACCAGTTTGTCCAATATATAATGTTTTGTAGCCCTCAAGAAGGAAAATAAACACTAAAAAGATGCACTGCCTAGTAAATCATATTAACTTGATACATTTAGATAAATATATATATATATATATATATATATAGAGGGAGAACATTTCTTGAAGGATTCACTTTCTGTTTGAAAAGCTGCACTAATGGACACCTTTTGCCAATACTATTTTTTATTGCTTTTTTAAAAACTTCAGCTAATGGGATAAATGAAGGGTTGGGTTCTATGAAGAAATATATTAAAACTTTTGATATTTGTTTTAGAATGAATGGTCTGTTAATACTGAATGTGTAACTGTTAATCTGTTTTCTGATAAGAATGTAACTCAAAATCAGAAATAAACTGTGACCTTTAAAGCTACTGCGTATGATATGCAAACAAGATATGAATGTACAGAGTCAAGTGTTGTTCACTTCAGAAGATTGAATAAGTTGCTCTGTAAAATAAAATCCTCTGGATAATTTGAAACTTGTAGCTTCATGGTTGTGATTGTCAATGGAATTCTATGTGTGAATACTCAGTGTAACAAATGACCAATCTAATGATTCCTGTCAAAGTGAATTGTTTGTTTGTAGTGTTATCTTTAACTTCTCACCTGGCTGCTGCTGGACCACTCCTTCAGGCTGCCCATGGGCGATCACTACTGCCAACCAAGCTCACTGTCCTGTATAAGGAATCTGCCTCCAGGCTCCAATGCGCCCCCCCCCCAGCAGTATTCAAGGGAATTCTATGTGTGAAGACTTACTGAGACAAGAAAATGACTAACACTGTATTCTGTTTTGTTTCTCTTGGTATTCAAAGTACTTCCTTTTTATCTGTCATACTTTTGGTGAGGGAGACAGACCACGAGTTATGATTTTATCTTCTTTGAATATATTTCTTCCATTAGGCCACACCTTTGGAATCATACCCATGTCAGCACTGGGACCATACAGAAACTTTGGCTAGCTGGGAGCCGCCCACGATGACATCATGCGTAAGCATCTATATAAACATGGGTGGCCCCATCACTCCTTAGTTCTTTTCCCGCTGTTGATCATCCTCATCGGACATGCTATAAAAAATGTTATCAACTAGCAGTTGACATGTATTCTTTTTTTTTTTTTTTTTTAACAAGTGTCTTTTTTTTTGTCATCTCTGCATGCCACAGAAATCTAAAGACACTTTATTTAGGTATTGTAAGTGCAGAGATAACATTTTTAAAGAAGACACACAGACAAGGTTTGTGTGTGTTGTTTTGGCCCATCTCACAACGTAAGAATTTTTGAGATCTTCCATAGCGTGAACCAATCTACAAGGTGATGCCACAAGAAAGCTCTGGAAAATGTCCTTCTTTTTAAACCCTTAGCAGCTATGGAAAAGGAAAATTGCCCAAAATCTGAGTCACTCTGGGGGTAGTGAGTGGCCTCTTGACCTTACAGACATATGTATGAATGCAAAAAGAAAATATGGAAATCTTTGTTGAAAATACATTAGGTGAGAAATGTACTTTGCTAGAGGTTGAAGACAGATCTATGAGGGAGGGGCTCCTCCAGATATGGGAGGCCTACCGGTCAGAGAGAGAGAGAGAGAGAGAGAGAGAGACAGTCAATGGTGGAAGGGATCACAAGCAAGAGGGGGATAAAAGGTATTTATACAGTGACACTATGGAGTCCCCCATTTCAATAACCTTTACCTCTTGGAATATTAGCGGTATGAATGCCTCCCATCAAGAGAAAAAAAAAAATCTTAGCCAGGCTGAAAAAACTTAAAACACAGGTGGCATTCCTACAAGAAACCTCAATCAATCTGGTGGAAGCAAAGAAACTGGTCAGAGAGTGGGTAGGAAGGGAGGTGCACAGTGTGTCAGGGAAGTCCAGAAGGGGTGACTCCATATTATTTCACAAGAACTTGAAATGACAAATTTTGGAGCAACGTGGGGATAAGGATGGGAGGTGGATTTTGGTCAAGGTGATTACCCCTAGGGGACCTATGATCTTGGGGAACATCTATGCCCCAAACGAAGATGCTCCAGAGTTCTTCAATCATTTGTCGCAAAAAAATTTGGAGATAGCACACGACTCACTTGATATTATATCGGGAGGGAACTTTAATCTGGCCATAGATCATGTACAGGACAGATCTAATGCTAGGCCTGAGCCCCATGCCAAGTCCCTGCAGACTTTGAAGGACTTTTTGACATTGCACCAACTGGTGGACACTTGGCAGATCTCTCATCCAGCCACTAAGGATTTCACGTTTTATTCTGAAGTGCGTAGTATGGCCAGCAGACTGGACTACTGGTTTGCTTCACACAAGCTGAATCCCATCCTTGCAGAGGTGTCCATTTCCCCCTTGTACATTTCTGATCATGCCCCTATTCAGCTACAGGTCCATCTAGCCCCAGGGAAGAAATGATCCCTGACCTGGAGATCAGATCCATTGTTATTAATTGACCCTAAATTTCAAACTTGGCTAAAGCAAGAGGCCACCCAGAACATTGTGCCCCCACCACCCATGATATGGGAGGCATTTAAAGCGTTTGTAAGGAGTAAGATCACTGCATATGCAGGTCACGGAAGGAAGCTGCAGGAAGCTGAGGCTCAGCAGTTAGAATACCAACTGGCACAAAAAGAGGCAGTATACAAAAATGACCCCTCCCAACTTCCAGAACCCTGCCTTTTGATATGAACTAACAACTCTCAGGATTCAATGGAATACCCTGGGGATTAGAAAAGCTGAGCTCCAAATCTCCAGATTAAAACATAAGTACTGGGAACAGGGAGAGAGGGCCAGTAAACAGCTGTCAATCAGATTGCAGAAGCAACAAGCTGAGAGACACATAACTGGGCTAATAGATGGGGCAGAGAAGGTAAAGTGTTCTCCAACAGCAATAAATAAAATCATGGCAAACTTCTATGCAACCTTGTACAAGTCTCAAACTCCTTTCCACAAACCCAGTATGGATCATTTCCTGGCACAGTCTCACCTTCCCAAACTCCCTGAACCACATAAGGCCAGCTTAGATGCCCCCATTGAAGAAGCAGAGCTCCTGAAGGCAATAGCATTGATGGCCCCGAATAAATCACTGAGAAGTGAAGGTCTCCTGGCCAATTTCTATAGGGTCATCAAGGAGGAGGTGACTGCTCTCATGCTGTGGATGTTGACAGTGGCGCACACCACCCAGTGTCTGCCTGAAACATTGAGGGAGTTGGTGATAACAGTTCTTCCCAAAGAGGGCAAAGATCTTTTATCCTCAGGGAGATATCGTTAATTAGAAGAGGCCCATATCGTTAATTAATGCTGATGCAAAAATTCTGGCAAAAGTGCTGGCCACCCGACTTGAAAAACTGTTACCCCTCCTAATGCACCCCTCCCAGGTTGGCTTTGTCAAAGGGAGATCAAGTACTGATCACCTGAGGGCTCTGATCTCCCTTTTCCAACAAGCAGCCTCCTTGCCCACTCCAGCAGCTGCCATAACTATTGATTTTGAGAAGGCCTTCGATTCCGTCGAATGACAGTATTTACTGACCACTTTAGAACATTTCAATATTGGCCCAGAATTCCAGGGGTCGGTTAGCACTATATACAATGGCCCAAGCACCAGGGTCCTTACCAATGGCCTCCTCTCTTATCCCTTCATACTACAGCGGGGCACAAGACAGGGTTGTCCCTTATCCCCATTACTTTTTGTCCTGGCCATTGAGCCACTAGCTTCTGCCATCAGAGCTCACACAGCTCTACCAAGCCTGCAGGTGGGGACAGGAACTATATATAAAACTAAATTATATGCAGATGACTGCCTCATTCTAACGGGGAACGTTCAGGTCAGCTTAGACCCAGTGCTGGAACTGTTCACTCAATTTGAGAAACTGTCAGATCTAAAAATCAATAGGTCCAAGTTGGAAATATCGCCTTTAAACCACCTCACTACAAGGGAGATGGGATTACACTCAGGTCTTGCCCGAGCAGCAACCTCCATTAAGTACCTGGGAATTATTCTCACCCCTGACCTGCAGAAGCTGGTGCCCCTGAATTTCAACTGGAGTTAAATAGATGGAATCACCTACACCTGTCACTCCCTGGGAAAACTGAGTCTATGAAAATGATGCTAGCCCACGGAATGCATTAGCTCCTGAGCCACCTCCCAGTGTTAGTGCAGGATAAATGGTTTAGAAAGTTGGACTCCCTCAGAGGACATTATCTGTGAGGCATGTCACAACCGAGATTTAGTAGAGCTAAACTGAGGGGCACATTGGAGAAAGGGAGGGTGGAACATACCTAATTTCAAACTTTACTTATATGCTTTTCTGTCAGCCAGATCTCAATTAGCCTTTCAGGACCTGGGCCCAAATATGCCTGCATGGGTGCAGATAGAACAAGCACAGTCTGGAGGCCTACACCCATCCATTACCCTGTGCACTACACTTCAGGCTAAAAATGCACACTGGCTCATGATCGAAACATCTCACACTTTATGGGGGCAGGTAGCAAAACTCACTGGAAGGTATGAGTATAGCCAGCAAACCTCATGTATCTCTGGTGCAACCCAGAACTGTGCATTGATGGATCCCCGATGTATTGGAAGAGCTGGGTAGAGAAGGCTATTTTTACAATTGCAGACCTGTTAACTCCAGACAAGAATAATCTGGAATATTTTCAGGGGCTTCAAGAGAAATACAGGTTGCCCTAAGTTTGTGTTCTGGAGGTACTTACAACTATGGTCTCTATACACCCAGAATATAAGGAAACCATGCACCTGTGTTACCTGCAGAAAAGATAGAGGTACTCTCTCTCCTCCAGTAGCAACGGTAAAGGGGCTAAAACTTAATACCCCAAGAACAGACCCATTATATCAACTGATGAGAGAGGCACTGCCAGACCCCTTGCTGAGAGCAAAAGCGAAATGGCAAAAAGTCTTACAAGAAAACATCACTGACTCTGAATGGGACAATTGCTGGAGGCTGGTGCACCTAGCCTGTTTGGACCCTAACAGTTGGTTAATACACAATAAAATTCTGTACTATTGGTACCGCACCCCTGCCCAGTTAATGGAACTTGGCCTGCTTGATGCCAATACCTGCTGGAGGTATGTCTCATGGGGTGCTGACCTTCTACATATTATCTGGGCCTGCCCATTGATAGCTTCCTTCTGGATGAGGGTTACTTGTAAATGCACAGAAACACTGGGGCTAGTGATCCCTGATAGCCCTCAGACCTTCCTGCTGGGGCTTATACCCCAAGACACTGTCACAAAAGTCTCCAACCAGAAATGGCTGATAGCTGCCTCAGTGGAAGCTAAAAGACTAATACTTACCAGGTGGAGAACCACAAAGATCCCAACTATTTAAGAAAGGGAAACCTCAACTGAAACCCTTGCTTTGCACTCTAGACTCTCCCAGAGGGCCCTCCAGAATGGAAGGAAATACTTAGAGATATGGTCATGACATATGTTACTAGACGTAGGGGCTCCTCTTCATCTGAGGTGGCTAGGCCGAGATGACATCCACCATAGACAGCCTACATTACTTTCTAGCAAGATGGATGCTATAGGTACCCTTGAGACAGCTCACTCCTCCTCTTCTATGTTGTTTTTGTTTTCACCTCCTTGATATTTCTCATGGAAGTAGGATTGTGTACTTCTGCTGGTATATTACAAACTGTCAAGTTAGAGAGGTAATGTTTATATTGGTCACAAGCTTTTGGATGAAACGTTCTTTCCGCAGTGTTTATAAAAATGTGTTCAGCTATTAAGTTTCTTATGCATAAAGAATGTATGTAACGCCTCTGGTTTATAACATAGAAACATAGAAACATAGAAGTTGACGGCAGATAAGGACCGCAAGGCCCATCCAGTCTGCCCATTTCTTTTTCTACCTTATAAATGTGCCATCGGCCTTTGCTCTGTCAGTGACCTATCTATTCATAGTCATTTGTATTGCTCCCTTATGCCTATCCCATGCCTGTTTGAAGCCCTGCACTGTATTCATAGCCACCACTTCTTGTGGTAAGCTATTCCATGCATCTACCACCCTTCTGTGAAAAGAATTTCACATTCCCCTTAATCGGCCTCCCTCTAATCTCATGCTGTGTCCTCTTGTCCTGCAATTTTTCTTATATTTAAACATGTTAGACTCTTTTCACCTTGTTTATGCCCTTAAGGTGTTTAAATGTCTCGATCATATCACCTCTCTCCTCCTTTGCTCAAGGGTATCATATTGAACTCCGTTAATCTGTCCTCATATGTCTTCTGATGCAGTCCCTGCACCATTTTGGTTGCCCTTCTCTGGACTGCCTCAATTTGGTTAATGTCCTTGTGAAGGTGTGGCCTCAATACCGCAGTACTCCAGATGGGGCCCTAACCAATGTCTTGTACAGAGGGATTATTACCTCCCTCTTACGACTTGTGATACCCCTACTAATACACCCTAACACCCCTAGCCTTACCTACTGCTTTAGAGGTCTGCTTGGATGGATTTTAGGTCATCAGTGATGATGATGCCCAAGTCTCTTTCTTCCTTGTGACTGCTAGCAACTCCCTCCCAGCCTATAAGTGGCTTCAGGGTTTCTCTTCCCTATGTGCATGATTTTGCACTTCTTTGCATTAAATCCCAGTTGCCACTCTTCTGACCATTTTGCTAGTTTATCCAGATCTCTTCTCATTCTGCCCACCCCATCTGGATCATCTACTCTGTTGCAGATCTTGGTGTCATCTGCAAACAGACAAGCCTTACCTCTAGTCCATCTGCGAGGTCACTAATGAAGATGTTGAATAGGACTGACCCCAGGACTGATCCCTGAGGTACCCCACTTGTGACTTGCATCTCTTCTGACTGTATACCATTTACCACCACTCTCTTTTTTCTGCCAGTCAACCAGTTTGCCACCCAGTTGACCAACTTCTGACCCACCCCGAGCCTACCTAGCTTATTTATCAATCTTCTATGTGGAACAGTGTCAAAAGCTTTGCTGAAGTCAAGGTAGGCGACATCAACTGCTCCCCCTTGGTCCACCACTCTGGTTACCCAGTCAAAGAAATCTATGAGATTAGTTTGACAGGACCTTCCTTTTGTAAACCCATGCTGTCTTGGTTCCTGTGCCCCTATGGATTCCAGGTGTTGCACTATCCTTTCCTTAAGGAGTGCCTCCATAATCTTGCCCACTACTGAGGTAAGACTGACTGGTCTGTAGTTCCCCGCCTCCTCCCTGCTACCACTCTTGTGGAGCGGGATCACATGAGCCCTTCTCCAGTCTTCTGGGACCTCTCCTGTGCTCAGAGACTCACTAAACAATTCTGCTAATGGCTCTGCTAGTTCCTCCTTTAGCTCCTTAGTACCCTGGGATGTATGCCATCAGGTCCCATTGCCTTATCCACCTGAGCTTAGCAAGCTCTTGTAGGACCCTTTTCTTTGTGAAGGAGATGGTGCTCACCTCCCTCCCCTGTGTCCATGATGCTGAGCTGTGGGCCCTGCCTCACCTTCTCTTCAGTAAATACTGAGCAAAGTATCTATTTAGGATAGATGCCTTTACAGGGTCCTCCTCCTCACATGCTCCTTTTCTCCATTAAGCTTAGCAATACCCTCTGGACTTTCTCTTTCACTAATGTATCTATAGAAAGTCTTGTCACCTTCTTTTACTGTTCGTGCTAGTGTTTCCTCAGTTTGGGACTTTGCCTGCCTTACTGCCTACTACCTGCTTCCCTTAGGCAGTTTGGTATGCCTCCTCATCTCTTCATCCCACTGTGTTCCTTATATTTTCTGAAGGCCAGCCTTTTGGCTCTGACCTTTCTGCTACTGTATTTGAGAACCAAAGTGGTTTCCTCTTCTTTGCACTTCCTTTTCTGTCTAACACAATGGGATGTTGCTTCAAGTATTGTATCCTTAATGCTTGCCCACTTTGCCTGTACCTCCTCACCTGTGTTTCTTTTTGCCGGGCTAGCTTAACTCTGTTGGCCATCTTATCAAAGTCAGCTCCTCTGAAGTCCCATATTTTTGCCTTGGAATGGGATGATTTAGATGTAGTAGCCAAATTGAACCATACCATGTGATGGTCACTGGACCCCAGGTGACCTTCTACCTGGAGATCTGTGATCCCTTCTTTGTTAGTCAGTACTAGATCTAGGATAGCCCTGTCTCTTGTGGGTTGCTGTACCAGTTGTTTGAGGCCCTCCTGCAGGGAATCCACTATGAGTCTAGTTCTGGCAGATGTTCCTGCTGGTATTGACCAATCTATATCTGGCATGTTGAAGTCTCCCATTATCAGAACCTCCTTTAGCTGTCATGTTTTGTATATCTTCTAACAGTAATGTGTCTATGTCCTCCTCTGGTCTGGGGCCTGTAGACAACCCCAGTTCTTATGGCTGTCCCATTTCCTGTTTCCAGGGTGACCCACAGTTCTTCTGGCTCCTTATGTGTATTCTGAATTTCTGTAGCTTTTGATATTTTCATTAACATACAGGGCCACTCCTCCCCTTTTGCACCCTCGTCTCTTCTGAACAATACATAGCCAGGTACTGAAGTCTCCTAAGTGTGGTTACTGGTAAACCACGTCTCACTAATTGCTACTATGTCCAGTTTAGCCTCTGACATTATTGCCTGCAGGTCTGGGATCTTATTTCCCAGGCTGTGAGCATTTGTGTACATGATTTTCCATTGGCCAGATTTTGGTGTGTTAGTTGTTGGGTGAAGTTTGGCATTACCCCTGTGCATCGTATGGGGAGACAAACCTTTTTTCTTACCTGGTGATGCAAATGAACGGCAAACACGCTGAATTCCTGTTTGACCACTAGCTGAGGGGGGAGGGGTGTTCTTCCTATTCGACGTATGGGGTGCTGCACCCCTCTCCCCATTTGCTAGTTTAAATATTCTGCAAAGACGTCAAACTTCTGCCCCAATGCACTGACTCCCTCTTTAGTCAGATGCAGTCCATCAAATTTAAAGAACTTTGCCCCAGAACTGTTGCCAGTTCCCTACAAATCTGTGTCCTTTTTCCTGGCACCAGTCCTTGAGCCACGTGTTTAGCTCCCTATCTCTCCTTCTCTGACCTTCCGTCCATCTGTTCCCTTCTCCCAGACTGGCAGGATCTCAGAGAAGGAGATGCCTGGACTTAAATAGATGATAGTTTGTCACCCAGCTTAGTCAGGTGTTCCTTGGTCTCCACAACTGACCGGCTGGCTAGATCATTAGTCCCTATGTGTACTAGGACATCAATGTTTTCTCCTGCTTTGTGAACAATTTTAGTAATGCGGTCAGTGTCTCTCCATGCTGATGTACCTGGAGACATCTGACCATCACCCTGGCTGGAGATGGGTATCAACTCCCCGAATCATGGAGTCTCCTATGATCAGAAGTTTTTGATTTCCTTTGTGCTTGTTTAGTTTTGGTTCTCTGATTTGGGTGAGTATTGTTGTGTTAGCTCCTGTGCCTAGTGTCCTGCTCTTCCAGTGTCTTCTGCCTCTTTATTTGATTTCAGAGATAGAGGCAGATACCTGTTTGTAGCGTTTATATGGTTTTGGAGGTAATGTGTTGAGAGCAGAGTGATGGGGCACCTGATTTGTTTCCTCCTAACCACCTGCCAACCTCCTGGACCAACTACCCTCTGCGGTCGAGGTTTTTCTGTTGGATGCTGGGGAAATATGGTGGTTCTTATAATGTATTTCCTCTTCAATATGAAATTTGAGGCGGCAATCTCTGCCCATGCTGCCCGGAGCTGAGACCAAGATCTCCAAAGGCCCAGCATGTAGGACAGTGTCCTAAATCCTGTAAGACTGTCCTTCTGAAAATTGTTCCACAGTACCTGCAGTTAATGAAATCCATTCCAAATAAGTTGCTGGGTTTGTAACCTAGTCAGAGTAATTAGAAGGAAAAAAAGGAAAAAAATGCAAGTAATGGTTTAATTGTGCTTTGTTTAACTTGTTATAACAAGTTAAATTACTAGTGCCCCTGTAAATGAGATCACCTTGTGGAGGCCCCACTGATCCGCCTCCTTCCTGCTCTGCCACAGGAAATGTCACAACTGTGGTACCCTATAAAAGGAGTGTAGCGTGGGGTGGTTGGGGATGGGGTGGTGGCTGGGCCCTTCCTGCCTAAAAAGAAGAACCACGACGAAAGAACAAGGAGGTAAGAGCAGAAACAATCAGTCAACAACAAATGGAGTAACCCTGAAAGCTTATCCTAATGTTAGATAAAACTGTAAAACCTGTAAAGCACCACCTGTAATAATTTCAGAGAAGATATACCCTGTAAGAAACACTTTGCTCCAGAGAAAAATAAAGCAGTAACAGAAGATATACCTTGCAAAAGACAATTTGAATCAGAAGATTACAGCAGTAATCTGTTAGCACACACCTGTAGGCACACCTTGTAATAATGCAGAAGAAGGTATACCAGCAACAACAATTTGAATCAGAGAAAAATAAAGCAATGAAATGTTAGCCACAAACAGTAGCAATCCCTGTGAGTAAAAATCAAAACACCACCACACAGTAAATCTGCTTAGCCAAACTAAGTCTTAATCCTTCTCCCTTGCTCTGGTAAGTTTCTACTCTGCCTTTCAAGCAGTCTTAGAAGGAAAGAGCTCAGGTGAAGCTAGGTGCCTTGGCCAGCAAACCAAGTCTTCTACCTACAAGATATCAACTAACCTGACTTTTTAACCCTTCTTTCTGTTGGAATTACTGACAGTTTGCAGCTCCACTCCCACATACACACCTAATCCTTTGGAAGAGCTGTGGAGGAAAAGCAATTAGCTCCTTCAATGTGAGAAGGAGACTGAAACACCTCTGAGACAACAAACCTTTTCAACAAACAAGAATAAAATAAAACACAGTGTCAAACAGTAATTTTGCTTAGCCCAATGATAAAAAGTCACAAAATGTAAGCTCCACCTGTAATACAGTAATTTCAGAGAAGATATACCTGTAAGAAACACTTTGCTCCAGAGAAAAATAAAGCAGTAACAGAAGATATACCTTGCAAAAGACAATTTGAATCAGAAGATTACAGCAGTAATCTGTTAGCACACACCTGTAGGCACACCTTGTAATAATGCAGAAGAAGGTATACCAGCAACAACAATTTGAATCAGAGAAAAAATAAAGCAATGAAATGTTAGCCACAAACAGTAGCAATCCCTGTGAGTAAAAAATCAAAACACCACCACACAGTAAATCTGCTTAGCCAAACTAAGTCTTAATCCTTCTCCCTTGCTCTGGTAAGTTTCTCTACTCTGCCTTTCAAGCAGTCTTAGAAGGAAAGAGCTCAGGTGAAGCTAGGTGCCTTGGCCAGCAAACCAAGTCTTCTACCACTCATTGTGTATGTAACTCATTGTGTATGTAACTATGAAATACAAAGATTTTCAATAAAAAGATTAACTGCTAAATCTTTGTCACTGTCCACATCAGCTGAGACGCAGCCACTGAAGTCGAAGGACCAGAAAAGGTCATCATCATGGCCCTTCTCATTGTCAGGCCATAAACCCAAACAAAGAGGTAAAGAGACGTCTGCTTTCCTGGTGAGATCCCGGTCACTGTTAAGACAAGGTAATCCTTCTGCTCAGGTGGTGTTGACCACAGCCTCCCTCCCTGACTGTCGCTGAGACACCAAGGTTGGGGCTTGGCTCAGGCACTATTAAACCTACTATGAATGGTACAACACCATCCTTGTTGGGTCAAGGCCATCGTCAACACATAAAGTCATGGCCTCTGTCCGGGGTGCCGTCAACTCTCTGGCTGTGCTGGCATAATTTTCCGAGATGATACGATGCATTCTGCCTTGCTTGCCTGTGCAGACTGTGCAGACTGTTATTCTGTCAACAGGCTTTACTGGCTGTCAGCCCCCATCAATGACATCTTCC
Source organism: Neoceratodus forsteri (assembly GCA_016271365.2). Lineage (NCBI taxonomy): Eukaryota > Metazoa > Chordata > Ceratodontiformes > Ceratodontidae > Neoceratodus > Neoceratodus forsteri. Next base: position 233,746,142 of record CM057458.1, read on the forward strand.
AGCATACAGCAAATACCTCCTTCTTAGCCGCCACCAACGTCTCCGGCATGCTCAGCGGCTCCTGTCACTGACACATACTGTACATCGCCAATGAGGTTGAATACAATCCTGACCTCATGATGGAGGAGGGATATGAGGGAGAACAGTATGTGCAAAGATCCAGTTCTACCCTCACCTCCTGCAGCGAGGGCTCAGTGGTGTAGACCCTCAGGTCTTTTTCTGAGGACCTTACATTTCAGTCCATGATGCGGCAAATGCAAGCTCCAATGGGCTTTGCTGTGGAGGAGGAAGACTCTACAAAAAGGAACCTTATGGAGTTTCTGGAAGTCCCTTGTACTCCTTCCATTATAATTCCATCAATATATCCTACATTAGAGGATGCTACCTTTGTTGCGTGGTACAGATCTAACTCACTGCTTGCAGTTCCAAGAAGGGCTCGCCAGCAGTATCCAGACCCATCTGCTAAGCCTTACTATGCTAACCAGTCAGAAACTGAGTGTGGTTATTATGGCTGCCAATGATAGATTCAGGGCACCTAATCACATGAGAACTTTACCCCCTGATAAAGAATCCAGGAGACTGGATGTAATGGGCAAGCACAAATGTGGCTCTGCCTTATTAGGCCTTAGAACTGCAAATCACTAGGCCTGTATGATTAAATATTTTAGAATAGCCAGTGGAAAGTTACTAAACTTGCAGTCCGTGCTTTGCCTGAAGGCTCTGCAAGAATAACTTGATTAAAACTTTAGCTTCAGGAACTGAGGTAGGAAAACATTTGTTTCACTCAGCATATGACGTGTCTGATGTCTCTGCTAGGGTAACTGCTTCTGGCATTTGCATGAGGAGGTATTCTTGACTAAGGGTTGCTGGTTTTGCAAACAATGTGTAGCGCACCATTTTAATGCCCGTTTTAGAGGGTTCAGACTGTTTGGCTGTGATGTTGAAGAGGTGCTTAGGGGCCTTCAGACATCTAAAATGACTCTAAAGTCTGTTAAATCCCTCTGTCCCACTTCTGCCAGGTGATGTGGAAAGGATCCATGTGTCATCCTACTGCCAGAGGTGACCATCCTACCATCAGCAAGGCCAAGGTAATGGAAGTGGGTCTTTACTAGGCCCCCTCTCCCAGGTGCTCATACTAAAGCACCCAAAGCAATCAACACCAGTGGCTGTACCTCCACTGGTTATTCATGACTCACTACTTACTGCTCCCCCCCACTATTGTCTCTAGGGGTGGTGTGGGGGATAGAATCTCCCTACATTTCAAACAGTTGTGAGAGATTGCAGCAGGTGAACGAGTACTGGAGATAAGGGGGCATGCTCTGAAGATTTTAGAAACCCCTCTAGATCATCCTCTGCCTCTTTCCAGTTATCCACAGGGCCATTTGTCCCTTCTGTGGGAAGAAGTGCAGTCATTACTCCAAAACCATGCTATAGAATCAGTTTCTCCTCATCAGAGAAACAAAAGGTTCTATTCCAGATACTTTCTCATCCCAAAGAGTCAGGGGATCTGTGTCTGGTACTGGATCTCAAGGACCTCAACGTCTATAAAATACAAGAAATTTTGCATGGTCTCCCTACAAACTCTGATTCTCCTGCTGCAAACAGATGATTGGCTTTGTTCCCTCCACATTTATTTATTTATTTGCTTTTGTTAACTGGGTAAGCACACTAGACAGCCAAGTGCCTATTTTCTGGTGCGACCCAGGAGATTACAAGGTACATGCATGAACATCAGGAAAATACAAGTGGAGGATTACATTACATAGAATTAGCACAACAGGGACTTTACAAGCATCAGATTTCATCAGGCAGATAGTAGCGAAGAGTTAATATAAAGTGACCAAAACACAGGGACATTGTAAGACAACAATACCAAAAACAGGTATTGCAATACAGTATTAAACACTGCAGTCAGTAGGAAGAAGTGCAGTGTGACTTATTCTCTCCAGGCAGCAAGTTGTAAGGCTAGCAGTTAGAATAAGGAAGAGTCACAGTTGGGATAGAATGGGCCCAGTACAAGAGAAAGGAGTGCACAGTTATAGTGCTCACCCTGTTTTGCCGGTGGGCCTAAATGGTCCATTTTTATATATGCTGTGAGAACAGGAGGAGTATAGAAACATAGAATTTGACGGCAGATAAGGACCGCTTGGCCCACCCAGTCTGCCCATTTCCCTACCTAATGGATAAGCTGCAGATTCTAGTTAACCAGCAGCCTACTTCTTCCTACTCCCACCCCCTAGAACTGCCTTATGTCTGTCCCATGCATGCTTGAATTCCACCACTGTTTTTGACTCCACAACCTCCTCCGGAAGGCCGTTCCATGCATCCACAACCCTCTCTGTGAAAAAATACTTCCTTAAATTACAGTTGTGCTCTGCCCAAGTCGTACTGTTTAGGTAGCATTTCAGTTAGTTGGGGCATCTCAGGCTGAGAGGGTTTGTCTAGTGCAGAGACAGGTGGCAGCCGTTTTGAGAAAACCCCAGAGGGAGGCTTTAAAGCTCTGGTGCGAGGGAGAGTCGCAAGTGCTAGTTGGAAGAGAGTTCCAAACCCTGGGCGCATACGCAGCTAAGGCTCGGTCACCCATTTGTGTGCGGGTTTTAGGTACACATGAAGGATGCATACCTTTATGTCAAGATCAGAAAAGCTCACAAGCAGTACATCCACTTTACGCTGGAGGTGGGGCACTACCAGTTCAGAGTATTGTCCTTTGGCTCCTCTTCTGTGCCACAGATCTTTACCAAGTGCTTGGTAGTAGTGGCAGCAGCCCTTTGCAGGGAAGGCCTGTATGCTTTCCCTTCTCTGGATGACTGGCTGTTGAAGACTGGCTCAAGGGAAGCACTGCTACATACCCTGTCACGGACAAGACAGTTTGACATCTTAGGAGTCACAGTGACTGTGCCAAAGTCTGTCAGAACTCCCTATTGGAGACTGCAGTACACAGGGGCAGTCTTGGACATAGAGGATGGGTGTGCTTTCCTGCCATTAGACAGAGCAGAAAACCTGGCTGCACAAGCATAGCTGGTGTACAGAAGTCATTATGTCACAGCACGGACCATGTTATGTCTGGTGCTCCTTGGAATCTGGAGAGTTTCCTAGCTCCCTGAAAGAGGCGGTGGTGACACCTCTCTTGAAGAGAGCTACCTCAGACCCAGACTGCCTTGCAAACTACAGACCCATCTTGAACCTTCCCTTTTTAGGGAAGGTAATTGAGAAAGTAGTGGCAGCACAACTGGAGGACTATTTGACCATCCATGACATCTATGAACCGCTCCAGTCCGGTTTTCGAAAGAGACATAGTACCGAGACAGCACTGGTTCGGGTGTTCAATGATCTCCTGATGGCTAGAGAGTGGAAGAGCCATTCCATCTTGGTTCTTCTGGATCTCTCTTCAGCATTTGACACCGTGGACCATGGGGTATTGCTGGGTCGCCTGAGGCACATCTGTGGATTGTTGGGTACAGTCCTCCAGTGGTTCACATGGTTCCTCACGTGTAGAACACAGAGTGGTGTCTGGGTTTTTTTCTTCAGACCCTACTTCTCTGTCATGTGGGGTGCCTCAGGGATGTGTGCTCTCAGCCATGTTGTTTGCGGTGTACATGCTACCCCTCGGAGACATTGTAAGAAGGTATGGGCTGAGGTTTTACTGCTGTGCTGATACCCAGCTCTACCTTTCTTTTGCACCCAACCAGGTTGGAGCTGTCTCAGTCTTTAATAATTGTGTGAAGGAAATCCAGGAGTGGATGGATTCCAGCTGGCTGAAGTGGAACTCTGAAAAGACTGAGGTGCTGGTTGTGGACCCTGGGCGCTGGATGGGGGGCTGGGGATTGGTTCGCCCTCGGAAATTTTTCTCGATGGCATTTCACTCTCATCCTCTGAATGGGTATGTAACCTGGGGGTAATTTTTGATGAAAGGCTGACCCTGCATTCGTAGGTGTCAGCTGTCGTCAAATCTGCCTTTTACCATTTTAGGAATAGTGCCAGGATTAGGCATCTGGTTCCGTATGGCAACCTCCCTACTCTGGTTCATGCCTTTGTGTCCTTGCGCTTAGATTATTGCAACTCCCTTTACTTAGGGCTGCCTAGGGTAGAAATCTGCCACCTGCAGCTAGTGCAGAATGCGGCGGCCCAGCTTTTGACGGGATCTGCTCGATCCTGTCATATTTCGACGGTGCTGCACGAACTGCACTGGCTGCCTGTACAGTGGTGGATCACCTTCAAATTCACCTTGATGACTTTTAAAGCCCTACACAGACTGGACCCAGATTACCAGAAAGAGCTCCTTGTCCCTTACTGCCCCAGACTATCACTCCGCTCGGCTGACGAGGGGTTGCTAGATTCAAGGGTATGCTTAAAAACATCTGGGGTGAGAGCGTTTATGTATGCAGCCCCCACACTTTGGAATTCTCTACCTCGTCAGCTACAGGAGTGCACAACTGTGGAGGGATTTAAGCAATCTCTAAAAATTTATTTGTGGCACCAGGCATTCGGTAATTGATTTTTTTCTTTTTTTTTTGGTATATTGTTATTTTAATGTTAATTTTAGTGATGTTTGCTCTGTTTTTAAATTGTGAGGTGCCTTGGCTACAGATAAGATGCCCTATAAATAAATTGTATTATTATTATATTATTATGTCTTCTTGGACTCATGGCAGTGGTATTGTGCCTGTGCCACTGGCATGCTTACATATGAGGATCCCGCTGTGCTCACTAAGGGTCCAGTAGGATCAGCTGGCAGATGTGCTGGACCAAATTGTGCTAGTCACGAATCCATTATGCAGAGCATTGCTGTGGTACATGGATCACGAAAACCTATTGAAGGATGTTCCTTGTGTAACCCCCTTGCAAATGAGGGTTCCTAGAAATGCCAGTCTGGGTTTACCTTAGCCCGTTTTGTTCTGTCCTTCTCCCGCTGTCTCTCAGGCTTCTCCTGACTTGGCCTCTAATTTTTCTGGCTTCCCAGGTCCTGTTTGCCCTCGTGTGTGCCCCAGCTTGCAGTCAAATGAAAATCCAGCCTCTCAGGGCTTAAACTGCTGACCGTGAGCTCCCGCTGCAAAAGTGCTGCCTCCAGGGCAGCGGGAGTCACGTTTGCGCAAAGTGCCTTTGATGTGGAGCCGCTTGTTTTGTGGTCACCTTGGGGACTGTGCCATGGGTCCCGGGATCCCTTCCACCTATTTGGGACCCGGTGACCACAGACAGCCTGCTGGGGACCGCTCAGATGGGAATTAAAGGAGTTCTAACCGGGGCTCATTTGAGTATGCCTGTGCAGGGCCCCGGTCATCTGAATAATGCATAACAGTGTATCTGGCTGCCTCCAGGGTAGCTATGTTCAGCTCCAGCCGAAAAGAAAATAATTAAAATGTTTTACATAATGGAACTGTTGCTGCTTGTTGGGAATATACTGTGCATGTGGGGAAAAGTGTTTAAAGTTAAAATGAGTACTGTTTCCCTGGCAATTCCAGTATCTGGGACTCTGTGTGTCAGCCTGTCAGCTGCTGCAAGGGGAGCTTGCATAAGTGCAGTAGTGACAGAAAAAGTAAAAGAGCCATGTTTTTCATCTGTGCAGCGACTGCAAGTATGGCCTTTAAGCTATAGAACTGTGGGGCATGTGGGGCAAATAATTACTTCTTTCTGGCTGCACCAGGACATTATTCAGGACTGTATCTAATCTGGTATGAGGGACAGTGGGTTAAGCAGCCATTGCCAGCAGTACAGCCAATTGGAATTGCAGCAATAGATAGCCAGGACTTGTGGAACATTCACTGCATCTCATGGGTAAGCACCCAAGTGCTTTTGGGGGTTTACAGGGACATTATTTTAGGCACAAATTCCACAACTCAATTGTGCCGCGAGTGTTCTGATTGACAGGTCTTTCAGCAACTTGGAGACATGTCACCCCATCCCTGCTACAAATCAGGAGTCGAGCTAGGAGCTCTATAAAGAGACAATGTTGCCAGTTTATCTTGAGATTCATTCAGAGATGCAGAGCTGAGAGAAAGAGAGAGCAGCAGAGCAGGCTCCAGCCTGCTGGGAGCCCCCCATGGGGGTAGGGCTCAGGCTCCAGCCATGCCATCAGGCCTGGGCCACTTAATTCAAGCCCTTTCAGTCTTCACAGGGCATTTGTTATTTTCTTCAGTTAACAGTTAACTAGTTACAGTAATTGTGCTTTCTACAACAGCTAGTCTGGGAGGTTGCCATTATTGTCCTACAGAGGCTAGCCTTCTCTCCCAAGTCGGGGAAAGATGTGGACTGAAGAATCAGATGTCCAGCAGCGGTGAGAGCACCGACCAGACCCGATAACATCATGCAGTGGTGAGAGCGCTGACCAAGTACCTCAGCGGTGAGAGAGCTGAAGAAGTCTTCAGGATGCCTTCGATTGTCGATGAGACCCGTGGAGGACCTGAGTGAGTACCCTCGTACACCCAGGTGCAAGGGAGAAGCTACGCAAGTAATCTTGGGGCCCCATGCCCCATTAAGAAATGTGTGTTAAGTGTGAAGTATTGAAGTCATCAGTCTGGGCTACTAACCCCATAAGAGACTGCCTAGTTCAGGTAATGGATGCATCTTGTCTGTGGCCCAAATGGCTAAGTTGCAGGTGCAGCAAGATGCTGGGCTTAGTGAATCATATAAATGTGTAGCTATGGGATAGAGTCCTGCCATCTCGCGTATTGCCACTTCACGAGACAGGAGGTCCTAGAGCATATTAATGTCTGAGATACCTTAAAGAGAATGTATCTGTGTCTGCACAGAATTTCGTCTAACAGTGCTTGGTAAAAGTGTTAAATGGCTAGATGTGCTGGATAGGACTCCGCTTGTGGATAATGTTCTTGGTATATAGAATGTACTGGATGTGACTGCCTGTGACTAAAGTATGGAATGCTTGATAAAAGTGTCATTGCCAACTTACTCTGGATGCATGCCTTATGGTATAAAAAGTACTGGATGTGACCGTGTTTAAACTGCGTTTAGGATGCTTGACAAAAGTATCACCCTCATAGCATTGGATGGGACTTTCAAATGTTGTGCTGAATGTTCTGGATGTCAGATCCACATAGTTCGTTCTGGAATGTTCAGAAATCTGCGAGTGCAGGGCAATTTCTGATTTGTCTGCAAGCGCAGGGCAATCCCTGATTTGTCTTGCAAGGCAATCCCTGCTGTGGTAGTAAATAGTAATTTGCTGCTTTACAAAAATCTGTTTCCAAGTTGCCCCAACCCTCAAATTAATAGCCGGCCACCTCGACCAGCTGCAACTCCATCAGGCCTGCAACATCTTGGACTGTGGTATCTGTTTAACCAGTATGGTATGAGATTGCGGGGTTTCTGCTGTATCTGGGAATGGTACCAGTGTGGGTATTTTTAATAATTATGTTTAACATCTGATTTATCAGCAGCTAGATAGCCAGGACTCTGGATGTCTTAAGTTGAATGGTAAAATGTGATTTATGTCTGCCTTTAATCTATAGCCACCCAGCTGGAGGGTTCACCAGCAAAATGATCTCTGTACATGTATAAATACAGTAAGATAACCTCTACTCCTCCTCCTATTTCCCTTTCCTAGCTCCTTTATTTCCCCTGAAATAAATATCTTGTTGTTGTTGTTTGAAATCCTGTGTGAGCATATTATTAGAGAGAGCCTTTAATTCAAAATATGGAAATGTGGGGAACTGTATCATGGGGCATGTCTGGGAAAGGTAACTGGTCACCGTGGGTGGTGTAGCAGCTCAGGGGGCTACATCCAACACCATCTCACCCACGTAAAGCACCCTGAGTGGAGGCACTGTGCAAAGGTTTTAAAAAATGTTATCAGCTAGCGAACCCAAACCCCTTAGCCTATGTCCAGGGTAGTAGGCAGGGGTGTAACACTGGGGGGTGGCACTGCCCAGGGGTTACACTTGTACCAAATCCTGTACAGATCTGCACCATGGATGGCTCTGGCTCCAGCTGGGGTGCACATTTTGGACTATATCAGATGCAGGCCAAGTTACGTGTAAATGTCCTAGAGATGAGAGCTGTCCTGTACAGTCTTCAGGCATTTCAGGAGCATCTGAGCCTGGGTCCTCTATCATTACAGATGGACAATACCAGTGTGACGCATTACATCAACAAACAAGGAGGCAGTCATTCCAATTTGCAAGTGTGGCAGTGGGCTCTGTGTCACAGCCTACAACTGTCAGCTGTTCATCTCCCAGGTCTCCAAAACATCTTAGCAGACAGGCTAAGCAGGTCACAGTCCAGGATGCACGAATGGAAACTGCTGATCTTAGTGGCAGATGACCTCTTTGCAAGATGGAGTCATCCAGAGTTGGACCTTTTTCCATCCCCACACAGTGCAAAACTGCCATGTTTCTGCTTCCTCACTCCAGGGCTAGACTTTTCTGGCAAGACACACTGTCCCTCTCTTGGAAAGGGAAGTTCCTGTATGCACTTCCCCCCAGCTTCTCTAATACAGAGGGTACTAATCGATTTGAGGATGGAGGGTGCTACACTCATCCTCATTGCTCCATTGTGGCCTTGCCAGATATGGTTTTCACTTCTGCAGCAGATGGCAGTGGAGCCTCTGGTACTCTTATTATAGATTGAGGAATTGCTCCCGACCAATCAGAGCACTCCTTTCCTCCGCACGTGAGACACTCTTATTCTGTGAAGAGTGCCTCATGCGCAGGTACCCTGGAAACAGACACGTTCTGGGAAGGGTTTTTCTAAAATTTATATTATTGATCATGCTCAATCATACTCTACTAATAATATACTATTATGTCCCCCTGTGACAAGCTGGTCTATGGTATATGGAAAGGCAACACACTGTGTTTAAGGTTCACACAACAAAATGTACTTTTATTAGTTCAAATTTAAGTTGTTACTCCAGGAAATCATAATCAGTCAGTTCAACTTCCCCAGCCTGGTCAGGTAACATAAAGGTTAACATAAAACAGTTCTTTCAGGCTGACTTTATTTATTTATTTAGCTTTTGTTGACCAGGTAAGTGCACTAGACAAATCCTGCCTATTTTCAGGCACGACCCGGGGGAGGGGGATACAGATGAATGCCAACTGACCTTGAACCAGATTAAGCTGTTGGTGGTATTTTTTTTAGTGAATGAGGGAAATTTGGCCAGGACACCGGGGAAATTCCCCTACTCTTTTCGATAAGTGCCATGGGATCTTTAACATCCACCTGAACTACCACCAATCCAGGCAGATGGGACCTCGGTTTAACGTCTCATCCAAAAGACGGAGTGACAAAGGAATCTTTGTACCACCTATGTGGGCCAGCAGTTTGTTCAAGATGCAGTCTTAAATGAAGCACAGACAGTTTGCTTTTTAGCCTTCTCTGCAGGCAGTTCTAGGCAGTATATTCCACTCACTGTTACTAGCCCAGCTGGCTAAACTAGTCCTTTACCTCAGGACCCTCTGCTCCAGGCTTGGTCTGGTTCTCAGTAGCAGGCTTCAGCTGTTTTTTTTGCCCCAAGACTCTCTCTATGACTTAAACATTCTTTTTGGTTTTCAGCTTGGTTCCTCTCTCACAGAGCAGCAGTTTCCAGCCTCTCACTCCCTCCCTTGCTGGATCCCTCTGCCTTTTAGCAATCTCTCTCTAATTAGCCACACCTGTGGAGGCATCCCCGCCCCCTTTGCCTGTTGCAGTCTCTACATTTCCTCAGTCTCAACCAAGGGGTTAACCCCTTGTTCGCCGGTGTTGTGTTTACCCTGTCACACCCCTGTTGCCACTCTTTGCTGTATCAGAGTGGTTTCATTTGCCTTCAGCTTGAGGCAGAACAGCTCAACTTTGTTTTGCTGTTCTCGCTCAAGCTGAATGCATGTAAAACCACTCTTATACAGCAAAGAGTGGCTCCAGAAAGCATATTAACATACACCTCTGTGTTGGGGTCTGTTGTCACAGAACAAAGGGTCCCTGGTCCATCCATACCTGAAGTTCCTGCATCTGCATGCATGGCTGCTAAAGATTTGCCCATAGCACATTTTGGGGTATCTCCTAAAGTTACTGATGTGCTGATTGTGGCCAGAAAGGCTTCTACCTAACATACATATTCCTTGAAATGGAAACAATTCACTTTTTGGGCTGCTTCCAGGCATTTGGACCCAATCACATGCCCTACAATTGTGGTGCTGGTATGCTTGCTGTCACTGTCAGACTCTGGTCTGCAGTATTCTTCACTTAAGGTGCATCTGGCTGCTATATTAGCTTTCCCTGCCCCCTATTGATAGTAGTATGGTACCCAATTAGAGGTGTCCTGTACTTTTTTGAGAGGTATTCTGCATATGAAACCTATTCACAATAAAGACCTGCCTTAGGGCTTGAATTTTGTGCTTGACAAACTGATGCTGGCTCCTTCTGAGCCTGCCTCATGTTGAGGCTTACGTTTCCTGTCACAGAAAATGTTGTTTTTAGTTGTGATCATTTTTGCTCAAATGATTTCAGAGCTTCAGGCTCTAATATGTGAGCATCCTTATTTGATATTTCACAAAGACAGTTTCTTTGCATAGAAATCCTTAGTTTTTACCAAAGGTGATACCTGAATTTACACTGAAATCAAACAACACACCATGGCTCCTGTTTACTACCCTGAGCATGCCGGTCAGGGTGAAGCATTGCTCAATGCTTTGGATGTACACAGAATACCTAGACATTTGTGAATTGCACCTAGGACTCTAGAAAGCCCTCTCAGCTTGTTGTGCTGTTCTCCCCTGGAAAAGAGGGTACCCCGTGTCTAAACAGTGCCTGTCCAAATGGCTGGCACAATGTGTTACATTCTGTTATAGGACGTACAGTAAGGAACTTCCCAGTGCGGTTTGTGTCACTCTACAAGGGAAATGTCCCCTTCTGTTGCTTCTTTTTTTATGCTTTATTTTTATTAGAGAGAAAATAAATTCACACATACAATACAATTCTCAATTACCACATCTCGGGAGGGGGGGATGCAAATATTATTTATTTGAAAGTGGACATCATCTGTTTCTTGCTCCAAGCTTTAAACATCCCTACAGTCAGTATTCATTTAAAAGCTAATAATCTTAGGAGAAAATAAATCTATCTTGGAGTAAACAAAGATAAACACTAAAGGCCATCATTTATAGTCATTCATGTAGGGAAACTTGTAAAGCAAACAATGTTAAACTTACAGCCCATAGTTAATTTCACACTTCAGACACTGGGAGATATTTATTTATTTAGTTTTTGTTGACCGGGTAAGTGCACTAGACAAATCCTGCCTATTTTCAGGCACGACCCGGAAGGGGGGATACAGATGAATGTCAACTGACCTTGAACCAGAGTAAGCTGTTGGTGGTATTTTTTTAGTGAATGAGGGAAATTTGGCCAGGACACCAGGGGAATTCCCCATCTCTTTTGGATAAGTGCCATGGGATCTTTAACATCCACCTGAGCTACCACCAATCCAGGCAGATGGGACCTCGGTTTAATGTCTCATCCGAAAGACAGCATCTCAGAAGTGCAGCACCCCTCTCATGCTGCACTACAGTGTTAGTACTGGGATATTAACCCAAGTGCCAGATGTGGGAACTGAACCCACAGCCCTCTGATCTCCTGGCCTCAGAGGAAGTGTGCTAACTGCTGAGCTACTGACACTTAGTGACACCTAGACATATTTAGTGGTATCTGCTGGTTCCTCCTCATCTTGATCAGATCCTAAGTCTGTGGGCAGAGATACATTTTTTTCATTAAATGCCCAAACCACATCTACAGCCATGAAAAAATAACCTTTTCCCTGAAAAGTCACTTTCAGTTTTGCAGGGAACTGAAAACTGCTGTTACCCTTGGCTGCACAAATTCAGAACTGATCATCAAGAAACACTTTCTCCGTCTCTGGGAAGCAAGGCAAATATCAGGATATAGATGTAACTTTGTGCCTTCACAAATGAAGCCTTTCTTAATTCTAGCAGACTGCAGCATTTTATTTCTGTGAGAGACAGAAACAAAGGTACATATCACATACTTTGCTCCTGAGTCAGTTTCCTGAATCTTCAAAGAATCTTTCCTTGCTAAAGGACAGAAAATGGATTCCAAAAGTACCGACTGCACAGGTGAAAATTCTAACGTGGGAATCTTCTCCACCTCCAACTTCAATTCCAAGCTAGGAACTTGGGCAAGTAGACTGATCAGTCTGAGATTTTTTAGTAATAATAATGTGTTCTCAATTTTTTCCAGTTTTGCCATAGTGTTCAGTTGCTCATGGAAGGAAACATTCATGGCTCCTTCCACCATCAGGATTTTGTGCAAATGTTTTTTAGTGTTCTGCTCAACTGACTTAACTCTCTCTCTTCTACTCTATGTTGGCCATTTTTGCTTCAGTTGTTTCACATTGAGTAGTTATGTCTCCAAGTGAATTCTGTACCCTCTGAAATGATGCCTTTGTGTCTCCTGGAAACTCCAGTAAAAATTCGGAACTGAAGCCAAAAGAGGCTTTGTGGAAGTCTTTGCCTTAGCGCACAGCTCCAGGTGCGGTGATATTGGGGAAGCCATTTTCCTGTCTGGATGCAGAGAACCACCGTCCCCCACTACAGGACTGGTTTCCCTGTTTTCAGGGAAAATAATTTCTCAAAAAGTTCAGCTCTGCCTTCTGCCCCTTCCTTGTGCTTCAGTTGATTTTGTGTGACCATTTGACTGCTAGTAACTCTGTCAAATGTTGCTAAATGCAGTTTTAAGCAATCAATACAGCAGAGCCAAGAAACAAACATGCAGTCATATTGCTCTCAAGAGTCCCTCACCTTCTGTTGCTTCTTTCAGAAATGTTTCTGCTGCTGGCATTTGTGCTGCAACCACATGGAACACTGTCCACCACTTCACTAAACATTACAATCTGGACATAATCTCTCTTAGACGTTTTGGCTTCGGACCTGCTGTGCTGCAAGGCCTGCTGTGCTGTCTTTATATATATATATATATATATATATATATATATATATATATATTATATTTACATATCAGACTGTATCATTCTCCCACTGCCATTTGGAACTATTTGGGACTCATTCCAGAGGTGTGGCCTTATGGAAGATATATCCTCAAAGAAGATAGAACAGTTACAGTATGTACTTACCATAACAGTAGATCTTCTATAGAATCTCTTTCATTAGGCCGTGCCTTCTTTCCCTTCATTCCCCTTCTGCTTCAGTGAGAGTTGCTTCAGCTATTGCGCCTGTTCCTAATCCATGGCTCTTTTATCCAGCACCATATCTCGTATGCATGCTGCCGGTCTGCTCTTCTAGTTCCCCATGGCTGGAGGGTCTACAAGTCATGGGCAGCCACTGGCTAGCAGAAGTTTCCATGTAACCCTAATACTGATGCGGGTATAGTTCCAAAGGTGTGACTTAATGGAAGAGATTCTCTTGAAGATCTACAGTTATGGTAAGTATGTAACTGTTCTTTTCTGCATGTTCCCAAGTTTGGCTCCCACTCAGGCCTTCTCTAGTTGACAGAGTAACCCAATAGGGAAGTTTTTTTGTAAAAAATAAAATGAACTGGATGGTGACAGACATATATGTAAAGGTCCAAGGCTTTACATGCCCTATACATGACTGCTGCCCTGGTAAATTGTGTGTTCTAGCCCCACACCAGGTACTAATACCCATACCCAGTAATCACCAAACAGTGGAATTATCATTAAGTCGAGAACACTGGCAAACTACATGAGGATGAGGGTCCTAGACTTTAGGAGAGCAGATTTTAAAGAAATGAGAGACTCTCAGAAACTGCCTCATAGGGGGGATTACGAGGGAGAGGTAGAGGCACAGTGGGGAAAAATAAGGGAGTGCATAATTAATACAACCAACCTCTGCATGAATGAAGTGAGCAAAAGTAGAAAGAAGAAGAGACCGGTATTGTTCTGTAGGTATCCAGTGAGGATAGCGACTGAATATGAGCGACCATCAAAATGGTGACTCAATCAGCGCTGTCCTTATGGGCTAACCTGCAAGGGTAGCGACCCTATGTGAAGGCGATCATAGGGGAGGGTGACCAGAAGGGGAATATAAGTAGGGGAAAGGGAGGGATAGGGAAGAGGGTTTGTGAGGGGGAAGTGTGCCTGCTGCAGCCAAGATAGCCATGTGGTGTGGTGGTGAGGGTGACTAGTTGCGGCACAGCAGGTACTAGATTCAGGGCTGGGTCCAGGGGAAAAATTTTACCACTGACCACCACTGTGTTTTTTTTTTAGGAGTCTGGAGTGTTGCCCCCTCCTCAACATGCACCCACATGGAGTTGATAATCCTTCCCCCCACATTAACATTGGATTCCTTGTTGGATGTCTGTTTGCCAGCATGTGTCTACTGGCAATTTACATTTTGGTGATATACACTCGCCATAATAGTGATCGTTGTTTCACAAACATTATTATGACATGAAACCTGTTCTCTAGGGAAGTGGTGAGGGAAAAAACGGATGGCATTCAGGAGTTACAAGGAAATGCAGAGGGAGTAAAACAGAGGTATACCAAGTAAAACAGAGTAAAGCAGGAAATGGAGTGGGGGGGACAAAGATGTAGACAGAAAAAAGGATAGCTAAAGGGGGTAAGACTTTCTTCAGGTGCATAAGTGAGAAAAGGAAACCAAGGGGAAGAATAGTGAGGATGAGGGTGACAGAGGGCAGACTGTGCAAAAGAGGATAAAGAAGAAGCTGACATCATGAACAGGTACTTCTGCTCAGTCTTCATATTGAAGAAGGGGGCACGGACCACTAGGGAGCCGCAGGATCAAAATGGGGGAGATGGACACAAGTCCATTTTCAGGGGAAAGAGTCCTGAAGGGACTTGCAGCTCTGAAAATGGACAAGGCTGTGAGACCAGACAGGATTCCCAAGGGTGCTAAAGGAACTAAGGGGAGGTGCTAGTTGCCCTACTGATTGTCTTATTCAACAGCTCAGTGGAAACAGATGTGATTTCAGAGGAGTGGAGGAGAGCAGATGTGGTCCCTCTCCATAACAGCAGCAGCAGGGAGGAGGCTACCAACAACAGGCTGGTCAGTCTCACATCACTGGTGGGGAAATTAATGGAAACCAGTTAAAAGGAAAGGTTAGCAGAGTATCTTGAATCATGTGGGCTACAAGACCACAGGCGGCATGGATTCGGGGGTGGGGGGGGTATGTCAGATGAACCTGATTGATTTCTTCAAATGTGTGACCAGGGAAATAAATCAGGGGGAGGGCAGTGGATGTGGCCTATCTGGACTTTAACAAGGCATTTGACACTGTGCTGCACAGGAGGCTGATAAAGAAACTGAGCAACCTGGAGATGGGATCCAGAGTGGTGAACTGGGTAAGGAACTGGTTAATGGATAGGTAACTGAGAGTAGTGGTTAATGGCAATCACTCTAATGAGGGGAGAGTGACTAGCAAGGTGCTGCAGGGGTCAATACTGGGACTGGTCCTCTGTAGTGACTTCATAAGCAGCACTGCAGAAGAACTGGAAGAGAAGGTATGCCTTTTTGCAGATGACACCAAAATCTGTATTAGAATGGGACTCAGGAAGGGGTGGAGAAAAAGTGTGGGGAACTCAGAAAACTTGAGGAATGGTCAAGAGCATGGCAATTGGGATTTAATTCCAAAAAGTGCAAAATTATGCACCTAGGGCATTGGAAACCAGGATCCGAATATGGGGGAGAGGTACTGACAGTCACCGAGCAGGAAAGGGACCTTGGGGTTATTATATCTGATTATCTCAAAGTGGCAGGGCAGTGTGAGAGCACAGAGGGTAGGGCCAGTGGAATGCTGGGAATGGGATGCATAGGGAGAGCTACAGTATATCCAGAAGGAGGAGGGTGGTGGTGTTGCCACTGTATCACTCGCTTGTGAGACCTCACCTGGAGTATTTTGCCCAGTTCTGGAGAATGCACCTCAGAAAGGACCTAGACAGGGTGGAGGCAGTTCAAATGAGGGCAACAAAAATGGTGCAGGGTTTGCATCAAAAGTCCTAAGAAGAGAGACTGAGGGATCTCAATATGTACACCCTGGAAGTGAGAAGAGTGAGGGGGGACATGATAGAGACCTACAAGTACCTCACAGGGGTGAACAGGGTGCAGGAGGGCAGTCTCTTTCAAATGAGAGAGAGAAAGAGGGGGGGATCACCAGGACCATAGGACATGTGATAGAATTGGGGGGGGGGTTATGAGGGATATAAGGAAGTAGTACTACATTGAAAGAGTGGTGGATGCCTGGAATAGATTGCCAGTGGAAGTGGTGGAGACAGAAACAGTATGAGGCTTTAAGCATGCATGGGATAAACAGGGGGGATATTAGTAAATAGGGAGGGTCACCAGAAACCAGTAAGGGTCAGCAGAAAAAAACTAGGCAGGAATAATCTGGGCAGACTGGGTGAGACAAGTGGTCCTTTTCTGCTGAAAAATTATATGCTCTTCATCAAGGCTATCTCCTTCATTGGGTCACACTTTAGGCAACATCTTTAAAACAGTAAACTGTCAGCATCAGGACCTTCCAGAAACTGTTGCCTAGCTGAGGGCCACCCATGAAGATGTACAGCAGCTACATCTACAAAACGTGGCGGCCCCTTCATGCCTCAGTTCTTTCTTTCACCGCCGTCACACTTGTTGGACCTGCAGAGAGAAACACTGTCATTCTGCTTCCTTACTGTTTATTTTCTAACTTAACTACTTTTTTATATGAACATTGTCCCTGTATGCCACCACTGAAAGAATCTTTATTTAGGTTTTGTACCTGTGGTTACAAGATCTACAAGGACGACACTCACACTGTGAGTGTTTGCTGTTTGAGCATGTCCCACAACATGTGGGCCTGCAAGATCTGCCAAGGAATTAACCAGTCAGCAAGGAGATGCTGGAAAAAGGCTCTGGAGGCTTTCATCCCCCTGAAGACCATGGAAGCTCAGGCAAAGGCTGTGGGATCCAAACTGACTTCACCCTCTTGATCGTCTGCTTTAGGTAAGGAGACATCCCAGCTGTCATTGAACGCATCCCGGCCAATGTTGGTGAGGATGACTGATAGATCCAAAGAAAAGGAACAGCCTTCCTGAGGGGGTAGTGGAGTCAAAAACAGTGGGGGAATTCAAGAATGCATGGGACAGACATAAGGCGATTCTAGTGGGGGGTAGGAAGAAACAGGCTGTTAGTTAACTAAGATCTGTAGCTTAGCCATTAGGTAGGAAAATGGGCAGACTAGGTGGGCCAAACGGTCCTTATCTGTCATCAAATTCTATGTTTCTGTGTTTTTATGTAAATGGAGAAATCATCGTCAAGACCCTCCTCCTCTTCCAGCCACCATTAGCATAAAGAAAAACATGCTTTGATGGTGAGGTCAAAGTCTCCACTGGAGGTGGTAATTCCTCATCGGTTTTCACTCCAGCCATGTTCGCTACAGCCTCCCGAACCATCACTGAGACACTAAAGTTTGGGCCTGGCTCTGGCACTGCTATGCATACAATGGACAGTATGCAGCCTTCATCGTCAAGCTCCATCCCGACGACATCAGTAATCCCGACCCCTCAACCGGGCATCATCGACTCACAAGTCATGCTGGTGTCATTCTCAGAAATATTAACATGCTTGTTTCCATCACTGCAAGTGGCAATTTCAGTTCCATCAACAAGCCCTCCCCGCTCGGCACCATCACTGCCGATGGGACCAAAGAGCACACCTGCTGTACTGGTGGTAGAACTGCTGCCTCCATCGCTGGCTCCTAGATGATGAGGAGGTGGAATACAATCCAGACCTCCTAGAAATGGAGGAGAATTTGGAAGATGAAGGTGGGGATGAGGAACCCTATGATGGAGATTTGCCTTCCAGCTCAACCTTATCATCACTCAGTGAGTACTCTGTGGTATATAATCCCAGGTCTCCTCCAGAGGCTATCTCCTTCCAGGCTTTGTTTACTGAAATACAAGAATACAATTTGGTTTGAAATAACCATGGGCGCTACTAAAACCACCTCAAGCACAGAGGTGCTGTGCTTTCAGAAGGCTGATTTTGGTAGACCGAGGCAGATAGTGAGGGCTAAGTTAACAAACACCAGAGACAAGCCAGATGTAGAGGAAATATGGAATGATATTAGGGATACCATTCTAGAGGCAACAGGACTTTGCATCAGGACTACAACAAAGAAAAATAGGTTTAAGAGACCACTGTGGTTCTCCCCTCCCGTAAGAGAGGCAATCAGGGCCAAACGGAATGCATACAGGTGCTTCGGAAAACATAAAGGGGACAGGGAGTGGGAGGATTTCACTCAGAAAAGTAAGGAGGCCAGGAAAATAGTGAGGGAGGCGAAGGCAGCAAAGGAGTTGCAAATTGCTTGTGGAGTCAAATCCGGGGAGAAAACCTTTATCTGCTATATCAGTGAAAAAAGGAAGAAAGGGGGAGGAATTGTAAGATTAAAAGTGTGGAATGAGGCTCTAGATGACAGCAGACAAAAAGCAGAGGCCCTAAAATGAATACTTTTGCTCGGTATTCACGAGGGAGAATCAGGGCCCACTGCCAGACAGCAGTATCAGAGCTGAGACCAGGGGGGTTCAGAGAATGTGCACCCAGGAGTTCACCATAGACGGAGTCAGGATGGGCCTTTCAGACATCAGACCCGACAAGGCCCCTGGACCTGATGGTTTACACCCTAGAGTGCTCATGGAACTTGCAGAAGAGCTGGCAGCAACTCTCATGTACCTATTCAACAGGTCACTGGAGTCGGGGTAGTTCCAGGCAACTGGAGTGTGGCTGACATGGTGCCACTGCATAAGAGTGGAGACAGGGAAGATACAGGTAACTATAGGCCAGTCGGCCTCACATCAGTAGTGGGTAAACTTATGGAGGCCCTTATCAAGCAAGATCTAGTGGAATACCTCGAAGTAAATCACCTCCAGAACTACAAATAACATGGATTTGTAATGGGCAGGTCATGTCAAACAAATCTTATTACGTTCTTTGATGAAGTGACCAAGGAGTTGGACAGGGGTCATGTGGTGAAATTGCTTTACTTTGACTTCAGTAAGGCATTTGACACAGTACCACATAAATGCCTCTTAAAAAAGCTAGAAGACCTTGGCGTAGCAGAACAGATAGTAAAGTAAGTATGGAGTTGGGTGAGGGACAGAAAACAAAGGGTAGTAGTAAATGTGGTGAAATCTAACAAGAGGCAGGTCACCTAGTGTGGTGCCTCAGAGGTCAGTTCTGGGGCTGGTCCTCTTCGGTGTATTCATTAGTGACATCAGCGAGGGCAAAAATGGCAACATCACACTGTCTGTGGAAACCATGAAACTCAGCAGAAGAGTGGATAGTACAGAGGGAGTCAGACAACTGCAGGAAAAAGTGCCCCCAGACAAGAGTCTTTAGTTTATGGATATTTTATTGTGCAGGTATTTCCGTGTGTATTCTGAATGTAGTAATTAAAATTGAAGCTTGTCCACCTTGGAACAACAAAGACATCTACAAAAGTTTGGGTTTCATTCAATATAAGCAGTCGAATACAGACTTCTACAATATACTTCACAAATGAGCGATGAAGGAGAGGAGGTGCGATCTCAGTTGGTGTAAGAAGTGGGGACGTTGTCAACATCCTTTGCTGGAAGCATTGTGCCTGGGTTACTGTGTTACAAACCAAACTGCATGTGATTTGACAGCTGTAAACAGACATGCCCGGTTAGCAAATATAAACCAGAGCCCTGTTTTGCAGGAGGCTAGAACTGAGTGTGGGAGGGGCTGTCTCATTCACATTCGGGTTAGATATTTGGAACAATATATAAAGAGAGTAGGGGGTGTTGGTGGGCAGCAGGGAATGCTTGGAGTGGGACAAGGAAAGGGAAAAATGGCTGTGACCTTGGAGATGCATGTTTGAATCCCATAACTGCCCCTTACAGTGTGACCCTGAGCAAGTCACTTAACCTTATTATCTCACTCTAATCTGTCTCAGCTGTTTGAATCTCTCTGTGTGCTTACAATGGCAGTAACTTTCTTCCTTTTCTTCCAGATTGTAAATTGCTTTGGGATACTGGTTGTATGAATGGCATTATATAAAACAAAACACCTTATGGTTTTTTTTTGGGGTGGGAGTAATATGCTGTCACTTGTAATGAGCTACAGTTATCAGGCAAATACTTTTTTCTTTGGGAGAGGGAATTTTTTTAAATATTGAAATGTATTACAAAAAGTTATTAAGCTAATTTTAAAGTTTGCATGCAAAGCACAAGTGAGGAAATCCAAAGTTAATGTTCTCATGTCAAAATCTTAGTTTGCCTGTTCCTTTTAACCAAGGCACCAGATTTTCATAATCAAGCTGGAACACAGCATCTGGTGCAGTTAAGGTTACTGACTCGAGAACTCTTTAAGTTTGGGCACATCCGTTGGCACAGCGGTACAGCTACCACTAGCAACCCACAGTCGGGAACAACCCTGAGTCTTCGGGGGCTGCAGGAGGAAAATCAAACGTCCCAAGAACCACTTTCCATCGGGGGTGGTGGCGGCAAATACCACTGCATGCTCATCACCTGGCAGAGGCTGGGTGGTGGAGCTACAGAATGCACACAGTGAGGGAGGGATGAGATGATGATACTGTTAGTAGGCCATGTGCAAGTGTGCAAGCATCATTAAATGTAAGCAGACGGCGGAGATGAAAACAGCAGAAAATACCCACAGTGAGCAGGATGAGGACTGCCCCTTGCAAGCTGTGCACTACCAGCCATGGCACCCACCCCAGCTGTTCTGGTGAAGTGTTGGGGCAAGTTACGGGGAATGTAGGCGATGGGGTTGGAGGCATCAGAATGGGGTCAGTAGGAGCAGAAACTTAAAAAAAGACTAACTTTGAATTCATCACATTACCATAGTGTAGATTTTTTGTAATAAATTATTACTGTACAGTTTTGCAGTTTCAAACTGTGCACATTTCAATTAAGAAAAGCTGAACTTTCTGTTTTCATAACATGTATTGTTATCACAAGTGCAGAACATTTCACAAAGATTTAGTACATTGAGAAAGGAGGCAGAGAGGGGACATTATCTGGCTTCCACATACTCGAGGGCGGCAACGAGACTGAACATAGATTTTGTGAGGTGGGAAACTCAAGGGTAACATTAAAAAGTCCTCCCAGCAGGTAGGAAACCAACAGAATGGCCTATTAGTGGACAGTGGACATGACTATACAGACCTTCAAGGTAAGCGTGAATCGACTACTTCTAACCAAGGGAATCACAAGATAGTTTGTATAGTAGTTAGTAGTGGAGGTAGGGAAATCCATATAAAAAGTAGTACCTATTTGCAGTGCATATTGATTCATACCGGTTTATGAAACTGGGGGGCTGCACTGTTTGTACTTGTGCGAAACTTCTTCTTAAGGAAGAGAAATGTTCTTATCTCTTTGTTGTATAATTCTCAAGTTGCACATGTATCTTAATTTGCAGTACAAACCTGGAGAAGGCACATACCATGTCCATGGCATGTCTGTTGTATAATCCAGAAGCGCTCACCCAATCCACAGCATGTCTGTTGAATAATCCGGAAACATTCATCCAGTCCACTGCATGTCGGCTGAATAATCCAGAAGCATTCATCCAATCCACTGCATGTTGTCTGAATAATCCAGAATCATTCATCCAATCCACTGCATGTCAGTTGAATAATCCAGAAGCATCCATCCAATCCACTGCATGTCAGCCGAATAATCCAGAAGCATTCATTTAATTCACTGCATGTCAGCTGAATAATCCAGAAACCTTCATCCAATCCACTGCATATCATCTGAATAATCCAGAAGCATCCATCCGATACACTTCATTTCAGATGATTATTCCAGAAGCATTCATCCAGTCCACTGCATGTCTGTTAAATAATCCAGAGCCGTTATCAAATCCACAGCACGTGTTGCATGCTCCAGAAGCATTCATCTAGTCTACAGAATACAGTTGTCTTTTCCAGAAGCATTCTTCAAATTTGGGGCCTGTCTACTGACTAATCTAGAAGCATTAATCCGATCCGCAGCATATCTTGTGTAATTCATAAATCTGTCAATTAAGACAGCATGTTCCTTGTATAATCCTGCATTTGTCAGATCGGCAGCATGTTCCTTGTATAACCCAGAAGCATTCCTCAGATCCACAGCATGCATGTTGTATACTCCAGAAGCCTTCTTCATCCAATGCACAGCGTGTGTTGTATAGTTCTGAAATGCTTGGTCAAACTTGCAGCATGTCTATTGTGTAAATCGGAAACTACTGTCAAATCCACAGCATACCTTTTGCAATCTGGAAACAATCCCCAAATCCTCAGCATGTTGGTTTAATCCAGAAGCATTTATTCCATACACAGCATGTCCGTTGTATAATCCAGCATCCCATGTGAAGTCCAAACATGTTTTTTGTAATATCCAGAAGCACTCATCAAATCCACAGGATGTCTGTTGTACAATGCAGAAGTCTTTTTATGTTTGTTGTATAATCCAGGAGCACTCCTCAGATCCACAGCATGTCGTTCGTATAATCCAGCAGCATTCATTCAATCCACAGCATGTCCTTCATATACAGAAGCAAAAAAGACTGGCACAGCATCAGCATATTCATTCAAGGACTCTTCTGCTTTTTTTTTTTTTAGTTACTCATTTCTCCCCTCGGAGTCCTGTGCTGTCCCTCTGACTTCTCCCTGCATCGACACCAGGTATGAGGCCCCCTCCCCTGAACCTCATGACTTACCCTTCATGGCAGGGTGTGGGGAGTGACTCAACCCACCAGACCAGATGGGTATTCGGGGAGGTGCCTTCCCGGGCCATAGCAGAGGGGGACCATCATCATCCTGCAGAGGACTCCCATTTTCCACTTTTGTTTTCTGGCTTCTCCCCCCAAGGACTGTGGTATGCAATGGCGCCGGCGGCGGCTCTGCAGCGCCCGTAGCTCACCCGCCAGCGCCTGCTACAGTCGCCGCCTCATCCTTAGGTGCTGATGTGCCACCTCCCAGCCTCTGCTAGGGGCAGGCAATCACTAAGCACTACTAACCCCTCTCCCAGAGAAGGAGAGCAGTCCTGAGGATGCTCCAATCCCTCCCCTACCAACTTCGGCCCATATCGATTCCCGAACATGGGTCACCCGGCATGAGACTCCATGGCTCTATGAACATACAGTAATACTTTTATTACATTAAACAGTAAAACCAAAGCTAGGTCCTGTGTGTGCTTGACGTGTTTCATATTTTAAGTAACCATTTTTCAAAAGCTAACACACATGATAAAACAGCCACCATATATACCCACCCCATACAATGACATCATGATTCAGAATTGTATGCGGTGGGTATATATGGTGACTGTTTTAACATGTGTGTTAGCTATTAATAAAGGATTATTTGAAATCCAAAACACATCAAGCATGCATAGGACCTTGGTGTGGTTTTACTGTTTGGTGTAATAAAAGTATTATTATGTCCCAGGTTTGGAAACGGACTCAGGACGTCAGAGGGTCGGCCGTGGGGGAGACAGATTGAGAGTCCTAAAGACTGCTCTCCCTTGGGGGGAGGTGGTTTGAGTGTCTGGCACACCATGAACTTCTGGTGGAGGCTGGGGGGTTCCTTCATGATGGTACCGTTACCTGCGGGGGGGAGTGGAGTGGATGCGAGTCATCATTGCACGTCCCCACCCCCAGTTACGAGTAGCAAAAATAGCCTCTGGCGCTCAACCATGAAGCTTCCCCCTGCCTCGGATCTGGTGCCCCCCAATACATCCGTGACAGAGATTCATTGGGACTGTGAGAGGGGCTCCAGTGGCTCCACCCTGGGGAAATCCAGGGGGCACTGTGATCAGGGGGAGAAGGATCCCCGATCTGGTGGTGGTGGCTGGCGGCTGAAGGGGAAACTAAGCCACTGGGAAAAAAAAAGTATTGTTATGTTTTCTAAAGCTGTGGAGTCCTAGAATGAATATGCTGATGCTGTGCCAGTCTTTTTTGTTTCTGTGTTGGATCGCCTGACTAGAGCACCCTTGTGCGCACTTTCCTGGTGAATGTAATGTCCTTCGTATAATCCAGCAGCATTCGTCAAATCTGCATCATGCCCTTCGTATAATCCAGAAGCATTAGTCAGATCCACATTGTGCCCTTCAGATATTCCAGCAGCACTCATCAAATGCACATCACTGCTGCCTGTGACACTGATGACCCACGTACAGGAGAGAAGAAGCCTGGGATTTGAAGTGACTGACTAGCTGGAGGGGGGAGGAATACTGAGCATCCCAGAGACGCTCCAGAGAGGAAGGGAGGGCAGCTGACTCTGCTGCAATACTGCCATGTTTGTTACATTATCCAGAAGCAACTGTGTGATCCATAGCATGCCTGTCGTATTGTCCAGCTGCATTACTCGGACATCTTAAACTGAACTGAAGAGTAAAAAGAAGGTTGCAATGGTTCATAGACCCTTTATTGAAGTGAATTTCTTGTATGTATAGTTATTTTTGTAAATGACACACAATTTATAAATGAAATTAGCTAAAAGATTTCATATTACAGCTGCAATGACTGCCCTGAAGAAATTTTGCAGATTGGTAAATTATTGGGTGTTTTGTGATTTTTCAAGGGTTCTACCAGCTTTTAAAATGCTCCACAATGGAGACTCACACATTATCAGTACCAGTGGAGAAAAGGAGAGGCTGGAAAGGGTGCAGAGAAGACTATCAAAAATGATACCTGCACTTAAAAACTGTGAATATCAGAATAAGCTTCATCAACTAAACTCTTCTCATTAGACCAGAGAAGAGTCAGAGGACCGTTAACTCTATTTAAAATTATGAAGGATAGGGACCTATGGAAAGAGATGGGCATTATTATACAGAATAAACCTGCTAGTCTAAGGAGACATAAGTTACAGATAAAACTAGAAACAGCACATAAAACATGCTCCACCATTCATTTATACAAAGGACAGGCAGGATATGGAATAGTCTACCTAAAGAGATAGTTTCAGCCAAGAACTGGACCAGTTTTAAGCAAAAAATAGATGAATGGATAATAAACAAGGGATTGATCTGGACCCGTTGAGACAGGGGGAACAGTTTATATGGGCAACTATGCCTTCTTCTGTTCCTAACACCCAGTTTAAGAACCCAGTATATGTTGGCAACCATGGGGAAATGCACATGTGCAGATAATGTCTGCCAGCATCCATAAGAAATCACATATAGCACTAATGATGACCCATGCATTGTTGGCACTCATGGAAACCTGCACATACTCTGCACCAGTAGGGACCTACATGCTATTTGCATCCATAGAGAAACACACGTAGCAAGCCCCCTTGCAATCCTGCACATTGCACCAATTGGGATTCCCACATTATTGACAGTCATGGGGAAACATATTACAGCACCCATGGAATCTGCACATAGTACCAATGGAGACCCCAACAGAATTGTCATCAGTGGAGAAAGTATGCAATAAGACACAAAAGGGTATTAGTAGTATTGACATAAACACATGCCCAGATGTCTAGTAAGGTACAAGGCCACAGGCCGAGTGCCTTCAGACACTAGGGTATGCTTGTCAGTACTACCAACACACTAGAGTGTCTTATTGTACTTATAAAATGGGGTTTGATTAAAGTGTATATAGATAAATTACTTAAGCTTTAAATAAAAGAAATAATCAAGTGTTTTGAAAATGAATGTAAAACAGTTCTTCTGTAGGTGCATGCTAATATGGGGCGCTATCCTGACAGAGCCATTTTAAATAAATGAAACCATTTTTAAGCTGTTTTTATCTGTACTTGGGTATAGAATCTAATTTTTTCATTTGACTATTTTTGTTTCTATGTACCTCGGCACGGTGAGCCTTTTCTAATAAGGCAACCGTTCATTTGTACAGGTTGACCCCAATATGGTAGGATGCAATACTTATTTTTTGGTGCAGAGCATGGTGTGGAAATAGTCAAAACTGACCACTGGTTCTTCCATTTAAACTTTTAAGAAAGTTGTAAAAAAAACCAACAGTTTTTATGTAGAGCTCACCTGCGAGCCCGAGTCTGTAGGCAGCTTTGCTTTGTCAGCAGGCGAGAGGAAGAGAGAGAGAGAGAGAGCAAGGAGGCCCTTTGAATGAGTTTTAAAAAAACAAGGAGCAGATGGGTTAGCACACTAGCCAGCAGCTGGGAGAGAGGAGTTTCTTGAAAGAACTGGTGCAGGTTAGGTAATCCCAGTTGTTTGCTTATTGAGCTGCTGTTTGTATAGAGAAGATGAAAGGTGTGTGTGTGTGTGTTTGCTAGTGGCCAAATTTTGTTCACAGCTGAACAGTGAGTGAACAGGCAGTGGATGGCTGAGCAGAGAAGACACTACCTTAAACAAATTTGGGAGGGAGTTTGCAACACTGGAGCAAATGAACAGGGGAGAATAGAGATAGCAGCTAGACCAAAGGGTGGTGCAGTAGCTGGCAGGACTGTGGTAGTGAGCAAGCGCGTGAGACAGCCAGCGATCTGCTGAAAAGAAAACAAAAGCGATCTGTAGAGAGAAAGCAATGAACTGAAGAAAGAATGAGAACAAGAAATCCATTGACTGCAGCAGTTTAAACTACATTTAAGCAATGATGTAAGTTTGTTTTCAAGAATGTGGCTATGACACACAATGTCAGCTTTTTAGAAACGCAGGTTCCAAGAGGATGCACTGATCTGGCTGGTAAAGAGGCAGGCTATAGCACACATCATGGACATACATGATAACCTGCACATCGTCAGAATCCATGGTAACCCACACATCTTCAGAACCCATGCTATCCCACATATCATCAAAACGCATGTTGGTCCACACTTCATTGGCACCCATTCAGAGACCCACACATCACTAGCACCCATTTGGAAATGCACATCACCATCATGCATGGGAACCTGCACACCAGT
This sequence comes from Neoceratodus forsteri, assembly GCA_016271365.2. Taxonomy (NCBI): domain Eukaryota; kingdom Metazoa; phylum Chordata; order Ceratodontiformes; family Ceratodontidae; genus Neoceratodus; species Neoceratodus forsteri. Next base: position 233,772,968 of record CM057458.1, read on the forward strand.
AGGGGGGCTCATACATCTTTGTCACCCATGGGAACCTGCATATCATCAACACCCATGGTGACACACAGTTTGTGACCTCTTTTGGGGACCCACACATCTCTAAACTTCACTTTCATTGTTAAAGCTACAGATTACAGCTGGGTTTCTCTAAATGTAGGTCTGATTAGCTCCCCATGTAAACTCCAGCTGCACGCTATGTGTGACTAGTGCTGTGCCCACATGTATGAGTGATACAGGACCTGGTGCTGCCCCATGTAAACTCCAGCTGCATGCAACGTGTGATGACCAGCACTGTGCTCACATGTATGGGTGATACAGGACACAGTGCTGCCCCATAGAGAGGCCAGTTGCATGCTGTGTGTAACAAGTGCTGTTCTCACACATATGAGTGTTATAGGACCCATTTCTGCCCCACTCACTGGCTGCATGGTGTGTGTAACCAGCACTATGACCACAAATATGGGGGATATAGGATCCAGTGCTACCCAATGTAAACTCCAGCTGCATGCTATGTGTGACCAGTTCTGTGCCCACACATATGGGGATCTAGGACCAAGCACTGCCCCATGGGCTCCAGCTGCATGCTATGTTTGACTGACACAGTATTCTGTCCCATGGACACACTGGCTACATGCTATTTGTGACCAGCACTGTGCCCACATGTATAGAGGATGTAGGACCAAGTACTGCCCCACAGACTCCAGCTGCATGTTATGTCTGACCAGCACTGTGCCCACCTGCTGCTGCCGCATGTAAACTCCAGCTGCATTCTATACGTGACCAGCTCTGTGCCCACATGTATGGATGATGCAGGGCCCAGTGCTGCCCCACAGATACTAGCTGCCTGCTATATGCAACCAGCTCTGTGCCCCTGGTACAGGACCCTGTGCTGCCCCACAGAGATTCTGCCTGCATACTGTGTGTATGAACAGTTCTGTTACCACTTTTCTGGGTGATACAGGTCCCAGTGCTGCCCCACAGAGATTCTGACTGCATGCTCTGTGTGTGACCAGTTCTTCACCCACATGTATGGGTGGTACAGGACACAGTGCTACCTCATGGAGACACTGGCTGCATGTGATGTGTGACAAACTCTGTGTTCACATTTCTGGGCAATCTAGGACCCGGTGCTGCCCCACAGAGACTCCTGCTGCATGCTGTGTGTGTGTGTGTGTGATCATATCCAAGGGTACTCACACTTTGAGGGACAAGGAGTGAGGAAAAAGGTGGTTTCAAGCTGCAAATGGGCTGGCAGTATAGCCTAAAGGTTAGAGTAACAAGCTGTGAATGATCTTGGTACATCCAGCAGATCAGAACTCGGTTTGATTCTTGTAACCTCCACTTGCATACTGTGTGACTCTGAGCAAGTCACTTAACCACCCAGTGCTCCCAGGTCTCCCCTGAAAACAGGAACTTGTGCCTAGTGGACCGTACCTGGTTACCAAAGACTAAAATAAACAAAATAAAAATAAATGTTTATTATGCAATCATGCTCTGCACAGTAAAATCCAGAGCAATAGCAGCTGCACAAAACAGCTTCAATCATTATGATACCTGGGCAGGTAGCTGCTTGGGTTGGCAGTGTATGAAACTAGGTAACAATGTTTGTTACAGGTAATTGCACTGGTACACACTTTGATTTAGCACTCGGCATTATTTAAACTGTTTCGAGCTGCTGCTGTTGCTTCTCTTTTTACAGTGCCTCACACACTGTAGGATACGGGAATCCACTGACTGCCCTCCTCACTCCAACACAGATCCGATCCTGGGTTCAAGATTATAAAAACCAAGTCTGACAAATCAAAACCCAGCCATATTGAGTTTATGGCACTTTGTGATCACTGTCACATTCTAAAATCAGTGAAGATTCGATGTGTACAGTGTGTCTGAATATCCTGCTTGAACAGCAAGGGTCTCAGAGAGCTGTAGCATATCTTTTTTCCACAAACATGACAAAATAATTGGATCACATGAACTGCTAGCATTAAAATCCGCACTGATTGACCAGGAAGCTCACGTGAGATTTGCAAAGCTCACTGAACAGTAATATCCAAATTCCACATCTGAATACTGCACTATTTATGTGGGCAGTAATGCATGATGGGTTTTTGTTCTTTGGAATTCCAGTGTGTGCTGAGGCATGAGGTCTCAGGCCAAGTGCGCCAATATACATACACTGAAGGAATGCCTGTATTTCACCATAAATGCAGTACCCTGCAGTTTGGTACTGAACTTGTACAGTGGCCTGTATTAGCAATTCTAGGGCTGGCAGTATAGCCTAGAGGTTAGAGTAATGAGCTGTGAATGAGCTTGGTAAATCCAGCAGACAGACCAGGGTTTGATTCCCGCATTCTCTACTTGCATACTGTGTGACTCTGAGCAAGTCACTTAATCTCCCAAGTGATCCCAGGTCATCCCTGAAACAGTCACCTGTGTCTATTGGGCCTCACCCAGTTAGCAAAGAATACAATAAATTCTGGATTAGAAAATGCAGCACAGAGGCAGGTCCATCAGGCAATGGAAGGGCTACCACTCACAATGCCAGCAGCTCAGGTTCAGGAACGAGCTTGGGTCGCTGGGTGCTGGCCAGGGAAGGAAGGAAGGACTGATCATCCCAGGGACAGCCCTCCTCCCTCCGGTTGTGGATACGGTGTTTTGCTGTTTGACTGCCACCTGGTGGTAGTACAAGTGAGTGCTCACTGAAGGGAAGGACCGGCTTTTGGATGCCATGCACGCATGCATGCATGCACATCGTAGCACGACTGCACTGTAGGGAGAAAGATTGGAGAACAAACAGCCCTGGTCTGATCTGGCACCCCCTGTAGGCCCATGTGCAACCACATGGCAGGCCACCCATCACCACATGTGGTGCTGGGTAAGTGGTGGAGAACTGGCAAGTCCATGAGAAGGTCAGTAACAGGGCTGGGGGTCTGCATGACCAGTGCCAGAAGCAAAGAAACACAAGATTGAAAAAAGAAAATGGAGCACTGTGCATACATTAATGCACAGAGGCATGGCAGGTGACCTGGTTCACTCAATCAGAGAGCAGTATTTCCATCATCCATTTGATCAATTTATATGAGCATACGACAAAGCCAGCAGACTAAGGCCATTAGGTCTATGGAATTTGCTTATGTTGCAGGGTCCTCAGCATCAACTACTGACCTTGCACCCTCCTCAATCCACCCTTCCCCTCGGTTTGCCTCTCTCCTGAAGCTTATTTTCCCCTCAACTCTATCCCAGCCTTTCATGAAGCTGCCTACCATTTTCAATGAAACCTCCTCCTCTGGAAGCCCATTCCAACCTGCCACCAACCTTCATGTGAAGAAGTGTCTCCTAGCCTCTCTACTAACCTGCTCCCAACTTGAGGCTGTGTCCCTTCGTGTTTTGGTCTCACTAAGCTTGAAGAAACCCTCCACGTCTGCCCTGCCCCTAATTATTCCTTTCAAAATACTTGAAGGTCTCAGTTATGTCCTCTTGCTCTCTCTCTCTCTCTCTCTCTCTCTCTCTCACCTCTCCTCCAGGACGTACATGTTCAGGTTCTCCAACTTCTTCTCATATGTCCTTTATTGTATCAGAATACTGAATAGTGTATTATTTGTGACGTTTGTATTTTTACTGTCTGTATTCTCATACCTCAAGAAAATACTTTGAAAATGTAAGCAAATGTAACGAGGAAAAGGGCAATTAATTTTCTTGAAGGATTCACTTTCTATTTGAAAATCTGCACTAATGGACACCTTTTGCCACCACTATTTTTTATTGCTTTTTTTAAAACTTCAGCTAATGGGATAAATGAAGGGTTGGGTTCTATGAAGAAATATATTTAAACTTTTGATATTTGTGTTAGAATGAATGGTCTGTTAATACTGAATATGCAACTGTTAATCTGTTTTCCTGTTTTCTGATAAGAATGTAACTCAAAATCAGAAGTAAACTGTGACTTTTAAAGCTACTGTGTATGATATGCAAACAAGATATGAATGTACAGAGTCAAGCATTGTTCACTTTGAAAGATTGAATGATAAGTTGTTCTGTAAAATAAAATCCTCTGGATAATTTGAAATTTGTAGCTACAAGGTTGTGATTGTCAATGGAATTCTATGTGTGAATACTCAGTGAAACAAATGACCAATCCAATGATTTCTGTCAAAGTGAATTGTTTGTTTGTTTGTACTGTTATCTCTAATCTGTCACCTAGCTGCTGCTGGTCCACTCCTTCAGGCTGCCCATGGGTGATCACTACTGCCAGCCAAGCTCAATGTCCCATATAAGGAATCTGCCTCCAGGTTCCAATGTGCCCCCAGCAGTATTCAAGGGAATTCTATGTGTGAAGACTTACTGAGACAAGAAAATTACTAATACTGTGTTCTGTTTTGTTTCTCTTGGTATTCAGATTACTTCCCTTTTATCTGTCATACCTTTGGAGAGGAGACAGATCACTAGTTATGATTTTATCTTCTTTGAAGACATCTCTTCCATTAGGCCACACCTTTGGAATCATACCTGTGTCAGCTCTGGGACCATATGGAAACTTTGGCTAGCTGGGAGCCACCCACGATAACATCATGCGTAAGCATCTATATAAACGTGGGCGGCCCCATCACTCCTTAGTTCTTTTCCCACTGTTGATCATCCTCATTGGACATGCCATAAAAAATGTTATCAACTAGCAGTTGACATGTATTCTTTTTTTACAAGTATTTTTTGGTCATCTCTGCATGCCACAGAAATCTAAAGACATTTTATTTTGGCACTGTAAGTGCAGAGATAAAATTTGTAAAGAAGACACACATACACAAGGTTTGTGTGTGTTGTTTTGGCCTATCTCACAACATGAGGACTTGTGAGATCTATCACAGCTTCAACCAATCTACGAGGTGATGCCACAAGAAAACTCTGGAAAATGTCCTTCTCTTTAAAACCTTAGCAACCATGGAGAAGGAAAATTGCCCCAAATCTGTGTCACTCTGGGGGTAGTGAGTGGCCTCCTGACCTTACAGACATATGTACAAATGCAAAAACAAAATGGAAATCTTTGTTGAAAATATATCAGGTGAGAAATGTACTTTGATAGAGGTTGAAGAGAGATCTATGAGGAAGGGGCTCCTCCAGATATGAGAGAGACAGTCAATGGTGGAAGGGATCACAAGCAAGAGGGGGATAAAAGGTATTTATATAGTGACACTATGGAGTCCCCCATTTCAATAACCTTTACCTCTTGGAATGTTAGAGGTATGAATGCCCCCATCAAGACAAAAAAAATCTTAGCCAGGCTGAAAAAACTTAAAACACAGGTGGAATTCCTACAAGAAACCAAAATCAATCTAGTGGAAGCCAAGAAACTGGTCAGAGAGTGGGTAGGAAGGAAAGTGCACAGTGTGTCGGGGAAGTCCAGAGGGGGTGTCCCTATCTTAGTTCACAAGAACTTGGAATGGCAAATTTTGGAGCAACATGGGGATAAGGATGGGAGGTGGATTTTGGTCAAGGTGATTACCCCTAGGGAACCTATGATTTGGGGGAAAACTATGCCCCAAACAAAGATGCCCCAGAGTTCTTCAACCATTTGTCGCAAAAAAATTTGGACATGGCACAGGACTCACCTGATATTATATTGGGAGGGGACTTTCATCTGGCTATAGATCATTTACTGAACAGATCTAATGCTAGGCCTGAGCCCCATGCCAAGTTCCTGCAGACTTTAAAGGACCTTTTGACATTGCACCAACTGGTGGACACCTGGTGGATATCTCATCTGGCCACTAAGGATTTCACGTTTTATTCCGAAGCGCATAGTATGGCCAGCAGACTGGACTACTGGTTTGCTTCACACAAGCTGAATCCCATCCTTGCAGAGGTGTCCATTGCCCCCTTCTACATTTCTGATCATGCCCCTATTCAACTACAGGTCCATCTAGCCCCAGGGAAGGAAAGATCTCTGACCTGGAGATTAAACCCATTGTTATCAATTGACCCTACATTTCAAACTTAGCTAAAGCAAGAGGCAACACATTATTTTCTGGACAATCCAGAACATTGTGCCCCACATAGAAACATAGAATTTGATGGCAGATAAGGACCACTTGGCCCACCTAGTCTGCCCATTTTCCTACCTAACAGATAAGCTGCAGATCCTAGTTAACCAACAGTTTACTTCCTCCTACCCCCCCCACTAGGACTGCCTTATGTCTATCCCATGCATTCTTGAATTCCCCTACTGTTCTTGACTCAACGACCTCCTCAGGAAGGCTGTTCCATGCATCCACAACCCTCTCTGTGAAAAAATACTTCCTCACATTACCTCTGAGCCGTCCCCCCTCTATCTTCAAATTGTGCCCCCTTGTTCTTGCACATCTCTTTTTCTGAAAGATGCCACCCTCTTGGACTTTGTTGATTCCCTTGAGGTACTTAAAAGTTTCTATCATGTCCCCTCTCTCCCTCCTTTCCTCAAGGGTATACATATTTAGCTCCTTTAGTCTTTCTTCGTATGTCTTCTGGTGCAGACCCTGCACCATTTTGGTTGCCCTCCTCTGGACAGCCTCCACTCTGTTTATGTCTTTGCGGAGATGGGGTCTCCAGAACTGCACACAGTACTCCAGATGGGGTCTCACCAACTGTCTGTACAGAGGGATAACAACTTCCTGTTTTCTACTATTGATGCCTCTCCCTATGCATCCCAGTATCCCCCAGCCTTTCTTACTGTCTTCTCACATTGCTTGCCCACCTTTAGGTCATCTGATATAATTACCCCCAGGTCCCTTTCCATTTTTACTGTTGTCAGTATCTCCCCCCATTGTGTACTCTTCCCCTGGGTTTTTGTTTCCCAGGTGCATTACCTTGCACTTCTTTGCATTGAATCTGAGCTGCCATACATTTGACCATTCCTCCAACCTTGCCAAGTCCCTTCTCATCCTTTCCACTCCATCTTGTGTATCAACCTGTTGCAGATCTTTGTGTCATCTGCAAAGAGACATACTTTTCCTTCCAGTTCCTCTGCAATGTCACTTATAAAGACATTAAAAAGGACCGGTCCCAGTACTGAACCCTGCGGTACCCCGCTAGTAACCCTCCTTTCTTCACTGTGGACTCCATTTACTACTACTACCCATTGTGTCCTGTTGTCTAGCCAATTTTTTATCCAGGCTACCACTTTGGGACCCACTCCAAAACTGGCTAACTTAGTATTAATCTTTTGTGTGGGACTGTATCAAATGCCTTGCTAAAATCTAGGTAGTCCATATCCACAGCCTCTCCCTGGTCTACTACTTTGGTCACCCAGTCAAAGAAATCTATTAGATTAGTCTGACACAACCTTCCCATCGTGAATCCATGCTGCCTTGGGTCCTGTGAACCTCTGGCCTCTAGGTACTCAACAATTCTTTCCTTCAGAAATGATTCCATCATTTTCCCTACCACTGAAGTCAAACTAACTGGTCTGTAGTTTACTGCCTCTGTCCTGCTCCCACTTTTGTGAAGAGGAATCACATCCGCCCTCCTCCAGTCCTCAGGTACCACCCCATCCTCCCATGATTTGTTAAAGAGAGTAGTCAGCGGTGTCACTAGTTCTACCCTTAGTTCTTTTAGAATTCTTGGGTGAATCCCATCAGGCCCCATTGCTTTGTCCACCTTCAATTTTATTAGTTCTTTCAGAACCCTTTCTTCTGTAAATGGACTGGTATCGACCCCCATCTTCAGAGTGTTTCTCTTGTTTGGTTTAGGTACCTCCCCCTCCTCTTCCTTTGTGAATACTGAGCAGAAATATTCGTTCAGTATCCCTGCTTTTTCACTGTCACCCTCTACCCACATTCCCTCCCCTTTATTAAGCCTCAGTATCCTTCTTTTGATCTTTTTTCACTCCCTAATGTACCTATAAAAGGTCTTATCCCGCTTCTTAACAGAGTTGGCTATCCTTTCTTCAGTTTGGGTCTTTGCTATTCTGACTGCCTTCCCAGCCTCTTTCTGCTTTAACTGATAAAGTCCCATGATATGGGAGGCATTTAAAGCGTCTGTAAGGGGTAAGATCATTGTGTATGCAGGTCACAGAAGGGAGCTGTGAGAAGCTGAGGCTCAGCAGTTAGAATACCAAATGGCACAAAAAGAGGCAGTATACAAAAATGACCCCTCCCGACTCCAGAATCCTGTCTTTTGATATGAACTAACAGCTCTCAGGATTCAATTGAACACCCTGGCGACTAGAAAAGCTGAGCTCCAAATCTCCAGATTAAAACATAAGTACTGGGAACAGTGAGAGAGGGCCAATTTACTGCTGTCATTCAGACTGTGGAAGCAACAAGCTGAGTGGCACATAACTGGGCTAAGAGATGAGATGGGGCAGGGAAGGTAGAGTGTTCCCCAACAGCAGTAAATAAAATCATGACAAACTTCTATGTGACCTTGTACAAGTCTCAAACTCCTTTCCACAAACCCAGTGTGGATCATTTCCTGGCACACTCTCACCTTCCCAAACTCCCTGAACCACTTAAGGCCAGCTTAGATGCCCCCATTGAAGAAGCAGAGTTCCTGAAGGCAATAGCATTGATGGCCCTGAATAAATCACAGGGAACTGATGGTTTCCTGGCCAGTTTCTATAGGGTCATCAAGGAGGAGGTGACAGCTTCCATGCTATGGATGTTGAAGGTGGCGCACACCACCCAGTCTCTGCCCGAAACGTTGAGGGAGGCGGTGATAACAGTTCTTCCCAAAGAAGGCAAAGATCTTTTATCCCCAGGGAGTTATAGGCCCATTTCATTAATTAATGCTGATGCAAAAATTCTGGGAAAAGTGCTGGCCACCCATCTTTCAGATGAGACGTTAAACCGAGGTCCCATCTGCCTGGATTAGTGGTAATTCAGTGGATGTTAAAGATCCCATGGCACTTATCGAAAAGAGTAGGGGAATTTCCCTCATTCAGTAAAAATACCATGGACAGCTTAATCTGGTTCAATGTCAGTTGGCATTCATCTGTATCCCCTTCCCCTGGGTCGTTCCTGAAAATAGGTCAACAAAAACTAAAAATAAAAAAATATAAAAAAACTGTTACCCCTCCTAATACAGCCCCCCTAGGTAAGCTTTGTCAAAGGGAGATCAATTACCAATCAACTGAGGGCTCTGATCTCCCTTTTCCAACAAGCAGCCTCCCTTGCCCACTCCAGCAGCTGCCATAACTATTGATTTTGAGAAGGCATTCGATTCGGTCAAATGGCAGTATTTACTGACCACTCTAGAACATTTCAATATTGGCCAAGAATTCCGGGGATGGGTTAACACTATATACAATGACCCAAGCACCAGGGTCCTTAGCAACGGCCTCCTCTCTGATCCCTTCATACTACAGCGGGGCACAAGACAGGGATGTCCCTTATCCCCATTACTTTTTGTCCTGGCCATTGAGCCACTAGCTTCTGCCATCAGAGCTCACACAGCTCTACCAAGCCTGCAGGTGGGACGGGAGATATATAAAACTAAACTATATGCAGATGACTGCCTCTTTCAAACGGGGAAGATTCAGGTCAGCTTAGACCCAGTGCTGGAACTGTTCACTCAATTTGAGAAACTGTCAGATCTAAAAATCAATAGGTCCAAGTTGGAAATATCACCTTTAAACCACCTCACCACAAGTTGGACTCCCTCAGAGGACATTATCTGTGGGGCATGTCACAACCGAGATTTAGTAGAGCTAAACTGAGGGCACATTGGAGAAAGGGAGGGTGGAGCATACCTAATTTCAAACTTTACATGTACTGTATGCTTTTTTGTCAGCCAGATCTCAATAAGCCTTTCAGGACCTGGGTCCAAATATGCCTGCATGGGTGCAGATAGAACAAACACAGTCTGAAGGCTTACACCCATCCCTTACCCTATACACCGTACTGCAGGCTAAAAACGCACACTGGCTCACAATCAAAGCAACCCACACGGCATGGGGGCAGGTAGCAAAACTCACTGGAAGGTGTGTATACTCAGGAAACCTCATGTATCTCTGGGGCAACCCAGAACTGTGCATTGATGGATCTCCGATGTATTGGAAGAGCTGGGTAGATAAGGCTATTTGTACAATTACAGTCCTGTTAACCCCAGACAAGAATAATCTGGAATACTTTCAGGGGCTTCAAGAGAAATACAGGTTGCCTAAGTCTGAGTTCTGGAGGTACTTGCAACTATGGTCTCTATACACCCAGAGGGTAAGGAAACCATGCACCTGTCTTACCTGCAGGAAAGATAGAGGTACTCTCTCCCCTACAGTAGCAAAGGTAAAGGGGCTAAACTTAATACCCCAAGAGCAGGCCCATTATATCAATGAGAGAGGCACTGCCAGACCCCTTGCTGGGAGCAAAAGCGAAATGGCAAAAAGCCTTACAAGAAAACATCACTGACTCTGAATGGGCCAAATGCTGGAGGCTGGTGCACCTATCCTGTTTGGACCCAAAGAGTTGGTTAATACAGAATAAAATTCTGTACTACTGGTACTGCACCCCAGCCCAGTTAATGGAACTTGGCCTGCTTGACACTGATACCTGCTGGTGGTGTGCCTCATGGGGTGCTGACTTTCTTCATATTAACTGGGCCTGCCCATTGATAGCTCCCTTCTGAATTAAGGTTACTCATAAATGCACAGAAACACTGGGGCTAGTGATCCCTGATACCCCTCAGACCTTCCTGCTGGGGCTGATACCCCAAGAGACTGTCACAAAGGTCTCCAAACAGAAATGGCTGATAGCTGCCTCAGTGGAAGCTAAAAGACTAATACCTACTGTAACAGGTGGAGAACTGCAAAGATCCCAACTATTCAAGAATGGGAAACCTCAACTGAAACCCTTGCCTTGCACTCTAGACTCTCCCAGAGGGCCCTCCAGAATGGAAGGAAATACTTAGAGATGAGGTCTCCATACATAACATATGTTAATAGACATAGGGACTCCCCTTCATCTGAGGTGGCTAGGCCAAGAAAGCATCCTCCATAGACAGCCTACATTACTTTCTAGCAAGATGGATGCTATAGGTACCCTTGAGACAGCTCACTCCCCCTCTTCTATGTTGTTTTTGTCTTCACCTTTTTGATATTTCTCATGGTAGTAGGATCGTGTACTTCTGCTGGTATATTACAAACTTTCAGGTCAGAGAGGTAATGTTTATATTGGTCACAAGCTTTTGGATGAAATGTTCTTTCTGCAATGTTTATAAAAATGTGTTCAGCTGTTAAGTTTCTTATGGATACAGAATGTATGTAACACCTCTGGTATATCATTTATTGTGTATGTAACTATGAAATACAAAGATTTTGAATAAAAAGATGAACTGCAAAATCTGTGTCACTGTCCACATCAGCTGAGATACAGCCACTGAAGTCGAAGGACCAGAAAAGGTCATCATCATGACCCTCCTCATTGTCAGACCATAAATGCAAACAAAGAGATAAAGAGAAGTCTGCTTTCCTGGTGAGATCCCAGTCACTGTTGAGACAAGGTAATCCTTCTGCATCATCGACTGCTCAGGTGGTGTTGACCACAACCTCCCCCCCGACTGTCACTGAGACACCAATGTTGGGGCTTGGCTCAGGCATTATCATACCTACTACGAATGGTACAACACCATCCTTGTTAGGTCAAGGCTGTCATCAACACATATAGTCATGGCCCCTGTCCAGGGCTCCGTCAACTCTCTGGCTGTGCTGGCATCATTTTCTGAGATGATACGATGCATTCTTCCTGGCTTGCCTGTGCAGACTGTTATTCTGTCAACAGTAGAGTAGTAGTAGTAGTAGATAAAATATATTTATACAGTGATACCACCATTAGGGCTATATATGCCCCTTTCACTAGGTGCACCTGTTTAAAGTGTCAAGTTACAGTAGCATAAAATACATACACATAATACAAAAATACAAAATACAAAACAAACATATCTCAAATCAGACAAATTACATTCAAGGGAGGTGTAGACAAATACAGAGAAAAAAATATACACTATTACATTGACATGTATTCTGTCCTACCAATCACCTCATGTGCTCCTATACAATTTAACCTATCTATTACATGTACAACAATACTCAAATTCCCTATAGACAGCAATTTTAAAAGCATCAGATTTCATGTGTGGGTCTTTAAGATACAGGGGAAGTTGATTCCAACAAACAGCTGCTTTATACTGAAAAGACATGGATGTAAATTTATTTTTATATTTAGGAACTATTAACTCTCTAGCCATTTTTTTCCTCAAATTACAATGTTTTGGTTTTTCTAACTTTTCTACCAACCCACATATCACATGATTTTTTTAAATTCCATGGACTTGTATGGCCCATGCCCGTTTTCTTCGGGTCTCTAGTGGGCTCCAGCCAAGGAAGCGAAACATGGCACAGTGGTGGGTATTAAAATCACACTTCAGTACAAATCTGGCAACCCTGTTTTGGACCAAATCTAATTTTGCCATTTGCTGTTTGTTTGCGTGACAGTAAATATGACTTCCATAATCCAAGATGGGCAATATTAATTGATTTACCATAGTTTGATGTACTTTCCTGGTTGTGCAGTATGATAACCGTCTTGCTGCCCGTAGTCTCATATTAACTTTTTTCCCCAATTCATTTATATGGTGATCAAATCTTAAATGTTGATCTATAAGAACTCCTAGGTATATATATACCTCAGTTTGTCTTAAAATATTCCCTTCCCTTGTTCTAAGAATTAACTTGGAGTTCAAGTGTTCTTTATCTTGTTTAGAAGAAAACAGAATTGTTTGAGTTTTTTTACTGTTTATTGTTCACCCTAAATCGGAAAAAAATTCTGCATAATCAAAACATCTTTTTGTAATTTTCCCTCGATTTCCTTATAATGATTCCCTTCTGCAATCAATATAGTGTTGTCTGCATATAAGCGGACAGAGGTATTTCTTAAACAGTCAGGTAAATTATTATTGTATACAATGAATAAAAGGGGACCTAATATAGATCCTTGCGGAACCCCTCGGGTAACATGTAGTGGCTTAGAACTAATTCCATTTATGCTAACAATCTGAGACCTGTTTTCCAAATAAGAATGGAACCACTGACATGGCTCCTTTGCCACCCCCATTTTTCTCAATAGGTTCAACAAAATATGGTTAACAAGATCAAAAACTTTCGACAGGTCTACGTACACTGTGCCCACGGACCTTGCTTCTCCCAAAGGAATAGCAACCAGATCTAACAGGTCCATGAGCACAGTGGCTGTGGACCTGCCCCTTCTAAAACTAGACTGAAGTGGAGACAACTTCTTATATTTTTCTAAGTAGTCCATTAGTTGTCTATGGACTATTTTCTCCAATATTTTGGAAACAGTAGACAATAAGGCAATAGGACGATAGTTTTAAGGGGTAGTGGGTCACCCCCTTTAACAAGAGGGACAGTCTTTGCTAATTTCCAATTTACAAGAAAAATCCCCTCACTCAAACTCCAGTTAAACAAGCCAGTCAAAATAGGTGCTATCTCAGATACTGATTCTTTTAGGAAATACTTTTCTATTCCATCAGTACCATTAGTTTTTTGTGTTTGCAATTTGTCTATCATAATTATAACCTCGTTAACAGAAATTTTACGAAACCTAAAATTTGGACTAACTTTGCCACCTTCTTCTTCAAAAAATTATTTCTGTTCATTGTTTATACCCACCGTTTCAATGTCAGGAACGGCTATAAAATAGTGGTTTAACATCTGCAGTAGAATCCATCTGCTGCAGGATCCCACTTTTCTTTAATTGTACCACTGGATTATTTCTAACAGGAGTCCTTTACCTATTTATCAGTGACCAGTAGTTCCTGGGATTTTTTGTGTTCTGTATTTTTTGTTTGTAGTAAAAAGCTTTGGTGTTTCTAGTAGCAGTAGCAACTCTGCTCCTTATAGTTTTAAATTTGGCCCAGGTATCTGGACACATAGACTTATTTGCTTTATTCCATAGTTGCTTTTTTAATCTGATCAATTTACCTATTTTGTGTCCTAACCATGGGGGTCGAGGAGATCTGTTTTTAACTACCTCTTTTGGTGCAAATCTGTTGCATGCTTCAAGAAAAAGACTTTACTGGCTCTCGGCCCCCGTCAATAACATCTTCTAGCATACAGCAAATACCTCCTTCTTAGCTGCCACCAGTGTCACCGGTATGCTCAGCGGCTCCTGTCACTGACAGATACATTGCCAATGAATGAGGTTGAATACAATCCTGACCTCATGATGAAGGAGGGATATGAGGGAGAACAGTATGTGGAAAGGCCCAGTTCTACCCTCTCCTCCTGCAGTGAGGACTCAGTGGTATAGACTCCAAGGTCTTTTTCTGAGGACCTTACATTTCAGTCCATGATGCGGCAAATGCAAGCTCCAATGGGCTTTGCTGTGGAGGAGGAAGACTCCACAAAAAGGAACCTTATGGAGTTTCTAGAAGTCCCTTGTACTCCTTCCATTATAATTCCATCAATATATCCTACATTAGAGGATGCTACCTTTGTTGCGTGGTACAGATCTAACTCACTGCTTGCAGTTCCAAGAAGGGCTGGCCAGCAGTATCCAAACCCATCTGCTAAGCCTTACTATGCTAACCAGTCAGAAACTGAGTGTGGTTATTATGACTGCCAATGATAGAGTCAGAGCACCTAATCACATGAGTACTTTACCCCCTGATAAAGAATCCAGGAGACTGGATGTAATGGGCAAGTACACATGTGCCTCTGCCTTATTAGGCCTTAGAACTGCAAATTACTAGGCCTGTATGATTAAATATTTTAGAATAGCCAGTGGAAAGCTACTAAACCTGCAGTCCATGCTTTGTCTGAAGGCTCTGCAAGAATGACTTGATTAAAACTTTAGCTTCAGGAGCTGAGGTAGGAAAACATTTGTTTCGCTCAGCATATAACATGTCTGACGCTTCCGCCAGGGTGACTGCTTCTGGCATTTGCATGAGGAGGTATTCTTGACTAAGGGTTGCTAGGTTTGCAAATGATGTGCAGCACATAGTTTTAATGCCCCTTTTAGAGGGTTCAAACTGTTTGGCTGTGATGTTGAAGAGGTGCTTAGGGGCCTTCAGACATCCAAAATGACTCTAAAGTCTGTTAAATCCCTCTGTCCCACTTCTGCCAGGTGATGTGGGAAGGGATCCATTTGTCATCCTGCTGCCAGAGGTGACCATCCTACCATCAGCAAGACCAAGGTAAGGGAAGTGGGTCCTTACTGGGCCCCCTCTTACCAGGTGCCCATACTAAAGCACCCAAAGCAATTGACACCAGTGGCTCTGCCCCCCACTGGTTCTGCATGACTCGTGGTTGTGGGGGGTAGAATCTCCCTGCATTTCAAACAGCTGTGGGATATCACAACAGGTGAATGGGTACTGGAGATCATTGCAAGGGGGCATGCTCTGGAGCTTTTAGAAACCCCTCTAGATCATCCTCTGCCTCTTTCCAGTTATCCATGAGGTCATATGTCCCTTCTATGGGTAGAAGAGCAGTCATTACTCCAAAATCATGTTATAGAATCAGTTTCTCCTCATCAGAGAAATAAAAGGTTCTATTCCAGATACTTCCTCATCCCAAAAAGTCAGGGGATCTATGTCCGGTACTGGATCTCAAGGATCTCAATGTCTATAAAATACAAGAAATTTTGCACGGACTCCCTACAAGCTCTGATTCTCCTGCTGCAAACAGATGACTGGCTTTGTTCCCTCCACATGAAGGATGCATACCTTCATGTCAAGATCAGAAAAGCTCACAAGCAGTACCTCCACTTTATGCTGGAGGAGGGGCACTATCAGTTCAGAGTACTGTCCTTTGTCTCATCTTCTGTGCCACAGGTCTTTACCAAGTGCTTGGTAGTAGTGGCAGCAGCCCTTCTCAGGGAAGGCCTGTATGCTTTACCTTCTCTGGATGACTGGCTGTTGAAGACTGGCTCAAGGGAAGCACTGCTACATACCCTGTCACAGACACGACAGTTTGACATCTTAGGAGTCACAGTAACTGTGCCAAAGTCTGTCAGAACTCCCTATTGGAGACTGCAGTTCACAGGGGCAGTCTTGGACATAGAGGATAGGTGTGCTTTCCTGCCATTAGACAGAGCAGAAAATCTGGCTGCACAAGCATAGCTGGTATACAGAAGTCATTATGTCATAGTACGGACCATGTTATGTCTTCTTGGACTCATGGCAGTAGCATTGTGACTGTGCCACTGGTGTGCTTACATATGAGGATCTCGCTGTGGTCACTAAGGGTCCAGTGGGATCAGCTGACAGATGTGCTGGACCAAATGGTGCTAGTCACGAATCCATTATGCAGAGCATTGCTGTGGTGGATGGATCACGAAAACCTATTGAAGGATGTTCCTTGTACCAGATCCTGTACAGATCCTCACCATGGATGGCTCTGACTCCATCTGGGGTGAACATATTGGACTATATCAGATGCAGGGGTGTTGGTCCAAGGTGCAGACCAAGCTACATGTAACTGTACTAGAGATGAGAGCTGTCCTGTACAGTCTTCAGGCATTTCAGGAGCATCTCAGTCCGGGTCCTATATTAATACAGATGGACAATACCAGTGTGATGCATTACATCAACAAACAAGGAGGCAGTCATTCCGATTTGAGAGTGTGGTACTGGGCTCTGTCTCATAGCCTACAACTGTCAGCTGTTCATCTCCCAGGTCTCCAAAACATCTTAGCAGGCAGGCTAAGCAGGTCACAATCCGAGATGCCTGAATGGAAACTGCTGTCCTCAGTGGCAGATGACCTCTTTGCAAGATGGGGTCATTCAGAGTTGGACCTTTTTCCATCCCCACACAGTGCAAAACTGCCATGTTTCTGCTTCCTCACTCCAGGGCTGGACTTTTCTGGCAAGAAGCATTGTTCCTGTCTTGGAAAGGGAAGTTTCTGTATGCATTTTCCCCCAACTCCTCTAATACAGAGGGTACTACTCAATTTGAGGATGGAGGGTGCTACTCTCATCCTCATTGCTCCATTATGACCTTGCCAGATATGGTTTCCACTTCTGCAGCAGATGGCAGTGGAGCCTCTGGTACTCTTATTATAGATCGTGGGAGTGCTCCCGACCAACCGAAGTGCTCCTTTCCTCTGTGTGTGAGACACTCTTATTCTGTGAAGAGGTCTCATGTGCAGGTACCCTGGAAACAGGCACGTTCAAGGAATGGTTTTAAAAAAAATTTATATGATTGATCATGCTCAATCACGCTCGATCAATAATATACTATCATGTCCCCCGTCGCCACTCTTTGCTGTATCAGAGTGGTTTCACTTGCCTTCAGCTTGAGCCAGAACAGCTCAACTTTGCTTTGCTGTTATCGCTCAACCACTCTTATACAGCAAAGAGTGGCTCCGGAGGGTGTATTAACATACACCTCTGTGTTGGGGTCTGTTGTCACAGAACAAAGGGTCCCTGGCCCATCCATACCTGAAGTCCCTGCATCGGCATGCATGGCTGCTGAAGACTTACCCATAGCACATTTTGGGGTATCTCATAAAGTTGCTGATGTGCTGATTGTGGCCAGAAAGGCTTCTACCTAACATACATATTCCTTGAAATGGAAACAATTCACTTTTTGGGCTGCTTCCTGGCATTTGGACCCAATCACATGCCCTACAAATGTGGCGCTGGCATACTTGCTGTCACTGTCAGACTCTGGTCTGCAGTATTCTTTTCTTAAGGTGCATCTGGCTGCTATATCAGCTTTCCCTGCTCCCTATTGATAGTGGTATGGTCACCCAATTAGAGGTGTCCTGTACTTTTCTGAGAGGTATTCTGCATATGGTTCATAGGCTCATAGGTAATTCAGAACTTAGAAGACTATTGTCCATATTGCTTGCTAGATTTTAGTTGTAGCCCTTTATGGAACTTTGACCCAAGTATATATCAAGACGTTTCTTAAATGTGTCCATACTCCTGCTGGCAACCACCTCAAGTGGCAAACCATTCCATAATTTGGAAACTCTTACTGAGAACCAGGAACTTCTTTTTTTGTCTTACAACATTCAATCATTAACTGTAGTGGATGTGCTCCGGTGTCATAAACCACCTTCCTTAATTCCAGACCTAGTTGTTCCCATAGTTGATCATCATGCAGGGCTCTGTAGACCATACACAAGTCCCCCCTCATTCTACGGAACTCCAATGTGTAGAGTCCAAGTTTTTTTAATCTGTTGTCATAATCCATGTCCTTAACTTCATCCATCCTTCTAGTCGCCCTCCTCTGAATCATCCTGAGTGCATTAATGGAACCCTTATTGCCTGGGGCCCAGAACTGGGCACAATACTCCAAGTGAGGCCTCACCAGAGAAGAGTACAGTGGCACCAAAACCTCACTACTTTTGCTTTTTATGTGCTTATTTATGCAGTGAAGAATACCTCCAGCCTTCCTAATTACCTTTTGGCAATGTAGTTTAGAGCTCAAATCATTTTTAACTCTTACACCCAAATCCCGTTCATCCTTGACAACCTTCAATACACTGCCACACAACATATAGTCTGCTTGTAAATTGTTCCTCCCGAAATGCATCACTGTGCATTTATTTTAGTTAAAATTAAGTTTCATTTTGCTTACCAAAGTTTCTAATTCCCTGAATGCATACTGTAGGGTATTAATGGCTTCAGGATTATTTACTGTATAGCCTATGCGGGTCTCATCTGCAAATTTTGTTAGCCAGACTCCAGTTGTAGTATTAAGGGATGAAATGTAGATGTTAAAGAGACAGGGTCCCAACACCGAACCCTGGGGGACCCCACTAGTCACTTGTTCCCATCCAGAGTGAAAACCCTTTATACAGACCTGCTGAGTTCTACCAGTCAGCCATGACTCCACCCATCATGAAATAATTCCCCCTATGCCTATGTTAATAATGGCATCAATAAGTTCTCTATGGGGTACTTTATCAAATGCCTTGGAGAAGTCGAGAAGGATAACATCCACAGCCTCACCTCTATCCAGGGCCTGACTAACTCCGCCATAAAAATCCAACAAATTAGTCAGGGAAGACCTTGCTTTCACAAACCCATGCTGAGTTATATCAACCTGCATGATCTTTTTCTATACTCTCGAGGATTTTTCCCAGACAGACATCAGGCTGATAGGTCTGTAATTAATCACTCTCTGTCTTGATCCTTTCTTAAAAATAGGAACCACTGTGGCTTATCTCCATACATCTATAACCTGTCCTTCTTCTATTGATTTAGTGAACAGGGCAGCAACTGAGCCAGATAAGGGGATAGCTAGTTCTTTTAGAATGCGTGGGTGCAGGCCATCGGGGCCTGCTGATTTATTAGGATCTAGCCCCTGTAACAACTTTTGTACTGTGGCTGTTCCCACAATAAACTCCCCAGACTTTAATTGATCATTATGACTTTTATTAGCGACGGTTCTAGTGTCAAAAACTGATGAGAAGTATTGGTTGCATAACATTTCCATTTGTGGTTTATCAATTATTAAATTACCCACCTGGTCTTTTAATGGGCCGATAGTGGGAGTACCTCCCCTTTTTTTGTTTATATAGTCATAAAAAGATTTATGATTATCCTTGACCCTGCATGCCAGTCTCAATTCTTACTCTTTTTTTGCCTTTTTAATGCCAACTTTAGTCACCTTCAACTGCTTTTTATACTTCTCCCAACATTTCTGGGTACCACTTGCTTTGGCCGTCTTGAATATGAAACCTAATCACAATAAAGTCCTGCCTTGGGACTTGAATTTTGTGCTTGACTCCTTCTGAGCCTGCCTCATGTTGAGGCTTACGTTTCCTGTTACAGAAAATGTTATTTTTAGGTGTGATCATTTTTGCTCAAGTGATTTCAGAGCTTCAGGCTCTAACATGTAAGCGTCCTTATTTGATTTTTCACAAAGACAGTTTCTTTGCATACAAATCCTTAGTTTTTACCAAAGATGATGCTTGAATTCACACTGAAATCAAACAACACACCATGGCTCCTGTTTACTACTCTTAGCATGCCAGTCTTGGTGAAACATTGCTCCATACTTTGGATGTACACAGAATACCCAGATACTATGTGAATTGCACCTAGGACTTCAGAAAGCCCTCTCAGCTTGTTGTGCTGTTCTCCCCTAAAAGAGAGGGCACCCCTGTGTATAAACAGTGCCTGTCCAAATGGCTGGCACAATGTGTTACATTCTGTTATAGGAAGTACAGTAAGGAACTTCCCAGTGCGGTTCGTGGTCATACTACAAGGGAAATGTCCCCTTCTGTTGCTTCTTTTTTTATACTTTATTTTTATTCAGAGAGAAAATAAATTCACACATACAGTACAATATTCAATTACCACATCTCGGAGGGGGGGATGCAAATATTATTTAAATATTATTATTATATGGAAGCAGGGTGCGATAAGGTGGAAGCACTAAATGAGTACTTCTGCTCAGTATTTACTAAAGAGAAGAGGGGGGTGACACCCAAGGTGGGAGAAATGGCAGAAGCAGGAAGTGGTGACAGATGGGAAATCATGGAGAGCAGAGTTCAAAGAGTTTGAAGGCACTGAGGGTGGACAAGGCGCCAGGCCCAGATGGCATCCACCCCAGGGTACTGAAGGAGCTGGCAGAGGTCCGTGCAGGACCTTTAGCGAACTTATTTAATGCCTCACTACATTTGGGGTGTGTACCTCAGGACTGGAGGATGGCTCATGTGGTGCCCCTCCACAAGAGTGGCCCCAAGGATGAACCAGGAAACTACAGACCAGTGAGCCTCACATCCATCGTGCGTAAGCTAATGGAGACTATCCTGAAGGAGAGGCTGGTGGCCCTCCTAGAGGCCAAAGGACTACAGGACAGCAGACAGCATGGCTTCATATGTGGCAGATCCTGCCAAACCAACCTGGTCAAGTTCTATGACTGGGTAACTAGGCAACTGGACAGGGGCCATGCAGTGGATGTCCTGTATCTGGACTTCAATGGGCATTAGACTCCAGTGCCACATGGAAGGCTGGGAAGGAAGTTAGTAGGCACAGGGGCGGGTGCAAAGCTGGTGAGATGGGTAGGAAACTGGCTGCAGGGAAGGCAACAGAGGGTGGTGGTGGGTGGGGAGCTCTCACACCCAAGGGCAGTGACGGTGTTTCACAGGGCTCAGTGTTGGGACCAGTGTTGTTTGGGATATTCATTGCAGACATATCATGGGACATCAAGAGCAAAGATCAGTCTGTTTGCTGATGATACCAAGGTAGGCGCAGTGGTGGATGACCTAGGGGATGGCAGGGGTTGCAGGATGATCTGGCAAAGCTTGAAACCTTGTCAGACACCTGGCAACTGAGCTTTAATGCCAAAAGTGCAGGTGCTGCATTTTGGGATGAAGAACCCAAGGAGGAGTTACCAGCTAGGGGGTGCAGCTAGCCCAGACAGAGGAGGAGAAGGATCTGGGTGTGTGCTCATTACCTGGTCAATGAACAATTCAGCACAATGTAGAAAGGCAGCTGCAAAGGCCAACAAAATGCTGGGTTGTATTGCAAGGAGTATATCCTCGAGGAGGGAGGAGGTGATTCTGCCACTGTATAGGTCATTAGTTAGACCACACCTGGAGTACTGCGTGCAGTACTGCCCGTCCATATCTGAGAGGACATTAAGTTACTGGAGGGGTGCAGTGCAGGCGACAAAGATGATCAAGGGGCTGGGGGACTTATCATACGAGAGGAGGTTGAAGGAGTTGAACATGTACTCACTGGAGGAGAGGAGAGACAGGGGTGACATGATTGAAACCTATAAATACATGAAGAGAATAAACAAGACGGGTACAGAGGGGCTGTTCAAAGTAAGGGAGGGGAGGGCCACCAGGGGCCATGACATGAGACTGGAGCGAGGAACGTTCAGGAAGGAGTTGAGGAGACACTTTTACAGAGAGGGTGGTGGCTGGGTGGAATGCGTTACCTGCTAAAGTGGTATGCAGTAGAACAGTGGACTGCTTCAAACGAGGATGGGGCAGGACAAGGGGGAGGGTTAATGAAGGCGAAGGGTGGAAGGGAGGGGCAGCTGCAGAATAAGGGGTGCTAGCTGCACATTTGAGCAGACTTGATAGACCTCTAGGCCTTTATCTGCTGGCAAATTTTGTATGTTCGTATTTGAAAGTGGACAGATATCATCTGTTTCTTGCTCCAAGCTTTAAACATCCCTACAGTCAGTATTCATTGAAAAGCTAATCATCTTAGGCGAAAATAAATCCATCTTGGAGTAAACCAAGATAAACACTAAAGGCCATCATTTATAGTCATTCATGTAGGGAAGGCAGTATATCACAGTGGTTTAAGGCTCTGAGCTGCAAATCTGGAGACCTGGGTTTGAATCCCACAGCCCCCACCTGCATACTGTGTGACCCTGAGAAAGTCACTTACCTTCCCTGTGATCCCAGGTTGCACCTGTAAGCAAGCTTTCAGCTTAGTGTGTCTCACCTGGTTAAACAATTGGAAAAAAAACAAAACTTGAAAAGCAAACAATGTTATAGCCCATAGTCCATGGTTAATTTCATACTTCAGACACTGGGAAATATTGAATGTTATCTGCTCGTTCCTCCTCATCTTGATCAGATCCTAAGTCTGTGGGCAGAGACACATTTTTTTCATTAAATGCCCAAGCCACATCTACAGCCATGAAAAAATGATCTTTTCCCTGAAAAGTCACTTTCAGTTTTGCAGAGGACTCCAAAAATGCTGTTAGCCTTGCCTGCACAAATT
Organism: Neoceratodus forsteri; assembly: GCA_016271365.2. Classification (NCBI taxonomy): domain Eukaryota; kingdom Metazoa; phylum Chordata; order Ceratodontiformes; family Ceratodontidae; genus Neoceratodus; species Neoceratodus forsteri. The sequence goes on from CM057458.1 coordinate 233,795,651, forward strand.
CAGAACTGATCGTCAAGAAACACTTTCTCCGTCTCTGGGAAGCAAGGCAAATATCAGGATATAGATGTAACTTTGTGCCTTCACAAATGAAGCCTTTCTTAATTCTAGCAGACTGCAGCATTTTATTTCTGTGAGAGACAGAAACAAAGGTACATATCACGTACTTTGCTCCTGAGTCAGTGTCCTGAATCTTCAAAGAATCTTTCCTTGCTAAAGGACAGAAAATTGATTCCAAAAGTACCGACTGCACAGGTGAAAATGCTAACGTGGGAATCTTCTCCACCACCAACTTCAATTCCAAGCTAGGAACTTGGGCAAGTAGACTGATCAGTCTGAGATTTTTCAATAATAATAACGTGTTCTTAATTTTTTCCAGTTTTGCCATAGTGTTCAGTTGCTCATGGAAGGAGACATTCATAACTCCTTCCATAGTCAGGATTTTGTGCAAATGTTTTTTAGTGTTCTGCTCAACTGACTTCACTGTCTCTTCTACTGTATGTTGGCCATGTTTCTTCAGCTGTTTGACATTGAGTAGTTATGTCTCCAAGTGAATTCTGTACCCTCTGAAATGATGCCTTTGTGTCTCCTTGAAACTCCAGTAAAAATTCTGAATTGAAGCCAACAGAGGCTTCGTGGAAGTCTTTGCCTTAGCGCACAACTCCAGGTGCGGTGATATTGGGGAAGCCATTTCCCTGTCTGGATGCAGAGAACCACCGTCCCTCACTGCAGGGCTGGTTTCCCTGTTTTCAGGGAAAATAATTTCTCAAAAAGTTCAGCTCTGCCTTCTGCCCCTTCTTTGTGCTTCAGTTGATTTTGTGTGACCATTTGACTGCAAGTAACTCCATCAAATGTTGCTAAAGGCAGTTTTAAGCAATCAATACAGCGGAGCCAAGAAATAAACATGCGGTCATATTGCACTCAACAGCACCTCACCTTCTGTTACTTTTTTCAGAAATGTTTCTGCTGCTGACATTTGTGCTGTAGCCACATGCAGCACTGTCCACCACTTCACTAAACATTACAGTCTGGACATAGTCTCTCTTAAATGTTCTGGCTTTGGACTTGCTGTGCTGCAAGGCCTGCTGTGCTGTCTTGAATATATATATATATTTATATATCAGACTGTAACATCCTCCCACTGGCTTTTGGAACTACTTGGGACTCATTCCAGAGGTGTGGCCTCATGGAAGAGATATCCTCAATGAAGATAGAACAGTTACGTACTTACCATAACAGTAGATCTTCTAGAGAATCTCTTTCTTTAGGCCATGCCTTCCTTCCCCTTTTGCTTCAGTGAGGGTTGCTTCAGCTATTGCACCTGATCCTAATCCATGGCTCTTTTATCCAGCACCATATCTCGTATGCATGCTGTTGGTCTGCTCTTCTCGTTCCCCATGGTTGGAGGTCCTACAAGTCATAGGCAGACACCGGCTAGCAGAAGTTTCCATGTAGACCTAATACTGATGCGGGTATAGTTCCAAAGGTGTGACTTAATGTAAGAGATTATCTTTAAAATCTACTGTTATGGTAAGTATGCAACTGTTCTTCTCTGCATGTTCCCAACTTTGACTCCCACTCAGGCCTTCTCTAGTTGACAGAGTAACCCAACAGTTTTTTTGTCAAAAATAAAATTAACTGGACTGTGACAGACATATATGCAAAGGTCCAAGGCTTTACACGCCCTATGCATGACTGCTGCCCTGGTAAACTGTGTGTTCTATCCCCACACCAGGTACTAATACCCATATCCAGTGATCACCAAACAGTGGGTTTATCATTAAGATGGGAACACTGGCAAACCACATGAGGATGAGGGTCCTAGACTTTAGGAGAGCAGATTTTAAAGAAATGAGAGACTTTCAGAAACTGCCTCATAGGGGGGATTGTGAAGGAGAGGTAGAGGCACAGTGGGGAAAAATAAGGGAGGGCATAATTAATACAACCAACCTCTGCATGAATGAAGTGAGCAAAAGTAGAAAGAAAAAGAGACCGGTATGGTGCCATAGGTATCCAGTGAGAATAGCGACTGAATATGAGCGACCGTCAAAATGGTGACTCAATCAGTGCTATCCTCATGGGCTAACCTACAAGAGTAGTGACCCTATGTGAAGGCGATCATAGGGGAGGGTGACTGGAAGGGCAATATAATGAGGGGAAAGGAAGGGATAGGGAAGAGGGTTTGTGAGGGGGTAGTGTGCCTGCTGCAGCCGAGCTAGCTATGTGGTGGTGAGGGTGACTAGCTGCGGCACAGCAGATACTGGGTTCAGGGCTGGGTCGGAAATATTGCCGCTATTACCGATGTGTTTTTTTAGGAATCTGGTGTGTACGCCTCCCCAACATGTATCCACATGGGTTGCTAATCCTTTAGCAGGGTGCACCCCCACATTAACATTGGATTTCTTGCCGGATGTCTGTTTGCCGGCATGTGTATATTGCCAATTTGCATTTTGGTGATATGAACTCACCATAATAGCAATCGCTGTTTTGCAATCATAATTATGACTTGGAACCAGTTCTCTAGAGAAGTGGTGAGGGAAAAATGGGTGGCATTCAGGAGTTACAAGGAAATGCAGAAAGAGTAAGACAGAGGTATACCAAGTAAAACAGAGTAAAGCAGGAAAGGCAGTGAGGGGGACAAAGATGCAGACAGAAAAAAAGGATAGCTAAAGGGGGTAAGACTTTCTTCAGGTGCGTAAGTGAGAAAAGAAAACCAAGGGGAAGAATAGTGAGGATAAGGAGGGTGATAGAGGGCAGACTGTACAGAACAGGATTAAGAAGAAGCTGACAGCATGAACAAGTACTTCTGCTCAGTCTTCATATTAAAGGAGGGACGGACCACCAGGGAGCAGCAGGATCAAAATGGGGGAGATGGACACACGTCCATTTTCAGAGGAAAGAGTCCTGAAGGGACTTGCAGCTCTGAAAATGGACAAGGCTCTGAGACCAGACAGGATTCCCAAGGGTGCTACAGGAGCTCAGAGAGGTGCTAGTTGCCCCACTGATGGCCTTATTCAACAGCTCAGTGGAAACAGATGTGATTCCAGAGGAGTGGAGGAGAGCAGATGTGGTCCCTCTCCATAACAGCAGCAGCAGGGAGGAGGCTACCAACTACAGGCTGGTCAGTCTCACTTCACTGGTGGGGAAATTAATGGAAACCAGTTAAAAGGAAAGGTTAGCAGAGTATCTTGAATCATGTGGGCTACAAGACCACAGGCGGCATGGATTCGGGGTTGGGGGGTTATGTCAGATGAGTCTGATTGATTTCTTCAAATGGGTGACCAGGGAAATAAATCAGGGGAGGGCAGTGGATGTGGCCTATCTGGACTTTAACAAGGCATTTGACACTGTGCTGCACAGGAGGCTGATAAAGAAACCGATCAGCCTGGAGATGGGATCCAGAGTAGTAAACTGGGTAAGGAACTGGTTAATGGATAGGTAACTGAGAGTAGTGGTTAATGGCAATCACTCTAATGAGGGGAGAGTGACTAGCAAGGTGCTGCAGGGGTCATAGAAACACAGAATTTGATGGCAGATAAGGACCGCTTGGCCCACCCAGTTTGCCCATTTCCCTACCTAACAGATAAGCTGCAGATCCTAGTTAACCAACAGCCTACTTCTTCCTACCCCAACCCCCTAGAATTGCCCTATGACTGTCCCATGCATTCTTGAATTCCACCACTGTTTTTGACTCCACAACCTCCTCCGGAAGGCTGTTCTATGCATCCACAACCCTCTCTGTGAAAAAATACTTCCTTACATTACCTCTGAGCTGTCCCCCCATCTTCAAATTGTGCCCCCTTGTTCTTGCACACCTCTTTTTCTGAAAGATGCTACCCTGTTGGACTTTGTTGATTCCCTTGAGGTACTTGAAAGTTTATATCATGTCCCCCCTCTCCCTCCTTTCCTCGAGGCTATACATATTAAGCTCCTCAAGTCTCTCTTCATGTGTCTTCTGTAGTTGCCCTCCTCAGGACTGCCTCCATCCTGTCTATGTCTTTGCGGAGACTGGGTCTCCAGAACTGCAGGCAGTACTCCAGATGGGGTCTCACCAGCTGTCTGTACAGAGGGATAACAACTTCCTCTTTTCTACTGGTGATGCCTCTCCCTATGCATCCCAGTATTCCCCAGCCCTCCTTACTGCCCTCTCACATTGCTTGCCCACCTTTACAGGGATTTATTTAACTCCAAAAATTGATTAGCATTTTGCTCATAAAAGTGCTAATACATTGTGAAAATGCATAGCACTTGTTTCACTGTGGTTAACAAACATAACATTTCTAGAAAACCTATATAAATACTTTCTGTACAGTTAGCATTGTCCCAAGAAAAAAACTGCTACTCAATTATTTAAAACCCTGCTTTGGGTCATCTGATATGACTACCTCAGGTCCCTTTCCATTTTTGTTGTTGTTAGTATCTCACCCCCCATTGTGTACTCTTCCCCTGGGTTTGTGTTTCCCAGGTGCATTACCTTGCACTTCTTAGCACTGAATCTAAGCTGCCATACATTTGACCATTCCTCCAACCTTGCCAAGTTCCTTCTCATCTTTTCCACCCCACCTTGTGTATCAACTCTGTTGCAGATCTTTGTGTCGTCTGCAAAGAGACATACTTTTCCTTCCAGTCCCTCTGCAATATCACTTATAAAGACATTGAAGAGGACCGGTCCTAGTACTGAACCCTGTGGTACCTCACTAGTAACCCCCCTTTCTTCAGAGTTGACTCCATTTACTATTACCCTCTGTGTCCTGTTCTCCAGCCAATTCTTTACCCAGGCTACCATCTTAGGACCCACTCCCAGGCTGGCTAACTTGTATATTAATCTTTTGTGTGGGACTGCGTCAAATGCCTTGCTAAAGTCTAGGTAGGCCATGTCCACAGCCCCTCCCTGATCTATTACTTTGGTCACCCAGTCAAAGAAATCTATTAGATTCATCTGACATGACCTTCCTGCTGTGAATCCATGCTGCCTTGGGTCCTGTGCCCCTCTGACCTCTAGGTACTCAACAAGTCTTTCCTTCAGAAGTGATTCCATCATTTTCCTTATCGCTGAGGTTAAACCAACAGGTCTGTAGTTTTCTGCTTCTGCCCTGCTCCCACTTTTGTGAAGTGGAATCACATCTACCCTCCTCCAGTCCTCAGGTACAACCCCATCAGGCTGGTCCTCTTCAGCGACTTCATAAGCAGCATTGCAGAAGAACTAGAAGGGAAGGTATGCCTTTTTGCAGATGACACCAAAATCTGTATTAGAGTGGGACTCAGGAAGGGGTAGATAGGGTTACTACCTGTCCTGATTTTCACAGGACAGTCCTGATTTGGGAAGCTGTGTCCTGCAAAAAAACATGAAAAATACTACATGTCCTGATCTTTTAGTAGAAAAAAATATTTTCTAACTTTCCCCAAAATGTTGCAGAAACTTATAATACATTAACTAAAATATCTTAAAAGGATAAGAAACAATAGAAACAACTAAAAAATTAAAACACTTAGTCTTAATTCTGATTATTTGGAGAAAACAAGTCTGTTTCACAGGTCAAGGTTACAGATCGTCCTGTGAAAAATCACGTTTAAGTAACAAATGTCCCACTTTGGGCTTCTTAAAAGGTCGTAAACCTAGGGGTGGAGAGAATGTGTAGGGAACTCAGAAATCTTGAGGAACGGTCAAGAGCATGGCAATTGGGATTTAATGCCAAAAAGTGCAAAATTATGCACCTAGGGCATTGGAAACCAGGAGCCAAGTATGGGGGAGAGGTACTGACAGTCATTGAGCAGGAAAGGGACCTTGGGGTTATCACATCTGATTATTTCAAAGTGGCAGGGCAGTACAACAGCACAGAGGGTAGGGCCAGTGGAATACTGGGAGTGGGATGCATAGGGAGAGCTACAGTATGTCCAGTAGGAGGAGGGTGGTGGTGTTGCCACTGTATCGCTTGCTTGTGAGACCTCACCTGGAGTATTCTGCCCAATTCTGGAGAACACACCTCAGAAAGGACCTAGACAGGGTGGAGGCAGTTCAAATGAGGGCAACACAAATGGTGCAGGGTTTGCATCAAAAGCCCTAAGAAGAGAGACTGAGGGATCTCAACATGTACACCCTGGAAGTGAGAAGAGTGAGGGGGGGACATGATAGAGACCTATAAGTACCTCACAGGGGTGAACTGGGTGCAGGAGGGCAGTCTCTTTCAAATGAGAGAGAGAGAGAGAGGGAGCACCAGGACCATAGGGCATGTGATAGAATTGGGGGGGTTATGTGGGATATAAGGAACTAGTACTTCACTGAAAGAGTGGTGGATGCCTGGAATAGATTGCCAGTGGAAGCGGTGGAGACAGAAACAGTATGAGGCTTTAAGCATGCATGGGATAAACAGGGGGGATATTAGTAAATAGGGAGGGTCATCAGAAACCAGTAAGGGTCTGCTGAGACAGACTAGGCAGGGATAATCTGGGCAGACTGGGTGAGACAAGTGGTCCTTTTCTGCCAAAAAATTCTATGCTCTTCATCAAGGATATCTCCTTCATTGGGACACACTTTGGGCAACATCTTTAGAACTGTAAACTGTTGGAATTAGGACCTTCCAGAAACTTTTGCCTAGCTGAGGACCACCCATGATGATTTACAATGTCTACATCTATACAAGCATTTGTCAATGCCGAATGTTGTCTTGCTGACATTGGCATCGGTAGCACAGGAGTTGAACAGATGCATAATAGGAATGGCAGTGAAGTATGAAAGCGACGTCAAACCCCACATCACCCTACAGAGACTGACAGGCACTGAGGTGTGCCTTTGGGCATCGGCCATGATGTTCATGGCATTTCAACTCACCCTACCCTGCAGTGCGACAAATATTGCGTTGTGCCTTGAGGTCCTCGGGCCTTACGCTCACCCCATTCAGCCATAATACTCACGGCATTTTACCTCACCCTATCCTGCAGACACCGACAAGTGCTGAGGTGTGCCTTGGGGTGTTTGGCTTTACAGTCACCCCATTTCATAAGGACACACGCTGAAATGGGTGCAGCATAGGAGAATGGGGTGAACTGTGGGGTCAAAGAGTCCAAAGCACACCTCGATGCCTGTCAGTGGCTTGAGGGTGGGGGGGATGGTATGGCATGAGCATGACAGTTGGCAATGCAAAGACACACCCCTGATGCCTGTCAGTCTGTACAGGGTGGGATGTTATGGTTAGAAACCCTATTGCCCCAGCTGTTTGTCGGTATTTGCACTACAAATTTGCAACACGCAATTTTTGTGACCCCCGCCTCATGAAAGTGTTTGGGACCTCTGCTCATGAATAGTGGCACTGTGATTTTGTTAATCTGTCCTGAACGTTAATTTCTCACAGCGACTGCGTCATTCTGTGCCAGATGTGGGAAAACACCATTTGGGCAGGATATGAAAGATGACAGCTGTACCATTCATAGGTAGGTGTGAAGAGATGGCAGTGTTGAAAATCTTGAGTGAAAATATTAAAAATGCTCAAATGTACGAGTTTACATAGAAATTGTGCAATGCACACTCGAAACACTGTCATTTAGTGGAATTATTTCACCAAATTTTCAACAAAGGCATTTTGGGACCGCTGCTCATGAACACTTTTGGTATGATTTTCTTCGTCTGTTCTGATCGTTGATTTCCCACAACGACCGTGCCATAGTGCACCACTTGTGCAAAAACACATTTTGGGCAGGATCTGAAAAATGACAGCTGTACTGTTCATAAGGATGTTTACAAAATTGACAATGTTGAAAATGTTGAGTAAAAATATTACCAATTGTCAACGTTATGAGTGCGTGTGGAAATGGCGCAACACATACTTGTAACATAGTCATTTTATGGACTTTTGCCACCAAATTTTCAACATAGGCATTTTAGGACCTCTGCTCATGCTGTGATTTTTGTACTCTGTCCTGAACACTGATTTCCCACAGCAACCGTGCTATTCTGTGCCAGTAGCGCGAAAACATATTTCGGCAAGGATGTGAAAAATGACAGCTACACTGTTCATAAGGAGATGTAAAAAAATGGCAATGTTGAAAATCTGGAGTGAAAATATTACAAATTGGCGAAGTTATGAGTGTGTGTGGAAACTGAGCAACGCACGCTTGTAACACAGTCATTTTTTGGAATTTTTTCACCAAATTTGCAATATAGGCTTTTTGGGGAATCCTCCTCATGAACAGTGACACTGTCATTTTGTTACTCAGTTCCGAAAGGTGATTCTGTGCAGTGACAGCAAAATCACCTTTCGGGACCGAATAACACCATGACAGTGAGTGAATTCATGAGGAGGGGTCCCAAAAACCCCATGTTGAAAATTTGGTGGCAAAAGTCAAAAAAATGGCCGAGATATCCACATAAGTTGAAAAAAAAACATTCATGCCATTATACAGCTTACTGGCATTTCTTCAGTTCGTGGTCACCTTTGAAGAGTGCAGATGTGTTCCCGGACCACCAAAGATCATCACGCTGGGCTCCAGAGGTAATTATTGGGTGTGGGGAGGCAGGGTGCACAGAGGGTTTGTGTGGGTTGAGGGAGGGTCCACCGGACTCAACAAGGGCCCTTTTTCTGTTTTACAGGTTAAAAAACAAGCATCGCAGGACTTTTTTTCCTTTACAGGGACATTTGGCATGTTGGAGTGGGCTCCCAGCGTGCCACCTGAGTGTTTTTTTTTGGGGGGGGCTGTAGGCGGCGGAGTTGGGCACCCCTGCCAGCCAATCAGAGTTGGGGGGTCACATTATGCCAATGGGGATTGGGCACCTCCATTGACATTAACCTAGGAGAGGGCATGCCGACAGGGGGACTGTCAGCTTTCAGAGGGACTGTGTAAGGCGGGGACTATCCCTCGGCTTCTGTGGGAACTATGAGAAGCTGATGAGGAAGCCACCACCATGTTGCTTGATGAGGACACCAAACGAGGCAAGCAGTAATTGGCTGCTGCAATCAAGGACCACCTGTGGCACACCCTGATTGCAGCGGCTAATTTCTTTCAAGGTGGTGGCATGTTTCTCAGCTGCTGTCATAGACAGCGTACTATGCCATTGGCGCCACAGAGCCCGGCCACAAAAAGCAGTGGTGTCATTGGCTGCAGCTGGACCGCACCTCCGAAACCCGCTTCTCCACTGAAGCAACCACAATATGTTGTCTGCGCTGCATGCGCAAGACAACATTAAAACGTGGCAGCCCCCTCATGCCTCAGTATTTTTCTTTCACCACTGTCACACTTGTTGGACATGCAGAGAAAAACTCTGTCATTCTGCTTCCTTGTTGTTTATTTTCTAACTACTTTTTTATTTGAACATTGTCCCTGTAAGCCACCATTGAAAGAACCTTTATTTAGGTTTTGTACCTGTGGTTACAAGATCTACAAGGACGACACTCACACTGTGAGTGTTTGCTGTTTGAGCATGTCCCACAATGTGTGGGCCTGCAAAATCTGCCAAGGAATTAACCAGTCAGCAAGGAGATGCTGGAAAAAGGCTCTGGAGACTTTCATCACCCTGAAGGCCACGGAAGCTCAGGCGAAGGCTGTGGGATCCAAACCAGCTTCTCCCTCTCGATTGCCTGCCCTGGATAAGGAGACATCCTGGCTGTCATTGAACACATCATGGCCAAAGTAGGTGAGGATGATTGATAGATCCAAAGAAAAGGAACAGCCTTCCTGAGGAGGTAGTGGAGTCAAAAACAGTGGAGGAATTCAAGAATGCATGGGACAGACATAAGGCAATTCTAGTGGGGGGTAGGAAGGAATAGGCTATTAGTTAACTAAGATCTGCAGCTTAGCCTTTAGGTAGGGAAATAGACAGACTAGGTGGGCCAAGTGGTCCTTATCTGCTGTCAAATTCTATGTTTCTATGTAAAAGGAGAAATCATCGTCAAGACCCTCCTCCTCCTCTTCCAGCCACCATAAGCATAAAGGAAAACATGCTTTGATGGTAAGGTCGAGGTCTCCACTGAAGGTGGTAATTCCTCATCGGTTTCCACTGCAGCTGTGTTAACTACAGCCTCCTGAACCATCACTAAGACACTAAGGTTTGGGCCTGGCTCTGGCACTGCCATACATACTACGGACAGTATGCAGCCTTCATTGTCAGGTTCCATCCCGACAACATCGGTAATCCTGACCCCTCAACTGGGCATCATCGACTCACAAGTCATGCTGGCGTCATTCTCAGACATATAAACATGTCTGTTTCCATCACTACAAGTGGTGATTTCAGTTCCATCAACAAGGCCTCCTCCCTCAGCACCATCATCGTCGATGGGACCAAAGAGCACACCTGCTGCACTGATGGTAGAACTGCTGCATCCTTCGCTGGCTCCTAGATGATGAGGAGGTGTTATACAATCCAGACCACCTAGAAATGGAGGAGGATTTGGAAGATGAAGGTGGGGATGAGGAACCCTATGATGTAGATTGCCCTTTGCAGCTCAACCTTATCATCATGCAGTGAGGACTCTGTGGTATATAATCCCAGGTCTCCTCCAGAGGATCCCTCCTTCCAGGCTTTGTTTACTGAAATACAAGAATACAATTTGGTTTGAAATAACCATGGGCGCTACTAAAACCACCTCAAGCACAGAGGTGCTGTGCTTTCAGAAGGCTGGTTTTGGTAGATTGAGGCAGATAGTAAGAGATAAGTTAACAAACATCAGAGACAAGCCAGATGTAGAGGAAATATGGAAAGATATTAGGGATTCCATTCTAGAGGCAACAGGACTCTGCATCAGGACTACAACAAAGAATAATAGGTTTAAGAGACCACTGTGGTTCTCTCCTCAAATAAGAGAGGCAATCAGGGCAAAACGAAATGCATACAGGTGCTTCGGAAAACATAAAGGGGACAGGGAGTGGGAGGATTTCACTCAGAAAAGTAAGGAGGCCAGGAAAATAGTGAGGGAGGCGAAGGCAACAAAGGAGTTGCAAATTGCTTGTGGAGTCAAATCCGGGTGTAACCCCCAGGTGGCACTATCCCAAGGGCTACTACCCCTGCCTGCTTGACTGCTAACAGGTTGAGGGGCCTAGGTTCTATGACGGGTGCCTCCACCCAGAAGTCAGGGTTTGTAGTGGTCAGACTAGCTTGGTCACAGCCCTCTGGGACACTGAGACCCCCTTTTATGCTCTCTAGTGGCTCACACAATGTGCAGAAATTACCATCCCAATACCCCACATGTACACCCTGTTCAACCATAAAGTACTACTTACCCTCGAGACTGATTCTGAGGTTCATCTCTGATGACCCCCTGTAAAGTAAGGTTAATCAGCATACACCAACCAATACAACGCTTGATATGCAGGTACCAACACTTCAGACAATTAAAGTTTAACAACATCAAATCTGGTTTATTTAGGGGAACTAAAACACAGGAGGGGGAAATCATGTTAATTAGCAGAATCACACCACAGTACTGTGCACATTACAGGGTCTAAAAAGACACACTCTGGGTACCCAGGTTGGAAAGGGCTAGCCAGGTCCATTGCTCGGGGTTGGCCGGCAGGTGTAGATGGATGGGGCCCTGTAAAGAAAAGTATGCACAACACCCAATTGTAATCCAGAGTCGGATGGCTCAGTCTTTGAAGAAATGAAGAAAAGGAAATCAGATGAAACACTGTTGATGATTAATCGGTCACAGGGGATGCCCTGATTAGTACTCACAACACCTCACACTGAAAACCTGGTGCAGATGGTAGTGCTGGATTGCCAGACCCACACAGCAGGGAGATGAGATTCTACAGGCCAGGCACACGGCTTTGATCAGCAAACAGATTCAGTCTGCATACATTCAATTTGGCTTTCAGTCTACACTGCTCGGGGACAAGAGAACCCATTTAGCTGTTCCTCACAGGCAATCCATACATTTATATGTAAAGGAAATTAGTATACCAGGTAGCTGCTTTCAGGTCCCGATTGCACTTACTGCTAACACCCGGGAGTTCACACTGCAGCTTCACTTCCTGACAGACCGGACGCGATTCAGCAATTTCTCCAGTCTTCTACAGGGTGAGCCTGATTTCCACTCTTTCAACCTCTCTTCTTCTCTGAAGTCTCGGATTCAGTCCGAATTCAATTGGCAATGCAACAGCCTGACTTTAGGCCTCCCATGCGTTTCCTGCGTGAAACTATACAGCGTAGAAGCTCAGAGCTCCTTCTCTCGTCACGGTCTCAACGGATCTGATCTGTCCAGACGCAAGGCAGAGCATTCCCTTCGGGCGCCAGTCAGTCCAATTGGTAGACTCAGCTGTCAATCACTCAGAACTCTCCCCGTTGGTGCAAATAAGCGCCATGGTCCAGAATTTCACTTCCCAGAATTACTGGCTATATCTCCTCATGGTAAACCGGCTCCCAATAGAGTCCTGATTCCGGTTGACCCGAACAAACTCCATTTTAGAGGCCCCACTGCACTAATTGGATCCATTCAACAGTTCAGATCCAAAATGGAGGGGCAAAACACACAGAGTCCCAGCTGCAAGAAAGGCAGGTTAGACAAACTGCATTCTACTTAATGCTCCAACGGGTTTCAGACAAACAGTTACACCTGTCATTTAGGCTCCCTCTACGCTCTTAGCGACTGCAGAAACAGAGCGTTTACTCAGTGGCGCAGGCAGGATTCGAGCATTAAATACACATTCCCCCATACAAACTAATGAAGTCTGCAAGCAGACGGCTCTTAAAGACAATACGTGGAGCTCAACAGCACTCCTTAGAACCACATTTAGCAGCTTAACGGCATGTAAGCAGGAAAACACTTAGGCAAGTTCCTAGGAGGCTTTTAGGAACCCCCATTTGTAAGACTGTTACACGGGGAAAAAACCTTTTTCCACTATATCAGTGAAAAAAAGGAAGAAAGGGGGAGGAAATGTAAGGTCAAAAGTGTGGAATGAGGCTCTGGAGGACTGCGTACAAAAAGCAGAGGCCCTAAAATGAATACTTTTGCTCGGTATTCATGAGGGAGAATCAGGGCCCACTGCCAGACAGCGGCATCAGAGCTGAGACCAGAGGGGTTCAGAGAATGTGCACCCAGGAATTCTCCACAGATGGGGCCAGGAAGGGCCTTTCAGACATCAGACCCAACAAGGCCCCGGACCTGATGGTTTACACACTAGAGTGCTCAGAAACTTGCAGAAGAGCTGGTAGCACCTCTCATGCACCTATTCAACAGGTCACTGGAGTTGGGGTAGTTCCAGGCAACTGGAGTGTGGCTGACATGGTGCCACTGCATAAGAGTGGAGACAAGGAAGCTACAGGTAACTATAGGCCAGTCAGCCTCACATCAGTAGTGGGTAAACTTATGGAGGCCCTTATCAAGTAAGATCTAGTGGAATACCTCGAAGTAAATGACCTCCAGAACTACAAATAACACGGGTTTGTAATGGGCAGGTCATGTCAAATGAATCGTATTACGTTCTTTGACGAAGTGACCAAGGAGTTGGACAGAGGTTATGTGGTGAACTTGCTTTACTTTGACTTCAGTAAGGCATTTGACACAGTTCCACACAGATGCCTCTTAAAAAAGCTAGAAGACCTTGGGGTAGCAGAACAGATAGTAAAGTGGGTATGGAGTTGGCTGAGGGACAGAAAACAAAGGGTAGTAATAAATGTGGTGAAATCTAACAAGAGGCAGGTCACCTAGTGGGGTGCTTCAGAGGTCAGTTCTGGGGCCGGTCCTCTTCAGTATATTCATTAGTGATATCAGCGAGGGCATAAATGGCAACATCACCCTGTTTATGGATGACATAAAACTCTGAAACTCAGCGGAAGAGTGGATAGTACGGAGGGAGTCAGACAACTGCAGGGGGATCTTAAGAAGTTGGAAAGGTGGTCACAAATATGGCAATTAAACTTCAGTGCTAAGAAGTGTAAGGTGATGCACCTGGGTAGCGCCAACCCCAAGGAAGAATACTGGCTAAACAGAGTCCAGCTGAGCTACTCTGCTGAGGAACATGATCTGGGAGCCATCATTAGGGACAAACTCAAGCAGCAAAGTCATTGCAATAAGGCCTATAGCAGGGTGTTAGGATACATTGGCAGGGGGATAGACAGCATGGACAGGGAGGTGATACTACCACTTTACCGGTCATTAGTGAGGCCTCATCTGGAGTACTGTGTACAGTTCTGGAGGCCTCACCTAAGAAAGGGCATTGATAGACTGGAAGTGGTCCAGAGGAAGGCAACAAAAATGATACATGGCCTTCAGGAAATTAACTGTAAAGAGAGGCCTGGGGTTCTGAAATTGTTACCCATGACAGTCGGTTGACAATTTTTTTGTCAACTGATGTTACAGTGACTCCTCTTTGTCTACCACATTTGTGATCGGCATAAAGGGAGTCACTTCAAACGGTGTTTCCTTCGGGGGGCTTTGCCCTGAATCCCTGTCTTGAGAGGTTTACCCATACCCTCGCTACTAAATGAATCAACTCTGAGTTGGAGTTGCTTCGGGGAGGTGGTGCAATATCCCTAGAAAGCAGTGCTGGGGTCCCACGGTGACACTACAGTGACCTGACAATGTTGTCACTGTAGTGTCAGTCTCGGTAAAATTGTCGCCGTAGTGACAGCATACTCTGAAATTGTACTCGCTAGAGACTAGGAGGGAGAGGGGGGATATGATTGACACCTTCAAGTTCCTTAAAGGCATCAACGAGGTGCCAGGAGCACAGCTTTTTACCAGAAATGTCAATTCTTCTACAAGAAGGCATGAATGGAAATTGAAGGGTGGAGACTGTGACATGGACAGCCAGTTCTGGGTGCTGTGTGATCATTTTTTGTAAAATAAAAATGTGTATTGACTGTCTCCCCTGAGAAATGCTAAAACAGCATGTGAGATCACACAGAACACACACACACACACACACACACACACACACACACACACAGGTTTTAGATACAAGGTGTTATATGGAAGGCAAGAAGCTAATTACAGGCTTGAGTTGAGGATATCCTGTTAGGTGGCTAATTGTAGCTTGCCTGATGCCAAGATAGATCATATCCATTTTATGACGTTTGGAGGGAAACCCAGCTTATTACACACGGGTGCGAAGTTGTAAATGCTCCTTTGAAGCCTGTGTGAGAGAGGATGCAGCATAAGATCAAAGATAGTCATTTGAAGAAAACGAGTTGTGCTGAGGGTTACAGAATTTAATACTTTAAAAAGACATCCTGTTTTTTATAGATATTTTTTTTATATATTCTGACAGGGAAGAGCTAGGTGACCTCATGCAAAGAGGAGGGCATAGCCAGCTGTTAGACAACATTCTGTTTTATTTCAGAGACACTTTTATCTAGACTCTGACAACGAAACATCTGTGAGCACTTTAAACAGGTATTTAGAGAAAGAGACAAATCTAAGTTCTGTAGTAAGAATTGCACTGTTTAAAACCTTGTTCTTTTAAAAGATTTGTATGTCTTGTGATATAGTAGTTCTGTATTGTACATTTTACATATTATTATCTATTTTAATAAACCTCTTTTTAGAGCTTACTTGGTCTGTCTTTGATGTCTTTCCTTTACAAGTAGAGTATATATGGTTACAGCAGACACTGGGCATAAGCTTGAATGGTGATACCAAACTGGAAAAAGGTAAGAATAATCTGAGGTCTTTATTAAAGTTTAAGGGTTAATTTTTGTACACCTGGTTAGGTGCCCATAGGCAAAGATATCTGCCCCCCCCGAAGACAGATATATCTGAGCCTGTGCATTGGGTACGCTAGCAAGAGGTTCACAGTTTGAATCCCTCCAAGACTTGAGACCAAAGGTTGATTCAAACCCACAAAAACAGACAAGAGGGTTACCTTGTTCTGTTAAACTGTTCACAAGACTGCGCTCGGAGGATGGCACTTTGGGAGTAGAAGGCTGACCTGCTGAGTGGGTTTGTGACAGATTGGTTGGCAGCGGTGGCATAATTTTGGTATCACACGCTTTTATTGTTCTGTGTCAGCTTGAGACCGTTAGCTCACTTGCAAAGAAAGAAAAAGGCAGAGTTTTATTTTAAAAGGAAACAGAACTATATCACTTGGTGTACAGTCAAGTTCCTACCCATTTTATTTTTTTTTCCTAAAGTGCAAGTCAGAGTAGCAGTAGCCAGGGAAGAAGATGGCTTCTGACTACAGCAGGCACACTGTAGATTACTTAAAGCAGCTGTGCAGGGACAGAGGAGTCCCGTTCGAGGTGACAGCCAAAAAGCAGAACCTCATAGATGCCCTGATTGTAACAGATACCCAGAGCAGCGAGTCATGGACCGTGACTGGAAAGGACCAAACCTCGAGTGTGGCAAGGTTAACGGCCAGTGCAGTGTCCAGATCCGATGAGGAGGGCAACAGGGCCACTGTCAGTGAAGGGCCACAGCAGCAGGGGAAGGTCACCAGTATCCTGAATCCAGAGGTACTCAGGCTGCAAATTGAGTTACGCAGGATGGAGCTGGAGTTCCAGGAGAAGCGAGAGCAGGAACAATGAGAGGCAGAGCGAGAACAGAGAGAGGCAGACTGTGAGGAGCATAAGCACCAGCGAGCTACAGAGGAGAAGAGAGAGGAGCGCCAGAGGCAACATGAACTGGAGAAGCTATGACTCCAACCAGCGGCACCAGAGCAGGTAAGTGGCTTGAGTTTAACTGGGACTGCAGGACTGGGTTACAAATTGAATTCCAAATTAATAGCCAAATTTAAAGAAGAGGAGAATATGGATGCCTTTTTAAATTCTTTTGAAAAAGTTTGTATTCAGGCTAAAATTCCTAGAGAGTCCTGGAGCTTTCAGCTATCCCCGCTACTTACCATGAACGTTCGGGATGCATTGGGTCAAATGGACAATGAGGACAGTAGTAATTACAGCAAACTAAAAGCTGCACTGTTAAAAAAGTTTGAATTAACTGCTGAATCATATAGAGCTAAATTCTGTAAGCTCAGGAGAAGCTCTGATATGAGCTATGAGGAGCTAGCTACGAAACAATGTCAGTTTTTAAAACGTTGGTGGGAAGGAACTGAGGCAAACTCTGTTGATAAAATTGAAAATGTGATTTTATTAGAACAGTTTTATTGGGCATGCCCAGCAGAGCTAAAAACCTGGCTAGAGGACCGAGATCCCAAAACAGTGCAAGAGACTGCTGAACTCTCGGACTGCTATGCCAAGAGCAGACCTGCTCTGAGAGTGAATGGAGAGGGCGTGGCAGCACAGAAAGGGAAAAGCGTGCCTTCAGGGCAGCTAAAACCCTCACTGCCTCCACAAAAACCAGTTAGCCCCAGGTTTCTGAGAAAAGATTTCTCTGACAGAAAAAATGAATGTTGGTTGTGTAAAGAAACTGGGCATATTGGCTGACAGTGTCCCAAAAAGGCAAGCAATAATACACAACGGGTGCTAGAAAAGAAGTGGGTTGTTTGTGTGTCCCTGGAAGCATGCCAGTGAACACGAGGGAACACATGCACCCAGTCATGGTGAATGGTGTACAGTCGCAAGGGTTAAGGGACACAGGGGCATCCCTGACCTTGGTAAAGGGGGATCTGGTAGATCCTGGTCAGCTTATACCCAATAAATACGTCACTGTACAGGACTTCACTGGTGAGGCGAAAACATTGCCCCTCACTAGTGTTCTCTTAGACTGGGGTGAAACAGGGAACTGTGCAACAGGTAGCTGTAGCCAAAACCTTAGCAGTGGATGTGATCCTGGGCAACAATCTAAAACAGGGGATGGTATGTGCAGTTACCCATAGCCAAGTGGCAAGGGAAAATTTTAGTTTCCTGACTGGGTGACCAAAGTAATAGACCAGGGAGGGGCTGTGGATATGGCCTACCTAGACTTTAGCAAGGCATTTGACACAGTCCCACCCAAAAGATTAATAATCAAGTTAGCCAGCCTGGGAGTGGGTCCCAGGGTGGTAGCCTGGGTTGCAAACTGGCTGCACAACAGGACACAGAAGGTAATAGTGAGTGGAACACATTCCAAAGAAAGGGGGGTCACTAGTGGAGTACCTCAGAGCTCAGTACTGGGTCCAGTCTTCTTTAACATCTTTATAGGTGACATTGCAGAGGGTCTGGAGGGAAAGGTATGCCTCTTTGCAGATGACACAAAGATCTGTAACAGAGTTGATACACAAGGGGGGTAGAAAGGATGAGAAGGGACTTGCAAGGTTGGAGGAATGGTCAGACATATGGCAACTTAGATTCAATGCAAAGAAGGGCAAAGTAATGCACCTAGGAAACAAAAACCCAGGAGAAGAGTACACAATAGCAGGGGAGGTACTAACAACAACAAAAATGGAACGGGACTTGGGGGTAGTCATATCAGATGATCTAAAGGTTGGTAAGCAATGTGAGAAGTCAGTAAGAGAGCCAGGGGATACTGGGATGCATGGAAGGGCATCACAAGTAGAAAAGGGAAGTGGTTATCCCTCTGTACAGACAATTGGTGAGACCCCATCTGGAGTACTGTGTGCAGTTTGGAGACCTCATCTACGCAAGGACATAAACAGGATGGAAGCAGTCTAGAGGAGGGCAACTAAAATGGTGCAGGGTCTGCATCAGAAATCATATGAAGAGAGACTGAGAGAGCTTAATCTGTATACCCTTGATGAAAGGAGGGACAGGGGGAAAATGATAGAAATGTTCAAGTACCTCAAGGAATCAACAAAGTCAGGAGGGTAGCATCTTTCAGAAAAAGAGATGTGTAAGAACAAAGGGACACAATTTAAAGATAGAGGGGGGACAGCTCAGGGGTAATGTAAGGAATTTTTTTTCACAGATAGAGTGGTGGATGCATGGAACTGCCTTTCTGGGGAGGTTGTTGGGCTAAAACAGTGGGGGAATTCAAACATGCATGGGACAGACACAAGGCAATTGTAGTGGGGGGTGGCAGGAAGTAGGCTGTTGGTTAACGAGAATCTGCAGCTTATCCAGTAAGTAGGGAAATGGGCAGACTGGGTGGGCCAAGTGGTCCTTATCTGCCGTCAAAGTCTATGTTTCTATGTATACTCAGGCAGTACAGACAGCGGAAGGGACACTAGGCAGGCAGCTTGTTGTTCCCCAGGGGTATCGTGAGCAGTTGCTCAAAATTGCACATGATATTCCCTTGTCTGGTCATCTGAGAATTGCATGCACTATGCAGTGGTTAGCCCAGAATTTCTACTGGCCTAACTTCACCCAGCAGGCGAAGGAGTATTGCAGGTCTTGTCACCGATGCCAAGAAATGGGGAAGGCAGGCAAGAAAACCCAAGCTGCCTTGATTCCCTTGCCCATAATGGAGGAGCCATTCCAGAGGGTGGGAATGGATATTGTAGGGCCTTTAAAGACCCCCAGCTCCTCATGGAAGAGATTCATTCTGACTGTGGTGGGTTATGCCACCCGGTACCCAGAGGCAGTCACCCTATCCTCATTGAGGACAGACAAAGTGGCAGATGCGTTACTTGGGATTTTCTCCCATGTTGGGTTTCCACAGGAGGTAATCACCAATCGAGGGGATTCCTTCATGTCGGACCTGACGAAATGTTTATGGGAGAAGTGTGGGGTGGTGCAGAGAAGCACGACACCATATCACCCACAAGCCAATGGTACCCTAAAGTCAAAGCTCCAGGCATTTGCTGAACAGCATGGGAGGGACTGGGAGAAATATCTTCCCCACCTGTTGTTTGCATACAGGGAGGTGCCCCAAGAGTTGACAGGATTTTTCCCCTTCGAACTCTTATGTGGACGCCGGTTATGTGGGCCCCTAGACTTGATCCGGGAGGAGTGGGAAGGCAAGCACGCCACCCAGGGAACTCCCATTGTGGATTACATCCTAAGGTTTAGTGAAAGGCTGAAGGAGCTTATGGGGACAGCCCAGAGCAACCTAGCAGCTGCTCAACAGAAACAAAAAGTGTGGTATGACCGCAGAGCCAGAGATCTCTCATACATGGTGGGTCAGCAAGTCATGGTCCTTATTCTGATCCAGAAAGACAAGCTGCAGGCTGAGTGGGCAGGACCATACCAAGTGGTTAGGAAGGTAAATGATGTGAACTACACTGTGGAGTTACCTGACAGAAGACAGACAGAGAGGATGTACCATGTCAACATGATGAAGCCATATGCAAATAGGGCTGACATGGTGTTTGCAGTGTGTAGTCATGGGGAGGGGACGGACGAAGAAGACCCCCTTCTCGATTTGCTGGAAGAAAGCAAGCAGGAGTCCTCTGTGGAGGCAGTAAAATTGTCTCCCCAGCTGGCCCCAAACCAGATCCAGAAAGTAAGGGAGGTTTTAGCAGACTTTGTCCCATTGTTTAGCGCCAAGCCTGGACTAACCCTCTTAGCGACACACAATGTGGAGACAGGGACACAGACGCCCATGCGGCGGACAGCATATCGGGTGTTAGAGGTTGTCCAAAAGGACATTAGGAGGCAAGTGGAGGAGATGCTGAATTTAGGGGTAATCCAGAGATCCCACAGCACCTGGGCCTCACCTGTAGTCCTTGGGCCTAAGCCAGATGGATCTACTCATTTCTGTGTGGACTGTTATGGACTGAATGCAGTCACAAACTCAGACGCCAACCCGATGCCCCAGATGGACGAACTCCTGGACAAGTTGGGGGTGACCTACCTTACAACTATTGACCTGACCAAGGGGTATTGGCAGTTAGAGTTGACAGACAGAGCTAAGGAGAGGTCAGCCTTCATCACTCTGATAGGCTTATTTGAGTTTATAGTAATGGCTTTTGGAATGAAGAATGCCCCGGCCACTTTCCAAAGGTTGGTGAACCAGGTGTTAAATGGTGCTGAGGAGTACACCGTGAAGTACCTGGATGACATTGCCATCTTTAGTACCAGCTGGGAGGAACACCTCTCCCACCTTAGGGAAGTGCTGGGCAGGATACAGAGGGCCAGGCTCACTGTGAAAGCCGGGAAGTGCCAGGTGGCCATGGGAGAAGTGGCATACATCGGGCATGTGGTAGGCTGGGGACAGCTCCATCCTAACCAAATAAAGATAGAGGTGATCGAGGTGTGGCCCAGACCAGAAACACAGAAGCAGGTCAGGAGTTTTCTAGGCGTACTACAGAAAATTGTCTCCCATGAGAAATGCTGAAGAAGGGACATGTGAGGCCCCAAAAGCTTGTGTATAATTCCATCTTTGTACAAGACACTTATTGGTCCAATAAAAGGTATCAAATCTTCCATCATCTCCTGTTTTCCAAGGACCAGTGCCGCTAGAATCTCTTTTTACAATGTAATGGTTAAGAGATTTATGCTTCTTCCATATTGGGCCTTCATATTGCATACTACCAAGTTTATATGGTTAAGTATCAAAATAGCCTCTGGAAGTCAGTTGTGGCTATCTGACAGGCACAGTCGGATAGTCCTGCAGAGGCAGAACTGCTTACTGAGGTCTGCATATGATGCTTCAGATGCTGCTGCTGCTAGATCAGCTGCCTCTGCTTTATTCCTCAGAAGGTATTCCTGGTTCAGAGTGGCAGGATTTGTTTCAAGTGTGCAACAGTCCATGCTCAATGCCTTTTTGGGGCTCTAAGCTGTTCGGTCGGGATGTAGATAATGCATTAAAAGATATACAATCATCTAATATGACTGTAAGGTCTGTGAAATCCTTCACCCCCAACAATGTACACAGGGGTCTTGGTAGGGATGCTCTTCAGAAGCCTGCTGATGAAGGAGGCCATAGCTACTGCCTCCCTCATTAAATATTCTTTAATGCTCAAAGATTCGAGTTGACCTGGAGCTGCAAGCTACTGATAAGCTTCATTAATTCAGCAACCTCTCTGGGCACTGGGCTAATCTAGTGGCTCCATTTTCTCGAGGTTCCATCATGTGGGGCTCTATATGGCTCCTCACATTGCCCCTTCTTCTGGTGGTATCAGCTGGCCAGCATTGGACACCTGAACTACCACCATGCATGGTCTACAACCGCACCTTGTGCTGCATAGCACATGGCAACGTATCCTTTAATTGCCTCTGTGATTTCAAGCATCAGTACCTTGAACCCTGCTCTTGGCCTACACATTCC
Source organism: Neoceratodus forsteri (assembly GCA_016271365.2). Lineage (NCBI taxonomy): Eukaryota > Metazoa > Chordata > Ceratodontiformes > Ceratodontidae > Neoceratodus > Neoceratodus forsteri. The sequence continues at coordinate 233,817,619 of CM057458.1, forward strand.
AGCAGTACTCATAACACGCCCCCACCACAAGGCCCGCCTCCCACCATGCAGACTTCTATCCCCTCCTCACCTTTTGTGGTTGGGGTATTAGTTCTCGCTACAACAGGTCACCTCTCCTATGGTGGCTACATTCCAGTCCCTAATAACAACAGATCTACTAGATGGGAAAAAGGCAGGAATTATAAGCTTACAATTGGAGCACTTAGAAAAATCCTACTTATCCTCCTGCTATGTTCAGGTAACGTAGAACTTAACCCTGGCCCTCCAGAAGCTATTGCATCGCCAGTAGAACTAGCAAATCTAAAAGGAATAAGCTTCCTGCATATTAACGTATGTAGCCTCCTAAAAAAGATCACCTTAATCCAAGCCTGGGTAAATCATACCTCTCCTGATGTACTTGTGATTTCTGAAACTTGGCTTAGACCCGGCACCACTGATAGAGAAGTAAACATCCCCAACTATGCCTTGTTCAGAGCTGATAGGCATACTAGAGGAGGAGGGGTAGCCTTCTATGTTAAAGACAAATTTTCTGCCTTCTGCTTATCCTTGGCATCTGTCGCCAACTAATTTGAACGTCTAATTCTCAAAGTGGAAATTACACAGACTACTGCACTCTGCATAATAGGATGCTACAGACCACCATCTGCTGGCCTACAGCTTGTGTCATATCTAAGTGACAAGTTGGGACAGGGGCTGCCAGAAACTATTATCCTAGGAGACCTCAACTTTGAGTGGTTCTCTAACGCAGCAGCCCCACTTGCATCCTTCTGTGACGCACATGGGTTGACGCAACTTATTACTGAACCAACGCACCCAAACGTGAAGAACCCCAGTAAAAGCACCCTTTTGGATGTGCTAATGGCGAGCAAACCTCATCTTTTCTCCCACGCTGATGTCTTCTTCTCAGACGCCAGTGACCATTGTTTTATTGCAGGAGTAAGATCAACCAACAACTCATCACCCATTACCAAGTTTTCTATGAAGAGATCCAGGCGCAACTTCAATGAACCTGCCTATCTAAATGAGCTTAAGTACTCCTCTCAGTGGCAGGATTTCTACCTGGCCAAAACGGTTATGTCAGCTTACAATATCTTCCATGACATTCTATTGAAGGCCCTTAACAAGTATGCTTCCTTGATTAAAGTTCGAACTAGGCCCAAAACCTGTAAATGGTTCCCCCTCTAATCAAGTCCTTGCTCCTAGAAAGAGATAAGCTCTGGAAAAAGGCGCGCAGACTGAACACTGCTAAGGACTGGAATCAGTTCAGGATACTACGAAATTTATGCACTAAAACAATCAGAGAATCGAAGGCTACTTTCTTCAAATCCGAACTCGACTCTGTCACAGGGAGCCCAATCAAGCTCTGGAACACTATTATCGATCTGCTAGGCCACTCCCCAGGAAATTTTGCTACTGCAGGCATGGCATTTGATAACTCCCCTGCAAACATACTTTGCTACCAGACTGCCAACCACCTTCCTGAAACACCGATAGCTTCTTTGCCTTTCATGCTTCAACCTGCCTCACTGAAAGAGGTAGAGGACCTCTTGCTACAGTTGGACATTAGAAAAAGTGCTGGGGCTGACACCCTAGACCCATACTTCCTAAAAATTGCCTACTATATCCTAGCAATATCCGTCACCCACCTTTTTAACTTATCCCTGTCCCAGGGTACCTTGCCACCTGTATGGAAGACAGCACATGTCATACCACTATTAAAATCAGGCGACCCCTGTAATCCCAATAACTACAGGCCAATTTCTCTCCTTCCGATCCTGTCCAAGCTCCCGGAGAAAATTGTAAATGCACAGCTGAGGACTTACCTTGAATCTATTGAACTGCTAAAGCCTATGCAGTCCGGATTTGGAGCTAAACATAGCACTATCACAGCCCTCGCCAAAGTAACCAATGACTGGCAGCATAATCTTGAGAACAAAAACTTTATTTGTGCTGTTTTCCTTGATCTAAGCAAGGCTTTCGACACCGTCAACCATAGTCTGCTCCTCTCCTCCCTACAAACCATAGGTGTGGACCCCTCCTCTCTGTGTTGGTTCACTGACTATCTTACAGGGCACCTTTAACAAGTTAAAGCTGAAGGAGACCTGTCTCCCTTAAAAACCCTTCAAAGAGGGGTACCCCAATGATCTATACTGGGGCCCTTACTATTTGCAATCTACATTAATAACATCGACCACTGTATGAAAGAAGCCAGCATCCATCTGTTTGCAGATGATACAGTTCTCTATGTGAGTTGCCCAACACCCGACGCTGCCTGCAATGATCTACAGTCTGAATTCAACCTTTTGCAAAGCCAACTTCTCCAAAAAAAGCTACTCCTCAATGCCAAAAAAACGAAAGCGATGGTCCTCTCTCCATTCATCCGTACAGCTAACCCTGTGTCCAGTGGGACAGTTCCCCAAATTACCACAGTTCTAGGTGAAAAACTAGAATTTGTTACAAAATTCAAGTATCTGGGAGTCTGGATAGACCACAGACTCTCCTTCATTGAACATATCGAGGACTTGCTAAAACGACTTCGGCAAAGGCTTGGCTTGTTTTTTAGAATCAACCAGTTCCTCACCAGAGATGCCAAGCAACAACTGGTCCAATCCATTTTCCCATCACTGGTTGATTACGCTGATTTCCTGTACAGCCAATGCCCCAACTCTTACATGGCAAAGCTGGACATGCTCTACCATCGAGCACTGAGGTTTATAGCAGTACTTCCCTTCGCCACACATCACTGTAACCTATATGCGACAGTGGGGTGGACATCACTAAAGTTCAGGCACCACAGAAATGCCACTCTCTGGACCTATAGAGCTATCTCTAATAAGCTGCCTTACTATATCTCCTGCTGTCTTCCCCTGAGTGTAATCAGGAAATATGTGCTAAGAAGTTACTCAGTTATAACACTTAAAGTACCCAAAGCAAAATCCCGATTTGGCAGGGCAGCTATAAGCTTCGTGCTGCCTACCTTATGGAATGATCTGCAAAAAACTCTCAAATGAAGCACTCTAATCGGTTTAAATGCCTTCAAGACACTATATTTCCGTACAAACAGAGAAGCGTGTAACTGCTTCATCCACTCAGATCCAGTATCAGTGCCTGCACTGGTATACAGCCCCGCCTAGACCCAACTTTAAGTACTGCCCCCCCAGCCCGCTCCTCCCTAGCCTAAATGTCCTATCTTCCATATCATCTTGACTTATTAACTCTATGCCCTACCTTCTCCTAATTTTTCCTACATCAGATAGGAGCTCATTACCCCTGGGTTGTGACAACCTCCCTGCCCCGTATTTCATATCATACAAACCCAGGGCCCACACACTTCATTTCCTCCATCCTCCATCTCTATATCCCATTTTCCCAGCTCTGCTCTGTGCACCGTGCCCTCCTAGCCTTTCTCCCCCTACCTCCCTCTCTTCCCCCCTACCTCCGCCTCTACCTTGTGTAATTTTTTTTTCCAACAACCTTATATAACCTGCCTTATAACTGTCTGTAGACACTTCTGTGTATGTGGATATCCTGCAATCTGTACAATGTCTGTATAATTCTATGTACATATGAATTTCTTTTTTACTTTTCTGTAAAATGTATTATCTCAGGGTTTCTCAAATGGTGAGGCCAGCCTCCAAGGGGAGGCCCCAACCTGTTCAAGGGGAGGCTCAAGCAAACTTTAAAATGTACTATATTTAAATGTCAAGTTTTGGATGCTTTGTGTGAAAGAATGCAGCAAACTGAAAGTGAATAATGGCATATGAATTTATGTACAAAATGGTTACCAGGAAAACACACTCAACAAGCACTTGTTTCCTGGTATGACATGGGGGAAAGCTGAATGGAGGAAATATAATTCTTGGCAACTATGCAAAACAAAATGCAAAATAATACAAATGAATAGGATCAAGACAACAATTAACCTATTATACTGGCTTCAGAAAAGCACAAATACAAAGGCTAAGCAGAGAGATACTAGGAGCAAGGCCAAGAGGGAGCAAAATGGTCCCTGAGAAGATGTTTAAGAGCAGGGTAAAACTGACAAAGAAAACAGTCTGACTCATGTAGGTATTGCAACAAGGGGTAAATGAGGCCAAAACTCAGAAGTGTGGAGCGAGTTGGCTGACCTGGGGAGGGGGGTTATAGAGAGGGAGAATAATAGCGTCAATAAAATGAGAATAAACTCAACTATTCAAATGCACTTCATTGTATTCTTCCTGTAATGTGCAAAGTATGATAGTTGTTCTAACTATGGGGAGGCCCAAAATTATTTCTATATTAGGAAGAGGCTCAAGATCTTTTCCAAGGCTTGAGGGAGGCTCACTATGACAAAGTGTGAGAACTCCTTATCTGCATTGCCTTGTAAATACCTGTGTTGACCTGTATAAACAATTGTTCATGTTCCACCCAGGTCCATCTTGCAAATGAGCTTTTGCTCAACGATGACCATCTGGTTAAACAAAGACTTGATTGATTGATTGATTGATTGATTGATAGCCCTTACTGTGGCAGAGGAGGTGGACTCTTGCTGGACCTGATGACTAGGGTGGCCACTCCAATACACCCCGAGGTTCCAGTTCAGGTGATCTCACCACCTTCAGCACCTTCTGACTTCCTCCCCCTTCATGGCTGCTGACAGGGGTACATGTTGGGGGAAAGGATTTCCTGTCATCTGCCAAAATAGAAGGAGATAACTTCAGACAAATGGGTCCTAAAGCAGTGGAAAGTGGGCATGCTCTGGAACTCCTCTCTAAACCTTCAGTGCATTCTCCACCCTACTCTCATTACCCTCCAAGAGACCAGTTTTTTTTTTTTTTCTGTATTCTATTTTTCCTCCCTGGCTGAGGCAGGCTTGGGCTCCCTTCTGCCCTGTCCCACTGGCCCTCACTGGCCCCCACTGTCTACCACCTCCCCAGGCTTACCTGACCAGACCAGTTCCCCCATGTGGCAGGGTCAGGAGGGGAAGGGCAGCCCTCCCTCTCAAAGTCATAATCCAGTAGGCTGGCAGGTGCTTTCCTCATGGTGAAGCAGGTAGGGGTGCAATGCGTAGAGTCTCATTGATGCCTGCCTCACCAAGTTTTCCTCCCTTTTGTTCCCTTTCTCTAGCCATGGCAAGCTCGGGTTGTACATGTCCTTGGAGACACACATGCGTCCTGGAACTTTGGTTCTCTTCCCAACTCACATCTGCCACCCGTGCGTCATCACTACCACCAGGCTTCCACCTGGTGGCAGTCAACAGCTGAGATGGCACACCACCTCGAACCAAGAGAGGAGAGCAGCCAGGCAGGCGCCTCAGTCCTCTCCCAGCCCTCCCCCCCACTCACTGACACAAGTTTATTCCTGAACTTGGTCGTAGAGGTAGGAGAGCTAAGGTGCACAGCACCTCAGCCCTCTATGCCACTGGGCTGGCTGTCACCTGTCTGTGTTGAGGGAAAAGTTCAGTACCTACTTCAGGAAAAGCCGAGATCCTGTTCCTTCCATAGAAAGGAACAGGGTTTACTCAGGTAGATTCCTTTGTTCTCAAAGGCTACAGGAGACTTTGCTTCCTGTGGTGGACTTAGAGCCCTAAACAGATCTGCCTAGTACAAAAAGTTTAGAATGGTGTTTCTTCAGGCTGTCATTCCCCTTCTGGTAAAGAAGACTGGCTTTCTGCCCGGGACATAAAGAATGCTTACGTTCATATGAAAATTAGACCATGCCACAGGCAGTACCTCAGATTCACACTGGGGGGGGGCTGCAATTAATAGTTCCAAGTATTGCCCACTGGCTTATCCTTAGCACCACGGGTGTTTACCAAATGCTTCGCAGTTCTAGCAGCAGCTCTCCAGAAGGAAGAGCTTTATGTCTTCCCCTATTTGGATGACTGGCTTCTGCAGAGCCTGTCCAGGGAGGTGGTTCAGTACATGCTAACTTGAACTCTGCAGTTATTCAAGAACCCAGGTATCATGGTCAATGTACTGAAATCCATTCTCACTTTGTGCCTATGTCTCCAATATGTAGGAGCAGTCCTGATCACGGCAGAGGGCAGTGCATTCCTGCCCCAGGACAGAGATGAGATCCTGATTGCTCAGGCACGGCTAGTGCACAGGAATCACTGTGTGTCCACCAGGACTATGCTCTGCCTCCTGGGCCTTATGGCAGCTGCCATTGTAACTGTCCCACTGGCACACCTTCATGTAAGAACACTGCAATGGATTATTTTGGTCCAGTGGAACCAACTGACAGATGAGTTGGAACACATGATCCTTGTCATCATGTCCCCTCTCCAAAAGTCTCTACTTTGGAGGATGGAACATTTGCATTTGCTGCAGTGTATCCCATTCCTTTCACCCCCCCACCCCCGGAGCAGATCCTCACAATGGATGCCTCCAGGACAGGATGCTGTGCCACCTGGGCCTGCACCAGACCCAGGGGTTGAGGATGGTCCAAGATTTGGATCTCCACATCAATGTTATAGAGATGAGGGCTGTTCTTCCTAGGCTTCAGGCCTGCAAAGAGCACCTCTCTCCAGGTCCTCTGCTGATTGGTACAGACTCATCAGTTTGATGCACTATATCAACAAGTAAGGGGGCACTCAGTTGTGCCCTCTGTGCAGGGAAATAATGAGAGTATGGTAGTGGTCTCTCTCGGCCTACAACTGACAGCCATTTTTCTCCCAGGAGTCCAAAACATCTTAGCAGACAGGCTAAGTCGGTCCCAGTCTCAGGTACATGTGTGGGAACTACTGACCTCTGTGATAAAGTACCTCTTCACAAGATAGGGTCATCCAGTGATGGACCTTTTTGCATCTCCACACAACACAAAACTGCTGCATTTCTGCTCACTTGCTCCAGGGCCTAGAGTTTTTTGGTGAGATGTGTTGTCTCTCTCTTGGAGGGAGAAGTTCCTTTACGCATTTCCTCCGATTCCTGTCATTCAGAGGGTCTTAAAGTTATAGGCAGAAGAGGCCCCCTTGATACTGATTGCCCCCCCCCGGCCTCATCAACTATGGCTTTTTCTCATGTAGCATCTGGTGGTGGAACCCCAGGTTTAGTTGCCCCTGTGTTAGGGGAGGGGGTCCCTAGTCCACTCGGACCTGAGTTCCTTCCTCCTGCATGCTTGTCTCTTGAGGACATAGCTCTTGCACATTTTGGGATTCTCCCAAGTGACTAACATTTTGCTGGCAGATAGTAAGCCTTCCACTAGACATACGTATTTGCTGAAATGGAAGCATTTTGCTATTTGGTGTGCTTCCTGCTCAGAGGATCCTTTTACGTGTCCTGTTAATACTGTACTTGCCTATCAACAGTCTCTATCAGACTCCAGTCTGCAGTACTCTTCTATTATGGTGCTTTAAACTGCCATTTTGGCTTTCCATGCCCCTACTAACGGTCATACGGAGGCACAAATGAAAGTGTCCCATACCTTCTTGAACATGCTTCTCCCAATTCGTAAACCGATTCTGCTATGAGAGTTTACGTTTATACATGAGAAGTTGAGTTCGGCTCATTCTGAGCCCACTGCAACTTTTTTTTTTCTGGTTGCTGTTACCTCAGCCAGAAGGATTTCTGAACTTTAGGCTCTCATGAATGGGCACCCACACCTGATCTTTCACAAGGCTAGGGAGGCATTACGTGCAAATTCTTGTTTTTTACCTGAGGTTGTTTCTGACTTCACATTAAATTAGACCATCAACCTACCAGTGTATTATCCCAGGCATGCTAACAAGGGTGATGAATTACTTCATACCCTTGATGTACACAGAACATTGTGTTTCTTTCTGGAACACACAAAGGACTGTTGGAAGCCCTCTCAGCTGTTTATGTGATTCACCCCTGTGAGAGAGGGCATCCCAGTGAATAAGCAGTGCCTGTCCAAATGGCTAGCTAACTGCAGTACATATTGTTATAGGAAGTACAGTAAGGAACTTACTGGTGATGTTCATGGCCACTTGTGGGTATGGCCACCTCTGTTGACTGGTTCCAGGGTGTGTCTGCTGCTGACATTTGTGCTGTTGCCACATGGAGCAATGGCCACACTTTTACTAAACATTACAGCCTGGACATCATCTCATGCAGACGTGCTGGCTTTGGTCTTGCTGTTCTCCACAGCCTTCTGTCTTGATTGCATATCTGACTTACTAGCCTCCCTGGGGACTTGGTACCACTTGGAAATCATTCCAAAGGTGTGGCCCAATGGAGGAGATATCCTCAAAGAAGATAGAGCAGTTACTTACCAGTAACACTAGGTCTTCGAGATAATCTCCTCCATTGGGCCACATGCATACACACCCTCCTTCCCCCTTTTGTGAGAGGCTAGCTGGCTGGTTATCCGACTGCCTTTGCAGAAGAAGGTATGATAATTTGTGATTTATGCTTTCTGTCATCAGTCCCAGCTTCTCCTTGTGTGTCTGGTGACTCTGGTCTTGGTGTTGCCTTCTGGTTCTTCTCAGTAAGTGGCCCTCTGAGCTTATCTCCAGTGGGGAAAGACGGAGTGAGGGGACCACCCCATTTTATTTATTTATTTAGCTTTTGTTGACCAGGTAGGTACACTAGACAAGTTATATGCCTATTTTCAGGTACGACCCGGGAGAGTACAATGAAAATTACAGGTTCAAACAGAACATAACACAAGTAGGGCAGTATACAGAGCCAAAAAGGACCAGGTGAACATAGATAATCTATGGTAAGCAGTATTAGGATGTGTGTGTGTATATATATATATATATATATATATATATACATACAAATAAATAGACATAGACATACCATGGCAAAAGCAGTAACAATGTACAATTTACAAAGTAAGAATGACACTTAATCGGAGCCACATTATAGGTAACTCCTAAACAAGGAAACAAGCACATCATTTGAATCACAGAGTAAAGGACAGCAGGCAATATTGGCAGAGTCTACAAGAGGGGATCCCAATGGTTAGGTGATTAAGGTGCTAACGTTGCACGTCATCATGGGTGGCCCTAAGCTAGGCAAATGTTTCCATAAGGTACTTAAGCCGATGGCTTACAGTTCCAAAGGTATAGCCCAATGGAAATTTTCTCGATCTACTATTACTGTTGGAGCCAGGCAAAATATATATATATATATATATACTGTATATATATATATCTGTGATGGAGAATTATTACTGAAAATACAGGGGACTGACACCAGTTTACCTGTTTTGAGTACACCATAATATGAAACAGAACTAAGGAGCAGATTGACATCAGTACAGTTATATTTACCCAACGGTAGACAAGACATGGTGAAATTTCTTTATGTTTATGAAACTTCATCCTGAGTTTAGTCACAACACAGTTCCATGAAGCATCTACTGTTGAACGCATGTCTATTGTCCAATTTTTTTTTTTTATTTCTTAAATCCAAATGTACTTGCAAATGTACCTCCGAAGGATACTAGTACTATAAATACCAAAATAATAACCACAATTCGGTCACACTTGCATTTTCTGAGATTATGTGCAGTGTCACAGATGGCCGCTAGAGGTCAACAGAATCATAGTTTGAATTACAGGATCTTTGCTGCATGCTAAGGCGGTGTATAAACCTTCTCTATCCAGTTTGTGCAAGTCTTTGAAACTAGAAACTCTATATATTGTGTAACTATATTCTTTATCTGTTTTGCTGTTACCCATATGACTGCTCAGCCACTTGAGTCCTAGTACTGTATTAACAGCTGCACTACGTATTCTTTCTATGAAACCTTCTCCCCTTAAAAGTTCCCACTCATACTCTGTGCATCCACTCCCCCACACCCTCTTTCAGCCTCCACCACATTCAGTAATCCCATCTTGTTCTATCTCCCCTAACTCTTATAGCTTTTCCCTTACCCCACACTTTCCAGTATGCCGCTCCTCTTTCCCTCTTACTTTGGACTCTCACATTCTCTCATCCATCCCTCCACCTATTATTTATCCCTATCTTATGTCTGTGGATGACACCAAGATCTGCAACAGGGTGGAAACTCCAGGTGGTTGGGGGGTGGGGGGATGGATGAGCAGAGACCTGAGAAAACGCAAGGATTTGTCAAGTGTATGGCTGCTGGGTTTCCAGTGCAAAAAAGTGCAAAATAATGCACTTAGGGCACAGAAACCCAAGGGTGGAGTACAAAATGGGTGGTGTGGTATTGACAATAAACCAAGCAGGAAAGACACCTAGGGGTTGATCATACTAGATGGCCTAAAGGTGGCCAGGCAGTATGACAAGGCAGTTGGGAGGGCTTAATGGGATGCTGGGATGCATAGGGAGGGTTATCACCAGCAGAAGGAGGGAAGTCCATGTGTAGATCACTGGTAAGACCCCACCTTGAGTAGTGTATCCAGTTCTGGAGTCCACATCTCTGAAAGGATATAGACAGAGTGGAGGCAGTCCAGAGGAGGGCAACTAAAATGGTGCAGGGTCTGCATCAAAAGCCCTATGAGGACAGACTAAAGGACCTCAATATGTACACCCTGGAACAAAGGAGGGAGGGGGGAATATGACAGAGACCTTTAAATGCTTCACGGGGGGGGAAATTAGGTACACGAGGGAAGTAATTTTCAGAAGAAAAAGTGCTCAAGAACAAGGGGACATGCTATGAAGCTGGAGGGGGTAGATTTAGGAGAGATGTGAGAAAGTACTTCTGCACAGAAAGAGCGATGGATCCTCGGAATAGCCTTCCAGCGGACGTAGTGGGGGAGAAGACAGTGGGCATAAGGGTATGCTAGTGGAAAAGAAGGAGGGGAGAAAGAACTGGAGAGCAATTATGATTTGTGGGGATAGTATAGGTGGGGAAAAATTAGCCAACTGGGTGGGACACGCAGTCCTTATTTGCTGTCAGATGTTATGTTTCTGCATTTCCTGTCACTCTTTACCCATGACCTGGACACTCTGAAGCTGTTTTCTTCCAACCCTGTGGATCCATCTTGAAGATCTGATGATGATGACTTCTCCCTATGCTGTCTTTATCACACACCCTTCTTCTTAATGGAAGTAGAAAAGGTTTCTCCTCCCTATCTTGCTAGCGAGTGATGTGGAGCTCAGTGCTGGCCCCCTCTCTGACTTCCCCTCTCTCTACAGAGCTGAAGTGTATTCACTTTAATGCCTGCACTTGGCTACCCAAAATTGACCATCCTTGACTGTGGGTCATAGATCTTATCTCTGATGTGCTGGTCATATCTAATTTTGTCTCCACAATGAATCAGCAATGAAGATCTCTCCCTTTCTGGTCACTGTCTCCTTACAGGACTGAGGTCACAGAGGTGCTGGCTATGTGGACTTGCACATCACCCTCAGACATCACTTTGAAGTTGTACAGTGCTTTGCAATCCGCTCCTGCCATGAGCTCCTGGTAGGCAACCTCTCCATCCCCTTCTCCCTCCTTTTCTTCATTGCAGGCATCTACTGCTACTCGGGGTCCAAATAGATACCCTACTTGATGTTCTCTCTTCTTTCTCCACTCTCGCCTCTTCTGGGGAATTCCTACTGCTGGGCGACTTCAGTTCCCACTGGTCCTGCCCATCTCCTAAAAAATAGATTGTACAGAATATTCAGGCCCTCCAAGACACCCATTTACTCTCAGATCCAAACCGATCTTACTTCTCCTCCCTCAACCCCTTATTGACTGGTTTCTCTTCTCCCAGTGCTACCACACTGCATGTTCAGGATCTATCATCACAAAGTGGCAGCTGTTTCAAATGTTCTTACAGAAATGAAATTATGAAGCCATCATTCAAAAGGAGCATTCTGATTGGCTGACAGTATTTTTGTGGGTTATGCTGACAGCTGGAAACATTCATGTAGCATAGAACTGTAAGAATTTTAACTACAAAAAGATTCACTTAATAAAAATGAAAACATTGGCCAGCCTGGTGGCACTGGGGGATAAGGATCTTCAACTTACACAATTACTGTCAGACCAAAATCAGTCTAGCCTCTCTTCCCTTAATCCATTATTGACTAGGTTCTCTCCTCCCAACCCTACCACACTGTGGAAGCTGGTATCTTCCCTGACATGCTCAGTGATCACTGAGTTTTTTTTTTTTGCATGTGCAAGATCTGCCATCGCAAAGTTGCAGCTGTTTGAAATGTTCTTACAGAAATCAAATTATAAATGCATCATTAGAAAAGTCGCATTCTCATTGGCTGACAGCATTCTTAAGGGTTATACTGACAGATGGAACCTTTCATGTACCATAGAACAATCAGACTTATTTTAACTACAAAAACATTCACTTTTTAAAAAAAATGAAAAATTTTAATAATAACATAAGGCACTACAGGGATTCGTTTACCTTCGTTAATCCAACCTTAGAATCATAAGACAGGCTGTCAGCTGTGCCTTGTGCCTCAAGACCCCCTAGGGTTAGAATAATTGACTGTGACATAACACCTGGTCATGTCCTAATTTATTTATTTATTTTATTTCTTGCAAGAGTTTTACCAGGAAAGGCCTACTGAGCTGTGCACATGGTTACCAACGACATCCTGGGAGAAGGAGGTACAATTTACAGGAAGCAAACAGAAATAATAGCACAGAGATTTATATACAGGTAAAAAATTTGCAGTTTAAACAGGCAACGGCATGGAGTCCTCATGGGTAATTGGGTAACATATAACCTCAGCTGTGAAATAACTGCATCAAGATAAGTAGCAGTGTAATTGATACAGACAGTGGTGGTGGTGGTGCAAATCAGTAAGCTGGACAGACATAATGACCCAGCCATGTGATTTACATACAGTGAGTAGCAGCACACATTTGAAAAAGGCGGTGGGCGGGGCAAATACAGAAGAAAAGGAGGTGAAGGTGTGAGTCTAGGCAGATCATTTCATTACAGGAGAACGCATGAGTAGTGTGGTTTTGAAGTAGGCACTTTAAGGAGGATGGGTAGGAAATGGTAGGGACATGGGGAAGACAGAGAACCAGAATAGGGGAAGTCTATGGGAGAAAGCAAAATGACCAGCAGAAGTTTTGGCTTGTGGAATGGAGAAAAAGCAAGAATTAGTGGAGCACAGGTCATAGGATGGATGAGGGCAGGAGACAGGAGAGATAGCGGGGGAGGGAACCAAACCAAAACCTGGCTACGAGGGAGGGACAGTGAGAGAGGTGGCAGCCTTCAAGGGATGGACAAGGAGAGGGTAAAGTACAGGAAGTAGTGATGGGGGCAGGGAGGACAGTCTAGCAACAAGCCTGGGCATGGTTCCTGGGGTGGTAGCCTGGCTAACAAATTGACTGGACAACAGGACGCAGAGGGTAATAGTAAACGGAGTACACTCTGAAGAAAGGGTGGTTACTAGTGAGGTACTACAGGGTTCAGTACTGGGACCAGTACTCTTCAATGTCTTTCTAGGAGACATTGCGGAGGGGCTGGAAGGAAAAGTATGTTTCTTTGCAGATGACACAAAGATCTGCAACAGGGTTGATACACAAGGTGGGGTGGAAAGGATGAGAAGGGACTTGGCAAGGTTGGAAGAATGGTCAAAAGTATGGCAGCTTAGATTCGCTACAAAGAAGTAATGCACCTGGAAAACAAAAACCCAGGAGAAGAGTACAATGGGGCGGTACTAACAACAAAAATGGAAAGGGACCTGGGGGTAGTCATATCAGATGACCTTAAGGTAGGCAAGCAATGTCAGAAGGCAGTAAGGAGGGCTGGGGGGATACTGGGATGCATAGGGAGAGGCATCACCGGCAGAAAACAGGAAGTTGTTATCCCTCTGTACAGACAGTTGGTGAAACCCCATCTGGAGTACTGTGTGCAGTTCTGGAGACCCCATCTCTGCAAGGACATAGACAGGATGGAGGCAGTCCAGAGGAGGGCAACTAAAATGGTGCAGGATCTGCAGCAGAGGCCATACAAAGAGAGAATAAAAGAGCTTAATATGTATACCCTTGAGGAAAGGAGGGAGAGAGGGGACATGATAGAAACTTTTAAGTACCTCAAGGGAATCAACAAAGTCCAAGAGGGTAGCATCTTTCAGAAAAAGAGATGTGCAAGAACAAGGGGGCACAATTTGAAGACAGAAGGTGGATGGCTCAGGGGCAACGTGAGGAAATATTTTTTCTCAGAGAGGGTGGTGGACGCATGGAACCGCCTTCCTAAGGAGGTTGTGGAGTCAAAAACAGTGGGGGAATTCAAGAATGCATGGAACAGATATAAGGCAATTCTAGGTGGGGGGGGTAGGAGGAAGTAGGCGGTTGGTTAACTAGAATCTGCAGCTTATCCATTGGGTAGGGAAATGGGCAGACTAGGTGGGCCAAGCAGTTCTTATCTGCTGTCAAAGTCTATGTTTCTCTGTAAACAACAGAAGGAATGTGAGTTTGTTGGCAGAAAAAGACCGGTAGACCCATCCAGTCTGCCCTATTCTTAATTTTTACTTACTTGCTAGGAGAGAGAGAAATACAGAGAACAGTTGTTTAAAATACCACCAGGAACTCAAACTAATTCAGTATATTAGATGTGTATCCCCCCTCCCACGGGACAAGGTTAATAACAGGCAGACTTGCCTTGTCCTTCTTCCCTGATCAACAAAAACTAAATACCAAAACAACCACCACAGCCGAGTGACACTTTCTTTTCCTGAGATTACTTTCAGTTCCATAAATGGCCACTAGGAGCCGACAGAGTCATAGTTGTATATTATAGTTTGTTTTCAAGTATGCTAAGGCAAAGTGTTTAAATCCTATCCAGTCTGCAGAAACCTGTGGAACTAGGTCTATACAATATTCTTTGCCTGTCCTGCTGTTACCCATAAGTTTTGCTGTACCACTTGACTTCTAGAACTGTTTTTTTTTCGTTTGTTTTAATAATCAATTAGTTTATTGAAGTTTTAGGTTAATGGGTTAGTGAGCTGAGCAAACTTATCCTCTATGTGGACGATACTGTTGTCTACTGCAGTGACCCACTACCTAGTGTCATCACTGCCAAGCTGCAAGCCAGCCTCTCAGCACTTGAAGCGTGGTTCTCCTCCAACTCCTTAGTACTGAACGAGGAGAAGACCAAAGCGGTCCTGCTTGGAACTAGACGTCTGGGTACTAATAGATGTGACCTGCTCCAAGTCCGAACAGCCCAGGGGAAGAAGGTTGAGGTCCTCGATAGGATCAAATACCTGGGGATCCTCCTTGACCAGGAGCTGTCCTATAAGCCTCACATTGACTCTCTGACTAAGACCATCCACCAGAGGACCAGACTTCTCTACCGCCTGGGACGCTCTCTTTCTAGTGAGGCTCGGCGAGCTATCGCCAGTAGTACCCTGCTCCCTATCCTCCTCTATGGGGGCCCCCCCTCCTTCAGTCCCTTAGAGAAGGGGAGCTACGTAAATTCACTATGCTCTACCATAGAGTGGCATGCTTTGCCACCAATGACGCCCCCAGGAGGCACCACTGTGAGGTCTTTGCAGACCTCCAGTGGCCCACCCTACAGAACAAATTAACATACTCCTCTATCTGTCTGACCTACAAATTCACCACCACTGGCCCTCCTCCCCACTTGTGTGGCCTGCTCAACCCAAGAATACACTGCCGTGTTATGAGATCCTGAGCTGGCCGTCCCCTGGACATTCCACAGGTCCCCACCGACCCAGGCAAGCGTTCCTTTAAAAATGCTGCTCTTCACTTATGGAACACTCTCCCTGCTAACCTGGTCAATAGGCCTTTTCTCCAAATCTTCAAGTCGGGCCTCAAAGTGTATCTCCTTGAACTCAGCCTTTGCGACTGTAGTTGTTAGTCCCCACTCTTTCACCCTTCCCATACAGGTCTCAACCACGACTACAGCGTCCCATGCTTATTTCAATGAATGTATCTACTATGACCCCTGCTACTTCAATGTATAGTGCCTAATGTACAAACAGTATTGTCAACTGTAATTATTGTCACTCTTGTATGTAATAATCCTAACAAATGTATATTGTCTATTGCATGAAAATGTATCTTATCTAATGTATGTAACCGTTGCCTCATGTAACTTATCCTGGGTCACCCCTGAAAAAAGGACCTCTGGTCTCAGTGGGTTTACCCGGTTACCAAAATTTAAATAAATAAATAAATAGGTAAAACATTGCATATTCAACACATTCTGCAACATACAGTAGAGAACACGTAACATCTCTGGCTGGGGATTGCAATGGATCCCCTTGGAAATACAGCTCTAATGAAATGAGCTGAGATAAACAGTACAACAACTAATTATACAGGGATTCAACAAAGATTAGATCACAACTTACACAGCAGATGCAACTGTGGGTGTGTGTTACTTTGATGTACTTGGTGTATGCATGTTGGTGTCCACATAAAGAGGCATTCTGTTCCTGGGCAGATTTTACATTAGTTTTGCCCTTGTAGATAGCTTGGTATAGAATATGCCTCAGGAATTTTGCAGCACTGCAAAGAGAGGTAGGGTCCCTTTCTGGAGCAGTATTTGCCCATGTCACCTGCAACTGCATAATACAGGCTCTCCGAGCCGGTGGCTTTAACCTTCTCTATGAACCATTCTGTTAGGTCTGGAGGTTGTTGCTCTCTCCATTACCTTAGGATTATGTGCTTAGCTGTTACTAGGGCCTCTAGGATCCCTTTGGTTTGTGCAAAAGATGAGTGTTGCTCAGTGTGGTATGGTGGTGATATCCTACCATCACCATCAGTGGCATAAGGACCAGAGGGGAGCCCAGTGTTGCCCTGCATGTATCCTGCACTCCTCGCTAATAGTGTTGCAGTCTCGGACATGCCCAAAGGTGGTGAGTGATTGTTTCTATACTACCTCTGCACCTCCAGCATGCATCCATGTCTATCAGACCCCACCTGTGCAGTTTCTGTGGGGTCCTATGCCAATGATGGAGCACTCCAAATTGTGTAAAATGATTGCAAGTGTCCCTGGAAGCTATGTGCAAGTTGCTGCAGTGCTTGTGCCACATCTGCTGTGTAAGGTCACAACCTAATTCCATGGATCATCTAAGCCTCAGCTTCTCTGTGAGGTCTGAAAGCAGGTGAATTAGGCCCCAATAAATGTAACTACCCCCAGGGCATGTCAGACTTTGCTGAGTATAGGAGATCCTCTATCTCATTCATCTGTCTCATGGTTAATGCCTCTGTCTTCTCATTTCTCCCCTCCTTTGCTAAAATCCAGGAATATCTACCTCATCTTGGCAAAGGTCTCCAACTTTCTCTCCTCCAATAACTCCCTTTCACTTGTACAATCTGGCTTTTGGAAACAACACTCAATTATCACCTCTCTGCTGTGTGCCACCGACTCCATCTTCACTGCTATGGATCAAAGTCAAATCACTGTTGCTATCTTCATTGATTTGGCCAAAGCTTTCGACTCTGTCTCTCACCCTCTTCTTCTTCACAAACATTTCATTCAGTCTTGTTAAACCTGCAGTTGACTGGTTTCATTCTTACCTTTTAAATCAACAACAATCAGTCCAAATAGGGGACTCACTCTCTACCTCTCTCCCTATCCTCTCCGGGGTTCCTCAAGGCTCTATCCATGGCCCCATCATCTTCTCTCTCTTCATAAATGACATTCCCTCTATCTGTCACTTCTCTAACATGCATATATATGCAGATGATACTGTCATCTATGCCTCCAGTCCATCCCACAACAACAATCTCCCCAATCTCCAAAACAATTTCAACAGAGTTCAGTCCTGGTTTCAATCAAATCAGCTAAAACTCTAATGCCAAAAAGACAGTTACCATGATTTCTGATTCTAGACAGAAGCTGTCTTCCCTCCCTGCACCCCCCCCCCCCAGCGATCACTCCAAATGGCTCACCCCTTGAGATGGTCCCTGCCTTCAAGTACCTGGGTGTCTGGTTGGACAATCACCTCAATTTTTCTACTCACATCGATGCCATCTGCACCAAACTCCAGCCCAAACTCGCAGTTCTCTACGGCCACAAAGCCTGCCTCCCTCCCTCTCCCAACTCGATGCGAACTAGTCCTCAAAACAGTTTTGCCAGTGCTGGACTAAGCTGATGCAGTCTATGGCACTGCCCCAGCTTTTTCCCTCTTCAAACTGGACACCCCATTCAATTCCTTCTGCCTCTTTGCCACTGTCTCCCCCCTCTTACCCACCACTGTTTCCTCTATGCTCCTCTCTCCCTTGTCCCACTCTCTCTCAGAACAATTCATTGCACCTCTCTCATTGCTAAATATTGGCTTGGTTCCCTCCCCTCTTATCTCTCATCCTGCTTTACACTAGCCAAATCCACAGCCTACTCTCTTTGCCACAGGGACTCACGTGTCCTTTCCATCCCCCGTCCTCACTCTACTGCCGGTCAGTCTGCCTTCCTCTACTCTGGAAGCTACCCCCTGACCTTTGCCTTGCCTCCCCTCTCTCGTCCCTCAAAAGACTCCTCCCTTCCCCTCTGTGCCCCCAATGATCCTAACCCCTCCCTCCCTCTCCATTTTTCCCTCTACCTTCTTAGTTTCACCCCCATGCCTCCTGCTGTTTTTTTTAGCCAGGAGAGAGACACTAAGCTGAAATATTGTTTACAGATGTGACCTGGGAGCACAAGGAGGTTAAGTGACTTGCTCAAGTTCACACAGTATACAAGTGGGGGCAGTGGGATTCAAACCCAGGTCTCCAGGTTTGCAGCTCAGAGCCTTAAACCACTGCGTTATACTGCCTCCTGTTTTCTAAGGTCTGTTGGCCTGAGCTGTATACCTCCCTGATCCCATGCTCAATTTCCCCACCTGCCCCAGGTACTCTCGAGGCAGTATAGTGCAATGGATTAAGGCTCTGAGCTGCAGATCTGGAGACCTGGGTTTGAAACCTCACACCGCCCTAGGTGTATAATGTGTAATCCTGAGCAAGTCACTTAACTTCCTTGTGCTCTCAGGTCGCATCTGGAAACAAGCTTTGGCTTAATGTGCTACTCCTGGTTAAACAATGTTCCTTTTCCCTCTTACTAGGGGCCAGATTGTGTCATATTATATAACTGCTTCCATGCCTTGTATTCTAGCCTTATATAGTATTATCTTACCTTTGTTAATACTGTGCCTAAACCAGCCTAAACCTGGTAGTATAGCACAATGGTCTAAGGCTCTGAGCTGCAAATCTGGAGACCTGAGTTTGATCCCACTTGCATACTGTGTGACCCTGAGTAAGTCACTTAACTTCCCTGTGCTCCAAGGTCGCACCTGTAAACAAGCTTTCAGCTTAGTGTGCTATCCCTGATTAAACAACTGGGAAAAAAACCAAAAATAACACCTTAACCTATTGTAAACTCCTATACTTTAATTGTATTGCTACCAATGTTTACTCTTGTGTATTTCCTCGTACTTGGGTTACACCTGGAAATGAACCTTGGCTCAGTGTGCCTTTCCTGGTCACCAGTTTTAAATAAATATCTGCCCCAGAGTCTGGGTAAGGGTTGGTTAAGAGAATGCCTGACCGTCAATAGGTTTAAAATTGCGCTAAAAATGTATTTATTTAATTTAGCCTTCCCTAACTATGTTTAATTTGTTTTTATTGTCCCTGTTTTTAACCAATATTTATATTTATATTTATCTATATAAGATTTTATGTACAGTGCCTTGGTTCTGAAAGGCGCTATAAAAATAAAATTTAATTTGATTGAAGGGCATGCCACAGCTGGAGATATTGCCAATGCTACTTTTTTGTAAGACCATAAAGATCCTGTATTTGGTCGATTGAGCACAGGTGACCTGTCCTTTTGTACAACAATTGGACGAGACACTGTATTCCCTTCGATGCCCAATTACCCCAGAATATGTGTCGTCCATCAATAGTGAGCGATTTATTCCTCCACAATGAGAAACTGGGGGAGTGTGCAGGTTGCCAGCTAAAAAGCCTCACCCATTTGTTCCATGCACATTTCGTGGCCAAGAGGGTTGGGTGGAGTTTTAGTGCTTTGGGTAGTTCCCCAAGCCATATACAGTAGCAGTAGCAGTATCTAGATTTGTCCCTAATAGCGCCTTCTTACAGCTTGCCCATTTGGGGGTATATGACTGACAACATGTGGAAGCCGTCTGCACCATTTGCTGCTGTATCTGGGCCAAATGTTTCTGTCCATAATCTGGAAGGAGTAGCCGCTGCCGCACCCCCCCACCGTGGACTGCTTGTGTAAGTTTGCATAAGCTCAGTCTTCTAGGGCCTGCACCCTAGAGGAAGGACAGACTCTTCCTATGTGCAGTTTTTAGCAAGTCTTGGGATATTCTCATGGGAAGTTGCTAAGTATGTACAAGATCCTTGTGGATGCAATCATCTTGTAGGTGCGTGGCCTTCTTCAGTACGGGAGGTGTAGCTTGCTCCACCATTTCCATTTCTGTGTAGAGAGGGACCAGGTTTAGCTTGCCCATGTCTTCTGGATTCCAGGTAAAATTGATCCCCAGATATGCAATCTGGTCTTGTGCTGGGTGCAGCCTCCATGGGAAGTCCGACAAGGTACTAGGTCTAGCGTCAAGGTCAAAATGTGCAATTTAGACACATTAACCTTATAGCCCAATAAATGGCCATAAAGTCCTTGGAGCTTGAGAGTCTCTGGAACTGATATGTCTAATTGGGTCAGCGTAAGCAGAATATCATCTGTGTATGCCAGTATCTTGTGCTTGCCCCCAAGTTGCACCCCACTTATGGTACTCTTGAGCTAGATAGCCTGTAGAAGGGGTTCCAAGGCAAGTAAAAACAGAGCAGGGAAAGCTAGCATCTATGCTGGAAGCCCTTCCCCAGAGGGAAGGCTGCCACCTCTGTAGCATTAGTAACGTTAGTAATCACTTTCACCTGTGTCATGATAAAGTGTCTGGACCCAGTGGATGAAGGTTTCCCCCATACCAAAGGTTTGCATGGTGTGGAGAAAAAAAATCTTGATCCACCCTACTGAATGCTTTATCCGCATCCAGCAAGACTAGGACAGTGGATGTTTGTGGGTGAACTGACTGCCATATGAGGTTCATCAGCCTCCTTGTGTTGCTGAACCTCTCCGCCTGGGAATGAAGCCCACCTGATTCCCATCAATTAGATCTACCGTGACATTTCAGAGACACAGAGCCATCATCTTTGTGAAGACCTTGCATTCTACACAGATGAGGGAGATGGCCTGTAGCTACCACAAACCATAGGACTTTTGCCTCATTTTGGGAGGAGTGAAATGGTGGCAGTTCTTATGGATGCAGACAGCTGTCCTATTCAGCATGCTTCATCTAGGGTTCAGTCAGAGGTTCCAGCAGCATTCCACTGAAGGACTGGAGGAATTTCAATGGGAGGCCATCTACCATGAGTGCTTTACCACTGGGCATTTACAGAAGGCCATGTCCAGTTCCTGCAAGGTGAAAGGGTGTTCCCTTATGTGGGCTGGCACCTTGGGCAGCCCTAGGGGGTCTGTGAAGCTGGTCATTCCCTGAGTCAAGGGTAACTTCTCCTGCATTTACAGGGTCTTGTAGAACTTCAAGAATGTGTTGTTGATATCCTGGGGGCTTGTTAAGGGGGCATCTGTGGGGTCCTTGATCCTCAGGATTCTAGAGCGCTCTTGTTGTTTCTTGAGTTGGTATGCAAGTAGCCTGCCAGGTTTCTCCCTGGATTCCCAGAAGGACTGCCGGACACTAAATCGGGTGTATTCTGCTTTGTGATGCAGGTGCAAGTTTATCTTATACTTGGTATCAGTGATATCCACCAGGCAACCAAAGAAGTGCTTTTTTCCCATCTCCATGTTGTTTGTTTAGGTCTTTGAGTCTGGCAAGTTCTCCTCCAGGTCTTTAGTTCATACGCTCTTGAGGTGGAACACGTAACTAATGCATCTTCCCCAGATGAACGCTTTCAGTGCTTCTCATCTTGTGGCTGTGGAGGTGTCACCTTTCTTGTTGGATTCTAGGATGCGTCAAAGTGCCATTGACTCACAGGCTGTGCTGGGAAACCTGTTGAAAGTCAAGCAAAGAAGTCTGAGATGTGATCTGAGATGACCGTTGGCCCTATTCTGGCATCTGAGAGGTCTACGACCCATTGTGTGGGTAGAAGCCAGAGGTTTATCCTGCAGTAGGATTGGTGATGGGGGAATAGTGGTAGTCTCACCCCAGTGGACTGACTAGGTGCCAGATGTCCACCATGCCCATGTCTGCTATCAGCATATCCAGTGCTTTGGCTGCTGCCCGGGAGCGGGGGGCGGGAGGTTATAGGTGCCTTGGACCTATTGAAGAATTCATCAGTTACTACATTTGCATCACCCTCTAGTACCAGCTGGCCCTTCTTGTTCCCAGCTAGAGTGTGGGCCTGGCGTAAGAAAAAGGTTGCATCACCCTGATTAGGACGATACAGTATATATCACATAGGGTGGTGTCTTGTCCCCAAAGTGAACCCTGGACTTTTGTATCCCCTTCCTTGTTAGACTATACCCTGTGACATTAAAAATGTGTTTTTATGAATTAGTATAGCCACCTCTCTGCTTTTAGCATTGTATGAGCTTCCATACACCTGTGAGTCCCATCCTGTATTTTCAGTCTCAGGGTTGGTAAGGCAGGTCTCTTTTAGAAAGGCTATCACAGCCCCTTCCTTCTTAAGGTGAATCAGGATTTGTATATTTCAATGGGAGAGTGAACATGCCCTTGATATTCCAGGAAATCAATTTGATTGGAGTGCCATTCATGTCCGTTTGACTTGGAAAACAGAGGGGTGCTATATATGTGGTGCACTTCACAGGGCTTCAAGGGTCGGCTCCAGTTTAGTCAGTCACTCCAGCTGCCTGGGGCAGTGAGTCTGTCTACATAAGACATATTTTGCGAATGCCAAGTTAAGGCATGTCTTGGGTGTATCCATACCAGTGCATGTGTTGGCCCAGCAGCTTTCCAGACCTTTGAGTAGCTTCGGGTTTCTTATAAAAACAGAAACTCTATAAACATTACCATTCAATAAGCAAGAGTCCATTGTACAGAACAAACAATCAGAATCACTAGCATGAAACAAACACTAATGACATTAGTAACTGGTTTCCAGCAGGGTACCTCAGGGATCAGTTCTAGGAGTCTGCTTGCTTAATATCTGTGTTACACCATGAATTGCAGTGAACGTGTGTGGCTGCCAAAGTTTACCAACAATACTAAGATTGGTTCAGTGGTCGAGAACACCACTGAAATTGAGAATCTATGGAGGGAATTGGCCAAACTTGATTCATGGGCACAGGAACACAAGTTAGATTTCAGTGTGGACAAATGTTCAGTTATGCACCTGGGGGAAACATAGCTATATAGCACTATATATCCTAAGAGGGAAGGTATTAAGAGTAACTACAGAAGAGAGAGATTTGTGGGTTACCCTGAGTAATGATTTGAGATTTAAGAAGCATTGTCAGTTGACTACAAAAAAGACATATGGTATTCTGGTCTGTATTAGAAGGCATATCGACAGCAGAGATAAAAGGGAGATTTTGCCACTGTATATGTCGCTGGTGAGGCCACACTTGGATTACTGTGCCCAGTTTTGATCACCCTACAACAAATTAGAGATCAAAACCTTGGAGAGGGTTCAGTGGAGGGCAACTAGGATGATTGCAGACATTAAATCTCTGGATTATAAAGAAAGACTGAATATACTTAAGACTCCATACTCTGGAATACCGTAGATTGAGGGGGGATCTATGCCTGGTTTATGAGGCTTTCCTTAATCATGATTTGTGGGACTGTCTAGGATTAGAGATGAGAAATATACAGCAAGACACAATATCCCATATACTTAAGACATTCTAAAAAAAAAGGGCTGTGTGGTTTTCCCAGAGAGTAGTACATTATGGTACATCCTGCCTCTCGATGTGGTAGGCAGCAAAGGTATGGTGGCGTTAAAGAATAAATTGGACAGATTTTGTGAGGTGACCAAAATAAGTGGATACAGCCTTTGAGAAAATGGTGAACAGCAAATGGGCAAATTACCTTCAATGCTCCTACAGGACCTATAAGACCTATCTGATGGGCTGCAAGACCATGCTTGCTGACGGTCAAACATGGGTGGTGCTGCACCACCTGGTGCCTCTGTGGGTACCAGCTAAGAAAAGACCTGTCCCTTCAAAAAGGGGGAATACTTGGTTAATGTAAGTGGAGCTACATATGTGCTACTAACCTTCATGAGTTCCCGGCCCTTGTTAGAGCTTGCAAGCATTCCCAGGATACCAGCTGAAGTTTGGGGGGAGGGTTACAGGTTGCTGTTGGGGGAAGGTGTGCTGGTGGCATTGCTTCGTGGTGCCTCTCCCTGAAAGGGGGAGATCTGTATGTGTAGGGCTGTATCTAGTAATCTATCCTGCATGCTGCGCTGGGCTGTCAGTATATCCCCAGCCCATCTGGGCTTCTAGTGGTCAGACAATTATAGTGGGGGGTTGCAGAAAGTAGGCAATTGGTTAACTAGAATCTGCAGCTTATCCAATAGGTAGGGAAATGGGCAGACTGGGTGGGCCAAGTGGTCCTTATCTGCCGTCAAAGTCTATGTTTCTATGCTTCTATGTAACCTGATCCTGTGGAGAGCTTTCATTTTGATAATGGGTGTCATGGCCACTTTGTCTATCATCCCCTCTGATGTGCATCTCTAGAGCTATCCCATGGATGTGACACTCTATGATGCCTGAAGCAGTTGTGTACATGAATCATGCCTGTATGATGGGTGCCTGTAGAGCCTTCAGCTATCTGGTTGTTCTGCTCATTACGTTTTCAGATTGATGCTTGGTGTGCAGCACAGCACGGGGGGAAGGTGGATACTGCACCTGTCATTTGTCCACATTTTCTGATTCTGTGCCTGTACCCCAGTCCAGCCATAGTCCATGCAGTCAGTGCTATGGAAAGGCCCAAAGAGTGCATGTCCCAGGAACCAGCCCTTACCACATCCATCCTTCGTTAGCTTTTGATTCCATGGCAACAGGTGCAATCACTAGGGCATTGCCTTGTTCCCACGCTGCCAAACCAACCATGCTCAAGTTATATACATCACCCTGGCCAGTGGTACAGGGGGATTTGCAGGGATGTGTCCCTGTCAGCCTGTCAGTCAGTGGTAGTAGCAATCACCATCATATGGTGAACATGGGCTGGAGAGGTGGGACACCAAAGGAGGTGACAGGAACCGTAGAGTACCCATTCCATGATTTTGTGTGTGTGTATGTGTGTGTGTGTGTGTGTGTGTTGGGGGGGTGTCCCTGCCTGATAACACTCTGGAGGTGCTTCCTGTGCCAGTGTGGGTGATGGCTGGGGGGGACTGGTAAGACTGCAGTCCGTGGCTGCTGAGATGTAGCAATAAAGGGCGAGAGGCTAGCAGATGTGGTTGAGCAGTGCAGGAGGAGCTGCTGAACTGCCATGGAGGGGGAGCTGCTGCTGAACCTAAAGGGAAAATGTGTTAGCACATCCTGGAATTATACCCAGACATACACTTTGGTGTTGAAGAGCTCAGCTGCTGGTGGCGGTGGTGGTGGTGGTGGTGGTGAGGGGACTGTTGCTAAGCCTACAAAAGAAGCATATAAATACATGCATAAGGTATAAGTAGCCATACACAGTAAATTTGGAAAATGAGCTGCAGGCAGGGAGGCAGATTCTGGACCTAAAAGGGAAGCATGTAAGCATTTATTTAGAGTAAACATAGACATACTCCGTGAAGGTTTTAGATGGCAAGAGAGCATTCATCGAGTCCTTTGTTATTTGTTATTAGCAGTTTGTGAATTTAGTGGCTGCCATAGGGGTTGGGTCTGCCACCCAAACCAAAAGCACCACCTCACTCACACCTTCTACCCCAAGGTTCATGGCCATCAGTTCTGCCCATGAGCAATCCTGAGATAAGTCGGTGGAGCCTTCAGTGGTTTGGTTCTGGAGTCATGGAGCAGTATACTGGTTGGAAGATCCTTATTCTTGCCCAGTCTTTTCTCGGTGCCAGTTCCACAGTTGAACTGGAGCTGCCTGCTGTGTGACTAGAATCTTTACTGTCCTTTCTGCCTGGGCCACTATCCTTTTTCCAGATGGATCTCTGTCTGTCCCTTCCCCTCCTGGTGGGCCTCTTCAATTTGGAGGTCTGCCACTCCATGGGGTCCAGTCTGAGGTGTCCTGCTGCTTCAGGGTATTGGCTGGAGGTCTGAGGTGTAAAGCAATGTTATTTCTGCCATTATCTGCCACCTGTTGTCCCTCTCAGCTTCTTTGCTGGCTCTGGCCAATGCCTATCAATGAACCCCATGGCCTCCTCTGGTGTGGCAAAGGAGTGTGAGACACTGTTCCTGTTGACAGCCAGCTTTGTGGGGTACTGTAATTTGTAGGCCACTCCTTGGTCTTATAACACTTTTTGATGTCTGCATAGTCTTTTATGTTTCTGCTCCAGTTTATTGGAGAAATCAGCAAATATGTAGATATGATGATGTTAGGGGGCCACGATCATGAGCCAGGGACAGAATTTTTTATTTACCGGTGAACCTGAGGAAACATGCCAAGACTGGTCTTGAGCAGTTGCCCTCTCTTGGCACTGACCCTAGTGAGCAATGCACACAGTCAGTTTCTCAGCCTGACTTTTCATGAGTGTTTCAACAGTCCAGGGAGCTCTCTCTGGAGAAAGGCTGAGGCATCATGATTTTCTGCTCTTTCCGGAAAGATAAACTGGAGTTTTTTTCATTGGCTCCTGTTTTCAGCATCTCCTGCCCTTTCCCACAATGTGCTGACTATTCATTCTAGTTCTTGTATTCTGGCCTCTTTGAGGTTGTCTTGTCATCTGTGTATGACAGACAGGTCTCTGTCTGTGGCACTACGGGGTTTGGGTTACCTTTGTTAATCCTAGCCTAAACACATAAGGCTCTCGGCTATGCTTCGTGACTCACGATCCCCTAGAGTTAGAATAACTGTGACCTAACACCTGGTCATGCCCTAATTTCTTTATTTATTTTATTTCTTGGAAGAGTTTTGCCAGAAAAGGCCTACTGAGCTGTAAACTACTGGTTACCAGAGATGTCCTGGGGAAGGAGGTATATGGAAAGCAAACGCAAACAATAGCACAGAGATTTATATACAGGCAAAAATCAGCAGGTTAAACATGCAAAGGCATGGAGTCCTTATGGGTAAAGAGATAACATCTAACTTCAGCTGTGAAATAACTGCATGCAGATAAGTAGCAGTGTAATTGATATAGACAGTAGGGGTGGTGCAAATCTGTAAGCTGGACAGATAATATGACCCAGCCATGTGGGTTATATACAGTGAGTAGCAGCATAAATTTGAAACAGGCAGTAGGGCGGGGCAAATCTGGAACAAAAGCAGGTGAAGGTGTGAGTCTAGGCAGATAATTTCATTGCAGGAGAAAGCATGAATAATGGGGATTTGAAGTAGGAACTTGAGGGAACAGTACAGGCACGGGGAGGGAGGGAGGAGCAGAGTAGGGGAAGTCTGTGGAAGAAGGCAGAATGACCAGCAGAAGTTTTGACTTGTGGGATGGAGGAGCGAGAATCAGTGGCACACAGGAGATAGGTTGGATGAGGGCAGGATAGGAGAGAGGAGAGATAATGGGAGGGAACCAAACCAAAACCTGGCTGTAAGGGAGGTAACATAGAAACATATAACTTTTTATTTATTTAGTTGATTAACCAGGTATAGCACACTAAGTTGAAAGCTTTTTTACAGGAGCGACCTGGGAGCACAAGGAGGTTAAGTGACTTGCTCAGGGTCACACAGTATGCAAGTGGAAGCTGTGGGATTCAAACCCAGGTCTGGTCTGCTGGATGTCACCAAATTTGCAGCTCGAGCCTTAGACCACTGCGCTATACTGCCTCCCAAACTTGATGGCAGATAAGGAATGCGAGGCCCATCCAGCTAGTACAGTGAGAGAGGTGGCAGCCTTCAAGGGTTGGACAAGGAGAGGGTAAAGTACAGGGAGCAGTGATGGGTACAGGGAGGACAGTCTAGTAACAAGTGACAGAAGGAATGTAAGAGAATTTGTTGGCAGAAAAGGAACTATTTCAACACCTCGGGCCCTATTTGGTCACTTCCACCTCCCTTTTCTTTACTTATTATACCCAACTCATGCAATAAAGAATCATACATACATATACAGACATTACAGTCTAGGAAATCATAATGCAAATTTCAATACAAAACATAGAGCATTCAGTCGGAGGAAAAAAGAAAAAATAACAATGGATATACAAAATAAACAAAAACAAGAATTTTACAAAACAAAAAAAGGTATAAATGCATGGCAAATGAAATTCCCCAGCACTGAACATAACTTCCACGAAGTTCATATAACCTCATTATTGCAGCATTGCATAAACCTTGTGCTTAACAGTTACAGACTCTTATCCAGCTGCATGCTTTCCACAGCTCCCTCACTTTGTCAGAATGTAGTTTTTCTGTTTCAGACATATAAAGAGGCCTTAGCATTCAATGAATCATTCTAACAACAGTTTCAGGAGCATAATATTTTAGCTGTATCTGTAAAAGAGCATCTAGCCTGCTACAAAAGGAATCTGTAGCAGGCAAACCATACCTGCAAAGTTACTGGAAATTTGTTCCAAGGATCCTGGTATAAGCCTATCACAACCATCCAGAAGGCCACAGTTGTAAACAGTGGCTCTTTCCAAATCCTACTCAAAAAAGACCAAAAGGATTTTGCATAAGGACAGTCTAAAAGAAGGTAAGCTTGAGTCTCCAGAGATTAATGCAATTTTCTCTGGGGCAGTTCCTCTCCTCAGTTGTCTTATGCCTGAAAGAGTATTTTATTTATTTATTTCAGATTTCGGAAAGAATACCTTTGAGTCAAAGACTCCTTTACAAAGGTTCCATGTCACATAGATTAGGTACAGACAAGCATTACGATGATTGTTACAGAGTAAAAATTCAGTTTGTTACAAGGAACAGTCAGGCTAACATTCAGGTACTAGAGCAGTTTAAGACAGTTAAAAAACAGGATGCATAACAACCCCAGGAAGACTAGAATTAAGAACTATGAGTAGGAGGCGGGCCGGAGGCCGTTGTCAGTGGTAAAGGGAAGGGATGGGTCAGGTTCAGGTACAATCGCAGTCACTTGTGGACAGGAGGTGGGCCCTAAGGTGAGTTTTAAATTGACCAATTCTTTGTTCATAAACCAAGGAGGAGGGTAGGTTGTTCATCCACAAGAGGGCCCTATAGCTGAAGGATCTTTGGAATTGAGCGGTACGACAGGAAGAAATAGAGAACAGATGGGTGTCTGAGCTACGGGTGTGTTTAACTTTGGAGTCCGGGGTGATTAAAGGGGCAAGGACCAAGGGGGAGAGGCCTAAGGCGATTTTTTTTGCCAGAATGCAGGTGTGGAATCTGATTCTGTTGTCAAGGTTAAGCCAATTGGTGTCCTTATATAGTGAACAGGTATGGGTGAGTCTATCACACCCCAAGACAAGATGACAGGCCTTGTTTAGGACAAGTCAAAGTCTACCAAGAGCTGAGGTGCTTGCCCCTCCAAAAATCAGTAAGCCATAGTCGAGCAGAGAGAGTACCAAGGAGGAGACAGTAAGCCTAAGGGCCTCAGATAGTTGGTGAATATGCTCATGATAGGTAAGGCCAGTGTCCAAGGTGATGCCCAGATATTTAAAGGAATCAACAAGTTCCAAGGCAGTCTGGGTTGCCATTAGTATTTGAGGGAAAAGCCCCATCCTGGCATTCTGCAGATGTGCGAATAGCATAACTTTGTTTTTTTTATAGTTAATAATAAGGCGTTGTGAGGAGAACCAACTTTCGACAGAGTTGAAGGAGGACTGGAGGGACTGGTAAAGTTGAAGGGGGTCTGAGCTGGAGGAATAGATGACAGCATCATCTGCATACAGTAATAGGTTGGAGGGGCAGGATTCGGGGAGGGAGTTTAGGAAGAGGCTGAATAAAAGAGGACCCAAAATGGACCCTTGTGGGACACCTGAGAGGACAGGAGATTTGATGGATAGGGCATTGCCAATTTTGACCTGTAGTGTCCGGTTCGAGAGGTAGTCAGAGAACCATCCCACAGCTTCCTGAGAGAGAGACCCAGGTTGATCAAGGAGGTTTGGAGAAGAGAATGGTGGACGGTATCAAAAGCCTTTGTGAGGTCTATGAAGATTGCACCCATGATGTGGCCTTTATCAAGCGCAGTATGGATGTGTGGTGTAAGTGCAAGCAGGGCAGTAGTTGTGCCTTCAACACCATCAGGCCATGGATACTCAAGCAAATGGTGTCCCACATGTGTTTGGGGATATTTTATTTATTTTTTATTTGTTTTTGTTGACCAGGTAAGCACACTAGACAGCCAAGTGCCTATTTTCAGGTGCGACCTGGGGGATTACAAGCTGCAGACAAGAACATCAGGCAATAAACATTACAACATGAGTAAGAAACAGCATGGTACAGGCTTGGTCAACAGTCATATGCTCTCAGCGTGAGGGTGGAACAGCAGTCAAATGCAGGATATACAAATAGGATCTACCATACCCCCAGGTGGGTATGGGTAAAAAGGCATCACAAGTAATATGTTTTGTGGGTGAGAGCCCAAAAACATAGAATAGAATAGAATTTCACTTGACATGAACAGTGAGGCAGGAATGGAGCCATTTACTGATAATACAGCTGATAGCAACGAGCTAGCCAGTGGATATAGTGCATTCAGTATCAGGAGACTCATCTCCTCATCTTCTCATCAGTCATGGCTGGGTTTGAATGCTTCAGCCAGTCTGTTAGGTCTGGGGAGGTTCCTTAAAAGCAGAGACAGGTGAAGGCTGATTTTAGGAAACTCCATCGGGAGGATTTAAAGCATGAAAGGAAGGGGGAGAAGCGAGTGTTTGCTGGAAGGGAGTTCACACAGTCTGGGCACATATTCAGCAAAGGCCTGATCACCCATTTGGGTACATGTTTTGGGAACCTGGAGGACCTGGGAGTCACAGGATCTTAAGTGGTAGGAGGGGGTTGCAGGTTTGAGGGGTAGAGCGAGTGCAGGAGTTGTGGCAGTTCTGACGATGTTGTCGATGAAGCTGCCTAGGACAAAGGTGTGGTGTTTTTCCAGGGGGAGCCACTCAAGCCTGGAGTATAGCTCACAGTGGTGCGTGAGGTGAGGGACAGAGCGCGTAAAGTGACATACATTGTTGTATGTGGTGTCCCATGTTGAGAGACTGTTTTTTGGGATGAGGGCAAAGGAGACAAGCCCATAACAGGGTGAGAGTAGGAGGACCCCCTTGGTTAGGGCTAGTCGTGCAGCCAGGGTTAGACAGCTTTTTGCTCTGTATGCCAGACCCAGCTTGCAGTTTGTAGCCTTACAAATGTTGTGAATATGCAGGGAGAGGTCAAGTTGTGGGTCAGTGGTTACCCCCAGGTACTTAACAGAGTCTGCAACATGCAGGAGGGAACCATCAGCTCCAGAGATTTTTAGTGGAGCAGGGCAGGATTTAGTTTTGGCCAGACAGCCAAAGAGGATGGCCCGAGTCTTTTGAAGGTTGATAGTTAGCCTGTGGCCCTTTAGCCAGGTTTGAATTAGATTGAAGTCGGAGTTTAGCCTGGTATTGATGACTTTGATGTCTTGGGAGCTGGTTAGGATGATGAGGTCATCCACGTACAGTTCTGTAGCTGGGAAACAGGTGCAGACTGTTTTCCATGTGGACAGTTCTTTAGGGCCACTGGTTGCGAAAAGCACACATACAGTACATGGAAATACAGTGGTTTCCTGTAACAGCAGACAAGATGAACTATCTGTAATTTCCACAGCATTTTCTTAACCAGGGCATACAACATATGTACAGACACATACAACAAAGCCAGCAGAATAAGGCCATTAGGTCTATCTAGTCTGCTGATATTGCAGGGTCCTCAGCATAAGCTATTGCCCTGTCCCCAATCCGCCCTTTCCTTCTGTCCGCCCTTCCCTTGATCCTAATTTTCCCCTTAAGTCTGTCTCAGCTTCTCTTAAAGCTGCCCGTTGTTTTCAGCTAAACCACCTCCTCCAGAAGCACATTACAACTCGCCACCACCCTCTCCATGAAGAAGTACCTCCTAGCCTCTCTCTCCTAAACCCCCCCCAACTTGAGACTGTGTCCACTCATGTTTTGGTTCCCACTAAGCTTGAAGAGGCCCTCCTTGTCCACCCTATTTATTCCTTTCAGATACTTGAAGGTCTCAATCATGTTCCGTCTCTCCCTCCTCTCCTCCAGGGAGTACATGTTCAGGGCCTCCAACCTCTCCTCATACATCCTACCCTGCTGGCCAATTATTATCTTTGTTGCCCTCCTTTGGACAGTCTATGACAAGTTAATGTCCTTTTAAGGTATGGGCACCAGTACTGTACACTGTACTCGAGATGCAGCCTCACTAATGCCCTGTACAAGAGCAGTGTTACCTCCTCTCACCTGCTGCTGATCCCTCTGGCAATACAGCCTAGCATTTTATTTATCTGTGCTGTTGCTTGCCTACATTGCATGGAGTGCTTCAGGTCACTAGTGACCATCACTTCCAGGTCCTTCTCCTCCTCTGATGCCGAAACCTGGACCTCTCCCAGGCTGTACTCAGTCCTTGGGTTCTTTGCTTCAGTGTGCGTACTTTGAATTTCTTTACATTGAAGCCATGCTGCCAAATCTCAGACAACCTCTCTAGCTTTTCCAGAACCTCTTTAGGTCTTGTATTCCTTCTGCTGTGTCCACCTTCCCACAGTGCCTGGTGTCATCTGTGAATAGGCACATTTTGCCCTTAATTCCATCCCTAGTATTGTTGATGAAGACATTGAACAGCACTGGTCCAAGCACTGAGCCCTGTGGGACCCCACTGGTGATCTCCCTGGTGCTAGATGGCTCACCTCCCACCACCACGCTCTGTATTATGCCCTTCTGTCAGTTTTCCACTCACCTGGTCAACTCCTCACCAACTCTAAGATCCGTCAACTTCCTGATTAACATCTTGTGGGGTGCAGAGTTAAAGTCCAGTTAAAGGATGTCCACCACTTGGCCCTTGTCCACTGTTTTAGTGACCCAGAAAAAGACATCAGTCAGATGTGTTTGACATGACCTCCCTCCCTTAAACCCATGTTGCCTCTTATCCTGGAGACCATTCTCATTCAGATACTTTACTAACCTTTCCTTAAGTATACGCTACATGAGCCTGCACACTATTGAGGTCAGACTGACTGGTCTGTAATTCCCTGGGAAACAAGAGAAACATTTTGGGTGGTAATGTGTACATGATCCTTTGACCGCGGATCTAGGGTTTCTCTAGCTCTCTAGGGACAGGCACAAGATTGTAATATAAAAACATAGTCATAAAGAAAACAATGAAGTTCACCATTCTCACAACCCCTACCTATAAAGTGTCGGTATCCAGTGATAATAGCAACCTAATATGAGTGACTACAAAAACAGTGACTCATTTTGGGCACTATTATTCTGGGCTACCCTGCACAATAGCGAGTGAATGGTACAGCGACCATGGGGAAGGGCAAACTGAAGTGGGGGAATCCCATAGTTCTCTCAATGTAATCAAATTATCATCAATGCTCCCCTGTTGTTTAGCACAAGTTTGTGAAGCAGCAAGGACGGTCTCTGAGAGTCTCTGGGCCAGAATCCTAAATAAAAATTTTTGATCTAAGTTCAATAAACTCAGAGGTCTTCAATTTCTTATGTCAGATTTATCTCCCCCTTTTTTTTAAAAAGAAAGATCAAAATAGCTGTTCTCATGAGGGTGGGCCAGTACCCGAGTCCAGTACTTCATTAAACATTACCTGAAGTACAGGGGCTAAACAGCCTGTGAACTTATCTAAATGCTGGGATTTCAGCTGTGTGCCAAATTTTAGCTCCCACTCTAGGAAAGTGTCTCTCTCTCATACTGAAACGGCTTCATGTCCCCTTTTATAATCTCAGTCTGTTCCGTTATGCCAGCATCCCCCTCATGTATCTGGGAAATCAATCTATGTAATATAGTTCTTGGGTCTAAATAATAGCAATATCTGTTATTACTGTTATTGTGACTGAGCTTCTTGAATAAATGTTGAAATCTAGATTTAGTATTTGCCGTATTGGTCCTTGTAAGAACATATCCAGAAGCAAATGATTTGATACCCTTTAATGGACCAACATAGATGTAACAACAAGAACAAAGTGCTCTAGCTTTCAGACCAACAAATTCGTGCAACGCCGAGCACAATAAGTGTGGACACTAGGCTACTTCGTCTGGCATTGGATGCTATCCTGGTCCCACTTACTGAACTGCTCAACTGGTCCCTATGCCTGGGGCAGTTCCCCAGCACCTGGAAAACCGCCATCATCACTCCTATCTTAAAGAGCGGTGATCGGTCCACCCCAGGTAACTATTGTCCTATCTCCAGCCTCCCCCAACTCACAGAACTCACAGAATACCTGGCCAATCACAATATCCTGTGCCCTGAGCAGCATGGCTTTCGTGCAGGTCACAGCACTACAACCGCTCTACTCAAATTCTCTAACTTCCTGCACTCTGCTCTTGATACTGGAAACCCCACCAGTGCCTTGTTCGCTGACCTCTCCAAGGCCTTTGACACGGTTTGCCACCCCCCTCCTGCTTGACTCCCTCAGATGCCTTAATTTCTCCTCCGGCCCCCTTGCATGGTTCACCAGCTACCTCACTGAGACAGCACAATGCGTAAAAATCAACAGCACCCTATCTCACACATGACCTGTCCGCTCTGGTGTTCCTCAGGGCTCCATTTGAGGCCCCTTCCTCTTCAGTCTCTATCTTAACTCACTCCCTTCAGTCTGCCCAAGTAAGATCCTCCTCTATGCAGATGATGCTGTGCTCTTTGCCTCTGACCCCAACCCCAACACACTCCAGACCACCCTCCAACAAGCATTTCATACACCTGAGCATTGGTTCACATCACGAAGGCTAGTCCTGAACCTAAAAAAGACCAAAGCTATGCTCTTCTCACATCACCAAAGCAGAGCCAGTGGTGCCCCCCTCGTGATACTGCCTAGCACACTAAACCCCATTGAGCAGGTTTCCTCCTACAGGTATCTGGGCATTACCTTTGATTCAGCCTCTCCTTCCACTCCCATATCAGTGCCCTTTCTGCTGCCACCAATGTCAGGATTGGACTATTATACTGCCATAGGGACTGCCTACCACAAGAGGTTCTTAGATTGGCAATCACCTCCTCTGTCCTGTTGCTAGTAGACTATGGGCTGCCCATCTATGCTGCTGCCGACAGTACTGCTCTTGCAAAAATCCAGCTCTCTATAAACAAGGCCTGCAGGCTAATGCTGGGTGCCCCTAAGTGCACCCACACGTGTCAGCTGTACTCC
The DNA here is from genome assembly GCA_016271365.2 of Neoceratodus forsteri. Classification (NCBI taxonomy): domain Eukaryota; kingdom Metazoa; phylum Chordata; order Ceratodontiformes; family Ceratodontidae; genus Neoceratodus; species Neoceratodus forsteri. The sequence continues at coordinate 233,852,792 of CM057458.1, forward strand.
ACCACCAACTTGCTCAACCTTGAAGAAAGTCTTCGCTTCTAGACCTGCCTTCTTGTAAAAACAACCCTGCTAGAGCTCTCCCCCCTGGAGTCGCCTCTCCCTACAGTGGGCCTCCCCCTCAGTTACCACCTGCAGCACTGTCAAAACCTCACTTATTGTCCCTAGGGTAAGGACCTCTATGGCCCAGAGATCCTTTTGCTGTAGGGCTCACACCTGGTTCAACTCCCTCCCAGCCAACCTATCTGACTCCACTAAGTTAGATCCATTCAAGGTCACCCTCAGAGGCCATCTGACAAACTCCCGCTGCTGCAACTGCACATAAATCCCCCCCACCTGCCCGCTACTCTCACTCCCGGGCTGGGTATGGCCCCTACTAACTGTTGTAATGCTGTGGTCTCAGGCATCATCTGATGACAACTGTAATAAAAATGTCTTTGATGGTCTTTTGTTCACCTGATGTGGTACCGGTGTACCTATAATATGTCTACTGTGGCCTATCTATTGCTAAGCTTGTACCTCCAGTGAATATTCTGTAACACTGGCTGCTCTCGTTAACCAAGTTCTATGTACTGTATCATTGTATTGTATTGTTGATGTGATGTTTGCTCTCTTGACGAGGTTCCTTTGTTAATGAGTCTCTGACTCAAAGGTCTGTAAAATCGATACTCTAAATAACTAAAAATAAAATAAATAAATTGATATGTTTTGTACCACTTACTTTGTGCTTCTTCTCAATTGTCTACTGTGTACCTTTTACTTTTTATAATTATAATTATTGTTTAATAATTGTAACATTACTGAAGTGACTTCTTATTACTGTACTCTCCACATCCCCCTCACCCCCAGGACATCTGGAAATGTGCTGTTAGCTCAGTATGTTTTTCCTGGTGAAACTCTTATGGGAGGAGGGGTGGCCAGCTCAAATTTTTAGAATTCTTTTATTCTTTAAATCACCGAATCAGTACTCAAAATCATTGACATTTTGTAGTGCACCTACTACTTCATCAGGTTATAAACATAGGTTTTAAACACAAACCCTTAGATATTCAATAACAGTGAACAGACGTCATTAGTTGTCAACCCCATAAAAAATTCAAACACCAAATAATTCATATATTTCCCTAGTAATAAATCTTAGAATCTCAATTTCCCCTTATTGGCCTTCATGCCGTTATTACTACTTTTTAAACCAGCAGTGCAATGAAAAATTATTTTCCAAAAAAGCTAGTTTCAGCTACAGTTAAGTAAAATATTAACATTCCAGTTGAAAGTACTTGTCTAGGTACCATCTATGCTGTGCACCAAGAAACTTTTTTTCTGTCCTAACCCTTGCCTGATCTACCATGCTATTTCAGTGCAAAATGTGGCAGCCATCTTTTTTTTTTGAGAAAAAAACTCAATGAAAACATTTATAAAATACACAGATTTAGGTGGAATTAGAAAACTATACCACCAACTTAAACTGGAAGATGTCTGGCATCTTTTATAGTGAAAAAAAGATAGGGTTACATTTTTGCCCAGTTTCGTTGTGCTGCTGCTTTAAAAAATGTTTTCCAATATTGTATTTACAAATAAATAAAGGATACCAAAGAATTTGTATAAACCAATATAAGTCCCACCTTTAAGGTGATAAAACATCTCCCATGCATCTTCTTTGGCGTGTCCTTATCTCAGAGACCTCAGTAGCAAAAATGAACCATAGGAGATAAGAACGAGACCTCAGGTCAGAGCAAGTGCCGAGAATCACTCCTCTTAATTAAAACAACATGTGTAAAGGACTCAGTCTCATCAGTCATCTTAAATGTTAATAGCACTGGCATACAGAAGGTGAATGACAACTATATCCCTACTGGAATCCATGGCTGGTAATATAATTTTTGTACAGGAAACTAGAATTAAGAAGCTAAAAATAAGCTATGGTCCTTTAGGGCCTCTTTTTGGCCCCAAGGGCTTGCCAAGTGTGATGGGTTGGAATTTTGTTTAAGGATGCCACATTTCAGGTGAGTAGACTGGCGGAGACAGAGCCTGGTAGAGCTTAATTGTTTGATGTGGAACAGGACGGAAAGAACCTCTGTCTGATTCATGCAGTATATACACCTCTCGGACGAAGGCAGCAAAGGTTACCTGTTCCAGGAAATCTACCCCTACCTGCAGACAAGTAGGCTGGTAGTGTTGAGAGGGGATTTTAACTGTGGGCTGTCTTTGACTGATGAGGGGAGGTCGAAAAAATGTATAACGATTAGGGTGTATTTAAAACAAATGATTAAGACTGCAATTTTACAGGATGGTTTTGTGAATTTTTCTAACAGTACTGCTACCGTTTCTTTTTGCAGGTAATTCTTTTTACTGATTTTTATGTTTGCTTGTGCGCATGTGCAAGAAACATTATGCAGCAGCTTAGGAGAGAAGCGGGTTGTGGAAGTGCAGCCCTGTGGCAGCCAATGGCGGCAATGCATATAGGGGCTGGGCACTGGTGGACCAATGCAGGCACACTGTGCCTCATCTATAGACGGTGCAAGCCTGTTGGGGGACCAATCCAGCTGTGAGAGGTACAGTTTTAGGTGATGCAGGCTGCCTGGGAGGAGGCAACATTGTTGGATGGGTTGCGGTTTAGGTTTGCTGTTGGTAGCAGATCAGGAGAATATGACTGGGGAGTGGTCACTGAGTGAGTTGGGAAGTACACTGATATCTAGCACCTTCTGTGGATGGTTGGTAATAATGATGTCCAGGAGGGTGTTGGTGCCAGTAGAGGGGTTGAATCTAGTTGGGCCAGTAGAGGGGTTGAATCTAAGTTGGGCTGGTGACAAGCTGAGGCATGTCAAAGGCGGCAAAGATATCTCTGGTTTGAGATAGCATGCCAATTGCAACAGTTCTGCAAACTGCAACTGATAGCAAAATGAGGAAGGGGAGGGAAAGGAGATTGTGAGTACAATGGGGCACTAGTCAAAGGGATAAGTGGACCAATAAACCAGGGCAGTAGGGGAAGGGAGTGTGTGGAGGGAGTAGCAGTGGGATTAGCCTAGGATCAGTGGCAACTGTAAGAGTGAGTAGTGAAGTCACTGAGCAGGTATTTTAATGATATGGAAGAAAGAGCATTACGAATAGCAGCAGGGAGCATGCCCCAGCATTTGGGGAAGCAGAAGAAGAAGAAAGCAGCTTGACCAGCAGAGGATTTTACAGGGAGGAGCGTGAGAGAGCGAGTGTCAGAGCTCCGAACGGAGTGAGAGGTGGAAGGAGGGGAGGAGAGGAGGGAGGAATGGTGGGTTGGGGGAGCCCTGCCAGAATCTGGAAATGAAGGTGGTACAATGAGCGAGGCGCCTGGCATCAACGGAGGGCAAGGAGAGAGGGAGGACTACAGGGAGCAGTGGTTAAAAATGCCAACAGTTCAAACTAATTCAGTATGTCAGATCTGTATCCTCCCTATCACCCCCCACAAGAGATGAGGCTAAAAATAGGCAGAATCACCTAGCTCTCCTTTCTCAATCAACAAACACTAAATACCAAAGCAAAAACCACAATTGAGTTACACTGGCATTTCCTGAGATTACTTGTACCTCCACATATAGCCACAAGGGGTCAACAGAGTCATAGTTTGTGTATTACAGTGTGTTTTCAGTATGTTGAGGCAAAGTATGAACAATATTCAGATTGGGCCAGCCTGTGGAACTTGAAAGTCTTTATAATATTCTTGTCTGTTTTGCTGTTACCCAAAAGACTGCTGCACCACTTGAGTTCTAGTACTGTTTTAACAGCGGTACTATGTATCCTTCTTTTGAAACCCACTTCTCCCCCTAAATGTTCCCACTATTTATCCACTCTCCTTGCACCTCCCTTTCAGCCTTCACCACATTCAGTATCCCATATGGCTCTCCTTCCCCTGACTCTTACAGTTTATACCTCACCCCCCCCCCCCATTTCTGTATGCTGCTTCTCCTCTTCTACTTTGGACCCTCACATTCTCTCATCCTTTCCTCGCCCTATTTTCTCTCCCCCTGTCCCCCTTTACCAATCACTTGGGCCCTCTGCAGATGTCTGCTCCCAGCCTTGTGGTTCCATCTTGAAGATCTGATTACCTCTCCTGGTAACCCCTCCCCATGCTTCCTTTGTCACACCTCTATCTCTACCAAAAGCAGAAATGTTATCTCAAGCTTATTCCACCTGCTGTTGCTAGTGAGTGATGTAGCATTCAATCCTGGCCCCTTCTCCTACCACCTCTCTGACTTCACCTCTCCTTAAGGAACTGAGGGTTACCCACCATAATGTCTGCACTCTGATACCCATGATTGACCAGCCTCGCCTGTAGGTCCTACATCTTTTGTTTTTATATATAGATTTTTGTCACCAGAGCCTTGGCAGGGGGCTATGACCCTCCCTCGGAGGGACTCATCCTTCCATATCCACGTGTCCCTGCTCCAACCACACCCTGTAATTCTCCCATGGCTTACTCCCCACGGTGGGGCCAGGGAGGGGAGCATCAGCTTTCTCCCCCACCCAGAGCATAACCCAGAAGCTGGGGGTGGCCATGGGGACATGACAGGCCATCATGGAGCCTGCCAGCTCCCTTTTTTATGTTTTCTCCCGTCCCCCCTCCCCACCAATGTAAGGATGCCAGTTACATGCCTCCTGACCTGTTCTGTCCTCCAGCCACCATCAGAGGGCAGTCAATGAGAAGGATGACAGAACCTCCCTCCTCCGAGAGAGGAGAGCAGTCCTCTGGACGCTCAATCCTCTCTCGCCCCTGCCAACCCCCAGCGGCCTGAGCTTGTTCCTGAATCCATGTCGCCAGCGTCGCACGAGGTATAGCGACCAGCGCCTCAACCTCTAGCACCACCGGGCCGGCCTAGGTCCCACATCTTATCTCTGATATGCTGGTCATATGGTTTCATAGTTGTTGTTGTAATTGAAGTCTGTTGGTGTTAGCCTTGATGACTGGCCACATATCAATGGAATTCTGTCTCCCCCAACACATTAGTGAAGCAGACACGTCAAGTACTGGTTACTCTGTATCCACAGATAAGCTATGCAGATATCTCACTTCCCTGTTGCTCTGTCTCTTGACAGAACTGAGGTCAGAGAGGTGCTGGTGGTGTAGCCTTGTACATCACCCTCAGACATCACGTTGAGGTTGTACAGTGCCCCACCATCCTGTCCTCCCATAAGCTCCTGGTAGCAAGCTGTACATCCCCTTCTCCCTCCCTTTCTTCGTTGCAGGTGTCTACTACTGTTACCCTTGGTCCAGACTTGATATTGTACTTGATCTCTTGTTTCCACTCTTGCCTTCTCTGAGGAACTCCTACTGCTGGGCAACTTCAATTCTCACTGGTCCTCCTATCATCTAAAAAAAGGCAGTACAGAATATTCAGGCCCTCCAGCTCACACAAGTACTCTCAGCCAAAACCGACCTAACCTCTTCTCCGTTAACACCTTATTGACTGGGTTCCTTCCTTCCAATCCTGCCACACTGTGGAAGTTGGCACCCTCCTTGACATGCTCAGTGATCACTGGATGGTTTACTGCATGTGCAAGATCTGTCATCACAAAGTGGCAGCAAACTGGCAGCTGTTTGAGATGTTCTTACAGAAATGAAATTATAAAACCAAGGGTGGAAAAGGAGCATTCTAAGCAGTGAGGAGCATTATAAAGGGTTAGGTTGATGACTGAAAACTCTCGTGTGTAAATAGAGCAATTAGAATTTTAACTATAACAAAATTCACATAAAAAAATAAAAACAGCCATCCTGGTGGTGAAGAGGTCTGAGGCACCCTGCTCACCTTACCTTTTCCCATGCCGGCAACCCCGGTTCGGGAACAGACTTGGGTCCACGGGGGTTGGCCAAAGTGAGAGAGGATTGAGAGTCTGAGGGACTGCTCTCCTTTCCAAGGGTGAGGAGGCTTGTTAGCCTGACCTAGGCAGAGGCCTGGGGGTAGAGCAGAGTCAGGGTGGCAACATAAAGGGAGGGGACCATGGGGAACATCGGACGGGTGCACCTCCATGCACAGGTCAAACACTACAAAGTAGGGAATGGAAGAAAGTGAAAAATGGAGTGTCGGGGGTTTAATGAAGCCCAACCCAGCTGTCTCCTGGCCCACACCGCCACTCAGTCCACAACATGGTCTGCCTCGGACTTGATGTACTTGGGGGAGGATCGCCCTCCCTCTCCAGCCCCATCACAAGCAGGGAACTCATGGGGAGAACCTCTGACCAGATACTTATGTCACTGAGGGAGGCAATGAGCTGGCTTGGGGAAGCTGGGGCTGAGCTGATGCAGCCACCATCCCCCCAGGATATAGGAGCACAAACACCTATATGAAAAAAATTAATAAATAAAACACTTTACTTAATAAAACATTAAGGCATTACAGGGATTGCATTACCTTTGTTAATCTAACCCTAGGAGCATTAGTCCCTCAGCTGTGCCTTGTGCCTTATGACCCCCTAGAATTAGATTAAATCACAGTGACCTAACCCCTGTTCATGCCCTAATATTTAATAAATACCTTCATATTATTCCTATTTTACTGTATCTGAAAAAAGTAAAAACAAATATTTTGTATTATTTTTATGGAGCAGGAAAGCATTCTGTTCGGTTCCCTTCATGGAAACAGTAATTTGTTGTTTTCACTATGTGACGCTTGTCTGAAAGATACTGTATTAAATCTTCAAGGACATTTCCTCCACAGAGCCACACCTTAGGAACTGTAAGCTGTCAGTGTCAGCGTCACTCAGAACTGTTTGCCTAGCTGAGGTCACCCACATCTATGTACGTCGACGATGCCTATATAACGTGGGAAGGGCCTTAACTCCTCATTTTGTTCCCTCCCTGCTGTCAATCGCACTTATTGTGAGTTTATGTTTAGTATCATTGTTGCGTAGAATCATTATTATACATCTGATAATATGTACATTTCTTTGAATTGTCTAGATACCGTTGCCAAAAATGATCTCATGACAGCTTATAAATATATGCTTTGGGGCATTAAAGGTGTGCCAGGTGAGGGCTTTAAGATGGATAAATTTATTATGTATGTTACCTTTGGAGGCTGTTTTTGACAAGCACAATGATGATAAAGATAAGGATTTTCAAAATGTATGTGTTTAGGAAAATTGAGATAAGGATACACCAAAGAAGTGCTTGGGAGGTGTTTTATCACCTTAAAGGTGATACTTAAAATGGTTTATAAAAAATTATTTGGTAACCTTTATTTATTTGTAAATACAATACTGGAAAATATATTTTTAAAAATGGTAATAACTGCATGAAGGCCAATAATGGGAAATTGGTATTCTAAGAATTATTATTAGCGAATATAAGAATTGTTTGGCATTTGAGTTTTTTTGTGAGGTTGACAACTAATGAAGTTTGTTCACTGTTTTGAATATCTAAAGGTTTATGTTTAAAATCTATGTTTATATCCTGATGAAGTAATGGGTGCACTACAAAATGTCAATGATTCTGATTATTGCTTCGAGGCTATGAAGAATAAAATAATTCCAAAATTCTGAGCTGGCCAACTTTCCCACATTTATTTATTATTTAAGAGTTTCACTAAAAAAAGCATACTGAGCTAACAGTTTATTTCCAGCTGTGTCCTGGGGTGAAGGCGATGTGGAGACTGCAGTAATAAGTTACTTAAGAAATGTTACAATTATAAAACAATGACAATAATTATAAAAAGTAATAAGTATGCAATAGAAAACTGAGAGAAAGCACAAAGCAAGTAGTACAAAACATAGCATATTGATAGCATACACATTGCAACAGTTCAGCAAAGTGCAACTTAATAAAGCAGACATGTCAAGTACTGATTATTCTGTCTCCTCAGATCAGCAATGCAGATATCTCACTTCCCTGTTACTCTGTTTCCTGATAGGACTGAGGTCAGGGAGGTGCCGGTCGTGTAGCCTTGTGCATCACCCTCAGATATCACTTTGAGGTTGTACAGTGCTCCACCATCCCATCCTCCCATAAGCTCCTGGTAACAAGCTCTCCTGGTAACAAGCTCTCCATCCTCTTCTCCCTCGCTTTCTTCACTGCAGGCATCTACTGCTGCCCATAGTCCAGATTTGACACCGTACTTAATATCCTCTCTTCTGTTTCCACTCTCCCTCATCTCAGAAACTCCTACTACTTGGCAACTTCTGTGCCCACTGGTCCTCTCCGACATCTAAAAAAAAATAGTAGACTATTCAGGCCCTCCAGTTCACACAACTACTCTCAGCCAAAAATGATCCAACCTCTCCTCCCTTAACCCCATATTGACTGGGTTCCTTCCTCCCTATCCTGCCTCACTGTGGAAGCTGGCACCCTCCTTGACATGCTCAGTGATCACTGGATGGTTTACTGCATGTGCAAGATCTGTCATCACAAAGTGGCAGCAAACTGGTAGCTGTTTGAGATGTTCTTCAGAAATGAAATTATAAAACCAAGGGTGGAAAAGGAGCATTCTGAGCAGTGAGGAGCATTCTAAAGGGTTAGGTTGATGGCTGGAACTCTCATGTGCAAATAAAACAATAAAAGATTTTAACTATAACAAAATCCACAGCCGGCCCAGAGCTCAGCAGTTGGGCTTCCACTTGCAACACTGACGCTCTGGGTTTGGGAACAGACCTGGGGAGTTGGTGGGCCAGCTTGGGGGTGGTTGAGTGTCCTTGGGACTGCTCTCCTCCTCTGGGTGGGGTGGGTGGGGAGGACTAGCATGTGACTGACCCCTGGCAGAAGCCGGGGATGGGGGGAACACAGCTGCTGTAGCCGAGCTATCGGGAAGGCATGCCGGAAGTCAGCGCCTCAGCACACTAGGTCATTGCATACCGCACCTCCCAGGGAGCCAACATTTAAAAAAAATTGCTGCCAGCTCCATGTATGATGACCCACTTCTCCTGCTCCTCTCCGCCCTCCACAATACCTGGCTGGCGACTGAGCTTACAGTCTCCGTCGGGACTGGCCCGTTCCACAGCCCTGTCCTGGGGGGTAAGCCAGAGAGGACCCCAGTGGATTCCTCTGCCAGGCCCGTTACAGTCTTCCATGGGACTGTACCCATTCAGCATCCCCTGGCTAGAGGGGGAAAGCCTAGGTGGATTGTAATCCAAGGTAAGTCCCAGAGATGCAGCAGGGGCTGAGAGAGTGGGGTCTGAGCTCTTGGAGGACTGGCACCATAAAGCTCAATAAATAAATAAAAAATCCACTTAAATAAAATAAAAACAGTTGGCCCGGTGGCAGAGAGGGTTGATGCACAATGTGCGCCTTACCTTTTCCCTCACTGGCGATCTGGGTTTGGGAACGGACTCAGGTCATCGGGGGGTCAGCCAGGGTGTGGAGAGGATTAAGCATCGGAGGGACTACTCTCCTCTTTCAGGGTGGGGAGGCTTGTTGGCTCAGCCTAGGCTGCCCTAGGTGGAGGTCTGGGAGTAGAGCAGAGTCAGGGAAGCAAAGTAGAGGGAGGGAACTGGGGGGAATATCAGAAGGGTGCCACTCCATGCACAAGTCCAATGCTCTGCAGTAAGGCAGGGAGAAAAATGGACTGTCGGGGGGGCTTAATGAAGTGCAGACCAACTGTCTCCAGGCATGCACTGCCACTCAGTCCACAACCTGGTCCACCTCAGACTTGATGCACTGGAGTGGGTGTGAGGATGACCCTCCCTGTCTGACCCTCCATGGGGGGGGGAACTCATGGGGAGAAACTCTGACCAGGTACGTGTGTCACCAAGGGAGGTGGGGAGCCGGCTTGAGGAAGTTGGGACTGGGCTGATGCCCCTGAATGTAGGAGCGTAAACACCTGTATGGAAAAATAAATAAATAAAAACATTTTATTTAATAAAACATTAAGGCACTACAGGGATTGGATTACCTTTGTTAATATAACCCAAGGAGCATTAGTCCCTTAGCTGTGCCTCGTGCCTCATGACCCACGAGAGTTAGATTAATTCATGGTGACCTAACCCCTGGTCATGCTCTAATGTTTAATGAATACTTCCATATTATTCCTATTTTACTGTACCTGAATAAAAGTAAAAATAAATATTTTGTGTTGTTTTGTTTTTACGGAGCAGGGAAACGTTCTGTTCATTCCCTTCATTGAAACAGTAATTTGTTTTCACTATGCGATGCTTATCTGCCAAATGCTATATTAAATCTTCAAGGACATCTCTGGAGTCCCACCTTTGGAACTGTAAGCTGTCAGTGACAGGACCACTCAGAAATCTTTGTCTAGCTGAAGCCACTCATATTTGTGTACATCAACGATGTCTATATAACATGGGTAGGACCTTTACTCCTTGTTTATTTCCTCCCCACTGTCAACTGCTCTGATTGTGATGTAAATGCTTATGTCGATTTTAGTCAATTTCTTCATGTTATATTGTGAGTTTATATTTATTAGCATTGTTGGCTAAGTAACAGAACTCATAGGGTGGTGGTAAATGGAGTTTACTCGGAGGAAGGTAAGGTAACCAGCGGGGTGCCTCAGGGGTCAGTACTGGGACCAGTCCTCTTCAATGTATTTATTAGTGACATCATAGAGGAGCTGGAGGGAAAGGTATGCCTGTTTATGGATGACACAAAAATCTGCAACAGAGTGGATATACACGGGGAGAGGGAGGATGAAGGATGATGTAAAAATCTGGAAGACTGTTCAAGGGTTTGGCAACTGGGATTCAAGGCCAAAAAATATAAAATTATGCACATGGGCCACAGAAACCCAAGGGCAACGTATCAGATGGAGGGAGGTGTTAACCAACACAAAACAGGAATGGGATGGGATCTGGGGGGTCATCATGTCTGATGACCTAAAGGTAGCAAAGCAGTGAAAGGCTAGTAGGATACTGGGGTGCATAGGAAGGGGTATCACCAGCAGAAAAAGGGAGGTAGTGGTACCCCCGTATAGATCAATGGTGAGGCCACACCTGGAGTACAGTCACAGTGACCAGTTCTGGAGGCCCATTCTCAGGAAGGACATAGATCAGGTGGAGGCGGTACAGAGAAGGGCAACCAAAATTGTGGATGGCATGCATCAGAAGCCCTACGAGAAAAGACTCATGGAAATAAATATGTACTCACTGGCGGAAAGGAGAGAAAGGGAAGACGTGATGGAAACATTCAAATACCTCAAAGGTATCAGTAAGGTAAAGGAGGGTGGCATATTGCACAGAAAGAAATGCTCAAGGATGAAGGGGCATGACATGAAGCTGGAAGGGGGGAGAGTTAGAGGGGATGTGAGGAAATATTTCTTCATGGAAAAGGTGGAGGATGCCTGAAACAGCTTCCCAGCAGAGGTGGTGGGTACCCAAATGGTAACAGGTTTCAAACATGCATGGGATAGAGACAAGGGGACCTTAAAAACAAGGCTGGGGGGGGGCTAAGGCCGGAGATCAAGTAGGGTCTGCAGTGGCACAGTGGATAAGGACTTTAGGACAGACTAGGTGGCCAGTAGTTCCTTTTCTGACAACAGCTTCTATGTTTCTATCATCATGCCCAGTGAAAAAGCTAGAACTGTTTTTTTTTTCTTTTGCCTTTGTTGGTGCTGTATAAAGATCTTCAGAGATGATGCTCAGAGTGAACTGCTTGGGCCTCTCAGTGACATGAAAAACTACATTATCTGCCAGGCATTGCACCAGGCCACAAGGAGATATTGTAGAAAGGCTTTGGAGAACTTTTTACTAAAATGGAAAAAACCTTGCATCCAATGTCAGACTCTAACCTGGTTTTAGGCGGCTCTGTCATTGCTTTCCCATGACCTCACTGTAGAAAAGGTGAATAAGGCCTCTTCTTCTGAGCGCTGTTGCAGTAAGCGCTCAAAAGCCAAGTCCCTCTCCAGATCTAGGTCACCTTTGTAGACAGTGGGACTTTTGGTTTAACACAGGACACTAACGCGGCCTACAAGTTACTTTCACATCCTGTCTGCAAAGGCATCCTGGATCTGAAGGGGGATTTGGCTTTGGCACAGACAGCCAGTGCTGGCGAAGCTGTTATTGTTGACAGCAACGATGGTAGCAGGCACTGAGACCATTCAGACATCAGGGCTAGCACCATAGCTTGCACATAACAGAGTCAATGACACAAACAATAACAGGACAGTGTCAGTCAGCAGGGGCTGTCTGGTATAAGTGGGAGAGCCTGAGCCAGACCTCAACCTTGGTGTTAAAAAAACAGTGGGACTTTCCATTTAACGCAGAACACTGATATGACCTACGACCTACCCTGACATCCCGATTGTCGTTTGTGTCATTGACTCAGCCTATGCACAAGCTACGGTGCTAGCCTTAGTGTCTGAATGGTCTGAGAGCCTGCTACCATCATTGCTGTCAGCAATAATAGCATTGCTGGCACTGACTCCCTGCGCATGGCTGTTGTTTACGTCAGGCTTTGGCCCCTCTGAACTGGCACCCATTGTCGATCCTCATGCCTCCTTTGTCAAATACAGGAGCCAACTGTTCTCCTTCCTTAACGGGAAGAGGATAAAGAGGAATATAATCCAGACCTCCAGGAATTGGAAGTAGATTATGATGATGAGGGTGATAACATGGTACAGTCTATGGGGTTTAACTCCAGTTCCACTGTTTCCTCCTGCAGCGAGGACACTGCTGTATTCACTCCCAGGTCTCCACCTGAGGAGGCCTTTTTTCAGACCCATCTATGTCTCATGCAAGAGGCGTTGGACTTTACTGCAGAGGATGTGGACTCCACCTAGAGGAACATATATGAGTTCCTGGAAGTTCCCACCCTGCCCACTATAGTCAGGCCTCCAGTTTATCCTGCTTTGGAGGAAGTTATTATGGCTGTTTGGTACAGGCCTAGCAACTTGCCTGCTGTTCCCCACAAGGCAGATAAACAATATGTGGCCCTTACAACAACAGCTTTTTATACCACTTAGCCTGAAACTGACTCTGTGGTTATTATGGCCACTCATAAGGTCTGGGGCACCCAGCACATGAACTTTTTGTCCCCTGACAGAGTCTGAAAAACTGAATGTGATAGGCAAATGGACTTAATGCCTCTGTCACACTGGGCCTCCATATTGCCAATTACCAGGCATATATAATGATAAAATATCAAAACAGCCTTTGGAAACCTCTATCTGTTATGCTCGACAAGCTGCCTGAGGGTTCTGGTAAAAATGAGATTCAAAAGACTGTGGCACATGACTTAGATGCCAGAAAGCATTTACTGCGTTCAGCCTATGACACGTCTGATGCTTCTGCCTAGGCAGCCACCTCTGGTATCTGTCTTTCTCAGTTCTCTTGGCTGAGGGTTGCTGGTTTTGCAACCAGTGTTCAACAATCAGTTCTCAACTCGTCATTTCATGGCCAGACACTCTTTGGCTACGATATGGAGATGACTTTTCGGGACCTTCAGTTTTCCTTAAATGACTCTTCAAGCCAGCCCAATGACATAGCAGTAGCACCACCATGCTGACAACCCAGGTTCAGGAGTGAACGAGTCGTTGGGGGTTGGCCGGGGGGGAGGACATCTGAAGGCTCTTCCGGAAGGGTGGCCAGCACTTCCCACAACATGCCTGACACCTAGCGGAGGCTGGTGTCAGAGCAGCTGGGAAGCACAGTAGGGCGGGGGAGGAGTCAGCATGATGCTGTGTGTCATTGCATGCCAACAGAAGGCAGATGAACATAGAGGAAAAAGAGGTTCTGCTGTGTGGGATGAGAGTCGTACCTCCAAAGATGTTGCACTCTGCAGAAACTATTGTACCAAATGCTGGTATTCTTTTATATGCTTTATTGCACAAAAAATCCAATAGGACAATACGGACAGACAGACGTCCACTTCTAGCCCCGGTGCTTTGGGTATTCAAACCTTTCATCAGGGGCGTCTGATTCTGGATTTTACCTCAGGGGGACAACAGCAAGTCCCTCCCCAATCCCTGCCACAAGGGATACGTCATGGGGACATCAAGAGATAAGTTCTGAGGATGGTGAGTGACTAGGCTGTGGTGGGCGGCCAAGATGGGGGCCGGCAGGACAGGAGGCATAAACCTAAATGAAGAAAAAAATAAGACAACTCTCCAATCTTTAAATTCTTTTATGTCTCAGACAACACTTGGTCGTGGTTCTTTTAGTAGGGGTTCTGGTCCCTCCCATGGATGCACTTCTAGAATAAGGACCTCTAGAACACCCATCTCAGTCTTAGAGTGCCCACTTCAGAGCCTCTGCCCCCTCTGATACTTTCTGACTCCTTTCTCTTCCCCCCACAACATACTACAGGGATTCAGGTCAGAAGCATGGTCTCCCTGTTACTCTCGAAATGGCAGGAAATCGTGTCAGATGAATGCCTTCTGGGCATAATAAAATTTGGCCATGCACGGGGACTGCTTGCACCTCATCCAGTGCATCCTCCCAGCGCATATCTGTACCTTCTGACTCCCTTGTCTGTCCTCCAAAAAGAAGCTTAGACCCTTGTAGACAGTAAATTCAGCCCATCCCTTTACCCAAACAGAAACACAGAAACACAATTTGATGGCAGATAAGGACCACTTGGCCCACCCAGTCTGCCCATTTTTCCCTACCTACATTATCACCACAGATCATACCTGATCTACAGCTCTTTCTTCCTCCTTTTCCACTATAATTCCTTTGTGCCTGTCCCATGCATTCTTGAATCTCACCAGGTTTCACCCCTACCACCTCTGCTGGAAGGCTGTTCCAGGAATCCAGCACTCTCTGTGAAGAAGTACTTCCTCGCATTGCTCCCATATCTACCCCCTCCAGCTTCATACCATGTCCCCTTGTCTTTGAGCACCATTTTTTCTGAAAAATACTTCACTTCTGTACCTTACCTTCCTGAGGTATTTAAAGGTCTCCCTCATATCCCCCCTCTCTTCCTGTGTACTCATATTGAGGCCTTTTAATTCTTCCTTGTAAGGCCTTTGATGCAAACTCTGCACTATTTTACTTGCCCTCCTCTGGACTGCCTCCATTCTGTCTATGTCCTTACAGAGATGTGGTTTCCAGAACTGGACACAATAGTCTAGGTGGGGTCTTACCAGTGATCTATACAGAGGTAACACCACTTCCTTCTTTCTGCTGGTAATATTCCTCCCTATGCACCCCAGCATCCCACTAGCCCTCCCGACTGCCTTTTTGCACTGCATGGCCACTTTCAGGTCATCACATATGATTACCCCAGGCCTCTTTCCTGCTCGGTAGTTGTCAGTACCACTCCACCCATTTTGTACTCTACTCCTGGGTTCCTGTGCCCTAAGTGCATTATTTTGCACTTTTTTGCCTTGAAACCCAAGTACCATATCCTTCAAAATTCATCTAGTTTTCTCATGTCTCTACTCATTTTTTCAACTCCCCCCCCCCCCAAATGGCCACCCTATTACAGATTTTGGTGTCATCCTCAAAGTAGACTTTCTCTTCCAGCTCCTCTGGCATGTCACTTATGAAGATACTATGGAGGAGCAGTCCGAGCACTGATCCCTGAGGCATCCTGCTGGTTATCCCTCCCCTTCTTCAGAATGAACTCCGTTTACCACCACCCTCTGTCACCTATCCCCTAACCAATTTCTTATCCAATGCACCACTTTTGGACCCACTCCTAAGCTACTCAGATTGCTTACTAGTCTCCTGTGTGGAACGGTGTCAAAACTTAAGCCTTACTGAAATCTAGGTAGGCCAATGCCCTTACTCTGTGGCATGCCCCAAGGTTAGGTCCTCTCACCTATGCTGTTTGCAGCATACATGCTGCCCCTGGGAGGGGTAATTCCACAATACAGTCTGGGTTTCTGCTGCTATGTAGACGATAGTTGTATTTGTTCTTTGCACCCAGGACACCCGACACTGCTGAGGTGCTTCATTTGTGCTTCTCTGAAATTCAGAGATGATGGAATCTAGTTGGCTGAGACTAAACCCGGATAAGACTGAGGTACTGGTGATTGAGTCAGGTCAGGTAGCAGCAGAGGTAGTCAAGGGAGAGACAGGGTTTTGGCTCCGGTCATCCAGGTTGTTGACCTCTGCAGAGGTGAAATATCTGGGAGTCATTCTTGATGAATGGTTGACACTGGAGGTTCAGCTGTCAGCTGTAGTCAGGGGCGGCTTTTACCATCTTAGGAACATCAGCCAGATTAAGTTCCTTATCCCTCCTGAAGAACTGCCGGCACTGGTGCATGCCTTCGTGACATCTAGTCTCAACTGCTGTAATGCGCTCTACCCTGGGGTTAGTGGGGGTACCCTACAGTGCTTGCAGCTTGTGCAGAATGCAGCAGTCAGGTTGCTGACTGCCATTTTGGGGTCTAGTTACGTGACCCCGGTACTGTGTGATCTATACTGGCTGCCCATGAAGTGGTCAGTTACCTTTAAGATTGGACTTCCAACCTATAAAGGCCTACACCAGTGGAGCCCTAACTACCTGGCAGAGCTCCATCATCCTGTCAAGCCCTTTTACCCCTTTTACTCCTCTGAGGAAGCTCTCCTTTCAGTCCCGAGAGTCTGGCTAAAGTCATCTGGAGATTGTACTTTTGAAGTGGCCAGCCTTCTTCTGTGGAATGTCTTGCCCAGGAGACTGAGGGAGGCCCCCCCACGGTGGAGGCCTTTAAAAGGGGGTTAAAAACCTTTCTTTTTAGCCAGGCATTCATGGATGAGACTATCATTTAATTACCCTTGATTCAGCTACTGTTATATTTTAATAGTACTATTTTGAATTATTCATTGTATTTATTTATTTATAATTTTTTTAATTGTTTTAATGCCTGTCCTTTCAGTACGGTGGCCTGAGCCTTCGGAGAAGGGTGTCTTATATATAAAACTACTACTATTACTAATCCATGTCCACCACTCCACCCTGGTCTAATTCCTTTGTCATGCTGTCAAAGAAATCTATCAGATTCATTTGACATAACCTCCCCATTGTGAACCCATGCTGCCGTGGGACTTGCAACCCACTGGATTCACGATATTCCACAATCCTTTCCTTCTGCAGTGATTCCATTAACTCCCTGCTGCCACTTTTGTGTAGTGGGACTACATCCATCCTCCTCCAGTCCTCTGAAACCACTCCTGTTTCCAGTGAGCTGTTAAATATGACTGTCGGAAGAGTAACCAGTACATCCCAGAGCTCTCTTAATACGCTTAGATGCACCCTGTCTGGCTGCATTGCTTTGTCCACTTTCAATTTAGCGAGTCCCTTCAGGACTCTTGCCTCCAAAAAAGGACCAGTGTCCAACTCCCTCCCTCCAAAGCTTCTGTTACTTTTTTGTGGTCCCTCCCCTTCTCCAGTGAACACTGAATAAAAGTATTGGTTCAGGATGTCTGCCTTCTCCTGGTCCCCCTCTGCACAGCCCCCCCACCCCTTCCCTTTTAACCTTACAATCCCACACTGGTCTTCCTATTTTCACTTACATGCCTAAAAATGTCTTGTCCACTTTTGTTACCTCCTGAGCTATTCTCTCTTCAGTTTGTTTACTGCTTTCCCTGCTTTCCTCTGATGCACCCCCATATCCTCCTCCCTCTTCTTCTTCTTATACCTTCTGAATGCTACCCTGGGTTCTAGTCCAGGTATTTTCTAGTCCCAAATAAGACTAGCAATTTGTGTCCCATATTGGATCACAGGGCCCTGAAAATGTGTATAGAGTACAAGAAATTCAGGATAGTGTCCCTGCAGTGGTTCCTCCCTCTGCTGCTTCAGAGGGACTGGATGTGTGCCCTGAACATGCAGGATGCACTTCAAAATTCAGTGCAACCACTGCAAGTGCCTGTGCTTCCTATTGGACTGCAGGCACTCTCAGTTTGGTGTTTAGGCATTTGGCTTAACCTCAGCAGCACGGGTATTCACCACGTCAAGTTCTTAGCAGTGATGGCTCCGGCTCTTCTACAAGTGCCACTGTAGACGTTCCCATAACTGAACAATTGGCTCCTGAATGCGCCATCACAGGATGTAGTGTGTTACAAACTTTGTCTTAGACTTGCCAGCTGGGTCTGTTGGTCAAAGAATCTAAATTGTTCTGATTCCACCCAAGCACCTGCAATATATTGGTGCACTTCTGGACATGATGGTGTCTTGGGCTTTTCTTCTGGGACCCTTGGGATGAGGACCTCTTGGCTCAGCTCAGGTGACCCTGGTAGCTTCATGCTTTTCGTCTTTTGTGCACTTGCATCACATTTAGTGCACCTGTGTAGGCTTTTGCATGCTTGCATCATTTTCTGCACATCTATGCCGCTTTTGACTACACTGAAACAATACCCTCAGAAAATGATGTAACTGTAGGAAAACAAGCAGGACTGCAGCACTGGGAGATTCAGTAGCCTGATGTGCATATTAGAGCTTTTGTAAGCTCCAATCAGATGTTTCCTGATCCTACTGTCCTCCTGAGGCTAAGTACATGCCTCTGTGATGGTACTTAGCCCTGAGAGGACAGTGGGACCTGCAAACAAAATAGAGCTTATATAAACTCTAACATGCACTGCAGCCTATTGAGTCTCCCACTGTTGCAGCCCTGCTCTGATGTCAGCTGCAGGGGATTCTTGGATTTGTAGTTAGAGAAAACGTCAACCTGAAAGTAAACAAAATTAGTCTGATACAATCTATTATACTACAGTTAACAGTAAGTAACAATAAATGTTTTGCACACAAAGAGCAAATAAAGATCACCCCCACATTTGGGTGTATAGACCTTAGTGCTGATGGTTCCCCTTTAAAGCAAATATGATTCTCTGCTGAGAGTTACTACAGCGGTAAAAAAAAAAGTTCAAAAGAAAGCTTGCAGGCAGGTGAGCCCTAGCTATGCTGCTAGTCCCTCTGACCAGCATACACAAAGTGAGGATTCTAAACCAACTATCACAAAATGGGGAGGAGACAGGGTTCTATGATGATGTCACAGCTTTGCAGAAGTGTTGGTCCCTTGTTTGTTAGCATGTGCAGCCCAGCAATTAATGTGTGAACAGCATCTGTAATTGCCTCGAATGGGGTGCTGCGCCCTCTCTAGCCTGTCTACTGTAGCCATACTTTTTCCACTGTATGTTGCTTCTATGCCTGGGTTGTTCCTGTAAAAGGAATTCTATTCCAGTGGGCTCACTCGGTTATTAAAATAAAATAAATAAATGAATAAACGTTCAGTATCAATGTGGAGTGACACACAGAAAAGCTCAACAGGACTGATTCTACAGTATCTTGGGATTCTAATGACAGAAAGCCAGTTTGTGACATCATTAGAATGCCTTGGCGGGATCCCAGTCCTGTTATGCATGTTCCCCCATCTATTATTCTATATGTTGCCCTTAAAACAGTTATAAACAGGGTGTGAGAAATAGAGCTTTTTGATTGGCTGCAAACATTCTATCAGCCTCATGTTAATTTTTGATTAACCTAAATGTAGAGCCTAATCCTGCAATAAACAAGTTTTAACTCTATTTAAGAAAACATTTTTTTATTATAACTACATTAAAACTCTGAATTTTTATAATAAATTGTTTTGAAATACTACTACAATTGAGGGACAAATTAAATTTCAAAACATTAATTTTTTAGAAAAAAACACCAAGCATTACAGAGAAACAAAACTCCTCGCTAGCCTTATTAGCTATGACAGCAAACAATGCCATTCTGAAACTCTGGGTGGATCAAGGGGCTCCCACTTTTGATGAATACAGGAGGGAACTTATGGAAGTGCTCAGACCTGAAAATCTTACAAACAGTTTTAAAGGTAACATTGAGAGACCTAAGGAAACTAAAGTAAACTGCACAATATTCTGTCTACGAGGTTGAGAGACAGTTAGCTCTTCGAACTTGCTAGCTTCCAGCATGGACCACACTCTCTATTGGTGTTTTTGCCTTCATTCCTTTTCTTTGTTCTCTCCTTCTTTTCTTTTTCCTTCAGCTTCATTCTTTTCAGCAATAATCTAATTTGTTGTTCTACAGTCTACAGTTGTGTGCTACTCCTGAATCCTAGCTCTCTTCAACTTTTCCATTCTTTCACCTTTTACAAACACATATGCAAAGATAAATATAGTTTACTAAGTATAATTTATGCTGTTATGAATTTATAAATTTATAGCATTAATGTGATTTACATTTGATGTTCTACAATAAGCAAAAAAGTTGGACACGTGTGTGTGTGTGTGTGTGTGATACATATATATATATATATATATATATATACATATGTATATATATATATAAATATGTGTGTATTTTGTTACTTCTGAACATGGAAAATCAAAAATTGTTGGTCCATGGTTGGGAGGGTACATGGGATAACAAGGTCTTGGGCCACACCAAACCACAACTGGGGTCTAGTATTTCCCAGGTATAAAATGTACAAAAAGGACACAGGGATGGAAAAGGGAGAACGTGGCATTATATGTGAAGGAAGGAATAATTTGCATCAAAGAGGAAGACACGGAGAGCAAGCCTGAAGCTTTGTGGGTGCAGATCCAATCTATGGAAGGGAAGAAGCTATGGATGGGGTGGTCTACAGGCTGCCTTTCCAGGATAAACAATTGGAGAGGGTACTGGGGCCCCAGATCATAGATGTATCTAGCAGGAAGAGGTAGTAGTAATAATGAGGGACTTCACTCTACCCATGGTGGACTGGAAAATCCCTGCTGCCTCCTGCACTAGGGAAAAGGTATTGCCAGATGCTTTCCAGAGTACCTTCCTGACTCAAGGTGTCATGAGCCCTCTAGGGAGAGACCTGTCCTGGATCTGGTCCTATCCAACTGTGCACATGTTCAGGATGTGAAGGTGGATGCACCACTTGCAGGAAGTGATCTCCACATGATGTGCTTTCACCTGGACATGAGAGCAGAGGGATGGTCAGGACCAAGACAAAGGTCTTGACCTTTTGGAGGGCTGAGTTTAGCAGGATGGGAGAAGGTCTGCAAGGAAACCTTGCTGGGATCAGAGAGGGAATAGATGTAGAACTGAAATGGACCATAATAAAGAAGGTATTGATTGGAGGCCACTAGTGAGTGTACCAAAATCAAAAGTAAGAAAATTTAGGCCAAAAATACCCAGCTGTTTGGCAAGGATGTGGGAGACAAGAGGGCAGCCTTTAGGAAGTACAAGCATACTCAGAAGGAGGAGGATAGGGTGACTTATGCCACCAAGTCAAGAGAGACAAGCAATGCAGTAAGGGAGGCAAAGGCCATAAGGGAGGTACAGCTAGTCCAGGAGGTAAAAGAGGGTGAGAAGGCCTTTTTTCAGCTATGTGAATGAGAAAAGAAACTTAAAGGATGAGATTGTAAGGTTAAAAAAGGAGGGTGAGGGTTGGGCAGAGGTGAATGAATGAAGAAAAGGAGGAGATGCTGAACGGGTACTTCTGTACAGTCTTCACTCAGGAAAAGCACAAACCAGTTCCACAAGGGAGTGGGGGGGCTGGGGACAGGGAGGGTTGAAGTCACAGTCAATGAAACTCAAGCAGATGAGGTACTCAAGAGCCTAAGGGCCCTAAAGGTGGACAGATCTCCAGGGCCAGATGGCATACACCCAAGGGTCCTTAGGGAACTGATGAAAGTTCTGGTGAGTCCCTTGGCAGACCTGTTTAACACTTCTCTGGAGTCCAGAAATGTGTCCCAGAACTGGAGAATGGGTCATGCAGTACCTCTCCATAAGAGTGGATCAAGGGACAAACCACAAAACTACAGACTAGTTAGTCTGACCTCAATACTGGGTAAGCTGATAGAGAGGAGACCATCCTGAAAGAGAGACTGATCAGCTTTCTGGAGGACAATGGACTCTAGGATGATAGGTTTGTGTTGGGAAAGTCCTGACAAAGTAACATAAATGACTTCTTTGATTGGGTCACGAGCACAGTGGATAAGAGACAGGCAGTTGATGTCCTGTATCTGGACTTCAGCAAGGCCTTCGACTTGATGCCCCATAGGAGACTGGTCAGGAAGCTGGAGGACCTGGGGCTGGGGGCCAAGCTCATGGGATGGGTCAGAAGCTGGTTTCAGGATAAAAGCCAAAGGGTGATAGTTGGGGGAGAATTCTTTGAAGTGAGGCCTGTGGCCAGAGTAGTCCCACAGGGCTCAGTGCTCGACCTGGTGTTATTTAACATCTTCATAAATAACATCATGGAGGAGATCAAGGGTAAAATCTAACATAGAAGCATAGAATTTGACAGCAGTAAGGATTGCTTGGCCCACCCAGTCTGCCTTTTTTTCCCTACCTACATTGTTACCACAGACCGTACTTGATCCACCGATCTTTCTCCCTCCCCCTTCCTTCTTTCCTTTCCACTATGATTCCCTTGTGCCTGTCTCATGCATTCTTGATCTGCCTGTTCATGGATGACACCAAGTTCTGTGGGAGGGTGGAGACAATTTGGCATTTGGCACCTGGGATTGAATGCTGAATGTGCTGTTTTGCACCTGGGGGTGAAGAATCCAGGGAGCAAATACTGGTTGGGAGGAGTGCAAGTAACCAGGTCAGAGGAAGACAAGGACCTGAGAGTAATGATCACATGTGACCTGAAACACTTTGCACACTGCAAGAGAGCAGCAGCCAAAGCAAATTGGATGCTGGGCTGCATAATCTGGGGAATTACCACCAGGAAGGCAGAGGTCATTCTGCTGCTGTACAGGATACTGGTAAGACCACACCTGGAGTGCAGTGTGCAGTTTTGGTGCCCATATCATAAGAAGGATGTGAACTTGTTGGAGATGGTCCAGAGAAGGGCAACAAAGATGATCTAGGGCCAGCAGGGTAACACCTAAGAGGAGAGATTCAGGGAGTTTACCATGTACTCTCTTGAGGAAGGAAGGAAGAGGGGAGGCATGACTGAGACCTTCAAGTACCTTGAGGGTATTAACAGGCTG
Source organism: Neoceratodus forsteri (assembly GCA_016271365.2). NCBI lineage: Eukaryota > Metazoa > Chordata > Ceratodontiformes > Ceratodontidae > Neoceratodus > Neoceratodus forsteri. The sequence goes on from CM057458.1 coordinate 233,875,553, forward strand.
AGCACTGAGGGCCTGTTCAGCCTTAGTGGAAACAAGACCAATAGGGGGCTCAGCCTAAAGCTGGTTGGTGGGGGGTTCAGGAGGGAGATGAGGAAGTACTTTTTCAATGAGAGGGTGGCGACTAAGTGGAATGAGCTGCCAGAGGAGGTGGTAGCCCTAGAAACAACAGTTTCGAGAGGTGTTGGTACAGGGCGAGGAGAAACATTGTGGGTAGAAGGGCAGCGAGTAGGGGGGGAGAAGTAAGCAATAATACCCAACAGGGTGGGTGGTATTGTGCTATACCGGACCGCCCAGGGGCGTAATGAGGCCCGACGCCGAGGCGGAGGGCCTTAGCCCTGGAAGGTCCCGTATAGCACAATACTGCCCACCCTGGAGGGTGGCTATTGCGCTTAGAAAATGGGCATTGTAAAAAAAAAAAAAAAAGAAGAAGAATTAAAAGTGTTAATAAAAAGTTAGTTTACAATAAGTTTTGTCATAAAATAGTTCCTCCGCCTGCATTATACTGATTTTTTTTTTAATCTGGGGTGGTAGTGGAGCCTCTCTTCTGCCTTTCATTTGGTTGTTAGGGTTAACACACACACACAGCGCTTTTGGGAGCAGTGCCAAAATTAGTTGAGCGACATAGAGATAGACACAAACCCTGTCCTGTTTTACATCTCTGGAGCGCACGATCGCCAATCCCGTAAGTTGTGGAGAGATGAGAGATGGGGAGCAGTCTCAGCAGTGGGAAGGAAAAGACGCTGCAGCTAGGAAGGAAAGAGATGTGTTGCTGTTGGGAAGCAGTGGATAGGCATATTTGTTACTGGGAGGTAGCCAATTATTGGAAGAAGCGGCAAGCAGCACTTGTGAGCTGCTGTGGAAGAGCGCAATGCTAATTTGAAAACTGTCCATTGGAATGACAACTTCATTTTTTTAATGTGTTACTGTATACTGCTTAACAGCGCATACTGACTGGCGAAGCGAGTGGGAGACAAAGTGAGAGTGCTAGATATGCGGTCTGGGAAACTAGAAACTACTGCTGATTTACTTAAACACATTACCAGTTACAGTACCAGAGCTAGCGAGTCTGTCTTGCTTAGCTTGTGATTTTCAGGCAACCTGTGTTCTTCCCAACAACTGCATTGAATTTTAACTGTTCAGTTGCTTGAAAGTGGTCTCTGTATTAAGTAATGAAAGCAGTATCTGAATGCACATCACCAGACAGGAGAAGAGCGGTATTTTCTTCATTTTCCATACCGCAGATGGATGTCCATCTGCGGTATGGAAAATTAAGAAAATACCACTGCTCTCATGCTCAGTAGCGGTACCGGAGATGATGCTCTCTGACACTTTTGCAGCCAGAAAGCAGCTTTAGGGATGCAGGGTGAGAAAAAAAAACTATTATGTCGGGTTGTGGCAGTAAGGTATACCGGAGGGGGATGGTTGGATGACAAGGGCTGGATGTAAGCTCTCGCTAAGTGACGGAAAAAATGGCGGACATTTGAGAATGAATTGAGGGGGTTTTAGCCAATTAGGGAGCAGGGTAGGGAGCAGGATTCTGCTGATGGGGCTGGCTGGGCTGGTACTTTTAATAGCCGGGCATCTGTTGTCTGATAGATGCCCAGCTGGAGATGTACATTAGCCAATCAGAAGCCTCTAATACTTTTACCCATTTTCTAAGAAGAAGTAGAGGAGGTCAAAAGGGAAATGGGAAGGGGGAAGTTCCCTTTGTAAATACATAGCTGCACAATTGAGCAGACTAGACAGGCCATAGGGCCTTTGTCTGCTGGCTTGTTCACATGTTCATAAAACTTTATTGAGCAAAAAAAAAAAACAATCAGGAACTCCCAGGGGTTATGTCCAGTTAAGGGGACTCTGCCAACCCACTTAGGCCTCAAAATGTCCCTAGTTTAAAAAAAAAAACATAACTGTTCCCATTATGTAGACTGCTGAAGTAACTGGTAGTTTAATTCTAATTCCTTTTTCTTTTAAAAATTGAAAAGCAGACTGCCCACCATACTGATGTTGCTGCACAAAAACATGTTTGTTTAGATACCTTGATCAACTCCCACTGCATATTTCTTGGACTTCAGAACATCCCAACACAGTCTAGCCACTCATGATACAGTGAGGGGAAGAGGAGTGGCTGCACTGTTTGAATATGTTCCTAATGCTGAGGAAGTATGCAATAAGAGTAGATCAGTGATCTGAAACAAAACAAAGTTGGGTAATTACACCATTAGTATGCATTTCAATTCTGCTACAAAAGGAAGCAGATAAAACAACCAGCAGCATCAATGAATTTTAGAGAACTTAAGCAATCATAAAATGTTGTTTTTTTTTAACTAGAAATAATATGATGCAAACATGGTTGACAGTGTGCCATTAATCACCCTCTAGAGGCATGCAGCTCTTGGCTAAGCTTCCTGCCACATTACACCCCGAGAAGGTGATTACCAAATCATTAACATATCCCCTGTTCATGCCTTAGTGTTTAATACACATACAGTTTATCACAGACATTTATTCAGATGAAGTAAATGTGGAACACTGGGTGGGGGGGGTCTGAATATGGTTTATGAAAACAGAAACATTACAAACAGCTACTAATTGGAAATACTTTACAGTCCTCTTTAAAGCTTGTGACTATGCATGGTGACTTGTTAAGACTTCTGACTCCCTAGAGGACTTACAGCCATTCTCCAGTATTCTAAAAAACTTTTAAAAATGTAATATTTATAACTTAAAGATAATTCATTTCCTGTATTTATGTCCCTCATTCTTTATGGCTGGGTAAATTTCCGTGATAAAAATATCTTTGTCCCCAGACTTCACCTCATCCTCCTGTTTCCCCTCCTGCTAAAATTATAGTGCCCTACTGGTGACATCACAACCTGTTGTTATGAAAATAGAAACATAGAATTTGTCAGCAGATAAAGACCACTTGGCCAGCCTAGTCTGCCCAGTTTTTCCTTGTCAATATTGTCATCATAGGCCCTGCCTGATCTTTGGCTAGTTTCCCCCTGCTTCCCTACCAAGATTCCTTTGTGCTTATCCCATGCATGCTTGAAACTCACTACTTTTCACCTCCGCTACCACTGCTGGAAAACTGCCTCACGCATACACCACCTTTTCAGTGAAATACTTCATCACATTCCTCCTAAATGTCACCCCTTATAGCTTAATTGCATGCCCCCTAGTTCTTGTTGACCTTTTCCTCTAAAAACTACCCCCCTTCTGTACCTTATTCACCTCTGTGAGGTATTTATAGGTCTCTATCATGTCCCCCCTTCCTTCCAGGGTGCACATATTGAGATCCCTTAGTCTCTCCTCATAGGGCTTCTGATGCAGCCATGACACATTTTAGTTGCTGTGACAGACTGGTGTCTCCCAGACTCAGCCTGTACACTGTTACCAACTTTCTCAAACCCTTCAGTTGCCTGCAAGGGTACTGCAGAAGATGCCACCATTCAGCACAGACACTCTCTCGTAGTATCTCTAGGTCTGAATCCCACCAGAGCCACTGCTCACACAGTACAGTGTTCCTTACCAAAGGGTAAACAACCTACCCCTCTCTTTCAGAGCTGAGAATAACTCACTTTGCTTTAGAAACAAATGATGGTAACAGCAGCCTTTTCTTTAGAGATGAAAACACAGTTTTTGTCAGTTATAATCCAGTTATCTATACCTCAAAGGACTCAGTCACAGAAACATGAAGTATATAAAAATAATATTTTAATACTAAAAGATATTTACATGTATAATACAGGATACTACAGAAAGACTATGAGGAATAGTACTTCTACAGAGAAAAAAATGTTTTGAACAGTAGAAAAAAACATACATTAAAATATTACTGTATGTCCTAACTTTCCCAAACTAGAAAGAGCTTACCACCCAGGACACCTTGGTGAATTAGGGCAGACTCGAACCTTAGATGTTAACTGCTTGAGGTCTCAAAACCTGACAACATTTTTAGGATCTGGAAAGTCCTCAAAACTCCTCTGCTGCCAGCCCCCATGACACCTCATCAAGTATGTCACTCTGACATCATAGATTTGACAAGTTCTTTTGTCTCTGGGAAAACCTCCCATCTAGAAAAGTGATCCAAACTGGACTCTTGAATTTCTATGGACTCAGAGACCTTCTCATTGTTCTGAGCCCTGTCTGCTTCAACAGGGGTTGCTGGCTGCATGGCCAAGGACATGAAAGGCCCTGACCTCTTTGAAGTGTAAGTACCCTTTAGCTAACAGGAACTCGATTGTTTGCCCAAACAACTCCCTCTCTGACTGCCTCAGGCATGGACTCCAGTGGCAAGAAACTTTTGATTTATCAGACTGTCTTTTATCTCAGCTGAAATACTTACAAATGGTCTAGCTCATGATAACAATTAAACACAGAAACAGGAAAAATAAATAAAAACAAGTTCTTACATCTCCCACCCCATTCCCATAGAAATTAAAAACAAATTATTTAGCACCAGTAAGTAATGTTTGTTTTTCATTACAGCTGGCTGGCTCCACCTGCTATACCCTCAGTTTACTGTCTGGGTGAACCCTACATTATTTTCTCATAGTGCCTTTCCTACTTAAAAAAAGGGTACTAACTGTTGTCTGAATGGCCCATCTGCATTGCCATGCTGTAACCCACTGTGGTGCCTTATGTCCCTGGAGTTATGTCTGCTGGTCCTATGCAACCATGTTAGGGGGTTGTGGTCAGAGACCAGGGTGAACTCCATCCCATACAAATAAGGTTGCAGCTTCTGCAAAGCCCAGACAATACCTAGACACTCTTTCCCTACTGTAGTGTAGGCCTCCTATCTGGGCAGGAGCTTCCTGCTCAGGTACATGACTGGGTGTTTCTCTACAAGTGTGTAACCTAACTCAGAACAGCACCTAGCCCATGATAAGATGCATCTATGTGCACAATAAACCCACGACAATAGTATGGGCTGGTGAGCATAAGCGCCCGACATAATGCCTCCTTCAGCTGGCGGAACGCAGTATTGCACGTTTCCATCCACTAAACCTTTTCTGGCATTTTCTTCATAGTGAGATATGACAGGGGTTTGGCCATGCAGCTAAAATGCAGCACAAACTTACAGCAGTACCCTGTCATCCCTAGGATGGCCCATACTTTCCTCTTGGTTGTTGGTGTGGCCTAGCCCTGCATGGCCTCAATGTCCACTGGCTCAGGCTGGATATACCCACTCCCCACCCTGTGCCCAAGGTATGATGCATCTGCCATTCTTATCTGACACTTCTCTGCCTTGACTGTTAGCCCAGCAGCTTGCAGTCAGTGGAACACCTCAGTCACATGCCTGACATGATCCTCCCAAGTATGGCTACAGATGATGATGTTATCTATTTATAACAGAGTGAAGTCTCCTGGCACATTCAGAATGCAGTCCACAAGCCATTGAAAAGTGGCTGTCACATTCTTCATCCCAAATGGCATTACTCTAAACTTTAATAATCCAAATAGGGTGATGAAAGCCAACCTCCCTTGGGCTTCAGGGGTCAGGGGTACCTGCCAATAGTTGTTTGCCAGGTCTATGGTTGACAGGTACAGGGCTCCCTCTAACCTCAGTAGGACCTCATCCATCCTGGGCATGGGGTAGGTATCTGACTCTGTGCAGTTGTTGAGCTTATAGTAGTCAATGCAGATGCACATGGTCCCATCCTTTTTGGGGATCAGTACCACTGGGGAGGCCCTGGGATTACTGGACTCCTGGATCACCTGGAGAGCCAGCACCTCCTTGATCTCCCACTATATGGCATATCTTACTCTTTCTGGGACTCTGTTGGGTGGCTGTCTCAGTGGTGCTTGCAACCCTGTATCCAGGTGGTGCACCGCCAGCATGGTATACCCCAGATTCTCCACGAACATTTCATCAAATTATGCAGTACCTCATACATTTCAGCAGCTTGGGGTGGTCTCAACTGCTCTGAAAGGGTGACAGTCTCCACCGAAGATTCTCCTTTAACCTCTCCCAGGAGATCCACCAGTGCATCTGCTTCTGCCTCTTCTGGCTAGCTGCACACAGCCAGAATCATCTCGTTGTGGTCATGGTAGGGCTTCATCATGTTTAGGTGGTAGACTTATTGTTTGTTTCTCCTCTTTGGTAGCTCCACCCCATAATTAACATCATTCATCCTCCTGGCCATTGAGAGTGGCCCCTCTCAAGCTGTCTGTAATCTTTTCTGAAGGATTGAAATGAGTACCATCCCCTGTTCCAGACTTCATACTCCTGGTTTCTGGCCCCACAGTCATATCATGTCTTCTGTCTCTGTCTCTGTTGTGCTGTGGCTAGGTGCTCCTCAGCAAACCCCATTAACTCCTTAAGCCATGACCTGAAGTTCAGGACATACTCCACAATAGACTTGACTTGAGGAGCGCAAACACCCTCTCATTCATCCCTTGCCAAATCAAGGGGACCTATTACCCTATGGCAAAACAGGAGTTTGAAGGGTGAGAACCCCATGGACTCCTGGGGCACTTCCCTATATGTGATTAAGAGATGTGGTAAGTACTTGCCCCACTCTCTCACATGCTGGTCTTTAAATGCCCTGAACATGGTCTTAAAGGGAAATTCCTATGGAGTCCCTAAGTGCAGCAGCAGCTGCAGAAAAACCTGATTAGGGCTTTTAACATAAAAGTAATTTTTTTTATTTACCTGCTGCCTCAGAATTTTAATTAAAAAGACCGGCTCCATCCATAATGGCCACAGAGCCCCGGGTGGACATCTCGCGCACCCTGGTCGAGCCTCGTCTGCCCTACCAAGTGTGGCTGCATGGCCAGAAACATGAAAGATCTTGACCCCATTGAAGTGTAAGTAACATTTAGCTAACAAGAACTCTATTGTTTGCCCAAACAACCCCTCTCTGACTGCCTGAGGCATGGGCTCTAATGGCATGACATTTTAGACGTATCAGACAGTTTTTCTGTCAACTGAAATACTTACAAGAGGTCTAGCACAGAAACATGAAATAAAATACACACAAGTTGTTACAATTTCCCATCTCTGGACAGACACCACCCTGTCTATGTTCTTACTGAGGTCTCCAGAACCAGATACAGTAGTACGGGGGGAGGTCTCACCAGTACTCTATGCAGTGGCAACACCACCTCTCTCCTTCTGCTGGTAAGATCCCTTCCTATGCATCCCAGCATTCTCCTGGCCCTACTTATTGCCTTGTCACACCAACTCGCCACCTTGAGGTCATCTGATATGATTACTCCAACGTCCCTGTCTTGTTTTGTGACTATCAAAACCTTTTCCCCCATTTATTCTCTGCCTCTGGGTTTTTGTGCACTAGGTGTGTGATTTTGCACTTCTTTGCACTGAAACCTAGCTGTCATGCCTTTCACCACTCCTTGAGTTTTCTCATGTCTCTGCTCATTCTCTCCACCCCTCTGGAGTGTCTACCCTATTGCAGATTTTGGTGCCATCTGCAAAGAGGCATACCTTCCTTTTCAGCTCTTCTGGAGTGTCACTTAGAGACACTGAAAAGGACTGGTCCCAGTACTGAGCCTTGAGGTACCCTGTAGGTCACTGTCTCCTCCCAGGAATGTGTGCCATTTACCACTAACTTCTATCTCCTATCTATCAACCAATTTCATACCCAGTTTATCACCATAGGACCCACCCCCAAAATGCCCAGTTTACCTCTGAGCCCTCTATGTGGCATGGTGTTGATGGCCTTGCTGAAGTCTAAGTAGGCTATGTCCACTGCCCAACCCTGATCTTTTTTCCTGATCACCCAGTCAAAAAAATAGATCAGGTTCATCTCACATGATCTCTTAACATGAATCTGTGCTTTCTTGGGTCTTGTAGCCTACTGGATTCAAGGCACTCCACAAACCCTTCCTTCAAAAGCATCTCCAATAACTTCCCCATTACTGACGTCAGACTGACCAGCCTATAGTTGCCAGCATCCTCCCTGCTGCCACTTTTATGAAGTGGACTACATCTGACCTCCTCTGGAATCACTCCTGTTTCCAGGGAGTTGTTGAAAAGGGCTGTCAGAAGTGAAATCAGTAACTCCCTGAGCTCTCTTAGCACCCTTGGGTGTACCCGGTTCGGACCCATAGATTTGTCCACTTTCAGATTCACAAGTCTTTTCAGGACTCTCGCCTCTGTGAATGGACTTGTGCTATAGCTCTTCCTCCAGTGTTTCTGCTGTTTTTATGTTGTCTATCCCCTTCTCCTGGTACACCTCCCTATCCTCTTTTCTCTGTATCTCTTTGTTCTTCCTGAAAGCTACCCTTTTAGCTGTAATCTTTGCAGCCACTTCCCTTGAGAACCAAAGCAGTCTTTTTTTTCCTTCTGTTTTCACTCACTTGTTTTTCGCAGAGGTTTGTTGCCTCTACTGTGTCATCCCTTACTTTGATCCACTGTTCCTCCACCCAACCGAGGCCATCCCCCCACTGCAAGCTCGTCTCTGAGGCATTCCACCCATTTTAAAAAAAATCTACTCTCCTTGTTTGGTATGCTCCTGTTGCAGTGCTTATGTTGAGCAGATCCCCAGGTGACCTTCCACCTTGTTGTCTGCAATATTTATTTATTTATTTAGCTTTTGTTGACTGGGTAAGTGCACTAGACAAATCCTGCCTATTTTCAGGCACGACCCGGGGGAGGGGGATACAGATGAATACCAACTGACCTTGAACCAGATTAAGCTGTTGGTGGTATTTTTAGTGAAAACCAGTTGTCTCTATTTGTGAACACCAGGTCCAGTACTGCCCCATCATAAATGGGCTCCCTTACTAGTTGCCTAATAAATGCCCCCAGCAGGGAATCAAGAATGTCCCTGCTTCTAGCTGAGGCTGCAGCTGGAAGGCTTCAACCTACAGCCGGTAGATTGATGTTCCCCACCAGCAGCACCTCCTCTTTTCCTACAACTGTGTTGATGGCTTACCCCAGTTCCTTATCCAGTTCCTCCCCCTGTGTTAGAAGTCTGCATATCACACCAATACAAATAGTGGATCTGGCTCCTGTCTCCAGGGTGACCCACAGTACCTCCCCCCCCCCAGTTCCCTTGTCTTTCTATTACTTTGATACCCTCCCTTAAACACAGTACAACCCCCTCCTAGCCAAGGGGGGTGGTGGTGGAGGGAGGATAGGAAACAAAATAGCCTCCCCCAGGGCACAGGAACTATAGGGGAACTCAAATGGAACACAGCCCAACAGATGCCACAAGTCAACCCAAAAACAGGTGGTTGGGAGAGTCTGCCATTCATAATGTTAAACAGCATGATTAGAAATGGGAGGCATACAAGAGCACAGCAAAGGAGGGACACCACATCCTGGAGAGCCATGTGTGCAAATGCCCGTAGTCAGAGTAACAAGATAGGTGACCTTGAGGCTACCATGGTGGGATCTGACCTAGACATTGTGGCCATCACAGAGACCTGGTGTATTGAAAACCAGGGCTGGGAAGAGACCAAACTGGGTTACAATCTTTTCAGGAGGGAAAGAGTAGGCAGGAAGGGGGGAAGGAGTGGCTCTTTATGTGAAAGATAACATAAAGGCAACAGAAATTCAAGGGGAACCGGGTGAAGGAGAGATATTGTGGGTTACACTAGAAAGGACGAAGGGGACATCCATCTGTACGTGGGTAATATACAGACCACCAGCTCGGGGGAGGAGGTAGATAAATAAATAATGCTGGCAATCCAAAGGATGGCACATAGGGGAGAGGTCTTGCTGGTCAGTGATTTTAATCTGCCAGTTGTGGATTGGAGCATCTCCACAGCAGCAACTGCTAGGAGTAGGAACATCTTGGACTCTCTACAGGGGGTATTCCTTAAACAGCTGGTCATAGAACCCACACAGGAGGAAGCAATACTGGACCTGATGCTAACAAATGGGGACAGTGTGTCAGGGGTTACAGTGGTGAAGTACTGGGGGAACAGTGATCACCAAACAGTGTGGTTTGAGATAACTGAGGGGGGAGAGCCAAGCCACACAATGACAAGAATCCTAGACTATAAGAGGGCTGATTTTAGAAGGATGGGAAAATGCCTAGAAGAAGTACTGGTTGGAGTAGGTCAGAGTAGGAGAAAAAAAAGGGGGAAGAGAAAAAAGGAGGTAGAGGAACAGTGGGAGATGATCAAAACAGGGATTGAAATGGCAACAGAACTCTATGTCAAACAGCTGAGCATGGGGAAAAGAAAGAAGAGACCACTTTGTTTTTTTAGGGAAGTAGCAGAAAAGGTTAAAGCAAACCAAATGGCATTCATGAAATACAAGAGGATACAGGACACCCTGAGCCTGCTTCTCAGGATGCTCTCCTATCCCTTCACCGCTATGTACTATGTTCCTCAGATATGCCACTTGTCATTAAATGCATATTCCACAGGTATGATATATTTAATTGTCTGTTATGTCACAAATGTGACTGTATGATTATTTATGATATTTTTTAACTGTGTGTCTTGCTACAAATGTTATTGAATGTTTAATTTCTCAGATATGTTAAATGTTAAACTGTATGTCTAATTCTTCATCCAATTGTATCCCCGTCGTACCGGGAGACGAGCAACTTGTTGTTCAGTGTGTCTTCCTGGTGGAACATTTCAATAAATAAATAAATAAAATAAAACAGGAACAAGGAGATAGGGAGAGGTATCAGGAAAAACAAAGAGAGGCAGGGAAGGCAGTTAGGGAAGCCAAGGCACAAACAGAGGAATGCATAGCAAGCTCAGTGGTAAAGGGGGACAAAACCTTTTACAGGTAATTTAGTGAAAAAAGGAAAGCAAAGGGAGGGATTGTGCAGCTGAAGGGGGAGAATAGGGGTACAGTAGAATAGGACCACCAGAAAGCTGATAACCTGAACAGGTACTTCTGTTCAGTTTTTATAGCAGGAGGGGCAGGAAGTTGTCCAGCAATAGGAGATAAGGGCATGACGGGCACAGAGATGGACACAACTGCCTTTACAATGGAAAGGGTCCAGAAGGAACTGGCAGCAATAAGAGTTGATAAGACAATGGGACCAGATGGGATACACCCCAGAATACTGAAGGAGCTATACGTAAGAGAAATGTTGGTAGAACCTCTGACTGCCCTGTTCAACCTGTCATTGGAAACAGGGGAGGTACCCTAGGACTGGAGGAGGGAGAATGTAGTCCCTCTATACAGAAGTGGAAACAAGGAGGAGGCAAGGAACTACAGACCTGAGTAGCCTGACTTAAGTAGTGGGGAAGGTCATGGAAAAACTCATGAAGAAAAGAATAGTGGAACACCTGGTATTCAGTGGACTACAGGACCCAAGGCAACATGGTTTTATGGGAGGGAGGTCATGCCAGATTAATCTCATTGAGTTCTTCATCTGGGTAACCAGGGAGGTAGATCGGGGTGGCTGTGGATATGGCCTGCCTGGATTTCAGCAAGACCTTTGACACAGTGCCACACAGAAGACTGTTAAGCAAGCTGGGGAACATGGGAGAAGGGAAGAAGGTGGTGAGGTGGGTGGAGAGTTGGCTGAATAATAGGACCCAGAAGGTTATGGTAAATAGCACTCACTCTGCAGAAGGTAAAGTGACCAGTGGGGTACCACAGGGACTGGTGCTGTGTTCAGTCCTCTTCAAGGTCTTTATTAGTGACTTTGCAGAAAGTCTAGAAGGGAAGATTTGCCTGTTTACTGATGACAGTAAACTCTGCAACAGGGTGAACACATTTGCAGGAGTGGATAAAATGAGGGTAGAGCTTAAGAAGCTGGAGGATTGGTCAAAGGATTGTCAGCTTGGTTTCAATGCCAAAAAAAGCAGGATAATGTACATGAGGCTCAAAAATCCAGGAGCAACCTACCATCGGGGGGGGGAGAACAGAATGTTCCAAGCAGGAAAGGGACCTGGGGGAGATCATCTCTGATGACCCCAAGGTGGGTAGGCAGTGTGACGAGGCAGTAGGGACGGCTAGCAGGATGCTGGGATGCATAGGCAGGGGAATCACCAGCAGGAAAAGGGAGGTAGTAATTTTACTATATACAACACTAGTGAGGCCCCACCTCGAATACTGTGTCCAGGTTTGGAGGCCCCACCATGTAAGGACATTGATCGGCTGGAGGCGGTACAGAGGAAGGGAATCAAAATGGTGCAGGGACTACATCACAAACCCTATGAGGCTAGGCTGAAGGAATTAAATAAGTACTCCCCAGAGGGGATATGACCGAAACATTTAAAGGATACCTAAACCATCTTTTTTACACTTTTTTTTTATTACTTCATAGGCTTGTAAAGGAGAGGCTGTTGTTTACATTTATACTGAAACTGCATTTATTAAAGTAGGATAAATGCAGTTTCATAGCATTTGAAAATTGTAAACATAGCCTCTCCTGATTCAAAAAATCTTCTTTCAAAATCCTAAAATGGCTTCCTTGATGATGTCATATATGAGAGAGATGCCAGCTGTGCAGATGTATTCTAGCTCTACTAACTGTATTAAAACATGAATAACTTTAAAATGAAAAATGATAGCATGGTACTGTGAGTATGAAAGTTGTTCAGCACAAAAATATCAACAAAATGAGTGGTGTTTCATTTATAGATACCTTTTAGTTTTTAAAAAATTAGCAAAAACAGCAGAAAATGTAACTGTTTGTCACTTTTTCAACAAAAAAATGCAAATAACTTTAAAACAAAAATGATAGCATGGTACTGTGAACATGTCATTTGTTCAGGAAAAAAATATCTACAAAATGAGTGGTGTTTCATATATAGAGGACACATGATGGGCACTAGTGCGATATGGATAATATTCTCACTCCTGCATCATGAGCTTTGGATACTCTCACTTGTGCCTTCAGCACTCATCAGTATCCAGAGCTCACAATCTGCCCATTATGTGTGCTATTTATACAATGGGGGTGAGAGCTGCCAAAGTATAGTTATGTTTTCGTGTCATTTTCCTGTTTGCTGTATGTTCTTTTATTGTTTGGTAACTGGGGAAGTTTTTTGAGATGACTTGTTCAGAGTCACACAGTGTGGATGTGGAGGTTGTGAGAATCAAACCCAGATCTGATATGCTGGATGTACCAGGCTTGTTCAAAACTCATTACTCTAACCTCTAGGCTATAATGAGAACACTGTTTGATTGTGTTCTGGGTGTGGATACATGATGGGCAGGAGTGGGATATGGAAAATATTCTCACTCCTGAAGAGTGAGCTATGTATTCTCATGAGTGCCGAAGGCATGAGTGAGAATGCACAGCTCACTCTGCAGGAGTGAGAATATTTTCTTTATCCCATGATCTGCCCATCATATGTGCGATTCATACCGCAGGGGTGAGAGCTTTAGGAATTTTTTTTCTGATTCTGTGTGTTTCCAGCTCATTCTGTGTGTGGTGTGTGTGTGTGTGTGTGTGTGTCTGTTCTGAATGGACTGGGAGTCAGAAACACAGGTCAGTGTGTTTTGCAAAGCTAATTGAGTGAGTCAGAGGCTCAGTGAGAAAGACAAACTGCTGCAGGTAGCACTGAGAAACAGAAACTGCTTTGTAAAAGAGTTTCATTTAGAATTCAGGTTGTTTTGAAGTTCAGATCAGCACAGTAATGGGCTAGGAATGTTAGAAACACAATGGGACATAGGTGAGAGTCTTTTGCAATGCTAATTGGGTAAGTTGCAGCTTCAGTGAGAAAGAGAAACTGTTGTCTGAAGCAGTTTCCTTCAGAATGCAAGCTGCAGTGCAGATATTCTCACCTTGGTGACATCATCAGAGTGCAGATAAATGTCATCTTCAGGATTTATTCTCACTGCAGTGGAAATAACACAAGATATCCTACTGAGAAAGCTCTCACCCCGTGGTGTGTATATATATATATATATATATATATATATATATATATATAATTAGCATAAAAACAGCAGAAATTTTATTTTTTTCACCTTTTGAAGCAAACAAAGGCAAATAGTTTTAAAACAAAAAATGATAGCATGACACTATACGTTGAGCACAAAAGTTGTTCAGTACAAAAATATCTACCAAATGAGTGGTGTTTCATTTATAGATACCTTTTGGATGTTTTATAATGAGCAAAAAATGGCATGAAATTCAATTTATTTTTCACTTTTTTGGAGGTATAGCATAAATGAAGTACACTACCTCCCTAGTGGAGATATTGTTGATGCTTTTTGTTCTCATGCCAGTTGATCTGAAGGCATCACTTGTGGCTTCACCACTCATGATGTCATCAGGTCAATCAGCACTTGAAGAAAACATATCAACAATATTTCCAGTAGAGGGTAGCATATCCCTTACATATTCTTTGCAAAAAAAAAAAAAAAAAACTCTGTTAATACATCAGTTTGAGTTGCTATTAAAGCATGGATCAACAGATTTAAAATGGCATGCTAGTCCAGGACAACAACTGGCCTTGAGAAAAATAGTAGTCCCCGAGTTCCAAGTGGCAGTCCAGTGCATTTCAATGGAAATTTTCAACCGACTGGAAATAAATTAAATGGTGTGGCAGGGCTTGTAGTTGTACTATTATTTCATAGGATGGATGTAGAGATGTAGAAGAACTTCATAAATCAGGAAAAAACATATTTTTCTATATGTTTTTGTTAATATAGGGTAGTGGTGCAGGTAGAAGTCTGTATTAGAAGAGGCTGGAGAAATGTTACAGAATGAGTTTGAAGGACCATCCATCGGTTGAATGCAAAATAGTCATTAAGGACTAGGCCAGGACGAAGAAGATGATGCTGGATCACTGGGAGGAGCAGAAGGAGTAATAGCATCAGGATCATCATTAGAAGACTCAGAAGCTGCTGAACCAGCAGATGTAGCAGCATCAGCAACAGCATGCCCACGAACATGTCGAGTGCCTGGACCAGAGAGCAGCCAGTGGTTCATTGCTGGATCAGGGACAAAGTCATGCAGTTCAGGACCTTCTACTGCTGTCTGAAGGAGAGACTATAGTGATCATCAGCCAGACATATCCTGATTTCTGTTCTGATTAGGTTCTGAACAGAAAAACCTCTTTCGCATTTTATGGTTGATACACTCATTGCCACGAGTACTTTGGAATAGGTCAAGAATGTGCATAATCTGGGGTGTTTTTCTTTTAGCAATTTGGTATACACCTGCAAATAGGGTTTTTCAACTGCGGACTTCAATAGTGGTTTAAATGCAGCATACTCTGACTTTATATGTTCCTGCTGCTCCTCCATAAAAAATAAAAGTATTCAGCCAAGTTTGCCAGTTCAGAGGTCTCAAACACTGCTAGTTGGTCTCTTGGCAGATCAAACTGCTTAAAATCTAAACAGTTGAACCATTTGAGAGGTGCCTCTGAGAAATGTTTAAATCTGTCATCAATGTACGTTATTGCTGCATCTATTAAAGTCTGCAGTTGTCCATCTGCCACAAAATTGATTTCTGGGCAGTTACCTCTCAATGGGAAATGAATAGTCTTCTCCTCCCCTCCCCACCCCTCTTTGACACAACATACTCCATACATTTCTGTCCAGGTTTGTAATAGCTGAGGAAAGCTGTTATGTATTTCCCTGGCGTTTTTTTTTTTTTTTTTAAGTTGTTTAACACTAAGCAGAAAGCTTTTTTACAGGAGCATCCTGGGAGCACAGGGAAGTTAAGTGACTTGCTCAGGGTCACACAGTATGTAAGTGGAAGCTGTGGGATTCAAACCCAGGTCTGGTCTGCTGGATGTCACCAGATTTGCAGCTCAGAGCAGAACCTTAAACCATTGCGCTATACTGCCTTTTTTCAGTTCCGTAAGCTGGAGTAGGCAGATTTTAACAAATTGTAGAACTTCCAGTTTTAGTATGTCATCTAGTTGAAACTGCAGTGACAAGTTTTTAGTATTGGCAGGAAATCTTGTAGCATATGAATAGCTTTTACAAACTACACACTCTATACTTCTTTTAAGAGGCCCTTTGTTTTTGAACCTTCATTACTAGCAGCTGAAGATGCATGTTCTAGGTGTACAACAGTAGGTAGGGTAACCTGAACTGCATTTACTGAACGTGACCTACTGGCAAGCCATCCCACTTGTTTTATTGCACTAAAGTACACCAGATCTGTATCCATCACATTAGCAATTTCTTGGCGCTCTCATTTTTTTGGGACTATAGTGATAAAATTAAAATATTCTCTTGACAGTACTTTCGAGCTTTGATACAAATGGATTTTTTTTAATACATTGAGAACTGCCACCTCTAGCTTATGGACAATGCAATGCATCAGAATTATTTAAGGATAGGGTTCCTGCAACTTTGCTATGGTTTTTCCTCTTTCATCCATCATGACACTGGCCTGTCAAAATTCACTGAAATAAGGAGAGGCCCTGGATTGTTAACATTTTGTAGGTTACTGAGGGGAAGATTTACTTACTAAAATGCAGTCAATATTGTGTGAAATACACCTCCTGCATGTGCATGTTCCGGTGGCACAGCTTGGATAAGCAATGTACGAACCTGTTTTGAGTTTGGTTCAACAAACCATAGGAAAACATTTTCCCACTCAGTTATACTGTAATCTGTACTACCATCAGCAAGAACTGTCACATACTTAACATTAGTAAGAGTCTGCATCTGGGTTCTGGATAGAACTGCTGATATAGAAACGCAAAAGTCCCTAGCTCACTTATCGTTAGTATAATTAGAACCTAGCTGAATGCCATTTTTTTCTTGTAATTCACAGAGCCACTCCACGTCTGAGAAAGGGCACAGATTTTTGGCAATGGAGTAAGCTGTGTTAACAGATGTCTCATCTTCACCTTTGTGGCCTCTTCCAGCTGTGCAAAGGCTTGGCAAAGTGGTCACTCACTTATCTCATAGTGTACTACTCATTGGCCACTTTCCAGAATACGTTGGTTCTGGCATAGCACATGTGGATTGGACTTTTCATGTGCACATAGCGATTCAATGCGAAAGTTGTTAGAGCCTGTGGCAAAGACATTTAGTTTTTTTTAAAAAGGTTGGAGTTGCAATAGTGGGATACTTTTCACATACTGTGCAGTACATAAGTCCCTTTTTATCATTGTATCTCAACCATTTATAAGAGGACAACCAATGACACTGACATAGTCTGGCCCTTTTTTCTTGGTCATATTTCTTGTCTTTACTTCCCCTGACTTCCACCTTATCATCAAGCAGTAAACCATGTTTCTTAGCAAGTGACACAGGGGCTTTTTCAGACAAGGTTATGGCTTCTCTGTTTATATCAAGTGCCTGATCAGCAGTTATATCCGGTACCACAGAAGCAGATTCAGTTTCATGACTTTCATCTGTGAAAGTACAGTAGTACTTGTACTACTAGTACCAGTAGATTGTGTTTGTCTTGCAGAAGAAGAGGATGTTGCTGCTGCTGACCAGAGGGATAAGAGACTTTGTTGTTTTGGCTTTGCTCCTCTGCATATTGTCCATATCAACTAATCACTTTTTTTAAGAGTCTGATGATGGAACTAATAATAAACGTATTTTGTTTTATAAACACTGTGTGGTGTGTGTCTTTTTTCACTGTCAGGTCACTGTAATGGGAAGGAAATGATTAAGATATATGCTTATTTCTATACACAGGGGAGAACAGGAAGGCATGGTAGTGTCATGGAATGGGATTGGGATGAGTTAACTGGAAAGAAATATCAACAGTGAGTCATTCACTGACACCGACAAGGAGGACAGACAGTGTAGATGTATGTATTGGTTGCTTGATGCTTACTGTTTTATTTGTATTTTTGTTTAAACACTGCAAGTTGTCTTGTCACAAGCTAGGTACTGGCAACTGGCCACAGGACACTGGGTGGGTCAGTCATCCCTCCTTCACTCCTTTCCACACAATCTCCTCTCTCCCAACAGCCCACACACAGTTAGGCTCCTCTTATTGTATTTTTCTTTTAAACTTTCTTATTTTTTTCTTTTGTCATTCAAGCCAACTGGCTGCAGGACACTGGGTCAGTCACCCCTCCTTCACTCCTTTCCACACAGTCTCCTCTCTCCCAACAGCCAACACAGTTAGGCTCCTCTTATTTTGTTTTCCTTTACAATTTTTTTTTTTTTTTTTTACAAACTCTATTATTTTTTGTCTTTTTCACATGCCAGCTGGCACTTGGGTTTAAAAGACACTAGGTCAATCACCCTCCGCTCCTTTCCACACTGTCTGCCACACAGTCTCCTCTCTCCTAACAGCCCCCACACAGGCTTCTCTTACTTAATTTACTTTAAAATCTTTTTCTTTTTATTAGCTGCTTTTTTTCTTTTTATTTATTTATTTTAGGCACTGCAGTTAGTCAAATTTGCCCTTTACTTAGGGGCAAGAAGCCTCATAGCCCCTTGCTCTCTTCCTCCTTTGCTTTTATTTATTTTAGGCAGTCAGTCAAACTTGCCTTTCACTCATGGGCAACAACACAAAGACGCCTCGTAGCCCCCCCTGCTCTCTTCCTCCTTTACTGCTTTTTATTTATTTTTCTTAGGCAGTCAGTCAAACTTGCCCTTTATTTATGGGCAACACACAAAGAAGCCTTGTAGCCCCCGTTCCTCCATTACTGCTTTTTATTTATTTTTCTTAGGCAGTTAGTCAAACATGATCTTTACTTATGGGCAACACACAAAGAAGCCTCATAGCATAGACTAGCCCCGGCCTTTGCTGTCTAATAATTCCTCCTTTACTGCTGCCTCTTGTTTTCTTTGTCTTTCAGTTAATTACACTTGTCTTCTGCCCAGTGCCCTTTACTTAGTGTCTAGGCAGCAGAAAGCCCAACTCTTGCTCTCTGCTTAGCCTCTATAACTTTTACTGCTGCAGGTTCTCAGTGGTCCAGCTGAACAGCTCCGCCCTTACTTTGGTGTTTTATTTCAATGTATACAGCAGCAGTCTGGGTAGCAGACACAAAGTTAAGCCCCAAAGTCTCTGTTTTGTTTCTCCAACTCCCAGTAGTTAGGCCTTTTTAGTGTGTGTTACACTTCTTAGTTATTTTTTAAGCAGGGTTTGTTTTATTCATGCAATCCAAAGTTTTATTTGTAATAATGGCTTATGCCCTTCTGTTAGGGAACACAAAAAACCCTGGCCTTCTCTCTCTACTCTCCTGAATATTTGCCCTACTACTCCTTAATTTAGCCACCTTTGGCACTGTTTTGACAGGTAGATGATTTAGTTTGAGAAGGCTGAAGGCAGTTACGTCAATGAATCAAACCGCTGCCTCCACGCCATGGTTCCCGCCCTTCCCTTCCCCCTCTCTTCACTGACACACTGGCTACCACCTTAGTTCTCATCCCCACACTCTAATTTTTACAGCTCAAGTCGGAAAACAATATTTTTTTGGTATACTGTACACAGACAAAGAAATTGTAACTGGCAGTGGTCTTGAGTTAGGAGTAAAATTCAACAGTCCTCCCACCAACGACTAACACAGAAAACACAATCCCTCCACTAGTCCAGAGCACATCCCTTCTCCTCACTAACAAGATCCTAAGTGATGAGCACATCTCCAATCTGCCCTGCCAAATCACCGCCATGGCCAATGGGCATCACTTACCAATGCAAGCCTGATCACTGATTTGGTGCCACACCTGCCAGTCCGATGACTGACTCCTTCTCTGTTTTCTTGCAGCTGCTGCTCACTCCCGCCCGATGTTTGTTTGCTCCCTAAGCCCACTGATCATGTGAGTGCTGCTCCAGTGGGTCAGATGACAACATGGACGGGTGGAGCAGCGAGCGAGCTTGGAGTACCCTATTGGAGAAAGCTAGTACTGCATCTGAAACCTGTTTTAAACATTAAAAGCAGTACTAGCCTGTGGACAAGTGGCTCAACTGAAAATGCTTGTCCCTGGATGAAAACTGGTAGCCCGGGATGTCGGACTGTAGGATTTGTTGAACCCTGTATTAAAGCAGCAATAGTATGGAAATGTGATGTTAGCATTTTAACACTAACGCAGCACCCCCCCCAAGAAGCCAAAGGAAGAAAGGCAACAAAAGCAACCACAGACATCCATCATCAGGTAAGACAAACAACATACAACTCTTTCCAAATTATATAAGAGACGTCCATCATCATGGTCCAGTAATTCTGTAGCCATGGATACACATACGCACTTACTCACCACCTGAGAAGTGCAGTAAAAGATTCCCTTAGGATCACACTGTAAATTATAAGCAAGGAATAACACATGACAGGGTGTGCAGCAATGCTAAACTACTGCACATCCAGGGTGGGTTGTGAGGCATGAGGCACAGTCGAATGCCTTCAACCACCTGGGAAGTGCGTTATATGATTCCCATAGGATCACATTGTAAATTGTAAGTAAGCAATAATAACACATGGTAAGGTGTGCAACAATAATAAATGGCTGTATGCCCCAGGTGAGTTGTGAGGCACGAGGTGCAGCTGAGTGACTTCAGCCACCTGGGAAGTGTGATATAAAATTCACATAAGATCCCATTTCAAATTGTAAGTAAGCAATAACACATGGCAGGGTGTGTGACAATGCTAAATTGCTGCATGCTGCAGGTGGATTGTAAGGCACAAGGTGCAGATGGGTGCATTCATCCACCTGGGAAGTGTGGTATATAATTCTAATAAGATTATATTATAAATTTTAAGTGACCAATACCACATGGCAGGGTATGTTGCAAGACTAAATTGCTGCATGCCCCAGGTGGGACATGAGGCATGCGTCACATCTGAATGCCTTCAGCCACTTGGGAAGTGTGATATAAAATGTCCACAGGATCACACTGTAAATTGTAAGTAAGCAATAACACATGACAAGGTGTGCAGTAATGCTAAATTACCACATGCCCCAGGTGGGTTATGAGATATGAGGCACAGCTGAGTGCATCAACCACCTGGGAAGTGCCAATGTCTTCACTCAGGTGTAGAAGGCATCTACAGTATGCTGCCATGAAAGCACATGCTAAGGACGTGGGAGAGTCAGCAGATGACTGCTCTGAGGAACATCAGGCTCCTGGCTTCTTTGCCTGGGAACAGAGGTAACATTCTAACTTAAATGGCACACAGCTGAATGACACAAAATGAAGCCAAAAATGGGAAACAGCAGCAGAGTGAGATGTAGGTCTGGGTAGTATGGCAAAGGCAGTTTTCATGTGCACTGACTAAATGCAAGTAAGTGTTGGTGGGTGGCTGCATGAGAAATGCAGCGAGCCCTAGATCACTTTGCCTGATAACGCAAAGTGGGAATTTGAGAATATGTAGCTCACACTGTCACGTCGAGGCAACATTAACAGAGCAGGAGAAACTAGAAATGGAAACAGTAAGCATACAACAGTTTTGTACCCCCCCCAATTCAGGAGGTGAGAGGTATTTGAAAAGGAAATTGCAGTTTGGTTAATTGGAGGAGGGCATGAGAACAAAAAATATCAATAATATTTCCAGTAGGAAGGTAACAAATTCCATTTATGCCATACCTCCAGAAAAGTGAAAACAAAATTAATTTCCTGCTGATTATAAAAAAATCTAAAAGGTATCTATAAATGAAACACCACTCATTTGGTAGATATTTTTGTGCTGAAAAAATAATGTGCTCAAAGTACCATGCTATAATTTTTCATTTTAAAGCTATGTGCATGTTTGTTGCAAAAGTGAAAAGAAAATTACATTTCTACTACTTTTTGCTAATTATATATATAAAGAAAAGGTATCTATAAATGAAACACTACTCATGTTGTAGATATTTTTGTGCTGAACAACTGTAGTGCTCACAGTACCATGCTATCATTTTCATTTTAAAGTTATTCGCATTTTAATACAGTTAGCAGAGCTAGAATACACCTGCACAGCTGGCATCTCTCTCATATATGACATCATCAAGGAACAGATCCAGAAGCAAATGATTTGATACCTTTTATTGGACCAACATAGGTGTTACAACAAAAGAACAAAGTGCTCTAGCTTTCAGACCAACCAAGTACATCTTCAGAAGCTTTATGACAGTTATTTAGAAAATCCCATACTATTAATACCCAGATAATGCATAAAAAAACAAATAATTCTCATTAGTTTAACATACTCATTTGAAACATAACAGAAGATTATGTCAGAGAAGCTAATTAACACCAGTATGCTTTTACCTGAGAAGCTCTGAAGGTCAAAGGTTATCAGAAAATAGCAACAAGCAGAGAGTTCTACTCACATACATTTTAAAATGTCTGAGTATGTTTCAGGAAAACAGTCTACTGATAACTAAACCTTAGGATACTATTCTCCCTAATTACATGTAAGATGAGGAGCTTACAACTGTAATTGCAAGTGTCCTAGTCTTATAAAGAACACAGTCAATGAAAGGCAAACCTGTGGATAATAAATACATGCTAAAATGAGGCTTAATTGCAAGTTGAAAACAAGTTCCAAAATTAAAATAAACATAAATTTATATAGCAAAACAAAATGGTTATATTAAATGCACGCTGAAAATAGAAAATAGAGTTAAAAATCTACATTTCGACCTTAGGTCTTCTTCAGGAAATATCATACGGCACTCGAATAAATATCAGAGATATTTCAGACGGACTCATGGCACATCTCTTATATATATATATATATATATATACATATATATATGGGATACAGAGGGTTTAAATTAAAGTTTACTCAACGTGAGCAAATGTTTCACACAAAACGTAATATAGAACTTAGCTTGAGACATTTACCCAACTATAATCTCAACAAGTTAATATATTCCATAAACGTTAAGGCCTTCAGTGTTTTAACAGGATTTAATACATGATAATATCAATTGTCAGTATAAGTGCCAAATAAAAAAACAAAACTACTTGTCAAGGACACCCAAGAAATTGAGACCATGAGCCTGATATGTACAGATTTCAATACAGTGTCAGTGTATAACAAGCATGTGCAAAATCAGTCTAAGGAATCTAAATAAAAACTCAGGAAATAAATCCCCCAGCCCCCCCTTCCCAAGGAAAGATAAGTAGTTAAAATGAGATATATGTACAAGAGTCCTAATACATCATCAGTCACACCAATCTTTGCAATATTACCCAAAGGAATTAAACCTTTCATGAACCCCCAAGTAAATGAGCTATGCATCTTAATATGTACAGAATTTAAAAATGTGACAGTATGTAATCCAACCACTGACAACTAGTAGAAGGAAGTAAATGTTCACCATATATGAGAACTAAGAGTCCTAGCTACTGTAACACCATTATGACATGTGCCTGAATAAAAGCCCACTTCAATATCACAATAACCACAACCACTATACCCACAAAAAACACCCCAACACCCACATACAAAATTGCTCCATGCCCCCCCCCACACACACACAGAGTCCTAAGGTGATCAACAGCTTCTGAGGAAGGACTTGGTTGGCCGAAAGCTAGAGCACTTTGTTCTTTTGTTGTAACATCTACGTTGGTCCAATAAAAGGTATCAAACTGCGCTCAGGGTGCTGCAGGATAAACATGCCCCTCTCATCAGATGGAGGGTCAGGGGCTCGTCGACAAAGTAGCTGCAGGGCAGTCTGCTAACCCTTATGAAGTACAGAGATAAGTACTGGGCAAAATTCAAGGCCACGGTGGAACAGGCCGTATTTCTGCAGTACAAGATGCTCAGAAATCAGTGTAAGAAGGCTATTAGGGTGGCCAAGAGAATTTTGCAAATCTGTGCTGCTGTGCACAGCTAGGGACCCCAGGAGGTTCTGGAGAAACATTAAGAATATAGTCAGTGGGACCCCAGTGAGACCTTGGATATGATCATCAATGGTGCCAGTTGCAACAACTCCTGACCATCACAAATGCATTCAACCAATACTTCTCAGACCTATCTACCTTTACCTCGTCACTCCCCCATGGGGGAGGGGAGAAGGGTGAAAAATGGGCTGCACCATCCTCATCTTACCCGCCCCTTCTTTTTAAGGTGGTGGCAGTGCAAGAGGTGCAGAGACTGCTCTCGGGTCTCTCCCACTTCTCGAGTGCTGGACATGATAGATTGGAGCCGAAACTTCTGAGTCTTGGTGCCAGTGAGATTGCCCCCATGATAACCCATATCTTCAACCTGTCCCTGTCGTCAGGTGTCATTCCAGAAGTATGGAAAGTAGCCAGGGTGGTCCCAATACTTAAACAAGGAAACCCCAAACACATAGAAAACTACCGTCCAATATCCATACTGTCAGCGGTCAGCAAACTTCTCGAGAAGGTCGTGGCAGGGCAACTCTCAGAGTACTTGAAGTCTCATGACCTGTTGTCTCCCGAGCAGCATGGCTTTAGGAAAGGGCACAGCACAATTTCTGCCCTTGTCACGATCTTGTCTTGGATCAGAGCGGCTATGGACCAAGGCAAACTCTCTGAAGCCATCTTTATAGATCTCTCTAAGGCCTTTGATCTTGTTGATCACACCATGCTCTCCACCTAGCTAGCTCCTATGGTCTATCACCTGAGGTGCTCAACTGGTTTTCCAACTATCTAAGCAGCAGACAGCAACTTGTTAAGTATGGGAAGGAGTTCTCAGACACTATCCCTTTTACCATGATTGTCCCACAAGGCTCCATCTTGGGGCCCCTGCTTTTCTCCATATTCGTGAATAAACTCCTGGCTGCTGCTGTCCACTGCAAGCCTATCCTTTATGCAGATGACCTGGTCATCCTGACTCACTCCCCTGAGATGGGGGTCATAAATCAACACCTTAGCGAGGACTTGAGGAACATCCAGTCCTGGATATTGTCACATAAGTTGGTTCTAAATCTCAGGAAAACCCAGGCCATGCTCTTTGGGTCTCAGGCCAAGATTAAGGCTGCCCCTACTCCACTATCTGTTTCTGGTGTTGACGGGGTCAAGATCCCAGTTACTGACAACTTTAAATACCTTGGGGCGACGCTGGACCCGCAGCTTGACCTTGGCCGCCACTTTCAGAATACTTGCAAGACTGTAAACTGCAAACTGGGTCTGGCATACAGAGCAAAAAGTAATCTTACTCTGGCAGCTTGGATTGCACTTGCCAGAGGGGTGCTCCTACGCTCGCTCTGCTATGGGCTCCTCTTGTTTGCCTGCTCATCCAAAGTCCACCTCACTAGGTGGTCCACTGCCTACAATAATGCCTGCCACTTCGCGCTGGCTGCCCCTGTCTCACTCACCATTGCGACCTCTATAGCAGGCTAAATTGGCTCTCACCCGCTAACCACATAGACTTCATCTTAGGGTGCTTCACCAGAAAGGTTCATGGCACTGGCACCCCTCCAGGGCTTGCAAAATTTCTTGTCCCATCCCTCTCCTCTTCCTACTCCCTCAGGTGCCAGAGACAGGCCCTCCTCAAGACACCAGCTACGTGGACTCAAATGGGTGGGTGGGACTTTGCTGCATTTGCTTCCAGACTGTGGAACTCCTTCCCTGCCCAGGTCTGTGCTGCGCACTCACAGATGTGTCTCCGTTCCTCCCTATGGAACCATCTCAAACTTACCTCAGCCTGTGGCTGCTCCAAACCCCCGTGAATTGATCCATCACAGCACTCCTCTGTTTGGAGCTGCTCCTGGATAAAAGACCACACTCCAAGAGGTTGCTAAGCTGTATATAGTGTCACATCTGAAGGATTTCGAAACACTGCCCCTGGAACTGCTCTTGGCCTCCATAAGGTGTTTATGTTGTTATGTTAATACTGTATAATCTATGCCTTACCACGCTCGTACGCTGTGCTGAATCAGTAACATTACTGCTCTTATCTCTCACAAGGTGTTTATTTTTGTTAATACTGTATAATCTATGCCTTACCATGTTTTGTATGCTGTGTTAAATCTGTATCCTCACATGAACTATAATATGTCTAATTTGTACAATATTGTTGTATGTACCTAAATCTATTATTCCTGTACTCTCCTGGGTCATACCTGAAAATAGGCAATTGTCTTGTCTAGTGTACCTACCTGGTTAACAAAAGCTAAATAAATAATAAATAAATAAACCATTTGCTTCTGGATCTGTTCTTACTAGGACCAATACAGCAACTACACAATTTGTTTATCATCAAGGAAGTCATTTTAGGATTCTGAAAGCCAGATTTTTGAATCCGGAGAGGCTGTGTTTACTAAATGCTATGAAACTGCATTTATCCTATGTTAATAAATGCAGTTTCAGTATAAATGTAAACAACAGCCTCTCCTTTATAAGCCTATGGAGTCATTTTTAAAAAACAAAATGTGTAAAAATATGATTTAGGTATCCTTTAAGTACCTCACAGGGAAATATAAGGTACAGGAGAATATAGTTTTCCAGAGAAAAAGATGTTAAGGATGAGGGGGCACAATATGAAACTGGAGGGAGGGAGGGAGGTTCAGGGGAACATGAGGAAGTATTTCTTCACTGAGAAGGTGGTGAACAAATAGAACGGCCTGCCAGCGGAGGTTGTGAGGGCAGAATTAATTATAGGTTTTAAAAAATGCTTGGAATTAGCATAAGGGGGATACTGGTAGTCAGAGGACAGGGACAATCTAATACCAGCAAAGCATGAAAAGGCACAATTGTTAGAGATAATCGGGAAGACTGAGTGGGCCAAAAGCCCTTATCTGCTGACAACTTCTGTTTCTCTGTTTCTCCTCCCTTCCTCCCCACCCAAACCTTCCTGAACTGAGTGCAGCCTTGTATGGCCAGGTCTCAGTCATGGTTGCCCGTGTACCATGACTCAGTAATGACCATAATAGTCAGGTCTGCTTCCATCATGGTGGCCTCTAGGTCTGGAATTTCATTTTCAAGACTCTTTGCATTTGCACATATGGCCCTCCACACCCTGCTGTCACTCTGCATTCAACCCCCCCCCTCCATCCCTTGTTCGCTGCCTCCTTTTCCCACTTTCTTTTTGCAACTTTTGTTACCATCTCATTTGTCCTGCTTCACTGCTGTTCCCCTTTACCCTGCTTCCTGTGGGGTACTACTCCCCTTGGGTCCTCACTTCCTACTGCTTTAGTCTGGGGGGTAGGTAGTTTATGCCTCCCTTTTTCCTTCCACCCTCCCCCCCCCACCATCTAGTTGAAATGTTCATGAAAGTAACATTTAAACCGAAATTACTATGCTGACAGTTTATAATTATACCTTCTTGTTTGTGAGAAACAGATATACCATTGTGTTATTTGGTTTGATTTTCAAAGCCCCAGGATTGCCACAAGCTCCAGGTGTACCGATGCATGGGGCTTGTGGCAATCTCCCGGCCGGCGACTGGGATTTTTTGCTCCTGTGAGCCAGTTGCTGTGGGTTAGATCAGCTTTTTCTGGTCTAGCTTGTGGCAGTCCCAGGGACCCATGCAAGAGTTGGTGCAAGCTGCTGTGAATCAGGTAGACTGCTGTAATTGCATCTGGACCTACCGAAATTGGGCACAGTTGTGGCAGAGGAGATCGGCACAGCTGCATCAAGTCCAGCGTTAACGCAGGGCTTGATACAAGTCCCGCATCACCCTCTGAAAACCAAGCCCATGGATTCACAGTGGTTTCTAACAGCAGCAGGATCTGGTTACAACTTGGATAAGGGAGCAACAGATACACCACTCCACAGATGCAGTGCCTTGTCTGAAACCCGATATCAGAGCAACAAAAAATTATGGTACTAGCAATGGACATATCAAACAATGTTATTCAAGTGCTAAAAATACATATGTAAAGCAGGGTACCTCTGTTATGTTTGTGGTACCCTGCTTCACTTGTGCATTTTTAGCACTCTTTAGCACTTTAATAAATTTGTTTGATATGTGCTTTCTTGGTGCTGTCCCATTTTTGTTGCTTTTACAACTTGGAAAATGTAGTTTATACAATAATGCTTGAGTACAACCACAGATTTTTAACTCAGTTCCATCACAGTGAACATTCCACTTAACCCTCACATGGATAGGAGCACTCAGTTTCCACAGTTGCACAGTAACAATTACATTCCTTGTGTGTCTCGCATGGATAGATGAACCCCATCATACCAAGTGTAACCCCCCCTATGAATGGGGTTCCCTAAAATGTTTTCCTGGGCTTGCCTAATGCCCACTGCCAGGATGGTGTCCTGTGTCAGCAGTAGTTTAATTGTCTGCATGCGAATGCCCTGCTTGGCCTCTGTGCCTGTCTCTTTAAGAGCTATCTATTTTTGTAGGACATATTTAGTCTGGGTTGAAGCCAAGTGGTTCAAGGCTCGAGTCCCGCCCATGGTGTAGTATTGCTGCTCCATTCTACTATCACTATATGCGCAGAGGGAGCCCTTATAGGACCCTTGATTGTTTGCTTTTTATCTGCTTTAATAATAATAATATAGAAGCTTGTCTAACCTGCCTTCCTTTGCAGCATGGACTTTTTTGCTTAGAGCCACCATTTTGGTTCTGGACTGCCAGGGTTGGACCATTTGGAACCTTGGGGGACCTAAAATGGAGACTGTCCCCAGAGGTCTTGTGGGATTGAATTTCTGTAGGAATTGTAGTTTAATTGCTTGGCACCTAAATGGACATGGAGAGGGAGTTCTTTCTGTGACAGACAGATTCATCAGCCAACCAAACCTTTTGGATCATGGGAAATCCCAGAGTTGCCTGCAGCAGTGTGCCAGTCAAGAGTTGGAGTTTGAAGAGTAAACAGCTCGAGCCTTTCGAGCGACTGCTCTTGAGTGGTAGCACGGGGAATTGGCAGGAAGGCAGTGTGTGGCCTGCCTGCCACTATCTTCCAGTGTGAAGGAGTTTTGCGAAAGTAAATTGGACTAAATCTGATAGCTTGCATTGAGATTTGAAGTGGAATTGAAGGAGAGTGAATTTCGCCTGGTGTGGACCGAAGCCTTGCTCCATAAGTGATCGGCCTGTCAGGTACCGGAGAGAGCCTCAGGATGAAAGGTTTGCACAGAAACCATGCTAAATTGCAAACAGACTTCATCTGATCTGAGGTGTATTGTTGTGTTGCTTATAAGTGTGCTGAATGTGCAGTGTGGGTCGCGATTTGGTTCCCCACCTTCAAATGTTTTATGCTAGCTGGAAGTTGCTCCAGCACTCGTATGGACTAAATCCGAACTGTCTGCTCCAGTCTGGGCACTGCCATCTTGGCCTAGACTGCCGCTCCCACTGCAGAGACTTTTTAACGAAATACCTGCTAGGGAATTTGGCTCCTGCTCAACACCATCGAACAGGCATCAACCACAACAGTGAGTCGTGTGGGCCCTGCTTCCTCTAGCAAGCCAGAACAACATCTAGAGGTCTTCATCTCGTCAGTCCTGCCTTCTGGTCTGGGTAGCGTGAGTACTAAACAGGGGTCTCTGCAACAAAGCTGCAATCATTGTATGTCATCTGATTTAATTGTTTGGGTTTATCACAATGAACTGAGCCATCCAGCTCCGGAATACTAATTCTGGGTTGAAGTGCATGTTAATTCTTTTCTTTCCTAAGGGCCCCAACAACAGCTGCAATGCCGGCCTACCCCGGACAACGCTTCAGGCTAGCCTGTACAACAAATGGGTACCCAGAATGTGTGACTGTGACAGCGGGACTCTTAGTACATGCATACTCAGCCTGAACAAATCAGATCTAAAATCACCTGCTAGATTACTGCCCTACCCTTGTTCAATCCCTCTGAATAAATCAGATTCTGTTCTTTCAGCATCTAACTTGGCTAGTGTGTACCTTTTGGGAGGGGATATTGTATTGTCATTGAACTGTTATATTACAGGTCTTGTTTTACAGGGTGTCTCCTGGGCCTTTGCAGCTGATCCAGCCCTGGTGGTAAGTGTACCAAGTGTGGGTTCAGTACTGTCCTCATATGTCATACGTCATTATTTATCTTTTGACCTGTTTAAGCCACTAGAAGGGTTAGAGGGGGGTTATAGTGTACTTGAGGGCTGTAACCACTGCAGTTACGCTACCCCAAAACCATACCTCCGGGTGGAGGCACCAATTCACCGAGTTCAGACCCCTCAACCTGATCCTAGTCCCACAGGTAGGGGCAGTAGCCCTTGGGATAGCATCACCTAGGGTTTTCACAAGTATATGACAGAGATCAGTACAGTGTATGGACAAGGAAATGATAGAAGGTATACTTAGAATGGCAGAAAAAGGGGAGATATTGCTGATGGGTGATCTGAATATGCCAGATGTTAACTGGAGTGCAGTTGCAGCAGCCACTTCGAAGAGTGGGGTTATTCTAGATGCCCTACAGGAGGCATGCCTTAGACAACTAGTATTGGAGCCCACTCAAGAGGGAGCAATCTTATACCTGGTTCTCTCAAATGGAGATGAAGAGAGGATCACAGATGTAGAAGTGGGTAGCCATCTGGGAACTAGCGACCATCGAACAGTATGGTTCACAATAAACACAGCAATAGAAGTCAAACCATTACAAAGGCAAAAGTACTGGACCTTAGGAGGGCTGACTTTGCCAAAATAGGTGAGTGCCTAAGGAATGCACTAGCAAATGGGCAGGAAGGAGGGGTGGAAGAACAATGGGGAATAATAAAAACTGCCATCACAGAGGTAATAAGCTTTTGTGTGAAGCAAATAAACAAAACAAAACAATGTAAGAAACCACTATGGTTCTCAAAGGAAGTGGCAGTGAAGGTTCAAGAGAAAAAGAAAGCATTCAGGAAGTACAAGGAATCATAGAAGGAGTTTGACAGAGAACTGTTTCAGTTAAAGCAAAAGGAAGCTGGGAAGGCAGTCAGAACAGCAAAGGCCCAAACCAAGGAAAGATAGCCAACTCAGTTGAGAAGGGGGATAAAACCTTTTATAGATACATCAGAGAAGGAAGACCAAGGGAGGATAGTGAGGCTTAATAAAGGGAGGGGTGGGCAGAGGTGACTGTGAAAAGGCAGAGATACTAAACAAATATTTTTGCTCAGTATTTACAAAGGAAGAGGAGGTACCTAAAACAAACAGTAGAAACACTCTGGATACAGAAGTTGATACCAGTCCCTTTACAGAAAGGGTTCTGAAAGAACTCTTAAAACTGAAGGTGGACAAAGCAATGGGGCCTAATGGGATTCATCCCAGAATTCTAAAAGAACTAGGGGTAGAACTAGTGACACCACTGACTATCCTCTTTAACAAATCATGGGAGGATGGGGTGGTACCCGAGGACTGGAGGAGGGCAGATGTGATTCCCCTTCACAAAAGTGGGAGCAAGGCAGAAGCAGGAAACTACAGACCTGTTAGTTTAACCTCAGTAGTAGGGAAAATGATGGAATCACTTCTGAAGGAAAGAATTGTTGAGTATCTAGAGGCCAGAGGGGCACAGGACCCAAGGCAGCATGGATTCACAGCAGGAAGGTCATGCCAGACAAATCTGATAGATTTCTTTGACTGGGTGACCAAAGTAGTAGATCAGGGAGGGGCTGTGGACATGGCCTACCTAGACTTTAGCAAGGCATTTGACACAGTCCCACACAAAAGATTAATATACAAGTTAGCCAGCCTGGGAGTGGGTCCCAAGATGACAGCCGGGGTAAAGAACTGGCTGGAGAATAGGATACAGAGAGTAATAGTAAATGGAGTCCACTCTAAAGAAAGGGGGGTTACTAGTGGGGTACCGCAGGGTTCAGTATTAGGACCGGTCCTCTTCAGTGTCTTTATAAGCGACATTGCAGAGGGACTGGAAGGAAAAGTATGTCTCTTTGCAGATGACACAAAGATCTGCAACAGAGTTGATGCACAAGGTGGGGTGGAAAGGATGAGAAGGGACTTGGCAAGGTTAGAGGAATGGTCAAATGTATGGCAGCTTAGATTCAATGCTAAGAAGTGCAAGGTAATGCACCTGGGAAACAAAAACCCAGGGGAAGAGTACACAATGGGGGGTGAGATACTAACAGCAACAAAAATGGAAAGGGACCTGGGGGTAGTCATATCAGATGACCTAAAGGTAGGCAAGCAATGTGAGAGGGCAGCAAGGAGGGCTGGGGGGATACTGGGATGCATAGGGAGAGGCATCACCAGTAGAAAACAGGAAATTATTATCCCTCTGTACAGACAGCTGGTGAGACCCCATTTGGAGTGCTGCGTGCAGTTCTGGAGACCCAATCTCCGCAAAGACATAGACAGGATGGAAGCTGTCCAGGAGGAGCAACTAAAATGGTGCAGGGTCTGCACGGAGAGACATATGAGAGACTTAAGGAGCTTAATATGATAGCCTCGAGGAAAGGAGGAGAGGGGACATGATAGAAACTTTCAAGTACCTCAAGGAAATCAACAAAGTCAAGAGGTAGCATCTTTCAAAAAGAGGTGTGCAAGAACAAGGGGCACAATTTGAAGATAGAGGGGGCAGCTAGGGTAATTTAAGGAAGTATTTTTCACAGAGAGGATTGTGGATGCATGGACGGCCTTCCGGAGGAAGGTTGTGGAGTCAAAAACAGTGGTGGAATTCAAGCATGCATGGGACAGTCATAAGGCAATTCTAGGGGGTGGGGGTAGGAAGAAGTAGGCTGCTGGTTAACTAGGATCTGCAGCTTATCCATTAGGTAGGGAAATGGGCAGACTGGGTGGGCCAAGCGGTCCTTATCTGCCATCAAATTCTATGTTTCTATGGTACTCATGACTTCAGTGGGAGGTGGGGAAAAGTGGGAGGATAAGATGAAGCAAAAGACACAAGAATCTAATTTAATGCAGATGTCCTTCATGACAAAGAATGAGGAGATATAAGCCCTGTTTACACTATTGGCTTTGCAGTGCATCAACACATGCCCTCTGGTTGATGTGCTGCGAGAAGTTGGCTTTGTGGACACTCAATGCATCGCCATAAGTGTTCCACAGCTCCAGGTTTTAATTTGATGAAAATGTGGGGACATGTACTGGATCGAGTGCATTACCCCGCAGTGTGAACGACTGATGCACTCAATCTGCTGCAATCCCCTGTGTCCAGGCTGAGGATGTCATTATTCAGAACCCTGCCAACATGGTTAAAGACACTCCTTTCTGCGCAATCTACGGCACATCAGGCTCGGAATTGTAAACGAAAAAATTGCAAGAGAAAATCAGCACAGCGGGAAGGCAGCAGAGTGAAGTAAAGCACTGCTGCTGCGTAAACAGGGCTATAGATTCCTCTCGCGCCCCGAGCGGCGCCCACAGATCCCGGCAGCATCAGCGCCACCGCTGAACACATTGACACTTTCCTCCTGTCCTCCTGGTCCTGCCTCCTGGAGCCCACCTAAGATTCCTCTCGTGCCCACGGATCCCTGCGGCATCAGCGCTGCCGCCGAACACATAGACGCTTTCCTACTGCTCTCCTGGTCCTGCCTCCAGGAGCGCACCTAAGGTAACTACTGCTAAAACTCCCACAGCCACCCAGCTTCTAGCGCCTCCCCAATTGGTGCGCTTACCATTTTAGCGGCCCCTGATCGGACCAGCACTCAGCCCTCAGCATCTGATTGGGGCGCCTTTCCTGCCGAGCCAGCCAAGCTGCTACCCTAACCGTGGAGCCCTCCAGCCGGATTGCCAGAGCGGCTGCTAGCCTAGGACTGATACCTTCTTTCCTTACTTCATAGCTATTTTTGGACTGGGAATTAACTACTGTTGTGCCTTACGACAGCATAAAAGCACTGTAATGCAAACCTTGCTGATGTTATATTTAATTATGATCTCTGATACTAAACCGCTTAAGTGAAGTGATACAGTCTTTTTGTGTAGAATTTATAGTCAGTTGCATCCCTTGCTACTGCAAGCCTAGCTAGCTAGCTAGTTAATTTAAGTAACTCCTGCCTTGCCCAGTGTTGTTTCTAATCCTGCTGTGACTCCTTACTATTTTTCCAAAGCATGCCTGCCATCTTCCTTCTGACTACTCTATAATCCCTGTTTCACGCTCCCTGGTGCCACATATTCTCTGCTTTTTTTCCCCTCCCTTAACTCCTACACTATGCTCTCTTTCTGTAGCCTGCCCCCCTCTTCCGCCATCTAAATCTTTGGCATCCCTAAATCTCTACCACCTGAATTGCTAATTCTGTCCTTTGTCCTAAGTTCGCACCCCGGCCCCTTCAAGTGCCAGCCTGTCTCCTGCCTTCCTTTGTTCCCCTCAACTATCCACTTTCTTAACCATCTGTTTTTCTAGTCTTCCCTCCCAGATTCCTCTCACACCCCGAGTGGTACCCAGGGATCCCGGTGGCATCAGAGCCACCACAGAACACATCGATGCTTTCCTCCCGCCCTCCTGGTCCTGCCTCCTGGAGCCCACCTAAGGTAACTACCACTAAAACTCCCACAGCCGCCCAGCTTCTAGTGCCTCCCCAATTGGTGTGCTTATCATTTTGGCGGCCCCTGATTGGACCAGCGCTCAGCCCTCAGTATCTGATTGGGGTGCCTTTCCTGTTGAGCCAGCCAAGCTGCCACCCTACCCGTGGAGTCCTCCAGCCGGATTGCTGGAGCGGCTGCTAGCCTGGGACTGATATCTTCTTTCCTTACTTCATAGCTATTTTGTCCTGCCCCCACCACCCACTCCCAGGCCACCTATTAAATACGCTACTTGCCCCTCCTCTTTCTACCTGCTCCAATCCCTATCCAAAAAGTACTACCCTTCCCCTCTTCCCCCCAGCTATCTTCCTAGTGCTTCTCGTGACCACTCCTCTGCTCCCTCTCCCTACACTGCCTCACTGTAGTGTGTACCTCCCAACACTCCCTATCTGCACCTCCAGTACACCTGGCAATAATGGAACAATCAATAAGATATTTATTTTTGATCTTCTCCATCCTATTTTTTCTACCCCTTTTAACACTCCCTTTAAGTTGCTACCCTGCATCCCCCCCCCCGCTGATCTGACCCATCCTACAAATGCCCCCCAAATGTCCACAGCATCTCTCCCAGATACTATCTGGTCCTGTTTCCCTATGAGCCCCACCACCTCGCTCTATTCCTATGGCTGCCTCCTGGTCTCCCTCTACCAATGCAGATCACACTTTCTCCACATCACCTGCTCTACTGCCTCCCCTAAGTGGCGGTTGCCCAAATCTCGGTGCCTTCACATACTTCATCACCACTTAATCCTTGCCCTACTACTGCTGGCTGCAGGGGATATACACCTCAATCCCGGCCCAACACCAACCCCTAGACACAGCTACCCCTTGCCTTACCCCTAAGCCAAGGCCATCACCGACACTAGCTCTGGCTCCCTTCCCCAGGGATTACGTCTACTCCATCTAAACATTCGTAGCCTAGCCCCCAAGCTCGATCAGCTCCAGGTTCTAGCTGCCCACCATGTCCCTGACATAATCATCATATCCGAGACCTGGCTAAACCCAAACCTCCCAGGCCCAGCCATCACTATTCCAGGGTTCACTATCACACGGCAAGACCGACCCACCACAGGTGGAGGGGTGGCTATCTACACCAGCTCAGCACTACATTTTTCTGTCATTCTCTCAAAAGCTGAACCCAAGGCCTATGAGCTGCTTATGCTGAAATTGTCCCCTCCTTCCTCACTCCCCATTTTTGTGGCTGGTGTTTATTGCTGCCCTGGCACTCCAGCCACAACAGTCACTGACCTTCTGAACCAACTGACATCTCTTGCCCAGTCGAGTGAACTATATGTCATGGGTGACCTTAATCACAACTGGACAGAACCCACTTTTAACAAAACCCGAACCGAGATATCTGTGCTCAACCTTACCCAAACCATTCTGGAACCTACAGGGTCAAACCATAAGTCTGGAAACCACTCCCTTCTCTACTGGGAGCTTACCTCCCATCCACACCGTGTCGTCAGCTCTGGCCTCCTTCCAGGCTTCAATAGCGACCACCACCTAACCTACTTGGTCCTCAAAATCCACAGAGTTAAATCCCCTCCCAAATTTATATTCCAATGGTCATATAAATCCCTAAACCTCTCCCCTCTCCTGGAAGAGCTAGCTCACTCTAACTGGGACCCAATCCTAAGTTGCTCTAACATGGATGCTGCCCTCATGCACTTCCGGAACACCTTCCTTAGCGCTTGGGACAAACATGCCCCCCTGCACCGTGCTAGGGTCCGAGGGTCACACCTTCACTGGATTTCATCCGAGCTGATAGCTTGCCAACAAGCCCGTGACAGAGAGTGGCATACTTACAAATCCACGCACCTCTCAGGCGACAATATCACCTACCACATGCTCCGAAACAAGTGCACTAAGGCCATCCACTTAGCTAAGGCCGGATATTTTAACAACAAATCTTGGAAGGCCTACTAAATACTGGAAAGTCATCAACTTCCTTTTCTCTCCCCCAACAACAAATCCCCCTCCTCTCCTTCTCGCTCAAGGGACTATACACTCTGACCCCCTGATGGTAGCCTCCGAGTTCAATTTCTACTTCACTACTTGTGCTACGACCCTCCTGGACTCCTTTCCTCTTGTAACCCCACCCACTCCCCAGACAGCTACCCCCCTACTGCCTGGCCAGAACCCCTTCTCTTTCAGACACATCTCCCCCATCGAAACCTTAGATGCCCTTCGCTCCCTGAATCCCACCAAAGGCAAATCTCCCGACGGCCTCGCCAATAGTCTCCTCTTCCTATCTGCCCCAGCTATCGCTACTCCCCTCGCTGCCCTGCTAAATCTTTAATTCACCACTGAGTCACTCCCCACAGAGTGGAAACATGCCACTGTCCTACCACTACCAAAAGGAGGTGACCCTACCTCCGCTGCTAACTACTGCTCCATCTCCCTCCTCCCCACTCTCGCCAAACTCCAGGAACACCTAGTACTATCACAACTCTCCCACTTTCTCTCTGAAGCTAACTTCTTCACTCCATTCCAGTCTGGTTTTAGGAAAAAACACTCTACCACCACTCCCTACTAAGACTCATGGACTTCATCCTCTCTGGGATGGACAAAGGACAAATTACTGTCACTATTTTCATCGACGTAGCCAAAGCTTTCGATCCGGTATCCCACTCCCTCCTACTATCCTGCCTATCAGGTGCTGGACTATCGACATCGGCCATAAATTGGTTCAGTGCCTACCTACAAACTAGAACCCAATCTACAAAAATAACTGACTGCACCTCCCCCCCGCTCCCTATTACCACCGGCGTTCCCCGTGGCTCAGTCCTTGGCCCCATTTTCTTCTCCATCCTACTAAATGATCTGCCAAAGGCTTACTCCACTACCTCAATACATATGTACACTGATGACACGGCCCTCTTTACTTCCGGCCATACCCATGAAGAAGTCACCTCTAATCTTCAGACCGACTTCAACAAAGTACAACACTGGTTCAACTCCAACCAACTCTCCCTAAATGCCAAGAAAACAGTCTCTATGTCTTTCGGCACTAGACAGAGACTATCCAGACTTACATCCCCTCTGCTCTTCCGTACTCTAAATACCACCATCCTTGAAGACGTGCCCTCCTTTAGGTACCTAGGGGTTTGGCTTGATCACCACCTCTCCTTTTCCACACATGTGGACGCCATCCTATCAAAACTGTGCCCTAAGCTCGGCGACCTCTATAGAAACCACACTAGTCTCCCGCTTCCTGTGAGACGTGAAATAGTCCAGAAAATGATTCTACCTTCCTTTGACTACTGCGATATTGTCTACAGCTCTGCCTCCAAGTAAACCTTATCCAGACTGGACCCCCTCTTCAATGCTTTCTGCCGCTTCATCCTCGATGCCCCCCCTGCACCCATCACAGCGAGCTCTTTCATTCACTGGCCCTCCTATTCCTGAGCAACCGGTGCCTACTTCACAGTGCTAAATTTGTTTCTAACTTCTGGCTCAGTTCCCTTCCGCCCTACCTCGTTTCCTCCCTATCTTCCCCGCCAACCCCCACTCATGCCCTCAGGTCTACTGACTCCAGGCTATTAGCAATCCCTCATCGAAGGACCTCTGCAGGCCAATCAGTTTTCTCTTACCTCCTCCCTAAGCTCTGGAATGACCTGCCAGCCCAAATCTGCCATTTTTTCCTCCAAACACTCTCTATCCTCTGCCCTCAATAACTTGTTTGCATCCAATTGTACCTGCCCCTGACCTCCCCCCCCGACTAACTCTCTTTCCCCCTCCGATCCCCTCCTTCTTACGTGCCTGACCAGCGGCTGGGCCGTTCGACCAGATGACTGGCTTATATAATGCCCTAACAACCCATGCACTTACCCGCTCATGACACTTCTGCTCCGCCTTTCTTATTCCCATCAACGTCTTCCCTAAGCCAACCTGCTCATCTTTCCCAGTGTTTGACTACCCAGACTTGTCACCTCCCTATGGCCCCAAGCTCAGGCTCCCATTTCTCTCTGCCAACTTGGTGCATCTTACTTCAATTCAATCTCTAGATATAGGCAGTTATGTAACTATGTATAGTTCTAGATGTGTAATCAAATACGTTATGCCACCCTCCTTGTGGCACATGTATGTAGTGTCTCCGCATGTAAAAAGTTTGTATAGCCACTCTTAACTATGTAACAATTGTTTGAATTGCTTGACTCTAAGTTCAACCCATTGATTGTTTTATGTATACTGCTCCCATGTACCCCCCCTCCCCCAGGTCGCACCGTGAGACGAGCATGTTTTTGCTCAGTGTGCCTCTCCTGGTGAAACATTTTCAATAAATAAATAAATAGAAGCTGAATTGTGTTCTGAACAGTATATTTTAATAAGTTTTCCTGGATACTGGATAAGCACTTTAAGGTCAAATAAGCTTAAGAACACCAGCATTGAAGCTACTAGACTGGCCAAAAAGAAATATTTGGCTTCTAACCTCCAGGAAAAATGTTAGCTGTTGCTGTTGCTTGGCTCATTGAACCATATATTGGAAAGCTGGTTCATGGATAAGGTGGTTCTTTTTCCAGTTTGGCTACAAGATCGAATTTCACCAAAATGGAGAGGTAGGAGACAAAATTCATGAAAAGGGGTCAGTTTATTTTAAGCAATGACACCACAGAAGTCTAGAACAAAGAAAAGGAGGTGCTGGCGGCACATCAGCTTAACACTCTATGGATTCTTAAAACTCTATAGAAGAATTTAAAATTAACTCTAAAACGCTTAATTAACTGTAAAGATTTAAAAGTTGGCTTAAAAACTCTTAAATACTAGCTTTAAAATCTTAACTATCAACTCTAAAGATCTTTGCATGAATTAAAACCATGGTACATAAATATAGGTTACTCACCTGTAACTGTAGTTCTAGGAGTGGTATACAGTTCATATCCACACTCTGGTAGCTTCTTGGAGACAGGCAATCCACTGGAAGTCTTCAAGCTTTTTCCACCACAGGGTGGTATATCTCTTAGCTAGACCCCATGACATCAGATCTTTGTGTGCTGGAAGCAGGGATCCGTGTGCCCCTTGCCAGGGGAGGTTGTGTGGAGGTGAACTGTATACCACTCCTAGAACTACGGTTACAGATGAATAACCTATTTTCTATGGGCATCGATACAGCTCACTATCCACACTCTGATAGGCTCTAAGCAGTCCTCTGGAAGGAGGGGGCAAGATGCTAAATCCTATTTGGTGAATGAAGACTGGAGGACCGAGGACACCAAAGCAGCATCCTGACAGCTCATAATGTTGATGTTGAAATGGGATATGAAGGTGTGTGCTTTACTCCAGGTTGCAGCCCTGCAGATCTCTTGAATGGGGATGTCATTGGAAACAAGCACCGAGGCAGCAGTATGTCTTGTGGAATGAGCCCTAATCCCCTTGGGCGACACCCTACCAGCCAGCCTATCTCAGAGGTTGATGCAGGATGTAATCCACCTGGCAATCATCAATTTAGCTGCCAGCCTGCCAGGCGTGACTTCAGTATATGTTACAAACAGCTGGTGAGCCTCACCCCAAACTGCAGTCGTGCCTCCTTATAATAAGACAGCGGTCTACGTAGGTCCAGAGTGTGGAGCTACAGTTGGCACTTGAGATCAGGTTTGTAAAGTATACTGGTAAGTTTATCACCTGATTAAGGTGAAACTCTGATATGACCTTCAGGAGGAACTTAGAGTGGTGACAAAGGACAACCTTGTCCTTTTGGAAAACCAGATAAGGGGACTCCACCAAGAGCTCCTAGAGTTTATTATCCTTCTGGCTGATGTGCTAGCCACCAAGAAGGTAGTCTTTCATGACAGGTGAGACATCTCACACCTCTGAATAGGCTCAAATGGCTTGCCCATGAGCACTGAGATCACCAAGGTGGGGGGAGGTTCACTCACTGGAGGAGGCAGGTGGTCCAGGCCCTTGAAAAAGCACCTGACCACCTTCTCATGGGCCACAGTCAGCTTACCAGCCTGCTCCTGCTAAGCAGACATGGCTGCAGGTGCACCTCAAGGGTCGTTGCTCACAGGCCCAATTGAGAAGGATCAGAGGTAGTCAAAGGTACTCCTCATGGGGTAAGCAAGGGGACCAAGCTCCTTGTTTTGGTACCAGATCAAGAACTTCTTCCACTTGAATGCATAGTATTTCCGAGTTGACTCTTTACAGGATGGCTCTACAACTTGGAGAATGTCTTCTGAAAGTCCCAAAGCCTGGAACTCTAGCCACTCAGGAACCAGGCTGAGGGGTGCAGGGATTGAAGGTCCAGGGCACAATCTTCTCCTCTTGTCTGATCAGCAGATCTGGGCAGCGTGGTAACTGCCATGGAGGTCTGCTGCTGAAGTTGAGGAGCTCTGGGTACCAGAACTGTCTGTGCCATCCTGGGGCTATCAGGTTCATCTGTACCTTGTCCTTACAGGCATTGACCACAACCTTGTGGACCAAGGGGCAGGGAATGAAGGTATAGACGAGCTCTGTTGTCCAAAGCTTCATGAAGGCATACCCCAACAGCGTCCCAGACTCTGTGGCTCAGGTACAAAACAGCCTCAGCTTTCTGGTCTCCCAGGAGGCAAACAGGTCCACCAGAAGGGTGCCCCACTGGGAGGACAGGTGGCTTACCACCTTCTTACAGGGACCACTAATGCAAAATATCCCAGACCCAGCTGAGCGCATCTGCTAACTGTTTGTTCACTCTCACAGTGTGGATCACCAGGAGATCTTCGCCCAGGCTACGCATGTGGGTCTAGATGCAGAAAGTCTCCCAACTCAAAGGAAGGGGGTGTGTTTCACCCTGCCTGTTATGGTCATGATGTTGTCCATCTGGACATGCATGACCTGACCCATGATCAATGGAGTGAATTTAGTCAGAGCCATGTGCACTACAGGGAACGCCAGAAGGCTGATGTGGTGACAGGACTCCCTAGATGACAAGAATCTGAGTGCTCTGTGGTCTCACAGGTGTGCTCCCCATAAGAGACGCATCCATCATAATAATGATGGATGGCTCTTGGTGGACAAATGGGATTCCCTCCTCCAGATGTTGTGGGGCCAGCCACCACTGAATGACATCCTACATTGGTTGGGTCACTATGACCAGCTGGTCCAGCTGATCTAGGCACTAGGACCACTGATGGCCAACTCCTACTGCAGGTGGTGCATCCACTAGTTAGCCCAATGGATAATACTGGTGGAGGATGCCATGCATCCCACCAGCTGCAGGAAGTCTCAGAACCATAAAGAAATGGGCACAAGAAGTGAGATCTTGAGCCCGGCCCATAGGGAGGCGGGCCTTGACCCACAGGGAGTCTAATTCTACCTGAATGAACTTGATCACCAGTGAGGGGATAAATTTGAACATGGCGAGGTTGACCAGAAGGCCCAAGTCCTGACAGGTCTGGAGGTCCAGATCTCTGGATTTCTCTAGTGCCTCCTGGGAAGATCTGGCTATCAGCCAGTCATCCAAATAGGGATATACCCTCATGCCCTTGCACTGCAGGAAAGATGACATACAGCCATGTACTTCGTGAAGACCCTGGGTGTGCACAAGAGGCTGAAGGGCATGATCTGGAAACATAGAAACAGAATCTGACGGCAGATAAGGACCGCTTGGCCCACCTAGTCTGAACATTTCCCTACCTGGAGCAGCATCCCCTCTACATGGAACTGAAGGTTCCAGCAATGGGTGTAGCTGAGATGTGAAAGAACACGTCCTGAGGTCGAGGGAGCAGAACACATGCCCTGCTACAGAGATGGAATGATCTGCTTCAGCGACCATCTGGAACTTGCGTTTCCACATGAAGTGTTTCATGTCATGCAGATCCGGTATGGAGCGCCAGTCCTCCATCTGTTTTGGGACCAGGAAGTACCTGGACACATATCCCTGACTGGCTAGGGTGTCTGGGACACAGACTATAGTCCTTTCTCTCTCTCTCTCTCGGAGGAGGAGTAGTATTTATTTATATCTGGCCCCCCAGAGACCCCACCTAGAGTACTATGTCCAGTTCTGGAGTCCTCATCTCTGAAAGGACATAGAGTTGAGGCAGTCCAGAGAAGGGCATCTAAAATAGTGCGGGATGTGCATCAACAGCCCTATTACAGACTAGAGGAAAGGGGGGGAGGGGGATATGATAGAGACTTTCAGATACCTCAAGGCAGCAGGTAAAGCAAATAGGATGCTGGGATGTATAGACAGGGGCATCACCAGCAGGAAAAGGGAGGTCATAATTCCGCTATACAAGACACTAGTGAGGCCCCATCTGGAGTACAGTGTACAGTTCTGGAGACCATACCTACGTAAGGACATAGACAGGGTAGAGAAGGTTCAGAGGAGGGCAACAAAGATGGTGCATGGATTGCATCACAAGTCCTATGAAGACAGGTTGAAGGAACTGAACATGTACTCCCTGGAGGAGAGGAGGGAGAGAGGTGATATGATAGAGACATACATGTATCTTACAGGGAGGAACAGGGTGCAGGAATACACTATTTGTAAGTGAAAAAGATGTTCCTGGACTAGAGGACATGGGATGAAGTTGGAGGGAGGACGATTCAGAGGAAACATGAGGAAGAATTTCTTCACAGAACGGGTGGTGGACAAGTGGAACACCCTGCCAGAGGAAGTGGTGGGAGCTGAAACAATCATGGGATTAGAATGCATGGGATAGACATAAAGGAATTCTGGAGGTCAGGGGTAAGGGGCAACAGACTTCTAGGAAAACATAAACTGAACTTACAAGCTCAAATAGGCAGACTGGGTGGGCCATAGGCCCTTATCTGCCGACATTGTCTATGTGTCTATGTAAAAATATGG
Source organism: Neoceratodus forsteri (assembly GCA_016271365.2). Taxonomy (NCBI): domain Eukaryota; kingdom Metazoa; phylum Chordata; order Ceratodontiformes; family Ceratodontidae; genus Neoceratodus; species Neoceratodus forsteri. The sequence goes on from CM057458.1 coordinate 233,918,445, forward strand.
TTCAAGAAGGAAGCCTTTTTTTTAGAGAAAAGGATGCACAAGAACAAGGGGTCATGCTATGAAGCTGGTGGGGGTGTAGAATCAGGGGAAATGTAAGGAAACACTTCATCACAGAAAGGGTGGATGCCTGGGGTAGCCTCCTTGAGGAGGTGGTGGGAGCAAAAACTGTAATGGGATATAAGAAGGCATGGGATAGGAATAAGGGAACCTTAGAAGCAAGGAAAGGTGGGATATAGCCAGAGATCAAGTAGGGTCTACGGCGTGACAGTAGGTAGGGAACACAGGCAGACTAGGTGGGCCAAGTGGTCATTATCTGCCATCAAATTTTATGTTTCTGTGTTTCTGCTTCCCTGGAGGCCCAGGGCGCCATTATAACAACAAAAAAAAAAAACAATAATCCAACACAAACTAATAAATACTTATCCCCTGATTTCATAAAACTACTATAGAAGACCCTAAAACCTAGATACATTAAAATATAACAGGATTAAAATGCTTGATCTATAAAATTATGAAGCCTCTCCAAATGCTTGCTGGAAAAGGTATGACCTGAGCCCTTTTTTGAAAACATCAACCAAAGGGGCCTACCTCAGGGACCTAGGTAAAGAGTTCCACAATACTGAGCCAACTATCTCAAAGGCCCAGTCACCTGAACTCTTCAGTCTAGCCTTGGAACCCTGAGCAGACCCTCGCTGGCTGAACTGAGTGGACAAACTGAGGCGTGTGGATGTAGGAGTTCTGCCAGGTAGGCTGGACCCAGTCCGTGTAGTGCAGATCATGCAGTACTGAAGAGAAATGACTTGATCTTGGTAACCCTGTGAGTAGCCGAGCAACTGCATCCTGCAGCAGCTGTAAGCATCATAGTGTACCCCCATTAGCCTGAGGTAGAAAGCATTACAGTAGTCCAACCTTCAGGTCATGAACACGTGGATCAGTGTGACCAGGTCCTGGGGGGGGAACACCTGGACCTTCATTGTCAGATCTTTGTCCAGGATGACACCCAGATTCTTCACCCTCTGGCTAGCTAGCAGACTGGAGTCACCGAGCCAAAGCCCAGTCACTCCTGAGCCAGATGCCAGTCCCCCCTTTTGGCCAGGCTCAACCACTAGAACCTCAGTCTTCTCGGGGTTCAGTCTCAATCAGCTGGAAGCCATCCAATTCTGGATCTTGGCCAGGCATTCATTAAAAACGTCGACAGCGCCCTGAGTCTTGGGAGTAAGACACGTAGAGCTGGGTGTCATCTGTGTAGCAGTGAAACCCCATCCCATAATGAGGAACTGCACAGGAGGGGTGAAGGCGCAGGGCTGTGGAATAATTGTGAGTCTTTGGGGTTTGTGACTTCCTTGCTCCCTTCTTGTCCACCCTTTGAATTCGGGCGGTGACTGTTTATATCTGGTGGAGTATTGTTGTTGAACTGCCTCCTTGCCCCCTGTTTTTTTTGCTGGGTGTTTCTATAAAGAGATTGGTCGACCCACGGGGGGCCTGGGGTTGTTACCCAGCTGGGGAGTCGGTTGGGGTATCTTGTTCCCTTGGACCCTGGAAACAGCTGCAATTGTGGCCTTTCTTGGGGTCCTTTGGTGTTGGGCAGCTTTATTTTTCCTGAGAGCACTCAGTGGTAAGCAGAGGGGTTTGTATAAAGGAGTTTCTTCAGTAAAATTGGTCATGGACTCAGCCCTTGGATTTGTTTTTGGACTATGCAGGTTTTGGTGGCTCCTGGTCTCAGCTTTATTTAATTCTGGACATGGATTGAAGAGACTGCTGACTCCCTCCTGATGTTTTTGTGGATTATTAATTTTCTGTCGCCTGGACGATCGGGTGGTGAGAGGACCTTGCGTCCATGTACTCTACTTATTTTTCCTGTTTTGTTGGATTTTACAGCTGTTTTCCCCTGGCAGTGTGGAAGATTGTAATTATCTCTCTCCTCGGTTGTGAGAGGACTGGGGGTCTAAGCTTTGTTTTGTTGTTCATTTGTTTTTGTGGGTTATTTTGTGCTTAAGGGGGGTTGTCAGGGTCTCTAAATTTCAGGCTCTGACTTGATGCTAGGTAATTTGGGTGTTGGGTGGGGCTGTTAAATTATTTTTTATTAGGGGTATTATTGGTTTGTAAGTTGAATTTTTTTAGTTTTTTTTTTTTTTTTCATTCAGCAGTATAGCTTATAGCATGTGCTGACCTTCATCCCCCACAGCTGGGCGCAACTCATCCTCTTCTCTTCTTGCCCTTCGCCCTTTTTATTCTTCCCCGCTCCAGTTTGAGACCTACCAGTGATGTAGAGCACTGGACATTGCACGTAAGACAGGGAGAAGGGCATTGGGTCACGAGCAGGGGAGGATGATCGAGGGGGGCCATCGTATTGGGGTGGTTGGGTTCAGAAGGCGCCCTGGGGCGAAATGGAATCCAGATTGTGGTTTTCCATGTCTGGTGCCCATACTCAAGGGTGCCACCGATTATGGTGGGCAGATGGCCTGGGCGGCCCTTGAGGTTCGTCCAACTCGGGAGGTGTTGTGCAATGTCAGGTCCATTAAAAACAAGACCGCAATTATTGCTGATCTTGTTGGTACAGTGGACCTGGCTTGCACAAGACCTGGTTGGATGATAATTCTGGCCCCATTTTGGAGGCTATGACTCCAGCTGGAGTTGGTGTTACACCGCCCAAGACTGGATCTGTGTGGTGGGGGTTATGTCTGTTTCAAGATCAACCTGGCCTCACGGAGGTCCTAGTTGGGGGTTGAGTCCTTTGAGTGTATAGTAGTAGTAGCAGGTGTAGGCTTTCAAATCACCCTCATTTACCATCCACCCGGTGATGAGAAGCGATTCCTTCAGGAAGTGGTGGACTTTGTCATCAATATGGCATTCGAGTCACCCAGATTGATGGTTCTGGGCAACTTCAACGCCTGGGTCGACGACGAACTCTCACAATTTGGTCAACACTTCCTCCAGCTAATGACAATGCTGGGCCTTACACAGGTGGTTTCCTCTGCTACACATAAATTTGGACTCTCTTTGGACCTGATCTTCCTCCTTGGGGTCGAGGCATCCAATGTGGGGGTGGAACCCGTCGGGTGGTCAGACCAGTACACAGTGGGGTTTAGTTATTGCACCCCCTCTAGAAGGCCTGTCCCTGAGGAGTTGGTTAGGTACCGCCCTTTGTGGGATATAGATTCCCAAGGCTTTGCGGCAGTGCTTGACCTCTTGTCCCCCTCGTTGGCAAGCAGTGATCCAGAGAACCTCGTGTCGGCTTATAACATAGCCGTGGCGGGGGCTCTGGATTCCATTGCTCCAGTTCGTGTTCATCCCCTCTCCCTTCGCTCCAAGTCCCCTTAGTTTGATGGGACGTTGAGGGAGATGCGGAGACAGGGGTGAAGGTTAGAGCGTTGCTGGCGAAAGTCCACCCTTGACGCCGACCACCTTAGATTGATGGATAATTATTTGGTCTATCAATCTGCTATCACCCATAAGAAGGCAGAATTCCTGTCCAGGGAGCTTGCAGTTGCTTGGAATCGACCAGCTCAGCTGTTTCGAACTGTGGACAGACTGTGCAACCCAGCCTGTCTGCAAGTTCGGAAAGCTTTTTCGCAGTTGGAGTGCAATGAGCTTGCTCTGTTCTTTGCAAATAAGGTGGCCGACATTAGGGCGGAACTGCTGCCATCACACTCTAGGGGAGTGGCCGTGGACTGGCAAGAGATCATGGTGCCTCGGCTTTCTTGGAGCTCCTTTAGTCAGCTGGAATTCATGGATGTTATGAAGGGGTTAAACTGCACTGTGAGTAGTGGTATTTCTAAATTGGTTTCTGGTTGCAGAATTCAGCAACACTAGAGAAAGGAATGTGTGACTGTGAAATAGGAAGTTCTTCGGACACTTTAACCAGTGGGCCTGTTGCTTAATGGTTAGAGTGCTGGAACGGCATACCAGAGGTCCGGAGTTCAAATCCCAGTGCACCCACATTTTCCTTTCTCATTTCCATCCTTGGTTTAAAAAAACTATATACCTTGCAGGGGTTAAACTGCACTGTGAGTAATGGTATTTCTAAACTGGATGTTATGAAGATCATCCAGCATATGCGTCCTAAGTGCTCTAGTTTGGACCCTGGACTGACCTCCCTAATTTTGGGTTGTACTGATATCATCGGTCCTGTCCTTATGCAGATAGTCAGGTGCCCCTTGGAATCCGGTGAGTTTCCTAGATCCCTGAAAGAGGCGGTGGTGACACCCCTCTTGAAGAAAGCTACCTTGAACCCTGACTGTCTTGAAAACTTCAGACCTATCTCTAACCTTCACTTTGTTGGGAAGGTGACTGAGAAAGTAGTGGCTGCACAACTGGAGGACCATTTGACCATCCACGACATCTATGAACCCCTCCAGTCCGGATTTCGTAAAAGACATAGTACCAAGACAGTGCTGGTTCGGGTGCTCAATGATATCTTGATGGCTAGAGATCGGAAGAGTCATTCCATCTTGGTTCTCCTCGACCTTTCTTCAGCGTTTGACACCATAGATCACATGGTGTTGATAGAACGCCTGAGGTTGCTTTGTGGAATATCTGGAACTGTCTTAAGACGTTTCACTTCATTCCTCACTGGGAGATCACAAAGGGGTGTGTCCGGGGTTTTTTCCTCAGATTCAATGGCTTTGTTGTGTGGGGTGCCTCAGGGTTCAGTATTGTCACCCATGTTATTTGCGGTGTATATGCTACCCATTGGAGACATAAGGAAGTATAGACTGAGGTTTCACTGTTATGCAGATGATACCCAGCTCTATCTTTCTTTGGCCCCCGACCAGGAGGGAGCTCTCTCAGTCTTTAATAGCTGTCTAAGAGAAATCCAGGAGTGGATGAATTCCAGCTGGCTGAGGTTGAACTCTGATAAGACTGAGGTATTGGTTGTGGACCCGGGCCGACAGATGGGGGGTCGGGCGGTGTTGCGTCTTCCGGAATTTTTCTTAGTGCCGTTTCTCTCCTGACCTCTGAATGGGTGCAGAACCTGTGGGTAGTTCTTGACGATATGCTGACATTCGCAGGTGTCATCGGTCATCAAGACTTCCTTTTATCATCTTAGGAATATCGCCAGGGTTCAGCATTTTGTTCCGTCTGCCAACCTGCATACTTTAGTCCATGCCTACGTGTCCTGCACCATTTTAGTTGCCCTCCTCTGGACTGCCTCCATCCTGTCTATGTCCTTGTGGAGATGGAGTCTCCAGAACTGGACGCAGTACTCCAGATGGTGTCTCACCAACTGTCTGTACAGAGGGATAACAACTTCCTGTTTTCTGCTGGTGATGCCTCTCCCTATAAATCACAGTATCCCCCCAGCCCTCCATACTGCCTTCTCACATTGCTTGCTAACCTTCAGGTCATCTGATATGATTACCTCCAGGCTCTTTTCCATTTTTGTTGTTGTTACTACCTCCCCCATTGTGTACTCTTTCCCTGGGTTTTTGTTTCCCAGGTGCATTATTTTGCACTTATTTACATTGAATCCAAGCTGCCATACTTCTGACCATTCTTCCAACCTTGCCAAGTCCCTTCTCATTCTTTCCACCCCCACTTGTGTATCAACCCTGTTGCAGATCTTTGTGTCATCTGCAAAAGAGGCATACTTTTCCTTCCAGTCCCTCTACAAAATATCACTTATAAAGACATTAAAAAGGACTGGACCAAGTACTGAACCCTGCGGTACCCCACTAGTAACCCCCATTTCTTCAGAGTGGGCTCCGTTTACTATTATCTTCTGTGTCCTGTTGTCCAGCCAATGTTTTACCAAGGCTACCACCCTGGGACCCACTCCCAGGCTGGCTAATTTGTTTATTAATCTTTTGTTTGGGACTGTGTCAAATGCCTTGTTAAAGTCTAGGCAGGCCATGTCCACAGCCCCTCCCATGTACAGTGCCCTCATTCTCTCCTCGTATGCCTTACCCAGCTGACCCGCTATCATCTTTCTAGTCCTCCTCTGGACCTTCTCCAGCAGGTGCTGGTTAATGTCCTTTTTGAGGTGTAGGAACCAGTACTGAACTCCATACTCAAGATGTGGCCTTACCAGTGACCTGTACAAGGGCAGTATAACCTCCTCTCTACCACTATTGGTCACCCTAGATATGCATCCCAGCATCTTGTTTGCCTTTGGTGCTGCTTTCTTGCACTGCGTGAAGTGCTTCAGGTCACTAGTGATCATCAGTCCCATAGGAGTAGGTATGCAGGGCAAGAATGCACTGTTCGCGGGCAACATTAAATTAGGGGGAAGGGTGGACAGCGAAGAAGCAGTGAAAATCATACAAATTGATTTGAAAAGGTTAGAACAATTGTCTAGTATCTGGCAACTGAAATTTAATGCCACAAAATGTAAAGTGATGCATATTGGCAGGAATAACCCTAGAACAACCTATTGGCTAAATGGGGTCAAACTCAGTGACTCAGAAGAGGAAAGAGATTGAGGCATTATTATTAGCGACACCCTTAAAACAGCCAATGCAACACAGCATATAGTAGGGCCAACAAAATGCTGGGATGCATAGGGGGAGGATTTGAGAGTAGGCACAGGGAGGTGACATTTCCACTGTACAGATCTATGGTGAGACCCCATTTGGAATACTGCCTACAGTTTTGGAGACCATACCTTAAGAAGGATAGGGACAGGACAGAGATCATTCAGAGAAGGGCAACCAAAATGATACAGAGGCTTCAGGGGCTGCCGTATGAGCAAGGGCTGAAGGCATTAAATATGTACTCACTTGAATCTAGGACAGAAAGGGGGGATATGATAGAAACCTTTAAGTACTGTACATGAGGGGTTTAAATTCAGTACCCTGCACTGAACTATTCACCAAGGCTCACAACTCAAACAGGATGGGGCATGGATGGAAACTAAGAGGTGGGAGTTTCAGGGAGGATCTTAGGATGCACTATTTCTCAGAAAGGATTGTGGAGGCATGCAGCAAACTACTTGTGGAGGTGGTAGGAACTAGGACTGTATCAGCATTCAAAAGGGGTTGGGATAAAGAGTATGCTGGAATCAAATCTGCAAGGGAATCTACTAGCTAGGACCCAGGATCACCTAGAATCTCGGGATCTCAAGGACAGACTTAATGGACCTTTAGTTTCCTTCTGCCATCACCTTTCTATGTTTCTATGTCTCTTGCATCTCACAGCAGACAAAGTGCCAACACTGCGTTAATTGATCTCACTAATCCATGTATTCATTGCTTAAATTTTTATGATTGTACTCAGGGGAGTGCCTTGCCTGTCTGCAATTGCTTGTTGTGTTTGTGAATTTGTTTTTTTTAAAAAACTAATCATATTAAAATAAAAAATTAAAAAAAAGGACTTGGGAGAAACCTACCCATTTCTATCTCTGCAGGAGCCTTGCTTGGATATGCAGGGATTGGAGGTTTGGATGTACTGACTGACCCTGGAACTGGGTCAAGAGAGTCGTCTTCAAGGTTAAGGTCCATGGCTGTTGAACTGCCATTTTGTCCAGTAGTGAATCCCAAATCTGCAATGGCCAACACAGGGCTATCAGTATAATTTTGCCCTCAAGAACCTTCAGTTTCAAGATTACCTTCTGGATGAGGAGGAGTAGTGGGAAGAGCATAAAGAAAACAACCTGTCCACTGCAGCCTGAACACATCCTGACAAAAAGCATCATACTTTGGATTTCTGGAGAAAATGTTGCAGTTTTGCATTTTGGGACGCAAAAAAGGTCCAACTCTAGTGTGCCCCAACTGAAGAGACTGAGCTATATCTTCTGCTAGGGACCATTCATGAGGGTCTGAAACAGTTTGATTGAGATACTCTGCCAGAACATTTTCTTCCCAAGGTAGGCGGGTCACCTAGAGATAGATCTTGTGTTCTAAGCACCACTCCCAGACTCTCAGTGCTTCCCTGCACAGGGGGTAGAAGTGAGTTCTTCCGTTTTAGGTAGAACATGACATGTTTGTCTGCCTGGAGGTGAACAACCTTGTGGCAGATGAGGTCCAACAGGGCTTGTAACCCATATAGAACAGCCCTGATCTCCAGCACATTGATGTGGAGGTGACATACAGAGTTGGACCAAGTCCTTTGGATCTGGAAATGCTGGCAGTGCACAGCCCACTCCCCTGATTATAGTTACCTGTGACTCCCATGGAAAAAAGGAAAACCTTGAAGGTGACTGTCCTTTAAGGATCACCACAGCAGTAAAAGTGCCAGATGGAGTGATCCAGAAGATGAGATGCCTGTGACCACTGAGTGCTGAATTTCCTTTGGGATGTTCTCTGCAAGGGATAGTATGAAAGCAGTTGCAATGAGTCCCAACAGCCTCTGCATGGAGTGCACTGTTACCCAAGTGCTTTGTCTGACAGAGACCATGCACACTATTGCTTTCATTCTATCCTCTGGGAGGAAGGACCATGGTTAGGTAGAATACAGGTTTGCCACTGTGAACTGCAGTGTTTTGGAGTGAATCAACTGTGATTTCTGGAGATCGAGTGTGACTCCCATGAAAATCAGAAATTGGCATGCCAAGGTCACTGCTTTCTGTCTGCTGTTTGGACAAACTTTTTATGAGCCAGTTATCTAGGTAGAGGAACACCTACATTTCCTTCTTTTTGAAGTGTGCCACAACCACAGTGAAGCACTTGGCAAAGACATGTGGTGCTGATGCCAGCTCAGAAGACCAGACTCTGAATTGGTAACATTCAAGGCCCATACAAAAATTGAGGTATTTTTGGTGGCTGGCCCTCACTTGTATATGCTGGCATGCACTCTGCATACCCAAGGATCCCAGTGATAACATTCTCAGATTCTTGCACCTCATGAACTTGTTTAGGTGCTTAACGTTGGTTGAATGCCACCCATCTCTTTGGAGACTAGGAAGTACCCGGAGTGGAAGCCCTTGCCCCAGTCTGACTCCAGTACTTTCTCTACCATCCTGTTTTGCAGGAGCCCTGCTGTATCCAGGGAAAGAAGATCTGCCATCGGGCCTGCCAGCTGACACAAATTCCCTGGAGAGTGGTCTGGAAGTTGCTCCATCAGTTCCAGGGAGTAATCATCTTGAATAATCTTCAAGACCTACAACTGGTAGCGGTCTCCCATTGCTTATAGAATAATGCTAGTTGTTGCCTGACAGGAGAATAGTGAGCCACCTGGGGCAGCTGGGGCGGACACAGAGTTAGTGTCCTGTTATAGGGTAGTATCGGTGCCTTCACCATTAGCACATTCTGCTGCAGCTTTTTTCTCTGCTGCTGCTGGAAGGGATGAGGCTTATTGTTGATGGAAGACTCAGGTAGACTTACCACAAAAATAGTTGTTGCTAGTGGAAGAAGCTATGTCCTTTTCCTCCCTGAGGGAGGAGAAATGGAAATTATGTACCTACCATAATTTTTGATCTTCTTGGACAAGTCTTCAGCATTCATTCATACTGCTGGGTACTTCGCTGGTGGCACTAGGACCCAGCGGGAGCCAAAAATCTTCAGAAGGGTTGGCACCAAGGTAGGACCACGCATGAGTGGCACCATGGGACTGGCTCACACCTATGTAGGTCATCTCGGCATTGACCTTCTAACCACCTCAGTACCTTTTTACCGAGGAGGTGCAGCATAAACTAACCTAGGAAACACCTAATCTAATCCGGGCATAAGACAGCCCGGTTAACCCGTGTAAGAAGGGTCAACTCAACAATGGCTTCACAGCCCAGACCAATGAGGGAGTGAAGACCAGAAACAGGATGTGTGAGCTCGGTGGATGGCTGGTGGGCATATGAATGAATGGTGAAGACTTGTCCAAGAAGATCAAGAATTAAGGTAGGTACATAATTTTCATATCTTCCTGGACTTAAAGTCTTCACCATTCATTCATACTGCTGGGTGAGTACCAAGCTAAAAAACAATCCCCTGAGCAGGGTGGCAGGAAACAGAGTTAACTCAGGACAGAAGTCCATTAAGGATTGTCCTGCCAAGCCAGCCTGGTGGTGCAGAGGGCTGAGGCGCTGGATGTCTCGCCTTGTGGCACACCGGTGACCCAGGTTCAGGAGCGAGCATGGGTCATTGGAGGTCAGCACAGGGGGGAGGGCAGAGCTGGATGGAGCTGCCGACAGGCAAGCTCTCCTCTCTGTGGAGGTGACATGGTATCCCTCGCTCACGGCTGCCCCCGGTGGAGGCCAAGGGGCTGCGCAAGCAAGGTGCCGGTGATAGGCCAATGGGGCAGGTGAAGGAGGGTCGGTACCGGGGCTGTAAGGTGCATGCGTGCCTCCACATGCATGCGTACTTCTCCTGGGGCCCTCAGGTAAAAAATGCAGAGAAAATGAGGAAAAAACTGGCGGCGGGATGGCGACCGACTCTCCGCAGGCACCGCTCCCGGACAGAGCGTAAGGTAAGCCCTGGTAATTCCGGGGGATGGAGCTGAGGGAGCCAGTCAGATGGGGTCCATACGGGAGAGGAGCATAAAGCCTTGTACAAAAAAAAAAAAGGATTGTCCTGCCAAATGAAGTGTGCTGTCTGGCATGGACAGTGGCATAATGCTAAAATAAGATGTGTGGGGTCACTGCAAACCATGTTCTTCCCCAACTCCCATAGGCTGTGGATCTGGGAGCCACCTAAGCCCTCGGAAGCTAAGAGTTTTTAGATGCCTTCTGGTGCATTTTGAGGGCTATTTTAACACTATTTGGCTGGTTTTAAAGCTTTCTCGGATGTGTTACATACAATCAATGTTAGTATCATAACAACAATTTTTTCTATTTTATTAAAAAAAAATTGGCAAAATTGAAGCTGAAAATACCACTCCTGTACCTTTCAAACACCCAACTATATACTACTTCTCAAAGTTAGTCAACTGTCACTGCAGTGGGTATTACACTTGTTGCCTTGGCAGTTGTACTGAGGACTCCCCCCCCCAACCCAGTATAGATCAGCTAATATAAGTGTGGGGTCTCCACTCTCTACAAACCATATTCCCCCCAAAACAGCCATAGGCTGGGGGGGGGTCTGGGGGCTGCCTAGGCCCCCAGAAGTTGTGAGGTTTTGGATGCATTCTGGTGCATGTTGAGGGTCATTTTGACACTATTTGGATGCTTTAAAAGCCTTCTCTGACTTGTTACAAAACAACCAATATCACTATCAAAATAACTGCCTGTTTATTTTCTTTAAAAAAAAAAACTGGCAAAACTGAAGCTGAAAATACCACTCCTATTACCTTTCAAACACTCAACTATACCACTTCAGATTTTGGTTTTGAAACTCTAGCTCATATACCTTGATACTTCGTTGTGCTGCCTGACTTATATTTTTGGGTATCCCAGATTTATTTTAAACCATTCCGTTACTTGATAGGGGAAAGAAATTGTTGTTTGGGCTGTTTCCACGGAGACAGTATCCAGGACTGTGGAGGCTTTCTTGCACCACTCTCCTCGCTTTTAGCGAGTAGCGCTGACTAGACCACCTACAGTGATATTTGGAGGAAAGGGGACGCTCCATTCTTTAGAAGTCCACCGCATGAGGTGGCATACTATTTTATTATTTTATTTTTAAAAATAACTTTGCCCACGTTGTACTCGCTGGACAGGAAGTGACTGATTGAAACTTCCTGACACCCAGCATATTTAAACTGTGAGTTTTGAGTGAGTGGCTGTATGAAACTCTAGCTCATATACCTTGATACTTCGTTGTGCTGCCTGACTTATATTTTGGGTATCCCAGATATATTTTAAACCACTCAGTTACTTGATAGGAGAAAGAAATTGTTGTTTGGGCTGTTTCCACGGAGACAGTATCCAGGACTGTGGAGGCTTTCTTGCACCACTCTCTTCGCTTTTAGCGAGTAGCGCTGAATAGACCACCTACAGTGATATTTGGAGGAAAGGGGACGCTCCATTCTTTAGAAGTCCACCGCATGAGGTGGCGTACTATTTTATTATTTTATTTTTAAAAATAACTTTGCCCACGTTGTACTCACTGGACAGGAAGTGACTGATTGAAACTTCCTGACTGTTAGTTGTTTTAAATTGCTTGCTAAGTGGCCAGAAGCTGACGTCTGTGGCGAACAGTCCACGATTCAGCGTGCGAGACATGAGAGACACCTGCGTCTTAAGCGCGTGTCACGCATGTCAAGAGTGAAGAGGGTAGAGGGGAATAAATCTATGACATACACTGCTGTCTGTTTGTGTAAGTATTTTATTTAACATCGGCGTCTACCATTAGTTAGTTGGTTTATTCTTTTTATTCATTATGAATGACCAATTTAGGTTAGAACCCTCCCCTGTGCAAACAATAACTCCTGTTAGTCCTTCACTATTAAATCTTAAACAGACTATTATGACACTAGATGGTGATATTGGACTTAAATGCACTTCATGTAATATGTATATATTGCTTGATGCACTGCCCACTAACCCTATCTATGTTTGTATGAAATGTGTTGGAAATAGTGTTTTGAGGGAAGACATTGAAGTGTTTTACAAGAGATTAGCTGTTTTGGAATCACAGCAAGAAGTTTTGGCTTCTAAAGTTCATATCTCTGCTGAGATTGACTTTGTATCCAGTAACAGTGACCCGATGATCTCACTTGATTTAGTAAAGAATAATAAAAATTGTTTCGTCAGCCATACTGATAAACGCAAGCATGGAAATGATAGTAATATCATTGACAATTTTGAGAGTGATGATTGGACTGAGGTACTAGTAGGTCCTAGAGCAAAAACCAGACGTAGGGCCTTGGGAAACAATTTAGTTCTAAACAACAGATTTGAACCTTTAATAAATCTTGAAAATAGCGAGAATCTCACTGTTATACCCCCTCATTGTGTTAACGAGGAACAATCTGAAGTTTCTATTTCTGAAAACATATTGGATCCCCAAGTAAACCCTATATTATGCGGTTTGAAAGAACTAAGTACACAAGCACATAATGATCTTGAAACACATTTTCGCTCGACTTCTACTTTGAGTTTTCAAACACCTGAATTTCCATCTCAGCAGATTTACCCTTCCCAGATTCAAAGTAAAAATGGTAAAAATAAACCTAAATCAAAAACCCAAGTTTTACTGGATGACAAAATAACCAATATATCCTTATCCATGGACACAGAGTCCCCCGGATTGGTCAATAGGCAATGTTTTGTACTAGGCAATTCTATTATTAAATACACAGATAAAATTGTTTGCAGGAAAGATAAACATAACATTGCCTGTTCATCATTTGGGGGGGCTGGTATAAGGGATATCCACAATATGTGTACTGATATTCTGTATAACTCAGGTACCAATCCACTAGTCATCTTACATGTTGGTACAAATGACATTAAAAAACAGTCAACTGAAGCTATAAAGGAAGAGTTTATTAATTTAGGAAGGACATTACAGAAATTAAATTGTGAAGTCCATTTCTCTGAAATTTTACCCATACCAAGGGCTAATTATTATAGAGAAGAAAATAAAATGTGTAAATGAGTGGCTGAGGAAATGGACACTTGAGGAAGGTTTCTTTTCTATACCACATTGGGAGACATTCAGTGTTAATAGATCATTATATTGTTGGGATGGGCTACATCTGAGTAGACAGGGTGCATATAAATTGGGAAGGGTGTTTGAAAATATAATTTGTAAATCTTTAAACTAATTGATGAGGGGGACAAGGGAACTAAGAATAAGTGTTTTGAAGTAGAAAAAGTACTCAACTTAAAATCTGGGGATTATGCTCGTAGCTTAAATCAGGTAAAATTAGTAGAATTAAAATGTTAATTCAAGAACTTGGTGTAGACATAGTATGTGTCACTGAAACATGGTGGGATGATTCATGTGAATGGTTTAACAATATACCTGGCTTTTAGGTTATTTTATAAAAACAGAAATGGGAAAAAGGTGGTATGCCTGTTGTTATATTTCTGAGAGTATACAGTGTAGGAATTGGAGATATTCAATATGCCTAATAAATCAACTGAATCTTTATGGATAGATCTAACCTTTATTCATCAACCAAAAATAAAGTTGGGAATTTGTTATCGACCTCCCAATAGCAATCAGTGTTATAATCATGAGTTAATAAATGAAATCAACAAAGTTTGTAAATTGGGTGACACTATAATTATTGGTGACTTCAATGCCCCAGGTATATCTTGGGAGAGATTAAGTGGAACAACTTTATTTGAACATTCCTTTTTAGAAACCCTAATTTTACAAGGTTGTGATCAACTAGTTAGGATACCAACTAGGGGAAATAACATCTTAGATCTTGTAATAGCGAACTGCAAGGAACGTATTTGTAACATAAAAATATGTGCTCATTTGGGATCTAGTGATCATAAAACCACTGAATGTACACTAAAGCTTTGTAAATCTAAGATACATAGTATAACTGATATGCTGGATTTCAAGAGAACTGATTTCTCTAAATTAATTCTTGAACTTGGTAAATTTGATTGGGTATCTCTTTTTAGAGATCTTACTGTTAATCAAATGTGGACTATGATGAAAGGTAAAATAATTGAGGCAATTATACTACATGTGCCAAAATGTAGAAAATTTAATAGTAAGGGTAATATTCCACTCTGGTTTACTAAGCCAATAAAAATATTAATAAGTAAGAAGCAGCGAACTTTTAGGAAATTTAAATTAAATCCTACACCATTAAATAAATTAAAATATAGGACTCAACAAAGACTACTTAAAGCCTTAATTAAAAAAGGAAAAAACTAAGCTAGAGCATAAATTGGCTAGTTCAAAGGATTGTAAAGCTTTTTATGCCTATATAAATAAACATAGACAGTCTACTAATCAAATTAATACAATATCTGTTGATGGTAAGGCTTTAACTAATAGCACAGACATAGCTAATGCTTTCAATTCCTTTTTTCATCAATATTTCAACAGAAAGATTTAACAACTTCAAAATTTGATTTTGATTATACTGTGGAAATAAATATTGATCATGTTACTGTATTAAATGAACTAAATAAACTTTGTACTTCTTCATCAGCAGGACCTGACAATATCAGCCCAATTGTTTGGAAAAAAAATCGCTGATATTGTAGTACAGCCACTCACACTTTTGTTTAATAAATCCCTTAAGACTGGTGACATTCCTATTGATTGGCTAACTGCTATAATTGTTCCAATTCATAAAAAGGGAGATAGAACTTGTGTTTCTAATTATAGGCCCATTAGTTTAACATCAGTTTGTTGTAAATTGTTTGAGAAAATAATTAAAAGTCAAATTGAACTTGAAATAACTTCATTGGGATTAGAGGATGTGATGCAGCATAGGTTCAAGAAGGGCCTTTCATGTAACACAATTTGATCACTTTTTACAATTTTGTTAGTAATGAATTGGATAAAGGCATATCAGTTGATGTGATTTTTTTGGATTTAGGTAAGGCTTTTGATTCCGTACCCCATGACAAACTAATTATTAAATTACATAATCTGGGATTAAATGGTTATGTTTTGAGATGGATTAATAACTGGTTAAGTAATAGAAAACAAAAAGTAAGAATAAATTCTAGACTATCAAGTGAGGAAATGTTACTAGTGGAGTTCCCCAGGGATCTGTGTTGGGCCCTGTGTTGTTTGGGTTATATATGAGTGACATGGGAGAGGCTTAAGTAGTAAAGTAACTAAATTTGCTGACGATACAAAAATTGGAGGGGGTATTTGTTCCCCTGTTGAATATCAACAATTATGTAAAGATCTTCATTCTATTGAATTGTGGGGAATTGAAAACAATATGAAATTTAATGAGGACAAATGTTCGGTGTTGCATTTTGGTAATAGAAATCCTAAATATCAATATTTTTTAAATAACAAGGCACTTAAAGTTAATCTATGTGAAAAAGACCTGGGAGTATGGATGAATTCTAGTTTTTCTTCCTCAACACATATTAAAAAACTTTTTGTTAAATGTAATCGAATAATACATTCTATAAGAAGAACTTTCATATCGAGAGATAGATTAAGTATTTTGAAATTGTACAAAACCTATGTCTTGCTACATCTTGATTATGGAAGTCCAGTTTGGAGCCCTTATCTTCGAAAGGATATAAATTTGGTGGAAAAAATCCAGAGAAGAATTACTAAATCAGTTTATGGGCTAAAGAACTATGAATATAATGATAGATTGAAGATACTAAATTTGTATTCTTTGGAGACAAGAAGAATTAGGGGTGACCTGTTGTTATTGTATAAAATTATGAAGGACCCCTTACTGAGAGAAAATTGTGGTTTTAAATTAATTGAGAGGGAGGTAAATCTTAGGACACATAACATGCAAATAAAAGTCCCTAATGTATTAACAGTTAGACGACTGAATTTTTATAATGTGCATACTGCTAGACTGTGGAATTCATTACCAAATTATATTGTAGAAGCATCAACATTTGATCAATTTAAAATAAAATTGGATGATTATTTGCTGAGTTTTGGGATATCGTAATAACCCCACTATGTAGTGGGAGACAATTAAATGGGCATTTTTTTGCCTACTTTGTCTATTTAAACCAAGTTAAACCAAGATGGTGAAGGAAATTGATTTTTTTAAATAATGTAATGCCTGCCATTTATAATAATACACTATTACAACCAGTTCACAATCTCAAATCAGTGTGCTCTGCAGTGTGCCAATCAGTGTAGAGCAGACTGCTTTACACTGACTGGCAATGCACAAGCAGATATAATAGACATTCAATGCTTCAAACACAGATTTGGATTTGATTTACTGCAAATTGCAATAACTCGTGTCATTTTCTCTCTGTCTGTGCCTGTAGTCTCAGTCTGGTCTGGACATCTGGTGGGCAGGCATTTAGAATCCAGCATCACATTGAAACATCTCAAGCGCCTCTCAGTCAAGAAAGCACCCTGCATCAGCTGACACTTCATTATTCTTTTCCCCACACTTCTTGTGGAAAAGAAGAAAATACATCACAAGGGGTGCAGTCCTTAGAATCATTCCTCCATTCTCCGAAGCAGTATTTTTCCTTCCTAACTTTTATTGCACTGATGCAAGTTTTTACTTTTCTTTAGGCTGCCCCCCCCCACTGTGTCAGCCACCCTCTGTGAAGTGAGATTGAAAGCATGATTGTTCACCTATAAATTATAGGGTGCCATGGGTGACTTCCTGAAAAGTAGGTGGCAGAACAACTGGTCCTTGTGTCTACACAGTCGGCTCTATGCACTAATTTCCTATATAAGTCATACCAGGAGGAGGTAAAAGAGCAGTTCCAGCTCACGTCAACCCTTGCACAATAATTAAGCTCTTTAATAAGGTTCCTCATCAATGTATCAGGCTTAAAGAAGGGCTACCTGCACTCTGCCTTCATAATTCCCCTTACAGGAATGTCTCCCCTGGATCTTAAGACAAACTTTGACCTCTACAGTACTGGGCCCCAGGCAATGGGGCATAGGCACAAACTGGCTTTGTTGTGCATGGTCTTCTCTGTGCTGACTATTTTCCTACCTATCTGCAAAGGTGCTGTTGTCAAAGCCATTTTGTGTCATAATATTTACAGCTCTACTTACTAAATATTATCAAAACACTACATCCCACAGCTTCCACTTGCATACTGTGTGACCCTGAGCAAGTCACTTAACCTCCTTGTGCTCCCAGGTTGCTCCTGTAAAAAAGCTTTCAGCTTAGTGTGCTATACCTGGTTAAAAAAAAAAACAACTAAATAAATAAAAATAAAATAAAACACTAAAACAGGGTTTGTGTGCATGCTATTGCAGCCCGTTCATATACTGTACATATTCCTTTTTTTATCTCATGACATTTTACAAAGGAAAATTACTTCAGTACAAAAAGAGCAGCAGTCTTAGCCAGGTCAAGAGTCAATTCCCATTTCACAGGACTGACTGGAGGAAAGGCTTATTTTATTGTAAATGGATACCTACTTCAATATATTTTTAACTATGATCTGCTGCCCTGCTTGCTTCTGATTAAAAAAAAAAAAAAAAAAATACTCACAGCCACAGCCCACGTTCAGATATTTTTCTGGCAGCAGTGCAGCCACTGTAGCTAGCCACAAGATGACACAAATCAGGAGAGGACAGAATTCCTTTTCAGCCACCAGCCAGGAGTCCCAGAATGGAGTCACAGGCCACCAGAAATGAAAGAAGGCCCATCCAAGCCTAGACACCTCCACTACCACCCATGTCGCCTTGGCGCCCTTCCCCTACTACTACCCAGCCTGTCCCTTAACTTGAAATACAATCGTGTCATCGCAACTCGCCAATTAGAAGTAATGGCTGGTGGCTTTTTGACCCCACATAAAAGACCTCCTCCATGGCTCTATCCTCATCCTCTAGCCCTTCTCCCGTGATCGATGACTGTCACCTCAGTGTCTCAGTCAGAGTGAGACAGTATGGCTGTCGACTCAGCAATGCCTCAACACTTCACACACCACTGCTCAAGCTTGGGCATGCACACTGCATCTCAGACACCTCCACGCATGTGCACAGCACAGGAAGTGCACTTCTATGGCAGCTGTACACCAAACCTCTGAAGGACTCAGAGTCGGCGTTATTGCTCAAGCGCCAGCTCTGATAAATATCTGCAATATTAAAAAAAAAATTACAGCACTTTAAAAAAGTGTGGGAGTGCTGTTCCTCCTCATAAATAAGGGGTCAGCACTCCCATGTGACCCCACAGCACTACACCCCTGGGCATGGACATCTAGAGCATAGTGCTTCATGAAGGTATGCATTGAGCTTCAAGTAGCTGCTTTGCAAATCTCTGCAATGTGCATGTTTTACGGATCTCCACCAGAGATGCCACCACTGCTCTGGTAGAGTGGGCACAGACCTGGCCTTCCAACTTGACTTGCACCATTGAGTAGCAATGGCGAAGGCATGCCACTATCCAAGCAGAAATGCATCTGATTGCAACTGGCTGGCCCAGTTGGGCCATGCTGAATGATACAAAGGGTTGCTTGAATTTTCAAATCTCCCCTGTTCTGTCGATGTAGAATCGTAAAGCAATCTTGACATTCAGATAGTGAATAGTGCGTTCCTCTTCATTCTGAAGGTTAGCAAAATAGGTAGGGAGGACCAAGGGCTGATTGAAGTGAAAATACGAAACCACGTTAAGTAGGAACTTAAGGTGAGTACGAAGTACCACCTTGTCCTTGTGAAAGACAGTATATGGCAGGTCTGTAACCAAGGCATGTATTTCAGAGACCCTGGAAGTGGAAGTAATGGCAACCAGGAAGGCAGTCTTCCAGGTCAGAAACTTCAAGTCACAGGTGGCTAGGGGCTCAAAAGGCTTACGAGTGAGCATATCTAGCATGAGGTTAATATCCCAAGCGGCCACTGGTTTCCTGACCGGGGGTCTAGTGTGCATGATGCCCTCGAGGCATCTCTTGACTAGTGGTAACTGAGCCAGATTCATGTTCTGTACCAGTTCATGGTAGGTAGAAATCACACAAAGGTGTACTTTCACTGTCAAGTATTGCAGTCCTGCATTTGGCAGGTCTAAGAGGTACTCCAACACTTTATTTAGTGGGCAGTAGAATGGGTCTAGAAGGGACTTCACACACCAAATCGAGAAGCGCTTCCATTTAGCTGTGTAAGTCTTCCTAGTGGAGGGCTTATGTGCTGCCAAGAGGATTTCCAAGATTCTCTGAGAAACCTTAAACCTACCCACTTCTGTCTCCTCAGGAGCCAGGCATGGAGATGAAGGGAGCGCAGGTTGGGATGGACTAGAGGTCCCTGTGTCAGGAGGTCCATTTGCAGAGGAAGTTGCCTTGGGGGGGACTTCCGACAACTTGTTGATCAATGGGAACCAAATCTGTCGAGGCCAATATGGGGAGATTAGAATCATCCTGCCTCCCTGTGCCTCCAATTTGTGTAGCACCCTCTGAACTAACAGAAGAGGAGGAAATGTGTACAGACAGCATCTTGTCTACCGCAGTCTGAATGCATCCTGACAGAAAACGCCAGGCTCTGGATTTCTGGAGCAGAATAGAGGCAGCTTTGCGTTGAGTGGGGATGCAAAAAGGTCCAGGTCTTGACTGACCCACTCATCGAATAGTGATTGCATGACGTCTGGTGCGAGTGACCATTTGTGTGGATCTGCCTCTGTTCTGCTGAGGTGATTCGCTAGATCATTCTGAGTTCATGGCAAGTGGACTGCCTAAATCAGTGGATCGTGCTCGAGACACCACTCTCACACCCTCATTGCCTCCCTGCACAGAGGGTAGGAGTATGCTCCTCACTACTTGTTGATGTAATATATCACAGCCTTGTCTGTCTGAAGAAGAATTACCTTGTGGCACAGGACATCCTTCAAGGCTCGGATAGCATAGAGGACAGCTCTCATCTCTAAAACATTTATTTGTAGATGAGATTCCTCCTGGCTCCATGCCTCCTAGGTGTGGAGATCTTGGCAGTGAGCTCCAAGCCTGATCAGAGAGGCATCCATGGTGATTGTGATCTGAGACTCCGATGGGTTAAAGGGAAGACCCTGAAGGAGTCTATCCTCTTGAACCCACCATGCAAGTGATCTTGTGAGAGGCTCTGTCACTTTTATGTGGAAGGACTGCGGATGTGTGGTTGGTGACCATTGTGGACTGAGTATCCATTGTGTGGTCCTCATTTGTAGATGGGCTAGAGGTACTGTGAACATGGATGATGCCATGAGACCCAACATCTGCTGCACTGAAAGGGCTCAAACAGAGTTGTTTTCCCTGATGTAGCAAGTCATCTGGAGAATGTCATTCTCCCTGTCCTCCAGAAGGAAAGCCCTTGCCCTGGCGGCATCCAGGAGGGCTCCTATGAAGAGGAGCTGCTGGGAGGGTTGAAGCTGGGATTTTTCCAGATTGAGTAGAACTACCATGGATGTAAGGAACTGAGAAGCTGTGGAGACTGCTTCCTGTGTTTCCTGTCTGGATGGGCTTGCTAGGAGCCAGTAATCCAGGTAAGGGAAGACTTGAATGCAGAGTTTCCTGAGATGTGCTGTGAGAACTGCAAAACACTTTTTAAAGACTTGAGGCACCGAGAAGAGTCCAAAGGGCAGGACTCAGAACTGGTAGTGTTGACCCAGGGCCACAAAGGGGAGATACTTGTGGTGACTTGGATGCACTGGGATGTTCTGGTAGGTGTCCTGCATATCCAGGGACTCCAGTCAGTTGCACTGATGGAGCAGTGGTAGTAGAGTTCCTAGGGAGATCATCTTGAACTTCTCCCTGAACAGGTACTTGTTTAACTTTCTGAGGTCAAGAATTGGGTGCATGCCGCCTGTCTTCTTTGGGACCAGCAAGTAATGGGAGTAGAAACCTGTGTTCCACTCTGCCCAGGGAACAACTTCTACTGCCCTCTTTCTGAGAAGGCCCTGAATCTTGGAAGTGAGAAAGTCTGAATGAGCGGTGGACAAACTGTGCTGCCGCTTGGTTGGAAGATCTGGGGGGATCACTGCAAAATCAAGAGAGTATCCCTCTTGTATAATCCTGAGGACCCATTTGTCCATTGAGATGGACGTCCACTGGTTGTAAAACTGAGTCAGAAGCTCCCCCCCCACTGCTGTAGCAGTGTCCACCTCGGGCAGCTAAGAAGGGACCTGGGCTGGATTTTCAGAGGGTGGCACTGGGCGCTTTCGGGCCCTGTGCCTTCTGCTGCATTTTCTTTTGCGGCTGAGGAGTTTGGTTTCTATTAAGGGCTCCTCGGCCTTTACCTGGAAAGGACTGCCTGTTACGAAACTGTCAACAGTTCCCACCCTTTGAGGGGCTGCAGGAGCTGTCCTGGCTGTTTTAATGGCAGACCTGGTTTTCTGAGTTGCTTCTAGCACTTTTTCAACTTGGAGGCCAAACAAATAAGACCATCAATGGGGACATTCATCACCTGTTGTTGAGCATCGGGTGAGAAGCCTGACATTCTGAGCAAGGAGTGACGACTGATACTGATCCCAGCGGCTGCTGCCCTAGCCTCAGTGTCACAGGCATCCACAGAAGCTTTTAGCCAGGGATTATTGGACTCCATGCCCCTGGTAACAGTCTGAAGAAGCTCCATGTTAATGTCAGACCCTGGGAGATTCTCGACTACTGATTTAATAGTGTTCCACAGGGTGTACTTGTACTGAGAGCAATGGCCCTGATAAATAGCAATACACATTCCCAAGGTTGCGGCTGTGAAGACCCATTTCCTTAAAGTGTCAACCTTGCGAGATTCCTTATTGATAGGCCATGCAAAGTTCTCCTGGGAAGGACAGTCTTATCATTCTCCACAAGCACCACTAAAGCATCTGCAATGGGCTGCGATGCCAGGAAGAGTCTTTTCTTAGGAGGGGCATGCTTCCTGTCCGCGGCCTTATCCACAGAAGGGATAAGAGCCAGCCTGGCCCACACTGCCTGCGACAAGGTCTCAAAGAAAGGGGGCACAGGGGGTGTAAGATTTGCAGGAATGTTGGGAACATGAAGGAATTTGAGGTGTAAAGAGCCTCCCTGGGTCCACAGAGGAGGTCTGAAGAGCCAGGGTGGATTCTATATTCCTAAGAAGGGACTGGAAGGAAAGATCCTCGACTAAAGATTCAGCTGAGAGAAAAGGATTGCTTTCCAAGTCATAGACTGAGTCATCTTCAATGCTGTCAACAAAATCAGGTCAGGATCAGACTCATCATGTTCTACCTCCACCCCTGAGAGATCAGGGACCAATCCTGCTAGACCGAAGCCTGGTCTAGGCGAAGGATACACAGAAGACACCGCAACCCAAATGAGCATCGAGGAACTCAGCACCATACGTGGCACCGAAGCACCCAATGCCACACACATCACCGAAACCCCCGACGCTGCATGCAGCACCGACATCGATGCCAAATGTGGCACCGAAATCAATGCCATGCGTGGCACCGAATCACCCAATGCCACGCATGGATTTTGAAGCACCCAATGCCAACTGTGGCACCAATGAACCTGGACCCCTGTCCAACCTAGAAGAAAGGGAGGAGGAAAGTGGCACTTGTTCCGGCTCCTGCATGAAAACCTAGTGAGGGGGTAAGGCATGTGGAACCGGCGTTGGAGGAGTCAGTACCGGGGAAGGAGTAGGAGGGAAGAAACTCCATCGTCAGCACCCAATGCACATCCTGCCCCAACCGCTCTGGCCATGGCCCAGCAGCTCCAAGACTCAAGGGCTCAGTAACCAGGTCCACTGGCAAGGGCAACCAAGACACACGCTGTACCCACTGTTCCATAAGAGCAGGCCAGTGGTGAAACTGCTCTCCGGAAACCCCATCAGAGGACAGAGGGGCTCTGATGTCGGGAATTCTGGCCGTTAAGAACAGAGATCACCAGGGACCCTTGAGGGGTCAGAGTGGGCCTACCGCTCTCCACTACTGAAGATTTCCTAGCATACCTACCACAGGGCAACCTCAAATGGTACCATCTCTTCTTCTTGTGATGGGAAGAAGAGCTTCAGGCCAAGAAGTGCCGGGTCCCCGACCAGGATTGGTAATGGGTCCACTTCTTTTTGTGCTTTCAGGACTGTCCTCCCTCCTGAGCACCAGACTGCCTGTGGTCGGACCCCATGTCTCTAAAGAGTAGTGGACTGGACACAGCCCCACTGCCAGTACAACTTTCCAGCGAAGTCTCCCTATCGTCACTGATGCCGTCCATGGTCGACTCTGTTGATGGCAGGCTGATAGATTGTCTTTTCTTCAGAAAATAAAATGTTCTTTTTTTTTAAATAATAAACTACTAAACAAAACTACAAAACTGAATGACTATTAGCCGCTGTCATGTAGACATGAAGATTTGACTCCTGGTGGGTGAACAACGTCACTGAAGCACACTCGATGGCAGGAAAAAGGAACTGAGGTGGCTGGAGGTTCGATGCTGAGATAACCTACATAGGCATGAGGTGGTCTCGCGGTGCTGCGCATGCATAGTCCTACCTCGGTGCTGACCCTCCTGAAGATTTTTGGCTCCTGCTGGGTCCTAGCGCCTCCGGCGTAGTACCCAGCAGTGTGAATGAATGAATGATAAAGACTAAGTCTAGGAAGATTGAATGTTCTTCATATTCTTAACAGTTGTTTTCATTGGACTCTCTAAGTGCCTCTTCCACGTGCTGACCAGTGATAGGTTCCATTAAATTAAATGTTCATAATCTTCTGTTTGACGTCGGAAGTGAACCCCTCTGTTCTTAGCCAGGAACGCCTTTGTACACAAATCCCAGCAGCGGCTGCACAAACCGCTGTATCAGTGGCATCCAAAACAGCCCTGAGCTTATGGTTATCAGATTCAAACCCTTGTGCAATAACCAGTAAGAGGTCCTACTTTGAGGAAGACTCTAGAAGGCTTTTTGTATGGTCTCTGAGCCTGATCCATAAGGAGTATTTTTACTTAAAACTGGAACTTATTGCTCGCAACTCTAAGGCCTTCAGTAGCTGAAGTGAACCCCATTTTCCCATGATATCAAACTTACAAAATTGCTTATCAGAAGGTAGTGTTGTAAACTCTTTTGGTGCTATTGACACTATTAACCATAATAACAATAGCGTCTGCATACAGCAGCCAATTATAGTATGCTGATGTTTTGTACACAAGCTCAAAGAACCTCTCTGAAATCAATGAACGAGACTCCCAAGATTTTATACAAATTGAAGAATGATTGATAATAAAGAGGCTTGTCCTTAATGTCTCAAAGACTCAAGCCATGCTGTTTGGCTCCAATGCTAAACGTAAACTCGCCCAACCCACCTTCAATATCTCCACTAAAAACGGCTCGGCTGTCATGATTGTACCCTCCTTTAAGTATCTGGGTATCACACTTGATCCTGCACTCACTTTTGATCTCCATATCCAGAAGCATGCAAGCTGACAAACATGAAACTCGGCATGGCCTACCGCTCTGGCTACGTACTCACTCCATCAGCTAGGCTTGCCATAGCCCGTGGCATACTACTTCCTTCACTTATGTATGGGGTGGCAGCATATGCCTCCTCATGTAAGACCAGCTTTCAGAAGTGGGATGTTGCATACAACAATATCTGTAGATACAGTATGCGTCTTCCTCAAGTCGGCTAAAACACCACTGTCTCCTCTACGCTGAGCTAGGATGGTTTTCTCCGACTGCCTCCTGTGATTATGTACTCTGTTCCATCATAGAGAATATCATCCGAAATCAAATGCCAAAACCTCTGGCGGAACTGTTCCTTAACCAGGCGCCTAGCTATGAACTACGCTCTGCTGCCAAAGCCCATGTTGTCATCCCCAGACACCACTCCTCCAAAGGTTCTAACACTTTCTCCTGCCATGCCCCGAAAAAATTGAATTCCCTCCCGCTAACTATCCGACAGACATCCTCCCATGCCTCTTTCAAACATTTGCTGCGTGATCATCTTGCTGTCTCATGCTCTTGCTCCCACTTTAAACCCCCATAGCTCAGTACTTTATCACTACATCCTCTATCCCATCAGCCATCTAGTGCTCTTTTTCCTCATCCACCTAACCTCAGTATTATCCTGTCTCTTAGTTTGTTACTATATAACTTTCCATCCTCACCCCTTTTTTCTTCCTCTCATCCCCATACACCCCTCCCTACCTTAGATACTCCTCTTTTTTCTTTTTGCAGTCCATCTTCCCTGACTACCAGTGACACGCTTGACTACCAGTTGACACGCTCACTTGTTTTAGCTTAACTGAAGTCCTACCACGATATTTGCCTATGACTTTTTACTATTTAACTTTTTGCCCTATTTTATTTACCATTGCTATTTTCTGTCCTGCAAAATCAGTTGTACCTACTTGTACCTTTGTTCTCATTACTTGTACAGTATTTGCTATATTTATATGCACCTGCTGATTATATGGTTCTTATGTCTTTTGCTAAAGTTTACTTGTACTGTATTGCTATATTTATATGCACCTGCTGCCTACATGAGTATGTTTTCTGTGAAAATGTTTTTGCATCCTGTTTTTCTCTCACTGTACTTGCTTATAAGATTATGTCTTTTGTTAAAAATGTTTTGTTCCTGTATTCTCCCGGATGGTGCCTGAAAATAGTCATTGC
Organism: Neoceratodus forsteri; assembly: GCA_016271365.2. Lineage (NCBI taxonomy): Eukaryota > Metazoa > Chordata > Ceratodontiformes > Ceratodontidae > Neoceratodus > Neoceratodus forsteri. Next base: position 233,944,385 of record CM057458.1, read on the forward strand.
TATGGCTAGTGCACCCTACCCGGTCAACAAAAACTAAATAAAATAAATAAATAATAAACCAGTTTGTCTGGGGAACAATATGCTATTAATCTGAGAGCCAGATGACTGCCTGAATGGGAGCTGATTTGCTCCAGGCTGCCTCATTGAGAGTTTCCAAGGAAGGCTAGATAGGTGGCACCAGAGATACAGGGGCTAATGGTATATTGAGATACTGCATCTGTATCTTTTTAACATCATTTGCAGCCACTTTCTCAAATGTTAGCTCCTTGTGCATGTTGTTTAGCAGTAACTAAAAAGAGACATCTTGAGTTCGCCCTGTCTGAGCATCTGGAATCTCCTCTAGGTTCATCATGATAAATAACATCTGGACTGTGTTCTTGCTTATTCACCAGTAAGAGAAATGGAGCCAGTGGGCCACACACTAATGATGTAGGTGGATCTGAGGAGCACTAAGGCCACCCACTTACCGGCAATGGCATCCAAAGGAGAAGTAGTACCAGCAACAAAGAAGGCATCGGCGCTTAAGGTAGCACCACCACAGCAGTGCACAGAGCCAGCCTTAGACTTTGCGGTGCCTGGGGCAGAGGTAAAACACAGGGCCCCCCATAACCAGCAATCGACAGTCTGGTGTTCACTAGCTGTCATATTCACAGCAGAACTGCTACTGCCTGTAGTTTTAGGAGGTGGGCAGGAGACCTCAGTGCAACTGAGAGGTAAATAAAAGAACCCACACTGCAAGTATTGGAGGCAGGCGGGACACTTCAGTGTCTCTGATGAGGAATTAAAAGAACCTGTACTGCCTGTATTTGAGGGTGAGCAGAAGACCACAGTACCAGTGAACAAATGAAAGGAAAAAAAAAGTCCTTCAGTGCTGTGGAGCTCCCCCATTATGGGCAACTTAAAGAAAAAGCCCTTCAGGGTGTGGAGACCCACCGCTGTGGGCAACTCAAGGAAAAAAACTCATTGTGGCTGTGGAGAGCCACCACAGACAGCAGATGACAGAAAAAAAAACAAACGATGGGGCTATAGAGACCTGCTACAGTGGGCAGCTCAAAGCAAAAAGCCATTTAGGGCTTTGGAGATATATAAGTAATTACAATCTCCATGTTTTTAGCTGACTTGTAACCATGTCAATCATTAGATCCAAATAACCTCTAGGATATAGGCAACTGTTTGCAGGCAATGGTAGTTTACAGTTGTACTGCAGTGGGTCTCGTCTGCAACCCCGTGATCATGGGCATGCTGGGGGTTTCCTGGGTCTCGGGAACCCCCATGCTTGCCCGATTGCAAAAAAACAAAACAAACATTTTTTTAAAATTCTCCCAGCCAGCCACGATAAGGTGATGCCCCCGATTTACTTACAGACATTGAGGTGATGCTGCGTGCCACCCAAAGACCTGCCCACCATGTGGTGCTGTATCCTCCGCCGCCCAAGCAGCAAGCCTTATCCTGCCATTTAAACTTTAAAACCCTGGCCGCATGCTGTGTGCTATGGGAAGTGGGGCAGGGCGCCGGGAGTCGGCTGATGAATATGGATGAGCACCCAACCTCCCACACTGCTGAGTCTGACACGAAGAGCCTTGCTGGCTCTGCATCACATGACTGCATTTGGAGAGGTCACATGCAATGCAGGGTCACCGAGAAGAATAGTTTGTCAGTGCCATCAGCCAGTAGAGTCTTTCCCATGTTGAGCTGATAGTGTCTGAAATGTGTGTCAGGCTGCGGATTCTTGCCGGCTAGTCATCTGTCTCCTCCGGGCATGGCACCTTTGGGGAGTAGTGGAGTCTGGGTCTCGGTAGGCCGTGGCAGGCTGCAATTAAATCTGAGCAGCCAGGGAGGAGTCTGAGCATCTGTGGCCAGGCTTGGTCAACACAGTGAGGGGTGGCAAAACTGGGCAGGCAGGCCAAGACAAAGTGTCTCATCAGACTGAGAGAGCCAGACGTGGCAGAGTCGGACACGGGTGATTTGAAGGTAGCTGTCAGGCAGCAAATACATTGGGGCAGAATTAAAAAATGATGATGAAAACACTAAAAACCAGGCTCATTTTAGCCAAAGTGGTGAGTGGCCTGGGGATTTTTTTGGTGACCAAGCATTCTCACACTGAAGGGGCTAATGTGACTGAGGGGCCAGGGGATTAGGAAATTGGCTGGCTCATGAATTAGCACAGCTAAAGACAAAATGCATCTTCTTGCCTGGTCTCATAATGATGAGACAAAAAACATAAAAGGGGGCTATCTGTGTCATGGGGATAAGGAAATGGCTCAATTTTGCCAAAGTGGCCTGGGGATTTTGGCGAATCTCATTCTAACACTGAAATGCAGGGCTGATGTGACTGAGGGGCTGGGGGATAGGAGATTAATTAGTGGCTGGCTCATGATGAATTAGCACAACTAAAGATACAAATGCAATGACTTACCTGGTCTCACACGAGACAAATAAACATAAGGGGGGCTGTCTATGAGCTGTGACGTAGTCAGTAAAATAAATGATAATCTGAGGATTGTATGGAGAAATAAAAGCAAAAAGTGTGTTTCCTGGCTCTGTATGAATTTAGCCAGCCAGTGCACTGCAAAGTTACTGCCTAAAATGCACAAAACTGCACCATTTAACACCTACATTTTCAAGATTTTCCGGGGTATGCTCCCGGATCCCCCTAGAAGTTTTTGGGAACCCCCCTCCACCAAATCCTGGCTACGCCCCTGGTGATTCTTCTGGAGAGATTACACACTGCCTCCTGCCACACCCCACAGGCTGGATTTGACTTGCCTGTTTGTTCAGAAACAGCATCTGGACTGAAAGTGGCTGAGGTCAAAGAGCACCTAATCTTTGTTCTGATTCTCTGTGAAAGACCCACTCAAAGTCTCAACCCCTATGACCAACACCCATCACCCACTAAACCACCCCACACTGAGAGAGAGAGAGAGAGACCAATACACTCATGACTCGCCATCACAGAGCCCAGCCAAGGGTCTGAAGAGGAGAGGAGATTTGGCTTCATTGGGGACTGGGGAGCCACCTGGAGGGATGGATACAGGCTTATACTATCACGATGGTCTGCATCTGTCCGGGGTTGGGGGACCAGGATCCTAGGTGACTGGTTTAAATGCTTCATTGGCAAGCATTTAAACCAGCTAAGAGGGAGGCACTGAAAAGAAGCAGGGAAATCCCAGCGTCCCCCCACAAAACACAGTAGTTAGAGAGGTAAACACCAGGTAGAGAAGTCAGTAGGGAGCAGGACAGGGATAAATGCAGAAAAAAGGTGGTAAGGACAGGGATGGGGCTAAAAGAGGTAAGGCCATAAAACATAAATGGAAGGTGATGAGTACCAATGCCTGCAGTCTATGCAACAAGCTCCCTGAACCAGTGGCCTTGATGGAAGAGGGATGCCTGGATATTGTGGCAGTCACTGAAACATGGTACACAGAGAACCATGACTGGGATGTCAACATACCAGGACACACAGTCTACAGGAGGAACAGAGTGGGTAAAAGAGGCAGAGGAGTAGCTCTCTATATAAGGGAAGGGATTAAAGCAACAGAACTAAAGAGTAAACAGGAAGTTGATGAGTCACTATGGGTCACCCTGGAGGTAGGAAATGGCACCACAATCCGCACTGGGGTTGTGTACAGACCCCCATCTTAGGGGGAGGAAATGGACAAGGAAATGATAGAAGGCAACCTTAAAATGGCAGAAAAAGGGGAGATATTGTTGATGGGGAACCCGAATATGCCAGATGTTAACTGGAGTACCTTTGCTGCAGGCACATCCAAGAGCACGGTCATTCTTGATGTTCTACAGGGGGCATGCCATAGACAGCTAGTGTTGGAACCCACTCGGGAGGGAGCAATCTTAGACCTGGTACTCTCAAATGGGGAAGGAGAAAGGATCTCAGATTTAGAAGTGGGTAACCATCTGGGAACAAGTGACCACCAAACAGTGTGGTTCACAATAAACACAGCCATTGAGTCAAGCCATTCAAAGACAAGAGTATTGGACTTTAGAAAGGCTGACTTTGGGAAAATGAGAGAGTGCCTCAGAAAAGCACTAGCAAACGGGCAAGAAGGAGGGGTGGAGGAACAATGGGGAATAATCAGAACAGCCATTGCAGAGGCAACAAGCCTTTGTGTGAAGCAAATCAACAAAACAAAACAAAGGATAAACCCACTATGGTTCTGAAAAGAGGTGGCAGGGATGGTTAAGGAGAAAAGGATAGCATTCAGGAAATATAAGGAAAGACAGAAGGAGGAGGACAGAGAACTGTATCAGTTAAAGCAGAAGAAGGCAGGGAAGACAGTCAGAATAGCAAAGGCACAAACTGAGGAAAAGATAGCCAACTCTGTTAAGAAGGGGGACAAACCTTTTTGTAAGTACATTAAGGAGTGAAGAAAGACCAAGGGAGGGATACAGAGACTTAATAAAGGGGAGAGAATGTGGGCAGAGGGTGACAGTGAAAAAGCAGGGATACTGAACAAATATTCTGCTCAGTATTCACAATGGAAGAGGAGGGGAAGGTACCTAAACCAAACAAGGGAGAAACTGAATAGGGGGGTCAATACCAGTCCATTCACAGAAGAAAGGGTTTTGAAAGAAATCTTGAAACTGAGGGTGGACAAAGCAATGGGGCCTGATGGGATTCACCCAAGAATTCTAAAAGAACTAAGTAGAACTGGTAACACCACTGACTACTCTCTTTAACAAATCATGGGAGGATGGGGTAGTACCCGAGGACTGGAGGAGGGCAAATGTGATTCCACTTCACAAAAGTGGGAGCAGGGCAGAGGCAGGAAACTACAGACCAGTTAGTTTGACTTCAGCGGAACGGAAAATGATGGAATCACTTCTGAAGGAAAGAATTGTGGAGTACCTAGAGGCCAGTGGGGCACAGGACCCAAGGCAATATGGTTTCACAGAAGGAAGGTCATGTCAGATGAACCTAATAGATTTCTTTGACTGGGTGACCAAAGTAGTAGACCAGGGAGGGGCTGTGGACATGGCCTACCTAGATTTTATCAAGACATTTGACACAGTCTCACACAAAAGATTAATATACAAGTTAGCCAGCCTTGGAGTGGGTCCCAAGGTGGTAGCCTGGATAAAAAAAACTGTCTGGACAACAGGATGCAAAGTGTAATAGTAAACGGAGTCCACAGTGAAGAAAGGAGAAAAACTAGCAGGGTACCACAGGGTTCGGTACCGGGACTGGTCCTCTTTAATGTCTTTATAAGTGACATTGGAGAGCACCTGGAAGGAAATGTATGTCTCTTTGCAGATGACACAAAGATCTGCAACAGGGTTGATACACAAGGTGGGATGGAAAGAATGAAAAGGGACTTGGCAAGGTTGGAGGAATGGTCAACTATGTGGCAAGTCAGATTCAATGCAAAGAAGTGCAAGGTAATGCATCTGGAAAACAAAAACCCAGGGGAAGAGTACACAATGGGGGTGATTTAATAACAAAAAAAATTGAAAGAGACCTAGGAGTAATTATATCAGATGACCTAAAGGTGGGCAAGCAATGTGAGAAGGCAGTAAGGAGGGCTGGGGGGATACTGGGATGCATAGGGAAGGCATCAACAGTAGAAAACAGGAAGTTGTTATCCTCTGTACAGACAGTTAGTGAGACCCCATCTGGAGTATTATCGTGCAAGTTCTGGAGACCTCATCCTCGCAAAGACAAAGACAGAGTGGAGGCTGTTCAGAGGAGAGCAACCAAAATGGTGCAGGGTCTGCACCAGAAGACATACAAGGAGAGACTAAAGCAGCTTAATATGTATACCCTTGAGGAAAGGAGGGACGGGGGGACATGATAGAAACTTTCAAGTATCTCAAGGGAATTAAAGTACAAGAGGGTAGTATCAGAAGGAGAGATGTGCACGAACAAGGGGCACAATTTGAAGATAGAGGGGGGACGGCTCAGTGGTAATGTTAGAAAGTATTTTTTCACAAAGAGGGTTGTGGATGCATGGAACAGCCTTCCTGTTTAGACTGTGGAGTCAGGAACAGTGGGAGAATTCAAGAACGCAAGGGACAGGCATAAGGCAATTCTAGTGGGGGGTAGGAGGAAGTAAGCTGTTGATTAGCTAGAATCTGCAGCTTATCCATCAGGTAGGGAAATGGGCAGACTAGGTGGGACAAGCAGTCCTTATCTGTCGTCAAAAACTATGTTTCGATGGTGCTAGGTCAATAAAATTATTTTTTTATGCTGAATGCTGGCAGCCCAGTGCAAATTTGCAGATGGGTCATGCAGTGTTGGCACTTCTGGGAGCTAATACTCCTTGTCAGCGAGACACACAACTCAGTCTCAGCCAATGTTCCCAGACCCAGCTGAGCCCACACGAAAGCAGCTACTGTGGAGTCTGGTCACTTTGTCTGGTGTGGGAAAGGGAAGATGTGTGCTCATGCGTGACTCCTGATCATGTGACCTTGCTCAGTGCTCCAATGGTAATCATATGATCAAGTGACTTACCTTGGCTGTCTACAGAGCTGCTCTCAGTTAGGTCTTAATAAGTGAATCAACTGACGCCCAGCCATTTTTTTTTTCTTTTCAATGTGCAGGGTTCTCTGCAACAGCGGGGCCCAGGGGCAGCTGCCCTCCCCCCATGGCCAGGCCCTGGCAGTTCCAGTCCCAGCCTCAGCACTGAAACAGACAGTGCTGGCAATGAAGCCAGAGCCAACCCTGAAGGAGTCCCCAACACCACAAATGGAGCAAAAGGGTGCAGGAAAGCTGCTACTCCATGAGATCTGTCCATCAACCAAACTGCTCACCTGAGACATTCTCTGTAGACCGAAAGGGAGATGGAGGAGCAGGTCCAGATGGCATGAAAAAAATCTGCTGTGGTACCATTCCTCATCAACAATGACTGAGGAGGGTACACCAGAACTCCCACATAAAGGGAAGATGGCTGCCTCAGGACATAATAATGAGAACTCAACCTGGAACTGTACCATTGCTTCTGTTTTTTTCTTTCTATGCAAGGATACGTTTGAATGGTCCAGGAACCTGACAATGAATGTGAGATGGGACAGGACTGTTTATTTGGCGACTATGGCAGGACTGCCCTGAAACAGATACAAAAGCAACAAAAACAATAAATATGGTTAAAGAAGGTGACAGAAATGTGATGAACTAGGCTAGAATGCTATTTGTATGCAAACTAATTTTTTTATCCCTGAAGAAAGCACTGCACTTTGATGGCAGGAAAAAAAAACTGAGGCAGTTAGGTCTGGCACTGCTAAAACCCCACTGGCGTGCAGATATTGCCACGAGCTGGTCCCTAGACACCAGCACTGCTGGCCCCAAAGTTCTGGTTCACCCTTAAAAATCTTTTATGATGGGCTGGCTTGGTGGCGCTGAGGGTTGAGGCACTGGACGCCACACCACGTGCTATGCCGGCGACCCAGTTTCAGGAATGACTTCGGGTCACCGGGGTGCCCGTATAGGAGGGGAGGGTGGAAGCAGGATCAAGCATTGGCTCTCCTCTCCCAGGTAAGGGGTGGAGTCACCCATTCGTAGTCCTGCCATCACCGAATGGAGGTTCGATGTCGACGGTCAATGGCGCGACTGGAAGGGAAGGGCATCCCGAACAGCATGTGCACGCATTACAGCAGGGACATGTGGGTGCAGGGGCCAGGAGAAAACAAGCAAAACCCAGAAACTGCATATGGAAAAAGAAAATCTTTTATGACCAACTAAAAACTTTGCCAACAACTGAGCAAGTTACGCTGTTCTGTAGCTACCTGGATCCGACCTTGCACTCTTCTTGAAGAGTCTGTAGATAGTCCTGAAAGATTAGCGAAGGATTCAGTCAGAACCTCTTTTAATTCTATTATTACACTCAGTTGGATACCATCTGAACTCAAACATTTTCCCAGAATCATCCCACTAGAGACTCACTTGCTAATTCAATGTGATCAGCATAGTGCTGTTTGGCCTGTGATACCTCTAGCTGGCCATGCAGCCTGTCTGGCTAAATACAGACACAAAGTAGTTATTCATTGCCACCATTATTTCCCCATGCCTCACCAAATGGTTCCTTTCAGCCCTCCTCCCAATAATTAGAGAACCCACCTTATCTCTGAATTGCCTTTTATTCCCTAGGTAATAAAAACATTTAGTTACATACAGTAACAGTAGATCTTAGAATCTCCTCCATACAGGCACATCTTTGGAACTGTAAGTCATCCATGTCAAGATCAGTTGGGAAGTTTTGCTACCTGGGCTGTCCAAGCTGACATCAGTGCTGCCTATGTATTGTGAGCAGCGCCTCCTCTCCTCAGTTGTCCGCTAGAGACAAGTTCAGAGGATATATCATACCAGCAGAGGCCAGAACCAAAAAACCAGGGACACGGGAGAAGAAACTAAAATTTATGACCCACAGTAAGCACACAAGATGACTCAGTGTACAGCAGCAGGAAGAACGTCTGTAAAATTTCACCTGGAGTACATAAGGGGAAGGCAACAGGGTGAGTTGTGGCTCCACAGAGGAGATTTTCTTGGAGATCTATTGTTACAGTAACTAACTAATCTGTCTTCTTCAAAGACCTCAATAGTGGGCAAACTGATGGAGACTATCCTGAAAAAGAGATTGGTAGGCTTTCTGGAGGATAATGGGCTCCATGACGTGAGGCAGCATGGGTTTGTGTCAGGGAGGCCCTGCCAGACAAACCTAATTGACTTCTTCAACTGGGTCACCAGGACAATGGATAAGGACCAAACAGTTGATGACCTGTATCTGAACTTCAGCAAAGCCTTCAACTCTGTACCTCACAAGAGACTTGTCAAGAAGCTAGAAGACTTGGGGATGAAGCTGAGTTGGGGGGAGGGGCAGATGTTGGCTGCAAGACAGAAGCCAAAAGGTGGTAGTTAGGAGGGAATTCTTAGAAGCTAGGCTTGTGACCAGTGGGGTCCCACAGGGCTCTGTGCGTGGTCTAGTGTTTAACATATTCATTAGAGACATTGAGGATATGATCAGGGGTAAGATATGCCTGTTTGCGGATGACATATAGCTCTGTGGGAGGGTGGACATGGAGGAAGGGAGGCAGGAACTCAGGGAAGACCTGACTAGGCTAGAGAAGTGGTCTGGCATTTTGCAACGGGGGTTCAACGCTAAAAAGTGTAAAGTTATAAACTTGGAGGCAAAAAAACCAGGGATCAGACACTGGCTGGGTGGTGTGCAGGTAACCAGGTCAGAGGAAGAACAGGACCTGGGTGTAACTATCATGAGTGACCTGAAACACTTGGCACACTGCAGGAAATCTCTTGCCAAAGCAAACTGGATGCTGGCCTGCATAGCTATGGGAATTACTGGCAGTAAGGCAGAGGTAATTCTGTTGCTGTACAGGCCTCTACTGAGAGCGCATTCTGTGCAGAGTACAGTGTGCAGTATTGATACCCTTATCTTAAGAAGGATATCAACTTTCTGCAAATGGTCCAGAGAAGGGCAACCAAGATGATCCAGGGCCAGCAAGCAACACCTATGAGTGGCAGGGGGTTCAACATGTACTTTCTTCAGGACAGAATGGCGAGGGGGACATGATTAAGACCTTGAAGTACCTTGAAGGTATAATCAGGGTGAACACCAGGGCCTCTTCAGCCTTAGTGGAAACAAGACCTCTAGGGGTAACAGCCTAAAGCTGGTGGGGGGGGGAAGGTTCAGGAGGGAGATGAGGAGTCACTTTTTTACTGAGAGGGTTGTAGCCAAGTGGAATGAGTTGCTGGAGGAGGTGGTATCCCTAAAACTTTTGGACAATTTCAAGAGAGTTTAGAACAGGGTGAAAGGGAAAGTTGCAGGTAAGGGGGGGCCTAGGGGAAGGAGTGTTTGACAGGGGTCAAGGGGGATATGAAGAGGAGGAAGTTCCATCTATAAACGCAGTGGGAACTGCACCCTCAGACAAATTAGATAGACCATAAGGCCTTTATCCGCTGGCATATTCATATGCTTGTATGGCATCTCCTCAATAAAGCCACACATCTGAAATGATTCCCAGGCACTACAGAAGGCACAGTGGAAGGCAGGCCTGATGATATGGACCTATGGGACCCTAAAACAAAAGTCCCTGGAACACAGCAAGGCTGAAGCCAACCTGTTTGTGGGACACGAGGTCCCAACTGTAGTATTTTGTGATAGTGTGTTCAGAACTCCAAGTGGTAGCAAAACGTATATCTCCAGTGGAGACATTACGAAAACAAGCTACCGAAGTGGCAATACTACATGACGTGTGGTTACAGATTAGACCGGTTGTCCTTGGGGCAACTGAAACAAAGAGCTGAGAGGACTTTCTGCAGTCCTTAGTGTGGTCCAAATAGAAATGTAAAGCTCTATGGACATCCAGGGAACGTAGTAAAACTTTGCACCTATTTTGATGGGAAACAAAAACACACAGGAAGGTGAACAGTCTGACTCGGAGTGAAGACAGCACATTTGGAAGAAAACGAGGATGGGTCCCAGGGAGACTCAGTGTGGGTGAAAGATAAGACATAGAGGATCTGTTACCAAAGCCTGAAGCTTGAATAATATATATTTTTTAACTTAGTATACTTTCACTTCTTTCTCAAGCCAGCCCCCATTGATCCTACCCCATTCGTCCAGCCCCATCACCTGCCTGCTCTGGGACTTACTTTCTCCTGTTTACACCCTAGCTAACCCCCCAGGGTGGGGCTACTGGGAGGGCCCCTCCATCTCCCAACAGAGATGGGGTAGGTACTCGAGGGACAGTGCCATGGTTGGCGGTGTGGGGTCTGTGGCAAGGGGTGAATGTCCTCCTCCTGCTGCTGATAGTGCTCCATTTTTCTCTGATGTGCATGCTGAGGTGGGCTCCTGATGTGTGTGTATGCATGTCAGAGCCCAATGGCATCCTTCCCCAGTTCCATGGCTCCACTTGGACTGCCACCTGTGGTCAGTCAGGTGGCAGCAGCACAGTGCAGTCCAACTTCCCCCCTCCCCAATATGGAGAGTGACTTTAGGGACAATCAGCTCACCTCCCCCGGCTGGCCATCTTGATGACTTGGGCTTGTTCCTGAACCTGGCATTGAGAGCAGTAGTGCTGCCGCTGTGCTGGTGGGCCAGCCTGAAGGTCATATACTTGCTGAGCAGAGGTGATGGCTAACAAGAAGATAGTCTTCCATGATAGAAAAGCATATGTCATAAGTGGCAGGTGGTTTAGGACGCCCTTGTAAGGGACTGAAGAACCAAGTTAAGGTTCCAAACCAGAACTGGTTTATGGCACGAGGATGCATGTGCAGAAGACCTTTAAGAACCTGTGGGACAATGCCAATCGAATCAGCATTTTGCATCCATTAAGGCACGAAAGGTCAAAATGGTTGCCAGGTGCACCTTCACTAAGGAATACTGGATGCCAGAGTATGACAAGGACAGGAGGTAATCCAAGACCTATTTCACCAGACATGAAAAGGGGTCCAGAGAATCAGGTACACAAGATACTGAAGCTTTTCAATTTCTGAGAGTAGGTGTGTCTTGTGGATGGCCTACGAAACCCCCAACAGAACATTTGCACTCACAGAAGGGATATCGAAGTGGAGAATTCTACATCCTCTAGAGCAAGGCATGGAATTCCACCAATAGCTGCTGAAGCAGAGGGAACCAAAGTTGTCTGGGCCACAACTGGGCATCTAGAATCAGAGGCACCCCTTCTGCATGTAACTAGATCAAAACCTGCAGAATCAGAGGGACTGGAGGAAAGGCAAACAAAAACCTCCCCTTCCAGAAGAGAGACAATGTGCAGTGCCAGAAATCTCTAGGCTCTGGAGACAGTGAACAGAAATGCAACAGTTTTGCATTGTGTGGGTGACACTAAAAGGTCCAGAAGTTCCCACTCATGGGATAGACCCTGTAACTGTCAGAGATAGTCTGCTAGGACATTCAGGGAGCTGGGCAGAAAGCTACAACCAAGAACACTTTTTGTCATAGAACCCAGTCCCACACCTTCATCGCTTCCCTGCACAGGGTGTAGGAGTGGGTACTGCCCTGCTTGTTGAGGTAAAGCATGACACAAAATTCCATTCATATAAGAAGAGGATGACCTTGGACGTGTGCAGCAAATGCCGGGAGTCTGAGCGCAGCAACCCTCATCTTCAGAATGTCGATGTGGAGAGAGTGCTTGAAGTGCGACCCTGTGTCCGAAGGTCTCCCAGATGTGCCCCGCAGCTGAATCCCGAAGCGTCCATAACGATGACAGTCAGAGGAGTCAGATGAAAGAGACTCCAGTGAGCAGACTGTAGTGATTCTACCACAACGAAAGAACTTGATGAACATGAAGGATCCATTGAGGGATCTGCATATGCAGGCGAGCCATCTGAACAGCTGTAATGGTAGCTGCCATCAGTCTCAGAAGTCTTAGCATGCATCTGACTAAGACGTAGGAGATTGACACAACCAGCCTTGACTGAGTCACTAGAGTATCAGCACGGTCCTCTGGAAAGGAAGGCGAGTGCTACAGTCACATCCTACACAACACCTTTGTACTGCAGGCACTGACATAGGATCAAAACTGATTTGGATATGCGGACCAGAAACCCCAGCTGATCAAACTGCTGGCATGTATGGAAAAGGGTCTGAAATTACCACAACCCAGGACAGGGCTTTCAAGAGCTAATCATCCAGGTATGGGAACACATTCAGGCCTTTTCTAGGAAAGTTGCATCCACCACTGCTAAGCATTCTTGCCCGCCAGAAGAAAAACATAGGTGCTTATCGGTGGCAGCGCCAAACCTTGATATGGGGTATGCATCCTTCATATCCAAGGCAGATATCCCAATGCCCCTGCTGCAACAGAGGGAACAAAAACTATATAATACTGACTGCATGAAGCTGAAGTTGTAGAATTCTTTTATTGCCTTTGGCACAAACAAAAAATACAGCAGCTGTAACACCTGATACAAAATCAGAGACAGTGCCAGTCACTCCAGGACACTAACTGTAGCGTTTCACTGTGAGGCTTCATCTGAGGTCTGACGAAGCCTCATGGCGAAGCACTGGGGTTAGTGTCCTGGAGTGATTGGCACGGTCTCTGTGAACTTGCACCAGGTGTTTTAGCTGCTGTATTTTTTTTGTTTGTGCCAAAGGCATTAACATAATTCTACAGTTTCAACCTTATGCAGTCAGTATATATATTTTTCCCCCCCTCTCGAGTGCAGCCAGGTGTTGAAGCTTTGTCATTTTGTGTTTTGGGGCTAGACAGACCCTTCCTGGTTGCATCAACTGCATCTGCACTGTGACATGGCTCCTTCCCTGGATTCTGTGCAACAGAGGCAGCAGTGACTGATGAGAAACCATCTGAAACGTTTTGTATTCGATTTGTTCATTAGAGCCCCTGATGTCTAGGACAGGGAGTAAGTATTCTTTGCACTTGGGAACCAGGAAATATCAGGAGAAAAATCTTAGATTTCTTTGTTTGTGTAGAGGGACGGGCTGAATAAATGGCTTGTCAAGTTTGAATTTCGGTCCGTAAGATGAACAAGTGTACTGGAGGGTAACAACAGGGAGATGAAGGATGCACAGGAAGGGTAGACAGCAACTGCCAGGCATGATCCTTCTGAAATATCTCTAGGACCCACTTGTCTGACATGATCTTCCTTCATTTTGTTAAAAACATCCAGATCCTGTCCCCTCCTAAATCCCTGGAGTTTGTAGAGGAGCAGGGGTAGGTGCAAGGGAGTCAGAATGTATCGAGTGTAGCAGGCACACTGCTGGCACCCATAACTTTGGGTACCCTGGAGTGGGCACCTGGAGGCAAGGGGGGTGGGCAAGTGTATAACCTGGTGCACAAGATGGTTTGAGTTCCATAAAAAAAAATGCCTTGGCTATGCCCACATTCTGGCTGCAGTGTGATTTCAGTGAATGAATAGTCATATTTGAGAACTTCAGGTCATGTAGAATCATTTCACTGTCTTGGCCAAACAGCTACTGGCCACAAAAAGGCGAGTTAAGAACTGATCATTTGCATCAGTAGCAATTACGACCACCCTGAACCACGAGTAACACCTTGGCAGACACCAGAGACAGCAGCACAGGTGGAAGCATCTGAGATGTCGTAAGAAGAATACAGGATATGCTTTTTTGAATCCAGTCTATAAGTGACAGTTCGACGGACCTCACTTTAAGTGGGACCATCAGGCAGCTTATCTACCACTGTGGAGAGGGATTTCCATAGGCTTTTCTGATATTTGAACATAGACCTGATAACTAGCAACACCCAAACCCAAGAAGGCAGTAAGTCCTCTTGCCCATAACATCCTGCCTTCTAGATTCCTTATAAGGAAGAAATTAACTTACGTGACTAGGTACTGTGGACCTGTTATGCGCAACCATAATAACACAGGCATAAAAGGCCTCTTTAGTGCATGCTGTATACTGCTTATTTGCTTTAAGAGGGACAGCAGGTAATGTGCTGGGTCTGTGAAAGGCACCCATAGTGGCATCCTGCAATGCAGGATAAACTGGGTGTAATTTATTTATTTGCTTTTGTTTACCAGGTAAGCACACTAGACAACTAAGTGCCTATTTTCAGGTGCGACCCAGGAGATTACAGAGGTACGTTCAAGAACATCAGGCAAAAACAAGTACAAGGTATATTCAAGAGAATCAAGGAGAGCAAGGGAAATACAAGAACATCAGGTTTTGCATAACAGCAAGGTTCAAGCGAGGAAGGCAGTAGTCAACATACCAGGGCAACAAAGCCCAAAAGGATAAGGGAAGCAGGTAAAAATGATTAGTACAATTGGAGATTGGAGAAACCAAGGCAAAACATGAAGATGGGGCAGTGAGCATATACATGATAATGGGCAGTAGGGCCAAAGTGGACCCAGCACAATCAATTCTTCTAAATAGTTGCAAGCTCACTAGTGAGTAAGGTGCAGAGCCCCTCCACCTTAAGGAGAGGAGTTGGATAACAACTCAGCCAGTCAGATTGGAATGGTCGAGGGAGATCATTAAGTGCAGAAGCAGGTGGAGGCCAATTTGAGGAAGCCCCAGAGGGAGGCTTTAAATGAGGGATGGGAATTGGAGGAGCAAGTGCTTGCTGGAAGGGCATTCCATAACCTGTGTGCATATGCAGCGAAGGCCCAGTCGCCCATTTGGGTGCGAGTTTTTGGAACCAGGAGAACATGAGAGTCTCTGGATCTTAAATGGTAGGTAGGGTAGCAGGTAAGAGGGATACGGCGAGGGCAGAAGGGGTGGCAGTTCGGGCAACATTGTCAATGAAGTTGCTCAAGACAGAGGTGCAGTGCTGTTCTGGTGGGAGCCACTCAAGCCGGGAGTAGAGCTCACAGCAATGGGTGAGGCAGGGGGCTGAGAGTGCAAAGTGACAGACACTGTTGTATACCGTATCCTATTTTGAGAGACTGGTTTTTGTGACGTGGGCAAAGGTGACAAGTCCATAGCATAGTGTGGGTAGGAGGACCCCCTGCCTAGGGCGAGACAGGCAGCCGAGGTGAAACAGTTTTTTGCTCTGTATGCAAGACCCAGCTTACAGTTTGAGGCCTTACATGTGTTGAGAATATGCAGGGTGAAATCCAGTTGTGGGTCAAGTGTCACCCCAGGTACTTGACAGAATCTACAACTTGTAGAAGGGACCCATCAGCACATGAGATCTTCAGAGGGGCAGGGACAGTTTTTGTCTTGGCTGTAGAGCCAAAGAGCATGGTCTGAGTCTTCTGCAGGTTGATAGTGAGCTTGTGGTCCTTTAGCCAGGTTTGGATTTGGTTGAAGTTGGAGTTCAGAGATGTCCTGGGAGCTGGTCAGGATGACAAGGTCATCTGCATACAGAGTAGATCGCCCATGAGCTGGGGCAGATCGTTTATGAATATGGAAAACAGGAGAGGCCCAAGGACAGAGCACTGGGGGACCCCGCAGTTAACCGGAGAGGGCTCAGACTGGGCTTGTTGAACTGCTGTCTGCCCATGAATTACTTAGTGATCCAGGCAAGGGTGGGGGAGGAGAACATATGAACATATGAAGAAGTCAGCAAAAGAATGCCATTTGGCCTATCAAGTCTGCTCGTATTGCAGGATCCACAGCTTGAGCTAATGTCCCTGCCCTCCCTCCCCACTCCTCCCATCCTCCCTACCCACGATTCTTACCTTCCCCCATGCCTATCCCAGCCTCTCTTAAAGCTTCCCACTGTCTTCAATGAGATGACTTCTTCTGGCAGCGCATTCCAAGTGTCCACCACCCTCTCTGTGAAGAAGTGCTTCCTGACCTCCCTCCTAACCTTCCACCCTCCAGCTTAAGATTGTGCCCCCTTGTGATACGGTTGCCACTCAGCTTAAAGAGACTCTCCTTATCAACCTTATTTATCCCTTTCAAGTACTTGAATGTCCCAATAATGTCCCCCTCTCTCTCCTGTCTTCCAGGGAGCACATATTCAGTGCCCTCAACCTCTCCTCATATGCCTTGCTCTGCTGATTGGCTATCATCTTTGTAGCCCTCCTCTGTACCTTCTCCAGCAGGTTAATGTCCTTTTTGAGGTGTGGGCACCAGTACTGAACTCCATAGTCTAGATGCGGACTTACCAGTGACCTGTACAAGGGCAGTATAACCTCCTCTCTCCTACTACTGATCCCCCTAGCTATGCATCCCAGCATCTTGTTTGCCTTTGCTGCTGCTTTCTTGCACTGCGTGGAGTGCTTCAGGTCACTAGTGATCATCACTCCCAGGTCCTTCTCCTCCTCTGATGCAGATACTCAGACTCCACCCAGGTAGTACTCTGTCCTGGGATTCTTGGCTCCAATATGTATAACTTTGTATTTCTTGGCATTGAAGCCAAGCTGCCAGATCCTGGACCACCTCCCCAGCTTTTCCAGATCTTTCTGTAGGTCCCTTATCCCTTCAGCTGTGTCCACTCCCCCACAGTGTCAACTGCGAATAGGCACATTTTGACTTTAATGCCATCCCCAATGTCATTGATGAAGACATTGAACAACACCGGCCCCAGCACAGAGCCCTGTGGGACCCCACTGGTTACCTTTCTGGTGCCAACGGACAGGAGAGAGGAGTACAGGAGTGAGTGGTCAACCCAGTCGAAGGCTTTCGAGAGATCGATGAAGAAGGCATGAGTCAGTTTACCTCGATCTGCAGCCAACCTGATCTGAGGTGACAACGGAAAGGGCGGTGGAGGTGCTGTGCCCTTTTCTGAAGCTGTGTTGTGCAGGGGAGAGTAGATTGTGGGCCTGCAGGTAGTGGGTGAACTGTGAGGCAACCACCTTCTCAAGAAGCTTGCTGATCACTAACAGGATCGCTATTAGGCGGTAGTTCTTGAGAAGAAGCCAGAAGGGGAAGGAAACATATTCAATTCAGTGCTTTACAGTAACTGGTAATTGCAATCTTTCTTTTAAACTTAAGATTGTGGGCTTTTAGTGACACTGTACTTTCTTTGTTGTCTTTACTTAGAATTGTTTTTGGGCTGTTGAAAATTTAAAACGTAGTGGTGGTGTATTTCTGTGCTGTCTTTAATTGCTGCAAATTTTCACCCCCCCTCCCCTTCCCCAACTCTTAATTATATGCCCTGTTAAATCTGATTGACAGGAGCTAAACACTGGGTATAGTAAGGGGTGTGGAGTAGGAGGGGCATAAGGGGAAGAAGCCCCACCCACAGCATGACAAGTGTTTAGACTCATTTATTTATTTATTGGTTTCTTTTCTTTTTTTTTTTTTAAAAGAAAATTATCTGAGGATCAGTGGCAGGATTTTTAGGACAGTAAATTCCTAAAAAGGGAACTAGGAGAGCTTCAGTAGCAGACAAGTAGTGGAATAGCAGTATAATGTGGGGAGTGGTGCAATGCAGTGGCTGTGGGGCAGCCATATTCAGGCAGACCTTCTGGACACTGAGGTGCTGCCCTATCTGCATGCATCTCTCTCGACTGTGGGATGAGGTAGCCAGACTCAGAGCGGAAGTAAACTGGGTCAGGAGTACCATCACCCCTATCCAGAGACCACCCAGTCCAATGCAACTGCCTCAAAGGATGCCGAGAACGAGGAGCGCTTGGATGACAGTGGGCTCAGGGTGGGTTAGAGCGGTCAGGCAGAGGCACTTCCCAGATCCTATTCCACTCAAGAACTCATATGCCACACTGGTAAATGGGGACAGCCAAATAGAGGTACCCAGAGAAGTGGAAGGAAAGGATGTAGAGGTTAGCCAAGGAGGTGACCTCAGCGGGGAAAGCAGTGGACCCCAGAAGAGGAGGAAGCAAATCCTGGTGGGGGACTCCATCATAAGAGGGATCCAGCTAGGAACACAGGAGGGGGAGGACAGGGAGGTGAGGTGCCTACCAGGTGCCACGGCATGGAGGAATGGAAGGAAGATCCTGGGGTCACTGGGAAGGCAAGGCAGGGAGGGTGAACTGGATGTCATTATCCACCTAGGTACTAATGACCTGGCAAATGGGGAGCCAAAGGAAGTTCAGGAAGAGTTTGGAAATTAGGGAGGGTCTCAAGCAAGTAGCTACTTCTGTCACTTTCAGAAGTACTACCTGCTAGAGGCAAAGGAGAGCATAGGGTGCATGCACCAGGAACTTTAACTCATGATTGAAGAACTGGTGCTGTGAGGAAGGGTTTGGATTAATTGGTGACTGGGGACCCACCTGGAGGGATGGAGGTTTGTTCAAGCCTGACGGCCTGCATCCATCCTGGAGGAGAATCCAAGCACTCAATGATAAGTTTAAATGCTACAATGACGAGCAGTTAAACTAGCAAAGGGGGGTGGCAGGCCAGCAAGGAGGGAACCTACTTGCTCATCCCCCACAGCTAGCAGTGGAACCAGTGAACCTGAAGAGTGGCTATCTCTACAAAGCAGTGTGCAAAAGATGGAGATTAGCGCCCAAGAGGTGGATAGGCAGAAAAGGGGCAAAATTCAGCAGAAGGGCAGACAGCAAGGAGAACCAGGGATAAAGGACAACCAAGGAAGGGGCTGGAGTAGAACAGCGAAACAGTCTAGGGAGGTCAAATCATGGAAAGCCATGTGTGCAAATGCTAGGAGCCTTAGCAACAAGATAGAAGATCTGGAGGCTGTCATGGTGCATTCAGACCTGGATATTGTGGCCATCACTGAAACCTGGTGTAATGATAACCACGACTGGGAGATGGGCCACCTGGCCAAGCAACATATTCAGAAGAGACAGGCAGGCAGGAAGGGAGGAGGAGGGCACTGTATGTGAAAAATGACATAAGGGCCACAGAGATCCAGGAGGAACAAATGGGGAGAGATACTGTGGGTTAAGCTGGAAAGGAAAATGGGGCCAGTCATCCGCACAGGTGTGGTCTATAGACCACCAGCCCAGGAGGAGAAACAGATAGGGAGTTGATGCTAGCCATCCAAAGGATGGCTGACAAGGGTGAGGTAGTACTGGTTGGAGACTTCAATATTCCAGACGTGGACTGGAGCATCCCAGCAGCAGCATCAACTAGGAGCAGATTTATCCTGGACTCCCTTGAGGGTGCCTTCCTTAAGCAACTGGTCATGGAACCAACTCGGCAGAAGGCAAT
Source organism: Neoceratodus forsteri (assembly GCA_016271365.2). Classification (NCBI taxonomy): domain Eukaryota; kingdom Metazoa; phylum Chordata; order Ceratodontiformes; family Ceratodontidae; genus Neoceratodus; species Neoceratodus forsteri. Next base: position 233,963,881 of record CM057458.1, read on the forward strand.
ACTGGACCTTGTGCTCACAAACAGGGACAGTGTGATGGGGGTAACAGTGGGGGAGCACCTGGGGAACAGTGACCACCAGTCATTGTGGTTTGAGATCACAGAAAGAGCAGATCCAAACCACATAAAAACACGTATCCTGGATTTTAGGGGGGCAGACTTTGGGAAAATGGGGAGATACTTGAAAGAGGCATTAAGGGGAATGGGGCAGGAATCAGGGGTTGAGGAACAGTGGGCAGTATTTAAAATGGGGATTACAAGAACAACAGAATTATGCATTAAGCAGGTTAGCAAGAGGAAAAGGAAGAGGAGACCATTATGGTTTTCCAAAGAGGTAGCAAAGAAAGTGAAAGCCAAAAAGATTGCATTCAGGCAATACAAAAAGACACAGGCAGAAGGGGATAGGAGAAGTACCAGGAGAAGCAAAGGGAGGCAGGGAGGTCAGTAAGGAAGCCAAAGCTCAGACAGAAGAACACATTGCAAAATCAGTGGGTAGAGGAGCAAAACCATTTACAGGTACATAAGGAAAAAGAAAGGCAAAGGGAGGGATAGTGAGACTGAGCAGGGAGGATGGGGGCAGTGGAGGATGACAACAGTAAAGCTGACATATTGAACAGGTATTTCTGCTCAGTCTTTACTGAAGAAGAGGAGGGTAATGGGTCTGAAGGGAGTACAAGGGGTGAGAATGGTGCAGAAATGGACACAAGTCCCTTTACACGAGAAAGGGTCCTGAAGAACTGGAAGTAATAAGAGTTGATAAAGCAATGGGGCCAGATGGGCTGCACCCCAGGGTCCTTAAAGAACTAAGAGAGGTGGTGGCTGAACCTCTGGCTATCCTGTTTAGCCGATCACTGGAAACAGGGGAGGTACCCAAAGACTGGAGGACAGCAGATGTAGTCCCCTAATACAAAAGTGGGAACAAAGAGGAAGTGGGGAACTACAGACCAGTCAGCCTCACCTCGGTAGTGGAGAAGATCATGGAAGCACTACTGAAGGAGAGATTGGTGGAACATCTGGTTGTCAATGGACTACAGGACCCAAGGCAGCATGGTTTCACCGGGGAGGTCAAGTCAGACCAACCTCATTGAATTTTTTGACTGGGTGACTATGGAGGTGGATCAGGGGAGGGCAGTGGACATGGCCTATCTGGATTTCAGCAAGGCCTTTGACACTGTGCCACATAGAAAACTACTACACAAACTGGGGAATATGGGTGTGGGCAGGACAATAGTGTGGTGGGTAGGTAACTGGCTGGGTGGCAGGACACAGAGGGTGGTGGTGAGAATGGCTGTCACTCCACAGAGGGAAGAGTGACCAGTGGGGTACCACAGGGATCAGTGCTGGGACTGGTCCTATTCAACATCTTCATCAGTGACATTACGCAGGACCTAGAAGGCAGAATTTCACTGTTTGCTGATGACACAAAGCTCTGTAACAGAGTAGATGCACCAGAGGTGTAGACAGAATGAGAAGGACCTGCAGAAACTTGAAGAATGGTCAGGGTATGACAGTTGAAATTCAATGCAAAAAGTGCAAGATAATGTATATAAGGGCACAACAATCCTGGCACAATATATCAGTTGGGGTGAGGATATAGCATGCACCAAGCAGGAAAGGGATCTTAGGGGTTATCATCTCTGATGACCCCAAGGTAGGGAAACAGTGTGACAAGGCAGCAGGTAAAGCAAATAGGATGCTGGGATGCATAGGCAGGGCATCACCAGCAGGAAAAAGAGAGGTCATAATTCCACTATACAAGACACTAGTGAGGCCCCACCTGAAGTACAGTGTACAGTTCTGGAGACTTACCTATGTAAGGACATAGACAGGGTAGAGAAGGTTCAGAGGAGGGCAACAAAGATGGTGCATGGATTGCATCACAAGTCCTATGAAGACAGGTTGAAGGAACTGAACATGTACTCCCTGGAGGAGAGGAGGGAGAGAGGGATATGATAGAGACATACAAGTATCTTACAGGGAGGAACAGGGTGCAGAAATACACTATTTTAAGCAAAAAGATGTTCCAGGACTAGAGGGCATGGGATGAAGTTGGAGGGAGGGACGATTCAGAGGAGCGTGAGGAAAAATTTCTTCACAGAATGGGTGGTGGACAAGTGGAACACCCTGCCAGAGAAAGTGGTGGGGGCTGAAACAATCATGGGATTTAAGAATGCATGGGACAGACATAAAGGAATTCTGGAGGTCAGGGGTAAGGGGCAACAGACTTCTAGGAAAACAAACTGAACTTACAAGCTCAAATGGGCAGACTGGGTGGGCCATAGGCCCTTATCTGCCGACACTGTCTATGTATCTATGTATCTTTAGGTCGCCTTGTTTGTGAACAGGGACAACTTTGGCAACTTTCCAGATGTCCGGGATGATATCCGCTGTTAACGATTCATTGAAGATGTGGGTGATGGGTCAGGCTAGGATAGAGGCCCCTAGACTGAGTAGTTTGGACGCGGTCGTGCCCAGCACCAGTGTGGGGGAGAGACCAACAAGGAGCTTCTGGGTCTCCATGACAGAGATGACCCTGAGGTAGAAGGGAGGTGGGGGGGTTATCCATCGGGGGAGTCCAGGTCCTTGGGGTCATGGGGCTGGTAGGGGAGAGCTGGCAGGTCAGCGAACAGGGAGTTAAAGGCATTGGCAATTGTGAGGGGATTGTTGCAGTTAACTCTGCCGATGTGAGTATCAGTGACCCGAGCTCTGGTGGACCCTCCAACCATGTTTTTGATGTTCTTCCAGAAGCTCCTTGGGTTTCTGGTTGAGGAGAGTAGGGCAGATTGGCAGAACTCACTCTTGGCAGCGCGGATGGCTCTTTTGCATGAATAATCACTGAATGCACAGTAGCCAGTTCAAGTAATCCATGGAGGTTTCTTTTTGAGGTATCTTCTTCCTCTGCAGCAAAGCCCAAATTCTCCTGCAGAACTTTTATTAAGGCTTAAAAGGAGACATCCTCTAGTGGGGACCAAGGAGTACAAATCACAGTATCCTCACTTCAAAAGGACAAAGTGGAACTGAAATCAACTCCCACAGGTAATTCATGGCCACCATCCTCATGTCCTGAAGCTGTCATTTTATATGTTGCATCCCTTGTTTAGGCTGTTCTATTATTTTATATTACATTTCAGTGGGACGTATAGGGTTGTAGGATTAGTTATTAGTTTTTATAAAGGTCAGTGTATGGTGGTGTGATTGAGGGTTGGGGTTTAAGTTTTGGGTGTTTCTTTTATTTTTATTGGGAGTTTTTGTTTATTTAGTTACTGGGTTAGGCCTCATGTAAAGGAAAGGGTGTTGAGAGGCTCAGCTATACCTTGGACTAGCTGCAGTAGTTCTGTCTTTTTGGGGGAACCTCAATGGTCCTGTTGCCAGTGGTCATCAGCCACTGTGCAGGAGTGGCGATCCTCTGGAGACTGAGCGAGGGCCACAGGGGAGGATCAGAAATGGACGATATGGGGAAGGGGGCGTCAAGATAGGGTTAGTGAGGGCTCCAAGGCACCCAGGGAGGAAATGAAATAATGACTCTGTTCCTCTCCTTTGGGTCATTCTCTAATGCAAGATCAATGCGGAATAAGATGTTAGTGACTGAGGATTTAATCATATTCCTCAGCTGATCTTGTTTAACAGAGACCTGGCCAGGTGACGAATCTGGATATGTGCGGGAGTCACTGATCCTAGCTGGTTACTCCATGGCACATTTGCCGGGGCAGGATCATGGGGAGAAGATGGCCAGCTGTTTTAAAGCCACTCTGGGACGCACGGTGTACCCCATGGGGACTTCCAGGTCTTGTAAGTGTGTAGCTGTTAGGAGTGAGGCAAGTGTAGACTGTAGGATCATCCTGATATACCAGCCTCTGGGGTATGAAGGTGATTTCCTTCAGGAGCTGACACACTTCATGTTTAACCAAGGGATGGACGCCCCCCAGACTGTTGGGGGATTATAGCACCTGGGTCAACAGTGAAACCTCACATTTTGGTCAACAGTTTCACCAGCTGAAGTCATCACTGGGCCTTACACAGGCAATTGCCTCTGTTCCTCACCTGCATGGTCACACACACTAGACCTGGTCTTCTCATCAGAACTTGACATAAGTGTGGTTAAGGCTGATCTGGTTGGATCATCACATCGTGTCACTCCTCTGTGGGGTTCCTCGTTTAAGTACCCTTCCCGTGGAGATGGTTCAGTACTGCCCAGAACAATCTGGAGCCTCAGAAACTCCAGGCAGTGCTGGACGTCTCACCTGTCACAGTAGTTCTAGGAGTGGTATATGTTGTTCATCCACACTGTTTGGCATGTCCCCTTCCACTTTAAATCTTGCCGGAAGTCTTCAAGCTGGCTCCTCCCACCCACCCGGGTGGTATATACCTCGGCTCCACCCCATCACGCCAGATCTTAGCCCGCTGGAAGCAAGGTTGTGCGCCTAAAGCCGGGGAAGTCAGGTGGGTGCGTGTGGATGAACAACATATGCCTCTCCTAGAACTACTGTTACAGGCGAGTAACCTGTTCTTCTAGGAGCATGGATATGTTGTTCATCCACAGTTTGGCAGACTCCAAGCAGTTCTCTGGGAAGAGGGAGGCAAGGCACACACCCCCTACTTAGGAAACAGAGATTGGAAAACCGAGGCCCCAAAACCAGCATCCTGGCGTGACTCAAGGTCAATGTGGTAGTGGGTAATAAATGTGTTTGCTGACTTCCAGGTAGCAGCCCGACAGATTTCCTGGATAGGGATGTCCCTGGAAGCAGCCACCGATGCAGCAGTATGGCAGGTAGAATGAGCTCTTATTCCTCTGGGAGGCTCCTTGCCCACCAACTCACAGCACAGACCTATGCATGATGTAATATATCTTGCTATGGTCCGTTTGGCTGCAGGTCTGCCAGAAGCGGCTTCAGCGTAGGTGACAAACAGCTGGCGAACCTCTCCACGAATTTCCGCCGTCCCCTCCTTGTAGTAGGAGAGAGCACGTCTCAGGTCCAAGGTATGGAGCCTGTACTTGGCACCCGAGGTGTAATTAGGGTAGTAGAGTCAACACCTGGTTAAGGTGAAACTCTGACACCACCTTCAGAAGGAATTTCGGGTGGGGGCGCAGGACAACTTTGTCCCTGTGAAAGACCAGGTAAGGGGAGTCCACCAAAAGCACCTGGAGCTCCCCTGTCCTTCTGGCTGACGTGATAGCCACCAGGAAGGCCGTCTTCCACGAGAAGTGTGAGAGCTCACATTTGTGCATGGGTTTGAATGACTTGCCCATGAGCTTTGCCAAAACCAGCAACAGATCCCACAGAGGTGGAGGTTCATGCACTGGAGGGGATATGTGATCCAGGCCTTTGAAAAAGCACCCGACCACTGTCTCCTGCACCAATGTCGGCTGACCGGCCCGCGCCTGGTAAGCAGAAATAGCTGCCAGGTGCACCCTAAGGGTCGATGATCGTAGACCCCCTTTGGAGAGTGACCAAAGGTAGTCGAGAATGTTAGCCACAGGACAGGATAAGGGGTCCAGACTGTTACCCTGGCACCAAATGGAAAACCTTTTCCATTTGAAGGTATAACATTTCCTGATCGATTCCTTTCGAGATGCCTCCACTACAGTGTAGACATCTTCAGAAAGACCCAAAGCCTGGAACTCTAGCCACTCAGGTACCAGGCTGTGAGCTGTAGGGATTGAAGGTCCGGATGGAATATCTTCCCCTGGTTTAGAGATATCAGGTCCGGGCGTGTACAAAGTCGCTCTGAGGGCCTGCAGCTGAGGCTGAGGAGATCTGGGTACCAGAACTGGCGCGGCCAATCTGGGGCTACCAGAATCACCTTCGCCTCGTCCCTCCTCACCTTGAGTAACACCTTGTGGATCAAGGGATAAGGAGGGAAGGCGTAGAGGAAGCCTGGGGTCCACTGCCTCGAGAAGGCACCCCCCTGCAGCGAGCCCTACTGAGGGGGGCGAGCATGATACAGCCTCAGCTTATTGTTTTCCCTGGAGGCAAACAGGTCCACCACAGGTTTGCCCCAGTGGGAGAACAGGTTGTAAGCTACCTCTGGATGGAGAGACCACTCGTGGGATGTCTGGCCTATGCGGCTGAGAGCATCTGCCAGATGGTTTGAGGCTCCTGCCACATGGATGGCTAGAAGATCCACCTCCAACCAGCTTATGAGGGTCAAGATGCAGAGCGTCTCCTTGCGCAGCAGACGGGAGTGCATGCCGCCCTGCTTGTTGAGGTAGTACATGGTCATGGTATTGTCCGTCTGGACTTGAACCACTTGACCCCGGAGCTGAGGAGCGAAAGCTGACAGTGCCAGTCTGACTGCTCTGAGCTCCAACAGGTTGATGTGGCATTGGGACTCCTCAGGGGTCCAGAACCTGTGGGCCCTGTGGTCTCCCATGTGGGCTCCCCAGCCCAAGAGAGAGGCATCAGTTGTAAGGACGATCGTCGGCTCGGGCCGGACAAGTGGGATCCCTTCCTGCAACCGGTCTGGGGCGGTCCACCATTGGAGAGCATCCCACATCTTCTGGGTTACGGTGAACAGCTGGTCGAAAAATGACCATATCGCTGAGTCCACCGGGTGGCCAGCTTCTACTGGAGGGGCCGCATGTGTCACCGGGCCCAATGGACCACCGAGGTGCATGCTGCCATGTAACCCAGAAGGCACAGAAAGTCCCGGGCAGGGCACAAATGCCCAACCAGAAATGATTGGGCAAAGGAGGAGAGAACCTCCACCCTGTACACTGGGAGCTGAGTTCTGGCTTGACAAGAGTCGAGCTCTGCCCCAGTGAAGCCCATCACCTGAGAAGGCATGAGTTCTGACTTGGCCTCATTGATCAGGAGGCCGAGTTGGGAGCAGGTCAGGAGGGCAAGATCTCTGGACCTCTCCACCTCCTGATGGGTGGAACCTGCCAAGAGTCAATTGTCGAGATAAGGGTAGATTCTGACTCCTCGACACCAAAGGTGGGCCACCACCACTGCAGTGCATTTGGTGAAGACCCATGGGGCCGATGACAGGCCGAACGGCATGGCTCGGAACTCGTACAGGGTCCCCTCGACCCTGAAGCAGAGGAACCGCTGATGGGACGGATGGATTGGGACGTGAAAGAACGCGTCCTGTATATTCAGTGAACAGAACCACAAGTTTCGCTCCAGGGATGGTATGATCTGGTTCAGAGTGACCATCCAGAAGGTGCGAGATCTGAGATATTGATTCAGGTCATGGAGACCTAGGATGGAGCACCAACCCCCCCGTCCACTTGGGCACCAGGAAGTACCTGGAGACAAAGCCTAGGTCTGTCGGAGGATCCAGCACTGGAGCTACTGCCTCCTTGCGGCGGAGCTGAGCTATGTCGTCTCGAACAGCTGACTAGGTGCATGCTGAAATCCATTCCTCCCAAGGGGCTTGGCTTGACTGGGAGGGTACTGCTCGAATTCTAGAGGCAGTCCCTGACTGACCACTTTGAGAACCCACCTGTCCGAAGTGATATGGGCCAAGTGGAAAGGAAGTGGCTGCCAGACCGCAGGGAAAGAGTGCCCGAAATGGCTCTTCTTTCTCTTCTGCTGGTTCTTGCCCAAAGAACCCTTGGCAGAAGTAGCATCCAAGGTGGCACTGGACTACTCTATACACTGAAGGTGACTAGCCACTCCTGGACCGAACAAGTCGGTACCCAGGAAGGGCATGTCAGCAAGCTTATGCTGAGTATCCGCCAGGAAGGAGGAAAGCTTCAGCCAAGCCCTGCGGTGAGAGGCCACTGCAGCTGCCAGTGAGCAGGCACAAGAATCCCCGATGTCCAGGGCTGTCTGGAGCTGCTGTTTGGCAACAGCATGGCTCTGGTCATGGACCTGCTTGACCGTGGTCTGCATGTCCACTGGGAGATGAGGAAGGACCTCGTCTAATGATCCAAGGGTATGAGAGAAGTATGCCATAATGACAGACGAGCTGGCCTGACGAAGGCCAAAAGAAGAGGCTGCATAGACCTTATGGGCAGTGTGGTCCATATTTTTGTACTCTTTGTCTGGGGGTCAGTCAGTGTCGGCCGAACTACCAGTACACCTGAACACAGAGGTGGTCACCAGGCTCTCGGCCAAAGGGTGCTCTATGAACCCCACAAGGGACCCCATGGGCACCGTGTACTTGCGGGCCATGCAGGCAGATGGTACTGGGCAGGAGGCAGGACGTTGCCAAAGTTCAAGGGCTGGGCCAACAATGACCTCGGCCACTGGAAAGGCCTCCGTTGGGGTATCCCCTCTCTTGAGTAAGTCAGTGAGAGAGTACTCCACCTTTTTCTGGATGGGCTCCAGGGGCATTCTGGTGGAATCCGAGATGAGGCGGAGAATGCCCTGGAAAGAGGAAGGGCCTTCCTCCATCCCTGTGCCAACCAACGACTCATCATCCCTGGGATGTGAGTGCAGTCTGGTGATGTCCGAGTCCGAAGAATCGTGATACAGCGGTCTACTGCCTAAGTCACCCTCGATACGCCCGAGGGAGGTCTGGGTTGACTGTAATTGACAGATGTCGGGGAAGCCTGGTGTCCTGTCGGTCCTCTTTCGATGATGCCCCTCCCTCGGGCTGCTTAGGTGGTGGTTCTACCCGAATCGGTGAAGAGACCAGAATAGGCCTAACCAGGAGACGGCCAGCCCCATGGGCAGAGGAACCGATGGCTTCAGTTCTGGAGGGGTCGGCTTCGGCCTAGAAGGTGAGAGCCAAGTGATGGTCGGGATAGGCAGCGGAGCCGGCTTCTGCCCGGTCAAGATCAGCTGCTACCACATAAGGTCTTCATAGCGCCGGAGTTTCTGCTGGAGCCTCTCCTCATCCGAGGAGGATGAGGACCTGTGGTGTTGCTTCTTTTTTGAGCGCGTATGGCTCTTCCTCGGTTGATCAGCTGAGGGGGTCCTGGACCGAGACCAAGACCGGGGAGGCCGACTCAGTCAATCGAGAAGCACCAGGATCGGTGAGACCCGAGGGGTCCGGGACTGGGTCCTTGATGGGGACACCAGCAGGCTGGGTCTCCTCATCTGGAAAGACCAGGACCGGAGTTCGTTCCAAAGAGTCGTCGGGCACAGCCGGCGACAAGGGGTCAATCGGGTCGAGGATAATTTTGACCTCGTCAGCCACTTCCTCGGTCCCTTGGACAGAAGGTCCGAAAAGCCAGCAGCCCAGGATATGATCTTGACCGAGGTTGAGATTGCGTGTTCTTGGGATTCGGACCTCTCCCGGTCCCAAGAGCGTCTCCATCGAGACGAATACGACGGATCCTTCTCCCTCTTCCGAGGGCAGGAGGAGTGTGAGCCCGAGGGCGCCTCACCCAGAGTGGGGAGAGACTGGCACAACTCCTTGAAGGAGCCTGTAAAGGTAGAGCCTAGGTTCAGCGGGATGAAGAACCTTCGATTGGCTGAAGCGCGAGCTGCTTCCTTCTAAAATGCTTTCATCTGTTCCAGCTGTTCGGTGGAGCCCATGGCTGTGGAAATCCACCCACCTAGCCTCCTTTTATTTCACCAGCAGGTTTCTTTTTTACAGTCTCCCCAGCTTCAAACGTGCCTTGCGGTCATCCAGGACATTGGGATGGAAGGCCAAGCAAAAACCACGTGACGAGGTGTCATGGCCGAGACAGAGGCAGTAAACGCACGTGAAGTGGGGATCGGTGCTCAACATCATCTGGCCGCAAGGGCACCAGCGAAATCCAGGAGAAGATTTTTCCTCCATAGTCGATGTGACAAAAGCATGATCGCTAAAACTCGAATGAGTTTGATTTTTGCTAAAACTGACAACTTGAAAGCCAGGGCCTACGAAACGCTGAGAGCACGAGGGAACCTGTATCTTCCAGCAGAAAGGAAGATCTGGCATCATGGGGTGGAGCCGCGGTATATACCTCCCGGGTGGGTGGGAGAAGCCAGCTTGAAGACTTCCTGCAAGATTTAAAGTGGAAGGGGACATGCCAAATACTGTGAATGAACAACATATCCATGCTCCTAGAACAGTATGTACTCGGATGAGAGAAAGCCATGGAGCACTATAATATAGTTCTCCTGACCGCCTTGGACTAGCTTGCACCTTCCCCATCTGTCCCTTGACCTCCCATAGCAACTCTCAACAGTACTGTGAATCCCTTGGGTCAGTATGTACCGAGATCTTGAGGGAGGGTGTTTTTCCATCAGCTGTGAAAAGGGTGGTGGTGAAACTCCTGTTGAAGAAACCATCTTTGGACCCAGACGGTCTGGTAAATTACATGCCTGTCTCAAACCTTCCCTTTTTGGGGAAGGTGACTGAGAAGGTAGTTGCAGTGTAGCTTGAGGCTCACCTGGAACAATTTAACATCTACGAGCCTCTCCAGTCTGGATTTAGGCCTTGTCGTAATACCAAAACCACACTAGCCAGAGTGCATGATGTAAAACCAAAAAATCAAGGTGCTGCGTCAGCGTGTGGGCTGAAAACAAAACAAAAAGGTAAAATTAAATGCATGCTGAAAATAGAAAATAGAGTGTTAGAATCAATGTTTTAGCCATAGGTCTTCAGGAATGATCTAAAAGAGAAAAAAAAACAGTAAATGGAGAGGTAAGGGAAAATTAGGGATATAAATGTTAGGAAAGAAAATAAGGAGATGCTGTAGGAGATAAAGTGATTATAGGCAAGGCAAGAATAGAAGCTGGCAAACAAAAAGGTGATGATGGGTATGAAAAAGCATAGTAGAAGTTAATGACCTCAGGAGTGGGGACTAATTGACAGGGCACAGTAAGAAGGCTGAAAGGTGACAAAAGTGGGGGAAGGAAATAGAGACATCTGGAGAAAATGAAAATGGATATGCACACATTGCTGGAATGCCCATGTGAGTATGCCCACATACACAAATGTAACATGCACACACGCAAGTAAAGAGATGACAGGGAAGGGGTAAAAAGGATAGACTACAGTAGTTAACCATAAGGTGGCTGAAAGTTGTTAGAAAATAAGTATGTCATTTAAATCAGAGTGCTGCTGTGAGCCTAGGCAGATGATAAGCTTGATTTCAGTGTTTTTTTTTTATGTTTGCTTGCACGCATGTGCAAGAAACACAGTGCCATCATCCGAGTTTTTGTAGGCGTGGCACCGTCTTCCAATTCAGTCAGTGTATTTGCAGGCGCGTCCACAGTTCACCAATGAATGCTGCAGCTATTACAGCGGTTGAAAATGCAGTGGTGTACAGTTGAAAGGGAGAGACCGCTTCAGTGAGCAGCGATAAGATAGTGTTGATTAGCATATTGCCGGCAATCCTGCTTGTATATGTCTCTGCTTTCTCTTCCTGGAACATACATTTAGTTTGAAGTGAACTTTTCCTAGGACTATCTTTCCGGGAGGAGGCAAGTGACTAAAATGACATCCTTGGAATGTTTCCAAAAAAAGATCTAATTGCCATCCTTGGAATGTTGAGTCAGAGTTCAGGGTAGGAGTGGCATTGACAAAAGCAGGAAAACAGAACCCCAAAGAAACTGAAAAAGTAGACGCAGTTTTCGTCTGTTGGCACACCTGATCAGTATTGTAATAATATTCCCAACCCTCAGTGTCTCTGAATAAGCGCCCCTGCCTGCCGCACACAGTAGGCTGGACGGGGTGCCCAATCTCCTGTCGGCCCGGCCGCCTCCCAGAGTCTCCCCAGGTGCCACCTGGGAGCCCACCCCAGTGTGGCATAAGTGAGAATGATGACGGGGTGCCCAATCCCCATTGGCTCAATTAACCCCCAAAAGAAAGAGACTTCCAGTTGCCACGCTGAGCCCACTCCAGCGTGGCACCACATCTATTATAACCCGATAAGGGTGCCCAATCCCCATCGGCTCCACTGAACCCCCAAAAAATCTTCCAGCTGCCACGCTGGGAGCCCACCCCAGTGTAGCACAAGTTCTGCGTCGCCTCTCTAAAAGAAAACAAAGACCTGAAAAGAAAAAACAGTCCCTCGTTGATTGTCTTGCCCCCAACCCGCGCCCACCCTCTGCGCATCCACCTCCCCACACCCCCACCTCACCCCATACTTCCCTCTGGAGGATGGTCTGACGATCTTCGGTGGACCGGGAACATGTCTGCACTCTTCAAAGCCAACCGCAAACTGAAGATATGCCGGTAAACTGTATAATGGAATAAATAGGGTTTTTTCAACTTTGATGCATATCTCAGGCATTTTTTGGAATTTTGGTACCAAATTTTCAACATGGGGTTTTTGGGACCCCTCCTCATGAATTCTGGCACTGTCATGGCGTTAATCGGCCCTGAAAGGTGATTTTGCAGTCACTTGCAGAACCACCTTTCAGGACTGATTTACAAAATGACAGTATCACAATTCATGAGGTAGGCCCCAAAACCCTATGTTGATTATATTGAGTGAAACAATCCCAAAAATGACTGATTTACGAAAGCATCGCTATGCAGTTCCTATGCACACTCGTAAGTTTTAGGAATTTTATATTTTCACTCTAGATTTTCAACATTGCCATTTTACCACACCTCCTTATGAGCAGTACAGCTGTCATTTTTCACATCTCACCCAAAATGTATTTCTGCGCATGTAGTGCACAATGGCGCAGTCGGTGTGCGAAATCAATGTTCGGGACAGATTAAGAAAATCACAGTGACACTGTTCATGAGCAGAGGTCTTAAAATGGCTACGTTAAAAATTTGGTGACAAAAGTCCATAAAATGACTGTGTTACAAGTGAGCATTGCGCAATTTCCATGCACCCTCATAAGTTCATGAATTTGTAATATTTTCAGTCCAGATTTTCACCACTGGCATTTTTCTACACTTCCTTATGAATAGTACAGCTGTCATTTTTCACACCATGGCTGAAATGTGTTTTTGGACTTCCAGCGCAGTAATGCGTGGTCGCTGTGGGAAATCACTGTTCAGGACAGATTTAGAAAATCACAGTGACACTGTTGATGAGCGGAAGTCCCAAAATGCCTGTGTTAATCTGCTGTAAAAAATCCCCAAACTAATTACATTATGGGTGTGCGTTGCACAGTTTCTACGCATGCTCGTGACTTCACCAGTTTTTTTAATATTTTCACTGCAGATTTTCAACATTGCCATTTTTTTTACACCTCCTCATGAACAGTACAGCTGTCATTTTCACATCCTGTTAGAAATGTGTTTCGCACCTGTGGTGCCAAATGGCATTATCAGCTGTGCAAAATCAGCTCGCCAATCTGAGCTGATATTGCCACCGTCTTCGCGAGGTGGGGGTCATAAAAAACCATGTTGAAAATTTGCAGTGAAAATACCAACGAACGCCTGAGGCATTAGGGTTTCTGACTAATAACGCCCACCCTGTAAAGACTGACAGGCATCAGGGTGACTTGGGATTGTTGCCTGTAATGCTCATACCATTCCACCCCACCCACACCCTGCAGCCAGTGAGAGAGTACGAGGTGTGCTCTTGGACTCTTGACCCCAAAGTTCACCCCATTCTCCTATACAGCTCCCATCTCACTGTATTTCCTGATGGAATGGGGTGAACATAAGGGCCAAAGACCCCAAGGCACACCGTGACACTTGTTGGTGTCTGCAGGGTAGGGTGTGGTGAAATGGCATGGCCGTTATGCCTGACGACCCAAAGGCACACCCCAATGCCTGTCAGTATCTGCAGGGTGGTGCTGGGGTTGGCTTCAGTTCAATACTTCACTGCCATTCCTATTATGCAGCTCTGTAACTCCTACACTACCAATGCCAGCAATCAAACATTCGGCATTGACAAATGCTTGTTTCTTTGGTCAGCATCCCAGAAATCCTGCTGAAAGTGCTCAATCTTATGTCAGAAAGCAGGGACTTTGTTTCATCTTGGTCCTTTTGGATCAGTTATCGGCATTTGACACAGTGGACCACTGTGTGCCGACGGATTGCCTGAGGAACTATGTGGGACTCACTGGCACTGTTTTGTGCTGTTTTTTTGTTTAGTATGATTTTGCTGCCAACCAGATGCCCATCGGTCCAGCTTTCAGCTGCCCACCCATCCCCTGGAGTGCACCCTGGCTTACCCCCAGGGTGGAACCACCGGGAAGGGCCCCACTACTCCCCAACAAAGGCCTGAAACTGATGGGGGGGGGCTTGAGTGCCTCTGACAGCAGTGTGAAGCACGACAAAATGGACGTCCTCCATTGCTTGGCCTGGTGGTTTTTCAGGCAGAGTCCCTGAAGGGGGGCATGGTGTGCAATGACGTGTGTTGCACGTCCAAACGTCTGCCATGCCCCCCTATGCATATAAGCTCTGGATGTCTGTCACCCCTAGCCTCTGCTAGGGGGTTATTAGAACACTGGGTGCTTCCACCGAGAGCTGTTAGTAGGATGCTCAATCCTCCTCCCCTGGCCAGCGCTCCGACTCCCAGGCTTGCTTTCAAACCTGGGTCGTCAGCGTTGCAAGTAGCAACACTACTGATGTATCGGTGGGCCGGCCTGTTTTCTGCTGGTTTGAGTCCTACATCACTAGGAGGTTGCCCTAGGAAATGTCACCTCTGGAGCTGGGGTTCCACAAGGTTCAATCCCAGCACTTGTGTAGTTCCCCATATATATGCTGCCATTGGGCAAGACCATCAGGTGGTATGGTGTCGAGTTTCACCGCCATACAGATGATACTCAGCTCTGTATTGCACTCCTGATGGGTCAAACACAGCTTTGGTGCTAGGGTAGTGCCAACAGGAAATCAACGATTGGATGGCCTCCAATTATTTGTGTCTTAACCCAGGTAAGAGAGGTTCTGATTTTTTACTATCTGTGAATGGTCAGACACTTCAAACGAAGGATGTGGTGAACAATCTGGGAGTTATTTCGGATTGAAAAATGGCACTAGAACTGCAGGTGTCAGCGATAATCTGGAATGGCTTTTACCATCTTTGTAATATTGCCCGGATCAAGTCTCATCTAACGCCAGCTGACTTAGAGATGATAGTCCACACTTGTCACCTCCAGACTGAATTATTGCAATGCGTTTTACTTAGGGCTATCTCGGGGTTTGATGCCCTGCCTGCAGCTAGTCCAGAATGCTGTGGCCCAGCTGGTAGTGGGAACTTCTCGGAGGGACCACATTACCTCACTTGTATGCAATCTGCACTGGCTGCCTGTCCGGTGGTGTGTCACCTTCAAGATATGCTTGTTCATAGTCAAGGTCTTACACAGTCTGCACCCAAGCTTCAAGAAAGATCTCTTGATGTCCTACACACCCACTCGCCCCCACCACTCCACAGATGTGGGCTTGCTGTAGGTCCCCCCATTCCCGCCTCAATCAGTCATGGGAGAGGTCTTTTGGGGTTGCTGTCCCATTTTTCTGGAACTCCCAGCGGTTGTACATCCTGCCCATACTGTGGAGGATTTCAAGAACCTGTTGAAAGCCTATTTATTTGCACAGGCCTACCCAGATTAGAAACATAGAAAGTGTCAGCAGAAAAGGACTGGTAGGTCCATCTAGCCTGCTCTACTTTCCCTGCGTAACACTACACCCTGGTTCCTACTTGGTCACAGGTGTCCCTCCTTCCCCTCTACTTCTTATACCCATGTGCCTATCTCACACGTTTGCAGCTTCCCACTATCTTCACCCCTACCACCTCTTCTGGCAGGCTGTTACAGACATCTATCACTCTTTCTGTGAAGACATACTTCCTAACATCTCTCAAACCCCCCCACAAGCTTCATAGTGTGCCTCTTGTGTTCTGGTGCTCCTCCTCCTGCACTTTGTTCGCCCCCGTGAGGTACCTGAAGGTTGCAATCATGTCCCCTCTCGCTTTCCTCTCTTCCAGGGAATACATGTTGAGCTCCTGCAGTTTCTACTCACATGGCTTCTCGCGCAACCCCTGTACCATTTTAGTAGCCCTCCTCTGGACCACCTATACTGTGTTATGTCCTTGCAGTGATGCAGCATACAGAAGTGGATGCAGTACTCCAGGTCGGGTCTCACAAGCGAGTGACAGAGGCAACACCACCTCCCTTGTTCTGCTACAGATCCTCCTCCCTATCCATCCCTGCATCTGGCTCACCCCACCTACTGCCTTACCACCTTTTTTTGTATAAGAAAACTTTTATTAAGTTTTTCTTCTACACAATAGAAAAACAGAAAACTGGAGTAATCATTATAAACAGGAACACTCAAGAAATAACGGGTTAAAAAATAGAAGACTTCCAACAAGACCAATCTTGGGTGACTCAATGACAAAACACAATGATAGATACTCCACATGGGGAAATAAAGAAAACCTAACCAGCTGCAGTTACAGGGTAGCCAAGATAAATGATATTGCAGGGATGCTTCCTGGCATCTTAAAGGGTATAGGCATCCAGAAAACAGTACTGCTACATGCAGAAACTAATGACCTGGGAAGATGTAGGGTAGAAGATGCAATAAAAGAAACAAGATACAGGAGGTTCTCAAACAGGCAAACACCAATATAATCTTTTCAGAGGTATTTCCAGTACCAAGAGCTGGTTGCGAAAGGACAAAACGAACCAGGTCGTGTAACAATTGGCTGAGAAGATGGTGTTTGAGCAAGAGAATTCAGAATATAAAAACTTGGGAGCTGTTTAAAAACAGTCAAGACCTATATAGTAATGTATTACATTTAAATAGAAAAGGTGCCAGATTACTGGGTAATATGTTCTTTAATGCAGTAAATGGGACTACCTCCACTACAAAAAAAAAAAAAAAAACTGATGACAAGGAGGTGTAGGGACAAAACCGAGGGAACAGATCCATACAAACAACTAGTCAGTATGAAAATGTACAGTGGAAATAAGGGTATGTCTATACTCCTGACTAATGCTAGAAGTTTAAATGTAAAAAAAGCTGAACTGGAACTGGTTATGTAGGAAAACCAAACTGATCTAGTTGCAGTAACTGAAACATGGTGGACTGATAGTACAACTTGGAGTAGGGGTATACACCAGGTTATAAAGTGTTCCACAGAGACAGGGAAAAGAGGTGGCAGAGTGGCACTGTACATAAAAGGGGATATACAGTGCAGACAAGTAAATAATGACAGGTAGACGGCATCAAAGAATGAGATACTGTGGGTCGAAATAACTAGAGCAAACAATAAAAACCTCCTGTTAGGGATATGTTATAGGCCACCAGACATCGCAATAACCAGTCATACTAACTTACTAAATAATATTTGTGAGGAAATACAAAATAAAGAAGTACGCGACTGCTGCCACCTTCAATAAGTTTTTCAGTGACCTGGATAGTTTTCGAAAGTAACTTACACCCCCGGTAAGGACCTGGTGACCACTGAGGTACTGGATCCTCCTCCACCGCTCTTTCACCTACGGACTGTACACAGAAAAGAAGTCCTCACCCTTCTGCAATCCATCAAACTAACTGGGTCTGCATGTCCAGATGGCCTGGACCCGCGATTTCTTAGAGCAGCTGCCCCTGCCATTGCCCAGCCTGTCACCTGGCTCATAAACAGGTCCTTGCTGGATGGAGCAGTTCCCAAAATATGGAAGCAGGCTCATGTGGTGCCAGTACACAAGGGAGGCCCTAGGGATACCATAGGCAACTACAGACCTATATCCCTACTCTGCACCCTAGCAAAAATCCAAGAAAAGCTGATCTACTGTCAGCTCAGAGACTACCTGGAAACAAAACAGCCACTAGCATCCACTCAACATGGTTTCTGGCAAAAGCATGGGACAGACACTGCGCTCATCAGATTTACCTCTGATGTCCTCTCTTTACTGGATAAAGGCTCCCCAATGAGAGCTATCTTCATTGACCTGACAAAGGCCTTTGATCTGGTAGATCATAGCCTGCTGAAAAGTAAACTGGATAATCTGGGTCTTGACCAACACTCCCTGAGCTGGTTCAGCAACTACCTATCTGACTGCTCCCAACAGGTCAAATGGAGGGATGCCATCTCGGAATCACTTCTAATAAATGAGGGGGTACCGCAAGGATCTATACTGGGTCCCCTCTTGTTCTCATTATTCATCAATGACATTAGCCACCACTGCGGTGGCTGCTCCGTGGTTCAGTACACTGATGATGTGGTCCTATACAGGTCTATGAAAACTATGGACGAATTAGGACCACAGCTCCAGTCCGACTTTGCTATGATCGAAACCTGGCTACTAAAAAAATCACCTGGTTCTAAACTCTTGTAAAACTAAAGCCCTCCCGTTTGAGCCTAGATCTCTGGGACCTGACCGTAGTCTCTTATTACCACTTGTCACAACATCTGGCTCAACAACAGAAGTGGTGCAGTCCTTCAAGTATCTTGGCCTGGTTCTGGATCAAGGACTCTCCCTAAAACCCCACGTGGATACAGTAACCAAAAAACTCCACCAAAAGCTCGGCTTACTCCACTGCTTAAGCAATCAAATGATACCTGAGACCAGGCTAGCAATCGCAAAATGTATCCTATTGACTTTAACCTACGTGACTCCTGTCCTTCATGGAATAGCCAAGCACGACCACTCTACACTACAAACCCTATACTACAAAATAGCTCACTTCGCTACAAAATCTCCCCAAGGAGCCACCATTGTGATGTACTGGCCTTGCTCCACTGGCCATCTTTCAGCCACAGACTTCAATACCCCCTACTGTGCAGCATATATAAACTCTTCAGTGACCACCCCGCAGCTGGGCTAACTGGGCTACTAGCCCTAAAGCGCTCCTGCAGACTGCTCTGCACTACCGGAAAAAGCTACTGGAGATACCCTGGGTCAGTACCACACTAGGCAGCAAATTCTAAGCCCACGCAGCCCCTATACAATGAAGTAAGCTCCCTGGCAATCTACAGGAAGCAACCTCCCTAGTAAATTTCCGCAAGAGGTTACGCGAGCACCTGCTGGACCTCAGTCACTGCTCCTGCCCTAGAGAATAACCTCTCCTTAACAGTATCTTCCTGTCTCTCCCTCATCACCTCCCAGCAGCTATCCTCCTCCTAAGGCCACTGAGATAGTTTTTCCTTGGCAGCATACCTCCAATTCCCTTACTTCAAGCTTGGGACTATTATGTTTTGCTTTTACTTTTACCTTTACCATTTATATTAACAACGTAGATGCCCCCATCAAAGAAGCACAAATACACCTATTCGCGGACAATACGGTACTCTGTGCTAGTAGCCCCACCCCTGATGCGGCCTGTAAAGCCCTTCAAAATGAATTTAGTCTGCTGCAACATCAGTTTATAAACCAGAAACTTCTCTTAAATGCAAAAAAAACCCAAAAACAAAGCAATGTTCCTCCCGTCCCTTCACAATGCAATAAATCCTGCAATTGCTGGGACACTCCCGCAGATCACCACCATTCTAGATGAGCGGTTGGACTACGTACCAAAGTTCAAGTACCTGGGGGTCTGGTTAGACCATAGACTTACTTCCACAGATCACTTAGAAGAACTGGCAAAGAAACTTAGACAAAGACTTGGTCTGTTCTTTAGGATTAATAATCTCCTCACAAGAGACGCTAAACTGAAACTGGTTCAAACTACCTTTCTTTCCTTATTGGATTACGCAGATTTTCTGTATAGTCAGGGACCTACAGGTACCCTAGCCAAACTCGATATGCTTTATCACAGAGCCATAAGATTTATCACGGGTCTTCCTTACTCAACCCACCACTGTGCATTGTACACGGCAGTGGGATGGTCATCCCTTGCTTACAGACGGCAAAAAAAAAATGCTGCGGTTTGGACATACAAAGCTATCTCAAATAAACTGCCCCAGTATATCTCTGTCTGTCTACCTTTTTGCACTCTAGGGAAGTATGCCCTGTGCTCCCTCAACTGTGGAACAAGCTGCTAAAAACTTTGAAATTAACTCACCCCATCAGCCTAGCAGCTTTTAAATCTCTATGTCTACATCATAATAAGGAGTCCTGTGCCTGTCTACCCTAAATAGTGCCTCCTATAAGTCCAAGTACACTCTAATTACTACTGTTAAAAGACTGATCACATCTATAAATCGACTCTTCCCTCTCCTCTTTTTCTGCCCCCAATATCTGTCCTTTCACATTCCTTTGACCCTGGTTCCAGCTCTACATTCTCCATACTGTTATCACTATACATCTTTTTATATTAGGTTTTATTTGTGTTCGGTGCACCTGATATGTATATTTCTTTACTTATATGAAAAGTTGTGTCCTACCCAAAACTAGCTGTATCTTCTGTTCCAAACATATACTACTGTCAATGCTACCTGCTGATACTTTGTATATACTGTATTATTGTATCTCGCTTTATTTTTATTATTTTCTTGTGTGTTGCATCCCATGTGTATTGTCCCTTGTTCCTTGTTGACAAACCCAGGTCCACCTTGAAAATGAGCTTGCTCAACGGTGATCGCCTGGTTAAAGACTTTGATTGATTGATTGATTGATTGATAATCCTCCTGTATATAATCCTAGATGTTCCATGCAACTCTGTATTATCTGTTGTAACTGTAACTCCTGAATGTTCTTGTATGTGTATTATTATACTCCAAAAGTATCACTGTATGTAACTAATCCTGGGTCGCCTCTGAAAAAGGTAACTCCGGGGCTCAGTGCGCTTACACGGTTATCAAAATTTAATAAATAATCTTGGAGGACTTTAATGTGCCAGGAATAAACTGGAACGCTGGTATGGTATCAACCTCTGATGGATGTCTGCACTGGAAATGGGCTACACCAGGTGGTGGACCAACCTACCAGGAACAATATTATCCTGGATCATGTATTAACAGACAGAATAGATGGCATCAAGGAATTAAAGATCCACAAACCTCTAATGAATAGTGACCACAATATTGTCCTGTTTAGTATCAGTACCAGGTTAGTACTTAATGGTTTAGTGTGCCTTTCCTGGTTAAACAATTTCCCCTTTCCCAAACCTAAAAAAATCCTTGGTAGAACGGTAATAAAGAATTACAACAGAGCAGATTTTACACAAATCAGACAGAAATGATCAGAGTGGGACTGGGAAGCAGACGATCCAAGAGTGGAACTGTGGCTAAATATTAAGTATTAAGTTATTGGAGCTTGAGGACAGTTGCGTTCCAAACAAGGCTCTTTACAACAAAAGGGGAAAGGTTCTGGTCTGGTTGATGAATAAAGTTAAACAGCAGCTGACTAAAAAAAAGGCAGGCATACAGGGCCATGGAAAGTGATAACAACCAATATAATGTATAACCAGCTGAGGGCTAGTAAAAGGATTATCAGATATGAAAAAAGCAAAGTGGAATTTAGACTGGCACATGCAAAAAGACAATGGCAAGTTGTTCTTTGCTTATGTGAACAACAAATCTGTGGACAGGACAGTAGGGCCCATCAAGACAGGAGAAACTGAATGTTGAGACCCAGAGACACAGGCCATACTATTTAATTAATACTTCTGTTTAGTATACGCAAAGGAACAAGGTAAAGGAAAAGACATGGGTAACATTAACAGCAGACCACCAGATTCCAACAGTATTACCTGTATAAAAATATCAAGATCAGAAATAGCAAACTAAAAAACAAAATTGATGCATTAAAATCAGCCGGACCAGATAACCTACATCCCAGATTACTGAAGGAGGTTAGTTCTTGGCTGGTGGACCCATTACATAGACTTAACATGTCTGTAACATCTGGAGAGGTGCCTGAAGATTGTAGGACAGCAATAGTAGTCCTGATATATAAAAAGGGAAACAAAGGAGACATGGACAATTACAGACCCAAAAGTGACTACTATCATTGGAAAACTGCTGGAATCTATTAAGGAAAGGTTAGAAAATGAAATAGACAACAAAGAACTTAGAGGTGGATCACAACATGGGTTCAAGAAAGAGAGCTCATGCCTGACAAACACTCTTGTTTTCTACGAAAAGGTTGATGAACTGTTGGATAGCAAACTACCTGTGGATGTGGTATTACCTGCATCTTAAAAAAAAGCCTTCGATAAGGTGCCACATGCAACATTAGTACAAAAATGTACAATCTGGGTATAAATAGGACATTATTGAGATGGGTTGACTCTTGACTTACAAGAAGGACCCAGAGGGTTCGAATTAGAGGTAATGTATCAGAGAGTGGGCTAGTGATCAGTGGGTTCCCCCAGGGGTCGGTGCTGCATCCGGCACTGTTCTCCATATTTATTTCTGACACAAGTGTAGGGATTAAGAATTTCTGTGTTAAATTTGCAGATGATTCAAAACTGAGCGCAGAGGCAGGAGATAATGAAAGGGTGGAAGCACTTAGGCAGGACTTGAAGACACTGGAAAATTTGGCAGCACACAACAGAATGCAGATTAACGTAGACAAACGTAGACACATGCATGGTAATGCATCTAGTAGCTAATAATGAACAAAATAGTTACACATTGAATGGAGTTCAATTAAGGGCAACCAACAGCGAGAAAGACTTGGGAATACTGGTCACTAATGATCTCTCCTTCAGCTCCCATTGTAATGAAGTGATTAAGAGTAAATAAAATTATAGGCTGCATAAAAAGTCTTTCTATCAAAGAACAGGGCATGTATAGACAGTACCACTGTACAAAGCATTCGTCAGACCGCACTTAATTACAGTTTCCCTACTATAGAGCCCTTACTTAAGAAGGGACGTGACTAACATAGAGAGGGTCCAGAGGAGGATGATGAAATTGATAGATGGATTGACTAGTGAGACCTATGAAGACAGACTACATCAACTAAATTTGTATCCCTTAGAGCTGAGGCGCACCAGAGGGGACTTACTTCAAATGCACAGAATAGCAAATAACAGGCTGATGCAAAGTTTGGGGCTCATACCTACAAATAGGATTGCCAGTCTGAGAGGTCATAAACATCAATTAAAAATGACATTCCCTAGGAGAAATAAAAGATTATTTTATACACAAAGGATTGTACCACTGTGGAATGGACTACCAAGGGAAGTGGTTGATGCCAGCACATTTCCAGCCTTTAATGAAATGTTGGATAGGTACCTATTAAACAGTAAAGGTTTTCAAGTGCCCCGCTAGAGCGGGAGACGGACACTATGGGCCTTGTGCCTGTCAAGTATAGTACCAACCAAACCGAAAAACCATATTACACATACATTCACAACTACCTCTTAAGAAAGCTAACATCATGGCAACACCCTCCCAAACATCAGCCCAGCTTGTATAGAAAAGAAGAAAAAAAAAAAAAGGTAACCAAAGGATATGCAGGCAGCCTATGACATGAGCATGTACACTTAGTAGGAGTTAAAACACTCTGCAAGCTAGAGAGCTAATTACTTTATATTCCTATTAATCACCCCAATTTTTGGATAACTATGGTGTCCATATCTCACGGATTATATATAGTGCTTCTCTGCGCCAAAAAAGAACTTGTAAGTAAGATGCCGCCCTAGAGACAGCTTGTACCTAATGATTCTTTGGAGGAGTATTAGGGGCTGCCCACCTTAGGAGAATTAAGCATTTAGTGTCTAATGTCACTGTATGTAGTAGAAGTTTATACTGCAGGGCTTCCAGGAAAAGCACATGGGGATCTCCCAAGATCCAAAATCTAGGGGATCAGCCGGCCCGCCGGCGCAGTGGTTGGATTTCTGCTTGCGACGCCAGTGACCTGGGTTCAGAAACGAGCCCGGGAGCTGGAGGGCCAGCCGGGGGAGAGGACTTGAGCTTCCCAGGGACTGCTCGTCCTCTCCGGGGGGAGGGGGGTGCCAGAGCTCGGCTCTTGTCTGGCCCCAGGTGGAGACCCGAGGTAAGTGTCCGACGCCAACAGAGGGAGACGCCAGATGTCGGCGCTTCAGTGCCTTGACGGCCCGGGGACATGGCACGAGAGAAAACCGAAAAAACGCCGCGAGCCTCCCCTGCAGACGAAGCACCTGGGCCCCACCTTCAATGCCTCTACCGCCCGAGACAGTGTTGTCTGGCTGAAACGAGAAGTATCGGGTGCAAGACCTCGCCTGCACTCCACCGGGGTACAACCACGGCCCATGGGGAATGGACTGCACCGGCCTCCCGGTAGGTGACCGAGGGCTGAAAAGGCCATATGTGTGTCTCCCGAAGAAGGGGAGAGCTGTATGGAGAGGGGGAGCAAAAAAAAAAATACATCTAGGGGATCAGGACAGATGGCTATGCAGATCATGTTCTAACATGGCAATAACAGACAACCACCAATCTAATATCAGTTGACAGCGCCATAGAATGTGAAAGAGGGTCCCCGGATCCTTCTTACATCTCCAACAAACATCAGAGGTGGACAAGCCTATCTGAACTAATTTGTCTGGTGTTATGTACCACCTCCTCAGTATCTTCTTTTGCAGTAACTGCAATTTCGGATCCGGAGAAGCTTGATGGGCTTCTATCCAACATTTGGATCAGGAATCTACATCCAACGGCTCCTGCATCTCAATGGTCCATTTAGTTTTGTAAGGATCCTAAGTCGGGAGATATGCCTCATGAAGGATTTTATAGATGGCACTTGTGTGGCCTTTTAAAAGTGCAAGCCACTTTTGTAAATGCTTGGTTAATTCAGTATGGTGTATGGTTTTTAATGAGCTAGGAGGACAAGGCATGACAGACTTGGAAAAATGCCCTACCACCTTGAAATAATCAGATACGATCACCCTAGGTCCCTCTCTTGCTTCGTAACTCTAAGTACCTCCCCTCCGACCTTGTAGACAGCCTCTGGGTTACCCTGCCCCAGATGCATGATGACTTTGCACTTTTTGGCACTGAAACCCAGTGACCACTCCTCCCATTTCCTCAGATCCCTTTGCATTCCCTCCACCCCCTCCTGGATGTCCACCTCGTAGCAGATTTTTGTCATCTGTAGAGATACACCTTCCCCTCCAGTTCCTCAACAATGTCGCTTATGAAGACACTGAAAAGCACAGGCCCAGTACCAATCCTGTGGTACCTCCACTGGTTACTTTCCCATCCTCCGACTGACTGCAATTTACCACCACCCTCTTCCTCTCATCTTTCAACCAGTTTGATACCCAGTACACTACTTTCTCCCTCACTTCCAGGCTGCTAAGTTTCTTTATTAACCTCCTGTGTGGTAAAGCATCAAAGGCCTGAAATTCAGATAGGCCACATCCATTGTCCTCCCTTGATCCATATCCCTACTCAAAAAAATTTATTAGATTTGTTTGACGTAGCCTCCCCATCGCGAAAC
Organism: Neoceratodus forsteri; assembly: GCA_016271365.2. Taxonomy (NCBI): domain Eukaryota; kingdom Metazoa; phylum Chordata; order Ceratodontiformes; family Ceratodontidae; genus Neoceratodus; species Neoceratodus forsteri. The sequence goes on from CM057458.1 coordinate 233,988,933, forward strand.
CGTGCTGCCAGTGATCCTGCAGTGCGTGTATCTACAGGTATTCCATTAGTCTCTCCTTCAGCAGGGACTTCATGAACTTCCCCACTACTGATATGAGACTTATTGGTCTGTAACTGCTGGCTTTCTCCTTATTGTTACTCTTGTGTAGAGGGGACCACATCGATCGACCCATTTCCAATAAGGTGCTAAATAGTGTTGCCAGAGGGGCACTATGTTCAGTTCCTTAAGTACCCTTGGGTGGATCTCATCCGGACCCACTGCCTTGTTTTCCTTCAGGGCTTCCTACCCACGGCAGATCTTTTCTTCAGTAAATAGACTTGTGTCCACCATTCCCAGGGGTCTGTTACTGCATGTCAGCCCATCCCCCCCTTCTGTGAATGTCGAGCAGAAGTATTCATTTACAATTTTAGATTATTTTTGGTTTCCCCTAGACAGTCCCCGCCCCAGTCTCCAGATCTTCACTATGCTACTCTTTGTCTTCCTCTTTTCGCTCATGTACCTAAGGAAAGTCTTATCTCCATTCTTGACCTCCTGGGTGATCCTTTTCTTAGTTTCAGCCTTTGCTGTCCTTACCCTCTTTCCTGCCTCCCATTGTTTCCTTAGATATTCCTCCCTGTCAGTTTGGGTCTCATTGTACTTTCTGAAAGCCGTTTTTTTTTTTCTCCCTTACCACCTTAGTCACCTCCTTTGAGAACCATAGTGGCCTCTTTCTCCTCTTACCCATGCTTATTACCATTAAACATCTTGCCATTACCTCAGTTATTCCCTTTATTCTATTCTACAGTGCCTCCCCAGACTATCTCGCCCCCCCTTCAAGGTATTTCCTAAGGCAGTCTCCCATTTCTCTAAAATCTTCTCTCCTGAAGTCCAGGACCATTGACCTAGTGTGGCTTTCCCTTGCCCAATCTGTATGCCAAATCACACTGTACAGTGATCACTTGAACACAGGGGGCTACCCACTATGTTGTCTGCTTTGCTGTACCTGTTTGTAAATATTAGAGCAGTGTTACTGTTCAGTTTATTTACATTTATTCTATTCATTATCTTGTATGCTTATCTCATGCTGTCCTTACTGCTGTAGGGCACAATGAGCCATCTGAATAGGGTGCCACTGCCAAACAAAATTTGCCATGCCATAATCATCCTCCATAGGTAGAAGGTGAGGATTATATTCTTTCTCGTCTGGTGAGACCTGAGGTTCAATGCAGGGACCAGGCGTCGACAGCAGAGGCATGGTGTTGAAGATGTTGACAGACCCAGAGGCACCCAAACCCGTCAGTGAAATGAGATGGGTTGGGCTGGAGAAGTCTTCGATGCTGTAATAGTCAACAGCAGTGATGGCAGCAGCAGTCTGAACAATTCAGATAAAGTGGCCAAAACCATCTGTGTGTCAACACCAACTGGAGTCGATGACAGTCGTCCACAGGACAGTGCCCATTGTTGACAACTGCACATCGGTATGAGAGGGAGAGCCAGTTACCCAACCTTAGTGTCGTGATAATTGTTTGATTGGGGTTGGGGGGGATGTTACAATCTAAGGCTGCAGGCCGAGACTTACACTTTGCACCGCAGCGATGTGGCAACCGGGAATGGAAGGAAGCAGCAGCAGCCTGCCTGTTTTTTTGAGGGCTTACTGCAATGTCATTCTGACAAAGCAGATTTCGACAGACATCCTGCAGTTTAGAGGAAGGCAACCTCTGGGGAGACAATGTGTCTGCCCTTTTGGGGGGAAAGATGGCGGCTGTCCCCAGAGCACAGTTGGGATGAATCAGACTGACACCAGAGCAGAGGTCGGTGCTGGATGTTGATGATTCTCCATCTTTTGAAGGAGACCATCTAGAGCTTTCTAATGGCATCTCCTCGTGGCCTGGATAAAGCCCTAACATATGGCACAGCTCTTCATGTCATGTGAGAGGCCCAGACAGTAGACACAAATGGAGGGAGTGTCATCCTAAAGAAATCTTCTTGCCTCATTGACAGAAGCGAAAAAGTATCTTTTTCAATGATGGCATACAACAAAGATAAAATACGAAAAATGAAAAGGTTGAAAAATTTAGATGAGCCGGATTTCTAGATTCAACGAATGGATGATGGCAGGACAAAGAACTGAAGAGAGATGGGGCACCAACGCAAGTCAATGTGGCTGACCCCAGGTTGCAAAAATTTCCAAGTGGTCCTGATGCTGCCAACTGCTTACAGTTCCAAAGGTGTGGCTCTACAGAGGAGATGTACTTTAAAATGTTAGGGCGTTTATTATTCCGCTTGATCGCCTGGGCATTCGTTTTTCAGATCAGCCATGGCCTGTGCAATCACATCCCCACATTCCTTCTGCAAAGCCCAGTGTTCTTTTTTGCTTTGTCACTAGAATCTTTCCATGATCACATGCCCTGTATTTCTCCCTTAATATCCCTTGGAATACTCTGGACAACCATAGAAGCCTCTGTCTGAGTAGAGCTATACAAAGTTGCTGAAATTTGCTTCATGAAAAAATTCAGAAATTTTGGCAAATTCACTGACAACTGCAATTTATGTATTTATTCACCAGGAGATTTGCTCAAATTCATGTGGCAAAACTACAGGCATTGCCACTTCGCAGGCAAATTAGGCAATCTGCATAGTTCTGACATGCACATTGTTCATAAAAACCCTCCCCCTACCCACTGTGGTATTCCACCCACTCCCACTTCCAAAGCACTTAAATCTCATAACCCCCCCCCCAGCAGCCTCTCTTTCACCCCCCCGTCCTGGCGAGTTTATGTAAAGTTCAACAGTCATACAATTAAATACCCTTCTTCCACCTGACCAGATCCTATTTTGCCAGACCCCACCCTCCCTCCCTTACCCCTATCACACACCCTCCCACACACCAGCACACAGAAAAGATCTTTTATTGTGCCCTGTGCTAAAGAAAACAGTCCTCTGGTGCAGAGTGTCTGCTTGGTTCAATGTCCTTGGTAACTAATGATGCTGTTGCATGCATGAATGGTTAATGGTGATATCTTTGCTCTTAGTAAAACCTGACTGGCTGAACATTTGACATCACCATTCATTCATGTGCCAGCACCACTATCAAGAGGAATACTGAACAGACCAGATGCCCTGCACCAATCGACTGTTTTCTTTATTACTGGGCACAGTAAAAGATCTCACCTGGATGCTAGTGGTGGGAGGAAGATGGGGGGACTGGGGGTCCTTGTAAAATAAGGTCTGGTTGGGTGGGGGAAAGGTGCGAATGTGTGTATATACATGTATAACTCTTGAATTTTACATAGCTGTACCAGGACGGTGGTGGGTGCTAGCGAGGGGATATGGGAGGGACGTTTTGAGATGTGAAAGTGAGTGCTGGGGGTAGAACGACACTCAAGTGGGTGATGGGAGGGAGTTTATGAAATTAAAGAGGTTTTTTAAAAATAAAACTTTAAATAAAACCACTGGCAACGCTGGTGCACTCACTGGGAAATTCAAGAGGATTTGTGAACTTCCCGAATTTGCTCCAGCTGTGCTAGTGAATTAAAACTTTGCAACATTTTTACGCTTAATACATTTGCCGTCATTAGCATGGGGACACATTTAGTTACTTTTTCTATTACATGTATTTATTTTTATTTGTAATTTTTCACCAAGAAAGGGACACTGAGCTGTGACAGCACCTTTCCAGGTACATTTTGGGAGGGTGGGTTACAAATCTGCTTTACTGAAGGGGAGTTTTGGCCAAGACACCGGAGGAGGGGGAAGTTTGAGAGATAAATGGAATGGGAAGGAGCGGGTATTCAATTATTATTGGGACCATGGGTGGGTGGGATTTGGGATGGGGTGTACAGTTTCTTAATTACTTGGGCCATGGGGGGTAAAGAAGGGTGGGGATATAGTAATATGAAGGAAAATGGAAGAGGTAGAGGTGGGGCTTCAGGTAACAACATAGGCAAGAAAGCGAGGGAAACACAGGGCAACAAGCAGGCAGTAAGAAGGTGTGATGTGCCATGAGTACTTAAGCAAGGAGCCTTGGAAAAGAATGCTATCATTGCAGAGGCTAACTTGGATATAGTGGCCATAATGAAATCAAGGTGCAGTGAGGACCACGACTGGGACATGGCTATACTGGGCTACTCTGTTTAATAAGGGCAGGGAGGAGGGGTTGCATTATACAGTATGTGAAGGAGAGGCCGTTGAGGAACAGAAGCACCATGAGAATGAGGGGCTAAAAGTGCTACGGGTAATCGTGGAGACAGGCTCAGGGACCACTATCTGTACCAGGGTAGTGCACAGACCACAAAACTGGGGCAGTGAGGGACAGGGCTTTAGTGGATGCCATCATCAGGATGGCAGTAAGGGGGAGGGTCTGCTAGTTGGAGACTTCAATCTGCCAGATGTGGAACGCAGCCTTCCAGCTGCAGCTTTGTCAAGGAGCAGGGCCATCCTTGACTCCCTTCAAGGGGCTCTTCTCAGGCAGTTAGTCAAAGGACCAATTATGTACACGGCAATGCTGGACCTGGGGCTTACAAACAGGACAGCACTGCAGATATCACTATGGGCAGTCTCCTAAGTACCAGTGATCACTGTACAATTTAGTTCAATATAAGGAACGGAGCAGAGGTCAGCCATATAAGGATGAGGGTCCAGGGCTTCAGGAAGGTGGATTTTAAAGAAATGGGAGACTTTTTTCTTGGGGGGGGGGGGGGTTGCCAGGAAGAAGTAAAGGCACAATGAGGAACAACAAGGGAGAGCATACTTTTTAATTTTTTACTCCAGTTTTCTCCCAACCTTGCCCGGCTGCGTGCGTGTGTGTGTGTTGAGGCACGCGCATGCCGTGGTACCAGGATGCCCTCCCACTGCTTGCTGCCCATGGATCCCTATCCAGGGGCAGTGGAACTACAGCAGGCGACACAGTCCTCCTCGGGAGGGGAGAGCTGCCTTTTGGCTGCTCAATCCTGATCCCTCCCTGTGCTGGCTGTCAGACGACTCCAGGCTTGTTCTAAACCTGCTGCCGGGCGTGATGCACGCACGCATCCAGGGCCTCAGCCCTCCGCGCCACTGGGCCGTCAAGGGAGGGCATAATTACGGTGGCCACCCTCTGCATGACGTAAGCAAGTAAAAGCAGAAGGAAAAGGAGATAGTTATTCTTCAAGGAGGTGGCGGGGTGCTGAAAGAAAAAAGGGTAGCATTCAAGAGGTATAAAGAAATGCAGAAGAAAGAGGACAGGGAGATATACCAAGCAAAGAAGGAAGCAGGGGAAGGTGGTTAGGGGTGTAAAGGCCCAGAAAGCAGTGCAAGTGGGGTTGCTGAATGGGATTAGATTTTTTTCAGATATATAAGTGAGGAGAGGAAAGTAAAGGAAGTGATAGTGAGGATCAGAGAGGAGGTGGTGGTGGGGGGACAGGGGAGAAGACTGTGCAAAAGGAGACCAAGAAATACAGGTTACTCATCTGTAACAGGAGTTCTAGAAGGGGTATATGCTGTTCATCCACACTTACTGGCAGGTTCCTTGCCACTTTAAATCTTGCCGGAAGGTCTTCAAGCTGGCTCCTCCCACCCACTCGGGTGGTAAAACTCTTGGCTCCGCCCCATGATGCCAGATCTAGCCCACTGGAAGCCAGGTTGCGTGAAGCCAGGGAGGTTGGGTGGGTTGTGTGGATGAACAACATATACCACTCCTTGAACTCCTGTTACAGGTGAGTAACCCGTATTTCTAGGGATGTGGATATGTTGTTCAATCCACACTTACTGGCAGACTCCTAGCAGTTCTCCGGGAGGAGGGAGGCAAGGCACGCACCCCCTGCTTGGGAAATAAGGACTGGAGAACCGAGGTCCCAAAACCAGCATCCTGGCGTGACTCAAGGTCGATGTGGTAGTGGGTAATGAAGGTGTGTGCTGACTTCCAGGTAGCAGCCCTGCCGATTTCCTGGATAGGGATGTCCCTGGAAGCAGCCACCGAAGCAGCGGTATGGCAGGTAGAATGAGCTCTTATCCCTCTGGGAGGCTCCATACCTGCCAACCTATAGCAGAGATCTATGCAGGAGGTGACCCACCTGCCTATCGTCCGCTTGGCTGCAGGTCTGCGAGGTGCAGCTTCAGCGTAGGTGACAAACAGCTGGCAAACCTCTCCTCGAACTTCAGCCGTCCGCTCCTTATAATAAGAGAGCGCTCTCCTAGGGTCCAGAGTATGGAGCCTATATTCGGCCTCCGAGGTGTGACTGGGGTAGAACACCGGCAGGGTCAACACCTGGTTAAGGTGAAACTCCAACACCACCTTTGGAAGGAATTTCGGTTGGGGGCGCAGGACAACCTTGTTCCTGTGGAAAACCAGATAAGGAGACTCGACGGAAAGTGCATGGAGTGCTCCCATCCTTCTGGTTGACGTAATAGCCACCAAGAAGGCGGTCTTCCACGACAGGTGGGAGATATTGCACCTGTGCATCGGTTCGAATGGCTTGCCCATGAGCTTAGCCAATACCAGCAGTAGATCCCACGGAGGTGGAGGTTCTCACACCGGAGGAGATATGTGATCAAGTTCTTTGAAAAAGCACCCGACCACTTTTTCCTGCGCCACCGACTGCTTTCTGGCCCACGCCCGGTAAGCAGAGATGGCTGCCAGGTGCACCTTAAGGGTCGTCGACCGAAGCCCTAGCTGAGAAAGGGACCATAGGTAGTCCAGAACGCTGGCCAAGGAACAGGAGGAAGGGTCCAACCCCTTATCCTGACACCAAATGGAGAATCTCTTCCATTTGAAGGCATAGCATTTTCTGGTCGACTCCTTACGGGATGCCTCAACAACGTTGAGGACCTCGTCAGAAAGACCCAAGGCCTGAAACTCTAGCTGCTCAGGAACCAGGCCGTCAGGTGCAGGGATTGAAGGTCCTGGTGGAGTACCTTCCCCTGGTTGACTGAGATCGGGTCCGGATGGGCTGGAAGCTGTCTCAGCAGCCTGGAGCTGAGGCTGAGGAGATCTGGATACCAGAACTGACGGGGCCAGTCTGGGGCTACCAGAATCACCTGCGCCTTGTCCCTTCTCGCCTTGAGAAGCACCTTGTGGATCAAGGGAAATGGTGGAAAGGCGTAGAACAGGCCCGGGGTCCACGGCCTCGAGAATGCATCCCCCTGCAGCGAGCCCTACTGAGGGGGGCGGGCATGAAACAGCCTCAGCTTCGCATTCTCCCTGGAGGCAAACAGGTCCACCTGAGGTGTGCCCCAGTGGAAGAACAGATCGTGTACTACCTCTGGCAGGAGAGACCACTTGTGAGATGCAGCACCTATCCGGCTTAGGGCATCGGCCAGAGTGTTGGAGGCTCCCGCTACATGAATAGCTAGGAGATCCGCCTCCAGTCTGCTCACAAGAGACCAAGTGCAGAGAGCTTCCTTGCACAGAGGCAAGGAGCGCGTCCCACCCTGGCGGTTTAGGTAGTACATGGTCGTGGTGTTGTCCGTCTGGACCTGGACCACTTGACCCCGTACAAATGGAGCGAAGGTGGTGAGGGCTTGTTGGACCGCTCGAAGCTCCAGCAGGTTGATGTGGCATCGAGACTCCTGAGGGGACCAGAGGCTGTGCGCTCTGAGCTCCCCCAGATGGGCACCCCAACCCATCAGTGAGGTGTCAGTCGTTAGAGTGACCGTCGGCTCTGGGCGGACAAACGGGATACCCTCCTGCAGATGAGCCGGAATGATCCACCACTGGAGAGTGTTCCCCATCTCCTGGGTCACTATCACTGGCTGGTCCAGAGGACTGGAGTGCTGTGACCATTGGCGGGCCAGTCCCCATTGCAGGGGATGCATGTGCCAGTGGGCCCAACAGACCATGCTGGTGCAGGCTGCCATGAGGCCCAGGAAGTTCTGGTTAGGGCGCAACTGCCCAACCAGAAATGATTGGGCAAAGGAGGAAAGAACCTCGACCCTGTCCGCCGGGAGCTGTGCTCTGGCTCGAAGAGAGTCGAGCTCTGCCCCGATGAACTGAATCACCTGCATTGGCACGAGTTCTGATTTGGCCTCGTTGTGGAGGAGGCCAATCTGAGAGCAGACCTGGAGGGCCAGATCCCTGGACCGCTCCACCTCCGGCTTGGAGGAGGCTGCAGTCAGCCAGTTGTCCAGGTAAGGGTACACCGGGACCCCTCAGCATCGCAGGAATGCTGTCACCACTGCCATGCATTTGGTGAAGACCCTGGGAGCTGGAGAGAGGCCAAAGGGCATGGCCCGGAACTTGAAAAGGGATCCCTCCACTCTGAAGTGGAGGAATCGCTGGTGGGCGGATGGATTGGGACGTGAAAGAACACGTCCTGAAGGTCCAGAGAACAGAACCACACGCCTCGTTCCAAGGATGGGATGATCTGAGCCAGAGTGACCATCCTGAAGTTTCGAGACCTTGGGAACTTGTTCAGGTCATGTAGGTCTAGAATGGGGCGCCAGCCCCTGTCTGTTTTGGGACAAGGAAGTACCTGGACACAAACCCTGGGTCTGATGGAGGATTTGCGACCTCCCTGATCACCTCCTTTTGGAGGAACAGGGCAATGTCGGCTCGACGGGCTGACAGAGAGGCTGTGGACCCCGTATCCCCCATGGGGCGACGGCTCGATAGGGTGGGGACTGCTCGAATTCCAGAGGCAGACCCTTTCCTACCACTTCCAGCATGCAGCGGTCCATGGCGATACTGGACCAGGCGGAAAGGAAGTGGCGGAGCCGCCCCCTTATGGGGGGAACCCGGGGAGGAGTGATGAGGTTGGGGGCGACACCCCTCAACCCGTCACTGGGCAGGCTTGGAGGAAGGACCAACCGAGGAACCTCTTGGACCTTTTCCTCCCTGCTTCCTGTTGCAGGAAGCAGCAGGCTTAGCTTTGGGGTGCCAAGTGCGAGCCTGCTGGCCCTGATGCTGGTGTTGCTGGGCTGGACGTGTCGCAGGGGCTGAAGGACGAAAGGGCTTACGCTGCTGCTGGCGGCCTTTGTCCTTCTGGGCAGATGTGATTGAGTCCAAGGTGGCATTGGACTTCTCGATCCGCTGAAGATGCCCCTCAACCCCGGGACCGAACAAGTCAGTACCCAGGAAGGGAATGTCTGCCAGCTTGTGCTGGGTATCTGCCGTGAAGGTGAAGATCCGCAGCCAAGCTCTGCGGTGCATGGCCACTGCAGCCGCTACTGACCGGGCACACGAGTCAGCGATGTCCAGGGAAGTCTGGAGCTGCTGTTTGGCCACCGCCCTTCCCTGATCTCGCACCTGCTTGACCGTAGTTTGGAGGTCAGCCGGGAGATGAGGAATCACCTCATCCAGGGAGCCCAAAAGGGCATGTGAAAAGTGTGCCATCAGGACGGCAGAGCTGGCCTGACGAAAGCCTAGGGAGGAAGCAGCATAAACTTTCCACCCGGAGTAGTCCAACTTCTTGGACTCCTTGTCGAGAGGCTTGTTCACGTCCCGAGCGTTCCCGGAACGCCGGAAAACGCTGTCGGTCACGAGCCCCTCTGCGGAGGGGTGCTCCGAGAAACCGGAGAGTGAACTGGTGGGAACTGCATACTTCCGAGCCATCCTGGTAGAAGGTGCTGGACAAGAAGCTGGCCGCTGCCATAGCTCCAGGGCCAGGCCAACAATGGCTTCGGCCACCGGAAAGACCTCCGTGGGGGAATCCCCTCGGTCCAGTATCTCCGTGAGAGGATACTTGGCCCATTTTGAAATGGGTTCGAGCTTCATCCCAGTGGACTCTGAGATGAGCTGAAGCATTCCAAGAAACGAGGATGGGCTCTCGTCCACCGACTGACCCCCAGTGGACTCCCAAGTCAAGCGACCTGGAGAACAAGGAGTCGTCATCAGTCTCCAAGGAGTCTGAGAACAGCTGCCGAGTGCCTGAGCCACCCTCCACCTGTCGAGGTCGATCGGGAGTGAGGGTGACAGACAACCTATGGGGCAAACCCTGACCCGACCGAGAATCCTTGGTCGGGGCCGCAGTCTTCGGTTGTAGAGGCGGAGGTTCCACCACAATGGGTGGCGTAGCTGGTTTTGGCTGAACAACCGGTGCCGGCTTCAACTCCTCGACCACTACGAAGGGTTGTTTCGGCCACTTCAGTGATAGCCACTTAATGGCCGGGGAAGGCGATGGAGTCGGCTTATTCCCGGTCAAAAGGAGCTGCTGCTGCCACATTAGATCCTCGTAGCACCGATGCAATTTGCGCTGGAGCCTATCCTCGGAAGAGGATGAAGACGAGGATGAGCGGCGCCACTGCTTTCCACGGTGCCGAGACACAGACCGCTGATGTCGGTGGGATTGGCTGGACCGGGAAGAGGTCTGAGACCAAGACCTTCGGTGTTTCCGAGGGTGGGTCTGAGAGGGGGCAGGGGAAACCTGCTCCTCCCTCGGTTCAGGGACCTTAGCCGGGGACTCCAGCACAGGAGGCATAGGCAAGTCCTCGGTTTCCACCGGGGGAACCGGTGAAGAAGGGTTGTCGGCTTCTCCGGTCGACAGCCCGTCCGATGGGGTCGAGAAAAATCTCGACTGCGTCAATGGGTGTCTCGGCTGGCTGACCTGACGGGGACACCGTGAAGCCAGCGGCCTTAGCTGCAACCTCGACTGAAGTCGAGTGTTGACTATTCGGGGAAGGGGACGATGGTGAGACTTGCCTTGGGGTCTTTCTTTTTGGACCGGAGAGGAATGTCCTGAAGGCCCTTCTCCCTTGGTGGAGAGGGACTGGCAAAGCTCCTTGAAAGAAGCTGTGTAGGAGGAGTCCAAGGAGAGCGGGATAAATGCCGCGACCGAGGATGATGATGATACGGCCTGGGCTGCCTCCTCAAGGACGATCATCTGCTCAAGCTGTTTGGCCGAGCCCGCAGCCGCGGACACCACCCAACGGGCCTCCTTCGACTTGACCAGAGGATAACGTTTCTTGGGTCGCCCAACAGCAATCGGGCACTCCAGTCCTCCAAGACCGGTTTAACAAAGGATTTGCACACTGCAAGCCTGTGAGTCATGGTCAATCCAAGGCAATAAACGCACATGGAGTGCAGGTCATCCGACATCTTCGATTCTAATAGGCACTGACGTAAATCTGGAAGTCGATTTGTCCATCGCAGCCATGAGGGAAGATAAAGACCGAAGTCTTGTAAATTTTAAAATAAGTTTCAGATTAACCAAAGAGTTTGGATCCAGGCCTAAAACGCAGAGCACAAAGGAGGGAACCTGAGCTTCCAAGCAGTAAGGAAGATCTGGCATCATGGGGCGGAGCCGAGAGTTTTACCACCTGGGTGGGTGGGAGGAGCCAGCTTGAAGACCTTCCAGCAAGATTTAAAGCGGCAAGGAACCTGCCAGTAAGTGTGGATTGAACAACATATCCACATCCCTAGAAAATGTGAATATCATAAACAAGTACTTCTGCTCAGCCTTCACAATTGAAGGAGGAAGGGATGGACCATCAGGGAGAAGCAGGAACGGGGGTGGGATGTAGGCACAAGTCCATTTTCAGAGGAAAGAGTCCTGAAAGGTCTTGAAGCCCTGAAGGAGGATAGGGGTATGGTTCTGGATGGTATACACTCAGGGTACTGAAAGAACTCAGGGAGGTGCTAGCTGTCCCTCTGACAGCCTTGTTCAACAGCTCACTGGAAGCAGGTGTGGTTCTGGATGACTGACATTGTTCGTTTACATAGGAGTGGTAGCAGCGAGGAGGCTAGCAACAGTAGGCCAGTCAATCTTACTTCCGTGGTGGAGAAATTAATGGAAACCCAACTGAAAGAAAGACTGGTTGAGCATCTATAATCTAGTGTGCTGCACTGGCAACATGAATTCATGGCGCGGGGTGGGGGGGCATGCCAAACAAATCTGACAGATTTCTTTGACTGGGTGACCAGGGAAATAGATCTGGGGAGGGCAATGGACGTGGCATATTTGGACTTTAGCAAGGCTTTTAACACTGTGCAGCACAGGAGGCTGATTAGGAAGTTGCCCAACCTAGGAGTGGGATCCAAAGTGGTAAATTGGGTTAGATACTGGTTTAATGGATAGGAGACAGAGGAGCACTCCCTCTAAGGATGGAAGAGTGACCAGCGGGGTACCACAGGGCTCAGCAATGAGACCAGTCTTCCTCAATGTCTTCATAAGGGACACTGCAGAAGAACTGGAAGGGAAGGCATGACCTTTTACGGATGACACCAAAATCTGTAACGGAATGTGCAGGGATGTTCAAAACAACCAGTCCTCTTCAATCTCTTCATAGGGGACACTGCAGAATAACTGAAGGGGAAGGTATGACATTTTGCAGATCACACTAAAATCTGTAACAAGGTGGACAGTCAGTAGGGGTGGAGAAAATGTGCAGGGATCTGGAAGCTTGGGGAGCGGTCAAAGACATGGCAGTTGGTTAAATTATAAAAAGTGCAATATTATGCACCTAGGGCATAGAAATCCTGGTGCTGAGTATATGATGGAAGGGAAGTACTTACTGTCACTAGACAAAAAAGGGTCCGACAGATTATCATATCAGTGGAAATCAAGGGGACATGGCAGTGGGGGCAGGGCCAGTGGGATGCTGGGGTGCATAGGGAGGAGTATCTCTAGCAGGAAAAGAGAGGTTGTATTGCTGCTGTTTTGCTCCCTGATAGACTCACAGCTGGAGTACTGTGTCCAGTATATTTTCTTTAATTTATTCTTTGTTAATCAGGCATGGCCCACTAGACACAACTGCCTGTTTTCAGGGATGACCCAGGAGCTTTGGGATGGTTAAGTGCTTGTACCAGAGCCACCAGGCTTGCCAAGGCAGAGTAATTTTTTTCCACCTTCCAGAACAATCTTAGTCACCCACACTCTCTTCTTCCCCCCAACCCAATCCTCCTCCCCTATTCACTAGATAGGTGACACACATTTCCGATCCTCTCTCTCTCTGTTGCCTCAGAGTTCAATTCCTTCTTCACCTCCTGTGTCTCCTCCTTCTCGTCCCTCCCCCCCCAGTCCAGCCTCCCCATCTCTCTCCTTCTATCCTGTCACTTCTGCCGCTTCCTTCAAGGCTCTCTTGACTCTCACCCCTCTCAAGGGTAGGAGCCCTGATGGGCTCGATCTCAAACTCCTACATCTTTCTGCACCTGCCACTGCTCTCCCAATCACCTCCTTTCTCAACCTCTCCTTCTCCCTTGCTGATGTACCCAACTCCTGGAAACACACCACTGTCATACCCCTTCCCAAAGGAGGAGACTCCTCCAGCCCTGGCAACTACCACTCTATCTCCCTACCCCTCACCTTTGCTAAATTACAAAAACACATCATTCTGTCTGAACTCTCCCCCTTTCTTGATTCTTCCTCTTACATTTAAACTATGTACTAAGGGGCAAAAAGGGTCAAACTAAACCTGGATAACCCAAATTCCCTACTTCAAAACAAGATCTCCACTACTTCTTATACCATTCTCACAACCAATGCTTGAAGTTTGAACACTACTAAACTATGTGAACCTACAGCCATTATTAGCAGTAAAAATATTGACATTATTGCCATCACTGAAACGTGGTGGGATGACTTATCAGAATGGGTTAATATTCCTGGTTATAATCTACAGTAATAGTGTTATTAAATAAGGAGAAGAAGTTTGCCTCTATGGGACTCTATCACCTTTCAAGAGATTAAAAATTAGAATGATACTATAGAAGGCTGTTTTGTGCAAATTAAAAATAAATCTGGTAAACCTCTTATTTTAGAGATTGTGTATAGATCACCATCAGCTGATACAAGCTATAACGAGAGTCTCTGCACACTAATTACTGACTTAGCCAACACATCAGATACCCTTTTAATGGGAGACTTTAATCTCTCAGGAAAAAACTGGGACCATTCAACAGCAAAAAATCAGGCTGAATCCCTGTTTTTGGACCTATTTATAACTCTTGGCCTGCACCAGTTGGTAACAGAACTGACTAGGGACAAAAATATTTTGGACAGAATACTGACTAACCTTGAATCCGAAATAGATATTTCCATACAAACCCCCTAAGCAATAGTGATCATAATTTAATACTTTTTGACTTGATTACCTCAAAAACCTGCAATAAAACTATTAATTTCAGATACAACTAACCTGGGGTAATTATGATGAAATTAGATCCTCCCTAGATAAACTTGATTGGACCATCTTATTATCTGACCTCAAGGTTAATGAAAGTTGGAACCTACTAAAAAACACCTTACTTAATCTGGAATCATTATATGTCCCAATTAAAAAATCAAATAACAACAAGGGCAAGATCCCTCCATGGTTTACTCCGGCAATCCATAAACAAATCAAAAGAAAAGAGGCGGTATATTACAAAATGAAAAAAAAAAAATGCCTAAACTATTTCATTATTTAAAAAGGGAGTCAAAAAAATCTAAGGCACTTATCAAAACAGAAAGAAATCAGAATTTAAAATTTGCATTTTCAAAAGCGAATACAAAACCATTTTATACATATGTTAACTCCTATAAAAAGTCAATGAACCCAATCTCTTCTATGCTTAAAGATGGTCAAGATATAAATAACACTTAGAAGATAGCTGAGCTCTTTAATGAGTGTTTTGGTTGTCTTTTCAGGGGATAATACCATCCTTCATTCATCACATCACTCCCCTTACCATCATGAGCATATTACACATGATGAAATAAAAGCTGCTATGCATTCTCTAAATAATAATTCTTTCCCTGGTCCAGATAATTTGAATAACTATCTATTTAAAGAGACTATAGATCAACTGGTGCTCCCATTATATATCATATTTAACAAATCACTTGAGACAGGGGGAGGTTCCAGAGGATTGGAGGAGGGCTAATGTTGTTCCTATTTTCAAAAAGGGTAATAAAAAACTAACAAATAACTATAGACCAATTAGTCTAACTTCTATTGGTAGTAAACCGATAGAAAAAATTTTGAAAAACAAAATTGAAACTGAAATCAAAGCCTTGGGTCTACCAGACACAACCCAACATGGCTTCCAAAAAGGAAGATCGTGTACAACCAATTTGATTGCCTTTTATGAAAAAGTTAGTGCAAGTTTAGATCACAGTATCCCAGTGAATATCATATATCTTGACTTTAAAAAGGCTTTTGATCTAGTACCACATCTCTCTCTCTCTCTCTCTCTCTCTCTCTAGTAAATAAAATGATTAGTTTAGAGTTCAGTGACTATTTGACTAATTGGCTTAGTAATTAGCTTACGAATAGATCACAAAGAGTAAAAATAGGTATCTTGCTGTCACCTAACAAAGTGACTAGTGGGGTCCCCCAGGGATCTGAGTTGGGCCCTATATTGTTTGGTATCTACATCAGTGACCTTCAGTGGTGTGTCCAATAACATCTGCAAATGATACAAAACTTTCGGCTGAGGTTGACACGCCAGAAAAAAATCTCACTCTTACAGAAGGACTTCTGTATTATAGAATGGTGGGCACATAATAAAATGACATTTAATTCTGAAAAGTACGCTGTTATCCATCTTGGAACAAAAATTGTTATCTCTGACTATTACTTGAACAATTTAATAATAAGCCATTCAAAAACCGAGAGAGACCTAGAGCTAATTATTAATAGCTCATTCACTTCCACTGACCATTGCAGAAAAATTGATCAAACTAGGTAACAATATACTTTCAGCCATTAGAACAACTTTTGCCAGTAGGAGCGAGTGCTATCTACTACCTCTTTATAAATCTTATATTCATCCACATACAGACTATGCAGCCTCTTACTGGGCACCTCATTATAAAAGAGATCAAAAAATGGTAGAGAGTATGCAAAGAAGAATAACTAAATTGATACCTACAGTCAAACATTTGCCATATGAACAAAGACTACAGGCCTTGGACTTATATGATCTCAAACTGAGAAGAGATCGTGGTGATATGTTACTTCTATATAATATCTTGAATGACGCTACATTAATGGAAAGTACCAATATTGAATTTGCTCCTAAACTCAATAATCTCAGATGTCATAACAGACAAATTAAGATACCTAAACCTTGTACTACAAAAAGACAGTTCTATTTCACAATAAGAGCAGCCTCCCTGTGGAATTCATTACCCAATTCAGTGGTTAACACGACTACTTTTGAGTCATTCAAAGCTGAACTGGACAAACTTCTTTTGGGCTAGTGTTTAATTTACCCTGTATGTGCAGGGAGGGTGGTCACGATGGGCCTAGAGCCTCTATACATCTTTTTCACACAGAGTAAACTGCAGTTACACAAGAACTTGCTGTAACAGTAGATCTTAGAGAGAGGTTCCTGCAGCAGGTCTTCACATATAGGACTGCGCCCCCTGGAGTCAGGTTCCAACGGCAAACTTGTAGATAGCAATCATCAGCAGGGACCGCCCCTGATGTCGGGTGACGCGATGTAAGCCCGGCTATAAAAGGGGCGGTCCTGCACCTGCTCTCCTGTTCTTTTCCACCGGAGACCTAGAGAAAGGTTTAGAAAAAGTAGGAGTGAAAAAACTCCTAGGACCATGCTTCCTCTCTAGACCCAAGGACTAGGCAGGATGAAACTGAAGGAAACATTCCAGGAGTAGGGGGAAGATGGGTGGGAAACTAGACCTACTGCAGGAACCTCTCTCGAAGATCTACTGTTATGGTAAGTTCTTGCGTAACTGCAATATCTTACTTTGAGAGGGTTCCTGCAGTAGGTCTTCACATATAGGACTGAATACCAAGCAGACCCAAAAGGAATAATATGGAGGTACATCCGGGAGGAGGAGAAGTCGCCAACAGGAAATTACGACAGGAGGCATTGTAAAACTGCAAGGTTAAAGCCAGTTCTGCACCTGGAGGCAATGTCTAGACTGTAATGCTTAGTGAAGGTGTGAACAGACGACCACGTGGCCGCTGCACATATTTCTGCAGTAGACACATTCCTGAAAAAAATCAGTAGAATTTGCAACACTCCTAGTGGAGTGACCCTTAACTGCCCTCGGAAGGGACTTCCCGTGTTTTTGGTAAGTGAAGTGGATGCAGCTAGCCAAACATCTAGAAATGGTCTGTTTGGAAATAGCCTTGCCCTGGCACTGGGGAGCAAAGGCCACAGAGAGTTGATTGGCCTTACGAACCTCTTTAGGCCAGTTTGTGTAGTATCTCAGAATCCTGTGCACATCCAGAGTGTGCAACTGGTATTCCTCTTTGTTAGAATGCTGGGGATAGTAGACAGGCAGTTCTACACTCTGATTAAGAGTGGATTCTGAAACTACCTTGGGGAGGAAAGAAGGGTTAGTCCGAAGGACTACTCTGTCCCTATGGAAAATACGTTTCCTTACAGACGAACACCTGAAGTTTGGAAACCCTTCTGGAAGAAGTGACTGCGACGAGAAACAACGTCTTCCAGTAAAGGAAGGGTATGTCGCAGCTGGAAGCTGGTTCAAAAGGAGGTAAGGTCAGTTTTTCCAGCATAAAATTCAGGTCCCGGGGGGGGGGACAGGGATTCCAGATCAGAGGTTTCAGCTGGAAGATGCCTTTTAGAAAAGTTCTGGCAACCTCCAGCTGAGCCAAGGTTTTGCCCTCCACTGGGAGGTGGTAGGCCGACACCGCAGAGAGATGAACCTTAATGGAAGAGTAACTAAGGCCAGTCTCTGATAAATGTGTGAGGTACTCCAACACCTGGGCCGCCGAGCACAAAAAGGGATCCCAGCGTCTTGCTGTGGCCCAGATTGAGAATCTTTTCCACTTCATGGCATAAGTGGATTTGGTAGAAGACTTTCTGGTTTCAACCAAGATATGTGCAACCTGTGAGAATACACCATAGCAGGAAACTGCTATGTCCACAGGTGCCACGCATGAAGGTGGAGAGACTGAAGGCTTGGGTGCACCAGGGTGCCCTGCACCTGAGTCAGAAGGTCATGGGATAACGGTAAAGGAACCGGAGGATCCCGTGCCAGTTGTTGCAAAAGAGGATACCAACTCTGGCATGGCCAGAGAGGAGCAATTAGAATCAAATGTGCTCCTTCCTCCTGAAGTTTCACCTGAACCTTCTGAATGAGAGGAAAGGGAGGAAAAGCATAAAGAAACCTCCCTGTCCAAGAAAGCGACAGTGCGTTTCGCCAAAAAGCACCATGCCTGGGAACAAGCAAGCAAAAGCTGGATAGTTTTTCGTTGAATGGGGAAGTGAACAGATCTATCTCTGGACAACCCCACTGAAGAAAGAGGTCTTCAACCACCTCTAGCTTTAGCTCCCACTCGTGAGTCCTGGCTACTGATCGGCGGAGACTGTCCGCCAGAACATTGCTTACACCTCGAACATGGACTGCTGTCAAGGAAAGACTGTGCTGAACTGCCCAGTACCAGACCCTCATTGCTTCTCTGCAGAGAGGGTACGAGCGAGTTCCTCCCTGTTTGTTGATGTACCAGACAGTGGACATGTCCGCCTGGACAAGAAGTGATCCTGGTACCAGAAGTGACTGGAAATTCTGGAGGGTGTACAGAACCGCCCTGGTCTCCAGAACGTTGATGTGGAGCAGAAGCTCCTGGTCGGACCAAGACCCCCGTGTCTTGCACATCCCCAGATGGGCTCCCCAGCCCGAGTCTGAGGCGTCCGTGGTTAGGATTTGGGTTGAGACAGAGGAATGGAAGGGGGCTGCTCCCCTTGAAAGATTGGAGAGATCTTGCCACCAGCGAAGATCGCTCTGTAGGCTGTTGGAGATCATGACTTTCTGGTTCATGTCGTCCGTCCTCTGATCCCATTGGACTCGGACAGACCATTGGGTGACCCTCATGTGAAGTTTGGCCCAGGGCACTGTGGAAATGGCCGCTGCCACCAGGCTCAAGAGACGAAGCACGGCATGTGCTGGGATCCACTGAGCCTGTGCTACAAGAGCGGCTTGAGCAACTAGAGTCTCCTCCTTGGTCCGATGGCAGAAAAGCCTTGCTCTGAATAGTGTCTAGTACTGCTCCAATAAATTGGAGTCGTTGAGATGGTACTAGCTGGGATTTGGGCAGATTAACCGTGACACCCAGAAGAGTAAACAAGCTCAGAGTGAAAGAGAGAGACTCTTTCAGGCTGTATGGAGGGGGTGCTGTGAGAAGCCAGTCGTCCAGGTATGGGAAAACGTAAATGCCCTGGCGGCAAAGAAAAGCCGCCACCACCGCTATACACTTGGTGAACACCCGAGGGGCTGAGGAAAGACCAAAGGGGAGTGCTCGGAACTGAAAACAGTTCTCCAGAAAAGTAAAACAGAGAATGGGGCGGTGGGCCAGGAGGATAGGGATGTGCAGGTAGGCAACCTGCATATCCAGGGAACACAGCCAAGAATTCATTTGTAGCAGGGTAAGAAGCCCCTGAAGGATCAACATGCAAAACCTCTTGTACACAACATAGAGGTTGAGCGTGCTGAAGTCCAGGATCGGTCTCAGATCGCCCATCTTTTTTGGAACTAGGAAGAAGTGGGAGTAGAATCCCCTTCCTAGCTGGTTTTGAGGGACAAGTTCTATGGCCTCTTAACAGAAGGGCCTGGATTTCCTGGGAGACAAGTGTGATCTGATCACTTGGGTAAAACGACAGTCCCGGAGGATGAGCAGCAGGAAACTCTGAGAACTCTATCGAGTGACCTCGCTGGGTGAGCTGTAACACCCACGATTCTGTAGTGACGAACCTCCACCCCCCAAGGTGGAGGCTGAACCTCCTTCCCACTGGTTCCTCCTAGGCAAGTGGAGGTAGCGGAAGGAGGGGAAAGGAATCAGGACGCAGAGAGGAGGGGAGCTTTTGCCCAAGAGACCGGCTTGGGGAACTTGGCCTGGGGGGTTTGGGCTCCTGAACCAGGGGCTCATTGTTTGCCCTAACGTTTACCCTGGTTTTTATTCCATCTCCTTTGGCGACGAAAAGGCTGCTTTTTCTGCCCCATCCGGTACACTGAGCGTACATCCCAAAGGGAGCGTCCGCTCTCCTGCAGCCCGGTAATATCTTTGGCGTCGCCGCCAAAGAGGACGGAACCCCTAAAAGGGGCATTCAAAAGGGAGGACTGGATGTCTTGTGCCAGACCTGCTATCCTGACCCAAGAAAGGCTGTGGAGGCAGATCCCCATGGCAGCCGCTCTAGCCACTGAGTCCACTGAGTTATACGTTGCACGCAAAGCATGATTGCAAGAGGACTTACTCATTCTGACCATGTCCAGTAACTTTTTCTGGAGAGTCTCATCCTGGACCTCCTGAAGGTCCCTTTCCAGCTCGAAGAGATGGCTTCTGGGAAAGCAACCATGAGCGAAACATAGTTTTGGGACCATATGGCATAAGAGGAAGAGGAATAGATCTTCCGGCCAAACTGGTCCAACTGCCGAGAGTCCTTGTCAGGAGGCGAGGAGCTCCAATGTTTTGATTGGGCTGACTGGTTGTGAGCGGCAGTGATGACCACAGAATCAGCCTTCGGATGAGTGGTGAGGTGCTGAATCCCCTTCCGGGGGATAGTAGGTGTGGTCCACCTTTCTGGAGACCGCAGGGACAGACGACGGCTGCTGCCATACCGTGGTTACTAGATCCTCATGAAGGCCCATCCAAGGGGGGATGGGAAGGGGATCAGTGGTGGCTAGGTCAAGGTGTTCCACCAGTCTCTTACGCTGGGGATCCACCTCTTTAGAAGGCCAGCCTCCTGCTGCCTGAATGGTACGTAAGAGGTCCCCAAATGAGGGATCCTCAGGAGGAGATTTTGGGGACTCCTTGGGAGGTACATCAACGGGGGACCAAGGTTCTGAAGGCTCGGAATCAGAGTCCGTTCGGAGGGCTCAGAACCACTGGGGATAGAAGGGTCTACCCCAGATGCTCCTACATTTACAGCACCCAATGCCCATCCGGAGGAAGGCGGAGAAATGGGGACCCTAGGCAGAGGAATGTCCCCTACAGACTGCCTAATCTCTGTGAGGAGCTGGGTCGTGGCATCCTGCCACCATGAAGGAGCTGACTCGCGGTCTGGCACCGGAGGTGGAGGAGGAGGAGGAGGCTGGAAACTCGGGTAAGTAGGGTACCGCAGGTATTGCCATGGAGGGTACTGATAACCTGGCAATCCAAGAGAATAATAGGAGTACCCAGGCATCAGGAATCCTGGCGTTGGGAATCCCGGCGTCGGAGGCACGTGACCTGGTGTCTGGTACTGAGGAGCCGACGGGGGGCCGCCTGGCAGCAGAACAAGGGGGTCTGGCCCCGGGAAACCGCCTGGAGTTTCTGGACCTGCTGGTGGAGGTGCCAAAGGGCCACTGGGTGGCGCAGGATCCGGAAGGGCCCCCGAAGGTCCCGAGGGAGGAGGCTCCATGGATGGATCCCCAGCCAGTGACTGACTCCAGTCTGGAGGTGGCAAAAGACCTGGTGAAGGGGGAAGCTCCGGGAGGACCCTAGCGAAAGGTCAAAAAGCAATCCTGACGGGAGGGAACAGGATCGAGTGGCGAATCCCTGGGGCGAAGAACCCAGTGGTAAGACTAATCACTCTGCAGCTCACTCTGTCCGACGCCCGGGGCCAAACTGGAGCCCGACAGGAGAGTGGAGGGGTCTGGGCAGGCGACGGAGGATCCACCATCCGACTGATTGGACCTAACCGGGCTAGAGGAGGTCAGGGGACCGCCGCTAGGCTTATCGGTAGGGGCCGTGTGCCTGTCGACAGGTGACTTATCGACCAAGCTGAGAGGCGACCTCCGGCTGCCCACTCACCTTGGCAGGAGGGGGAGAAGGTGCCCGGGTCAAAGAGGTGGATGGAGTACCAGAAGTAGTACTCACAGTTTTAGGAGACCTCCCGCATGGCGATGTACTCCTGTCCCGGCGCTTCTCCTTACTTTCTTTTCCTCGGGAGCCGGCTGACGTGACGCACCCTCAACTCCTGGAGCTCTTACCGATCGGCGCCAGTCATCTGGTAAGGAGGTGGGCCTCGAAGGTCCACTTGCGCCTGGTCCGGGTTGCCTGGCAAATGGTGCACTCCTCGGTGTTGTGCTTGGGGCATAGGCACAAGAGCCTGCGGGAACGGTCGTCCCCGTGTGCGATTTGGGCTCCGCACTTAGAGCACTTTTTCTTTGGTCTAGATGACATCAAACATCAAAAACAAATGAGAAAGATTATAGAGGCGAAGAAAGAACTTGACAATGCGGAGCAATAGATCGTTGTTCTAACTTGTGGCTAAAATAACCGGTGTGGGGAAGAACTGAGAGGGCGCTGGACCGCTTCTTTATAGCCAGGCTGACATCACGTCACCTGACATTAGGGGCGGTCCCCGCTGATGATTACTATCTACAAGTTTGCTGTTGGAACCTGACGCCAGGGGGCGCAGTCCTATATGTGAAGACCTACTGCAGGAACCCTCTCGAAGTAAGATCACCTCCTTTCCATCTGGCTTCCGTAAACACCACTCCACCATCTCCTCCGGCTTACTGACTCCATTCTCTCAGGCAGGGATCAGGGCATCACCTCTGCCATCTTTGTCGACTTGGCCAAAGCCTTCGACACTGTTGCCCCCCCCCCTTGATAAGCTCAAGGATGCGAGGTTCTCTGACTCTGCAACTAACTGAGTTCTACCCACAAGGTCTGAACGAAACCAATCTTTTAGGATTGTCGATTCCTTATCCCCCTCACCTTTCCCATCAGCACTGGTGTCCCTCAAGGCTCCATCCTTGGCCTGCTACTTTTCTCGATCTTCCTAAACAATCTCCCCTCTGCTTGCTCATCTGCGTCCATCCATATGTATGCAGATGACACAGTCCTATTTGCCTGTGGTTCCTCTTCCTCCGAGCTGATGGCCAGGCTTCAACTGGACTTTGACAACGTTCAGCAGAGGTTGCATTCAAATCAACTATCTTTAAATGCCAAGAAAACAATCTTTATGACCTTTGGCTCCAAGCAGAAGCTTTCCAGGCTTACCTCCCTCTGCTCCTTCCACACTTTAGATGGGGCCACAATCAATGATGTCCCCTCATTTAAATACCTTGGGGGTATGGCTAGACCGGCACCTTGACTTTCCTGGACATGTGGATGTTATCCACAAAAAACTCCAACCTAAACTCTGCATGTTATAAAGGAATAAAGGCTGCATCCCTCTTCCTGCTTGCCAAGCTATTATCCTGAAAATTATTCTCCCCATTTTTGACTATGGAGACACTGTCCACAGTGCTGTGCCAAAGATCACACTAGCCAGACTGGACCCCCTCTTTCACTCCTTCTGTCGCTTTGCTTTGGACTGTCTGCCCTGCACTCACCACTGCCCATTATATTCCTCCCGCTCCTTCCCCTCCCTTGAAACGGGACACCTTGCTCATTGTGCCTACTTTATCTTAAAATTCTGGCTGGCCTCCCTCCCCTCATAACTAACCTCTCTTCTCTCCCTGCAACCATCTTCCTCATATGCCCGTCACAACTCTAGCCATCATTCCTTCACTTTCCCCACAAGGAAACCCCTTACAGGCCCGGCTGTTTCGCCTTCCACTTCCCAAAACTTTGGAATTCTCGTCCCCTAACCATTCGCTCCTCCTCTTCCCAACACTTTCTCTTCTCTTCTTCATGACTTCTCCTCTCACTCCTGCAACTGCACCTGACACGTCTCTGCCCCACCTCTCAATTTCCCTCTTCCCTCATTTACCCCCGATCTGCATTTGACTACCTCCTCCCTTGTTTTCCACTCCACCTGTCAGCAATCTAGCCCTGTGTTGCCTCCCCACTTTACAATGTATTTTCTTGAAACCTCCTATGGGCAAGCTTCCACCTTGTACCTTGTATAAATATAAAGCTGTATAAATTTGTCTAAATGTTAAGCTTAGTTTTGATGTACTATATAATTTATCGTTCTATTTGTTCACTAGTACTCCCCCTGGACGCATCTGGAAACTAGCTGTTGTCAGCTCAGTATGTCTTTCCTGGTGAAACTTCTGAAATAAATAAATCAATGACCGGCTTAGAGTCACACTGTATGTCAATGGAAATTGTGGGAATCAAACCCAGTTCTGCTGGATTTGCCAAGCGCACACTGGAGACTGCACCTACGAAAGGACAGAGAGGGTAGAGGTGGTCCAGAGAAGGGCTGCTAAAATGGTGCAGGGTTTGCACAGGAAACCCTATGAGAACAGACTGAGGGATCACAACATGCACACCCTGAATTAGAGGAGCAAGAGAGGGGGAAATGATCAAGACCTAGAAGAACCTCGCAGCAGTAAACAGGGTGCAGCTGGGGAGTCTCTTTCAAATGAGGAATAACAGCAGGGCAAGGGGGCATGCAATGAAGCTGGAGGTGTGTGTGGAATTTATTTGAGGAGTGAGGAGATGTTTCTTCACTGAAAGGGTGGTAGATGCCTGTAACTGACTGCAAGCATATGTGGTGAAGGCTAGAATAGTGGGTGGCTTCAAGCATGCATGGGATTAACAAGGGATATATTAGAAAAGAGGCAGGGAGTGGGAAGGGCTGCTGGAGACCAGATAGAATCTGTAGAGGATGAATAGGCAGGGAACACTTTGGCAGACTGGGTGGGCCAATCGGTCCTTTTCTGCTGACAAATGCTATGTTTCTATAAGGGTGTCGGGAAAGTGCATGTGTGTGCGAGCACATTCACCTGTTGGGTGCACTGCATCTGCCAATGAATCCCCTGAGTGAACTGAAGTGAAACTTTGCCAGTGAAGGACCAAGTCTGCCTGCCGGAACTTTGCCCAACATTCCCAAAGGGTAAAGTCACCACCTTTTCACAGACTAGGTTTTACTTTACATCATCTTGAGAAAAAAATCCTTTCCTCTTTATGAGCTGGCCAGAGCTAGTTCCATGGACAACCCCTCAGTCACCTCCCAGCCCCCTCGGTGGTCCTTCTGTTTCCCCCACATAAGTCAGACATCCTTCACCCGAACCCCCCAGCAGTCCCCTTTATGGCGCAAAGATTGCTGCCATTTTTGCCCTCCAACCCCTGAACCATGATTTAGGGAGGCAATATAGGCAACACAGGCTGCTTAGCTGGATCCCCTCCTGACAGCGTGTTTACTGTGGCTCTCCCTTTCCAAACTCAACCACATCTTTTTATGAGCAAACCAAACAGCAGTGCCCACAAACAACATAAGGGGGCATGCAATAACTTGACCTTGGCCACTCAGCCTCTCTCTCTCTCTCTCTCTTCAAGGGGGAGTGGAAGTGAGCATTGCTTGTTTGACACTAGACAGATTTACTAAAAGGATAAGAGCGCATTGATGGATTACACTAGAGGTGGGGAGGTGGTTTACAGATAATTCGACTCTCAAACTCCAGAATTTTCTTCAAGTGCAAAGGCCAAGCAGCATATTAATAAAATATTTTTTTTATTTATATCTTGTAAAATACATAAGAAATCAAAGTAGCAGAAGCATACACACTCTTCCCAATACAAAGTCAAAAGAAAAATGTTTGTCACATTATTGCATTTTTGAAAATCTTTAAATGAACAAAGTTACATTTATCTTTTTATGCCTATAAACCTGGAAGACAGTGACATCACAAACACAAGTTTATCGCTTTATCAATACTTAAAAACAAAACTCTCCTACCAGCATAAGTATTAAAAGAAAAAGAGAAAAAAAACAAAAAAAAACACACACACCTCATGGGAAAGCATGGGGATACAATGCAGCATTGCTCATCAATGGAGACCATTCTCCAAACATTGAAGTGGAATACATTTCAGGGGTTCTCTGAGGCAGACACAGTCTCCCTTCAACAGCAAGGCCCTCTCGTGGCCTTTTCTTAGTTACAAAACTGCACCTCTGCTAAGAGGCATCTAGAACCAGCATTTCTTTTGTTTCAGGCATTTTGATGTCTTGTAATATACAAAATAAGAGCACTTTAACCCTACGTGAGAGGGGTGAACTTGTAGTTTACTAAGTGTGGAGAGCCCACATCTCAGTCGTTTTGGGGGATAGGCAGAAGACATTTAATTAAAATGAAAACTACAGTCACTTGTGAACAGAAGTGTGAAAATGACACTTGATATTAAAAAGCAAAAGGTTTTAAAAGCTAGGAAATGTAAAATGGCACATCACCAAAATTAATTTCGGATCCATGAGTTACCTTCTTTGAACTGTAACATATCTGCATGTCATTATTGCTTGTGCAGAAGATACTATACAAGGCCATCTGAATGAGGATTTTATAAATAAATATTTCAATTAAACAGACACTCACTGCAGGCAGGCTACACAAAAATATCTCAACAAATACCTATCATGATTTTGTGTGTGTACAGCTGGAGAAAATAATAAATTCATCAGCAATACAGGAACGCTGAACTACACGCTGAAATATCAAACACTTATTGCTTTTGTGAATCTAGTAAAAAGATAACACTGCCTTGAGTTCCTGAGTATAGCACTTGTACTGTAAGGTCAGTATTTTGTTTAGAAGCCTGGCATACCCACCCTGCTTCTTTTCATGCTTCAGTTCCATTACATGGCTCGCTGTCAGTTCAAGTCAGTGGGGAAAAAAATTACAGAAGTGAAACCGCAGCAGGCAGATAATACTCAGCAACTCACCTCCATGTGTCAGGAAGCAGCCGCAAAGGGTGTGCAAAACCAGTGACATGTGGGTTACGTGGAAAGTCTCTCCAGAAATAACCGCAGCAGTTTCTTGTTGGGGTTACTTCTCTTGCACAGTACATCAGCTGACTATCTTTTTTTTTTTTTTTCTCTCAAGCCAGCTTTTTACTCTGCAGGCGATGCCCTGCACCTGTCCCACCTCCCGCCGGGACACACCTCCTCTGTACCTACCTGGTGCGAGCCTCCCATAGACTGTGTCCTGTGATGGGACTGGAGGGCAATCCCCCCCATCTGCATCCGGTTGGTGGGGCGGTTTCAGGAAGGAGGGCAGGAGAGTGGGTCACCCATGGATCTTTCTACTTTTTTCCCCAGTGAGTCCCTGCCACAGAAGCAAGTCTGGACGTGCGTGTGGAGGCACGAAACATCCTGTGGAACCATAGCCCCTCCCTTCGAGCTGCCTGCACTGCCACCAGGCCTCCACCCAGAGGCAATCAAAAACTAAGACAACAGGCCATCCCACCCTGGGAGAGGAGAGCAGTCTCTGGGACGCTCAATCCTCTCTCACCCTGCTGACCCCTGGCAACCCATGCTCATTCCCAACCATGGGTCGCCAGCGTGGCAGGAGGTAAGAAGTTCACAGCACCTTAGTCGTCCATGCTACCAGGCTGGACCAGCCAGCAAGATCTTAAGCAGTCCACTACCGAGTTACTCCCCTTCATGTCACGTTTGGAACTTTGTATATACAAAACTCATCCCATGTTACATTGCTTCTGGTGCAATACCTGCAACAAGATTTTGAAGGATGTCCCCATCAATGGGGAGGCGAAACAACACCACAACACATTTGCTAAGAAAGGTACACGTTTTGCTCAACAGGAAAATAAACTTCTGAAACCACTCCCCTTTCTAATTATTCAACTTGTACTCCTCGTGCAGCTCTACTGTAATACATGAAGAAATACAGCTCTAAAAAGAATAATGTAATTTAAACAAAAAATACAAAACATGCAAATAAAATATTACTAGTCAAACCCCGTAACTACTCATCCCATAGGTTTGTGCTGCAACAGCTTAAAAAAAAGGAAAGGTTGCACACAGTGATCAAAAAACACTGTTTGGGGAAATTGTATCCAAAATAAGTTACATGTTTTTATTTCAGTATCAAAAAACTCCAGTACAAAATACTGCTCACAATAAATAGAAAAACTGAACTAATCAATACTGTCTCCCCTTTTGACTTGGGCCCCAATTTGTGGGGATCACGGTCAGTCAGCAGTGACTATCCAAACATTTTATTCATTCAGGGCACTGACGCGACAGGCTCTAACAGAACGTGCAGTTCATCTGTCAAGGGGCACTGACACGGCAGGTTCTGACAGAACGTGCTGTTCACTTATCTGGGGGTACTGATGTAGCAGGCTCTGACAGAACATGCAGTTCATTTGTTGCAGCAGGCTGACAAAATGTGCAGTTCATTTGTCTGGGGGTACCGACATGGCAGGCTCTGTCAGAGTGCACTCCCACTTCTCCAGTGTAGTAAATCAACTGGAAACACACAGAACCAGCAGAACACCATGGCAAGAGCAACTCTGGGTGTGACCACAGGTGTAAGCAGACAGGTAAGTGGCTGCCAGTTGTCCCTTGATCACATGTCCAGCAGATACTCTCACTACAGTACTTTCAACGCTCCCGAGTTCCTTGTCTGGCTGACCAAAGCACTCAAGTGTCCAAGCCTACAGCTAAGCTCATAGGGCAGTGGATTGCAGTCATCCTGAAAGTTTTCCTGGCAGGCTGCAGTACTTGGATTTACAAGCCGCAGTCTCAGGGCTTTAGTTGAGGCTGGATTCCAGCTCCGTTGTTGAGAGGGACACTCTGTTTCACTCCTGCCCGTCCTATCTGCAGCCATGGCAATTTGGAGCAATTCTTAAAGAGCTGTTCAATAGCGATGTGACGAACGTGTAGCTCAGACGTCATGGAATCTTTCTTTTGCAGCTCCTGTGCCAAATCCTCAAAGACCTCTAAGGGGAAAGGGTACATGAAAGGTTTTAGTTAGTATTGTTAGAGTACAAAAACCCATCTCTGCAATAACCCACTTAGTAAGGTAAGAGCACAAAACCCAGTCTTTGCATTAACCCAACCAGTACTACTGTGAGAGCAAGGTAAACTCTTTGCAATTTCCTGACCAATACTGTGAAAGCATGAAAACCCGTCTCTGCAGTATCTCGGGTGAGTAATGCAAGAGCATGGAAAACTTACTTAACAATAACTCATCCAGTACTGAAAGAGCATGAAAAACTGCCTGCAATAATCCAAACAGTAACGTAAAGGTATGGAAAACCTTCTCTACAATAACCCAACCAGTACCGTGAAAGCATAAAAAAAACTCTTGCAATAGCCCAACAAAATACTGTGACAGCATGGAAAACCTTCTCTGCAATAAACTAATCTCTTTACAATAACCCAACCAGTTATGTGTGAGTATGGTAAACCTTCTTTGCAGTAACCCAACTGATGTAAAAGACAAGCACAAACTGTAAGAATGTGTGAAACTGATCAGGTGTTACTACAAAGGATGGCACCATTCATTTATGTACTGAATAATATAGGGAGAGCAGACCACTCCCTCGAGGGACTGGCGTTTGTGTCTCATTTCTAGGTTCCGATATATCCTTTAACTTTATGCACTTAGGGGTAGGTAGGAAAGAGGCTGGGTGCTAGGTGGTGGGTAGGGTTTCAGGTTGTCACATGAATTAGAAGGTTAGAGTGTTCGACAGGGGAGGGGAGGTGGATGGTTACTTGATTCAGTGTAGGTGGAGGGGAGGAAGTATTTTTAGTGGGTGCTGCCAGCAATATACCCATTATAAGGAACTTCACCTGGATTGGAGGAGAAGGGTATTAGCAGGTGACAGGGTGGTGAGCGGGGTTGGGGGACATGGCTGCATAAGGGATGGGGACAAAAGAATAAATTACTTACCATAGTAATCTTGTCCTACCAGGACTCATCAGTATGCCTCGTCTGTTTGACAACCCAGTGGACTGGACCAGCTACCCTAAGTCAGTGTGTCTTGGATATGTTGTGGTGAACCCATTAAAATAAAAAACTATTTAAAAGACAAAGAACCTCTGTGCGCAAACACGGAGGCAAGGGTTACCCCAAAGGGCATTTAGCTATTCTCCATGTAGCTGCTTTGCAGATTTCCAGTAGTGGAATGTCCCTGGTAGCTGCTGTGCCCCTCGTGGAATGGGCCCTGAGGCCTACTGGGGGCTCCTTACCCACTTTTGAATAACAACTGGATACATTGTACTATCCAGCTTGAGATAGTCCTTTTAGATGATGGTTTTCCTTTTCCCACATCCCCATAAGTCAGGAAGAGATGCTGCTTGTCCTGCCTGTGGTTCTTGGTGTGTGTAATGTAGTAACTCAAAGCTGCTCTTGACATCCAAGCTATGCAGCCTATGTTCACCTGAACTGCAGTGCTCAGTGAAAAAGACTGGCAAAGTGATGGGACCGATTCAGATGGAAGTCAGAAACTACTTTTGGAAGGAACTTCCTGTTAGTTTTAAGCACCACCTTACCCCTATGGAAAGAGATATAATTCTGCTCTATGCAGAGCCTGGAGCTCAACGATTCTCCTGGCAGAGGTGATGGCCACCAGGACCTGTTTTCCAGGTTACATATTTCAGGTGTGCTGAGCCCATGGGCTCAAATGGGGGTTCCAGGAACTTGGCAATGCATACATTAAGGTCCCATGCTGGCACCGGTTCCCGGGGGGTGCAGGTGGTCCAAACCTTTGAAAAACTTCTTGAAAATGGGATTGGATGCTATGGAGACACCCTTGCCAGCTGAAATATAAGCTGAAACTGAAGCCAGATGAGCCTTCAAGGTAATGGGTTGCAGACCCAAGGAATGTAAGGTGGTCCAGCAAGGCTGGCAGACCTGCCTGTGAAGGTACCACATCATTAGCAGAACACCATATACAGAACCTCTTCTATTTGGAAGCATAAGTCCTCTTAGTTGAGGGCTTCCTAAATCCCCTCAGAGCATTAAGGACACTGCATACTCTAAGTCTACAAGAGCCATGCCTTCAGCCTGAGGTTCGGGTACAGGATCCTCCCCTGTGAGGAGGTTAGGAGATTGTGTCTCCGAGGGAGGTGTATTGGTGAAGCTACTGACAAGGAGAGCAACAGAGTACCATGGTTGCCTGGCCCAGTCTGGAGCTATCAAAATCACTGAGGCTGTCTGGGACCTGAGCTTGATCAGGACCCTGAGCAGACAGAGAAAGGAGGAAATGCACACAGTTTCTTTCCCGACCAGTCCAGCACCAGAGCATCCAGGGGTACTGTGCCTCTTGCTAGTGGTCTGCAACAAAACTCTGGCAACTGGTGGCTGTCGTGGGACACAAAGAGATCCATCTCTGGGGTGTCCTATCTTCTTGTGGTAATCCTGGTTGATTCTGCTCAGGGCATCTGTGAGGGTGTTGTCCTTCCCTGGCAGATGAATGGCTACCAATGAAGCTTGACATGTATAGCCCAGACTCTACACTTTCATTGCTTCTGTGCACAAAGGGCCAGACCTTGTTCCTCCCTGCTTGTTTATGTAGTACATGGTAGTGGTATTGTCTGTTCTGACCTGTACCACCTTGCCTTGTATCAGAGATGCGAAGCTTGCAGGGATAGGAACACTGCTCTGAATTCCAGCAAATTTATGTGCTGGAAAGATTCTGCACTTGACCAAGTGCTGTATATGGTATGTGCCCCCAACTGAGCCCCCCAACCTAGGAGGGAGGTATATTTTGTGAGGACTACTGAGGGAGACTACTGCTGGAAAGGGACTCCCTCCCTGAGGTTTTCTCTTACCTGCCATCACTGAAGGGCTTGCAGTATTGTCTTTGTTACTGGTACTAGCTTTGACAGAAGGTCCCTTCTTTGGCGTCAATGTGCCTTGAAGTGGAATTGTATGTCCCTCATTTGGAACCTGGAACCTATGACTGTGCCTGTTGCTGCAGCCACATGCCTGAGCAACTGCAGGAAGTGTCTTGCTGGTCTCAGTTTGTTCAACTTGAAAGTTCCAGCAATCTGCAGAATTTGGCTTACCCTTTCCTGAGGTAAGAAGGACCTTCCCCTTAGGGTTTCCAACTCTGCTCCTATGAAGTGCAGCACCTGGACTGGTTGCAGGACACATTTTTTGATACTGATCAAGAACCCCAAGGACTCCAGAAGATCCTGGGTTGCCTTTAGGGACTCTTACCTGTTGTGACTTTTCCACCACCAACCAATCATCCAGGTAGGGAAACAATGTGATCCCCTGCCTCCTTAGGTATGCTACCACCACTGCCAGGCACACTGTGAACGCTCTTGAAGCTGAAGTGAGGCAGAAAGGTAGTGCTGAGAACTGATAATGACCTGAAGGGATTCTGAACCAGAGGTATTTTCTGTGCGACTCCCTTATGGGGATGTGGAAGTATGCATCTTTTAGATCCAGGGATGCCAACCAGTCCCCTTTCTGGAGGGTTGGCAAAATCATAGCTAAGGCTACCATTTTGAATTTTGGCATTGCCAAATGTCTGTTCAGTAATCTCAAATCTAGAACTGGTCGCCACTCCCCATTTTCTTTCTGGGTCAGGAAATACCTTGAGTAGAACCCATTTCTTATTTGCTGTAGAGGAACTGGTTCTGCTGCCCTTGACAGTAACAGATCTGCCACTTCCCCCTCCAATAGCTTCTTTTCTGAGGTTGAAGCTGGTCTGAAGATCCTTGTTCTTAAGGTTGGGAAGGATTTGAAACTGAGGGACAAGCCCCGGCTCACCACCTCCAGGACCTACTTTATGTGGTAATGTTCTTCCATGCCTGGAAGTAGTGAGCCAGCCTGCCCCCTACTGGTACCGGGGAGGCGACCTTGGCAACCATGTCAGGGGTTCTGTTTAGGCTGGGCTTGAGCCAGGTTAGCTTGATTCCCACGCCTAGATCCTCTTCTGCCCCTTCCTCTAAAGTATCCTGTCTGCTGAGGATACTGTTGGTACTGCTGAACGGCCTGGGCTTGAAAGAAAGGTCTGACATAAGTAGATCTACCTCTACCGCCCCAATAAGGCCTGTAGTAAGTTGAAGGTTTTTCCTTGCTTGTGTTGCTCTTGTAGGTGGTTTTGTACTCATCCACCTTTTCGTGTAGGCCTCTGTCTTTTCCCCAAATAATGAATTATCCTCACAGGGGAAGTCCACAGCCTTTGTATGTGTGTCCTTTAACAAATTATTGGCTCTCAGCCATGTAAACCTTCTTAGGGCAATTGTGAGGGCCATCCACTTGCCAACAGTGTCATTAGCATCTATTGCCATCTAGAATTGGTACTTGGAAGCCTCCAAGCTGAACCTAGCAGTCTGTTAAGTCAGCTGTCAACCCAGCTGGGGCCTTGTCTACCATGGCCATGACACTGCCACAGGGACTTTTGATATTGGGCCGCATAGGCCATATAATCTGCCTGTCTGATAGACAAGGAAGCTGACAGGTAGCCTTTTTTGGCCATGCTGTCAATCTTTGAGTCTTTGTCTGGGGATGAGATACCAAAGGCACCTTTGCCCTGTCACAGGCTGCAGTCTGTACCACACCTTCGTGGTCAGGATGGGAGAATAGAAATTCTGTCCCTGACCTAACCAGCAGATATTTCCTATCAGCCTTTTTGTCCAAGTGTGGGACAGTTTGGAGTTTGAAGAATCTTCAGTATGGGCTTTTTAAGGAATTTATTTATTGGTAACAGCAGCTTCTTGGTAGGAGTTAGTCCCATGAGGTTCAGAAATTCCACTTCTTCATCTTCCAACACCTCATTGGTAGTTATATCTAAAGCATCTACCATCTGCTTCAGAAATGTATAGTGTGAAGAGAAATCTTCAGGTGGTCTATGTGGGGATTAAAACTCCTGGTCAGGGGAGACTTCAGGCTCAATTACTGTTATGCCTCCCCATGCTCTTCTTCTTCCTAGTCCTCATAATCCTGGGCATCAGGAACTGGAACTGCAACCAGGGTTACCAACTGCTGAACCGAGGGATTTACTGGTACCTGCTGAGCCGGAACCGGTAATAATCCTTGAGAGGTGGCTGCTTGTAGAGCCTGAATAACTTTCAGGGCTTGAGCAATAGCCTCTGCTGTTGGCATATCTATTTTCTCCACATAAGTCCCCTTAGGCTTTCCAGCAGGGGGTTCTGTATGTTTGGTTTCTGATGGCTCTTTTTCCGGGGTAGAAGGTTCAGGTTCCATGGTTTCACCCGTATCAGTCAAGGGTGATGGCTGATCAGAGCCCGTATCTCACGGATCATTCAGAGATGCCATCTACTTTTTGTACCTTTCCAGCCTTTTTTCGATTGTTTTAGGCAGAAAAGTTTTACAGATTTCACACTCAGCTGTGAATTGGGGTTCTCCAAGGCAGAATACACACATCGTGTTTGTCTGCCTTGGCAAAAATCTCACAACATTAAGTGCAGTTTTTGAACCCGGTAGGGCCCGTTTTCTTTTTAGGTTTATCCAACATTTAGTCCAAATTACAAGACTGAAACCCAAAAGGTAACCTCAAATACTTTTAAAACCAGCGGTTAGTACCAGACACTGAATTGTGGTTAGTTTCTCTGAGGGAAAAATGCGATTAGGGCAAAAAGAACCATAAAGTATTGGTTCACACAAGAAACACTAGTAATAAACAAAAACTATATAAAAAAAAATTGATAACACAAGTAAATAAATCTGATGGAAACACTGGTTCCTCCACAGTTACTGCGAACCGGGGAGAGACAGCAAAATCAGCTAAATAGAATAAACTAACCTAGCGTTAACTAAAATATTAGAAAGTAAAGGCAGCAGATTAATAATCATTTTAAAAGTTGTTTTTTGTGACGAAAAACTACAAATATCACCACTGTGAGGAGTGATCTCCGAGGTGTCTTGACTAGCAGGCGGAGAATGAAATCGGAGCATTATAGGACGCAGCAATTGGTAAGGACAGCAGTCTGAATGGTGGCACGAGCCATTGAGTGTTCCATAATTTGCATATGTTCCATTCTCTGGGCAGTTCAACGCTACAAGCTGACTGCAAGAGTTAAGAATATTGAAAAATTCCTGGGGTTAGGAAAGAAAAGTATACTTCGCATAGCTCTTCGCCCAGTGAAAATTATGTGCAGTGGCAGTTTGCCAGTACTTTCGTTGACAACGTGCCACTACGAATAGAGTGTGCCAAAGTAGGCATTTGGCTGGGCGGAGAACTACGGCAAGTGGCACTCTGCACTACCCCAAGTCGGGAAACTGTGCAAACATTTTCGAGAAACGAAGTTTCCAAACTTCAAACACCTCCACACTACAGTGTCAGTGTTGTGTATCAGCCCAAGCACGTGGTACGGGACTTAAATTTATGACCAACTGATTTTCCTGGCTCAGGAAGGCAAGAGTGCTTCCGGCTTAGCCAGTGACACTACTTCATGCCGAACTGCTTCAATATGTGTATGATTAGGTGCAACACTTTGGCCTCAGTAGGTTCATTCTTTTACCTTAATCTATCAATGCAATAGACTTCTTGCTGCATGTCACTGTTACTTGCCCTTTGCTGATTCTCATGCCCTTCCATAACCTGGCAGGGTAGTGCCAGCGGTAGCAAAAGAAACCCTACTGAATTTCTCATGCTACCCCTCAGGATTTACCATCTTATAGTGTTCTTCA
The DNA here is from genome assembly GCA_016271365.2 of Neoceratodus forsteri. Classification (NCBI taxonomy): domain Eukaryota; kingdom Metazoa; phylum Chordata; order Ceratodontiformes; family Ceratodontidae; genus Neoceratodus; species Neoceratodus forsteri. The sequence goes on from CM057458.1 coordinate 234,024,026, forward strand.
GATCATCATGTCACAGGTGGTTAATTTGACCTTAATATTACCCCGAGGAAAAAATTACTTACCATAGTAATCTTGTTTTTTCCAAGGGAATCTTTACTGTATTCTGGCATATTCAGTTAACCTTCACCATTCAACTGCCCCAGAGAAGAAAGAGTTAAAGATCCTATGCTAATAGTGGAACACTGATATTCTCGAGCTCGTTTTCAAACTACTGTCCCTGGTACATTCTATGTAACTGTCAGATTCTTACGAAGCATGTACAAAACAAACTATATATTATCTATGCTATCCTCTAGAACTAAATCCCCTTAAGAACTACAATCCTCACTTTGAATAAGACATCTGAAAAGACTTGGGTCACAGATGCCCCAAAACCACCAACCTAAACAAGTTTCAATGACAAAACAAACAGCTAGAGTGCAGTGCCCATCATGTTCTAGTAGAGAAGGAAGGGTGGGAGCTCAAAATACAGTAAAGATTCCCTTGGAAGAAACAAGATTACTATGGTAAGTAATTTTTCTTCAAGCCCCAGGAAATCTTTATTGTATTCTGACATATGCAGACTACCAAGCAGTACCTTTGGAGGTGGGCCTAGAACCTATTTAGCAAACAGGCTCTGCAGTACTGCTGTGCTAAACCTGGCATCACTTCTAGCCTGGGTGTCCAGGCAATAGTGTTTATTAAAGGTGTGAACAGTTTTCCAGGTGGCTGCTTTACAAATTTCTAACAAAGGAATATCCCTGGTAGCTGTTATAGAAGCAGTTGTACTCCTGGTGGAATGAGCCCTGAGGCCCACTGGGGGTTCCTTGCCCAGTTTGCTGTAGCACAACTGGATACAGGCAACAATCCAGCGTGCAATAGTCCTTTTTTAAGTTGGTTGGCCCCCCCCCCCAATAGGGCAGGAAAAGCAGAGTTTTATCCTGTTTATGGCCTTCTGTATGATCCAAATAATAGCAGATAGCCCTCTTAACATCTAGGCTATGCAGCCCGTGTTCTCCTGAACTGGAGTGATCAGTGAAAAAGACAGGCAGGGTAATGGACTGGATGAGATGAAAATCAGACACCACTTTGGGAAGGAACTTCCTATTGGTTCGGAGTACTACCTTGTCTCTGTGGATTGCTGAGACACAGACACCGAGGGAATATGCCAGACTCCAAATTTTCATAGCCTCTGTGCACAGCAGGGTGGACCTTGTGCCCCCTTGCTTGTTTATGTAGCATATGGTTGTGGTGTTATCTGTCCTGGCTTGCACCACCTTGTCCTGGACCAATGAGGCGAATGACTGGAGGGCCAGAAAGACTGCCCTGGGCTCCAACAGATTTATGTGCAGTAGCGTCTCTTGCTGTGACCATGTACAGCGTTCTCCCCCAGGTGGGTACCCCCTAGAAGGGAGGCATCTGTGGTCAACACTACTGTTGGAGACTTCTGCTGGAATGGTACTCCTTCCCTAAGGCTGTCCCTTTCCTGCCACCACTGCAGTGCTTGAATGAGAGTCCCAGTGACTGGTACTAGTTTTGATAGGGAGTCCTTTCTCTGAGACCAGTGGGACCCCAGGTGGAAGTGTATGTCTCTCATCTAAAACCTGGCTTCTGGCACTGTTGCTGCCCAGGCTGCCATGTGGCCCAACAGTTGTAGAAAGTGTCTTGCTGGTCTGGGGGTGTGGAGCTGGAGGGCACTTACCAACTGTACCAGGTTGTCCACCCTTTCCTGAGGAAGGAATGCCTTCCCTCTTTGAGTGTCCAACTCCACCCCTATGAAGTCCAGGAGCTGGACCGGCCACAACACTGACTTTTCTTGGTTCACCAGGAACCCTTGAAATTGTAGTGTAGCCTGTGTAAGGACTAGGGCATTCTTTACCTGCTGAGGGGACTGCCCCATGACAAACCAGTTGTCTAGGTAAGGAAACACTGTTACCCCCTGCTTTCTCAAGTGTACCAGTACTACAGCCAGGCACTCTGTCAACACCCTTGGGGCAGCGGTGAGACTGAAGGGCAGAGCTCTGAACTGGTAATGGCCTGATGGCAATCTGAACCCGAGGTACTTTCTGTGAGACTGTCTGATGGGGATGTGGAAGTAGGCATCCTTGAGGTCTAAGGATGCCAACCAGTCTCCCTGCCCGAGAGTGAGAAGAATCATTGCCATGGTGACCGTCTTGAACTTTGGCTTGGTTAGATATCTGTTTAGTGCTCTGAGGTCCAGTATGGGTTACCACTTCCCATTCTTCTTCTTTAGGGTTAGGAAATACCTGGAGTAAAATCCTTTTCCCCTCAGAGGTTGGGACAGCTTCCACTGCCTTTGCCAGAAGAAGGCTAGCTACCTCCGATTCTAGCAAGGCCTTTTCTACTGAGGTTGCAGGTTTGAACAGCCTTGCCCTCAGTTTTGGGATGCCCTAGAAATGGAGAGCAAGACCATGGCTCATTACTTCCAGGACTCACTTGTCTGTGGTAATGGCTTGCCATGCCTGGAAGTAGTGAGCCAGCCTGCTACAAGTCGTGGCCAAAAATACTGGCACCCTTGCACTTTTTTCAAATAATTTCAACTTATGTTTAGAGGAAATTGTGAGTTAACAACAGTGTTTGGTCTCCACAATTCTTTATTTCTCTGTTAATATTACAGAACCTATGTTTTTTGATTCAGAATACTGTATATCCTTTTAAATCAGAAAATGAAAAAAAATGGCACAGACAATATTATTGACACCCTAGACTTAATATTTGGTAGCACAGCCTTTGATCAAAATAACTGCAATCAACCGCTTCCTATAGCCATGGATGAGCTTCCTGCACCTCTCTACTGGCAGTTTGGCCCACTCTTGTGCAAACTGCTCCAGTTCTCCCAGATTTGAAGAGTGCCTTGTCCCAACTGCTGTTTTCAGATCTCTCCACAGGTTTTCCATGGGATTTAGATCTGGACTCATTGCTGGCCACTTCAGAACAGTCCAGCGTCTTGTCTTGAACCATTCCTGGGTGCTTTTTGAAGTGTGTTTGGGGTCATTGTCCTGCTGGAAGACCCATGACCTTCGACGGAGACCCAGCTTTCTGACACTGGGTTCAACACTGCGCTCCCCAAAATGGCCTGGTAATCTCCAGACTTCATGATGCCATGCACATGTTCAAGGCACCCAGTGCCAGATGCAGCACAGCAACCCCAAAACATCACTGAACCTCCTCCATGTTTGACTGTAGGGAAGGCGTTCTTTTCTTTGAAGGCTTCATTTTATTTTCTGTAAACAGAGATGATGTGCTTTACCAAAAAGCTCTAATTTGGTCTCATCTGTCCACAGGACATTCTCCCAGAAGGCATTTGGCTTGTTCAGGTGTGTTTTGGCAAACTCTAGTCGGGCGTTCTTATGTTTCTCTCTCAGCAGTGGGATCCTCCTGGGCCTCCTACCATATAACCCCCCTTTCATTGAGTTGGCGACGGATGGTGCGAGTTGAAACTGTCGAACCTTGTGTCTGAAGGTCAGCTTGAATCTGGCAGCTGATCGAGGTGCTTTCTCCACCATTCGAACAATCCTGCGCTGCAATCTTCGATCAAGTTTTCTCTTGCGGCCATGTCCAGGGAGGTTGGCTACAGTGCCATGGGCCTTAAACTTCCTGATAACATTACGTACGGTGGAAACAGGAACATCAAGGTCTCTGGAGATTGATTTGTAGCCTTGTGATTGTCCATGCTTGGCTACAATCTTCTGTCTGACCTCCTCAGACAATTCTCTGGCTTTCTTTCTTTCTCCATGCTCATTGGTGTACACAGTGACACAAAACAGGAGAATGAGTCCTTTCTCTATTCAAACTGGTTGAATGAGTGATTTTTATATTGAGGCACCTGCAACTCACCACAGGTGAGTTCAATTCCAAAGTGAAGGAGAATTATCTGCTTGAAATCTAATTATTTCTAACTACTTCTAAAAGGTGCCAATAATTTTGTCCGGGCCATTTAAGGATTTCTGTGTGGAATAAGCTAAGACTTAGTACATTTTTCTGCTTTTTGTGTTTTATTCCACTGCAAACTAAAGAAATACATATGTGGATACCAAAATATTTTTTAATTTCAACAATTTTCTGGAAGGAATGGTGCATTATTAGAAAAAACTGCAAGGGCGGCAATATTTTTGGCCACAATTGTACTTACTGGTACTGGGGAGGTGACCCTGACAGGCATGTCAGGGGTTCTGTTTTGCCTGTGTCCTGGGCTGGGGGCTCAGGTCAGAATGCCTAACTACACCATCTACCCCTGCCTCTAAAGTAGCCACATTGCTGCTGGTAGTCTTGGAGAACCTAAGCCTGATAAAAGGGCCTGGTATAGGATCTCCCCCTACCTCCCATACTTTAGTGCCTCTGGGAGGTGGATGCCTTCTTTTTGGCAGAGGCGCTTTTATAAACTGCCTTGTACTCATCCATCTTTTTCATGTATGCTTCTGTCTGTTCACCAGAGAATTCTGCTCACAAGGAAAATCTAATCAACCTCCATCCACACTGCCCTCAGCTACTTTGTCTAAATTCATGGAAATTTGGGATCATCATGCCTCACTTAAGCTAACCAGGGTCAGAGGCTCTCATCTTCCATGGATCTCTTCGGAACTACTGGCATGTATGCAGGGGAAGAGATCAGGCCTGGAAGGCTTACACTCACTCTAAAACTCCCACTACCCTCCTCTGCTATAGACAACTCTGCAATACTTGCACAAAAGCCACTAGATATGCCAAAGCAGAATACTTCTCATATTTCCACACCAATCTAAACCACCCTTCTAAGTTCTGGAAGGTAGTCAAATCTCTTTTCTCACCACCCTCTAGTTCCCCAATCCCTGCTCTTCTCCATGGTAATGCAACTATTTCTGAACCTCCTTCTGTCGCAACCAGTTTCAGTTTTAACACTTTCTTTACATCCTGTGCCTCCTCGCTACTCTCCTCTCTTCCCACTTGCCCACCTCCTGCCTCCCCTGTCCCTCAAACTGCTCCTCACCCTGTCACCCCTAACCAATTTTTTCTTCCATAACTCCAAATGACACCCTCAAGGCCCTCCTAGCCTTAAACCCCTCCAAAGGCAAGAGCCCAGACGGCCTTGATCCCAATTTGCTATACCTCTTGGCACCTGCTATAGCTGGTCCACTGGCCTCCCTCTTCAACCTCTCTTTTGCCCTATCCTCAGTTCCCACCAATTGGAAATATTCTACAGTCATTCCCCTCCCAAAAGGTGGTGACCCCCACCTCTGCTGGGAACTATCACCCTATCTCCTTGCTCCCAATCCTAGCTAAACTAAAGGAACGTATTGTCCTTGCCAAACTCTGTTCTTACCTTGACTCCATCTCATGTTTCACTCCTTTCTAGTCTGGTTTCCGCAAGTCCCACTCCATCACCACCACCTCCCTAATACGCCTCACAGACTCCATACTCTCCAACATGGATCTGGGTCACATAACCATGGCCATATTTGTCGATGTGGCAAAAGCCTTTGACACGGTAGCCCATGCTCTTCTTCTCCAGACACTTGCTGGGGCTGGCTTACCCCTAGCTGCTACAGCTTGGTTTAGTTCCTACCAGACAGGCAGAACCCAGTCTGTCAAGATTGCCTCCTCCCTTTCCTCACCATTCCCGATCACTACTGGAGTCCCACAGGGCTCCGTACTTAGCCCTATATTATTTTCCATTTTCCTTAACCAGCTCCCTTCTACCTGTTTCACTTCCCAAATCCATGTGTATGAGGACGATACAGTCCTCTACACGTCTAGCAAATCTCCCAGTGATGCCCAGTCTAGACTGCAACAGGATTTCACTTCAGTTCTGAAACGGCTCCAATCGAATCAACTTTTCCTGAATGCTAAAAAGACAGTCTTCATGTCCTTTGGCACCAGACAGAGGCCATCTTCCCTTACTGCATCCCCAGCTTTCTACACGCTGGATGGTACCCTGATTGAGAATGTTACTTCCTTCAGATACCTTGGGGTCTGGCTAGACCACCATTTGGACTTTTCAGCACATGTGGATGCAAGCCATAAGAACCTACTCCCAAGCTTGGAGCCTTATACAGAAACAGGGACTGCGTTCCTCTATCAGCCGCCATGCTACTGTGCAGAAAATGATCCTCCCTACCTTTGACTATGCAGACGTAGTCTACAGTGCCGCCACCAAAGTTACTCTGGCCAGACTGGACATTCTCTTCAATTCCTTCTGCTGTTTCATACCATCTTGCCCCCCTCGTACTCACCACTGCAATCTTTATATAGCCATGTCCTTCCCTTCACTGGAGTTCAGGCGTGTAGCTCACACTGCTACTTTCATGGCTAAATTTTGGTCTGGCAATCTCCCCACCTATCGTTCCTCTCTCATCTCTGCCTCTTCACTGAGAGCCTATTCCCTTTGGAATGTTGTCTCTTGTTCATTCACCATCCCCCCACTGCTCCCCTACTGTTGGCCAATCTGCCTTTCCTACCGCTGCCCCAAAAATTGGAATGCCCTCCCCTCTGCCACCTGCAATGCGAATTCTCCCAATGCTCTCTCTTCCCTCCGAGTGTATTCATCCCATTCCTGCTCATGCCAATCCTCCTGACCATATCAGAGTTCTGTACTGCTTAAAGCTTCTTGTCCTTCTCTGTGCCCACACTGCCCAATTAGTTATGCCCAACTTAGCACTCAATAGCTCCTAAATACTCACTAAGACTATTTCCCTCCACTCTCCGGTTTTAACTGATATTTCAGTACCCAGGCTGTGCCTTGTTTTTTTTTTTTTTGGTAACATATTCCCTTGTCTCCCAATTTTGTAACCATGCTTGTCTGTAACCCCTCATGTTCTCTTATTCCTGCTTCTTGTCTCTGCAAATTGTACTCTTTGCACTTTACTGTTTGTATCGCACTTATGTGCAATTTTGCATCTTGATTTATTTGAATTATATTTTACCACATTGTTAAAAATAATTCAACTGTAATTTTGCACTGCTGTACCTGTACCTCCAATTCCCCCTATCCCCCAGGATGCATCTGGAAACTAGCAATTTATTGCTCTGTATACTTTCCTGGTGAAACGCTTGAATACATTAAAAAAAATAAATAAATAATGCCTTGGTTTGGGTATCTTGAGAAAGGGTAGTGGCTCTGAGCCAAGCAAACCGTCTCAGGGATACTGAAGTTGCCATAAGCCTGGCAGCAGTGTCGTTGGCATCCACTGCCATGTGGAACTGGTACTTGGAAGCCTCAATGCCACATCTGACAGTCTCCTCTAGATCAGCTGCTAGTGCAGGAGGACCTTTGCTGGTCAGCTCCAAGACTGAGTTCCACAGACTTTTTTTGGTATCTATATACATAAGCCATATAAGTGGCCTGTCTAATGGCCAAAGAGGCCCCCACATAGCCTTTTTTTTGCCATAGACTCAATTTTACGAGAGTCCTTGTTAGGGGGATGGGATGACAATGACACGTTTGCTCTGTCACAGGCAGCTGCCTGTACCACGCCCTCATGGCTGGGGCGAATGAAGAGAAATTCAGCCCCACTTCTAGCCAAATGGTATTTCCTTTCCATTTTCTTATCCACTGGAGGGACAGAGATAGGAGTTTTTAAGATTTTCAGGACTTGCCTCTTCAGTGACTTGTGGATGGGGAGCAGTAAATGTTTAATAGCTGCCAAATGCATCATCTCCATATAATCTGGTTCCTCCTCCTCTGTGGTCTCCTGAGTGGGGAGGTCCACAGTCTCTGCCACTTGCTTCATAAAGTGAAAAAAATGAGAAGAAAAATCCTCAGGATGCCGAGTGGGAGACAAACTCCTGCTGTTCTAGTGAGACCTCAGGCTCAATTGGCTCCCCAAGGTCATAGTCTTCCTCCTCTCCTCTTCCTCCTCTTCATAATAGGGGTCTAGTTCAGCTGAACCGGGAACCAATGGAGCATTTGTTGGTATGAATGGTGGTTGAACCGAAGTTTGAAAAGGTGGTTGCTGAGGTACTTGCTGCAGAACTGGAACCAAACCACCAGGAATATTCTGCAGTAACTGATTCATTTTAACAGCATTTGCCATTTCTTCAGCGGTTGGAACTGCCACAACCTTTGGTTGCGGTTCCTTCCCTGTATGTTCCTCCTTTTTATTCTTTTTGGCAGGGGCCTGTTCAGCAGTGGTTTCTGCCGTCCTCTTTGGTTTCGCCCTTGTCAGAGGACTTTCCATCTGGTTTCTTCGGTTTTTCCTTGCTAGAGGAAGGAACTGTTGTTCAGGAGCTGGGTCAGCAGCTTTTTCAGACATTTTTTCTTTCAGTCTATTGAAGCGACTATCGAGCGTAGACTGAGGAAAAGCTTTACAGATGTGACAGTCTGCATTCAGGTGGTCAAACCCTAAGCAGACAACACAGGTTGTGTGAGAGTCAGCCTTAGCAAACAGTTCATTACACACAATACAGTGCCTTAGCAAATGGTTCACCACACAGAATACAGTGCTGAAAACCAGTAGGGCCGGTTTTCTTTTTAGGCTTCTGTGACATAACCTTTTGTCAAGAAAAAAACAACTGTTCTGTGCCAACTAAGAATAATAAATAAAACACGAGTAAAGTATCTCCCCCCTACCCCCCCCCGATTCAGAGACCAAGGAAAAAAATACAGGTTACTCACCTGTAACAGGAGTTCTAGGAATGGTATATGTTGTTCATCCACACTGTCTGGCAGGTATCCTTGCCGCTTTAAATCTTGCCGGAAGGTCTTCAGCTGGCTCCTCCCACCCACTCGGGTGGTAAAACTCTCGGCTCCGCCCCATGACGCCAGATCTGGCCGCTGGAAGCTCAGGTTGTGCATCGAGCCGGGAGGTCGGGTGGAGTCGTGTGGATGAACAACATATACCATTCCTAGAACTCCTGTTACAGGTGAGTAACCCGTATTCTAGGGACATGGATATGTTGTTCATCCACACTGTCTGGCAGACTCTAGCAGTTCTCCGGGAGAAGGGAGGCAAGCACACCCCTACTTAGGAACAGAGACTGGAGAACTGAGGCCCCAAAACCAGCATCCCGGCGTGACTCAAGGTCGATGTGGTAATGGGTGATGAAGGTGTATGCTGACTTCCAGGTAGCAGCCCTGCAGATTTCCTGGATAGGGACGTCCCTGGAAGCAGCCACCGATGCAGCAGTATGGCGGGCAGAATGAGCTCTTATCCTCTGGGAGGCTCCATGCCCGCCAACTTATAGCAGAGATCTCGCGGGAGGTGACCCACCTGCCTATCGTCCGGCTTGGCTGCAGGTCTGCCAGGTGTGGCTTCAGCGTAGGTGACAAACAGCTGGCGAACCTCTCCCAATTTCAGCCATCGCTCCTTATAGTAGCGGCTGCCTTCTAGGGTCAGAGTATGGAGCCTATATTCGAGCCTCAGAGGTGTGATTGGGGTAGAAACACCGGCAGAGTCAACACCTGGTTAAGGTGAAACTCCGACACCACCTTCGGAAGGAATTTCGGGTGGGGGCGCAGGACAACTTTGTCCCTGTGGAAGACCAGGTAAGGACACTTTCGATGCAGAGCGCCTGGAGCTCTCCCATCCTTCTGGCTGACGTGATAGCCACCAAGAAGGCGGTCTTCCACGACAGGTGAGAGAGTTCACACCTGTGCATTGGTTCGAATGGCTTGCCCATGAGCTTTGCCAGTACCAGCAGTAGATCCCACGGAGGTGGAGGTTCTCGCACGGAGGAAATGTGATCAAGGCCTTTGAAAAACACCAGACCACTTTCTCCTGTACCACCGACTGCTTCCCGGCCCGCGCCCGGTAAGCAGAGATGGCTGCCAGGTGCACCATGGTCGTCGACCCTCGCCCTGCTGAGAAAGGGACCAAAGGTAGTCCAATATGCTCGCCAAGGAACAGGAGGAAGGGTCAAGGCCCTTGCCCTGGCACCAAATGGAAAATCTCTTCCATTTGAAGGCATAGCATTTTCTGGTCGACTACGTTGAGGACCTCGTCGGAAAGACCCAAGGCCTGGAACTCTAGCCGCTCAGGAACCAGGCCGTCAGGTGCAGGGACTGAAGGTCCGGATGGAACACCTTCCCCTGACTGACTGAGAGCAGGTCCGGGCGAGCTGGAAGCTGCCTCAGGAGCCTGGAGCTGAGGCTGAGGAGATCTGGGTACCAGTACTGGCGGGGCCAGTCTGGGGCTATCAGAATCACCTGCGCCTTGTCCCTCCTTGCTTTGAGAAGCACCTTGTGCATCAAGGGAATGGGGAAAGGCGTAGAAGAGGCCCGGGGTCTACGGCCTCGAGAAGGCATCCCCCTGCAGCGAGCCCTGCTGAGGGAGGCGGGCATGGAACAGCCTCAGCTTCGCATTCTTCCTGGAGGCAAACAGATCCACCTGAGGTGTGCCCCAATGGGAGAATAGATCTTGTACTACCTCCGGTAGGAGAGACCACTCGTGGGACGCAGCCCCTATCCGGCTTAGGGCATCGGCCAGGGTGTTGGAGGCTCCTGCCACATGAATGGCTAGGAGATCCGCCTCCAGGCTGCGCACGAGTGACCAGATGCGGAGAGTTTCCTTGCATAGAAGCATGGAGCGTGTCCCGCCCTGGCGGTTTAGATAGTACATGGTCGTGGTATTGTCCGTCTGGACCCGGACCACTTGACCCCGAAGAAACGGAGCAAAGGCGGTGAGAGCTAGGCGGACCGCTCGGAGCTCCAGCAGGTTGATGTGGCATCGGGACTCCCGTGGGGACCAGAGGCCGTGCGCTCTGTGTTCCCCAGATGGGCACCCCAACCCATCAGAGAGGCATCGGTTCGATAGAGAGCCCGTCGGCTCGGGCGGACAAACAGGATGCCCTCCTGCAGATGAACTGGAGCGGTCCACCACTGGAGGCGTCCACATCCCTGGGTCACCGTCACTAGCTGGTCCAATGGATCGCAGCGTTGGGACCACTGGCCGGCCAGCCCCCACTGAAGGGGGTGCATGTTCCAGCGGGCCCAACGGACCACGCTGGTACAGGCCGCCATTAGACTCAGGAGGTGCAGGAAGTCCCGGGCAGGGCGCGATTGCCCAACCAGAAATGATTGGGAAAAGGAGGAAAGAACCTCAGCCCTGTCCGCCGGGAGCCGTGCTCTGGCTTGAAGAGAGTCGAGCTCTGCCCTGATGAAAAGAATCACCTGCTTTGGCTCGAGTTCTGACTTGGCCTCGTTGATTAGGAGGCCGACCTGAGAGCAAACCTGGAGGGCCAGATCTCTGGACCGCTCCACCTCCTGTCTGGAGGGGCTGCTATTTGCTCGTCCAGGTAAGGGTAAACCCGAACCCCTCGGTGCCGCAGGAATGCTGTCACCACTGCCATGCATTTGGTGAAGACCCTGGGAGCTGGAGATAAGCCGAAGGGCATGGCTTGAACTTCGAAAAGGGATCCCTCCGCTCGAAAGCGAAGGAACCTCTGATGTGACGGACGGATAGGGACGTGAAAGAACGAGTCCTGCAGGTCCAGAGAGCAGAACCACATGCCGTGTTCCAAGGATGGTATTATCTGAGCCAGAGTAACCATCCTGAAGGTTCGAGACCTTAGGAACTTGTTTAGGTCGTGTAGGTTGAGAATGGGGCGCCAGCCCCCCGTCCGTTTCGGAACCAGGAAGTACCTGGACACGAACCCCGGGTCTGAGGGAGAGTCCGCCACCTCTCTGATCACCTCCTTCTCGAGGAGGACAGTGATGTCGGCTCGGCGAGCCGACAGCGAGGCTTCGGCCCCTGAGGTGCGACAGCTCTGAAGGGTGGGGTCTGCTCGAACTCCACAGGCAGGCCCTTTCCCACCACCTCCAACACCCACCGGTCTGTGGTGATAACGAACCAGGCGGAAAGAAAGTGGCGAAGCCGCCCCCCGGGGCACCTGGGGTGAGGCGACGGGGTTGGGGGCACCCTCAACCCGTCAATGGGCAGGCTTGGAGGAAGGACCGCCGAGGGACCTCCAAGGCCTTTACCTCCTGCTTCCTGAGGAGGAAGCCGAGGGCTTGGGTTTGGGATGCCAAGCTCGAGCCTGCTGGCCCTGATGTTGCTGGGCGGACGAACCCGCAGGCGCAGAGGGACGAAGGGCTTAGGCTGTGGTCTGCGCCTTTGTCCTTCTGTGCGGATGAGACCGAGTCCAAGGTAGCATTGGACTTCTCGATCCTCTGCAGGTGACCTTCCACCCCAGGGCCGAAGAGGTCGGTCCCCAGGAAGGGGACATCTGCCAACTTGTGCTGGGTATCCGAAGTGAAGGTGGATATCCTCAGCCATGCCCGACGGCGCACAGCCACTGCGGCCGCTACTGACCTGGCACATGAGTCTCCAATGTCCAGAGCAGTCTGAAGCTGCTGTTTGGCCACTGCCCTGCCCTGCTCCCGCATCTGCCTAACCGTGGTCTGCAGGTCCGCTGGAAGATGAGGAACTACCTTGTCCAGGGAGCCCAACAGGGCATGAGAGAAATGTGCTATGAGTACGGCCGAACTGGTCTGACGAAGGCCGAGGGAGGACGCAGTGCAGACTTTGCGCCCGGCATAGTCCAATTTCTTGGACTCCTTGTCGAGAGGTTTGTCCACGTCCCTAGTGTTCCCGGCGCGCCGGAAAACGCTGTCGGTAACTAGCCCCTCGGCTGAGGGGTGTTCCGAAAAACCGGACAAAGAACCGGTAGGGACCGCATACTTCCTGGCCATCTTGGCCGAGGGCGAGGACAGGAAGCAGGCGCTGCCAGAGCTCCAAGGCCGGGCCCACTATGGCCTCGCCACCGAAAGGCCTCCGTGGGGATCCTTCGTCCAGTATCTCCGCAGGGATAACTGGGCCGCTAGACACAGGTTCGAAGCTTCATCCCGTGACTCGAGATGAGCCGGGCAATCCCAGATAGGACGAAGGCTATCGCCCATCGACTGACCTCCAGAGGACCCAAGTCTACTCGCCTGGAGAAAAGGGAGGAATCGCCGTCGGACTCGGAAGAGTCCGCAAAGAGCTGCCTTGGGCCTGAGCCACCCTCCACCTGCCGAGGTCGATCGGGAGTGAGGGTAACAGACAGCCTATGGGGCAGGCCCTGAGCCGACCGAGAATTCTTGGTCGGAGCCCCAAATAACGGCTGTGGTTCCACCGGAATCGGTGGAGCAGCTGGTTTTAGCCGAACAACCGGCCTGGGAAGAGGCTCCTCGGGTAAGTCAAGGGGTTGTTTCGGTCGCTCCGGTGACAGCCATTTTTGGCCGGGGAAGGCGACGGTGTCAGCTTGTTCCCGGTCAGAAGGAGCTGTTGCCACACGAGGTCCTCGTATCGTTGACGTAACTTACGTCGAAGCCTCCCCTCGTCCGAGGACGAGGGGCAGCGCCGCTTACTGTGGTACCGAGACCGCCATGACGTGGGATCGGCTGGACCGCCAAGAAGTCTGAGACAGAGAACCTCCGGCTTTCCGAGGATGGAGCGGGGAGGGACGGGGAACCGCCTCCCTCGGCTTGGAGGATTCACCCGAGGGCTCCGAACCGAGGCACTGGCAAGCCCACGGGATCCTCAACTCCCACCGGGGGGAACCGGGGAGAGAGGATTCTCGGCTTCGCCTGGCGACAACCCGTCCAATGGGTTGAGAAAAATCTCGACTGCGTCGACGGGAGTCTCGGTCAACTGACCTGACGGGGACACCGTGAGACCAGTGGCCGAAGCCGAACGATCGACCGAAGTCGATGGCCGACAACTCGGGGAGAGGGACCTTTCCCGCTCCCAAGAGCATCGACGGAGGGACTTACCCCTGTCTTTCTTTTTGGACTGAGAAGAAGGTCCAGCAGACGTTGGTCCCTCTCCCTTAGTGGAGAGGGACAGACAAAGCTCCTTAAAGGAAGCTGTATAAGAGGAACCCAGGGAGAGCGGGATAAATGCCGTGTCCGAGGAAGATGCGGCCCGCGCCGCCTCCTCTTCGAGGGCGATCATCTGCTCTAGCTGATCTGCCGAGCCCGCCGCCGCGGAAACCGCCGACACGGGCCTCTTTTGACTTCACCGGAGGAAAACGTTTCTCGGGACACCCCAGCTGTAAACGGGCAGCGCGGTCTTCGAGGACGTAGGCTGAGAAGGAAGAGCACAGGTCGCAAGCCTGCAGGTCGTGCTCAAGGCCTAAACAGTAGACACACGTGGAGTGCGGATCCGTCCGAGACATCTTCAGCCCGCAAGGGCATCTCCGAAAACCGGGAGTCGATTTGTCCATCGCAGCCGAGAGGAACAGAAGACTGAAGTCTAGAAATGCAAAAACTTTTAAATTCGCAAAACCGAAGAATTAGGAACCAGTCTTATACACAGAGCGTTAAGGAGGGAACCTGAGCTTCCAAGCGGTAAGGAAGATCTGGCGTCATGGGGCGGAGCCGAGTTTTACCACCGGGTGGGTGGGAGGGAGGAGCCAGCTTGAAGACCTTCCGGCAAGATTTAAAGCGGCAAGGATACCTGCCATACAGTGTGGATGAACAACATATCCATGTCCCTAGAATAAGAAATTTCCTGGTTCAGAAACATGGCACAGTGAAGCAGGAACCGGTGAATATACCAACTAGTAATAATAATCTAAAACATTTTACCTCAAAAGAGTAGAAAAAAATCTCTGTTCACCAGTTCAACGAATCAGGGAGAAACCGCAGACTTACCAAACTGAAGCTAAATCTAGACTAATCTACCTGATTTTACCAAGGACAGTATTATGAAAAAGAAAATAAATGAAATGGTTACAACTTTAAAAAGATCCAGAAAAAAGTAAAATATTCAAGTTTAAGGAGCAATCTCCGAGGTGTCTAACATAGGCAGGCGGAGTAAAGAATCTGACAGTTACGTAGAATGCACCAAGGAAAGTAGTTTGAAAACCGAGCTCAAGCCCATCAACATTCCACTATCTGCATAGGTTCTTTAACTTTCTTCTCCGGGGCAGCTGAAGGGTGAAGGCTAACTGCATATGTCAGAACACAGTAAAGATTTCCTGGGGCTTGAAAGTACAGTTAGGTAAGAACTTACCATAACAGTAGATCTTCGAGAGAAGCTCTTACAGTAGGCCACACCAGTAGGACTAAGTTGCCAGGCACTAGGACCACACGGAAAAATTCAAGCTAGCAGTCTACCACGGGGGACTGCCCCCAACGCTGACATCGGACTGATGTCAGCACAGCCTATATAGAAGGGAGGTCTCCCACACCACCTCAGTTCTCCCACCGAAACCCGTATGGGTAGCTGAAGGAGAAACCCATATGGGTAGCTGAAGGAGAACTGAGGTTTCCTGAGTCTCAAACGAAAAGCAGAGGAAGGTGCACAGAAATGGCAGAGGTGGAACAAGGCCTGTGCCACAGAGCTTCTCGAAAATCTACTGTTCACAGTAGGTGCATAAGTAACTGTACTATCTTACTTCGAGGAAGGCTCTTGCAGCAGTCCACACTGGTAGGACTGAGTCCCATGCAGTACTGGTTATCACCAAGATAACATCACCAGGAGGAGAAGTCAGTAGTCAAGAGCTCATGACCGAAGGCCCTGCAGGACTACCAGGCCGAAAGCTGGCTCTATGGTGAGAGGCAACGTCCAGACTGTAATGTTTGGTGAAAGTGTGGACAGAACTCCAGGTGGCAGCTGCACAGATGTCAGCAGCAGACATTTCTGAAGCAAGCTGTGGAGGCAGCCATACCTCTGGTGGAATGGCCCTTGACGACTTGCGATAGCAGCTGGGAGGAACTGACTAGCTCAGCTCTTCCGGGTTGTAGACAGGCTATTATATCCGGCCTGTCTGGAACCTGTTAGAGCAGTTTCAGCTCACAAGTATGAGGAGTTCGCTCAGTTCTTCTTAGGCAGATTGTCCTCCGTGAGGGCTGGAATTTTTTCTAGCGGAATACCACCCTCCAACAGTGGTGGCCTCTGAGTGGATGGATACACTCGGTCACCTTGGGGAGAGTTCCAGCCGGTGATGACAGTGGAGGTCTGTGGGGTGATCTCTTAGCTTAGACCAATGTTCTGCGACTTGACCTGGGCTCGACGCGTCTCTTGGTTGACTGCGTTGAGGTTCTGGGTCCCATTTTCACAGAGATCATTAGAAGTTCCTTGTCGGCTGGGGTTTTTCAGGAGTCTCTTAAAAAGGCTCCGGTTAAGCCCCTGCTGAAAAAAACATTACTGAACACCGACGTCTTGGCAAATTACTGGCCTATCTCGAACCTCCCCTTTTTGAGGAAGGTTCTTGAGAAGATGGTCACAGAACAGCTCGAAGGTCACCTCGTGGAATTCCAAATTACGAACCTTTCCAGTCCGGATTTAGGTCCTTGCACAGCACAGACACTGCGTTGATCAGGGTGTCAAATGACCTGCTCAGGGCGAGGGATAGAGGAGAGAGAACGATTCTCATGCTCCTCGATCTCTCTTCAGCGTTTGACACTGTGGACCATGGGGTGTTGTTGGACAGGCTGAGGGAGTACGTAGGACTCACCGGCAAAGTCATCAGCTTGTTTAAGTCCTTTCTATGGGGCAGGTCTCAGAGGGTGGTATTGGGGAATTACTCCTCAGATCCAATGGACCTGCCCTGTGGAGTACCCCAAGGCTCTATCGTCACCCCTATGTTGTTCGCAGTGTGCATGCTACCCCTGGGCAAGGTTATAAGGTGGTATGAGCCGAGTTTTCATTGCTATGCCAATGACACTCAGCTCTGCCTGTCCTTTGCACCCAGGAGATTGGACGCTGCCAATGTACTAAATGAATTCTTGGATGAGATCTGGGCCTGGACGTCATCAAACTGGCTGGACTTAATCCGGAGAAGACCAAGGTGCTGGTGGTTGAGCCAGGTCGAAGAGGAGGAGTGGGTGCCCTAGGTGATAGGTTGTTGCTTTTTATTGGCTCTACCGAACTGGAGGTCTCCATAAAGGTGAAGAATTTGGGCATTGTTCTGGATAACAAGCAGATACTTGATGCCCAGGTGTCAACTGTTGTCAGAACTGGATTGTACCATCTCGCCTGAACCAAGTCCCTTATCTCTCCCGATGACCTGGCCACGCTGGTACATGCGTTAGTCACCTCAAGGCTTGACTACTGTAATGCACTCTACCTCGGGGTCAGGAGATGCAATGCGGCGCCTGCAGCTATTGCAGAATACTGCAGCCCAACTGTTAACTGGACATTTGAGATTCAGTCATATTACACCAGTGCTATGTGAACTGCATTGGCTGCCGGTGCATCACTTTTTTTTTTTTTTTATTAGTACTTTTTATCCTCCTTCGGGTGCTGACAGGTGGCTCCGGACCCTCCCTTGGAGAGGACTCATCTCTCCGGCCAGGCATACCCGCACCAGTCCCACCCGGCAAATCCCCCACATGTTGCCCCCTCCCCCCCCAGTGACAGGGCCAGTGGTGAGGAACGTTGACTTCCCCTACCACAAAGCCACATCTAGATCGCTGGGGGTCAGTGCGGGTGCAGCCTGCCATCATAGAGCCTGCCAGTCCAGTTCTTTTTTCCTTCAGTTTTCTCCCTGGACCCACGCACATGCAATGGGTGGGACAACTGTCTTTGCCTCTGCGTAGGTAGTCTTACACACTGTGCGTGGGTCCATGCCTATTCTGAGCAGCACACCTGTGCTGACCCCCTGCCTCCGCTGGGTGTCAGACTACAGCGCGTTGCGTTATCCCTTCCTCCCCCCAGGAAGGGGAGCAGTCAAGACGCTCGATCCTTCCTCACCTCGGCCGACCCCCGAACGACCAGGTCACTGGTGTGGCTTCTAGCGCCTCAACCCTTAGCGCCACCGGGTTGATCTGGCGTATCACCTTTAGAGTAGCTCGTCTAACCTATAAGACCCTACATGGGTTAGGTCCAGGCTATCTAAAGGAGCTCCTGCATCTCTACACCCCATCTCACTCTCTGAGGATGGCTGGAGAGGCCCTCCTGGAGGTCCCTGGGCAAGGTTAAAATCTCCAGGGACCAAGCATTTGAAGTTGTAGCCTCGGTCCTCCGGAAATCTCTGACGGGGTACCTCCATTTGGCATCCTCTATAGAGATCTTCAAAAAGCATTTAAAGACTTTCTTATTTGAGCAGGCGTTTGGGACCTGATGCAATTACGAATACTGTTATTGTGACCATCGAACAGTTCAGACATTAGTTTATTACATTTTTAGTGGGTTTATGGAATTTCATGTATTTTACAGTGTCTGTCCTGTATTGTTTTTGTCTTTTTGTATTTTTGCTGTAAGGGTGCCCTGAGCCTGTGGGAAGGGCGCTCCATATAAATAAACTCTAATACAACTAAACAATGCAAACAGCTAACCACTTACGCAAACACTGTTTGGAAACAAGAGTGCTCTCTCTCAGAGGCGAAAGAAACAAACAACTGATCAATTTCATCAGAATCACTGATCAGAAGTATTAACAACAAAATGCAAGAATTTCAAATATGGATTCAGTGTCTAGAGCCAGATGTGATAGGTATAACAGAATCGTGGTTATCTCAAAATGTACAGGATACTGAAGTATCAATGGATGGTTATAACCTTTTCAGCTTAGACGGGGGTAAGCGGGGAGGTGGGGTTCTTTTATATGTTAAAGATAAAATGGGCCCAGGAGAAGTTGTTTTTCAAGGAATACTGGAAGGGACTGAATGCCTTTGTGTAGTGTTAGAACGATTACAACTCTTAATTGGTATAGATTCTCCCCCCAACATAAATCGAGATAAGTCTGAAGTGTTGGCATCAAAAACAGCATCTTTGTCAGAGGGTAAAGATATAATTTTAATTGGTAATTTCAATGCTGCCTTGGGTAAACCCAGGGGCTTGAAACTGGAAAAATGCTTTGAGATTTTAAATGTAAATAAAATAGTAAATCAGGTTACAAGGAGAAGTGGGGTAAATAGTCAGGGTAATATTTTAGACTTAAATGTTTCTCTCGAAGGGGTTCAATATTGAAAAGTGTCACGTCCTACCCCCCAATTTGGGTGACCAAAACCCTGTATACTGTGTATTAACTGACAAATATAAATGTAGTGAAGAAGGAAAGATTATTATAAAGAGAGATTTTAAAAACTATCATCCAGAACATTTTGTTCAAGACCTGAAATGTGAAAAGTGGTATAGGTTGCAACTAATCCTACATGTAAATTTCGGGGCTGAAGAATTTTCATACTTTTCTGGAGGTTTGTAACAGGCATGCACCCCTTAAAAAATTAAAATAAAGAAAAAACACCTTCCCTGGGTAAGTGAATTTTTAAAGAAAAAAATACATATTAAAGATAGAGCTTGGAAAAAAGTCAATAAAACAAGAAATGAGGTTGATTGGGTCAACTATAAAATAAAACAGAATGAATGTCAAAGATTAATTAGACAAGCTAGGAAAAAATTCTATAATAATTAAATTGAAACAACCCAAGATTCAAAACAGTACTGGAATTTTAATAAAAGACTTGGATAACCCTTTAACAGCCAAGCCAAAAATAAAAATGTCTAATGACAAGGGACAGCTTCTCGATTTGAAAGCTTCAGCCCAGCTGTTAAACCAATATGTTATAACATTACTGGATACTGCTGTTACAACTTTTATACCAATGCAAACAGATTCCCATAAAAAAAACAAGTGATGAAGAAAATTTTCCCCTCTTCTATTTTAGGAAAATAAAAATAAAAAGTTAGGGATGAGATTAAAAAAATTAAATATTAAAAAATCACATGGTATGGACAAAATTGAACCTAAATTCATCAAAGATACAGTTGAATTACTGTCACCAACACTGACAGATTTATCCAATCAGAGTTTGATGGAGAGTTCTTTCCCTTGTAGCTGGAAGGTCGCAGAAATTATCCCTGTATTTAAAGGAGGTGACTCAAACGACCCCTTGAATTACAGGCCGATCGCGGTCCTCTCCATCCCCAAGTTAATGGAGCGGATGGTATACAATCAACTGTACAATTACTTGGAAAAGTACTCTAAATTAACAAAATATCAACATGGTTATTCAACTGGCACAACACTCATGGACTTTGTGGATAAGGTGGCAGCAGCCCTGGATGGGGGGAGTCCACGGGTGCAGTGTTCGCTGACCTGTCCAAAGCGTTCGATTTGGTTGACCACCATTTGCTATACGAGAGGACAGAGAGGACCGCGATTGCCCCTAGGTCCATACAATGGTTTAAATCCTACTTGGGACAAAGGAAACAAGTAGAAATTGATGGTCAGCTTTCTGATGAAGGCAGATTGCTAAGAGGTGTGCCCCAGAATTATTATTGTTCCCCTTAAGTAAATGACTTGCCCACAAAAATAAATAATACACATATAAGGCTTTACGCGGATGACACCGTACTTTCAGCATCAGCAAAAACACATGGCAAAATGATGACAAAGCTACAACTGGACTTTGATATTCTTCAAGACTGGTTTTCCAGTTCAAAACTTTTATTAAGTGATAAGAAAACACAGGTTATGTATTATGACAAGAACCCAAATAAGGTAA
The DNA here is from genome assembly GCA_016271365.2 of Neoceratodus forsteri. Taxonomy (NCBI): domain Eukaryota; kingdom Metazoa; phylum Chordata; order Ceratodontiformes; family Ceratodontidae; genus Neoceratodus; species Neoceratodus forsteri. The sequence goes on from CM057458.1 coordinate 234,044,376, forward strand.
CAAAAAAGTTAGTGAATGACAGGGAAAGTACAGTTACGTAAGAACTTACCGTAACAGTAGATCTTCGAGAGAGGCTCTTGCAGTAGGTAATTACATATAGGACTGACGTCAACAGGCGGCAGGACCCCACAGAAAAATTTTCTAGCTAGCAGTCTCGGGCGGGACCCCATCAGGTGACCGCGCCAGACGGCGTCGGTATAAAGGGCAGTCCAGACGTCCGCCTTCCAGTTCTTTCCGCCACAGGCCGGCGAGAGAGAAGAGCAGATATTTCCCAAATGGAAAAGGAGCTGAAAAAACCTAGGGGGATGGAGGGCGGGAAGGTATTACCTACTGCAAGAGCCTCTCTCGAAGATCTACTGTTACGGTAAGTTCTTACACAACTGTACTATCTTACTTCGAGAGGGCTCTTGCAGTAGGTAATTACATATAGGACAGAATCCCAAGCAGTCTGGAACAAATGAAAGGCACCGGGAGGAGGAACTACTCCAAGAAGTAGGAAACAACCTTGCAAATCTCAAGATAGGAGGCCTTGCAAGACCGCTAACCCGAAGCCTGCTCTACGGAGAGAGGCAATGTCCAAACTGTAATGTTTCGTAAAGGTATGGACGGAAGTCCAGGTGGCTGCAGCACAGATGTCTGCCGCGGACACATTTTTGAAACAAGCCGCAGAGGCTGCTACTCCCCGAGTGGAGTGACCTCTGACTTGACCCGGTAGGGTCTTGTACTTGTCATAACAGAAAGTGATGCAATGAGCCAACCACTTTGATAGGCATTGCTTGGAGACAGCATTGCCTTCCCTTTTGTGAGCAAAAGAGACGAACAACTGATCAGTCTTCCTGAGATCCTTCGTCCCATCGGTGTAGTATCTCAGAATCCTGTGGACATCCATGGTATGGAGCAAGTATTCTCCTTGATTGGAGTACTGCGTGAAAAAGGCAGGTAACTCAGACTGATTTAAGGTAGACTCCGCTACCACTTTAGGAAGAAACTTTGGGTTCGTGCGAAGAGCTACTCGTTCTTTGTGAAAAATCAGATAAGGGATTTTACACATAAGGGCCTGGAGCTCGGAAATCCTGCGAGCCGAAGTAATGGCCACCAAGAAGAGCGTCTTCCACGATAAGAACTTCCAGTCTGCGGAAGCCACAGGCTCAAAAGGAGGAAGGGTAAGTTTCTCGAGAACAAAGTTCAAGTCCCAAGGGGGAGCCGGAGTCCGAACAGGGGGTCCGAGATGAAGGACCCCTCTGAGAAAGGTCTTGGATACCTCCAATTGGGCAAATACTTTATCAGCGAAAGGGACATGGTAGGCTGAAATAGCAGCCATGTGGACTTTCAAAGAGGAGTGACTGAGACCCAGGTCGAAAAGATGACGCAAATAATCAAGCAGAATGGCCCCAGGACAGGAGAAAGGCTCCACGTTCCTGGAGGCAGCCCAAATGGAAAATCTCTTCCATTTCATGGCATAGGTGGACCTAGTGGAGGGTTTTCTAGCCTCCACCACAATCTCGGTCACCTTAGGAGAACCGCCAAAACGAGATTGGGCTAGGTCTGCAGGAGCCATGCATGAAGTTGAAGAGACTTGAGTCCCGGATGGACCAGGGTCCCCTGATCCTGGGTCAGCAATCCTCGAGATAAAGGAGAGGAAGAGGAGGAACCTCTGAGTATTGTTGTAGAAGAGAGAACCAGATTTGCCTGGGCCAGAAAGAAGCGATCAGAATCATTCTTGCTCCTTCCAATGCAAGTTTCTGCAGCACAGAGGACCAGAGGAATTGGGGAAAAGCATAGACGAATCTGTCCTTCCAGCTTAGAGATAGACGTCGCTCCAGAAAGCGCCTCGCTCTGGGACAGTGAACAAAATTGGAAGCTTTGCATTTGGGAGGAGGCGAACAGGTCTATCTGTGGAGTCCCCAAATCTGGAAGATGCTTTTAGAACTTTTGCAATTTCCATGTGGCGAGCGACGACCAGCTTGTCTGCCAGGACATTGTCGACTCCGGAACATGGATCGCCGTGAGGTGAAGGTTGTGAGCGTTGCCCATTCCCAAACCCTCATTGCTTCCCTGCAGCGGGTAGGACCGAGTCCCTCCTGCTTGTTGATGTACCACCACGCACATGTTGTCTGTTTGGACAGCTAGGTGACCGGGAAGGATGTATTGGTGAAGGGCCTGGAGAGCATACAAGCACTGCTCGAGCTCGAGCACATTGATGTGGAGAGCTAACTCCAATCTGGACCCAACCCTGGGTTGGTGAGGACCCAGATGGCTCCCAACCTTCCCCTGATGTGTCCGTGGTCAGAGTCTGGGAGGGAGGATGAAGAAGGGACCCCCGGAACAGGTTCTCTAGACCATCCACCATTGCAAGTCTCTTGTCATCGGCGAGGAGATCAGCATCCAGATGATCAGGTAGTCTACAAGTTGATCCACTGAGCGGAGAGTCCACTGAGAGATCTTCATGTGGGCTGCACCGCGGAACCGTCAGGATGGCACGCCATGACCCCAGAAGACAGAGACCGACCTGCCGGAACCTTCCTGCATTCCGAAAGAAGGAAATCTGGGACTGGAGGGGGCCCCCTGTCCGAAGGCAGGAAGGCCTGCACACTGTCGTATCGAGGATTGCCCCGATGAACTGGAGTCTCTGGGAAGGGTCCAGATGAGACTTGGAATGGTTGATGGTGATACCCAGACCAGTGAAAACCTGCTGGGTGAGGGAGAGAAAATGCAGGAGTTCCTCCCTGGATGAGGCCGCCAGGAGCCAGTCGTCCAGGTAGGGAAAAACCTGAACTCCCAAAGTACGCAGGTGGGCCGCTACCATCACCAGGCATTTGGTAAAAACTCGGGGAGCCGAGGAAAGACCAAAAGGGAGCGGGGAATTGGTAATGGTCCCCTGGGCATAAACAAACTGAGGTACTTTCGGTGCGGCAGGCGAAGATGGGGATGTGCAGGTATGCATCCCATATCAGTGCACAAAGCCATTGGCCGGCGGAGAAGGGGCAAGAGGGTTTGAAGGAGAATCCTGAACTTTTGTATTCTACATAAGTTCAGGAGCTGAACTGAGAATGGGTCTGAGATCTCAGTCTTCTTTGGTACAAGAAAGAAATGAGAATAGTAACCCGTCCGTGAAGGTGAGGGGCCGGGTTCTATGGCCTGCTTCACGAGGAGAGCAGATGTTTCTTCCCTGACCAAAGGAAGATGGTCCCTTGAGTAAGAAGGATTCAGAGGGGGTGGCGTGGGTTTCTGCAGAAACTCTATCGAGTGCCCCTCTGCAATGATCTGAAGCACCCAAGAATCCGATGTTATCCTCTGCCAACCTGGAAGGTGGAGGGAGAATCTCCCTCCTACCAGTTCCTCTGGGAAGTCCGGAGGCGGTGGGAGAGGGAAGGAGTCAGGTGGTGTGAGGCAGTGTCACAGCTGGGGTGCCCGCTGCTTTTCTGGGCGGCGGGGGCCTGGCAGCTGTGGGCGCCTGACGTTTAGTGGCCCGCCTTCCCTGGGGTTTGGCTTGAGGCCGGCTGCGTCTGCGAAAAGGACGCCGCTGCGGGGATGGGGACGGTACATGGAATCGACAGATTTGAGGGCCGTCCCCTTCTCCTGCAAGTCAGTGATGATGTCCTTGACATCACCACCAGAAAAGCACAGAACCCCTGAAAGGTGCTTCTTGATTACTGACTGCACCTCCGGGACCAGACCTGACACTCGGGCCATGCGTGGCGCTGAAGACTACAGTGACAGCGGGCTCCATCCTGCAGAGTCCACTGCATCGTGGGTCGTCCTCAGAATCTGACGACTGGCAGAATGAGGCAGAGCGGATAAGGTCCGGCTAACTCCTACCTTGACTTGGGAGTAGGCAAGGTCAATCTTAATTCCGCCTGGGTAGGACAGCCTTCTGGTAATCCCCCACTGTGCTACATAATTTGGGGCCCTGATCCCCACTGTGGAAGCACAGATCTCCTTCCTTACACCCCAGTCCGAAATGATTCCTTATCCGGGAAACAAGCTCAAATTACGGGTGTGCTGACAGCCGTGGCAAGCGCTAATCACAACAGAGAGTCTGCCGGGGTGAGAGTCTAAAAGTCTACACCTCGAGACCTGGTATAGCCTGTTGGACTTCGAGGAAGTGGGGCTAAGCAAGCGGTTGTTTCCAAATAAGTGGAAACAAAGGTGGGCATTGGCTCGATCAGGGGTGGCACTAGAGTAGGAGCCGTAGGGGCAAGTCGAGATGTTCGACGAGTTTTAACCCACGAGGATCTGCAGCTCTAAGGAAGCACACTGATGCACTTCCTGGATCTTCCTGAGCAACTCCATTGAAGAAGGATCCTCTGGAGGAGACTTCAGAGGAGTCCTCGGCCGGGGCCTTGGGCGGAGGCGGGCTTTATGGTCTTTCTCAGAGCATCCGTGGAGGAATCCGAGGAGGAAGAAGAATAATTTGAAGCAGTAAGACTCCCTAACTCATTGAGGAGAGCGGGTTCCTTAGGGGATCCTGGGACACGTGTCTGCCTCTCTGGATCCAGAGGAAGACTCAGGGAATCGAGCCGGAGAGGAGTGTGCCGTCTAGAGCCGTATAAGGGTGCGAGGTGGCACCGTCGCTGTGAGGCAGCTTTCGACTTCCTTGGTGAGCTGAGCCTTGGCCTCAGCCCACCAGGAGGCAAGTCTCCTGAAGATCCACCGGCGGCCTGGGGCGGTGGGAGGAGGAAGGAGGACCAGTTGTGGGATTATATCCGTGGGTGAGTATCTGTAACCTGGCTGGGAATACCGGAGCTGGGTACTCTGCCGCGTGTCGGTGAGTCGGCGCGGTACTGTGTCAGGGCTTAAACCCGTCCAGATAGACGGCGGATACCAGGTACCGGAGGAGCTGCCGGAGCAGATGGCCCAGTAGGGAACTCCACGGGCGGATCAAGCGTGATAGGCCCGTGGGGTGGAGGCCCGATGGGAGAGGAATATCCTCCGCCCGGCGTCGGAGGGGCGGCGTCAGATCGGTTCTGTGGAGGAGGTCTGGCGAAAAGCATCCGAGCATCGCCTGGGGGCGGAGGAGAGAAGTCCCGGGGTCAGGCAGGGGGACTCGGGCTCCCAGGCGGCAGCGAAGGCTGCGGTGAACCTGGGACGACAGACGATGAAGGGTCTGTCGTGGCTCTGATGCCCGGTGCGCGTCGGAGGAGTAGACATCGACTTAGGGGCGAATCCCAGCGGGCGCCAGAGGAGTCGGCGTCCGGCGTGGGGTCCCTCGTCGGGAGCGGGCGAGGTGGGGAAGCGGCCCGGTCCGAGGGGACACTACCGTGTGCCGCCCGGAGGTCGGGCGTCTTAGCGGCCTTCTCCCGGCGGACGTCGGAGGAGCCGACGTCCGGCTTATGGGAGGCACCTGCACCAGTAGGCCGCAAGCCTGTGGCAGAAGCCTCCTTTTGCCCGGAGGCACCCGAAGGGCTCAAACGTGAACCCGACGGGCGGGCCGACGCCTCCTCCAAAGCCTTGGAGGCTGCCGTCGGGCGATCCCCCTGAGGGGACATTACCTTAGCCGCGTCTCCAGCTGGAGTCGCGGAAGAGGAGGCCTTCTCCCGGTGCCTTTCTTTGTCCCGCTTCTTGTGTCCTTCTGGGGAGGTCGATGCCTGCCTAAGCTTCTTCCAACTCCTTTTCCATTGCAGACATCTTCTTTTTCAGGAGATGGGCTTCCAAAGACTGCTGGCGTCGTCTGCGGGTGGCCGCGTTGAAATGCAGGCAATGCGGGCACTTGTCGACCGCGTGGTCGGGGCCTAAACAAAAAACAGAGGGAGTGACCCGCCTTGTGAGGCAGTTGCACACGCGTCGGATTGGTAATTCTTTTTTGAAGGACGGACATAAACCGACGCCACCTGACAAATAAACTGCAAAACACCGATACTTTCGGTAAAAAACCGACGAAGCAACAGGGCTGAGCACGAACTTCACTGCGAGGCGCTGCACGAGCTGATGGCGGGAAAGAACTGGAAGGCGGGCATCTGGGACTGCCCCTTTATACCGACGTCGTCTGACGCCGGTCACCTGACGTGGGGGCGGTCCCCGCCAGGGACTGCTAGCTAGAAAATGTTTCCGTGGGGTCCTGCTGCCTGCCGACGTCAGTCCTATATGTAATTACCTACTGCAAGAGCCCTCTCGAAGTAAGATCTACTAATGAAAGATGGGAAAAAATTGACAATTACAAAACAATATAAATATTTAGGAGTTGTAATAGACAGTGCCTTAACTTTTTCTGTCCACATTAATAACACAACAAAGAAAGTTAATAATAGAATTGGGGCACTGCGCAGGTCTTCCGGAATACTAAGTCAACAGACTCGGAGGACAATTGCTATGCAGTTAATATTGCCCACATTGGAATATGGTAATTTAGTGTACAACTTTGCGGGACAAAAATATTTGGATAAACTTGTCAAATCATACAACTGATTGGCAAGTTCTGCCCTCAAGTGTAACTTTTTAACCCATCACTGCACCATGTACAACGACCCAGAATGGGATAGTTTATTGGTATGGTCTAAAAAAATAATACTCAATATACGTATATAAGAAATAATGGGATGATAAGAGGTAACATGGAGTTAAACTTTGGTTGTGAGAGTCATCATTATGCCTTATGGGATGTAAAACATAGGGGCCTCATTTTCCCAAAAGTTAATACAAAATACGGGAGCATGACACTGCAGGCTCAGGCGGCTAAAATCTGGAATGAAATTCCCCCTCAACTAAGAAATTTGACAAAATTATCAAAATTTAAAACTGGTTTGAATGAAATATTTTATTCCGAATGTACTTGTATGAAGTGCTGTTTTCATAAGGGGGAGTATGATGTAAATTGTCTGATACCTAAATAGGGAATGAAGTACTTAACTTTGAAACATGACTAACATTAGGTAAATTAGTTTTTATTAACTCTATTGAAGTATGAAAGAGTATTATATGTACTGTATTGTATTCTGAATATTTACCCTGTAACCTGAATGTTTTATGTATGGGACAACTTTGAAAATAGGTCCTCTGACCTAAGGTCTTGTATATCCTTTCTAAAAATAAATATTTTTACTACTACTTACTTACTAATTTTCCTCAAAGACTTGGGGCGGTTCGTGTAGTACTGCAACATTCTGTGAACATCCAGAGTATGGCGCAAGACCTCCCCCTGATTAGAATACTGAGGAAAATAAACTGGAAGGGGGATGGATTGATTTAAAGTAAACTCAGACACCACCTTTGGTAAAAACTTAGGATTAGTATGCTAAGACACCCTGTCTTTCTGAAAAACCAAATAAGGCTCTTTACACATCAGTCTGTAGTTCAGAAATCCTTCAAGCAGAAGCAACAACTAAAAAGAACACTTTCCACGACAGAAAGCGCAGCTCCCAACTCATGGCTGGTTCAAAGGGAAGTAAAGTGAGTTTCTACAGCATAAAGTTGAGGTCCCATGGAGGGACTGGGTCCTGAATGGGAGCTTTCAGATGCAAAATGGCCTACAGAAATGTGAGGGCTACATCAAGCTGAGCAACAGTTTTGCCCTCAATAGGTGCATGGTATGCAGAGATAACAGAAAGGTACTTTAAGGGAGGAGTACCCCAGGCCTGAATCCGAAAGGGAAAGGAGGTACTCCAACACCCGATTCATTGGGCAGGTGAAAGGATCCAAATGGCGAGCTGCGCCCAAACGGAGAAGCACTTCCATTTCATAGCATAAGTGGCCCTGATGGAGGGCTTCCTGGCCGCTACCAGGATGTCAGTGACCCTAGAGGACACCCAAAGACAGCAAATGCTAGGTCCGCAGGAGCCAGCAATGGAGATGCAAGGACCGGAGGTCTGGATGGACCAGGGTGCCATGGTCCTGGGACAGCAAGCCTGTGCACAGAGGCAAGGTGCACTGGAGGTTCCACAGCTAGCTGCTGCAGCATGGGAAACCAAATCTGGAATGGCCAAAATGGAGCTATGAAAATCATCTTTGCTCCTTCCAACTGAAGCTTAAGCAGAACCCTCTGCAGGAGCAGGAAGGAAGGGAATGCATACAGAAACCTCCCATTCCAAGAGAGGTACAATCAGCAAATCACCAGAAAACTCCAAGCCCGGGATCCAGCGAGCAAAAAAGTGGCAGTTTTACACTGAGTGGGGATGCAAAGACATTCAACTCATGGCAACCTCACCTGTCGAAGAGGTTTTCGACCACTGAGTTTAGAAGCTCCGACTAGTGAGCCCGAGACCTGAAGCAGCTGAGACCTTCTGCCAATATGTTTTAGATGCCTGAAACGTGAACGGCCATGAGCTCCAGACTGTGCTTGATGGCTCAGAACCAGACTCTCACTGCCTTCAGACATGGTGCCCCTGCTTGTTGATGTAGTACACCACACACATGTTGTCCATCTACACCAAAAGCAGACCGGGAAGGACAGGAGTTTTAAAAGCTTGCAGGGCATAAAGGACCCCTCACATCTCCAGGATGCTGATGTGGAGATCCTGTTCCACTGGGGGCCAGGTACCCTAAGTCTGGTGTTTGGCAAAATGAGCGCCCCAGCCCAGGCCAGACACATCTGTCGTAAGAACATGCCAGTGGGTCAGAAGCTGAAAGGAGACTCCCCGAAGGAGGCTGGCTGGGTTCAGCCACCAAGACAGAGTCCTCTGGACAGCCAGAGACCATGACCAGCTGGTCTAGGTCATTAGTATGCTGATCCCACTGGACACTAAAGGTCCACTGAGGGACTCTCAGGTGCAACCGGGCTAAGGGGACCATGGTGACTACCGCTGCCATGTGGCCCAGAGGGTGAAGAAAGGCCCTGGCTTGGACCTGCCAACTGGAGGAAACCAGTTGGACCCACACCATCAGTCGCTCTACTCTATCCTTGGGCAGAAAGACCTTGCCCTTAATGGTGCCCAGGACCACCCCAATGTGCTGGAGGCGCTGGCAAGGAGAGAGGCAGGATTTCGGCAGATTTATGGTGATCCCCAAGGCCTGGAAAAGACTGAAGGTTGATTCCAGGGTCTGAACCAAATGTTCCCTGGAAGGGGCTGCAAGCAGCCAGTCATCCAGGTAGGGGAAGACATAGAAGCCCTGCCTACTCAATGCAGCAGCCACCACTGCCGGGCATAAATACCTGGGGGGCTGAGAAAAGGCTAAAAGGGAGGGCTCGAAACTGATAATGGGCTTTCTGAAAGGGAAAGTGGAGGAAGCGATGATTGGCAGGAAAAGACCTGGATATGCAGCTAAGCGCTCTGCACGTCCAGAGAACAGAGTCTGCCCCCCTGGTGCAACAGGGGTAATAGTCCCTGACAGGTGACCATCCTGAAGCGCTTGCACTCAATGTACAGATTCAGATGGCTCAGGTCCAGGATGGGCCGGAGATCTCTGGTCTTTCTGGGGACAAGAAAAAAGTGAGAGTAAAACCCCTTCCCCATTGAGCCTGAGGGACAGGCTCCATGGCTCTTTTTTGAAGAGAAGCCTGGATTTCCTCCCAAAGACAGATGTGTTGGAGAGTAAAAAGAGAGGATGGGAGGATTTTCGGGTGGCCACTCTAGGAATTCCAGCATGTGATTCGAGTAAGGAGTCAGGAGGTAGGGGCAGGCATGGATAGAGGGAGCCCTAGTGGCTCTGGCGGCAGCAGCGGCACGGGCTGCTGAGGCCTTGCGCTTCAGCTGGCCCTTGGTTGGCTGACTCAGAGTTTGCTTGCAGGAGGGCCGACAAAAGGACTGATGTTGACTAGCTCTAAGCTGGGTGTGACAGAGTGAATGGACCGACTTAAGGGCATGCTCAGACTCCTGTAAAGTAGAAATAATGTCCTGGACATCACCCCCAAAAAGGACCGCCCCATGGAAGGGGGCGTCCAAAATACTAGCCTGCACATCCAGGGCAAAACCGAACAACTGGAGCCAGGAATGGAACTGGAGGCAAACTCCAGCAGCCGCCCCACACCTAGAAGCATTAAAAGCGTGATAAGCCACCTGGAGGACATGGCCGCCTACGTCCGAGCCCAACTTCAGAAGCTGAGTGAGCTGCATCTTCAGGCAACGTCTGGACCAAATCCCTAGTTTGGTCCCAGAGGACATTCTTATATTAGACCATATGTACCAAACAGCCAATGGCCCTAATAGCCAACGTAGTGGAGGCAAAAACACGCTTGCAAATGTGATCCAGCTGCTTGGATTCCCGGGCGGGGGGCGGTGCTGAGGTGCTAGGGCTTCTTAGCACGATCATGTGCTGCATTAATCACCACAGAATCCACCTTAGGGTGACTACCCAGGGTTTACCCACTGGGGCACGGTAAAGGCGAGACGCCTTTTTAGGAAGTGGTGTGGTAATAGAGGGGTGGGCCGAGGTTGCCTTGGTGACATCCTCATAGGAGTCCATCAAAGGGGGGCACCACCAAAGGGAGGGCATCCCGTTGCCAGAGGTAGATAGCCAAACGGCATCTCTCTGGGTCCTGCTCTTCGGTCTCCCAGCCCATCATAGACTGGATGTGACGCATAACACCCATGAAGGATGGGTCACTTGGGGGGGGGATGAGAGAGAGACTTCAGCACTTCCTTAGACTTGTCCTCCCCCTCTGAAGACTTGCCCATAGAAGAGGAAGACCCCAAAAATTTAGAGTCATCGGCCAGCGATCGTCCCTTCTAGAACCTGAACCAACGTCAGGTTACGTCCCTAAACACCCAGATGTCTGAGGTTCGCTGGGACAAGCCCGGTCAGAATTCCTTGGATGTGGGTCATGTGGAGTGTGGTGGGGAGATGTTGAAGGCGGGCCCTGTGGAGCGGGGGTCTGCCTCTGCATGAAAGCCCACTTTAAAAAAAAAAAAAAAAAAAGGACGTTATAGTTCACCTGGGGTTCTGGGTTATACACCAGCAGGAATGGAAGAGATGGCGGGTTGGGGTACTTTGACTAAGATGCCGACGAAGAGTACCCCAGCGTTGGGTCCACCTGGCACCGGGTAGTGATCTGGTGATGGATCAATGGGGGTCGGCTGTGGCGTAGGCTGCTGCTGTGGTGACGAGGTGCTGGACCGAAAGGTTGGGGTGGCGGCAGAACTGGCGGTGGTCCAGTGGGTGCTGGGCCTACAGGAGAAGCCGGTGCTTTGGGGGGGGGGGGGAATCCACTAGAAGGAGGCAGAGGTGACGCTGGAGTGGAGGCAACAGCATCGGCCTGCAGCTGGTGTTGTCTGGCCGGACTGGCAGTGGTCCCTAGGACAGGAGCTGCCAAAGGCAACACCAGGGCCAGTGGGGTGACGGTAGAAGAGCCACCGCCCAAAGAAATAAGACTGGCTGAGCCACCTGGGCTGACAGCCTGTGGAGGATAAGGACCTGAAAGTCAGGGGCTAGGGGTGGGAGATGAAGTCCCCGCGCAAGGAGCCCTGCCCGAGATTGAGATGAGGCAAGCAGCTCAGCCACCAAAAGCCCAGAGAAGAGAGAGGGCTGGCGGAGAACCCGCCCCACAGAAGGACCTCTACCGTGGCTCAAGGCTTGTGGAGGTGATCACACTTGTAGAAGCTGACTGGCCTGTTCCCGATGTGTGTATCGGTGTTTAAGCTTCCAAGATTTCTCTTTATGAGAAACCCTGGAGGACTGTGCCGGTGAGGTTGAAGAGCTCCTGACCTACAGCTCCTTTTCCATGGCGACCAGCTTCTGCTTTAAAAGATGTTTCTCCAGGGTCTTCAAATGACACCTCTAAGTGGCCTGGTTGAATTTTTGGCAGTGCTGGCAGGCTTCAGTGTCGTGGCTGGAGCTAGGCAGATCAGACATGTCGAGCGGCCGTCCTTTTCAGGAATCTCTTTGCCGCAGGCACACTTAGTGGAGCGGTTGGAACACACGGCTGGTAGAGAAGACAAACTCGTTGAAAAAAAAAAAAACAGAAGAATTCGATGTTTTACACTCAGAAGAACAAAATTAAAAAAGTGCAGTAAGCACGGGAAATGGTGGTCGACTGTAGCGGCGGTGTCCACTGAGGTCCTACATGTGCGGGTCAACGGCAGGAAAGGAACTGAGGTGGTTTGGGGACCGCCTCCCATACAGGCTGTTGGGGGGGGGGGGGGCATGGTAGACTGCAAGCTGGAAGTTTTTCGCTGTGGTCCTAGCACCTGGTGGCTTAGTCCTACTGGTGTGGCCTGCTGCAAGAGCCTTCCTCAAAGTAAGACTGCAAGATATCAATGGCTTCTGTCATTATAACAAACTGTGCAGTGGAAAAACACAGGTTACTCACCTGTAACAGTAGTTCTAGGAGTGGTATATGATGTTCATCCACACTGTCTGGCTGATGCCTTTCCCTTTAACTCCTGCTGGACAGTCTTCAAGCTGGCCCCTCCCACCCACCGGTGGTAAAAACCTAGCTCAGCCCCTTGGCCGCCAGATCTTAGCCCGCTGGAAGCACGGTTGTGCGCCTGAGCCTGGGAAGGTCGGGTGGATGATCATATGATCAATTCACACGGTCTGGCAGACTTCTAGCAGTTCTCTGGGAGGAGGGAGGTAAGGTACACCCCCCCATTTAGGGAACAAAGACTGGAGAACTGAGGCCCCAAAACCAGCATCCCGGCGTGACTTTAGGTCAATGTGGTAATGGGAAATGAAGGCATTTGCTGACTTCCAGGTAGCAGCCCTGCAGATTTCCTGGATAGGAATGTCCCTAGAAGCAGCCACCGACGCAGCGGTATGGCGGGTAGAATGAGCCCTTAGCCCAATGGGAGGCTCACTACCTACCAAGCTATAGCAGAGATCAATGCAGGAAGCGATCCACCTGCCAATCGTCAGCTTGGCTGCAGGTTTCCCAGGTGCGGCTTCAGTGTAGGTGACAAACAGCTGGCAAACATCTCCCCGAACTTCAGCAGTACGCTCTTTATAGTAGGCGAACGTTCGTCTCAGGTCCAAGGTATGGAGCCTGTATTTGGCCTCAGAGGAGTAACTGGGGTAGTACAATGGCAAGGTCAACACCTGGTTAAGATGAAACTCCGACACCACCTTCGGAAGGAATTTTGGGTGGGGGCGTAGGACAACCTTGTCCCTGTGAAAGACCAGGTAAGGAGACTCCGCCCAAAGTGCCTGCAGTTCCCCAATCCTTCTGGTTGACGTGATAGCTACCAAGAAGACAGTCTTCTATGACAAGTGGGAAATCACACACCTGTGCATCAGTTCAACTGGCTTGCCCATGAGCTTTGCCAAACCAGCAGTAAATCCCACAGAGGTGGTGGTTCATGCACCAGAGGGGATATGTGATCTAGGCCCTTGAAAAAGCGCCAGACCACCTACTCCTGTGCCACAGACTGCTGACCGGCTCGTGCCTGGTAAGCAGAGATGGCTGTCAGATGCACCTTAAGGGTCATTCACCGGAAGTCCCTTTTGGGAGAGGGACCAAAGGTAGTCCAAAATGCTAGCCACTGGAAGGTCGAAGGGTTCAACCCTTTGCCCTGACACCAAATGAAGAATATCTTCCATTTGAAGGCATAGCATTTTCTGGTCAATTCCTTACGAGATGCCTCAACAACCATGAGACCTCGTTGGAGAGACCCAAAGCCTGTAACTCTAGCCGCTCAGGAACCAGGCTATCAGGTGGAGTATCTTCCCCTTATTGATGGAGAGCAGGTCTGGGCATGCTGGAAGACACCTCAGGAGCCTGTTGCTGAGGCTGAGGCGATCGGGGTACCAAAACTGGTAGTGCCAGTCTGAAGCCACCAGGATCACCTGTGCCTTGTCCCTCTTGACCTTGAGAAGCACCTTGTGAATCAAGGGAAGTGGAGGGAAAGCACAGAAGAGGTCTGGGGTCCACGGCCTCAAGAAGGCATCCCCCTGCAGCGAGCCCTGCTGAGGGGGGTGGGCACAGAACAGCCTCAGCTTTGTGTTTTCCCTGGAGGCGAACAGGTCCACCTGAGGGGTGCCCCACTAGGAGAACAGATCGTGCACTACCTCTGGATGGAGAGACCACTTGTGAGATGCCTCGCCCACTCGGCTGAGGGCATCCACCAGCTGATTCAAGGCTCCTGCCACATGGATGGCAAGGAGATCTGCCTCCAGACTGTGCACAAGGGTCCAGATGCAGAGAGTTTCCTTGCATAAAGGCAAGGAGTGCGTTCTGCCCTACTTGTTCAGATAGTACATGGTCGTGGTACTGTCCGTTGGACCTGGACCACTTGACCCCAGATGAACGGAGTAAATGCGGTCAGGGCTAGCTGAACCGCCTGAAGCTCCGGCAGGTTTATGTGGCATTGGTAACTCCTGAGGGGACCACAGCCCGTGGACTCTGTGCTTCCTCAGGTGGGCGCTCCAGCCCGTCAGAGAGGCGATGGTCGTCAAGATGACCGCCTGCTCAGGGCGGACAAATGGGATCACTTCCTATAGATGTGCTGGGACGAGCCACCACTGGAGGGCGTCCCACATCCTCTGGGTCACAGTGACCAGCTGGTCGAAGTGACCATTGCGCTGAGACCACTGGATGGCCAGCTCCCACTGGAGAGAGCGCATATGCCAGTGGGCCCATCGGACCACGCTGGTGCAGACCACCATGTAACCCAGAAGGCGCAGGAAGTCCCGGGCAGGGCATGATTGCCCAACCAGAAATGACTGGGCAAAGGAGGAGAGGACCTCTGCCCTGTCCGCCGGGAGCCGGGCTCTGGCTCAGCAAGAGTCAAGCTCTGCCCCAATTAAATGAATCACCTGCGAGAGCCTGAGTTCTGACTTGGCCTCGTTGATAAGGAGGCCAAGCTGGAAGCAAGTCTGGAGGGCCAGCTCTCTGGACCACTCCACCTCCTGCCTGGAGGGACCTGCTATGAGCCAGTCGTCCAGGTAGGGGTACACCCGGACCCTGCAGCTTCTCAGGTATGCTGCCACCACTGCAACTGCATTTGGTGAAGACCCTGGGGGCCGAGGAGAGGCCGAAGGGCATGGCTTGGAACTCGTATAGGATTCCTTTAGTCCAAAAACAGAGGCACCTTTAATGGGATGGATGGATCGGGACATGAAAGAACACATCCTGAAGATCCAGAGAGCAAAATCACATGCCTTGCTCCAGATATGGCATGATCTGTGCCAGAGTTACCATCCTGAAGGTGCGAGACCAGAGAAACTTGTTAAGGTCGTGCAGGTCTAGAATGGGGTGTCAGCCCCCTGTCCATTTTGGTACCAGGAAATACCTGGAGACAAACCCTGGGTGTTCCAAAAGATCTGCAACTCTGAACATGACCTCCTTGCAGAGGAGATGGGCAATGTCATCTCGAAGAGTTGACTGAGTGACTGCAGAAACCAAGTCCCCCCGTGGGGCGCAGGCTCGGTTTGAAGGGTACTGCTCGAATTCCAGAGGCACACCCTGGCTGACCACTTCCAGAACCCACCTGTCCGTGGCGACAATGGACCAGGTGGGAAGAAAATGGCGTAGCCGGCCCCCCACAGGAGGACCCTGGGGAGGCGCGACAGTTATGAGGGTGGCGACCCCCATCCCATCACTGAGTAGGCTTGGTGGAAGAGCAGGAGCCGGCCGAGGGGTCGCCGGGTCCCTTCTCTCCTGGCTTTCTGACCAATGAGGCCACCGACTTGGCTTGAGGTCGCCAAGACTGAGCCTGCTGGCCCTGCTGTTGCTGGGCTGGTTTGGCTGCAGGAATGGAGGACTGAAAGGGCTAGCACTTCGGGTGCTTAGGGCCCTTGTCCTTCTGGATGGATGTCAGAGAGTCCAGGGTGGCACTGGACTTTTCAATGCGCTGGAGGTGACCCTCCACACCGGGCCCGAACAGGTCGGTACCCAAACAGAGGACATCCACCAGCATGTGTTGGGATCCGCTGTGAAGGTCGAGATCCTCAACCAAACCCTAGGCGCATGGCTACTGCAGCCGTGACTGAGTGGCTACAAGAGTCGCCAATATCCAGAGCCATCTGGAGTTGCTGCTTTGCCACTGTCCTCCCCTGGTCTCTGACCTGCTTGACCGTAGTTTGGAGGTCTGCCAGGAGGTGAGGAATCACCTCATCCAGAGAGCCCAAAAGGGTGTGAGAGAAGTGTGCCATCAGCACAGCTGAGCAAAGAGGCAGCAGAGACTTTTTTTTTAGCCGAATGGTCCAGCTTCTTGGACTCTTTATCTGAAGGTCTAGCGACGTCTCCTGTATTGCTCAAGTACTGGAAAAGGGAGTCAGCCACCAATCCCTTGGCCGAGGGATACTCTGAAAACCCTGAAAGGGAGCTGGTTGGTACCGCATACTGGCGGGCCATCCAGGCCAAGGGTGCAGGTCAAGAGGTGGGACGCTGCCAAAGCTCCAGGACCGGACCAATAATGGCCTCAGCCACCTGGAAGGCCTCCGTGGGAGAATCCCCTTTGTCCTGAATCTTTTAAAGTAAGTTTAGAAAGCAAATCAGAAGATTCGAGCGCCAGGGCCTACAACATGTGGGAGCGGTAAGGAGGGAATCTGAACCTTCCAGGCAGAAAGGAAGATCAGGCATCTAGGGGAGTAGCTGAGGGTTTTACCACCCAGGTGGGTTGGAGGAGCCAGCCTGAAGACGTTCTGGCAGGAATTAAAGGGAAAGGCAACTGCCACACAGTATGGCTAGAACATCATATCCGCATCCCTAGAATAAAATTTACTTACCACTCCAAGAAAATGCCCCCAAAACTGAAGGGTACTTTTTGTGGCCTTATTTCAGCACATTAAGTTACACAGGGGTCCAGATAATTTTTAGGACTGGAAAGTATTTACTGCTAACTTGTTCAACCTGACAGTATTTTGATCTCCAAATCCTCGTTTTCCCCATGGCTTACCCCCTATGGTGCCTGCCCCCCCGGCTGCGGACAGGACCCTCAGATGGGCGGTGCACTGTAGAGCCGGGTGCGCAGCTTGCGAGTGGTTGGTCCTTTCATGCTGGTCAGCCATGATTTTCTACCTTCTCTACATTCCCCTGGAGGACAGATGTGCAATGCTGCCCAGATGTGCAAGTGCATACACCCACACGCAAGACAGAAACTTGATCCTCCTCCCTCCGGCTGACCCCCAGACAACATGAGTTCACTCCCGAACCCGGGTTGTTGCGCTGCAAGCAGTAGCTCTACTGCTGCACTCGCAGGCCGGCTTGTGGAACCCCTACTGTAACCGTTAACAGTTTCTAACTGTAAGTGTAACCCAATGAAAACTGCCACAGAGAATTTCACATTCACCATGGCCTCCGAGTTTGGGGCTGAAAATACCAACTTCAGCCATACAATGACTGAGGCAGCAGCATTACAATGACTAAGCTCTGGACAAAAAACACCAACTGCAGGCTTGCAACAGCTGAGTTCTGGGGTGGAAACACTAACCGCAACCTTGCAACGGCTGAGCTCCGGACCAGAAACGTCAACTGCAGCCTTGCACAGCTCAGTTCAGGGCTAGAAAGAACAGGTTACTCACCTGTGACAGTAGTTCTAGGAGTGGTATATGTTGTTCATCCACACTGTCTGGCATTGTTCCTTTCCCCTTTAAATCTTGCCGGAAGTCTTCAAGCTGGCTCCTCCCACCCACCCGGGTGGTAAATGCCTCGGCTCCGCCCCATGACGCCAGATCTAGCCCGCTGAAGCCAGGTTGTGCGCCAGCCGGGAGGTCGGGTGGGTGCGTATGGATGAACAACATATACCACTCCTAGAACTACTGTTACAGGTGAGTAACCTGCTCTTCTAGGAGCGTGGATATGTTGTTCATCCACACTGTCTGGCAGACTCCAAGCAGTTCTCCGGGAGGAGGGAGGGAGGCAAGGCGCACACCCCCTACTTAGGGAATAGAGATTGGAGGACAGAGGCCCCAAAACCAGCATCCTGGCATGACTCTAGGTCGATCTGGTAATGGGTAATAAAGGTGTTTGCTGACTTCCAGGTAGCGGCCTGACAGATTTCCTGGATAGGGATGTCCCTGGAAGCAGCCACCGAAGCAGCAGTATGACGGGTAGAATGAGCCCTTAGCCCTTTGGGAGGCTCCTTACCCGCCAATTCATAGCACAGACCTATGCATGATGTAATCCATCTCGCAATAGTCTGCTTGGCTGCAGGTCTGCCAGAAGCGGCTTCAGCGTAGGTGACAAACAGCTGGCGAACCTCTCCCCGAATTTCCGCCGTCCTCTCCTTATAGTAGGAGAGAACACGCCTGAGGTCCAGAGTATGGAGCCTGTACTCGGCATCCGAGGTGTAGTTAGGGTAGTATACCGGCAGAGTCAACGCCTGGTTAAAGTGAAACTCTGATACCACCTTCGGAAGGAATTTCGGGTGGAGGCGCAGGACAACTTTGTCCCTGTGAAATACCAGATAGGGGGAGTCCACTGAAAGTGCCTGGAGCGCCCCCGTCCTTCTGGCTGACGTGATAGCCACCAAGAAGGCCATCTTCCATGACAAGTGCAAAAGCACAGACTTGTGCATGGGTTCGAATGGCTTGCCCATGAGCTTTGCCAAAACCAGCAAAAGATCCCACGGAGGTGGAGGTTCACGCCCCGGAGGGGATATGTGATCCAGGCCTTGGAAAAAGCACCCGACCACCTTTTCCTGAGCTTCAACATTGACCGCCCGCGCCCGTAAGACGACATGGCTGCTAGGTGCACCCTAAGGGTCGATGACCAAGACCCCTTTGGAGAGGGACCAAAGGTAGTCTAGAATGTTAGCCACAGAGCAGGATAAGGGGTCCAGGCTTTTACCCTGACACCAAATGGAAAATCTCTTCCATTTGAAGGCATAACATTTCCTGGTCGATTCTTTTCGAGATGCCTCCACCACGGTGTAGACATCCTCCGAAAGACCCAAAGCCTGGAACTCTAGCCTCTCAGGAACCAGGCTGTGAGGTGCAGGGACTGAAGGTCCAGATGAAAGACCTTCCCCGGTTCAGTGATATCAGGTCCGGGTGTGTACCCAGCCGCTCCGGGGTCCTGCCGCTGAGGCTGAGGAGATCTGGATACCAGAACTGGCGTGGCCAATCTGGGGCTACCAGGATCACCTTCGCCTTGTCCCTCCTCACCTTGAGTAACACCTTGTGGATCAAGGGAAATGGAGGAAAGGCGTAAAAGAGGCCTGGGGTCCACGGCCTCGAGAAGGCATCCCCCTGCAGCGAACCCTGCTGAGGGGGGCGGGCATGGTATAGCCTCAGCTTGGTGTTCTCCCTGGAGGCAAACAGGTCCACAAACGGTTTGCCCCAACGGGAGAACAGGTGGTAAGCTACCTCTGGATGGAGAGACCACTCGTGGGATGTCTGGCCTAGGCGGCTGAGAGCATCCGCCAGTTGGTTCGCGACTCCTGCCACATGGATGGCTAGGAGATCCGCCTCCAGCCGGCTGACGAAGGTCCAGATCCGGAGCGCCTCCTTGCATAGCAGACGGGAATGCGTGCCGCCCTGTTTGTTGAGGTAGTACATGGTCGTGGTATTGTCCGTCTGGACTTGAACCACTTTACCCCAGAGCTGAGGAGCGAAAGCTGACAGAGCCAGTCTGACTGCCCTGAGCTCCAACAGGTTGATGTGGCATTGGGACTCCTCTGGGGTCCAGAGCCCGTGAGCTCTGTGGTCCCCCATGTGGGCTCCCCAGCCCATGAGAGAGGCATCGGTCGTAAGGACGACCGTCAGCTCGGGGCGGACAAACGGGATCTCTTCCAGCAGATGACTCGGGACGGTCCACCATTGGAGAGCGTCCCACATCCTCTTTCTATAAAGAAGAAAGGTATAAGATGTAGTGCACTAACAGTTTAGTAACAAACTAGGTTGGTTGTCCAATCCAAAAAGGTTTTGCTGCTAAGTCCAGTGCTTTTCATAGCAATGCTAGTAAACAAACAAATGCAGCATTAAGTTTTTTCTTTAATAATGTAAATTTATATATTGTGACTGAGGCTGAGTGAGGTGAGCCATGTAACAATTGCTGTGTGTGCTACTTGCTAGCCTTGCCCTGCCCTCTTTACTAGTTCAAGTTAGAAATTTGACAATTGTAAACAGAAGTTCAAGCATGTTGAAATGTAAGTCACCTGCCTTAGTAACAAGTGTTTGGTCTCATTTCTAATACATGAAGTAAGCAGTTCTTACCCAAATAATGAGAAATCCAAGCCTGGTAACAGAGGTGGGTCTGTTTGGGACCTGTTCAGATCCCTGCTATGTTCTGCTAGAGCCAGCCATCCCTCTCCCCTCCATTTTATGCTGTGTGTAAGTGGAGGGAGGGGCTAGTCCAGAGATAATGATGTTAAAATTGTTCAGGCTTGCTTCTTTTTGATTCTATGAATATGTTAGATGTATAAATATGCAAGGTAGTGTGTGCACACTTTTGGACCTAACAAAAGAAAGGTATATTTAAAAAATATGTTTAAGGTTTAAAGGGATGGAGTCTGATGTGGTCACCTGATGGGTTCCTAGTATAAAGGGAACTCATCCTGTGGAACATTCAGATTTCGTTGGAGGATCAGTAGGTGCTGGTCCAAAGTGTTAGTCTGCAACTCTTCAGACTAAGATCTTTTTGAATCCAGGACAGCTCATTGCTGGAATAGTCCTTGGAAGACTGGAGTATTGTTTTGTTTTTTGTATCTTTTGTATTTCTTTTGACGTTGCAAGTTCGCAAGTTTTATTTGGTTATTTACTTGTCTCTACTTAATAAAAGATTTGGCTTGGTAACATTAAACCTTGCCACCTTACTGTGGTCTCAGTGTCCATCATTGCACCCACACCCTTTGACAGTGACCGTGACCAGCTGGTTGAAAAGACTCTGACGCTGAGACCACTGGGCGGCCAGCTCCCACTGAAGGGGGTGCATGTGCAGTCTGGCCCAGCGGACCACCGATGTGCACGCCACCATGTAACCCAGGAGGCGCAGAAAGTCCCGGGCAGGGCGCGAGTGCCCAACCAGAAATGAAAACTCCTGGCCCGAAGAGGTCGGTGCCAAGGAAGGGCACATCAGCTAGCTTGTGCTGAGTATCCACGGGAAAGGAGGATAACCTCAGCCAAGCCCTGCGGCGAGTGGATACCGCTGCAGCTAGTGAAAGGGCACAGGAATCACCCATGTCCAGTGCAGTCTGGAGCTGTTTAGCAACAGCCCTGCCCTGGTCCCTGACCTGCTTGACCGTGGTCTGCATGTTAGCTGGGAGGTGAGGAAGAACTTCGTCCAGCGACCCCAAGAGGGCGTGAGAGAAGTGTGCCATAATCACTGCTGAGCTTGCCTGATGAAGGCCCAAAGAAGATGCTGCATAGACCTTCCGGGCCGAGTGGTCCATAAGTTTGGACTCCTTGTCCGGAGGGCGGTTGGTATCCGTCGAGCTGCCCGTCCGCCTGAACACTGAGGCGGACACAAGGCTTTCCACCAAGGGGTGCTCAGTAAACCCCACCAGGACCCTGTGGGCACTGCCAGTGCCATAGCGGAGCGGCAGGAGCTGGGCAGGAGGCCGGACGCTGCCAGAGTTCCAAGGCCGGGCCAATTATGGCTTCGGCGACTGGAAAAGCCTCCGTAGGGGTATCCCCCCCTCTTAAGAATATCCGTAAGGGGATATTCTGCCTTCTTCTGGATAGGCTGCAGGGACATCCCCGTGGACTCAGAAATGAGCCGGAGGATGCCCTGGAAGGATGAAGGCCCTTCTTCCAGGCCTGACACCGAAAGCTCATAGTGAGAATGAAGGCCAGTATTATCAGAATCGGAAAAGTCCCGATATAAAGGGTGACCACCTAAGTCTCCCTCGATACACCTAGGGCGATCAGGGGTGACTGTAACTGACAGTCTGTGAGGGAGACCCGAAGACTGTCGGTCCTCCTTGGAGGGAATCCTCCCAAGGGGCAGCTTAGGTGGAGGTTCCACCAATATTGGTGGGAAGCCTGAAACTGGCTGCGCCGGAAGGCACACCGGAGCCCCCGAAGGGACCAGCACCGGAGAAATCGGTGTCGGAGGAGGCCGAAGAGGCTGAGGCCAAGAGATAGCCGGACCACTGGGAGCCGGCTTTCTGACCTGCTAGCAGGAGTTGCTGCCACATAAGATCCGCAGCGCCGACGGATTTTTCGTCAAAGCCTTCTCTCGCCCAAGGAGGAAGAGGAACGGTGGCGGCGCCTATGGGAGTGTTTGTGTCCTTTCTGGGTCAATCGATCAAGAGGACTTACTTCCTTGATCGGACCGATGGTGTCGGCTTTGCCGATCGGGAGAAATTGGGCTCGGTGAAAACCGAGGATCCGGTTCCTGTCCCTTGATCGGGAGGCCCGCGGGACGGGTCTCCTCGTCAGGGAAGGAGAGAATCGGCATTCTCTCCAAGGAATCATCGACAGGTGTCAGTGATAACGGCTCGATAGGGTCGAGAATAATCTCAGCCGGATCAGCCGACTCCTCGGCTTCTAAGCCTGGTCCAGACGGAAGGTCTGAAAACCCGGCAGCTGAAGAGGCAATCTCGACCGTAGTAGAGACATCGGACCGCTCCCGGTCCCAGGAGCGTCTTCTTCGACCCGAAGAAGAAGTTTTAGGATCCTTTTTCTTAGAACGGGATGAGTGCGAGCCCGAGGGCGCCTCACCCTTGGTAGGGAGAGACGGGCACAAATCCCGAAAGGATCCTGAGAAGGTAGAGCCCAGGTTGAGCGACACGAAGAAACCTCGGCTAGCCGAGGCTTGGGCGGCTTCTTCCTCGTAGGCTGCCATGCGCTCGAGCTGCTCGGCGGATCCCACAGCCGCGGAAACCGCCCACCTGGCCTCCTTGGATTTTACCGGTGGGTTGCAGAGCTCCGTCTACCCAGCTTCAGGCGCACCTGACGGCCTCCAAGAGCGGTCGGATGGAAGGAAGCGCAACAGAGCATTGCGAGGCATCGCGAACAGTACCGAGGCAAACGCACGAGGTGGGATCGCGCGCCACATTTTCTGTCCGCAAGGACACCGCTGAAACCCGGGGACGACTTATCATCCATGTCCGAATCAGAGTCATAAACTCTACGAGTTTTAGAGCAAGAAGATGCGGTGAAAACCGCGTCTAAATGAATCCAGGGCCTCAACACTGCAGAAAGCACGAGGGAACCTGAATCTTCCAGCGGAAAGGAAAATCTAGCGTCATGGGGCGGAGCCGAGGCATTTACCACCCAGGTGGGTGGGAGGAGCCAGCTTGAAGACTTCCGGCAAGATTTAAAGGGGAAAGGAACAATGCCAGACAGTGTGGATGAACAACATATCCACGCTCCTAGAACATCAATTACAGCCTTGCAACGGCTCAGCTCTGGGCTAGAAACATGAACTGCAGCCTTGCAATGCTGAACTTGGGACTGAGCTATGCTATACTCCAATTTTCCACATTACAATTTACACAACTGAAGTCTTAGTAGTTCAAGGGGTTCTTACCCTGAATTTCAGTAACGAGTTTTTTAAGAAGATCTCTCAGCTCATCAGTACTCTTTGGCATCACTAAAATAAAACAGACAAAACAAATTATCCCCTTGGTAACCGAGAACACACTGCCATACACATATCTTTTAGCAGAAAAAGTCATCTTTTTATTTTCAAGTACCATTTCTTCCAAGTGCAGTACAAATTCTTACATATGTTTCATGTATCTGCTTCAGCGGGTACTGTGTTGGGCAACAAGGGGCACACCTCTCCCTGAACAAAAATGCAGGGTGGTATGCTTTAATTATTTTTAATTACTGTATCCTCCATTCACTGGTGTGGCCTTCCTCTGCCTTGCTACCCACCAGCCCCATCCTTCCCTTGCTAGCACTTGAGTTCCAGGTGGTCCATGGTGCACGTCCTGCAGCCATGGGGGTTGGGGGGAGGGGAGGAGCGGTGCCAGCTTCATGCTGTATGCTCTGAGGCTTTTCATCCTTGATTTTCGCCATGCAGAACACTGAGCTGCAAGGCAACACAGAGCGCACATGCGTGCTGAGCACCCTCACATGCTGTTGTCCTCCTGTCGCTCCAACTATACCGCCACCTGTGGTCTCCCAGATGGTGGTACTACAGTAGAACTTGCAACCCTCACTTTCTTGAGGACAGCTTTTTTTTTTTTTTTTATTTAGATTTTTTTTTCCTCCTGAGCCCTGGCAGGCAGCTACAGTCTTCTGACTGGAGGGACTCGAGATCTCCAGTCTCGCGTTCCTGTGCCAGGTGGCCCCAACCGTTACCATGGACACCCCCGCAGCAGGGCCCGAGGAGGTTGCTGGCTTCTCCCCTCCTGGAGACCTAACCCAGAATCCAGGGGTCCGCTCCTGGGATCGGCAGACCATCATCGAGCCTGCCAGGCTCGCATTTCCAGTTTTCACCTGGCCCTCCCCACCGCCGATGCGAGGATGTCAGCTTGGAGCCTCCAGATCCATACTGCTCTCTGGCCACTGCCAGAGGGCAGTCAACAAGCGGGACTAGTCCCCCTCCCCTGTGAGAGGAGAGCAGTCCTCCGAACGCTCAATCCTCTCTCCCCCTGTGGCCCAGGCTCATTCCCGAACCCGGGTCACTGGCGTGGCATGAAGTGAGGCATCCAGCACCTCAACCCTCAGCGCCACCGGGCTGGCCCTCGGGGAGAGCTTTTTGTGGGATGCACGATCCTCCTCCTCCTGGCCATCCGCTGAATCCAGGTCACCAACAGCCAATATTTTACCTGGGACTGCATCGCAAAAGATAAATCAATTCACAGTTTTGTGAGGCATAACCGGGCTTGAATTAACAAGGCAGTAAGTACCACAAGGGCACAGGGGGAGGGACGACGACCAGACCATCACAAGGGTATGGGGGTAGACCAGACTCAGCCAAGACAGGTCAGAGGTATCTGAGGTTGTACCAGTATGTGGCATCGGGGGGGGGGGGATGGTAGACCAGACCAGTCCATCTGCCAGCCAGGAGAGGTCGGAGGTATCTGAAGGCAGACAGCCACAAAGTCAGTCAGTCAGTCAGTCTGATGAAGAGATGATGATTTGTTTGCAGGGCAGTAGAGATGTACTGTAAATGCAGCAGCACCACTCACTTGCAACTCAAGAGGTAAGTAAACACACAGACTACAGGTAAGGATCACATGCAAAATTGCTTCAGTGTTGGTATAAGTGGAGATAAAAGTAAATGACAGGAGCACCCCCTCCCACAGTGTGTCGATACTAGTTTTGTAGCCTGGGCAGTGGAGCTAGCTGTTGCCTTTTAAACAGTGTTGGCTTTATTATACAAAAAAAAAAAAAAAAAAAAAAACTCAAGACAGATACATGATGTCTCATTGATGCAAATATGACTTGCATGATTGACGTACCTGGAAACTGTATATTTATGACTCATCAGCAGGGCAACTCAGCACAGAACATGCAGTCAACAAAGGAACAGAATGTCTTGAAATAGGGCTGTCTAATGGCCCTGTGGGTTGTGCAGTGCATTCCCATGCTGGCAACCAGAGTTTGGAAGTGGACTCAAGAGCTGTTGTCGTGGCTGTGAGGGGGGCAATGGGGAGGTTCTACTGCACAGCAATGCTTCTAGTTGGGGAGGGAAGGTGCAAGGTTCCACTGCACTAGCAACCAATGTGATGGGCCAAGTAACTTGCCTCCTCTGCAGGAGCATGCTACGTACTAGCATGGCCTGACATGGCAATGGCTGGCACTGTGTTGGTGGTGGACGGGGTCAGGGTATCAAACTAGAAAAATCTATGAGCACCGGCTGCCAGGTATGATGTAACCATCATTCCCCGGTTTCACCCCACATGGATCCTCGCTGTCATGACTGCGGGGAGAATGGCAGATGGAAGACCAGAGGAATATCTGATGACAGGTGACGGGACAGAGGGCTACAAAGTTAGATGAAAAAAAAAAAAATCTTAAAATGTTTTATTTAATTTCTTTGGGTATTCTTAGCCTTCCAAGTAAAATGTTGTGTAACACACTGAAAATACTTGTACAGGATTTCAAACAGGGACACCTAGTGCTGTTTAGTGCCTGCCCAATTGGGCACACAAGGTATAGGTGCAGTGCACACAGTGGAAAGATCTGTTTTTACATCCCTGCCCTGCGTTCTGACTGTTTTTTTGTTTTTGTTTTTCGGATACGGGGTGCCTGAGATGGACGATCTATCTGCAGCGCTGACGGTCACAGAAGTGGTGTCAGCTGACAGTCTCCTCCGGGGTAGAGAAGATGAGCAGGCTGAAGTCTCCCTCCTTAGACTGGCAGCAGCCACAGCCAGTCAAAACTGTTGTGGGGACCATCCGTCAGACTAGAGGCGGGCTGCAGCATCCGAAAACAACTGGGGACTGCAGAGTGGTAGTTAGTCCACCCCCTTTAATCCATGTGTCTCTCTACCGCAAAGCACGCCATTCTACTGCTCTACAGTTAGATACGTTATGCTGTGCAGCGCTGAGCCTGTGACAGAGTGCCATTAGACAGAGGATTCATTCGGATCGCTGATCGCGGTAAAACTTTTGTTTCTGTGCACAAAAATAATAAAGAACTAAAAGCTCTTTTAAGAGCTCTTTACTGCTTTGGGGGTGTAACAAGGAGAACGGGGATGACTTGTTAGGCAGGAGAGGAGGTGTGTGAGACTGACGGTCTGCATCGGGAGGGAGGAGATTGGATTTGGCAGCCACAAAGGAAGTAAAATTAAGTGTTTGGTTTCACTCAAGCAGGAGGATCAGGATTAGACCCTGTGAAAAGGGGGGGTGACCAACATCTTTGCCACTTGGTTTTTATCGAGTAAAACACACAAACACACAAAAAAAAAAGTTTGACAGAGAGAAAGGGGGTGGGGTGAGACTTTCAATTTTCAGGTGCTGAAACTTTAAGCTCTCAGCTCTGAGATAACTACTTTGAGCAAAAGTGTTGACCTGCTGCATAAAATTATGAAGTGTACCACATTTCTGGGACCCTAGCAGCAGCTTCAGTCTCAACTTAAGCAGCACTTTACGCAACTAAACTACAGCAGCATAGTGGGACTCAGAGGTGGCCATTCGCAGTCAGACTGCAGTCTGCAGCTGTCTTTTTTTTTCTTTTTCTTTCTAGTCAATCAGTGACTAGTTGCTGAGCTGAACTTGCAGGGACAATCTGTAATCTCTCCGTCATTAAAATCTAGACTGTGTCTACTCTGTTTTGTTACCTTTACCTTACCTGCTAGTAGCTACCTTACCTAATATAAAGAGCACTGTATAACCTCTCTGAGCTGAGGAAGGTAGTAGCTATTTGAAAAAAAGATTGTGAAGGGAGCTACAGCTGCGGAGACATTTAAAATTATGTAAACTAAGGGGCGGCATTTAAATAGCTTATTGGGCATGTACTTTTCCTTATTACATGCTCAAGTGGGCATGTAATTTTTTTCACGAATTTCATACCCGGATTTCAAAATATATCTAGGATATAGCATGGGACTAGTACAAATATGCCATGTATATAGTATGTTATTTTATTTACAAAGGGTCCGTTACCCCATGATATCACAACTGGTGACGCCATGAATGATGTCACAGTGGTCATTAATGGCATATTTGAACAGGTCATTAATGGCATATTTGAACACAGGTCATTGTATGTTCTACGTATACAATGTTGGTGTTCCATTTGTCCATTAAGCAATATACCCCGACAGGGTGTGGGTATACTGGTGGATTTACCACGGCTGGTGTGGTTCGGTCCCGAGGTGCAGCCGAGGGACTTAACCACACCCTGTAGTGGTAAATCCACCGGTATACCCACTCCCTGGAGGGGTATATTGCTATTATACAAAGGTCCTGCTTGTTTTTTTTTTTTTTTACAAAAAAAATATTTAAAATGTCCCTTTGTTTAAAATTGCTGCTCGTTTGTTTTCACTGCTGCTGTACTGTGGGATTTTTTTTACAGTTCTGCGATGTGCAGGAGGATCGCAGATTTCCAACGCCACTTTTCTGCAGGCCCGCATTCTGGAAGTACAGGGATCACCGGAGGCAGATTGCAGAATTTCCCAGGTATGTGCGCAGTTTCTGGGGCGTTATGGTTTGTGTTACTGTTGCCTGTGTAGGATTTGGGGGAAAGAGTACCGACTGTTAGGTGCTTATATTACATTTGCTGTGGGTTTGAGGAGGTGGCTTCTGTGTTGGAGAAGTGATTTTCTGATTAAAATGTTTTGTAACCTCGCTTGGTCAGACAGTGTAAAGCGTCAAGTCATTTGTTTTAATTTACTGTGTAGCGGCTTGTAGCGGTATTCAATATGGCGTGATTTGGGGTGCTGTGGGGGCTCGAAGGGATATTTTTATTGGTGGCATGGGATGAGGTTGGCTGGCACCTTTTCCAGTGGGTACACTAGTGGATTTACAACGGTGGGAAGGTGCCAGCCAACCAATCAGAATGCTGCATTCTGTGATTTCTTTAGTGCCCATTGTATAATTAACAATTTAGCGCACTCACCCCTTCCGAAATGAACACTTGAGCTGCAGGTTTTTGTTTAATTTATAAGCTTTTTATTGCAGCCTCAGCCCAGTGCTGTTAAGAACTGCCAAAGGAATATCTTATGTTTCACACCCTCCAGTGTTTCATCAGAGATACCAATTAGTACAACAGTTACTAATTTATGCACGTCTGTGTTCTGTCTGACAATTGAGGACAGATTCATTGTGGGATTGGCAGAATGGGCTGTCAATCAAGAGGATTGTGCTGTAGGCAAGTGAAAAATAAACATTGCTATTTACCCACTAGGTGAACAACATCGTTCATCTTTTACTTGGGTCACAATTTTGGGAAAATAATGCATTTAAGTCGTGGAATCCCTACATACACTGTATACAGTATTTTATTTACAACGGGTCCGTTACCCCATGACATCACAATTGGTGACGCCATGAGTGATGTCACAGTGGTCATGGATACATGTAAAAATACCAAGCTTATTTATTCATTGGACCCATGCCATATTTGATTTATGCAGGCTTCTATGGTAAAATGGATGGTTATAAAATAGGTTTCAAAAAATTGTGAAACCTGATTGGCTGAGAGCCATCTTTATCCATGCTGTTATCTCAGCACAACAGCACCAGCTAAAGATCTAGCAGCCCCCTCACAATAAAATCAATACTAACCACACATCCCTGACTGCCATCTCAAACATGTCTGCCACCTTCAGTTAGGCCCTAAAAATAAAACTGCCTTAAACCAAAAAAAAAAAAAATAATAAAATAAATAAATTTAATGTTATCTGCCCTCACTATCCTCTTCTCACATACACAGAAACACAAATTAAAAAATGAAGTACTACAGTACTTTAGAGTTCTAATTTCTGGTGTTCTTTTGCTGACCATAGAAAATCCCCTCCTATCCTTATCTATCTGGAAAATCTCTGCTGTTTAACCCGCAGCAGGTAAAACAGAAGCCCTGACTCCATCAGCGGCCTTCTACCGCGTGACAGCAGTGATGAACATTCAGACTGCAGACCTAAGCAGAAATCTGAACTACTGCATTCCATCCACAGTAAACATTCCACCTATGTAATGGAGGAAGGTTAGATAAACAAACAAGGTAGGGAAACAGGAGGCAATACTAGAAAGAAGAATGGGAAAGGAGCGAAAACAGGTAAATGGGGCAGGTTGGGGGGAAAATATTGGGTACTCACCTGTAACTGTAATTCCACTAGTGGTAAACAGTTCACATCCACACTCTAGCAGTTTTCCTGGAGGAAGCTGGCAAAGTCATCAGAAATCTTCAAGCTAAGCTCCTCCGACCACCCGGGTGGTTTACGCTTCACCACGTGACATCAGATCTTTTGCATGCTGGAAGCAGGGACCTGGGTGCCACCTGCCAGGAGAGGTCAGGTGAGCTGCATCAATCAATCAATCAATCAATCAATCAGTATATCTTTATTTATCCAGGCGGGCACCATTGAGCAAGCTCATTTACAAGATGGACCTGCAATGGATGTGAACAGTATACCACTAGTAGAACTATGGTTACAAGCAAGTACCTATATTTCTAATGTGGATGTAGTTAGCCATCCACACTCTGGCAGAACGCTAGCAGTCCTCTGGGAGGAGGGGGCAAGGCACACATTCTTATTTCGCGAGCAGAGACTGGAGAACCGAAGACCCAAAAGCAGCATCCCAACGACTCATATTTGATGCTGTAATGGGAGATATGCACTTTACTCCAGGATGCAGCCTTGCGTATATCCGCCATGGGGATATCCCTGGAAGCAGCCCCTGAGACACCGATATGTCTGGAGGAATGAGCCCTAAGGCCCTTGGGTGACCTTCTACCAGCCAACCTACAGCAGAGGTCAATGCAGGATGTAATCCACCTGGCAATCATCTGCTTTGCTGCCAGTCTGCCAGGTGTGGCTTCAGCACATGTCCGAAACAGCTGGTGAGCTTCACCCCAGATTCCAGCTGTGTGCTTCATATAGTAAGACAGTGCCCTCCACAGCTCTAGGGTATGAAGCCTGCAAACAGCCTCGGCGGTTGGGCTGGTAAAGTATACCAGTAAGTTAATTGCAAGCTTAAGGTGAAACTTTGACACAACCTTTGGGAGGAACTTTGGGTGGGAACGAAGGACGAATGTCTCCTTGTGGGAATTCCAGGTAATGAAAACAAGACAAAACTGGCACCAGACAGAAGGGTTCAGTGCACTTCATTTATTAAGTGCAAATGTACAAAAATTGCTAAAGTTATGTGCAAAACAAAGGTCAGGCAGTACAGTAATTAGTGTTAACTTACTAGACAGACTGTCTAGGCTGGCAATCGACCAGTTTCGCCAATAGCTTTGTCAAGACCAGGTAAGAAGACTCCACCAAGAGAGCCTAGAGCTCACAAATCCTTCTGGCTGACATGATGGCTATAAGAAAGGTGGTCTACCACAACAAATGTGGCATCTCTCATTTGTGAACTTGCTCAAACGGCTTGCCCATAGCCTTTGCCAACACCAGAAGTAGGGCCCATGGAGGCGGACGCTTGCGCAACGGAGGGGGACAAGTGATCCAGGCCTTTGAAAAAGTATCTAGCCACCTTTGCTTGAGCCACTGTCTGCTTACCAGCTTGTGCTCGGTATGTAGATATGGCTGCGAGGTGCTCTCATAGGTCATCACTCACAGTACCGACTGAGACAGGGACCACAGGTAGTAGATGTTGCTCACCATGGGGCAGGTAAGGGGATCAGATTCCTTACTCTGGCACAGATTGAGAACCTCTTCCACTTACATGCATAGCATTTACGAGTCAACTCCTTACAGGATGCCTCCACAATGTAGAGGACATCTTCCGAATGGCCCAGGGTCTGGAACTCTAGCTGCTCAGGAATCAGGCTGAGACATGCAGTGATTGAAGGTCTCTGGGTGCAGGACCCTCCCCTGTTGTATGCAGCAGGTGGAGGTGGACAGGGAACCTCCATGGAGGCCTGTTGCTGAGGTTGAGGAGATGTGGATACCAGAACCGCCATGGTCAGTTTGCAGGTCTCAATATATTCTGCATCTTGTCCTTCCTGGCCTTGATCAAGAAGTTGTGAAGCGACGGGAGGGAAGGCATACAAAAGACCAGGGGTTCAGGGCCTTGCAAAGGCATCCCCTCCTTCAGTGTCCCAGAGTGTGTGTGTGTGTGTGTGTGGTGGGGGGTGGATGGGAGGAACAAAAACAAACACAAAACAAACAAAAAAGCCCAGCCTGCCTTCTGTTCTCTCACGAGGCAAACCAATCCACCAGAGAGGAGCCCCATTAGGAGAACAGGTAATCTACCACTTCCAGATGCAGGGACCTCTTGTGAGATGCCTCCCCGGCCAGCCTCAGAGCATCTGCCAGCTAGTTCATAGGTGCATAGAGGGGATACAAGTCACTTAGCTATTTAGCCATTAATGTGACTTGCCACTTTTCAGTGGAAACTTGTAGTTTTTCCGTGCCCCATATATACATCCAGAGATTTTTCAAAAGATTCCATGCTTGGACTACTAACTAGCCAATCTGGTAAGTTATTCCAAATACCAATAACTCTTTGGTTAAACCAAAGACCTCTTTTTGTTGTTTTATAGAATTACCCTTTTAGTTGGTAATTATTAAATCTCGAGATTTTACCATAATCTTTTCTCACAAGTCCTGATGAAGCCCAGATGATGTCATTATGAAAGGATTTGAAGACGTAGCAAAGGTCGCCGCTAAGTCTCCTGTATGTTAAGGAATCTAAACTAGTTTCTTTTAACCTTTCATTATATGGTAAATCCTTTATTTGGTATACTTTTTTGTGACCCTTCTTCATACCCCTTTCAAAAGTTTACTACTGGATATATCTTGGGGTGAACTACACGGTGCGCCATATTCGAGAACTGGTCTAACAAGAGTAGAATAGAGCAGGGTTTTAAATAGTTGGTATCACACTGCTCTTTGCGATGTAAACTGGTAGTTCATGCTATCCATTTTTACTTTTCCATCGCAAAAAGTGCGATGCATTTCAGAGTGCCGCCCAGTGACCGTGCTATTAAACATGACTAAAGGTAAAACATTACAGGATTTTTCTGTTTGAGTGCGCTCCTGCTGATATGGAATTCAACATGCACTTTTTTTTTTTTTCAAGCATGGCCCTTAAGTGACTGCTCAGTATCGGGAAGGGGGGGGATGAAGCTAAAAAGCAGTGATTGGTGCGCCCAGCAGTATGGGTAGTTTTGGCGCCATTATTAATCTGCTGCTAGCAGCCTAGCTCAGGTCAGAACAGCATCAGGCAGCAATTAATTTTACCTGCCATCAACAGTTACCGGAGGAGGACTCTGGTGGAGTGGAGCAGCAGGAGCAAGAGTTCGATTGGGTCTGACCAGGACTGTCGAGATGTTCAGCAGAGGTCATCCACTTTGTATGGTGAGTGACTATGTTGTGCAGCGGCAATCACACAGCAGCCACCCTGCCCGGTAGCATAGCGGTAGGCCAGCTGCTACAACTCTGCTTAGTCTGAGGGAGAGTCATTTGACTACTTTTTGTCGAACTGTCTCGTGTTGATCTTGGATGCTATTACTAGCGAAGTCCAGAGTGCGGAGACTGCTGATCTCTTGTACAGGTTAGCTGTCAGAAATGTATTTGCAATGTTTAGAGAAATATGGAGGAAAGTACCCACAAAGGGATAAAATAAAGAGAAGAAAGGATAGCCAAGGTTTTAAAGGAACCTAAACGATAGTAGGTGTACTTTTTCTTGGGGTTTACTCCAGTGTGTATTTTATAGGTCATTCTTTAGATTGCCCCCTCCATGATGTAACTCTAGACAAAAACTCAGCCTCCTGTCTTGTAACTTGTTCTCTCTGAAGTCTTATTCATTCATGCTGAGAATGCAGTTAAGAAATAGGTACAGGGGTCAATCTGCAATTCTGGTCTGGCTGGATTGTTTGTTGTGCTGGGGAGGGCTATGTGAGCTACATGTCACATGCAGAGGGAAATTAAATGACATCTTTTTTGTATGTTGAGTGTGTGTGTGCGTAACCAGACTTGACTGTGTGGGGGATATTGTGATGAGTCATTACATAAAGCAGGAAAACTTAAGTCCTGTATTTTAGAGGGCAGGGAACATGAGTGGTGACTATGGTGGTGGTACAGAGATTGGTGGGGGTTGTAATGGGATGGATGGTGTGTCTGTGTGTGTTTAGGATACTGAAACAGATAAAGCAAAGACAGTGCTAATTTTAATAAATGATTTTATTTCAGGTTTTAAAAAGTACATTTTTAGCATTTTAATTTTGCTAATCAAATTGAGGCAAGTGCTATGCATTTTCACATTTGATTAGCAGCTTTGCGCGTTAAAGTGCTAATCAATTTTCGCAGCTTATTTCAAACCCAGTAGAGCAGAATAAGTACTTCTTGACTTCTACTTTTAATATTTCTCAGCATACTACCCACAATTTTGTTAGCCGTTATCACAGTTTCTTTAGCATCTTGGTTAAATTTTAGCAAACTAGTGACTGTGACACCAAGGTCTTTTTCGTTATTAGTTGATGTAATTTTAGTATTGTTAATGGTATATGTAAAATGTAAGTTATGTCCAAGATGCATAATTTACATTTATTCTCACTGATCTGTAATTTATGTTGTTTGGCCCAACTCTCTAATACATTGATTTCAGCTTGAAATGATTTTGCTGCATCTGAATAATTAACAATAGCTCCTATTTTGGTATCGTTTGCATATTTACAGAGCCTTGCATTTTGATTAGTTTGCATGTTTGAGATATATATATATTGAACAAGGTGGGTCCCAGGATAGAACCCTGAGGAAGCCCACTAGCGACCCCTCTCCAATTCGACATGTATCCTCTGATACAGACTCTTGGTTTTCTGTTTTTCAGCCATGATGATACCCAAGAAATAATTTTAATGTCAAATGATAGATTTTCTAATGTGTTGATTAATTCATAGTAGAGAACAGAATCGAAGGCTTTAGAGTAGTCTAGGTAGAAGATATCTACAGGTAATCCCTGATCTAGAGCCTGACTTACAGTTGTTTTCTCCTGCGGCATGGATTGCTGGAACATCTGCTTCTAGGCTGTGCACGTGTGTCCTGGTGTGGAGGGGCCTCCTGACACAACAGAAAGGTGTGTCCCCTGCCCTGCGTATTGTCTGTCTGGACCTGAATGACCAGACCACAAATCAACCTTCTGTCAGAGTTAGATGCACTGCACAGAGCTGCAGCAGGCTGATGTGGTGTCAGGACTCCCGGGGTGACCAGAACTCTTGGACTCAGTGGTCTTTAAGGCATGCTCCCCACCCTGACAGAGATGCATCCATTGTGGGCGTGACAGACAGTTCTAAGTGAAGCTGTTTATCAGCCAGAAGTAGGGGGAGGAGTTCCTCTAATACCCAGAAAAGGGAATGACCAAAATTCACCATTGAGACAAAATAACTAGCCTGACGGAGACCCAACGAAGCCACAGCACACGTCTTTTTAGCCATGTGGTCAAGCTGCTTGGATTCTATGCCTAGAGGTTTGCCTCCTTGGCCTCCCTGATTTACACAAGGCAGAATCTGTAACCAAACTCTCTGAAGAGGAGTGATCAGGAAACCCAGAGAGAGTGCCCGCTGGAAGCACATACTTGCGGACGATATGGGTAGTGAGTGCAGGGCAGAGTGCTGCCAAAGCTCCAGAGCCAGTCTCAGGACAGCTTCAGCCAAGGGAAAGGCAACCCCTGGGAATTCACCCTTATCCAGGACACATTCTGGAGGCCGCGATGTTGCCCTATTTGCAATCAACTCTCTGCTCTGAGGGAAGGAGGCTGCTCATCTCCAGGCCGAATCGGCCAGGAGTAGGGAAAACTCCCCCACCCAGGGAACACCAGGGCCACCACCTCTGTCTCAGAGGCTGCCAAGAAAAAGGAGCAGTTGGACCATGGTGGGCTCAGGGAGGGTGAGGGTGGTAGAACAGAGGTGCATCCCTCCGGCTGCACCTCTTCACAATCATTATGCTGTACTAGTGGAGCACAGTTCCCCTACGGTGGCACCTGCATTGGAAACCAAGGAGGTTGCTGGGACCACCACAAGGAAGGCCCATAGGAGGGTGGCACGGGACACCACAGGTGAAGGAAGCAGCTCCTGTGGGGGACTCAATTATTAGGGGGATAGAACTGGGGGACAAAGTGGAGAGGGAGATAAGATGCCTGCCCGGAGCAATGGCTTGGAGGAACAGGAAGCGAATCCTCAGGATTGCAAGAGCATCTGCACAGGAGAGGGAGCTGGACATCATTGTCCACCTAGGGACAAATGACTTAGCTGGACATGGAATCAGAGCAGTGCAGGAGGAGTTTGTGGAGTGGGGGAGGAGCCTTAGCCAAGTAGCACACACGGTAACCTTCTCGGAGGTGCTGCCTGTCTATGGCATGGGTGAGGCTATGCTACTACACACCATGCAATTCAATGAGTGGTTGAAAAACTGGTGCAGAGCACAGGGTTCTGGCTTCACTGGGGACTAGGACTCCACCTGGAGTGATGCATGCCTATACTGGCAAGATGGTCTCCATCTGTCCAGGATGGGAAGCAGGCTTCTAGGTGACAGGTTTAAATGCTTCATTGGCAAGCTTTTAAACTAGCCAAGGGGGAAGGCACTGGTGAGAAGCAGGGAATTCCCAGACTCCCCCCACAAAACAGGGTTATTAGCGAGGTAAACACAAAGATAAAGAAGTCGACAGGGAGCAAGATGGGGTAAATGGAGAAACAGCCAAAGACAGTAAGGGCAGGGTTGGGGCTAAAAGAGTTAAGACCATAAAAAAAAAATTGAGGGTGATGAGTACCAATGCCCGTAGTTTAGGTACCAAGATTCCTGATTTAGTGGCCTTGATGGAAGAGGGACACCTGGATATTGTGGCAGCCACAGAAACATGGTACACACAGAACCATGACTGGGATGTAAACATACCAGGGTATGCAATCTACAGGAGGGACAGGGAGGGTAAAATGGGAGGAGGAGTAGCTCTCTACATAAGAGAAGGGATCAAAGCAACAGAACTAAAGCGTAAGCGGGGAAGAGAGGAGGCACTGAGGGCCACCCTGGAGACAGGTAATGGCACCACAATCCACATGGGGGTTGTAAACAGACCCCCATCTTGGGGAGGAAATGTTAGAAGGCATCCTTAGAATGGCAGAAAAAGGGGAGATTTTGTCGATGGGGGACCTGAATATACCAGATGTTAACTGGAGCACACGTGCTGCAGCCACATCCAAGAGCAGGGTAATTCTCGATGCCCTGCAGGGGGCATGCCTCAAGACAGCTAGTGTTGGAACCTATTCGGGAGGGAACAATCTTAGACCTGGTACACTCATATGGAGATGGTGAAAGGATAACAGATTTACAAGTGGGTAGCCATCTGGGAACTAGCGATCACCGAACAGTGTGGTTCATGATAAACACAACTGTAGAGTCAAGCCATACGAAGACAAAAGTACTGGACTTTACGAGGGATGATTTTGGCAAAATGGGTGAATGCCTAAGGAATGCACTAGCAAATGGGCAGGAAGGAGGGGTAGTAGAACAATGGGAGAAAAGAAAACATTACTTACCATGGTAATCTTGCTTTTTCTAAGGGAATCTTACTGTATTCTGACAAATGCAATATGGTCTCACTACAGGACTGCCCCGGAGCCGAAATGGTTAATAGAACCTATGCTAATAGTGGAATGTTAGGCTCGAGCTCGGTTTTCAAATCACTGTCCCTGGTTGCACTTCCTGCAACGGTCAGATTCTTACGAAGCATGCAGAAGCTAAATACTAACTATCCAAACTAAGTTTACTACCCCTAAATACCCCTATTAGGGGAACAAAAACTCTTAACAGGAGGCATCTCTAAGACTCAAGTCAACAGATGCCCAAAAAACTAATAGGTACCCACAGGTTTCCAACATCAATGATACAGGTAGTGAGCAGAGCCCTGCAGGTCCTAGCAGGGGAGGAAGGGTGGGAGCTCAGAATACAGTAAGATTCCCTTAGAAGAAACAAGATTACTATGGTAAGTAATATTTTCTTCAAACCCCAGGAAATCTTACTGTATTCTGACGAATGCAGACTACCCAAGCAGTGCCTTTGGAGGCAGGCAGAAGACCTACTTAGGAGACAGGCTCTGCAGAACTGCTGTGTCAAACCTGGCATCACTCCTAGCCTGGGTGTCCAGGTAGTAGTGCTTGGTAAATGTGAGAACTGTTTTCCAGGTAGCTGCTTTACAGATTTCCAGAAGAGGGATGTCTCTGGAAGCTGCTATTGATGCAGCAGTCCCTCTAGTACAATGGTCCCTAAGCCCTTATGGGGACTGCTTACCCACTTTGTCATAACATAATTGGATACATGACACAATCCATCTTGCAATGGATCTTTTTGTGGCAGGTTTACCCTTGCCAACCTCTCCATAGGTCAGAAAAAGCTGGGTTCTATCCCCCCTGTGACCTTCGTGTGCTCTAGGTAGTAGCTAATAGCTTTCTATAAATCCAAGCTATGTAGTCTAAGCTCACCTGAGGAGGAATGATCGGTAACAAAGACTGGAAGGGTGATGGACTGATTAATGTGAAAGTCAGATACCACCTAAGGAAGAAATTTACTATTTGTTACCCGAGGACCACCTTGTCCCTATGGAAAGCCTCATAATTGGGTTCCAGGACCGCAGACAATGCCTGAATCTCACTAATCCTTCTGGCAGAAGTAATGGCCACTACAAACACAGCCTTCCAAGTCACATACTTAAGGTCAGCTGATGACATGGGCTCGAAAGGGAGCTGCATAAGCTGTGCTATGCAAATGTTTAAGTCCCACATGGGGACAGAAACTCTATGGGAAGGATACAAATGCAGTAGCTCCTTAAAAAACTTTCAGAACACTGCATTAGAGGACAAAGAGAATGGCTTACCTGCTGACAGGTAAGCAGATACCGCAGCCAGATACACCTTCAGAGTAGAGGTCCTGAGGCCTAGGGAGTGAAGATGGGTGAGACAATCAAGGACTACCGATAACCCAGCCTGGGTATGATCTAGGTTTCTGTTCCTGCACCAGAAAGAAAATCTTATCAACTTGGAAGTATAGATCTTTCTAGTAGAAGGTTTTCTGTATACCCTAAGGACCTCCATTACCCCTTCTGAAAGATTCAGATTTGCATACTCCAAGTCCTCAAGAACCAGGCTTTGAGTCTGAGGGATCGAAGGTTGAGATAGAGGATGCTGCCCTGGGTGGAGGTCAGCAAATTGTGCCTCCTGGGTAGGCTGACTGGCTTGGCTACCGATAGGGACAGAACCAGGGAGTACCATGGTTGCCTGGCCCACTCTGGGGCAATAGGGATCATTGTGGCTGGCTGGGATCTGAACTTGTTCAGGGTTCTTAGCAACAATGGGAAGGGAGGAAAGGCATACAGGAATGTCCCATGTCCAATTCAGGGCCAATGCATCCAGTGGTACTGTGCTCTTCAGTGGGGGTCTGCAACAGTACTGAGGGAGCTGGTAGTTGTCTGTTGAAGCAAAGCGGTCTACTTCTGGAGTGCCCACCTTTTGAACACCAACTGCAACACTTACTTGTTTAAGGACCATTCGTGATCGTTCTGATTTATCCTGCTCAGTGCATCTGCCTGCACATTGTACTTCCCTGGTAGGTGGACTGCTGACAACAAAATGTTTAGGGAATAGGCCAGGGTCCATATTCTCATAGCTTCTGTGCACGGGGGTGTGGACCTTGTGCTTCCCTGTTTGTTGATATAGTACATAGTAGTCATGCTGTCTGTCCTGACCTGAACCACCTTTCCCTGCAGCAGCATGCTGGCGAATGCTTGAAGTGCTAGGAGCACTGCCCTGAGCTCTAACAGGTTGATGTGAAGCAATGATTCCTGTTTGAGCCAAGTACCGTGGACGGTATGCTCCTCACCCTAGTAGGGATGCATCTGTGGTGAGCACCAGAGATGGTTGCTCTTAGAGGAATGGAACTCCCTGTCTGAGATTTTCCAGATCCTGCCACCACTGAAGTGCCTGCATGAATGTTTGAGTGACTGGGACCAGCTTTGATAACCTGTCTCTTTTCTGGTGCCAGTAATGCTTGAGGTGATATTGAATCTTTCTCATCTGAAATCTTGCTCCCGACACTGTGGCGGTTGAGGCTGCCATGTGGCCTAACAACTGGAGAAAATGTCTGGCCGGTCTGAGGCTGTGAGGTTTGAAGGAGTCTACTAGCTGTATAAGAGTGTCTGTCCTCAGCTGAGGAAGAAAGGCCCTTCCTCCGACTGAATCCAGTTCTGCTCCTATAAACTCCAGGAGCTGTACTGGCTGTAGCACTGACTTCTTCTGGTTTATTAAGAACCCTAGGGACTGTAACAGTTCCTGTGTCAACCCCAGAGACTGCTTGACCTGCTGGGAAGGCTGCCCCACTTAGAGCCAGTCATCCAAGTATGGAAAAACTGCCACTCCCTGCCTTCGCAGGCATGCCACAACGACAGCCAAGCATTTTGTGAACACCCTTGGAGCAGAAGTAAGGCCGAGAGGCATTGCCCTGAACTGACAGTGGCCTGATGGCAGTCTGAATCTGAGGAATTTTCTGTAGGACTGTCTTATTAGGATATGGAAGTAGGCATCTTTTAAGTCCAGAGATGCCAGCCAGTCTCCTTGCCTTAGGGTTGACAGAATCGTGTTTAAAGTGACCATTTTGAATTTTGGTTTCAGTAAATGCCTGTTTAGGTGTCTGAGATCCAGCATGGGTCGCCTCTCTCCCATTTTCTTGGTTGTAAGGAATTATCTTAAGTAGAGGCCCTTTCCTTTCTGTGAGAGAGGAACTGGCTCCACTTCTCCCCATGAGAGCAGATTTAGCACCTCCCTTTCCAGTAAGAGTGTCTTTGATGGGGAGGAAGGTTGAAAAACTCTTGCCCTCAGTCTTGGTCTGAGTTTGAAACTGAGTGCAAGGCCCTGACCCACTGGTCTGTGGTGATGGATTGCCATTCCTGGAGACAGCAAGTCAGCCTGCCCCCCTACTTGAACTGCGGAGGCAACCCAAGCAGATGCTTCATGGTGTCTGCTTATTTTGAGGTGCTGACTTAGTGCTGGGTCTGGTTTAGTTGGTGCCTCTTCTGCCCCTGCCTCTGAAGTAGCCTCTCTGCTGATGATATTGTGGATAAGCTTGAGGCTGGAAAAATGGCCTGTAAGGTCTGCCCCATGACCCCTGGCATGTTGCTTTGGGTGGATAGCAGCCTTATCCTTAGCAGCAGCACTTTAGTATGCTGCTTTGTATTCATCCAGCTTCCTCATGTAAGCCTCTGTCTGTTGTCCAAACAGGGACAAAGACTCACATGGGAAGTCCGTGGCTTTGGACTGGGTATCTTTGGTAAGATTAGTAGTCCTCAGCCAGGCAAATCTCCTAAGAGACACTGAGGAAGCCATCTGCCTGGCTGCAGTGTCATTGCTATCCACTGCCATCCTGAATTGAACATTGGAGGTCTATGCCTCTCTCTCAGCAGCTTTCTCAAGGTCTGCTGCCATTGGTGTTGGCACAGATTTTGTAATCTCCAGCACAGTGTCCCAGAGTGTCCTTTGATACCTGGCAACATAGGCCATGTATGAAGCCTGCCTAATTGCCAGGGAAGAACCCAGATATTGCTTCTTTGCAACAGAATCCAGCTTTCTGGAATCTTTATCAGGAGGATGTGATGCCAGGGGTATACCTGCTTTATCACAGGCTGCTGCCTGTACCACACCCTCATGACTAGGGTGACCGAAGAGGAACTCTGCCCCACCCTTAGCCACCCAATACTTTTTATCCACCTATCAACTGGTGGTATGGAAGTTGGGGAATGCAGGATTTTCATGACCCACTTCTTCAGGGACTTATGGATGGGCAGTAAAACTCTTTTAGGAGCCTGAAAGTACAGTTACATAAGCACTTACCGCAAAAGTAGATCTTCGAGAACAGCTCTTGTAGCAGGTTACACCATTAGGACTGAAACCAGCAGGTGCCAGGACCCCACGGAAAAATTCTAGCTAGCAGTACCCAGCGGGGGACCGCCCCCGACGTCAGCCCCTCCCCGACGTCAGGCATCACATAAAAGGGGGCGGTCCCCCAGCATTCCCAGTTCTCCCGCCGGAGACCCCTGGCTCAAATGTGACATCTGAAGGGGAGACCGAGGATCAGCTTCCAAAGGAAGGTATGTTGAAGGCGTCAAAGGAAGCTGTGGCTGAAGAATTAGGTCAGAAGACTCAACCTCCAGAGGCGAAGGTGGGAGGGAAACTACCTGCTGCAAGAGCTGTTCTCAAAAATCTACTGTTACGGTAAGTTCTTACGTAACTGTACTTACTATCTTACTTCGAGAAACAGCTCTTGCAGCAGGTTACGCCATTAGGACTGATTCCCAAGCAGTAAGGGAACAATTTGCTACCACGGGGAGGGTAGGAGTGATGACTCAGACTTCAGGAGAAGAGTTCTTGAAGGACCTCCCAGCCAAATCCAGCTCTACGCCTAGAGGCAATGTCCAAACTGTAGTGTCTGATGAAAGTGTGCACAGTGCTCCAAGTCGCTGCCGCACAGATGGCTGAAGTGGAGACATTTTAGAGTGCAGCGAAAGAGGTAGCCACCCCCTCACAGAATGACCCTTCACCTGTCCCGGTAAGGGTTTATTGCGCTTCTGATAACAGAACATAATGCACTTGACCAACCATCTGGAAAGCGACTGTTTTGAAACGGGAGCACCGAGCATCCGCTGTGCCTAGGAAACAAAGAGCTGGTCCGACTTACGATGGGCTTTGGTTTTGGTCAGATAATATCGGAGACATCTATGTACATCTAGAGTGTGCAACAGGGCCACCCCGTAATTTGGGTAATACACCAGCAGGTCTATATCCTGGTTGAGTGTGAGCACCGAGACCACTCTGGGAAGGAGCTTAGGATTTGTTCTTAAGGACACTCTGTCCTTGTGAAAAACTAAATAAGGATCCTTGCACAGCTCAGAAACTCTTCTGGCAGAAGTAACAGCAACTAAAAGGAGCATCTTCCAAGCGAGGAGACGCAGCTTGCAATCCACGGCTGGTTCAAAAGGAGGTAGAGTAAGCTGCTCTAAAACAAAGGGGATATCACAAGATCTCAATATGTATAATTCTTTCTGTGCTGTGCTATGTCATGTTTAAGCAGTTCCAATAAAAAGATTAACTGAAAAAAAAATAAAACAAAGGGGAGATCCCAAGGTGGAACCAGGTCTCCGATAGGAGGTCTCAGGTGCAGGATGCCACGCAAAAAAAAAGCATGAAGCCTCTAGTTGAGCTGGAGAGCTATGACCTTTCGGTGAATGATACGCCGAAATGGTGCACAGGTGAACCTTAATGGAAGAGTAGGCAAGGCCTGCCTCGTACAGGGTTAGACTACCTTCTAACACTGACCTCTCTGAACAATCCAATGGGGTCAGTCTGCGAGCTTGAGCCCAGATGCAAAATCTGCGTCACTTCATGGCATAAGTGGCATGAGTGGAGGGTTTTCTGGCTGCCGCCAGAACGTCTGCAACTTCCCGAGAGACCCCGTGTCTCAGAATTGCTATGTCTTTAGCAGCCAGGCATGCAGGTTCAGCAACCGAAGATCTGGATGGACTAAGGAGCCTGCCTCCGGGGACAGAAGTTGAGAGCTAAATGGCAGAGGCACCTCGAGGTTCCTGGGTCAGCTGATGTAATAGAGGGAACCAAATTTGCCTGGGCCAAAAGGGCGCTACCAGAATCAGTGACATCCACTCTTGTTGGAGCTTCAGTAAAACCCTCTGGATCAAAGGGAAGGCCGGGAAAGCGTAGAGGAATCTGCCTGTCCAAGAGAGGGACAACATGTCTCGCCAGAAAACACCATGCCCTGGATCTAGCGAGCAAAAATTGGGCAGTTTTGCATTGGATGGGGATGCAAAAAGGTCTAATTCTAGTGTCCCCCATCTGTGAAACAGATACTCTGTGACTTCCTCAAGCAGTTCCCATTCGTGGACTCTGGCCTGTGATCGGCTGAGACTGTCCGCAATTGTGCTGTCCACTCCGGGAACGTGCACTACAATAACATCTGCGCCATGTTACAGTACCCAATTCCAAACCCTTTGAGCCTCCCTGCAAAGGGGGTAGGAATGAGTGCCTCCTTGTTTGTTGAGATATTACATCACCGCAGTATTGTCTGTTTGAATCAGAAGAGTAGCCGGTGGAATGTCCGTCTGGAATGCTTGTAGGGCATAGAGGACGGCTCTCATCTCCAGAATATTTATGTGCAGATGGGACTCTAGAGACGACCATGAGCCTCGAGTCCTGACCCCGTTGAGGTGTGCTCCCCATCCAGATGCCGAGGCGTCCGTGAAGAGTGTCACTAAAGGAGGTGGTGCCATGAAGTGTACTCCTTTCAAGAGATGGTCTTATGGGAAGAATCCCCTTTGGAGG
This sequence comes from Neoceratodus forsteri, assembly GCA_016271365.2. Classification (NCBI taxonomy): domain Eukaryota; kingdom Metazoa; phylum Chordata; order Ceratodontiformes; family Ceratodontidae; genus Neoceratodus; species Neoceratodus forsteri. The sequence goes on from CM057458.1 coordinate 234,088,005, forward strand.
AAGGTCTTTTTTCCATTTTGTGAAGTTTCTCTTCAAGAAGGAACCCCTGAAGGGCCTTTTGGCGGCGGATCCTGGTCCTGCTATTAAATTGTTGGCAGATGGAGCAAGACTGGGTGTCGTGCTCCGGGCCCAGACTCCTCAGACAAGCCGAATAATGGTTGGCGAAGGGATCTGCTTGTTGCAGGTGTACTTTGAGGGGTATCCTTTGAGAGAAGGAGTTGGAGAAATAGACATGGATTTATGTGTAAAGATTTTACGCATCGTATTGTTGATGCAGGTGTCTGTGAGGTCGATGCCGGCGAGTCGACGGCAGGAAAAGAACTAGGGATGCTGGGGGACGGCCCCCTTTTATGTGATGCCGGACGTCGGGAAGGGGCCGACGTCAGGGGCGGTCCCCCACTGGATACTGCTAGCTAGAATATTCCGTGGGGTCCTGGCGCCTGCCGGCTTCAGTCTTAATGGCGTAACCTGCTGCAAGAGCTGTTTCTTGAAGTAAGATCATCCATCTTTTTTTTCTATAGTCCTGTTCCTCCCCTCATCAGTTGATTCCTGTGTGAGGAAGTCCAGGGACTGAGCCACTTGTTTCACAAATTTAAAATGAGAGGTACAGTCCTTGGTTCCCTTCTCATGGGAGTCAGGACAATGAGGATCAGGTGAAATATCCAGATCAATGGGTTCACTGTAACCCTCTTCCTTATCAGCATAGTCATCATATTCCTCCACAAAGGTGTCCAACTCAGGTTCCAAGGAACCGGGAACCGGAGTAGAACTTGAAGGATCCAGGCGCGGCCACTTCGGAACCTGAACCGGGGTTACCGGTTGAAGCGACTATTATTTTAATAGCGTTTGCTATTTCCTCAGCGGTTGGAACCAGGGTACTTGGTTGTAGTTTAACCGCTGAGTGTTTTTTTCTTTTTCACTTTCCTGCAGATGCTGGGTTAGCAGCACAGTCAGCAGGTCTCTTTACCGATGAACCGTCACCCATGTCAGAGGGCTGATCCTCCGGTTCTTTCTGGCTCAAAATTGGTTTGCCTGCAGCCGGTTCAGCAGCCTTCTCAGACAACTTCTCCTGCAGTTATTTTAAGCGCCTCTCAAGCGTCGACTGAGGGAAGTTTTTAACAGATCTCGCAAATCCTCTTTGAGGTGGTCAAACCCCAAGCAAAACGCACATAAAAGATGAGGATCTGCCTTTTCGAACGGTTCCCCACGCTCTGTACAATGTTGTAAACCTGTGGTGCCCATTCGCTTTTTGGTCTGTGACATTTATTGGTTGTTAAAAAACGAAATAAACCGAGACTTACCCAGTGAATTTAAACTATCAAAAACCGCCTTACCGGATGGTATACAATAAAATTAACTTAAGAAATTAAACAAAATAATATTGGTTCCTTCCTGGTTGGAAAAACTGAGGTGGAACTGAAAAGACTTACCAAAACTACACTAATCTAACTAATTCTACTTGTGAACCAAGGACAGTGCTTCAAAAATCAAAATAAACAGACTTAAAAATAAACTGAGAAAATAATCTCTTCAGTTAGAGGGAAGGAAAGCCCTCTGAAGATGTCTTACTGAGGCAAGTGGAATAAAGAATCTGATGGTTGCAGGAAGTGCAACCAGGGACAGTGATTTGAAAACTGAGCTCAAGCCTAACATTCCACCATTAGCATAGATTCTATTAACCATTTCAGCTCCGGGGCAGTCCTATGGTGAGACCATACTGCATTTGTCAGAATACAGTAAGATTTCCTGGGGTTTGAATCAAAACTGCCATCACAGAGTCTTTGTGTGAAGCAAATAAAACAAAACAAAGTGAAAAAACACTATGGTTCTCAAAAGAGGTGGTGGGAAAAGTTAGGGAGAAAAAGATAGCATTCAGGAAGTATAAGGAATCACAGCATGAGCAGGACAGATAACTGTATCAGTTAAAGCAGAAGAAAGCAGGGAAGGCAGTCAGAATAGTGCAGGCCCAAACCGAAGAAAAGATAGCCAACTCTGTTAAGAAGAGGGATAAAAACATTTATAGGTACATCAGGAAGCAAAGGAAGACTAAAGAAGGGATAGTGAGACTTAATAAAGGGGAGGGGAGGTGGGCAGAGGAGGACAGTGGAAAAGCAGAAATACCGAACAAGTACTTTTGCTCAGTATTCACAAAAGAAAAAGAGGGGGAGGTACCTAAACCAAGCAATAGAAGCACTCTGGATGGGGGTCGATAATAGTCCATTCATAGAAGAAAGGGTCCTGACAGAACTCCTAAAACTCAGGGTGGACAAAGCAATAGGGCCTGACGGGATGCATCCCAGAATTCTAAAAGAACTAAAGGGAGACCTAGTGATGTCACTGACTACCCTTTTTAACAAATCATGGGAGGACGGTGTAGTATCTGAGGATTGGAGGGGGGCAGATGTGATCCCTCTTCACAAAAGTGGGAGCAAGGCAGAGGCAGGGAACTACAGACCTGTTAGTTTAACCTCAGTGGTAGAGAAAATGATGGAATCACTTCTGAAAGACAGAACTGTTGAGTACCTAGAGGTCAGTGGGACACAGGACCTGAGGCAGCATGGAGTCACAGCGGGAAGATCATGTCAGATGAATCTAATAGATTTCTTTGACTGGGTGACCAAAGTAGTAGACCAGGAGGGGTTGTAGATATGGCCTACCTAGATTTTAGCAATGCATTTGACACAGTCCCACATAAAAGATTAATAAACAAGTTAGCTACCCTGGGAGTGGGTCTCAGGGTGATAGCCTGGGTAACAAACTGGCTGACCAACAGGACACAGAGGGTAATAGTAAATGGAGCACACACTGAAGAAAGGGTGGTTACTAGTGGAGTACCACAGGGTTCAGTACTGGGGCCGGCCCTCTTTAATGTCTTTATAGGAGACATTGCAGAGGGTTTGCAAGGAAAAGTATGCCTCTTTGCAGACGGTGCAAAAATCTGCAACATGGTATTGCCCATAGGAGTGGGGGAGGGGCGGGGTGGGGGGTGAACAGTGGAGGCTGGAGGAGCAGGGTGCTCCCATTGGGGGTGCTAAGTTCAGAAGATGCCCTGGGGCGAAATGGAGTCTAGAGCATGGGCCTCCATGTCTAGTCCCCATACCCAAGGGCACCATTGTTGCCGGTGGTCGGGGCATCCTAGGAGTTCAGTCCGACTCGGGCGGTGTTGTGCAATGCCAGATCTGTCAGGAACAAGACTGCTGTGATTGCGGATCTTGTCGGTTCGGCAGATCTGGCTTGCATCACCGAGACCTGGCTGGACGATAATGCAGGCCTCATATTGGAGGCCGCTGTTCCAGCCGGGTATGCGGTGATACACCGCCTGAGATTGGACCGCAGGGAAGGGGGAGTTGTGGTCTGTTTTAAGACCGAACTGGAGCTCACCAGTGTTCCAGTTGAGGTGACCGGCTCATTTGAATGTGTTGTAGTAGAAGGTGCAAGCTATAAAATAGTTCTCATCTATCGTCAACCCGGTGATCGGAAGCTATTCCTTAAGGAAGTGGCGGCCTTCGTCATCGATGCGGCATTTGAGTCACCCAGTCTGATGGTCCTGGGTGACTAATGCCTGGATCGACGATGAACTCTCTCAATTTGGACAACACTTCCTCCAGTTGATGAATTCACTGGGCCTGTCACAGGTGGTTACCACTGCTACGCATAAAGGTGGCCATTCTCTTGACCTGGTTTTCCTCCTGGGGATTGAGGCCTCAGCAGATGTGGGGGTGGAACCAGTCGGTTGGTCTGATCACTTCACAGTGAGGTTCAATTCTGGCATCCCCCCTTGTAGGCCGTCCCCTGTGGAGATGGTCAAGTTGCAACCTTTGCGGAATATTACTCCCAATGGCCTAGCTGTGGTCCTTGACCTATCTGAACCTCCTGTGGATTGCAATGATCCTGAAGCCTTGGTTTTGACTTATAATACTGCTATCACCTCAGCTTTGGATACTATTGCACCAGTCCGTGTGTGACCTCTTTCGCTTCGCCCCTGGGCTCCATGGTTTGATGGAGCCTTGAGGGAGTTGCGACGTTTAGGTCGCAGGTTAGAATGTTGTTGGCAGAAATCTGGCCTGCATGCCGACCACCTTAGACTTTTAGAACATTATCAGTTCTCAGTCAGAAATTTCCAGTAAGAAGGCAGAGTTCCTGTCCAGGGAAATTTCTGCAGCTCAGAACCGACCAGCTCAGCTCTTCAGAACTGTGGACAGGCTGTGCAACCCAGCCTGTATTCAGCTCCGGAGAGCCTTTTCACAATCACAATGTGATGAGACTGCGTAGTTCTTTGCTGATAAGTTGGCTGACATTAGGTCGGAGATCCTTTCGACACATTCTATGCGAGTTGTGGAGGATCAGGGCTTGGTCACTGTCCCTCCATTCTCCTGGAGTACCTTCGACCGTCTGGAAGTCGTGGATGTTATGCGGATTGTCCAGGGGATGCGCCCTACATGCTGCAGTTTAGACCCAGGTCCAACCTCCCTAATTATGGGTTGTGGTGATCTTATCGGCCTGGTTCTGGCACAGATAGTCTGGTGCTCCCTTGACTCCGGTGTCTATACCTGTTCCTTGAAAGAGGCAGTAGTGACACCGTTGTTGAAAAAAGCTTCTTTGGACCCAGACTCTTGCAAACTACAGGCTGATCTCGAACCTCCCCTTTTTGGGGAAAGTGACTGAGAAAGTAGTGGCTGCACAAATGGAGAACCATTTGACCATCCATAACATCTACGAACCTCTCCAATCTGGTTTCCGGAAGAGGCATAGTACCAAGACTGCACTGGTTCGGGTGCTCAGTGATCTCCTGATGGCGAGAGACCAGAGAAAACGGTCCTATTTGGTACTTTTAGATCGGTCATCAGCGTTTGACACCGTTGACCATGGGGTTCTGCTTGAGCACCTGAGATTCATCTGTAAATTCTCGAGATTGGTCTACAGATAGTTTACATCGTACCTCACTGAAAGATCTCAGAGGGTAGTGTCAGGGTTTTTTCCTCTGATTCGATCCCTCTGTCATGTGGGGTCCCTCAGGGCTCAGTGCTGTCCCCCATGTTGTTTGAGGTGTATATACTTCCCCTCGGAGACATTGTAAGACTGTATGGGCTGAGGTTTCATTGTTATGCCGATGATACCCAACTATATCTGTCTTTTGCTCCCGACCAGGAAGGAGGAGTCTTGGTATTTAACAACTGTCTCAAAAGAAATCCAAGTGTGGATGAGGTCCATTTGTTTGAGGTTGAACCCACAAAAACAGAGGTGATGGTTTTGGATCCAGGTCGTCGGATGGGGGGCTGGGGGCAGGCTGTCCCCTGGGATTATTCCTAGTGGATGCTGAGCTCCAGGCCTCTGAACAGGTGTGAGACCTGGGGGGGTGGTGTTAGACTAGGGGCTGACACTTCATGCTCAGGTGTCAGCCGTCATAAAGTCTTCTTTTTATCATCTTAGAAACATCGCCAGGATTAAGCACCGTGTTCCGTCCATAGACCTGCCTACATTGATCCATGCCTTTGTGACCTCGCGCCTAGATTACTGCAACATGCTTTACTTTGGGCTACCGGGGGTTGATATCTTTCACTTGCAGCTGGTGCAGAACTCAGCAGCCCGGTTGTTGATGGGGATTTCGAGATCTTCCCATATTACTCCAGTGCTGCGGGATCTGCACTGGCTGCCTGTTCAGTGGCGGATCTCCTTCAAAGTCGGGTTACTGACATATAAAGCCCTACACAGACTGGGCCCTGACTACCTGAAAGAGCTTCTGATTCCTTATGTCCCTGAGTGACCACTCCACTCAGCCGAGGGGTTGCTAGAGATTCCGAGGGTGACTTTAAAATCTGCGGGAGCCCGGGCATTTATGTTTGTGGCCCCAACCCTCTGGAATTCTTTACCCGTCAGATTAGGGAGTTCGCGACTGTTGGGGGAAGGGGGGGAAGGTTCAAGCAGGCTTTAAAAAAGTCTTTGTGGAATAAAGCTTTTAATGATGGTGTTGCCTGACAAGCATGTATTTATAACTGTGCTGATATTTTGCTTTGTTTTATATGTTTTAATTGGTTTTCTTGTTATGCGCCTTGGTTATGAAAGGCACATTATAAATAAGGAATTATTATTATTATATACACAAGGGGGGGGTGGAAAGGATGAGAAGGAATTTGGCAAGGTTGGAGGAATGGTCAAAAATATGGCAGCTTAGATTCAATGCAAAAAAGTGCAAAGTAATGCACCTAGGAAACAAAAACCCAGGGGAAGAGTACACAGTTGGGGGGGAGGCACTAATGACAACAAAAATGGAAAGGGACCTCGGGGTAGTCATATCAGATGACCTTAAGTTAGGCAAACAATGTGAGAAGGCAGTAAGGAGGGCTGGAGGGATACTGGGTTGCACAGGAAGAGGTATCAAAAGTAGGAAACAGGAAGTTGTTATCCCTCTGTACAGACAGTTGGTGAGACCCCATTTAGAGTACTGCGTGCTGTTCTGGAGCCTCCATCTCCGTAAGGACAGACAGGATGGAGGCGGTCCAGAGGAGGGCAACTAAAATGGTGCAGGGTCTGCAACAGAAGCCATATGAGGAGAGACTGAAAGAGCTTAATATGTATACCCTTAAGGAAACGAGGGAGAAGGGGAACATGATAGAAACATTCAAGTACCTCAAGGGAATCAACAAAGTCCAAGACAGGAGCATCTTTGAGAGAAAGATCTGCAAGAACAAGGAGGTACAGTTTGAAGATAGAGGGGAGATGGCTCAGGGGCAACGTCAGAAAGTATTTTTTCAAGGAGAGGTTGGTGGACGCATAGAACCACCTTCCTGAGGAGGTCGTAAGGTCATAAACAGTTGGGGAATTGAAGGCAATTATAGTGAATAATAGCAGGAAGTAGGCTGTTGGTTAACTAGAATCTGCAGCTTATCCAATACATAGGGAATGGGCAGATTAGGTGGGCCAAGCGGTCCTTATCTGCCGTCAAAGTCTATGTTTCTATCCAGAATATCCTTAGATGGGAATTTAACCCATTTTTGGACCGACTCTATAGGAACCTTCACGGACTTCAACATAAGTCCCATGGACTGTAGTTAGCTCTTCGACAGATTCCTGGTGGAAGGTGCGAGTCCTAGTCGAGGCCATCGACAACTCGCCTTCAAAGTTGGAGGATTCCTCAAAGACGGCTTTCGTCTGGTTTCTACCATGAACCACCCTCGTACAGTCATCCTGGGTGATCTCCACTGAAAGCCGGCTTGGTAAGCAAGCAGTGGTTGGGCCCTGAACATAGACTGCAGTGGAGGTAGCTCCACTCAAAGTGGAGGAGAAACAGACCTGGGGACTTCCAAGTGGCATGGACCAGCATGGGAACAACTGGCAAGAGGCCAAGGAACAGAAGGTCCAGGGCAGCAGTCCAGTGTTGCCAGAGGAGCTCCTTGTAGCACTGATGTATCTTTCATCCATCTCTCTCTCCTCGCCCGTAGTGTGCCTATGGTGATGCCTCCCAGTCAAGTGGGAAGGAGTATGCAGCACCTTGACCTTTATCCAAGGGCAGTCAATGGGGGCTCCCTCCAGTAGATTAGTATAGATCTAACTGGACAGGACAATCACAACTGGATTCGGAGACACCACCAGTGGAGACCGCTCTCCAGGCAACTCAGCCGGCGATGCCCACTAGGCATTGTCCTCCAAAGTGAGGATTGAGAGCACCGGGGTCTGGAAAACTGACTCCACATCAAATCTCCTCTGGCAACTGGTTGATGGGTTTGAGAAAAATCTCAACCACCTGTTCGACTGCAGTAGAGGCCGACAAGCCCAATGTGGTTACCATGCATCTCTGAACCTTCCCCTTGACTGCAGGTAGCTCGACCAAAGTCGAGTGGTCAGGGAAGTCGAAGGAGCAGAAGAGCATGATGTTCCCCAGTCTTACGACTTGTGATGGCTATTTTTTTTTTTTTAATTTTATTTAGTTTTTGTTGATCGGGTAAGTGCACTAGACAAATCCTGCCTATTTTCAGGTACGACTCGGGAGGATACAGATGAATGCCAACTGACCTTGAACCAGATTAAGCTGTTGGTGGTATTTTAAATGAATGAGGGAAATTTGGCCAGGACACGGGGGAAATTTCTCTACTCTTTTCGATAAGTGCCATGGGGTCTTTAACATCCACCTGAACTACCACCAGTCCAGGCAGATGGGACCTCGGTTTAACGTCTCATCCGAAAGACAGCACCTCAGAAGTGCAGCACCCCTCTTGTGCTGCACTATAATGTCAGTACTGGGATATTAACACAAGTGCCAGATGTGGGAACTGAACCCACAGCCCTCTGATCTCCCGGCCTCAGAGGCGTGTGTGCTACCCACTGAGCCACTGGGGTTCTCCCTTAAGGTCTGGAGGGGCATGCACATTTTGCCTGAAGAAAGGCTTCTGAAAACTCGAAATCCTTCAACGTTGCAGAGCTGCAAAGGATGAGACCTGTCCCTTCCAGCAGAAAGAAAAATCTGATGTCCCGCTACAAACTGGAGGATAGGGGTTTAGAAATAACTAAAACCTACCTACAGCACTTAAATATCTGGCAAATGGGCTGGCCCACCAGCACAGCAGCAAGGTGTCAGCCTGTGATGCAGACATCCCGAGTCAGGGAATGGACTCGGGAGTCGGAGGGATGGCCAGGGGGAGGACGATGGAGCATCCCAGGGATGGTTCTCCTTCTCTGGGGGGAAGGGGTGTTTGTGTGTCCAGTGCAATACGTACTCCTGGCAGAGGCCAGGAGTTTTGCCATGACCGGCGCCTATCTTGTGGGGAGGAAGTACTGGCGTCGGGTTTTGACATTACTACATCCCACCTCCGTGAATCAGCATGCAAAAAAAAAAAAAGGAGACTGTTCTGGTTTTGATTAAGTACCTCCTGGTCCTGTTGCACTACTTGACTCCAAGCCCCATCTGAGACAGTTCTCTGTCGGTGGCCCTTACGGCCCCACCCAGTGGGGGTATGCCTAGGGAGCCCCTCCAGCAGCAGTGATGCTGCTGGTACTCTGGATTGCTTCCATGGGGAGGTCGTCTTTGTGGCCCTGCCTTGAGGGGGCAAGCCGGGGCGGTTCAGTAGTCGTGGCAGTCCCGGTTGGTGGGTGGGTCCGGAGAGGTCAGGGTTGATGTCCTGGAAGATGGCACCAAAACAAACAAAACAAAAAAATCTGGCAAACCATTATCTGCCTTCCACACTGACAAATGATGGTGGAGAGATCAGCAGGGAGTACACTACATAATATACAAGAGTAGGAGGTGTATATCACATCTCCCTCCATGCTGACAAATAACTGTGGCGAGATCAGTAAGGAGCATAAACGTAACCCAGGATCTTAAGACTGTTGATTCTACATTCACCCTTTGCTCTAACAATCAACGGCTGAAAGATCATTGGGAACACATTACAAAAAATAGAAAACAGAAGTGGGATCTCAAATCTCTTCATGTTGACAAACAACGGTAGAGAGATCAGCAGGGGGCACAGTATATAATCTAGGGGCACTGGATGCTGATCCAACATCTCCCTCCTTACCGATGAATGATAGTGGAACAATAAGCAGGGAACACACTGTGTAATGTAGGAGCATAGGATGTTGAGCCTACATCTCTCCTCTGAATGGATAGACACAGGTGGAGAGATCAGAGGGGTGCACGTTACATAATGAAGAGTAGTATGTGGTCAATCTGTCTCTACTTCATGCTGACAAAGAATGGTGGAGAGCTCAGCAAGGAGCATGGTATGTAATCTAGAAGTGTAGGATGTTGATCTCACATCTCTCCTATGTACAAAGAAGAGATCTAACCGGGAGCACATTACATAATCTAGGAGCACAGCATGTTGTTTCCACATCTCCCCATCATGTTGACCAACAGTGGTAGAGAGATCAGCGGAAAGCACGGTATGCAATATAGGAGTGTAGGATGCTGATCTTGCATATCTCGTCCTTACAAAGGATGGTGCAGAGAGCAGCGGAAAGCAAATTACATAATCTAGGAGTGTAAGATGCTGATCCTACACTTTCCATCTTTACTGAAACAATGGTGGAGCAATCAGCAGGGCGTAAAATGTTCAGCCCACATTTCCTGTCCTTGCTGACAATGGTGGAGATCAGCAGGGAGCACCATACATGAACTAGGAGTGCAGGATGTTGACCCACATTTCCCCTCCTTACAGCTCAGCAAGGAGCATGCTACATAATCTAGGAGTGCAGGATCTTGATCCCACATCTCTCTCCTCCATACAGACAATAAAGAGATCTGCGAGAAGCAAATTACATCATCTAGGAGCATGGGATGTTGATCCCACATCTCTCTTTACTGATGAACGGCTCTATGATGCTGGTTCAACAACAATTTCGTCGACCGGCATCACAGCCACGGAATTTATGTCGACTGCAAGTTGCGGCTGACATAAATCCCAAGGACTCCTGGTCACTGTTTCTATCAGGGGCTTTGCCACCGAACAACCCCATTCTAAATATAATCAACCTGACGGGGGTGCAGGACTGGAGACAGTGTGCCTGGGTCTCTGGGCATCAATATAGCGAACTGTCGTCGTCGGCATTTCATCACCATCTACATAGTTCGCTGTATTGCTGTCACTGTTGGGGGGTATACCCTGATGAATGATGGTGAAGCAATCAGCAGGGAACAAATTGCATAATCTAGGAGCATAGAATGCTGATCCCATATCTCCCCTTCGTGTTGATCAACAATGGTACAGAGATCAGCAGGAAGCACAGCACGTAATCTAGGAGTATCTTATGTTGACTTCACATCTCCCCTCTTGACTGACGTACAATGGTGGTGTGATTAGCAAGGAGCACATTGCATAAATGTTTAGGAGCACAGAATGTTGATATCACATCTCTCCTCTTTACTGACGAACAATGGTGGAGACCGCAACGGAAAGCACATTACATAATCTAGGCATGTGGGATGTTGATCCCACATTTCCCCTACTTTCTCATGAACATGGTGGAGAGATCACCGGAGAGCACATTACACAATCCAGGAGTGTAGGCGGCTGATCTTACATCACCCCTCCTTACTAACAAACAATGGAGATGAGATCAGTAGGGAGTACATTACATAATAATAAAAAAAAAAAAAAAAAAAGAGTAAGAGGCCTATACAACATCACCCTTCCCCCATTCTAACAAAAAATAATGAGGTCATAAAAAAGTAGTTAAGTAAGAATTTACCATAACAGTAGATCTTCGAGAGAGGCTCTTGCAGTAGGTAATCACCTTGAGGACTGCATTCCCTGGAGTCAGGACCACACAGAAACTTTAGCTAGCAGTGTCTGATGGGGGACCGCCCAGCTGACGTCACGTGACCGACGTCAGTGTGATACTATATAGTGGGTGGTCCCCACGCCCGCCTTCCAATTCTCCCGCCGGAGACCTCCAAGAAGGAGCAACAGGAGAATGGCAAGAGAGGCTCCCGGAGCCCAGAATAAGCCCATATAGAAAGAGCAGCAAAGAAAACTAGGGGGAGGGGAAAAAGTTTACCTACTGCATGAGCCTCTCTTGAAGATCTACTGTTACGGTAATTTCTTGCATAACTGTACCATCTTACTTCAAGAGGGCTCTTGCAGTAGTAATCACCTTGAGGACTGAGTCCCAAGTAGTGTGAGTCAGAAGGAATTGAAACACAGGAGGCAGGAAAGGACTGCACAAAAGCACAGAATTTAGGACAGCTAAATGAAATCCAGCCCTGTGCCAAGAGGCTATGTCCAGACTGTAATGCTTGGTGAAAGTGTGGACGGAGCTCCAAGAGGCTGCCGCACAAATGTCAGCAACTGACATTTCTGAAGCAAGCAGTAGAAGCAGGCATGCCTCTGGTAGAATGCCCCTTAACCTCCCCCGGGAGGGTTTTACCATACTTCTGGTAACAGAAAACAATACATTTTGCCAACCATCTGGATAAACACTGTTTGGAAACTGCCACGCCCTCTCTCTTGGGTGCAAGAGAAACAAAAAGTTGGTCCGATTTCCAGACAGACTTCGATCTGGCGGTATAACACCACAAGATTCTGTGAACATCTAAGGTATGCAGAATAGCCTCTACCCGATTGGAATGCTATGGGTAATACACAAAGTTGAACAGACTGGTTCAATGTAAACTCAGAAACCATCTTTGGTAAGAACTGAGGATTGGTATGCAGAGCCACCTGGTCTCTGTGAAAAATTAATAAGGCTCCTTACACATCAGGGCCTGAAGCTCGGAAATCCTTTGAGCTGAAGTGACTGCAACTAAAAACAGCGCTTTCAACGATAGCACACATCAACCATCAGCTGGTTCAAAAGAAGGCAAGGTTTTTCCAAAATAAAGTTGAGATCCCTAGGTGGCACGGGACTGCGCACCAGGGGTTTCAGGTGGAGGATCCCTTTCAGGAAGATTTTGGAAACCTCCAGCTGGGCCACAGCTTTGCCCTCAACTAAGATGTGGTAGGCAGAAATAGCAGACAGGTGAACCTTCAGCAAAGAGTAACTCAGGCCCAGGTCAGGAGGTGTAGGAGATACTCCATGACCTGAGGTACGGGGCACGAAAGAGGGTACCAAAACTTTCGAGATGGCCCAAAAGGAGAAACTCTTCCATTTCATAGCACATAGTATGTCGTCTTTGTAGAAGGCTTTCTGGCCTCTACAAGGATCTGAGCCACTCAGAAGGAAACTCCACAGCATGAAGCAGCTATGTTATGAGGTGCCATGCGTGAAGGGACTTCAGCTGTGGATGGACCCGCGTGCCCCTCTCCTGAGTCAGGAGATCGTTGCAGAAAGGCAGGGGATTCGGAGGCTCCACTGCAAGCTGCTGAAGAAGCATAAAACAAATATGGTGGGGCCAATACGAGGCAATCAGAACCATGTGAACCCTCTCCGCTTGAAGAGCATCCTCTGCAGAACTGGAAGGGAGGGAGGCATACAAAAACCTCCTGTCCCGGGAGAGATGAGAAGAGTAGAGAAGAGAACAAGAAGGGGGAGGAGGGAGAGAGAGAAAGAAAAACACATCTGCGTCAGAAAGCACCATGCCCTGGAGCAGCGAGCAAAACCTGGATAGTTTTTGCGTTGTATTGGGAGGCGAACAGATCCAGGTCTGGACGATCCCCATAGGTCGAACATGTGTTCAGCCACCTCTTGCTTGAGCTCCCATTTGTGGGCTCTTACTCTAGTGCAGCTGAGACTGTCTGCTAGGACGTTTCGCATGCCTGGGACGTGAACAGCTGTGAGGTGGACTCGATGCAAAACTGCCCAATTCAACAACCGCACTGCCTCCCTACAGAGGAGATATGATCAAGTGCCCCCTTGCTTGTTGAGGTACCAGACTACACACATGTTGTCCAACTGGACTAATAGTAGGCCCTGGAAAAACAAATAATGGAAGGTTTGTAGAGCATACAGCACTTCCCTCATCTCCAGCACATTTATGTGCTGGGCGAGCTCCGACTGAGACATCAGCCGTTAAGTCCTGTAATTCTCCAAGTGAGCACCCCAGTCAACCCCCGATGAATCTGCAGTCATGGTCTGGGTGGGAAGCGGGGACTGGAAGGGGGACCCCTTTGGTGAGGTTGCTGAGATCCTGCCACCATAGAAGGGAGTTGTTGAGGTAGGGGAACACACAATGGCCCTGGTGCCTCAGGGCTGCCGCCACTACCGCAAGGCACTTGGTAAAAAAACAAGGTGCTGAAGACAGGCCAACTGTATCGAACTGCAGACCAGGGCCATGTGGTCTAAGTCGTCCGACCTCTGATCCCACTGCACTCTGAGCATCCACTGTGAAATTCGCAGATGGAGCCAGGCCAAAGGGACAGTGGGGATGACTGCTGCCATAAGGCCAAGGAGTTGGAGGACTGACCTGGTCGTGATCCACCTGCTGGAGGCTACTAAACAAGCCTGTTGATCACAGTTTCCATCGTGTCCAAAGGGAGGAAAGCCATACCCTGGGCCGTATCCAGCACCACTCCAGTAAACTGAAGGTGCTGGAAAGGGGCAAGTTGGGATTTGGGAAAGCTGACAGTAATCCCCACTTGCACAAACAGGTCCAGGGTAGCTGAGAGGGAAAGTTCCAACTGCTCCCGCGACGGGGCTGACAGAATCCAGTTGTTGAGGTAGGGGAACACACAATGGCCCTGGTGCCTCAGGGCCGCTGCCACTACCGCAAGGCACTTGGTAAAAAAACAAGGTGCTGAAGACAGGCCAAAGGGGAGAGCCTTGAACTGGTAATGCTCCCCTTGAAAGACGCACCTGAAGTAGCGGTGGTGGTCCTGAAAAAATGGGATATGCAGGTAGCCACTGTCCGTTGTGCAGGAGGGGCAGCAGACCTGGGAGGGTTAGCATATGAAACCATTTGTACTCTTATGTACAGGTTTAGAGCACTAAGGTCCAAGATGGGAAGCCTATCTCCCATCTTCTTCAGAACCAGGAAGAAGTGGGAATAATAATACCCTTTTTCTACGGAATGGGCTCTGTTGCCTTCTTTTGTAACAGAGCCTCGATTTCTTCCCTTAAGAGAGGAAATGTGCGTCTTTGGATAATGGGACACTCCTGGGGGTCTGTCTGGCGGTTTTGTCCAGAAACTCCAGAGTGTGGCCCCGTTTGATCAACTGAAGGACCCACAAATTGGTAGTGACTGCCTCCCATCCTGGCAGATGACTGGCGAACCTTCTGCTCACCGGCTCCTCTGAGGTACAGGCAGGGGGTGGACCGCGAGTCAAGAGAGGGAGGGAGGATTGGGGAGAGCCACACCAGAGGTCCTATGAGCCTTGGAGGGGAAGGGAGCAGCTGTTGCTGAAAATGCTCAATGTTTTGCCTGATGTCTGGCCGTCTGCTGCAGTTTCGTCAGCCACTTACCCTGCGACGAAATGGCTGCTTGGCTTTAAATCCAGGGTGGTACATGGTATGGACCAACCTTAAAGCCTTGCCCTTGTCCTGGAGGCTGACAATGATGTCTTGGGCGTCGCCTCCGAAGAGGACAGAGCCCCTAAAAGGAGCATCCTGGATGGCTGCCTGAACGTCCGGTGCCAATTCAAACACCTCAGCCACGAATACCTCCTGAGGCTAACCACCGTGGTGGTACCCCTCGCCAAGGAGTGGCCAAGGAGTCCACAGCGTCATACATGGACTCTAGCGAATGCACACAGGTGACCTTGGTGGACCTGATGGTGTCAGCCAGGGTAGTCTTGGACCCTGAGTCACGTATAACTTCAACGTCAGGTTCCAGCCGACTGAAAAGCGGTGTCTGGCAAACCAGCATGTGAGCCATGTAGTTTAGGGCACACATGGCCAAAGTGGAGAAGAATAAAATGTCCAACCAAATTGATCCAGCTGTCAACTTCTTATCAGGAGGAGAGGTGCTCATGTGCCTCGGCTTAGTGGACCTGTCATGAGCTGCCACAATGACTACCAAGTCCGCCTTGGGATGAACACTAAGGTGATCTTTACCCTCAGGCGTTCTGTAAGTCCAGTCAGCCTTTTTTACTACTGCTGGTATTGAAGAAGGCATCATCCATACGGTAGATGCCAGGTCTTCATGCCACTCCAACCAAGGAGGAGTGAGGACGGAAGCTGCCTCCTGGATGTCCAAATGCTCAGCCAATCTTTGGCACTTAGGATCCTGAGCATCGGACTTCCATTCGTAGACCTCTGCAATCTTTTTCAGGTCTGTGAAAGAAGGGTCCTCTGGTGGAGATTTAGGGGATTCTTTAGACCTAGGTTCGTCTGTGGGAGGGGTTTCAAACCTTCACACTGCCGAGGAAGAGGAGTCAGAATCTAAGCCCAGATGCGAGGACTCCTAAGACCGGACGTCAGGACGAGAAGCTTCCCGAGAGCCAGGAAGGGCTTTGTCTGCCAACCGCCCTGCCGAAGGCTCTTTCATCAGGCCTGATGTCAGCTGATGTGAGTCTGGCATACGAGTAGGCCTGGGTGCCTGGTCGGACGGAACCCAGGTAACATCCCTAGGTGGGTGGTGGCTATCCAGCTCAGACATGAGCTGGGCCTTGGTCTTCGACACCAGGACTGAAGGATAGCAGCCCGGAGGTCTGACCAAGGCTAAGGAGGCGGTAGAGGGGGCAGAGAAGGCTGGTAGGCCACAGGATATCCCAGAGAGAACTCAGATGTCCGGTAGTCCGGCGTATGATAGGTATGCGCTGGGTAACCCATCTGGCATCTGATAGCCCGACGGTCGGTAGCTTGAAAGAATGTAAGTTGGTGGATAGTGTGGCGCTGGATGACATGACGGACGGTTGACTGACTGATGCCCCCAACAGCGGCGCCGGGGAACCTGAAGGAGGCCTGAAACCTTGCCCAAAGGACCTGAGAAAAATCGGGTCTGATGCCAGACCCACAGGGGGCAAGCCCAGTGTCTGTGCCGGAGTCACCAATGGAGGATCCGCCGAGCTTGGGCCCAAAGAGTTACCTGCAAGATCTGACGTCAGGTCCGGAGATGAACTAGGGAAGGCATCACCTGACGGATGACCCCCATCCTCCGTGCTCCAAAAATCTGGGGAGGGCGGAGGAGGTTCTTCCAGAGGAGAGGAGGGGGTGACCCAGTGTGGGGACCCAACTGGGGAAAGCTGTGCAAGTCTGGCAGCTGGACAGTGTCGGACCATAGCCAGACCCCGATGTGAGCTGATCAGTTGGGTGGACATCGGCTGGACCGCCAACCGGTGGGCACCGGGGACCCCAGAGCCCAACTTCACAGTCTGGGCCGGTTGCTCAGAGGGTCCGATGAGCGGCTTACCGGCCCCGCTAGACAGCTTAGGTCCTCCAGTGGAAAGGGGCCTAAGAGCAGCGGAAGGCTCGGACATTGCAGAGGCGCCCGTAGCCACCTTAACTAGTGGTGGTGGGGATCCAAAGGCTGCTCCCTGGGAAGGTGGGGCAGGCTTGGATGTAGCAGCAGACTTCCCGGAGGAAGAGAGCCACAGCTCAAGGGCGGCCGTGGGTGAGAGGGAGACTTGTCCTGGTCCCGGTGCTTCTCTTATCCCTCATTTTCTTGTGCTTGTGGGAGTCAGTGGGCAAGGAGGAAGCTCTTTTGAGTTTCTGGAGCTCTTTTTACACTGATCATTTTTTGCTTTAACAAATGAACCTCGAGGGCCTGCTGGCAACGCTTCCGTGTGGCCTGGCTGAAGCTGGAACAAGCCTTGAAATCCTCGACTTTGTGCTCTGGGCCTAGACAGAAGAGGCAGAGGAAGTGAGAGTCTTTGTGCAGTAGTCGTGCTGTACCGAACCCCAGACTTATTTTCATGCGACTCCATGGAAATATCTACTTAAGACATGCATAAAATAAAATTAAAACACTGAAAGGCAGAAAAAACGGATACTCATTCACAGAAAAGTGTCGAACTGCAACGATTATCTCCGCGAGGTACGACATGCTCAGGTCGACGGCGGGAAAGAACTGGAAGGTGGGCATGGGGACCGCTAACTATACTGTGTCACGTCGACGTCCATTATGTGATGTCGGGTGGGCGGTCTGCCGTCATACACTGTTAGCTAAAGTTTCTGTGTGGTCCTGACACCAGGGGGCGCAGTCTCAAGGTGATTATTACCTACTGCAAGAGCCCTCTCAAAGTAAGATCCCAGAATCTGTTGGCAGAAAAGGACTGCTTGGACCACCCAGATGTTCCTTGCCTAGTCTATTTCTGCAGACCTTAACCGGTCTTCAGTGACCCCACCCCACCCCTACTTATTTACCAATATTCTCCAATGTCTAGCCCATGCATGCATGAAAACAAGGCATAAAATAAGTGGGTTTGCATTGCAATTTGTGACCCAAGAATCGGGAAATGTGAGTTAATTGCCAGCTTGATTAACAATGATTGCTGATCATATGGCCGTTCCCCATATTTTTACAAATTTTCCCTGATGTCGAGTGGTGCCCCCCTCACCCTCCGATCGTTATCCCATTCATTCCATAGTGTCCAGTGGTTCCCCCCCACCCTCCGATTGTTGTCCCGTTATTATGTATATCTATTTATATCTACTGTATCTATTTATATATCTACCTACCTATCTACCTATCTATGTATACACACACACACACACACACACACACATACATACTGGAGTCAAGAATCCTAGGACAGAGTACTCCCTGAGTGGAGTCAGAGTATCTGCATCAGAGGAGGAGAAGGACCTGGGAGTGATGATCACTAGAGACCAGAAGCACTCCATGCAGTGCAAAAAAGCAGCAGCAAAGGCAAACAAGATGCTGGGATGCATATCTAAGGGGATCATTAGTAGGAGAGAGGAGGTTATACTGCCCTTTTACAGGTCCCCGGTAAGGCCACATCTAGAGTATGGAGTTCAGTACTGGTGCTCACATCTCAAAAAGGACAACCTGTTGGAGAAGGTCCAAAGGAGGGCTACAAAAATGATAGCTGGTCAGCAGGGTAAGGCATGCGAGGAGAGGTTGAGGGCACTGAACATGTACTCCCTGGAAGACAGGGGAGAGAGACAGAGAGAGGGGCATGATTGGGACCTTCAAGTACTTGAAAGGGATAAATAAGGTTGATAAGGAGAGTCTCTTTAAGCTGAGTGGTAATCATAACACAAGGGGGCACAGTCTTAAGCTGGAGGGTGGGAGGTTTAGGAGGGAGGTCAGGAAGCACTTCTTCACAGAGAGGGTGGTAGACACTTGGAATGTACTGCCAGAAGAGGTAATCGTGTTGAAGACAGTGGGCAGTTTTAAGAAAGGCTGGGACAGGTATAGGAGGAGGAGGAGGGTTAAGGGTCATGGGTTGGGAGGACGGGAGGAGTGGGGACAGGGTCAGTAACTCAAGCTGTGAACCCTACAACACAAGCTGACTTTATAGACCAAATGGCCTTCTTCATGTGTTCATTCCCTAGTGTCTAGCGGCACCCCCCCCACCCTCCGATCATTGTCCTTGTGGTGCCCCCCACCCTCCGATCCTGTCCCTGTTCATTCCTGGTGTCTAGTGGCATCCCCCCACCATCAGATCACTGCTCCCTTTCTCTCTGTCAGTGATTTTTATTTTTTAAACTAGAAAGAAAAAAAATGGTCCATAGTCGATCACTTCTGCACCCCTTACGCTACCACCCATTGTGCACCCACCTCTCCCCCCCCCGCCCCCAAGTACCCTCCCACACCATCACTTACCTGAACAGGTCCCAGGTTCGAGATTCGCTCTCCTGATCGAAGACACGGCCCTGCTGTGCAGGAACCGGCGACTACAGTATAAGAGCTAAGGTAAATGCGGTTCAATGTATTAAATGAAGGTTTCAATTTTGGTGCATAACTCAGTCATTTTTTGAGATACTGACCCCACATTTTCTACATAGCCTTTTGGGGACCCAACCTCATAACCAATGTTACTGTCACTATGCAACTCCTGCCCGAAAGGTGATTTCGTAGTCTCTTGGCGAATTTACCTTTCGGGCAGGATTTGTGTAAGGAAATTCATATTGTTCATGAGGTGGGGTCATAAGAAGGCTATACTGAAAATTTGGGGTCAAAATATGACAAAATGGCAAAGTTATGACCATCTGTTGCAATTTCGCTATGCACCCTCGTTACTTTGGAATTTTTAAATATTTTAACCCCATATTTTCAACATAGCCTTCTTATTACACCACCTCATGCATGTCACAGCTGTCATTTTTCAAATCCTGGCCAAAATGTGTTTCTGCACTTGTAGTGAGGAATGGCGTTGCACTTGTGCAGAATTACGCTTTGGCGGGGATTGTAAAACTTTCTGCATTGGGTACATGAGGTGGGGTAATAAGAAAGGCTATGCAGACAATTTGGTCAAAATGGCAAATTCAGTCTCAGAACTGTGTATACAATGTCTATTTTATCGATATATACAATAATTAAACAATATACCATGAGAGGGTGTTGGTGATGCCAGGATTTACCCACGCCCTGGGGTGTTTGCCCACGAGGCACAGCCAAGAGGCCAACACACCCCAGGGCATGGGTAAATCCTGGCATCCCCAACATTCTCGAGTGGCGAATTGCGATAATACAGTGGACATCTGTATATTTTGTGTGAGAAAAATTAACAAAAAAAAGCTGGTTTAAATGTTTTATTAGTTTTTATTAGATTTGTTGTTACACTTGGTAGAATAGTGCTTTGTTGGTAGGTATGCGCATGTGCAGTGGTGTCAGCAAGCGGGCGAGGAGATAACCCATAATGGCTACAGTTTGGGGAAAACAGAGACTTGAGGAAACCACGGGTGTGAGACCGGTCATGTAAGCTGTAGTGCATTTAAAGGGAGCAAAACCGAAGCAAGGTAATTTTATTGTGGGATGTTTTCTACAGTGTGGCTGTCAAACTGTAAAAGCAGGTTTCTGAAAGCGAAACAGAAGGAGAGCGCCCGGGGAAAGAGCAATTTTTTTTTTCAAAAGCCAGAAAAAAAATATATAATAATTTCCTGTGACTAGAGTTTTTTATGTTGAATTCATAGCTGAATTACATTTTTTGAAACTTGTGGTATTTTTCATATTGTTTACTCGGACGTCAACATCGTGGCTTTATGGAGGTTTTGCCCTGCGACTGTCTGTGTTTTTGCCGGATTTGTTTCTCTAATGGTCGCATTGATTTTAGGGGGGCCCTTGATGCGGCTTACTGGCGACTGGCACCTCTTCCCGTGGGGTGATTGTAGCTTTTACATTGGGACAGGAGTGCCAGGTAACCAATGAAATTACAGGATTTGTGTCCGATTTTAATGCCCATTGTATAATAAGTGATAATTACATGGTTTAAAGTAAAATACCCATTTTAGAAAACTGCTAATCATAATTGGCTGAATGCTAATCATTTTTCATTTTGATAAGCAAAGGCCACTAATCAACTGTCTGACACTAATTTATGCCTTGGAAACCCCCCCACTGTTTCCACCCCTACTACCTGTGGTGGCAGGCTGTTCCAGGCGCCCACCACTCTTTCAGTGAAGTAGTATTTCCTCGCATCTCTCCTAAACTTCCCTTCTTCTAGCTTTATTGCATGCCCTCTTGTTGTGCTGCACTTCCTCATTTGAGAAGACAAATTCCTCAGCTGCACCCTGTTCACCCCCATGAGGCACTTATAGGTCTCTATCATGTCCCCCTTTTCTCTCTTCTCCTCCAGAGAGTACATGCTGAGATCCTGTGTCTCTCCTCGTATGGTGTGTCATGCAACCCCTGCACCATTTTAGCTGCCCTCCTCTGGACTTTCGCGCTACCCTGCCAATGTCTTTTCCAAGGTGTGGCTTCCAGAACTGGACACAATATCCCCAGTGTGGTCTCACCAATGATCTATACAGTGATAATATCATCTCCCTCCTTCTGCTGGTGACACCTCTCCCATTGCACCCCAGCATCCCACTGGCCCTGCCCACTGCCATGTGACTTTCAGGTAATCACGAAGCAAATTACGTAATCTAGGACCGTACATGATGATCACACAACTTTTGTTTCGTTTTTAGTTGTTTAACGAGGAGTAGCATACTAAGCTGAAAGCTTTTTTTTTTTTTTTTTTACAGGCGTGACCTGGGAGCACAGGGAAGTTAAGTGACTTGCTCAGGGTCACACAGTATGCAAGTGGAAGCTGTGGGATTCAAACCCAGGTCTGGTCTGCTGGATGTCACCTGATTTGCAGCTCAGAGCCTTAAAGCACTGCGCTACACTGCCTCCATTCAACTCAACTCTCCTCCTTTCTGACAAATAATGGAAGAGAGATCAACAGGGAGCACATTACATAAGCCACGAGTGTAGGATGCTGATCCTGCATCTCTCTTCTGTGACGACAATGGTGGAGAGATCAACAGGGAACACATACAAAGATAACCTTGACGGTACAAGGCTGATCCCGTACACCAGCTAGTTTACCTTAAAGTTTGAAATCGAAAGAAAAGGACCTTCTGCTATTTCAGTTTCACATAAATACTTGGGGATTTTACAGAGCAGCAGCAGTGGGACTTCCCAGGAAGGGAGTGGCATTTCTTGTATGAACTGGTGACTTTCATCAGTGATTCAGTTGTGTTCACAACTGATTTGTTTGCCTGGTTTACTTTAATTGGAAGCCATGTAAATGGTTACACTTTTGTTTTCATTCTGTCATTACACAAACCGAATCAGTTCTAATCATCTCCCCCTTTAAATTTTCTAGTCTTTTTGCCAGCTGTTAAAGGAGTAGTACACCCAGAATGTGCAAAAAACATATGTTATGTAGAGTGTTTTGATATGTGTGTTAAATCCTAGTGTGTCCTTCCCTCTGTCTGTTATTTGGAGTTTTTCCTAAATTGCCTGCTAGCTGTATGGTAGTTTTACGACCCCTGGGGATCTCCATAACAAATAGTTTTATTGGCTTTCTTTCTCCCAGGATGCCCCCTTCTCATGTAACAGTGATGTAGCAATGCCCTTCGATTCAGCATGTTTAAAGCTTTAAATTAGTTTAGCAACAGCAGAGCCTTGTAACTTCTTATCCAGGGAGCACAAATGGCAAAGCTCCAATTCATTATTTGTCTTTTTTGATGTTAAAACACTCCTGCTAGCTAGACCTAATGCACAGAGAAAACAAAAATAGTGACTTAGAGCTATTTAGTGGCTGTTGTCTTACAGAAACCCCCGTTAGCTTGCTCTCAGGTATCTGCTAAACTAACTGTTGCCATTTGTGCTCCCTGGTTAAGAAGTTACAAGGCTCTGCTGTTGCTAAACTAATTTACTTCAGGACTCGCCAGGCAAGCGAGTGACCCCCTACCTTCTGGCAGCTGAAGGAGATAAAAACTACCTTTTCTGTGGATTCCTAAAGAGACGCCCTTGAATCCCTTCGCTTCACAACGCAGTAAGACTTTGAAACAGACTTTTGAGCAAGAGGTTGAATGGACTCATTACCATGCTAATAGTCCGGAATTAGTCTGGGTCCAGAAATGAGTTACTGCATTTCATATAAAAATCGGACATAAACTACACTTTTTACCAGCAAGAACGGACTGTCTACCAGTCTTACCCTAGTAAATGTGCATATACTGTATATGTATATATAATTCTTGGCTTTTTTAGACTTGGTAGTATGTTCGCCTAGAACTTATGGAACGGGCATTAGGCCATAAACAAAAAAAAAAAAAAATGTCTCACGATTGTCTACTGCATCTCCTCCTTTTAAGTTTGATTGTAGACAGGGAGGAATCAGATTGTATAAATGTGTTCCGTTTTTGGAATTTTTTTTTATATATATATATATATATACACACACACACACACATACATACATACATACATATACACATATACATACATACATACATACATATATATATGTGTAGCCCTTGGGGATGAGGGTATAGTTTGACTAGTGTTAGTGGCGTGCTTACATATAACAAATCTCTCCTTCGGAGTCTTTTGTGAAAGAGGCCCTGCAATTCAGGACATAACTCTTCTAACTCCCCACCCCAGCTCAGACTATCAGCACACTGTGGGGAGGGGAAGGGATCCTTAGTTTTGGATCCCCCACCTTGGAAGCCAAATTTTAATGTTATTATAAGCTCTACTAGTTGTTTGGAGCTTTACTTAGCAAGGTTGAAAAGTTACAGTTACTGTTTATCTGGTTATTTCTTGCCTCTTTCAGGCTCCTCTTAGATTTCCTTTCTGTTTCTTCTCTCCTTCTTTTGTTTTTTAGTCTTAAAACCTTAGGCTGCCTCCGACAAGATATCTTGTCCTAAAAACCTATGCGTTCTAAATCTTCTGGCAGCCTAAGGGTTAACTTGAATAGTATACTGGGTCACTATTTATACTGTTTTGGTTGGAAGTCTTCTAACAGAGATATTATAGCTAAAGAAAGACTTTAGAGGAAGAGAACTATAACCCTTCAGAATGACGGCTAAGACCACAACTTTCTGTTCATATAATGTCAACGGTTTGACTAATCCAGTCAAACGCAGCAAAATACTGACTTTCCTTAAAAAGACAGGTGTGGACTTTATTTTATTCATAGTAACATCAGAAACTGGGGGAATTTGGGTTCAGCGTAGGTGCATGTGCATCATATGGAAGGGGCCGAAGACGAGGGGCAGCTGTGCTGGTTCCGACCACAACATCTTTTGAGCGAACAGCAGAGTTGCTGGATGGGGAGGGACGTTTTGCCTTTCTTAAAGACCATTTTTTTGGGAAAGATTTTGACCCCGTTTTCTATTAATATACCACCTGGGTCAGATTTTCAAGTTTACCGTATTGATTTTCTAAAACTTCAGGAATGGGGAGAGAGATTATTGGGGCGCCTCAACCTGGCCTTCAACCCGATACTAGACTCTTCCTCTACAGTCCCCTGACGCAATCAGACACTTAATAGAAAGGTTGTTACACTTCTTACCGAATTGGGCTACACAGATGTTTGGAGGGCAACCCATGGGAACCAGAGAAATTAAAAAAGCTGCACTGAAAACTGAGATAGACTCCTTAAAGCTTCAACTTAAAACTAAATATGAAACTACAGTCTATAAAAAAACTTGATCAGCTTAAGAGAGAACGTAATAAACTTCTAGAATATCAGGTCGAGCAGAAGGTCCTTTTTCTCAGGGAAAAATATTTTGAAGGAGGCCCAAGATCTCTCCGCTTATTGGTGGCATGTCTGCGATCTCAGAGAGCAAAGGCAGCGATTCCCACACTAATACACCCAAATACCAATCAGAAACTGCACCGGACCAGAGGTTGTGGTGGTGTTCAGAGAATTTTACTCTACATTATATGCCGCACCGTGCCCACCCCCGCAAGATAACAAAATAGAAGACTACCTAAAAAGGCTCTCCTTACCGTCCCTATCTCCACAGACTAAAGCACAGTTGATATCCCCCATCTCTAACTTAGAATTATAAAAAGAACTAATCTGCCAAATGCCCGGGTACAGATGGACTTCCGGGAGAGTTTTATAAACAATTTAAAGGGAAACTAACCCCTCTGCTGTTAACAGTCTTCAATGAGGAGATACGGGGTGCCCTCCAAATTCATGGGAGCAGGCTATTATTTCGGTCATTCCAAACCCGGGGAAAAATCTCATGCTGTGTCTTTCATACCGTCCAATTTCCATCCTAAACACAGACTACAAGCTTTTCATGTCAGTCCTAACCCGGCACTTGCAGGCAGTAACACCTCAACTGATCCATTTAGACCAAACTGGATTTATTTCTAGCCGACAAGCTCAGGACAACCTCAGGCGGACCACCCATTTAATTGACCATTTAAACTTCATCCATACACCCCCATCCTATTAAGCTTAGATGCTGCAAAGGCCTTTGACAAGGTCTCGTGGGTTTTTCTTCGGGCAGTACTTGCAAATTTTGGTTTCCCTATTCAATTTATTACCACTATCTTTAAGATATATAAATCACCAAAAGGTTTTATTAGAGCAAATGGTCATACTTCCCCTTCCTTTACACTGGGCAGAGGTACACGGCAGGGATGCCCCATGTCACCTATCCTTTTCGCATTGTATCTAGAACCCCTAGCTCAAGGCATCAGAGAAAATCAAAATATAAAAGGGGATTCGAGTGGGTGAAGAGGAACAGAAACTTGGTTTATATGCAGATGATATTCTGCTTTATATCACGGAGCCCGAAACAACAGTCCCTTACTAATTTCAGCATTTACAGTAATTTTCTGAATTATCAGGATATACCTTGAATACACATAAAACTAACATACTAAAAGCCAGCAGAATAGGCCAAATGGTCTGTCTTGTCTGCTCGAAAGCCAGCAACATAATGGCTGCCTGCCTCACCACCCCCAGTCCCCAAGAGTGTCTTCTCTCTCTGTTAGATTCAGTTTCCCCTTGAACCAGTCCCACCCCTTCTTGAAGCCCTCCACTGTGCTCTCCTCCATCAGCCTCCCAGGAAGCACATTTCATGGCTCCACTACCCTCTCAGTGAAAAAATGCCTCCTGCTTTCCCCTCTGTAATTTCCCCCACTCCAACTTCTACCCATGGAACATGGTCACTCCCCCCTTCTTCAGCCTAAACAACTCCATGGTTCCACTCTTAATTATTCCCTTTACATACTTGAAAACCTCTATCATGTCTCCCCTATCCCTCCTCTCCTCCAGTGAGTAAAGCCCAAGCTCTTCCAGTCTCTCCTCATAAGGCCTCCCCTCCATGCCATGAATCATCCTGGTCACTCTCCTCTGGACCCTCTCCAGCAGTGCTATGTCCTTCTTCAGATGAGGTCTCCAGAACTGTACACAGTACTCAAGCTGCAGCCTGACCAAGGCACTGTATAGAGGGAGGATCACTTCCCTGCTTCTGGACGTAATTCCCCTGGCTATGCAACCCAATATCCTGTTTGCCTTGGCTGCAATTTTTCTACAATTTTCAGTGTTATTCATTTTAATGTCTACCACCACTCCATAACCCCTTCTTCCAATGTTGCTTGCAGTGTGATTCCCCCCCCCCCCCGCCGTGTGTATACATGGCCCGGTTTTTGACCCCAAATGAAGTACCTTTATTTCCGGCATTAAATTTCAGTCCCCACCTCCTTGACCACCCTCCAGGGTATCCAGATCCCTGACTGTCTCCTCGCTTCCTCACTATCCACCAGTGCTCCCAATTTTGAATCATCCGCAAAGAGACTCAACCTATTCCTAACCCCCCTCCCTATATCCGAGACATAGGCATTGAACAAGAGTGGCCCCAATACTGAACCTTGAGGGACTTCACTGATTACCTTCCTGGGGGAGGATATTATCTCACCCACCATTACCCACTGTAAATGCCCGGAAAGCCAATTTTAAACCCAGTTTAGCTCCTGTCCACCCACCCCCATCTCTCCCACTTTTGCTATCAGTCCATTATGAGGTACTGAATCAAACGCCTTGCTGAAATCTAGGTACAGCTATGCAAATCTATGTCTATCCAAGGCCCCCCGTCACCCAATCATAAAACTCTACAAGGTTGGTCTGACACGTTCTCCCCGGGTCAAAGCCATACTGTTTATCATCCTGGTGTCCTAACCTTTCCAACTGCCTCCCAAACCTCTCCTTGATAAAGCCCTCCATTACTTTGCCCACTACAGACGTCAGACTGACCGGCCTATAGTTCCCCATCTCCTCCCTAGATCCCCCCCTTATATACAGGCACTACATAAGCCACCCTGCAGTCCTGTGGCACCCATCCTGTCTGCAGAGAGATGTTAAAGAGTGCAGCCAGTTGGGCTGCCAGCACATCAGCTAATTCCTTCATAACCCTTGGATGCATTCCATCCGGCCCCGGTGCCTTATCAGTTTTCAGATTCCGAAGGGCCTCCCTCACCCTATCCACTGTGATTTCTCCCCCCCAATCCACTCCCTCATGCAACTTTCCTACACCTTCTTGGTCTGGTCTAGCCTGTGCCTAGTCTCCTGCCATCCTATGGTCTCGGACTGGGACTGACCTCTCGCTTTTACTAGCTTCTCATCTCTCCCATCAGGCTGTAGGGATCCCTTGTCACTCACTGCAAATATTGAGGCAAAGTACTGGTTTAGCACCTCTGCCTGTTCCCCTGCTTCCTGAGCCCATCCCCCCACAATCTTAATCTAGTTGATCTGTGTCCTCTCTTTTCTCTTCTCTCTTATGTATCTATAGAATCTCTCCCCCCGCCGGATATCCCTAGCCATGTTTTTTTCCATCCCTGCCTTAGCGCCCCTCACCACTCTGTTGACCTTCCTGGCCAATAGTTCATACTCCCCTCGCTCCTTATCCCCCCGGAACGTTTGAAATGTACACAGGCAGCCTTTTTTTTCCCCCTCACTGCCTCCTGCACCTCCCTGGCCCACCAGCATGGCTTGCTGGTTCTACCATGCTTACGCCTTATTTTAGTACAGGACCTAGTAGCCTCCTGTACCCCTTCTTTAATGGTCTCCCACAATCTTCCAGCATCCATATCTGGTCCAACCATGTCCAACATCTCCCTTAGAATCCTACCCATACCCACAAAGTCTGCTCCCCTGAAATCAACCACTACTGTATGAATGCGGTCCCCCCCCCCAAATACAGCAGAAAACAAACCGTGGCGTGGTCTCCACTTGCTAGTGGACTGCACACCTCCAGTCCCCTAATTTGTTCACTGTCCGCTAGGACAACGTCCAATATCCACCCCTCTCTAGTAGGTTCCCCCACCTGCTGGACCAGGAAAGCATCCTGAAAGACATCCATCAGTCTCTGTCCCCTGATTACAGAGGATGTCATGGGGTCTCAGTCCGCTCCCGCTACATTAAGATCACCCATGACAACCACCCTTCCCTTTCCAAGGTCACATTGAGCCTTGATGTTCTCAACCAACTTATCCTCCAGAGCCTCCTCTATTGCAGGGGGCCTGTATACCACCCATATCTTCAATTTCTTCCCTCCCCTCGTTTGCAGTGTTACCCAAATCGCCTCCACACCCCCTCCAATCCACTAACCATTATATCATTTCTGACTATCAGCGCAATCCCTCCCCCTCTTCCCACTTCCCTATCTTTCCTGAATATCTTGTAGCCCTCTAAGTTTAGGGCCCACTCATTTCTCTGAGTGGCCCATTTCTCTGTAATTGCTGCCACATCCGCTGTTCCCTCAGCTAACACAGCATGGAGTTCAGGCACTGTATTGCCCACATTCCTGGTGTTGATCAGGACTGTCCTCCACCCCAACTTCTCCCCTCTCTCCAGTCCCCTCAAGCCTGCGCAATCCCTTTTCTGCCCAGTTTTCCTAGAATTCTTAACATAGCCTCTCCCACTCCTCATGTGCCCTAGACCTGGACCCTCAAACAGCCCCCCTGTGGTCTTTTTATTAATATTAGACCCCCCCCTTTACAAGTTTAAACCCCACCTCTCAGCTATAAAACCAGCAAGTTTTAAATTTCAAGATGTCTCTCCTCCATATTGAGGTGTAACCTATCCCTGGCATAGCCCCTTATCCTCCCAAGTATCCCCCAGTCCCCTACCAGCCCATACCCCTCTGCCCTGCACCAGCCCCTGAGCCACTTATTCACCTCTCTAAATTTTAGCTTAGTCTCACCAGATGCCCTAGGTACTGGCAGAATCTCAGAGAAAGAAATTTTACTTCCTATAGAGTGACAAACCCTTGCCAGCTCCCTGAATCGAGCCTGTATTTCTAACTCACTATTCCCTTCCAAATCATTTGTCCCCAAATGTACTAGGAAGTCTGAGGATCCCTCACAATCCAATGCCAACGAGTATAGGTGGAATTTGGCCTTGTGTACGGATAGACCTGGCATATATTTAGCCTTGACAGGTCTGCTATTATTCTCCCCCTCCCCCTCCCATTGAATACCCCAGCAATATCACCTTCACTTCACCTCCCAATTTATTAGCCCTCTTTAGTCCTTCCAAACTCCTCCTTCTAACATCAAACCCTTGCTTGCTCCTACCTCTCCCATCAACCTGAGGGTCTTTATTAGCCCGTTTAGTACCATCCAGGCTCCTTCTTCCGTCAACAACCCCCTGCTTGTTCTTCCCCTCCCCATCGTCCGGGGGGCCACCCTCATTTGCGAGCCCTACCATACTCCATTTACCTGCAACTGCCAGTTTACTCCTCGCCCCCCCAAATCTCCTGGGTGTCCAGAGTCTGCCCCCTCAGATCCATCCCAGCCTCCCTTTTTGATCTACAAAACTCCAATCCCCAACCCGAGTAACCTCCCACTACTTCCCCCTCCTCCTTTGGACCTGCACTTCCCACCCCATCTGCTATATTTCTCCCTACCCTAATCTCCACCTCACCTAGCGATACATGTTTGGAATCTGACCTAACTAGGGAACTCCCTACCGCCCCCTCCTCTCTGATTAAATTCCCCAACCTGGTCACCGGCATATCTCCAATCTTACCTCCTTCCACCCTATCCTCTCTCAGTGCCCCCCCATCTATCAACATTTCCCTCCAACACAGGCTCATGTCCCTCCCTCCTCCGTCCTTTCCTTTGGTTCAAGCTCCCTCCTCTGTCACCCTCCCCTCTCTGCCTACTGACCAAACTCTCTCTACCCACTTGCTCCCCCTTCCCACCATCTTCCTCCACTTCATCACCCGGGTATAATATGGTGAAACAGTTTGTAAGCTTGATGCTCTCCCCCATTTTGCTCACTCCTAACTCTCAAACTCCCTCATCCGCTCTCTCTGAGCTGCCCCCTCCCTACAGCATGCTTCCTGTATGTTGCTTACTCTGCCCCCTACAACCCCAGAGTAGCCATATGATCCACCCAACCTGTGATATAAATCCTTTTTTCCATGTCCATTAGTCACCCGAGGTCTGCCAAAATGACGTTGTCCCCCCCACTTCTCCAGAGAAGCCATTTGATCCCCCCAACCTCTGAGATCAATTATTTCTGCCTTGTCCACTAGACCCCTGATATATGCCAATCAGATATTGACCACATCTACTCACACTTGATCCTGAAAACTGAAGTAATAACTTTTAATGACAAACCATCTACTACCCTTAGAGACAGATACCCTATGAGATGGGACCTCTCAGACATGAAATATTTAGGTAAAAAATTATCAGCCTGTAATTTACATTTGTACCAACTGAATTACCCCCCACCGATAAAAAAAAATACAGGCAGATACAGAAAGATGGTCGTTACTACCACTTCCTCTCCACTCGAGAATCCAAACCACTAAAATGAATCTCCTGCCTAGACTCCTTTTCTTGTTCCAATGCGTCCTCTGTAATATGTGTAAAGAAAAACTAAACATTTGGCAAAACCTTATTTTAAAATTTATTTGGTCAGGGAAACGTCCAAGAATAAGAAAACAAACACTTATCCTCCCAAAGGGAGGATGTGGATATGGGATACCAAACCTAGCTGGATACTGGGTGGCAGTCCAGATGAGAGTGGCCCTCTTGCTGCAGCACTTGGGATACTTAGCTCAGGGGAAAACTATTGATTTGGCCATTCCCCGTTCCCTCTATTAACTCAGATATTCACACAAAATTCTCATACATGACTCTCCTCCCCTGTTTACTGGCACTGCAGCTGCTCTTGAGGGCTGCAGAAGAGGATGCATTAGAGGTTCCATCAAGGCATATCTGTGGAAAGACCAGGGATGGTCTCTTAGTTCATACCACACAGTAGCCCACCGAGACCCCTGGGACAAACTACAGGAAATAAAATGATGCAGGGCACCCTGGCAACTCTTGAAAGGAGAACAGGTCATGGAATTTCAGGAGGAAGAGGTAACATTTCAATGGGTACGGAGAGACCTATTTTATCATCCGCTCAGGGATTATATAACAAAACAATTTAGAAGATCCTCTTTAGTAATGAGGAACTCCCCTCAGCCAATGAATGATATCTGAATGGATTTGGAGTGAGGAGAAAGGGGAGAGAGCCATCTCCCTGCTCTATAAAAATTACCTTGCAGACTTGCAATATTCAACAACATATATTAAAGAGAAGTGGGAAAAAGACTTAGGGATAGCCCTGAATAGTGAAAGACGGTCTCAGTCACTGAGAAATACATGGCACTCCTCCTCATTCCCGAGATGGCGTGAGTTTCTATGGAAACTAAGGAGTAGATATTTCAGAGTACCTGAGCAAATGGCCAAATGGAACTCTGAGGTTACACCCAGTTGCTGGCGGAAATGTGGAACCCTCCAGGCCTCTCAGGCTCACATCTTTTGGCAGCGCCCCATACATACAGGTTACTCACCTGTAACAGGAGTTCTAGGAATGGTGTATGTTGTTCATCCACACACTCTGGCAGGTTTCTTGCCGCTTTAAATCTTGCCGGAAGGTCTTCAAGCTGGCTCCTCCCACCCACCCAGGTGGTAAAACTCTCGGCTCCGCCCCCATGACGCCAGATCTAGTCCGCTGGAAGCCAGGTTGTGCGTCGAAGCCGGGGAGGCAGGTTGGGTCGTGTGGATGAACAACATATACCATTCCTAGAAAGTACAGTTACGTAAGAACTTACCGTAACAGTAGATCTTCGAGAGAGGCTCTTGCAGTAGGTAATTACATATAGGACTGATGTCGGAAGGCAGGACCCCACGGAAAAATTTCTAGCTAGCAGTCCCTGGCAGGGACCGCCCTACGTCAGGTGACCGCGCCAGACGACGCCGGATAAAGGGGCGTCCCAGACGCCGCTTTTCCAGTTCTTTCCGCCACAGGCCCGGACGAGAGAGAAGCAGACATTTCTCAATGGAAAAGGAACTGAGAAAAGCTTAGGGGATGGAGGGCGGGCAGAGTTCTAGCAAGAGCCTCTCTCAAGATCTACTGTTACGGTAAGTTCTTCTGTAACTGTACTATCTTACTCGAGAGGGCTCTTGCAGGTAATTACATATAGGACAGAATCCCAAGCAGTCTGGAACAAATGATAGGCACCAGGAGGAGGAACTACTCAAGAAGTAGAAACAACCTTGCAAACCTCAAGATAGGAGGCCTTGCAAGACCACTATCCAACCTGCTCTGGCCCGAGCAATGTCCAAACTGTAATGTTTAAGTAAGGTATGGATGGAAGTCCAGGTGGCGGCACACAGATGTCTGCAGCGGACACATGCTTGAAACAGTCATGAGGCCGGCCTCCATCTGAGTGGAGGACCTCTGACTTGACCCGGTAGGGTCTTGTTGTACTTGTCATAACAGAAAGTGATGCAATGAGCCAACCACTTTGATAGGCATTGCTTGAGACAGTATTGCCTTCCTTTGTGAGCAAAAGAGATTAATAACTGGTCAGTCTTTCTGAGATCCTTTGTCCTATCTGTGTAGTATCTCAGAATCCTGTGGACATCCATGGTATGGAGCAAGTATTCTCCTTGGTTGGAGTATTGCGTGAAAAAGGCAGGTAACTCAATCGACTGATTTAAGGTGGATTCCGCTACCACTTTAGGAAGAAACTTAGGGTTCGTGCGAAGAGCTACTTGTTCTTTGTGAAAAATCAGATAAGGGATTTTACACATAAGGGCCTGGAGCTCGGAAATTCTATGTCAAGTAATGGCTACCAAGAAGAGCGCTCCACGATAAGAACTTCAAGTTCGGAAGCCGCAGAGGTTCAAAAAGAGGAAGGGTAAGTTTCTCAAGAACGATGTTCAAGTCCCAAGGGGGAGCAGGAGTCCGAACAGGGGGTCTGAGATGAAGGACCCCGCTGAGAAAGGTCTTAGATACCTCCAATTGGGCAAATGCTTTATCAGCGAAAGGAACATGGTAGGTAGAAGTAGCGCCATGTGAACCTTCAACGAGGAGTGACTGAGACCCAGGTCGAAAAGATGACGCAAATAATCAAGCAGAACGGCCACAGGACAGGAGAGAAAGGCTCCACTTCCCTGAAGGCAGTCCAATGGAAAATTCTTCCATTTCATAGCATAATGTGGACCTAGTGAGGGTTTTCTAGCCTCCACCAGAATTCGCCACCTTAGAGAGAGACGCCAAACGAGATTGGGCTAGGTTTGCAGGAGCCATGCATGAAGCTGAAGAGACTTGAGTCCTGGATGGACCAGGGTCCCCTGATCCTGGGTCAGCAACTTCGAGATAAAGGAAGAGGAGGAACCTCTGAGTATTGTTGTAGAAGAGAGAACCAGATTTGTTCTGGGCTGAAAGGAGCTATCAGAATCATTCTCGCCCTTCCAATGCAAGTTTCTGCAGCACACGAGGGACCAGAGGAATTGGGGAGAAAGCGTGACCTAATCTGTCCTTCCAGCTTAGAGAAAGAGCGCCGCCCGAAAGCGCCTTTGCTCTGGAGCGAGCGAGCAGCAAAAGGTTAAGTTTTATGCCGGGAGGAGGTGAACAGGTCTCATCTGTGGAGTCCCCCAAAGTTGGAAGATGTCGCTTAGAACCTTTTGGTCCAGTTCCCACTGTGGCAGAGCCAAGAACGACTTAGCTTGTCTGCAGGACATCACGTGACTCCTGGAACATGGATCGCCGTGAGGTGAAAGGTTGTAGCGCTGCCATTCCCAAACCCTCATTGCTTCCTGCACAGCGGGTGGTACCTGAGTCCCTCCTCGCTTGTTGATGTACCACACCACGCACATGTTGTCTGTTTGGACAGCTAGGTGACCGGAAGGATGTCATTGGTGAAGGCCTGAGAGCATACAGTACTACTCAGAGTTCGAGCACATTGATGTGGAGGGCTAACTCCAATCTGGACCATATTCCCTGGGTTCGGTGAGGACCCAGATGGGCTCCCCAACCTTCACCTGATGCGTCCGTGGTCAGAGTCTGGGAGGGGGGAGGATGAAAGAAGGGGACCCCCCGGAACAGGTTCTCTCGAACCATCCACCATTGCAAGTCTCTTGTCATCGGCGAGGAGATCAGCACCATATGATCTAGGTCGTCTACAAGTTGATCCCACTGAGAGCGGAGAGTCCACTGAGAGATCCTCATGTGGAGGCGCGCACGCGGAACCGTCGGGATGGCAGCCGCTATAAGCCCCAGAAGATGGAGCACTGACCTCGCTGGAACCTTCCTGCGTTCCGAAAGCAGGGAAATCTGGGACTGGAGGGAGGCCCCCCTGTCCGAAGGCAGGAAGACCCCGCACACTGTCGTATCGAGGATTGCCCCGATGAACTGGAGTCTCTGGGAAGGGGCCAGATGAGACTCGGAATGGTTGATGGTGATACCCAGACCAGTGAAAACCTGCTGGGTGAGGGAGAGAAAATGGAGGAGTTCCTCCCTGGACGAGGCCGCCAGAAGCCGGTCGTCCAGGTAGGGAAAAACCTGAACTCCCAAAGTACGCAGGTGGGCCGCTACCACCGCCAGGCATTTGGTAAAAACTTGGGGAGCTGAGGAAAGACCAAAAGAGAGCGCCTGAATTGGTAATGGTCCCCTGGAAAGCAAACCGGAGGTACTTTCAGGGTGAATGGGATGTGCAGGTGCATCCTGCATACCCAGTGCACAAAGCCATTGGCCCGCCGGAGAAGGCAAGAGAGTTTGAAGGAGACCATCCTGAACTTTTTTTTCTTCATAGAAGTTCAGGAGCTGAGATCGAGAATGGGTCTGAGATTCTGCCTTCTTTGCAAGGAAGAATGGGAATAGTAACCCGTCCCCTGAAGGTGAGGGGATGGTTCT
Source organism: Neoceratodus forsteri (assembly GCA_016271365.2). NCBI lineage: Eukaryota > Metazoa > Chordata > Ceratodontiformes > Ceratodontidae > Neoceratodus > Neoceratodus forsteri. The sequence continues at coordinate 234,122,951 of CM057458.1, forward strand.
ATGGCTCGCTTCATGAGAGAGCAGATATTTCTTCCCTGACCAGAGGAAGATGGTCCCTTGAGTAAGAGGAGTTCAGAGGGGGGTGGCGTGGAAGTTTCTGCAGAAACTGAGTGCCCCTCTGCTATGATCTGAAGCACCCATGAATTCGATGTTATCCTCTCCCAACCCAGAAGGTGGAGGGAGAACCTCCCTCCTACCAGTTCCTCCAGGGAGTCCGGAGGCGGTGGGAGGGAAGGAGTCAGGTGGTGTGGGGCAGCGCCGCAGCTGGGGCACCCGCTTTTTTGGGTGGCGGGGCCTGGCAGCTGTGGGGCCCGGCAGTGCTTAGTGGCTGGCCCTTGGGGTTTCCGGCTTGAGGCCGATTAAGGCTCATGTAAAAGGACTGTGCAAGTGGGGATGGGGACGGACATGGAATCACAGATTTGAGGGTCCCTCCTTGTAAAGTCATGATGACATGTCCTTGACATCACCACTGAAAAGCACCAACTCCTGAAAGGTGCTTCTTAATTGCTGACTGCACCTCTGGGACCAAACCCGACACTGGAGCCAGGTGTGACCAAGACTTACGGCGAACGCCGAGCTCCGCCCCTGCGGTGTCCACTGCATCGTAGGTCGCCCTCAGAATGTGACCACCGGGTCAACGTAATAGAACGGACAAGGTCAGCTAATTCCTGCTTGACTTGGGAGTCAGGCAAGGAGTCAATCTTACATTCTGCTCTGGTAAGGACAGCCTTCTGTAATCCCCCATATGTGCTACATAGTGTAGGGCCCTGATCCCCAGTGGAAGAAGCATAGATCTCCTCCTCCCATACTGATCCAGAAGGCAAGATTCCTTGTCCGGAGGAGACTAGCTCAACAGCTGGGTGTGCTGACTGGCCGTGAGCGCTAATCGCCAACCGAGTCTGCACGTGGGGCGTAGAATCTAGAAAGTTCTACACCCTCCGGAGCCTGGTATAGCCTGTTGACTTCCGAGGGCGGCTAGCAGACGGTTGTTTCCAAATAGTGAAACAAGGTGGGCATGAGGTCAGATCCAGGGTGGCACTCAGAGTAGGCCGTAAGGGGCAAAGTCCAGATGTTCAGCTAGTTTAACCCGCTTGAGGATCTGGCTTTGAGGAACGCCACTGATGTACTTCCTGATCTTCCTGAGCAACCCATGAAGGAAGGATCCTCCGGAGGAGACTTGAGGAGTCCGGCCGGGCCTGGACGGAGAGCGAGGCTCGCTGCCTTCTGGAGCATCCGTCTGAGGAACCGGTGAGCTGAGAGAGAGAGGAGAGAAGAAGAAGAGGAATTGAACAGAGTAAGACTCCTGACTCGTCTAGGGGAGGAACGGTTCTGGGGATCCTGACATTTGTCCTGCCTCTCCGATCCTCAAGAGAGACCTCAGGAATCCAGAGGCGGAGAGGGAGGTGCTGCCTGGGGCGTGACAGGGGCCAGAGGTGGCACCGTCACTGTGAGGCAGCCTCGACTTCCTTGGTGAGCTGAGTTCTGGCCTCAGCTCACCAGGAGGCCAGAGTCTCCTGAAGATCCACCTGGGTGCCTTGGGGGCGGTGGAGGAGGAGGAGGTGGAGAAGCAATGATTTTATCCATAAGGTGAGTATCCGTGACCCGCCGTGGAATACCGGAGCTGGGTACGCGTTCCTGGTACCGCGGCATGGGTGGAGTCGGTGCCGGTATCGCGGACCCGGTAAACTGGCCGGATAGGACGGTGGATACCCAGGTACCGGAGGAACTGTTGGAGCAGACCGCCCAGTAGGGAACTCCATGGGTGGATCAACCGTGATAGGCCCGTGGGGTGAGGGCCTGGCGGGAGAGGAATATCTCACAAGGCCAGAACTGGCGCTTGGGCTAAGGCCAGATCCGTTCCGTGAGGGGAGGGTCTGACGGCGGAAAAGCGCCCCGAGCCTCCTCGGGCTTGGGGATGGAGGAGAGAAGTCCCCGGGTCAGGCAGGGGGACTCGCCCCGGACGGTATGGGCGGCTGGGGGGAACCTGGGACGCCCAGGATGATGAAGGTCTGTCAGGTTCTGGCGCCCGCGACGCCGGAGCGGTTTGCGTACTAGGGGCTGTACTCGCAGACGCTAGAGGGGCCCGATTTAGGGGGTCCGCCTGAGGCGGATGCGGGAAGCGGCCCGTCTGGGGGACACTGCTGCACTGCCCTAAGGGTCGGGCGCTTTAGCAGCCTTTCTCCGGTGGACATCGGAAGAGCGTAGACTGCTGGCTTGTGGAGAGGCGCTCGCGACCGTAGGGGCCGCAGCCCGCGCAGTACTGGGGGCAGAAGCCTTGCCCGGAGGCACCCAAGGCTCAACGCCGAACCCGACGAAGCGGACGACGCCTCCAAAACCTTGGAGGCTGCCGGTGATCCTCGAGGGACGTTATTTAGCCGCGGCTCCAGCCGGAGTCGGGAAGAGGAGGCCTTTCCTGGTGTCTTTTCTTTTTTCGCGCTTCTTGTGTCCTTCTGGGGAGATCGATGCCTGCCTAAGCTTCTTCAACTCCTTCTCCATTGCAGACATTTTCTTTTTAAGGAGATGGGCTTCCAAAGACTGCTGGCGCTGCTCGTGGGTGGCCAGCTGAAATGCAGGCAATCACGGGCACTTAATGCGACCACGTGGTCAGGACCTAAACAAAAAGGCAGAGGGAGTGACCGTCCTTGGAGAGGTGCTGGGCGCTCTGCAGTCGCACTGTCTATTTTTTGAAGGGATTTACATAAAACCGACGCTCACCTGACGAATAATCTTGCAAAATACTGATACTTTCAGTAAAAAACCGTCAAGCAACAGGGCTGAGCACGAACTTCACTGGCGAGGCGCTGCATGAGCTGGGACGGCGGAAAGAACTGGAGGCGGGCGCCTGGGACTGCCCTTTATCGACGTCATCTGACGCTGGTCACCTGATGTGGCGCGGCCCGCCAGGACTCAAGTAGCAGAATTTTTTCCATGGGGTCCTGCCGCCCGCCGACGTCAGTCCCACTTACCTACTGCAAGAGCCCTCTCGAACTAAGATCTCCTGTTACAGGTGAGTAACTTGTAGTTCTAGGGACATGGATATGTTGTTCATCCACACTGTCTGGCAGACTCCTAGCAGTTCTCCGGGAGGAGGGAGGCAAGGCACACACCCCCTACTTAGGGAATAAAGGCTGGAGAACCGAGGCCCCAAAACCAGCATCCCGGCATGACTCAAGGTCGATGTGGTAGTAAGTAATGAAGGTGCTGACTCCAGGTAGCAGCCCGCAGATTTCCTGTGGATAGGACGCCCTGGAAGCAGCCACACCGATGCAGCGGTATGGCAGGTAGAATGAGCTCTTATCCTCTGGGAGGCTCCATGCCCGGCCAACCATAGCAGAGATCTATGCAGGAGGTGACCCACCAGCCTATCGCCTGCTTTGCTGGTGTGCCAGGTGTGGCTTCAGCGTAGGTGACAAACAGCGCCAGAACCTCTCCCACCTTGTAATAAGCCAGCTCTTCTGGGATCCAAAGTATGGGAGCCTATACCGGCTCCAGGTGGATTGGGGTAGAACACCGGCAGAGTCAACACCTGGTTAAGGTGAGAACTCTGACACTACCTCTTGGAAGAAATTTCGGTGGGGGCACAGGACAACCTTTGTCCCTGTGGAAGACCAGATATGAGACTCAATGGAGCGCCTGGAGCTCTCCCATCCTTTTGGCTGGACGTGATAGCCACCAAGAAGGCGGATTCCACAACGGGTGAGAGATATCACACCTGTGCATTGGTTCAGATGTCTTGCCCATGAGCTTAGCCAATACCAGCAGTAGATCCCAGGAGGTGGAGGTTCTCATGATCAGAGGGATATGTGGTCAAGGCCTTTGAAAAGCGCCCGACCACTTTCTCCTGTGTGACATCGACTGCTTCCTGCCCGTGCTCTGGTAAGCAGAGATGGCTGCCAGGGTGCACCTTAAGGGTCAGTCGATCAAACCCTTGCTGAGAAAGGACCACAAGTAGTCCAGAATGCTTGCCAAGGAGCAGGAGGGAAGGGCCAGGCCCTTGCCCCTGACACCAAATGGAGAATCTCTTCCATGTGAAGGCGTAGTCATTTTCTGGTCGACTCTCACGGGATGCCTCAACGCCGCTGAGGACCTCGCCGGAAAGACCCAAGGCCTGGAACTCTAGCCAGTCAGGAACCAGGCCAGGTGCAGGGATTGAAGGTCCGATGGAATACCTTCCTGATTGATTGAGATTAGGTCCGGGTGGGCTGAAGCCACCCGAGCCTGGAGCTGAGACTGAGGAGATCTGGATACCAGAACTGAGGACCAGTCTGGGGCTACCAGAATCATCTTACATTGTCCCTCCCTCGCCTTGAGAAGCACCTTGTGGATCAAGGGAAATGGAGGAAAGGCGAGAAGAGGCCTAGGGTCCATGGCTCGAGAAGGCATCCCCCAGCAAGCCCTGCTGAGGGGTGGGCATGAAACAGTCTCAGCTTCGCATTCTCCCTGAGGCAAACAGGTCCACTTGAGGCATGCCCCAGTGGGAGAACAGATCTTGTACTACCTGCAGGAGAGACCACTGTGGACGAGCCCCATCCGCTTAGGACATTGCCAGAATATTGGAGGTGCCTGCCACATGGATGGCAAGTAGTTCCGCCTCCAGGCTGCACGACAAGGACCAAATGAGAGCTTCCCTGCAGAGGCATGGAGCTGCCTGCCCTGGCAGTTTAGGAAGTACATGTAGGTAGGTGGTGTCCATCTAGACCTGAACCACTTGACCCCTCATAAATCGGAGCGAAGGCGTGAGGGCTAGATGAACCATCAAGCTCCAGCAGGCTGATGTGGCATCAGGACTCTAGAGAACCAGAGGCCGTGGTGCTCTGTAGCTCCCCTGATGGGCACCCCAACCCATCAGAGAGGCATCGGTCGATAGAGGACCGTCAGCTCAGGCGGACAAATGGGATGCCCTCCTGCAGATGTACTGGAACGGTCCACCACTGGAGAGTGTTCCACATCCCCTGGGTCACTGTCACTAGCTGATCCAGAGGATCAAAGTGCTGTGACCATTGGCTGGCCAGCCCTCACTGAAGGGGATGCATGTACCAATGAGCCCAACGGACCACGCTGGTGCAGGCCGCCACGAGGCCCAGGAGGCGCAGGAAGTCTCGGGCAGGGCGCAACTGCCCAACCTGAAATGACTGAGCAAAGGAGGAAAGAACCCCGGCCCTGTCCGCCGGGAGCCGTGCTCTGGCTTGTAGAGAGTCGAGCTCTGCCCCGATGAATTGTATCACCTGCTTTGGCACGAAGTTCTGACTCTGGCCTCGCTTATGAGGAGGCCAACCTGAGAGCAACCTGGAGGGCCAGATCTCTGGACCGCTCCACCTGCTCTGAGGGCTGCAATCAGCCCGTCTCCAGGTAGGGTACACCCGGGACTCCTTTGGCACGAGAGGAATGCTGTCACCACTGCCATGCATTTGGTGAAGACCCTGGGAGCTAGGGAAAGGCCGAAGGGCATGGGCTGGAACTCAGAGGGATCCCTCTGCCCTGAAGCAGAGGAATCTCTGATGGGACAGACGGATTGGGACGTGAAAGGACGCGTCCTGGAGGTCCAGAGAACAGAACCACACGCCTCATTCCAAGGATGGGATTATCTGAACCAGAGTGACCATCCTGAAGGTCCGAGACCTTAGGAACCTGTTCAGGTCATGCAGGTCGAGAATAGGACGGCAGCCCCACGTCCGTTTTGGGACCAGGAAGTACCTGGACACAAACCCCGGGTCTGGAGGAGGATCCGCCACCTTCCTGATCACCTCTTTTTTGAGGAGCAGGGCGATATCGGCTTGGCGAGCCGACAGAGAGGCTGTGGACCCTGTAGCCTCCTGAGGGGCGACGGCCCGGAAGGGTGGGGCCTGCTCGAACTCCAGGGGCAGACCCTTTCCTACCACCTCCAACACACAACGGTCCGTGGTGATAGCGGACTAGGCAGAAAGGAAGTGACGGACCCGTCCCCCAATGGGGGGAACCGGGGGGGGGTGAGGCTTGGGGCGACACCCCTCAACCAGTCACTGGGCAAGCTTAGAGGAGGGACTGGCCGAGGGACCTCCTGGGCCTTTTCTTCCCTGCTTCCTATTAGAGGAAGCCGCAGGCTTGGGTTTGGGGTGCCAAGCGCAAGCCTGTTGGCCCTGGTGCTGTTGGGCCGGACGTGCCGCAGGCGCAGAAGGACTTAAGGACTTATGTTGCTGTTGTCGACGGCTCTTGTCCTTCTGGGCGGAGGTGACAGAGTCGAGAGTGGCATTGGACTTTTCGATCCGCTGGAGGTGACCTTCCACTCCTGGGCCAAAGAGGTCGGTCCCCAGGAAGGGGACATCCGCCAGTTTATGCTGGGTATCCGCCGTGAAGGTGGATATCCTCAGCCACGCTCTGCGGCGCATGGCCACTGCGGCCGCAACTGATTTGGCACAGGAGTCTCCAATGTCCAGAGCCGCTTGGAGCTGCTGCTTTGCCACCGCCTCTTCCTGGTCCCGTACCTGCCTGACTGTGGTCTGCAGGTCAGCCGGGAGATGAGGGATCACCTCATCCAGGGAGCCCATGAGGGCGTGGGAGAAGTGTGCCATCAGCACAGCCAAGCTGGCCTGGTGGAGGCCAAGGGAGGACGAGCGCATACCCTTTGCGACCGGGTATAGTCCAGCTTTTTGGACTCCTTGTCGGGGCTTATCCCATACCTAGCGCTTCCGGAATGCCAGAAAACGCCTATCGGTGACCAACCCCTCGGCAGAGGGGTGTTCCGAAAAACCAGACAAAGAGCTGGTAGGGACCGCATACTTCCTTGCCGAAAGCGCAGGACAGGAAGCAGGCCACTGCCAGAGCTCCAAGGCTGGGACAACTATGGCTTCAGCCACTGGAAAGGCCTCCGTGGGTGAACCCCTCGGTCCAGTATCTCCATTAGGGGATACTTGGCCCGCTTGGATACAGGCTCGAGCTGCATCCCGGCAGACTCCGAGATGATCTGAAGCAGACCCACGAAGGACGATGGGCCGCCCATCGACTGGCCCTCGAGGACTCCAGGTCAATGGGCCTGGAGAGAAGGAAGAGTCGCCGCCGGACTCCGAGGAGTCCGCGAAGAGCTGCCTGAGACCTGAGTCCTCTCCACCTGCCGAGGACTATTGGGAGTGAGGGTGACTAACAACCTGTGGGCAGGCTCGTGACCCGACCAAGAGTCCTTGGTTGGCACCCCCGATTTTGGTTGTGGAGGCGGAGGTTCCACCACAATCGGTGGGGCAGCTGGTTTCGGCCAAACAATTGGCCCAGGCTGGGGCACCTCGACTACAGCGAGGGGTTGTTTCGGCCACTTGGGTGACAGCCACTTGATCTCCAGGGAAGGCGACGGCGTCGGTTTATTCCCAGACAGAAGTAATTGCTGCCACATCAGGTCCTCGTAGCATCGACGCAATTTGCCCCAAAGCCTCTCCTCTTCCGAGGAGGAAGACCAGGATGAGTGGCGGCGCTGCTTACTTCGGTGCCGAGACCGAGACCGCCGATGTTGGCAGAATCGGCTGGACCGAGAGGATGTCCGAGACCGAGACCCTCAGTGTTTCCGAAGACGAGTCTGGGAAGGAGCGGGGGACACCCGCTCTTCCCTCGGCTCAGAAGCCTTGACCGGGGACTCCGGCACTGGAGGTGCAGACAAGTCCTCGGTCTCCACCGGGGGAACCGGTGAAGAAGGGCTGTTGGCTTCACCAGTCGACAGCCCGTCCGGTGGGTCAAGAAAAATCTGGACCGTGTCGATGACTGTCTCAGCCGGCTGACATGACGGGGACACCGTGAAGCCAGCGGCCTTAGCCACAACCTCAACTGAAGTCGAGTGTCGACTGTCCGGGGAAGGGGACCTGTCCCGCTCCCACGAACGCCGATGGTGGGACTTACCTTTCGAGTCCTTCTTTTTGGACTGAGAAGAATGTCCTGATGGCCCCTCTCCCTTCGTGGAAAGGGATTGGCAAAGCTCCCTAAAAGAAGCTGAATAGGAGGTACCCAGAGAGAGCGGGATAAATGCCGCGACCGAGGAAGAGGATGATGCGGCCTGAGCTGCCTCCTCCTCGACGGCGAACATCTGCTCGAGCTGCTCAGCCAAGCTAGCCGCCGCGGTAACCATCCAACGGGCCTCCTTCGACTTCACCGGCGGGTATCGCTTCTTGGGGTGCCTAAGCTGTAATCGGGCAGTGTGGTCTTCCAGGACTCTGGCCGAAAACGAACGGCATGACTCGCAGGCCTGCAGGTCATGGTCTAGGCCGAGGCAGTAGACACACGTGGAGTGCGGATCCATCCTGGACATTTTCTGCCCACATGGGCACCGCCGAAATCTGTAAGTAGACTTGTCCATCGCAGCCGCGAGGGAGTAATTTGACCGAAGTCCTGAAAATTTGAGAATAAGTTTTGGGCGAACTGAAGAATTAGGATCCAGTCTACACGCAGAGTGTTAAGGAGGGAACCTGAGCTTCCAAGCGGTAAGGAAGATCTGCCATCATGGGGCAGAGCCGAGAGTTTTACCACTTGGGTGGGTGGGAGGAGCCAGCTTGAAGAACTTCCGGCAAGATTTAAAGCGGCAAGGACCCTGCCAGACAGTGTGGATGAACATACCCATGTCCCTAGAATCAGAGGTTATTGGTGTAATATACAAAAACAATTACAAAAGATTTTTTCTATTACAACTCCCCTAGGACCCGAACATCTAATACTTGGCCTCCAACCTTTAGAGATAGAGGGCTGGGAAGCTCAATACCTTTGGAACATTCTGATTGCGGCTGCCTGCAAGGCAATCACCAAGCGGTGGTTGTCCCCTAGTGCCCCCCCCCCCCCGAGAGTGAATGGGGGGAAGTGGTTAACACTGTTAAAATCTTTGAAAGAATTCCCTCGATTTAAGGACCCCACAGTTCATAAACAGGTGGACTAGATGGGAACTAAATACTTAAGGAATATCAGAGGAAGGAATGGCTGTGAATTACTTAGACACTGATCTAATATATCAGCTCCCTACTGGTATGGATACAATGGTTAAGACGTGGTTTTATCGTTCCTAAATGTAGTAGATCTCTGTATAAAATAGAACCACCAACCTCTTTTTTTTTTTTTAACTAGATTCCAGCACATATTAGACCCCGGATTCTTTGAACAGAAGCATGCCCTCTAATGATTAATACATATGCTTTCTTTACTCTTCTTTCCTTTTGCTTTTTAAGTTTATTCTCCATTCACTAAAACTTTCTGAATTTCCATCTAGTTGCAACACGTAATACAAGATATAGATCTTTGATTGTATTGATGAAGGTCTTGTTGTCTGACCTATGATTACTATAACTGCTTGTGACTTCCAGGCATGTTGTTTATTACTAGTTAGGTGAGTGTATCAAATAGACATGGAATAATGTTACAATGCTCTTAATAGAGATGAAATATTTATAAAAAAAAAAAACATCTGCCACTTATGTTTTCACCCAGTAGGTTCCTCTTTAGACCCACATTTTTTTCCCCCAATTATCTTTCACTCCTGTCACGGTCCCAGGAGACTCTCTCAGGCATCCAACTTGTTGTATCCTGCCCCGCCTGAAGACCCCTCGACCTTACCCTCCGCACCTCCGCCCATGCCTCGCAGCTGGCATCCCCAGCTTAACCCCTCCGGGGTGGGGCCGCCCCTCCTACTTTGGGCACACTTCAAACTTTGTAGATTCAAGCTGCAGACATGGGCCCCTGGGCGGAGGAACTGTGAAGGTCAAGCAGGTTGGGCCTGGCAGTGGGCATGGGGTTGGTGCCATCACCACCCATGGACCGGGTTTTTCCGTGTTCTATCCTCCCCGTATGTAAGCACGCCCAATGCTATCTGACGACGGCTACCCCTGCCAGCCAAGCACGCCATTACTGTGCCTGGCTTGCTACAGTACCCCAGGTCTCCACCGAAGGTCACTGGCTTTTTTTTTTGAAACTTTCTTTATTTAAAATAGTTTGTTCATGCAAACAGAACATACAAGGTACAGAGAACATATTTTCTATATCTGATCATTCTGCTTCATTTCTCTTGTCTTTTGTTTCCACAGACAGTTCATCCAACATAAAACAGACAAAAAAGGATCGACAGTCATTAGTTTATACAGAGGATAGCCTAACCAAAATTCTCAATGGTTACAAATTATAGAACTCAATTAAGTTGAAGTCCAGGATGTATTTTCCAAGTTGAACCCATTAAAATAGGGAAGGGGGAGGAGGGGAGGAGCCAGGCTGTATATCCATTCCCCACATATAGCAAAAGATAAAGGGCTTTATTCATAGGTTAACAGGTTATGGGGCTCCATTTTATGCAATATGTCCTACCTATCGGACCTGAAGATAATAATTCCACCTAATCTTGATTCAAGGCATGAAATCAGGTCTCGCCCCTGCCATGTATAGAACCCATCACCTCCACAAGATCTCAAAACAAGGGACTCTTTTGTTAATAGTGGCTGTTATAGCCTCCATTCTATATATATTTATCATGCGATCTTGCCACATACTTAGGGTAATGTCCTTGGGAGAAAGCCAATTACTTGTGATTGCCTTTTGGGCCGCCAGGAAAGAAATTTTCAAAAACTTAATCGTCAGGGGATCCCGAAATTCCCATGGCAGTTCCAAAAAGAAGTAACAGAGGTGAAAATTCCAGTTTAGGATCTATAATTATCTGTAAGGTTTGTTGAAGTTCTTGTATGAAGGGGGTTAATTTAGGACAGTCCCACAGAATGTGTGCTAATGATGCAGGGAAATGTCCGCAGTTTCTCCAACAGGATGAAGACAAGGAGTCTCGGTATTTCTTCAGGATTGCTGGAGTTCGAAAGTAGAGGACAAAAATCTTCCACGAGAACTCCTGCCAGCTCACTGCCGCTATACCCCAATGAATCCTCATTTGTGTCCACACCCAAAATTCCTCGGAGATCCGAACTCCCAGGTCACGCTCCCAGGCTATCTTTATATAAGAGGAGGAATCCCCTTTCCAGGACAGAAGCGCCTGGTATAGTTTAGAAATAATGTGAGATCTGATCAGGTCCCCCTTTACTGCTTTTTTAAGAAGTATGCAATCTGTGGAGGGGATGTGCCCTCGATCTTGCGATGAATCAAGAGATTATTAATATAGTTTCTAATTTGGAAGTACTTAAATCTATCCTGCCAAACAATTCCATACTTATGAACTAGTGTTTCAAACGGCAGAATCTCACTCCCTTTTAGGAAGTGCCAAATCAGATGTAGGCCTCTCTCCTCCCATCTCTTGAATCCTGCATCCCACCGGTTAGGTGCAAACAAATCCAAGTATGGGACCAAAGTCAACAGGTTCCCCCAACTCTTAGCCCTCCTATCTCCCAAAGTTTCGCCAAACATTCAGCATGGAGGCTGTATAAGGATTGTCTTCCTGCCCAGAGTTTAATCTTCCTTTCTGCCCCAGGAGCATAGCATTCAGATTTTTGTGTGGGGTAATCTCCCATAACTGCAGGGTTTTCCATTTAGCCGAATAGGTTGGATCCAGCCAGTAAAGGGTTGTCCATAACTGAGCTGCGCGGTGATATAATCTAAAATTTGGTAGTCCCAGGCCCCCCTCTGTCTTCGGGATTTGAAGCGTCGAGAGGCGGATTCTAGGTTTTTGTGGACCCCAGATAAAACGAGAGATCGTTCTATTTAGAAAATGAGAGTATGCATCCGGGACTAGAATGGGTATTGTCTGTACCAGGTATAAGAACTTAGGGAGCATCATCATTTTTATCACTTCCACCTTTTGTATCAACGTTATAGGGATAGAGGCCCACCAGTCTAACTCCAGCTTAATTTTTTCTAATACTGGGATAAAATTAAGAGAGAACAACCGGTCCACCTGGGAGCACATCTGGACCCCAAGGTATTTAATCTGGGATATATTCCATCTAAATGGAAATTTCCTTTGAATCTGCTCAGATGGTTCATAGTGTGTTCTTAAGACCTCCGTCTTACCCATATTTATTTTATAACCCGCCAAAAGGCTAAATTCAGAGAGACGGGCCCATAGGGGATTCAGCGACTGCTCTGGATTTCTGAGATAGATTAGTAAATCATCCACATATAGCGCCAGCTTATGTAATTCCCCACCTAGGTCCCAGCCCTGTATCAGCTCGTCTTGTCTTAATGCTTGGGCCAAAGGCTCCAAATACAGGGCAAAAAGGAGGGGAGGGGCAACCCTGCCTAGTGCCCGGGATAGGGCTATTGGGGGACTCTGCCATTGATCTTTATAAATGCCTTAGGGCTGGTGTATATATTATTTATGATTTTAGTGAAGGATTTAGAGAATCCAAATACGCCCATGGTAAGGTCTAGGAAACTCCATGCCACCCGGTCGAATGCTTTCTCCGCATCCAAACTTAGTAGCATGCAAGGTGTCTCCGACCGAGTGGCCCGGTGTAGGATCTGCAGAGATCTTTTTATATTATCCCCGAGTCTGTCTGCCAAGGATAAAGCCCGTCTGGTCATAATTGATCAAATCAGGCAGTACCACTTCCAGACGCCTCGCTAGTATAGATGCATACAACCTATAATCAATGTTTAAAACTGATACAGGTCGAAAAGCATTACACTGTGTGACATCCTTACCAGGTTTAGGGACACTAGAGATAACTGCATAGTTCCAGGTGTCTGGGAGCGCCTCCCCTGCTTGTGCCTCCCTACAAGCCTCCAACAGGGGGTTCTTAATTTCCTGTACGAAGAACTTAAAGAATTCAGGGGTATAACCATCAGGACCCGGGGACTTTTTTGTTTTCAGATTTTTAATCGCTGAGGCCAACTCTGAAGGAGAGGTGGGGGAGTCCCTTACCTCTTCTGTCAACCATGGTAACTTTAATTTAGTCAGATATGATTTGATTTGTTCTTTACCCAGCATCTGTTCTGATGCGTATAACAGAGTAAAAATCTCGAAAGCTATTCAAGATTTTTTCTGGGGAACTCAATATCTGGCCTGTCTTAGGGTCTCTGATCCGGGTGATCGTAGACCTGGCGGTATGCTGTCTCAGACGGTGGGTCAGGATACGAGAAGCTCTAGGGCCACTCTCATGGTATCTTTGTCTCAGACACTGCAGTGCATATTTGGTTTTTATATCTATTAGCTTTTGAATTCTTTGTTTAATATTTTGTATGTCTGATATTACCGAATTGTCCCCTCCCGCCTGTCTTCCCTGTAGGGCAAGTAATTGATTTTGAAGGTCTTCCATCTGCTGATTTTGTTGTTTTTTAAAGCAGGCTGCAAATTTGATACAGTCCCCTCTAAATACTGCTTTCACTGTATCCCATAGTGTAGTACCCGACACCTTAGGGTACTTGTTATCTTGCTGTATTTGTGTTAGCCTCGCAGTGGCCATGTCTGTAAACTCTTTTAGGTTCAAAAAGTAATTACTGAACTTCCAAAGGGACTGGTCCCTTGGAACTCTCCAGTTTAGCCTCAGTACCAATTGGGAATGGTCAGAGTACCGATGGTATATGTTTACAGTCTAATACTTGATCTTGATGCTCTCCCAAGATCAACAAGTAGTCAATCCTGGCAAAGGAGCCGTGGGGGAACGAGCAGTGCGTGTACTCTCGTTTATTCTTATTATGCCATCTCCAAGCATCTACCCAAAAAAAAAAACTTTAGGTGGTTCTTAATAAATTTACTGGCTGGGCTCTGCGAAAAGAATTTGTTCTGGACGTGTCATTTTGTTCCCATACCTGATTGAAGTCCCCTCACAATTAATAGTCCCTTTGTTGCTCCGTTATTTTTGTAGTAAGGCACCTAAAACTTCCTTAGTAGAGCCGGGTGCATACAGGAGGCCAGTGTGATGGGGGTACCCTCCAAGTTCCCTGTGATAATGACCAGACGGCCCTCAGGGTCTACATAGCTGGTCAACCTCTGAAATTGAGTTCCTTTGGAAACCAGTATCGCAGAGCCTCTTCTCTTACCCTTCCCATATGAGGCCATGACTACCTCCTCGTACCCATACTTCCCTAACTTCTGATGTTCTAATTTGTTTAAATGAGTTTCTTGCTGTAAAACAAACGTGGGTTTCTGTCTTTTAATAGCTGTCATGACTTTGTGTCTTTTTACCGGATTGTTCAATCCATTAACATTGTGGGAAACAATTCTTATACTGGACTTATCCTCCATTTATGGACCGGAAGTTATAATCCCAATGATATGAGGCCTCCCAGTGTTCTCCGGTGTTCTCCTCCCCTCCCCAACCCCTCCAGAGATGAATAATTTTTTCCTCCTCTGTATTGATCAAATGTATCATACCATTGAAAGTCTTCACATAAAATTATAACTTGCCACACTACATGAACACAGACACAACATATAATCTCAAACCTCCTACGAGTAAGCGCCAACAGAGCGATCCTCCCCCAGGAAAAAAAAACTATTCACAAGGTTACTCCCAAGGTAGGAGAACAGTAAAGACCGTTCTCTATTCGTTCGAGTTCGTAATTCTCGAATGGGAGGTACAGGAGCCATTAAAATGACTCGTTCCTCCTGGACCTTAGGTTTATCAGGTCCTTGCCAGATGTCTTGGCATACTATCACCAGCAGTGTGCCCAAAAAAATGCAAGGTACACCCAGCGGCAAACTTCCCAGCATAATTAATCTGGGATTACGCCTGAAAAAAATGGACAGTCCCCCCCCCGCTCTCAACATTATATCGAGGCTGTGTAGTATGATCCCGCCATTCCTCTGTGCCTGAGACTACCCCTACAGTAATTCGCAACTTCTACATAAATGAAAAAAGGAGAGTACAAAAGGATTCCCTATTTCACAGTGGTGTCCCACTACGATTATATGTCGCCCTTCAGTTTCAGCCCACCTTCCCCATCAGTGGTTCCTTAACTGTTAAACGGGACAAAATAGGGAGCGTAAATCTAGCGCTCTGCCAATAACTCCCTGAAGTGGAGCAGACTGTTATCAAACGGGCGACGATAAAGAGAATGCCCCCTCCCCATTTTCATAAAATGTACTTGTATTTCAGTCCTGGGTCAAACGGCCGATGCTGACACCCTCCAATGCAAAATACAGCCCCTGATGTGATTTCCACTAATTTGGATGAATCTGCAGCTGCAAAAGGGGATGCTCTATCCCCTTTCGTTGTGAGCTCCCCACTCTTGCTATGTTAGTACCAACCCACTATTCAGTTGTGTTTAATTCACTGTTACACCCTCTGGGAAAAGAGTCATCATTACGGCACTAGAACTTCTGCAGCCTTCCCCCCGAGCACAGTCACCCAGCGAGCCGCCCAGCCCCCGCACCAACCCTCTGTGACCCTACAAGGGGGAAATTTTAAAAGCAACTAAACTGGTTAACGTGCCTTGTTAATGCGTCTCTGCCCAAGAGGGAACTCCATTACTCAATCCCCCCACGTCCTCTCAGGACCTCATGGTTCTTTGTGCTGTTGCCGGGTTTCCGATCTCCCACTCCCTACCCTCCCTCCTCCCTGGTGGTAAAAAAACGAACATCATAAATTCAACATCAGAATCTAACTTATAGGAGTGATGAAGCCGCTTGCTCAAAACATCGAAGAATTCAGTTTTCTTTACAAACATAAAAGTTTCAGGTGACCCATCACCCCCTCGAACCCCGTCCTTCCCCCATGACCCTTATCATTTACCAGCTAAGCCTGGGTTGTAGGCCTCGATATCAATTTCCATAAGTCCCTTTCATTTTAGGTACAGAGTCTGAGGCGACTCGAGAAAGAGACATCAGGAGAAGGTTCTCCCAACCAAGCCATAGATTTGTTACGTTGGAGTCACTCCTCATGTGTCCTCTATTCTTTCTGCTGATGGCTCTTCAGGGACTTGAGGATGAGTGAGTTGGTGCAACATTTTTTAATGTCTTGGAGTGTGTTAGCTGCCACCTTCTTTCCACTGTCTTGGAGTGCTGGGGTCTGGTCGGTCGCCAGGGATGCTTCGGGCCGGGCGGCTGCTCCTTACGATGGGGGGCCTCAGCAATGTCATGCCCCTTATTCTTCACTGCTTGAGCGCCTTCGTATGAATGATATAACTCAGTACCTGTTTCCCAGAAGACTTGTGAGCGGGAGTGCGCTGGAATCTAATGTTTAGGGTCTTCAGTTTCCTCAGTATCGGGAGTAGGCTATTCGCTGCTGCTGATCACCGGAGGGTAATCTTGATCAAACGACAGAGGGGCACCATTGTATTCGACCTGTCCTTGTTTCCATGCTGTCCGTATTATTTGCTCTTTCTCCTGAAAGCTTGAAAATTTCGCCACTATTGACCGGGGTCTGGCAGAAACTGATGTCGGTTTAGGCACCAACGCTCGGTGCGCTCTTTCAATTTTGAAATGGTAGGCTGGCGGAAGATCCAGAACATGTCTTAGTAAATCTTCCAGAAATTCAGTCATCTCCCCAACCTCCGTCCCTTCAGGTAAGCCATATATTCTTAAATTGTCCCTACGGGAACGTGCTTCCAGACCCAGACATTTGGCAGCGGTGAGTTCTTGTTGATGCACTAAGTGTTCCATGGCCCGAGAGATTTGGATTAGATCATCCTCTGCCGTTGATATGCGCTCCTCCGTGGTGTTCACCCTAGTCTCCAGACCCTTTAAGTCAGAATGCAGCTTACTGAATTCTTGCTTTGTTTCGGACTGAAACTGCTTGATTTCTGAGAGGAGCTTTTGAATCTAGAAGCGGGACAAGTATCGCTCAGACTCAGTGTCGGCTCCGCCATACTCGGCGACTCCTCGCTATTCACTGAGCTCGTCGGGACTCAATCCTTCTTGATCAGCCTTCGTTTTTCCGATTTTTTGAACGGGATCGTTTTGCAGCCGAATTTCCACTTTGCAGTCTTTGCATCTTTACCCCAATTTACTTGTACCAAGCTGTGTGGAGACGTTTTTATTGTCGATAAGGGGGGAGCTGTTCGTTTAAGCTGCCATGATGCTGGTGACATCACCGGAAGTCCCGACCCACATTTTTTAAACCAGTGGGTCCAATTCAACCCATGTTTTAAGTCCCCCGGCGCTGTCACTGCTTTGCTTCCTGTCCCTCAACCAGTTTCTAATCCAGTTTTCCACTTTATAGCCTACCCCAGGCTACCTGGCTTGTTCACCAATCTTCTGTGTGGTACGGTGTTCAAGGCCTTGCTGAAATAGAGGTAGACTATGCCCACCACTCCTCCCTGATCCATCTCCTTCATTACCCGGTCAAAAAAGTCTATCAGATTGCTTTGACATGATCTTCCTGCCATGATCCCATGCTGCCACGGATCTTGTACTCCCATGGTATCCAAGTGTTCCACAATCCTTTCCTTAAGCAGCACCTTCATGATCTTGCCTACTACTGAGGTGAGGCTGACTGGCCTGTAGTTACCAGTCTCCTCTCCTGCTACCATTCTTGTGAAGAGGGACTCACATCCCCCCCCGCCCCAACTTCTCTGGAACCACCTGAGTTGAGTGACTCACAAACAGGGCTGCCAGTGGTGCTGCTAGCACTGTCTGTAATTCCTTCAATATCCTGGTGTATATATCTGGTCCCATTGCCTTGTCAACCCTTATTTTTGTGAGCTCCTCCAGGACTCTCTCCTCTGTAAAAGGACTGGTTTTACCTCTCTTCCCCATTGTTTCTGATGCCTAGTTGTGGTCCGTGCCCTCCCCCTCTACTGTGAATACTGAACAGAAGTATTCATTCAGTATTGATGCTTTTTCTAGGTCACCCTACACACACACACACCCTTCCTCCCCATTGAGCCTTACAATCCCTCCCTGGCCTTCCTCCTATTGCTAATGTATCTATAAAATGTCTTGTCCCCCTTCTTTATCATCTGTGCTAATCTCTCTTCAGTTTGCACCTTTGTGATCCTAACTGGTTTCCCTGCCTCCCTCTGTCTCTCTAGGTACACTGTCCTATCCTCATCCTTCTGAGTCTCCGTGTAGCTTCTGAAAGCCCCTTTTTTGTCCCTAACTCTCTCTGCCACCTCTTTGTGAACCATGGTGGTTTGTTCCTCTCCCCCACCCCCCGTCAGTCTAATGCCGGATCTGTCACCTCCACTATGCTTTCCTTAGGTGTGCCCACTGTTCAACACCTCTGTTCCCCGCCTCACTCAGGGCCTTTGATCTCTCCTCCATCCCAGCGTAAGTCTGCTTTCCTGAAATCCAGGGCCCTCGTCTTTGTGTGGCTCTCATGTGACTCTGTGCTGATGTTAAACCACACTGTATGTTGGTCACTGGACCCTAGGTGCCCATCCACTCTGACTTCCTTGATCCTGTCTCCACTGGTCAGTAAAAGGTCCAGAATCGCCCTGTCCCTGGTGGGCTCCTACACCAACTGTCTGAAGCCTAACCCCTCCAAAGATTCTATGACGTCTCAGCTCCTGGTTGAATTAGCTGCTGGGATGGTCCAGTCCTCGTCTGGCATGTTAAAATCCCAGCAGCAGTATCCCCATCCCATGATGCTGATGCTATAATTGCCTAAGCTGCCTAAACTTGATGCCCTGCAAATATTCACTAACCAACACAACCCTGATATCCTTGCAATCGCTGAAACCTGGCTATCACCCAAAATTCCAGACACAGCTATTGCCCTGCCAGGGTACAATGTCTTCAGACTTGACAGGAGTACAAAAAGAGGGGGAGGCTGTGCTTTATATCTCAAAGACACCCTCCTGGGTCACCGCTTACCTTCCCCCCTGTTTCTTCTACGCAGATCTTACCTATTGAGGGCTCACAACAAAGCACTGACTGTTGCTGCTGCTGTTTACATTCCTCCAAAGGAACAAGGTAAAGGCCTCAACTCAGTCTTGGACCTCATCCGTACCCAACCCCCTGACTCGGAGTCGATCCTAATGGGTGATTTTAACATCAGTTGGCTAGCTGCTGACACTGGGGGCCTCAAGGATGCCATCTCAGCAACCAACCTGGCACAGCTGGCAGTCTCCCCACCAGACATAATAATAAAACTGGTGTAAGCATTCTCCTGGACTGGATACTGACCAGCCATTTTTCTCACATCTCGGATGTTTCTGTCCTACTAGATACACTAAGTAATCATTCCCCAGTCATCTGCGAATGGTCAAATAAATTCTGTAAGCCCCCTCCTTAAATTAATCAGTAGTAGAGTCCTCCCACGCAGTCAGTTGAAACACCTCAAATCCCACTTCCGACAGCTCGACTGGTCTCCAATATTCAAAGCTTCTGATGTCAACTCAGCCTTGGATTTCTTCATCAACTCTTTCAATGCTGCCTGTGACACCTACGCCCCTTTCAAAAGGAGTAAAATCAAAGGCCTTTGCAAACCTTTGCTCTCCGCTGAACTACTTATGGATCTGAAAGCAAGGGACCTCCTCTGGCTTCGGGTATGGGCCACTAGCAATCAAGCCGATACTCAGAACTACAAAACAGGCACGAAATGACTGCACTAAATCAATCCACCAGAAGAAAAATACATACTACAGAGATACCCTCACGAACACCTGGGGAAAAGGGAAATCCTTCTGGGACAATCTTAAAGAAGTAACTGGGAAGCAGCCAAAAACCTCACCTACTATGTTGGTCACTGATGGTGGCATAACTCTTGACCCCACCACAATTGCAAATACTTTCAATACTGCGTTCTCTGACCTAGTAGTGTTCTCCCTTCGGACTTCTTCAATGATGACCACCCTCCTTCTCCTACCCCCAGCCCACAACCCCCTCCCTCCAACTGCGCACCATTCTACTTTAAGGAAGTCAGGGAGCATGACGTCTGTAAATACATCTCTAATGCAATTGCCTAATTCAGAACTAGGGGGGGACTCACTCCACCTCAAGCTTGTGTCCCTCACCCTTGACGAAGTGCTACTTCCACTAAAAAATTTTCAACCTCTCCCTTGCCCTCAGCCAGTTCCCAAACAGATGGAAATCAACGACAGTAACACCGGTCCACAAAAAGTGGGGACAAGGACCTGCATGTGAACTACCGGCCTATCTCCATACCCCTCCCCAGGCCACTGAACGTATGGTATCTGACCAGCTAACGGAATACCTGGATAAACACAACATCCTCTGCCCCCAACAACATGGCTTCCGTACAGGTCACAGTACTACATCAGCCCTCCTTGAATTCACCAGTGCTATCCACAGCTCGTTGGACAACAGCCTCCTAATCCGGTCGGTCTTCAAAGACCTGACCAAGGCTTTTGACACTGTACACCATAAACTATTAATCACACACCTATGTTTTGCTGGGTTTTCACCTGAGTCCACTACCTGGTTCAAGAACTACTTGGAGAACCGCTCCCAAAGAGTGAAAATAGCTGATGTTCTCTCAGATGCACGTCCTGTTTACTCAGGAGTTCCTCAAGGCTCCATTCTTGGGCCACTTCTTTTTAGCCTGTTTCTGAATGATCTTCCACAATCGTGTCCAGCACAAATCCTCCTTTATGCGGACGACGCCGTCATCCTCTGTACTCACAAGGATCCGGGCCACCTTCAAAAGAATCTACAGCTTGCCTCCACCTTGATTGAAACTTGGTTCAGTACACATAAATTGATTCTCAACTATGAAAAAACCAAGTCCATGCTCTTCTGCAGCCTGCACAACAAACACAGACTCAATCCCATCATGATCAAAAACTGCCTTGGTGGAACCCTCGAACAGGTTCAATCCTTTAAATATCTAGGAATTGCCATCGATTATAACCTATCATGTGCTATGCACATTGACAACATTGCCAAGGCTGCCAACACTTGCACTGGCCTACTCTTCAGGCACAGGCAATGCCTTACCTCAGATGCCTTAAGGATTGCAGTACAGAGCTCAGTAATCTCTATAATTGACTACGGCCTGATCATTTACGGCTCTGCCTCTGCCACCACCCTGAGGCACATATCCATTGCCTTAAACAAAGCTTGCCGTCTCATAACAGGCGCCCATTGCCTCACCCACACGTGTGATCTCTACTCACAGACTGGGTGGCTTCAACTTTCAAACTGGAACAAGTACCAAACATGCCTTATGGCAAAGAAAATAACAGTAGACCTTGCTCCCCCAGGTGTCCAAGCTCTCCTCTGCCCAGCGCGCACTACTCGCATCACCAGGGACTCTGAATCCCAACTACTACATATCCCGCGTTTGTGCACCACACGAGGGCAAAGATCCTTTGCGCACAGAGCTCCCAGCTGATTCAATGGTCTCAACATTGAGATCGCCTCAATGCCAAAGCTTGGTCCATTCAAATCCAGTCTCCGTCACATCCTGTCTCCATCTAGCGCCTGTGACTGTCCTTCCCAACTGTCTTCCCCTCTCCTTTTGCCCTTTCCACCTAGCACTTAAGCCTCTCCCCCCTCAACTCCCTCTCCCATACACCCACTCATCCTCCCCTTCTCCCACCCACCTTCCCTACCCCCCTTGTAGCACTTTAATTGATATTTGACAAGTGCCTATGGCTGCACTGCACTAGTGTGTCTCTTACATACCGTGTTGACCCTGTTACCCGACCTCCTTCTGGCATTTCTGCCACTGTACTGAACGTATAAAACTGTATGTAACTGCCTGTAACCCACTGTTATACTATTATTCAATGTTTTGTTTGAATTGTACCTCATCCAATGTGGAACCTTTGTAAAAGAGCCTTGGCTCAAAGGTACTTGTAATCCTAGAGTCAAATAAAAATAAAAAAATAATTGGAGATGAAGTTGTGTGCTTTACTCTAGACTGCAACTTTGCATATCTCCACAATAGGGATGTCCCTGTAAGCAGCCATGGAAGCAACAGTACACCTAGTGGAAGGAACCTTAAGCCCCATGGGCGACTCCCTACCAGCCTACTTATAGCAGAGGTCAATGCAGGATGTAATCCATCTGACAAGTTTCCACTTTGCTGCCAGTCTGCCAGGAACGGCTTCAGTGTATGCTACAGACAGCTGGCCAGCCTTACCATGAACTTCAGCCATGTGCTCTTTGTAATATGAGGGCAGTGGCACTCTCCATACCTCCATGGCTGATCACTTGGTTAAGGTGAAACTCTGATATGACCTCTGAGAGGAGCTCTGGATGGGGGACCGTGTCCTTGTGGAAGACCAGGTAAGGAGATGTGATGGCTACCAGAAAGGCAGTCTTCAACGACAGATGTGACATCTCACAGTTATGCACTGGCTCAAATGGCTTGCCCATCAGCACTGACACCAGCAGTAGGCCCCCATGGAGGCAGAGATTTGCTGTGAGGAGAGGCCAAGTAGTCCAGAAGCCTTTGAAAGGTCCAACCAACTTCTCCTAGGCCCAGGCCGCCATCAGCATACCAGCCGGCAGCTGGGATGCAGAGATGGCTGCCAGGTACACCTTAAGGGATGTCACTCACAGTCTCGTCTAAGAGTGGGATCTAAGGTGGTCGAGGATGCTCGCCATGGGACAGTGGAGATAAAGCACCTTACCCCGGTATCAAATCAAGAACCTCTTCCCCCTAAATGCATAGCATTTACAAGTCGACTCCTTATGGGACACCTTCACAACCTGGAGGACATCTTCTGAAAGTCTCAGAGCCTCGAACTCTAGCCACCAAGGAACCAGGCTGAGAGGTGCAGAAACTGAAGGTCCAGGTGCAGGACCTTCCCCGGTTGACTGGTCAGCAGATCCAGGCGAAGTGGCAAACTTCATGGAGGCCTGCTGCTGCGGCTGAGGAGTTCTGGATACCAGAAATGCCTGGGCCAGTCTGAGGCTATCAGGACCATCCATGCCTTGTCTCTTTCTGGGCCCTGACCATGGCCTTGTGGACCAAGAAGGGAGAGAAGGCATATAGGAGGCCTGGAGTCCAGGGCCTTTTCAAAGCATCCAACTGGGGCGGTAGGCATAAAGCAGCTTCAGCTTTCTGTTTTCCCCTGAGGTAAACATTTCCACCACAGCAGTGCCCCACTGGGCAAACAGGTGGTCTACAACCTTCTGATGCCAGGACCACTCGTGTGACATCTCTCCGTCCTGGATGAGAGCATCTGACAGCTGATTTCTCCTTCGACATGGACCACCAGATTTGCACCCAGGCTGCAAATGTGTGTCCAGGTGCCAAGAGCCTCCTAAGACAATGGAAGGGAGTGTGTCCCACCTTGCCTGATCAGGCAGAAGATGGTCATTGTGTCGTCTACCTGGACCTGCACGATCTGACCCCAGATAAGCTACTGCAGGCTGAAGTGGTGACAGGACTCCCAGGGCGACCATAATCTGTGGGCTCTATGGTCTCCCAGATGTGCTCGCCATCCTAACAAGGACAAGTCCATCGTCAGTGTGACAAGATGGTTCTGCGCAAAAAAATGGTATTCTCTCCTCCGGATGTTGTGGGTCCAGCCACAACTGGGTGGCATCCCACATCAGCTTGGTCAGTAAGACTGAATGGTCCAAGTGAGTTAGGTGCTGGGATCACTGTTGGCTCAACTCCCACTGCAGGGGGCACATACATCAGCGAGCCCAACGGATCATGCTGGTGAAGGATGCCATGTATCCCAGCAGCCAGAGAATGTCCCCGGCAGGGTATGAGAGCCCAACCTGAAATGACAGGACAAAGGAGGTACGATCCAATGCCCGGTTTGCAGGGAGGTGGGCCTTGGCCCACATAGAGTATAGTTCTGCCCTCATGAACTTGATCCCCTGCAAGGGGACCAGCTCGGACGTTGCCAGATTTACAAGAAGGCCCAAATCCCAATAGGTCTGGAGGACAATATCTCTGGATGTTTCCATGTCCTCTCTGCATGACCCGGCTATAAGCCGGTCATCCTGGCAGGGAATACATCTTGATGCCACTGCGACACATAAGGCCATCACCACTGCCATGCACTTCGTGAAGACCCTGGGCATGGACAAAATGCCAAAGGGCATGACATGGAATGGTACAGGATCCCCTCTGCATGGAACCGGAGTTACCATCAATAGGATGGACTGGGATGTGGAACAATGCATCCTGGAGGTCTATTGAAACATAGAACATAGAAACATAGACTTTGATGGCAGATAAGGACCGCTTGGCCCATCTAGTCTGCCCATTTCCCTACCTACAGGATAGGCCGCAGATCCTAGTTAACCAACAGCCTATTTCTTCCTACCCCCCACAAGAATTGCCTACGCCTGTCCCATGCATTCTTGAATTCTCCCAGTTTTAGACCCCACAACCTCCTCAGGAAGGCTGTTTCATGCATCCACTACCCTCTCTATGAAATAATACTTCTTCACATTGCCCCTGAACCGCCCTCTTTCTATCTTTAAATTGTGTCCCCTTGTTCTTGCAAGTCTCTTTTTCTGAAAGATGGCACCCTCTTGGACTTTGTTGATTCCACTGAGGTACTTAAAAGTTTCTATCATGTCCCCACTCTCCCTTCTTTCCTCAAGGGTATACATATTAAGCTCCTTTAGTCTCTCCTCCATCGGCTTCTCTTGCAGACCCTGCATCATTTTAGTTGCCCTCCTCTGGACTACCTCTATCCTGTCTATGTCCTTGCAGATGGGGTCTCCAGAACTGGACACAGTACTCAGATGGGGTCTCACCAACTGTCTGTACAGAGGGATAACAACTTCCTGTTTTCTGCTGCTGATGCCTCTCTTATACATTCCAGTATACCCCCAGCCCTCCCTACTGCCTTCTCACATTGCTTGCTAACTTTGAGGTCATCTGATATGATTACCCCAGGTCCCTTTCCTTTTTTGTTGTTGTTACTACCTCCACCCATTGTGTATTCTTCCCCTGGGTTCTTGTTTCCCAGGTGCATTATTTTGCACTTCTTTGCATTGAATCCTAGCCGCCATACTTCTGACCATTCCTCCAACCTTGCCAAGTCCCTTTTCATCCTTTCCACTTCCTTGTGTATCAACCCTGTTGCGGATCTTTGTGTCATCTGCAAAGGCATACTTTTCCTTCCAGTCCCTCTGCAATGTCACTTATGAAGACATTAAAAGGACTGGACCCAATACTGAACCCTGTGGTACCCCACTAGTAACCCCTCTCTTCTTCAGAGTGGACTCCATTTACAATTACCTTCTGTGTCCTGTTGGCGTAGCCAATGTTTTGATTTAGGCTACCACCCTGGGACCCACTCCCAGGCTGGTTAATTTGACTATTATCTTTTGTGTGGGACTGTGTCAAATGCCTTGCTAAAGTCTAGGTAGGCCATGTCCATAGCCCTCCCTGGTTCACTACTTTTGTCACCCAGTCAAAGAAATCTATTAGATCTGCCTGACATGACCTTCCCGCCAGAACCCATGCTGCCTTGGGTCCTGTGCCCACTGGCCTCTAGGTACTCAACTACTCTTCCTTCAGAAGTGACTCCATCACTTTCCCTACCACAGAGGTCAGACTGACAGGTCTGTAGTTTCCTGCCTCTGTCTTGGTCCACGTTTGTGAAGGGGAATCACATCTGCCTTCCTCCAGTCCTTGGGTACCACACCATCCTCCCGTGATTAAAAAGAGTAGCCAGTGGTTTCACTAGTTCCTCCCTCAATTCTTTTAGAATTCTGGGGTGAATTCCATCAGGACCCATTGCTTTGTCCACCTTTAGTTTTAGGAGTTCTTGCAGAACCCTTTCTTCTGTGAAAGGACTGGGATTGACCCCCCTATCAAGAGTGCTTCTGTTAACTGGATTAGGCACTTCCCCCTCCTCTTTTGTGAATACTGAGCAGAAATATTCGTTCAGTATCCCTGCTTTTTCACTGTCCCCCTCTGTCCACCCACCGTTCCTTCTATTCAGCCTCACTATCCCTCCGTCTTTCTAAGCTCGCTGATGTACCTATAAAAGGTTTTATCCCCCTTCTTATCTGAGTTGGCTATCTTTTCCTCAGTTTGGGCCTTTGCTATTCTGACTTCCCTCCCTGCTTCCTTCTGCCTTAACTGGTACAGCTCTGTCCTGCTCCTTCTGTGTTTCCTTATACTTCCGGAATGCTATCTTTTTTTTCCTGACTTTCACAGTCACCTCTTTTGAGAACCGTAGTGGCTGTTTCTTTCATTTTGATTTGTTTATTTGCTTCACACAAAGGCTTGTTGCCTCTGTGATGGCAGTTTTGATGATTCCCCATTGTTGCTTCACACCTCCTTCTAGCCTGTTTGCTAGTGCTTTTCTGAGGCACTCTCCCATCTTGCCAAAGTCAGCCCTCCTAAAGTCCAGTACCCTCACTTTTGTATGGCTCGACTCTGTAGCTGAGTTTAACGTGAACCACACTGCTTTTTGGTCACTTGTCCCCACTTCTAGATCTGAGATCCTCTCACTGCCCCCATTTGAGAGTACGAGGTCTAAGATTGCTCCCTCACGAGTGGGTTCCGAAACTAGCTGTCTGAGGCCTGCCACCTGTAGGGCATCAAGAATGGCCCTGCTCTTGGATGTGGCTGCAGCAAATGTGCTCCAGTTAACATCTGGCATATTCAGGTCTCCCAGCAACAGTATCTCCCCTTTCTCTGCCATTCTAAGAATGCCTTCTATCATATCCTTGTCCATTCCTTCCCCCGGACATGGTGGTCTGTACACAACCCCTGTGCGGACTGTGGTGCCCTTTCCAGTCTCCAAGGTGACCCACAGTGCCTCCTCTCCTCCCTGTTTACTATTTTGTTCAATTGCTTTTATCCCTTCCTTTACATAGAGAGCTACTCCTCCCCCTCTTCTCCCCTGTCTGTCTCTCCTGAGGTTATGTGCCCTGGTATGTTAACATCCCAGTCATGGTTCTCTGTGTACCATGTTTCTGTGACTGCTACGATATCCAGGCATCCCTCTTCCATCAAGGCCACCAGCTCAGGGAGTTTGTTGCCCAGACTGCGGGCATTGGTACTCATTACCCTCCATTTCCTGATGGCCTTACTCCCTTTTGCCCCATCCCTGTCCTTCTTGCCTTTGTCACTTTCTCCATTTACTCCAGCCCTTCTCCCTATAGACACCTCTATGTTGGTGTTTGCCACACTTACTACCGTGATTACTTTGGGGGGGGGGGGGCTAGGATTTCCCTGCTCCTTTCCAGTGCCTCCCCCCTTGGCTAGTTTAAATGTTTGCCAATGAAGCATTTAAACCTATCACCTAGGATCCTGGTTCCCCCTCGGACAAATGCAGCCCATCATGCCAGTATAGGCTTGCATCACTCCAGGTGGACCCCAGTCCCCAATGAAGCTAAATCCTGAGCTCCACACCAGTTTTTCAACCACTGATTGAATCCAATGGTGCGGAACACCCTAGCCTCTCCTATGCCACAGATGGGCAGCACCTCCGAGAAGGTTACCGTACGTGCTACTTGACTAAGACCCTTCCCCAATTCAACAAACTCTTCCTGCACTTCTCTAATCCTTTTCTTAGCCAGGTCATTTGTCCCTAGGTGGACAATGACATCCAGCTCCCTCCCCTGTGCAGCTGCTCCGGCAATCCTGAGAACTATATGCCCTGCTCCAGGAGATGGAATGATCGGATTCTCAGTGACTGTTCAGAACTTGCACTTCCGCGTGAAGTGGTTCAGATCATGCAGATGCAGTACGGGGCACAATCCCTCCATTCGTTTCAGAACCAGAACGTACCAAGAGTGTCTGTTCAATCAATTAGCCAGTTGGCTTTATGTGAAACAGTGCTTTATATGGATTATCACTTTGTGCTAATTAAAGCTTTTTGATTTCAACTGAGAGCGGACTATTTATAATATGTCTGGTATGCACGGTTTCTAATCAGTTTTGGAGTGAGGTTCTTTAGCACAGCATAACGTACCTGGACACATATCCCTGAATGGCCAGGGCATCTAGAACACGGGCAAGGTTAGTGCACATGTATCCCTTGACATGCTGGACTCCTGAGGTGCCCGAAATCTTTACGGCAGGAAAGCTTCGAAATCCAGAGACAACCCTTTCCCACCACTTATAGCACTCACCTTTGTGAGGTAATGGTGGAGAACTATGGCAAGAAGTGGTACAACCAACTCCTGACCAGAAGCTGGCAGAGAGACTGGAGGTGGGATGATACCCCACAACCAGTCACTGCGCAGCCATGGAGGTGGCTCTGGCATCTGGGCCATAGAGGCACCACTACCTCTGTCCCACCTCTTTGGCCTTCGGATGCTAGCGTCGAAACTGCCCCTGTGGGGTCTGCTGTAGCCAAAAGAACAGATACTGAAAGGCCGTCTTTTTAGGCTTCTGGTCCTTCTGGGACAAAGTCACAGAATCAAGGGTGGCAATGAGATGCCCTTCCACCCCAGGGCCAAAGAGGTCAGTGCCTAAGAGGGGGGCATAGCTGAGCTGATGCAGAGTATCCACCATAAAGGTGGAAAGCCTCAGCCAGGCCCTACGACACATGGCAACGGCTGCTACTATGTCACAGGCACAGGAGTCGCCCATGTCCAAAGCTGTCTGGAGTTGGTGTTTAGCCAGCAACTGACCCTGGTTTTGGGCTATCTTCACTGGCAACTGTTTGTTGGCAGGAGATGGGTGAGGAGGTCCCCTACTACACTCAGCAGGGAATGAAATATAGAAACACAGAATCTGTCAGCAGAAAAGGACCATACAGCCCACCTAGTCTGCCCACTTCCCTACTTGGTTTGGCAATCCCTATTCTTATCTGGACTGCCTTTTCCCTGCTCCGCTGTACTGCAGGGTGCATTTATGCTTATCCCATGCACTTTTGAATCCCTATACTGTTTTCGCTTCTACCACCTCCGCTGGTAGGCTGTTCCACATATCTACCACCCTCTCTGTGAAAAAATACTTCCTAGCATTCCTCCTAATCCTCCTTCCCTCCAGCCTCATGTTATGTCCCCTTGTCTTTGTACACTTCCGTCTCTGAAATATACTCCCCTCCTGTACCCTGTTTATTCCTCCAAGGTATTTGAAGTCTATCATATCCCCTCTCTCCCTCCTCTCTTCCAGTGAATAGCTATTCAGTTCCTCGAGTCTATCCCCATAAGGTTTGTGGTGCAGTCCATGTATCATTTTTGTTGCTCTTCTCTGGACTGCTTCCATTCTGTCTATGTCCTTCCTGAGATGAGGTCTCCAGAACTGGACACAGTATTCCAGATGAGGCCTCACCAGTGATCTATACAGTGGCATCACATCATCACTCCTCTTACTGGTTATGTCCCTTCCTATGTACCCCAGCATTCTGTTTGCCTTCCCCACCGCTTTTTTGCATTGTTTGGCTGACTTCAGGTGATTGGATATAACCCCCAGGTCTCTCTTCTGACTTGTGGTGGCTAGAACCTGCCCCCATCCTGTATTCCTCTCTTAGGTTTCTGTATCCCAGGTGCATTATCTTGTACACCTTAGCATTGCAAGCCAACTGCCAAACCCTTGACCATTCCTAGAGTAATCTTAAGTCATTCCACATTTTGTCTAGCCCCTCCTGTGTGTCGACTGTTACAGATCTTGGTGTCATCTGCGAACAAGCATACTTTCCCCTCCAGATCCTCTGTAATGTCGCTTATGAAGACACTGAATAGAACTGCACCCAGCACTGATCCCTGTGGAACCCCGCTGGTCACCTCCCCCTCTTCTGATTTTATGTATTTACCACCACCCTCGGGGTCCTACCTTTTAACCAGTTACCAAGCCATTTTACCACTTTAGAGCCCACACCCATATTCTCTCAATTTGTTAAGCAACCTTCTATGAGGAACGGTGTCAAAGGCCTTACTGAAATCCAGGTAGGTCACATCCACCGCCCCTCCCTGATCCACCACTCTGGTCACCCAGTCAAAGAAATCGATGAGATTAGTTTGACAGGATCTACCCTCAGTGAATCCGTGCTGCCTTGGGTCTTTTGCACTGCTTGACTCCAGGAAATTCACTACCCTCTCCTTAAGCGGGGATTCCATCAGCTTCCCCGCCACTGAGGTCAGGCTGACAGGTCTGTAATTGCCTGCCTCCTCCCTACTTCCAGTCTTGTGCAGGGGGACCACCTCTGCCCTCTTCCAGTCCCTAGGTACCTCCCAATCTCTAGTGATTAGTTAAATAAGGTTGTCAGCGAACCTGCTAGGACTTCCCTGAGTTCCTTCAACACTCTAGGATGAATCCCATCTGGCCCCCATTGCCTTGTCTGTCTTTACTTTTCCTAGTTCATTCAAGACTCTAGCCATGTAAATGGGCAGGTGTCCACCTCTCCCCCTTGTACATCTTTCCTTGTGAGTCTTGGCCCTTCCCCTGCCTCTTCCTTGGTAAATACTGAGAAAAATATTTGTTCAGTACCTCAGATTTTTCAAGGTCATCCTCCACCCATTCACCCTCTCCCTTCTTTAGCCTGACAATGTCACTTCTGGTCTTCTTCCTCTCGCTAATAAAACGGAAGAAGGTCTTGTCCGCCCTTCTTAATAGCCTGTGCTATCCCTTCCTCCGTTCTTGCCTTAGCCCCTCCGACAGCTTGCCCAGCTTCTCTCTGCTTCTCCAGATATTGCAATCTGTCGTCTTCTTTCTGCATCTCTTTGTATTTTCTGAATGCCTCCCTTTTTTCTCGCACTTTCTCGGCTACTGATTTAGAGAACCACAGTGGCCGCTTCTTTCTTTTGCTAAGCAATCAGACACACTGACTTGTCATGCCTGCATTGGAACTCTTGATCCTAAGCCACTGTTCTTCTATCCTCAGATCTTCTGCTGCAACTGCAATTCTGAGCGGTTTCCCCCATCTCCATGAAGTTGGCCTTCCGGAAATCCAGGATCTGAATCTCTGAATGTCTTTCTTCTGCCAGCGTGTTGACGCTAAACAACACAGTCCTGTGGTCACTGGTACCAAGGGGACTGCCCACCTCAACAGCCATGATTCTGTCCCCATTTGTCAGCACTAAGCGCAGTACAGCCCTCTCCCTGGTGGGCTCAACCACCAGCTGCCTTAGGTTTGCCCCATACATGGCAGACATGAGGTCCCTGCTCCTTGCTGTATTTGCAGTCTGGGTATTCCAATCTGCATCTGGCATGCTGAAGTCACCCATTAGTAGTACTTCCCCTTTGGCTGCCATATTGTGGATGGCTTCCACTAAAACTAGATCTATATCCTCGCCCTGCGCGGGAGGCCTGTAGACTACTTCAGCACGGATGGTTGCTTTGTTCCCAGACTCCAGAGTGACCCACAATGCCTCTGCTTCTTCCCTGGATCCCTGAACCTCCGTAGCTTTAATCCCTTCCTTTACATACACAGCAACCTCATCTCCCCTTTTCCTCTACCTAGCCTTTCTAAAAAGTGTATACCCTGGTATGGCTGCATTCCAGTCATGGTTCCCCGAGTACCATTTCTCCATAATAGCCACAATGTCCAGGTGTGTGTCTGCCATCAGTGCTGTTAGGTCAGGAATTTTGTTTCCCAGACTGTGGGCATTTGTGCACATGAACTTCCATTCTGTGTACCTCCCTGCTTATTGGTCTTTGCCCTGTGCTGCATTAGTGATGTACCTTCTATTCCCTCCCCCATTGTAACCATGGTAGTCTTACGGTTAGATATTGTGTTAGTTATTAGGTAGAATGGCCAATGTTTGTCATCATGACAGCATAGCTGGTCTGATGGAGACCCAACAACCCAGTAACGTACATCTTTTTAGCTGCATGGTCAATCTTCTTGGACTCTTTCTCCATAAGCCTGTCCACATCCCCTTGGCCTCTGATTAACAAAAGGCAGAGTCCGAAACCAAGCCCTCAATGGAGGGGTGGTCAGGGAACCCAGAAAGAAAGGCTGAAGGACCGCACACTTGCCGGCCATATGAGTTGAGGGTACCAGGCAGGATGATGGATGCCGCCCAGGCTCTGGGGCCAGTCCCAAGATGGCCTCAGCCATGGGGCAACCTCCAGGAAATCATCCTCGTCTAGTAGGTCAGTAAATTGGTATTTGGCCCATTTCTGTACTGTCTCCAAGGGCACACTCATGGACACTGATATGAATTGGATCAAAACCCCAAAAGACACCAGCCCATGGTCAGTGGCCAACTCCTGACCGATGTCTGGTCCAATATAGAGTCCGGGGACAGAGACCTGCCCCTCCCAGCAATGCTCCACTGTTGCCAGAATAGCTCCTCGTATCATCCATGCATTTTTATGACAATGCCTCTTATTTCCCAAAGACTAGGGGCATCGATGGCAACACCTTCTGGTTGAACAGGATCGATGGGGGGCACCTCAGCCTTGTCCAGAGGTTCAACATCAATGGGTGTCTGGGAAGGTTGGTAGAAACCACCTGTGTCAGCAGGTTAAGCACTAGAAGCTTCAGAGACATGACCACTGGTGAAGGCTGTTCCTGAGGCAACCAAGCCGGAATTACTGACTGGGCAATGTCTTCCTGAGCAAGGTCTAGGAGAGCGATCTCCTCAGACAGCTGGTTGACAGGCAAGAAAATGATCTCGACTGGCGTTGAGGTCGACAGGCCCAATGGGGTTACCACGAAGCCCACAACTGTACCCTCGACTGAAGGGAGCTTGACCAAGACCAAGTGGTCAAGGGAGTCAAGGAGCTGTAACAGCGTGACTGTTCCCAATCCTACAACCTGCGTCAGTGTTTTCTGCTGCGGTAAGAAGGGCTCTCACTGAAGGTCTGGAGGGCCAGACATATGTCCCTTAACTTGTCAGAGAATGAACCGCCAATGCTTGCCACAGCCAGGAACAGCACCGTGACTGACAAGGAACTTACCACAGCCGTCACCACTTCTGCCATAACCGCAAGCTGAGCAGCTGGATCTGGCAACTACTGGGGCATTTTTGCAGTCTTTTGGTCGGCCAAGGGCCAGATGCGCCTTCTGGTCTTCGATGGATGATGGCAACATGATCCAGCACAAACTGCATCTGTCGCAGTCCTGCTGATCGCCCAGGCAGTACAAGCACGTGTCATGTGGGTCTGTCGCCAACATTTGCTGCCTGCAATGGGTGCAGAACTTAAACCCAGTTTTTTGGCTCTCCATCATTGATCGCAATCACATAGTGGAGCCAGAAGACTTGCACAGCAACTTGTAGTGGAAATACTGACTTGAAAAGTAAAAGATTCTCCAAAAAAGTACCTGAACAACTCTAAATCCTTCAATGCTGCAAAGCTGCGAAGGAGACCTACCCCTTCCAGCAGAAAGCTATATCTAAAGTCATGGAGTGGAGCCAGAGAATATACCACTCAGGTGGTGGAAGGAGCTTAGCTTAAAGACTTCCAATAATTCAGCAGTCTCCTGGAAGATTGCCAGAGTGTGAATGTGAACTGTATTCATGTTGTTAGAACTGCACAGTATTTTTTAAAATTTACTATGATTAGAAAACCGTGTTTTTACTTTCCTATATACAGTATTTCGAAATCCTGGAAAAGGATTTTAGTGTGTTGCACAACTGCTAGAAAGTTAACAACACTCAAAGCAATACCACCACTGATGCCGGTTCAGATGTGTCGGATGTTGAAGACAATTTAAATGGGAGTTCTGAACTAATGACAACATCAGCTAAAATCAAACAATCCTCTTACTCTAACCCAGACTGAAATACGACCTGCCGCAGCTGAAGATCTTAATGCGGGACAAACACCACTAATGCCTTCAAAAACTATAACTCTTACGGCCCAGTGGCATGGAGGGTTGAGGCACTGGACGGCACACTTCACGCCATGGCGCCGACCCGGGTTCGGGAATGAGCACGGGTCTTTGAGCGTCAGCCGGGGAGGACTAGGATCATGCATCTGTAGACTGCTCTCCTAGTCCTGGGTTGGGCTAGGGCACTTCACCGCGCTTGTAGCTACCCATGGGATGCGGAGGCACTACTACTGTTAGTGACAGCTGAGGGGGCGTGGCGGATGTCTGCGTTGTGCCCGGATGTCACTACACGTCCGTGCTCGAGGGGCCAATTTGAGGAAAATGGCTGGGCTTAAACTGCAGTTGATGGTTGCGCCTCCGCTGCCTGGAGGGCTTTAAGAGTCCTGTCGGGGTGGGGTGGGCCGGGGCCGTCCTGGCTGGTAAAGGCATAGGGGAGCTCTGGTGTGTCGCCTCCACTGTCTTCCACTTTCGACAGTGCATCCTGCCTAGTGAGTTGAGAAGGTTATTAGTCAATCAAGTAAGGACACTGCAGAGACCACGAATCGAGACTTGAACAATGCTGACTTGTCCACACCACCACAAGATGATGGACATTCAAGAGGCACCCAGCATCATCCAACCCTTTTCCCCCTTCCCCTGGGCAGAAAACAAGTATCACAATACACAGTGCAAATATGAAGCCCATTCACGTACTGCAAAAAACATGAATTTGTGTTTTTTACAGTGTGATAGGAGGTACTTCAGATACAGAATAGTGTTCAAGTGTCACAAAAATTTTCATTTATCCCAGAGACAGCCCATCTGTGGGCTTCCTAAGCTGCTCCTGTGGCCTTGGCTCTCTCCGAGCAGGCCACAGCTAACAGACCACCCGACTGACCCCCGGATAGACTCAGACAGCCCATCTGTGGGCTTCCTAAGCTGCTCCTGTGGCCTTGGCTCTCCCGAGCAGGCCACAGCTAACAGACCACCGAATGACCCCTGGACAGATTCAGGTACGCACCGGACCTCCAAAACTCGTGGTTTTGAATGCCACTGTTTTGACTGGATGCCCAGTGGAGGAACCAGGCACTGACTGGCAGCTGTACTCCTTGGCTGATTTTCCAACGCCTGGTGCTTCCTGGTCTCAGGGAAATCTCTTTCTGTGCTTTGTTCTGGACTGAATTTTTGTTAATGTAATCTACATATGTTATGCATCAATTGGTCTTGGTTTACCTGCCAGCTTAGCTAGTCTATTACAAGCCACTAGTCTAGCCTCTCAGTGTTACTTAGTGCTTGACAAACTGTATTGTATAGTAGCCAATGTTTGACTGCTTGACCTAGCTACTGAGCAAGACTGCGGCAGTTTTCCATTTCTGCCCTACTGACGAACTCTGCCCCTTCCCCACACTGGTCACTCTGCCAGTTATTTCTCTGCCCCACTTGTAATGCTGTCTCTCTAAACACCTTACTTTCTTCTCTGCCTTACCTACAAACCCTTTCCTTACACCCCCTGCTGCTGCTGTGTCCTCCTCAGACATCCCGGTGCCAAAGCACAGACGACCCCCCATTAACTCCTCTTCTAGCTCCAAATAATTGCCCTGCATTTACCACCTCTTACCTCATGCTTTGTCTTTCCCATTGCCTGCCCCCACTGAGCTTGCTATTGTACTCTAGCTGTATTAATCCTCTGTGTTTTCCTCCTTGTTCCACAGACAGCCCATCTGTGGGCTTCCCAAGCTGCTCCTGTGGCCTTGGCTCTCTCCGAGCAAGCCACAGCTAACAGACCACCCGACTGACCCCCGGACAGATTCAGGTACGCACCGGACCTCCGAAACTCGTGGTTTTGAATGCCACTGTTTTGACTGGATGCCCAGTGGAGGAACCAGGCACTGACTGGCAGCTGTACTCCTTGGCTGATTTTCCAACGCCTGGTGCTTCCTGGTCTCAGGGAAATCTCTTTCTGTGCTTTGTTCTGGACAATTTTTCAACCCTCACAGTATTAAATAGACCCTTACTCCACCCCTTCCTCAGCCTAGCAGCAGATTGGTCACCCACTGCTGCACACTTTCATGCTATTGGCCTCCCTGTCTTTAATACCTGACTTGACCCACTTTCTTACGCCTCTTTAAAGCAGTCCCACCCACAGGATCCCACATTCCTCCTCAACCTTTCTCCAGCCACTCCATCCAACTCCTCTCAATTACTGCTCTACCTGCCCTATTGTTGGGGACCTCACCTAATTCGACTATATACCTTTCAACTATAAACCAACTTGCAGTTAAGCAGGCCTGCAACACCAAACAAACTACCTTGGGTGCAACCACCTACTACTACTCGCCACTACCTCTTTGGCATTGCTGGTACCATACACGCCCTTTGTTCTGCAAATTTTGGACTCCGCTCTGTCTAACCCTTTATGTGAATCCACTTTATTAACCCTCACTCTCCTTCTCTCCCTCAGCCGAGAAACTGTCGCCCAGGCTCCCAGCTCCTAAGCCGTGGGATTCCCGGCTACCGGGCGGTCGGCGCCCCTCTAGCCGATGCTCGAGACCGCAGACACGGACCCAAGGCCCTACAAGGTACGGCAACTGCAGCAACTTTTTCGACCGCCCCCCTCCCTCACCTCCGCTGATTATTAAATACAGTAGCTCCTGCCAAAATATTAGTCCACGTCCCCTGGCGCAGTGCTCCACCAATAGAGACTTGGCTCGTGATCCCCCTCTTCTCTATCCAGCCTACGGGATCCAACTCTCAGGGCCTCGCCTTACTAAAACGCATAGGCTCTCCTTGGCTGTGCCTTCACCACTAAATATCTTTAATACTATCAAATTTGGGTCGACCTGGATTGAAAGCTACTGATAAGCTGCATTAATCCAGCAACCCCACTGGCCCCTGGCTAATTGAGTGGCTCCTTTGAGGTACCATCATGTCGGGCCCTATATGGCTCCTTTAACTGCCCCTTCTTCTGCTGATACCAGCTGCCCAGCATTGGACACCTGAACTACCATCATGTTTGGTCTACAACGCACCTTGTGCTGTATACCACATGGCAACTTATCCTTTAATTGCCTCCATGATTCCAAGTACCAGTACCTCGAACCTTGCTCTTGGACCACATACCAGTAGTACTATAACACCTCACCACAAGGCCCACCTCCCACCACGCAGACTTCTATCTCCTCCCGCCTATTGTGGTAGGGTACTAGCTCTTGCTACAACAGATCAGCTCTTCTATGGTGGCTACTTTCCAGTCCCTAAAACATCAGATCTACTAGACGGAGAAAGGTAGGAATTAAGCTTATAATTAGCGCCTAGAAAATCCTACTTATCCTCCTGCTTTGTTCAGGCAACGTGAGAACTCAACCCTGGCCCCCCAGAAGCTATTGCTTTGCCAGCAGAACTAGCAAATTTAAAAGGAATAAGCTTCTTGCATATTAACGTATGTAGCCTCCTTAAAAGATAACCTTAATACAAACCTGGGTAAACCATACTTCCTGACATACTTGTGATTTGAAACTTGGCTTAGACCCAGCACCACTGATAGAGAAGTAAACATACCCAACTATGCCTTGTTCAGAGCTGAGTAGCATGCCAGAGGAGGAGGGGTAGCTATCTACGTTAAAGACAAATTTTCTGCCTCCTGCTTATCCTCGGCATCTGTCGCCAGCGATTCAATGCCTAATTCTCAAAGTGGAAATTACACAGACTACTGCACTTTGCATAATAGGATGCTACAGGCCACCGTCTGCTGGCCTACAGCTTGAGTCATATCTAAGTGACAAGTTGGGACAGGGGCTGCCAGAAACTATTATTTTAGGAGACCTCAACTTTGACTGGCTCTCTAACACAGCTGCCCCCCTTGCATCCTTCTGTGATGAACATGGGCTGACGCAACTTATTACTGAACCAACACGCCCAAACGTGAAGAACCCCAGTAAAAGTACACTTTTGGATGTGCTAATGGTGAGCAAACCTCATCTCTTCTCCCACGCTGATGTCTTCTTCTCAGATGCCAGCGACCATTGTTTAATTGCGTGAGTAAGATCCACCAACAACCCAGCACCCATCAGCAAGTTCTCTATGAAGAGATCCAGGCACAACTTCAATGAACATGCCTACCTAAACGAGCTTAAGTACTCCCTGAGTGGCAAGATTTCTACTCCACAAAACGACACGTCAGCTTACAATATCTTCCACAACATTCTATCAAGGGCCCTTAATAAGCACGCCCCTTATTAAAGTTCGAACTAGGACCAAACCTGTAATGGTTCACCCTCAGATCAAGTCCTTGCTTCTAGAAAGAGATAAGCTCTGGAAAAAGCACCAGACTGAACACTGCAGAGGATTGGAACCAGTTCAGGAGACTCTGAAATTTATGTACCAAAACAATCAGAGAATCAAGGCCACCTTCTTCAAATCGAACTCGACTCTGCCACAAAGAGCCCAATCAAGCTCTGGAACACAATCAGTGATCTGCTAGGCCACCCCCAGGAAATTCACTCCCGACCAAGATTACCTCTGGCAACTTGACTATAACCTAAAAGATGGATATACTTGACGATTCAATAACCACTTTGCTACTGCAGGCATGGTATTTGATAACTCCTGCAAACATACTGGCCTCCCAGACTGCCAGCCAACTGCCTGAACTCCGATAGCTTCGCCACCTTTCTCACTTCAACCTGCCACACTGAAAGAGGTAGAGGACCTCTTGCTTCAGTTGGATACTAGAAAAGTGCTGGGGCAGACTCCTTGACCCTTACTTCCTAAAATTGCCACGCGTACTAGCAATACCCGTCATCCACCTTTTTAACTTATCCCTGTCTCAGGGCACCTTACCACCTATATGGAAGACAGCACATGTCATACCACTGTTCAAATCAGGTGACCTGGCAATCTCAATAACTACAGGCCAATTTCCCTCCTTCCGGTCCTGTCCAAGCTCCTAGAGAAACTGTAAACACAGCTGAGGACTCACCTTGAGTCTAGGAACTGCTCAATCCT
This sequence comes from Neoceratodus forsteri, assembly GCA_016271365.2. Classification (NCBI taxonomy): domain Eukaryota; kingdom Metazoa; phylum Chordata; order Ceratodontiformes; family Ceratodontidae; genus Neoceratodus; species Neoceratodus forsteri. The sequence continues at coordinate 234,161,315 of CM057458.1, forward strand.
TCTGCAGTCCGGATTCAGAGCTAAACATAGCACTATCTCAGCCCTCGCCAAAGTTACTAACGATCAGCGTAATCTTGAGAGCAAAAACTTTATTTGTGCTGTTTTCCTTGATCTAAGCAAGGCTTTCGACACAGTCGACCATAGTCTGCTCCTCTCCGCCCTTCAAACCATAGGTGTGGACCCCTCCTCTCTGCGTTGGTTCACTGACTATCTTACAGGGCGCCTTCAACAAGTTAAAGCCGAAGGAGGCCTGTCCCCCTTAAAAACTCTGCAAAGAGGGGTACCTCACGGTTCTATATTAGGGCCCTTACTTTTTGCAATCTACATTAATAACATCGACTACTGTATAAAAGAAGCCAACATCCATCTGTTTGCAGATGATACAGTTCTCTATGTGAGTCGCCCAACACCTGAAGCTGCCTGCAATGACCTACAGTCAGAATTCAACCTTTTGCAAAGCCAACCTCCAAAAAAAAAGCTACCCTTAATGCCAAAAAACTAAAGCGATGGTCCTCTCTCCTTTATCCGCATAGCTAACCCGGTGTCCAGTGGACAGTTCCCAAATTACCACAGTTCTAGGTGAAAACTAGAATTTGTTACAAAATTCAAGTATCTGGGAGTTTGATAGACCAAAGACTCTCCTTCATTGAGCATATCGAGGACTTGCTAAAACGACTTTAGGCAAAGGCTTGGACTGTTTTTAGAATCAGCCAATTTCTCACCAGAGATGCCAAGAAACAACTGGTCCAATCCATTTTCCTATCATTGGTTGATTACGCTGACTTCTACAGCCAATGCCCCAACTCTTACATGGCTAAACTGGACACACTCTACCATCGAGCACTGAGGTTTATAACGGACTCCTTCGACACACATCACTGCACCCTATATGCGGCAGTGGGATGGACATCACTAAAGTTCAGGCGCCACTGAAACGCCGCTTCTGGACCTATAGAGCCATCTCTAATAAGCTGCCTTACTATATCTCCTGCTGTCTTCCCTGAGTATAATTGGGAAACACGCTACAGTTACTTAGCTATTACACTAACAGTACTCCAAAGCAAAACTCGCTCGGCAGGCAGCCATAAGCTTCGTGTTACCCACCTATGTGGAACGATCTACAAAACCCTCAAATTAAGCACTCTAATCAGTATAAATGCTTTCAAGATGCTTTATTTCTGTACAATCAGAGAAGTATGTAGCTTTCCACCCACTCAGACCCAGTACCGTGTCTGCACTGGTATATAGCCACGCCTAGACCCAATTTTAAGTACTGACCCCCAGCTTGCTCCTCACCAGCCTAATTGTTCTCTCTCTTATCCCCTGTCTTATCAACACTAGGCCCATCCATCCCCTTATTCTTCCTTTCCCAACCTCGGATAGGAGCTCACTACCCTGGGTTGTGACATCCTACCACGCCGCACTTTATAGCATTCCAATCCCGGCTCCACATACTCCTTTTCTCCATCCACCTTCTCTACATCCAGCTTTACCAATTCCTTTCTGTGCGCCGTGCCCTCCTAGCCTTTCTCCCTACTTCCTCCCTCTCTTCCCCTACCTTCACCTCTACCTGGTGCATATTATTTTATTTTTTTTTCCGTTACTTCCTCCTGCAACCTTAGATAACCTGCTTTATCTTCCTATAGACACTTCTATGCATGTAAATACCGTGTAATCTGTACAATATCTGTATAATTCTATGTACATATGAACTTCTTTTTCTTCCTCTCTGTAAAGAGTATTATCTGTATTGCCTTGTAAATACCTGTGTTGACCTGTATATACAATTGTTCATGCTCCACCCAGGTCCATCTTGCAAATGAGCTTCTGCTCAACGATGAACGCCTGGTTAAATAAAGACTTGATATGATATATGATATGATATGATAGAGTAGTTGTAGATCGTCCCAGCCTGTTCATCATCTGCACTATCAAATACTGAAACTTACAAATCTGACAAATAAAAAGGCTAATTTCTAATCATATAAACAGACATCTAAAATGTTGAAAAACCAGAGTTCCTATTTTTTTAAATCATATTTTATTCGCCCCCACCTCTCCAGGCTCCGCCTCATCGGGAGCACCTGTGGAGTCTGCCCCTGCTCTGCCACCTACCTGGACCTTTCCCGTTCACCCCATAGAGCCGCAGTTCTTCCCTCTGGGCAGGGATGATGTGGTGCTGCTACACCCCAACAATTCAGGTTCTGTCGGGAACTGGAAGGCCAGGCAGGTGCAAGCAATGAGGGGTCTGCTCCGGTGCTTAGTCTTCCCAGAGCTTGGAAAGCATTCTCCCTTGTTCTTGGGGGAGTGGCACGCACCCTAACGTCACTGCATCACCGCCGTCATCACTCCCCATCCCTTGGTGTAAGCTCTGCGTTTGCCGTGCCTCCGACTTTTGCCAGAGGCCAGTCAAGCACTGAGCGCAAACCCCCCTCCCTCCCCGGGACAGATTCGTCCTCTGGACGCTCAATCCTCTACCTTCCGACCCAGACGGTCCCGCCTCGTTCCCGAACCCGGCTCGCTGGTGTGGAGTGAGGTGTGGCATCCATGCCTCAACCCTCAGCGCTACCGGGCCAGCTTTGAGTTCCTCCTATTTTGACTGTGCCACTTTATAGGGCATTAGAAAATGGCTAACAGGAATAAAGACCTCTGATTGGTTGGATGCAATCACATGATCATGGGTTATTTTAACACAACAGCAATGGTCAGAAACAACGTTCTCAACCTCATCACTCAGTTTTTAAAATAAAAATCAGAGGTATAATTTCATACTTGAAATAAGGCACTCCACTGTGTGCTTAACTGTGGGACAACTGCACTTTTTTGGTACATAAGGTAATCTGCGTTGCCTCCTGCCTCACTTTGCAAGGTGTGCTGGTGTCTCACAATAACACACACTCTGTCTTGTCTTATTGCTCAGCTAGTAAGGGTGCACTTGGAGTACTGTTTGCAAATCTGGCCATTGCAGGAATAATACTGCTGTGGTTGAGACGGTGTGTAGGCAGCAACTTAATGATTAAGGGAAATGACGGGGTTAAACTATGGGGAATGTCTAGACAGGCCAGATAGGTTTTCTTGAAAAACGGAAGTCTAAGAGAAGATAGCATTTCAGTTATTAACATTCTGAAGGGTATGGATCAGGTGAACCAGGGGGAAACCTTTTCAGCTTGATCTCCTTCACAGAGCTAGAAGGAATATGCTATGGATAAGAGTAAGGGCGAATTAGGGGTATGGCAAGGAAGCATTTTTCACCCATTAAGTGGTAACCTATGGAACAAGCTCCCAAAGGAAGTAGTGCCACTGCTGAATGTTAATTTTTTCTCACTTAAGTTGGATCACTTCCTTACTGAAAACAGCATTACTCGGCACAGAACTGCAGTTGACTGGATAGCAGGTGCCATAAAGAATGGACCCATTGATATTTTTTCATCTGACATTTTCACAGTTCCTGTTAGAAATGGAACCCCTTATTTTTTACTGGGCATCTTCTGTGGGTGATTGTGTTATTTATTTTATTTATATACGTTAGCAGTAACACATGACAGAGTGTGCGTCATGCTAGACACCCACACAAGATACTGTCCAGATTCTGATGCATACTTCAGCATAGAAAAGGAAAAAAAGCACTGTCCAAGTGGTTTTGAGAAAAACTCAATTTGAAATGCTTTACTGCAGTAAACTATATAATAGACCAGTGCTACCAGACACACATACATACAGGAAAAATAGCACAGCGCTTCGCTGTTAGGCTTCGTCAGGGGGTGGAGACTACTGTCCTTCCCATCACTTTTGTCAGCCTCCTAACTGAGTAATCACATTTACAACAGGCACATACCAAATTAGTGAAAAAATCCTCTAACTGAAGCGTGGCTGCCTTTTGTTGTGGTGAGATAGTAGCTACCCATACACTCTGGATGCCTTGTGTGGTTTCGTGCATTCATCCACCCCGGAAGTGCGGATATCTACAATAATGCACACCTAGGAGTGTGTCATTGAGTTCAGTTTTTTTCCTTTTAATGTGTTTAGGAAATAATAATGATTTACAAATGCAGTGTTCCCATTTATCCCTATCTGTACTTGATTCAAGCACAAACTGTGAAATTCAAGTACATTTTTGTGTGAAGGGGGTACACTGTACCCACATAATTATGTTTGAAACATATGTACCCCACAAAATTTATTTTGTACCCAACAATTTTTGGAGAGGGTGCAGTGCACTCCCAGATCTGCAGCCTTAATGGGAACACTGATATGTAAAAATTAATAAGTCTGAGGGTAGGATCCACACAGGCCTTGCGCTTGGCACACCTCGGATGCCCCAGCAAAATAAGATGTGCAAAGCACCAACAGTGGTATTCACAGAATATGTGCCAGGGGATGCTCCTGGCGCATCCCCTCTGTGAATACCACAGCTTTGCGCAGCCCGGGATGCGCTGGCGCAACCCTCTGGTTGGGCTGGGACTCCAATGGGGAAGCACATCTCACGTTGCGCTGCACCCACAGATGCCATTCAGAGACAACATGCAATTGGGGCCATTTGATATGCAAGGCACAATGGGGCTATTTGCATGTCAATATGGCCCCATCTGCATGCGCCGTGCAGGGATGCGCTGGGAGCCCTGCATGTGTGGCTGTACAGGCACGCACCCAGCACCCATCTGGTTCCTGCCCAAGTCCCCTGTATGAATCCGCTCACTGCGGCGGAGAAGCACTGTACATTGACCCCCCCCCCACATTCCCGTTGTCATGCCACTTGGCATAGCAGTACTGTACAGAGCACAGACCTCCTTCCCTGCCCATATCCCGAGACATGCCGCACACTGCGGCGGCAGAGATGAGGTAACAGCAATCTCCACCCAGACCTGATCGCAGAGCGCACCTGAACCACCTACACTGCCCTTGTGGTCCGGTGCCCCCATCCTGACCCAAAGCCATGTCTGTTAAATGGCCCAACACAAGTATACCCTGGTGGTCTAGTGGTGCCCCCCCATACACTCAGGTACCCTCAACCCTCCCCACTCCCCGCATCCCAGCAAGACCCCAATGAAGGCAGGCAGCACAATCCCCCATTACGCCCACGGCTGCCTGCTGACAGAGCTGAGATGACAGCTACAGTACTGCTGAAAGCTTGATTTGGACCCTGTCGACTAATCGGCTTGTAGTGTGTATTGTACCCTGTCATTCACAAAGATGTGTATGACAGTGTACAGTACACACTGCAAGTCTATTGGTCGACAGGGTCCACCAACAGTCTTTCAGTAGTACAGTTAAGTACAGTTACGTAAGAACTTACCGTAACAGTAGATCTTCGAGAGAGGCTCTTGCAGTAGGTAATTACATATAGGACTGATGTCGACAGACGTCAAGACCTCACGGAAAAATTTCTAGCTAGCAGTCTATGGCAGGGGGGCCGCCCCCACGTCAGGTGACCGACATCATGCATGTCAGTATAGAGGGGTGGTCTCCCACGCCCTCCTTCCAGTTCTTTCCCGCCAAAGGCCAAAAAGCGAGACGAGAGAGAAGTGGATATTTCCCATCCTGGAAAAGGAGCTGAAAAAGCTTAGGGGGATGTAGGGCAGGAAGGTATTACCTACTGTAAGAGCCTCACCTGAAGATCTACTGTTGCGGTATGTTCTTACGTAACTGTACTATCTTACTTTAAGAGAGCTCTTGCAGTAGGTAATTACATATAGGACTGAGTCCCAAGCAGTCTGGAACAAGAAGAAGCAAACGGGAGGAGGAAAAACTACTCAGGAGTAGACCCTCTGGCTATGAAGGTCTTAGGAAAGGAGACCTTGCAGAACAGCCAACCTGAAGGCCGCTCTACGGCGAGAGGCAATGTCCAAACTGTAATGTTTCGTAAAGGTATGGACAGAAGTCCAAGTAGCGGCTGCACAAATGTCGGCCGCTAACACATTCTTGAAACAAGCCGCAGAGGCAGCAACCCCTCTGGTGGAGTGACCTCTGACTTGACCAGACAGGGTCTTGTTCTACTTGTCGTAACAGAAAGTGATACAATGAGCCAACCATTTAGACAGGCATTGCTTGGAAATAGCATTGCCTTCTCTTTTATGAGCAAAAGAGACAAACAGTTGATCAGTCTTTCTGAGATCCTTCGTCCTGGTGGTATAGTATCTCAGAATCCGGTGAAAATCCAGAGTATGCAGGAGGCACTCCCCTTGATTGGAGTGCTGCGTAAAGAAAGCAGGTAACTATGGATTGATTCAGCATAGATTCCGCTACCACCTTGGGGAGAAACTTAGGGCTAGTACGCAGAGCCACACGTTCTTTGTGAAAAATCAAATACGGGATTTTACACATCAGGGCCTGGAGCTCGGAAATCCTTCACGCAGAAGTAATGGCCACAAGGAAGAGCGTCTTCTACGAGAGGAACTTCAGGTCTGCTGAGGCTGCAAGTAATCCAGAAGCTGCCCAACAGAGCACGAGAAAGGCTCGAAATCTTTGGAAGCGGCCCAGATAGTGAACTGTTTCCATTTCATGGCATAGCTAGATCTAGTGGAGGGTTTCCTGGCCTCCATCAGAATCTCAGCCACTCGGGGGGGGGGGCGGCCCAATTCTGCTTCAGCTATGTCTGCAGGAGCCCGTGTGCAACTGAAGGGAGCTGAGGCCTGGATGGACCAGGGTCCCCTGATCCTGGGTCAGCAAAAGCTGCGACAGAGACGAGTTTCTTTAACACCCTCGGAATCAAGGGGATTGGGGGAAAGCATAGATGAATCTGCCCTTCCTGTCTAGAGACAAGAGCGTCTCTCCAAAAAATGCCGTGCCCTGGAGCGAGCGAGCAGAAGTCGGGAAGTTCTGCGTTGTGAGGGGATGCGAACAGGTCTACCTGTGGTGTTCCCCAACACAGGAAGATATTGTCTGTTACCCCCTGATCCAGCTGCCACTTGTGAGCGTGAGCAGACGACCGACTGAGTCGGCCTGCCAAAGTGTTCTCGACCCCCTGGGACGTGAATTGCCGTGAGGTGAAGGTAGTGCTGCACTGCCCAATCCCAAACTCGCATTGCCTCCCTGCAAAGAGGTTAAGAATGAGTTCCCACCTGTTTTCTGATGTACCAGACCACACAAATGTCCGTCTGGACAGCCAGGTGCCCGGGAAGCAGATGCAGGTGCAGAGTCTGAAGAGCGTACAGCACAGTCCAAAGCTCGAGCACACTGATATGAAGAGATTTCTCGACCTTGGACCAGGAGCCCTGGGTCCTGTGAGGCCCGAGAGGGGCTCCCCAACCCTCGCCCTAGGCGTCCATAGTCAGCATCTGGGGAGAAAGACAGAAGGGAACTGCTCGGCAAAGGTTCTCCTGAACTATCCACTATTGCAAGTCCTGAGCCATAGGAGTGGAGACCAGAACAAGTTGATCTAGGTTGTCCACCAGCTGATCCCACTGAGAAATTGGAGCCAAGCGCAAGGGACTGTCGGAATCACAGCCACCATGAGCCCGAGGAGGTGAAGGGCCGACCCTGCGCTGACCCGCCTGCGGCTGGACAACAGCTGATCTGAGCCTGGAGTGAGGCCGCCCTGTCCAGTGGCAGGAATGCCATGCTGGAGGTCGTGTCCAGGATCGTCCTGATAAACTGGAGCCTCTGGGACGGAATCAAGTGGGACTTGGTCTGGTTGACGGTAATACCCAGGCAGGCAAAAACCTGCAGGGTAAGGGAAAGGAAGCGCAGGAGTTCCTCCCTGGGAGGGGCCGCCAGGGGCCAGTATCTAGGTACGGGAAAACCTGCACCACCTGGGTACGCAGGTAGGCCGCTACCACCGAAAGACATTTGGTGTCTCACTCACACTGAAACACTCGGGGCGCTGAGGAGAAACCAAATGGGAGGGCGTTGAACTGGTAGTGGTCCCCCTGGAACACAAAACGCAGGTATATGCGGTGGCAAGGGTGAATAGGGATATGCTGGTAAGCATCCTGCATATCCAGGGCGCACAGCCACTGTCCCGGCTGAAGAAGGGGCAGAAGACCCTGCAGAGAGAACATCCTGAACCTTTTGTATTCCAAACACAAGTTCAGGAAGCTGAGGTCCAGAATTGGCCTCACATCGCCTGACTTCTTCGGGACCAGGAAGAACTGGGGAATAGTATCCTGTTCCCCAAAGGTGGGGAGGAACAGGCTCTATCACCTCCTTCAAGAGAAGAGTGGATATTTCTTCCTGAACCAGAAGATGATGTTCTGGGGAATAAGCCAACCTGGGGGGTGGTTTTTGAGGAAGTTTACGAAAAAACTCTATTGAGTGTACTTCTGCGATCCGCTGGAGCACCCAAGTGTCTGAAGTGATCGTCTCCCAAACCGGTAGATGGAGGGAGACTCTCCCTCCCACGGGTTCCTCTGGAAATCCCAGAGGCTGTGGGAGAGGAAAGGATTCAGAATGTGTGAGGCAGTGTCGCCACTGAAGCCCCCGCTGCTTTTCTGGGCAGGGAGGGGGCTTGGCAGCTGGAGGGGCCCGAGGTTTATTGGCCCGCTTTCCCTCAGGTTTCGCTTTTTGCCAATTACGTCTGCGAAAGGGACGATGCTGAGCCTGAGGGGGTTTGTACATGGAGTCGACAGACTTCAGTGCAGTACCCTTCTCCTGCAGATTGGTGATGTCCTTGACATCTCCACCGAACAGCACTGAACCCCTGAAGGGCGCGTCCTGGATAGCAGACTGCACCTCCGGGACCAATCCTGACACACGGAGCCAGGCATGACGCTGCAAACCCACGGCGAAAGCTGAGCTCCTACCAGCCGCGTCCACTGCATCGTACGTGGCACGAAGCATGTGCAGACTAGCCGAACCTGCAGACCGGACTAGACCAGCCACTTCCTGCTTCATCTGAGACTCAGGAAGAGAGAGTCCAACTTAGATTCCACCTCACTAAGAATCGCCTTCTGGTAATCCCCCATATGACCAACATAATTCAGGGCCCTTATACCCAGCGTGGAATAAGCATAGACCTTCTTTCCGTACTGGTCCAGAAGACGAGATTCCTTGTCAGGTGGTGACGGGCTCAAGTGCTTTGGATTAGCCGTCCGGCCATGAGCGGTGCTAATCACAACTGAATCAACTCGAGGGAGTCAACATCCTCGGGAGCCTGATAAAGCCTATCCGACTTTCTAGGAAGAGGGGCTAGGGCCGACGGTTGCTTCCAAATAGTGGAGACAAGGTCGGCATGAGGCTCAATCAAGGGTGGCAACATGGTCGGAGCAGTCTCGGGCAGATCCAGGTGTGCAGTGAGTTTCTTATGCTGTGGATCCGGCTCCAAGGAATGCCACTGATGAACCTCCTGGATTTTATGCAGCAACTCCGTGAAAGAAGGATCCTCCGGAGGTGACTTTGGAGGAGTCCACGGCCTGGGTTTATCCGAAGAGCGGGGCTCGTCGTCCAGGTCGGAACGACCATCGGAGTCATCCGAGGTCTCTGAGGAGGATGAAGAGGAAGAAGACTCCTCCTTCCGGTGTGGGGGAGGAACGGACCCCTTGGGAAGCCCTCAGGGGAGCCTATCCTGCTCTACTCTGGAACCGGAGGGCTCGCCTTTGGAGTCCGGAGGTAGGGAAGGAGTCTCTGGTCCCCGACGTAGGGGAACCAGAACCGGTACCGTAGAAGATGGCTCTTTACCTCCCTAGTGAGCTGAGCCCTGGCCTCAGCCCACCAGGATGCTAGAGTCTCCTTCAAATCCACCGGCGGCTGAGGGGGCAGTGGAGGAGGAGGAGGGGGTACGGATATTGGGCGTATCCGTACTGCGTGTATCCATACCCCGACGGTGGGAAACCCAGCGTCGCGTAGTGAGGCACAGTGTACCACGGGCCGGATAGGCCGGCGTCGGGTACTGGGGTGCCGGATACTGCAGACCCGGGTATGACTGCGTCTGATAGGACAGGGTCGGATACCCAGGGACTGGGGGTCTGCCGGGGCAGACGGCCCAGGAGGGAGTTCAGCAGGCGGGCCTGGAACAGAAGTCCTGGCAGGCGGCAGGCCTGGTGTGGGGACGGCATCCAGGAGAGGAAGAGGGATGTCGCCCGGCAACATGAGAGCCGGCATTGGCGCCGGTGTCCGAGGAACCGACGTCAGGTCGTCCGGCCCGGCGGAAGGGAGACCTGATGGAAGCATACCTATATCCCCCACATCACCCGAAGAAGGAGGGGAAAAGTCCCCGGGATCAAGCTGGGGAGATGCTGGGGCCTCGGAGGGCAGCAATGCTGCGGGAAGCCTGTAACGGCGGACAGAGTCTTAGGGTCCAGCATCAGCACAGATGCTGTGTGACCGTCGGAGGAGCCGTTGTCCAACTTAGCAGAACCATCGCCCGAGGCAGGCCACGATCACGATGGGGGTGCAGTCTGATCGGACAGGTTAGGGACTGTGTGCTGCCCTGAAGGGTTGAGCGACTTAGTGGCCTTTTCCGGGCAGGCATCAGAGGAGCATATGTCAGGTTTACAGGAGCCACTCGCACCAGTAGGCCACACGGCGGTGGAGGCCCTGCTGGGAGTGGAGGCCTCCTTTAGCCTGGAGGCAGCCGAAGAGCTGAAGCACGAGCCAGACAGGTGGGACGACTGTCTTGAAGCCTCCAAGACGGCTGTCACGGACGCATTTTAACATGGCAACCCAGCCTGGGTTATGGTGGTTGAGGAAGAGGAGTCCCGTCCCGTGCTTTCTCCTTGTCTTTCTTTTTGCGTGACCTCGGGAAGTTGAGGCCTGACGGCTTCTTCAGCTCCTTCTCCATGGAGGTCATTTTCTTTTAAGGATGTGGGCCTCCAGGGACTGCTGCCTGCTCATGGGTGGCGGCGCTGAATTTCAGGCAATGCTGGCACTTCTCCACTAGGTGATCCAGGCCCAGACAGAAAAGGCACTGGGAGTGACCGTCCTTGTGCGGGAGCTGGGCGCCGCACGAATCGCACTTATTCTTCTACTCAGAGGGTGTAGGGGACGACATACACCACCAAAAAAGTTGACCAAATTCGAATAAAATCGAAGAAAAAAACGACGGTAGAACTACTGACGACAGACTGACAAGCAGTGGAACTTAACTGCGAGACGCTTACACGAGCTAATGGCAGGAAAGAACTGGAAGACGGGCGTGGGGGACCGCCCCTTTATATTGATGTCGCATAACGTCGGTCACCTGCCAGAGACTGCTAGCTAGAAATTTTTTCGTGAGGTCCTGACCGTCGGCATCAATCCTATACATGTAATTACCTACTGCAAAAGCCTTCAAAGAGCGAGCTGCCATTCTCGGTCAGCTCTGTTGGCGGGCAGCCATGGCGTATGGGTGGGTTGTGCTGCCGGCGCCATCCGGACCAGCTGGGACAGGAGGTGGGGGGTGGGGAGAGGTGCCAGTGGGTGGGGGCTGCTGGACTAGCGGGGGTGGGGCAGCGACTGGAGTGCCATACGCGGTGCATGTATACTGGGGTAGATTGGTTCTGTGTATAAGTCTCCTCCGCTGCAATATACGGCATTGTACAGGGGCTGCGAGCAGGCTGGGGAGCTCTGACACTGCAACAACCGCCGTAGGAAGCGGCAGTATAATGGGGATGCAGGCGGGGAGGGGGGGCTTCAATGTCCTGGGTTCTACCGCTGCAGGGTGCGTTAAGCTACTGTGCTGCCAGCTGCAGTACAGCAGCCTGCCCGTGGGTGGCAAGTGACTTAAGTCTACTAGTTGTAGACTTGTCTCTAGGAGGCGCATCCCGGACTTGCCCTAGAGATGTGCCTCCTGGTCGGCTGCGAATGGGGCCATGACCATAAGATGTATGCCACTCCATATGCATGGAAACACCCTTCACAGCTCCCTCCAGATGCGCCGCATATCATTATGGGGCATATGGTCGATTTGTCGCGGTTTTAAAGGTCGCGGGCAATTAGTTCCAGTCACTGAGTCGATATTTAATGTTGTTGTTACAATAAGTCGCGACACCAACAGTCAAGAATATTTCTCCGCAACATTCTGTCCAGTAATGTAATTGCCACCAAGTTACACTGCAAAGTAATGGATTTAATTATGTGCATGTTTCTCTACTGCCCTCTGGTGTTCGAATTAGGCATAACTTTATTATTTGCAGGTGAGTAGAACAGGAATTTACCTGAGCACTTACAGGGGTATTTAAGCAAGCTTTTCCAAAGGCATTTCAGAACTGCATCAATGGAGCACGAACCGACACAGAAGGGCAAGCTGAAGCTTGCTTTGGATAATTTTTTGTACACGAAAGTAACGTCGATTTTAAATTATTTGATATTTAAATTATTCTCTTAATTCGGAGTTTAAATTTGTATTGCACTGCTGAACACAAATTAATTCGTTTGGGACTGTGAAGTAGTAAATTATTGCACTTTCCCTTTCTACCACTAAAGTATTGCACTTTCCCTTTATACAACTAAAGCATTGCACTTTCCATTTGATTGCACAATCAAACAGCAATTAATTTGTTTGGGCAATTTTAAATGTTAAATTATGTACTTAAGCATTGCACTTTGCCTTTCTATATGGTGAAGTATTTCAATAAAGATTTACTTTTAACATTACTCTCGTTCACAGTAAGTTAATTAATTGCACTTTCCGTTTCTATTTACTGTGGCTTTTGTGTTCATTTGACCAAAGTCTGCAAGTTAATTAATTGCACTTTCGTTTCTATTTACTGTGGCTACAAGTGCGACTACTTGTCCGGCACATATTAGTGATTGCGCATTTACTACCCACGACCAGCAAGCTTACATTTAGTTAAGTGTTATTTTGTCCGGACGGCAATTACACCGCAATATTATATCCAGGATTATTTGTCCGGGGACATTACCACCGTGACACGCATATGGGTGGTATGCGCATCTGCGAGTGCGTTGGCACATTAGGGATGTGCCGGTGCATTGGCCCCCTACCAGAATCGTGCCACTGCACAAGTCGGGGATGTGCCGGGTGCATCCCTTTTGTGAATCCTGCCCTGAAATGATTATTAGTTGAGTAGTCCTTCCACCGGCTAGAACTAATGGGTCTGCTTTACGAGGTTTATCCTAATGTGGCTGCCATACTTTTAGTTTTTGCTGAAGTGGTACCCTGACCACCCGGTTTCATCTACAGAAAGAGGGAAAAAAAAAAAAAGAGAGAAAGGAGTCAGCACTGGGAAATGTTTGTTCCAGTTTGTGCAAATGTTATTTACTTATGAAAACGGGAGGAGTGCAAATATGAGTGGTAGCACTTGCGAAAGTAAAGGCACGAATGCATCTTTTTAAAAAGAGAACAAGCAATTTCTTTAACTTTTCTGACCAATATGTTTATTTTGTTCTGTGATTTGGGGGTGGGGGGATACCAAGGCTGCCTTTTCAACAATGGAGATGTGATGGTGCTTAGAGAGGGAAAATCATGGCAGACAAAAGTGTTTTAAAAACTGTGGCTGGAGTTTGAATATGTGAAAAGGCTACAAGAATAGAGGAGAGTGAAGCAAGCCAAATCACTGTATGAGTCATGTAATGTGTTTTAATCATGTAAGAGGGTCAACACTACCCATTTTAGAATTGTCACTTTTATGTAGTAAGGATCCACTGCTAGTTTCCAGGTGCATCCTGGGTATTGGGTTTCACAGACCTGTTTTTCTTTTTGTGCGAGAATGTTGGCGAGGACACCGGAGAAAAGCCCCATCTCTTAAAGTAAGTATCATATAATTATAAGCTTCCACCTGGATAGGCAGAAGGGACCTCAGTTTAACATCTCATCTGAAGGATGGCACCTCAACAGTGCAGCACCCCTCTAGAGCTGCAAAAAAAGTGTCAATATTGGGTATTATCCCCAGTTCCTGGTGTGGGACTAGAACCCATGACCTTCAGATCTTTCGGACTCAGAGGTGAGCATCCAACCTACTGAGCCACTCACAGTGTGACAAAAATGAAACAAAAACACGGACCTTACTGAACCATCAGCAACACTTTTGCTTGGAGCTGGACATGGACAGAACAACCAGCATAGATATATCACAAGTACGAAGCCCAAGAAAACTAGACACTTGAGCAATAAGCCATGACAGAGTGCATGTGCCTTGGGAAGTGAGGCATGAGGCAAAACCCAAGTGCCTTATGCAACTCAGAAGTACTGTTATCCCATAATTACATCTACCCTGGTGTGCCTTATTGCAATTATAAAATGGCACTTTCAGTTTTTATTTTTAAAAACAGAGCAATGAAGTTCAGAAGTCAAGTATTTCTGGCTGTTGTGCTGGAATACTGCATGGTCGTGTGATTACATTTGATCAATCACAGGTCTTGTTTTTTTCTTAACTATTTTATAATGCATCTCCTGGGACAATCCTGCCCCATGTGATGCAAATTTCAAATAAACTGATTGCAACTTTCTACTTACACTCTTCCTTGCTATGGCACTTCCATTTCTTTTCCAGTCTTGTACTCGACTCTTCTGTGGTTGTTTCGGTTCTTTGTGATTTGTTTTGACTGGACCATAAAATACTTGCAGCATGGAATTCAGCTCTTGCATCTTTTAGCACATCAAGCTCAAAGTCGCTGGAGCCCTGATGTTCCATTACTCCTTGAGCACATTCAGAGAAACGCGTTGTCCAACTGGCAGAGTACCTTGGGACCTGGGAGTCAAACGGAGGAGGAAGCTTTCTGTCTGTCTGATGTTGAAAACGTAGCAGCGGGTGTTGGGATCTCCCAGCATTCTTTGCAGATTCAGGGTCACAGTCTGAATCTTTGTTTTGTGCATACTGAATAATCCAGTTTATCTTTCTGGTTAGGGCATTTTTTACTCCGCTGGATGAAGTCTGGGAGACTTTGACTCGTGGACGGTCCTGGTTTATTATTAAGTGGCATTTTTCAAAGCAGTCTTTGTGCCCCCTTATAGATTTTGTGTGCACCAAGTTTGACCTTGGAATGCCTGTTGGGAAAAAGGCAAAAACTATTACAAAATATCAAAATTAACTTACGACTGACATTAAAACTTTCTACTTGCTGTAAAGGTTGAAGTTTCTTCTCAGGGCTCTCAGTAGCTCTGGACTTCCAGGGGTTTTGGATGAAAATCCCCAGATGTCCTGCTGGTAATCTGGCACCCGATGGTGCATCCCGCCAAAATGCAGGCAGGTGCCAGCAGAACAGTGTGCGTCTATTGTGCAGGAGAGTGTCCCAAGGATGCAACACAGACAGAACTTTTGTCCTGATGGTCTGCCAGTGTGGAAATGACACAGAACCCAGCTCCCCAGAGGGCTCCACTCTCTGCCCCTCTGAAGACGCTGTTTGCGTTGATTACCTGCTTTGGTGGTGGGTGTACTTTGGTTCTTTTTGTACTATTTACATTTTGCAATAAATACATTTCGCACCTCTTTTGAGCCCTGGTGTGCAAGACTTCTTTTTGTTGCTTGTAGTTTCTATTTGTGCCTGCACCTGCTACGATGAGCTGTGCTGGGGCTGCATGTAGTGCCCTGTTTCACTCTGTCACCCTTGAAAAACTGGAGAACCTTTATCAGTGTGACAGCTCCATACCCCTCAACCGCATCACACCTGACCTTGGTTCTCTCCACTTCTATTCCATTCACAACTTACCATCCATGGTGGTGGCCTCAGGAGAGGATGCAATATCACCACGGAAGTATCCCAACTGGGAAGGTGGAGGAAGACCACTGGGTGAGAGTCTTCCCAAGAATGGAAGGACCCACTTCTGCCTTAATGGGCATGGATTTTGGTGCAGACATAATCCTACCAAAAGCTACTTAAATTTTCTCACCAAGACCCTACCCATCTTCCTCCACAGGATATGGCTGGAAGCACCACTCTAGGCTACCTAGCTTGCGATGGGAGATCAAGGGAGAGGCCATAGCCAACACCCCCGGATGAAGTCACACATCTGCTCCCACATTAGATGCACAACATGGACATTAAAGAGCTAGCAGAACCAAAACAGGCAGGAAAATAATACACATTTTAAGTAGTAGTCAGTTGTAACTTTTTATTTCTGAAGTATTTTTCTTCTTCCTTTTGCTCATTATAAAGTTTTTTTTTTTTTTTTTATGTGATAATAGAAGGTGACCGCAGATAAGGACCATGTGGCCCACCTAGTCTTGCCTTGGATATGCACAATAGCTCTCAGCCTGGCAGCTAACATATCTGTCTAGTCCTGCTACAACATCAGCATTGTGACCTCACTGACAGTGACATCACAGGTAACTGACCTGGCAGCTACTGAGTGGCTGTCCAGGCAGCAGTGACATCACAGTCAGTGAGATCACAATGCTGGTGATGTTTTTGGGGCGGATGGGGGTGGTAAGAGACAGATATGTCAGCTGCCAGGCAGAGTGCTGTCCCACACATCACATCTACTAACATCAGGTAAGCAATCTTCTATTTAACCAAAGGGAGAAGAAAAAGTACCTTAGATATATAAGGTAATGGTTGACTGCTTTTAAAAACTAATATTAGTTTTAGGCAGTACACTAGTTTTTTAAGTGGTGCCAAACTGTTGTATTCCATCCAGCACCACTACCTCTTCCTAGGTCACTAGGGGTAGCTGTGCAGCAAAAGGAGCCCCCAACCCTCTCTGAGGCAGAAGGTCGCAAGCATATGCCACAGAGTTTATTGTTGTATGCTCCCCACTATGATGTGCGCCCCCCTCCCCCGGGTCGGGCCTGTCCCACGACTTGTACCCCTCTCCTTCCAACCCCATGGGCTTATCTCCCCGTAGCATGATTTGGCTGTGCAGGACTCAAACCTCCCACCTCCAGAGGGGGATGCAGAGAATGTAGAATCCAGGGAGGAGAGGGCAGCCAGTAGCAGAGTGCAGGGTACGAACACACCTGCGACCATCCTGCTCGCTACAGAGCTATTTCCCTGTTCAGGTTCCCACCCCTCAGGTACGCTCGGGACTCAATGCATGTGTACACTTGAGTGTCACATGGAACCCGAATGATGTCACCCCAACCCCGTGTCCCCTGCTGCACTACAACCTGGGATTACCCAGGTGGTAGTACTGCAGCGAGGAATAGTACTCATTATGGTAAAAATTTTGAACCTATTCCTTTATGCCTTAGAGTGCTCTTCTTCTAACGTCTTGTAAATAACCCTTATTTTTATTTTGAGACAGTTAGCATTTTATTTGTGTGTGCTCCTCTTCAGTTTATCCCCAGGTTTTAATCAGAATTTTCATGTTTCTCTGAACCGTCACTGTTTAAGGAGTGTCTAACAAAACAACTGAGATGGATTTTCCTGCATAATAGTGATTTATCTTTGTTAAAATAATTTCAAGTGCAAGAGAAAATGTTTTCTTAAGCCACCATCAAGAGGGAAGGAATCACATTTTGGCCCTGAGGCAGTGGCCAGCTGATTCCTTCTACTTCCTCATTTGCTGGCTCTTCGTTCAGACATTTTGTGATGTCTAACCACAGAGTGAGACAGCACTCCACTGAAGTGACTGGGGCTTTTTAACAGTAATCAAATCCATTGCTAAACTAACAAGGACCGGATTGTCTGGTAGCCACCTTGGGGCCAACGTATGATCTCATCACCCCTATAGGGGATTTACGGGAAAAAATGTATTACACTTAAAAATATTTTTACAAAAGTAAGGCAGTTTGTCATTGTAGTAAACCTGTGTTACTCATTATCTTTGACACTTTCTTTAATATCAAGTTTTTGTGGGATTAAAGTGAACTAGCAAGCAAAAGACACCAATTCTTTACCTTATGAGACAACGGATGTTCAAAAAAAAAAAAAAAAGGCACAGAAAATGGATGAAAACCTAGAGATAGTCTTATTAAAATGAGTACTCCTTTTATTTCAAATAATTAAAATATACTAAAACAGTTTTCAAATGGGGAAACAAGGCATCTTACAGGGCAGGCGAAAAATGGTTTTCTAACTGGAATATAAAGGTACAGGTCAAAACCCTCTTGTAACAACATGCACCACTGCTTGAAACCATCTGTGTTATCAAACACTGCTGCAGCATTTTCAAATGATTGTCTACGTAAAGTTAAATAACCATGGCACTTATGCCATTGTTTCTGACCCTTGTGAAAGACTTATCAACTTCAATCTTTTCCCATTAATTTAGCACAAAACACTGAGAGCTGCATGAACAGCCAGCCACTACACAGGAAAGGCGTTTTCTGGGGCATCGGACACCATTAGGGCTAAACAAGATACGATTAAAGGTGACATGTATGTGTCTTACAGGAGCAATGACCTGAGCTCTGCTGAAGTTGTTCTGTTTGGCAAATCTTACTTAGATAACCATCTGAAAAACGGTGGAGCAGTGTTTGATAGAAATACATCAGCAGTAAACATTTTAGTTCCGCTGTCCAACATAAATGTCACATATAATATATATTACATATAAAGGTTGTGATTCTCCTAGACGGAGTC
This sequence comes from Neoceratodus forsteri, assembly GCA_016271365.2. Taxonomy (NCBI): domain Eukaryota; kingdom Metazoa; phylum Chordata; order Ceratodontiformes; family Ceratodontidae; genus Neoceratodus; species Neoceratodus forsteri. The sequence continues at coordinate 234,179,651 of CM057458.1, forward strand.
ATATCTTTTGCATACCTGAAAGCACTTTGGGCAAATAGTGGCTGGCTACTGTATTCCTTAGCACTGGAATAAACTGCAAGCCACACTGAACGGTGCAGGCGATTCTAAGCTACACTGTTTTCAAAGATCTGGTTGATGAGCATTTCAACAACAGTGGTAAATCCTACCATGCCACGAGCTGCATACAACACTATGGTCAAAACTGCTATAATGAGAAACAAAGACAAAAATAAAAGACTGTGGCTAGAACGTGCGGTACAATTTGCACTAAAGCAATCAGAAGAAACAAGATCAAGAATTTGACACAAGTCCTGTAGTGAGTGCAGGTTACATGGCTGTGTATTTGATCCAGACAGTACCCCAGGGAGTGGAATCTGTTTTTTTTGTTTATCTCTGTGTGCGTTAAAAGGCCAGGCCAGACTGTGTCAGGAAGTGCTTACATCACAGCTACTATTCAGCCAATAGCTTTTGGAAGAGTCTTACAGGCCTAATAACATTACTATAAGCAAGTGGTTTAAAGCAGATTCATCAGAAAAGCTAATGTTCTTCAGGTGACGCTACCTCTGGCTGAAAGCTGAAATACTGAACTTAGAATCTGCAAGAAAGCAAGTCTTGCTCAGCAGACGGAGGTGAACCTTACTTTACAATTTACAATTGTTCTTTGGTTTGTAGCAGATTCATCAGAAAAGCTAATATTCTTCAGGTGGAGGCTACTTCTAATTGAAAGGTGAAATACTGAACTTAGAATTATCAGGAAAGACGGTCTTGCTCACAGCAGAGGAAGGTGTAGTTTACTTGACATTTTACAATTATTATTATTTTCAGTGAAGGGGCTTGCAATACTGCTTTGGAGATTGGGAGTTTAAACCCAGAGGGATTGAAATACTGTTTACGGTGTCTGTCCTTACGCATGGCTGACTTGTTTTGGGACTGATTGCTTTCAGAGCACAAATCACCAGGCTGTATTGGGGCTGGGGAGGTTTACCTGTGTCTGACTCAGATGTTTGGATTTTTCTCTGTTTGATTAGCAGGGTATTTTCTCTGTTAAATTGTTGTGTAGGGCATCTTGCTGACAGGAAGGTCAACACTCATTGTAGCGGTGGGTCAGAGCTTTTAGCGGATTGTTTCGTGAGGGCAAAGTTTAGGCCCAACCCCCCCCCATACCATTTCCTTTATACCTGGGGTTCTGACATAATTTCCTCAAGAGGGAAAGGTGCATACCACTGTCATATCCTTTCTAGCACACTGCACTGACAATATAAGCATACACATTTGTTATATATAAATATATATATCATACAAACAATCTCACACACAACAAAAAAATTAAACAGGGTAAACAAGAAGGTGGACAGACATGTGGGGAGTAGTGCAATGTAATGGCTGTGGGGTAGCAGTCTTCCGGGAGTCTTTCTGGAGGCTGAGATGCTGCCCTATTTACAGACAACTCTCTGCCCAGAGGGTGCAGGTTGCCAGTCTTCAGGCCACACTGGACAGTAGAAAGGGAACCTCCCCCACCCAGGAAGCACCAGAGCCACCACCACTACCTCAGGAGGTTGCAAAGAAAGCACAGCAGCTGGACCACAGTGGGCTCAGGGAGGGTGAGTGGGGTGGAACAGAGGCACACCCAGTCAGTTGTACCACTCCACAATCCATACACCATTTTGATGGAGCATAGTTCCCCTATGGATGCATTCAAAGAGGAGACCAAAGGAGGTTGTGGACAACTGTCACAAGTAAGCCCCACAGGAAGAAGGCAGAGAACACCACAGGGAAAGGAAGCAGCTCCTGGTGGGGGACTCAATCATTAGGGGGATAGAACTGGGGGGAGCAGGGAAAACTGAAGTAAGGTACCTGCCTGGTGCCATGGCTTGGAGGGATCACGAGAACAGCTGCACAGGAGACTAAGTTGGACGTCGTTGTCCACCTAGGGACAAATGACTTGACTCAACATGAGTTTAGAGCAGTGCAGGAGGAGTCTGTGGAGTTGGGGAGGGGCCTAAGGCAAGTAGCACACACAGTATCCTTCTCAGAGGTGCTGCCATAGGTACTTCACACCATTCGATTCAATGGATGGTTAATAAAATGGTGCAGAGCACAGAGGTTTGGCTTCATTGGGGACTGGGATTCTACCTGGAGGGATACCAGCCTATACTGGCAGGATGGTCTGCATCTGTCCAGGAAGGGAATAAGTCTTCTGGGCAATCGGTTTAAATGCTTCGTTGGCAAGCTTTTAAACTAGTCAAGGAGGGGAGGCACTGATAAGCAGCAGGGAATTCCCAGCCTCCCCCTACAAAATAGGGTACTAAATGAGGAAAAGACCAAGGTACAAAGGTCAGTAGGGAGCAGGACAGGGGTGAATGGAGAAAGCAAAGTCAATGAGGACAGGCATAGTGCTACAAGAGGTAAAGCCATCAAAGAATGGAGAGCAATGAGTACTAATGCCCGTAGTCTGGGTAACAAGCTTCCTGAATTAGTGGCCTTGATGGAGGAGGAACATCTGGATATCGTGGCAAACACAGAAACATGGTACACACAGAACCATGACTGGGACGTAAACATACCAGGATACACTATCTACAGGAGGGACAGGAAGGGTAAAAGAGGAGGAGGAGTAGCTCTCTACATAAGGGAAGGAATCAAAGCTACAGAACAAAAGGGTAAACAGGGAGGAGAGGAAGCACTGTGGGTCAATTTGGAGACAGGCAATAGCACCACAATCCGCACGGGGTTGTATACATACCCCCATCTCAGGGGGAGAACATGGACAAGGAAATGATAGGAAGTATCCTTAGAATGGCAGAAAAAGGGGAGATATTGCTGATGGGGGATCTGAATATGCCGGATGTTAACTGGAGTGCATTTGCAGCAGCCACTTCTAAGAGTGGGGTCATTCTAGATGCCCTATAGGGGGCATGCCTTAGACAACTAGTATTGGAACCCACTCGAGAGGGAGCAATCTTGGACCTGGTACTCTCAAATGGAGATGACGAGAGGATCACAGATTTAGAAGTGGGTAGCCATCTGGGAACTAGTGACCATCAAACAGTATGGTTCACAATAAACACAGCAATAGAGTCAAGCCATGCAAAGGTACTGGACTTCAGGAGGGCTGACTATGCCAAAATGGGTGAGTGCCTAAGGAATGCACTACCAAAAGGGCAGGAAGGAGGGGCAGAAGAACAATGGGGATTAGTCAAAACTGCCATCACAGAGGCAACAAGCCTTTGTGTGAAGCAAAAACAAAAAGATGTAAGAAACCACTATGGTTCTCAAAGGAGGTGGCAGGGAAGGTTAGGGAGAAAAAGAAAGCATTCAGGAAGTACAAGGAATCACAGAAGGAGCAGGACAGAGAATTGTATCAATTAAAGCAAAAGGAAGCAGGGAAGGCAGTCAGAACAGCAAAGGCCCAAACCAAGGAAGACAGCCAACTCAGTTAAGAATGGGGCTAAAACCTTTTATAGGTACTTCAGGGAGTGAAGGAAGACCAAGGGAGGGATATCGAGGCTTAATAACAGGGAGGGGGTTGTGGACAGAGAGTGACTGTGAAAAGGCAGAAATACTAAACAAATATTTTTGCTCAGTATTCACAAACGAAGAGGGGGAGGTACCTAAACCAAACAACAGAAACACTCTAGGTACGGGGGTTGATACCAGCCCATTCACAGAAGAAAGGGTTCTGAAAGAACTCTTAAAACTGAAGGTGGACAAAGCAATGGGGCCTGATGGGATTCATCCCAGAATTCTAAAAGAACTAAAGGTAGAACTAGTGACACCACTGACTACCCTCTAACAAATCATGGAAGGATGGGGTGGTACCCGAGGACTGGAGGAGGGCAGATGTTATTCTACTTCACAGAAGTGGGAGCAGGGCAGAAGCAGGAAACTACAGACCTGACAGTTTAACCTCAGTGATTGGGAAAATGATGGAATCACTTCTGAAGGAAAGAATTGTGGAGTACCTAGAGGCCAGAGGGGCAGAGGGCCCAAGGCAGCATGGATTCACAGCGGGAAGGTCATGTCAGACAATCCTAATAGATTTCTTTGACTGGGTGACCAAAGTAGTAGATCAAGGAGGGGCTGTGGACATGGCCTACCTAGACTTTAGCAAGGCATTTGACAGAGTCCCACACAAAAGATTAATATACAAGTTGGCCAGCCTGGGAGTGGGTCCCAAGTTGGTAACCTGGGTAAAGAATTGGCTGGAGAACAGGACACAGAGGGTAATAGTAAACTGAGTCCACTTTGAAGAAAGGGGGTTACAAGGGGCACAGCAGGCTCAGTACTAGGACCAGTCCTCTTTAATGTATTTATGTTACACTGCAAAGGGACTGAAGGAAAAGTATGTCTCTTTGCAGATGACACAAAGATATGCAACAGAGTTGATACACAAGGTGGGGTGGAAAGGATGAGAAGGGACTTGGCAAGGCTGGAGGAATGGTCAAGTGTATGGCCTTAGATTCAATGCTAAGAAGTGCAAAGTAATGCACCTGGGAAACAAAAACCCAGAGGAAGAGTACACAATGGAGGGTGAGATACTAACAACAACAAAAATGGAAAGGGACCGGGGGGGTAGTCATATCTGATGACCTAAAGGTGGGCATGCAATGTGAGAGGGCAGTAAGGAGGGCTGGGAGGATACTGGGATGCATAGGGAGAGGCATCACCAGTAGAAAACAGTAAGTTTTTATCCCTCTGTACAGACAGCTAGTGAGACCCATCTGGACTACTGTGTGCAGTTCTGGAGACCCAATCTCCGCAAAGACATAGAAAGGATGGAGGCGGTCCACAGGAGGGCAACTAAGATGGTGCAGTGTCTGCACCAGAAGACATGTGAAGAGAGACTTAAGAAGCTTAATATGTATAGCCTCGAGGAAAGGAGGGAGAGGGGAGACATGATAGAAACTTTCAAGTACCTCAAGGGAAACAACAAAGTCCAAGAGGGTAACACATTTCAGTAAAAGAGGTGTGCAAGAACAAAGGGGCAAAATTTGAAGATAGAGGGGGGACGGCTCAGAGGTAATGTGAGGAAGTATTTTTTCACGGAGAGGGTTGTGGCTGCATGGAACAGTCTTCCTGAGGAGGTCGTGGAGTCAAAAACAGTGGTGGATTTCAAAGAATGCATAGGACAGTCATAAGGCAATTCTAGTGGGTGGGGGTAGGAAAAAGTAGGCTGTTGGTTAACTAGGATCTGCAGCTTATCCATTAGATAGGGAAATGGGCAGACTGTGTGGTCCAAACGGTCCTTATCTGCTGTCAAATTTATGTTTCTATGTGGTTACAGCAAAATACACATAATGGGCACTACACCATCAAAATGCGTGCTGGAGCCAAATGGGTAAAAAAGAAATAACTAGAGCATTCAGGATGGGGCATGCAGTGTTTTAAGCTGGAAGTCAAAACCTCATAACAATTAAAAAGTTTACCGATGTACAATTAGTGTATACAAGCGCGTCTACATCAACCAGATAGGACCATGCTGACATGACTTCCAAGCTTTTGTTAGGGAAAGGAACTTTTTTTTTTTTTTTTTTTTTAAACAGAAAGTTTGCCCTTTTTCTAAAAAAATATTTCTAGAAAAGATTTACCTGGAACAGACGCTCGCACTTCCTTTTACTGTTGAAAAGCCGCCGGCTCGGTCACTGCTGCACTCTGTGCAGTCGGAAGCTTTTTTTCAACAAGATACTTACAAATAAGCATAAAGCAGAGGGTTTCTCAGTTACTGAACCCGGGGCTCCTCGTAGAAAACATTTGGCAATGTGCCAGTCGTCAATGTGGATAGCGCCGCCACGCTACAATTACAGGGAAAGTGAAAGTGCTCAGAGTGGCAGGATCAACCAGATAAGTTATTTAATTTTTTTTTTTTTTTACTTAATTTTTTTTAAAGTATGGTTGGAATAAAGAGATGAGTGTGGTATGTCGTGGTAGTGAGGGGTGCAGGTCGTATAGGCACAGCAGCTTGTTGTTTGTAGGTGTAGTGAAGATTGAAAGTGAAACGATTTCACTTTCAGAATGACGTATAGAAGTGTGAAGATATCTCCATGACGTATAGGAACATGGAGATATCAATGTTATCTTCACTGCCTAGCTCAGATATCATGTTTTACACTTCTATTTATTGCAACATACATTGTATAATATATATATATATATATATATATATATATATATATATATATATATATATATATATATATATATGGAATATGACGTGGTTGATCATGCGATGGTAGTAATAGTAACTTGCTCTCACTGAACTCTTGATATCCCAGAGTGACAGCGAGTGGGGATACTTCTACTATCTCATGTTCAACCATGACATATCACACTTGTACAACTGGTGTGGGTCTCATTTTGTGGCAGTTTGGACATTTGAGTTTCTGCATTTTTGAAAAAGTGATTTTTTTTTTGTTAAAGTTCATGTCAGGAGTCAGTATGTGAACTTTGACAAAGGTTGTGCCATTACCATGGCGTTATTCAAAAGAATCGCATCATTGTGGAGACCTTTGTTTCTGATTGGGTGCGGTGTTCTTGCTGTGCATGGTACTGGGAAGTCCATGATGCGCGTGTGCAACCTCTGTTGAGAGTAAGCATCAAGGCAGAAGGATCTCCGAAGAGAAGCTTGGTGCTGTGACATCCTGATTTGTGGATGGCAGTGTGGGAAGAGGTTTTTCTTTCCAGCATCCGGTTACACGAGCAGTCAGTCGGAGCAAGGCTTCCTGTATAGGTGTAGGCCCTTCGCTTTCCAGACAGTCTGCTTCTCAGAGGTGGTGGATAAAGTGTTAGATTCTTCTGGGAGCCCTCTCTTTTGTGGATTATTAGGTGGCCTCCGAATACAGGCACAGATATTGTGAAAGTTTTTTTTTTTTGTTTGTTTTTTTTAAGTTATTTATTTATTTTTAAACACAGTTGTTAGTGTTTTCCTCAATTACATGGATGTGGATTTCTTGGGGCATCAATCTGGAATGGCAAACGATTACAAGACTTTGGCATGCTTTACAGCTGCTGTATTGTTTTTTTTTTTTTCTGAGGGGGATGTTTGATTTGGAAGCTCTCCTATTCTTGTATTATTAGCAGACTTGTCTGGATATTTCTATCAAAACAGAGTGGGTTAGAAATACACTGACACACACAGTGAACATTTTAATAATTTATTAAAGACTGGTAAGTGTATGCTCAAGACATGCTTAGTCAGTCAGTTGTGCAGAAAGCAGCTTACAGTTTTTTTTTTTTGTTTTGTTTTTTTAAAGATGCCTGGAATATTCTAAATATCTCAGAACTGCAAAGGAAAATGTATTTTGCTACCATAACTGGATGTTAAGTGCAACAATTTAATGAAAGGGACAAGAAAACATTTCTGTCACATGGGACCTGCGAGGAGCCCTCTGTCATGTGCTGCAGCTTCTCTTTTTCCTCCATTTTTCTCCTCACGGAGATCTGGCGTGCAATGACCCCGGCGGAAGGAGAGCACAGCACATGCACTCAGACGTGCTCCTCGAGGCGTTTGCCCCATCCCCCCCCTCTGCAGCATTGGTGTCCTGCCCCCCAGCCTCCACTAGGGGCCAGTCGTACGCCCACCACTGGCACCCCCCTTCCAGGAGATCCTTCTCCTCCCCTGCCAACCCCTGGCAGCCCGTGCTCGTTCCTGAACACGGGTCGCCGGCGTAGCGAGAGCTAAGGCATCCAGTGCCTCAGCACCACCAGGATGACTGAGTTCTATGATTTTTTAAGTATTTTTTTTTTGGCAATTTGTAGAGCTCCAAGTGGCAACTGCACAGATATCAGCAACAGACACATTCCTGAAGGAGGCAAAAGCAGCAGCCATGTCCCTGGTAGAATGGTCTTTAACCAGCCCGGTAAAGGCTCGTCGTACTTGTGGTAACAATAAACAATGCAACTGACTAGCTACTTGGACAAACATTGCTGTGAAACAGGAGCCCCTTCTTTCCTAGGGGTGAACATAAAACAACTGATCAGATTTTTTAATGGCATGGGTGTGGTCCTGATGGACATCCAGAGTGTGAAGTAAGGCCTCCCCTTGATTTGAATACTCTGGGTAATAAACAAGCAGGTGGATGTCTCAAGTCAGTGTAAACTCAGCACTACCTTACGTAGGAACTTGGGATTAGCCTGCAAGGACACTGTCCTTGTGGAAAACTAAATGAGGCTCTTTACACATCAGAGACTGAGGCTCGGAAATTCTTCCAGCAGAAGTAATAGTAACTAAAAACAACACTTTCCACGACAGAAAGCGTAGCTCGCAGCAGGTTCAAAGGGAGGCAAAGTAAGCTTTTCTAAAATAAACAAAAGGTCCCATGGAGGGCCAAGGTCTATAATGGGAGGTTTCAGATGCAGTATGCCCTCAAGACAGTGCGGAAGAGGTCCAGCTGGGCAAGATTCTTACTTTTCGTTTAAGGTGCACTTATCCACCATCTCTGTGTACCATGCACCTATTGAAAGCAACTCTGACCGGAGTCCGACAGGGGAAAAAGGAGGTACTCTAGGATGAGATACGCCAGACAGGTGAAGGGATCCAGTTGATGAGTGGTGGCCCATATACAGAACAGCTTCCACTTCATAGCATAAGTGGCTCTAGTGGAAGGTTTCCTGGCTGCCACTAGGATGTCTGCCACCCGGGTAGAAACCCCCAAATCAGGCAACTGCTATGTCTGCAGGAGCCATGCATGAAGATTCAGAGACCTGAGGTCCAGATGGACCAGAGTGCCCTGCTCCTGGAAGAGCAAGTCTGAGCACAGAGGCAGGGGGATCAGAGGCTCCACTGCTAGTTGCTGGAGGAATGGAAACCATATTTGGCATGGCCAGTAAGGGGCTATTAAGATCATCTCTGCTCCCTCTGACTCCAACTTGAGAAGAACTCTCTGCAGTAATGGAAAGTGAGGGAAGGCATACAGAAACCTCTCTGTCCAGGAGAGGGACAAGACCTCTAGCCAGAAAACACCAGGACCTGGATCTAGCGAGCAGAAACTGGGCAGTTTTGCATTGGATGGCGACGCAGAGAAGTCCAGCTTGGGACAGCCCCACCTGTCGAAGAGATCTTCGACCACAGAGGGAAGAAACTCCCATTTGTGTGCCTTGGACCGAGATCGGCTTAAACTATCGGCCATGGTATTTAGAATGCCTGGAACATGTACAGCAGTCAGGTCCAGGTGATGCTCTATGGCCCAGTACCAGACTCTCATGGCCTTCCTGCAGAAGGGGTAAGAGTGAGTTCCCCCCTGTTTGTTGATGTAGAAGACTATGGACATATTGTCCGTCTGGATTAGAAGAGGGCCCGGGAACAAGTTCATCTGAAAGGCCTGCAGGGCATAGAGAATCGCCTGCATCTCCAAAACACTGATGTGGAGATGCTGCTCCTGTGGGAACCAAGTCCCTTGTGTCTTATGGTCTGCCAGATGGGCGCCCCAGCCCTGGTCCGACGCATCCGTAGTCAGGATCTGATGAGGAGACTGTCTGAAAGTGGATCCCTTTGGATAAGCTGGTGGGGTCCAACCACCATGCCAGAATCTGTTGCACAGTGTTGGAGACAACACCAGTTGCTCCAAATCATCTATGCACTGATCCCACTGGGCCACCCTCATGTGCAGGCGAGAAAGGGGAACCATTGCAATGGACGCCATGTGTCCCAGCAGCCTTAAGAATGACCTGGCCAGGATCTAACGAGATGATGAGACCAGTTGAGCCTGTGCATTGAGGCGTTCAGCCCTGTCTGGGGGCAGAAAAGCTTTGCCTTGGCGGAGTCCAAGATTGCCCCGATGTACTGAAGCCTCTGGCTTGGCCAAGGGGAGGATTAGGGGAGCCAGAGTGATCCTCAGATCCCGAAACAAGGTGAAGGTGGCCTCCATGGTTCTGAGCAACTCTTCTCTGGTTGGAGCTGTCAGAAGCCAATCGTCCAGGTAAGGAAAACGTAAGGCCGCAGCCACCACTGCGAGGCACTTTGTAAAGACTCAGGGCATGGAAGAGAGGCTGAATGGCAGGTAATGGTTTCCTTGGAAGCAGAAGAGAACAAAGCCAATCCCCTTGATGAAGTAGGGGTAGAAGACAGGGGAGAGTGACCATCCTGAAGCGTTTGTATTCCATGTACTGGTTCAGGTGGCCGAAGTCTAGGATGGGGTGCAGTTCTCCGGTTCTCACTGGAACCAGGAAGAAATGAGAATATAATCCCTTCCCTGTTTGTGCTGGTGGGATGGGTTCTATGGCCTGTTTTTGCAGGAGTGCCTGGATCTCCTCCTGGATAATGGCTATGTGGGCCTGAGGGTAGGGGATTGTCCGTGGGCATCTCCAAGAACTCTGCAGTATGCCCCTTTTCCACTAGCTGAAGGACCCATTGGGTTGAGGCTATTTTGTGCCATCCCTCTAAGTAAAAAAAAATGACCCTTCATCGCCTCCCTCAGGGTTGGGGTGGAGGGTCGGGTAAGGAGTCAGGGTGAAGAGCCAGGGAACTCAAAGCGGCCTGGGAAGTCCTGGGGGCTGAAACTCCAGTGGCTTGGGTAGTGGCTTTTTGCTTAAAGGCACTTCTGGGTTGTTGATCCCTGGATTGCTGCTTGGAGGACAGACGAAACGACTGCTGCTGGGAGGATTTAGGTTGAGATCGGTATAGTGTGTACTGAGCGCAACGCCTTGCTTGACTCTTGTAGGCAAGCGATTATGTTCTGGGAATCCTCACTGAAAAGAACAGGACCCCTGAAGGGGGCATCCAAGATTTTGGACTGCACATCCAGAGCAAAACTGGAGACTCTGAGCCAGGAGACGTGATGAAGAAACTCCTGAAGCTGCAGCTATGCCTGTGGAGTCTGCAGAGTCATAGGAGGCTCGGAGAACGAGAGTACCAACATCTGAGCCCGATTTCAGAAGGTGCAGCAGCTCGGTCTTGCCAGGAGTATGAGGCTGAGTGTGTGCTACCTCCAGAGCCTTCTCCCACAGGGTGATCTGCTGCTGGACCATGTGGGACAGAAAGTTCAGGAAACAGATAATGCAAGTGGCAGAGGAATAGACCTTCTGCCGAATTGGTCTGTCTGGAGTCTTTGTAGGGAGCCTGAGTGCTAAGGTGCATGGGCAGTGTTAACGACTACAGAGTCAGCCTCAGGGTGCTCCCCATAAAAAGTCTCATCCCTTGCAGCATTATATGGGTGATCTGCCTTCTTGGATGTCGCCAGGGTAGAGGATGGATGCCTCCAGGCAGCCTTTTTTTTTTTTTTAAACTTTGTTTGTCAGTTTTTTTTTTTCCATCTGAACATAAAGGAAAACAATACATATTAAAAATATAATACAATACAATAAAAATTGCCAGTTAGAAAAGAAAATCATTACTAGTACAGAGAATTTAATAGTTGTACTGTATTATTTCAGAGTCCAATGTTGTTATGGGTAACTGCATGTCCTAGATTCCTATGGTACGAATTCAGGCCTCAAAGGAGATACATAAAGAACCCATCTCCGCCAGATCAACTCAAATATTTGAGAGTTTTTGTTTACTATGGCTGTGAGGGATTCCATTCTGTATATTTCTATCATAATATCTTGCCATTGTTTAAAGAGGATAGGGTTCCGAGTCAACCAATTTTTGGTTATAGTTTTTTTGGCTGCCAGTAAGCATACTAGTAATATTTTTTTTAGTATGGGGGTCTCTGCAGTCTGGAGGAAAATCATTAAAAAAGAACAGCAGAGGAGTTAACTGTACCTCTGGGGAGAAGATCACAGTTAGTGCTTTTTGTAATTCATCATGGAAGAGACCCAACAAGGGGCATGCCCACAGTACATGTGCCAGGCCAGCTGAGGTGTGACTACATTCTCTCCAGCAACTGGAGGATTTTGTTGGATGATATTTAGCTTGTATCACTGGAGTAATAAAAAATCTGTTGGTAACCTTCCAAGAAAACTCTTTCCATGAGATTGCTGAAGCTCCGGACTGTAGTCTAGATAAGTGTTTTTCCCAAAGTTGCTGTCCAACTGTTATTCCCAAATCTCTTTCCCATGCCCGTTTGGATGTACTCAGAGATTCATTACTAATTGAGAGGAGAACACCATACAACTGTGCAATTACATAGGAGTGTGAGATTTTACTACTCACTATGTCTATTAGTTTGTTAATTATTGGCAGAGATGAGTTAGAACCCCAGAGGTCCCTTGAGGCAGACAATGTAATTAGATACCTGTAGATATCTAAGTCTATCTCTTAGAGGGATCCCATATATTTTATGTAGCTCCTCCAGTGTCAGTAGCCTTCCTTCTTTTAAAAATTGAGAGACCAGATATAGATCCATTTTCCTCATCTGCGAAATCCCCAATCCAAGGAAGCTGGGATAAAATCCTGTGTATATGTAATGGCTTGCATAATTACCCGCCAAGGGGCTAGTCTTTTGTCTCTTAATATACTATACCAGCACTTTAAAGTAGTTTGAGTGTAAGGGTTTTTGGATTCGTGTCTCCCATCTAATCTGGTCTGAGCTAATAGTGTCTTGGGCAAATGATGCAAATCTTCTTGCCGCATCTCCAATGTCTTCCATTTAGCAGCATACATAGAACTTCCTCAATATACTATTGTTCTAAGTTGGGTTGCTAGGTAGTACGTCTCCAAATGTGGAAGGCCTAGACCACCTTGATTGCTTGGAAGTTGGAAAAGCGAAAATTTGATCCGAGGTCTGTCTGAGTCTCACAAGAAGCCAGAAATCCTACTGTTTAGTTTACGAAAGTATACTTTAGGAATTTCTATCGGGAGTGTTTGTGCCAAATAAAGAAATTGAGGGAGCAGTACCATTTTTACCGCTTCAACCCTCTGAGTCAAAGAGATTGGTATAATTGTCCACTTCTCTAGGTCTTTTGTTAACTGGTTAAGAAGTGGAATATAATTTATATTAAACATAAATTGGGAGTCTAGTCCTAACTTAATTCCCAAATATTTTAGGGACTGTAAGTTTCATCTAAATGGATATTTGTATTTGATTGTTTCTGAGGGATAGTAATTCAACTAAAGCACTTCTGTTTTAGTCGAATTAATTTTATATCCTGCCAATTTGCCAAATTCCGTCAGGGTTCTCCATAGTGGGTCCATGGAATGTTCTGGTGCCACCAAATATATCAAGAGATCATCTGCATATAATTGAAGTTTGTGAGATTCCCCCTCCCAGTTGGATTCCCTGAATCTCCGTTTGCTGCCTTAATGCCTGTGCCAGAGGCTCAAGGTATAAAGCGAATAGCAGTGGGGACACAGGGCAATCCTGTCTCATGCCTTCATACAAGGGAATATGAGCAGATGTCCTGCCATTCACCCTGATGTAGGCTTTGGGCTGTGTATAAATATTGTTAATAATTTTAATGAATGGGTCAGGAAAATTAAATTTGTGAAGAACTTGCATGAGAAACAACCAATCCACCCGGTCGAATGCCTTCTCGACGTCTAGACTTAACATTAGAAAAGGGCTTCCCGACCAGGCAGAATGGTGCAGGATGTGGAGATCTCTCTTAATATTGTCCTGGGTCTGTCTTCCAGGGACAAAACCCGCCATCCTTTTGGCCATTACCGTGGCAAATAGTTTATAATCTATATTTAGAATGGAAATGGGTCTATAAGCAGTGCAGTGGAACATATTTCCCTGGCTTAGGAATACTGGCTATAGTGGCATAATTCCAGGTAGGTAGTATTTGTTCCCCTTCCTGTACCCGGTGACAAACTTCCAATAGGTCAGTAGTCAGAAGATCCTTAAACTTCTTACAGAATTCTCCCATCAATCTGTCAGGCCCTGGACTTTTATTCGTTTTTAGTCTTGAGATAGCACAGTGCATCTCAGTAGCAGAGATAGGTCGATTTAACGCCTGAGGTGATTCTTCTGTTACTATGGGCAAACCCAATTGTGACAGATAGGCTGAGATTGTGCTTAATTCGGGTGAACTCTCTGGAGTGTAAAGTGTTTTGTAATATTGCTCTAATATTTGGGCAATATGTAAGGGGGATCTAACCATTCGTTTTGTGGTAGGATCTTGAATCTGCAAAATTGTTGCCCTAATTTTCTTCTGGCGTAATCTATGTGCCAAAAGACGTGTCACTCGGGGTCTGGTCTCATAATATCTGATTTAGATATTGCAGGGATTGTTCTGTGCGGACATCTAAAAGATGTTGCAACTGTTGCTTTGTAATTTGTAGTAGGGGGTATATTGCCTTGTCACCTGCCGCATGTTGTTCCTTTAGTACCTTATACTGCTGTTGTAATTTCTCTAACTTATGGTTTTGTTGTTTTTTATAATTAGCCGTGAATTTTATGATATCTCCCCTTAGAACTACCTTCAGGGTGTCCCATAATATAGCAGGTGAGATCTCTGGAGACCGATTCTCACTCAAAATCTGGGGTATTCTGAGTTCCACCATCTCCGTGAATTCTTTTAAATTCAGAAGAAAGTTATTAAATTTCCAGATAGTCTGGCCTCTTTCAATAGGCCATTTAAATAATAAAATGAGTTGAGAGTGGTCCGACAACACTGATGGAGAATGCTGGCATTGTTCCAGCAGGTGCATATGTTCTTTCGAGACCATCATATAGTCTATTCTGGTATAGACATGGTGGGGGGCTGAATAATGCATGTATTCCCTCTTAGTAGGGTTCAGGCATTTCCATGCATCCACCCATTGAAGGGTTTGAAAGTATCTTGTGGCAGCCTTTCGGGCAGCCATTTTCTTGTATGTTTTAGGGTTGGATGTATCCTCTATGTGGTATGTTTGATTGTGATCCCCACCCACTACAAGCATCCCCTTTTGACATTACGTAATTTTATGCAGAAGAGACCGGAGCACTGATGCTTTTGATCCAGGGGTACATATATAGAGGCCAGTGTAATCCGACTTCCCTCAAGCTCTCCGCTGACCACCACCAGTCTGCCCTCTGTATCGGTATATGAGGGAGACATTTTAAATTGAGAAATTTTCGGTAATAAAATTGCCACCCCTCTTCTTTTGCCTCCCTTGTAAGATGAGGAAACCACCTCCCGGAATCCGAACTTAGTTAATTTTAAATGTTCTTTTCTGCTTAAGTGTGTTTCTTGGAGGAGTATAACCTCAGGTTTTTGCTTTTTTATTTGGGTGATCACCCTGTACCTCTTTATGGGGTTATTTAAACCATTAACATTTTGTGATATTTTATTTTTATGTGTTTTATCCATTGGTATTTCTGTTAACAGTTAGGATTATACTAGTTACCCAAGGCAGTAACTCCCCAAGTCTTTCTTTCACATTAGTGACCAGGGGGTGATAATCTGGAAGACCCTCATGACGGCTGTAGTCAGATCTATTTCCCCTTTTATCAAAACAGTTTTCAATAGCTCTCTGGATATATATTTTTTAAAAACTGGCAAAAATATAAACAAAATATAAAAAACTTAATGTCAAGACAGTTATCTGAACATTCATTTCCCCAACTGGGTGCTATTTTAATAACTGTGCACCTATATTCCCCTCCCTCCCCCTCCCACAACACATAACTATGTACAAATTGACTCCCATAATGGGGGGGGATCAGTATAGTACGTCCCCTGAAAGCTTGAATGGAGAAGTTGAAAATTGAGTCTGCATCCATTCGAGCGGGAGGTGAGGCGGCTACAAAGTGAGCCAGGCCCTCCTCGGTCCGGTTTAAATTCGGACCAGCAAAAATGCAGATAAGGGTTAACATCACTCGTTCAAATCGAACTAGCTGCAGCTTGATATATATAGTTAGTAAATAGCCAGCTTTCTTTTCCCACCGACTTAAAAAAAGAAAATAATGTGGGGCTATAACCAATACCTCGATAGGCAGAACCTATGTAACAGTTTTTAAAGAGGGTATTCTGAGTTTCCCTCCTAGTACTTCTCGTCCCTCTACAGTACCCCCTAAAGCAACACAAGCGATGTAGAAACCATAATTCAATGTATAAAATGGGTCTTAATAAGCATGGAGTCTGTGTCATTCAGTTTTTTTAATAAGACCAGAAAAAAAAAAATCAAGCTGCTGATATTTAAATAAGAATTACCATAAGGGGTTTGCGTGTAAGTTCCCTCTCCACGCAGCTAGTGCGTGGCAAAGGGGACCCACCTGCAGGTTGCTAGCCTGTGTCAAGCTACCGTAAGGTAGTTATAAATTGTAATTGTCCCACTCGCCCATCCTTCAGGTATTTTCTGACTCATTGCTAGCGTTCTGACTTCGGCGTTGATGGCCTAGTTGATCAAGAAGCTGTTTAACATCTGCCACTGTCCTGAGTGTTGCTGCTCGCGATGAGTTCCTGTTCGGTTGATTGCTTACTGTGCGCCACTCAAAACGTGTCGGGTGCTGGCGGTGCTCCCTACGTCGGTCCGATTCGGAACTCCATCCTCTCTTCTGTAGTTCTTCGAAAAATTTCAAGTGGTGTCTCATAGTGTGCAATTCCTGTGTCCCAACAGACTTTAAGACCTGCGGGATAGGGGGTTTGAAATCGCACCTTGTGTTGCTTCAGGATTTTGAAAATTGGTGAGTATGCCGCCCTTTTGTTAGCGATCTCAGGAGGGTAATCATTATCAAATATTAATCTGGAGGCATTATATTTTATTATTTGCTTAGACCAGGCGAAACGCAGTAACCGCTCCTTGTCCCTATAACTAGGAAGCTTGAGCACCATGGAGCGTGGTCTGGCCCTGGATCTGAGAGTTTAGGCGTTAGGACCCTGTGGGCTCGTTCAATTTTAAACTGGAAGTCGTGAGGGAGTGCCAGGACACTATGGAGTAAATCCTGTAGGAAGTCTTCCATCAGCCCAGTTTCAGATTCTTCTGGGAGGCCATATATTCTAATATTATTCCTCCGGGCTCTCGCTTCCATGTCTAATACTTTCTGCTGCATGGTGTCCTGCGTTGTGGCTAGGAACTCCACTGCGGTGTGTAGTTTAACCGTGTCATCTTCTACCTCCGATATCCTAGTTTCGCTGTTTCAATTTTCGTTTCTACATCTGTTAGTCGGGCATGTAAGCTGCTGAATTCAAGTTTATTTTCCACCCTAAAAGCTTTTATTTCACTTAATAAGATCTTATATCTGGTTCTTGAGAGGCATTTGGTTTCCTGGTCTGTCGGGGATCCTCCTCCATCATCTTGCTTCTGGTGAGATTTGCCCTGAGCTTTGTTCTGTTTGCTTCCTCCCTTAAGTCCAGAGGCCATTTTGATAATTTTTGAAAGCAGTCAATGCGTTTTTAGGGAGGTTTGGCTGGTGGGATGTGAAGAGCTATACGCTAGTCGACCATTAAGTTCGGTGATGTCACTGGAAGTCCTCCAGGCAGCCTTAATGACGTCCTTGAAGGAATCAATAAGGGCTGGAACAACCAAAGGCAGGGACTCCTTTTTACAGAGAAAGATGGCCAGCTGATGTAGCTTGGGATCCAGTTCCTCCGCGTCCCAACTCAAAAGGGACTGGATGTGCCTCATCACATCCATAAATGTAGGGTCATCTGGAGGAGATTGAGGGGTATCCTTGGGTTCTGATGGCAAGTTAAAGTCTTTGGATACATCTGAAGAGGAGGAGGAGGAATATCTTCCAGATTCGCTGGAGTCTGGAGAGGGCAATCGACGGTGCTTTCATCCATGAGTTCTTGGATGGCTGGCGCCAGCCTCATCAGCCCAAAGAGTAGGCTCTTTAGGAGGTGGCATTAGAGCCTTCCTAGGGGGGTACCTTAACCGGATTTTGAGGAGGGTCCTTAGAAGCAGGAATAGAGGGCTCCCTCTGAGACTCTTTGTCCTTAAAGTACGCCCACCAAGCGGCAAACAGGGCATTCAGATCTGTGGGTGGATTCTGACGTGTGACTGACAAAGCCTGTGTGGGGGGGAAGAGTAGAAGGCCTCAATGTCTGCTCCTTAGGCTTTGGTAACCTGGGCGTCAATTCCGAAGGCGTCAGGCTGACGGGCTTCACCCCTCAAGGATGGAGCCATCCGGCGCTGGTCTAGTGGGAGTAGACAGACCT
The DNA here is from genome assembly GCA_016271365.2 of Neoceratodus forsteri. Taxonomy (NCBI): domain Eukaryota; kingdom Metazoa; phylum Chordata; order Ceratodontiformes; family Ceratodontidae; genus Neoceratodus; species Neoceratodus forsteri. The sequence goes on from CM057458.1 coordinate 234,197,609, forward strand.
GGCGTTGGACCCTTGGGCATCAGCTAAGGAGTGACGACAGGGTCGGCTGGCGACAGAGGAGGGTCGGGCGTCGACGGCGCTGACCAGACAAATGTAGGCTGGTGCTGGTCTGGTGATTCAGCTGGCGCCGGCTGTTGAAGGAGTAGCCTGTCCTGGGGAGCTAGTTCCAGAGTGGGGCAGAGGCATCACTCGCGTGGGGGAGGTGAACACATGCCCCAGGTGTCGCTTGGTGTCATTGGCCCCTGAAGTCTGGGCAGACTTAGCAGACACCTGGACCGGGAAGGTGTCGGGCAAAGACCTGCTGCCCAAGGAGGACCTGGTTGAGCCACCTGGATGAGGACCCGGAGGTTACAAGGGTCTGAGAGGCTGGGGACAAAGTCTCGAGCCCCTGAGAACCACTGCCCAAGGTAGTAATGAGAGTGGGTGGTTTAACCACTAGGAGCCTGGAGGGAGTGATGGCTGCTGGGGTGGAAGGGGCTGACCTCCCATGGGAGGATGACCCAGGCTTGGTTCCAGACTTGTGCAGGGACCTGGAACAGAAAGCTGACCGGGGTTTGTCCCTATGTTGTTCCCGGTGTTTGTGCTTTCCACTGGACTTCTCTTTGCGAGATGAGGATGAAGATGAAGAAGAAGTCGAAGCCCCGGATGCCAGGGAAGAAGACGGGCTTTTGTGTAGCTCCTTCTCCACCGCTGTTAGTCTCTGCTATAGCAGAAAGGCTTCCAGGGTCTTCTGGTGGCATAGCCTGGTGCGCTGGTTAAAATCCTGGCAATTCTGCAGGCCCGCTAGCACAGTGGTTGGATTTCCGCTTGCGACGCCGATGACCCGAGTTCAGGAATGGACCCGGGAGTCGGGAGCTGCTAGAAGGACTCGAGCGCCTGTGAACTGCCTCTCCTTCTCCGGGGCCATATGGCACTTTCTGGACTCCTGGCAGAGGCTGGTGGTACTATTAGTGTCTGGCGCTGTCACCTTAGGGGCCGGGGCAGATGCTGGATTTCACTGCACATCCCCACCCCCAGGATCCAACATGCATCAAAATGCCGGCCCCCCAGCATAACGACCTGCCCTGCCGCCATCTTCACTGCCTTCTGACATCCTCTGGGAGGGTCCCGCTCCCGTGGTCCCAACCTGGGGGTTAAGCTGAGGCTCACCTACAGTGTCAGTTGGGACTGGAAGCCCTTCCTAGCAGCCCCACCCAGGGGGGTAGTAAGCCTGGGCATGGGGGGGGGGGGGGTGACTGGTGGGGCAGGTTTGATTGCCGAACAGTGAACTGGGAGGCTCTGGATCAAAATAAAATCCAGGCAATGCTTACAGGCTTCAGTGTCATGGTCCGGGGCCTAGGCACGGCAAACAGAGTGGCTGTCCTTATGGGGGAGCTGCTTGCCACATGCACACCTTATCTGCCGCCACTCCAAAGAGGATAGAGAAGAAGACATGCACAAAGAAGCTGAAAAAATATATCAATAAAATAATAAAACACAAGTAAAATGCAGAGAAAATGGTGGTCAACTACAGCAGAAGGCATCAGTAAAGGTCCTACTTGCGCGGGTTGATGGCAGGAAAATAACTGAGGTTGGGCTAGGGGACCACTCCTTTTATAGAATAGGCAGAAGTCGGGGGCGGGCCCCCGTTAAAAACTGCTAGCTAGAGGTTTTCCATGGGGTCCTGGTGCCTGCTGGCTCCAGCCCTAATGGTGTTGCCTGCTGCAAGAGCCCCCCCCCCTAGAAGTGAGATTGAGAATTCCCAAATTCCTCTCCTCTGCTGAAGTTGCCAGTTGAGTTCCTCCCATCCAGCACTTTGTATATGGGTTTTTATTTCCTAAATGCATCATCTTGCGTTAAGGCTGAACTGCCATATTTTTTGTCACTGTTGTCTCTCCCTTGAGTTCCAGAGCCACAACATTCTCTATGAAACAGCACAATGTAATTTTTGTCTTGGCAGAGGTTTCCGGCAGTTGCTAAAACTGTTAAATACTATAAATGCATAGATTTATTTTTTACAGAAAAAACTGACTAGCTAGGCAGTTGAGTTACTGCATGCGGCGCAATTCAAGAACAAGTCTGGGCTGGTGGTAGTGGACAGAGTTCCCAGAGGACGCGCTCTTCCTTTATGGAAGGAGGGTAGGGCACTCTGCCTCAATACTGCCACCTGGGTGATGCTGGTGACAACACGGTTAGAAAGCTCACAGGAGGGTGGGACATCGCTACTGTCGAAGCACACTATGTGTGTACTCCTCTTTGGCAACTTCCCAGGGGCTCAGGAGAAGAGAAAAAAAAAAAAAAGATATGGGCGATGTGCAGGCACCCTATCACCCTTCTGACAAAGCATGGAAACAGAAGGGGTGTTCTTCCACTTTCTGTCCCTGCCTGGGGTACCACTGAGGCTCCATGAAAGAGATGGCCACAGGTAAAGGCGACAAGGCTGGGGAGTTGCCTCGGGCGGACTGAGGGTAGGGCTGTGCTGGTGAGAAGAGGGCATAAACAGAAAGTAAGAAAAGAGAAACTTTTATGAAGTGCTGATGTTCTAACAGCTAGCAATTGAGGACTACAATGACAAAGTACTAGTAGTCTGAGAAATTGGGAGAGAAGCAACAGTGAAAAAAAGGCATGCGCTCACACCCAAAGGGTGAGTTTTGAGGAACTGCTTTCTTTTTACGGAAAGCAGCAGTATTTATTAGTAAACATGCAGTTTTGTTCAGCAATAATACATTTCTGTAAAAAAAAAAAAAACGAATGTAACTATTATTATTTTCCTTTTCATTCATTCATGAGCCAAGATACGGGATTTTGAGGTTTTTAAAAGTCCCTGCTCCTGTGCCACACCAGTCATAAAATCTTTAACAGCTTGGTGTGGTACGATACTGCTTACCATCAGAAACACATGACAGCACCACCTAACACATCCACAGCATAAATCTAATATGTAGAGTCAAAAGGTAACTTCAGCGGAAGAGATTTCTAAACATGGTGAGTGGTAGCCATCTTTAATGACTCGAGTCATTAATTACAAAATGAATTCTAAAAGCGGTTTTACAAAATACTGAAGGAATTAAAAATACATTGATTAGAACTCCAAGGATGACAGTAATACATTTTTGCTAAAACAAAACTGATGAATTTTCTGGCGACTAAAAAGTTCTGCGGCTTTAAATTCAGTTTCTATTGCTATACCAGTAAAACTAAAATTATAAACAGGGTCCCAGAAATGCTGCAATCTGATTGGCTATTAGGATTCCAACAGCCTTACATTAAGCCATGTTATACTGTCATGTACAGCCTGATCACCATGGCACATGGAGTCTCCCTGTCAGCATTCTGTCCTCTAGCACTGTTGAATCACTGGAAATACAGGTTACTCACCTGTAACAGGAGTTCTAGGAATGGTATATGTTGTTCATCCACACTTATTGGCAGGTTCCTTGCCGCTTTAAATCTTGCCGGAAGGTCTTCAAGCTGGCTCCTCCCACCCACCCGGGTGGTAAAACTCTCGGCTCAGCCCCATGGCCAGATCTGGCCGCTGGAAGCTCAGGTTGTCGCGTCGAGCCGGGGAGGTTTAGGGAATGTGGATGAACAACATACCATTCCTAGAACTCCTGTTACAGGTGAGTAACCTGTATTTAGGGACATGGATATGTTGTTCATCCACACTTACTGGCAGACTCCTAGCAGTTCTCCGGAGGAGGGAGGCAAGGCGACACCCCTACTTAGGGAGTAAAGACTGAGAACCGAGGCCCCAAAACCAGCATCCGCGCGACTCAAGGTCGATGTGGTAATGGGTAATAAAGGTGTGTGCTGACTTCCAGGTAGCAGCCCTGCAGATTTCTGGATAGGGACGTCCCTGGAAGCAGCCACCCGATGCAGCAGTATGACGGGTAGAATGAGCTCTTATCCTCTGGGAGGCTCCATGCCTCGCCAACTTATAGCAGCGATCTATGCAGGAGGTGACCCACCTGCCTATCGCCTGCTTGGCTGCAGGTCTGCCAGGTGCGGCTTCAGCGAGGTGACAAACAGCTGGCGAACCTCTCCTGATTCCCAGCTGCGCTCCTTATAATAAGCGAGCCTTCTAGGGTCCAGAGTATGGAGCCCATTCGCCTCCCGAGGTGTGATTGGGGTAGAACACCGGCAGAGTCAGCACCTGGTTAAGGTGAAACTCCGACACCACCTTCGGAAGGAATTTCAGGTGGGGCACAGGACAACCTTGTCCCTGTGGAAGACCAGGTAAGGAGACTCTATGCAAAGCGCCTGGAGCTTCCCATCCTTCTGGCTGACGGATAGCCACCAAGAAGGCGGTTCTTCCACGACAGGTGAGAGATCACACCTGTGCATTGGTTCGAATGGCTTGCCCATGAGCTTTGCCAGTACCAGCAGTAAATCCCACGGAGGTGGAGGTTCTCGCACGAGGGGAAATGTGATCAAGGCCTTTGAAAAGCGCCCGACCACCTTTCCTGCGCCACCGACTGCTCCTCGGCCCGCGACCGTAAGCAGAGATGGCTGCCAGGTGCACCTTTAGGTCGTCGACCCAAGTCCTTGACTAGAAAGGACTATAATAGTCCAAAATGCTGTACAGAACAGGAGGAAGGGTCCAAGCCCTTGCCCTGACACCAAATGGAGAATCTCTTCCATTTGAAGGCATAGCATTTTCTGGTCGACTCCTTACGGGACGCCTCAACAACATTGAGGACCTCGTCGGAAAGACCCAAGGCCTGGAACTCTAGCTGCTCAGGAACCAGGATGTCAGGTGCAGGGATTGAAGGTCCGGATGGAACACCTTCCCCTGATTGACTGAGAGCAGGTCCAGTCGAGCTGGAAGCTGCCTTGGGAGCCTGGAGCCGAGGCTGAAGAGATCTGGGTACCAGAACTGGCGGGGCCAGTCTGGGGCTATCAGAATCACCTGCGCCTTGTCCCTCCTTGCCTTGAGAAGCACCTTGTGAATCAAGGGAAATGGGGGAAAGGCGTAAAAGAGGCCTGGGGTCCAGAGCCTCGAGAAGGCATCCCCCTGCAGCAAGCCCCGCTGAGGGGGGCGGGCATGAAACAGCCTCAGCTTCGCGTTCTCCCTGGAGGCAAACAGGTCCACCTGAGGTGTGCCCCAGTGGGAGAACAGATCTTGTACTACCTCCGGCAGGAGAGACCACTCGTGAGATGCAGCCCCTATCCGCTCAGGGCATCGGCCAGGGTGTTGGAGGCCCTGCCACATGAATGGCTAGGAGATCCGCCCAGGCTGCGCACGAGTGACCAAACGCGGAGAGCTTCCTTGCATAGAAGCATTGGAGTGTGTCCCGCCTGGCGTTCAGGTAGTACATGGTCGTGGTATTGTCCGCCTGACTCGGACCACTTGACCCCGGAGAAACGGAGCAAAGGCAGTGAGAGCTAGGCGGACCGCCGGAGCTCCAGCAGGTTGATGTGGCATCGACTCCATGGGACCAGAGGCCGCGGCATTGGTGTTCCCCAGATGGGCACCCCAACCCATCAGAGAGGCATCGGTCGATAGAGAGACCGCTCGCTCGGGCGGACAAACGGGATGCCCTCCTGCAGATGAGATGGAACGTCCACCACCGAGAGCGCTCCACATCTCCTGGGTCACCATCACTAGCTGGTCCAATGGATCGCAGCTGCCAGACCACTGGCCGGCCAGTCCCCACGAAGGGGGCGCATGTGCCAGCGAGCCCAATGGACTACGCTGGTACAGGCCGCCATGAGACCTAGGAGGTGCAGGAAGTCCCGGGCAGGGCGCGATTGCCCAACCAGAAATGATCGGGCAAAGGAGGTAAGAACCGGCCCTGTCCGCCGAGCCGTAGATTTGGTCAAGAGAGTCGAGCCTGCCCGGATCAAACAGAATCACCTGCTTCGCTCCAGTTCCGACTTGGCCTCGCTTGATGAGAAGGCCGACTTGAGAGCAAACCTGAGGGCCAGATCTCTGACCGCCCACCTCCTGTCTGGAGGCTGATCAACCAATTGTCCAGGTAAGGGTACACCCGGACCCTCGGCGCTCGAGGGAAAGCTGTCACCACTGCAATGCATTTGGTGAAGACCCTGGGAGCTGGAGACAGGCCGAAGGGCATGGCTCAGAACTCGAAGAGGGATCCCTCCGCTCGGAAGCGAAGGAATCTCCGATGTGACGGATGGGTAGGGACGTGAAAGAACGCGTCCTGCAGGTCCAGAGAGCAGAACCACACGCCGTGTTCCAGAGATGGTATTATCTGTGCCAGAGTGACCATCCTGAAGGTTCGAGACCTTAGGAACTTGTTCAGGTCATGTAGATCGAGAATGGGGCGCCAGCCCCCCGTCCGTGTCGGAACCAGGAAGTACCTGGACACGAACCCGGGCTGAAGGGGGTCCTCTACCTCCCTGATCACCTCCTTGGAGGAGGAGAATATGTCGGCTTACAGCCAGTGAGGCCGATTCTCGAGGCTCCCCGAGGTGCTACGGTTTTGAAGGGCGGGCCTGCTCGAATTCTAGAGGCAGGCCTCTTCCCACCACCTTCCAGAACCCACCTGTCCGTGGTAATAGCGGACCAGGCGGAAAGGAAGTGTCGGAGCCGCCTTCAATGGGGAACCAGGGCAAGGTGACGGGATGAAGGCGACACCTCACAGCCCGTCACTGGGCAGGCTTGGAGGAGGGACCGCCGAGGGACCTCCTGGGCCTTTTCCTCCCTGCTTCCTGTTGGAGGAAGCCGACGGCTTGGGTTTGGGATGCCAAGCTCGAGCCTGCTGGCCCCTGACGCTGTTGGGCCTGGTAAAAGCAGGCGAAGAAGGACGAAAGGGCTTAGGCTGTGGCTTGCTGCCTTTGTCCTTTTGAGCGGAAGAGACAGAGTCCAAGGTAGCATTGGACTTCTCGATCCTCTGCAGGTGACCTTCCACCCCAGGGCCGAAGAGGTCAGTCCCTAAAAAGGGAACATCCGCCAACTTGTGCTGGGTATCCGAGGTAAAAGTGGATATCCTCAGCCAAGCCCGACGATGCATGGCCACTGCGGCCGCCACCGACCTGGCACATGAGTCCCCAAAGTCCAAAGCAGTCTGGAGCTGCTGTTTGGCCACTGCCCTGGTCCCGCACCTGCCTGACCGTAGTCTGCAGATCCGCGGGAAGATGAGGGACGACCTCATCCAGGGAGCCCAACAGGGCATGTGAAAAATGTGCCATGAGGACGGCCGAACTGGCCTGACGAAGGCCGAGAGAGGACGCAGCATAGACTTTCGCCCGCATAATCCAATTTCTTGATTCTTGTCGGAGGTTTGTCCACATCCCTGGCGTTCCCGGCACGCCGGAAAACGCTGTCGGTAACCAACCCCTCCGCAGAGGGGTGTTCCGAAAAACCGGACAGGGAACTGGTAGGGACCGCATACTTCCTGGCCATCCTGGCCGAAGGCGCAGGGCAGGAAGCAGGGCGCTGCCAAAGCTACAAGGCCGGACCCACTATGGCCTCGGCCACCAGAAAGGCCTCCATAGGAGAATCCCCTCGGTCCAGAATCTCCGTGAGGGGATACCTGGCCCGTTTAGAAACGGGTTCGAGCTTCATCCCGGTGGACTCCGAGATGAGCCGAAGCAACCCTAAGAAGGACGAAGGGCTATCGTCCACTGACTGTCCTCCCGAGGACTCCAAGTCGAATCGCTTGGAGAAAAGGGAGGAATCATCCTCAGACTCGGAAGAGTCCTCAAAGAGCTGCCTCAGGCCTGAGCCACCCTCCACCTGCCGAGGTTTATCGGGAGTGAGGGTGACAGACAGCCTATGGGGCAAACCCAAAGCCGACCGAGAATTCTTGGTCGGAGCCCCAACTAATGGCTGTGGAGTCGGAGCTCCACCAGAATTGGTGGAGAAGCTGAATTGGTCAACAACCGCCTGGGAACAGGCTCGGCTAACGAGGGTTGTTTCGCCGCCTCCGTGACAGCTACTTAATGGTCGGGAAGACGTATCAATGGCTTATTCCCCGGTCAAAGGAGCTGTTGCCACATGAGTTCCTCATACCTCCGATGCAACTTGCGCCAGGTCCCTCGTCCGAGGAGGAGGAAAGCGGGCGGGCGCTACTGTCGCGGTGCCGAGACCGAGACGCCTATGATGGCGGGATCGGCTGGACCTGAGGATGTCCGAGACCGAGAGTCTCGACTAGGCCGAGAAGCGAGGAGAAGTGTCGGAAATCGGCACTCCCCTCGGCTCGGACGATCCCACTGAAGGCTCCGGAACCGGAGGCACAGACGAGCCGATGGGATCCTCAACTCCCACCGGGGGAACCGGGGAGAGGGGATTCTCAGCTTCTCCAGCTGACAACCCATCTAACGGATTGAGAAAAATCTCGACCGCGTCAGCGGGAGTCTCGGTCAACTGGCCTGACGGGGACACCGTGAAGCCAGTGGCCGAAGCTGAGGGGTCGACCGAAGTCGACTGTCGACAAGAAGGGGAGGGGGATCTTTCCCGCTCCCAGAGCGTCGACGGAGAGACTTACTTTTGGACCTGGAAAAAGGTCCAGAAGAAATTGGACCCTCACCTTTAGTCGAGAGGGTCAGACAAAGCTCCTTGAAAGAAGCCGAGTACGAGGCACCGAGAGAGAACGGGACAAAAGCCGCAGCCGAGGTAGAAGCGGCCCGCGCCGCCTCCTCTTAGAGGGCGATCATCTGTTCGAACTGATCCGCCGAGCCCGCCGCCGCGGACACCGCCAACCGGGCCTCTTTAGATTTAACCGGTGGAATTCTTTTCTCGGGGCGCCCCAGTTGTAATCGGGCAGCACGGTCTTCAAGGACGAGGCGAAAAGGACGAGCACAAGTCGCAGGCCTGTGGGTCGTTGCTCAAGGCCCAAGCAGTAGACGACGGAGTGGATACGCCCTAGACATCTTCTGCCCGCAAGGGCACCTCCGAAACCGGAGTCGACGGTCCATCGTAAGCCAGGAAAAAGAAGACCTAAGTCTTTAGCAAAAACTTTTGATTTCGAACTTCAAGAATTAGGAACCAGTCTTATATGCAGAGCGTTAAGGAGGGAACCTGAGCTTCCAAGCGGTAAGGAAGATCTGGCGTCATGGGGCGGAGCCGAGAGTTTTACCACCCGGGTGGGTGGGAGGAGCCAGCTTGAAGACCTTCTGGCAAGATTTAAAGCGGCAAGGAACCTGCCAACAAGTGTGGATGAACAACATATCCATGTCCCTAGAATCTTACATTCTGATTTTGAACCAGCATTCTTTAACTGTTGGTGGACGAACTATTTCATTAGAAATCTCCCTCTAAATCAGGAAAACATTCAAAAAGTATACTTAACACTTTTTTTTGGAATAATTGTTTTATAATAGCAATAAGGCACTCCCAGGCGTTAGATTAACAGTCAATCACCCCCTAGGGGCAATATGGCACTTGGCTGCACCTTGTGCCACATTACACCCCTGGGGTGAGTAAAAGACTGTTAATCTAACTCCTGGTCAGCCTTATTGCTTAAATAACCTGTATTTTACATTTCCAGTGATCTTTAAAGGGACACTGTCAGCCTGTTTTTCATCATATTATTTCTAGTTAAAACCCCACATTTTATGATTGCTTACCCTCTCTAAAATTCACTGATGTTGCTGTTTGTTGTGGCTGTCTCCTTGCTTAGTAGAACTGAAATGCATGGCAATGTACATTTATAAACAACCTTGTTTTTGTTTACAATCCTGGTTTTGTTCTTGCTGCATACTTCCTGAGCATCAGAAACACACCCAAACAGTGAAATCACTCATGAGAAAGTGGACTCCTAAACTTTCACTACATCATGAGGGGTTAGACTGTTTTGTGGGTGTTCCCAGGTCCAGGAAAGATGCGTCTGGAGTTGATCAAGGAATGTAAACAAACCTGTTTTGGTGTGATAACACCAGTATGTTGGGCAGTCTTTTTTTACTTTTTTATAGAAAATATGAGTCAGAATCAAACTACCGGCTGCATCAACAATCTTTACAGAATGTTGGCAATCATAAAATGTGTTTTTTAAACCAGGGACACTTTGAGACCTAAGGAAGTGTCCCTTTAAGTTTAAATGTTATGACTGTAGGTCCACATACCTCAAGAAGCTGCAACAAGGCAGCTATAAAACACTGCGAGGGCCTGTTTATGTGGCCAGATGGCTGTATAAAGAATGAATCTAAAAGTCTGTGTTGAATAAACACAGCTCATTTCTTTTTAAACGCACCAGTGATACTCTGTCACTGTTCGTTCTTGGAAATTAGCAAGTTTCTGAAGGATAAGAAAAGCTGGTGCTTACTGTATGGAGCTAGGAAACCGAAAGCACGCCTTGCAAGTAAGACTAAACCTGTCAATGTTCAGTCATTTTCTTGCCTGTTACTACTGAAGGGGTGGAGCTAACCCATGGGTCTGGATTTTGTTGGATTTGAAAGAGAAATAAAGAAAAGACTGAGACATCAAAGAAAGAAACAAAAAGGATAAAAGATCAAAGAACAAACCCCTACATCATGCCTGTGCTGCCTGTGCTGCCTGAACAACCAACCCCTTTAAGCTAGTACATGGTGGCACAGCACAGTCCTTCATATCTCCTTATGACGCTAGGGACGGACATTTTTTTTTATATGCCCTTAAATGACTGTTACTATGTAACACCACCCCTATGCTTGAACCTTTTTTGCGTAAACACAAGGTTCGTAGATGATAAACCTGTTTAGCTTTTACTCGTGTTTGAAAAGAAAAGATTACGAGCTTAGAGGAAGTAGCTTACAGAGAGACGCTGCTGTTTAAAATCGGGTCACACTGAATCCTGTGAACAGAAGCAGTACGAGGCAGAGGGAATGTTTAGTAAGAAAGGCTGTGTACCAAAGAGGATGCTACCAGTTCCTTAAACCAAAGTTCTGAGCTACATGATGACCAAAGCTTGTTTGCTCTAAAACTTACAGAAGGCTCTATGCATTGCTACTTTAAAGGCCCAACCCTATCCACGCTTCTCCCATCTCCTGTAAACTACAGTTCTTACAAGGACTGACTACAGCTCATCACACTGCAGTACATTACACACAACCACTTCAGCTTACCGTCGGCTCAGCCTCCATACTGGTGTGCTCGGCATCACCTCCCCCATGTACCAATCCTGGCCCCAGCATCTAATTCCCACACACAAATTCTGGGCCCTGGCATCAATCAGGTTATGTGGTCGAATTTTGCCTTTTCATTTATTTATTTATTTTGTTTTTACTAGCTTTTAAAATGCAATACAATTTAACAGCTTCTACAGTGAATACTTGGAGATACAAATAGCAAGTTTACATAATCAGTACTAGGATATCTGACAATATAGCACAGGATGTCACTACATCAGGAGGCTATGACTAATAAAAAGTGCTTCTGCAAAACAGTTAAGACACTTGAGCTATTTTGTGCCCCAAGTGAGATGACCAAACTCCAAATCGGTGTACACATATATTCAACAGCTGTATACAGAACCGCTATGGGTCGAAATATAGTACATCAGTGGTTTACTACATACGTTCATTTATCTCTTCCACCTGCTTCCTTCACGAATCCCAAACAATATAATAACCAGCAACACATATTTTATATATATATATATATATATATATATATATATATATATATATGTATATATGTATGTATATAGACACACACACATATATATACACATGTATGTAACTTGTTCCGCAGATTGTGTTACTGGATAAGTATGAGTGGGATCTTACTCCCATATCCTCCATGACAAAATGCAATCTTTGCATATGCCAGGCACCAGAAGCACGGGCAGTCATGTTCGATTGTGAGCCATGAAGAATTATATTAAATACTGAAAAATGGTCTTAGTGAAGAGTATGCATGTTTTCTTGGACATAAGGCTTTTCTGCTTTTGCTCCTTTTATTGGTGAGTGGTGAAAAGGAAAGGAGTGGGGGGTTTTATATAGCACTTTTCATACAAACTGTATCCCAAAGTCTTTTGCAATCCAGAAGAGGGAAAAGAGAGAATGCTGCTACCAATATGATATGAGTACAGAGGCATTCAAGCAGCACAGGAACATATTAGAGAGGTATAGGGTGAGCAGAGTGGGGTTAAACAATTTGCTCAGTGTCACAGGGCAAGTGTCGGTGAAGGGATTCTAGGATTGTAATCTCCACCACAAGGTTCACAGCTCTGCTCACTAACCACTAGGTTAGATTGCCTCATTGAAGGGACCCAAATAAAAAAAAAAAAAAAAAAGTAGTTATTAAGCATTCCAAATCTGGCTCCAATGCCAAGTGTCCCTCAAAGACAGTGTGTTCTGTGCCAATTTATACATTTGGCCCTGCATGGTCTCCAGACTGAAGCAGCACATGAAATTAGAGGATTATCAATAAAAGATCACAAACTCAATCTCGCTGGATTTATTTCATATGCTTAAAGACTCTGCTGATGGACCTTGGTTTGCACAGCAAGGTCACAAGGCAATCTCGTCTCAGTCTGAGAATATTACACTTCAGGGACAGGAGACGCAGCTGAATGAAACAGGCATTCCGCTGGGCTCTGAAATGAAACTATGGCTACATCCTTCTATATACAAACCGTGCAGCATGTGTGTTTCAACAATCTGGGGATCCAAGAAATTCTAGCCATGTTATAGATTGAGGCAGTGCTCTCGACCAGTCAAGGCACTCATTCTCATTTCCCTGCTGTTCTGTAAACAGTGTCTGTTTTGGGGAAGATTCTTTTTTAAACATTTTTAATGTATTACTGATCAACCTCATTAATATATTAAAACAGCAGCTGAATTCACAACCTACATCCTTTTGTACCAGAAACACTCAATTTTGGTTTGCAGAATGTGACAAGACCACTCTTACAACCATAGCTGTGGTCTCACTGGCAGTATTAATGTATAGATGCTTGTTAAGAATTAACCCTCAGTCTGAGAATATTACACTTCAGGGACAGGAGACGCAGCTGAATGAAACAGGCATTCCGCTGGGGGGGCGGCTCAGAGGTAATTTAAGGAAGTATTTTTTCACAGAGAGGGTTGTGGATGCATGGAACGGCCTTCCGGAGGAGGTTGTGGAGTCAAAATCAGTGGGGGAATTCAAGCATGCATGGGACAGTCATAAGGCCATTCTAGGGGTTGGGGGTAGGAAGAAGTAGGCTGCTGGTTAACTAGGATCTGCAGCTTATCCAGTAGGTAGGGAAATGGGCAGACTGGGTGGGCCAAGCGGTCCTTATCTGCCGTCAAATTCTATGTTTCTATGTTAACCAATGCTTTAAGTATCAAGGTTGAAATATGGTGTCCCACCTAAAAGTGATTTTTTTCAAATACAAGAAACAAATGTATTTAATGGGAATAATGTTTTAATGCATCTCTCCGTTAGCTGCACATCCTCCTCTGGAGCAGAAGGTCATGGGATCTAGTCTTGCACCAGGACTGGGCTCGTACCACACATGCTGGCACCAGAGTGCAGTACTAGGGGCACTGAACGGTCGGGGTGTGCTGTCCTTCGTATGAGGCGCTAACCTGCGGTGCAGTCTACATTTACTGATGGTTGCTCAGGTGGATGTTAAAGATCTCATGGCACTTTACAAGAGCAGAGGAATTTCCCCAGTGTCCTGGCCAAGTGTCCCTCATTCACCAACAATTCCTCCAACAGCTAATCTGGTTCAGTTTCGAGTAGTTTGCATCTGTCGCATACCCCCTCCTCCTGAAACTAGGCAGTATTGTCTAGCCTTCCTTTCCCGGTCTACAAACAGTAAATCAACGAATAAAGAAATTCAACAGCAGTCACAGGACTGGTCAGAAAAGTCAATTAATGAGTCACGTCAAGTAATGTAATCTGAAGAGGGGGACGGAAGGCTCTGCTGATCCTCCTTAACACTGTTCGGTCTGTTGACTAAGAAGTGAAGACCAGATAGGTTCTTGAAACCCATCGAATCAAAACCAACAAGCTGGCAAACAAATGGTTTATGCAGAAGAGCTTTCAAGGCCTCCCCTGTCTCATCAGCACAGAAACTATGTTCAAGATCTTGAAAGCTTGCCTTTTTTTATCTAGATCATCTGTTAGCACAAAAAAGATATCGACTCCAATCAGAAAATGACGTTTCTGTGTTTTGTTGACTAGAAACAAGACTGCAACCAAGCATTTTTAACCGCAGAACTGTTGGGGGGGAGGGGGCATGACAACAACTGACATGCCAGGATAAAACAGACCCACCTTTTGACCACAGAAACAATCTTAACATGTTTATCCCAATTATGCAACACTGCACCCCACACCAAAGAACAGAAGAATTGACAGAACTGTGGCAGACCCACTGGCATAATATAAGTGATGTGCGGGGGGTGGGTGGGGGCACAATGCTCTACTGCTAAACTCCCGTTTTGGGGGCGAGCCAACTGGCATCCTAGAGATTGATCAAGAAGTGGCACTGGCCAAGGCAGCATTTGCTCCCTCCCTGTCAATACAGTGGTGACTCTTGAGACTACAAATCAGTAGTGGAGACTTGGGGGAGCAGAGATACATGTGAGCTGCTTGTCTACCCTGCCGGCTCAGCTATGACTGTGGAAACACTGATACTGGAGTGGAGATGGGACCTGGGGCAACATCAGCTGCTTGCACACCCTGCCGACTGAGCTGCGACTGTGGAGACCCCAATACTGAAGGGGAACTGGTGGGGAGAGGGCAGGGAACAAATGGAGCTGCTTGCACACCCTGCTGATGGAGCTGTGACTCTGGAAGCTCCGACATGGGAAAGAAGACTGGGAGAGTGGGTCACAGAAACATGGGATTTTGCTTGCCTACCCTGTTGGTAGAGCTATGACTGTGCAGATCGCAATATTTTTCTTCTGTGCCTTTGTGCTGTAATCCTAATCGTCGCTGTAATGTATTTTTCTGCAATTTATAATACACAGGGCTGCAGCGTTCCACAGTGGGCCACACAGGAATCCACACACACCTAGTCACCGACAATCCTTTCAGTTAAAATTAGTTACAGATATGATGAATTCTGACAAGTGCTTTGTTTGTTTTAGCTGATGGGACTATCTGTGTTCATACTGTTCCAGACAGTACAAGACGTTAAAATAAGACAGAAAGCAAAACAAGGTTCACATCACATCTCTAAAGGGAGAACACACATTTAATGCCTGCACTGCCATTTTTGTTAACAAAACACTTGATTTCGCAATGTGCAAGGTATTTACATTTTTTAATGACTGCTTACCATTATTTTGGGGGGGGGGTGCGCTCCACAGCTGGGTTTGCTCTGTTTGAGGTGGGATACAACATTTCAGGCTGTGCTACTGCACTGTAACAGGTTGTAGTGTGCATTTAAGCAATAATGCACAACAGGGCATGGGTTGTTGTGGGATTTACACACGCTTTATGTAATGTGTCATGAGGCACAGCCAAGTGACTAATCACACAGGATGTGTGTAACTCCCACTACAACACACGCCCTGAAGTGCATTATTGGGATTATAAAATTAACCTTACTAAAATCTAAAAATAAATGAATTAGGTTCAAAGAAAATAAATATTTGATCAGTGGGATCTTTACCATTGTTGCAGGATTACACACAGTCATGCGACATGTTTTGACCAATGAGGCTACAGGATTTTGACGCCCCATTTTATAGTCTTGTTTGTTCCACACGATCTGGTTGTCGCTCTGGTGCTGTGCACATCACTCACTTTAGAGAGACAAGACTCGCAGAAAACAGAAAGTGGAGGCATGCACAGTAAGACTGTACTAAGCTAAGAAGCATATGACATGCTGCCAGCGTGCCACGAATGCTGGCTGAAACAGGAAGGGGCCACGTGAGTGCAAGCACCAAGTGCTCATTAGCATGAGTGTCACACTCACTGCAACAGGGAGATAAGAATGGCAGCTCATGGGGTGGGGGATAGTAATAATAAATGATAGAAAAAAAAAAAAACACACACACACACACACACACACACACCAATGTGGAACAAAATCAAAGTAGGGAACTCAGGAAGAAAATTTTACTGTGGAAAGAAAGCAAATAATTCCAAGCATGGATAACTATGCTTCATTCTAGGAACCAGCGTGGTCTAGCAGTTACAGAGCCCCAACTTGGAAATCAGGAGGTCACAGGTTCAAAGCCGGCTAGAACTAAATACTCACTATGACCTTGCACAGGTCACTTAACTGCCCAGTGCTTCAGTACATGCAACTGTGGAAATGAGCAGAAGCTGGACCCCGCTGAAAACAAGATGTTGCATCTCAGCTGCGCTAAGGTTGTAAAACAATAAATACAACTTTGACTATTTTCTTTTAGAGGCCCTGCCTCAAGCCGAATCCTGTAATAAAAGACATCATACATGTTAAGTCTAGTTCAGAGGTTCTCAACTGGTGAGGCGCGGAACTCTTTTAGGAGACGCGAAGACAGATCTGTAGCTGTGAGATAGCCATTCATTGTTTTCATTGTTTCTACATGATGTATCTACTCCCCCACATTTCACAGCACATAATCACAGCACAGAGTCAGCAGCAACCGATAAGAAGGGGGTAAAGCTGACCTAATCAGTGGCTGCCCAGGAGAGGTACTGACCAATCAATGGCTACACGTCGTAGCCAATCATTTATTTATTGAGCTCTCGGATTGATACCTTTGAGCGTGAGCTCATTTAACAGGTTCCACGTCAGAGGACAATGCAGACAATGCAGACAAAATACAGATTGGCTATACAGGTAGGAACACATTACGGGATCACTAGTTCATTAGAGAATAACATTATTAAGATAGTTGTACAATTTTTTTTTTTTTTAATTACTGTTCATCTCTCCCTACTGGCTGCTGGCCCTGACCCTTTGGGACATCCATTGAGTCATCTTCCTACCTCGCACCCAGCAGGACTCACCTCTCTTTCTCCATGGAGCTTCGGTCCCCCGCCCCCCCGAGCGAGGACGAGGTGGTGGCCCTGGTGAGTGGGGCACATCGGAGGCACGCTCTGGGAAGTCAGTCTTCCCAGAGCCAGCAGGTGATTTTTTCTCTTTTCTCCCCTCCCCTACATGCGTAGTCCCGTGACGTCAAGGCAACAAGCGTCGACGCCCGCACTGTAAAGTGGTTGCTCATTCCCCTGCAGTTGGGGCTTGTAGTACCCTGAGCCTCCGCTCGGAGTCAGGCAAGTGTTCAGCAGTGGCTGCAACCCTCCCCGGAGAAGGCGAGCTGTCGTTGGATGTTCAAGCCCATCTCCCCTGGCTGACCCACCGGCGACCCGAGTCTGCTCCCGAACCTGGGTCGTCGGCGTGGAGCAAGGTGTGGTGTCCAGTGCCTCAACCCTCAGCGCCACCGGGCCGGCATACTTGTACAATTTTTAACATCAAACTGTAACCAGTTGGCCTGAGCATAGCGGTCACATGTACGAGTCTGACATGCAGCACCAGTAAGGAGGTTTTATTCAGGGCTGTTTTGATATGTTGTAGGGCAGTGTCTGTAGCTGATCCTTAGATGACCATACCATAGTCGGCGAGTGAAGTAACAGAGCAAGTAGGCAAGCAAGCAGGAGGCAGTATAGCGCAGTGGTTTAAGGCTCTGAGCTGCAAATCTGGAGACCTGGGTTTGAATCCCACAGCCTCCACTTGAATACTGTGTGATCCTGAGCAAGTCACTTAACTTCCCTGTGCTCCCGGGCTGCACCTGTAAACAAGCTTTCAGCTTACTGTGTCTTACCTAGTTAAACAATTGGGGAGTATGGCTAGTTGCAGCTCCTGTGATAGAGTTTGCTTATGGCTGTACAGCACCCGATGCTCCTGTTTATGGCTTTAGCTGTAATGTCTATGTGTTGTGTGTAGGACAGTGTAGAGTGAAGAGTTATACCTAGGTACTTGAACTGCTGTACTAGCTCCAGGGTGGAACCCACATCATTTTTAATGGTAAGTTGGAAGCTCTTATGTTGACTATGCATGTTGGTGAACATCATGGTCTCGAGTTTGTTTATAGTTCATGATGAGTTTATGGTTGGTAAACCATTTTTTCAACATTCGTGAAGCTTAGCTGGAGCTAATCCTGAAGGTGCAATGGGTGCGGGTGCCTAGTGAAGATAACGGCGTCATCCACGTATAGAAGTATACGACCCCAACAGGAGTTGGGAAGCTTGTTTAGGAAGATACCAAATAGTAGCGGGCCCAGGATGGAACCCTGTGGTACCTCAGAGCAAATGGGTCGACTGCCTGAGAGGACGCCTTCAACTGTTACCTGCTGAGACTGGTTAGCAAGATAGCTGGTGAACCACTTGGTGGTATCAGAGGACAGGCCAGTAACTGAGTTGGTCGATGAGGAGTGCATGGTTTACTGTATCAAAGGCCTTGGTGAGATCTATGAAGGTTGCCCCTACCAAGAGTCCTTGATCCAGTGAGTTATGTATATAGCCGGTGAATTCCAATAAGACTGTGACTGTACTATGACCATTCCTGAATCTGTGTTGTTGAGTAGATTGCAGGTTGTGTAATTCCAGGTATTCCATGAGCTGGTCAGTGACAATGTGCTCCCTGGCCTTCGAAAGGGGTGTTAGTATTGAGATCGGACGATAATTCCCATGAAGAGCATGAGCTCCACTCTTATGAAATCGGCGTGATGGTTGCAGATTTCCAGCATTGTGGGACTTGTGAGAGGCTGAGGGCAAGATGAAGATTTTGGTAAGCGCGTTAGGACTTCGTCCAGGGCGAGGTTGATAAATTTAAGATCCAGGGAATCACCACTGTGCCTTGATTTCCCCAATACTTTCAAAAGATAGTGTCTGGCTACATTTTCATTGACAGACTTGAAGTAGAATGGTGGGTGGTGTTGTAGATCTGAAACTCCTAAGTTGTTTGGTTGTCTGGTAGGGCTGAAGTAGTCTGGGGGGAGGATACTGGATAGGTCTGTGAATGCCTTATTGAAGGTGTCTTCGATAACTTTAGGCTCCGTGGTTAGTGTTCCATCAATATTTAGCATGCGCGGTGTTGTCCTGAGGTCCTTCTCTGTGATGTCATTTATGTTTTTCCCCAAACAGTCAGCTGCTGTTCCAGTTGTTTTTTTAGGGCATCTTTGTAGTACTGGCTTTTTGCTGACTGGACTGCTTTCTCATTTCTAGCCCTCCTATAGTTTTATATGTTTGAAAGGGTTCCGAAGGCCTGAGCCTTGAGCCAGAGGTGATCCCTATTTCTTAGCAGTTCGATGAGGTCAGCAGTGATCCACGGATTGGATGTTCCCTTTACTTTTCTAGTTCTTAGCAGTGCATGTCTATCGCATACAGAGTTTGAAGCGGCTAATGAACAGGTCTAGTGCAGTGTCAATATGGTTAGTTGAGTACAACTCAGACCAGTCCGTGTGCCTTAGTTCAGATTTCAGCAGTTTTAGGTGGCCCCAAATAAGGACCCGGTAGGTAATAGTTCTAGCTGGGGGTTTGCTGAATTTGTTAATCCAACAAAACACAATAGGGGAGTGGTCACTAAGGCAGTCAGGTAGGATGGAGGTTTCGGTGATGTGCTCTGGCCGGTGTGCGAGTATCCAATCCAGCAGCATACTAGTTCCTGCATGGTAGTTTGTCCTGGTAGGTGTTTGGACCAATTGAGTGAAATGGATTGCAGACAGTGCATCCTTGTAGGTAGCTGCTGTGAGTGAGAGCCAGTTAATGTTAAAGTCACCTAGCATTATTATTTCTGTGTGGAGGCGCATATTGGTGAGGCTGCTCAGGAGTGAATTAAAGCCTGTTGCTTGGCTTGGGGGAATGTAGCTTGAGAATACTGTGTTTTGTTGTGTGCCCCCAGGAGTACTTTTATGGCAAGCAGTTGTATTTGATCCCCTACAAGGGGTACTGGGACGGAAAGGCCTTTTAGTGTGTCTTTTAGGTAGACTGCACATCCTCCACCCCTCTTGGTGAGCCGATACTGTCTGAAGACTTGGTATCCCGGTATGTGGATTGAGACATCTGGGGTAAGCCAGGTTTCCACTATAGAGGGCACGTCAGGATTATGTTGGGTGACCCACACCTTTAGATGATCAATTTTGTGGAGTAAGCTGCAGATATTTATTGATGCCAATTTAAGTGACCCCGTGGGGTTCCGTGTAATATTCACGTCAGGGGTGGACCAGGGTTAGGATGTACAGTATGTTGCCAGCCAGCAAGAGCAGAAGTAGAAGTAACCTTTTGATGTTTTCCGTGAGTAGTTTGGTGTTAAGGGATTTTTTCCTTCTACTGTGGTAACTGGTAGTGTAAGTACTCTGGGAGATAGACAGCTGTGAGGGATGCCTGGTTGTCAGACCAGCGTGGACTGCACTGAATGAAAAAATGATGGTGCTTGTTCCCGAAATAGTTTAGGTCTGTGATGATGGTACCATAGGTGTTCAGGATTTCCTGCTGGGTAGCCAAGGGATTTGATCCTGGCACTGTTCCAAGTGGGAGGATAAGTAGCACCAGTAGTGTGGCCAGTGAAGGTATTAGTGAATGTCGGGCCATGGTGCCAGAAGGTAGGTGAATCAGATTTGTGGAACAGCCAGTCACTTAGAAACACAGAAAATGTCAGCAGACACAAACAAAAAAACACACACACACTGATCCATCCAGTCCACCCTGTTATACCCTTTCCTACCCCAGAAGCTAATGTCTAGTCCAGGTTTTTGTCCTCAACTCTCCTCTTCCCCTCTTGCTTCTGCCCTGCTGATATCCCCATGACTAACTATAAAGCCTTTTACTTGGTGCCAGCCATGTTTTACCCAACCTCCTGTGCCGGTTAACTGTGCCACGACTCAACCATTTTCTCTGTAAAATAAAACTTTCACATGGCCCTCCTGAGTCCCCCCCCCTCCCCAACAGATTCCAATCATGTCCCTGTGGTTTTGATTCACCAGTCCTGCTGAATATTTCCCTGCAGTCTTCCTTGTTCATTCCTATCAGGGATGTTAAAGTCTCTACTATATCGCCCTTCTTCTTTCTAGTCTCCAGTGACTATACATTAAGAACATTAAGCTAATCCACAGAGGATCTGCTGGGTTGGCTGTGAATCATTTTGGATCTTCATTCAGGTCATCGCCTCTATTGGGCCACAGCTTTGGAACTGTAAATCGTCTGTGTCAGGACAACTTGGAAACTTCTGCAAGCTGGGGGATGGCCACAATGACATGGCAACGTCAGCAACTATGAAGAGTGGGTGGCCCCACTGCTCTGCAGTGGTTTTTTCTGCCACTGACTGCTCATAGAACCTGCAGAGGAACAGTGCCAAGTTTCTTTTATTATTTCTCTAATTTAAATAACTTTGTAAACACTGTCCCTGTGTATGCCGCTGTCGAAAGAACCTTTATTTAGGTTCTATATCTGTGGTTACAATATCTACAAGAAGATGCTCACACTGTTTGTTTACACTCAGGGCCTGTCCCACACTGTCAGGGCCTGCAAGATCTGCCAGGCCACCAGGAGATGCCACAAAAAGGCTCTGGAAACCTTCATTGCCATAAAGGCCAAGGAAGCTCAAGCCATGGTCGTGGGCTCCAAGCAGACTTCTCCCTCATGTCCTTCTGCTGCCAGGAAGGATACTCGCACTCATTCAGCTATGATAATGCCACAGTCAAGCAAGGACGTTGGAAGAAGGTAAAGACAAGGACAAATCGTTGTCGAAGCCCTCCTGCTCTAGCCATTACCACAAGAACAGAGATACAACTGCCTTGCCAGTGAGCTTGAGGTCTCCATTAAAATTATTTATTTATTCAAGTCTCGGATTAAAATACCTTTGAGTCAAACACTCTTTCACAAAGGTTCCACGTCAGAGTAAAGACAACACAACAAATAACTAAATACAAGTCAAGTGGAATACATGATACATGGAGTTGGGTACAATCATTCATAAAATTTACAGACAAGTAAAGAGGTAACAATTCAGGTTACAGCAAGAGTTACAATCTGGTTAAACTTTTACATTCAAGTAAGAAGTGCAGTAGGTTTCGGGACTTGAGGTACACACAGGGTGAAGGGTGGAGAGGGATACTGTCAGGAATCTGACACTGTCAAGTGGAGAACTGGGAGATGAGAGGGAGGACAGAGGGTTGGTAGGGAGTGTAGTGGGTGATGGGAGGGAGACAGGGGTGGGAGTAGGACAATGGGGTAGGGGAGAAAGGGCAGGCAGGGGTCTGTGAGCAGTGTTTTGAAAGGAAGTAGAAGGAGAGGAGGGATCACAGGAAGGTAGAGACAGGGAGGGGAAGGGAGAGAAGGGACAAGTAGCAGGAACAGGGAAACAGAGAGGGGGAGAAGAGGTGGGACAATGGACGGGGGAGGTCAGGATAGTGAGAGTGCAGGGACAAGGCAACGTGTGAGGCTGAAAAGGGCCTAAGTGTGGCAATCACAACTGCTAACCCACGTGAGGTGTTGTCTAAGTTTCTGTTTGAATGGGCCCAGTTTAGGTTCTTCTAGGATGTCAACGGGGAGTTTATTTATCCAGTTAGGAGCACGATACCTGAAGGACCATTGGGCTTGCGTGGTCCGACAGAAAGGGATCAGGTAAGTGTGCCTGGAGGCACTCCTGGTGCCGCACCGATTGGGAGCATGCATGATGAACTGCCGAGAGGATCGGGGGGGCAGCCCCAGTGAGATTTTCTTCGCTAGCAGCAGGTATGATCTGTAGTCCTACCACTGAGGTTTAGCCATTTGCTATGGGTGTAGAGGTCGCAAGTATGCATGCGTCTGGGTGCACCTGAGACTAGATGGCAGGAATTGTTTGAGGGCCATGCGTATACTTTTAAGAGATATCTCAGAGGATAAGCCATAAAGGACTAGGCAGTAATCTATTATGTTTAGCACCAAGCTAGTAAAAGCCAGTCAAAGGGCATCCGGGGTCATGCTCTGTCTGTGCTTGTAAAGGATCCCTAGGTTTTTTTTTTTTGTACACTTTCTTTATGCTCCCGGCTGTGGAACTCTCTTCAGCTACCCCCCGTGTCGGTCTCTATCTCCCAGTCTGAAACCTTACCTTGCGAGTGTGGACCGACACGGTAGGCACCTTCGCTTATCCATAGCTGTTTTTTTTTTTTTCCCTCAAGCGGTTTCCTCCGAGCTCGGACGTGCAATGATGCCCTGCTCAACATGTGCACACTCCCGTGCATACTCGAAAGGCGTCCGCCACAGCCCCAATCCCCATGCTTCTGGCAGCCGGGCAGTGCAATCCCCCAGCCACCACCAGGGGCTGCTACTGCACCAGCGAGTGCTAAACCCCCCACCTCGAGGAAGGAGAGCAGTCCATGGGATGCTCGATCCTTCCTCATCCCCACCGACCCCCGACGACCTGTGCTTGTTCCCGAACATGGGTTGCCAGTGTGGCGTCCAGTGCTTCAACCCTCAGCGACACCGGGCCAGCTCATGGATCCCTAGTCTTGAGTTAACCATCTTGGAGACATTATTGGTATGCTCACAAAAAGATAAGGTATTGTCAAGGGCTATTCCAAGGTACTTAAAGGTACAGACCTGCTCTATAGGGACATCAAGGTTGTTCCGTATGATCAGTGGTGTAGATTTTTTGTTTATTATGAGGGCTGGTGAAAATCATAGATTTTGTTTTTTTGCAATTCATAACTAACTGCTTGGAGAATCAGGTCTCAACAGTTGTGAAATCGCATTGTAGGCTATCGGCTAATTGGAGTAGATCTGAGTGGCTGGAGAATATAACGGCGTCATCTGCATATAGTAGGAGATTATTGGTGCAGACAAGTGGGAGGGAGTTTAGAAAGAGGCTGAAAAGCAGCGGCCCCAGTATGGAGCTTTGGGGAACACCGGAGAGAACTGGCTGGCTGTCTGAGAGGGTGACACCTATTCTGACCTGCTGGGACCTTCCAGCTAGATAGCTTTTAAACCAAGCTACTGCATCCATCGATAAACCAATATCAAGAAGGGAACCGAGTAGGAGGGGGTGGTTAACAGTATCAAATTCCTTACTGAGGTCAATATACACTCACCCCACTAAGTGCCATGATCAGTTGCCTGGTATATGAAATCTGTGCACTGGAGGAGGGCAGATGTGGTACTATGGCCTGTTCTGAAGCCATGCTGTTCAAGACACTGGACATTGTATTTGGAAAGGTAGTCAGTGAACTGGTCCGTAACTATATGTTGAAGTACTCTGGAGAGTGGAGGGAGAATGGAAATTGGGTGATAGTTTGAGGGAGCCACCCTGTCCCCAGATTTGATCCTGCCTGTCTCTTCACATTCTTATATGGTCACTAGGTTCCTAGCCCCCCTTTTTTCACCCAGTACTCGCTATACTCACATTACTTGATTATTGTTCCAGACACTCCTTCCTTATCAACTCTTACCACCACACTAATTACCGTCTTCTCCCTTTATGAAATCTAGATTTAGTATTTGCCGTATTGGTCCTCGCAAGAACAGATCCAGATCTGATGATTTGATATCTTTTAATGGACCAACATAGATGTAACAACAAGAACGAAATGCTCTAGCTTTCGGACCAACCAGCCCTTCTTCAGAAGCGTAATGGCAGTTATTTACAAAAAAATAATACTTTTAACAGCTAGATCATGCAGAAAAAACTGGAAAAAAATCCCTATTGGTTTAAAATACTCATTTAAAAAATACAGATGATGATGTCAGAGAAGTTTAACAGTACCATGTTACCTTTAGCTGGGAGGGTCCCAGGGTCAAAGTTGTATGGTGCAAAACACATACAAAGAATCCTAATGCATATAAATTTAATTGACATAGGAAAACACTGCAGGAGCAGAGAATTCTTAAATCAAGCTATGAGTGTCACAGTGTGTATAAGGATGTGATTACTGAAAAACAACCCCTACCCAGATTAAAGAGATACTGAGATCGTCTTATGACTGCAAGAAGTTTCAATGTATGCATTATAGACAAGAAATTACCAGTAAAGCTGTCTTAAAAACATCAGTGCACACTGTATGATGTGTGAAACTTAGCTGGACCTATCACCCAGCTGTACTCTCCAGCTAGATATCACGCCCCATAAACTTCAAAAACCTCTAGTGTAGTGACAGGACTTTATAAATGATAATTTAAATATAAATTGACATTGTAGTGTCAAACAAAAAACTCTTGTCAAGGACCACCAAGGAATTAAGATCATGTAGCCTGATATGTACGGATGAAAATAAATTCTCAGTGTATAACAACTTGATGTACCAGAAGTGTCGAAAGAATCTGAAAAAGAGATAGAAATTTAATTTCTCTCCTCCTCTTCACACATACAATACACCTTCCCCACCACACAACCCCATAATGCCGGGGAGGAGAGATAAGTAAGTATTAATCACCGAAGATGAGGGCTCTGCCGTGATTATGCCCACTGGGGCTGGTGCCCAACCACCCAGCAGGCATTAACATCGCAGAGCCCGACGCTGGAGGTAAGTGACGTATTCTGTAACATAGGCTCATTGTGGTGGCGATGAGCCTATGTTACCGGTGTGTGTCCGTTGCTACGGGAGACCCTACGGACAGATGGAGACGGAGACAGTGTGCAGAGCGGCAAGGCTTTATTAAACTTACAGTGAGAGGAGTGCACAAAACCAGTTCTTGGGGTGAGTCCAACATCCGTCAAAACGTGGCTAGGCAGCGGTCCATGTTTCACTGCAGCGTACCTTTGTTTCCACTGCGATCGCTCTGGAGGCCACTTGGACTGCTTCCGTAGTGCACTTCTGTCGCGGGCTGCTGATGGTCTGCTATGTGTTCGCCGGTCACCACCTCACTGTGCCTCACGAGCGCCGCGGCTGGCGTGAGGTGGTGGTGACCTAGCAGGCTGGTCCCCTCTGCTGCTGCGGTGGCCACAGGTGGTACTAACCGAGTGGGCGTTACCTGTGGCTTAATCACCACTCGGCTACTGTCACCTGACCCCTTTCAGCAGATGGCGTGGATGTATTTGACACCTCTACGCAGTGCCATGTTACAACTAGCTCTAAGGAAATACTCTCACACACACACACACACACACACACACACACACACACACACACACACTCCTAATGAACCCTCATTCACTGCAATTGTTCTCCAAAGGAATTCAACTTGTCATGAAATCCCAAGTAAAAGGGATCATGTATCCTAATACCTACAGGGCAAAAATGTGACACTATTAACCTTACTCTTATCTGCGTAGTAACATTTCCAAGGATTCTGGATAGAACCACAATGAAATAAAACTGCCACCCTCCCCAAGGTAAGGTAACTAGCAGTAAATATTAAGTATGTCTGTAAGACCAGAGGTCTAATATACCTACATTTCCACAAATCACTACAATACTAGCCTAATGTAAAAAGATCTGTCCAGGATCCCCAGGCAAATGAGATCTCGCACCCCAATATGCTCAGAGTTAAATCTGTGGAAATGTAGGCATGTTAGACCTCTGGTCTTACAGACATACTTAATATTTACTTCTAGTTACCTTACCCTGGGGAGGGTGGCAGTTTTTTTTTTCATTTTGGTTCTATCCAGAATCCTTGGAAATGTTACTACGCAGATAGGAGTAAGGTTAAATATAGTGTCACATTTTTGCTCTGTAGGTATTAGGATACATGATCCCTTTTACTTGAGATTTCATGACAAGTTGAATTCCTTTGGGGAACAATTGCAGTGGTGATGTGAATGAAGGTTCATTAAAAGAGAGTGTGTGTGTGTGTGTGTGTGTGTGTGTGTGTGTGTGTGTGTATCTCCTTAAAGCTAGTTACCCCCCCCCCCACACACACATTATGGGGATGTGGGGTGGGGTAGGGTGCATTGTCTGTGTGAAGAGGAGGAGAGAAATACATTTTTTTATCTCTTTTTTAGATTCCTTAGACACTTTTGGTACATCAAGTTGTTATACACAGAATTTATCTTCATCAGTACATATCCGGCTACATGGTCTTAATTCCTTGGTGGTCCTCGACAAGAGTTTTTTGTTTGACACTAACAATGTTAATTTATATTTAAATCATCATTTACAAAGTCCTGTCACTACACTAGAGGTTTCTGAAGTTTATGGGGCATGATATCTAGCTGGAGAGTATAGCTGGGTGATAGGTCCAGCTAAGTTTCACACATCATACAGCGTGCACTGATGTTTTTAAGACAGCTTTACTGGTAATTTCTTGTCTATAATGCATACATTGAAACTTCTTGGAGTCCTAAGACGATCTCAGTATGTCTAATTGTGGGTGTATACATAGTCTACTGTAACCCCCTTGTTACCCGGGGTTACTAGAATCCCAGTAAGACCTAGTGGTAGGCAGGGAAGGCAGCTTATGAAACTCCAGTTAAATGGATTTCACACTGTCCCACTCTGTTCTCAGTCTCAGCTGAGACTGAGGGATGACATCACCATAGAACTATCGCAGCTGCATGAGCCACAATGGAATCTGCAGCAGGGAGCTGGAGTAGAATGTTGGGAGGTTTGAACAGTAGTCTGTAGTCAGTTGGAGTTTGGAGCTTGTTGTGAGAGGAGCACAGCAGCTCTGTGTTAGGCTCCTGGAGCCTCAGCCCTGACATAGGGCTACAATTAGGGAAAGGTGTGTGTTTCCACCTAAAGAGAGACACCGTGAGTTATTTTTAAAGTGGTGGAGACCGCTGATTCGGATCTCAGTGCCCCATCCCTGAGGGGATGGGGCAGGAAGGTTTTGCCTGCATTTCCAGGGGCAACCCCCTGGCTACTGCTAGTGAAGAAGCTGCCTTATTTTGTCCAAGAGTATGGGAAACAAGAAGATTTCGTGATTCGCCTGTGGGTCACCTGCAACCGGAGGGTGAGTTTCTGCTCTTTCTAAAGGGCCCATGTTTCACCCTGGACTTGTGTGATAGTGGGAATTGGACTACTGAAGTAATGGGAGGCCTAGAGTAACAGGCTTAGCCAAAAGTAAAAGTATGTTCAAGTTCAGCACATAAGGGAAGTCAAGACATATAGAGGAGATGTGACATACGTCTACCTAGTAATCTACATTGCCAAGCTTTCAGAAAAGAGTTGTTTAGTTTCCAGAGAAATGGCCGGGTATGGAGACTGTAGGAGCTGGAGGTGGGAGACCCCCCCATCTTTAGTAACCAGGTCCACCTCTACGGATTTGCTCTGTGGATTTCTGCTTTGCCTCATGCACTTGGCCAGTGATGAGGGAAGTACCCAGACGTGGGATTGGAAGAAAAATTCCCTCTAGGAGTCGAAGGCTCTAAGGTGGTTTGGGGAGCCACCAATTGGAAAACTGGTTCATTCCCATAATGGACCATGGATCAAGTGGCCGGTGGGGGAGCCGGGCCAGTGGGGAAAACCCAAGTAGTGTACAAGTTGGGCTGTGTACCCAAAGCTGCGTGCCAGTCCGGGCTGTGTGCCTGGTGGGTTCAGAGCCTGAGGGCTGGAAATGTGAAGAAGTGTTCTGTTGTCTCTAATCTGCATTACCAGGAATGTAGCCCCGTCGGGGTCCTTCTATGCTTTGTTTGTTCAGTTTGGATGTGAATAATGGCCACACTTTAGAATCCCATTCCTGGTTTTGGACATTACAGTTATTGCTTCCTGTGTTCGGATTTACTTGGGTGCCCCTGTGCAGAGTAGCCAAACCTAGGCCCCCTGTGCCGAGTAACCTAGTCCTCCCCGAACCCAGTCCCCACCAGGTACTGCTGTCAGCTTCAACAGCATGCCATCTGTCATTTTGCAAAAAGGCGGGGGTTACACTACTATCCACTGAATTTAGTTAACCTTGTACTTATGTTAATTCTACTTGGATTTTGTTGTGTATATACTGCCTCCAGCTACTGAAATGTTCTGAACTGCTTGTATGTTTAACTGTGCCATTGCCTCTGCTAGTCACCTTGAATCCTGTAATTACTGTAAACCTGTGTTTCTTTTTATGTAAATGTATTGTACACTGACCTTGTTCTACCCAGGCCCATCTTGAAAATCAGCTTTGCTCAATAGTGTTTGCCTGGATAAATAAAGATTTTGATTGACTGATTTATGAATAGGGGTCATTAATGTTGTTTTCCATAACATGGGGAACTGACTAAGGCACAGTGACATGTTTAGAATTTTTGTGAGAGGCAGAAGCACAGCATCTAGTGTGAGGTGTACGAGCTTTAGGTCCAGTGAGTCACTACTAAAGCGGGCCTTGCAGAGTACCCTAAGAAGGTATTTTTTGGACTTTGTGAGTGAGACTTTTTGGAAGCGGAAAGGTGGGTTTTAAGCAATGGTGGGGTCGGGTTCTTAGGGTCACGCAGGTTGGAATGTGTGTCAAAAAAAAAAAAAATCAGGTGGGAGTACACAACTTAGGTCAGTGAACGCAGAGTTGAAAGTGTCTGCTATGTGTTTTGGGTCCAGAATGGTTGTGCCATCTAAATTAAGCATGGAGGGAGGGGATTTGCTGGACTTCCTTGACAGTTCCCTAAGACTGTCCCAGAATTTCCTGCTGTCTCCCCCAGGAATTGGATAGAGCATCACTGTAAAAGGCAGCTAATGCAGATCCTCACAACCGATGCCTCTGGGTTAGGCTGGGGTACCCATATGGGTCCCTTTCAGACCCAGGGGTCGGGGACCAATCTGGATTGAGATCTCTACATCAATATTCTGGGGACAAGGGCTGTTCTGCTTGGTCTCCAAGCCTTCACAGTACACCTCGACCCTACTCCCATGTTGATATGGACAGACTATATCAGTGTAATGCACTATAATCAACAAACAAGGAGGTAGGCACTCCATCTTACCTGCTGTGCAAGGAAGCAGTGAGAGTGTAGTACTGGGAGACATCTCAACCTTCAGTTAGCAGTAGTGTTTCTCTCTCTCTGGTTTCCAAAATGTCTTGGCAGACAGGCTAAGCCAGCCCTACTCCCTGCTACATGAATGTGAACTGCTGACCTGTCTGGTAAACCATCTCTTCGCAAGCTGGGGTCATCCAGAGTTGGACCTTTTTGCATCCCCTGCTCGCTCCATGGCCTGAAGTATTTTGGTTAGATGCATTCACCCTCTCCTGGAAAGAATGGTTCCTTTATCCATTTCCTCTGATCCGTCTCATTCAAAGGGTTCTTCTCTCAAGTTGAGGGCAGAGCACACCACCCTGCTACTGGTAGTCCCTTTATGGCCTTGCCAGATATAGTTTCTACTTCTGCAGCATCTGGCACTGGAGCCTCCTGTTCACCTCCCCCTTTGTCAGGGTCTGCTGTCGCAGGACAAGGGGTTCTTGGTCCATCTGGTCCTACGGTCCCCTGCACCTATGGCCATTCTGGTGTTTCCCCCAAGGTTGCTGATGTCTTGCTTGTGACTAGAGAGCTGTCCACAAGAAACACTTATGCTTTAAAATGGAAGTGTGTCTCCATATGATGTGCTTCCTGTTCAAAGGACTCATTCACATATCCTGTTAATACAGTACTATTCTGCCCTACCTCAAGTCTCCCAACTGTTGTCTCCAGTACTCATCCATTAAGGTGCACTTGGCTGCTGTTTCAGCTTTCCATGCCCCTACTGATGGGCGCACAGTGGCACAAGTGTATAGTACTGTATTGCTGGCTATTACTATTCTTTACAAGCAAGGTGGTGTGGGTTAAAATGGTGGTGGTTAAAATGTCTAAATGCTGTAAGCTTGTACTAAGTGTGGGTAAGGGTCGATTAAAACAAAGTATCCCTTTTTCCAATACTGCAAGTATTAACAAGGGGGGTGGGTGTTATATGCTTTTTTGGGGAAAAGTGTTGGGGCGGGAGTGGTATGGAGTGGGCTAGAATTCAGGGTCCAGGTCTATCATTATAGTATATGAATGAGCAATTCTGAGTGATAAAAGGATGCTACTCATAACATGGGTCTGCTGGAATGGTGCAGTCTGTGTGTTTTGTCACACTGTCAGAAATGATTTGGGCCATGATAGCATTGCTCGTGTGCCGAGTCATCCCCCAAATGTCAGACGCTGAACTTGGTCTGGATTCTTGTCTTCCTGAGACTGCTGTCTTCGAAGCATGTTTCAACTGCTTAGTAGCTTACAGGAGTCTGTGTTTTTCTCACTGAATGATTTTTGTGTTGACACTTTTTGGTGGAACATTTGGACATGCTCAGAATGGTCTGACCGGGTAATCTGGCTTAAATGTTGTTTAATTTACTTGTGCTGTAGAACAAGAATGGATCATTTTCCAGTGATAAGTAGGAAATGCACACACAAGGAAGTTGTATCTGATGATCCAAAAGAACTTCAAGCAAAGTACAAGGCCAGAAAATAGGACAATTACCTGAAGCTACGATTCACTTGGACCAGGACCACTGTTGTGCCATGACTCCAGTGTGTTGTATGTTAAGAATTCAGAAGTATAAAGCTGTCTAATCTCAGGTACTGCATAAAGCTTTCAATAACCAGAAAAGGGTATACCAAAAAAAAAAAAAAAAACATGTTTTCAGTTCTGATTTGAAAACTTCTACTGATGAGGGAGTAGAACATATCTGGGGACAATATTCCAAATGGACCAGCTTTTCAAGTTTACTCAATTTTCAACAACGCTGCAACAAAGAGGATTGTGTATGGGCAACCATACACAACAAGCCTGTGTCTGAATCACGAGGTAATCATGGCAACCAGGGGTCTCCTGGTTGCCATGGATACCTCGAGATTCAGAGTCGGGCTTGTCAGTGTATGGCTGCCCATACACAATGTTTTATAGTGTACTAGCAACCATAAATTAAAAATACGAAAAGAAACGTGTGTGGGCCACTGGGCACTTGACAGCATCCCCCAAAAATACCAGTCTCCCCATTTCAGAGATTTTAAATGACTTGCCTCAGCTTGAATTCTGCTCTGTGAGCAACAAAACATCCAACAAGATGAACTTCATGAAAACAATCAGAGGAAAAAGAAAAGGTATTACAGCGTCACTCAATTAAAGAAGATTAAAAAGAACAAAAAAAAAGAAGGACGGCTGCTGCACGCCAGCATTCCATGTTGTGCTACAGCAGTGATGTCTGTACTGCAGCACAACAAGGCTATAGTGTAACGTAACCCCTTGTTTTGCATAGAAATTGATGCAGTCAAAATACTGTTGTACCACAGTTCAAAGTTCATGGAACGCAGTAATACCACACTGTGGTACAACAACATCTTGGCTGTTTTTGAGAGCGCATGAGCCAGCAGTTGAATTAAAGGAAAAACAGCCACGCACACATCTCACAATTCCACATGGTAAATTGTCTGACAGGATGGCAGCGGCGGTTTTTCCTAAAGTGGCTCCTAGAGGAGCGCATAAATTGCCAACAATGGGAAACTGTCTCTTGAAATCATTCAACTTTTTTTTTTTTTTTTTGAACAAGGGGTCACTATACACTATAAAAAAAAAAAAACTAACTGGGCAACTGTGCACAACCAGCCTGTGCTACCACCTCGGGGTTCTGAGCTTCGCTCTCGAGGTCTAACGGAATCAGAGCCCCTCAGTGACAGCACAGGCTGGTTGTGCACAGTTGTCCAGTCAGTATTCTCTATGTTCCAGGCATGGATTTCCATGTGCAACATCATTCTTACCATACACTAATTTACTGGACACCACAGTCACCTTCAAAGATGGAACATTGCAGACATGCATTTACAGGAAACCCACAAACAAGATACTTGCACAGAAATAGTAATCACCCAAGCCACACAAAAAAATCTAATGTACTGTCAGGCGCTTCGCTATCACCATTATCTGTTCAATTTAAGAGGACTGAGATGCACATTTGGCCACGTTGAAAAAAAACCTTTATTGGCCAGGGACACTTACAGAATTGGACAGAACGGTAGAAAGTGCAATGCAGGTACCAAGGGAACAACGACTTCAGTATAAGAATACCCCTAGTAGTCACATGTTATCCTGATCTTGAGCTTCTACGTAAAATTATTAAGGACCTCCAACCAATATTCAGTGAGGATGGGACCCTAAAATGCATTTTTCAAGACCTACCACTTTTGTCTTTTAAGCAGCCACCTAATTTAACCAACCTGATTATTAGGAGTAAACTTGCACCAGAATAAAACATCATACTACTAAATTGTACAAGACCCTGTAGTCTCACCAGATGTAAGACTTGTGAGCACATTTTTACTTTCGACTGCATCAATACTCAACAAAACAGATAATTCAGGATATAGAGGAATTATACATGTAAATTTCGGAATGTTTATTTCATTCAAGGCAAGAGATGTCCACAAACAGGGTATGTTCAAGTTCAAGTTTACTGCAGGAGAAAAACTCCACTGAGCAAGCTCATTCACAAGGAGGTCCTATTTTACATAGTCAGAGATGTACATAATTTACACAGACAGAAGTTACAGTGAGGTCGGATCATTGTGAGGTAAATACATTCTGGTTTACAAATCAGTTACAGACATACATTACTTATAGACACAAGGTACAATGAAATAAGATCTAGGTAAAGTAAATACACTCAGATATTTGTAGACTAACAAATGAGTGTAATTGGGAGCATATAGTGGTATAGGACAATGATTCAAGGCCTAGGTAGGGACATAACCATCAGACACGTACGAGGCATACGGGTGGATGGAGGTGCCTGAAATAGTGAAATGGAACCCGTAAGGAAGGCAGGGTAAGTGGGTGTGAGTAGGGGTTAAGGGGAGAGGAAGTGGAATTGATGTGAGAGACGTAAGGGAGGGTAGATGATAAGGGGGTCAGGGAGCTAAATGCTTGAGGCTTAGAAAGTTAAGCTAGCTGTTGGTGTGGGAGGGGGAAACAATGGCTGGAAGCTGGGGGCTGAGTGTGGGAGAGACAGGACAACCTCTCTGCACCCGAATAACCTTGCACAGACATACTATTAAAATGAAGATGACTGAAAAAAACAGTGGGACAACACTTCTCTCAGTCTGATCACTCAGATTTGTCGGTCCTGGTTTTGAAAGGACATTTCAAAAATACACAAGAGAGATAGGCTTTCGAGATCAAGCTCATTTTACTTTTCAATATGATGGGAGATGGTATGAACACTGATTTAGGTTTTACGTCACATTACACTACTTAAACTTTCACCTACTTCAGGAACAATGAATGGACCTCAATTGGTAGTATGTTGTGTTTCTGTTGTATGTTTTAATACTAAATGGATATAGAATTCCTTTTAATTGGTTATCATTATGTTGGTTTCACCCCCCCCCCCAAAAAAAAATTAGGGTGTGGGGTGGGTTGGTGGTATGGGGTAAAGCTTATATACAGATACACGTTCATACATGGGCATTTTAGGTGCAACACCTCATTTGCCAGGTAGTCGGTGTTGTGCCGGTTTCTTTTATGTGCACAAACTCTTGGCATCTAGTACAGGACACAATGCGGTT
Organism: Neoceratodus forsteri; assembly: GCA_016271365.2. Classification (NCBI taxonomy): domain Eukaryota; kingdom Metazoa; phylum Chordata; order Ceratodontiformes; family Ceratodontidae; genus Neoceratodus; species Neoceratodus forsteri. The sequence goes on from CM057458.1 coordinate 234,231,790, forward strand.
ACGTCGTGTGATGACCATTTGTTCACATACAAAATGGATATACGATTCCGTCTGACCAGTTATCAATACATTGGTGTTCCCCATGGGGGGGTGATTCCCTTAGGTTTTGTTTCAGATTTCTAGGACTGTTACTGTATATACAGTGGATTTATTATATACTGACATTATAAAACAGATCTCAATTATTAGGGAGTCTGTTAAGTTTGATGTTTAATGATACAATACTTGGCGGGGGGAGGTTGGGCATGGTGGCGGAGTGTTGATTCCCTCAGTTTTTGATTTGGATTGATAGAACTTTTTTTAATAGTACAGAATATTAGGTATATATGGACACATGTTGATACATCGATATATTAGGATGACATCTCAATTACAAGGGGGTCTGTGTTAGGGTTGTGTGTTGAATGTGCAGAAACTACACTTGTCACAGAGTTGCAGACAGATCATGTTTAAACAGTATAAGTTTGAATATTCATGAATAATATTTATTAGCTTTTGGTAACCGTGCAAATGCTGACTTATTGTACACTGGTTTTAAGACATACATGTCGGGAATAGTACTTACACTGTCTACATGTGGGTAACAGCTGATTAATGCTTAATTTACACTATGACAGGCTGTCTTTAAACCCACTTTTTTCGCCTAACACACAGCTATTTTCTTATTTAGAAGACTTTTAACATTATATACGGTATATTTGTGCATGCACAGATGCACAAATGTAGCTTTAGTACATGTTTTACAGCTGTTCTCAGGAAAGAAGCTTATCTATTCTGTGACATTTGACCCTGACAAACCTTTCTTTTGATGGAACACTGCTGTCTTTATATGGTTCCGTGCTGATTTTTAAAAAGCAGTTTAAGCCAATGGAATTTAAAAAAAAAAAAAATTTCTCTGTTTTTTATGTATGATCTGGACTTTAAGAAAGTGTATTCTTCCAAACTAACTGTTATTTTTCTGAATTCAAAAGCTCAAGAACAGGTGGAACTCCTGGCAGAGCTTTTCAACATCTCTCTGATGATGGGGTGGGTGGCACATATCGTGCCTATCCACAGGGGAGGATCAAGAGAGGAGGCAGGGAACTACAGGCCTGTCAGCCTGACATCGGTGGTGGGCAAGGTGATGGAGAGTATTATCAAGGAAAGGCTGGGGTGTACTGGAAAAGTCAGGATACCTGGACGATAGACAGCATGGCTTTGTCCCGGGGAAATCATGTCAGACAAACCTTGCGGAGTTCTATGATTGGGTGACGAGTGCCCTGGACCTGGGTAGGCCAGTGGACGTCCTCTTTCTTGACTTCAGCAAGGCGTTTGACTTAGTTCCTCACGAAGGCCTGTTGGAGAAGCTGGGGGAAATGGATGATCAGATGGATAGGAAACTGGTTCTCAGAGCATACCCCGAGGGTCGTAGTTGGGGGGGATAGTCTTATTTCCAAGGATGGTCATTAGTGGCCCTTCAGGATGGGTCCTAGGGAGCCCTCCTGTTCAATGCCTATGTCTCCGACATGAGGAAGAGCATCAGGAGGGAAATGAGTCTCTTTTCGGACGACTCTAAGTTGGGAGCGGTGGTGGATGGGAAGGTGGGGAGGGTGGCCCTGCAGGGGGACCTAGATGCTCTGGAGAGGTGGTCAAGGAAGTGGGGACTGAGGTTCAATGCAGGGAAATGCAGGGTACTGCACCTAGGGATCAGAAACCCAGGCCCAGTGTATACCCGGGGTGGGGGGGGCTACAAGTCTCGATGCCTGAGAGGAAACTGGGGGTGGTGGTGGATGTCAAAATGAACAACTCTGGGACCTGTAGGACGGCAGAGGCCAAAGCCAACAGGATGCTGGGATGCATCGCTAGGGGGATTACCTTCAGAAGGAGGCAAGTGATACTCCCTCTGTATAACTGCTTGGTTAGGCCGCACTTCGAGTACTGTGTGTAGTTTTGGAGGCTGCACTTAAAAAGGGACATTGCATTCCTGGAAAGGGTCCAGAGGAGGGCAACCAAAATGATCTGGGGCTTGGGGGAAAAGCACCTATGGGGAGACGCCGGGAACTAAATATATACACATTGGTTGAGAGAAGGGATTTGGGGGATGACATGACAGAAGTCTTCAAGTACATGAAGGGGATAACTAGGGAGACTCAGTCGGGTGCTCCGAAGGAAGAAGGGGTGCAACTAGAGGGCATGGGTGGAAGCTGGGGGGCAGACTGGGGGTAGGAAGACGTGCTACTTCACTGAGAGAGTGGTAGAATCATGGAATGCACTGCCCTGGGGACTAGTGGAAGCAGAAACCGTGGAGGGTTCAAGAAGGGTTGGGACAGGTACAGAGGAAGGGTTGTGCAGGCAAAGTCAATACAAGAGGAATACCCTGGACTGGAAATGGAGAATCCTGAGAGGGTGGGGGACACAACAAGATCAGCTCCCAGGGTGAGGCTGACCAAGCGAGCAGACATGAAAGACCGTTAGGCCTACTCTGCTGGCATTTTATTATGTTAGTGGTTTAGTTTGCAACATTTATGTTGGTCCAATAAAAGGTATCAAATCATCTATTTTTTCTGGACTATACAGAGGATAGTATGGTTCTCTATCTACAACAAGCATGTGTAGCCGTCCATGCGACCTTAAACCTAGGAGAAGCAAAGTCAAGAGGTTTCACGCGTTACTGAGCAACCATAAGACGCACAAGCTTGTTATAGGTAAAGAACCATACATCGCCTTATATAGTGTATGGTACTGCTATGTGGCATATAAATGGACATTTTTAGTCTTTTTAAAATACTTTCGCCTTACTTTGTTGTTTTTTTCTGTGCTATGCTCTCCCTTGCTGGCTGCTTCTGAAATGGTAGAAATTCATCAGTGACAGCATGCACGATGGTATTTGAAAGTTGGCTATGCTGCACTAGCTACGTGAAGCTAGTGCAGCTTAACAGTGTTTCAGAAGGGATGGATTTTCATCCCTAACAACGTTCGACCCTATACTATGTATGCAATTAGTAGTATCAGCAAGAGGAACCACCGACTGGTTGTAGCACCAGTAATGACTGGAATGGGTGGGGTCATGCACAGCTGATTTTGTCTTGGAAATGGAAACAAATTCACTGGAGCAACCCACCGTCTTTGAAGTAGGACCAAAACATACCTGACAGGGGTTGGGGATACGTTTCCTCATATGTTGCATACTCACACTTTAGTCAGTCAGTTTATACTTTTGGGGGGGGGACATTTTACAAAGGAGCAGTCCTTCCCCATTTTAGTCCTGGAACAGAGTCAGATTTTTACTCCACTCATGAAAATGAGTTCCCCTGGGTTCCACCCATTTCCAGCACTGTGCGAGACCACAAAAGTATGATACAGAACAAGAACAGTGTGAACAAAGTAGACATGAACTGGGACTGCAGCAATCCTTCCCATTCCTTTTAGTGCTGCATACATCTAAGGCTTTGGCCTTGTGCCCAGATGACTAATGCAAACTCATACAGCAATCATTAAATACTTCAGACTACTGTACCAGCAACATTGCCACTGTGTTACTCATAATAAACACAGAAGGACAGCCAAACGGTTCTAGATCACATGCTCATGTGTACATGCTAAAACGAGAACAGGTTTTAGTTACTGGCAACAACAGATAGCAAGCAAGGCTAAAGTCCTGTTGAATGCATTCAAATCTGCCTTGAATGGTCATGGTAAACTGCTTGTATGCTTACAGACAGCTGTGCAAAAGCTAAAAGGGAACCCAGGATCTTTAAAATATTGTTTGCAGCAAGTAGGGGTTATTAGGACATAGGATTCAAAAAACATGAAAAGACCACATGGCCTAGCTAGTCTGCCCCAGCACATGCAGCCATCACATGTGATTTGCTGTAGATGTCATATGCTTGTTTACATAGTGTTTTATGTTCATTATGATTCTGGTACTCAGGAGAGGGGTGGAGGAAGAGGTCTTTAAAAAAAAAAAGAACAAAGACTTCCAGTGATGTCACAGGACGAATGGCATCCTGGCTTCTTGGCTCCTCAAGTCGCGGGGTGAATAACTGGTATATTTTAGCACATCAGGACTCTCAATCTCACTAAGGATGCTGTTAAAATCCATCCCTGATGGAGATGAATTTCGGACAGAAGAATCACTCAAGTTGCAAAGTTAAAGTCTTTGATAGACAGAGACTGTAGAAGTGAAGCTGTGGGTGGGAGCTGGCCTGGATCCCCGACCCCTCATATGGAGGACACAGATGGCAGCAAAGCTGGCTCGGACCAGGGGGTGGTTCCGAATAAACTTGATGGAATCTTTAAAGCCATCCAGAGGGTTGAATTGTCTGCTGCAGATCTTCGAGCAGACCTTTGGAAAATTGAGAAGTGTACAACTGCAATAGAAGCCACGTTCGGAGAGACTGTAGACTTGGTTGGGGCACATGATAGAACACTTTTCTGTTTACTGTACAGGGAAAGACAGTTATAGGTTCACCTGGATGATCAAGAAAATCGGGCACACCATAACAAGTTTCTGTTACATAGCGTCCTGGAGAATATGGAGAACACCTTCCTACTATGTCAGACTTTGTGACGCACATTCTGCAACTGGTTCTCCATATTCCTTACACAATTTCTCTCCCAACAGAAACAGTGCATAGACTGCTACTCCAGAAGCCAACAGACCTGAAAGCAAGGCCATACTGAAGAGTAGTAAAAATGCTGGAACACCCTGAAAGACAGTTAATTCTCCAGATTGCTTGGAAAATAAAAGAAACCCTGTTGGATGACCAATGAAGAGCAGGCAAGTCACAGACATTATCAGAGAAGCCAAAGAAAAACAAAAATGTCAGCTTAATTAACCAGCCAGACTTCAGATTTCTATGGACTTAGGCACAGTGTCTTATAATTCTCTCTTGAGAGGCGGTACCCACACTCCAAACTGGGGCTCTCATGCCCAGAATTAGATATTTAGATGCTGGAGCACACCATCAGTAACACTGCATGGCTCAGGGCCAGCAGACTGAAATGGATAAATGTTACAGCAAATAGCCTGCCACTCCACCTTACAGACGACATCCAGTGCCACCAGAACTCTGACAAATCAATGCCACCATTACAGATGCAGACATCTGACAAGATGGATTGTAGACTAAAACCTGAAGGTTACTGGTGTTTTTAAACTAACTTATTTCTTACTTAAATACAACCTCCTATGAGGTCCCTACATGCATCATAAGGCGCTATCTGTTAAGTAAATGGACTTCGCGGGGGGAAACGACTGCCTGCTTCTAGGTCTAACTGACATGGGGAGGTTTGGGCGTGGCCAGTAATCAATCAATACTTTATTTGTTCAGCACAAATTTCAGTGAGACAAAGCGCTTTACATACTATAACAATAATTTGTCCATTAAAATCAGCATTCCTAAAATCATAAGTTAAACCCCACTGGGAAAGGCTTGGCTAAATAAAAAGGTTTTCAGTAATACTCTTCATGTACTGTATACTACACACACTTATTTGCTGTTGGGGGGGCCATGTCTAAATGTATAGGATGCGGTTTAAGTGAGACATGGAGAGCTTCAGAGGACAGTAACTTTTAGGGGGTGGGGTGAGCAGCTAGCCGCGGCTCTCCAGGTGCCAAGGGTTGGGGCCACACCTGTGTGAAACTGGAGAAGGCCTTGTAGCCCATATGGTGTGTCCTAACTAACTGGGGGATTTGGATCATTTTAACATGCAGAGTAATGAAGGATTTGCCAGATTCACGGAGGCCCTCAGCTCTCTGAAGTTGGAACATGGTTTCTGCAATTCCGTGGGTTGGGGGTGGGTGGCCCAGACCCCTGCAACAACGACATCCTGATAGGTTGTGCACACTACCTTGACTGGCATCACATGATCAAGGAAGGAAAGCACTGACACAAGCAGATGATGCAGTGGGTGTGCCTCACGGGAGTCCCTGAGGAGTCAGCTTGGGGGACCACTACCATGTTGGTATCAATGGGCCTAACAGTTGTTATGGCGTATACTCACTTTGGAGCAGACACTACCCAGCAGGGTGGCATAACAGCATGGTTTGGACCATATGGCAGTTTGGTGCACAACCTATACTATGCATCAACCTGACAGCTGTCCGGGAAGGACTGAGCTCTGCCAATTTTCCTTCTCATGGGATGATCATGGAACAGCTCAGAACCTGTAGAAGCTGGCCGTCTGACATGGGACGCTCCACAGCAGCACAGTATCAATGGGTTGTTTAACACTCTGCATGACAGGATTGGGCATTAACCAATATTTCAGGGTGTGGCTGCACTGGCAGTCTGGAGTGGGGCTGTTGGCATTGTGAATGAGATGTCGTTCCACCAAGATCAGCACCTCCACTATGGGATGAGGGTGAGGGGATGCCATCTGATGGTCCACGGTACCGTATGAGTGCCTGTGGCGGGAAGGCTGTACCCACCTCGACACTGTTCATCGAGAGATCAGGTGGTGACACAACTTATGCATTCATCTGGGAGACACTCTTGTGACCTTGCTACGGCAGCCCACGCCTGCTAACCACTGCAAGCCATTTAGGAAAATTCTTCTTTATGCCCCTCACAAGCCTCCTTGTGAGGGTAAATCAACCACAGAAGTACCCTAAAGGGGAAAAATAAAAAGTTGGTACCAGAAATGTCAGTTTCTGCAGCTGTTTGCACCTGCTGTGCAGAGGTTTATCATTCTATGCATTTTATACCGTTATGTTTTTTTCCTCTTTCATTCTGATGACAGACCCATATTGGCTAGTGGCAACATGGCAAAAGATAACTGGCAAAATGGAAATCCTGGACGCATTCAACAACCACTTCTCAACGGCTGGCCTTGCCTTTGACACCTTCCCAGCTAACCTGCTGAGAGACCAATTAAGATCCCACTACATTGATGATCAAAGAGTTGACTCTTTCTTTAGCTTCAAACCTATACTGTTGAAACAAGTTGAGAATCTATTATGGCATCTGGATACCAAAAAAAGTGCAGGAGCAGACTTTCTGGACCCCTTCTTTCTAAAGACTGCATGCCATGTACTTGCAGTCCCCCTAACACACCTCTTTAACCTTTCCCTAAACTCTGGCTCTATTCCCACACTGTGGAAGACAGCCCAAGTGGTCCCCTTCTAAAATCAGGGACCCTATGGATCTTAATAATTACAGGCCCATTTCCATTCTACCTGTGCTGTCCAAGATGCTGGAGAATTAGTGAGTAATCAGCTCAAGGAATATCTGAACAATGCTAACCTATTAAATCCAGCTCAATCTGGATTCAGGGCCAAACATAGCACTATCACTGCATTAGCCAAGGTCACAAATGACTGGCAAACCGAATTGGATAAAAAGAATAATGTCTGTGCAGTATTCCTGGACCTGAGCAAAGCATTCAATACTGTGGACCATGAGCTGCTACTCTCATCCCTGCACTCCCTTGGCCTAGATCCACCCTCCCTTAAGTGGTTCAGATGCTACCTCTCCGGTAGGTCACAGCAGGTAAAAGCTGAAGGTGACCTATCCCCATTAAGACCACTGTCAAGAGGAGTCCCCAAGGCTCTATTCTGGGACCTATCCTTTTGCCATTTATATAAATAACATTGATTCAACCCTTACCAAGTCCTCAGTACACCTCTTTGCTGATGACACTGTTCTGTATGTCAGCAACCCTTACTTCACAGTTGCTCATGAAATCCCTACAAACAGAATTCTCCTTGTTACAACATCAGCTACTAGAAAAAAGCTTCTGCTAATTGCAAAGAAAACTAAAGCAATGATGTTTAAACTCAAAACTCCACCAGCACATCCTCTTCAATCACTCTCCCCAGCTATGCACTATACTTGGAGAAAATCTGGAGTATGTTGAAACTTCAAATACCTAGGTGTGTGGATTGACAACAGACTCGACTTCACTCATCATCTGGAAGAACTGTTAAAAAAGCTTCGCCAAAGGCTTGGCCTCCTCTATAGATTAAAACCCTTCCTTAACAGAGACTCAAAGATGAAGTTAGTCTAGGCCATCTTTCTATCAGTTATTGACTATGCAGACTTCCTTTATAGTCACTGCCCCATATCCTACCTTCACAAGTTGGATACCTTATATCATAGAGCAATACGGTTCATTACAGATCTGCCATATAATACCCACCATTGCTCTCTTTATGATGCAGTTGGATGGGTTTCCCTTCATATCAGGAGGAGCAGAAATGCAGCTCTATGGATTTACAGAGCTTTATCAAAAACTCCCAAACTATATCCTGGACTGCTTCAACAGACCACTCCTAGCTCCTATGCCTAAGAAGCAACAATATCATCCTGCTCAAATTGTCCAAAGTCAGCACCAGACTAGGGAGGGCAGCAATCAGCTATTCTCTAGCTATAGCATGGAACACTCTACAAAAATCCCTAAAACTGTCCATTATCATTCCATTTGCATCCTTTAAACAGCATTGTACAGCCTTCTTCACATAGAAATGCAGTTGCTACCGCTAGAGCTTGAATAGTCATCCTACAAATCTGGCTTCCATCATATATGGCATATTCCTTCCAGTCAGACACCCCCAGCTTATGGCACCCAATAATACCTTCACCATCCTAGTATTCATTATGTTGTGTGTCTGTCATGGCCCCCATTAGGATATGTATGTACTGTACATACTGTAGATATTAGCTTAACCTTCCTTTAACCGAGTTTTAACATGTGAATTCACTGTACATCATTGTGTAATAAACATTATTTTTCTCTGTATGTATAACTGTCTTATAAAGCGTATGATGTATTTGCTGTGCATCAACTATTGAACCTTGACCTTATCAGGTCCCTCTTGTAAATGAGCCTTGCTCAATGATGTTTGCCTGAATAAATAAAGATTTGATTGATTGATTAGTGAGCTCTGGGACCCCTCAACCAGGTTTGCAGTTCTGGGCACCGCTGGGCTTTGTCTGAAGCCAAGTATGAACCTGATTAGAACACAAGAATGGATTCTCTTAACAATAACATCCTTGAATGTTCAAGGACTGAACTCAGTGGTCAAAAGAATACAAATTCTGACTTATGTGAATAAGCTGCATTGTGATACAGAGTTCATACAAGAAACTAAACTATTGGATATTGTGCATCAAAATCTAAGGAGAGCATCGGTGGGCAAAGTTTTGGTATCTTCCCACAATACAGGGAAAAAGGCAGTGGCAGAGATAGTATTTGGAAAAAAAAAATGCCCCCTTTGAAATCACAAAGGTGGCATCCTTGGAAAATCGTGTTGGTTATGGTTTCTGGAGTGGTTTTTCGGCAGACAGTATCTTCTTAATGTCTATGTACTTAATCAGGATTCCCCACTTTTTTCTCCAATCTGCCAGTTCTCTGACCTCCCAATAAGGATAATTCTCTTTGGAGGGGACTTTAATTGTGTCACTGATCCCGGATTAGAGACAGGTCCACTGCCAATCTGGCAGCGAACAAACAAATGGGTTAAACGGTCCGGCCCAGAATGCTAGAGGCAGAGGCAGCCCATCGCAGATAACTGAAAAATGTTATGCATTACTCGAAAGTACACGGGTCCAATTCCAGATTAGATATCTTCTTGGGAAGCAAGGTGGATCTCCACAGATTTTCTAAATGTCCAATTCATCCTATGATTAACTCAAATCATCTGTCTCTTATTAAATTGACACTGGAGATTGGTCTATGTTCAAGTTTTGGAAGATGAATTTCTCACTATTAAACAAGGACGACTTTCAGAGATTAGTACAGGATGCCGTAACGGAACACACTTGGATGGACACACACACACACACGGACAGACAAAGGAAAAGTGGTTTGGGACTCCTTGAAAGCAACACCGATGGGGTTAACTATATCTTATGCCTCCCAGCTTAAGCAATGAAGGGAAAAAACAAGATTCATTAGAAAAGAAACTAAAATAATTGGAAACACAACATAAACATACTCAGGAGCAGGGTATAGTATGCAACTGAAAGCTACACGGGAAGAACTGCAGACCCTGTTAGATATACACACAGAGCAGGTAAACTTCAATATCAAAATCAAAAATATTATGAACAAGGAAGAAGGGTAGGCAGGCTCCTAGCTTTTAGGCTGTTAAAGAAGCAGGCAGAAAGGTACGTTAAAAAGGTCCACTCCCCGGGGGAGGAGCTCAGGTGGGGTTCGCACCCAATAAATGGGTAACATCTCAGATATGTTATTTGGATATTCAAATGCCAACTCAGCTGCAACTTCTGTACCAGGCAAACTATGGAAGATGATTACAGAGGCTTTTGTGGACTTAAAGAGATGGGAACTCCTTCCTTTTATCATTGATGGGCAGGGTAGAATCGCAAAGGGAAAAGTCACTTGCAAATGTCCCACACCATAGTGTGGGGCAGCCCACAATTAGGCTTTCTGCCAAAATAAAATTTGACCTTCTGGCATGCTGCAGTATTTAAGTTTATCTGGTTGATCCTGCCATCCCTCCCAACAGCATTTTGTGATACGCGACATTCGACGCATCCTGAGCCTCCAGAGGCTGATGTCAGAACCAGGAATCAGCTTCAGGAATGTGTACATTTTTTTTTTTTTTTAATCAATGTGAGGAGCTATGTAGTAGTTTCTGTCGTACAGCCAGATTAGAAACACACTGAAATTGGCATAGACTGTCCAGCTGCTGGACAGTCTATACGTGGTTTCAGTGTGACACGGGGAATGCGAACGACAAAACTGGAGAGAAAAATAGTTCCATACATTGCTAAAACCTATTCACTCTCCCACAGCTGATCCCTGGCTCTGACGTCAGCCACGGGAGGTTCTGGGATGCACCCCGAATAAAGCTTGTCACAAGATGCCAGCGGAAGGGATAGCAGGATAAACCAGATAAACTTTAAAATACTACAACATACCAGAAGGTACAATTTTTATTGTAGGCAGAAAGCCTAATTGGGGGCTGTCCCACACTACAGTGTAGGGCATTTCCAAGTGGACGTGTCCTTTTAAAATGAATGTGTTGCCTAGATTTTTATTTTAAACACTGCCCTTAAAAGGGACACTGGCAACCCCCTTAGGCCTCAGAGAGTCCCTAGTTTAAACACACATTTTTTGACCGACTCCTTTTCTTTAAAAAAAAGTGAAAAACTGACTGCCCACCATACTGGTGTTGCCACACCAAAACATGTTTACATTTCTTGACCGACTCCCACTGCATCTTTCCTGGACTCAGGAACACCCCCAGTACAATCTAGCCACTCATTATGCAGTGGGAACAGAGGAGTCCATGGTATCATGAGTGACTGCACTGTTTAAGGGTATTTCTAATGTTCAGAAAATGCATTGTGAGTAGTTTATCTATGCATTGCTGATTCTGTAAGTTCACCTAGGCCCAGCTTGAAGATGAGTTTGCTCAATGGTGTTCCACCGGGTAAAATAAAGATTGACTGATTTTAATAATCTGAAGCAAAACAACGCTGGGTATAGCTATACATTACCAGGCATTTCAGTTCTAATAAGCAAGGAGGCAAATAAAACAACCAGGAACATCGATGAATTTTAGAGAAGTTAAGCAATCATAAAATGTGGGTTTTTACCTATAAAAAAAAAATATGATGCAAAAAAGGTTGACAGTGTCCTTTTAAATATTCCTCGGGTCGACTGGGGTAAAACCCATAAAGCACTCCACTGATTTGTATGGCAGGGCAAAAAAATCTGGAGTCAAATAGCAGGATCTCATGTGGTCTAAAGAAGAGGAGGGTCTGGGTCTGCTCAACTTAAAAACATATCATCAAGTAGCCCAAACCTTACCTTGGATAACTTACAAAAAAGAGGCAGTTGACAATATCTGGTTGACACGTGAAAATACATAAAAATTCAGAGGGAGACCCGAAGAAATTGTCTGACCTGCCCACAGAAAGAAAAATCACACAACTCAGCTACCAACTCTTAGACCAAGCAGGTGGTTCTAAATTGGTGCAGGATTAAGAGACCTTCACATTTGAAACGGGCTCACCAGCTGCACTAAAATAACTCAGTGTGGAACATTTCTGCCATCAACTACTGATATCTCCTTTAAATGCTGGGAGATCCTTGATCTTGCTAGATTTTCCCCATCTCCTACAGGGGTAACAAGTAAAAACATCTGAGAGACTGCAGGGCGAGTTTACACCGTGGAGAGCAGATTTTTCAGGTGCTTACAGGTTGCCTCTTTTCTTAGAGAAGGCTCCAATATCCCATATATACTGGAAGTCCTACACTCCCTGGTGGAATTTTTGGAAAACGACAGTGGGAGAGATGCTACTAAAAAGCACATATCAAACCTGGTCTGTTACAGGTATGTTGTAGACCCACTTGCACTTCTCGAACACAGAGCACAGGAACACGAGATGCAAATCAAATTAGAGAGAAAGGACTGGAAAGAAGCTTTTCAGACCTCTGCCTTCAATAACTGGCATGAGTATCACTGGAAGATGGTGAGCAGATACTTTTGAACACCTTCCAGATCAAAACACTTCGCACATGGGGGCTCGGATAGATGCTGGGGGATGCGTGGAGAAGGGGACATGGCATCATACTTTGAGTGTTCTAAAATAGTTCCATTCTGGAATGCGGTGGGCCCCAGATTTATAAACAGATGGTAGGCATTCCCACCATGGAGGTCAACTACGCCCACCTAATCCTGGGGAGGCTGCCATGGGACAGAAAACTAATCAGCAGAAAAGTTTTGCGAGGATTTTGGTGGCAGCAGCCTGTAAGGTGATCACAAGAAACTGGTCGACTCCAAACTGCCCAACAGTTGAAGACTGGATAACTAATGAAATCAGTCTACCAATCAAAGAAACTAACTACAGATTTGAGGATAAATGACAGATAAATTACAGGGGGTCTGGTTGCTTTTCATGACTCTTACAGAACAACTGGAAGTGAGATCTGTCCTGAAACAAAAAGCTGTATGGTACTACTGCAGCCCAGGTTACACCACTCCCAACGATGCTTAGATATGGAAACATTTGTGACCTTTGAGAGAATTACTTTGCTGAATTCTCCTATCATCAACTCAGTTATGCCGTTGTTTTAACTCTTATTTAATTTCAGTGTATTTTTCCTGACATGCTTGAGTTCTTATGAACAGTTACGCAGCACCTGTTGGGCATATTAATTGATGGTGTGCTAGTCTCAGAAATGGGCTAAAAAAGACAAACAAGGGACATTAAGAAAGTGGACAGATGCATTACAAATGTACTGGGTCCTGTCTGTGCACAGGCTCTGGAAGAGCAGACCTTCAAAGAATTCACGTGGCTAAGGCTGGACTTGAACAACCAAATGGACACCAATGAATGTCTTTCCATAGAACCATGTGTACTATTTATGAATATGGTCCATGGTCATGATTCTTACTGTGTACACTGCATTTATCCTGTTCTCTAATGTTTTCAATAGAACGGTAAAAACCAAAAACAAACAAACAAAAAAAAAAAAAAACACACTGGCCACAAGCAAAGCACTAATTATGCTTCAAATGAATACTTTTAACTCCAAAAATGTGCCTACAGTACTTTAAGTTGGTGAAATATCCCTGCACTTGCATAGCAGTGTCAGCGGCTCAGAAGGTTACACATTTGCCTAGGGAGCGGGAAGATCAGAACGTCAGAGGTATTAGTTCCACCCAGGAACTTGGGCAAATACCCAATACTGACACTGCAGTACAGTACCGGGGGCACTGTTGTAATGCCCACCTTTGGATGAGATGTTAAAGGAATGTTGTCTAAATATTCAACTCCCAACCCCCCGATTAAACTTATCGCCTTTCTTTTACCAGCTGTAACTTGCATTGAAGCAAGTGGTTTAGCGCTGCACTTTTGTACTAAATGGAACCATGCAGAGTCTGCCATATTCCCGGTCCAATCAATCTTTATTTTACCAGGTGAAACACCACTGAGGATAACTCATTTGCAAGGTAGACCTGGACATAATACAGAAAAAGTAAAAAGATATACAGATTTGGAGCTATACAGGTAAGAAGAAGATAGAACAATAAGTACTAACAGACACAGGAACAATTGCAAGTGAACACAAAAATGTGTGTACAATAAAAAATAAATACAGGAATACAGCAAATACACAGCCAAAAAAAAAAAATGTACAGTATTACAAGAACAATTCAAAGGAAGTGTTCCACAAAGAATAGAAAGCCAGAGTGTAGAGAAGGGAGGGAAATATTGGGGACGCACATGGGTGAGGACACACTCCACTGGATAAGGGTTAGCTAGCGGGGCAGTTACAGGACTCTTTGAAGGAGCGTGCAAATAGCAGCACAGTTCCACAGCAGTGGAAGTGCATGGCTTATGGCAGCTTGGTCAAAGCATGAATTAACTTTGGGGATACTGAGTGAGGTGAACGCAAGGCTTCTGAGAGAGTAATTACCTGTAGCACAAATAGGCAGGCACTCAGAAATGTAAGGTGGGAGTTTAATGGAGAGTGCTCAGAGGGTCCACAGGGTAGCATTTTTTTGCCTTCTAAATTTTAGAGAAGTCCAACCTACCAAGGAGTAAAGGGTGCAGTGGTGGGTGGAGTAAGTTGCACCGGTTAAAAATCTTATTGTCCTGTGGTAAAGGGTGGCAAGTTTAGAGAGGACTGAACTAGTGCCTTGACCGTACAGGAAGTCAGTGTAGTCCAGAAGAGGAACAAAGGTGGTTTGGATAAGCCTGATCTTAGCATCATGGGTAAGTAGATGCTTTATCCAGAAAAAAAGACCTAGTCTCAGTTTTTCTGAGAGCTCATCTACGTGATCAGCAAAGGATAATTTGTGGTCAACGTAGAACCCCAAATATTTGAATTCTGACACAATCTATTGAATCGCCTAGGAGCGTACAGATTTGAAGAACTGGGCCTATGGAACTCAGATTGGGAGCATTAACTACTGGAGAAAAGAGCATGGTCTTGGTCTTTTTTGCATTTAGCAGAAGTTTGTGGTGCAGAAGTTTTAACTGTAGGTTACTAAAGTCTATTTGAAGGTCCTTGCAAGCTAACTCTGGGGTGGGCCGGACGATGTAAAGAACCGTGTCATCAGCAAAGAGATAAACACTGGATGAGTCGACACCCGAGCCTATATTGTTGATATAAATTGCAAAGAGTAGGGGACCCAGAATGGACCCTTGTGGCAAGCCTCTCAGCAGCACTTTCAATGGTGAGAGGTCTCCATTCGCTTTGACCTGTTGTTGTCTACCAGTAAGATAGCAGGTAAACCAGTGTAATGCCAGAGGGTCCAGGCCAATGTTTTTAAGGGTGTCCAAAAGCAGTTTGTGATCAACTGGGTCAAATGCCTTACTCAGATCAAGAAATAAGGCAAAACATAGTTCTTGGAATCTCGGGCCTTCTGCCAGTCATTGGTGACCTTATCAAGTGCGGATGTTATACTGTGGCATGGGCAGAACCCTGACTGCACTGGATTTAAAAGGTTAAATGCCTCTATGTAGTTCCTAAGCGGACTGTCAACTAGTTTCTCAAGTAACTTGAAAAGGGTAGGAAGCAGAGAAATTGGCATGTAATTATTTAAATCCCTGGTGTCACCAGACTTAAAGAAGGGTATGATGTGAGCGGTTTTCCAGATTGAGGGGATAAGTCCCTGGGCCAGTGACAAGTTGAAAAGATGGGTGATAGGGGCAGAAAAGACATGCGAACCAAGTTTCAAAAAGTATGGTTCAATCAGATCAACACCTGCACTCTTTCTGGTATCCAGGTGGAGTAACCGGTCTTCCACTTGCTTCAGGGTGATAGGAGAAAAGGAAACAAAATACATCACCAGTAGGTGTGTCAGTGGGGAAGCCTCCAGAGGCCTGGGCGCAAGTTGTGCCCCGAGGGTGTCGGCGGGCGAGGAGTCAAATGACAGTCCAGCAGTCACAAAATGGTTGTTGAATCGATCAAGAATCAACTGTTTGTCCATAATGAAGGAATCACCAGAAGCAATCTTAGCTGGGAGACAGTTTGCTAAGGCATGGCCTTCAACCTCTCTTAGAGTTTTCCAGAAATTAGCCACATACTCTGTAGACGAGTCCAATTTGCTGCGGACGTACATAGCTTTTTTGGATCTGATAAGCTTTTGTACAGTGGTTTCTTGTTGCCCTACAAGCCGCCTAGTCAGAGGGGAGTCTGGACTTCCGGGCCTCCTTCCAGAAGGAGTCCCCATTATGCAGGGCTGCTTTTGGGCTTGTCCTAAACAAAGGGTTAGCCTGTCTTTTAGTACGAACCTTTATTGGGGGTGCATGATGGTTTATGGCACCCAGGACAATGTCCTGTAAGAGTACGAAGGTCTCCTCCACAGTGCGGGCAATCCCAGAGATTGCAAAATTAGAATAAAGTTGCAGCTAGTAAAACAAAGATTTTTCTGCGAGAAAGGCTTAATCAGGGGTAAGCCTTTGGGAGATGGGGAGTTGAATATTTAGACAGCTTTCCTTTAAACCAAGGTCACGTCTGCCCATCTCTGGTAGCTGTACAGGATGGCAGAAGTAAAATATCCCACAGTATTCATCGTAAGAGTATGGAATTTCCCCTGGTGTGGTCCTCAACATTCCCACTGCTAATAAAATAGGCCCATGTAATAGACCTGCAGGAGGCACCTGAAATGAGCTCTCATGGCTCAGTGTGCCTTTCTTGGTAAAAAATTACATATAAATAATGAACAACTCTGGGAAACTTGATAACCTTATCACGGTATCGTAAAAGGACAAAGAAGCTGTAAGACAGAATCAGATCTGGCAGCCCTGCTAGTACATCTCCTGCCCTTATGACAGCCGTATCCCACAGTTTGTTCATGTAGGTTGGTTGTGCAGTAAGTGGTACATTATTTACTGCTCTCTCTCTACGGGTCCTGGTTCTGAGGAGACTGAAAGCCTCTGTGAATCTGAAGCATGAAGCCCAGGCTTGTTCTTCCCAAACCTACTAGTTAATTTTACCAGCTCAAGCTTCCCAATATACAGTGGAATTATCCACGAACATATAATTTAAACCATTTGTCATGCTGTAATTTGATTGACTCTTGCTTGTTTAAACTACAGCTGAAAGAAATTGATGTTTAACTAGCGTCTAACTAAAGGCAAAACTGAAGCGCACAATGGCTGCTTCTGTCTTACTCTAATTGCAAGCGACGGAGCGGAAATAATGAAATCAGCTCCTAAAGTAAGGTGCACAAAGATTACCCAGCCAAAGCAAGCAGGCTGCCAGTGTTCAGCAATTTGCATTCTGGCAGCAAGGACAGCTATTGTATTTCGCTGTGTAGCATGCAATGCGCCTATTTGGGCAGAAAGTGCTTGTGTCGACAGGGACGCTATTCAACTTGGAATCGGATGCTAATGGGGCCTCAAGGAACTGGGGCCCTATTTTCGGAGTTTCAAAACTGACCCAGAGACAAAGCCACTTTGCCCAACTGGCCAGTGAGAGGAAAAAGTCTAGCATAGGCAAAATGCCATTTTCAGCATTTTCTGCCCACACAAACCATTTTCCTGTATTTGCCTCAGGTGCTGTAGACTGAGAGACGGTCACGATCAAGCAACATTTTCAAAAACTGTACATACGAGGCAGGCACTGGACACACACACGCACATTTTTTTCAGTTTTGAAAACTGACTCCGTGAGCTCTGATCACACCAGAGGGCATTCTTATGTATCCTTCCCAACTATAACCATCCTGCTTTAGCCAAGCTCTTGGTTGTCATTTTAAACACAGACATACATCTGCACAGCAGGAAGCAGTCTATCCCCAAAGACGCACATTCTCTTGTACTTGTTTTCTAAAACTTTTTCTCTTCTTGCTTTCTTTACCTAGTACAGCCCAGCTGAGATACAGTCTCTTATTTTCCACCATGAGGTCCTACTGCTGCACCACTTTACAGCGTTGAGGGGGGAGAACAAAAGCATTCGGTGGTCATGCAATTTGCTCAAGGTCACTGAGTGAGTCACTGTGGTTGGATTTGAACCTGTCTGTATTGACAGTTCTACACTCAAATAACTAGGTTACACTGCCTCTTGGAAACAGAGTTCTCATTGTGGCATGTCTGCCTCCTCACAGGTGAAATATGCCTCCATCATTTATAATGCACTTTCAGTGGAGAGAGGAGTTAACTGTCAGTTTTGTAGCACTATGCAGTCATTTCTCTACATGCCCAGAAGTGACTTGCATAACCTCTTTTTCTCATTAAAGCTGTGTTTCACATAACCTTGGTTAACATTTGGCACAAACGGAAATAAGTGGCTTTTCAGCTCTAACCACTGGCTTAAGCACACCAGCTAATCAGTATCATACAATCAGCCTTTATAAAATTCAAATTGAGAGCTTCCTAGGCCACCCCAGTGACCTAACACTGCCGTGCTGACAACCTGGGTTCGGAAGCGAGCCCGGGAAGTCACATCGTGAGGCAGGCCATGGCAGAGTCAGGTGCCACTTGGCAGTGCATCTCGGCTGGGAAGGACTGGTGGCAAACAGCACCAACACAGCAATCCCTGCACTGGGCTAGGGGGATGGGGAAGAGACAGTGTGGCTATGCAAGGCCGACAAAGGTATATGTTCATGCCAGTGGAGATGGAAGGAACAAACCAAAAAAAATGAGAAAAACCCAGTAGCTGGGTTCAGCCTAAACAGAGTATATCCCTGCAACAACAAACTACCAGCCAGGGAGAAAAAAAATCAATATGATGAGAGGAGGGACAAGAGAAAAACACAGCAGCCCCTAGCCGCCTCAAATTACTTGTGGTATGCTTTTATGCTGAGTAAGTACTAAAAAAAGCCACTGTTATCAGTGACAGCTTTGGGGGAGGTGGGGTTAAAACATGGGATGGCTGAATGATGGTGCTAGGAAAACTGATGGAAGTGGGCACTGGCTGACAGTCGGGGAAAAAAAATAGTAATTAAAAAAAAAAAAATAACGTGGGTCAAATTAGACCCATTGGAGTAACAAAATGAGCACTGACTGGGTACAAACCAACCAGGAAGTACAAATTTCACCAGTGCAGAAGCTAAAATCCATAAAGAAAATATACTTTTACATCTTTCAACTACTGCACTGTCAAGTGGCAGGCGAGTCATTTTGGGCAGGCTGCAAGCCCCACACACACACACCTAATTAGTGCTGTCCATGACTCTAATACAGGCTAACTCACAGGAGAAGCTAAAGTAGCACCTTTATCTATGCTTTCTCCTCCGTCTCTGCCCCCTTCCACACCAAGCTACTCACCCAGCCCTCCCACCCTGTCAGAGGCCCTATCCGAATTAAACTCCCACCCCCACCGCTCACCCCTGAGGCACGGGTCCAAGCCCCTCCCCAGCGCATACATATGGGTTTGAGGGCTACAGGAGGCTGAGTGTACCAGACTTCAGCTTGCAGGCAAGGATGTTTTCTCCTCTTATGGTCTTTCTCCAGAGGACAAAAGCAGCTGAGTTACAATGCGGGGGGAATCACACATGCTGCTGCGTGCCGATGCACAGAGCCAACCGGCGTTCTTCCTCCTCCCAGCTGCTCCTTCAGTACTTCCACTAGGCGGCAGTACTGTTCCAGAGCTCAGCACAAGCCCTCTCCAGAGACAGGAGTCCTCTGGAACTCTCCATCCTTATGCCCCCCGCCATCCCTCCAACCTCTCAGACTCTCTTCCAACCAATGTCTCGGTGCCTGTTTATGACCCAGTTTGAGAAAACCCTACTGGACAACAGCACATCTGTTACATTTGCCCTTTAGTAGCTAGGGATGTCACAATAACACACTATGCCAATAGTGAATTCAAAATATGAAAAAGGGAATTCAAACATGCATGGGACAGACATAAGGCAATTATAGTGGGGGGCTGCAGGAAGTAGGCTGTTGGTTAACTAGAATCTGCAGCTTATCCAGTAGGTAGGGAAATGGGCACACTGGGTGGGCTAAGTGGTCCTTATCTGCCGTCAAAGTCTGTGTTTCTATATGTTTCTATCACAATAATTTACACTCACAATAATTCAAAAACATAATATTGCGATCATCATGTATCGTGATATACCTCAATATAAGTGATAAACTATCCTGACTTTCTTATCTCTGTTGCTCCTACAGCATATTCTTCTATGGGTGCAACATAGATTCCAAATTCCCCATCTTCCTTCCCCCAGTTCCATTTTCACTATTTTTCTTAAAATCCGAGATTCTGCAAATTATTGTGATAATCAATATGTTGTGAACTTTGTCACACAGATATCTTGATGCTCAGCATTTGATATTGTGACATCCCTATTGCTAGCTAATCAACTCCACAAACACACACACTTACATATTAGTTCAATCAACAGAAGTTCAAAGCAGGCTATAATGTTATATGCATTCTGTAGTTCAGGAAAAGGAAAAAGATAACACTCTAATTATTTCCGTTTTGAAAAACGGCCACTACAATATTTCAACACAAACAGCAGCTCATATTCAGGGTCCTGGCATGGAAAGTTGGTCTTCCTCGTTTCATAGAATCCACTATCTATAATATGGTGCTATCTGTGGCATGGGCAAGATGTGAGTCGAATGGCTTCCTGTCTACAACTGCCAGATCTGAACCATGCATCACTACTAAGAGCAGGAAACATTTCTGAAAGCCAAGCTCGTTTCTGTGTATGGGGGTTATCTCTGAAATACTATGGGTTATGCCTGTATTTATTTCCTTAATCAACAGATGTTAAATGTCCTGTACACTGTGGACTACGTGACCAGCGACTTCCAAGTACATAAGAAAAATCCCTCCACTACCAGCAGAACGAATCTTGCAATAGGCACGACAGTAGATGAACACTTTTTGAGACTCAGGCCCTTTAGTTCCTGGCATCCTGCAGCTGGGGGTTATTTCAGAGAGGCAGCAAATCTGCTTCATCTCCAAATGAAAGCCAAAAATGGCACTTCGAGCGACTATAAGGAGTTGGTCTCAGATGGAGCAACCAGTAGAGAGTAAGCAAGCAGGCCCTAGGTTTGAATACTGGGCCACGAAATGTTGTGGTCTGAACAAGCTGGGACTTGTGCTCTTTCCAGTCACAGCGGCTTAAAGCCCACAGCATTACAAAGTGCTTGTCCTTTTTACAAGTAGGAAGTGGAAGCCATGAAATGGACACAGTACACTTTCAGCACTCTTAGCAGGGAAACAGGCCACCTACTTGTAACCACTGTTCTACTACTGGCATACAGTTCACGTTCTCACTTAGGCAGTCCTCCACCAAGCATGCTGTCTAATAGAATGGTCTTCAAACTCGACTCCTCCTACTGCCCAACAATGGGGTCCTCAGCTCAGTCCCCCTGCAAAATGGAACAGAAATCCGAAACAAGCCTTGCCAGGGGAAGTTGGGTGGGTAGTGTGGATGTGAATGGAATATTAGTATTAAAAACTATGGTTGCCAAGTAAACAATCTCTATTTCTAAATACTTAAAAGCAGCATCAGGACAACTGAGCAGATCAATGCTGTAATGGGAGATGTGTGTGAATTTGACTAGGTAGGAGCCCTACACATTTCAAAAATTGAAATACACTTGGCAGGAGCAGAGGCAACAATATGCCTAGTGGAGTGTGCATCAGCCCTACAAGTGGCTCCTCCCCAGTCAACCTGTGGCTCAGGGCAAATCCAGATGTTATACAACCAGCAATCTGGTCTGGCTAAGACAGCTTCAGCATGTGCGACGTACAGCTGGCGATCCTCACCATCAAATTCTGCTGTACGTTCCTAGTAGAAGAGCAGAGCCCTGCAAATGATTAGAGTGTGAAGGGTTCACTTGGGCTCCAAAGCACAAGGCTTCAAACTGAAGTCAGAGAATTTATTTATTTAAATGTTTCCAGGAAAGGTACACTGAATAATCAGGTTGCTCATCTTCTGGTGCGTCCCAGGGGAGAGAGGTAAGGGGGTTACAGCATACAAGCTCATATACGTAGTACAAGGGGAACAAGAATACATAATACATAGTAGGAAGACTGCATACACCATGTAACATTATGATACAAGGGAAGTGTCCGATTTAGGTGAAACTTGGAGACTGGCCTTAGGCAGGAATTTCAAATGGAGTGAAGGACAATCTTGTCTTTGTGGCGACTCCACATTGCAGCTGAAGCTCACTCACCTGTCTGGCTGAGGAGACGGTGACCTAAAAACGTGGTTTTCCACGAAAGATGGGAGATTGCATTTTTCCATAGGCTCACATAGTTTAACCATTAGCCGTGACAGCACCAGCTGTTAGTCCCATGGTGGAGGTGGTTCCCACACCAGAGATACAGGCGATTCAGAAGTTCAGAACTAAACTGTAATGTGTAAGCTTTCTGATGCCTTACATAGCTAGCCACAAGAATAATTACTTAGATGCAAGCATAATTAATTTTGCTGCAGTGATTTTTATCTGCCCAGAGTGTAGAAAATGCAGGTATTTGCCATCCCAAAAAGACGCTTGTCCTGTAATAGTACTAGTATATTTATTTGTAAGGCACCCTTCTCTGGAGGATCAGGGCACCGTACAGGTAAAAAAATAAACAGCACTTAAATAACACAAATAAAAAATGGGGAAAAGAAACCGTTAACACAGCAACTGTACCATAGATTAGTAACCAGGGACCAGCTATATTAATTCCTGAAAGCCTGTCTAAACTGGTAAGCCTTCAACCCCTGCTTAAAGACCTCCACTGAGGGGGCCTCCTCAATCCCCTAGGCAGAACGTTCCATAACACAGGGTTGGCAACCTCAAATGTGCGACCCACCTAGGACTTAAGCAGAGCCACTGGGACCAAATGGAGACCCTTGGAGGAGACGTGAAGGGGGCATGAAGAACAGAGAGGAGTCAGAAATCCAGCAGATACCCAGGGTCCAACCTATGTGGGGTTTTATAGGTTAGTAACATGACCTCAAAGGTAACACGCCACTTCACAGGAAGCCAGTGCAGGACACATAGGACCAGGGTCACGTGGCCATATCTTGAAAGCCAGTCAGCAACCTGGCCACTGTATTCTGCACCAGCTGTAACTGTTGGTAGGTTCTTCCATTTACCCAGAGGTAGAGCATGTTACAGTAATCCAGTCTCAGTGTCACAAAGGCACGTATCAGTGTAGGCAGATCTTCAGTTCAGGAGTGATAAGGGACTTAATCCAGCTGATATTTCAAAGATGGTAAAAGCCACTCCTGACAACCGCAGACACCTAAGCCTCCAGTGTCAGCTGATCATCAAAAATAACTCCCAGATTTTTCACCTTTGCAGAAACCAACGGCCAGGATAACCTGAGCTGAAGCCCCACCTCCCCCATTACTACTTCCACAACCCCAACCCCCAGACCCAGTTCAATCACTAGTACCCTAGTCTTGCCTGGGTTAAGTCTCAGCCAACTAGATTCCATCCAGTTCCGAATCTCAGAAAGGCATAAATTCAGCACTGACAGCATCAAGTGTCCCAGGTACAAAAGACAAATACAACTGGGTATCAACCGCATACCAGTGAAAACACAAATTGTGCTGTTGAATGATCCTCCCCAGGGGCAGCATGTACACTGCGAACAACATGGTGAAAAGACTGAACCCTGGGGCATGCCACAGAGAAGGGGCATCGGGGATGATGAGAAAGTCCCCATCGCCACCCTTCTGCATCCTATATCTGAGGTAGGACTCGAACCAGTAAATAACCGTGCCAGTGAGTCCTCTGTATTCTCCCAGATGATCCAGTCCACAGTGTCAAATGCTGGACAGAGATTGAGGAGAATGAGAACTGAACATTCCACTCCATCATCTAGCCCCAAGGTGGTCATTATGCATCCTGACCAACACCATCTCAGTACTATGCCTTGATCTATAACCAGACAGGAGGGGCTCAAAGATGCCATGAGCTACAAGGTGTACCTCAAGCTGTAGCACCACAGCCTTCTCAATAATGATGCCCAAGAAAAGTAAGGTTACAGACAGGACAGTAATTCACTTAACATATCTGGGTCCAGTGATTAGCTCAGTACATTCTTCAATGGCAGTGGGAAGACACCCTTCCTCCGAAAGTGGGTACCAGACTATCCCAGTGAACACTGACTTGAAAAACCCCACGCAACTCGGTAGTAAATGTGTGGGGCCTGGGTTTAGTTGGCAAAATGTAGGCCGCAGCTCAGATCACCTCACAGACCTCTTTCATCATAATTGGCCAAAACTCTTCCCCCAAGACATCAGAGTGCATCCATGAGGTAGCAGCCTGCTTGGAGAGATACTAGCTCAAAAAGAGGAGACACTGTCTGAGAAGAATCAAGCAAACTCTTTGCACTTAGCTGATGAACCCACTCTCACCACTAGAAGACAGGTTGGGTTAAATAAGTTGTCCACAGTATGCAAGAGCTGAGCTGCTGGATTCCTCCCAGCTGCAATCTCCATGGACAGGAATGATGCGTTATTATAAGAGACTGTCCTTTGATACTCCTCCTAACAATGAGACATCAAAATCAGTTCAACCTCCTGGGTCCCAGACATTCTCCAACAGCGCTAACCTCTGACCTCAGGTTTTTAACTCACCTAAGCTCCCCATCAAACCATGGGGAGCCTAAGCATGAGACCTGAGGCTATACATGCGTGGATGCTATGGAACAGAAGGTCACCGCAATAACACTAATATAGGTCACTACCACATTCTCCGATCCTGTCTCACATGCTGCCAACATCTTGGAGATGTCCAGCACTGCAAGCAATCTTTCTGGCCTAAGCTCTCTAAAGGGCGGTACTGAACCATCTCCAAAGGGAAGGACTACTGGGGGACTTTACTCTGCAATGAACCCATTGATGAATCCCAAGGTTGCTAACCTTGAACCCCAGCGAGAAAAACAAATCAAAGGTGTGTCCATGTTGGCAAGTCGCAGAAGTAATAACTGGAGGAAATACTTTCCAGAGAACAAGAATTCATGGTTGACCCAGGTGCCAAAGTCGCCCAGTACAAACCATCTTGATGACTCCAAGGCCCTGTTGGTGATGGAAGTTCATAATTTTCCACAGAAAATCCCCCTCGGGTCCCAGAGGCTGACACACCATACTATACCTGGTTCCCCATGCATAGACACATTCAAACGATGAAGTGTCCTCCACTGGGTTCACAGTTAAGTTCAATTTGAATCTAAAACAGATAGCAGTGCCCCCTCTATGGGCAGTGTATCACAGGGAACTGAACTGGGACCACCGCTTCCAAAGCTGGACCAGTATCATTACTCAGCCAGGTCTCCATGATGTAAGTCAGATCAACTGAAGAACTTGAAATTACATCTGCCAAAATGGCAGTCTTGTTCCTCATCAATCTCGCACTGCAAAGCATCACCCATAGGGGACGGAGGGAGGCAGACGACCTAATGGCTACTTGCTCACTTGGTTTCCCTGGGTATGGGTCCAAACATGTCTCTCCTCTCCTCTTTCCAGGTCCCATTTCACTCCAGGAAGTCTCCTGGCCCAACCGACCTAATAATGCCCCTTCTTAGCATCCCTCACACCCAACTGCCAACAACATCGCCTCCTCTTGATCCCCACTTCCCTGCACCTACGAGAGGCAACTCTAGGTAGAGAGGGGTCCCACACCACTAAACCCTATATATCACACACACACACACACACACACACACACACACACACACACACACTCAGGTCTCTTAATATAATAAAGACACAACATTACATATAACACACATGCCAAACCACCCACCCTAACCTAATTAACCATCCACACAGCCACCCAAAAAAAAATATATATATATCGCAAACTCTAATAAAATAGTGCCATAGTGTCAGATAAGCAAATGCAAAAGCAATTTACTTGGTCTTAACATGTAGTTACCAAAGACCAAGCAATCAATGCATATTAAATGTAGGGGAAAATGACCCCAACAGTACTATTTTCTGTTCTCACTAGAATGGAGTCCAAAGCAAACTACAGGAAATACTCTCATGACTGCCACATAAAAAACATTGTGCTTAAAAAGAAATACAACATATTTTGAGTTGTACCTCTACACAAACCATACGCCAGTATGGCAGAGCAAGGTTCCTCTATGATGGCACCCTCAGTGGAGACCAAGAAGAATGCTGAGGACATCCGCAAGGGAGACCCACAGAAGGGTGGCAAGGGACACCACAGGGGAAGGAAACACCTTCTGATAGGGGACTCCATTGTTACAGGGGTAGACCTGGGGAAGGGAGAGGAGAGGGAAGTAAGGTGCCTGCCTGGTGCCATGGCTTGGAGGGACAAGAAGCGAATCCTCAGGATTGCAGAAGCAGCATCACAGGAGAGGGAACTGGATATCACTGTCCACCTTGGAACAAATGACCTAGCTAGGCATGGGATCAGTGCAGTGCAGGATGAAACTGTGGAGTTGGGGAGGGGCCTCAGACAGGTAGCAAGCACGGTTACCTTTTCAGAGGTGCTGCTAGTCCATGGCAGGGGTGAGGCTAGGGTACTACACACCATGCAGTTTAATGAATGGTTGCAAAACTGGTGCAGAGCACAGGGCTTTGGCTTCATTGGGGACTCGGGGTACACCTGGAGAGATGAAGGTCTATACTGGCATGATGGTCTGCATCTGTCCACAAAGGGAACCAAGATTCTAAGTGACAGGTTTAAATGCTTCCTTGGCAAGCTTTTAAACTAGCCATGGGGAGGTGCTAATAAGAGGCAGGAAATTTCAAGCCTCCCCACACAAAACATGACAGGTAGTAAGGTAAACACTGAGGTACAGTGCTCAACAGAGGGCAGGACAGGGGTAAATGGAAAAATAGACAAGGGCGAAAAAAGGATAAAGCCAACATTAAATGGAGGGTAATGAGTACCAATGCCCGTAATCTGGGAAACAAGCTTCCTGAGCTAGTAACTTTGATGGAAGATGAACAATTGGATATTGTGGCAGTCACGGAAACATGGTACACGGAGAACCATGACTGGGATGTCAACATACTGGGGTATACAGTCTATAGAAGGGACAGGGAGAGGAAAAGAGGAAGTATAGTAGCTCTATACATAAGGGAAGGGATCAAAGCTATAGAACTAGAAAGTAAAGGGGGAGGACAAGAGGCACTCTGGGTCACCTTGGAGACAGGGAATGGCATCACAATCTGCACAGGGGTTGTATACAGACCCCCATCTCAAGGGGAGGAAATGGACAAGAAAATGATAGAGGACATTCTCAAAATGGATGAAAAAGGGGAGATACTGTTGATGGGGACCTGAATATGCCAGATGTTAACTGGATGACATGTACTGCAGCCACATCCAAGAGCAGGGTTATTCTCGATGCCCTGCAGGTGGCAGGCCTTAGATAGCTAGTGTTGGAACCCACTCGGGAGGGAGCAATACTAGACCTGGTACTCTCAAATGGAGAGAGGATCACAAATTTAGAAGTCAGTGGACATCTGGGAACAAGCAACCACTGCACAGTGTGCTTCACAATAAGCACAACCATGGAGACGAGCCATACAAAAACAAGCATACTGGACTTTAGAAGGGCCGACTTTGGCAAAATGGGTGAATACCTGAGGAATACACTAGCAAATGGCCAAAAAGGAGGGATGGAAGAACAATGGAGAAAAATCAAAACTGCCATCATAGAGGCAACAAGCCTTTGTGTGAAACAGATAAAGAAAACAAAGCGGAGTAAAAAACCACTATGGTTCTCAAAAGAGGTGGCAAGGAAGGTTAAGGAGAAAAGGCTGCATTCAAAAAGTATAAGGAATCACAGAAGGAGTACCGACAGGGAACTGTACTCAATTAAAGCAGAAAGAAGTGGGAAGGCAGTCAGAATAGCAAAAGCCCAAACTGAGGAAAAAACAGCCAATTCAGTTAAGAAGGGGGATAAAACCTTTTATAGGTACATTAGGGAGCATAGAAAGGTTAAGGGAGGAATAGTGAAGAATAATAAGGGAGAGGGGAGGTGGGCAGAGGGAGACAGTGAAAAGGCAGAGTTACTGAATGAATAATTTTGCTCAGTATTCACAAAAGAAGATGAGGAGGAGTTACCTAAACCAGACAATAGAAGCACTCTGGGTAGGGGGGTTCACACCAGTCCATTTACAGAACAAAGAGTCCTGAAGAACTCCTAAAACTCAAAGTGGACAAAGCAATGGGGCCTGACAGGATTCACCCCAGAATCCTAAAAGAACTAATGAAGGACCTAGTGACACCACTGACCACACTTTCTAACAAATCATGGGAGGATGGGGTGGTACCTGAGGACTGGAGGAGGGCAGATGTGATTCCCCTTCACAAAAGTGGGAGCAAGGCAGAAGCAGGAAACTACAGACCTGTAAGTTTGACCTCAGTGGTAGGGAAAATGATGGAATCACTTCTGAAAGAAAGAATTGTTGAGTACCTAGAGGCCAGCGGGGCACAGAGCCCAAAGCAGCATGGATTTACAGCAGGAAGGTCATGTCAGACGAATCTAATAGATTTCTTTGACTGGGTGACCAAAATAATAGACCAGGGAGGGGCTGTGGATATGGCCTACCTAGGCTTTAGCAAGGCATTTGACACAGTTCCACACAAAAGACTGATGATCAAGTTGGCCAGCCTGGGAGTGGGTCCCAGGGTGGTAGCCTGGGTAGCAAACTGGCTGTACAACAGGACACAGAAGGTAACAGTGAATGGAACACATTCCGAAGAAAGGGGGGTCACTAGTGGAGTACCTCAGGGCTCAGTACTGGGTCCAGTCCTCTAACGTCTTTATAGGTGACATTGCAGAGGGTCTGGAGGGAAAGGTATGCCTCTTTGCAGATGACACAAAGATCT
Source organism: Neoceratodus forsteri (assembly GCA_016271365.2). Lineage (NCBI taxonomy): Eukaryota > Metazoa > Chordata > Ceratodontiformes > Ceratodontidae > Neoceratodus > Neoceratodus forsteri. The sequence continues at coordinate 234,260,490 of CM057458.1, forward strand.
AACAGAGTTGATACACAAGGCAGGGTAGAAAGGATGAGAAGGGACTTGGCAAGGTTGAAGGAATGGTCAGACATATGGCAACTTAGATTCAATGCAAAGAAGTGCAAAGTAATGCACCTGGGAAACAAAAACCCAGGAGAAGAGTACACAATAGCAGGGGAGGTACTAACAACAACAAAAATGGAAAGGGACCTGGGGTAGTCATATCAGATGATCTAAAGGTGGGTAAGCAATGTGAGAAGTCAGTAAGGAGAGCCAGGGGAATACTGGGATGCATAGGAAGGGGCATCACAAGTAGAAAAAGGGAAGTGGTTATCCCTCTGTACAGACAGTTGGTGAGACCCCATCTGGAGTACTGCGTGCAGTATTGGAGACCTCATCTACGCAAGGACATAGACAGGATGGAAGCAGTCCAGAGGAGGGCAACTAAAATGGTGCAGGGTCTGCATCAGAAACCATATGAAGAGAGACTGAGAGAGCTTAATATGTATACCCTTGATGAAAGGAGGAATGGGGGAGACATGATAGAAACGTTCAAGTACCTCAAGGGAATCAACAAAGTCCAGGAGGGTAGCATCTTTCAGAAAAAGAGATGTGTAAGAACAAGGGGGCACAATTTAAAGATAGAGGGGGGACGGCTCAGGGGTAATGTGAGGAAATTTTTTTTCACGGAGAGAGTGGTGGATGCATGGAACCGCTTTCCTGGGGAGGTTGTTGGGTCTAAAACAGTGGGGGAATTCAAACATGCATGGGACAGACATAAAGCAATTGTAGTGGGGGGGTGGCAGGAAGTAGGCTGTTGGTTAACCAGAATCTGCAGCTTATCCAGTAGGTAGGGAAATGGGCAGATTGGGTGGGCCAAGTGACCCTTATCTGCCGTCAAAGTCTATGTTTCTATCTTTGAGCCACTGGACTCCCTCACCACCAGCTAATTCAAAGTACTCAAAAAGTTCAAATAAATCCACCACAGTCTCATCAAGGGAAAGGCAACAGCAACCCCAGCAACAGTGGACAACAATTTCCAGCTACAAGATGAACTCTGATCTACTCCAAAGCCACTGATCTGACACTCTTCAAGTTCCCACTCCCCAGCTAGGTTGGGCTTATGCTGATCCTTGGCTGACCACCACTACTACACAGTTAACCTCCACTCCAACCACCGTCACATCCCAGTGGCTCCACACTGCCAGCACTTCTGCGGTGAAGTCAGGTCAGATGTTGAGCAAAGCAACAGATGCCGCAGACCCGCAATGGGACTTCTTCACTGGACCAGGAACCACAACGGGAAAGCTGCCTTCAGGGCTCCAGAAACCTTCGGCAGGCCTGCTATTCATATTTATATTGTCCCAGCACAGTATATGCGATGCCGCAAACAATGTGCATCAGATTCAATGGAACAAGTAAAATTTATAGCACACCATGGCACTATTATTTAAAGCCTATACTAATAAAAAATTAAGAAGCTAAATTCCTGTCGCTACCTGACTTGAATCCCTAACTACCACTAGTAAATGCCTAACACTACACTTTCCAGGATAACGTTAAAATACAAAAAATGCAGACACTAAAAGCTGCATGTACCACAAGTACCGCAGCTATACTTACTCTAACAAACGAATAGAAACGCTTAGAAAAACAGGGGCTCAGAAAAAGCTAGAGCCCAGAGCTCCTGCAGACAGCCTAGCCAGCCCAGCATGGTGGCCATCTTTCCTCTATATTTCTGCCATAGCCCTCTCTGGTGGTCTGGTACTGCACATAAATGAGGACATGAATAATGACGTGTAAGCCATGAGCCAGAGCTAAGGATACATGGTTTACTGCCAGACGAAACAGAAGGGTTTGCCATCCTCCCAAGTACTGGGGCACGGTGGTAGAAACACAACCAACAGGACTTGCACACATCAAAAGACCAGAGGTGCACATTTTCAGCCCTTTAAGGTCCCACTGTACCGGACACCTCAAGGTCAAAGATCCTTTAAGTACCGTGCCCCCCACTGACTCAACTCTCTTGGCAGCGACCTCCAGGCAGAAACAAAGCTCGGCCTCTTCAAACAGAGGTTTAGGCAGCACCTCACAGAACAATGTATATGCGACTCCCCCTCTTACATTTTTTTGTCATAACAACTAACCACAATTTCCTCTATCTGGAGACAGTAGTGATGAGGCCCTCTTGCCTCACCCCCTCCCCCCTTGACAAAGCCTAGCTCGTCCACCTTCTTTTTCAGCACTTTCTGGCATCTTTGCTCTGTTTGATCTAACTGTGCACCATTTGTTTAAATGCTCACACTCTACAGATAGTTTGAAATTTGTTGTCATTTATTATTTACCTGCTAACACTCCATTTTCTACACCATGTACCAATTTATTGCGATATGCTGGCACTAGAATCCTAGTTATTGTAGGTTCCTTGTATGTCATTGTACTATGTTTTTGAATGTATGTTCTCCTTATCCTCAACGTGGAAACCTTGTAAATGAGCTATTAGCTCAACAGTACTTTGTAATTCTGAAATGTCATAAATAAAAATAAACCATCCCTTTAAGGTTTCATTCCACTGCACCATACATGGCCAGCAGTCCTTCAGCTTTCGTGCCCCGAACCTGCTCAACTCCCTACCTAGCGACCTACTTGCTGCAACAAGAATAGGACCATTTAAAAAAAATAAAAAAAAAAATAAACAGGCTTCGCTCTCACCTTTCCAGTCTAATGGTGTGCTCTTGCACCTAGTAGGATACCGACTGTGGCAATGCTCCAACCGTTCTTTGTACTTAAGCCTCTTACCTTACTCTCTCACCTGTACCCTCCTACCCTCGTGCCTTTAGCTCCCGGAAAAGCCTCTCCACTCCCCTACCAAGCGAATCCTTTCCCCTAATTGTTACTTTCCCTGCTCTCCATTACCTAGGACAATGGGGACTTACCCTGCGAGATTTTTGCATCTTTCACCCTTACTACCAGCCTAACCCCGGTACTCTACCATATACTGTGTGCAACTGCCCTATAACATTTTTCATTCTTTTTAAAGATTGTCATCTACTAAAGTTTCTGCCAGCATCATGTATTTAGCCTGACCAATGTATACCCAGATAACCCAGTAATTGATTTCTGTATATTCTCTTTGTGAATTTTGCTTTATGTATTTGTCCTTTTTGATGTGGAACCTCTGTAAATGAGCTCAAATGTTGTAATCAGAGATTTGAATAAATAAAAAATAAAACACGGTGTGGGTAAGCTGCATAGAGTCACAGGGAGAGGGGGAAGCCAAGCTCAGCAGGAGCTGCTGGCACAAGAGTGGGCAAGCCATGCCTAGGTTTATCCAAGATTTGACCGATACAGTGTTTTTAGGTAATTTAGCCTCATCGGGGTCAAAAGGTGCTTTTCATCTGCCATGATAAAAGTAATTCAAAACAGGTTTCTCAGACAGTAAAGCAACTTTCTAGCAAGGCACTCCTGCAGCTTTTTAGGTTTTCGTATGTGATGATGAACAAGTCAGAACTCGCTTTGTATTTGGGCTGGGTTTTCTCAAGCTCCAACAACAGACACTACATTCTTCTAAAAACCATGCCCTGATTTTAGAACAAAAAGCACACATTCAGCTAATGACATAGCAACAGACGTGAATCATAAGATGGTCTGCAAATCAGGTGGTTTGAGTGCTAGGACACCAGAACCTTATGGACTGTTCAGTCACTTGTCAACCTGGTGCGTGGCTAGCATAATTTACAGCAATGACCGGCAGGCTTTTGTGGTGGTGGTGGTGGTGCGAGGGAGGGAGAACTACCATGGTAAATGCTGTAACCTGGGCAGAGGCATACTGAAGGTTCAGCAGGATAGATTTTGACTCTTGGCAGCAGCCTACAGAGCAGAAACTCCAAGACGGTTTTCTCTTAGATACTACTGGTGCCACACGCAGGGCCAGTAAAACAACAGATAAACAGGATGCGTGAATTAGGCCATGACAGTCAGGAGACTCGCTGCTATCCTCTTTAGGGCTTGCTTCTACCCACACTGCTGCAATTTAGCAATAAAGAGCCATTGTTATCTGACCATTTTTGTGTTGCTGCTGCTTGTTACAGCCAACAACAGATAGTGTCTATAGGTACTGTTTGAAAGATCCTTTGCAAAAAAAAAATAAAGGTCTGTAACAGAGACGGGTATAAAAATAAATGGGCTATCATGTTCTCCACAGCACCCAACTGCCACAGGTGTTATCAAATAAATTTGCTGCAACACCATAATAAGGACTCAACTCACCATTTAATCTCTCAAAAGAGACAAAACAGACTTTTTCCTAACTACTGCAACATGTGGGTGTGGGTGCATGTGTCAATATTTCTCCCTAACTTAGTACTTCTTTGCCTGGGTCTGCCATCTCCCCTGCCGAATGAAAATAATAAATTTATTTTATTGATTTAGCTTTTGTTAACCAGGTAAGTACACTAGACAAGACAATTTGCCTATTTTCAGGTACGACCCGGGAGAGTACAGGAAATTACATACTTACACACACTTGGGACAACATGGTACATAATTAGGAAAAGATTACACGTCATGAGACAACAAGGTACAAGTTAGAAAAAAACTTGCATGTCACGTGCGAACATCATCATGTAGAATACACAAAGTACAAGGCATATGAGGCACATTTAGTTAGAATAGGTACAGCAGAGTAAGCGGTGTGTGCCAGTTTTGGAGCAGTACAAGGTAAGGATTGGTAGCAGCAAGTACAAAACTATCATCTTAAGGGCCAGCTGTTGTGTACGAGTGCTAAGTGCTAATATATGTCACGGGGGGTTTTGGCACCATCAGGCCGATCAGAGTTTGAGATGGTTCCATAGGGAGGAATGCAGGCTGCCCTGAGAGGGGGCAACAACACGGACCTGGACTGGGAAGGTGTCCCAAAGTTTGGGGGCACATGCTGCAAAATCCCTTTCACCCATTTGAATCCGAGTCACAGGTACCTTGAGTGTGGCAGATCCCTGAGACCTAAGGTGATAAGACGAGGAACAGTTTGGGCCAGCAAACTTGCCACCCCTGGAGGGGTGCCTGTGTTGAGGACCTTCCTGTGAAGCAACCAAGGACAAAGTCAATGTGCTTTGAGGGCGAGAGCCAGTTTAACTTATTGTAGAGATCACAGTGGTGAGTGAGCCGGGGGCTGCTAGGGCAAAGTGGCAGACATTGTTGTAGGCCGTCGGCCACCTAGAGAGATGGGCCTTAGTGGTCTGGCAAACAACAGGAGCCCATAACATAGTGAGGGGAGAAGCATACCTCTAGCAAGAGCAATATGCGCAGCCGACGTGAGGTTATTTTTTGCTCTATAAGCCAGACCCAGTTTACAGTTGACAGTTTTGCATGTCTTCTGGATATGGTGGCCAAGGTCAAGTTGTGGGTCCAATGCTACACCAAGGTATTTGAAATTGTCCGTGATTGGGATCGGGACGTCTCCCTTACCGGAAACAGAACGGCACAGGGGAGGCCTTAATCTTAGCCCGGGACCCAAACAGCAAGGCCTGGTTTTTTTAGATTAAGGACTAGCTTATGGTTCAGGATCCATGTCTGAATGTCTCTTACGTCATCACTCAGGTGGTTGTTAATGACCCCCACCTCTGGGGAGTGAGACAGGATGACCAGATCATCTGAATAGAGGATTGGTTTACAGTGAGCAGTGGTTGCAGGGCCTGTGTAGAGAAACGAGTAAGTATGTAAGGTTAGCAACTAAAACAGTTTTATTCCAAAACAAAATATACTGGGCTCGCCATACAGACTATTTTCATGGAAAAATGTTTTCAAACAGTCAGGCTAAAACAGTATTTGGTTTTATGTTGCACCCTTTACACATGGTGCCTTAAAGCGATAAGTCGGATACCAATACTGCAGCAACTGTAAACAATCAAGTGTGGCAGTCATTGCATTATAAGCATCTCATAAGCAGCCGTGGACAATCACTCTAGAACCAGTTTAACTGGGAGGTGGGAATGCTGACCATTGCTGATGGACCACTTGTACTGTGCGATTAGCATATATACCACAAAACAAGGGAAGAGCCCGTGTTCTCCGTATAAAGTATCTGATTTTTTTTGTCAAACAAATTTACCGTATTTCACTTCATGAGAGACAAAAAGGATACATTTTAAGTTCCATGAAGTTTAAATATTTTTGTTGTTTTTCAGCCTTTAAACTTTTTTAATCCTTATTGCAAGATCATGGACACATCAGCAGGGTCCACCAGAAGTCCTCCCTCTTCCCCGACCCCATACAACATCACCATCACCACAGGATGATCAGTGAGAAGCAAGGAGGAGAGACCGTTTCAGTCAGACAACCACAGTGGTGGCTGTCGGGGGTATTCTAACCCCAACTCTTAATACTGTCGCAACCAATCAAATGCCAGTCAGAGCTGAGGGGAAGGGGTAATGACGGAGCAAGTCGGGTAAGTAGCAGTAGTGTTGTAGTGAATGCTCCATTCAGACCCCTCCTCCTGGCATGACACCACTGGCGACATGCAAGAGCTGCAGTTCAAGAGGATGCCAACAGGATATCATCTCTGTTGGGTCTGATGGGGGACTCCTGTGCCAGAAAAATGACACATATTCTACTTGTATGACTTTCCTTAGGGATACCCCCATTAAAGCTTGGAAAATACTCATGAGTAGGTGGAAGACTAAAGACCCTCCGTAAAAAGAATATTGAATAGGGTTACGCATACGTAGAGTTACACAGCAGCGTGTGTGGAGCTGTAACATGGCTTGAGCAGAGTTTTCTTTATTTATGCTGGGGGGCACTGCCTCCAAACCCTCTGGTTTTTAAGGAATAAAAAAGGTGGTAGAATCTCACCTCCATCATAAACAATTCAAATATCTTTAGTAAGTTTTACTCCCATTATCTAAACTATACAAGTGGTATTTTTTCATTTATTTAAACATTTGATAACCAGGAAAAGCACACTAAGACAAGGCTCTCTCCAGGTGCGACTCGGGGGACAGGGAAAATAGGTACAAATATAAAAATACACAAACACAATAGTACACAAATGAAAATTACGTACCTACCGTAATTCTTGATCTTCTCTTGTATCTTCACCATTCATTACTGCTGCACCTGCCACGGGAGTTTTTTTTTTTTTTTAAGGAGTCAGCCCCTGAAAGTGACGCACCACGTGATGTGCGAGGGGTGGCAGTTAGGGTACCGCAGACTCCTCCTCCATCCCAGTTCTGTTAGCCGAAGAGGCGAAGTAAGGATAAGAAAAAAAGAGTGAGGCAAGAGAGCTGAGGGATAGAAAAAAAGGAAAGAATATAAACTGAAAAATGCATAAGCCGGAAGAGGACAGAAAAAGAAGAAAATGCCTACCCAAAGGGATCGCAGGGCCTCACTTCTGGGGCAGCTCCAAGGGAGGAACAGATGACGAAAAGGAGAAAAGGAAAAGAAGAAGAGAGGGAGAGAACAAGGGATGCTGGGAGGGGAGAATACTGCCCAATATATCAGTTTAAGGCTTATAAGTTCGGACCAAAACAAGGGAGCAAGGATCCTGCTTGATAGGACTGAAAGTAGGTTCCACTGAACTGCTTTCACAGACTGGACACAAAGGGCAGATTCTCTAACCTCCCGCCATCCCAACCTCTTGAACTCTACCTGAGAGCTCACAGACTGCCGAGGCAGAATTTCTGTTCCGGAAACTAGGAAGAGGTCCTTTAGCACCTTGTTAATACTAACACAGATGCGTGTGTGTGGAAGGGGTGAGCTCTACAGAAGGCACCCTTTTATAAAAGGATAGAGTGGGAACTCAATCGGACTCCCTGAAGGCCAGGCAATAGTATCAGCTCAAGGTAACTGAAGTGCTAGGAAGCACCAACCAGAAGAACTGATACAAAAGAAGATTATGACCTGCCAGAGGGACCAAGACAAAAACGACCAAGCCATAGAGGGATGGTCCTTTAACTGTGAATTGAACCACATGGTTAAGAAAACCAAGAGGTCACCCCTAAGGGCAATCAGAAAGAGTTCCCCTCTGGACAGAATAAATTCCACTCGTTCCCCTTTACTTTGAGGAAAATAGAATCCGTTCAGAAAAGAACGGCAAAATCAAAATAGGATTTTTTTTTTTGGCTTAAAGGCCAACGAAAAAGTAGGAGGAACAAGCAGGGAGGGGAGACGCCGAAGAAGGAGGCCCGTGAGGAGAAAGTGGGCGGGAATCAGTAATGAATGGTGAAGATAAAGAATTACAGTAGGTACGTAATTTTCATATCTTCCCTTGTCAATCTTCACCATTCATTACTGCTGGGTGAGTACCAAGCTCCCCCCGGAAGGGGGTGTCTGAGTAGACTCTGAAGGAACAGATCCCTCAGCCTCCTGCTGGTGAAAAGTAGGGAGGGGGAGACCCTAACCACTAGACCAGGAAGTCTAAGGAGGGTGAGGGGAAGGAGGCATCCCCCGAGGGCTGGGGAAGGGAGGCTGCCCCTCAAGAAGTCTCCTTGCCCTGTGGGAAAAAAGGCGGGTCCCCGGAAAGGCAGAGTTAGCCACCCTACGCTAGGCAATGGGGGACAGTCTGGATAGATGAAGCCATGCTGTCCGCCAAATGCAGATCGCTGTCCCTACTAGTCTGGATGCCACCTCATTGGCATCGTAGGATGCCCTCGCTTGGTGCCTTGCAAGCTCCAGACCCTACGCAGAGAGGGCAATGGCCTGACTAGACTGCTCTGAGTCAGGAAAAGAGGCTAAGACCTGAGCCAGCATCGACCACAGATGCCTGTTGTAAGCAGCGTGGTGAGCCTGATGTGATGAGATGCATAACAACGTATGACCAGAAGAGAAAACTCTTCGTCCCCACCGGTCGAATTCAGCAGAATCCGAATCTGGAGGCCTGTTGTGCACCAGGCATCGAGGCCCGGAAGGAGTGTCCTGGGACGTCAAACCCGAAGGCGGGTGAGGCAGAGAACCTAGAGACTCGTGGGAGGCACAATACCGTCTCCTGCAGTCTCCTGGGGCTGGAGAATGAGTGGCTGGAGACTGCCAGGTGCGGACAGATGCCTCCTGGAAGGAAATGGCCAGGAAGGCACCACCCGATGGCAAGCGCTGAACTCACTAAGGAAAGCACGCATCTGCCGCTCGGTATTGTCTCTAAGAATGTAGGAGATATGAAGCTCAGATACCACCCTCGAAAGGAAAAGCTGATATTCAGTGAAATCAGCATCAGAGGAAAGGTGGACAGGAAGTTCCTCTTCCTCAGAGGAGGAAGATGAGGAGGGAGTGGAGCTCAAATGCTCAGAAGACTCCTGCGGCGGGGGGGCAGGCGGAAAACCTGTTCATCCATGGCCCTGACATAGGATGGGAAGGCCGCCGCAGTAGCTCTGAACGTTTCCCAAGTTTTTTGTTTTTTTTTATTTAGTTGTTTAACCAGGTATAGCACACTAAGCTGGAAGCTTTTTTACAGGAGCGACCTGGGAGCACAAGGAGGTTAAGTGACTTGCTCAAGGCCACACAGTATGCAAGTGGAAGCTGTGGGATTCAAGTTAATGGCCCAGTGGGCCCCACATGGCCTGGGAGAGAGGGAAGTGGTTGCAGAGGGATGGGCAAGGGGCACCTAACAGCACATGCCCGGCCTCTGCCAGGGCTTTGGGATCCAGGTAGCGCCACCGCCAATACTGGGGACCCTGAGATCATGCCGGGTTACATAGTAGAAAGGGGAAGAGGCAACTCCGCAAAAAGCCCTGAAGGGGAATCTCCCCTGTGACGCGCCTGGGATTGCATGAGTCCAGAAGGGCAACCCTCAGAACCGCCACCAGAAGGCGCTTTAGAGACCTCAAGAGAAAGGAGAGGATCAATGCTATGACTCCTCCACACACCCCGCAGGGCAGTGGGGGCTCGTCGCCGCTCCTGACCTCTACCTCTCAATCCTTCAGACTCCGATGCAGCCCTCTTCCTCGTGACCAGTGGTGGAGGTCCCTGCTGAGCAAGGCCCTGAAAGGAACTCGCCGAGGCAGAGTCCTCCCCCATCTACTGAAGGACCCAAGCAGCACCAGGAACGGCACCTGCCCGGAACCTCCGAGGAGAGGGTATCCTCTCCGGAATACACAAAGGGTCCACCACAGACAACTCCAGGCCACCCCTAACCATGGAATCATCCGGGTTAACCGGCTCTGGGGACTCTGGAAGAGGAACACTGGAACGTCTAGCCCTGTGGCCTACAGGAGGTTCCGAGCCCGGAAGACTCTAGCCGCTGGTCTGGGTCCTCACCTGAATCATCCTCCTCCGACGAGGAGTCGACAAGGGAAGGCTCCATCGCAACAGCCGCAGGAACCTGCCCAGAGGCGGCACCAGGCCTGGTACCACCGTAGGCCACAATGCCAACCATGTCCGCAGAGTCATCCACACGTTCGGCGGTGCCAGGAACCCAGGCTGCACCGCAAATGGCGCCGCCCAAGTCCCCAGCACCATGAACGGTGCAGAGACCCAGTGTGGCACCACCAATGGCGGCGCCGAGGCCCAGCGTGACACCGCGAACGGCGCCACCCAAGTCCCTGGCGGCGAGGCCGAAGACTGCACTGCCGATGGCACTGCCAGAATCCCCGGCACCACGAATGGCGCCAAGACCCAGAATGGCACCGCCAACGGTCCCGGCCGAGTCACCGGCACTGCGAGCTGCGCCAGACGAAAACAAGGGTCCACCAGAGCCGGGCCCCGTGACACCAGGGGAGCCTGCACCTCCACGGAGGTGACTGCTGGGACGGCGCCAACGGCACAACCCCAAGAGGGATCATACCATTCTTCCGGCGCCGAAGAAGAAACCTCCTCCTCGGCAAGGCTGGAAGTGGAGGAGGTTTCCTCCTCACCAGGCCATATAAACCCGGGAGGGGACCCGGAGGAAGGGTCAAGAGATCTGGCCTGGGAAGCCCTCAGGGGACGTCGTCCTCCGAAAAGTTGGTGGAGCTCGTCCGAATTTAAACGCATGGACTTCCAACACATGGCGATCCATGGAGAAGCAGGTGTCGCAATGATCCATATCATGGTAGACCCCAGGCACCGGAGACAAACATCATGATGATCCGAGAAGGAAAACTGCCGGCCACAAGGGCACCGACGCATAGGGGCACAGCCCGTCGTAGACTTGCGTTTGCCCCGAACCAGACATGATCGAAACAATTATGAAAACACAGCTCTCGTGTCGCTGAATAATATGGAAAACAGAACGGTCTTACTGGCGATAAACGCCGAGAGACACGGGATAAAGGAGCTTGATGGCTTCGAGAAGGATATGGCCTATGACGCAGTACTGAATTCGGCACCGCACAGCAGGTGCAACCTCGACAGCAGGAAAAACAGAACTGGGATGGAGGAGGCTGCGCCTAACGGTGGCCCCTCGTGCATCATGCGGTGCATCACTCTCGGGGGCAGCGCCAACTCCTAAAAACAAACAAAAAAAAACGAAAAGAACCTCCTGTGGCGGTTGTGCGCCTCCGGCTTACACCCAGCAGTAATGAATGGTGAAGATTGACAAGGGAAGATTAGAAAGCATAATACATAATAGGATGCATAGCAATACAATTCAGGATAACTAATACAGCATATAGGCTATGCAATTTGATCAGGTAAGAGTGAAATAACTTTGAACAGGATAGCTATTACATGATTAAACTTTTGAAGTGCTATGTGAGATGGGAACAAGTAGGGAAAGGCAGGAGGCGTAGCAGTGATTTGAGGGAGAGTTGCGTAGGAGAGGAGTTTGAGAGTTCCACAGGTATGGGAGATGATAATTAAAGGCAAACTTGCCCATGTTTGAAGATGGAGTGGGAAGTGAGAAGGAGCAGGAGTCCCTAGAGCATAGGGAATAGGATGAGGATGGGGCAGGGGAGAGGAAGGAAGAGATGCAAGAGGGGAGCAGGTTGAACCAGAATTTGGAAATGAAGGATACAGAGTGAATGAGACACCTGTGAGTGAGCAGAGGGAGGGTCAGGCAGGAGAGTATAGAGTAGTGGTGGGTCCTGGAGGGAGAGTTGGAGGTGAAGCGACAGAAGGCGTATGTATGTAGGGCAGGGTAGTGCGAGGCAACTCTTGATCCACCCACGTTAACACCTGCTGAAGAGGAGGATCCTTACTCCTCTACTTATGTCAACTTTTTTTTTTTTTTTTTTAAACTTCTTTAATTGGTCACACAAGAAACGTAAGTGCAGAATTTGGAAAAAATTAAAAATACTTTCCCACTTAGTATACAATCTTTTTAATCGAAAGGTCCATGCCTTGCCAAGACAGGACTATAAACAAAATGATGTCTCAGTTCACAATAATCTTTGCATAAGCGGCAAAGAAGAAGCATAAGGATGGACTTCAAGACAATGCAAACTTAGTTGTTCCTATCTACTCTTGAATATAATGGACAAGTAATATGCTAGGGTATGACCTAAAATAGATTGTCTTTCTATTTGGGCCAGAAAAACAACCTGGCCGCTTTTGTTTTAAAGTTATCTTTTCCTTTTGTTTACTACATTTTTTTTGTGAAACTTTATGGCAATTTTTTGTTAATTAACATTTTGACATAATGTGGTACAGGGAAAGAAAAACATACACACAAGGGTATGCCACTGACGTACATAATATTTACACACAGGATACAAATATCCGAGTTATTATGAGTGGGTGGATTTATGGTCCTCTCTGATGCAGTGCCACTTCCATAATAGCTCGACACCCAAAAATCTACATAGACCCTTACCTTCAATGCTTAGTTCAAAACAGATGTGACAGAAGGAGAGGGTTTCAGTCTCCGTCTCAAGTTTACAGATACTGCAGACATTCTCATCGTTCAGATCAATATTAACAAACTGCTCTTCTTCATTCATAGTGTTCCTAACAGAAAAACAAAATGAAAACAGTGAGTCGCGAAAAATTAAAGGAAATAACTGAAAAACATTTGCACACCACAGTAGTCCCCATCCACGCACCCTCGCCTGCTTGCATACAAATCCAGAATCCCATACACATGGCCTGGAACAAGACTTTTAGTCTGGATGTCTTTTTTTTTGTGGTTCGTTTTTGTTGATTACGTGAAGGTTTGTTAATTACCAGTGACAGCAGATCATTGAGAGGACCTCCAGAGTGCCATAATACAGTATACTGGACTATAAGCCACTGGCATCAGGACCTCTTAGCAATGTTTTGCACGACAGGGAGCCCACCTATAGCAATGTGCCTACAGGTATGTCATTGGTGTAAAGCGTTGCCTATATTATGTGGGCAGGCCCAACCATCTTCAGTTTCCTGCTACTGGTTGGTGCCCAGAGTTATAACATCCAACAGCAGGATTGGTGCCACCCCCACCAATCATTCGCAGAGAAGCAGGGGGAACGAAGCAAACACTGCCCACCACAAAGCTAGTGGTGACACTGATAGAAATGATAGACTTGCTATGCAATGCCATGCCAAGAAGCTGAAAAGAAAAAAAAAGTCCACCACACTATAGGATGGCAGGTGGGAAAAACTATGGCTCTATGGAAATCCTGAAAGATCTACTGTTATTGGCAAAGAACAAACCCATCTTCTATGAGAGTATCTCTACAGGGCCATAATACATTGAACGATTACCAAGCAGTATCATCCCCAACTGGGTGGCTAGAAAGATGGTAAATCCTTCTTTAATTATCTAAACAATAAAAGGGGAGGAAAGATTAAGGTGGGACCTTTAGTAAACTCACGAGGTGAGCAAGTTACTGAGGCAGCCCAGATAGCAGAAATGCAGAACAACTATTTCTCTTCAGTTTTAAACAGGGCCAATACAGACAAGGAAAGGCTAAATGGGCTGGTAGACAGTTTTCCTTGAACACAGAGGATGTTAGGGAGAGACTACTCAAGCTGGACCCTGGAAAAGCACCAGGGCCTGATGGGAGTCCGTCCTAAGGTTGTTAGAGAGCTGGCCAATGAACTGGCAGGTCCACTAACCAGAATATTCCAAACATCACTTGGTGAGGGGATATGGTGGATACTTGGAAAACAGCAACAGTAATCCCAATTTATAATAAAAAGGGCATCAAGAGTGACCCCAAAAATTATAGGTCGGTTAACCTAACATCCATCTTGGGTAAAGTCATGGAGGGAACAGTGAGGGACTATATAATGTAAACATATAGAGGAAACTGATAGGATCAACAAAAACCAACATGGATTTACAAAGGGGCATTCGTGTGAGACAAACCTGCTAGAGTTTTATGGGTGGGTCAGCCAAGCTCCGGATCAGGGAAGCCGGTGGATGAGATATTCCTGGACTTAACCAAGGCCTTCGACAACGTCCCCCACAAGGAGCCAACAGATGCACTGACTGACACTGGGGCTCATGGAAGAGTTACAAATTGGATTATATCTTGGTCGACTGGCAGAAAGCAGAGAGTGAGCATACACAGAGTCCATTCAGATTGGGTAGATGTCAGTAGTGGAGTCCCCCAGGGATCTGTTCTGGGATTGTGTCTATTTAATGTATAAATATCATCTATGGGCAGTGAGGAGGGAGTGTAGGTAAACAAGCTTGCTGATGACTCCAGGATGGAAACAACAGCGGAAACTATTGTTGATGCTTCAAAGTTACAGACAACCTTAAATGACTTATAAAACTCGTCAACAAAGCATAGGTTACAGTTTAATATCGATAAGTGTTCTGTAATTTATTTGGGAAATAAGAACACAAAGGCAAATACAAAGTATGTAACCACACACTGACGGACGTAACCGAGGAAACAGACCTCGGCATCATAATATCAAATGATCTGACCTTTAAAACTTATTGTCGCAGTGTTACCAAACGAGCTAATGGATTACTAAACTGCATAATCGGGCACATATCTAGCAGGAAAGAGGAGGAATTGGGTCCACACAGCTCCACTCTATGTTTCCCTGGTATGTCCTCATCTGGAATCTCTCAGTACCCAACTGAAAGTCCCCTTCCACCGTACGACCCAAGGGCAACGGTCTTGTGTGTACCGTGCGCAAAAGTGGCTCAACTCACTCCCAGCTGACCTTCTAATTGAACCCAAATTAGGCCCATTTAAGAAAAAACTCCAGTCCTACCTCTTGAGCCATAGGACTTGCTCTTGCCCCTAAATATTAACAAGCCACTGGCCTAGGTCACGTTCTCCTCATTTCCCTCACCACGATCCTAACTTGTCCCACCGACCCCCTATATTCCTACCCAACCTTACCATGCTAATACCTCCTCCATTCCTATCGAACCTTTCCTTGCTAACTACCTCTAACCCCTCTTCTCACCCCTCATGTAAGGCTCCACAGCATCCAGGCTCCACAGCATCCAGTCTCCTTCACCACCGGCCTCACTCCCCTCTGCCTACGTCCGTTCTCCCTCTTCCCCCCATATCTCCCATGTAATCCACCTCCCCTCCTCTCATTTTGCTCAACCGTACAATTACCATTTCCCTACTCATCTCTCAATCCCTCCACCTCTTCACTTCTCCCACCTATTTCCCAGCATCCTCCCGACCCTCACTCACCTCCCCAGATACACACCTTTCTTAGCAATACCCACAGATCTCCTACCCCTCACCCCAACACACTACCTCCCCTCCCCTCACACAAAGGGAACAGTCCTACAGGCTTCCCTGCCTTGTTCTCTCTTCTCTCAACTGACAATGGGCAGCATGGCTCTGCCACAGCCCTGCACTGAATCCTGCCTCTTATCCTCTCCACTCCTCTTAAAAATAGCGGACTATAACTATCCATGTCAGTATCTCTATCTAGCTGCCCTCTCCGCCCGTTTTTACCAGATTATTAATCTTAAAAATATGACTTGCCTATTTGAATGTTTGTTGCCATTTGTCATTATGTAATTCCTATGTATTTCCCTCCCTCATGACATGGGACCTTTGCAAATGAGCTTTTAGCTCAAAGGTTGTAATCCTAGACTTGAATAAATAAATACCTAAATAAATAAATTCAATGCTTTTTTCATCTGCCTCATTAATACCGGGAAGGTTGAGTCCACAGGAGGAGAACATGGCTTGTACAGGACAGAAGAGTTATTGCAAGAACTTACCGTAACAATAGATCTTCGAGAGATGCTCTTGCAGTAGGTATTCACAAGTAAGACTAAGTAACCAGGTGTCAGGACCCCATGGAAAAACCTCCAGCTAGCAGTGTCTGGAGGGGGAACCGCACCCCATATCAGCTGACCGGCGTAAGCCTACATCAGTATAAAGGGGCGGTCCCCCATGCCCATTTTCCAGTTCTTTCCTGCCAGAGGCCGAAAGGGCATGACAGGAGAGAAGAGGATATGCCCCCTAAGAAGAGGAGAAGAAACTCAGGGGGATGGAGGGAGGGAAGGTAATACCTACTGCAAGAGCCTCTCTCGAAGATCTACTGTTATGGTAAGTTCTTATGTAACTGTTCTATCTTACTTCGAGAAGGCGCCTGCAGTAAGTATTCACAAACAGGACTGAGTCCCAAGCAGTCTGAGACAATGCAGAGAAAGGGAGGAGGAGGAAACATCATCCACAGTAAATTGGAAAGGCTAAATAGGGATTCACGACAGAAGTCCCTGCAAGACAGCCAATCTGAAGCCCGCTCTACGGCAAGAGGCCACGTCCAAACTGTAATGTTTCGTGAAGGCATGAACAGAAGGCCAAGTGGCGGCTGCACAGATTTCTACGGCTGACACATTTCTGAAACAAGCAGCAGAGGCAGCAGCTCGTCTTGTGGAGTGGCCTCTGACTTGACCCGAAAGGGTTTTCTTGTATTTGTCATAACAGAAAGTAATGCAATTTGCTAACCACTTAGAGAGGCACTGCTTGGAAATAGCATTGCCTTCTCTCTTGTGCGCAAAGGTAATGAAAAGTTGATCTGTTTTTCTGCGATCCTTTGTTCTGTTAGTGTAGTATCTCTGCATACGCTGGATGTTCATAGGATTCTGAAAGTACTCTCCATGATTTGAGTGCTCCGGAAAAAATACCAGGAGCTCAATGGATTAATTCAGTGTGGACTCAGCCACCACTTTTGGAAGAAACTTAGGGTTCGTACGCATGGCCACCAGTTTCCTGTGGAAAATCAAGTAAGGGATCTTACACATCAGGCCTTGAAGCTCGGAGAACCTCCGAGCTGAAGTGATGGCCACAAGAAAAAGTGTCTTCCAGGAGAGAAATTTTAGATCTGCCTCCGCTGCCATTTCCATCGTCATCGCAAAATATACAACCCCATTCACTGGTGACCCATTGACCCCCGCCCCAATCCTGATGTCCCCATTTTAGTATTAATCAATCAAGCCCCTGTCATTGATGGTACAGTGGCCCCACCCCAGCTAGTAGTGCCTACCACCTCCACTTCTCCGGTGACAGAGCGAGCCTGACACAGCCCTCCTCACACCTCCACGGTCAGCCCTCACCTGAACTGTCACAGAGCATACTGTGCCATTATGCTCTCAGTGACAGTTCAATCAACGACGTGAGGTGTGAGAAAAACTGTCTCTGCTCGAGCTCGTCAAAGGAGGGGAGGGAGCAGGATGGTAGGCCCTACCAACTAGGGTAGGGGGGGCCACAGGACTGCCAATGACAGGGGCTTAATTGATTGATATATACTAATGAGGACATTGGGGATCATGATGGGGGGGCCACTGGATCATCAGGGACGTGGGCAATACAATGTTCCATTATGGGTACTAACCCCCCTCCTCTGCAATTGCTTTAAATAACCCTTATAGCATCATTAATGCCTAGTCTATGTTACTCTGATAGATGTATCTTGTAATCCATCTGCTCTCGTGTTCCTGCTATGTATATATTGTACAATATTAGTTATCCTGTTTGTTTATATATGCTTAATGCCTGATCTGTTTTAAGTTACTTGCCTGGCTTTCCACGGTACTAATGTTGGCAACATTGTTAAATCTTTCTGTATCCTGTATACTGTTATTGTATTTATCTATTGTACTGTGTTCACCATTGACATCCGGGTCGTCACTGAAAAAGGGACTGCGTGGTCTCAGTGGACTTACTCAGTTACCAAAATTCTAATAAATAAAAATAAATAGATTGGGAAGGGGGACCGCTAAAACACCAGGGCAGTGGGCAATAAAATGTTTTACATTATGGGGAACAGTGCGGATTGTGGAGGGCAAGCCACTGGATCACCAAGGAAGTGGGCACTAAGGCCCATTTATAAGACGTTACTAAAAACATTTTATAAAATCGGTCCCTAGCACGGTTATCAGAGCGCCCACATTCTATTCTGATAACTGTGCCAGGTGAAAGGGGTTCCCAGTCATGACTGCAGCACCAACTCAAAGCATTATGCATTCCGGTTGGTACCGCAGTGCATGACGGATACCCGTGAACGGCGATCAAAACTGACTGGAACAAAAAGTATATTAGCAGAATCGGGGATGCTTCCTCTGCACAGCGGTGCCTGTAAATTCATTCTTTATTTATTTATTTATTTATTTTTTTTTTTAATTCTGTGGCTCACAAAATACAGGTTACTCACCTGTAACAGGAATTCAGGAATGGTATATGTTGTTCATCCACACTTATTGGCAGGTTCCTTGCCGCTTTAAATCTTGCCGGAAGGTCTTCAAGCTGGCTCCTCCCACCCACCCGGGTGGTAAAACTCGGCTCCGCCCCATGGCGTCAGATCTAGCCGCTGGAAGCCAGGTTTGTGCGCGGCCGGGAGTAGGAATATGTGGATGAACAATACATACCATTCCTAGAACTCCTGTTACAGGTGAGTAACCTGTATTTCTAGGGACATGGATATGTTGTTCATCCACACTTATTGGCAGACTCCTAGCAGTTCTCCGGGAGGAGGGAGGCAAGGCGCACCCCTCTACTTAGGTAGAAGGACTGGAGAACTGAGGCCCCGACCAGCATCCCGGCGTGACCCCAGGTCGATGTGGAAGGGGAAAAACGGTAAAGCCTGCTTCCAGGTAGAAGCCCTGCGGATATCCTGGACCGGAGTATCCTCGGAAGCAGCCACCGATGCAGCGGAAGGGCGGGTAAAATAAGCACTTATCCCTCTGGGAGGCTCCATGCCCGCCCACCTATAGCGAAGACCTATGCAGGAGGTGACCCACCCACTCATCATCCGCTAGGCTGCAGGTCTGCCAGGTGCGGCTTCAGCGTAGATGGCAAACAGCTGGCGAACCTCTCCTGAACTTCAGCCCTACGCTCCTGGGTAGGCGGCGTATAAATAGGGTCCCCAAGGGAACCTATACACGGCCTCTGGAAGTGAATGGGATGAACCCGGCAGAGGCAATACCCGATAGGGAAAAACTCCGTCACCGCCAGCGGAAGGAACTTGGTGGGGAGTAGGACAACCATGTCCTGTGGAAGACCAGATAGGGAGATTCAAAGGAGCGTGAACTCTCCTCTCCTTCTGGATGGCAGAGTAGCCCCAAGAGGTGTTCTTCCACAACAGGTGGGGAAGCTCGCACCTGTGCAAAGGTTCAAAGCGGCTTGCCCGTGAGCTAAGCCCATACCAGTGAAGATCCATGAGCAGGAGTACTCCCAAAGGGAGGTGTGATCGAGGCTAGAAGCACCAGATTCACCTTTTCTACGCCACCGACTGCCTTCCGGCCCGCGCCCAGAAGACAGGGGTGACCAACAGAATCACCCAGAGGGTCGTCGGCCGAAGCCCTGGTACAAAAGAACGGACCGAAGATGGTCTGGAATGCCCGCCGAGGGACGGGAGAGGGGCCCTTGGCCCTGTCCCAACATCAAATGGAGAACTCTTACCATTTGAGGGCGAGCATGTTTGGCCGACTCCCGGCAGGACGCCTCGGAAACGTCAAGGACCTTGCCGAAAGACCCCAGGCCTGGCCCCTAGCCGCTCAGGGAACAGGCCTTTAGGTGCAGGGATTGAAGGTCCAGATGGAAAACCTTCCCCTGAAAACAGAGATCAGGACCGGGAGGGCTGGAAGTCGCCTCGGGAGCCTGGGGCTGAGATGGAGGAGAGCTGGATACCAGAGCTGGCCAACCAGTCTGGGGCTACCAGCATCGCCTGCACCTAGTCCCTCCTCGCCTTGCCCGTGGGTCAAGGGAAATGGGGGAGAGACGTGGAAGAGGCCTGGGGTCCATGACCTCGGCATCATCCTACAGCAAACCTTGCTGAGGGGCGGGCATGAGACAGTCTCGCCTCGTGTTCTCCCTGGAGGGAAGGAGAGAAGATCCTGTGCTACCTCGGCAGGAAGACCACTCGTGAGGCGCAGCCTATGCTCGGCTTAGGGCATCAGTCAGGGTGCTGGGCTCCTGCCATCGAATGGCTAGGAAACCTCCCAGCTGCGCAAAAGAACCAATACGGAGAACCCTTTACTGAGATGCGAAGAGTCCGAGCTCAGCGGGGGGTAGGTAGCAGCATGGTCGTGGTGTTGTCCGCCTGGACTAAAACCACTGGACCCCTCAGACAAACGGAGCTGCGGTGCAAGCAAGCGGACGCCTGAGCTCCAGTGGGTAGGAAAGACATCGACTCCTAGAGGACCAGAGGTGGAGCACTCTGTATTCCCTAGATGGGCACCCCAACCCATCCGGAAAGCATCGGTCGGAGCAGACCGTCGGCTGGGGCAGGCAGAACAGGATGTACTCCTGCAAGAGCTGGAACAGTCCAGGAAAGCGTTCCCTAACTCCTGGGCTGTAGTCACGAACTGGTCCGGAGGAACGCAGCACTGTGACCACTGGCTGGCCAGTCCCCCTAAGGGGAACGCATGAACCAGCGGGTCCAACAGACCACGCTGGAGCCAGCCGCCACGAGGCCCAGGAGGAGCAGGAGGTCCCGGTAGGGCGCAACTGCCCGGTCAGACCTGACCAGGTAAGGGAGGAAGAACCTCAGCCCTGTCCACCGGGAGCCGAGCTCGGACTCGAGAGTCGAGCCTGGTCCTGAAGAAGGATCACCCGCTAAGGCACGAGTTCCAATGTGGCTCCGATAACAGGAGACCCGCCTGAGACCCAGAACTCTGGGTCGACCCCTTCCGCCTGGAAAGGGTTGAAGTCAGGCCGCCATCCGGGTGGGGTTACGCCCGGGCCCTCGATGCCGCAGAGAAAGCTGCTGGGCCGAGACCGAAGGGCCTGGCCTGGAACTCGTAAGGAGATCCCCCGCTGGTAAAGGGAGGGGTCTCCCAGGAAATGGACGGAACGAGGAGTAAGTGCGTCCTGGAGGCCCAGGAGCGAAGCCACATGCCCGTTCTGAGGATGGGATATCTAAGCCAGAGAGACCATCCAGGCCTGCAGAAGAATGGGGCGTAGGCCCCCCATCCGTTTGAGACCAGGGATACCTGGACACGAACCCAGGGTCAGAAGGAGGATCCGCAACCTTCCTGATTACCTCTATTTAGAGGGCCAGGCAAGTCGGCTCAGCGGGCCGATGAAGAGGCTGTGGTCCCCAAGATCCCCGTGGGGCAACGGCTAGAGAAGGTGGGACCTGCTGGCAAACCCGAGACAGGGTCCTCCCTTAGCACCTCCGACTCTAGAGGTCTGGGAAAGCAGACCAAGTGGAGGAGGTGCGCAGCCGTCCCACCACGGGGGAACCCGGGTAGGGGCGACGGGGCCGGGGACAGCGCCCCTAGCCCGTCACTGAGCAGGCTTGGGGGAGGAAGAGGCCAAGGGAGCTCTCGGGCCCTTACCCCCTCCTGCTTCCTTTAAGAGGAAGACGCTGGTTTGGAGTCAGGCCGCCCAGCGCATGCCTGCTGGCCCTCGTGCTGGGCTGATCGAGCCGCAGGAACCGGGGGGCAAAGGGGCTTACGCAAAGGCTGTTGGCTGCCCTTGACCCTCCTGGCGGGAGTGAGAGTCCGGAGTGGTATCGGACTTCTCAGACCCTTGGAGGTGTCCCTCCACTCCAGGGCCGAAAAGGTCAGTCCCCAAGAAGGGGATGTCCGCCAACTCGTGCTGGGTTTCCAAAGAGAAGGAGGATAACCTCAGCCACGCCCTGTGGCGCATGGCCACTGCGGCCGCCACTGGTCTGGCACAGGAGTCGCCTAGATCCAGAACCGTCTGGAGCTGCTGCTTCGCCACCGCCCTACCCTGGTCCCACACCCGCCAGACCGTGGTCCGCAGGTCGGCCGGGAGATGAGGGAGGACCTCGTCCAGGGAGCCCAAAAGGGCGTGGGAGAAATGTGCCATCAGTGCAGCCGAGCTGGCCTGATGGAGGCCTAGGGAGAACACAGCGTAAACCTTGCGCCCGACATAGTCCATCCTTTTGGACTCCTTGTCAGGGGGCCTATACACATCCCTAGCGTTTCCATAACACTGGAAAACATTGTCGATAACTAACCCCTCAGCGGAGGGGTGTTCCGAGAAACCGGGCAGAGAACCGACAGGGACAGAGTACTTCCTGGCCATCCTGGCCGAGGGCGCAGGGCAGGAAGTAGGCCGCCGCCAGAGCTCCAAGGCCAGGCCTACAATTGCCTCAGCCTCCGGGAAGGCCTCCGAGGGTGAACCCCTTCGGTCTAGAATCTCCGTAAGGGGCCCATTTGGAAACAGGCTTGAGCTGCATCCCGGTGAATTCCGAGATGAGCTGGAGCAGACCCATAAAGGACGATGGGCTGTCGTCCACAGAATGTTCCGGAGAAGACCCTGGGTCCTCCCAGCTAGGGAACATAGGAGTCTATTTTGGGCTCCGAGGGGTCTGCAAAAAGCTGCCTCAGGCCTGAGTCACTCTTCGTCAGCCGAGGGCGGGTGGGAGTGAGGGGGACAGATAACCTGCGGGACAGGTCATGACCTGGCCTGGGTTCCACCGAGAACGGTGGGGCAGCAGGGATCGGACGAGCAACCGGCCCCAGAGAGGGCACCTCGACTTCAGCGAGTGGTTGAGTCGGCCGATCAGGCGGCAGCTGCTTACTAGCCGGGGAATGAATCAGGGTCGATTGATTCCCGGACAACAACAGCTGCTGCCACATGAACTCCTCATAACGTCGACGCAATCGGCATCGAAGCCACTCCTCATCCGAGGAAGAACGGCAATGCCACTTGACTCGGTGTCCCGACCGAGAACGCCGAGGTCGGCGTGAGCGGCTAGACCGAGAGGAGGACCGAGACCCGAATCCTAGGGGGAAATCGAGGGCGGGCCTGGTAAGGAGCGGGGCGCACCCGCTCCTCCCTCGGCTCAGAAGAAAGGGCCGAGGTCTGTGGACCCAAAAGTGCAGGCAGAACCTCAGCCTCCGCCAGGGGAACCGGCGAAGGGATGGCGGCTGTAGAAGAAGACAGCTCAAATGACGGGTCGACAGCCTCGACGGGAGTCCTGGCCGGCTGACCTGACGGGGACACTGTGAGGCCAGTGGCAAGAGCCGCATCCTCGACCCAAGTCGAACATCGGCCGCAGGGGAGGGGGAATCCTCCTGCTCCCCTCCAGCCCGACGGCGGGACTTAGCCTCACTCCATGGACTTGGGCCAAGAGGCAGGTCCCGAAAGTCCCTCTCCCTTAGAGGAAAGGGACTGGCGAAGCTCCTTGAACGAAGCTGCATGAGGAGAACTCAAGGAGAGCGGGATGAGCGCCGCGACTGAGGAAGAGGGAGGGGCAGCTGCCCCTTCCCCAGAGGAAGGAAGATCAAGCTGCTCAGCCAAGACAGCCGACACGGACACTGCCAGACGAGTCTCCAAGGAATTTTCCAGAGCGGGAAAAAATTTCCGGTCGCCCAAGCCCCGAACGGGCAGCATGATCCTCCAGAGAGCTGGCCGAAAGGGCACAGCAAAAATCGCAAAGTTGAGGATCATGATCCAAGTCAAGGCAGTAAACTCACGTGGAGTGCGGGTCTTTCCTGGAGGAATTAGCCAGGCGCCTCCGCGAGCCGGAAAACGAATGAGCCATCGCTGCAGCGAAGAAGAAGAAGATCAAAGTTTCAGAAAACTTCCAACTGATTTCGAAGACCGAAAATTCCAGGAACCGGTCAAAAACGCAGAGCGCTAAGGAGGGAACCTGAGCTTCCAAGCGGTAAGGAAGATCTGGCGTCATGGGGCGGAGCAGAGAGTTTTACCACCCGGGTGGGTGGGAGGAGCCAGCTTGAAGACCTTCCGGCAAGATTTAAAGCGGCAAGGAACCTGCCAATAAGTGTGGATGAACAACATATCCATGTCCCTAGAAATGGATTTCTTGCCGGACAGGGTACCTTGACCTGTGTTACAGCATGGTTTGCGTACACACTGATGTTAACATGGATTAAGGCAACCATGTTTAGCTAAAATCGTGCTAAAGACCACCTTTCTAACAGGGTTTTAGAACACAGTTGTAACACGGTTTTAACCGTGTTACAGTATGAACGCAAACCGTGTTCCGGGAGTTTAAAATGGTTTAAGGCAGTTAAACCGTTTTAAGTTCCCTAGTGTGGACAGGGCCTAAATGTTTTACATCATCTTGCCCATCAGGCTTTGGGGAGGGGGGGACCCTGGAGTGGTGCGTGGCTGCCCTGTGGCTTGCCCTCCTGGTGCACCTTCTGTTAGGCGCATGGCCACAGTTGCCACAAGCCGTGGGACTCTGCCGCTGGGACCTTGCCCAATTGAGAATTGGGCGCAGGGTCCCTGGCGCAACGGTGCATGCTGCTGCTAGCTACAGCTTGCGTCGATCTAAGCCCCTTTTGAGAATCGAGCCCAATGTGTTTAAGGTTTCTTGGGGGGCAGGGGAGCGTCTGTCCAGTTCATAAGTTAAAAGCACTGACGTATGTGCTTTTTAAGTTGTCAAAAGTAGGTCTCTCAGTGTGAATGCTGAAGAGTTTATCACTTTTGTATTTACTGCCTTCAAGATCAGTGAAAAATTGTCTATTATGGACCTGGGTTTTCAATTAAAGACCTTACAGCTTCTTTGTACTTGTGACCACTGGTAGCACAGCGGGGGAGGGGGAATCAAGATCTTCCCTTTGGAAACGTTTTGAAAGACAGTATGGGACAAGATGTCTAGCATTACGCAAGAAGGAGCCACAAAATTAAACTGATGTACAGACAGCAATGGTCCTTTTGCTTTGTTGCTATCAGGTGAATTGGAAGAATACAGATGTTCTAACACATCTGTTCATGATTTAAAGTGATTTTGTAATTCTTAGATTAAGGGGTAACTTACATTAAATGGAAGCTTGAGCTGGCGATAGTCTGGCTGCATAAATGTAAATTTTTCTGCTGCCATCATTGAATGAGAAGGGACTGTAGTTTGGACCCAACAAGGTGGCCAGCTGATCCCCTCCACTTCCCAATTCATTTCCACCCAACGTGCTATGACGTGCAGCGAGGGGGAGCACGGGGGCACATCCCATTGAAATGAATTGGGGCATTTTTTTCTTGCCATTTTGTATATTACGATAGCAAGTTAGAGATTAATGAAGGCCACCATTCGACTAACAAGGTGCCATCCACCATTCGACTAACAAGGTGGGTCAGAAGTTGGTCAACTGGGTGGCAAACTGGTTGACGGGCAGAAAACAGAGAGTGGTGGTAAATGGTATACAGTCAGAAGAGATGCAAGTCACAAGTGGGGTACCTCAGGGATCAGTTCTGGGGCCAGTCCTCTTCAACATCTTCATTAGTGACCTTGCAGATGGACTAGAGGGTAAGGCTTGTCTGTTTGCAGATGACACCAAGATCTGCAACACAGTAGATGATCCAGATGGGGTGGGCAGAATGAGAAGAGATCTGGATAAACTAGCAAAATGGTCAGAAGAGTGGCAACTGGGATTTAATGCAAAGAAGTGCAAGATCATGCACATAGGGAAGAGAAACCCTGAAGCCACCTATAGGCTGGGAGGGGAGTTGCTAGCAGTCACAAAGGAAGAAAGAGACTTGGGCATCATCATCACTGATGGCCTGAAATCATCCAAGCAGACCTCTAAAGCAGTAGGTAAGGCTAGGGGTGTTAGGGTGTATTAGTAGGGGTATCACAAGTCGTAAGAGGGAGGTAATAATCCCTCTTTACAAGACACTGGTTAGGCCCCATCTGGAGTACTGCTTGCAGTACTGGAGGCCACACCTTCACAAGGACATTAACCAAATTGAGGCCCAGAGAAGGGCAACCAAAATGGTGCAGGGACTGCATCAGAAGACATACG
The DNA here is from genome assembly GCA_016271365.2 of Neoceratodus forsteri. NCBI lineage: Eukaryota > Metazoa > Chordata > Ceratodontiformes > Ceratodontidae > Neoceratodus > Neoceratodus forsteri. The sequence continues at coordinate 234,286,477 of CM057458.1, forward strand.
AGGACAGATTAACAGAGCTCAATATGTATACCCTTGAGCAAGGAAGGGAGAGAGGTGATATGATCGAGGCATTCAAACACCTTAAGGGCATTAACAAGGTGAAAGAGTCGAACATGTTTAAATATAAGAAAAATAGCAGGACAAGAGGACACAGCATGAGATTAGAGGGGGGCCGATTAAGGGGGAATGTGAGGAAATTCTTTTTCACAGAAAGGGTGGTGGATGCATGGAATGGCTTACCACAAGAAGTGATGGCTATGAATACAGTGCAGGGCTTCAAACAGGCATGGGATAAGCATAAGGGAGCAATACAAATGACTATGAATAGACAGGCCACTGACAGAGCAAAGGCCAATGGCACATTTATAAGGTAGAAAAAGAAATGGGCAGACTGGATGGGCCTTGCGGTCCTTATCTGCCGTCACCTTCTATGTTTCTATGTTAAGGGTCTTAACATTCGAGTGGTGGCCTTCATTAATTTCTAACTTGCCATCATAATGAAGAAAATGCTAATTAAAAACAATACCCTCATTCATTTAATTCAATGGGGTGCTCCCCAACACTCTGGCTTGCTGCACATCATAAAGTGCCTGAGTGTGGGGGTGTAGATATGAAATGAATCGGGAAGTGCAAGGGATCAACTGGTCACCTTGTCGGGCCAAACTACAATCCTTTCCCATTCAATAGCAGCAGCAGAAAAATTAACATTTATGCAGCCAGACTATCGCCAGAACAAACTTCCATTTAATGTAAATTACCCCCTAATCTGACAAAAATCACCTTAAGAATCCTGCACACAGCACACACTGCACCATAAATGGACGGCCACTGAATTGCATGAGGCTGACAGTATTTCAGAACTGGTTCTTCCAGCTGCTTCTGTAGTTCATACAATCTGTTGCTTCTGATAGCAGAATTACTGAAGAAAATGAAAATGGACTGCAAGCCTCTGTATTTTTTCACTTGTTACACTGACTGAGCTGCATCACTAGCACACAAGGCTAACCAATGGACTACACAGTGTACTCCAGTCAATGCAGGGCTGTAATCAGTTCTTAGTTTTTGTACTACACCTTGACGACAACCAGTCATAACTGATGTTCCATCAGTACAGAGAGCACCACGTTTTTTTTACCTGCTGTAATACCCTGGTTATTCAGGCGCCCTGTAAATAGTGTCAGTCTTCCCATCAATAACTTCTATGTCGCAAAAGCGAGTATATGTGATACTGTCTGTAATAATCACGCAGACACCAACGTGAAGTGAGCTGGTAAGTTTACTGTATGAAACACACACTTGAAACAACTGCAAGAAATGCAGCCTTCTGCCCGCCAAGCAAGGGTTTTCATCTACATGTTAGCATAAAGATAGTAAAGCATTACCAAATTCAGTGCGATGCTAATTAACTTTCTTACATCTCCTTCTCAACTGAACCCCCAAAAAAAAGTAAAATATTTAAAGTTTTATGTAGCTCAAAGTGTTTAGATACATAGAATGTGCCGGCAGATGGGGACCACGAGGTCCATCTAGTCTGCCCCTGTTTTTTCTTACTTGGAATCGCTTGTTAACTTATTGACATGTCTGTCCCATGCTGATTTAAACTGCTTGACCATCTTTGCCTCCATCACCCCCTGAGGCAGTCAGTTCCATGGGTCCACCACTCTTTCGGTAAAAGAGAACTTTCTACTATTACTCCGTAACTTAGCACCCCCCCCCACCCCCGTCGCATGTCATGCTCTCTTGTCTTACTGCAACTGCTAATCTGGAAGAGGTCCTTTGATTGTACCTTGAAGGTCTTAATCATGTCCCCCTTCCCCCTCCTTTGTTCCAAGGAGAAGAGGTTTAGTTCCCTCAATCTTTCACCGTACATCTCATGGTATAGGCCGTGAATCATCTTAGTTTCCCTTCTCTGCACCGTCTCCAACCAATCAATGTCCTTTTTGAGGTGGGGCCTCCAGAATTGGACTCAATACTCCAGGTGGGGCCTCACCGGGACCTACACAGTGGCATTATCACCTCACATCTCCTGCTAGCGATGCCTCTCCCTATACAACCCAGGAGGCCAATCGCCTTCTGTGCCTTCTTGCATTACTTCCCCATCTTTAAGTCGTCAGAGATGACGACTCCCAGGTCACGCTCCTGCTTTGTAGCCATTAGCTTCTCCCCTCCCAGATAGTGCTCCGCCCCATGGTTCTTCTTTTCCATATGCATCACATACTAACATACTAAAATGCCAGCAGAATAGGCCTAACGGTCTTTCGCGTCTGCTCATTTGTTCAGCCCCCACCCTGGGAGCTGACCTTGCTGCCCCCCTTGCCTTCTCTGGCTTCTCCCTTCCCAGTTCTGGATATTCTCGCTGCATTGGATTTTGCTTCCAGAACCCTTCCCCTGTACCTGTCCCACCCCCTCTTGAACCCCTCCACCGTCTCTGCTTCCACCAGCCCCCTAGGCAGCACATTCCATGGCTCCACCACCCTCTCAGTGAAGTAGCACCTCCTCCTTTCTCCCCTGAATCTTCCCCTCCAGCTTCCACCCGTGCCCTCAGTGGCCTCCTCCTTCCTTGAGCACCTTGACTGTTCCTCCCTATTTACCCCTTCATGTACCTGAAGACCTCTATCATGTCCCCCCGGTCCCTTCTCTCTTCCAATGTGTACATATTTAGCTCTTCGAGCCTCTCCTCATAGGTCCTGTCCCCCAAGCCTCAAATCATTTTGGTTGCCCTCCTCTGGACCCTCTCCAGGAGTTTAATGTCCCTCTTTAAGTGTGGCCTCCAAAACTGCATGCAGTACTGGAGGTGCGGCCTCACCACCACCCCCAGGTCCCTCTCAGCCATCGAGACTTGTAGCATTTGCCCCCGGTGTACACTTGGCCCGGGTTTCTGGCCCCCAGGTGCAGTACCTTGCATTTCCCTGCATTGAACCTCAGCTTCCACTTTCTAGACCATCTTTCCAGAGCCTCCAGGTCCCCTATAGGCCACCCTCCCTCCTCCCCATCCACCACCACCCCAGCTTTTGAGTCATCCGCAAAGAGACTCATCTCACTCCTGATACCTGTCCTTCTGTCAGAGACGTAGGCGTTGAACAGGAGGGGCCCAAGGACTGATCCCTGTGGGACCCCACTAATGACCTCCTTGGGGATGAGACTATCTCGCCAACTTCCGGTCCTGGAGCCAATTGCCTATCCATCTGATCATCTGGTTCCCAACCCCCATTTCTCCCAGCTTATCCAACAGGCCCACGTGAGGAACAGAGTCAAATGCCTTGCTGAAGTCTAGAAAGAGGACGTCCACTGGTCTATCCAGGTCCAAGGCACTCGTCACCCAGTCACAGAACTCCACAAGGTGGAGGTGAGGGGGTGGCCAGGGTAAATAAGGAGGGGGCAGCATGTGACACCCAGATAGGGGGAGGAACAAGGAGCCGGCTGGGTGGAGGGGCCAGTAGAAAGGATGCGGGACATGGGGGAAGGAGGACAAGGAGCTGAGTGAGACCTGGCCAGACCATTAACACCCTTCCCCCACTATGCACTAACCTTTGCAGCTAGTGGAGTCAGCAAAAAGGAATCACAATTCAACTCACCCAGAAGAGATAGGCTTGTGTTTTCCTGAACTGATGGAAAATGCCAGACTTGGCTACCATGTCACTAATCTGACTGTTCAGCCCTGGCCACAATAAAAGATCTCTGGCCGTGTGCTTGCATTTTTCAATGCCCAAGTGGCTGCTGTGTAATCTGGTTAACATGTCTGATCTCAGAGACGTGGGGACTATCAGTATCTCCCCCTTGAGCAGAAGTCAATTTTCTATCGAGATTTCATCTCTGAACTGCCAGTACTGCCTCATCTCAGAGTGCACTGATGTTTTCTCCTGGGGCCACCCATTCAAAACAGTTTCTTTCAACCTGATCAGTGTTGAATCATTATCAGTCTCTCACTGAAACCAATTTTTTTTTTTTTTTTAAAACACACTTTTTATTAGATTTACTGCATAACATACACAGATCACTACCCTTATAGGTAGGCTTACAGAAACATAATAGGCATAATAGTCAATGCTTAACATCAGTTTTAAAGTAAGGAGTATATAAGCCCCTATAAATTGGTACCACACTGTTACCACACCGGGGGGGTGGGGGGTGGAGTGTGCAAACATACAATTAAGTGTCACCATAACCATTTTATAACAGGCCATTGCAGCCATGAGCAGGGATTTACCAACATATCATTTATAAAAACATCTTACACCTTTACCTAGTGGGTTAAGTCATCCCCATGATAGAATGTTAGCTCAGATCTGAAGACCAGCGTTGCTCCCACCAACCCCAGCAGCCCAAAAAGCTTTCAAAATTAACACTTTGAAACAGAGTAAGGCTTCAAAAACTGGTTGGTTTAAACGAGCAGACATCAAAATATCCATAACCTGAATAAACTTTGTTCAGCATATAATATATACTGCCTTGTGCTAGATCAAAATTTCAATGGCGGTTAATCAGTCCACTAAGAAAAACATCAAGGTCTCTCTTTGCAGGATCTTCCCCATCAATTGGATCACCATGATAAGTATCGAAAGCAGTGAATACCCCATACACCATACCTTTATAACTACTTCCCAACATTAACAGTAGAAGTTTTAAGTCCTACTATTAGGTACACTAAAAAGTTCTTGTGTCAAGGGCTCGTGGTGGAGAACAGTTCACTCTTTCCTCTACTTCAAACTGCAACAAAAAAAACAACTATGTCCTGTGAAATTTACTCACTGTCCCCAGAGTCACTCTCTGAATTATCCTCTTTGGTTTCAAATTCTTTTCAATACAATCCATTAAATTTACTGGCATCCGTGGGATCACCAAACTAGTACGATTTTCCCTCCACAGAAAATCCTCAGACTTGCGAGTACCAACAACACGTGCTGCACTCCCAATTGCCTTAAAGCAGCAGTGTAATAATCAGGAAGTGATTATCGATATTCTTTTTTTGGGTTGTAAGCATGTAGCCATAGAGGAGGTTTCCAGATCTGTAAATATTTTTTTCTAGTGATCTTTAGTTTTTTAGATATTTAAAATTTATTTCAATTGTTGTAGTGCCACAATAAATATGGGGACTGACTAATTTTCAGCTGCAGTTCCCCTTCATGTCGCATCACTGTAACAGGTCCCCTGTTAAAAGTAATTGTTGCCTACAGAAATAAACGTGTATCCCCTTCTCATGATTCTTTTCACTCTGTCCTGTCCCCTACTGCTTATTCTATTACTATTCTTACTTTTCTTTTGTCAGGGTGGCCAACCTGACAAAAACATTCTTCTACCTTTTCTATCCCCTGTGTATTAAAAACCCAATATAAAAAAGATATACATGTCCATCAAGTATTGTTTGAATAAAGTTATTACCCAGTATGAAACAGTTATTCTAGGAGTTGTCAAGCATAGCTAACCATTGACTTACTTTTTATAGAGATGGTTGCTCTGAAAAACTCAGAATAATTGTACCCAGAGAAGTAGCACTGTTAATCTGCAGCCAATTGCTGATCGTGCGCACATAGCACAATCGCACATCTGCGCAGGCAGACGTGCGCACGATCACGAGGAACTGTGCGCACACTCGCAGCGGACCCTAAATGCAGTCGGGCAGAAATAAAGAGCTGTTGGAATTGCAAAGCAAAAGTGATTGTGGCGATTGGATAAGTAGCGGTTATGCGGCAAAAGCAAATGCCACAAAACCACAACCGTGTTTAGTTGCTAGGGAACAGTGTTTGCTCCCTGTCTAAGGACCCAAAGCCCAGAAAAAATGTCCGCCCCTTGGAAGCACCAAAAAAGGGCTGAATTAAAATAAGGACATTTAGGGCATCGGTAGAAAGCCATGCAGTGGCTAGTTCTGTTAGAGTTGTACTCGAGGAGGCTGGCACCAAGCCAAAAGAAAACCAAATAGCTATCGGCTGAAATTTCAGCCGTCAGGAAAACGGAAGACAGGAATAAAAATCCTTTAAACCACAGGAATTAGGCTTATACTGCTGGAAATAAAAAAACAGAAATAACAGCTGAAAAGCTAGATTATTGGAAAATAGCTGTCAGTGGGAATTTTAGCCAAATTACAGAAAAGGATTGGTGCAGTTGAAAAATTAAAGTGTTTAGGTGTAGGAATTCCTGTGTTGTGTGATATTAAAGGTCATTTATTTTATATATTTTATTTTTATTTTTTTTTTTAAATGCTGAGTACCTGAGTGAAGTCAAACTGGGGAAATCTTCTATAGGGCTGGCAGCCCACAAAATCGCTGTCTATATAGGGAATATGGGGATGATGTCACAGAAGAAGGAGAGGCTTAGACATCAAACCCTGCCCCTTTCCCTAATTAAGGTTTATATGGTCCTCAGAATTATATTATACGAGATATACCTGGTTATAGAAAATATTTTATTTATTTATTGAAATTTGTTGACCGGGTAGGCCCACTGAGACAACAGAGTCCCTTTTTCAGGGGCGACCCAGAATTAATTACAGATAAGGGACACAAGAGCATACAAGAGACAAAAGTAGTACAGTTAATCGCATAGGTACATACAGAAGTAGTATTACAATACACAAAAGAGAACAGGTAGCATTAGAAACAGGACAAAACCGGTCAAGACTAAGGAGTGTAAGGGGCACCAACAATTCAAGTGCAACAGAACTGATTGACTACCAGTAAGAGGGATTTTAGGGCAGTTTTGAATGAGTACAGAGTAGAGCAGTTAGCCACAGCTGTGGGTAGACTGTTCCAGATATTTATTTCATGTTGGCTACTGTAAATCAGTATACGAGTCTGCAGAAAGGCAAGAATGTATAGATTTCCTTTAATGAAAGTCACATGTCTCTGATGTCATGCTAGGGGAGGGAATAAAAAGCTCAAGGACTCCATAGTAGTCATATAGGCCAGTAGTATGCTGGTAGAAGGTGAGAGAGGAGGTGTGTAGATTTTCACACCAGCAGTATTTTGATGTTCACTTGAAAGAAAGTGAAGCTGCAAACTAGAAGATTTGTTTATTAATTTAGGTGTGCTGTTTACAGAAATCAAAAGAAATTCGGTGTTAAGTTTTGAACTGCTTGGAAAATAAACAAACACAAGCTGCTTTTATTTTATGCACTGTATCCTTTTGTCTGTGTGTCTGTTTATCCCACCCTATTACAATAACGTCTTTTGGTTACTGCAGTGGGACCCTGTGCTGAACATTCCCGATGTCCCTGCCTAGTACTGCCAGTCATACACATGTGCAGTTGGCAGCAGAGGGGGTGCCAGTGCGCATGCCGGGTGGCAGAAATGTAAACAAAGACAAAAGAAAACAGAGCACATTATGGGATGATAGTACAATGCCGGCGGGAAAGAGTAACAGGTAAATGCTCAGCAGAGCACAGGGAATAAACTGTTAAAACAGGGCAATTTTTTTTCCCCCTTCTACACATTACACTGCTGCTTTAAAACGGGCCCTTATGTCATCAAAACTTTTCCTGCATTGCCTCGTAACATATCTTAGGTCTGGGAAAATATGTATTTTATTACCGTCCCAGTCCATAGGACCCTGCTTCTTTGCTTGTGCAATAATTACATTTTTATCTCAGACAGTCCCCCGCACTACAAGAAGGGTTCTAGGTGGGAGCTGGTTAATGACTGTGCGGCTTCTCGAACTACGAGGGGTAATTCCATAGGCCTTTGCCACCGTGATTTCTTTTCGTATCTGCACAGTGTTTATGAAGAAGGTATTTAAGAAGCCCACAGAGTCCTATTCTTCAACGCCTTCAGGTATCCCCACAATCCTCACATGGGTCACCCTGGATAAATGCTCTAAATTCTCTAGTCTCCTCCATAGTACAGCGTTTTCCTTTGTCAGGCCCGCTGTAATGGTCAATGCTGTTGTTGCAGATTTCGTCATGGTTTTATTCTCTTCCTCCAGCATGCTTACTTTAGCGTCAAGGACTTTGAATTGGGCAGTAAAGTCCTCCAATTTCTGGTCAAACTTCTGGATGGCTTTTAAAAGCGCTGCATTTGATGGTTGTAAGCAGGGCTCGTCTCCAGTCCCTGTGCTGATATCTTTACTGGTACCAGACTTTGAGTCCTTTGCTAAGGCTCCATCTCCGCTAGCTGCCGATTTGTTAGTTCTGCCTATTCCTCCAAAATATCGGCATACAGCAGGAAAAAATGAGATCGTTAGACACAGCAAAAGTTCTTTTATCAAGTTATGCAACTTGCTTCCTCCATTTCAAAGTATATGTTGCTAAATTTATAAAATTAGTCTGCTGGTGGCGGAGCTCTACTGAGAAACTGCTGTAAGCTTGGCTGCTGGCCATGCCCCCAATTTCAGTTTTTCATCACTGATTGGCATAAAGTTCACCGTGTGAACCTCATATTTGTCTAATTCAATTTCTGGCAAAGACTTTTCTCCCACAGCCCTACTCAGGGTATCTTCTATATGAAGTTCTTTACCTGCTTTGTACTGTACTCGCAAATCATACTTTTGCTGTTTTAGCATCATGCGTTGAATTCTCGGTGGGGCTGTGGCCAGTGTTTTTTTGAAAAGGCTTCCCTGGGGTTTGTGGTCCAATTCAACATGGACCCAGGGTCTGCCATAAATATACTGGTGGAACTTTGAACAACCAGACACAATAGCTAGCATTTTCTTCTCAATTTGTGCATAATTTCTCTCAGCTTTATTAAGTGATCTGGAAGCAAAAGCAACAGGCCTGCCTTCCTGCAGCAGACAGGCACCCAGCCCTTCAGAAGATGCATCAACTGATAATTCAACAGGCTTCCATAGATCATAGCAGGCCAGCACCGGGGGGGTTAGTAACAACTTCCTTCAGTTCTTGAACGGCCTGTTGGTGGCGCTGCTCCCAGTGCCATTCTGTTTCTTTCTCTAGTAACTCTCTTGACGGCTTCTTTACAGTTGATAGGTTTAGAATAAATTTTGCCAGCTAGTTTACCATGCCCATAAATCTCTTGGGGAACAGGCATCTGGGTAATTACTTTAATTTTCTCGAGGTCTTCCAACAACCTGTTGTTACTTAACTTGTGTCCTATACATTGGACCACTTTATATTTTCTTTATTCCCTCCTCGGCTGGGGTTGGGTGTTACCTATGGTTCCTCCTCCTTCCCTCCATCTGGACCCGTGGCCCCGCATCACTCCCAGTACCTGTGCTCAACCCTCTCCTCCATTCCTCTCACCGGCTGCTTCACAGCGGGTAAGTACCCCACCACCACGGAAGCAGAGGGTCCGGATCCGGAAGGAGCATCTCGAGTCGGAGTGGCGCTGCGCCAGATGGGCCTGACCTCATCTTGCGTGCCGGAGGATTTTCCCCAATGCCCCCATCCCATGGCACGGGCATGCAATGGCGTCAATGACGCTGTCATGCGCACTTCCACGCACCGCACGTCTGACACCATCCATGCTGTCCCCACAGTGCACCGCCGCTTGCACCGACCCCCAGCAACCACCAGAAGCCAGCACAGCTGCAGCTGTCCCACCCTACCTACCCCGGAGGAGGACAGCAGTCCCTTGGACACTCAATCCTTCCTCCCCCCGGCTGACCCGGTGATACCTGAGGTCGCTGCCGACCCCAGGTTGTCAGCATGGTGCAAGCTGTGGCATCCAGCACCTCAGTGCCACCAGGCCGACGGACCTTTGACAATGATTTTGGATTTCTTTAGATTTAGAGACACATGTTTATTTCTAGCTTTTTACAGAACATGTGAATGTCAGAGAATGTCAAAATGAACAACTCTGAGACCTGTAGGAGGGCAGCGGCAAGAGCAAATAGGATGCTGGCATGCGCTGCCAGGGGGATTACCTCCAGAAAGGTGGAAGTGATCCTTCCACTGTACAGCTGCTTGGTTAGGCCACACCTCGAGTACTGTGTACAATTTTGGAGACCACATTTAAAGAGGCACATTACACTCCTAGAGAGGGTCCAAAGGAGGGCAACCAAAATGTTCTGGAGCCTGGGGGAGAGGACCTATAAGGAGAGGCTCAATGAGTTCGACTTGAACACCCTGGAGGAGAGGATGGATGGTGGGGACATGATAGAGGTCTTTAAGTACATGAAAGGGATCAATAAAGGCAGCCCAGTCAGAATGCTCAAAAGAACGGAGGATGGAGCAACAAGAGGGTGCGGGTGTAAACTGGAAGGGGGTAGGCTCAGAGGTGAGAGGAGGAGATATTATTTCACTGAAAGGGTGGTGGAGCCATGGAATGCACTGCCCAGGGAGCTGGTACAGATGGAGACTACGGACGGGTTTAAGAGGGGATAGGACAGGTACAGGGGGAGGGTAAATCTGACCAGACACAACACAGGTGGAACATTTGGGACTGGGGACAGTATAACCCAAGGGAGGGACACCAGAATCGGCCCTCAGTGCGGGTGCTGAAAATCGAGCAGACTCGAGGGACCGTTAGACCTATTCTGCTGGCATTTTAGTATGTTAGTATGCCTTAACCTCTCATTGTGCTCTTGTACACTGGCTCTCCATATTAGGATGTCATCCATAACGAACTCCGAGCCCTTCACAAATGTATGAAATATTCTTTTGGAAGACTTCTGGTGCTGAGCAAATCCCAAAGGGGAGACGCTTAAACTTGTACCTCCAAAAAGGTGTATTGGAAAAAGTCACTCGATCAGAGCTGGGCCCATCCAGTTTAATCTGCCAGAAGGCGTGCCCAGCATCTAACACTGAATACTTTGGCCCCTGCTAGCTTGGCAGCAAACTCTTCAACTGTTTTCATCGGGTAATGTTCCCTTTCAATTGCTCCATTAAGTTCTATACAACTTCGTACTGTGGTTTTTCTGCAACCACTGTCAAGTTGACCCAGCTTGTGGGTTTCTCCACCTTCTCAACAACACCCAATCTGTCCACGTTCTCTAGCTTAGTTTTCACTTTTCACTTTATCTTGTAATGAGAAAGGTATTTTCGGGAATCACAGGGCTGACTGTTTTATCTATATTCAGTTACATATGAATCAATGGACTCACCCAGATTCTGGTTCCTCGTATTGAACAAATGCCTTTCATAAGTCACAGTCTTTCTTGGGTTACAATGCCTCTCAAACTGTCCCATAATATTATTCAGTTGTCCAGTCTCTTCCTCGATTTCCCAAACGAAAGTACTGAATACCTCTAATGAATCAGGGCCTACCACGTGCAACAAGGCCATAGCCCGGATTTTCCGGGATTTTTCAGCGAGTCCACTGGCAACTGAGAAATTTTCAAATTGCTTAAATCTTCTCCAGTTTTCAGACGCATTTCCATGTAAATTGAGAGCACTGGGAGGCTGCAGGTGGTCCATTCTGACACCATGTAATAATCACGCAGATACCAATGTGGAGTGAGCTGGTAAGTTTACTGTATGAAACACACACTTAAAACGACTGAAGAAAACACAGGCTTCTGCACGCCAAGCATGTGTTTATATCTACATGTTCACACATGCGCATTAGTAAAGTATACGCAAATCGTGAATGCTAATTAACTTCCTTACACCGTTGTCTAAGCAGTGTATGTAAGCTACGAGTTTCTTGCTATTGTTGAGGTCTGTGGACTCCTCCAGTATTAAGCTTACCACTGGCCTAGTCCTAGCAGCAGTGTCCAGCTTCTCCACTGTAGTCTGTGCAATGGCCTCACGTATTTCAGACAGTCCATTTCCTTCAGAAACTGAACACAGCTAACAAATATTACTAACATACCAAAATGCCAGCAGGATAGGCCTAACGGTCTTCCATGTCTGCTCGTTTGGTCAGCCCCCACCCTGGGAGCTGACCTTGCTGCCCCCCTCGCCCTCTCTGGCTTCTCCCTTCCCAGTTCCGGATATTCTTGCTGCACTGGATTTTGCTTCCAGAACCCTTCCCCTGTACCTGTCCCAGTCCCACCCTCTCTTGAGCCCCTCCACCGTCTCTGCCTCCACCAGTCCCCTGGACAGCGCATTCCATGGCTCCACCACCCTCTCAGTGAAATAGCACCTCCTCCTTTCTCCCCTGAATCTTCCCCCTTCCACCCATGCCCTCTCGTTGCCCCCTCCTCCTTCCTTCAAAGCACACAGACTGCTGCTCCTCTATTTACCCCCTTCATGTACCCGAAGACCTCTATCATGTCCCCCCGGTCCCTTCTCTCTTTCAATGTGTACATATACCTCAGCTTCCACTTTCTAGACCATCTTTCCAGAGCCTCCAGGTCCCCCTGTAGGGCCACCCTCCCCTCCCCATCATCCACCACTGTCCCCAGTTTTGAGTCATCCGCAAAGAGACTCATCTCACTCCTGATACCTGTCACAGACATAGGCGTTAACCAGGAGGGGCCCAAGGACTGATCCCAGCGGGACCCCACTAATGACCCTCCTTGGGGATGAGACTATCCCGCCAACTACAACCCTCTGGGTCCGGTCCTGAAGCCAATTGCCTATCCATCTGATCATTTGGTTCACCACCCCCATATTGTGTTAGGCAGTTTAATTTCAGCAACAAGATATGCGTTTCTCAAATCCCCATTAAGTTGCTCTTCACTCTGTGTGGTAGCCTTGTCTATTGCCTTCACCACTGCCTGACCGTTTGATTCAGTGTCCCTCTTTTTTTTTTTTTTTTTAAATGCTTAAGTACGAGCACTGCTACCAGCATGTCTTATTAGGGTCGATGTTTTGTAACCAGTATTTTTAAAAGGAATGGGATGCACAAGACTTAAAAACTGAACAGCTCATCTGACCACTGTTTTGTCCAACAACATCCACCACCACCAGCTGTATACTGTTAACTGGAATTTATCTTGTTTTTGGGAGAGCTTCTGCAGGTTAGGGCACTCACTGTCTGTTGTGTCTGACTCATCAATTGTTCAGTTTTGTGGCTCGAGTTCTGGTTCAGGCTCTTGTACATCTACTACTCCATCATGTAGCCTTTTTTCTGGCACTTGTTCTTCCTCAGAGGCCTCTTGTACGTTTCGCTGGTTTCTTTTCAGCCAGGTCAATAAGGATGGATGTCACACAAAGAGAACTGCGGACCTTCCCACCCATCAGCTTCTCAGAATATTTTTTTTTCTTAAATAGAATATAAACCGTGCCGCGGATTCCTTGCCCAGGCAACAGACCTTCCCATTCAGCTGCTTCACTCAGAAAAGTTATATATCTTGAGAGAGAGAATAAAGCTCGTCTTGGGATTTACCCAGGCAAGACCTTCTCATTCACTTGCTTCACTTAATTTCTTTCTCTCCTTTCCTTTTTTTTTTAAATAAATATTTTCTTGGGACTCACCCAGGTAACAGACCTTACCACCCAGTTGTTTCACTGAAAAGTAGTTCTTTGTTCCCTTTTACATATTTACATTAAAAAAAAAAAAAAAAAAAAAAAGCTCTCCTTAGTACATACACACCCATGGACCAGCTTTTCTTTCTTGGCACACACCTTCAAACCCCTTTCAGTTTGTTTCCACACACAATTCTTAAAGGAAAAATGTTTGTCATTAGTTTTGTTAATTCTTTTGTAATAAACCCAATTTGTCTTGGGATATTAAGGGAAAGAGGACATTGTTTAACTAGGAAAGGCACACTAAGCCAAAGCTTGTTTCCAGGTGCGACCTGGGAGCACAAGGAAGTTAAGTGACTTGCTCAGGGTCACATAGTATGCAGGTGGGGGCTGTGGGATTCAAACCCAGGTCTCCAGGTTTGCAGCTCAGAGCTCTAAACCTCTGCGCTATAATGCTTCCTACCTCCCCCCCACCTTCTTTTTTATATAAAAAAATAAAGAAGCCTTACAACTTGGTCATGGAACTTCCCAACCCTTTCACTTGTTTTCCCCATACAGTTCTTGCACAACTGTTTTTAAAAATGTTCTTTTTTTTTTTTTCTTCTAATAAATCCAACTTGACTTGGGACAATACCCAAGTCACAGACCTTTACACCCCTTTCACTCGTTTCCCCTTCTTGCACAAGTTGTTTTTTTAACTTTCTTTTTTTTAATGAATAATAATAATAATAATAATAATAATAATAATATCTAGCTTGTCTTAGGATACGCCCAGTTCACGAACCTTCCCACCCCTTAGCGCCACCCCCTCCAAAAAAAGTTTTCTGGCAGCATCTTACCGCTTTTTCTGGAAAACACCTCTGAATGACAAGAGCAAAGAAACTGGGCAAAATGCCCCTTTCTATTTCACTCACCAGCCCTTTTTAGCTCAGTATTTTGCATTTTTATTCACTTGGCTGCTTCGGTGACTGCAATGTCACATTATGTCTGTGCCTGCTGCAACATGTTTGTTTTTTTCCATTTTTTGGTACTTTTCAATGGTCCTGCCAGTTGACCGCGTCTTAACTTGGCTGTCAAAGGCCTCAGCCGCACCTCTCCGTTTCCTGCCGCCGATACTGTGAGCGTTTTATTTTAAATCTTTTTTTCCCCCCTCCCGGGTAAAATGGTTCAGACTGAATTTCCGGAAGTAATGTTGACCCTGTGTCACTGCCGCAGACTCATCCTTGTCACCATCTCTCTCTCTTCTGGGTTCTTGTCATCCACTCCTCCTCAGCTCTTCTCCCTCTAACAATGGTGGCTCCTCCTAACGATGCTGCAACATCTCTCAGTCCCTCCACACGACTAGAGGTGTACATACCAGACCAACAGGGACTGTCTCAGCAGCTCCAATGGGACACGTACTATAAAAAATAAATAAATAAGATGTGAAAGCCAGTGGCAAAGTGCCACAGAAGGCACTCAATGGCAGTTTGCCACTGCGCTAGAAGGGCATGCAGTGTGTGTAGGATTGTCCCATGGGGTGGTCCAGAATTTGCCGGGGGTAAAAACAGCATGAATCACGCAATCCCCCCTTGAATTTTAAGCCGCAAGGGGCAACATTAGGAAGCACTTCTTCCAGAGGGTGGTGAACCTATGAAACAATCTACCAGCGGAGACACAGAAACATAGAAACATAGAATTTGACGGCAGATAAGGACCGCTTGGCCCACCCATTCTGCCCATTCTCCTACCTAATGGATAAGCTGCAGATCCTAGTTAACCAGCAGTCTACTTCTTCCTACCCCCTCCCCCTAGAACTGCCGTATGACTGTCCCATGCATGCTTGAATTCCACCACTGTTTTTGACTCCACAACCTCCTCCGGAAGGCCGTTCCATGCATCCACAACCCTCTCTGTGAAAAAATACTTCCTTAAATTACCTCTGAGCCGTCCCCCCTCTATCTTCAAATTGTGCCCCTTGTTCTTGCACACCTCTTTTTTTGAAAGATGCTACCCTCTTGGACTTTGTTGATTCCCTTGAGGTACTTGAAAGTTTCTATCATGTCCCCTCTCTCCCTCCTTTCCTCGAGGCTATACATATTAAGCTCCTTAAGTCTCTCTTCCTATGTCTTCTGGTGCAGACAGTGGAGACGAAGACCGTACGTATCATCAAGGTAACCTTGGACAGATTTCTAGTTACCAAGGGAATAACAGGGTACTAGAGATAGTAGGACAGGTGGGGAATCCCTATAAATTAGCAAATGTTTACACAGCATACTTATAGGTCCCTGTTTACAAAGGGGGGGGGGGAATTAACTTGATGGACCTTGAGTCCCTTCCAACATCCAACTGCTATATTAGGTCAACTGCGGCCCTTGCACCCATGTCAAAAACAAGATCTATTTTGTGAATCTATCCCAGTGGGTAATAAAAATGGTAATTAGATATTGGTGCAGTATTAGCCACTAGGTAGCAGTCAAAACACAATCTGTAATGAGAAAGCAATATTGTGATCCAACTAGGAATCAAATCCAGGCCTCCTAGAATTCCATCCCAATGATCTACAACTGAGCAATCAGGCTCAAGGGACTTTAGGTCCACCCCCCTCCCACCACCACATGCACGCGCACTCCATAAGCAGGAGGATCCCACTTACCACCACCACTGACCAAGTAAGCCTGTGATTTCCTTAGTAAGCAGCAATGTGTCCAGGCTCACCTTGAAAGCTGTACAGTCTTCATAGGTAGTGTCTCCACAGGTAGGCTGTTGCTTTAGTTCATCACCCTCTGGCTGAAGTACCACCTCCTAATTTTACCCCTGTATTTACCACATCAGAGGCTTGGTGTGCGTCCCCCACCCACCCGAGCATGCAGCATCAAACTTCTCTGTCTGTTCAATCTTGATACCCCTGAGTATGTGGAAGGCTGAGCTCATGTTCCCCCGCCCCCAGTGTGGAGGGGTTGTGGGATAACAGATGGACCAGACACCAAACTTCAGGTTCAACACACAATCTCTGTGTGATGTTTATTCAGAATACAGGAAACAAGCTTCAGCAACAGCATAAAAAGACCTGGTTGGTTAACTGTTCCCCCACAGTTCAGTAACTTAACTGCATGTGCACACTTCAGGACTCAAACTTTTCCTTGTGAATCTCAGTTAATATTGTGATTTACAGCAAATAAATGACTCATCAAATTAGTGAACTGTACCCAACTGGACAGTCACTCTGTTATTTAAAGAATTTTTTTTTTTTTTTTTTTTTTTTTTTAACCTGCCCACGAAGTCAGGCCCCGGACTAACCCAGACCTCCACCCGCCCCCCCAGGGCCTACCCTGGCACGTGATCCATCCAGGCTTGTCCCCTCAGTCAGGAATCCCCAGTGGTAAGCCACCGGGAAAGTCGCCCTGGCTTACCCCCCCAGGGCAGGGTCATGGAACTGGGTTGAACCAATGGACAAACGCTGCTAGGTCACCATCCAGAAGCCAAGCAGGTGGTGCGGAATCGAAAAGGCAAGGCGTCGTTGGTGGGGCACCAACGATTTGTGTTGTAGTAAACTCCAGGAGCCGCAGTCTGCAATGACGTGATACACCATAACGCGACCGTCGACACACCTCCCAATCGTACGGCATCGGCAGCAGCAGCAGCTACTCATCCCCCCAGCCTCCACCAGTGAATGACCACGCGCCAAACACTCATTCAACCCTCCCCCCAGAGGAGAAGAGCAGTCTCGAGGACGCCCATCTCCCCCAAAGCTGGTCCTCCGATACCTCAGGTCCATTCCTGAATCAGAGTGGTCGGCGGACGCCTTGCCGCTGTGCCAGCTGAAGCAATTTTTCTACATGGGAGTCCAGGACCCTTAAAGCAGCAGTTTTAGTTGGTTGCAATAGTTTCAACAATTTGTTGCTGGCAAATATTCAATTCACCCATTTTTTGGTTTTGTTTTATTCCTGAACTAAGATACAGGATTTTGAAGTTTCTTAAATTTCCCAATCGCATGCCATGCCTACCATGAAAAAAATGAATATCATGGTACAGTGCTGTGCTGCTTACCATCACAAACATGGCAGAGCCACTGGCTGGATAGCACAGTGGTTGAGTTACCACTTGCCATCCAGACGACCCAGGTTCGCACCCTGAGCCCAGAATGTCTGATGCCAACTGGTGAGGAGGGGTTCAGGTGTCCTTTGGACGACTCCCACCTTGGGGAGGGCATCTCCTTCCATTACTTAACCACCCCATGGTGATCCAAGGGAAGGGGGTTGTCATGCGGGAAGGAACAAGTGGTCCCTCTGAGGTGTCCTTACGTCGGCACATACCCACTCGCCTGGCAGGTGACATGGAGGAGTCACATGCCCAGAGCAGGGCCGGCAGGGGAGCACCGAAGGCAGGCCGGGGCTCACCCACCCTTCTGACAGCCCTGATAGGCATCTCGCCAAGGCCACTTCTCAGGACCACACCCTGGGGTGGGATATGGGGAGGGTCTAGTAAAGGAATAAAACCCGCAGCAGCACTGGGCAGATGAAGCTATCCCACACCGCCCCCCCCCCATGCCACAGCTGGGTCTCGACTCCTCCCACACCTCGCTGGCTCCACCCATTGGCCCTGTCGAGTGAAGTATGTTCCTCTCGGCTTGAGGGGAACCAAGGAGTCCTGCCCATGGGGATAAGCCATGCGTTACAGTCAGGGAACCCAGAAAGTTGTTGAGCAAAAGCTGGAGTTGGGTTGGATCATCAAGGGGGACATCACGTGGCAGGCAGAAGTCTTGGGCAGATGGAAGGAGGTCCCAGCAGCCGGCGAGGCGAAAATGGGGGACAAAAACAGAAAGTAAAGGAAATGAGGCAGCACCATCTTAATACATCCACAGTAGGAATCTAATCAGTATGTATATTCAGCAGGTAACCTCAGCAGAAGAGTTTTAAAAATTGCGACAGCCATCTTTAATGATACGAGTCAGTTACAAAATTAGCTATAATATTTTTTAAATATCTAAGAAAACTAAAGATTTCACAGCGATTAACACTAAAGATGCCAGTAATACATTTTTGCTAAAAAAAAAAAAAAAAAAAAAAAAGGATATGCTAAAATTTTTGCCCACTAACAAATACTTTAAAATGGAAGTCCTACTGACAGCCCTGCCCCACAAGTTGTCTGTGAAAAGAATGGTGCATCACTGAACCCCTGGACCTTCATTAAGTTCAAGAGTCTGAAGCAGAATTCAGGAGTCTTTGTACCCTTTCTGTGTGGGTTAGCTGAAGCTCTGAAACATACAAACACAGACAGTGACGGCAGGAAAGAAAAAATGACTCACAATAGTAATCCTTCTTCCAGGGTATTCTTCAATATCATTAACTCTAGCAGTCATCCTCCTGGACTGCACTGCCCTGGAGATGAATGGAACTTTAGTGGAACACTGATTGGCTCGTGCCACCATTCAAACCTGCTTCCATGTCAACTGTAAGCATTCTAAAAATGCTCAGATTTTGAATAAGTTTGTACCCAAGTCTCTTACTACGCTATCCTAACAGTTGACAACAAAATAATAACAATCTGATTTAATCAAAGCCCCCACTCCCCATTTTTTTTCCCCCTTAAGCCAACTGGCAATGTACAAAAAGACAGATGAAAATAAAAACTAGGACATCTGGTTTAAAAAGATTTTTGTACCAGTGTAAGGCCAACAAACAATACAGTACCCGTATACCGATTGGTTCTGGAAAGGGATATAGGATGGGTGAGTTAATGATACTGAAGAATACTCTGGAAGAAAGAAGATTACTACGGTGAGTAATGTTTTCTTCTAACCCCAGGAGTTCTTCAATATCATTAACTCTAGCAGACTATAAAGTAGTACCTTTGGAGGAGGGTCCAGAACCCTACTTAAGGAACAGACTAACACTGCTGTACCAAACCTGGCATCACTCCTAGACTGAATGTTAAGACTGTAGTGCTTTGTAAAGGTATTTACAGATTTCCATGTGGCTGCTTTGCAGATCTCCAACAAGGGAATATCCCTAGCAGCTGCTGCTGCTGTAGTCGCTGTACCCCTAGTGGAATGTGCCATCAGGCCTACTGGGGGCTCCTTGCCAGCTTTACTGTAACAGAATTGTATGCATGCCACAATCCAGCGTGCAATTGTCCTTTTTGAAGCTGGCCTACCTTTACCCACATCACCATAGGTCAGGAACAGCTGTTGCTTGTTCTGCCTATGCCCCTTTGTATGCTCGATCTAACAGGTCAAAGCTCTCTTTACATTGAGACTGTGCAGTCTACGCTCTACAGAGCTACAGTGCTTGGTGAAGAAGACTGGCAAAGTAATAGACCAATTAAGGTGGAAATCAGAAATTACTTTAGGAAGGAATTTCCTGTTCGTTCTAAGCACCACCATGTCTCTGTGGAATGCAATGTAGTCTTGTTCCAGACACAGAGATTGTAACTCACTTATCCTTCTTGCAGATGGGATAGCTACTAAGAAGACAGTCTTCCAAGTAACAAACTTTAAATGAGCATTGGCCAGTGGCTCATATGGAGGCTCCATGAGCTTGGCAATACAAATATTTAGATTCTAGGCCGGAGCGGACTCCCTGTGAGGGGGATGCAAGTGGGCCAATCCTTTAAAGAATTTTCTAAAAATAGGATTAGCTGCCAAGGAAGCTCCCTTACCATCTGATAGGTATGTGGAAACAGATGCCAGGTGGACTCTGAGTATAGCTGGCTGAAGCCCCAGAGTATTTAGGTGCGTCAGGTACTCCAGCATGACAGACAACCCTGCCTTAGTGGGAACCACCTCTTTTGAAGCACACCAGACGGAAAATCTCTTCCACTTGGAAGCACAGGTTTTCCTAGTTGAGGGTTTCCTACAACCCCTAAGTACCTATAAAACATCCTCTGAGAAGTGTACATCAGCATACGATAAGAGCCATGCCTTGAGTCTGAGAGACCTTAGGTTCAGGTACAGAATCTTCCCCTGGGAGGATGTCAGGAGATAGTGTCTGTGTGGAAGGTGTATTGGTTGGTTATTTTTTTAAACTGTTTTAAGATGTACAACGCTATGATCTGCTGGAATAGCGTTTTAAAAATAAAGGATGATTGATTGATGATGCTTGTCAGATTTAGCAAATATTTCCTGGCATTTAACACAACTTTTAAATCCAGTAGGTCCGGTCTTTTTCTTAGGTTTATCAGACATTGCTACAGTAGACTAGGAAAACGAAACTAAGTTTTATCGGTTTCTGGCCGGCCCGGTGGTGCTGAGGGTTGAAGTGCTGGATGCCACACCTCGCTCCACGCCGGCGACCCAGGTTCGGGAACGAGCCTGGGTTGTCGGGAGTCAGCAGGGGAGGACTAGGATTGAGCGGCCGACGACAGATCTCCTAGTCCTGGGGATAAGGGGTGGATGTACACAGCTCTGCTGGTCCTAGGGGACGCCGGAGGAGTACTACAGAGGCAGCGGGTATCTAGTGGGGAAGCACGGTGAAGCGTCTGCCGTTAGTGCGCTGGCGCCATGGCACAATCTGCAGCTTCCATTGGGGATAAGGAAAAGGCAGCACAGCGCGCGGCAGCTTGATGGCTGCAGTTTCGCCGACTGACCAACAATGCCTGGATGGCATGTGCTGGTAATGGTTCCTCGCTGGGCATGGGGGCTACGAGGGGAGGCCCCTTTCGCAGGTGTAGCTGCGTCTGCCAGCTGGGCATGCGAACTTCAGGGCCGGAGAAGAAGTGGTGGATGGATGTGGAGCAGGGCTGTGGCTGCAGGTAAGAAAAACAGTTAAATGCTAAAAATTTTTATCAGTTTCTGAACCAAGAAGTAACTGGGGATTTATCGCAAGTTGAATTAGATAATAGCTCACGGTCGGTTCCTGAACCGAGGAAACCGTGAAAAAAAATATAGAAAAAATCCCCAAAATAGACTAGACCAAAAAGAAACAAATGAACACTAGTTAAACTAAAGAAATAGCAAAAAGTAGTAAAATAAAAATAATACAATTTTTAGTCAAAATCTAAGTTCTCTTAGTAACACTGAGGAGCAGTCTCCCAGGTGACCAACTAGGCAGACGGAGAAACATTTGAACGCTTACAGTGGACAGGGCAGCAGGTTTGAATGGTGGCGCGAGCCAATCAGTGTTCCACTATTAGCATAAGTTCCATTCATCTCAGAGCAGTGCAATCCAGGAGGCTGACTGCTAGAGTTAATGATATTGAAGAATAACTGGGGTTAGAAAGCCCAAAGTTCCATCTAGTCTGCCCGGAGTTCTTATCTGCCCCAGGACCTATTGCCCACATGGGATTTTATCTTTATCCCTCTCCCTGATCCCCCTCCCTTGCTACTGACCTGAGCAACCACCAAACCCTTCACTCTGTCCCAGCCACGTCTGAAAGCATTTGCAGTTTTGGCACCCACCACATCCACTGGCAGACTGTTCCACGGCTCAGTCACCCATCACTCTTTCCATAAAAGAAAAAACTTCCTCACATCTCACTTAACCCACCCCCCAACTCCTCACATCTCACTTAACCCACCCCCAACTTCCTCACATCTCACTTAACCCCTCCCCAACTTCCTCACATCTCACTTAATAGAAACATAGACTTTGATGGCAGATAAGGACCATGTGGCCCACCCAGTCTGCCCATTTCCCTACCTATTGGACAAGCTGCAGATTCTAGTTAACCAACAGCCTACTTCCTGCAACCCCCCACTATAATTGCCTTATGTCTGTCCCATGCATGTTTGAATTCCCCCACAACCTCTCCAGGAAGGCTGTTCCATGCGTCCACCACTCTCTCCATGAAAAAAAATTTCCTCACATTACCCTGAGCCGTCCCCCCTCTATCTTTAAATTGTGCCCCCTTGTGCTTACACATCTCTTTTTCTGAAAGATGCTACCCTCCTGGACTTTGTTGATTCCCTTGAGGTACTTGAAAGTTTCTATCTCACCCCCCGTCCCTCCTTTCATCAAGGGTATACATATTAAGCTCTCTGTCTCTCTTCATATGGTTTCTGATGCAGACCTTGCACCATTTTAGTTGCCCTCCTCTGGACTGCTTCCATTCTGTCTATGTCCTTGCGTAGATGAAGTCTCCAATACTGCACACAGTACTCCAGATGGGGTCTCACCAACTGTCTGTACAGAGGGATAACCACTTCCCTTTTTCTACTTGTGATGTCCCTCCCTATGCATCTCAGTATCCCCCTGACTCTCCTTACCGACTTCTCACACTGCTTACCCACCTTTAGGTCATCTGATATGACTACCCCCAGCTCCCTTTCCATTACTGTTGTTGTTAGTACCTCCCCTGGGTTTTTATTTCCCAGGTGCATTACTTTGCACTTCTTTGCATTGAATCTAAGTCGCCACACGTCTAACCATTCCTCCAACCTTGCCAAGTCCCTTCTCATCCTTTCTACCCCCCCCCCATGTATCAACTCTGTTACAGACCTTTGTGTCATCTGCAAAGAGGCGTACCTTTCCTTCCAGACCCTCTGCAATGTCACCTATAAAGACGTTAAAGAGGACTGGACCCAGTACTGAGCCCTGAGGTACTCCACTAGTAACCCCCTTTCTTTGGAATATGTTCCATTCACCATTACCTTCTGTGTCCTGTTGTGCAGCCAGTTTGCTACCCAGGCTACCACCCTGGAACCCACTCCCAGGCTGGCTAACTTGATTATTAATCTTTTGTGTGGGACTGTGTCAAATGCCTTGCTAAAGTCTAGGCAGACCATATCCACAGCCCCTCCCTGGTCTATTACTTTGGTCACCCAGTCAAAGAAATCAATTAGATTCGTCTGACATGACCATCCTGCTGTGAATCCATGCTGCTTTGGGTCCCTGCCTCACTGGCCTCTAGGTATTCAACAATTCTTTCTTTCAAAGTGATTCCATCATTTCCCCACCACTGAGGTCAAACTAACAGGTGTGTAGTTTCCTGCTTCTGCCTTGCTCCCACTTTTGTGAAGGGGATCACATCTGCCTCTTCAGTCTCAGGTACCACCCATCCTCCATGATTTGTTAAAAGTGTGGTCAGTGGTGTCACTAGGTCCTCCCTTAGTTCTTTTAGGATTCTGGGGTGAATCCCGTCAGGCCCCATTGCTTTGTCCACCTTGAGTTTTAAGAGTTCTTTCAGGACTCCTCGTCTTCTTTTGTGAATACTGAGCAAAAGTATTCATTCAGTATCTCTGCCTTTCCACTGTCTCCCTCTGCCCACCTCCCCTCTCCTTTATTAATCTTCACTACCCCTCCCTTAACCTTTCTATGCTCCCTAATGTACCTATAAAAGGTTTTACCCCTCTTAACTGAGTTGGCCATCTTTTCCTCGGTTTGGGCCTTTGCTTTTCTGACTGCCTTCCCCACTTCTTTCTGTTTTAAGTGATACAGTTCCCTGTCGTGCTCCTTCTGGGACTCCTTATACTTTTTGAATGCAGTCTTTTTCTGCTTAACCTTCCCTGCCACCTCTTTTGAGAACCATGCTGGTTTTTTATTCCCCCCCCCTCCCTTTTTTTTTTTTTTAATTTGTTTCACACAAAGGCTTGTTTCCTCCATGATGGCAGTTTTGATTTTTCTCCATTATTCTTCCACCCCCTCCTTTCTGGCCATTTGCTAATGCATTCCTCAGGTATTCACCCATTATGCCAAAGTCAGCCATTCTAAAGTCCAGTATCCTTGTCTTTGTATGGCTTGTCTCCATGGTTGTGCTTATTGTGAAGCACACTGTGCAATGGTCGCTTGTTCCCAGATGTCTACTGACTTGAAATTTGTGATCCTCTCTCCATTTGAGAGTACCAGGTCTAATACTGCTCCTTCCCGAGTGGGTTCCACCACTAGCTGTCTAAGGCATGCCCCCTGTAGGGCATCGAGAATGACCCTGCTCTTAGATGTGGCTGCAGTACATGTCGTCCAGTTAACACCTGGCATATTCAGGTCCCCCATCAACAGTATCTCCCCTTTTTCAGCCATTTTGAGAATGTCCTCCATCATTTTCTAGTCCATTTCCTCCCCTTGAGATGGGGGTCTGTATACAACCCCTGTGTGGATTGTGATGCCATTCCTTGTCTCCAAGGTGACCCAGAGTGCCTCTTGTCCTCCCCCTTTCCTTTTTAGTTCTGTAGCTTTGATCCCTTCCCTCATGTAGAGAGCTACTCCACCTCCTCTTTTACCCTTCCTGTCCCTTCTGTAGATTGTGTACCCTGGTATGTTGACATCCCAGTCATGGTTCTCCGTGTACCATGTTTCTGTGACTGCCACAATATCCAAGTGTTCCTCTTCCCTCAGGGCTACTAGCTCAGGAAGCTTGTTTCCCAGACTACGGGCACTGGTACTCATTGCCCTCCACTTAATGTTGGCTTTATCCTTTTTTACCCCATCCCTGCTCTTATTGCCCTTGTCTATTTTACCATTTACCTCTGTCCTGCCCTCTGTCAAGCTCTGTACCTCAGTGTTTACCTTATTACCCGCTATGTTTTGGGGGCTTGAACTTTCCTGCTTCCTATCAGCACCTCCTCCCTTGGCTAGTTTAAAAGCTTGCCAAGGAAGCATTTAAACCTGTCACCTAGGAGCTTGGCTCTCTTCCTGGACAGATGAAGACCATCGTGCCAGTATAGACCTTCATCTCTCCAGGTGGACCCTCAGTCCCCAATGAAGCCAAAGCCCTGTGCTCTGCACCAGTTTTGCAATCATTCATTAAACTGCTTGGTGTGCAGTACCCTAGCCTCACCCCTGCCATAGACTGGCAGCACCTCTGAGAAGGTTACCGTGCTTGCTACCTGTCTGAGGCCCCTCCCCAACTCCACAAATTCATCCTGCACTGTACTGATCTCGTGCCTAGCTAGGTCATTTGTCCCAAGGTGGACAACGATATCTAGTTCCCTCTCTCTGATGCTGCTTCTGCAATCCTGAGGATTAGCTTCCTGTCCCTCAAGCCATGGCAACAGGCAGGCACCTTGCCCCTCTCCTCTCCCTTCCCAGTTCTACACCCTAACAATTGGAGTCCCCTATCAGAAGCTGTTTCCTTCCCCTGTGGTGTCCCTTGCCACCCTTTTGTGGTTCTCCCTTGTGGATGTCCCCAGCATTCTTCTTGGTCTCCACTGAGGGTGTCATCCCAGAGGAACCTTGATTTGCCAGACTGACATATGATTTGTGTAGAGGTACAACTAGAGGGCTACGCCTCTGCTCCACCACCCTCACCCTCCCAGAACCCACTGTGGTCCAACAGCTCTTCACACTTGGCAACCTCTGAGGCAGTGGTTGTGGCACTGGTGCTCTTTTGGTGGGGAGGCCTCCTTAGTCCTTGCCAGTTCAGCCTGGAGGTGGGCAACCTCCTCCCTCAGAGCAGACAGTTGCCTGCAAATAGGACAGCATGCACCACTCCCCACATCCCTCTCCCTTATAATATACAGTGAGTAATATATAATTTTTTTTATTTTTGGTGTGTACTTACCCCTTATGCACTGTGCTGGGTTATTAAGAAAATGACAGTTCTGCCCCAAGACCAGGTTCCCAGTTCCTCAGATGAGTTCTAGTTTGTTCTCTGCAGTATAGCAAGTTTCTCAGCCTCAAACAGAAGCAGCCAAGTCTTTTCTTAACCACAACCCCCAAGTTTCCACTAGAGTTTAAACAAAAGATTTTATGTTGGTTACTATAAGAAAACTGAATCACAGGAAAATAATGATGCAATTTCACATTTTACTACTGAATGCCTGTGTGGGCTGTGACAACTAACACCCTGCAAAACAAGCAACCTTTATACTGGTATCTGCATGTACCAAGTCACGCCTCATTAACACATTCAGAAGTACGGACTAGGACTTTCTCTACTGTGAAAGTGCTTTAGCTAACAGTAACTGTTCAGGGCACAGTAATTTGCCAGTCAACATTTTTCATAACACAGGACAAAGTGAAATAAGGCTCCAGTTAGGCACCATTTTGATTAGGGCACCACAGAGGTGGGAGTACATCATTTTGCAGGCATTTATGGCAGCCAACTTGTAATCTTAATGCAATTTGCATATTACAAGGCCTCATGTTTACACCATTGGGGGCTAAAGTGCAATGCTGGCCAATCTATGCCCACTATATATTTGGCTGATCCAGTTATTAAGGCTCCCTGAATTGCAACACGGCGTGAAGGAAGAGGAATTAGTACTCACAAAATGGAGGGGCTCAACTGTGGCAAAGCAGGACTACTGCCACACCAAAGGCACAGAACCTGAACACCTTCTGCAGTCCACTGGATGCTGTGCCACCTGCCAGCCGTGGCGGCACACAGCACTGTTATCCCCAGTTCCACAATCACCTAACCACAAACTAAGTTCCAAAGTTACATAAGCCCTCCGCTCCCCAGTTCCATAAGCCCTGACCCCCAATCAAAAAATATTATAAAAGCCTCCCTGATCCTCAGTCACTCATATCTGTTTGGCATCCTCATTTATTGTGCATTTTTTTATTTTACTGCTCATCAAGTTATTTAAATAAATAAGTATATAATCTATCAGCGTTTAGGTTGGTTTTCCAGTTCCTGAAATACATTCCGATCAGATGTGTACAGACAACCACATGGAAAGTGTTTCCACCAAAGGTTCAGCATTTGGGTGCCCCAAGCTTTTATTTTGAGCTACCATGTTATTGCAAAGACCCCTCCCCCCCCCGTTGCCAAATACAGTAAAGTCCCTGACCCATATGGCTATGTTTCCTGCTGCATTTATAATCTGAAAAGGTGGGGGGAAAACAGCAATATTATGTCTTGTAGCCCGTCAATATTCTTTCACAGTTTTCTTGGGAAACACTGCAACAACAATCACCCCCACAAACAATTACAGGTTCCACCCCTCCCTAAACACTGCACTCTCTTAACCCTGCAGCGAACTCCCGCCTGCCTCAGCTCTTAAATCCCAGTCTAGTAGGGAGCACAAGGCATAAGATCTGCCCTTTCCACATGTGCAAAGTTCACCACAGACCACGCTAACATGGGCATGTTAGTACTGGTAAGGGTCCAAGGACAGCAAATGCTTTCTTAAGACTTGATTGGGGGGGGGGGGGTACAATAACTGCACCAGTGTTTTCAAACCGATTTAAAGTCACATAACTTTATATTTTTAGCATGAAAAGAAATTACTTTTCCCAGAATAAGAGCCCTACAAATGTTTTTTATTTTGATGAAAAATGTTGATAACTGGGAAAGGCACACTAAGCCAAGCTCTGTTTCCAGGTGCAACCCAGGGGATTTGGGGGGATGAAAGTGCAGGACTCCCAAACATGTATAGAAATTAGCTAGCTGAAGCACTGTTCTCAGTGTCCTGCAGCCACCTGCTGAGTACTTCCCAGTACTGTAGTTCTCTTGTTTCCAAACCAGCAGGCTCAGTATTTGAACCTGCAACCCTCTGGCTGCCACCCCATGACTCTACCACCCAGATAAAGGAGCACCTCCCCTGACTAAGCACATGAGAGATCCCTGAATACGTTGGCCTAGTTCACTTCCATCCTCTTACAGTATTACATCACCCCACCACAACCAGTCTACCCCCTCCCCCTGCCCACTGTGCTTCAGTGATCATGCAGTCACTGTCGCAGCATATTTATTCATCCCTGCTCTTAAAGAGTGTGTGCATGTGTATTACCTAGAATCCCTTCAGGCCTTAAATTTCTGTTACACAAGCGCTTGCTAATCAGTGTCAGTGGCTCAGCCGGCTGCACACTCGCCTCTGAGGCTGGAAGACCAGAAAGCTGTGGCAGATAACAGATAAGGGGAGTAAAGGAGTACTTTACTGCCAGTTTTGCATGATTTACTCTCACTTTCTGCTTTTAGGAATTTGTTTCCCACCCTGTTTATTTACAGTATATTGGTACATATGCACAAAACTGGCAGCAGCATTCAATGCTACTAGCCACCGATCCACATAATAACAGACTGCCAGCAGTAGAGGTGGGATCAGAAAACAGCAAAGGTATCAGTTGCGTACATGCAGAAGACTGTTTGAGGAGTTATGCACTGGATGGCAAGAAGGGCAATTGCAACATAAAATGTTAAAAATAGGGTCACCGCACTACATAGCGGTGGGAAAGTATCTCAAGACTCCTCACTGGTATCAGAGAAGGAGGATCAGTGGTTGCAGACACCCAGTGGAACTGTGACAATTTCTAGAGATGGATCAATACACGGTATTACTACCATGTAGATGAAAATACTTAGAAACTATCATTCCGGCTGCCAACCAACCACTGCTGTACAGAACATACGGTTTGCACCACTCAGCTCAAAACCTAAAATAAACCGTAGAAACAAAAAAGTTACTGCGACTGGACTTACAAACACAATAACAACCCTGAAGTCAACCATTTCCTTGGAGTAACGATCAACTGGAGGGAGGTGGCCCTTGGCTGCGCCTCGGGCCACCTAGCCACTCAACCGGCCATTCTCGGTCATTACTGCTTAAGTAAAAAGAGGACAGTACAATGCTCAAAAGAACAGATAAGTAAATACAGACAGTCACATCCCAAAGTACCAATGGTGCAAAAGGAATGCATACTGCAAGTAGCAGGAAAATAAATAGACCACAAAATGCAATATCAAGGAAAGGCAAAAGACCAGGTGACAAGAGGAATGCAGGTGGGGAAAAGGTGGACTACTGTAAGAGGACCAGAGAGGATACAATGTTTGTTTTTTGGGGCACACAGAATTTTTTTTTTTTTTTAAACAGGAGGGAATAGGAGAGAGAGAGGACAGGAAAACAACAAAGAAAGGAAATCCTGTGGGTGTAGTAGGGCAACAGGAGAGAAGAGGAGGCAGAAATTTCAGGGAGGCACAGAAAACAGACAGGGAGGGAAACAGCAGGAGGTTAGATACAGGAATGGGAAGAAGCAAAGTGGTCCTGTACGAACTGCTTAAAAGAGAGGTAGGAAAGCAAGAGGCAGAGGAGAGAAGAGAAGGAAGGTTTATTCTAATCCAGAGTGTAGGGAGACAGAAAAATCAGTATGGCCAACAGAGGTTCTGCAGTGGGTATATGAAGGGCACTGGAGTCAATGAACTGGAGCAAGTAGGAAGAAGTGACATGTAAGGACAGGAGGGTAGAAAGGTAGCGGGAAGGGATGTGTACCAGTACTTGGAGAGAACTCAGAGGCAATGGGAGAGCCACTGGGACTCAAGGGTGGACAGTGAATGGTTTAGGTAGAGGAAGCAGAGTTGGGTGAGGAAGAGAGAACTGGAGTCTAAACAGCAGGAGAGAGAGGGGGGGGGTCAAGCCTAGCTAAGGAGGACTTCGGAGCGGGGCCATAAACCACATCTACATAATCAAACATCAGGATCATCTGAAGTGGATCTCATGGTGGACTGGGATGGGGGCAAGCTTGGTTACAGTACAAGGCACAGTATGGGGCAGAGTTTCTTATGAACAGCTATCAATGCGTGTGGAGAAGTCCAGGTTTCTATCCAGCCACACCTGAATTTGAAACATAGAAACTGATGGCAGAGGAGGACTGCATGGCCCACCCAGTCTGCCAACTTTCCCTACCTACTATAACAGAACTCTTCAAGTGAAGCACCATACAGAGTTTTAATAGTGGAGGTGACTTTCAGCGTAGCAAGCCCATGACTCGTGCCAAAGGACATGGGAACTGTTTTTTGGCATTCAGTACCAGCTGGTTTGGGCAGAACCAGTGTTAAGCATTGTCAATGTCATGCTAAAACGATGATTCTAGCTCAGAGACTGAGGCACTTGTGGCAAAAAGCACAATGTCATCATCGTACAGTACATATGTACAATCTAGTCAACACATTCTGAGGGGAGGTCATTTAGGAGACTAGAAAAGGGGATAGGCCCTAGGGGATGCCAGAACAGATGGGGAGGGGTTGAAGTGTCGCCTACTTAAACCAACTGATGATGATCGGACAGACAGATGTGGAACCATTCAACCAAACAATCAGATAGCCCTACCCCTTTCAGCTTATCCAGAAGGAGAGGGTCGACTACTGTATCAAGACAGCAGCAGTACGATGACCCTGGTACATCCTGTTCAACACAGAATCCACTGCTGGAGGAGAGAGGAAACAGTACAGTGTGCCTTGTGAAAAGCAGACTAGAATGGATGGACACAAATCCTCATTTAGCAGGCACAAACCCTCTGAATAAGGGCAGTGAAGAAATGGCAACAGTATAATAGCTGTCACAAGTAATACTGAGGTGTTTTTTACTTGACTTTATTTGGAATTTTGGACCAGGAAAGGCACACTGGACTGTAACATCTAATTTCAGGTACATCCGAGAGTGGGTTACAAGGACTGTTTTCTGACATGGAGAATTTGGGCAGAACATCAAGGAAAGTCCCCATCTCTTACAATAAGTGCCTTGGGATATTCAACTTCACCTTTAGTATGTTAACTGCCACCGGAGATGGGCAGAAGGAACTTTGGTTTAATGTCTCATCATAAGGCTCTCCTCTACTGTCGTACAGTACAATGTCAATATTGGATATCAGTCCAAGTTCCTTATATGGGATTAGAAGCCACGCCCTACTAAGCTCCCGAGCGCAGAAGCAAGCATGTAACCTACTGAGCCACTAACACTGCAACTCAGGACTTTTCACTTCTCATGCTGTAGTTCAGGCCAAAGCGTGCTGAAACTGGGCAACACAGCTTGCATGGTGACCCTCTCCTAAACTTGAGGGACCCACTCAACGACAAACCCAACTGTAGGGCTTAAAAATGGCTGTGGAGGAATTGGAACCCAACATGGCAGCCGAAGCTGCAAGAAACATACTAACATACTAAAATGCCAGCAGAATAGGCCCAACGGCCTTTCATGTCTGCTTGTTTGATCAGCCCCCACCCTGGGAGCTGACCTTGCACTCTCCCTCTCCCTCTCTGGCTTTCCCTTCCCAGTCACGGATATTCTCGCTGCACTGGTTTTTGCTTCCAGAACCCTTCCCCTGTACCTGTCCCACCCGCTCTTGAACCCCTCCACCGTCTCTGCCTCCACCAGTCCTGGGCAGTGCATTCCATGGCTCCACCACCCTCTCAGTGAAATAGCACCTCCTCCTTTCCCCCCTGAATCTCCCCCAGCTTCCTTGAGCACCCTGACGGCTCCTCCCTATTTACCCCCTTCATGTACCTGAAGACCTCTATCATGTCCCCCCAGTCCCTTCTCTCTTCCAATGTGTACATATTTAGCTCTTCGAGCCTCTCCCCATAGGTCCTATCCCCCAAGCCCCAAATCATTTTGGTTGCCCTCCTCTGGACCCTCTCTAGAAGTTCAATGTCCCTCTTTAAATGTGGCCTCCAAAACTGCACGCAGTACTCTAGGTGCGGCCTCACCAAGCAGTTATACAGTGGGGGTATCACTACCCTCATTCTGAAGGTGATCCCCCTAGTGGTGCATCCAAGCATCCTGTTGGCCTTTGCCACTGCCCTCCTACAAGTCTCCGAGTTGTTCATCTTGACATCCACCACCACCCCCAGGTCCCTATCAGCCATCGAGACTTGTAGCATCCCCCCCCCTCCAGGGTGTACACTTGTCCTGGGTTTCTGGCTCCCAGGTGGAGTACCTTGCATTTCCCTGCATTGAACCTCAGCTTCCACTTTCTAGACCACCTTTCCAGAGCCTCCAGGTCCCCCTGTAGGGCCACCCTCCCCTCCTCCCCATCCACCACTGTCCCCAGTTTTGAGTCACTGGCAAAGAGACTCATCTCACCCCTGATACCCTTCCTTATGTCAGAGACGTAGGCGTTGAACAGGAGGGGCCCAAGGACCGATCCCTGAGGGATCCCACTAATGACCCTCCTTGGGGATGAGACTATTTTGCCAACCACGACCCTCTGGGTCCAGTCCTGGAGCCAACTGCCTATCCATCTGATCATCTGGGTCCCCACCCCCATTTCTCCCAGCTTATCCAAAAGGCCCCCATGAGGAACAGAGCCAAACGCCTTGCTGAAGTCAAGAAAGAGGACGTCCACTGGTCTACCCAGGTCCAAGGCACTCATCACCCAGCCATAGAACTCCACAAGGTTTGTCTGACACAATTTCCCTGGGACGAATCCATGCTGCCTATCGTCCAGGCACCCCAACTTTAAGCTTTCTTCCGGTACATAAATGGAAGGAGGATGGTGAAGGAGGCAACTGGCTCTCTGAAATAGGGGAGGAACTTGCAAGACAGCCAGGCGTAATGGATGACATGTTAAAAAAATACTATGCTTCAGTGTTCACCAAGCCCCCCCATTTGAGGGGTACTCACAGGGAGGGCCCATAGCA
Organism: Neoceratodus forsteri; assembly: GCA_016271365.2. Lineage (NCBI taxonomy): Eukaryota > Metazoa > Chordata > Ceratodontiformes > Ceratodontidae > Neoceratodus > Neoceratodus forsteri. Next base: position 234,318,926 of record CM057458.1, read on the forward strand.
CAAGAAGTAGCAATTATAGTTCTTGGACATCACCTATCCTGACAGACAAACACCTGGTGAAGATTAAGCCAGCAAGTCCCAAAGTTTGGGGGGGGGGGGAGAGAGACCCCAGTTGTGCTGATGGAACAACTGGCAGGGCTGCTTGCAATAGTCTTTTCGAGTCCTTCCATAGAGGTAAGGTGCCAGTAAGTGGTCATTGTGGTTCCCAACTTCAAAAAGGGGGCAATGTCAACCCCAACAACTACAGGCTGTTCAGCCTTGTGACAGGCTTGGGTATGATCCCGTCCTGTTTGTTATGCAGAGAGCTAAAATGAAGGATCTATTTTGTCCTCTCCTATTCTACCACTTGTCTGTCTCCTGCCTGTTCGATTGTGCAATCAAATTTTTCTTGTGGCACCTAGGAATTGGCCACTCCAATGGTCTCACAATGGTCTCGTTATCTCCCATCATTCACTTGCTGTTTCTATTCTTTCTTTCTCCCCTTGCTTCTTTGTGGTTAAAAAAAATATTTTGGAATCTTTATGTGAAACTGGAATCCCTTGGTTAGCAAATGTATATAATTATATTGTTGAAATGACTGCAAAGTGTGTTCTGGGCTTAATAGAAAAGAATCTGTAATACGGGATTGCTCCTAAAATGCATTTTGTCCTTCACAAGCTTGTTTACCAAAACTGTCATCAAGACAACCAGCTCTGGGACAAAATGTATTATTGTATCACACCTGTCAAGACTAGATGTTCAGACTGGCCTCGGACAAGAAACTGAAAGTTTTGATACTTTCTGAGAGATAAAAAGGATAACAATAATAAGATGCAGAGTTTGAACTGCCAGGCAAAAACAACCGATATAAAAACTAAGCAATGTTTTTCCAGGGGGAAGACTTGGATGGAGGATTTTTTTTGTTTAGATCTTGGATTACAAATACCTTTGAGCTTAATACAACAGGTTAACAGAACAAAAAGTATGGCAAAACAGTATACAGAAAGGAGATCAACAGGTTTACAGACTAAATAGGGTATGGCAAAATAATTGTAAATACGAAAAGAAAGCAATGGTTGTCATTCACAGTGAATTAAAGAATAGAAATGAGTAACGCTAAGCAGTTTCATGCACAGGAATGCATACAGTAAATTGAAAATCAGCCAAAACAAGCTGTGTCAGTTACTGGTAAAGTCATAAGGTAAGTTGAAAATCACCAGCAGGCCGTGTCAGGGCAGACGGGGGGGCATTAGGTAGAGGGGAGGAAAGGTGAAGGGCGTAGGGTAGCAGGGGGAGGGGATGTCGGAGATGGTGATAAGGAGATTTAACAGTAATCAAGTGCTAGGGTTTTAGATTGCCAAAAAGAGTTTAGCAGGAACAGTTTGTATTGCCTTTATGAAGGGCTATCCTGTACAATTTTAGTTTTTTCTTTGTCTATTGGTTCTATTGTTAATAATAATAATAATAATAAAATGCTACAGGATATAGTAGAGGTTGTGGAGTAGAAGGGGCATAAGGGGGAAGAAGCCCGCCCTCAGCTCAACAAGTATTTGGACTCATTTTAATTTTTTTTATTTTTTAAAGAAAAGTATCTGAGGAGCAGTGGCAGGATTTTTAGGACAGTAAATTAATAAAAAGGGAACTAGAAAAGCTTCAGTAACAGACAAGAAGTGGAATAGCAGTGTAAGTGTAGTATAATGTGGGGAGTGGCGCAATGCAGTGGCTGTGGGACAGCCATATTCAGGCAGACCTTCTGGATGCTGAGGTGCTGCCCTATCTGCATGCATCTCTCTGGACTGCAGGATGAGGTAGCCAGACGCAGAGTGGAAGTAAACTGGGTCAGGAGTACCATCACCCCTATCCAGAGACCACCCAGTCCAATGCCGCTGCCGCAAAAGGATGCAGAGAACGAGGAGCACCTGGATGACAGTGGGCTCAGGGAGGGTTAGGATGGTCAGGAAGAGGCACATCCCAGATCCTATTCCACTCAAGAACTCATATGCCACACTGGCAAATGGGGACAACCAAACAGAGGTATCCAGAGAAATGGAAGGAAAGGATGTGGAGGATAGCCAAGGAGGTGACCTCAGTGGGGAGAGCAGTGGACCCCAGAGGAGGAAGCAAATCCTGGTGGTGCACTCCATCAAAAGAGGGATCCAGCTAGGAACACAGGAGGGGAGGACAGGGAGGTGAGGTGCTTACCTGGTGCCACGGCATGGAGGAATGGAAGGAAGATCCTGGGGATCGCTAGGGAGGCAAGATGAGAGGGTGAGCTGGATGTCATTATCCACCTAGGTACTAATGACCTGGCAAATGGAGAGCCAAAGGAAGTTCAGGAAGAGTTTAGGAAATTGAGGAGGGGTCTCAAGCAAGTAGCTACTTCTGTCACCTTCTTGGAAGTACTACCTGCGAGAGGCATGGGAGAGCATAGGGGTGCATGCACCAGGAACTTTAACTCATGATTGAAGAACTGGTGCTGTGAGGAAGGGTTTGGATTAACTGGTGACTGGGGACCCACCTGGAGGGATGGAGGCTTGTTCAAGCCTGACGGCCTGCATACATCCTGGAGGAGAATCCAAGCACTCAATGATGAGTTTAAATGCCACACTGACAAGCATTTAAACTAGCCAAGGGGGGGCGGCAGGCCAGCAAGAAGGGTACCTAATTGCCCAGCGCCCCCCCCCCCAAACAGCTAGCAGTGGAACCAGTGAACCGGAGGAGTGGATATTTCTACAAAGCAGTGTGCAAATGATGGAGACAAGTGCCCAAGAGGTGGATAGGCAGAAAAGGGGCAAAATTCAACAGACGGGCAGACAGCAAGGAGAACCAGGGATAAAGGACCACCAGGGAAGGGGCTGGAGTAGAACAGCTAAGCAGGTTAGGGAGGTCAAATCATGGAAAGCCATGTGTGCCAATGCCAGGAGCCTCAGCAACAAGATGGAGGATCTGGAGGCTGTCATGGTGCAGTCAGACCTGGACACTGTGGCCATCACAGAAACCTGGTGTAATGATAACCATGACTGGGAGATGGCCCTACCTGGCTACAACATATTCAGAAGAGACGGGGCACGTAGGAAGTGAGGAGGAGTGGCACTGTATGTGAAAAATGACATAAGGGCCACAGAGATCCAGGAGGAACAAAATGGAGGAGAAATACTGTGGGTTAAGCTGGAAAGGAAAATAGGGCAAGCCATCTGCACAGGCGTGGTCTATAGACCACCAGCCCAGGTGGAAGAAACAGATAGGGAGCTGATGCTAGCCATCCAAAGGATGGCAGACAAGGGTGAGGTAGTGCTGGTTGGAGACATTAATATTCCAGACATGGACTGGAGCATCCCAGCAGCAGCATCAACTAGGAGCAGATTTATCTTGGACTCCCTTCAGGGTGCCTTCCTCAAGCAACTGGTCATGGAAACAACTCGGCAGGAGGCAATACTGGACCTTGTGTTCACAAACAGGGACAGTGTGATGGGGTAACAGTGGGGGTGCACCTGGGGAACAGTGACCACCAGTCACTGTGGTTTAAAATCACATAAGTAACAGAACCAAACCACATGAAAACACGTATCCTGGATTTTAGGGGGACAGACTTTGGGTGCTTGAAAGAGGCATTAAGGGGAATGGGGCAGGAATCAGGGTTGAGGAACAGTGGGCAGTATTTAAAATGGGGATTACAAGAACAACAGAATTATGCATTAAGCAGATTAGCAAGGGGAAAAGAGGAGACCTTTATGGTTTTCTAAGGAGGTAGTGGAGAAAGTGAAAGCCACAAAGGCTGCACTCAGGCAATACAAAAAAGACACAGGCAGAAGGGGATAGGGGGGAGGAGTACCAGGACAAGCAAAGGGAGGTCAGTAAGGGAAGCCAAAGCTCAGACAGAAGAGCACATTGCAAAATCAGTGGGTAGAGGGGACAAAACCTTATACAGGTACATAAGTCAGCCCACCAACCCATCTGCATTGGTACCCCCAGCTAGGCTCTTGCTCCCTCGCCACCTCGGTGTTTCACTCTACCACCGGGTATGTAACATTGTTCCTTATTCAACCTAAGGGAGGTCTTATATCTTCATGTTAGCCCCTGGCTTGTATGTTGGAAACCTGTGATTGTTGATATGTTAATCCCATTTGCTGCGTCCTACCGCTTTATAATTCTCTGTTGTCTTCTCCCACTGTTGGAGTATGCTGCTCCAGATTGTTATGTTTACTATGTATCTACCCTGTATTCTCCCGGGTTGCACCTGCAAATAGGCACTTGCTGTCTAGCGTGCTTACCCGGTTACCAAAAGCAAATAAATAAATAAGTGAAAAAAGAAAGGCAAAGGGAGGGATAGTGAGATTGTAGGGGGAGGATGGGGGGCCACGTGGAGGATGACAACAGCAAAGCGGACATATTGAACAGGTATTTCTGCTCAGTCCTTATTGAGGAAGAGGAGGGTAATAGGTCTGAAGGGAGTACAAGGGGTGGGAATGGTGCAGATATGGACACAAGTCCCTTTACGTGAGAAAGGGTCCTGAATGAACTGGAAGTAATAAGAGTTTATAAAGCTGTGGGGCTAGATGGGGTGCACCCCAGGGTCCTTAAAGAACTAAGACAGGTGGTGGCTGAACCTCTGGCAATCCTGTTTAGGCGATCACTGGAAACAGGGGAGGTACCCAAAGACTGGAGGACAGCAGATGTAGTCCCCTTATACAAAAGAGGAAGCGGGGAACTACAGACCAGTCAGCCTCGCCTCAGTAGTGGGGAAGATCATGGAAGCACTACTGAAGGAGAGATTGGTGGAACATCTGGTTGTCAATGGACTACAGGACCCAAGGCAGCATGGTTTCACCCGGGGGAGGTCATGTCAGACCAACCTCGCTGAATTTTTTGACTGGATGACTAGGGAGGTGGATCAGAGGAGGGCAGTGGACATGGCCTATCTGGACTTCAGCAAGGCCTCTGACACCGTGCCACATAGAAGACTATTACACATACTGGGGAATATGGGTGAGGGCAGGACAGTAGTGCAGTGGGTAGGTAACTGGCTGGGTGGCAGGACACAGAGGGTGGTGGTAAATGGCTGTCACTCCACAGAGGGAAGAGTGACCAGTGGGATACCACAATGATCAGTGCTGGGACCGGTCCTATTCAACAACTTCATCAGTGACATTGCGCAGGACCTAGAAGGCAGAATTTCCCTGTTTGCTGATGACACAAAGCTCTGTAACAGAGTAGACACACCAGAGGGTGTAGACAGAATGAGAAGGAACCTGCAGAAACTTGAAGAATGGTCAGGGGTTTGGCAGTTGAAATTCAGTGCAAAGAAGTGCAAGATAATGCATATGGGACACAAAAACCCTGGCACAATATATCATTTGTGGGGTGAGGATATAGCATGCACCAAGCAGGAAAGGGATCTTGGGGTTATCATCTCTGATGACCTATAGGTAGGGAAATAGTGTGACAAGGCAGCAGGTAAAGCAAATAGGATGCTGGGATGCATAGGCAGGGGCATCACCAGCAGGAAAAGAGAGGTCATAATTCAACTATACAAGACACTAGTGAGGTCCCACCTGGAGTCGGGGTATAGTTCTGGAGACCTTGCTTACGTAAGGACATAGACAGGATAGAGAAGGTTCAGAGGAGGGCAACAAAGATGGAACATGGATTGCATCACAAGTCCTATGACGACAGGTTGAAGGAACTGAATATGTACTCCCTGGAGAAGAGGAGGGAGAGAGGGGCTATGATAGAGACATAGAAATATCTTACAGGGAGGAACAGGGTGCAGGAAGACACTATTTTTAAGAGAAAAAGGTGTTCCAGGCCTAGAGGGCATGGGATGAAGTTGCAGGGAGGACGATTCAGAGGAAACGTGAGGAGGAATTTCTTCATAGAATGGGTGGTGGACATGTGGAACACCCTGCCAGAGGAAGTGGTGGGGGCTGAAACAATCATGGGATTTAAGAATGCGTGGGATAGACAAAGGAATTCTGGAGGTCAGGGTTAAGGGGCAGACAGACATCTAGGAAAACAAAGTAAACTTACAAGCTGAAATGGGCAGACTGGGTGGGCCGTAGGCCCTTATCTTCCGACACTGTCTATGTATCTATGTACCTGTGAATTTTATAACTTCTCCTGGACTGCATATATGCTTTCTGACCTATGCCACTATGATAAGCCAGACTGGGACAGGACCTGGAGGCTATGATCAAGGACATAACAACAGAACACATGGTCGAAGCCAAGGTTCTTACCCTCTGTAAAACCCCTAAAACTATATGAGCCAGGAGGAGCTAATGATTTTTTTGGTTAAAAAAACATCTGGGGATATGTGCAATTCATCTGGAAATGGATGAAAAATAAGTGTCTGTCTGACATGAGCACTTCAGACCTTCGATGTGGTGTAACAGTAATAAAATATAGAGGAAGTTTGCTTTGCATGAATCTCTATCCTTAGCAGAACACTGCTGTACCACAGTGCAAAGGTAATGGAACGCTGTTGTACCCTTCGAGGGTACCAAAAATGACAAGCCTACCTGGTTGTTCACTGCACCTGAAAACAGGCACATAGCCAACACACTGGAATCTCAACGCAATCTATGAGATGGCCAATGTGGCGTATTCAAAGGACTGCAGTGAATAGCAAAAATTCACTGAAAGCACGAAAACAAGAAGACTCTTTCTTTGTTACAATGAGTTTCAATGGCAAACAAAACAACCTTATACCTCTGTCGATTAATATATTAAAAACATTACATTTCTTGTTCTATACACCACAAAAAATATTGGTTGGGTAAAACCATGCCCAACCAGCCTGAGCTACCACCTCGAGGTGCAGATTCCTACTGGCCCCTCCAGCATCGCTCTGGAGGTCAAATGAAATCTCTCAGTGGCAGCACAGGCTGGTTGCACATGGTTGCCCAACCAGTATTCTATATTTCTATAATATACATATACATATACACACACACACACACACACACACACACAGGTGTCATTTTTTCCGCATAGGAAAATCAACATCATCCAAAACTCACAATACCAATCGCTCTGACATCAGAAAGACATAATGCTATCATTCTGATATCAGATCAAGGATATTATGAGAAAGAATGTTTGAAGTGTTCCCTATATTACAAAGTAGCAGATAAGGCTAGTCATTCCAACTCAGGACTCTGGTGACATCATAAACCACTCAAGATTTGATCTCACAGTTTATAAGGTCACCAGAATCCCTTGAAGGGAATTACAGCCTCATTCCTGATGATTTCCTAGCTATTATTCTATCTGTATACCAGGTAAGTGGCTCGGAGATTTTATGCTGTGTTTTTTTCTGTGCTGGTGTGGGACTCTGACTGCTTTGACAAGCCAATGCTGCTTTAGGAAAGCAGACTGTATGGCCATGGAGGCAGATCTGAGCAGAGATTCTAGCAGGGCCACTGGCTGACCTGTTCAATACCTCCTTGGACACATGATGCGTACCACAGGACTGGAGTATGGCCCGTGTGGTGCCCATACACAAAAGTGGTCCTAAGGATAAACCCAGCAACTATATGCCAGTGAGCCTCACATCAATTGTGGGACAACACATGGAGATGATCCTAAAGGAGAGGCTGGTGACCTTCTTGGAGAAAAATGGTCTCCAGGACGGTTGGCAGCACAGGTTTGTCTCGGGTAGATCCTGCCAGACAAACCTGATTTGAGTACTACAACTGTGTGACAAGAGAACTGGACAAAGGCCATGCAGTGAATGTCCTGTATTTGGATTTCTGCAAGGCCTTTGATTCCTTACCGCATGGGAGACTGGGGGGGGGGGGGAAGCTGGAATATGTAGGGGTGGGAACAAAGATGGTTAATTGGATTACCAACTGGCTGAAGGGAAGGCAGCGAAGGGTGGTGGTAGATGGGGAGCTCTCATCTCCGAGGGATGTGACTAGCAGGGTGCCGCAAGGATCTGTATTGGGACTGGTGTTGTTTGGGATATTCATAGCCGATATCTCCTACGGGATCCGGAGTAAGATCAGTCTCTTCGCAGACGACACAAAGATGGGAGCAGTGGTAGATGACATCAAAGGGTAGATGGGGCTGCAGAAGGACCTGACCAAGCTACAGGAGTGGTCGGATGCATGGCAGTCGGTGTTTAATGCCAAAAACTGCAAGGTACTGCACTTCGGGGCTAATAACCAGGGGAGGAGCTACCAGCTGGGGGAGGTACAGCTGGAATGCACCAAGGAAGAAAAGGATCTAGGGGTGCCGATAACAGGGAGTTTGAACAACTCAGTGCAGTGCAGAAAGGCAGCAGCAAAAGCAAACAGGATCCTGAGGTGCATAGCGAGGGGACTCTCCTCCAGCAACAGGGAGCTGATTCTGCCCCTATACAGGTCGTTGGTTAGGCCGCACCTGGAATACTGCATGCAATACTGGCGCCCATTCCTGAGGAAGGACATTGGATTCTTGGAGGTTGTATAGCGGAGGGCGACGAAGATGATCCAGGGATTAGAGGGATACTCCTATGAGGAGAGGCTGTGTGAGCTGAACATGTATTCCCTGGAGGAGAGGCAGGATTGGGGGACATGATTTAAACCTTTAAATACTTCAAGTGGATTAACAAGAATACGACAGAAGGGATTTTCCAGATTAGAAGGGGGAGGGTCACGAGGGGGCACCAGCTGAGAGTGGAGGGGGCAGATTCAGGAGGGAAGTCAGGAGACATTATTTCACAGAGAGGGTGTTGGATAAGTGGAATACCCTACCTGAGGAGGTAGCAGCCTGTAGTATGATAGACAGTTTTAAGAAGGGATGGGACAGAGTGGGGGGGGGGTAATTATGAATGGGGGGGGTAATTATGAATAGGGGAATGGTGGATGGGGCAGCTGCAAACTGAGGGGCTAGCTGTGCAATCAAGCAGACTCGATAGACCGTGAGGTCAGTTTCTGCTGGCGTTTCGTATGTTCATATAAGCAACTGGATGACGAGCTCCCTGAACCACCCACAGGGACGCCCCCATAATAATTTACTGAACGGTGTCACCTAGGAGGCTGTGATGCTGTGCCAGCCGGTAAGGATACTGACAAGGCGGTCACTTCAATGCGGTCCAGTGCAGACTCTGAAGAACATCCAGACACCCCTGCTAATGTACACATAGTTTTGCTCACTCTCCTCCGAGCAGGAGTAGCACGTCGGCCAGATGCAAGACTGGAAAGTGCTGTCGGTAGCAGAGAAGGGTTGGTGGCAATACTCGAGAATCGAGAGGATGCAAAACAAAATTACAGATTTCTACACACAGAAGGATGCTATTTTTCACTTTTTTTGAATGAACTGAACTGCTGAACTGATCGCATTAACACCCACCCCAATATACCCAAACTCATTCCTATCCCTTAACAAACCACTGCACTGACTGAATAACACATCATTTTTAAATGATTATCTTTATACTTGTGTGCTGTATTTCAGTGTTTATTAATTTAATTTGTGCCTATTGTATGCAGTGTCAACCTCATATGAAAATGGGCAAAACTTAGAAACGTGGATTCGTCCGTTATAAGCAGTGTGAACCGTACCACTAGCAGGCATCATACGCAAATGCAATGAGAATGTTCAGGGGGAACAGAAGAGAATATCTTTTCTCACACAGACAGTAGTGGGTACATGGAATTCACTTCCAAGCACGGCATTAACTCAGTAAAAGAAACATTGATAAAAACTTAAGATACATATTTATTTACGCAAGGCAAACATTGACAGATACTACCACTGGAGGGGGGAATCCTAGGAAGTGATAAGCCTTCTTCCTTACTACCATTTGACCTTTGTCCTACCACCACAGCATGGTATCCCATAAGATACAACAAACAGCAACAGATGGTCCAGCAGCTGTGATGCCCGGGACCACTGCGCTTGCAGTAATCACTGCGGAATCCTCATATTAAAAGTGAGCCAGAGGAACTATGAATATGTCAGCTGCCATAAGACCCAGGAGGAGCAGCATAATATGGGCCAAAACCCAGATGCTGCGCCCTACCAAGGCCGCCTGAGTAACTAATGCCAAGGCACTGTCCTACTGGGGAGAAAAGAGTTCATTCCTGCCACATGAGATACAGAGAAGTGCACTGTGCTTAAAAATAAATACATACACCAAAATATGCAAACTGAACTTGGCTGCAGCTGATAAGTAGGGCTAATGATTTGTTTTCAATGTAAAACACCAGTAAAAATGGAATCCATCATCATTTTAAAACTTGCACCTGGGAGTCAATTTTTCATGAAAAGCCCACTTTGCATCAGCTTTTCCCCCGCGGCCAGACACCTTGTCATTTATAGCCAAATTTCTGTGCAGCTGATGCCTATTTGCCATCAAGTTTGGGGAGAATGGATTTTACGATTTTGCCAAATGAAATTGGCAATTTTTGAAAGCGTAAATATTTTGCTCTAACTAAGGTAACCACTCTTCTACCTCAGTGTTTCGCATAAGAGAGCTCTTTCAGGAGGCAGAGAAATTCAATGCTTGCTTCATCTGCCTCGTTAATGCCTACTGGAATGTAGTGTCCTGAAGAGAAGGACAGGGCTTGTATAGGATCTTGCCTGCAATTCATGAGGACACAGGAGTCAGCTTAATCTTTTTGCCCCAAAGTTCAGAAAAGATCAAGGTCTTCTTCCCCCAATCCTCTTCCTCATCCAGGAAGTCAGGACTGCACTCCTCATCTTCGGGGGGAGGGGGGCTGAGTAGTCACAGACCTTGGGGGAGGACCTGAGGGGGCTAAAAAGGCCCAGATTACAGCACCTCAGGTGATGGCTTAGGTGTGACCATGGCCAAGTAGGCAAATCTATTTACCAAATCGGAGAACTCCATTAAAACTGCACCCAAGACTGTGCTCATCAACACAGTTCCAGAAGTGCAAGTGGGAGACTGCGGTACCTTGGACATCAGATCTGAGCCTTTTGCAAGATGGAGTTCTGGACTTGCAGAGACTGAACCCACCTGTTTCACTTTGCTGGCAGGAATCCAGACTGCTGACAGGCAAGGGAGCTGCCTCATTGACACTGACAATCAGCAGCTCAACTCCTGCTAGCCCTGGTGGCCTTCAGTCGACAATGGTGAAGATTCTGAATGGGAGATCAACCTTGATGGCGGCCATGGCATTGATTTATGTACAGACTTCAACAAGCCCCGTTTCCTTCAATAATGTCTGCTTAGCTGGAGTCTGCAGTGGATTTGATCACTTAGGGGTTATCCATCTATTGTAAATGATGCTCCAAAATGTTTCACCAGCGTCTCCGTGTAGCCTGGCTTGAAACCCTGGTAAGATGTCTCATTTTTTTACCTTGTGGGCCAGGCCCAAAATGCACCCATACAACCTGTGGGTGTCATCACGATATACTTGATTTCTGCAGCAGCAATGACGAGAAGGTGCTTTACTTGGCGGCGACATACATAAGCAAACAAAAATTCCCCACGGAGTAGCTACCAGGGAAAAAAACAATTCCATACGAGGAATAAAACAGTTTTCACTTGTCTACAGTCCACTCTTTCGATTGTGGGAGAAAGACAACAAGTAGCTGGACCTGCGCACATTGTACAAGCAATGCTGTGAGCTGCCTACGTGCATGCAAGTACACAGACATGGGTGGCCCCATTTTGCAAAAGCTGACCGAGTTGCTGATACTGATGGCTTACAGTCCAATGTATTAGGAACCTTATGGAGATAAACTCAAAGATTTTTGGTATGCCATCAGTATGTTGTGTCTGTCACATCTTTGTATCAGTGCAACAAGCATTCCTCCAACCTTTTTAACCTGTCTCCAGCTAACAGGGGAAAACAGCCTGAACCATTCTCCTATCCCAAAGGAGCAGACACACAAAAGAGATTGGATTCCAATGAGCTTACCCGTTAAACTACATAAAAATCCATAAATAAATGAATAAAGTTTTCTGTGTTCACATCTATCAAGTAGCTTAGTATGTATACCCTCGAGGAAAGGAGGGAGATGGGGAACATGATAGAAACTTTGAAGTATCTCAAGGGAATCAACGAAGTCCAAGATGGTAGCATCTTTCAGAAAAAGATGTGCAAGAACAAGGGGGTACAATCTGAAGATGAGAGGGGGACGGCTCTGGGGCAATAGGAGGCAGCAGCACAGTGGTCTAAGGCTCTGAGCCGCAAATCTGGAGACCTGGGTTTGAATTCCACAGCTCCCACTTGCATACTGTGTGACCCTGAGCAAGTCACTTAACTTCCCTGTGCTCCCAGGTCACACCTGTAAACAAGCTTTCAGTTTAGTGAGTCTCTCCTGGGTAAACAATTGGGGGAAGGGGGGGTATTTTTTCACGGAGAGGGTGATGGATGCATGGAACGGCCTTCTTGAGGAGGCTGTGGGGGAATTCAAGAATGCATGGGACAGACATAAGGCAGTTCTGGTGGGGGTAGGAAAAATTAGGCAGTTGGTCAACTAAGAGCTACAGCTTATCCAATAGGTAGGGTAATGGGCAGACTGCGTGGGCCAAGCGGTCCTTATCTGCCCTCAAAGTCTATGTTTCTATCTAGCTGGAATGTGAAACTTCAAAGAGTCAGAGTCAGCCTCAGCATAAGTACAGACACCATCACAAGATGCGTTACATAACATTCAAACAAACTGAACTTCTAATTGGAAAGGCCTTGGGAAGAAGGCAACAGCTGGCTTCAGCTCACCTCTCAGTCTGGTCTGTGCATGGAAATTTTGAGGGAAAAAGCTTCAGGATAAAAGCAGCAGCCTTCCAACTTACTTCATTTCAAATGTTCAGTCAGGAAAGGCATACTGAACTGTGACAGCTCATTGACAGACATGTCCTGAGGGGTACGTTGCAAACTGCGATGCAAACCAACTCAGTGTATGCCTGGCCCCAGGTGTTATTCCTGTATATGTGGTGCTACTCGTGCCTTCTGGACAGGCGTGGACATGATTACTTATTAAAACATTTAAAGCTGATTGAAGTCTTAGTTTGGCTTAAGGAAACTGGTAATTGATAGACTAATCCATCCACGTCCGCTTTCTGAAGACACAACAAGCAAACCTTACTGTATTTATATTTTAATTGTTTTGTCAACAGGAAGCTTCACTGGGCAATGCTAGTTTACAAAAAGACCCTGGCTAGGAGAAAAACAAACAATGCAGAAATAAACTGAATACAGATTTAGAAACAAGCTGGTATATCTAACTGCATGAAAATTTCACAAACAATACCAAGGCACTTACAAGTTGGCAATTCAAAGTCAGCAATTATAGAATGTCTAATTATATAAATCACCAAAAAAGACAAGATGTCGATGCAATTACAGACAATCCAAGTTCAGCAGAACCAGTATGAGAACCAGATCATTCATAACTATTCTGTGAGATTGTGACACGTAGAGGTTTCAAGTTACAGAGGACGAACTTGGCAACAACCCACTAGCAAATGCTGGCAGATTTTGAAATGGGCTAGTACAGAAAAATTCTCCTTTATCTAGCCCCGCTAGCTTGTATTAGGGAAAGTAATATGTCATTAAGTACACCAGCTGGGCAAGTGGAAAAGTTTGCAAGGGTCAGTGGATTGTCCCAGTCACCAGCCATGTTGGCTTAGCTAACAGCAGTAAATCAAGCCCTTAGGTCAGAGTGCTTAAAGCAAGCACACATTCATGGTTGTTTCTGCCATTAAAATTTACTGACAAGGGGAACCTGTAAACTGAGCCAGTCAAGGTGGGAGACCACTTGGGGACTAACGCTCACCATACTGTGTGGTTCAATACAAGGATAGCTGCAGAATCAAACCACATAAGGGCGACTGTCATGGACTTCAGGATGGCAGATTTTATAAAAGATGGGCGAATGCTTCAGGGAAAATCTGGAAGGTGGGGGGTGCTGGCCGAACAGCAGGTGAAGATAAAAGGAAGCACAGTAAAGGCAACAAACCTCTGCAGCAAACAAGTGAGCAAACGAAAAAGAGGAAGGAAAAAAAAACAAAACAGGTTCTCAAAAGAGGTGGCTGAAAAGACAAGCTAAAAGGGTAGCATAGGAGATGCAGAGGGAGGAGGATAGGGAGGTGTATCAGGGGAAATAGTGGGAAGCAGGGAAGGCAGTAAGGAGTACAAAGGCGCAAACTGAAGAGAGACTAGCCCAGGTGGTAACGAAAGGGGACAAGACATTTTTAGGTATGCAAGTGAAATGAGGAAGACCAGGGGTGGGATTGTAAGGTTAAAAGGGATTGTGGTTTTGGGGGGTGTCTGCGCAGGGGAGACAGACCACAAGGTCTTAAATAAGCTGAAAAAACTAATTAGCAGTTTGATGCGTGAGAGTGCTAATCAGTTGTGCAAATGCACAGCACTTGGCACAGACTGATTACCAAAATTTAAAAAAATTATATAGTTTTATTACTGTTGTGTACTGCATCATGGACTCACTGAAAGGGGAAAAAAAATGGTTAGCAGTCTACCGCTAAGCATTTCTGAAAAGGGTTAGCATACCCCCCCCCCCGCTATGCTATACCAGCTATTGAATACCCTGAGACCACGAAAAAGCAGACATCCTGACCAGATACTTCTGTTCAGTGTTCACAACAGGAAGGAGAAGGGGAGTGGCCACAAAAAAGTAACCAATGCTCTGGAGGTGGACACTAGTCTTTTTTTGGAGGCCAGAGTCCTGAAAGGACTTACTAATCTGAAGGTGGACAAAGCAATAGGGCCAGATGGGGTGCACCCAAGGGTACGGAGTGAGCTCAGGGAAATACCGGCTGCACCTCTGACAGTTCTATTTAACAGCTCATTGGAAACAGGAGTGGTTCCAGAGGACTGGAGGAGGGCAGATGTAGCCCCGCTACACAAAAAGTGGTAGCAGGGCGCATGGTGGCAATTATAGGCCAGTCAGCCTGACACTGGTGGTGGGAAAGTTAATGGAATCACTGCTGAAGGAAAGGAATATCTTGAATCAGTGGGTTTACAAGACCCAAGGTAGCATAGTTTCACCGGGGCATGTCAAGCAAATCTGATAGATTTCTTTGAATGGGTGACCAAGGAACTAGATCAGGTGGAGCGCTGGATGTGGCCTACTTAGAGTTCAGTACAGCACTCCACACAGTTTCATATAGGAGACTAGTAAGCAAGCTGGGTGGCTTAGGAGTGGGTCCAAAGGTGGTAAACTGGATAAGAAACTGGTTAGGGGATAGGCAACAGAGGGGGGTGGTGGTAAACAGAGTTCAAGCCAAGGAAGGGAGGGTGACCAGCGGCCTCAGGGACCAGTCCTCTTTAATGCCTTTCTGAGTGACATTGTAGAGCAATGGGAAGGGAAGGCCTGCCTCTTTGCAGAAGACACCAAAATCTGCAATAGGATGGCATCTCAGAGGGGGTGTGGAAGGGATGAGCAGAGACCCGTGAAAAACAGAGGAATGTTCAAGGGTATGGCAGCTGAGTTACAATGTGAAAAAATGCAAAATAATGCACTTAGGGCACACAAACCCAGGAGCAGTGTACAAAATGGGTGGAGTGGTACTGACCAGCACCAAGCAGTAAAGAGACCTGGGGATAATAATATCGGATGACCTAAAGGCAGCCAGGCAGTGCGACAAGGCAGTAGGGAGGGCAGTGGGATGCTGAGGTGCATAGGGAGGGATATCACCAGCAGAAGGGAGGTGGTCAGGTCTCTCTGGGATGCGGGTACCCGCGCATCCTTTATGCACATTTTGTGCATCGGGATGCTAGTTTTCTTTTCCCCCGTAAGTCCCAACGACGCTCCTTTTCAGAGCCCCAGGAGTCACTTGAGAGCCACACCCTTGCGCTGCTTGTAATGTAAGATTCTGTACAGCGCGGTGAGTACGTTCCATTAATTTCTATGGGAGCATTTTAAACTACATTTTTTATGTTTCAGAGGGAGAATTCAAACAAATTATGGCCACCGTTCGACTAACAAAGGCCTTTGTTTGTTGAGCGGTGGCTGTACTTTGAATTCACCCTCTGAAACATAAATAAATTGTAGTTTAAAATGCCCCCGTAGAAACTAATGGAGCGCGCCTCCTGCGTGCTACAGAGTCTTACATTACAAGCAGTGCAGGTGAGCAGCTCCCATGTATTTAAATAGGGACCCCCACTTTTTTAAGCCAGTCCCGGACCCCAAACAAAAACTCCTACCGAGAGCCCTGGGTGGTGTTGCCTCTACATAGATCACTGGTAAGACTCCACCTAGAGTAGTGTGTCCACTCCAGTTCTGGATAGCATATCTCCAGAAGGACATAGAGTGGAGGCAGTCCAGAGGAGGGCAACTAAAATGATGCAGAGTCTGCATCAAAAGTCCTATGAGGAGAGAGTAAAAGAACTCAATATGTTCACCCTGGAACACAGGAGGGAGAGGGAGATATGACAGAGACCTTTAAATACCTCACAGAGTAAATAAGGTACAGGAGGGAAGAATTTCTCAGAAGAAAAGGTGCTCAAGAACAAGGGGGGGTAGAGTCAGGAGAGATATAAGGAAGTACTTCTTCACAGAAAGAGCCGTGGATTCCTAGAACAGACTTCCAGTGGAGGTGGTGGGGGAGAAGACAGTGGTGGGGGGTCAAGAATGCGTGGGATAAGCACAAGGAAATCATAGTGCAAAGGAAGAGGGGAAGGGAAAAAGAGTTGTAGATCAGGCAAGGTCTGGAGTAATAGTGTAGGGAGGGAGAAATGGGTGGACTGAATAGGCCACACGGTCCTTATCTGCCGTCAAATTCTAGCGGACTCAGCAGTCCTGAGGTTGCTCTTGGAGGACATGTGCACTTGAGGGGACAGGTGAGGAATGGGCCAGGTTGGTACAACTATGTATTATATGGTGAAATTCATTTCGTTACTGTTAAAATGACTTCCTTGTATTTCTTAATTGGTTCCTATTTTGCAGTTCCCGCTGTAAAGTGTGTGAGAATCCAATTTCTATGAAAGACACTTTACAAAGATAAACTGTGTCGTACAGCACAAATGTGCAGATTAAACAATTTCACTCCCTCACGTGCAGCTGCATCCTGTCACGTGAGTTCAGCACTCAGACAGGCTATGTGAATTAGCCTGTAGGAGTACAGAAATTTTCAGAGGCAACATCATGCATTTAACAGTGCCTGTGCCTCTCTACCCAACTCTCTCAAATCCTCTTCGCTGTCACAGAATTGAGATGTGTGCTACGGTCCTCAGGAAGTACCATCTACAATGTACCCAAGATCAAGACTTTGAACTGACAAGCCCTTACTCACCATATGACCGAATTCTGGACTAAGCTATCACCAAATTTACTACTGTGGTACAGTATCTCTGGGAGGTTTAGGAATTTACTGTAGCCCCCCCTCAAAGAGCCATGCTCCAGTTTCAGAGTTTAGCTACCATGGACTATTCAAAGGGTAGAAATCTGTAAAATATTATCTCACTGCATACACAACCCTGTAAAGAAGTACATGTAGCTACATATGTACCATCTTGTTTAAACATGTGGAACATAATGTTACGTCTAAAAAGACATGGACCCCCTAGCTCAAGAGGAACGTAAAGCAATCGATCCCGCACAAAGAGAGAGTCCAATAGGTATCTTTACACACCAGCTGCATTTTGACAATGTTACAACTTCAGTGCATGGAGCACAGCTCTACATTTCAGGCGATTCCATGCACAGAAGCAGCGAAGTACTGTAGGTGACATGGCTCTTGCCCCCAAACAGAATTTTGGTACAAGCTTTCTAACAAACAAAAAACAATAACAAAACTGAATTGTTAACTCCTCTCCTCCAGTCCCAATCATGGTGCAAGTGTTTTGAATTTAAAAAACTCCCTCGCCCAAACCATATACCACTGCATTTTTGTTTATACATAAACACAAAGTATAAATGTCTTTCATAACCGACCTAGAAACAGCATGATGCATACAGCCAGATGACTTCACAGCTCGACAGTAATTTGACACAGTATTCGGGATTCTAGCAATAAATTACATTTTATTTTCTTTTATCTGAAATTTCTTGTGACCATTTTTGGTAGAGACTGGCACCGCTTGGAGCACTGCAGGTAGTAGAAAGCCTCTAGATAAAGTCCAAAAAAAGCATGCAGCATTTGAACTCTGCACTACCACAGCAGCACATGCACGTGTAGAATCGAATCCCCTCACATAGTGTCTGATGGTGTCTAGACTGGACCACTCTAAGCAGATCAACTGTAACAGTAAACAAGCCTTATAACTACTGAACAGAGGCAGGCTGCCCTCAGGCGAAGTACAGAGCAGCACAGAGGGACTGCAAGGACAGAAATAAAGAAGCCAGAGAGAGGCTGGAAGCCAGGGCAGAAGCTGTGGATAACACCACAGCCTTCCTCCAGTGCATAAATGGAGAGAGGAAGGTAAAGTGGGTAATGGGACCCTAAATACAAAGGAAGGGGGAAGAACCAGTGAGACAGCAAGGGGCGTTTGCTGAGATGCTTAATGAATACTTTACTCTGGTGTTCACCAAGGAACAGCCTGTATCATCTAGGGAGGGCCCAACGCATCTTGGGTAAACATGATGCAACCTGTGGACGTCATGCCCATCCTGGCAGTGAACTCCCTTGAGGAGGGAGACAAACTTTGTAAATGAGCTCCACTCAAAGGTGTGTCCGAATAATCAATCAATCAATAAATAAACTTCTGATGGACCGAACAAGCTGGGTAACTGGTGGGACTCCTGGCATCTTAAGCCAAATGCTATACGAGACGCAGCAGATAAAACATACCATTTGGGGCTCCTCTTGCTGCAGGTGAGGAGGAAAAGGATGAAGACAAGTAGTGCGAGGCAGTGACTGGGAGAATACTGGGGTGCATCAAAAAGGGGGTTACCAGAAGAGCAGGGAGGTAACCCTGCTACTGTTCATGGCCCTGGTCAGGCCCCAACTGCCTACAGTTCTGGGTTCCCCAATACAGAAAGAGCACTGAGGTTGTTGAGAGGATCAACATGGCCCGTTAAAATGATCAGGGGTATACAGGACAAAGACCATGAGGAGATCCTGAAATCCCTCAACACGTTCATCCTGGAGGTGGGGGGACAGGAAGTCAGTGTGCTGCACAATGAAAGGTGACAAAAAGGTTGAATAGAGATGTTTTGTGTTCTGCAGGACATCTGAGACATGCCCTGATGTTCAAGTTTGGGGGTAACATAATGAAACACTTCTCCCAGAGGGTGATGAAACTATGAAAACAGCCTACCAGAAGATATGGGGGAAGAAGACAGTATTGTACCTTCAAGGTAAGCCTGTACACATTTCTACTTACCAAGGGAATAACAGGATACTTGGGATAGCACAGTGGGTGGGTAATCCCTATAAATTAGGGATTGTTTACAAAGCATACTTGTTGGTCCCCATTCATGAAGGGGAGCGGGGGAAGGACCTGATGGACCTAGAGTCCCTCAGAACTTTTAATTGCTATATGACTATGGGAACTGGTCCCCTTGCAACCATATCAAAAACAAGATTATCCATTTCGTAAATCTATCCCAGTGGACAACAACAATGGTAATTAGATACTGGTGCGGTAGTAGCCACTGGTTTGCAATTAACACACAAATTGTAATAGGAAAGAAATAATGTGATCCCACTAGGAATCAAACCTAGGCTCCCAGAAATCCATCCCAATGAGCTACTACTAAGAAAATCAGGCTCGAGGGACTTTAGGCGGCTCACACACACACACACACACACACACACACACACACACACATCACTAAGTGGAGGATCCCACCCTACCCTATTGACCAAGAAGATCTGCAATTCCCTTAGTAAGCGGACATTTGTCCAGGCTTATTTTGAAACCTGTATCATGGTCACGGGTAGCATCTCCACAGGTGGTCTGTTGCTTTAGTTCATCACTATCTGTCTGAAGAAGTACATCCTAACAGGCAGACTGGATGGGCCTGGCGGCCCTTATCTGCCGACAGTATCTATGTATCTAACGTTATCCCTGTATTTACCAT
The DNA here is from genome assembly GCA_016271365.2 of Neoceratodus forsteri. Lineage (NCBI taxonomy): Eukaryota > Metazoa > Chordata > Ceratodontiformes > Ceratodontidae > Neoceratodus > Neoceratodus forsteri. The sequence continues at coordinate 234,338,843 of CM057458.1, forward strand.
CTCGGGAGGTTTGAGTTGTGTGTCCCCCCCCCGCCCGAGCATGCAACACCATACAGGGCATACATCTCTCTCTCTCTCTCTCTGTTTAATCTTGTTGACACCCCTGGGTATATGGAAGACTGAGCTTATGTGACCCTATCCCGTCCCCTGGCCTCACTTCTCCAGGGTGAAAATCTATTTAGGTTCATTTAACTTGGTCAGACAATGGCAAAGGAGGGCTGTAATTGACGGCGAGAGAGCAGGCCACATTGGTGGCGGGAGCTTTCGGGAGCAGTGGGCTGTCGGGAGGAAACAGAGCCGGGTGGACTGCTTACAGATGGCCCAATCAGGTGTCAGGTGCCATGCTTGAGACAGCCTAATCTTGGGCTGCTGGAAGGAAACAGTGTGGATGAAGTGCTGCGGGGGACCAATCAGGAGCCAGGGCACCATGTTTGGGACTCACAGCTGGGCTTTTAAAGGAGTGTGCCCAGCCACTGCCACCTTGGTCTGACAAGATGCAAGGAGGACTGTAATTGTTTCCCTCCCTCTCGGCGCCCCTGACCTCTATTAAATGGCCGGTGGGGGCGGAGCCTTGGAGGAAGGCACGCTGGGACTGGGTGAGTTAACCTACAAAGAGACAGACTTGATGCTGATTGTGGGTGAAGGGGAAAAGTGGTTAAGGGTGACTTGATTGTCGGTACCACTGACTACTGTGGGGAGGGGCAAATCTGACTGTGAACTGATTGTGTGGGAATTGTTATTGCTTGCAAGGGACCACATCGCTTGCACCCAAAATGAGGATAAGACAGCGAGTAGCAAGAGCAGGCATCTTTGGTAGTGTGGTTGGGTGCACAGGGTGCGGGGCGGCCATAATATTTGATTGGGCGTGGAAGTTTGGAGGATGCCCGGTGTGTTTCCAATTGGCAGGTCTTAGGGAGAAGGAGGTAGAGGGGATCAGGAGGAAGTTTTGTGGGGGGTGGGAGGAGGGTTGGAGAGGTAGGAGGGCAGGATTCATATGCTGCTGGAAGAGGACACACTGTTGTAACACAGGGGATAGGAGTGGGTGGGGGTGGACCTGGACCACCGAGGTCAACCTCGGGGGGGACTCAAAAAGCAAAGTATGGAGAACACCCTGTGAGGAGGGGGGATGTCCATAGGGGGTCTAGCAAGGGGTAGCGACCCTGGAGTGCCCTGGAGCAGGCATCACCATTTTGCCATGCTACATCCGGAGGATGAGGAGGGAGGAGGCTGGAGGACAGGGCTGTTATCCATGGACCACCACCCCTGATTGGGGCCCTATGTCGCAGACAGTAATATTTAGGGCACAGGCACTTATCATATAAGCATAAGTGTCAGGATCTGGGTTCTAGTGTTCTATTATCGTTGTTGCTATTGATTACAATGCTGATGACCGTATCCTTGCTATATAATCACAATACTTTATATATGTATTACAGTGCCTTATATACATACAATTACATACTGTTATTACCAATATTCTACGTGATTGTGTTTTACTAAAAATCATTATGTACCAATGTACTGAGAAAATACTGCTGTTTCTGGATACTTTTAAAATTGCAATTATTCGTTATACAATGCTGCCATCTTTAGGTTTAATGCAAAGTAATTTTTAGGTAAGGGTCATCATGACCTAATTGCATACAAAGACTGTACATACACACCCTCACCCAAGTGTTCAGACACAAGCTGTACATACAAAGTGTTAAGGCTCACTGTAAATCTGACCCTTACCATCAGTACATCGCACAAGCAGACCTGCTTGCCAAAGCAGGTGCTTGAGGGGCAGAGACCTGGGAAATGACTCACCCACAGGGTATAGCGGCTATTGTATCATCTATAATTACTGCTGCCAAGAAACCAGTACCAGAACTCCCACTGGATCTTTCTGCTGCTCAGAAAGCAGATGCAGAGATCAGAGATGTGTTCAAATTCCTGGACAAAGGAACTGAACAGGCACTGCCTGTGGGCAGTCCATACAAGAGACCCTCAGACAATTTACACGTCTGGTGATCAAAGGCTCATCTGGTATCTCAAACAGGATACAGGCGACAAACTGTGGGTGGCACCACACTCACTGCAAACTGAATTTATTCATATGGTTCATGACACTCCCACTGGTGGACACCAGGGGACGGACAACACCCTCCAGAGACTCAAAACGGTCATCTGGTGGCCTGGCATAGCTAAAGACGTGGAACACTATGTTGACAACTGCATAGTGCGCGCCCAGAACAATCCCATTCCTGCAAAGAAAAATGCAGGATTGCTACCCCAAAGGCAATCCGGACCATGGAATGCAATTCAAATTGATTTTGTTGGCCCTCTTACTAATTCTAGTAAGAACAACAAGTATGCCCTTGTTGTCACAGACTTGTTCTCTAAGTGGGTAGAAGCATTTCCCACTAAGAACAACATTGCAAAGATCACTGCCAAAATCCTGGTGGATCAGCTATTCTCCAGGTGGGGTTTACCCCTCACGGTAGACTCAGATAAGGGTTCCAGCTTTACAGCTGAACTGATACAAACACACACTCCAACTTCTTGTAATTGATCAAAAATTCCACATCCCCTACCATCCTCAATCCTCAGGCAAGGTAGAAAGAGCAAACAGACGCATCAAACAGATGTTATCTAAATTAATTGATGGTAATCCCAAAAGATTGGGATTCCCTTTTGCCACTACTCATCATGACAATTAGGGCCACACCTGCAGCCACTACTCAGTGTACCCCTTATGAGGTTATGACTGGTAGAGCTATGAGACTACCTGAACACCTGTTGGTTGATCTTCACACGCCCACTGCAAATAGAGTATCTGTAGACAAGTATGTGGAAAAGCTTCATGACGACATCATGAAAACACATTTGTTTGCTGCAAAGCAAATTGGCAAAGCCCAACAGCAAGCAAAAGCCCAGTTTGACAAACATGTTAAAAGTCGACTGGCAAGTTGGAGATCAAGTCATGCTTCTCCAACACAGACAACCCTCTCTCTCTCTCTCTCTCTCTCATTTGCCATTAAATGGGAAGGTCCTTATCCCATTGTAGACAACCTCAGCCCTGCTGTGCATCAGGTCAGAGTACAACAGCAAAAGCAAAAAAAGACTGCTGACAAGTGGTTCCATGCTCACCAACTCAAACTGTATAAAGGTGACTAAACTTACTTTTTCTAACCCCATAGAGCGGAATAGTACTTTCAGCTAATTAACCCGTTCTGTTTCTTTCAAATATTGGCAAGATGGCTATCTTGCAAATCCTTCTCCTGCTGGGTGAATTTCTATCTCTAACAGCTTTTGTTCCCCCACTTCTACCAAAACAACCGGATCTTCTGGCACAATTGCTTGGAAAATCTGACATGGGTGTTAAAATTACAATTCCTAATAAAAATGTTAAAGTTACTCAAGGAAAAGATGCTTTATTAGATGCTGCTGTTGTTGCTCCAGATAAATCCTCCCTTACTATCCAATGGGATACTGATGCAATGGGCTACAAAATTCCTGTAGCACACCTAGCCAAGGGCATATTACATGGCTGGCCTAACACTGACATATCACAGAATGGTACACTCTTTATTAGACAGGCTTCCCCAAGACACACTGGTCAATATAACCTTACTGCACTTATTGACCCTGCCTTCTGTGAGCAACTCCCTTCATCAGTGGCATGAGATTTTTGTTCTCAAAACTACGCTGCTTCTTCATCTCTCCATCTGTTTGTCATTCCACCCAGCCAGAAAAAACTTCTTGCCTGCCCTCGTCTTAATGAGGGACCTCCTAGTGGTCTGACCTCCACGACACTCCCAGTTGCCCTTATTAACAATGTGCAATTTACGCATGTCCCAGTTATTTTCAATTTATCACAGTGGAATATGGCCAAATTTGGTTTATGTCAAGATACTAATACTTCTAAGTTTCACAGTATGACGCTTACTGATATTGTTGCTGCGTACCAAACACGCACTAATGATCCCATTGGTGGGCCCCACACCGTGAATCATGTGGTGTTTTAGACCGGCCCGTAAATACCACAAACCTAGAAAAACACGCACCCAGCGAGATGCAGCCTCAGCTGGTGCTCCTGGTACTGTCTCTGGTATTACTGGAGTTGCCGGCACTGTTACTGGCCTTTTTGGTTCAGAAATGTCTATTTGGAATAGAGCTAATATTGCTTCCATTAAAGCACAAGCACTTGGCAATGATGTTATGCCCCCTATCCTATACTTTATAATCTTATACCTCTAGCATCCTTTAAACAGCTTTGCATAAGTCTCTTCTCAGAGAAATGCAACTTCTACCACAAGCTCTAGTCTATTCACATTCCTTACCCTCCCCCTTCCAGACAACTATCATAATTTGCAACTCATTTCCCATAACTTATCCCCACAATTCTCCCTCCCAGGCAGCCCTCATTTTATGGTACTTCAGTTCCTATAACCTTATCTACACTGATCTTGCTACCCTAGCTATAATCTTCTCCCACTAATTCCTGGCCCTTACCCCAGCCCTTATTACTCCCTTACACATCCTAGTATTAGCCCCAGCCCCTGTCTGAGTCCCCTATACCCTCCCTTCCTTGTCTTTTACCAGAGGCTGTGATCACCATTTTCTCAGTCACTCAAACACTGTGTCTCCTTGTCTGCACTGGCTTGCCCTGGAACTTGGAAATTTTTGGGTGCCTTATGTTGAGTGTATGCCTTGATTCCTCCACTGGGATATGTATATACTGTATTATCTAGTGTACTTTTTTTATGTCCTACCTTGTCCTGTTATGCTTTAATCAACTTCTGTCTTTTGATTATGTATATACAATTGTTTTAAATGTATCTGTTTATGTACCAACTATTGAACCTTGACCTTATCAGGTCTATCTAGCAAATGAGCTCTGCTCAATGATGCTTGCCTGAATAAATAAAGATTTGATTGATTGATTGATTATCTTGCAAGGTGTCAATACTCTAAGTAAACAAGAAAGATATACTATATACAATATGCAAGAGATTGTTCAAGGGTTCGGCAAAATAAGAAACAAACTTAATGATCTTATTTTTCAAAATAACCGTGAGGCATACAAGCACTTTATTGGGTGTGAAATGTTATGTTCTGCTTATGGCTCTTATGTTATTTCTACTGTTAACAGTCTCTTCAGGGACTTGGAATCAGGCAAAATTCCAGATCTTATTCATAATCTCAAATTGGGTAAATGATATTGCCCCCACTGTATAGGTACAGATTGTTTTTCTATGTGTTTGAAAAATACTCTCAATATTTCCATGTCAACTGTCTGTAACATTGGTTATGTTTCCAGGTTTCCCAACCAAGCCCCTTGCTACAAAACCCAGACATGTTCTATCAAAGAAAACATGTTCATTACCTTTACAGTGTCACTTCCCACGTTTTGATCCAGCTACATCTGTCTTTGAAAAACCTGCAAATATACATTCTCTTGGACATCTTGAAAATGACATTTTTCATGAAAGAACCGAACTTCCAGCTATGTTGGTCTTTCATCCTGTGCTCCGAGCTTGGACTTCTCCTCACATGAACTGTTGTGCCAAGAAAGGAGATTACTTCTTGTGCCGATGTGATGTCTCTGACGTTATAAAACCCGTATGTGGCTACTCTCCGGAACATCATGACTGGGCCTTGACTTTGGGCGACAATCTGCCGAGTAACCTTACTAATGTTGATCCAGATAACGACATCCCTCCTGCTGCATCTTCAGCGTTCCAACACTGAAACAGCACCATCTCGAAGCTATCTTGAAGAGATACATCGCTTCACTACCCGGTTCACCAAGTCTACGTTTTCTTGTCCAGTCCGCCTGCAACGTTGGAAAGTTCCCAACCTCAGAGTCACTTATACTGCCAAAGGGCAGTACTGTATTGTTACAAATTATAAGACATTCTCCTATTGTCTACGCGCTTGCAATATTGATAAAACTAACTTTTGTATTACTCCACAGCAGAAAATGGTTATTGGTCACACTGTTATTACGCCTGCTCCTCTCCCTAAACTTAACGTTATAGATACTGATCCCCAGTATTGGCTTGCCTTGTCTCAATATTTGCCCATTTTTTTAACGTGCACATTGATCCCTTGACAATCACTTTGAAATCTCTTTTAGCTGGAAAAGATGACCATTTAATTTATATTAGTAACTATGTATTTCAAGCAAGTAATAGTCATAATAAGCTTATTCATAATGGTGATTAAAGCTTAGCTGTGGATAATTACTGGGTTGAATTATCTTTTAAGGTTTTTGTTATTATACAAGCCTTTTTAATTGTTTTTCTAATTTTACATCTTTGCTGCCTGCGATGTACCCTCAAACAACATCGTAAACAACTCAAGTTCCTTTATAAGGCTCGCGCATCGGGCTTGTAAACGACTTTTTAGCTCCATCCCTATGTACCTACTTAAAATTGTTGCCTTCTTTAGGTTTAGTGCAAAATAATTATTAGGTAACGGTAATCATGACCTAATTGCACACAAAGACTGTTTATTTTCTCTTATCAGTGTCTGTTACTTCGGTGCATTTTCCCAGGCTAGCAAGAATCACCTTACATTGTCATCCAATTATATATGTTTTTTGTATCTCTTTTGCTGGTTTCTATAGCAATAATCAGAAAATAAGAGTGACTGTTCTTAGCTTAGAGCTCTCAGAGGAGAAAAAAGCTGATTCTGCCTAGGTGAGAAATAAAAAAAAAAAAAAAAAAAGACTGGTTTGTTAGTGGTAATTATACTTATTTTTATCACTGCATGGTTGTAAGTCTGTTTTATATACCAGAAATAAATCATTATCAGACTCTGGAAACCACATGTTTGTTGTTTCTCTACTTTGGCAATCCAGACAAGAACTGCATAGCATAAGATTTATTACCAAAGAGAACAGGGTAGCAGGCGGACAGGGAGGGTTTGGTCTTTAAGCAGAAGGGACAGGAGAGGGGTCAGAACCAAGGAGAGGAGGGCAGGGAAGCAGGAGACTAGGGCATCGGATAGATTGGGAGGGAGGCAGGTAACTGGGGTTGAGGGGTATGGCAGATGGGGATGCACTGAGCAAAATCAGGGTGAAGGGGTAGGGACCTGGGCAGGCCAAATTCAAGGCTGGAGAAATCAGTCAGAGAGAGGGCAGGAGCACTCTGGAAAGAGCCAGTTTGAGGCTGGAGAAATCAGCGGGAGGGTAGGCAGGGGTCAAATAGACAGTACCTGGGGGAGATAAGGAGAACAGATATAGGATTCCGGCTGGGGTTCAGATGGCTCAAGTTCGAATGGGGCGAAGAGTTGTGGGCCATAGAGAGGAGAAGGAGCCTGGAAGGACACACACAGACTTGTGACACCAGGCGGTGGGGGTGTGAGGAGCAAGCAGGGGGCTACAGACAGAAGGATCCTGGATGAGCACAAAAGGGTTAGTAATTTGGGGGGGGGGGGAGAGAAAGAGGTGAAGGTGCTCCTGTTGGGAGACTCCATGATGAGGGGTATTCAGTGGGAGGGGGCTGGGGAGGGAAAATGCAGCCCAGTCAATGCTAAGTGTATCCTGGGCCTATCTGTACATAAGGTTAAATTCCAGCTATACTCAATGACAAGGGAATGTGGGGTATCCCCTGACTTTCTAGTACACCTGGGAACAAATGACAGAAAGGAACAGTGAACTAGAGATACAGGCGGGATTCCGGGAGCTGGCCAGGATTTGGCACTCTGTAGGATGCTCAATCTCCTCTGAAATACTGCCAGTACCAAACGCGAGTGGGAGAATAAGCTGAAACTTAGAGTGGTGACCCAGTGGCTCAGGGATTGGTGCAAGACAGAGGGGTATGGGTTGGTGGGATGGATACATGGGAGGACAAGGGGCTCTATGCCAGGAATAGGCTGCACCTCAACCTGGAGGGAAGGAAGATTCTCAAACTGAAACTTTCTGGATTCATAGGCAAGAGGTGGAGTTTAAACTTGTAAAGGGGGGAGGGATAACAAGGACAGCCCCGGGGGGGAAGCTTGTGGGTTCAGGAATCTAACATGCAAAGGAGACTACGGGTTGCGTTGCAAAGCCAGGGGGAACTGTGCAGGGAAGTGAGACAGGGAACTGCGCAGGGCTGCGAAGACTGGGGAGGGGAGAAGCGCATGGGGTGGAGGCGGCCTGATCAATGCCATGAACATAGGCAACAAAATGCCGAGCTTCAGGCAATGCTAGTTGAGGAGGACAGATGTGGTGGCATTACAGAGACATAGGTCACGAGAGACACGACTGGGACCTAAACTTGGATGGCATTGGCTACATAATGTTTAGGAAAGATAGAGGAGTGGGAAGGGTGGGGGGTGGCGCCGACAGTCAAAAACACACATAGTTAGTGGAGTCGAGGAGCCTGGGGGATGTGGAGGCGATTTGAGCAAATGAGGGGGGGTTAAAAGACTGAAAACAGGTGTGGTGTACAGAACCCCCCGCAATGGAGGTGGACCGGGAGGACGAGCTGACTGAAAATATCAGGGGGTCACTGTGGCCTCGGAAAGGGCAGGGTGGTGGTCATGGGCAACCTTAATATGCCAGGGGCAGACTGGGGCACTGACATCCTCGGTGGCAAGGGAACAGAGGCAGATGGATGTCTTCCTAGTCCAGCAGGTGGGGGAGCCTACTAGGGAGGGCCGGATACTAGACTTTGTCCTAGCAGACAGTGACCAGATTAGGGGGGCATGGAGGTGAGCAGCCCACTGGCAGGTAGTGACCACACCACAGTCTGGTTTCTTCGGCACCTGGGGGTGAGGGGAAAAAATAAATAAATAAATCGCACTAACACAGTGGTAATTGACTTCAGGGGTGCGGACTTCGAGGGCATGGAAAGGATTCTTAGAGGGTGATTGGATGAGATAAGACCAGACATGGATGCTGGAAGCTTGTAGGAGACCATTAAGGAGGTGCAGGAGGCTACTAGGTCCTCCACAAAGATAAGGCGCAAGCAGTGTAGGGCCAGAAAGCCGTGTTGGTGGACCAGGGAGGTGCAGGAGGCGGTGAGGGATAAAAAAGCTGCCTACGCACGCCTAAAGTGCTCAAGGGGGGAAGGAGTGGGGAAAGTACGAGTTGCTGGCCAGGAGGGTCACCAGGGTGGTAAGGGGGGCCCAAGGCGAGGATGGAGCAAAACCTGGCCAGAAATATCTGGAGCGGGGGAGGAGTTCTATAGATACATTGGGAGAAAAGAAAAGTGAGGCACAGATCAGCAGAATTAGGACTCAGGCAGGGATGGACTCAGGAAGCAGGGGAGCAAGCAGAGGTACTAAATGAGTACTCTGCTTTGGTCTTTACCAGGAGAGGTGGGGGATCCTTCCATCCCGATGGGAGGGAAGGGGAGCCCACAGAATTGGGAGGTCAGTGGGAGTCTGGAAGACTGGAAGAGACTAGGGAAGGGGATGGGATGATCCTAGAGGGGAAGGGGAAGAGTGCTTGAGGAGGAGGGCCAGGAGGATGAAATCACAGTGGATAGGGTGAGGAAGGCCCTCTGGTCGCTAAAGACTGAGAAGGCGCTGGGGCCCGATGGGCTGCACCAGAGGGTTCTGAAGGAAATGCCGGATGTGCTGGCAGCTCCACTGGCTGCACTCTTCAACATCTCCCTGTGGACAGGATGGGTGCCTCACCATTGGAGGAGTGGCCATGTGGTGCCTATCCACAAAGAGGAGGTCTAGAGAGGAAATGGGGAATTACAGGCCTGTTAGCCTAATGTCTGTGGTAGGAAGGTGATGGAGAGCATTATCAAGGAGAGGACCGGGGGAACAGCTGGAAAGGTTGGGGCACCTGGATGGCAGGCAGTATGGTTTTGTTCCGGGAGATCGTGCCAGACCAACCTTGTGGAGTTTTAGGGCTGGGGTGAGGGCCCTGGACCGACACTGGGTCAGTGGATGTCCTCTATCTGGACTTCAGCAAGGCATTTGATTGGTACCCACAATGGCCTGCTAACAAAGTTGGGGGATGGGGGTGGGGACAGTTGCTGAGGTGGGTGTAAAACTGGCTTACGGGGTGAATACAGAGGGTGGTGGTTGGTGGGACAGTCTCTCCCTAGAAGGGTCATCAGCAGGGTCCCTAGGGTTCGTACTGGGGCCACTCCTGTTCAATTCCTATGTCTCGGACATTGGGAAGGGAGTGTTAAGTAGGCCGAGGAGTCTTTGCAGGCGACTCAAAACTGGGGACACGGGACGGGAGAGGAGAGTCCTCAGGGGGATCTGGATACCCTGGTGGGGAGGTCAAGGAAGTGGGGATTGAAGTTCACTGCAGGGAAATGTAAGGTGCTGCATCTGTGGGGTCAGAAACCTGGGTTGTGCATACACCCTGGGGGGAGTCACACTGCAAGCCTCATCGGGCTAGAGGGACCTAGGGGTGGTGGTAGACGTCAAAATGAATAACACTGAGAATTGTCGAAGAGCAGCAGCAAAAGCAAACAGGATACTGGGCTGCAGAGCCAGAGGATTACCTCCAGGAGTAGGGAGGTGATCCTCCCCCTGTATAATGCCTTGGTCAGGCAGCATCTCGAGTACTGTGTGCAGTTCTGGAGACCTCACCTTAAGAAGGACATAGCACTGCTGCAGAGGGTCCAGAGGAGCGTGACCAGGATCATTCAGGGCATGGAGGGTAGGCCCTATGAGGAGAGACTGAAGGAACTCAAGCTGTACTCACTGGAGGGGAGGAGGGACATGATAGAGGTCTTCAAGTATGTAAAGAGGATAAATAAGGGCAGATCCAGGGAGGTGTTCAGGCTTAAAAAGGGGAGGGCGGAACAACCAGGTGCCATGAGTGGAAGCTGGGGGTGGTGGAGCCATGGAACGCACTGCCCATGAGTCTGGTGGAAGAGAGTACAGCGGAGGGATTCAAGACCACCTGGGACAGGTACGGGGGAAACTGAAGCCGGGGAAGACCATCTCTGGGATGGGAGGGGTGGAGTAGCGAGCACCCAGTAGGGGGCTGGCTACTGAGCAGACACGACAGACCATGAGGCCTATTCTGCTGGCTTTTAGTATGTTAGTATGTAACTGGGAAAAGAGGGCTCAGCAGTTCTGCTTAATGTCAGCCTTGGCCGGGGTGGGGTATGGAAACCAACTGAATTTGAACCAGATCAAGCAGTTGGTGGTATTTTAGTGAATGGGGGAAAATTTGGCCAGGACACCAAGGAGATCCCTTTACTTTTTCAGAAGAGCCATGGTATATTTAACTTCCACCTTAGCAGCCAAAAGAACAGGCAGATGGGTCCTAGGTTTAACATCTTATCCAAAAGATGGCATCTAAAGAGTGCCCCCCCAAGTGCCGCAGTACACTATCAGTACTGGGACTTTACCCCATGTTCCTGGCATGGAGCTAGAACCCACAACTTTCCAGAATTTGCTGGGGGGTTTAACTCTTCCTGTGCACGGACTGGTTCCACCATGCCATGGCGACAAGAATGTCGCCGACCTCCACCACAGCAAGCAACACATGGTCACGCGATATCCCCAAGACCCGACTCCCTCACGGGGATCACACAGACACCTGTTCTGTGTTCATACCTTACAGATTCCAACCCCGGGTGGGGGGGGGGTGCGCAGATGTCAAGGGAGGGCAGCCAAGCTCCAGAGCCAATGACACGATCATCGCTCAGACAACCCGGTCGACACTATGGGTGTTGGCGGGTTGGTGTCGCTGTAACAGCATCACAAAATTACTATGCTTTCTAATTCTGTTAGCACTCTAAGGGTTAAAAACAGAGCGAATCATGCAATCCCCCCCCCCCTCCAAATTTTAAGCCATGAGAGGTTACGTTAGGAAGCATTTCTGGCAAATATTCTATTTACTCATTTTTCTTGTTTCATTCCTAAGGTACAAGATTTTAACTTTAAAAAAAATTCCTGTTCCCATGCCATGCTCAACATGAAAAAAAAAACTGAATATCATGGTACAATGCTGTGCTGTTTCAGAAACATGTGGCAGCAACATCTTAATACAGCCACAGTATGAATCTAGCATGTACATTGAACAGGTAACCTCAGCAGAAGAGATGTTTAAAAATTGCTGACAGCCGTCTTTAATGGCAAGTTATTAGTTATAAAATCTAAGGAAAAACTGCACAAGGATGAAACCTAAGGATGCCAGTAACATTTTTTCTAGCAAAACAAAAAAACTATATGATAAAATGCTTTGCCCACCACCACTTTAAAATGAAAATCCTACTGACAGCCCTGCCCCACAAGTTGGTGCCAGTCAAAAGAAGGGTGCATCACTGAACCTCTGAATCTTCAGTTCAACAATCTAAAGCAGAATTCAGGGGTCTGTGGACCCTTACAATGTGGGTTAGATTTATTTATTTAAATTTATTAAATTTTGGTGACCGGGTAGGCCCACTGAGCCCCGAAGGTCCCTTTTTCAGGGGCGACCCGAGATAACAATACAAATTATAAGAATGAACAAGGACATAAGAAACATTTGAGGCATTGTGAGTTACATCATGAGGTAGTTACAGTAAAGAAAAATAGTGGATACAGGCATGGTAAAAGAAAAGCAGTGGATACAGGCATGGCTTACAGGCACGGTAAAAGAAAAGCAGTGGATGCAGGCATGGTTATCATCATGACATGTAAGCAATTGGTAGTAGTTTGCTTATAGTTTATTCAGGGGTTGCATGTGGCCTCTGGTGAGCAGTCTGTGTAAGGCAGGTAGTAGGAAGGTTAAGCTAAGAGACGGGAGTTGGAGAGGAGGGGAGTACCTTAGGAACTTTAAGTGCCATGACAGTGGCATGCACTTGAGGTCAGCAGATGGGACTTAAGCCTGGTGCGGAAGTTCATGAGTGAGGAGGTGGCCTGGACCTGGGGAGGGAGCCTGTTCCATTGGCAGGCTGCTTGGGAGGAAAAGAATCTTCCGCCAGTGTTTGTCCTTACCCTACGGACTTCTAATACCGTTCTATCTGAGGTCCTTAGGTTCTTTGGGTTGTGTTTGAGGGTTATGGTCCCGGCAATGCTTGGCGGAGTGTGGGGTTTGAGAAGCTTGTAGGCCTGGACAAGCAAGGGGTGTTGTGAGCGGGCGACCAATGTGGGCCAACAAAGATTGTCCAAAGTGTCACAGTGGTGACGTCTCGGGTGGTCTAAGGTTGCGAAATGAGCCATTTTATTATATAGGGTTTGCATCCTGGTAATCTCTTGTTTAGCCATGCCCTGTATAATAGGGGCCACAAAGGTCAGGTTGGGTAGAAAGACGCTGGTAGCTATGGAGAGCCTGGCTTCAGGGATGAGTTGGTCCCTGAGTCGGTATAGGGTGCCAAGTTTCCGATGTAGGGTTCTGGTGACCTGGGCCACGTGTTCCTTGTATGTGATATTCTGATCCAATGTGAGGCCTAAGTATTTAAGGGAGGAGACTACATTAATGGCTTTACCAGAGAGTGAGGTTAAGGAGAGGGATGAGGACCTGTCAAATCCCAGGGATCTTGGCCTGAATAGCATTGCCTTGGTCTTGTCGGCATTTAGTACCATTCTGTTCTTACATAGCCAAGTCTCTAGATGAAGCTCTGAAACAGACAGTGACAGCACAGAAAGACCATGGGCAGGATTCACAGAAGGGATGCGCTGGGGCATCCCCAAAATGCGCCCAAGGGCAATTCTGACTGGGTGCCAATGCACCAGTGCAACCCTGATGCACTAGCGCATCCCAGATGTGTCGCATACCACCAGTAATGCTATGCGGTACATCTGGAGGGGCTGTGATGGGGGCATGCCCATGCATACCAAGCGCAACCCCATTCACAGCCCTATTCTGTGGCACAACCCCGGGGCAAGTCCGGGGATGCGCCACAGAAAGATAAGTGTAGAAAACTAGACTTGAGTAGGTGGCCACCTACAGGCAGGCTGCCGCACTACAGGCAGCAGCACAGCAGCCCGCCCACCCTGGTAGTCCAGTGTCTCCCCCACCTTGCCCTCAGCCCCCGTATGATGCCGCTCCGGTGGCAGTAAAAGAAAGATGACCCTCCCAGCCCCGTGCGATGCTGCTCGGGCGGTGAATGACATGAGATGACCCCAGCCCCAAGCCCTGGTAAAGGCTTCTGAGCAGTCAGCCCGGTTAGACAGTCGCCCCCGTACCCCTACCCACCCCAGCAGGGACCCACTGCCGGTGGGCAGCTCAACCCACCCGCAACCACCATGGCCACCCACCGACAGAGCTGTCTGAGAATGATGGCTATCGTACAGCCTGAAGCTGTGGGCTTTGGGCTGTATGACAGCTGCCATTCTCAGACAGCTCTGTCGGGGTGGCCGTGGCAGCACGAGGGTGGGTTAAGCTGCCTGTCAACAGTGGGACCCTGCTTGGGTGGGGTGGGTAGGGGTACTGGGGGGAGGAGAACTGTCTGCACTGGCCAACTGCCGTGGAAGGCGGCTTTACCGAGGGCTGGGGCTGGGAGGGAGTTCATCTTGTCATTCATTGCTGCAGGGCGGCGCCATTACAGGGGCTCGGTGGTTATCTTTTCTTTACCGCCACCAGGGTGGCATCATACAGGGGCTACAGGGGGTCATCATTTCTTTTACCGCCACGTCTCGGGCTGGGGTCACACCAGGGAGGGGAGGTGGCTACAGGTCAGCGCACTCTGCTGGGGCATCCCTGCAGGCGCAATGCAAATGGGGATACAATGGCATGCTAATGGCCCCATTGCGCAATGCATGCCTAATGGCCTCATTTGCATGCCCCTGGCTGTGAATCGCGTTTTTGGGCGCAGGGCATCCTGAGCTGCCCTGCCCCAACGGGTTCACAGCTTGACATGGGGGATGCACCGGCGCAGCCTGGGATGCTCCAGGGCATCCTGGACTGGGCACACCTGTGTTATTCACAGAGGGTATGCGCTGGTGGCATCTCCATGTGCCTCCACTGTGAATCTCCCAATTTGCACTCAGTGCATATCGCCTGCGCCGGGGCAGCCGAGATGCACTGAGCACATCTCCTTTGTGAATCCTGCCCCAAAAGTCCATGTAGTCTGCCCGGAGTTCTTATCTGCCCTGGGGCCTACTGCCCATGTGGGATTATTTTTATCCCCGTCTCTGCTCTCACCACCACCACCACCACCACCGACCCAAGCAACCACCAAACCTTTCACTCTGTCCCAGCCCTGCTTGAAACCATTTATGCACCAGTTCCCACTAGAGTTCCACAGTTTCCACTATACAGTTTAAACAAAAGATTTTGTGCATTTGCAGGTTACGTTTATCATAAAAAAAAAACAAAAAAAAAAACAAACCTGAATCACAGGAAAAGAATGAAGTATTTTCACATTTCATTACTGAATGCCTGTGTGGGTTGTGACAAGTAAACTACTTTTATACTGGTATCATCGAGTACCAAGTCATGCCTCATTAACACATTCAGAAGTACAGGACTAGGACTTTCTCTACTGTGGATGTACTTTAGCCAACAGTAACTGTTCAGGTTATAGAAAACTGCCAGCCTACATTTTTCGTAACACAGGACAAAGAAGAATCCAGTTGGGCACCATTTTGATTAGGGCACCACAGAGAGTGGGAGTGCACCATTCTGCAGGCAATATTTATTGCAGCCAACCTGTAATCATAACGTGATTTGTACTTACACATTACAAGGCCTCGTGTTTGCACCATCGGGCCATGACATTGACCAGGCTGTGCTCAGCTTATATTTACCTGAGCAGACTCCCCGAGTCACAACACGGGGTGGAGGAAGAGAAATTAGTACTCACAAAATGGAGAGGCTCAACTGTGGCAAAGCCGGACTACCGTCACCCCAAAGGCACAGAACTTACACACCTTCTGCAGTCCACTGGGTGTTGTGCTGCTTGCCAGCCATGGCGGCACACAGCACTGTTATTCCCTGTTCCACAATCACCTAACCACAAACCAAGTTCCAAAGTTACATAAGCCCTCCGCTCCCCAATAAAAAAATTACAAAAGCCTCCCTGATCCTCAGTCAAACAATCACATTTGTGTCCTCATTTACTGTGTATTTTGTCATTTTGTTGCTCACCAAGTTATTTAATAACTAGAAATATCAACCTTTAGGCTGGTTCTCCACTTCAAGTGTATTCCTATGCTGTGTATAAACAACCACATGAGCAGTGTTTCCCTCAAAGCAGGGTAGGATTTGGGTGCCCCCAGGCTTTTATTTTGGGCTACCATGTTTTTGCAAAGACACCTCCCCCGCCCCAGCTCCATATATAGTTACATTTCCTGCACTATTTAGTATCTAAAAAAAGTGGAGACTGTGACAGGGTCAGAGCCCCGGTCTGAATTTGAGCTGCATTTTCTTTTACACTGTCCCATTTTTGTAAGTTTATTGTTCTAGTTACAGGCTGAAATCTGGCCACTTTCAGTCTTGTAGTCCCCCCCCCCAGTACTGAATAAGGAATATATAAGTAAGACAAGAGGCAATAAGTTGCTTGCCTTCTCCTGTGTTGCACTACAGGCAGACACAGAGGGAATGCAAGCAATGAAAAAGAATTGAAACACAGAGTCTTGCACTCAAGTGTTTTATTCTGTGTAAACTGCTTTGGGTTTGGAAGAAGCCAAAAACAAAACATTCTTTCCTAGGTGAAGCAGAGGTGTGTAAAGGTCAGAGGAATCAACCTGTCTGTGTTTATTTAGGATAAGTCATCCTGCATGTGTTTACTTAGGAAACTGTGAGCCAGACAGCTTACATGGTGCTGACATCAGTAGGCAGGTATAAAAGCCTACCTCCTGAGATGCAAAACAGATGAGTCAGTCAGTGGAGACCTGACTGTCGTGGAGAAAGCATCTCACAGTTCATGCAGCTTTTCATGTGCTGGAAATCAGTTTGGGTGGAACTAAGCCTGGAAGTTGTGCACTGAGGAAATTAGTCCTTCAGTTCTGCAAAACCGATGCATAAATCACCCATTTCTTTACTGTATGTTATTTTATTTTGGAAAATAAATAATGCAAAGTGCGTTCTACACCCTTTACCCAAGTCTGTGCATCTGTCTCTTCCACTAACTTTCACAGAGAAAAAGCAGCAATATTACTCTTGTACCCCCCCCAAAAAAAATATCCTTTCAAAAGTTCTTGGGGAAACTGCAACACCAACCACCCCAACACACAATTACAGGTTCCACCCCTCCCTTAACACTCCACAATGTTAGCTCTGTACCCTGCTGCGAACTCCCGCACTCACAGCCGCCTCAGCTCTTATCCCAGTCTAGCAGGAAGCACAAGGCATAAGACTAGCCCTTTCCACATGTGCAAAGTTCACCATAGGTCATGCCAATAGGCATGTCAGTACTGGTAAGGGTCCAAGGACAGCAAATGCTTTCTTAAGACTTGATCTGAAGAGGGAGTACAACCATGCACTAGTGTTTTCAAACAAGCTATTTAAAGTTATGTTCCTTTATATGTCTTAGTATGAAAAGAAATTACTTTTCCCAGAATAAGACTCCTACAGTTGTGTGCAGGACTCCCAGAAAGTAGAGAAATTAGCTAGATGAAGCACTCATTTGAGAGTTCTCAGTGTCCTGCGGCCACCTGCTGAGTACTTCCCAGTACTGAAGTCCCATATTTCCAAACCAGCAGGCTTAGGATTTGAACCTGCAACCTTCTGGCTGCCAAGCCACAACTCTACCACCAAGCTAATGGAGCAGCTTCCCTAAGCCCATAGGAGACCCCGTATGCTTTTGCCCAGTTGCTCATTTCCCTTCCCTTACAGAACCACATCACCACCACAGTGCATGCACATAAGCCTCACAACATGACCCCATGTACCCCCCATCCTGCTCACCGTGCTTCAATGCTCATGCATGAGCATCTGCAAGGCTGCTCTCCTCCCCCGGGGGGGGGGGAGGCGCAAGAGCTCAGTGCTTGACTGACCCCTGGTGGAGGCCAGAGGAGATGTGGCCCAAGCTACAGAGGTGTGGCAGACATCTGTACGTGCGCCTTGATGTCAGCACATGTCATGGCAGTCACACCTCCCCTGGGAGAAAAAAGGAAAATATCCCGGTTGCGCAGGATAATTGCCAGCCTCCGCAGGCCCCGCACCTGGCCTCTCAGAATCATTCTGGACCCAGTTCTGGTGAGGCCAAGGGACCCCTGCCACGAAGGGCAAACCGTAGAGGCATGGGAGAGATAAGTCCTGGGAGAAGCCGGGGTGATGGGGTTGGGAAGACCAGTGGGAAGGAGGGACAGGGGACAAAGAGAAAAAAAAATCTGAATATTCATGTGCCTAGCTGATTGGCTACTGGATTGGTCATTACCATCTTAGAAATGACTGATCCAACTGCCAACTGATGCTGTGCAGAACGCACGGCTCACCCCACTCCACTCAAAACCTAAAATAAAAACTGTAGAAACCAAAGTTATTATTTCGACTAGACTTATAACCACAATAACAATCTTGAAGCCAGTCATTTACTTAAATTAACGACTGGCTCGAGGGAGCTGACCCTTGACTGTGCCTTGGGCTACCCCCACCCCAACCCCCTCAGACATCATCCCTCAGAAATGATCGGCTTCCTCAATCATTACTGCTTAAGCAAAAAGCTGAAAGTACAATGCTCAAAAATACAGATAAGCACACAGTCACATGCACAGCACAACATGCCAACAGCACAAAAAGGAATACATACTGCATACAGCAGGAAAAATAAAATAGACCACAAAATGCAATATGATGGAAAAGCAAAAAGTCAGGTGACAAATGGAAAGCAACTGGGGAAAAGGGATGGACTGGTGTAAGAGGACCAGAGGGAGGATACCGGGTTGGGGGGAGTACTGGGATGTTTTTTTAAACTGGGAGGGTGAATCCATAAAAGGGGGAACAGAAGAGAGAGAGAGAGAGAGAGAAAAAAACAGGAAAACAACAAAGAAAGGAAACCCCATGGGTGTAGGAGGGCAATAGGAGGAGGAGGAGAGAGAGAGGCAGACAAAATAGGCAGTGAAGGAAACAGTAGTCTAGGTACAGGCACAGGAAGGAGAAAAGTGGTCCTGTAGGAACTGCTTAAAAGAGAGCTGGGAAAACAAGAGGCAGAGGTTAGGCGGAGGAAGGGAAGGACGAGAAAGAGACCTGATGAAACTTGAGTGGTCAAGAGTATGGCAGCTAGGTTTCAATGTGAAAAAGTGGAAAATAATGCACACAGGGAACAGAAACCCAGAGGCGGAGCGGTATTGGCAACAACCAAACAGGAAAGAGACTAAAGGGGCAATCAGCTCAGATAACCTGAAGGTGACCAGGCAGCTGGGAGGTCAGTGGGATGCTAGGATGCACAAGGAGGGGTATCACCAGCAAAAAGAGGGGGACTGTGTTGCCCCTGTACAGATCACTGATAAGACCCCACCTTGAGTACTGCATCCAGTTTTGGAGACAGTTCTGAAAAGAGATTAACAAAGTGGAGGGGGTTCAGAGGAAACTAAAATGGTGCAGGGTCTGCATCAGAAGCCCTATGAGGAGAGATTAAAAGAACTCAGTATGTGCACCCTGGAAGAGAGGAAGGAAAGGGGGAATATGATAGAGACCTTTAAATACCATGGGGGTAAATATGGTACAGGAGGGAAGAATTTTTCAGGAAAAAAAGGCGCTCAAGAACAGGGGGACATGCTATGAAACTAAAGAGGAGTAAATTCAGGGAACATGTGTTAAGAAGTACTTCTTGACAGAAAGTAGTGGATTTCTGGAACAGCCTTCCAGTAGATGTGAAGGGGGAAAAGACAATTGGGGGCAAGAATACATAGGATAGGCATAAAGGTATCTTAGAGAAAAGGAAGGAAGGAGGGGTAGGAGAAAGAGCTGGAGTTCGAATAGGGTCTGCGGTGATACTGAAGGTAGGGAAAAATGGGCAGACTGGGTGGGCCAAGCAGTCCTTAACTGCCATCAAATTCTATGTTTCTATATATTTCTAAGGTTGTTCTAATCCAGAGTGTAGGGAGACAGATGAAAAAAATATTTAGGCCAATGGAGGTTCTGCAGCACGATATGTGAAGGGCATGGGAGCCAATGGACTGGAGCGAGTAGGAAGAAGAGATATATAAGGAAAGGTGGGTAGAGAGGTATTGGGAAGGAAAATGCACCAGTACTTGGAGAGGAATGGGACACAGTGGGACAGCCACTGGGGCTCAAGGGAAGAGAGTGAAAGGTTTAGGCAGAGAGAGAAGAGGTGAGTAAGGAAAAGAGAGAGGATAATGGCTGGGAATCGGGCGATAACCACGCTGTAATCACCTCAAGTGGTTACTAGGGCAACATGGTAAACCTCAAGAGCGCAGCTCGAGAGGTTTACTGTAGCCCTAGCAACCACGAGGGGTGATTTCAGCGTGGTTGTCACCCGATCCCCAGCCACCATCTTTTATAGTGTATGGTCAAAAAAAAAACACTGTTTGCATTCTGTGTGTGAGAATTATGGAACTCTGGTGCATTATTTTTTGTTATGCCACTGTTTGGAAGTTCCGAAGTGTGGTTAACAACTTTTAAAATTCTACACAGTACATAACAAAGCTGTGTGACTGCTATTTATGCTGGTTAATAGGCACTTACCATACATTATAACTGGAGTCTAAACAGCAGAAGGAAAGACAGAGAGAGTACAGCCTAGCTAAGGAGAACTTTGCGGCAGTGCCATAAACCATATCTGCACAGTCAAACAGCAGCAGGATCATTTGAGAAGGATCTCACAGTGGACAGGGGTGAGAGCAAAGCACTGTTGCAATAGAGGGCACAGAGTCTGGGGCAGAGTTTCTTATAAATGGCATCACTATGTGTGGAGAAGTCCAGGTTTCTATCAAGCCACACAGCAAAGTACTTGAATGTGGATATCCCTTCAAGAAGAGCATGATAGTATTTTAAAAGTGGGGTGATGGTTAGCCTAGCAAACCCATGACTAGTGTCAAAGGACATGGATACTATCTTTTTGGCATTCAGTGTAAGCTGGTTTGAGCGCAGGGTTTTATTTAATTCTAAAAACTGATTAGCGTTTTGCTCAAAAAAAGTTCTAAAACATTGTGAAAATGTATAGCACTTGCCTCACTGTGTTTAACTAACATAACACTTCTAGAAAACCTATATAAATATTTTCTGTACAGTTAGTATTGTCCTAAGAAAAAAACTGCTAATCAATTATTTAAAACCCTGGCACGCAACCATTAAACGTTGTAGGTGCCATGCTAAAGTGATGATTCTGGATTAGAGACTCAGGCACTTGTGTCAAAAAGCACAACAGTATCAGTGTACAGTACATACGTACAAGCCTTTGACTTGACATATGTATGATCCACACACACAGGCTAAGGGGAGATCATTTAGGAAGCTGGAAAAGAGGACAGGCCAAAAGATGGAGCCCTAGAAGACGCCAGAGTTGAGTGGGGTGGGGGGTATAGGGGGATAAAGCTTTGCCTACCTGAACCAACTGATGACGATCTGAGAGAGATGCGGAACAATTCAACCAACAAATCAGATAACCCAGCTCCCTTCAGCTTATCCAGGATGAGGGGGTGAATTACTGTATCCAAGGTCTTTACAAGGACAAAAAGCAGCAACAGCAAAGAGGACTCCGGCACATCACGTCCAAAATGGAATCTATGGCCCAGAGGAAACAGTGGAGTGTGCCTTGTGAAAACCAGACTGGAAGGGATGGACACAAAACCCCCTTTAGCAGGCACAAACCCTTCTGAAGACATTTCAACAGTATAATAACCATAGCAAGTAATACTGAGTGATTTTTTTTTTATTTTTTTTTTTTATTTGATGCCTTTGTGTTTTTTTTTTTTTTATTTTATTTTTTATTTTATTTTTTTAATTTTGTACCACGAAAGACGCACTGAACTGTTAACATTTAATTTACAGGTGTGTGCAGGGGTTATATGGAGCTGTTTTTCTGACATGGAGAATGTTGGGCAGGACATCAAGGAAAATACCCATCTCTTACAGTACGTGCCTCGGGATATTTAATTTTCACCTGGACTGTCGCCAGAGATGGGCAGAAGAAACTTTGGTTTACTGTCTCGTTAAACGGCACCCCTCTACCACTGTACTACAGTGTCAGTACCGGATATCAGCCCAGGTTCCTGGTATGGGATTAGAAGCAATGCCCTACTAATCTCCCAAACCCAGGGCAAGCACGTAATCTGCTGAGCCACTAACACTGCAACTCTGACTTTTCGCTTCTCATGCTGCAGTTCAGGCCAAAGTGTGCTGAAACTGGGCAACACAGTGTGCCTGGTAACCAACTCAGAAACTGAGGGCCACACTCCATGACAAACTAAACTATAGGGCTTAAAAAAGGCCAATGGAGGAATTGAAACCCAAGATAGTGGCCAGAGCTGCAACCAACACTAAAGCCATTACCTGTCCTAACCAGGACCTCCTTATAAATGAGAACTGCTCAAGGACGCTTTTTTTCCTGGTAAAATAAACAAATACAAAAACAAAGCTTTCTTCCACTACATTAATGGAAGGAGGTGTCTGGCTCTCTGAAACTGGGAAACAGGGAAGAATTTGTGAGAGAGCCATGGATGATGGTTGGTATGCTGAAAAAATACTATGCATCAGTGTTCACCATGGCCCTGCATTAGGGGTGCTTATATGGTGGGTCGACAGCACCAGAAGTAGTTATAGTCTTTGGACATCAAACATGATTAAGATTAAGCCAGACAGTCTCAAAGTTGTGTGTGTGGGATGGGGAGGGAGGGGGATGGGGTGTTTGTGTCAAAGCTTTTAGGACTTGCCCAGCCATGACTGTAGCAGAGTTTTCACTTGCCCCTATTCACTACAATGAAATTCTCTTTTTGTACTTGCCCTTCAAGGAAAATTTACTTGCCCCAGACAGGGGGCAACAGGATTTGCACACTTCTGAAGCGTGAGAGAGACACACCCCAGGATCGTAGTTGAGCTGATGAACAACTGGCAGGACCATTTGCATTAGTGTTTAATACATACTAACATACCAGTAGATGAATCTGTCCAGACAGGCAGGGTGCCAGTACGTGGCCAATGTGGTCCCAAACTTCAAAAAGGGGCTAAAGTCGACCCCATCAACTACAGGTTGGTCAGTCTTACATCTATCTGTATTAAGCCAGGACCTGGAAGCTACTATGAAGAACATAAGTAAGCATTAATGCCAGATGAAGGAGGCTTCTACTGGGGAATTAATGCATGGTTGGGGGGCTGTGGCACGAGGCCTTTGGCCGAGTGCCTACGACCACCCAACCATGCATTAACTCCACAGTAGAAGCAGACTTCGGAGGGCATTAATGCGCTTGTAATATGGCAATACTTGTGTCGTCGTTGTTTCTGTTTTTACAGTTCTGTTCGCTGGAACTGTTCAGCTTTGTGTCGGCGCCGTCAGATCCTGCGTCTTAGCTGCAATGTGTTTTCTGTGGTCTGCTGCATTGTGGGATATGCAGCGTTTGCTGCTGTGATAGCTACTGGTGCTACAGCTTGACCCGGTGACCCCGTGATTAACAATTGGAGCAGGCATTACCAGTGATTAATCCCCGCTCGAACTTTGATCATGTGGTGCGTTTTGTCCAATGACATTCCCTTATTTAACACTCCTCTTTTTTGCCATGTTACAATAAATAATGGAACACATGGCTGAGGCTAAGGTTCTTTTCCCCTGCAAAACCCTCTGAAACTGGAGGAGCTAATAATTCCCTTTTTAAAGAAATGTTCCAGAGATATGTGCAACTAGAAATGGATGAAAATTAGGGTCTGTCTGACACAAGCCCTCTGGACTTTCTATGACATAACAGCAACAGAAATTATGTAATATATGGGTATCATTTTTTCCCCCACAGGGAATCTATAATGTAAAAAAAATTCATAATACCATCACTCAGACATCAGAAAGTCATAATACGATCGTTCTGACATCAGCTCAATGGTTTTATGAGACAGAATGTTTGGAGTGACTGTGTTCCATGTATTATTAAAAATAAGATAGGAAACCAGCAGTAACTAGGCTTGTAATTCCATTCTGGGATTCTGGTGACAGCTTTGCTTTCGTGGTTTATGATGTCACCAGAATCCTGAGATGGACTTACATAGAGAAGAATGCATGGGTAGGTGTGCATTACGAGAATTTAATACACACCCAAAGTGTGTGATGCCACATAAATCCAGAGAGCAAAGCTTGAGGGTTTGTAGCAACATCACACATCAAAATTAGAGTATACACTCCACTCTGTGCCTTATTTTTTTATCATTTCTGGGCATCAATTTTTTTCCTGTCCCTTTTAAAAGTATGTGAATATGTTCAAAACATGCTGCATAAACCATTTCAAACAAAACTAAACAAATAGACAACTTTTAGCTACACACTAACATACTAAAATGCCAGCAGAATAGGCCTAATGGTCTTTTGTGTCTGCTTGATAGTCAGCACCAGTACTGGGCGCTGACTTTGCTGCCCCCCCCCCAACCCCTTGGGTCTCTCTATCCCTAGTCCAAGATGTTCCCCTTGTACTGGACTTCCTCAGCTTCACCCTCCCGCTATACCTGTCCCAGACCCTCCTGAACCCCTTTACAGTCTCTGCCTCCACCACTCCCTTGAGCAGCACATTCCATGGCACAACCACCCTCTCAGTGAAGTAACACCTCCTCCTCCCCCCCGTCTCCCACCTCCCCTAGCTTCCACCCGTGTCCTCTAGTTGCCCCCTCTTTCCTTTGGAACACCCCAACTGAGCCTCCCTTATTAATCCCCTTTATGCACTTGAAGACCTCTATCATGTCCCCCCTGTCCCTCCTCTCCTCCAGAGTGTACATGTTGAGCTCCTTGAGCCTCTCTCCATAGTTGAGGGGTACAACACAGCGCCACCACAATTATTAGGGGTATGGAAGACAAAAGGTATGAGGAAAGGCGGAGGCCCTTAACATGTTTATATTGGAAAAAAGGAGGCTGAAAGGGTGATATCAATGTTCTGCTATATACTCAAGGGTGTTCCTCCCAAAGGATGCCTAGGCAGTGGCAGAGCAGTTGGACTTTAGTGCTCTCCAGCAGGTTGGGCTGGCTGGAAGGATGCACGCTCCTCAGCCTGTTCCACTGCAGAATTCCTTTGCCTTACTGGCGGGATGGGGCAGCTGAGAGGAGGCACCACAACAGAGGGAAGGGAGGAAGTCGAGGTCTTCAGCAAAGAAGCTTCTGCTCCTCCTAAATGCCCCAACGATGATGATGTTGATGATGCCTCTCCCCCAATAACCTACCCACCTCTTATCCAGGACAACTGTGTGGGATGGTTCTGAGGTCAATAAGTGAGGAGCCTGCTGGTATGCTCAGCAACATCCGATTCCCGCTGGCCAGGATTATTTCCTCCATTCTACCCCCCTTTCTGCATTACATGCACTAACACACCTGCATGCGGGAACGCACCCTATCGCCATCTGTACTAGACCCCCTGGATGCTGCGACTGCTGCCGTATCACCCAGCCTCAGCTACTGGTAAGCAAGGAACAGCTGCTCCCCACCAAAAGAAGAGCTATCCATGGCATGCTCAATCCTCCCTCCACAACTGTCCACTGAGCGATCAGCATCCATTTCCGAACTTGGATCGCCAACGTAGTATGCAGTAGCTCTACCTCTGTGCTATCAGGCTGGATTAACCTGGAGTGTCTTAATGTACCTATAAAATGGTTTTAAAAAAGGAAAAAAGGAAGAACGACAGAGAGGGCACTGTTATGGTTTTGAAATAGGCTCCCCCTTCCCGTCTCTTGTGCTGGACCTACAAACTGATTCATGGTAACACAGAAACATAGACTTTGACGGCAGATAAGGACTACTTGGCCCACCCAGTCTGCCCGTTTCCCTACCTATTGGATAAGCTGCAGATTCTAGTTAACCAACTGCCTACTTCCTGCAACCCCCCACTATAAATTGCCTTATGCCTGTCCCATGCATGTTTGAATTCCCCCACTGTTTTAGATCCCACAACCTCTCCAGGAAGGCGGTTCCATGTGTCCACCACTCTCTCCGTGAAAAAGAATTTCCTCACATTACTCCTGAGCCGTCCCCCCTCTAACTTTAAATTGTGCCCCCTTGTTCTTACACTTCTCTTTTTCTGAAAGATGCTACCCTCCTGGACTTTGTTGATTCCCTTGAGGTACTTAAAAGTTTCTATCATGTCCCCCCGTCCCTCCTTTCATCAAGGGTATACATATTAAGCTCTCTCTGTCTCTCTTTATATGGTTTCTGATGTAGACCCTGCACCATTTTAGTTGCCCTCCTCTGAACTGCTTCCATCCTGTCTATGTCCTTGCGTAGATAAGGTCTCCAAAACTGTACGCAATACTCCAGATGGGGTCTCACCAACTGTCTGTATAGAGGAATAACCACTTACCTTTTTCTACTTGTGATGCCCCTCCCTATGCATCCCAGTGTCCCCTGGCTCTCCTTACTGACTTCTCACATTGCTTACCCACCTTTGGGTCATCTGATATGACTACACCCAGATCCCTTTCCATTATTGTTGTCGCTAGTACCTCCCCTGCTATTGTGTACTCTTCTCCTGGATTTTTATTTCCCAGGTGCATTACTTTGCATTGAATCTAAGTTGCCACATGTCTGACCATTCCTCCAACCTTGCCAAGTCCCTTCTCATCCCTTCTACCCCCCCTTGTGTATCAACTCTGTTACAGATCTTTGTGTCATCTGCAAAGAGGCATACCTTTCCTTCCAGACCCTCTGCAATGTCACCTATAAAGACGTTAAAGAGGACTGGACCCAGTACTGAGCCCTGAGGTTCTCCACTAGTAACTCCCTTTCTTCAGAATGTGTTCCATTCACTATTACCTTTGTGTCCTGTTGTGCAGCCAGTTTGTTACCCAGGGCTACCACCTGGGACCCACTCCCAGGCTGGCTAACTCATTGTTAATCTTTGTGGGACTGTGTCAAATGCCTTGCTAAAGTCTAGGTAGGCCATATCCGACCACAGCCCCTCCCTGGTCTATTACTTTGGTCACCCAGTCAAAAAAAAAATTGATTAGATTCGTCTGACGTGACCTTCTTGCTGTGAATCCATGCTACTTTGGGTCCTGTGCCCCGCTGGCCTCTAGGTACTCAACAATTCTTTCTTTCAGAAGTGATTCTATCATTTTCCCCACCACTGAGGTCAAACTAACAGGTCTGTAGTTTCCTGCTTCTGCCTTGCTCCCCCCAGGTAGGATCTGCGAACATGTCAAAAACCTAGCTATTTTTGTGAAGCAGAGAATTCAGGCTGGCAATTGTTAAAGTAAAATTTCTAAATGACAGTGGATTTTTTTTTTAAGGTGTCAGTACTGTTATTAAGTACAGCAGATAGCAATTAAAAATGCAGCATTTCCGTACCCTCAGTAGTTCCAATGTAACCACTAGACATTATCCTATACATAATCTGATGGATCGTGTATGCTGTATTTGTTCGACCCAAGCAGCAGGCATCAATCACAAAGTAAACTCCAAACAGAACAGGGGGAAAAAAATCCAGGCAGCACAAATCAATCACTAATAAAAAACATAAACAACCTAAGAGGCAGGTCTCTGAAAATAAAGTATTCAAATACAGCTGAAGCAGCAGGACTTACAAAATAAAACCACAGGGAATAATAACAAAAACTTAACCCAGGCAGCAGAAGGAATGGCAATTTAAAAGCATCAATAATGACCACAATAAAGCGTGCCGCACATGCAGCAGGAGCTCTAGAGATCCTCACCAGAGTCACTGCTGCTCTCCGTTAGTCTGTGAGCAGCCAACCCGTTACCGAAGCTCCTCGCCGCCACCGTCAACTACACTGTTCTCCAATCCTTGTCTCGCACGATCCCCGTCACCGCACGGCTCCGAACTCTGTTGAACAAAGAGGGAGGGATGTAAGACTATACCAAAGGTAACAGTGTAGGGGGGGAATACACCGAAATAGTAAACAACCTCTACCGGACAATCAGCACTTATAAATAAACATCGTAACCAATGGTTCATTGATTAATTAAAATAAATTGTATGGAGACCCCTTTTTCACCAACAGAATAAAAACGGGAGATTTATTCCTGGTTGGATCCACATCTTTAAACCCCCCCACCTCAGCCCGCACAATTGCACTCCTCCCATACCTTCAGTGCGTCATGTTCCACAACAGTTATTGCGGGGAGGGGGAGCCGGGGGCTGGTGTTTTGGCAATGTTTTCAGCTAGAAATGACAACACGCATGTCGCTTAACCCCGTTTATGTTTGCCTCATCTGTTTTCACACGACGGAATAGTTCATAAAATGAGACGGACAAGTGAAGTGGTTTACTCCCCTGAACCTTATGTATTGTGGTACAGACTATGGAGCGGCCAGAACTAGGACAGAGATTTGAGAGGAAAGTTCATGTTTATGGAATAGGAGCTACTGATGCTTTATTCTACTGGCTGATTCGTATGGAACTGTTTCGTATTTAGACCAGTTTTAGCTTATATTGAATGTAGATATATATTTCTCTCTTTTATTCAGTATTGCTAAGGAATTGTGCCCAAACATGATTGTTTTGTCCTTTGGACGATGGCCTTCTTCCCCGACCTCATCTGGTGCTACTGCTTGACTGCATGTGACACCATAATCCTCTACCTACTGGCATCACGATTATTTCCACAGTACCGTATTGTAATATCATAAAGAATTATGCTGTTATGTGTAGGCAAGCAACAGGGGCACATAGAATCCAAGGATAAAGATTTAGTAAGTTAGGTAAATTTAGCTAGAAATAAACGTTATACAATGGGTAGCGACAATGAAAGAACATGATTGGCTAGAACAGGATTCTGGTTTCTGTTTTGGTATAGTACAGGGAAATGTAACCCTCCTTTCTGCCTTTGTACACTGGTGGAACCTTGCCCAAGGCGGACCCCCAATTCAATCAAGACACCACACTGCTTTTGGATAAAAAGGGGCCGCAGCTCTTTTTACTTAAATAAAATTGCATACATTACATGGGACACTTGGCTTCTACGAGCCTAATCAGTACATCACACTTTTTACAGATATGCAATTTACATACATTATATATACACACACCAAGCTATACAGAAAATTGTAACATATGTACATTACATGTCCCATCCTGTAAGACCCCTTGGGCAGCCATAATTCATGTCCTGCTGAAACCCCCGGCTCCTTCATCCACTTGTTTGAGGGGAACTTTTTGGCCCTTTAGTCCAACAGACCCGTTGAGGGCCGTGCCTTTCGGCAAGACAGTTCCCCAGTTTTGGGGCTTCTCGCCCCCTTGACGAGGAGCATGCCCGTCGAGGGCTGCTCTCCTCCTCTTGGAGTCTTGGATCCCAGCGTTTCCGTGCATGCCCCAGCCTGGGTGTCTTCCTCTCCCGATCCCCAGAGGCATACCCGTCCTAGGGTCGTGCCTCTCCGAGGTGACACCCAATCGCAGCTCTTCTTATGTCGGGAGCCTCTTACCCAGGATCAGCCATGAATTTACTGCCTTATTGCCCTTTATTAGAATTAAAAACCATGACGGATTTCTTGTTACGGCCCCGAAGTTTGCGGTGGGCGGGAGGGTAAAACTTTGGTGGCGGAGCTGTTCAGGAGGGCGAGATCCTGGGACAGCTCCCTTTTTACTTACCTGACCCTCCCTATGGGAGGGTGTGCTCAACCCTATCCAAGGGGCTCCTCATTGGGCACCTGCTCGAGAGGCCGCCTCCTCCAGGCGGTGGGCAGCCCTCCTGGCCACACCCTCTTGGGTGCCATGAGCAAATTGCCCCCGGTGAGAGGCGGTGGGGGCTATGAAGCGCGGACCCCAATTCAATCAAGACACCACACTGCTTTTGGATAAAAAGGCGTAGCTCTTTTACTTAAATAAAATTGCATACAATACATGGGACACTTGGCTTCTCTGAGCCTAATCGGTACATCACACTTTTTACAGATATGCACTTTACATACATTATATATACACACACCAAGCTATACAGAAAATTGTAACATATGTACGTTACATGTCCCATCCTGTAAGACCCTTGGGCAGCCATAATTCATGTCCTGCTTGAAACCCCGGCTCCTTCATCCGCTTGTTTGGGGGAACTTTTGGCCCTTTAGTCCAACAGACCCATTGAGGGGCCGTGCACTTTCCATAGACAGTTCCCCCCACCAAATTTTGGGGCTCCTCGCCCCTTGACGAGGAGCATGCCCATCGAGGGCCGCACTCCTCCTCTTGGAGTCTTGGATCCCAGCGTTTCCGTGCACGCCCCAGCCTGGGTGTCTTCCTCTCCCGATCCCCAGAGGCATACCCGTCCTAGGGTCGTGCCTCTCCGAGGTGACACCCAATCGCAGCTCTTCTTATGTCGGGAGCCTCTTACCCAGGATCAGCCATGAATTTACTGCCACTTCATACTGGGCAACCAGTATCTCCCACTAATGCCCAAGGGATCTTACTTTTCCCGAACAGCACTGTCTCGCAAAAATCATTAAATGTATTGTTGAGTATGTCGTTTCCCATCCCTGACAAATGAACCCCATCCCGGCTATAATACTCAAAATCTGATTTTGTGATCGTAAAATGTCTGATTACTTCCACGCCCAGTGAGGCCGCAAAATGGGACACCTCCTTATTCACGGACCTCCGCGCTTTATCCATAGCCCCTGCCTTCCGCTCACCACGCCAATGCTGGCGAGGTAACATTCGGGACCATGCCAGAATGGTGCGAGGCAATAACTGTTTTAAGTGGGACAAGTCCCTCTTCATATCCCCAATCAATCTCTTTGCCCCTAGGGTGACCAAGTCATTCCCTCCCAGGTGGATCACCAGCGCGAGCGGTGGTCGGCTATTTAGACCCAATGACATGATTGTGTTACACAAAGCCCCCCACCTCATTCCCCCTTTTCCTGCCCATTTTATCACCGCTCTACTTCTTGGAATGAGTAGCTGAGTTGTATACGAGCGTGTTTTCGCCCTCCTGTACACCTCCCTCACGTGCGAATGACCCACGATCCATATCTGGGGGTTGTTGCTGACATGCCTGGAAAACAAAAGTAGAAACATGTGAGTGTTCACGGGTTTGAACTAACAATCAGAACTTGTGCTGGGTTCTCCAACATCACTTGCTGTTGTTTTTTGCTGGGGCCTTATGTAACCCTTGTACGCCTTTGAAGCCCATCTGCCTACCCCTTTTATCTGTTCCTCATTTAAACCGCATCTGGCACTTCAGTGGCTGCTCAATTCTGAATGAATGGGCTTATATCGCGGTCGGGTTTTTCCATCATCCCATAAGCCTTCGTGGGACCGCAGAGACTGCAGGTCTTGTAACAACTTTCCCATCCTGTGCACAAACAAATGACCTGCTCCCGTGGGGCGACCCGCCAGATACTCCCTCATTGCCATCCATGGGCAGATATTCCCGGAGGGCCTTAAATAATGTAATCTTAGCGGGGCCGCACTGGTTAGTTTTTGATTTCGAACTGAAGACACAGTCTGTCTTGCCAGATGACAGAATCGCTCAATTGGAGATTGTTATTCTGGCTCGGAGAGTTGGACTGCGGTACCAACTCAGACACCCGGAAGGCCCCAAAAAATGCACATGTGTATAGGGCCCTGAACAGCTTGGTTTCATAGCCAGAGCTGCACGTGACCCCCAGTGCTGTCAAAAGGTTGGACAATTCTGGTAGTCCTATGGGCTTCCTTGTACATAGATACATAGACAGTGTCGGCAGATAAGGGCCTATGGCCCACCTAGTCTGCCCATTTGAGCTTGTAAGTTCAGTTTGTTTTCCTAGAAGTCTATTTCCCCTTACCCCTGACCTCTAGAATTCCTTTATGTCTATCCCATGCATTCTTAAATCCCGTGATTGTTTCAGCTCCCACCACTTCCTCTGGCAGGGTGTTCACTTGTCCACCACCCGTTCTGTGAAGAAATTCTTTCTCATGTTTCCTCTGAATCGTCCTCCTCCAACTTCATCCCATGCCCTCTAGTCCTGAAACATCTTTTTCGCTTAAAAATAGTGTTTTCCTGCACCCTGTTCCTCCCTGTAAGATACTGTATGTCTCTATCATATCCTCTCTCCCTCCTCTCCTCCAGGGAGTACATGTTCAGTTCCTTCAACCTGTCTTCATAGGACTTGTGATGCAACCCATGCACAATCTTTGTTGCCCTCCTCTGAACCTTCTCTACCTGTCTATGTCCTTACGTAGGTATGGTCTCCAGAACTGTACACTGTACTCCAGGTGGGGCCTCACTAGTGTCTTGTATGCGGAATTATGACCTCCCTTTTCCTGCTGGTGATGCCCTGCCTATACATCCCAGCAGCCTATTTGCTTTACCTGATGCCTTGTCACACTGTTTCCCTACCTTAAGGTCATCAGGATGACAACCCCAAGATCCCTTTCCTGCTTGGTGCATGCTATATCCTCACCCCCAACTGATATATTGTGCCAGGGTTTTGTGCCCCATATGCATTATCTTGCACTTCTTTGCATTGAATTTCAACTGCCAAACCCTTGACCATTCTTCAAGTTTCTGCAGGTCCTTCTCATTCTGTCTACACCCTCTGGTGTGTCTACTCTGTTACAGAGCTTTGTGTCATCAGCGAACAGTGAAATTCTGCCTTCTAGATCCTGTGCAATGTCACTGATGAAGATGTTGAATAGGACCGTCCCAGCACTGATCCCAGTGGTACCCCACTGGTCACTCTTCCTCTGTGGAGTGACAGCCATTTACCACCACCCTCTGTGTCCTGCCACCCAGCCAGTTACCTACCACCACACTACTGTCCTGCCCACCCATATTCCCCAGTTTGTGTAATAGTCTTCTATGTGGCACAGTGTCAAAGGCCTTGCTGAAGTCCAGATAGGCCATGTCCACTGCCCTCCCTGATCCACCCCTAGTCACCCAGTCAAAATTCAATGAGGTTGGTCTGACATGACCTCCCCTGGTGAAACCATGCTGCCTTGGGTCCTGTGGTCCATTGATAACCAGATGTTCCACCAATCTCTCCTTCAGTAGTGCTTCCAAGATCTTTCCCCTACCGAGGTGAGGCTGACTGGTCTGTAGTTCTCTGCTTCCTCTTTGTTCCCACTTTTGTATAAGGGGACTACATCTGCTGTCCTCCAGTCTTTGGGTACCTCCCTGTTTTCCAGTGATTGGCTGAACAGGATAGCCAGAGGTTCAGCCACCACCTCTCTTAGTTCTTTAAGGACCTGGGGTGCACCCCATCTGGCCCCATTGCTTTATCAGCTCTTATTACTTCCAGTTCCTTCAGGACCCTTTCTGTGTAAAGGGACTTGTGTCCATTTCTGCACCAATCTCACCCTTGTACTCCCTTCAGACCCATTACCCCCTCTTCCTTAGTAAAGACTGGCAGAAATACCTGTTCAATATGTCAGCTTTACTGTTGTCATCCTCCACGCGGCTCCCATCCTCCCCTTCAGTCTCACTATCCCTCCCTTTGTCCTTCTTTTTCACTTATGTACCTGTAAAGGTTTGTCCCCTTTAACCACTGATTTTGCAATGTGTTCTTCTGTCTGAGCTTTGGCTTCCTTACTGACTTCCCTGCCTCCTGTGTTTCTCCTGGTACTTCTCCTATCCCCTTCTGCCTGTGTCTTTTGTATTGCCTGAATGCAATCTTTTTGGCTTTCACTTTCTTTGCTACCTCTTTGGAAAACCATAATGGTCTCTCTTTCTTTCCTCTTGCTAACCTGTTAATGCATAATTCTGTTGTTCTTATAATCCCATTTTAAATACTGCCCACTGTTCCTCAATCCCTGATTCCTGTCCCATTCCTTAATGCCTCTTTCAAGCATCTCCCCATTTTCCCAAAGTCTGCCCCCTAAAATCCAGGATCAGTGTTTTTGTGTGGTTTGGTTCTGCTCTTTCTGTGATTTCAAACCACAATGACTGGTGGTCACTGTTACCCAGGTGCTCCCCACTGTTACCCCCATCACACTGTCCCTGTTTGTGAGCACAAGGTCCAGTATTGCCTTCTGCCGAGTTGGTTCCATGACCAGTTGCTTGAGAGCCCTTTGGGTCCCCTTTACTCAGTTGCTTGTGTCCCCTTTTTCCTCCCCAAGTCTAGACATGCCCTGCACCATTTTCTTTGCAATGAAAATTGTTGGTTGGGTCGGGAAACCCTCATATTTACAAAGAAAGGCAATGCCTGCTAGTTGGAGGCGTATAGCTGCCGGGGATTTTCCCAGGCCTTCCAAGTGTAGGATGTAGCTTTGAACCTGCCTCTGAGCTTTGTGTAGTTCCACGCTTACCTCGTGACCACAAAATTGCTGGAAAGCTTCATAGCTACCTACATACTTCCTCCAGGTCGGGGGGCCACAGCGAGCTGTACCAGTTGCTGCAATCTTGTTTCCCTAGTCTCCAGACTGCTTCGGTATTTCTGTGGGGAACTGGTCCGCCCAGGCGTAACTGCCTGAAGTGTTAAGCTGAAATCGAGACAGGGCATCAGCGATAACATTTTCTTTCCTAGGCAGATGTCGTGCCTTAAAGAGATGTTATAACGTAAGCAGCATAACACAAAGACCCATGAGAACCTTCATCACATCCTCAGAGTGAGATGTCTGCGAGTTCAATATGTCACTACCGCCCTGTTGTCTGTGTAAAACAGCACTTTTCTATTTTGCCATTTGTGTCCCCACACCCTTACGGCTACCATGATGGGAAACAGTTCCAAAGCAGTAATATTCTTTGAGGTCCCATCAACACCCACTCCTGTGGCCACTGTCCCGCAAACCATGCTCCCTGCCAGAATGCCCCAAAACCAATGCCCCCTGAAGCATCGGTTACCATGTGTAGGTCAAAAAATTGGTCGGCTGGTGTTTGCCAGATGGTGATACCATTGAAATCTTTCAGGAAAAGTTCCCAGACCTGTAGGTCTGCTTTTATACCCCGTGTCAATCTGATGTGGTGATATGGTTTTAAAGCACCACCCGTGGCAGATGCCATCCGCCTCAGGAATGGCCTG
The DNA here is from genome assembly GCA_016271365.2 of Neoceratodus forsteri. Taxonomy (NCBI): domain Eukaryota; kingdom Metazoa; phylum Chordata; order Ceratodontiformes; family Ceratodontidae; genus Neoceratodus; species Neoceratodus forsteri. The sequence continues at coordinate 234,373,696 of CM057458.1, forward strand.
CCTGGGCGAACTGCACGGCATGCAAAATTCAAGTGGCTTATCACAGATTGCAGCTGTTGTAGGGTCACCTTCTTGCTTTCCCCATTTCACCCAATATTTTGCACAACAGTGCCACCTTGTCTTGTGGTAGCGGAAACCATGGCCTCGAGTCTATTTCTATGCCCAGGTATGAGAGACAAGTCACCGGACCCTCTGTTTTTCCCAGCGAGAGGACACCATAATAACCCATCAGTGAGGTGAAGCCCTGTAGCGTCTCCCCACATATGGTTCCCCCCTTTGGCCCCATAAATAGGAAATCATCCAGATAATGGACTACATGTATGTTTCCTGTATGTTCTTTGGTGGCCCACTCCAAAAAGGTTGAAAATGTTTCAAAGGCTGAGCAGCTGACTGAGCATCCCATGGGCATAGCCTTGTCCACATACCAACGACCTCCCACCTTGAAACCCAGTAAGTCCTGATCACTTGGATGTACAGGTAACAGACGGAAAGCGGATTTGATGTCGCTCTTTGCCATCATTGCACCTTGGCCCAACTGTTGTATGTGGCCCAGAGCCTCATCAAACGTTGTATACTGCACTGTGCAATCCTCCGGGTTAATGAAGTCGTTTACTGATTTACCTTTTGGGTAAGACAGGTGATGTATGAGCCTATACTCCCCTGCTTCCTTTTTGGGAACCAGGCCCAATGGGGATACTCTCAGGTTGCGTACTGGGGGATGGTCAAATGGTCCCACCACCCTGCCTTCTTCCACCTCCTTAGCAATTTTTTCCCCAAGGATGTTGGGAAGCAAGATTGCAGACCTCAGATTGCGCGCTGTGGTTTCTATCCTGGGGCCCTTATATGGTATCCTAAACCCATACCTGAAACCATCGTGTATATATTTTGCAGCCGATTTTTTGGGGTAGCGGTCGAGCCAGGGGGCCATCCTATGTAATCGTACTGGTGAGTTAGCCAAACTTCCCAGACCCCTTTCCCTTTTCGCTACTTGCTCCCTCGTTGCTTGATGCTCTGGGGGGTTGCCGTGTACATTCGGAGAACCTGTGCTCCCCTCCACAGGACTTGCAGATGTGCCCGTACTTGCAAAAGGAATGAAAACATTTTCCTCTATTGTAATCGTAACAGGCCTTCCTCCCTGCCCCTTTTTTCTGCTCTTTCCTGCGTTCTCCACTCAATTGCTGTGCAATAACATGGCCACTATCCGTGTATGTCACTACATTAGGCCGGCCCCGTGTCATATAGCGAACCCACAGGTCTATGTACGTGTTTTCCCATTTGAGATTGGGTTGCCTGGATAGCTTTAGACGAAATTGCTCGTCATATTTCAACCATGCATATCCATCAAATGAGAGGTGTGCAAATTTTATGGTGTCCCTGTATTTTAACAGTGCAATTAGTTTATCAGGTGCTTCATCCCATAGACCGACATAAATATGTCAAAAGCGGCAGCCAATTCTCAAATGTGAATGGTACCTTTGGCCGTCGTGGCCTCTCCTGTCTATACCCTTTTTAGTTAGCTCACCTCAAGGATTTCCCTATGCAGTAAGGAGAACATGTCTATGAATTCCCTTTCCATATTTTCTCCCGGACTGTGTCAGATAAGTGATCCCTAATGGGTCTTCTACCCCAGCATAAGCCCAGCTCTGGGGTCTGGACACTAGGCCTGTTGACATATCTCTTATTGCAGTATTCTGAGTGTTATCCACCCCGTGGCTACCATCTCATGCCCTGTGAGACCGATGTCCTATTCTCATCGTTAGTTGGGAGGGGATGCAATGCAGGAAGCCCAGCGCCTGTCCATACGTGAACCGCTGCTGTTTGTGCATTCTCCCCTTCCCCCCTATGACTTTGTGAGAAAATGGAGTGAGGCTGACTCAAGCTAGGATCTGGCACGCCGGTGTTCTGTTGTACGTTTCCTTTTTGACTTACCTGACCTGCATCGCTAAGTGCTACTGCCGATCTGCCTAAATGGTGTGTCCCTAAGGTGCCCCCCCTCTTATCCCAGCAGCCCCGGCCGTGCCCAGTGAAGTTCCCTGACCAGGTTCATTAGTTGGATATACCAGGGACCCTCCAATGGTGGGTAGCATTCCAACCTGTGGGTTTGTTGCGACACCATGCGGTAAGGGCCCCAAGGGGTCAGTGCCGGCCAAGTGAAGGGCATATTTCCCGGTGACCCATACAAAAAGGGCCACATAAAGGGATTCTGTTGCCATTGTTGTTGCCCTGCTCCCACTAGCCCGGGATTGCACCCTGGGGTCCCCTGTAGATTTGACCGGTTGCTTACCTTTTTCTTCTTTTTCCTTTCTAGGGGTTCCTTACTGACCGTTTTTTGGGCACGTCTTCCACTCCTGTCCACCTTGTGCCCCGCCCTCCTCCGTTTCGTTCCCTTATTTTTTGGCTTTACCATGTCCTCCAGGTTCTTTTTTCTTTCTTATGCCCTGCTTCCTCAGCAGGTTCAACCAGCAACCCTTTTGTGCTGTCGCTATACTGCATTCCCTCACTATCAGATTCAGACCACACTATTGATACCTCGCTGGTCTGATCATCTTCATACTCACCCCTCTGTGGCTGGGCCACCGTTACTCGTCACGTTGTCATTCACTTCCTCTGGTTGCACCTTAGGGCGTTCACCTCTTCTCTGTTCTGTTTTTCCCGCCCGTCTTTTCCCGTCTCTGCCATTGGTGAAGACTTCGCTTGAGTCTGCCTGCCCTGCCCTTTTTTGCAACAGATTTTTCTCTGCCATGGATTCTAACAATCGGGCCGAATGGCTGACTGCGCCTAGGCTGCCGTCCCACATCATCCACTGGTTCTTGTGGCCTGTGTTCTGGCATGTTAAGGGGGTCTGAAACTGGTTTTAGTTGCCCGTTTTGCTGAGCTACTAGTATTTCTGGTTCTAACCGGGACATGGTTGACAGCCAATCAGATCCGCCAATGTCCTTCAGGCGTTGTAGAGCTTCGCGGAAGGCTTGGTCGTGCCCTCGCCCTGGTATAGCCTGTGCCACCACTTGTGGCTGGCTTCCCTGTACCATAGAGTCTTGACCAGTGCCCTGCGCCTGCGGGGGGGTTTGAGTGGGCTGATTGTCCAGAGATAGGTTATTCTGCATTTCAGACATTTAGTTATTGCTATTAAGGGGCAAGGCAGTGTACTCGATGCAATACCTATAAGACAAAACATTAGTTAATATAATTCCATCCTGCCTTTGATAAGGTATGTTCAGCCCTTAAATCTCTAACTATAACAGAAATTGCTCCTACCTAGCCTGTTTTATACAGGTCCTTATCCCCCATCTCTTATCTTCCCCCTTTCCTTCTTTTGCCTTCCCCTGCCCTTTATACTCCTCCCTACCCTTTCTCCCTCCACTCCCTTTTATGACTCTCATAGCTGCCGGACCCTTACCTGAAGAACTAACATGAAAAACCCACGGCAGTATTCGGGAGAATAGGGGCCCCACTGACTTGCCGCAACCCCCTCACAGACCCCCAGGATTGGGAGAAAGCTCCAAGAGCCTGGAGAGGGGGGGAACCCAAAACCTACAAGTCTTCCAGCCCAAGAGGAGGGAGAGAAACCTGGGGAGCTAATGCCACCATGCCTAAAACTCTACCTTTTCCCTTCCCCTCCGAACCCCGCTGGGGGGAGAGAGAGAAAAAAAAAATTTGTGGGATGCCAAACGCCAGGCAAGACCGCCCCAAAAGTGGGGGGATACTGGAATTACCACGGGGAACAGGGAAAAAGGGCACAATAAGGAGGTTAAAAGACTGCTCAGGCCCCACTGCATGGAAATGGAAGCTGTGAGGATTCAAACCCAGGTCTGGATTGCTGGAAGTCACCAGGTCTGCAGCTCAGAGCCAAAGACTGCTGCGCTAATACCCAAAGCAACAGAGAGAGAAAAAACAAAAACGTTTAAACTGGGCAAGCTACAAGCCCATTGGGCCATGCAAGCACCGACACAAAGGGGGGGCTCAGCACACGTGAACACACTAGGCAGAACCGAGGGGAAGTGAAACACACCTCCCCGACCAAATAACCCCGGAGGCATAGAGGGGCAGCCACCGGAAGCGGAGGAAACCAGCCGGCAAAAACGGGGAGGGAGCGAAAACAACACAGTGTTAGAAAGCCAAGGCTCCAGGGAAACCGGCAGGCCGAGAGCACTCTGAAAAGGGGGAAGGCCAATAGGAAGGCCAGGGACTGCACAGGGGACGCGAAGAGCACAGAAAAATTTTTGAAAACCACAGCAAACTTAAACCCGGGGGAACAAAGGGGGGGACGCCAGCAAACACGAGGGCAGAACAAGCGCGACACAAGGGGGCTGGCCAGAACTTGTGCAGGAGCTACCGGAACGGGAAAACAGTAATCTCCTAATTTTTTTTTTTTTAAAAGCGCCTGGGCCTGGAGGCCAGCACCGCAAGGGGATGCGGCAAACCACAAACAAGCAGCACGGAGAGCCAGGCGACCCGGAGTACATCCCGCAAAGGAGGAAACCAAAGGCCACGTGAACAGGACAGGAAAAAAGCTGGCTGGGGGAACAACGGGGCAAAGCGAGGGAGCAGGGACACAGCCAAAACCCTACAAAACCAGAAAACCAAAGAACAGCAAAACAAAAGCACGCAGCCTGGGCGAGAACAATGGAGGCGCCACAAAAAGCCGGCCGGAAAAAACAGCGAACTGGAAGGAAGCGGCGACGGACCAGGCCAGAAACCAAAAGCCAAGCTCGGAGCTGAACAAACTGCGATGGAACGGCAGAACTTCGGTGGCGGAAAAACTTCGGTGGCGGAGCTGTTCCAGGAGGGCGAGATCCCCTGGGACAGCTCCTTTTATTTACTTCACCTGACCCTCCCTATGGGGAGGGTCGTAGCCAGCCCTATCCGAGGGGCTCCTCGTATTGGGCCACCTGCTCGGGGGGGCCGCCTCCTCCAGGCGGTGGGCGGCCCTCCTAGCCCACACCCTCTTGGGTGCCGTGAACAAATTGCCCCCCCGGTGAGAGGCCAGTGGGGCTATTCTTTCAAAAACAGTAGTTTGTTTTTTAGGCACTCGCGCCTGCTCATGCAATCTGGGGCTTGTGCTCAAGCAGGCAACCGCTTACAGTCATTGCAAAGAAGAAACTCCAGAAAGCTACCACTGCCCTCCCTGTCTAGGGATTTTGATGGTACTTAGTCTCTGGGAAAGGGGAAGAGCATAATCTCAACTGGCAGCACATCAGGTTAAAACAGTACCTTATTTGTTGAAGAATTGGGATTCCTCGGTTGATGGCTGGATTTCCGTCGAAGTTAAGGCTTGATGGAACATTCCTCCCATCACGACTGGTGGCCACAGGATAAGATGGCTCTTCTAGAAAACAGTTAGGCAGGCAGCACAGCATAACAAGTTTAGGACTCCAGATGATTCCATCTAGAACAGGAGTAAAATGCAAGCAGGCAGTTTTTAATTTTCTGTCAAAGGCTCAAGCTGCACGTACAAAACTCCACTGAGAATCCTCATTTGATTTATTTGCAGTTTCCACATTTCTATGGCTTACAGCTGTGGCACAGTCTCTTGGGATCAGGATTTGAACCTGAGTCCTGCTCACTCATTTATTTACCTTGATCCAAATGGGCTCCGATTTACATTAGGACCTTTTTTCTGTCCCCAACAGGTTGCTGCTTCTTTATTCCCCCCGCCAGTGGGAGCGGGAGCATTCATTTCCAGACTTAGGCTAACTCTCCTCAGAATGGAGAGAGGGGAGTGTCAGTTGTTAAATTACAGGCTCAGACCAGTCCTTCCCACAACAGCCATTGCTCCTGTCGATCCACAGGCAGGATTCGCACAGAGCAGGGCCAAACTCTCTCTCAGGCACCAGCAGTCCCCAAGTATCAAGCAGCACATACTTCAAGTGGACATGCACAAGTAAAGGGGGTAGCTGTGACACCTACCCCACTGAAGACATCACTGCCACTTCTGTCATCAATGGGCTCACCATGGCAGCCACCCACTCCTATCATGAATGAGAGCCTAGCAGGCTGTCTGCGACATTCTCCTCAAATGCTGCTCGCTCTGGTCCTGCTGAACCACTGCTGACAAAGTGGGTGCCTCATCCTCACTTTTGGGACCAGGGGGCAGGCTCCCCACCCGGGCATCACCGACCCCGACTGTAGGCCTCCGCTCAGGCCTGGAAGCAGGCACGCCCGCTCCTCTCGACGACTCCCTTCAACTGCTCTCTCACTCTAACTGCCTCCCCTCCTCGCACCAGTTGTCACTTTGAAAACTACGTGCATGCCACCTGGGCCAATGCCCATGCCCAGTGACATGCACAGCTGCCGATGCCGACAGGGCATGTTTCCTGGTAACCCCTACAGTGGCACAGGGGTTACAAAAAACAAAAAGATTCAGTAGTAGTGGCTAGTGTAGTGACCAGAATCCTGGAGCCACTAATTCAGTTTCATCCCAGTGTGGCAGCCATCTTGTTTTATCTGCTGCCCAGTCATTTTCTGCTGTCAACCCCAAAAAAGGAGAAATGTAGCATTGTTTAATGTTTTATTTTTATTCTGTATCCCTGTAGCTGTTCCTTTTGACCTGCGTATCGCCTCTTCTGACACGCAGCTGACTGCACACTTTACATCTCACTCCTGACCTGCAGCCAGCTTTAGAATACTGGCACTTTCTTGAAAGTGGAAATGGTAGCGTGTTGCTGGCAAGACCAAAGAAAAATCATGGTCTTGCCAGCAGCCTAACAGTGGCCTGGTGGATCTGCTACACAAACCTCTGCTCATTACAGTGAGTGCCCCTTATGGGGCAAGGAAACATGCCAGTGCCCCTGCTGACAGTACAAAACGTGTAGGCAACAGAGGGAGTGTTTAACAAATGTTTTTAGACAATATTACAGTTTCCCAACATATACCCATTTTATAAGCGCAATAACACTCTCCGAGGTGCACTTTATGCACTGATAAATGCACTTCTAGGGGCAGTAAGGCACTCAGTCTGTGGCCTTGTGCATCACTATGCCCTTAGTCATGAGTTTATTAGAGCATGAAGCACACACCATCGTGTGTTAGTGCTTACTTAAAGCAGCAATACTAATTAATAAACTGTAGACTGATCTTTGGGCAACCATTCACAACAAGGCTGTGTTTCCAGCAAGGGTTTAAGATGATATCATAAGGACTTTGAGAGTGAAGATCAGATGTCCCTGATGTCATCTCAACCCTGAGATGGAAACACGCTGAGTTGCTTATGGTTGCCCATACATTATTTTGTTATAGTATTGTAAATGGGCAAGGCAAATTTTGTTTGTATAGAGCTCAATCCACCGAGTGCTCTGAGTGCTTTACATACAGAAGGTAAATAATACTAGAAAATAAACCCAAAGGTAAAAACGAAAAATCAGGTACCATTAAAAGCTTGCTCAAATAAAAATATTTTGAAAGAGACTTTGAAGGCCTCCACTGAGCTGGCTGCACGAATATGACAGGGAATACAGTTCCAGATAATATTTATTAGGCTCTAGGATTAACACCTTTGAACTAGAAGCTCTTTTACATAGGTTCCATGTCAAGATGCACGGTACACATTAAAAATTATTAGAGTACAGGAGAAAAGAACAAACACCAAGTGAGCAGACAAAAATTACAAAGGCACAAACACAGGCAAAAATGTAACAGCATTGTAGAGTGTATGCCAGGTCAAATGATAAAGAACCAGAAGGATATATAAATATTACAGTTAAAATAAAATATAACTTTACTGTACCTAAAGGGAAACAAAAGCAGCCTGAAGGCATTGTAAAGTTGGGGAGAGGAGGGGAGTGGGGGGGGCGGTGAAGGCAAAAGAGTTAAGGAGTTGGTGTGAGTACAGAATAAAAAGTGGGAATGAGAGCAAGGAAGGAAGGAAAGATGGATATGGGGAAGAATGGGGGTGCTAGGAAAAAAAAGATGGAATGGCGAAACAAGGGAAGGCAAGTGCAGAGGGTTGGAGTAACAAGATATGAGCAGAGGGTTGGGGGGGGATTATGTCGAAATACTGGTTACTCTGGGCAGACCTACAAAAGAAGTAGTTGAAGCAATCACAAGAGGTGTTGCCACCAGGTGCTGCCGCAGTTTGTGTTTGAAAGGGCCTAGGGTAGGGGTGCAAGAGATGTCCATGGGTAAGGAGCTGAACTACCTGGGGGCTCTGATTGCAAATGACCATTGATCTTGAGAGGCAGAAAAGCGTGGAACCTGGAAAGTTTAGATTTCGGAGTTTCTAGTTAGTCTCAAACTGCAGTAGGGGCTGAGGATCCTCAGAACCCCTGAGGGCATGAGCCCCAGAGAGACTTTCTTAGCGATTAATGGATTCTCCCCTTAAGTTGGAGCCAGTTGGCCTGCTCATAAATGTCACAAGTGTGTGAGAGGGGAGCTGCCCCAGTAAGGAGTCAGCAAGCCTTGTTAAGAGCTAATGCAAGGTGATATAGGGCAGTGTCTGTGGCAGATCCATAAATCACATGGCCATAGTCGATAATAGAAACAACTGCACTTTGGATTGCCATTTTAAGGGATTCGGTTGTTAAACAGTGCTTGTGTTTGAACAGTAGCCCGACATGGATGTTTGCAGCTTTTGCAACATTGTAAATGTGATGGGTGTAAGATTGAGTGCTATAAAGGGTAACTCCTAGGTATTTGAAAATTTGTGTCTGCTCAAGGGCGACCCCTATGCAATTCCTGATAGTTATTTGCCAGGTTTTGTGCTTACTGTGCAAGTTGCGGAATAACATTACTTTTGTTTTTTTGTAGTTTAAAATGAGTTTCTGGGCTTTGAACCAGGCCTCAACGTTAGCAAATTTACTCTGTAGTTGGTTCTCCAACAGTGAGGGATCTGGTTGCATGTGAAGATTACTGCATCATCAGCATATAGAACAATCTGATCCTGGCAGACAGATGGGAGCTTGTTAATGGAAATGCTGAAGCAAAGCGGCCCCAAGATTGAACCTTGGGGGACACCTGATCAAACAGGTTGTTTAGTGGAGAGGACATCACCAATTTTCACTGTTTGTGAGTGGTTGCTAAGGTAGCTATTAAACCAATTTGTGGTGTCTTCAGATAGCCCCAAGTCACTAAGTTGTTTGAGCAGCAAGAAGTGGTTGACAGTATCAAAAGCCTTGGTTAACTCAGTATAAGTAGCACCAACAAGCTGACCAGTATCCAACGCCTTGTGGATATAGCTCGTAAATTCAAGCAGGGCCGTTGTGGTACTATGCCCCTTTCTAAAGCCATGCTGTTGTGGGCATTGCAGATTGTATTTCTCAAGATAGTCCCCCAATTGATCAGCCACAATTATGCCAAGGGCCTGGGAGAGGGGAGAAGTATGGAAATGGGTCTGTAGTTACCATGAAGTGCTCTGTCTCCAGTTTTAAAAAACTGGGGTCACCATTGTTGATTTCCGCTTCAGTGGGAATTGTGATAACATGAGAGAACCATTAAAAATGTTTGTCAAGGGGGACAGGACTTCATCCAGAGTAAGGGCAATGAGTTTAAGGTCGAGCAAGTCACCACTTGATCTAGATTTGCCGAGAACCTTAATCATGTATTTTTTGCTTTGTCTTCAGTGACCACTTTAAAATAAAATGGAGGATGTTCCTGTTTCATATCTAGGTGACGACTGCATTCAGTAATAATAATAATAATAACTTTATTTTTAAAGCACTTTTCAGAAATATCAAGGCGCTTTACATCAAAACACAATATACAGTATCAATTTTAAACATATAAAATAAATTCATTAAAACATCACTCAGTTAAAACAAACCATGCGATCATCCATACGATCAGCAGATATTTACAGATAATTACCATTAATCATCCAGATAGGCCAGATCCCATAAATCTTTCTTAAATACCTCCACGGAGGTGCACTCCCTTAACCGGCGTGGTAGAGAATTCCAAAGAGTGCGTGCGGCATATGAAAATGCTCTACTACCAGAAGATTTTAAATTCACTCTTGGAATCTCTAACAACACCTCGTCGGCGGCGAGAGCGATCGGCGGGGCAGTAAGAGTACCAGAAGTTCTTTCAGATAGGTTTGGACCCTGATCGTGAAGGTCTTTAAAGTCAATAAAATGACTTTAAAGGTGATCCGCCACCATATATAGTGGCAGCCAGTGTAGTTCACAAGAGCACCGTAATATGACTGGATCTCCTTGTCCCAGTCAAAACCCGGGCTGCAGCGTTCTGCACCAGCTGAAGGCGATGGATTTCAATCCCAGAAAGCCCAAAGTAAAGGGCGTTGCAGTAGTCCAAGTGCAAGGACACAAAAGCGTGGACCAACGTTGGTAGGGAGTCAGACGGAACAAGGTGATGCACCCTGGCAGTATTCCTAAGATGGTAAAAGGAAGTCCTGACAATGGCCGACACCTAAGATTTAAGGGTCAGCCTATCGTCTAGGACAATCCCAAGGTTGCGCACCTGTTCAGGGGTCAAAAGTGACACACCCCCAAGAAAAATTCCAGAGGGCGTGCCATCATGTGACCTCGCTATCTGACCTCCCGCGTCCACCACTAACACCTCTGTCTTCTCTGAGTTCAACTTTAACCAACTAGAATCCATCCACCCTTGGATTTCTTCCTGACAGTTATTAAACACAGAGAGTGCTCCATCCTGATCAGGTGCAAAAGACAAGTATAGCTGGGTATCATCTGCGTAGCAGTGAAACCTCAGCCCATACCATCTTATAATGTCTCTGAGGGGCAGCATGTACACTGCGAATAACACGGGTGACAGCACTGAACCCTGAGGCACCCCACACAACAAAAGAGTTGAGCCGGAGGAATGAACCCCTGACACAACTCTTTGTGATCTCCCAGTGAGGAATGAAATGAACCATTTTTAAACAGTTCCCGACATTCCACAAATTGATCTCAGGCGTGCTAACAGTACCAAGTGATCCACAGTGTCAAAAGCTGACAAGAGATCAAGAAGAACTAGAATGGAACGTCTCTTCTGATCTCTCGTCCTCAGAAGATCATTAAGCACCCGAACCAGCGCAGTCTCGGTGCTGTGTCTTTTACGAAAACCGGATTGGAAGGATTCGTAGACTTTATGGATGATTAAATGGTCTTCTAATTGGGCTGCCACTACCTTCTCAATAACCTTCCTAATAAAGGGAAGGTTAGAGATAGGTCTGTAGTTTGAAAAACAGTCTGGGTCCAGAGTAGCTTTTTTCAAGAGGGGTGTCACCACCGCCTCTTTCAGGGAGTTAGGAAACTCACCAGACCCTAAGGAGCACCAGACTATTTGCACCATAACTGGACCAATGGTCTCAAGACAGCCAAAAATTAGGGGAGTTGGTCCAGGGTCCAAACTACAGCTCGTAGGCCACAAACTGTGGATGATCCTCATAATATCCACGACTTCCAGTCGGCAAAAGGAACTCCAAGAGAATTGAGGTATTGTGAGCTTGCACTGTTCCACAACATCACCCTTAGAGATTGCCGGATGCAGGCCGCCCTGTTGTATCCAGCCACCTTAGTTGCAAAGAACCGAGCGAGCTCCTCGCACTCTATTTGCGAAAATGCTTTTCGGACTTGCAGTCAGGCTGGGTTGCACAGTCTGTCTACAGTCTGAAACAGCTGAGCCGGTCGATTCTGTGCAACTGCAATCTCCCTGGACAGGAATTCTGCCTTCTTATGGGTGATTGCAGATTGGATAGATAAAGTAATGTTCCATCAATCTAAGGTGGTCGGCATCAAGGGCGGATTTGCGCCAACAACGCTGTAACCTTCGCCCCTGTCTCCACAATTCCCTCAGTGTCCCATCAAATCAGGGGGCCTGGGGTGAAGGGATGGGGGTGCTCACGAACAGGAGCAATAAGATCCAGGGCCCCCGTAACGGCCATATTATAGGCCGCCACCAGTGCCTTTGGGATACTGCTAGTGAACACGAGGGATGAGAGGTCAAGGACCGCTACAAGGCCCTGGGAAGTAATATTCCGTAATGGGCAGTACCTGACCATCTCCAGAGGGGAAGGCCTTCTCAGGGGGGTGTAAAAATTGAACCTCACTGGGGAAGTATCAAAGAAGTTTGAGGGAAGAACATGGCTAAAATCTGTGAAGGCAGAGTTGAACGTATTAGCTATGGTTAAGGGATCAGGGGTAACTGTACCATCAATGTTGAGCATGGAGGGCCCAGTTTTGGGGTTCTTCCCAGTTACTTCAGTTAGATAGCTGCAGAATCTCCTTACATCATTCCAGGAGCTGGCTAGGACTTCTCTAAAGTACTGGGCTTTTATGGAGCAGGTTGCTCTGGTGCAGGCATTCCTAGCCTTTTTGTAGGCCTGGATATCGACCTGTCTGCCTGCAGCCCTTGTCTGATACCATAGGTGGTCTTGGGACTTCATTTGTTCAAGAAAATCAGGAGTACATCCATGGTTTACTGATGCCTCTGATTTTCCGCTTCTTGTAGGGGGCATGAATATCACAAGCTGCATTGAAGCAAGAGATAAAATAACCAAGAGCAGTACCCACATCAGGAGCTGTCTATTTGGGACCAGTCATTGATGCCGAAAGAGTGTTTTCAGTAGTTTAAGGTGCCCTCAGATCAGTACCCTGCTATTAATTGTTTTTAGCTGGAGGTTTGATGAATTTGTTTGACTGGAAACAGAGGATGGGGAATGATCACTAAGGGAGACAGCAAGTACTTTAGTGTCAGTAATATGGTCAGGGCGGTTTGTAAGCACCCAGTCCAGGAAAGGACTAGTACATGTCCAGTAGTTTGTCCTAGTAGGAGACTGAACTAGTTGCAAAAAGTCTACAGCAGCCAAGGCGTCTTTGTAGCAGCTTGCATCAGGCAGTTGACATTGAAATCCTCTAGCATTATGACTTCAGAACTGTGCCCTAAGTTGCGGATGCACTCTAAAAGAGGGCTTAGGCCATGGGTTGTCAGCTTTGGAGGTATATAAACAGAAGGAATGGTAAGAGCCTTATTGTTGGTGCTAAGTATTATCTTAATGGCAAGGACCTGCACCCAGTGGGAGGTAGGGGCAGAGCATGGCCTAATGAGGAATCTTTCAGGTAAAGAACACAACTGCTACCTTTTTTAGATAGTCGATCTTGTCTGAAGATAGAGTATCCTGGTATTGCAATAGCGGTATCAGGGATTTTGGGTGAGAACCACGTTTCCACCACAGATAGGACATCTGGGTTGTGCTGCATGACCCAGGTGGTAAGGGCATCAACTTTAGAGGTAGGCTACAAATGTTAATACTAACCAGTGTGAGTAGATCAGATCTACTTTTGTACGTAGGGCTAGACTGAGGGGAGCTAGGGTTGGGTAGATGTTGCCAGAGATTAGCATTAATAAAAGTAATATCCTTTTCAAAAGAACCTTATGGAATTTGCTGCTAAGCAGCATACAGTTAACTCTACTTTGATTTAAGGGGATGCCTATTGTAAGAAGCGGTATGCAAAAGAGAGAGGGGGCATTTGGAGGCGGTCCCATGAACTGCCAGGTGTACAGTGCCAGTTCTGCAAGGCCATCTCAAGTCTGATGACGAAAGCAGACAGTTTTTCATTTTTTCATTGTTTGGCAAATTTAAACTTTTACATCAGGTACTCCCCAGATTCTGTGCTGCCGAACACCCCTTCCAGGGCAGAGAGGTACTCGGCTACAATGGCTTCTGGGTTAGTGGATCGAAGGAAACAGATGGCCTTCAGTGCAGCTCTCCATAAGTCTCTTTCTCTTTTCTCTCTCAGAGCATTGCCACTCTTGGACAAGGGAGTGGCATAGTCCATCCAGGTTTTCAAATCTTTCTCCCCCACAGGCACCATGACTGCACCAAAAAATACCCTAAGCCTACGATAAGAGTCCAGGTACACAGATGGTGTCACAGTGGGGGATGCTACCACAGGGGAAGCTCTAGGAGTAGCTGGAGAAGCTAGGGGGGACTGTAAAGGAGTGGTCTCTTCAGAAATATCTAGCATTTTCACTAGTTTTTTGGCAGTTTGCCCTTCAGCAGCTAGTAGTCTGAGCAATTTGTCCTTGAACACTTCTACTTTCGGGGGATCCCCCAGGAGAGGACGGGTCACTGTGTAAATTAATAACTCACCACCCCTTCTGGAACCCCTCAAGCAGGATAATAGAGGGCAGGGGAGGCTGCAGGAAAGGAAGGCCACCATAGTCTGGTCAAACAGGTCTAAATCCCTTCCCCTCACTTCAATCTTCCCCAAGCACTTTACCTGTTCTACAGTCTCTACAATAGTAGCATTAGAGATCCTTAAAGGGATATCCAGCAATAATATGGCATATTGGGGATCTACTCCCTCAGCCTCACTTCACTCATCATGCAATGTACAACCAGCTTGTGTGGGGCAATCTTAAGCTTAGGCGTAGTAAGCGCCTCCATTTTTGACAAATTCTAAGTATCAGGATTGCAGTTCCCACTTCTGACCTCTAGAGGACGAAACTCCCAGTGGTGCCTCCAAGATGTTACCCCTAGTTGGCGCTATCCCAAGGGATACTACTCCTGCCTGCGTGACTAATCGCAGGTTGAGGGGCCTGAGCTCAGTGAATGGACGCCTCCACCGGAGGGTAGGTTTAAGGGTAGCGTAGCTGCTCTGGGTGCAGCCCTCCAGGACACTGATATCCCCCCCGACCTCTGTAGTGGCTTACTCTTGTCAGATAAGTATTCACAGTTAACATCAAGACACAATACTAAACCCACACTTGGCACACTTACCACCGGGGCTAGATCAGCTGCACGGGCCCTGGAGACCCCCTGTAAAACAAAACCTAGAATAGAACAGTGTAAAGGCAGTACAGTATCTCCTCCACAAAGGTACGCAATAGCCAGGTTATATGCAGAAAGAATATAATCTGATTTATTCAGGGGTTGTGAACAAGGGTGGGGCAGAAATCTGGTATTTGATTCTGATTTAGTCATGTTAAACATGCAGGCACTAAGAGTCCCTCTAGCACAGTCACACACAGTCTGGGTACCTAGTTGTCATGCAGGCTAGCCTGAAGCATTGTCTGGGGTAGGCCGGCACCGCAGCTGTTGTTCGGGCCCTTAGGAAAGAAAACAACATGCACTTTAACCCACAATTTGTAATCCGGAGCCAGATGGCTCAGTCCGAAATGATTAACCACAACAATTAAATCAGATGACACACCAATGATTTTGAGCTTTGCAGAGAGCTACCCTGAGGTTTCCTCACGCTACTCAGACCAGGATGAAGGATTAACAAGATGAAGACCGCAGGATGGAAAGCTGGTTTGCCAGGGTAAGCCAGGCCCACACGACGCAACGTGATGGTCGATCCTGTTCGATGGTGTTGAGCAGGGAGCTGAATCCCTAAGCGGGTCTTTCATCAGATGAGTCTCTGTAGCATGAGTGGCAATCTAGGCCGAGATGGAGAGGCCCAGACCAGGTGAAAGGTTCAGATGTCAGTCCAGTTAGTTGCTGGATGCAGCATCCAGCTCGCGTGACACATTCAGGGGTGTGGGGAACCAAATCGTGACCCACACTACACATTCAGCACACTTATAGTGAAAACAGTCAAATACCACAGTTCGGATGACTGTCTGGTTGCAATTAGACAGTGTCTCTGCGCAAACCATATGCTCTGCAGTTGTCTTCAAGTCCTGACAGGCCGATCGCTCCAGGAGCAAGTCTTTGGTTCACATCAGGTGATATTCACTCTCACAATTTAGGATTCCGGTCACAATAACAGCAATTTCTGAATGAGTCCAATATTAGATTGCAGACTTTTTTTTACCAGTAACCACACTTGGGAGACTTCAGTACCTGGCTATGTACTGTTCAGAAGAGACTGAGGTGCAAAAGGGGTGGAGTGGCCCTTTATGTCAATGAAAATATCAAAGCTACAGAAATTCAGAATACACATAAGGAGCCAGAAGAACTGTGGGTCACCCTGGAAACAGGAAATGGGACAGCCATACGAACTGGGGTTGTGTACAGGCCTCCAGACCAGGGGGAGGACATAGACACATTACTGTTGGAAGATATACAAAACATGACAGCTAAAGGGGAGGTTCTGATAATGGGAGACTTCAACATGCCTGATGCAGACTGGTTGATACAAGTAGGATCATCTGCCAGAACTAGTCACATGGTGGATTCCCTGCAGGGGGAGGGCCTCAGACAACTGGTACAAGAACCCACATGAGACAGGGCTATCCTATATCTAGTACTGACTAACAGGGAAAGGATCACAGATCTCCAGGTAGAAGGTCACCTGTGGGCCAGTGACCATCACATGGTATGGTTCAGTTTGGCCGCTAGAACTAAATCGTTCCATTCCAAGGCAAAAAATATAGGACTTCGGAGGAGCTGACCTTGATAAGATGGCCAACAGAGTTAAGCTAGCCATGGCAAAAAGAAATACAGGCAAGGGGGTACAGGCAAAGTGGGCAAGCGTTAAAGATGCAGTACTTGAAGCAACATCCCATTGTGTTAGTGAGAAAAGGAAGTGCAAAAGAAGAAGGAAACCATTTTGGTTCTCAAAAACAGTAGCAGGAAAGGTCAGAGCCAAAAGGCTGGCCTTCAGGAAATATAAGGGAGCACGGCAGGATGAAGATAGGGAGGCATACCAAACTTCCCTAATGGAAGCAGGGAAGGCAGTAAGGCAGGCGAAGGCCCAAACCGAGGAAACACTAGCACAAACAGTAAAAGAAGGTGACAAGACTTTCTATAGATACAGTAGTGAAAGGAGAAAGTCCAGAGGAGGTATTGCTAAGATCGAAGGGGATAAGGGGGTGGGTGAGGAGGAGGACCACGTAAAAGCATCTATCCTAAATGGATACTTCTGCTCAGTATTTACTGAAGAGAAGATAGGGCAGGACCCACAGCTTAGCACCATGGACACAGGGGGTTGGAGGTGTGCACTAGTCCCTTCACAAAAGAAAGGGTCCTACAAGAGCTCAATAAGCTCAGGGTGGACAAGGCAATAGGACCTGATGGCATACATCCCAGTGTACTAAAGGAGCTAAGGGTGGAACTTAGGGTTGCCACCTTTGGATGGGGCAAAAACCGGATCCTAAGCTCCACCCCTAGCCCCACCCATTTTCATGACTCATCATGCATTGTTTCTCCTAGAAGGCCATTTGTTATATCAATAAAGGACAACACTTAAAGCAGCAGTTCAACAAAAATGTCAAAATGCTGTACTGTACTTGTTAAAGTTACTTTCCTAGGTTCTTCCTAGTCATCCATTTACTTATTTATTTATTGACATTGATTTACCAAATAAATATACAGAGTTAAAAAAATATCATTTACAGATATGATCTGGGGGAGACCAGGGAAACACTGTAAATATCACACAACAGTATACAAGGTCTATAATAATACATAATAAATTGTTTCCTATAATGTGTACGTTATATCTTTTTCTGGCACCTTTCCCTGTTCATGTCCACAGTACTATTTCAAAGCCAAAGAAGTGACCATACCATTTTCTTGAGAAAAAAAAATAATTTTAAACATTTAAAAATGTCTACATTCTGTTGGAGATGAAAATGTTTACCAGCAAATGAAACTGGAAGACAACTGGCTCTGTTACTGCTACAAAAGGTGGGGGCAGTTATACTGCTATGCCACTTTAAAGGAAAACTACACCCAAAACTTGAAAAAATATATGCTGTGCAGAGTGTTTTAATTTGTATGTGAAGTTCTAGTGTTTCCTTCCCTCTGACTGGTATTAGGAATTTTTCCTGAATTAGCCTGCTAGCTTTAGGGTAGTTTTACGACCCCTGGAGATCTCCATATCAAATAGATTTATTGCATTTCTTTGTCCTACAGTGCACCTTGTTTCATGTGATGGTGATGTAGCAAAGCCCATAAATCCAGCAGAAAGCATTGCATTTCAATCAGTTCACAACAATAGAGATGGCTATATTTTAAAAACGGTAGAATTCAGCTTGGTGACCACCCTCATCCTAAAGGTTTTACTGTCCTGAAAAACGTTGCTGCTGGTAATTTTTGTGCAGCTTGTAAAGCTTCCAAGATATTTAGTTTGTTTGGCATGTGTGTGCTGAATGTTGGGTCTCTCTTACATCACAGTCACGTAAGACAAGATGCACTGTGGGAACAAGAAATACAATTACACTATCAGGTATGAAGATCCCCAGGGGTCGTAAAACTAGCATAAAGCTAGCAAGCTAATTTGGGAAAAACTCCTAATACCAGTCAGAGGGAAGGAAACACTAGAACTTCACATATAAATTAAAACACTCTGCCCAACATATATTTTTTCAAGTTTTGGGTGTAGTTTTCCTTTAAGGTGTAGAGGAAAATATTAGGTTAAGTAAGTGCTAATGGTGTTAATGGCCATACTTTACACCTCCCAGGCTGACTGCTTTCACAAACAAAGCGCTATACTGACAAGAGAACTTGTCTGTAACCTGGCTATGTAGCTGAAACAATGAATGATATGACAAAATCTGCTTCAAAAGTATGTGAGCACTCAAAATGGCTCAAAAACCGGACCAGCACAGAGCAAAACCGGATTACCTGATAGGGACCCTGAAAATCTCATCACCAGGTAAAAAACCTGACAGGTGGCAACCCTAGTGGAACTAGCAGAGCCATTTTCAGAACTGTTTAGTGAGTCTGAGCACAGGAGATGTCCCAGAAGACTGGAGAAGGGCTCATGTGATCCCGCTCCACAAGAGTGGTAGCAGGGAGGAGGCAGGGAACTACAGACCAGTCAGTCTTACCTCAGTAGTGGGCAAGATTATGGAGGCACCCTTAAGGAAAGGATAGTGCAACACCTGGAATCCATAGGAGCACAGGACCCAAGGCAGCATGGGTTTACAAAAGGAAGGTCTTGTCAAACTAATCTCATAGATTTCTTTGACTGGGTAACCAAAGTGGTGGACCAAGGGGAAGCAGTTGATGTTGCCTACCTTGACTTCAGCAAAGCTTTCAATACTGTTCCACATAGAAGATTGATTAATAAGCTGGGTAGGCTCGGGGTGGGTCAGACCTTGGTCAACTGGGAGGCAAACTGGTTGGCAGGCAAAAAACAGAGAGTGGTGGTAAACAGTATACAGTCAGAAGAGATGCAAGTCACAAGTGGGGTACCTCAGGGATCAGTTCTGGAGCCAGTCCTCTTCAATATCTTCATCAGTGACATTGCAGATAGACTGGAGGGTAAGGTTTGTCTGTTTGCAGATGACACCAAGATCTGCAACAGATTAGACGATCCAAATGAGGTGGGCAGAATGAGAAGAGATCTGGATAAACTAGCAAAATGGTCGGAAGAGTGGAAACTGGGGTTTAACGCAAAGAAGTGCAAGATCATGCACATAGGGAAGAGAAACCCTGAAGCCACCTGTAGGCTGGGAGCCCAGGAGAGGAGTTGCTGGAAGTCACAAGGGTAGAAAGAGACTTGGGCATCGTCATCACCACCAATGACTGGAAATCATCCAAGCAGACCACTAAAGCGGTAGGTAAGACTAGAGGGATGTTGGGGTGTATTAGTAGGAGTATCACAAGTCGGAAAAGGGACAAGAAACTGGTTAGGCTCCATCTGGAGTACTGTATGCAGTACTGGAGGCCACACCTTCACAAAGACATTAACCAAATTGAGGCAGTCCAGAGAAGGGCAACCAAAATGGTGCAGGGACTGCATCAGAAAACATATGAGGACAGATTAATGGAGCTCAATATGTATACCATAGAGCAAAGGAGGGAGAGAGATGATATGATCGAAACATTCAAACACCTGAAGGGCATTAACAAGGTGAAAGAGTCTAACATGTTTCAATATAAGAAAAATAGCAAGACAAGAGGACGCAGCAAGAGATTAGAAGGAGGCCGATTAAGGGTTAATGTGAGGAAGTTCTTTTTCACAGAAAGGGTGGTGGATGCATGGAACGGCCTACCTCAGGAAGTGCTGGGTATGAATACAGTGCAGGGCTTCAAACAGGCATGGGATAGGGATAAGGGAGCACTACAGATGAGTATGAATAGATAGGCCATTGACAGAGCAAAGGCCAATGGCACATTCATAAGGTAGAAAAAGAAGTGGGAAGACTGGATGGGCCTTGCGGTCCTTATCTGCCATGATCGTCTATGTTTCTGTGTTCTTCACGCAGGAAGATGGCAGCAGGCAGGCCACACACAGTCTTCCCGCCAATTCCCTGTGCTACCACACAGGAGCCGCTGCTCGAATTACTCAAGCTGTTCACTCTCTCAACTCCAGCTACACACTGACTCACTGCTGCAGGCAGTGCTGGGCTTTCTGGGTTTGACAAACTACTGTATTATAACTGCTAAAACAGATAATCAGCAATGACAGATCCTAATAGGGCTTCTGCAGCGCACTTAGCGATGGCAGAATGAAGCAGCTGTAACACAGCCTGGGTGGGTCTTGAGCCTGAATCTATTCAGCCCCCACCTGGATTAATTATAACCTATGAAATAGATGCCTCTTAAAGAGACAGGCATGAAAACTAACAGGGCACTTGCATGCAAGCACTTTTAACCTCTAACGCAGAACACCAGCCTGGCAGTGAGCATTAGGCCAGCCCAGGAAGATATTTTAGGTACCCCCAGTTGTAGTGGGGTTACACTTGTGTCTCATGAAAGTACAAAGAGGTGTTTTGATGCAAAAGTATGGTGTGGTATGAACTAATGTGTTTAAACCTCTACTCTATGTACCTATGGAAATCATTCCTTAAGAAGCATGGAGACCAGATAACAACTATCATTTTAACTGAGCTTGAATCAAGCCAGCATTTGGCAATGAAGATAGAGCGGTGTTTCTGGCAGTGTAGGGGTAGGGGAGGTAAGGAGAGTGAAGAGTTCAGTGAACAGTGATGGGTGTGGGGGTGTATGTTATTGGCAAAACAACAGAAAGCATTGCAGAGGGTATCCAGTCTGATGAGTGAGAAAGGGGTGGCAGAGCTGTAGACCATGTCAGTGTACTCGAAAATGGGGAGAATAATTTTGGTGACAAGCTCCCGGCAGATTGGTAGGGAGAGGCTGTTCTCATTGTGGTATAAAGCACCAAGCTTGGGGCAGAGCTTGGAGTGGATGGTGTCAGTGTGTGAGTAGAAGTCCAGTTTGCTGTCCAGCCAAACTCCCAAATATTTGAAGTCTGGGACTGCCTCATGCTAGGTGCCATCAAGGGTAGAGAAGGCAGGGGGAGATGAGAGCCTAGCTAGTTTTTGTCCAGTGCTGAAGGTCATTATGTAGTTTTGAATTGGTTTACCTGGAACCAGTGCAGCACGTTCAAGAAGTCACGCTGGAGTGGGGCTTCGACTGCAATGGTTGAGGGGCCAAATGTGTAAATTACCATGTCAGCGTACATATGTACAGTATGTTCGAGGAGGCACAGGCTGAGGGAAGGTCATTGAGAAAAATGGAAAGTAGTATTGTGCTCAGAATGGAACCTTGGGGAACACCAGTCAGAATATTGGAGGTGGGGGTATAGTATGCCGCCCACCTGTACAGACTTCAGTCGGCCCACTAGGTAGGAGCACAACCAGTTTACAGTTGGGGTGGAGAGGGCTGCAGAGGTCAGCTTGTTTAGGAGGAAGTGGTGGGATACTGAGTCAAATGCTTTGGCTAGATCAATAAAAATGGCAGCTGTGATGTGTCCTTTGTCCATCCCTGTGAGGATGGAGTCTGTCACTCAGAAGAGATAGTGGGGTGGTTCTTTCTAAAGCCAAACTGGAAGAGAGAGAGAGAGAGGAAGGATGAGGAGTCAAGAAAGGTGATAAGCCTGAAGAGCACAAGGGATTCCTGGAGTTTTGCTAGGCAGGGAAGTAGTGAGATTGGCCTGTAGTTTCCTGGGGAGGAGGAATCACTCCCTTTGTGGCGTGGCAGGACGTTGGCCATTTTCCAGGTTTGAGGGACATCATAGAGAGAAAGGGATAGGTTCAGGAGGTGCATGAGAAGGAGGGTTATGGCTGGGGCGGAGAGTTGGAGGAGTTTAGGATCTAGCCTGTTGGGGCTGTGTTAAGGGTTTAAGGACATGAGGTCCTGGAGGACTTCCTGGAAGGTAACTGGAGGGAAGCTAAATGCATCTGAAGGAGAGCATGAGGCAGCTGGAGGGAGGTCAAGATAGGGCTGGCTGGGTAGGGCTTAGGTGGTGAAAAAATATTTGAAGATACAGGCAACAGGTAGTGGGTTGGAGACCAGTGAGCCATCTACTGGGGGGGGTACTGGGCTGGTGGGTCGGGTAAGGAGTGCAGCACTTTCCAGAAGTTGGCTGGGTAGCTTAGGTTATGCTGAAGGTTGGTCTTGTAGTAAAGAGCCTTGGCTGCTCGAACTGCCTTGGTGCAGCAGTCCCTGAGTGACCTGTAGAGCTGTAAATCAGCTGCATGGTGGGACTTGAAGTTAACCCACCCAAGGTCACAAAACGTGAACATCTCGTTAGGGTTGGGGGTGACCCACGGGTGGTGGAGGTGCTTGACTCTCAGTTTTCTGATAGGGGCATGTATGTCCCAAACCCTGTTGAAAATGGTTATAAAGAGGGACAGGGCCTTGTCGATGTCATGTGCAGAGTAAATGGGGGACCAGTCAGGGGAGTTGAGATCCTCAATGAGGGCCTCAGTGTTGAGGGATCTGAGGGGCCTGTGCCAGATGTATTTGGGTGAGGATTGAGGAGTGCGATCCTTCATAATGCAGTATATTAGGCAGTGGTTGCTCAATGAGTCTGTGGGCATTCCAGTAGCTGTGATCCAGTGGGGTAAGGAGGACAACACTCATTCCAGAAGGGAATGATTAGCAGTATGAGGGCTGAGACAGGTGGGTTTAGTGATTAGCTGCATGAGGTTTAGGGACTGTAGATTGGATGACCGATTTGAGGCAGGGGATAGCCAATTTAAATTAAAATCTCCAAGAAGGATGAGCTTCCCTGAGGCAGCCAGTGAGACAAGAGAGGAAGAGGTGTTAGGCAGCAAGGAGGGAGAGGATTTTGGGGAGATGTAGAGGACCCCTATGAAAATTGGGGTGCTAAAGGGGAGGGAGAGTTTTAGTAGGAGTAGTTCATGGGAGGAGGAGAGAACCTAATTGTGAGTGATGGAAGAGGAGAGGAAGTGGCGAGTATATAAGGCTACTCCAGCTCTGCGCATGCCTCTGTCCTGGTGAAATGGATGGTAATCTGGCAGTGCTAGCTTGGAGTCAGGGATTCTGGAGAAGAGCCAAGTATCTGTGATACAGAGGATGTCGGGAGTACATAGAGGTGCATACCTTAAGCATGTCTGGCTTTGAAGGTAGACTTCTTGCATTCAGATGGAAAAGTTGGAGGCCTTTACGTATGGTGGGCAGTGAGCGGTGCGGGGGGGGCCTGGGTTAAGTTCAACATCACTAGATGGAAGGAGAACAATGAGAAGGGGAAAGATAGCCATTAACCACCTCTACCTTTTTGTTGAGGAGGAGGGAGGAAGCGGGGGAAGAGACATCAACGATGAAGGAATTCCAAGTTTAGAGAGGGGTATGAAGAAGGCCAGGGTGAATAAGGGTGACAGAGGGAGGGATGGGGGAGGGAGGCTTAAGCAGAAGTAGGGTAGTAGGCGGTGTTGAGGAGGAAAGAGGAGAGGGAGGATGAGGGAAGGTGTGTGGGGATGGAGAGTGGACCTGTACGGGGGGGGGTGGAGGTTGGAAGGGGTAGGAGGATTAACAATAGTGTAAACAGGAGAAGCATAGTGTGTTTTAAACAAGTGATCATTGAGATATCGGGGCAAGTAGTCAGCAACAGACTTAAGCAAATAATCAGAAAATTGGGTAAATCAGTAAACTAGATTAGGCAAATGATTAAGCAGCAGCTTAAACAGGTAATCAGTAAGAAACTTATGCAAGAGAATCAGTGAGTAACTTTGGCACATATTAAGAAGTAATTAGGCAAACATAACAATCGGTAACTTTAGCAAGTAGGTGGCAGGTAATTTGAGTGCAAAATAGGAGAGTAACCTAATCACTTTAGTAACACTAGGCAATGCATTTGTAGGCAGTTGTAAAGTAAACCCTGTTATGAATATTTGGAAAGCAGTTAGAGGCAAACGGGAACAAAAGCAGAGTTGGCAAAACTAATTAATGTATTGAGGCTGTAGTGAGGTAGTGTTAAATTGAGCTGTAACAGTAACGTTATACAAAGCAATGCATTTAGAAGCCCAGCCCTGGGTAACTCATTACATAAAACAAACTAGGTTGCAGAGGGTAATTTGCAGATAAAGGCAGGCAGATTAACTAAACAGCAGTAATAACTAGGGCTGTAGTGTATACTATTATGCCAGGTTCTACTGCTTAACTATTGTTCTGTTAATAGTGTCTTTGGCAGAAGGGAGACTCTGGTTGGGGCAGGGAGACACTGGTTGGGCAGCAGTACCAGTCAGAAGACAGAAATGCAAACAGAATACAAACAACAGTAATAATATGCAATGCTGGCTTGTCCTATATAGGGTTTTGGCTAAATAGAGGGGAATATGCAGATTCTGGAAGTCAGGTCACAAGCACATTTACAGGCACTCACAAACAACAGTGGAGAGATTATAAATAGGTCTACCCAGAGGTAGGGTGACATATAAGGTGCTTATGGTTAGCAAATATAATACAGCAAGCTACTGCAATGGGCTATGAATGCAACAGCACTTAGGGGTGTAATGTGCTTTACAGTCCTTACTTACAAAGAGACGGCAGTGGTAGTTCAGAGGAACTACAGCAGCATGGCTGGCACCGTCTGCCTATGGCTAACTCTGGCAGACTCACAGCAGTGGCACTAATCCTTGACGCGGGGGCTGCTTGTACTACACATCTGAAGTACCGAAAGGTTACACACCCCTATTAATGAAAGCAACCTGATTGGGCGGGGGGTCGGCTCGGCGCCAGAGATAGAGAAATAAATATCATTGCTTAGCTTCAATGTACTGTATAATTAGTTGTTCAGTTTTTCTTGACCTACTCTTCCCCCTCTCCTGAGGACACATCTGGAAATGAGCTTATATTAGCTCAGTACGTCTTTCCTGGTGAAACTTTTTAAGTAAATAAATATATAAAAAATAGATATGTGTTCAGAGTAGCCACTAATGAGTGATTTCATGCAAGTCAGTTGAAACTATTTAAAGATCATAATTAACCTACCAATGAGGGAGTGGCCTGGAACCCTCCTCTTTGTTTGTTTTGTCTTTCAGAAATTAAGCGATATGTGGCTGGCAACTGCAAGACTTTAGGTGATGATGCACCAGCAAGTGTTGTCAGCATATGAGAAGATTCTGTTCTGCTACCAGTCATTTACATTCCAACCAGTATGGCAAGTTTGTTATGGTGGCAGCAGATGTCGGACAGTCATTAACTTTTATGAGTGCCTTGCTAGCTGGTACTCAGGAGAGACCAGCCATATTGAACAACACTACCAGGAGCACTTACATCTGTATGGAAACAGTGCATCATTTTTGATTAATCCAGTGCACATAGCTGATGCAGGTGATTATATAAGTGACTGTTATAGAGCCAGGAACAACCAACATACCAAGACATGAATCGGTGAAAAGTATCCCTTTGAGGGTCCTTATGCTGCCACTGCTGGCTCCCAACGTTATGCACTCATTTGCATCAGAGACTTTTGTAGAGACTGAACTGTACCCTCAAGGGGGACCAGGCCCACTCTGGTTTGACTGCTACTTCCACCCCGGGGACTTTATGGAATAATGTACAGTTTACGCATAAACATATTGTTATCTGTGAACATGCGTTCACTTTGGGATATGATTGAATATGGGCCCTATGTGGGTATATATGTATCGTTTTATATTTCTTTGCTTCTAAATGTGATTGCCAGTGATCAGGCAAAAGCTGCTAATGTTCTGTATTGAGAAAGTTTATGCATATTCCTGTGATTTATAATTTTTCTCATTTAGGACATGTCTGAACATAGTCATTCTTGTGCTTCTACTAATGTTTATTATACAGTGCTTTGCTTTTGCATATGTCAGCTTCACATTATGTTAGAGCCCAAGATCCCATAGCTACGCAAGAAAGGAGATGCCAGCATGGAGTCTTCCATGCCAGACAGGTTCGAGACCTGGAAGGACTTGCACCATCTCAGGCCTATTTGCATGTGGCATGTCCATACGGAATGGGGCTGATAGTGACAGGGAGATTATAAAGAGGCATGTACATTATTTTGAGCATCAAAATTCAAATAAGGTTGCCAAACCTAGGCTACATGAGATCAACAGCCTAGCATATAAAGATAAAAATGTTATTATTTACAATATGTATGGTATCACTAAACTGTTTCAAGAAACTCAAGTTAAAATCAATTAACTGCTAGAAGTCAATAACAAGAAAGCCAAGTCCAAAAAGTCATGCCATGAAATTACTTGTTCTGCTTGACTGCTTGTGAATCCTACATCCTTACTACTATTATTATCAAGCTTTTGAGGGATATTGATAGAGGAAGGGTACCTGATCTTTTGCAAGACAGTCACCTACTAAGGTGGTATTGTCCAAATTGTCATGGAGCTGGGAGTGTTTGGAAATGTGTGCCCATTTACCCTTGAGTATTGTTAGGAATTTGGGATCAGTGACAACTCATCCTGCAGTAATCAATGGAACATGTTTACAAGCAGGAAGCTGTACACTGCCTGAGGCCATGCTTGTAACCTTCACCTTATCTCTCCCACTATTTGAATAAGCATATAGCCATATTTGACAGGCTAGCCTCTATTCATTCAGTCGGTCACTTAGAAGGAGACATTTATAAGGAAAGGTTCGACCCTTCCAAGCATGGTGGTGTACCACCCAAAATTAGATCAATGGGTGGCCCCTCATACAGTCTGCTGTGACGTCAGAGGTTATCAATACCATTATGTGTTTGATATTATCACAATCATATGTGGATACTCCAGTAGTACTGGTCAGCTCATACCAACAACTGAGGGTCCAAGGACTCCCGACAGCTTCACTTGCCCAGTGCGCCAGTAGGGGGATTGCCAACAGTCCCTCTACTGGAACCTCTGTTTTCTACTTTAAGGAAATCTGCCGGTCTGAGGCCAAAAAACAAACAGCACAAAGGTGGCTACAAAAGCAAAGTCACCGGAGCTAAAAGCAACTTGGTACTCACAAAGCAGATGGAAAGGCTCAGCTTCACCATCACTATTTGGTGTTTGATAAATCCAGTACAGATACGTCAGGATAAAAAACCTTTACTTTATTTCAGAAATTAGCAGCAATATGCAGGTGCCTCTCTTCAAGAGAACAGCCGAATGTTTTTGCGTGGTAACAGCACTTTCTCAAGGCTGGGGTGGTAACTGGCAATGCATCCCTTAAAAAGGTACAATTTAAAGTGATAGTGCAAGAGTTCATAGTGTAATAAATACACAGTGTAAATATCCAACATAGCAATAAATAATTACCAAACCACCCAAAAAGCAGGTGAATAATAGTCCAAAATACAATGAATAAAATACATTAAATAACTGGTTAATATTTTAAGTGGATTCTCTAAATTCATTCAGAGACAAGATGTCTAGTATTCAAAACACAGATACTTATTACATGTGGGAAACTGATATTAGTATGTTGGAATTTCCCACATGTAATAAGTATTTTTTTTTTATCCTGACACATCTGTGCTAGATGTATCAAACACCAAACAGTGATGGTAAAGCTGTGCCTTTCCGTCTGCTCTGTGAGTACCCAATTGCTTTTGGTTCCGTTAACTTTGCTTTTGTAGTCACCTTTGTGCTGTTTGTTTTTGGACTGTTTGTGGTGTGCTCAGTAAACTGTTTGGTTAGGTTTCGGTTTACATTCAAATATGTTGAACCAAAATGCCTCTAACACTAGCAAAGATGCCCCCCTCCCCCACAGGGTTTTACAAGTTCTTTTTTGAATTTTTTTTTTTTTCATGAAGGCACCGTGAATCCTTTATTACAACCAAGTAATCAACAAAATTCTGCTCCACGGTAGGCCCCAGGTAGAACAAACAACACCTATGGACATAGAATGGCTTTCATTTTGCTGGAACAAACTGCTTTAAAGGTGATAGGAAACAGGTTTTACACCTCTAGAAGCCCTCTAGTTGTCCTTTTATTGGCTACCCAGTATTCTGGTATGTTTTTGACCTTTTTTGTTAATAATCTAATTTTATTGCCTTTTTAAGTACTCTGAATCCCTCTCTTCTTAGCAGTCGCTGCTCTCTCTTTTCATACTGCCTGAAATTCTGTGACATCACAAACACCTTTCCCATCCATTCAAATGAATAGCATGGAATGGGAGTTTCTGGTGTCACAGAATGTCTTAGAAATATGAAAATCAAGAGCAGTAGCTGGTGAGAGAGTAGAACTCAATGTAGATCTGAGGGAACCCCAAAGCTAGATTATTTATCAAAAAATCATCAAAGTGTATCAGAATACATAACTGGCATTAAAAAGAAGATGGAAGGGCAGTTAACTCTGTAAAAATTATTTCCTATCTCCTTTAAAGGTTTGATGACTGTATTGGCAGCAAATTTCTCTGTATGCTTACCTGCCCATTAACAGAGCACCAAGCGGCATAAGATGGACCATCACCCCTGCGTTTGGTGGTGAAAGAGATGTTTTGTTTGGCTGGATGGCAAGCTCAACTTCTGAAATTGACAGCTAGTCTAAATATAATTTAAAGGATGCTGAGACAGTGGAGCAAGAGATAAAAGCAGAATTACTAGAACAGAAACAAATTGCTTTCACTTTTTCCTGCTTTGCTGAATATCCCATGTATTGTAAACAGTTGGAGGACACTATTCAGAGACAAGACTTGAGAATTGAAAAAAAATGAAATCAAATAAATTTGAATGTGATAGAAAAGATTATGAAGAAGGAAGAGTTTTCAATTGTAAAAATCAGCAGAACCCTCCAAAATCTATTTAGAAAAAATCCAGAGTGAGTGGCCAAACTCAGTACCACCCGAATGATGTGTACACTAGCGGATCACTCTGACAGTACTTCAGATCCTTTCCTAGACAACAGTCAGGAGGAAATTCCTCCCAATCAGGAAGCATTCTGAGCCAACAAAAATTTCATGGGACACCACTAGTACACAATCGGTGTTAACTCCCCCCCCAAATGACACTTCATGTACCAATATAGCCCCTGTCATACCCAGTTACTGGAGCGAGACTCTCAGCCTTGGCCAAGAATTACCAGGTTTAGGGAGGACACACGAGGGGCACAAGAGGAAAGGGGAGGGGGAACAAGGGTTCACAGAAGAGGAGGTACTCCTTTCAGACGGGTAAAGGGGGGAACAACAGATTTCACAAACAAGGACGAAGATATTAAAAGATGTTAACAATATTGTGATCAATATATCTGACTATGAACTGACCGATGCAGAACTAAGGGTTCTACAAAAGGGACTCTTCTTCGTCCCCACACAAGACCTTAGTGTATTTAGCACAGTGGTGGACTTTCATAAGTTCACCAGAAAACTGAGTCTTAGAGCCTCCTTTTTTAAGTAGGAGAATGACCTTGTTAACAATCAAGTGGACACAATGGATGAAAATATGTCTCCCTAAATTGAGGCGAATCAGGATGACGTTGAAAGTAAGTTTAAACCAAAAATCCACTTTAAATTCCTCCCCGAATACAGCTGTATTTATATTTGAAAAACCATGCCTTGGATTTGGAAGATCTTAATCTGCCAACTGCCTGTTACTATAACTGTTCAGCTAAAGAAAAGCAGCCATCAATACACTTAAAGATAGCAAAACCATCATTGTTAAGCTGGATGATGGGGGGGGTGTCAATTGTCATGCAGAACAAACTTGATTGTGAAAGAGAAATGATGCAACAATTAACTGATTGTGATTTTTATATTCCCTTACAGAATGACCCCACTGAAAAATCAAAAAAGAAATTAATCTCATACTTCATGGTGCGTTCCATGATGGATTAATTGATCTGGACACTTGGAATTTTATGACTGTAAAATGTCCTATCAGGGCCATTTTATACAGCCTTCCTAAAATTCGTAAGGGACTTCAGAATCCACTCGCAAGGCCGATTGTAGTGAGTATTGGATCCCTCACGGACACTGTTTCACAATTTGTTGACCATCATATTAAACCAGTGGCGCAGAATACGTGCTCCTATTTACGGGATACCATGCATCTGATCAGTATCCTAAATGACAGCGAGATGGATGAAGATTCTTATTTTGTGACCATGGATGTTCGTTCTCTTTATATGAACATCCTGAATGTTGAAGGATTGGAAAAACTTTGTGATATGCTATATGATAAAAAAAAACCTACTCACAGCTTTTTGTGGAATTCTTATTAACTTCAGTTGAAAAAGTTTTAACATGCAATGCTTTCAAACAACGTGAAGTCTTGCTGTATTCTGACAGTAGCAGTGAGTCCTAACCTTCGAACTGCCCCGGAGATGAAAGAGTTAACTTTCCATGCCAGGCATGGAACGCTAAGCTCGAGCAAGGTTGAGACTCTGTCTGTTGCTGTTTAAACTCAAACCATCAGATTCTTTACTCCGCCTCACTGAACAGTTGCTCCAGAGATTTCTCCTTCTGCTCGGTTCAGTTTGTCAGTTAAAGTACCGCTTTTTTTCAGTTTTCGATCAAATTTAAACCGTAACCTGTCGGTTCAGTCTCTGTCTGTGGTATTTGTGAGTACTAGATAGGTTATATATTATTTATATTCCGTGTGGAACTTGTAAATGGTTCATCGGTTCGGTTTGAACCGATCAAGTTGTTAGAAAATCTTAATTTGTACTTTTAGAGTGTGGTTACCAGTTCTTATCGGTTCTAAAAAAAAATGATTTTATTACGTTTTTTTCCACGACCCGTGACACGGTCAGGAACCAATAAGAGGGTCTTGCCTGGCGGATTGCCATTAAAAGGGTAAGTTTGGTTAGGACTGGCACAATGTTTGAGAAACCCAAAAGAAAAACCGGGCCCACTGGGTTTCAACACTGTAGTGTGTGTGGGGAAGTCTTTGCTAAGGCTGACCCCCACACCACCTGTGTTTATTGTCTGGGGTTTGACCACATCAATGCAGACTGCCAGATTTGTAAAAATTTTCCTGCAGCTACCCTAGAAAAGAGAGTTGGTAGGCTCAGGGAAAAGGAGGCCAAAAAGTCTGCTGAACCGGATGGCCAGCCCGGTTCGGTTCAAACTGAACCAGAAGGAGTGCCCTCTGACCAGGGCGACACTTCTTCGGGCAAATGGAGATCCGATTCTGAGGAGTTGGTTCCAGCTAAGAGAACTAGAAAGGAAAAATCATCTGGTGTGGAGCCAAAACTTTCCTCTCCAACCGCTGAAGAAATAGCCAAAGCGATCAAGATTGTACAGTCGCTTTCCCCAGTTCCGACCGAACCGGCACTATCAGGGCGGCGCTCGTTTCAGCCAGTTCCACCGGTTCAAGATTATTATTTAGAGGAGTATTATGAACCGGAGGAGGAGGAAGAGAAGTATGAGCAAAGTGAATGTGGATTTGAAAGTCTGGATGTGCCCATTGACCCGGACATCTCCCCAGACAGACCTTCAGGAGTGTCTCCTCCTGGGCTTTCTGAGTCCCCTTCCCATTTCATGTTTTATAAAAAAGTGGCTGAAACCCTCCAGCTTCCTATGGAAGAAGCTGTGGATGACCAGGAGGAGCCTGACTATGTGGAAATGATGGATATCCCAGAGTCTAGGAGACTGTCTATTCCCATACATAAATCTTTTGGGAAACAGACATTTAAAATTTTAAAGACTCCTAATAGTATACCTCCTGTGGATAAGAGAATGGACAAGAGGTATACATTGTCAGGCTCAGATACGGAGTTCCTTACACAACAATGCAGCCATGTTGGGGTAGTGCAGGCTGCAGCCTGTGATAAGGCAAATATTCCCTTGGCTTCACACCCCCCAGACAAGGACTCCAGGAGGATTGATGCCATGGCAAAGAAACAGTACATGGCAGCATCCTCGGGACTCAGACAGGCCAACTATATGGCCTATACTGCTAGGTATCAAGAATCCAGATGGGACACTGTTATGGCTTTAGCAAAACAGGTCCCTGGCCAGCTTGCCAAGGAGCTGGAACAGGTGGCTGCCGATGGTATTGAGGCATTCAAGGTGCAATTCCATGCTGCAGTGGACTCCAATGATGTGTCATCTAGAGTCCTGGCTATATCTGTGATACTTTGTAGAATGGCTTGGCTCAGATGTACTAGCCTGTCACAGGATACCCAGACTAAGGCCATGGATTTTCCTGTTGTGGGTAATTCTCTGTTTGGGGAGCAGACAGAGAATTACATGAAGAAAATGGACATTTTCTACAACTCGTGGGGCACATGGCTGCTTGCACAGCAGTGGTGCAGGGAGCAAGATTTCAGATGAGGGACATTCAGTTCCATTTGAGAGCCTTTTGGTCTCAAAGGAAGGACCCCCTGACCAAATTGATCCCAGTGACTTGAACCCTGATCCAGGGCCTACAGTGGTGGCAGAATCAGAGCAATCTGAGACAAGGAGTCCCCTTTGTCACTCAGTCTCACTCTTTAATCCTTACTACAGATGCCTCCCTCTTGGGGTGGGGGGCTCATTCGGGCGACCTGACCACCCAGGGGTTGTGGTCCCTTCAGGAATCTCTGCTTCACATCAATCTGTTGGAACTCAGAGCAGTGTTTCTAGCACTTCAAACTTTTTCCAAATCTGTTCAGAACAAAGTTATCCAGGTCAGAACAGACAATACCACCACAATGTGGTACATCAACAAGCAAGGAGGCACTCAGTCCATGGCCTTGTTCACAGAAGCAATGAAGTTGTGGTCTCAGGCTTATTCCCTGAACACCTCCCTCACAACAGTTCACCTTCCAGGCAAGGACAATGTCCTGGCAGATGCTCTCAGCAGGATATCCCAGGGCCATCACAAATGGTCACTGGATCCCTTGGTCTTGGAGGTGATATTTTCCAGATGGGGCACCCCACAGATCTTTTTGCAGCCCCAGACAATCACCAACTTCCCCTTTTTTGCTGCAGGCCCCCAGTGTTGGGCTCAGTCCCCCTGGATGCCTTAGTTCTCAGTTGGGAAGGGAGGTTCCTGTATGCTTCCCCCCTTCCCTCTCCTGTTCAAAGTGCTAGTCAAAATCAGATCTCAACCCTGCAAGATGATCCTGATTGCTCCAGACTGGGCCAGACAGCCTTGGTATCCACTCCTATTGTCCTTAGCAGTCCATCTTCCCCTGTGTCTTCCCAGGAATCACAACCTGTTAACCTGTGCTCAGGGGAGGGTTTGGTACCCGAATCTCAAATCTCTCAATCTCAAGGCCTGGCTCTTGAAGAGTTAGAGTTTGCTGATTACCTCTCCCAAGGTAATGGATATTCTGAAGGCTTCTGGAAACCTTCCACCAGGGCTACTTATAATTCCAAGTAGAAAAGATTTTCCATATGGTGCTCTGGAAAGCATATTTCCCCAGAGTCTGCTGATCTGCCCACAGTCCTTGATTATATGGTCCATTTAAATAGCTTGGGGCTTAGACCAGCTACACTGAAGGTGCATCTGGCAGCTGTTTCTGCTTTTATTTCAGCAGATAAGCCCTCTTCTCTTTCAGCTCACCCTGTATTCTCCAAGTTTTTCAAGAGACTGCTTCACACCAACCCTCCTTTCAGGGACCCTGCCCCTGCTTGGGACCTTAATGTTTGCATTGCTCAGCTTATGCAACCCCCTTTTGAGCCTTTGTCTTCAGCAGAGTTTAAGTACTTGACTTGGAAAACTGTGTTTCTGGTAGCCATCACTTCTGCCGGACGCATAAGTGAGTTACAAGCTTTGTCAGTGGAGCCTGATTTTATCTCCTTTCATAGAGATAAGGTGGTCCTCAGGACTAACAGGAAGTTTTTGCCTAAGGTGGTTTCAGATTTCCACCTTAATCAATCTATGTCTCTTCCTGTGTACTTCACTGACCATTCCTCCTCTAGCGAGAGGAGGCTTCACAGTTTAGATGTGAAAAGAGCCCTTAGCAACTACATAGAGCGTGCCAAGGGTCACAGGTTTGACTCCCTCCAACTGTTCCTCACTTATGGTGAGGTTGGTAAAGGGAAACCTGCCACTAAAAGATCCATTGCCAGGTGGATTGTCTCTTGTATCCAATTTTGTTATGAAAAACTGGGTAAGGTTCCACCCTCAGGCCTGCGGGCTCATTCAACCAGAGGTACAGCTGCTTCCCTGGCTGCTGCCAGGGATATCCCTATTCTAGAGATCTGTCAAGCAGCTACCTGGAAAACAGTTCACACTTTTACCAAGCATTACTCCTGGATATCCAGGCTAGGAGTGATGCTCGGTTTGGCACAGCTGTGCTTCAGAGCCTATTTCCTAAGTAGGTTCTGTCCCTCCTCCATGGAGGTACTACTTGATAGTCTGCTACTGTCAGAATACAGCAAGACTTCATGTTGTTTGAAGAAAAAATTACTTACCTTAGTAATGTTGTTTCTTCTAATGGAGTCTTGCATTATTCTATTCTCCATACTCCCCTCTTAGAACCTCTGTTTTGGGATGTGGGTGGGCAGTGGCAGTGTTGGCACTCAGTAGATGCCCACCTTGTTGTTTTCACCCCTTTCTTGGGTGAATTGGCATTGTGTTTTCATTTTTGGGTCTCCTGACTTGAGTCTTTGTTTTGAGACCAAAAAAAGTGTTTTTATGTTTAGTAGCCAGTTGGCCAGTGTAGGTTTACAGCTTCCACACAGAACCTTAGTGAGTTTGCTCGTAAAGATCTGACGGTTTGAGTTTAAACAGCAAGAGACGGAGTCTCAACCAAGCTCAAGCTCAGCGTTCCATGCCTGGAATGGAAAATTAACTCTTTCATCTCCAGGGCAGTTCGAAGGTTGGGACTCACTGCTACTGTCAGAATACAGCAAGACTCCATTAGAAGAAACAACATTACTAAGGTGAGTAATTTTTTCTTTTTGCTTAAAGACAAAATGTATTTACAGTGCAAATGGGTGGCCATGGGGGCAGCTGTGGCCCTGAACTATGCTATTATCTACATGGCCAGATGGGAAGAGGAAAACATCTATGGGACAAAAAATCCATTTTTAGATATGACTGACATTTACAAGTGTTATATAGACGATTGGTTCTTTATTTGGAAGGGTACAACCTCAGACCTACATAAATGTGTTTCTTGTTTAGAATCTACAAATCTTAATTTGAAATTTGAACTTAATTATCATTTACAGTATATTAATTACCGGTATCTAGATTTGACGATCACGAAAGGTGATGGTGAGAGTATTGAAACCAAGCTCTGTAGAAAGAGCACAGATAAAAACTCGATACTACAGTTTCAAAGCCGTCATCCTGAGCATGTCACTGCGAATATTCCTATAGGACAGGTTTTGAGATCCAAGAGAAATTGCTCACGGGAAGATGATTATCATGTTAGTGCCACAGAATTAACAGACCACTTAAAGGAAAACTCCATGTTAAAATCAGAAAAAGATATGTAGTAGTCTTTTTTTCTGTATTCTAACCAGTTCCCAGTGTTTTCTTTTCCTCGGGCTGTGAGAGATGTTTTCTAACTTTCCTAACTGTTTTATTGCCCTTGGAGGTTGCCATTCTGGTTTCTGTTATGGCCTCTAGTCTTCCAGGGGTGCCTTTGGTGTGATGTCTAATTGCCCCTGCAGGAAGCCAGTGTCTTGTTACAGGGTCTGTCACAGCTGAGCCACAGAGAAAATACTTCTTCCAAAGAAGACACACTGCTAGATTTTGGGTGAGTGTAATCATTATTATTTTTTGATATCAGTACCTTGTCCTGCTATGCTCTGATGTGTGTGTGTGTGTGTATTAGACCCATGCCACTGTTTACTCTGTTCCTCTCAGTCACTTTCAGTTTTTGCACCGGTACTAACTAGCAAAAATTGAACATCAGCTTATAGATTGTAACATAGCAGGACAAGGTACTAATATCAAAAATAATAATGATTATACTCACCCAAAATCTAGCAGTGTGACTTCTCTGAAAGAAGTATTATCTTTGTGGCTGAGCTGTGACAGACCCTGCTAAATCTAAGGGCATAGCTACATCATTGTCACATGAGCCAGGGTGCACTGGGAGAAAGAAAGCCAATATACCTATTTGTGATGGAGATCCCCAGGTGTCGTAAAACTACCATACAGCTAGCAGGCTAATTTAGGAAAAACTCCTAATAGCAGACAGAGGGAAGGACACACTAGAACTTAACATACACATCAAAACACTCTACTTAACATATGTTTTTGCACATTCTGGGTGGACTTCTCCTTTAATGTCCAGACTGTATAATACAGAAATAGTTATAAAAACAAAAGAAAGAGTGAATAATTTGGATAGGGAAACTTTGTTGAACCCCATGCCCCATACTGATTAAATAGCAAGTAACAACAATAACAAGAATTCTTATTTGAATCAGTCCCCTAAATTTATAACTACCTTTAGCCCTCAATCATATTTGGTCAACAATGTTATTAAAAAGAATTGGCACATACTCACAACTGAAAGGAAACTACAACATGTAGTAAAGAAATCCCCACAGGTAATTCACAGGAAGGGAACAAATCTGGGGGACTCCCTAGTGAATAGTACATACTGGGAGAGACCAAAAGAAAGGAACAGTTCACTACCTAAGGGCACTTTTAAGTGTGGCAATTGCACTTTCTGCAAGTTCATGTTGGTTGGAGATAGTTTTAAACACCCGGTTTCTGGAACTTGTTATGACATTAGATATTTTTGTACTTGTAACGCTATTAATATTGTGTATATGGCTACCTGTAAAATTATGTCACTGTTTTTATATAGGGAAAACTACGCAACAATTTAAGGAAAGGGTTAGCCAGCATGTAAGAAGCATCCAGTACTTTGACAATATACCGTAAGTGCTTCGGCACAGCATGTCAAATGGCACTAACAACACTTTTGAATTTCAGATGATAGAAAGGGTGTATAACCAAATCAGAGGAGGAGATTTAGATAAGCGTTTGTGTCAAAGAGAGACATTTTGGCAATACCAGATGAAATCTTAAACCCCACCAGGCTTAAATGATTTTTTTTAGTTATCTCCATATTTATAACATTATATTACAGTACCTCTTGCTTGACATATTGATACATGAATTTTGAGCGTGATTTAGAATGTTAGAATTTCCCACATGTAATAAGTATCTGTGTTTTGAATACTAGACATCTGAGGCAGATTCTCAAAGACAGCCCAAAATTCCCGCAGCTGCGGGAAAAAGGCACGCAGCACTGCGGAAACGCAGTTGCATGATATTCTTAAAATCTCACAGCTGTGGAGCATACGCAAAAAATCCCACAGTTGCGGAATTCCATCAGCTGCGGGAATGCCACAAGTGCTGTGAATCTGCAACTGTGGATCCACAGCTGTGGAAATGGCTGAGGAGGCACAGCAATACTACAACTCAGTAGCTGAAGCAGCAGACTTTAACATTGCTGCCATAATATGAAGCTGACAGCACACACAAAGAGACCTGCAACCAGTCCCTTAACTGGGACCACTGCAACACCGCAGATACCAGCGATACCATGGCACCACAGTGGCTGACTGTCACTGCTGGTCATCTCTCCCTGGGGTGTTCCTGCGGCCTGCAGGAATTCTAAAAGATTTAAGGGGAGAACTAGTGACACCACTGACTACCCTTTTTAAGAAATCATGGGAGGATGGTGTGGCACCTGAAGATTGGAGAAGGGTGGATGTGATTCCCCCTCACAAAAATGGGAGCAAGACAGAGGCAGAAAACTACAGACCTGTCAGTTTGACCTCTGTGATAGGTTAAATGATGGAATCACTTCTGAAGGAAAGAATTGTTGAGTACCTAGAAGCCAGTGGGGCACAGGCCCCAAGGCAGCATGGATTCACAGTGGGAAGGTCATGTCAGATGAATCTAATCGATTTCTTTGACTGGGTGACCAAAGTAGTAGACCAGGGAGTGGCTGTGGACATGGCCTACCTAGACTTTATCAAGACATTTGACACAATCCCACACAAAAGATTAATGAACAAATTAACCAGCCTGGGAGTGGGTCCCAGGGTGGTAGCCTGGGTAAAACATTGGCTGGACAACAGGACACAGAAGGTAATAGTAAATGGAGTCCACTCTGAAGAAAGGAGGGTTACTAGTGGGGTACCGCAGGGTTCAGTACTGGGTCCAGTCCTTTTTAATGTCTTTATAAGTGACATGGCAGAGGGTCTGGAAGGAAACGTATGCCACTTTGCAGATGACACAAAGATCTGCAACAGGGTTGATACACAAGGGGATGTGGAAAGGTTGAAAAAGGACTTGGCAAGGTTGGAGGAATGGTCAGAAGTATGGCAACTTGGATTTAATGCAAAGAAGTGCAGAATAATGAACCTGGGAAACAAAAACCCAGGGGAAGAGTACACAATGGGGGGTGGTGGTAAAAATAACAAAAATGGAAAGGGACCTGGGGGTAATCGTATCAGATGACCTTAAGGTTGGCAAACAATGTGAGAAGGCAGTAGGAAGGGCTGGGGGGGATACTGGGATGTATAGGGAGAGGCGTCACCAGCAGAAAACAGGAAGTTGTTATCCCTCTGTACAGACAGTTGGTGAGATCTCATCTGGAGTACTGTGTCCAGTTCTGGAGACCCCATCTCCGCAAGGATATAGACAGGATGGTGGCAGTCCAGAGAAGGGCAACTAAAATGGTGCAGGGTCTGCAAGAAAGCCATATGAGGAGAGACTAAAGGAGCTTATATGTGGACCCTTGAGGAAAGAAGGGAGAGGGGGGACATGATAGAAACTTTTAAGTACCTCAGTGGAATCAACAAAGTCCAGGAGAGGTAGCACCTTTCAGAAAAAGAGATGTGTAAGAACAAGGGGACACAATTTGAAGATAGAGGGGGGATGGCTCTGGGGCAATGTGAGGAAGTATTTTTTCATAGAGAAGGGTGGTGGACACATGGAACCACCTTCCTGAGGAGGTTGTGGGGTCTAAAACTGTGGGAGAATTCAAGAATGCATGGGACAGACATAAGAAATTCTTGTGGAGGATAGGAAGAAATAGGCTGTTGGTTAACTAGGATCTGCAGCTTAACCAGTAGGTAGGGAAATGGGAAGACTAGGTAGGCCAAATGGTCCTTATCTGCCATCAAAGTCTATGTTTTTGTGGGGGTAGCACTCGCAGGCTGGTCAGGCTCTACTGCCTGTGGGGCTTCGTCATGGGCTGCACTGGGTCTGGTGGTTGTCTGTTGCCATATCATGGCAATGTGTACATTTGTTGTTGTACCAACAGCCACTGCTATACTATCTGGGATGCTATTACCTGTGCCTCACCTCCACCTTAATTGATTCCAATTGTTGGGGCACTACTGCAGTTTGCTGAGGGAGAGTTACACCTCATTCCACTGTGTGTAACATTTTTTTCTGCAACTGCGGAAAAAACTGGCTGAGAATAGCCTTTCAGGTCTGTGCCTTGCTTATCTCACAGTTTTTTTTTTCCTCAGGGACTTCCTCAGCTGCACTTTTTTCTACAATCCGTAGTGTTTTTTTCCACCGCTGCGGAGGTTTTTGTGAATAACACTTAGAGCAATCTCCCCTTTTTTTCCATAGCTGAGGCAGTTTTGGGGACTTAGGGAAGGTTTTGCACCTTCTGAAAACTTTGAGAATCCAGCCTCTTGTCTCTGAATGAATTTAGAGAATCCACTTAGAACGTTAACCAGTTATTTAATGTATTTTATTCATTTTGTTTTGAACTATTATTCACCTGCTTTTTGGGTGGTTTAGTAATTATTTATTGCTATGTTGGCTATTTACACTGTGTATTTATTGCACTATGAACTCTTGCACTATCACTTTAAATTGTACCTTTTTAAGGGATGCTTTGCCAGTTACAACTGCAGCCTTGAGAAATTGCTGTTACCGCACAAAAATTTTCGGCTGTTCTCATGGGGAGGGGTACTTGCATCCTGCTGCTAGTTCCTGAAATAAAGTATAGGTTTTTTATCCTGATGCATCTGTGCTAGATTTATCAAACACCAAACAGTGATGGTGAAACCGAGCCTTTCCGTCTGCTTTTTGAAGCCAAAAAATACCTCCTACATACGCTTGACAAAACCAGCCAAAGTAACAACTCCCTCAACCTAAAACTAATTGCCCTCACACTTGACAAAATAGTACTGCCACTCACAAAAATAATTAACTTATCCCTTAGACATGCACAATTCCCTAAGAGACGGAAAGCGGCAGTGGTCACCCTGATACATAAAAGTGGAGATCGCTCCCTCCATGCCAGTTACCAGCCCATCTGAATCCTTCTCCTCTCCAAAACCCTACAATGCATTGTATCTGACCAGCTTGTAGATTACCTAGACAAGTATTAATATCCAGTGCCCCCAACAACATGGATTCTGGAAAGGACACAGTACTATGACAGCATTACTTGACTACTCTGACTTTCTTCATGAGGTCCTTGACAGAAGCCAGCTTTTTGGGTCAATCTACATTGTCCTCACAAAAGCTTTCGACACCGCCAACCACAACATTCTACTCAGCAAACTCCTCGCCATCCTCGCCACTGGACTTTCTCCAGAAACTGTTGGGTGTTTCAAAAGGGTATCACATCACAACAGTGACAGGAATACAGCAAAGATCATCACAGCTACATTTTCTGCAATTCACTGTGATGGTCCGCTGGGTTCCCAACACTGTTGCCTCTGGGGTGTTTGCCCCCTCCCCTGAACCAACTCCGACTTGAAGTTGATTAATTTAAGTGCAGGGGGTGAGGGGGACAAAGCACCCCACAGAAAACACAAGTTCCCCCAGCGACCGCACAACACCAATTGGTGGTGGTGTGCCATCGCTGTGCTGACAGTCGGCAAATTCCATGTCGCTGCGACATAGTAGAACCATTCAAAAGTTACCTCACCAACAGAACGCAGCAAGTAAAAATAAATAATACCCGTTCAGATAGCAGAAAGGTGAACACGGGTGTACCACAACGTTCAGTTCTAGGCCTCCTCTTGTTTAGTCTGTTCCTCAGTCATCTTCCTTGAGTATGCACTGAAAAAATAGTACTTTATGCAGATGATGCAGTCATTTTTTCCAATAATCAGCGCCCATCCCTTACTTGAGACCCATCTTCAAAAAAGCTTTGCCACCATTGAGGAATGGTTCTCCATAAATAAACTCCTCTTGAGCTATAACAAAACAGAGGCAACGCTGTTCGCAAACTCCCAAAGTAAACAAAAATCCTATAAGCTAAGAATATTTATTTTTCATTTTTATTTTTTATACTTGTTAGCTAGCTGAGCAAACTGCCTGTTTTCAGAAGCGACAAGTCAATAAATAAACAACAAGGAACAGTTAGTACAAAGCATACAACAAAGACATCAAGAACATAAGACTTATAATATATAATACAATACTATATTAAAAACAATTACAATCATTGAGACTGTTCAGCCATTCAGCAACCTTTAACAACAAGCAAGCCCCGCTAGAACAGGTGAACACCTTTAACTACTTGGGTGTTACACTTGACAGGTCCCCATCCTTCTCCCATCACATTGATCATGTTGTAAAGGTTGTCAACACTAGAATCAGTCTGCTATATAGACACTGCCATAGTATGACCGCTGAAGCACTGTCACTTGCTGTCAGAAGCTCCATCCTTTCTGTAATTGATGATGTGCTAGTGGTGTACGGCACAGTCACTGACACTGCCCTTAAAAGGGTCAGGACGCATCTGGAATCAAGTGGGTGACACTCAGCATGCCTTTCTGGTAAAACTCTTAAATAAATAAATCCTGCAGGCTAGTCTTAGGTACACACAGATTAACTCATACGTGCGACCTGTATGTCCAAACCATGTGGCTAAACCTCCAGGTTAGGGTGAAGTACCTGGTATGCCTCCTTGGGGGGGGGATCCTCCTGGGTTAACCCCTATAGCCATCCAAAACCTCCTTAACCCAGCAAACAGCCCTCACCGAACAAGCGGTATGGCCAGAAAATGCTCTATAAGCCCCTTTCTGCCACACAACACTGGCACAATGCTCCTTTGCATATAAAGCACCCTATTGGCTCAATGATCTCCCTCGCGACACAACTAATGAGCCAAAACTTGGACCATTTAAGAAAAACTGCTCAAACATCTCGCTATGCTAAATATCTGTGATTGCCAACCCTAGTTACCCCACCCACCTTCCCCCTGTCATCCCACAACCTCCCTTTCTGCCCAACTGTTTCTCACAAACCTACCATTGCCTCAAGGACTAACACCACCACCCTGTACTCTCCAAGCCCTCTGTCCTCTCCTCTCCTCTTTGCCTCTTGACGAAGTCAGTACTGGCTGACCACTCTTCCCTTTGCTCACTTCAAATTAATATACCTTTATTGTTTAAATTATTTTGTTTTTCCA
Organism: Neoceratodus forsteri; assembly: GCA_016271365.2. Lineage (NCBI taxonomy): Eukaryota > Metazoa > Chordata > Ceratodontiformes > Ceratodontidae > Neoceratodus > Neoceratodus forsteri. The sequence continues at coordinate 234,416,008 of CM057458.1, forward strand.
CTGTTAAATCAAATTTCAATGTTATCTGTAACTGTACATGTCATGATGTGGAACCTTTGTACACGAGCTGCCAGCTCAAAGGTGTTACTCCCAAGGTGACTAAATAAATGGAGGACACTGCAAGCAAAGGTCACGTATAATATGGGATGACAGTATTGTTCGGTTACTAGCTACAGCTTTTCCTACATGACTCTTGACTGTGTCCAATCCATATGCTTAACTTTTGTTTTACTCCTACTTATAAAACCCTTTAGGTACCACTGTCATCACTCCTGTGCCCCATACAGGAAAGTTACTCTTTGGAGTGCCCTGTCCTGTACCAATCTTGAGAAATACAAACCTGTCATTGAGATCACCATAGCTAAGCTGTATTTAAATTTAAAATCCATTCTTGATCTCAAGGACCATCACATGATTATGATCAGTAATATTATGCAAGAAGCAAGATGGTTCTGAATGGATTCCTAAATGATGGTGACTTGGATTTGGTTCTCTCCAACACATGGGTAGAACTTACTTTTAAATAGCCCCTGTCATCATTGAAAAATCTTGAAAAAGATGCAAGATGTAGACACATTTCAGTTTATATGTCATATATTTTCTGTAATTCTTTCCATTTTTTCTTTATTACTGCGGTAAGCTGTAAAAAGAGGATTACGGTCCCTTAGACTTTTATCTGCTATTTCTGCTTGCCTACACCTGACATCATAATCCCGTTTATGGCATCAGAATTATCTCCACAGCAACAGACTGTGATGTCAAGTGTAGGCAAGCAGCCAGAACAGATAGGGCAGCAATCCTGTTTACATGCAAATGCCATTAGTAATAAAGAAGTAAGCGTGGGAATAACAGAAAAAAATTAAGTGTAAGATGAATTCTGTCTAAATATTACAGTTTTTCAAAGTTGACCCAACAGTGTCAGGGGCTCTTTAAGGCATTTGTAATATTTCATTCTGCCTTACATTTTTTATCATGATTATAGTTCTTTGCTGCTTGTGGCGAGTTTTAGTTCAACATTGCCAGCAGCTATGCTTCTTACACACTGTGCAACAAACCAAATTGTTATTGTAGGCCTGCACTGCTAGCAAGTGAAATATATAGACAGTATATAGATAATATTTAATCTAGAAAATTTGTATTTCCCATGCTGCTTATAGCCTGATTGGCAGAACTGTGTCGGGTCACTGGACCATTTGAAGCACACACTAGATCATATTTGGATGGCGATGCATGTGTTTTGCAAGTATCAATCGGGACTGTAGGGATATGACAATTTAGTATAAATAAAAACATTGCAAAGTGCTGGTAGGAGAAGGCAAAAGGGTTAATGAGATTATTTATGTGCTAAAGACTTTCTTCTTTTCTTGCCAGTGTCCTTGCTATTGCAAAAATAGAGTTGGTAGCCAGTACACTGTGCACAGATTGTTACTGCTCAACATATAAACAAAATTAGAGATAACAAGGGCTATGTGTGTAAAACATGCAGTCTCAGTGCTTGATTCTCAGAGCCCTGGAAATGGCGGAAGGTGCCTGTGCCAAACATAAATGGCACAAGTGGCACCTTGAGCCAGAAACTGCCATCGTAGCTAGTCTAAAAGGCAGCATGCATCAACTGCAGGGTGCCTGCCCCAAACAGGGCTTGTGCCACTGCAACCTGGTGCTAAGGGGCATGTGGCAGATGCAAACTGCCACATCCCCGAAAATGGTACTCACAGAGCTCTCCCAGAGGGAGAAATTCTAAGTACCCTTAGACCAGCCTGAGGTACCTAGAAATTTCTCCTCTGGGAGACATGTCTGTTGGCAGTAATGTGCAGTGGAGGCAGTCCTCCCCGGCAGCGTTCCTCGGCGTTCTCATAATAAGATAACTATGCCACTGTCCTGGTTTTATTGCATCCCCTCTCCTGATGTGAGCCCCTAGTATATTAAAATAAATATGCTCCTGTCCCTGGATTTATTATGTCCCCGATCCCTGATGTGACCCTCTTGTATGATATAGCACAATGACCCCATCCTTGGTGGTTTAGTGGCTCCCCACCCCCACCCCAGCAGGTAGTGCCCACCACTCGCTCCCCCATCCTGAAACAGAAGACCTGGCACTGGCAAACCCCTCTCACCTCCAGTTGAGTCGGCACTGGCTGCAGAGGTGAGAGGAGGGTTGTGCTGGTGCCAGCTTTTCTGTTTTGAAATGGGGAGGTGGGCAGTTTTTGCTGGGGGGGTGGGACCACTAGACCACCAGGATGCATGCACTGACTGATTTAATAACAGGCATATTGGGGCAGGGGGAGGGACTGCTAGTCCACCAGGTGAAATTACATTAATGTTTTACTACTGGGCATATTAGGGTGGGGGGAGGGACCACTAGATCACCAGGATGACTTACATTCTATGGACAGGCATATTGGGGCAGGGGTGGGGGCACTAGCCATCGAGAACCCTGCTGGACCAGCGCGCAGCTGCCTCATAGCTTGCAGCAAGCCGTCCTGCTATGCCATGTGTTTGGCACCCGATCTGGCTTGCCACATGCCTAGGAACTTAACTGCCGGGACCCTGCCTGTTAGAGAATCGGCTACAGGTTCCCTGGCGCACCGGGCTTTGGTGCAAGCTGCCATTTGCTGCAGCTTTCACCCATCAGAGCCCACTTTGAGAATCGGGCCCTCAGACTGGAAAATAATGTACCCAGCGAAAGATTACCTTGTATGGACATATGCTGAGTTCTGTTAAGATAACAGCTAATGGAAATTGTATATAAGTTAGACTGTGAGTGGCAGAGGGTGAGGAACTATGAACGCAAAATGAAGTGCTGAAACCTCCATGATACCTGTCTGGTTCATCCTCCCAAGGGAAAGTGACTGATCATTGCTGGTACCTTGCAAGCAAGGATACCGGGCTAACGCAGTATATTGTGTTAGTTCAGTAAACCTTGCTTTTTGATGTGCAGTTCATCATTTTCAGTGTAGTCATTGGCTCAAATACCCCAACAATGGCACATTCAAGCATAGCAGCATCTCCTGCTTTTTGGCCAGGGAGTTTGCTCTCCTGTCAGGAGCACACACTTGCATATGCTGCCTGGGGACAGGGAAGTAGAAAAACTGGAGGAAACACCTGACCACAGTCAAATGAAGGTATGCCCCCTGTAGGACCCACACCACCACCCATGGCACCTGCATCTACCAGATCCTGGTCCTTGGAGGGACTCCTGGAGGGGTTCTGTGATGTAACCCTGAAAGTCCCCCCCATGGGGGCAAGTTATGGAGACAGAGGTCTGGCTAAGTACTTGGAGAAGGTGAGTGATGGGGCCGGGGTGACAGACCAGACTGTGGCCAGTCATAAAGCAACATAAACACTTGCATGAAAAATTCATATTTTTGTAGTTCTTTTTATATATAAGGGTCTCCAGTCATTAACCTAACCCATATAGAGTTCTGTCAGTGAATAAGAATGCTCTATTTACAGATATTATTTTATAATCCGCATTTGTAGGAACACCTAGGATATAATGCGTAGAGGATATGCAGAATGACCTTGTTCAAAATATGTAATTAGTCTGCAAGTTGTTTGGGGGGCAAGACCAAAACTCACTTAGTGGCAATGCCAGGTGCACTACCACAGAGCAGGGTGTTTGCTTATGCTGTGAATCTCCAAGCCCTGGGGACCACTGTTAGTGTAAATGATGACATGTCACCATTGACTACATAGTACCTGGTATGGTAACACTTTATACATATTTCATATCAATGAACAGGAAACTCAATTGAGCAGAGCGCATTTACAGTGAGATCCTTTCAGCAACAGATACAGTTGCCTAAAAATGAAATACAATGAAATAAATAAGTTATTTATTTATTAAGATCTTGGATTAACATCTATGAGCAGAAGCTCATTTACATAGGGTCCGCATCACAAAGGAAATTACACAAAGCAAGGGATGTACAATAAATTATGGAAAACAAAATGTACAAAAAAGGAGTAACTATATGGCATTGTACAATGTATGCCAGGACATATGCATACAATGAAGAAGAGAAGCAGAGTAAAGATGGAATCGGTGTTGGCCTGATAGAGCTGTGGGTTGAGGTACTGGACACCACAGCTCATGCCACACTGGCGACCTGGGTTCAGGAACGAGCTTGGGTGCCGGGGGTCAGCGGGGGAGGGAGAGGATCGAGCATCCGATGGACTGCTCTCCTTTCCCTGCAGAGGGATCCAGGGCATGCCCAGCAAAGTAGCGGCCCCTGGTGGTGGCCGGAGACACTACACATACTGGGGCTGATGAGTGCGGTGGACATCTGTGGCGTCATGCCACGCTGATGTCATTGCATTACTGCACTCCTGGGGGAAGCCTAAGAGAAAAACTGGCACCATGGAGATGATGAGGACTCCAGGGGCAGACCCACACTCCAACGCTGACTCATTGTTCCAAGGGACTCCGTGGCTGACCCAATGCTCAGGTAGGCCTCTCTAATTCCAGAAAGGCTGCCACAGGAGGTTGGGCCTGCCCCAGGGGGTGATCCAGGGGCTAGACCTGCCTGGGTGCTTTGGGGAGGAAGCTGGTAGCGAAGAGGTTCAGGCAGGAGTAGGGCCTGCATGGAAGAGTACCTCAGAAGGGTGCCCGGGCCGTAGGGAGCAAAAAGAAAGAATACAAAAAAAGATGGAATCAGTAAATCAGTCAAGAGGCCTTGGGTGGAAGATAGGAAAGGGTTAGTTAGGGAAGTGAAGGAAAAGCAGAGCAAGGCAGCCAGGAGCCTTGTCAGAAGGTAGCAGAGAGGGTGACAAGAGGGAGGTAATAATCCCTCTGTACAAGACACTGGTTAGGCCCCATCTGGAGTACTGCGTGCAGTATTGGAGGCCACACCTTCACAAGGACATTAACCAAATTGAGGCAGTCCAGAGAAGGGCAACCAAAATGGTGCAGGGACTGCATCAGAAGACATATGAGGACAGATTAATGGAGCTCAATATGTATACCCTTGAGCAAAGGAGGGAGAGAGGTGATATGATCGAGGCATTCAAACACCTTAAGGGCATAAACAAGGTGAAAGAGTCTAACATGTTTAATTATAAGAAAAATAGCAGGACAAGAGGACACAGCATGAGATTAGAGGGAGGCCGATTAAGGGGGAATGTGAGGAAATTCTTTTTCACAGAAAGGGTGGTGGATGCATGGAATGGCTTACCACAAGAAGTGGTGGCTATGAATACAGTGCAGGGCTTCAAACAGGCATGGGATAGGCATAAGGGAGCAATACAAATGACTATGAATAGATAGGCCACGGACAGAGCAAAGGCTGATGGCACATTTATAAGGTAGAAAAAGAAATGGGCAGACTGGATGGGCCTTGCGGTCCTTATCTGCCATCAACTTCTATGTTTCTATGTTTCTGTGTGTGGTGGCAGATGGACAATGGAGGAGGATGGTTAGGGCTGAGACAGATAGTGGGAATATTGGGTTTTTGTGGGGTGAGAGTTGGAAGGGAGGCAGGAGCTGAGTATGGGGAATAGCACAAGAAGTGCTAATGAAGTAGAGCAGAAGAGAATAAGAGTGAAGCATGATGGAGTTGGTGAGGATTTGAGGCACCCAACGTTGAGGGGCACAGCTCAGTGGAAGCAGTCACAGGTGTTGTGCAAAATAAGGTACTATCAGAGTTTATGTTTGAAGGGGCCAAGCTTGGAGACTGAGGAGATCTTGCAAGGGAGGGAGTTTAGCCAGAGGGAGGCTCAGTAGGCAAAGGATCTTTGTCCCTGGGTAGTATGACAGCGGGTACCTGGAAGATTTAGTTTACAGAGCCTCTGGCACAATGGGGAGTACAGGAGTGGTTTAGGATGTGTTGCACCCCTGGTGGTGTGAGTCGCAGACATACCTTCTTGCCTAGAAGACAAGTTTGGTATTTAATTCTTTTAACTGAAGCCAGCCAGCATAGAAGTCGCAGGTGTGCGTGAGTCGTGCATCACCTGTGAAGAGCCTGCAGGCCTTGTTCAATGCTATGGAAATTTTTTCAGTGGCAGAGCCATAGACTGCAAGCCCATAATCAATTATTGATATGATGGAGTTATGGATTGCATGTTTTAGTGCATCAGTAGTCAGACTCCATTTATGCATGTGCTGTAGCCCAATACAGATGTTGACAGCTTTGGCCATACTGTATGTTCATTATGATGAAGTAGGATAGTGTGCTGTCCAGGGTGATCCTGAGATATTTAAAGTGTTGAACTTGCTCCAGTGGGGTGCCTGCAGAGTTGCAGATTGACAGAGAGTGGGATCTGAATTTGTTATGCTGGCCACTGAAGAGCATAACCTTAGTCTTCTTGTGGTTAAGGATTAGTTTGTGTCTTCAGAACCAGTCTTCCACCTTTGCAAGGCTTTGCTGAAGTTGATTCTCGAGGAGCTTGGGGTCTTGGTTGTTAGGAAAAATTACTGCAACGTCTGCGTACAGTAATATATGTTCATGACAGGAGCTAGGTAGTCTGTTCATGAAGATACTGAACAGAAGGGAACCCAGAATGGACCTTTGTAGGACTCTCAAGAGAACTACTCACCTGTCAGAGAGGTGGTTGTTGATCTTTACCTGTTCAGAGTGGTCTGAAAGGTAATTTTTGAACCAGTTTAATGTTTCCCTGGAACGTCCTGTGTCTGATAACTGGTCAAGCAGAAGGGTGTGGTTCACCGTATTGAAGGCTTTGGAGAGATCTGTAAATGCTGCTCCAAATAAATAGCCTTGGTCAAGTGATTCATGAATGAAGCCCGTGAATTCAGTAAGTGCTGTGACGGTGCTGTGACCCTTTCTGAATCCATGTTGTTGGGGGCATTGCAATTGGTACTTTTCTAGGTACTCAATAAGCTGGTCTGTGACAATGGAGATTGGTCTGCAGTTCCGGTGGTGCACCCTATCACCACTTTTATGTACAGGGGTCATCAGGGTGAATTTCCACTTATTGGTGAATTAGGATAGCCTTAGCAATAGATTAATTATTTTGGTTAATGAAGGTAAAATTTTCTCCAGAATTAGGGCAACAAGTTTCAGGTCCAGTGTATCCCAACTGAATCTGGATTTTCCTAGCACCTTTAGGATGTACCTCCATGCTTTGCTGACAGTAACTTGTTTTAGAGTAGAAAGGAGGGTGTGCTTGTAGTTGGTTCAGATCAGTGACTTACTTCACTTTTGAGGAGACTTTGAAGACATCAGGGGATAGGACACCACTGAGGTCTGTGAAGGCAACATTAAAAGTGTTGGCAATGGTTGTAAGGTCAAGGGTCGGAGTTCCTTCAATACTAAGCATTGAAGGGGGCTATTTTGGATCCTTCCCTGTTACCTCTTTAATGTTACTTCAGAACTTCCTACCATCTTTCCAGGAGTTGGTGAGCTATAGAACTGGTTCTTTTGATTATGGATCATATGGGTACAGTCATTCCAGACTCTTTTATATTTCTGTATGTCCCCTTGCCTTCCTGTGGCCCTTACACACTGCCACAGGTAATCTCTGTGATTCATGAGCTCTAAAAGATCCAGTGTGATCCATGGGTTGCAGGTGCTTTTGACTCTACATGTTTTGAGAGGGGCATGGAGGTCATAGGCAGCACTGAAGTGATGGATGAAATAATCAAATGCCGTGTTTACGTCTTCAGTGTGTCGATCGGACTCCAGTCTAGGTTACATAGCTGCAGTTTTAGTGGCTTGAGGTGTCCATGAAGTAGGGCCCTGCATGTGATTGTTCAAGCTGGTGGCTTAGTGAACCTATAGGACCAACAGCACATGATAGGGGAGTGGTCACTGATAGCATCTGGTAGGACAATTGTGTTGGTTATAAGATCAGGTTGGTTGGAGAGAACACAGTCCAGCAGGGTACTGGTCCTTGTCCTGTAATTTGTTGGAGTTGGTGAATTAACAAGTTGGGTGAAGTGTTCAGCAACAATAGCATCCTTGTAGGTGCTGGCTTCAGAGGATAACCAGTTCACATTGAAGTCCCCCAGCAAGATGGTTTCATATTTGGAATGCAAGTGACAGATACCATCCAAGACCGAGATAAGTCAGGAGACATTGTGTTTTGGTGGGATGTATATTGATGCCACAGTAAGAGATTTGTTATATGCACCAAGTAAAACTTTGATAGGTAGCACCTGTGTATTGCTTTCAAAGTTTGGCACTGGTAACGTATGCACCATGATGGTGTCTTTTACATATAATGCACGTCCCCCTCCTCTTTTGGTAAGCCTGTCATGTCAGAAGACAGTGTATCCAGGGAGGGTAATGGTGGCATCCACAATTTTAGGTGAGAGCCACATCTCAAATACTGAGAGTATGTCTGAGTTATGCTGGGAGACCCAGACTCGAAGGTTGTCCAGTTTAGCCAGCAGGCTACAGATGTTATTGGCAGCCAGTGTGAGCACTGAATATTTCAAAAGAAATGTTCATTATACATAATTACACATTTTTGCATTATCAGTTACAAAACATTCCAAGTACAACAGACATGACACACATTAACCAATATCCCAACTAAGACAATAAGCTGAGTTCCTATACCTGACTAGTCAATCATTTGCCAATTTTGCTTCTACTAATTTTACACTCTGCTGGTCTGAGATAGGAGAGCAAATTATTCCACAGGTTAGGGCCCGTAGTAAAGAAGTTGGATCTTCCAGTCTCAAGATTACATTTCCACGGGGAAAATTCTGTACTTCCCGTCCCCTACCCCTGGCTGCATCTGGAAGTGAGCCTTGTGTCAGTGTGCCTTTCCTGGTTACCAAATTTTTAAATAAATAAATAGCACACTAGATAATTAAATGCCTATTTTCAGGTATGACCTGAGAGGTTACAATAAAGATAGTACAAAATAGATGAATTACAGTACATAAGATAACAACAGAAACAATAATTGGTTACAAACGCAATAACAAGGTATGTAATATGAACACTGTACCTAACCATATACTGGACTTCAGAAACACATCGGCCTGTGGCCTCAGAGTTTGTGTAGTCCCAGTTGGTTAACTAGGATCTGTAGCTTATCCAATAGGTAGGGAAATGGGAAAACTGGGTGGGCCAAGCGGTCCTTATCTGCCATCAAAGTCTACGTTTCTATGTACAGTCATAAGAAGCAATGTAAACATTTGGCACAGTAACAACACAAGACCTAAGGCAAAAAATAGATGCATATAGCATGAGGAATTCAGCAAGTCCCGATACGGAAAAACTTCAGGGGATATGCTTTGGATCACAAACATTAAAGGATGGCCAGTCACCGTGCATAAATGCAGGCAGAGATGTCTTTCAAGTAGCTTTATAAGGATCTTTTAAAGAGGTTGTGAGAGGTGGCACCCTGAACAGATAGTGGGAGGGGGGGTTCCAGAGCCTAGGTGCATACGTGGCAAAGGCCTGCTGTCCCATAGCAGTATGAGTTTTTGGGACAACAAGCAGAGACATGCCACTGGAGGGGAAACCAAGATTTGTAGCAGTTAGCTGCTCAGTCAGGATACGAGGAGTAGTGGTCTGGAGCACCTTATCAGCAAAATACCCGAAAGCACAAGTATTTGGGGGTCGGGGGGATAGCCATCCAAGTTTGTTAAGTTTGTTGTTGAGCTGTCAGCGGTGTGTGAAGTGGTCCACTGAGAGAGTGAAATCACATATATTATTATATACTGTGACACTTGGCCAACTGGTTATGATTGCTGTATGATTTTTGTAATATAGAATATAGTGTGTGATTTTCAGTGCTTCCATGAATGCCGCCCCTCCAGATTTCAGAGAAGCAACAGGATATCTTAACCTGAAACCAGGAGGTAATTGAAGACTAGAGAGACATAACTAAGGTTCTCCTGATCCCTGACTTAATTTGAGCTGACCCAGCTACCAGGATATAGGGCTTGTAAACTTTTAAGACGTCTTAGAGGAAAAAAAGACAGTTTTATACCATGGTGTGAAAGTCATAAATATCCTTTGATTCCTTGGGAGAGCAGGAAACCACAGAAGATCAAAAGAAAGGCTTGATGAAAAGACAGACTTATAATTTGCAAAATGAGTTTTGCCGATGTCACCTTATATACCTCCTGATAGGACATCCTGTTTTGTATAATTTTTATATTCTAAAAGGAGGAGCGAGATGGTATCATAGAAGGGGTGGAGACACAGAGTTTAAACTGTATTCTGTATTTGCACTGAGACACATTTTCTTTGTGGGCTTTTAGAAACAAGAACTAACTATAAGCACTGTAAGAAGGTAATACATTAGCTAGAAAAAGTCTAGTTGTATTGTGGTAGGAGTTTATGTTCGTACTTTTCCTTGTTTTCTTTTAAGTGATTGTATGCTTTGTGATATAGAGTTCTGTGTTTACATTTTACCTATTTTTTATCCATTTTTTTAAGTAAATCTCTTCTCTTAAAGAGACTGCCTAGTATGTCTTCCAAGTTCTTCCTTTTGCATGTGATGTATGGAGAGTTAAGACCGACAAAACTGTTCATGAGCTTAATGGTGTTACCAAACTGGGAAAAGGTAAGAATATACCTAAGGTCTTTTATAGAGTTTTAAGGGTTCATTTTGGATACCTGGTTAGGTTTCCTTAGGCAAAAGATATCTGGCATCCCCCGAAGAGCAGATTATCTGTGCCTGTACATTTGGGTATGCTAGCATAAGGTTCATAGTTTGAATTCCCCCAGAACCTGAGACCAACATTGATTCGGACCCACAAGCAGACAGGAACGTTACCCTATTCTGTTACCTGTTTACAATACTACGCTCGGAAGTTGGCACTGTGGGAACAGAGGGCCTGACCTGCTGAGTGGGTTTGTGACAGATTGATTGGCAGCGATGTGCATAAATTTGGTAACACAAGCTTTGATTGTTCAGTGTGTCAGCTTGATACTGTACAGCTCGCTTGCAAAAAAAGGCAGTGATTTATTTTTTAAAAAAGGAAACAGAACTATATCATTTAGCTTACAGTCAAGTATCCTATCTGTTTTAATTTTTTTGCTAAAGTGCAAGTTAGAGTAGCCATAGTTAGGGAAGAAGATGGCTTCCAACTACAGTGGGTACACTGCAGACTACTCAAGGCAGCTGTGCCATGACAGAGGAGTCCTGTATGAGGTGAGAGCCCCCAAGCAGAACCTCGGGGATGCCCTGATGGCAGCAGATGCCCAGAGCATCGACTCACAGACTGTGACTGTAAAAGACCAAACCTTGAGCATGGAGGGGCCAGTGGCCAGTGCAGTGTCCAGATCTGGTGAGGATGACAGCAGGGTCAGTGCCAGTGAAGGGCCACAGCAGCAGGGGAAGGTCACCAGCATTCTGGAGCCAGAAGTACTTGGGCTACAGATTGACTTGCGCAGAATGGAGCTGGAGTTCCAGGAGAAGAGGGAGCTTGAATAGCGAGAGGCAGACCATGAAGAGCGTGAGCGCCAGTGAGCCACAGAGGAGAAGAGGTAGCAAGAACAGTGAGAGGTGGACTGTGAGGAGTGTGAGTGCCAGAGGTGACATGAACTGGAGAAACTATGACTCCAACCACCAGCACCAGAGCAGGTAAATGGCTTGGGTTTAACTGGAACTACAGGACTGGGTTACAAATTGAATTCCAAATTGCTAGCTGAATTTAAAGAGGGGGAGGATATGGATGCCATTTTAAATTCCTTTGAAAAAGTTTGTATTCAGGCTAAAATTCCTAGAGGGTCCTGGAGCTTCCAGCTATCCCCGCTATCTGCCAGGAAAGCTCGAGATGCATTGGGTCAAATGGACAATGAGGACAGTAATGATTACAGCAAACTTAAAGCTGCACTTTTAAAAAAGTTTGATTTAACTGCTGAAGCATACAGAGCTGTAACCTCAGGAGAAGCCCTGATATGAGCTACAAGGAGCTAGCCATGAAACAACATCAGTTTTTAAAGCGGTGGGAAGGAACTGAAGCAAACTCTGTAGCTAAAATTTATTACGCTATTTTGTTAGAACAGTTTTTTTGGGCATGCCCAGCAGAGCTGAAAACCTGGCTGGAGGACCGAAATCCCAAAACAGTGCAAGAGGCTGCTGAACTCTCGAACTGCTGTGCCAAGAGCAGACCTGCTCTGAGAGCGAATGGGGTGGGCGTGGCAGTGCAGAAAAGGAAAAGTGCGCCTTCAGGGCAGCTAAAACCCTCACTGCCGCCACCAAAACCAGTTAGCCCCAGGTTTCAGAGAAAAGATTTCTCCGAGAAAAGAAACAAATGTTGGGTTTGTAAAGAAACTGGGCATATTGCCAGACAGTATCCCAAAAGGGCAAGCAGGATGCAACAGGGGGCTAGGAAAGAAGTGGGTTGTTTGTGTGTCTCTGGAAGCATGCCTGTGAACATAAGGGAACACATGCATCCAGTCATGATGAATGGTGTACAGACACAAGGGTTAAGGGACACAGAGGCATCCCTGACATTGATAAAAGGGGATCTGGTAGAGCCTGGTCAGCTTATACCCAATGAATATGTCACTGTACAAGACGTTACTGGTGAGGAGAAAACATTGCCCCTCGCTAGTGTTCTCCTAGACTGGGATGAAACGGGGGAACTGTGCAACAGGTGGCTGTAGCCAAAACTTTAGCAGTGGATGTCATCCTTGGCAACAATCTCAAACGGGATGGTGTGTGCAGTTACCCATAGCCAAGCGGCAAGGGAAAATTGTAGTTCCCTGGACCCCCACAGATGCCATTGTGGAAACCACTGTGAGGCTGTTTCCCCAGCCTGTGTCTCCTGTTATGGAGACTAATGAAAAGGGGGTAGAAATTTCCCCAGTAGCAGTTAACCACACAGCTACGAAGGGTTACTCTGAAGAGGAAGGGGCGACCCATTGTCAGAGGGTTAGGGATGACAGTGATCTTGAATGCCCTGACACTAGTGCTAGGGACCCTTGTTTAGAGACTGAAGGGGACCTGTCCCATGCCTTGGGAATGGGTGAGGAGTTTGCAGCTGCTCAGAAAAGTGACCCTAGTCTAGAGAAGCTGAAGGCTTGGGCAGACTCTGACAGTGCACAGGGAGGTAATGGTAAACATAAAGTTTATTGGGAAAATGGACTGATGTATGCTCAGGCTGTGCAGACAGAGGAACACCATTTTGTTGAGTGCCTGTCACAAACCATAAGCCACTCTTTTAATATTATCATTCTAATCTGTAGTATCTGGGTTAGTGTAGGCCACTGATGAGTGTCTCTGTTTAAACTTCTGTTGTTTAGGAGACAGATACATGTATAATCTCTTTAGAGAGCACAGGAATCATCTGACAACAAGCTGACTTGTTTGGAAGGGGGTGCCATTTGGGAAGGATGTGTACACTTTTCAATGGGGGGGTGTAACTGTTGGAGATTGTGTACAAAACAGAAATTTCTGGCTACATTCCAGAGAGGGAAGGGTGATAGGCAGGCAGCTTGTTGTTTCCCAGGGGTATCGTGAGCAGTTGCTCAAGACTGCACATGATAGTCCCTTGTCTGGTCATCTGGGAATCGCACGCACTACGCAGTGGTTGGCCCAGAATTTCTGTTGGCCCAACTTCACCCAGCAGGTGAAGGAGTATTGCAGGTCTTGTCACTGGTGTCAAGAAATAGGGGAGGCAGGTAAGAAAACCCAAGCTACCCTTATTCCATTGCCCATAGTGGAGGAGCTATTCCAGAGGTTGGGAATGGATATTGTTGGACCTTTAAATACCCCCAGCTCCTCCGGGAAGAGGTTCATCATGACTGTGGTGGATTATGCCACCTGGTACCCAGAGGAAGTCGCCCTATCCTCACTGAGGACAGACAAAGTGGCAGATGCCTTACTTGGGATTTTCTCCTGTGTTGGGTTTCCACAGGAGGTTATCGCCGATTGAGGGGTTCCTTCATGTCAGACCTGATGAAATGTTTGTGGGAGAAGTGTGGGGTGGTGCAGAGATGCAAGATACTGTATCACCCACAAGCCAATGGGCTTGTGGAAAGATTTAGTGGTACCCTGAACTCAATGCTCTGAGTGTTTGCTGAACAGCATGGGAGGGACTGGGAGAAATACCTTCCCCACCTGTTGTTTGCATACAGGGAGGTGCCACAAGAGTCGACAGGATTTTCCCCCTTCAAGCTCTTATATGGACGCTGGGTATGTGGGCCTCAAGACTTGATCTGGGAGGACTGGGAAGGCAAGCACGCCACCCAGGGAACTCCCATAGTGGACTATGTCCTTAGATTTAGGGAAATGCTGAAGGAGCTTATGGGGACAGCCCGGAGCAACCTGGCAGCTGCCCAACAGAAACAAAAAGTGTGTTACAACCGCAGAGCTAGAGCTCACTCGTACATGGTGGGTCAGGAAGTCATGGTCCTTATTCTGGTCCAGAAAGACAAGCTATAGTCTGAGTGGGAAGGACCGCACAAAGTAATTAGAAAGGTAAATGACATGAACTATATCATAGAGTTATCTGACAGAAGACAGACAGAAAGAATGTACCATGTCAACATGATGAAGCCATATGCTAATAGGGTTGACATGGTGTTTGCAGTATGTAGTCCTGGGCAGGGGACGGATGAAGGAGACCCCCTTCTGGACTTGCTGGAAGAAAGCAAGCAGGAGTCCTCTGTGGAGGCAGTTAAATTGTCTCCCCAGCTAGCCCCGGACAAGATCCAGGAAGTAAGGGAGGTTTTAGCGGACTTTGCCCTACTGTTTAGCTCCAAGCCTGGACTAACCCCCTTAGCAACGCATGCTGTAGAGACAAGGACACAGGTGCCCATACGGCGGACAGCATATCGGGTGTCAGAGGCTGTCCAAAATGACATTTTGAGGGAAGTGGAGGAGATGTTGGATTTAGGGGTAATCCAGAGATCCCACAGACCCTGGGCCTCACCTGTAGTCCTTGTGCCCAAGTCAGATGGCTCTACTTGTTTCTGTGTGGACTGTCATGGACTGAATGCAGTCACAAAGTCAGACACCCACCCAATGCCCCGGATGGATGTACTCCTGGACAAGTTGGGAGGGGGGCGACCTACCTTATGACTATTGACCTGACCAAGGGGTATTGACAGGTAGAGTTAACTGACAGAGCTAGTTAGAGGTCAGCCTTCATCACTCCAATAGGCTCATTTGAATTTAAAGTAATGCCTTTCGGAATGAAGAACGCCCTGGCCACTTTCCAAAGGTTGGTGAACCAGGTGTTAAATGGTGCTGAGGAGTACGCTGTGGCGTACCTGGATGACATTGCCATCTTTAGTGCCAGCTGGGAGGAACACCTGTCCCACCTTATGGAAGTGCTGAACAGGATATAGAGGGATGGACTCACTGTCAAAGCTGGGAAGTGCCAGGTGGCCATGGCTGAAGCGGCATACCTTGGGCATGTTGTAGGCCGGGGACAGCTGTGTCCCTAACCAAGTAAAAATAGAGGTGATCAAGGCATGGCCCAGAACAGAAATGCAGAAGCAGGACAGGAGTTTTCTAGGGACAGCAGGGTACCATAGGAAATTTGTACCCAATTACAGTGCCCTGGCTGCTCCCCTATATGACCTGGTAAAGAAAAAGATGTCAAAGAAAATTACCTGGGAACCAGCCTGTGAAAAAGCCTTTACCAGACTAAAGGAGGCACTGTGCAGTGCTCCTGTATTGACAAGTCCTGACTATAGCAGACCCTTTATAGTTCAGACTGATGCCTCAGATGTGGGTATTGGGGCAGTACTGAGTCAGACATCCAACCAAGGGAAAGATCACCCGGTAGTGTACCTGAGAAAAAAGTTACTTCTCAGGGAGCAGGCATACTCTACTGTGGAAAAATAGTGTCTTGCCATAGTGTGGGCCCTAAAGAAGTTAGAGCCATACTTATATGGGCAGCATTTTGTGGTACAAACTGACCACAACCCCCTGGTTTGGCTGACGCAAACGTGAAAACTAATGGTAGACTGTTAAGATGGAGTCTTGCCTTACAAGGGTATGACATGACAATCTTACATTGGGCTGCAGCGACCAGTCAGAACAGCGATGGCATTTCGTGTCTTTATGAGGAGTGAACTGATTTTGGAAGCTCATCCCATGCAGGGGATAGAGCCCCCAAATTCAGTCTAGGTGGGGAGGATTGTGACGCTTGGCCAGCTGGTTATGATTGTTCTATGATTTTTGTAATATAGAATATAGTGTGTGATTGTCAATGCTTCCATGAATGCCCCCCCCCCAGGTTTCAGAGAAGCAACAGGATATGTTAACCTGAAACCAGGAGGTAATTAAAGACTAGAGAGACATAATTAAGGGTCTCCTGTTTCCCTGACTTAATTAGAGCTGACCCAGCTATCAGGATATAGGGCTCGTAAACTTTTATGACATCTTAGAGGAAAAAAAACAGTTTTATACCATGGTGTGAAAGTCATAAATATCCTTTGATTCCTTGGGAGAACAGGAAAGCACAGAAGATCAAAGGAAAGGCTTGATGAAAAGACAGACTTATAATTTGGGAAATGAGTTTTGCTGATGTCACCTTATTTGATATACCTCCTGACAGGACATCCTGTTTTGTATAATTTTTATATTCTAAAAGGAGGAGCTAGATGGCATTATAGAAGGGGTGGAGACACAGGGTGGGATATTCAGAAGGCAACCCACTGATGTGCCCTGGCGCGATATTCAAAAGGGACAGTCCGTGGCACAAATCCCGATGTGCGGGGCACACCAGTAATATCTTGACGCCAAGTGGGGGAGCATGCCCATGCATACCCCGCACATCCCAAATATTCAACCCAGGATATGCGGAGCCCATGCAGGTGCAACCCCTACATATGCCGCATACAGTTGTTCCAAAAAATAAAGGAGCAACAGCCGGCCACCCACAGGTGAGCTGCCGTATTGCAGGGCACAACACGGCAGCTTCCAGCCGTAGGTGGCCACCCGAGTTCCGGCGGCACCCTCCATCGGGTAGCGCCCCCCCATGCCTGATCGTGGGCAGAAGTAGGAAATTAAACAGTCCTATATCCCTGGTGGTCCAGTGGACCACTCGCAGCCTGATCACGGGCAGAAGTATAAAAATAATAAACCCCTATATCCCTGGTGGTCCAGTGGACCACTCACAGCTCGTGGGCAGAAGTCTAAAAATAGATTAGATCCCATCCTTGGTGGTCAGTGGTACCCCCCTCCCCACCCTCCCACTGAGCCCCACCACCCTGCTCCCACCCGGTTAGCGGTGGGCAGCAGCTCCCACCCTCAAGCTGCCCGGCCACCCACCGACTGACTGCGTACAGTACAGCTGTATGCCCATTGATCCACGCACAGGCCAATGGCTGCAGATTACACAGATTATACTGTGTCCAGATATGTGAATGATCCATTCACATATCTGGACTGTGTAGTACTGAGTCTGCACACCCATTGGCCCATGCTGTGGACCAATGGGCATAGCTGTACTGTACGTAGTCAGTTGGCGGGCGGCCGGGTGGCTGTGGGTGGGGAGCTGCTGCCTGCCGCTGACCGGGGAGCGGGTGGCGGGGCCTATGGGAGGGTGGGGAGGGGGCACCATGGACCACCAGGGATGGATCTAATCTTTTAGACTTCTGCCCACGATCAGGCTGCGAGGTCCACTGGTCCACCTGGGATGTAGGGGTTTATTATTTTAATACTTATGCCCGTGATCAGGCTGGAAGCAGTCCACTGGACCACCAGGAATATAGGAGTTTATTATTTTTATACTTATGCCCACAATCGTGCTGTGGGTCACTTTGCCACTTGTGCAGGGGGCATCGGTCCCCGATGGCTGCAGCCTGGCAGGGTGCCAGGTGCAAGTCATCATGGTGCACCCGCATGCAACAATATATTGATATGCAAATGGCCCCATTTGCACCTTGCATGCATTATGGCCCCATTTGCATGTGCACCTTTGAATATTGTGGTTGATGACCTAGTGCAACAGCACTTGCGCTGGCACATCCCCAACCCCTCTCTGGCCACTTGTGCTGGTGCAGTGCCACTGCACCATGCACAATGCAGGTTGCCACAGAGTGATATTCAACAGTGCTGAGCCATGGCGCAGCACCGTTGAATATCACCCTGTCAGTGCCCTGGCACATCCCAGTTGCGCTGCACCCAGGCTTGTGCCACAGCCTGGCGCAGTCTGAATATCCCACCCACAGAGTTTAAACTGTATTCTGTATTTCCACTGAGACACATTTTCTTTGTGGGCTTTTAGAAACAAGAACTAACTATAAGCAGTGTAAGAAGGTAATATATTAGATAGAAAAAGTCTAATTGTATTGTGGAAAGAGTTTAAGTTTGTACTTTTCCTTGTTAAGTGATTGTATGCTTTGTGATATAGTGGTCTGTGTTTACATTTTATCTATTTTTATCTATTTTTTTAAGTAAACCTCTTATCTTAAAGAGACTGCCTATTGTGTCTTTCAAGTTCTTTCTTTTGCATGTGATGTATGGAGGGTTAAGATTGACAAAACTGTTCATGAGCTTAATGGTGTTACCAAACTGGGAAAAGGTAAGAATATACCTAAGATCTTATATAGAGTTTTAAGGGCTCATTTTGGGTACCTGGTTAGGTGCCCTTAGGCAAAAGATATCTGGCACTCCCCTGAAGAGCAAATTATCTGAACCTGCACATTTGGGTATGCTAGCATAAGGTTCAGAGTTTGAATCCCCCCAGAACTTGAGACCAAAGGTGATTCAGACCCACAAGCAGACAGGAGGGTTTCCTGTTCTGTTACCTGTTCACAATACTGCGCTTGGAGGTTGGCACTGTGGGAGCAGAGGGCCTGACCCGCTGAGTGGGTTTGTGATGTATAATAAATCTCATTTGGACAGGAAGGACTTGGCACCACTGGTGTTGCTAAGGAACCCAGAATTAAGGGAAGTTAGGAGAACTCCCTTAGCAAGGGCCAGATGTATAGCGAGGGTAAGGAAGTATTTGGCTCTGTAAGCCTTGACAATCGTACTGTTAATACCTCTACACACATTAGAGATGTGCAAGGAGAGATCCAGTTGGGGGTATAGGGTGACTCTGAGGTACTTCAAAGAATAGTCAGTAGTCAGAGGTAGACCATCAATAATGGACATTGCCAAGGGCTCAGTGCATGACCTGATTTTTGCCTGAGAGTTGAAAGTTTTCTTTATGTTGAGAACCAACTCATCCAGGACTGAATTAGATGGAAGTCCTCATTCAATTGAGAACTGATGACCTTAATACCCTGAGAGCTGGCCAAGAGCACCAGATCATCCCCAGATAGACTGGAACTACAGGTGAGAGGTATGCGATATAATATATATTTTTTCACTCTATCTATCTATCTATCTATCTATCTATCTATCTATCTATACATACACACAGTGAAAAAAGAATGGGACCCAGGATTGATGCTTGGGGGACACCAGCTAAGACAGGAGCCAGTTCAGAGAGTGTTCTGTTAAATCTGACCATCTGCTGTCTATCATACATATAGTTGGCAAACCAGGCAAGTGTATGGTGGACAGCCCAAAGGAATGCAACTTGGTACCAAGATGTTTGCAATCCACCGAATCAAAGGCTTAGGAGTGATCAACAAGAATTACTCCAGTTAACGTGCTTTGGTCTATAGCCCCCCCCCAATCTCAGAAGTGACGTAAGTAAGGGCAGTATAGATGCTATGCCCCCTCTGTAGCCTGTGCTACACCATGGACAGCAAAGCATGTGTATAAAAATATTAAGTAAGTTGGGAAGCGACAATTTTCTCCAAGAGCTTGCTGGGGGTGGACAGGATGGCTATGGGGCGAGAATTATCAGTGCATGTCAGGTCCCCTTGCTTAAAGACAGTGACAACTAAGGCAACCTTCCAGATGTCAGGCATAGTACCAGTTAGCAGAAATGCATTAAAAATATGTGAAGTGGGTAAGGCCAAAAATGGGGTACCAAGATGGAGGCACTTTGGCTCCATATTGCTATGACCAGGGCCAGCATACGGAGAAAGACAGATCAACAACCTTCCAACTTCAGCAGCCATAATAGTGATAAGGTAAAAAGGGGAGTGGAGTGATCATGGGGCAGGGGAGGGTACTGGCTCATCCAGGGATACAGGACCTGTGAACAGAGAGGTCAGAAAATTGTTTATTAATTGCATTAGCTATAGTGCTAGGGTTGTCACAGTTAATCTCATCAATGAGCATATCATTTGTCTGGTAATTAAGTGAACCACCAATCATATTTTTAATGTTACGCCAAAAACTCCTTGGGTATTTAGCAGATGCCAATAGAGAAGATTTATAAAATGCACTGTTGGCTAACTGACTGGCTTTCTTACAAGCATTTCTGAGACATGTATACTCAGTAAGGTCAGGCAGTGCTTGAATGGTTTTAAATCTGGTCCAATACTTAGCCATTTATTAACAGTGTTCCTAACTCTCCTTTTAACAAAAGTGGCATGCTTATCCTGTAGTATAAAGAAATGTTTATAAAATTAGACAGCAACTGAGGCATAAGCAGAAAGCAAAACATGAGACCAGTTAGTACATGTAAGGTTGCCATGGAAAGAGCCAGCATCAAACTTGGAAAGGTCTCTGAGTAATATGAAACTTGGTACTAACCATATATAGGACTTCAGAAACACCTCGGCCTGTGGCCTCAGAGCTTATGTAGTCCCAGATGTGGTTAATACCTCATAAATGCCAACCACTGTACTATTATTGCTACAATAACTACATGATCACATGGCTAAATTCCACCAATCACAGTACAGGGTTTCTCATGCCAATTATATTAAAAACATCCTGTGATCTTACAAGTGGAGATAAACTGCGTACTGTAGTTTGTTAAGCCATTGTGTATATGTCAGTTTAAAAGTAATGTTTGAAATGAGCTATTTGTTTGAAGGTTAAAACAGACTTAAATGAAGAAAATGGGACATGATTTTCAAGTACACTGCTTCTCAACTGCCCAGTTCCACAGATGAGTGACTTATTTATTTATTTTATTAATTTCTGTCAATTACAATAAGCCCAGATCTGTGGACCAGGCATTTATAGTGTTTACATTTTGCAGTTCTGCCGGACAGGGTCCCAGGGATGACTGACCAGAGACACAGAAGCATAGAATTTGACAGCAGATAAAGACCTTTTGGCTCACCCAGTCTGCCCATTTTTCTCTGCCTATCCTATTTTGTCACTGCAGACCCTACTTGGGTCTAAGTTCAATAGGCACTTATGCCCTGAGAAGTCACTTCTATATCTCATTAAAAATTCCCAAAGTCCACTCTCGCCAAGGCAGAACAGCCATTAGCTTTACGCTGCCCTCCCTGTGGAACAATCTACAGAAAACCTTAA
Organism: Neoceratodus forsteri; assembly: GCA_016271365.2. NCBI lineage: Eukaryota > Metazoa > Chordata > Ceratodontiformes > Ceratodontidae > Neoceratodus > Neoceratodus forsteri. Next base: position 234,437,230 of record CM057458.1, read on the forward strand.
ACTTGAATACATTCATCAGCATCCGTTCATTCAAGACCTTGTATTCTCATCTCCTCAAGGAACCGTGCAAGTGCTTTTCATGCCATTAATCGGAACCAATAACCACAGTATCACCTTACTGGCTGTCTTTAACCTGTCCTCTTTTATAAACATTTCTCTTAATCTGTCCTCTCTTACATGCTTTATCCTCTGTTCTCTGCTTTACACTGTCCTCTGCTGATTTACCTATTTGACCTCCATCAAAGCTACCTAATAATATTTATGTATTTTTATTCTGGCCCTGCCTTGTGATGATACATTCCCCTACCGTCTGGCCTCTTACTTCTAGGTCTACCTTTGTCCCCACCTCTACTATTACCCCTCCCAAACTCAAATTGTCATCCTGCCACTTAATCTGAGATATCCACAATTTCGTCATGTGCAGATGATGCTGCTGCAACTTTAATTGATTTATGCTATTGTCTGATGTCTTGTATTCTATAAACTACATTTATCAAGTTGTCTTATTGTCATTACTTATGTATCACTCCTCTTTTGTATTTTGTTTTTTATTCTTTTGCCATGTACTCTGAGATCTTATCATAACTAGGTCCATCTTGCAAATGAGCTCTGCTCAATGATGTTCGCCTGGATAAATAAGGATTTTGATTGACTGATTGAGTCACTTGCTCTCCAGCCCCCGGCTTCCCAACTAAGATCCCTTCTGCCTATCCCATGCATGCTTGAAACCCACCACTGTTTTCACCCCCCATCACCTCTGTTGGAAGACTGTTCCAGGCATCCACACATATGTCACTCACACTGAAGAAGTACTTCCTCACATCTCTCCTAAATTTTCCCCCTTCCAGCTTCACTGCATGTCCCTTTGTTCTCGTGCATCTTTTCCTCTGATAAATATTCCCCTCCTATACCTTATTTAACCCCATGAGGTACTTATAGGTCTGTATCATGTCCCCCTCTCCCTTCCAGTGCGTACATATTATGGTCCTTCAGCCTCTCCTCATAGGGCTTCTGATGCAGCCCCTGCACTATTTTAGTTGCCTTCCTCTTTACAGCCTCCACCCTGTGTCCTTCCTGAGATGTGGTCTCCAGAACTGGACACAGTGGGGTCTCTGTAATGAGCTATATGGTGGCAATATTGTCTCCCTCTTTCTTCGGACGCTACCCCTAGGGTTGTTCCTGGTTCCCATTGACTTACATGTTACTCAGGAAAAAAACATTGCTACCCTGCCTTGCAGCAGAACAACCCCCTGTAAGCTGCAAAATATAAATAGGAGGTTTGAAAAGGTCTGACTTGTACAGGTACCTAAATCCCAGTTCTGGAATTAATTGGGAGAACTCTGCAAGATGCTTATCTTTGTGACTGAGCAGTTAAGAGGGAGTGTGATAGAAAACCTTCAAATGTGAGCATTTATGAACAGTGGCTGTACTAGACTGAAAGCCCACAAAATGTTCTTTTAAGTGAGATATTGGACTTACCTGTAGCTGGCAGCCATCCAGAGATAGCGATGATTAAGTCTGTTCTGTATTGATACTACATTGACACCATTTTTAGAACATTATGATGTCACATGAGGTAAAGTTGTGCTTAAAGCTGCAGTGCAACGAAAAAATCTATACACAGTATTAACCAATACTCAAAATTGATTTAGATCTATGCACAATACAGATACAGCCTTGGTGCGGTTCACCAGCTGTGTGCACAAAGTATGGAGTTCAGTACTGGTGCCCACACCTCAAAAAAGACATTAACCTGCTGGAGAAGGTCCAGAGGCGGGCTACAAAGATGATAGTCGGTCAGCAGGATAAGGCATATGAGGAGAGGTTGAGGGCATTGAACATTTACTCCCTGGAAGACAGGAGAGAGAGAGAGAGAGAGAGAGAGAGAGAGAGAGAGAGAGGGGACATACTAACATACTAAAATGCCAGCAGAATAGGCTTAACAGTCTTTCATGTCTGCTCATTTGGTCAGCCCCCACCCTGGGAGCTGATCTTGCTGCCCTCCTCTCCCTCTCTGGCTTCTCCCTTCCCAGTCCCAGATATTCTCGCTGCATTGGATTTTGCTTCCAGAACCCTTCCCCTGTACCTGTCTCACCCCCTCTTGAACCCCTCCACCGTGTCTGCCTCCACCAGCGCCCTGGGCAGTGCATTCCATGGCTCCACCACCCTCTCAGTGAAGTAGCACCTCCTCCTTTCTCCCCTGAATCTCCCACCTCCAGCTTCCACACATGCCCTCTAGTTGCCCCCTCCTTCTTTCAGATCACCCTGACTGCATCTCCCCTATTTACCCCCTTCATGTACCTGAAGACCTCTATCATATCCCCCTCGGTCTCTTCTCTCTTCCAATGTGTACATATTTAGCTCTTCGAGCCTCTCCCCATAGGTCCTGTCCCCCAAGCCCCAAATCATTTTGGTTGCCCTCCTCTGGACCCTCTCCAGGAGTTCAATGTCTCTTTTTAAATGTGGCCTCCAAAACTGCATGCAGTACTCGAGGTGCGGCCTCACCAAGTAGTTATACAGTGGGAGTATCACTTCCCTCCTTCTGGAGGTGATCCCCCTAATGATGCATCCCAGCATCCTGTTGGCCTTTGCCACTGCCCTCCTACAAGTGTCCGAGTTGTTCATCTTGACATCCACCACCACCCCCAGGTCCCTCTCAGCCTTGTAGCATCCCCTTCCCCAAGGGTGTACACTTGGCCTGGGTTTCTGGCTCCCAGGTGCAGTAACTTGCATTTCCCTGCATTGAACCTCAGCTTCCACTTTCTAGATCACCTTTCCAGAGCCTCCAGGTCACCCTGTAGGGTCACCCTCCCCTCCTCCCCATCCACCACCACCCCCAGTTTTGAGTCATCCGTAAAGAGACTCATCTCACTCCTGATACTCTTCCTTATGTCAGAGATGTAGGCGTTGAACAGGAGGGGCCCAAGGATCGATTCCTGAGGGACCCCATTAATGACCCTCCTTGGGGATGAGACTATCCCGCCAACCATGACCCTCTGGGTCCAGCCCAGCAGCCAATTTCCTATCCATCTGATCATCTGGTTCCCCACCCCTATTTCTCCCAGCTTATCCAACAGGCCCCTCGTGAGGAACAGAGTCAAACACCTTGCTGAAGTCAAGAAAGAGGATGTCCACTGGTCTACCCAGGTCCAAGGCACTCATCGCACAGTCATAGAACTCCACAAGCTTTGTATGGCATGATTTCCCTGGGACAGATCCATGCTGTCTATCGTCCAGGCACCCCAACTTTTCCAGGTCCCCCCCCAGTCTCTCCTTGACAATGCCTTCCATGACCTTGCCCACCACTGATGTCAGGCTGATGGGCCTGTAATTCCCTGCCACCTCCCTTGCTCCCCCCTTGTGGATAGGCACCATATGCACCAACCTCGAGTCCTGGGGCACCCACCCTGTCCTCAGAGCGATGCTGAAGAGTTCCTTCGGGGTTTTGCCAGGACATCCGCCAGTTCCTACAGCACTCTGGGATGTAATTTATCCGGCCCCGGAGCTTTCTCCATCTTAAGGGACCTGAGGGCTTCCCTCACTCTTTCTGCTGTGATTTCCACCTCCGCTATCTCATCCCCCTGGTTTGTTTTCCCCCCACCTGCCAGTGATGGCCCCCCTCCCCAGACCTGCCAATCGGTAAGGGTCCTCTCCTCCTCAGTCTCACCCTCTCTTCCCATGTATGATGCAGCCCCCCTATTTTCCTTGGTGAAAACTGAGGTGAAGTACTTATTTAGTACCTCAGCCTGCTCCCCTGGGTCTTGTGCTCATCCCTCCCCTGTTTTAATCCTGCTAATCTGCCCCTTCAACCTTCGTTTTTCCCCAATGTATCTGAAGAACCCCTTGTTCCCTCTCTTAATTTCCCTGGCTAGGTTCTGCTCCTTACTTGCCTTAGCCACCCTCACCACCCTAGTGGCTCTTCTGGCCATCAGCTTGTACTCCCTTTGATCCCTTTCACTTCTTGAGCACTTGAATTGACTATAGGCTGCCTTCTTTCCCCTCGCCACCTCCTAAACCTCCCTGGACCACCAGCAGGGTTTTCAGGCCCTACCTCATTTTCGTCTTACTCTTGCGCAGGTGCTGGTAGCATCCTGCACCCCCCTCCTGATGATTTCCCACCTACTGTCAGCGTCCATGTCTGGCCCAATCCCATCCAAGTGTTCCTTAAGGATTCTTCCCATTTCCTTGAAATCCACCCCCGAAGTCAGTTACCTCCGTCTTTGTGTAGTCTTGTACCCCTCCTAGATTCAGGCAGAACCAGATTGTGGCATGGTTGCTCCCTGCCAATGGGTCCCCTATCTCCAGGCCCCAATTTCTGGTCACTGTCTGCCAGGACCATATCCAGTTTCCATGCCTCCCTGGTCGGTTTCCCCACCTGCTGAGTTAGGCACACATCCTGAAAGACATCCAACAACCTCTGTTCCCTGGCCACTGAGGATGTCATAGCCTCCCAGTCTGTTCCTGGCATGTTTGAGTCCCCTAACACCATCACCCTTCCCCTGCCCAATCTGTAGTGTCTCCCAACATCTGCCACCAGACTCTCTTCCAGCTCCTCCGCCAGTGCAGGGAGTCTATATACCACTCCTATTTTTATTCCCTTGCCCCCCCCTTGTTATCAAGGTGACCCAAATTGCCTCCACAGTTCCCTCTGCCTCCTTCACTCCTCCGATGGCAATACAGTTTTTGACTATTATTGCTACCCCTCCTCCCCTTCCCTCTACCTTGTCCTTCCTGAACATGGTGTAACCCTCCAGGTTCAGGTCCCAGTCATGCCCTGCGGTGGCCCAGGTCTCAGTGACTGCTGCCGCATCCACCTCTCCCTCAGTTAGCATCGCCTGGAGTGCAGGCATTTTATTGCCCAAGCTCCTGGCAGTTAGCAGGACTACCCTCCACACTTTCCCTATATTTCCATTTCCCCTGCTCATGTTCCTCTGGGGATTCTGTCTTCACCTGGTCTGCACCTTACCAGTCAGCCTTTTCCCGCATTCCTCCAGCTCCCCAAGGGGGGTGGAGACAGAGTCCCTCCTTTATCAGACCCACCTCGACAGCCTTTTCTCCCATCCCTCCCCCCTTCACAAGTTTAAACCCCACCTCTCACTAATGAACCCCTCTATTTTCAACTTAAGGATTTCCTTCCCCTCCAAATTGAGATGGAGCCTATCTCTAGCATACAGTCCCTTATCCTCCCAGGTCTCCCCCCAATGCCCCATCAACCCATACCCTCTGGTCCCACACCACTCCCTGAGCCACTGGTTTATCTCCCTAATCTTCCTTTTGTGTTCCCCACTAGTCCTTGGCACTGGCAGGAATTCTGAGAAGGAAATCGTGCATCCTATGACATGAGAGCTCCTGGCAAGCTCCCTGAACCTTGCCTGTATCTCTAGCTTGCTGTTACCCTCAATGTCATTGGCACCCAGGTAGACCAGTATGTACAGGGAACCTCCACAATCCTTTGCCAGCTGATATACCTCATGCTTGGCCCTGTGCGCCGTTAGTCCAGGGAAGCATTTTGTTCTAACTGGGCAGGCTTCCCCTTCCCTATCCCATTTGATACCCCTAATCATGAGACCTGGCTGGATGAAAATTCAAGCCCCATATTGGAGGCCATGATTCCGGCCAGGTACTCGGTGATACACCACTCGAGACTGGACCGCAGGGGTGGGGGGTTGCAGTCTGTTTTAAGACTAAATTGGGCCTCACTGAATGTGGTAGTAGGCGAGGCTGAATCCCTTTGAGTGCACAGTTGTAGCAGGTGTAGGAGTTTGAATCGTTCTCATCTACCATCCACCCGGAGATGGGAAATGCTTCTTACAGGAAGTAGCAGACTTCCTCATCGATATGTCGTTTGAGTCGCCCAGATTGATGGTTCTGGGTGACTTTAATGCCTGGGTAGATGATGAACTCTCACAATTTGGTAATTACTTCCTCCAACTTACGTCTTCTTTGGGCCTCACATAGGTAGTTTCCACTGCTACACATAAATCTGGGCACTCTCTGGATTTAGTCTTCCTCTTACGGATTAATTCATCCAACGTGGGGGGTGGAACCAGTCACCTGGTCTGACCACCACACCGTGAGGTTCAATTTTTACACCCCCCTGAGAAGGCCTTCCCCTGTGGAGATGGTCAGGTACCGCCCATTACAGAATATTACTTCCCAGGGCCTTGCAGCAGCCCTTGACCTCTCATCCCTCGTGTTGACTAGCAGTAACCCAGAGGCACTGGTGTCAGCCTATAATACGGCTGTTACGGTGTCCCTGGATCTTATTGCTCCTGTTCCTAAGCACCCCCTATCCCTTCACCCCAGGCCCCCTGATTTAATGGGACACTGAGGGAGTTGCAGAGATGGGGCGAATGTTAGAGCGTTGGCGCAAATCCGCCCTTGATGCCGACCACCTTAGATTGGTGGAACATTATTCTATCTATCAATCTGCAATCACCCATAAGAAGGCAGAATTCTTGTCCAGGGAGATTGCAGTTGCACAGAATCGATTGGCTCAGTTGTTTCGGACTGTAGACAGACTGTGCAACCCAGCCTGTCTGCAAGTCTGAAAAGCTTTTTTACAATTAGAGTGCGAGGAGCTCGCTCGGTTCTTTGCAACTAAGGTGGCTGACATCAGGTCGGGCTTGCATCCGGCAATCTCTAAGGGTGATGTTGTGGAACAGTGCGAGTTCACCATACCTCAACTCTCTTGGAGTTCCTTTTGCCAACTGAAAGTCGTGGATATTATGAGGATCATCCACAGTGTGCGGCCCACGAGCTGTAGTTTGGACCCTGGACCAACTCCCCTAATTTTGGGTTGTTCTGAGGCCATCGGTCCAGTTATGGTGCAAATAGTCTGGTGCTCCTTAGATTCAGGTGAGTTTCCTGACTCCCTGAAAGTGGCAGTGGTGACACCCCTCTTGAAGAAAGCTACTTTGGACCCGGACTGTTTTTCAAACTACAGACCTACCTCTAACCTTCCCTTTGTTGGGAAGGTTATTGAGGAGGTAGTGGCAGCCCAATTGGAAGACCATTTAACCATCCATAATGTCTACGAATCCTTCCAATCTGGTTTTCGTAAAAGACACAGCACAGAGACTGCGCTGGTTCGGGTGCTTAATGATCTTCTGAGGGCAAGGGATCAGAAGAGACTTTCCATTCTAGTTCTTCTTGATCTCTCGTCAGCTTTTGACACTGTGGATTACCTAGTGTTGTTAGCATGCCTGAGGCTAATCTGTGGAATGTCAGGAACTGTTTTAAAATGGTTCACTTCATTCCTTACTGGGAAATTACAAAGAGTTGTGTCGGGGGTTCATTCCTCCGGCCCAACTTCTTTGTTGTGTGGGGTGCCTCAGGGTTCAGTGCTGTCACCCATGTTATTTGCAATGTATATGCTGCCCCACGGAGACATTATAAGACCGTATGGGCTGAGGTTTCACTGCTATGCAGATGATACCCAGCTATACCTGTCTTTTGCACCAGACCAGGATGGAGCACTCTCTGTGTTTAATAACTGTCTGGAAGAAATCCAAGGGTGGATGAATTCTAGTCGGTTAAAGTTGAACTCAGAGAAGACAGAGGTGTTTGTGGTGGATCCGGGTGGTCAGATAGCGAGGTCGCATGGTGGCACACCCTCTGGAATTTTTCTTGGTGGCGTGTCACTTCCGACCTCTGAACAGGTGCGCAACATTGGGATTGTCCTAGACGATAGGCTGACCCTTCAATCTCAAGTGTCGGACGTTGTCAGGACTTCCTTTTACCATCTTAGGAATATTGCCAGGGTGTGTCACCTTGTTCCATCTGACTCTTTACCAACATTGGTCCACGCTTTCGTGTCCTCATGTTTGGGCTACTGCAACACCCTTTACTTTGGGCTTTCTGGGGTTGAAATCTGTCGCCTACAGCTGGTGCAGAATGCTGCAGCACGGGTTTTGACTGGGACAAAGAGATCCAGTCACATTACCCCGGTACTGCGCGAACTGCACTGGCTTCCTATACGGTGGCGGATCACCTTTAAAGTCATTTTATTGACTTTCAAAGCCCTTTATAATCAGGGTCTGACCTATCTGAAAGAACTTCTGGTGCCTTACTGCCCCGGACGATTGCTCCGCTCAGCTGACAAGGGGTTGTTAGAGATTCCAAGAGTGAGTTTAAAATCTTCTGGTAGTAGAGCATTTTCTTATGCTGCACCCACTCTTTGGAATTCTCTATCACGCCGGTTAAGGGAGTGCACCTCCGTGGAGGTATTTAAGAAAGATTTAAAAACTTACCTGTGGCACTTGGCTTATTTGGAAGATTAATGGAATCTGATTGTAAATATTTTGTTAATTATATGGTTGATTTTATTGTTTGTTTTAATATGTGATGTTTTAATGAAAGTATTTTATTTATATGTTTGTAATTGGTATTATATGCTGTGGTTTTGATACGTAAAGCGCCTTGATATTCTGAAAGGTGCTTTAAAAATAAAGTTATTATTATTTATTATTATCATGGAATCACCCAACAGGAGCATTCTGACCACTCCTTTTCCTCCAATTCCTCCCCTTCCTTGTCCCTCATCCTTTCTACTGGACCCTCCCCCAGCTGGCTCCTTGCTCCTCCCCCTATCTGGGTGCTATCTGCCGCCCCCTCCTTACTTACCCTGGCCTCCTCCTCCCCTCCTATCCTATGCCTCTCCTCCTCCTGAGTATCCTTCTGTACCCCACTACCCCCCATCACTGCTCACGACTGGTCCTTCCCCCCATCTGCTAAACTAGCCAGGCTCATCCTTCCCGTCTCCATTCAGCCCCTCCCATGCCTGTCATGCTCCCTTGGCCTAAACCCACAGCTCCCTTTACTGTATCCTTCTTGTACTTCTGATCCTTCTCCTTTTCTCTCAACTGGTCCTTCTCCTTGCGCTTTCCTCCCTCTACCTCTTCCTCCTGCTCCGATCTCCTGCTCCCCCGCTTTCCTGCATTCCAAGTTCCCCCCGTTCCTCCTGCTATCCAGCCCCTGGCTGCTGTCCCCCACTCCCTTTCCATCTCTAACTGCCCCTGTCATGGCTACATCGCCCCCTCCTCCTCAAGCAGAAGAAGAGAATTGAAGCAGTTACTGAGTTTAAGGTCTGATCCACCTCCCACCTTGCTTCCTTCTGTACAGCCCCAGCCATCTGCCTACTTCTCTGAGAATGTCCTCCCTTTGGTCCCCCTCTGTGAAGGTCCCTGGATACCTGTCTGCTTCCTCGGTAATGTCCTTCTTTTGGACCCCCTCTGCCAGGGTCCCTATGTGACCCCAGAGTACTATCCTGCACTCCTTTCCCTATGCCCCCACCCTTAGTGGTTGGTGCAACCCTGTGGGAGAGCCCCTGCCCTATTCTCCAACCATGCCTCCCCCCAACTGCCTCCTAATCCCCTCAACCTCCTCCCTAAGCTGTGCCAGCTGGTAGCACACTGGGCAACCACCGGACTTCCAAGCCCAGTCCAGTATCATGGCCAACCCACACCCTGTGCACCCCACCACCCTCCCAAAGATGCTGGCCCTAATGACGTGTGGTCCCATCCCCCTCCAAGTAGCTTTCCTTGGGTGAGCCACCAGGTTCCCCACTAGTCCAAGATACACCCCTCCCCACTAATCGGGTCCCCCACTAATCCTAGATACAGTCCCATGGTAAACGGGTACCCCTGTAACTAGCTGCAGTTCTACACAGCAAACTTATAAGGGAAGTGTACAACTCCCTAAGCTCCTCTCTTCCAGCCTTTAAACCCAATCCCCAGTGGCTAGAACTACATGAGCTGCACCTGAAGTCTTGTCCTCCAGTTTCAGGGCAGGTGTTCTCCTACAAATTAGCCAAGCTCTGGGGAGGGAGGGGTGGGGGAGGGTGGTATTTTGGCCTCCACCTGACTCTCACAAGAGTGTATCAGCCCTGGCAACACACTCCCAGCTGCAAACCTTAACAACTTACAAAAACTTATGACAAAGTTAGCTTTCCAGAATCTCACCACATCTTTCAACTTCAACTGCTACCTCTGCCCACAGCAAGAAGACTTAAAAATGCCTCAGTGAAGATTTTAAACAGAGAGTAACTGAGATGCAAATAACCTTGACTGGCTGACTGTGTTACTAAAGAACCCTCCCCCACAAGAACAGTCTCTAGCTAGCACAGAAAGTTTAAGGACTGATGTACCTCAAGTCCAGAAAGTTCTTAAGGAGTTAGGCCAAATTTAAAACACAACTTACAAACAGCAACAACTTACAAAAACTTATGGCAAAGTTAGCTTTCCAGAACCTCACCACATCTTCCAACTTCAACTGCTACTTCTGGGACCTTTAATTACTTGAAAGGGATAAAAAAGGTTGATAAGAAGAGTCTCTTTAAGTTAAGTGGCAACCATAACATAAGGCGGCACAGTCTTAAGCTGGAGGGTGGGAGGTTTAGGAGCGAGGTCAAGAAGCACTTCTTCACAGAGAGGGTGGTGAACACTTGGAATGTGCTGCCAGAAGAGGTCATCTTGTTGAAGACAGTGGGCAGCTTTAAGAAAGGCTGGGATAGGCATAGGGGGAAGGTAAGGATCATGGGTAGGGAGGATAGGAGGAGTGGGGGGGCAGGGACATTAGCTCAAGCTGTGCACCCTGCAATGCGAGCAGACTTGATAGACCAAATGGCTTTCTTCTGCTGGCTTTTTCATATGTTCACAGTGCCATTGACAAAGTGCAGTGTACTGCAATGATATTTGAAGACCTCACCAAGGCTTTCGATCCTGTAGATCACAGATTGTTACTGGATTCATTGTTTGAAAGTCATTTTCCTTTTGATGTTACAAATTGATTCTCCACCTATCCAACATATAGATCTTGCAGAACCTCTATGGCAGGAGTTTTGTCAAATCCCCATTTAATTCAATATGGAGTGCCCCAGGGCTCAGTATTAGGTCACTTACTTTTTTCTTTATTTTTGAACTCTGTATCTCAGTCATGTAAGAAATCTGAAACAATCCTGTACGCAGAAGATGTGGTCATTTTTAGTACAGGACCAGACCTGAATGATGTCTTTAGTGTCGTTCAGGAGGATTTTGACTACTTTCAGGACTGGCTACTGTCAAGAAAAAATATTTAAACACCAAAGAAAAAAAATATTGATGATATATTTACCAGCCCCAGGAAAGATAGAGTGGTAGAACTGCCAGTGTTAGATATGAAGGGAGAACCTATTGAAATAGTTGAAAGCTAAAGATATCTTAGGGTAGTGTTAGATAGTAATCTTATCTTACTTTCAAATCACATGTTAAATATGTCACAGGGTTAATCCATCAAAGACTGGGTTTACTTTACTGAATACGTATTTTTTTTAATTCTGGTGTCCCGCACACTTTTAGCCCATAGCATACTACTTACTGTACTGACAGCATGGGCTAACAGCCACTACTGCAACTAATGACAGAATCCTTTTGAAATTAAGAGTAACTTATAACAGTATATGTTACTACATTACCAGTCTTCAAGGAGAATTTACTACTGCTGGTCCCCCCTCGACATGCACCCCAGTTGAGAATAGTACAGCCCCCACAATGATGTGTGTTTTTTCCCTGGTTGCTGCTGTTGGGTTCGCTGGGGCGTGTACATCACTGTTTTGCTTTCCAACAATGTACACTTGCTGTAATAGCGATGGCTCTTTTGCGGTCGCCATCATGTAATTTTACTTTATTTATTTATTTAAGAGTTTTACCAGGAAGGCATACTGAGCGGAGACCACTCGATTCCAGATGCATCTTGGGGAAGGGGAAGCAGGAATATATACAATACAGTAACAAGCAGGAAAAATACAGTACAGTAACTTAAATACACAGAGGCAGCTAACGTACAATAGGCTACGTATAATAGGCTACAGAGCCGATATCCCAACTGGTTACAAAGTAGGTGTTAGATTGGAGTAGCAAGCAGGCGAATTAGCACAACAACTCTTAATGTATACTAAGGCACCTAGCACACTTTTGCATTGCATTTATCACCTGTTTGAGGTGCTGGTTGGAAGACCCATGTACAGTAACAGGTGGATGGGTGCGGCAAGATGGGGACGGGCTAGGTGCATAAGCAGGTGGGGGAGAAATGCGCATTGAGGAGATGGTTTAGATGCTGAGTGCTGTCTGTGTGCCTAATGTCTGCTGGCAAGGAGTTCCACAGTTTTGGCATATGGAAGCTGAAGGCAGCTTGGCCTTTAGATGTGGACATGCATGGGACATCAAAGAGCCTGGAGTCAGTGTTCCTGAGTGTGTATGCAGAGGATGGTTGGACAGAGAGGGTGGACTCTAGGTATGAGGAAAGGGACTGAGCCAAGAATTTAGCTGTAACCCTGGCACAGTGAGCTTGTCTACATTCCTGTAGTGACATCATGTCAAGTGACTTGTAAAGAGGAGGATGAAGGTCCACTTTAATAACCTCTGTCAGGGATGTGAAGGGTTTGCTCACTAACCGACACCAGGATATCCAAAGATCCTTTGTTGAGTTTTACTCTGCATTGCATAAAGGGGAATGTGCAGCCCATGAGGAGAACATAGAGACCTTTCTACAGAAGGTAAACTTGCCCAGAACCAATGCAGGAGCAGATACAGAACCTAAGCAGGCCACTGACAGTTAGTGAGATAAGGGAGGATGCAGTGGGTTTGGCAAGTCACAAAGCTGCAGACCCAGGTGGACTCACCATTGAATGTTATAAGGTGCAAGGAAAACTGATATGGAAACCTATGCATGCAATGTTTGTAGAGGCTAAGGACCTAGGTGTATTGCTGGGGACCTGCATTCTGGTCACTATCACCCTGATACACAAAGATGGCAGGGACCTAGCAGAGTGCTCTACAGGCCAGTCTCCATCATTATTTGTCACAGTAAAGTCTTAGCAAAGGCACTGGCCAGAAGTTTGGAGGGCCTCTTGCTAGATTTGATATGGGGCAACCAGGTGGGCTTTGTCAGAGATAGACATTCTTTACATAATGTCAGGAGGCTCCTGAGTGTTGATGTGGCTTCTCAGTGTCCAGAGGGGGCATACTCACTCTCTCTGGGTGCTGTGAAGGCCTTTGACCTTGGGGAAGAGGTATCTGTTTAGGATAGTGCAGGAGTTTGGTCTGGGGGAATATTTAATTGACATTGTTAGGCTGCTGTATAGGGTGTCCAGGGCTAATGTTCTGATAACCAGGGAGGTGACAGAGTCCTTTGAGCTCTCTAGGGGGACGCATCAGGGGTGTTCTCTTTCCCCTCTCTTATTCGCACTAGCAATCGAACTAATGGGCCCCCTGGGTCTGTGTGGTGGCTGCTTGTGTTTGTCGGTGTCTGTAGCTTAGTTTTTGTGGATTTACATGTTTTTCTGCTTGTGGTAACCATACCATTCTTGCTCACTACATCCGTGAAAGTCTCCTGGACTGGATTTCTGCAAAAAATCATCATCAGGTATCTTTATTTTCATTTTAAAATCAACTTTTTGGAAGCTATCCCAAGCAAAACATAAGTGAAGCAACTACATCTGACAAACTCGGTGACTCTGGGTCCTGCTGGAATCCACATTTTCGTCTGACCTGCTCCATGATCTGTATGTGGGCTTTTCAGCAACTTGTTTGAATGACAAAGAAGTATACAGACAAAGGGATTTCACATCCTGCATATGTGCAGGCACAGTTAATCACCTTCAGGAATTTTAACATTTCAGTGACTCTGGACCTCAGCTGTTGATCATTCTTTTGGCTTTTGACTTAACCACCAGGTACCTATCTGCAAGCGACTGGGTGCAACTGACAAGCTACAACAAGGATAAATGGGCATATCGTCCTCTATTACTAACAACCTCCTTGCTCTGGGACCCTAGACACCTGCACTGGTCCAAGCCACATAAGCCTCAGAAGTGTAATTCTATTGACTACGAAGTACGACAACTGTCTCTTAAACTCCTACTCCTCCTCTTGATATCAGGAAGTGTTCACTCAAATCCTGGCCCTGTCTCCTACAGTACAACAAAGTCTGCCAAAATGGAGGGGGGGGGGCTCAAAATCATACCTTAAACATCTGCAGTCTCCTCCCAAAACTGGCCTCCCTTCAAATCTTTGCCAGCCAACACAACCCGGATATCCTTGCCATCGTCAAAACTTGGCTGACACCTAATACTCCGGATCATGCCATCTCTATACAAGGCTACAAGATATTCAGGCTGGATAGGACCTCGAAAAGGGGTGGTGGGTGTGCCATCTACATAAAGGACTACCTCACCTGTCTCCCTGGTTCTTACCCCACCACAGAAACCTCAGTGCAACTCCTCCCTATCAGGATACTACTTGGTGCCCAAAACAAAGTCCTCACGATTGCTGCTGTCTATATCCCACCAAAAGATCCTGATTCCGGCCTACAGGCTGTCCTCGAGTTCGTAAGTACACAACCTTCTGACATCGAACTCCTTCTCCTTGGGGACTTTAATATAAATTGACTTGCTCCTGATGCAGGGTCAAACAAAGATGCTATCCTAGCAGAAAATTTAACACAAGTGGTAAACTCCCCTACCAGGAAAAACTACAAATCAAGGACCAGCACTCTCATTGACTGGATCCTTGCCAGCCACCCTACCCATATAACCAATGTAAGTGTTCTCCCTGACTCGCTCAGTGATCACTCTCCAATAATATGTACCTGGACAAATAAGTTTCGTAAGCCGCCTCCAAAACCATCTATAGCAGAGTCCTACCTTATGGCAACCTTACTCATCTCAAGACCTGTCTTAGGCAGATAGACTGGTCCTCAATTTACAAAACTCAAGATGTTGACCTAGCCCTTGATTACTTTATTACTACTTTCAACACTGCCTGTGACACCTATGCACCAGTAAAAAAGCGCAAAATCAAAGCACTCACAAATCCCTGGCTCACGGCGAAGCTATTGGCACAACTCAAAAATAGGGATCACCTCTGGGCCACTGCAAGAGCTACTGGCACTCTGTCGGACATCCAAAAACATGAACAGGCTCGCAACCACTGTACTAAACAGATCCGCTTGATGAAGAGCTCCTACTTCAAGAATGCCCTCTCCAACTCCTGGGGTGAAGGTAAATCCATCTGGGACAACATAAGAAATATCATGGGTCAGCAGTCCAAATCCTCTCCTACAATAATGAATGTGGATGGAACCACTACATTAGACCCAGAGATCATTGCAAACACCCTAAATGATACCTTCACGGACCTTAGTGGTGTCCTCTCATCTGCTTTCTTCACTGATGCTGACCCTCCAATTTCTACTTCTACTACTGCCTCTCCAACCAAACCACCCTTCCATTTCAAACTAGTAAGGCACATGAAGTCTATAAATATGTAAAGAAGGCCATTTCTAAGTCCCGAGCAAGCAGCAACACTATTGACCTTAAACTTCTGTCCCTCACTCTGGAGGAAGTACTGCTCCCCCTCACAAAAATTTTCAGTCTCTCCCTCTGCTACAGCCAATTCCCTAGGAAATGGAAGGCTGCAGTTGTCACTCCGGTGCACAAAAGTGGTGATAACTCACTGCCTGGTAACTATCGCCCGATATCAATACTACCACCTTCCTCTAAGGCCCTTGAACGCTTGGTGGCAGACCAACTTTCAGACTACCTGGAAAAGCACAACATCCTATGCACTCAGCAGCATGGATTTAGGAAAGGGCACAGCACATCGACTGCCCTACTTGAATACTCAGGAGCAATCCACAATGCCATGGACAAAGGAAACCTAACTGGAGCAGTCTACATTGATTTAACCAAGGCATTTGATACAGTACACCATGGCCTACTTATCAAACAACTACTATCCCTAGGGCTCTCGCAGGGTCCTGGTGACTGGGTAAAAAATTACCTTGCTCAGCGCTCTCAATCTGTAAAAGTAGCTGGAGTTCTCTCAGACTCAAAACCGGTTCGCTCAGGAGTTCCCCAGGGATCCATCCTGGGCTCCCTCCTTTTCAGCCTTTTCCTAAACTCCCTCCCCAAATCTTGCCCTGAACAAATAATCCTCTATGCCGACGATGCAGTGATTCTTGCCACTCATAAAGATCCGAACCTCTTACGCCTCAACCTTCAGCATGCTTTTTCCAAAGTTGAGATGTGGTTCCTTGAACATAAGCTGGTTCTAAACCACAAAAAAACTAAATCCATGCTCTTCTCTAACCCAAGAAACAAGAAATGGCAAGTCCCACTCACCATTAATACATACCTGGGAAATACCCTTGAACAAGTGCCAATCTTCAAATATCTTGGAATCAACTTTGATCAAGGCCTAACCTTTGCAACTCACATTGATAGTACAGCAAAAACTATTAATCAGCGAATTGGGATTCTGTATCGGAACCGACAGCTCCTTACCCATTCTGCACTGAGGATTGCCATCCAATCCTCTATCATTTCAGTCGTTGACTATGGCTTAGTTATATATGGATCTGCCACTACTACAGCACTTAGTCGCATTACAACATCTCTAAATAAGGCCTGTCGGCTGCTCACTGGTGCACATCGATGTACCCACACATGTGAACTCTTTGCTGACTCAGATTGGTTGCAACTCTCAAACCGGATAAAGTACCTTACCTGCCTGATGGCGAAAAAATCCACTCTGGGCCTCACTCCACCTTGTATCCAAGACCTGTTATGCCTGAGCGCTAGCACCCATTTTACCAGAAGATCAGAACACCAGCCTCTCCAAGTCCCCCGATGCCGGACTTCTCAGGGACAAAGATCATTTGCCTATCGTGCCCCCAGCTGGCTAAATGCCCTCAGCACTCATATTACTGCCTCCACCTCTCTAGGTATTTTCAAATCAAGGCTGTTCTCTCACCTTGCCACCTCCAGCTCCTGTGACTGCCCTGATTAAACCTCCTATTTTCTCACTACCCACCCTGTTCCATTATTTGACAAAGACATGTTTGGGAAAACTTTTCTCCTGCTATTGTCTGCTCCCCACACCTTTCACTTACCCTCTCTGTTCTGGACTTTTTCCCTATTTGTTTCTCCTAATCTGGCATGACCTCTTTCTTGTAATAATAATGTGATTATTGATATCTCATGTCCTTTTGCACAAATGATTTGATATGTATTTGTATATGTTTTCTCGCTCTTGACACAGCACAAATTATTGTGTTATCTATGTAACCTTTTTTGTACTGTACCTAATTGACGTGGAACCTTTGTAAAAGAGCCTCTGGGTCAAAGGTAGTAATTCCTAGAACAATAAACTAAATTAAACTAATGGCTGAGACCATCAGAAGGGACAGGGATATCAAGGGAATGGAAGGGGCCTGGGGCAGGTGCTAAGATATCACTTTACTCTGATGATGTGCTCCTCTTTCTTACTGAACCAGAGACATCAGTTCCAGTTATCACTTAGACCATTGAGGGGTTTACACATTTGTCAGGCTATAAGATTAACTTTGAAACATCAGGACTGATGGAGATTGGGGGTGTGAGAGTGAGTGATCTGTGTGGAGGGAGCTACAGGGTGATCGCAGACCATATCAGATACCTGGGCATCAGGGTGAGACATTCATTGACATCATTGTATAGTCTTAATTACACCCCTATCCCAAGTACAAAAAAGGGACTTGCAGTAGTGGCAGGGACTCCCCATCCTGTGAAAGGGTGGGATTAATGTAATCAAAATTAATGTTTTCTCTAGGGTTCTCTACCCAGCCAGATGCTTCAAATGAAGCTACATAACACAGACCTGCAGATGCTGGAAAGGGCCTGTAGTGATTTCAAATAGCAGTCTAAGCACCCAAGAATAAGCCTTAACAGAATGAAATACCTGACAAATAAGGGAGGGCTTAAATACCCAGATTTCTTCCTATACCATTTAGCTGCCCAGGCTAGGTTACTGCCAGAGTGGGCAAGGGGGGCACATTGGGAGTCTTTGTACAGAATGGATGCAGAGTATCAGGTTACAGCATACTTGAGCCCAGGGGGACCCAGATCATACAGACAGACAAGACAAGGGAGAGTAGGTCAAGCTGCTCCTGCAGGCATGGACTAAAATAAGGAGAAAACTTAATGACCAAGGGAGGGGCACGTTGTTGGCTCCCATATATGTCAACCCTGAATTCCTCCTGGGTTTCGAAGGCTTTCAAAGATGGGAGGAGTCTGGGATTAAGTATCTGGGGGATCTGTACACAGCACAGGTCCTAAAAACATTGCAGCAGCTGATGGATGAAATGGGAATCCTGCAGTCTTATAGATGTAAGTATTTCCAAGTTAGGTACTGGATATGGAAGCTGGGAAGATGAAGGCATCTCCCTTACTTGATTTAGACCACTGCATATTGCAAGCCAGGGTGAACCCTAAGTGGGTATTAGCTCAAAGTTATATTCTCTTTGGGAACAACCATGAATCTGTCTTTGTGAGTCAGGGAATTATGGGAAAGATCTGTGGAGTCAAATACAGGAAAAAGCCTTGGGGAATGGGACCTGTGTGAATCCCATATGGGACTATTAGTCTGTAACCAGTACAAGGAAGCCCAATATAAATTTCTGCATAGAATCTATATGCCCCCTTACATGGTCAGTAAATTTAATACAGGGGTGTCACCCATGTGTAGAAGGTGCAACTCAGAGAGGGGCTACACATCCACTAATTCTGGGCACGTAGAGGGCTCAGACCCTCCTGGTCCAAATAGCTCAAAGTATACCTAAGATTACAAAAAACAGAATAGTGGATGAGCCCTGGTCCTTGCTGTTTGGAGCTGAGGTGAGACAGCAGGACAAGTGGGACTTATGTCCCAGGGTTGTCAGATAATGGAAACGTAGAATTTGATGGGGACTGCTTGGCCTGCCCAGTCTACCCATTTTCCCTACCTACTGTAACACTGCAGGCCTTACTTGACCTCTGGTTTTACCTCCCTTTCCTTTGCACTAAGGTTCCTTTATGCCTATCCCATGCATTCTTGAATCCCATAACCATTTCCCCCCCCCACCTCCATTAGGAGGCTGTCCCAGGCACCCACCACTCTCTATGAAGAAGTACTTTCTCACATCTCCCCAGAGTCTACCCCCACCAGTTTTATAGCATGACCCCTTGTTCTTGAGCATCTTTTTTTCTGAAAAATATTTCCCTCTTTAACCTTATTTATACCTGTGAGGAATTTGAAAGTCCTTATCATATCCCACCACCCCTTTCCTCCAGGGTGTACATATTGAGGTCCTTAATTTCTCCTCATAGGGTTTGTGATGCAGACCCTGCACCATTTTAGTTGCCCTCCTCTGGACTGCCTCTACTCTGTGTCCTTCTAGAGATGTGGTCTCCAGAACTGGACACAGTACTCTAGGTGAGGTATCACCGGTGATCTATACAGTGGTAACACCATCTGTCTTTCTGCTGATAATACCCCTCCCTGTGCACCCTAGCGTCCCACTAGCTCTCCCCATTGCCTTGTCACACTGTCTGGCTGCCCTTAGGTCATTAGGTATGATTATCCCCAGGTCTCTTTTCTGTTTGGCGGTCACTAATACCACTCCCCCCATTTTGTACTGCACCCCTGGGTTTCTGTGCCCTAAGTGCATGATTTTGCACTTCTTCACATTGAAACACAGCAGCCACACACTTGACCAGTCCTCTAGATTTCTTAGATCTCTCTTCATTTTCTCCACACACACCCCAGAGCATTGCCCCTATTATAGATTTTAGTGTCATCTGCATAGTGCACTTAGTAGTCAGAAAATGCATTCAGTGTATCTGGGTTCCCCACATCACATCCACAATAGGATGTGGAGGGAGTTAATGGTAATGACATTATGTCTGGAACAGCAGTGGAGGAATGAACCAAAAAGTGGGGGCTCAGAATTGCATATAACACGTTAGTGCAGGGTGCTGGGAAAGCAACTGCCTTCATAAATATACTTTAGTTAGCCTACCTAGCTTTTTATAATCCTGAATAGTCCACAAATTTTGAGGAATAATCCATGATTTTTTAACAGAAATGCATGGGTCATTCATGATAATCAAAACAGAACAGGGTCAGGAATTGTAGCTTTTGAAGAGGTTTGAGAGGAGAAAGGAAATAAAAACTATACAGTGCAACCGATGCAACAGTAAAACAAAGTATTCATAGTTTTTCTCCAAAAAGTATAATTTTGGGTTGTGTGTATTTTCAGTGTATGTTGAGTACCAAAAGATATAAAAGTAGCCTCCCTGTTGTCATCGGAGAAATCCCACAAGCCTCATTTTTATGCTGCTCCACTGATTGAAATGTGTGTGTGTGTGTGCGCGCGCGTGTATGTACAGGGGGCATGTCAGAATTCATTGTCTGACCCTTCAGCTACAAAAGTGATGGGTTTGCTGACCCCCCGATCCTCTGGCTCTGCCACCTATGCTCTTGAATACCTAACTTATGAGTAGAAGGGCTGCACAGAGAGATCCGATGGTCAGTGGGGACCCTACATTGATTCTTTAACCCCAGTGGAGCAGGCAGTGATTAGACTAGGGGGATATATTAAACTGCTCCCTCATTGAATGGCGGTCAGGAGATTCAGTGATATGATTCACTGCATTTACTGGTACTCAGTGTATTAATTCTACCACTGAACCAAAAGTATGTGATTCTGTATGTGTGTCAGGTTGGTGTGTTGTTACTGTGTGGTAGGGCCACTTCCATCAAGCTGGTCTAAATGTAGAATGATGACATGAAATGAGAACTGGAAATAATGTGCTGACAGTGGAGTGGCAGTGTTCTACTGTAATGTCATATTACTTGTAATGGTGGGGTGCATAGGAAGAGGTATCACTAGCAGAAGAAGGGAGATGGTGATGCCAGTGTACAAAACACTAGTAATGCCTCATCTGGAGTACGGTGTACAGTTCTGGAGGCTGCATCATCGCAAGGACATGGGCAGGTTAGAGGCAGTTTAGAGGAGGGTGACTAAAATGGTGCAGGGCTTGCACCACAACACATATGAGGAGAGATTAAAATACCTCAATATGTATACACTGGAAGAGAGGTGGGAACAGGGAGATATAGAAACAGAGAAACATATACAGTGGCGTGAAAAAGTATTTGCCCCCTTCCTGATTTTCTCTATTATTGCATATTTGTCACATTGGATGTTTTCAGGTCTTTAGACAAAATATAATATTAGATAAAGGGAACCTGAGTGGACAAATAACACTTTTTTTTTTACTTATTTCATTTATTTAATGAAAAAGTTAACCAACACCAACTGGCACTGTGTGAAAAGTAATTGCCCCTAGTTAAATCAACCCAATTAAAGGGATAATTAGAGTCAGCTGATTGAACACAGCCAGGCTTGATTACAGCCAGCCCTGCTCAATATAAACCTCACTTATTTTGCCCTTACCATCAGAGTCACATTGTCAGGACAAAGATTCAACAAGCACATTATGCCATGATCAAAGGAAGTTCCTGAAAAGATCAGAAAAACATTTTGTTGCCCTCTATCAGTCTGGAAAGGGTTACAAAGCTATTTCTAAGGCTCTGGGACTCCATCGAACCACAGTGAGAGCCATAATCTCCAAATGGAGAACACTTGGAACAGTAGTGAACCTTCCCAGGAGTGGGCGGCCTGCCAAAATTACTCCAAGGCGCAGTACAAAATCATCCAAGAAGTCTCAAAGGATCCTAAAACAACATTCAAAGAACTGCAGGCTTCTCTTGCCTCAGCTAAGGTCAGTGTTCATGACTCCACAATCAGAAAGAGACTGGGCAAAATGGGCTTCATGTGAGTAGCAGGAAACCACTGCTAACCAAGAAGAACATAAATGCTCATCTCTCATTTGCCAAGAAGCACCTGGATGATCCACAAGCCTTTTGGGAAAATGTTCTATGGACAGATGAGTCCAAAGTGGAACTTTTTGGACAACATGGATCCCATAATGTCTCGCGTAAAGCAAACACAGCATTCCACAGTAAGAACACCATACCAACAGTCAAACATGGTGGTGGTAGTGTGATGATGTGGGGATGCTTTGCTGCCTAAGGACCTGGATGACTTGCCATAATTAAAGGAACCATGAATTCTGCTCTGTACCAGAAAATTCTTAAGGAGAATGTCCAGTCATCCTTCCATTAGCTGAAGCTGAGCGTGAGTTGGGTCATGCAGCAAGACAATGATCCAAAACACAAAAGCAAGTCCACATCAGAATGGCGAAAAAGAAGTAAAATTAAAGTTTTGGAGTGGCCTAGTCAAAGTCCAGACTCAAATCCGATAGAGATGCTGTGGCAGGACCTGAAACGAGCAGTTCATGCTCGAAAACCTACCAAATGTTACTGAATTAAAGCAGTTCTGCGAGGAAGAGTGGGTTAAAATTCCTCCACAGCGATGTGAAAGACTGATATTGAATTATAGGAAGTGTTTGGTTGCAGTCATTGCAGCTAAATGTGGCGTAACCAGTTATTAAGTGTAAGGGGCAATTACTTTTCACACAGTGCCAATTGGTGTTGGTTAACTTTTTTTCGTTAAATAAGTGAAATAAAAAAAACAAACAAGTGTTATTTGTTCACTCAGGTTCCCTTTATCTAATATTACATTTTGTCTAAAGACCTGAAAACATCCAGTGTGACAAATATGCAATAATAGAGAAAATCAGGAAGGGGGCAAATACTTTTTCACACCACTGTACTTTGATGGCAGATAAGGACTGCTTGGCCCACCTAATCTGCCCATTTCCCTACCTACAGGATAAGCTGCAGATCCTAGTTAACCAACAGCCTATTTCTTCCTACCCCCCCACCAAGAATTGCCTTATGTCTATCCCTTGCATTCTTGAATTCTCCCATAGTTTTAGACCCCACAACCTCCTCAGGAAGGCTGTTCCATGTGTCCACCACCCTCTCTGTGAAAAAATACTTCCTCACATTGCCCCGAGTTGTCCCCCCTCTATCTTCAAATTGTGTCCCCTCGTTCTTGCACATCTCTTCTTCTGAAAGATGCTACCCTCTAGGACTTTGTTGATTCCACTGAGGTACTTAAAAGTTTCTATCATGTCCCCCCTCTCCCTCCTTTCCTCAAGGGTATACATATTAAGCTCCTTTAGTCTCTCCTCATATGGCTTCTGTTGCAGACCCTGCACCATTTTAATTGCCCTCCTCTGGACCTCCTCCATCCTGTCTATGTCCTTGCGGAGATGGGGTTTCCAGAACTGGACACAGTATTCCAGATTCGGTCTCACCAACTATCTGTACAGAGGGATAACAACTTCCTGTTTTCTGCTGGTGATGCCTCTCTCTGTACATCCCAGTATCCCCCCAGCCCTCCCTACTGCCTTCTCACAATGCTTGCTAACCTTAAGTTCATGTGATATGATTATGCCCCAGGTCTCTTTTAATTTTTGTTGTTGTTACTACCTCCTCCCCCCATTGTGTAATCTTCCCTTGGGTTTTTGTTTCCCAGGTTCATTATTTTGCACTTCTTTGCATTGAATCTAAGCTGCCATACTTCTGACCATTCCTCCAACCTTGCCAAGTCCCTTCTCATCCTTTCCATGCCTCCTTGTGTATCAACCTTGTACAGATCTTTGTGTCATTTGCAAAGAGGCATACTTTTCCTTCCAGTCCCTCTGCAGTGTCACTTATAAAGACAATAAAAAGGACTGGTCCCAGTACTGAACCCTGCGGTACCCCACTAGTAACCCCTCTTTCTTCAGAGTGGTCTCCGTTTACAACTACATACATACATAGATAGATAGACAGTGTCGGCAGATAAGGGCCTATGGCCTACCCAGTCCGCCCATTTGAGCTTGTAAGTTCAGTTTATGTTTTCCAAGAAGTCTGTTGCCCCTTACCCCTGACCTCCAGAATTCCTTTATGTCTATCCCATGCATTCTTAAATCCCTTGATTGTTTCAGCCCCCACCACTTCTTCTGGCAGGGCGTTCCACTTGTCCACCACCCGTTCTGTGAAGAAATTCTTCCTCACGTTGCCTCTGAATCATCCTCCCTCCAACTTCATCCCATGCCCTCTAGTCCTGGAATATCTTTTTCGCTTAAAAATAGTGTATTTCTGCACCCTGTTCCTCCCTGTAAGATACTTGTATGTCTCTATCATATTCCCTCTCTCCCTCCTCTCCTCCAAGGGGTACATGTTCAGTTCCTTCAACTTGTCCTCATAGGACTTGTGATGCAATCCATGCACTATCTTTGTTGCCCTCCTCTGAACCTTCTCTACCCTGTCTATGTCCTTACATAGGTAAGGTCTCCAGATCTGTACAGTGTACTCCAGGTGGGGCCTCACTAGTATCTTGTATAGTGGAATTATGACCTCCCTCTTCCTGCTGGTGATGCCCCTGCCTATGCATCCCAGCATCTTATTTGCTTTACCTGCTGCCTTGTCACACTGGTTCCCTGCCTTGAGGTCATCAGAGATGATAACCCCACGATCCCTTTCCTGCTTGGTGCATGCTATATCTTCACCCCCCCAACTGATATATTGGGCCTGGGTTTTTGTGCCCCATATGCATTATCTTGCACTTCCTTGCATTGAATTTCAACTGCCAAACCCCTGACCATTCTTCAAGTTTCTGCAGGTCCCTTCTCATTCTGTCTACACCCTCTGGTGGGTCTACTCTGTTACAGAGCTTTGTGTCATCAGCGAACAGTGAAATTCTGCCTTCTAGGTCCTGCGCAATGTCACTGATGAAGATATTGAATAGGACCGGTCCCAGCACTGATCCCTGTGGTAACCCACTGGTCACTCTTCCCTCTGTGGAGTGACAGCCATTTACCACCACCCTCTGTGTCCTGCCGCCCAGCCAGTTACCTACTCACCACACTACTGTCCTGCCCACACCCATATTCCCCAGCTTGTGCAATAGTCTTCTATATGGCACAGTGTCAAAGGCCTTGCTGAAGTCCAGATAGGCCATGTCCACTGCCCTCCCCTGATCCACCTCCCTAATCACCCAGTCAAAAAATTCAATGAGGTTGGTCTGACATGACCTCTCCCTGGTGAAACCATGCTGCCTTGGGTCCTGTAGTCCATTGACAACCAGATGTTCCATCAATCTCTCCTTCAGTAGTGCTTCCATGATCTTCCCCACTACCGAGGTGAGGCTGACTGGTCTGTAGTTCCCAGCTTCTCTTTGTTCTCACTTTTGTATAAGGGACTACATCTGCTATCCTCCAGTCTTTGGGTACCTCACCTGTTTCCAGTGATCGGCTAAACAGGATAGCCAGAGGTTCAGCCACCACCTCTCTTAGTTCTTTAAGGACCCTGGGGTGCACCCCATCTGGCCCCATTGCTTTATCAACTCTTATTACTTCCAGTTCCTTCAGGACCCTTTCTCGTGTAAAGGGACTTGTGTCCATTTCTGCACCATTCTCACCCCTTGTACTCCGTTCAGACCCGTTACCCTCCTTTTCCTCAGTAAAGACTGAGCAGAAATACCTGTTCAATATGTCAGCTTTACTGTTGTCATCCTCCACACAGCTCCCATCCTCCCCCTTCAGTCTCACTATCCCTCCCTTTGCCTTTCTTTTCTCACTTATGTACCTGTAAAAGGTTTTGTCCCCTCTACCCACTGATTTTGCAATGTGTTCTTCTGTCTGAGCTTTGGCTTCCCTTACTGACCTTCCTGCCTCCCTTTGCTTCTCCTGGTACTTCTCCCTATCCCCTTCTGCCTGTGTCTTTTTGTATTGCCTGAATGCAATCTTTTGGCTTTTACTTTCTTTGCTACCTCTTTGGAAAACCATAATGGTCTCTCTTCCTTTTCTTCTTGCTAACCTGCTTAATACATAATTCTGTTGCTCTTGTAATCCCCATTTTAAAACTACCCACTGTTCCTCAACCCTGATTCCTGCCCCATTCTCCTTAATGCCTCTTTCAAGTATCTCCCCATTTTCCCAAAGTCTGCCCCCCTAAAATCCAGGATACGTGTTTTTGTATGATTTGGTTCTGCTCTTTCTGTGATTTCAAACCACAGTGACTGGTGGTCATTGTTCCCCAGGTGCTCCCCCACTGTTACCCCCATCACACTGTCCCTGTTTGTGAGCACAAGGTCCAGTATTGCCTTCTGCCAAGTTGGTTCCATGACCAGTTGCTTGAGGAGGGCACCCTTCTGTGTCCTGTTGCCCAGCCAATGTTTTAACCCAGGCTACCAGCATGGGACCCACTCCCAGGCTGGCTAATTTAATTATTAATCTTTTGTGTGGGACTGTGTCAAATGCCTTGCTAAAGTCTAGGTAGGCCATGTCCACAGCCCCTCCCTGGTCTACTACTTTGGTCACCCAGTCAAAGAAATCAATTAGATTAGTCTGACATGACCTTCCCGCTGTGAACCCATGCTGCCTTGGGTCCTGTGCCCTACTGGCCTCTAGGTACTCAACAATTCCTTCCTTCAGAAGTGATTCCTTCACTTTCCCTACCACAGAGGTCAAACTAACAGGTCTGTAGTTTCCTGTCTCTGTCTTGCTCCTACTTTTGTGAAGGGCAATCACATCCACCTTCCTCCAGTCCTCAGGTACCACACCATCTTCCCATGATTTGTTAAAAAGGGTAGTCAGTGGTGTCACTAGTTCTCACCTTAATTCTTTTAGAATTCTGGGGTGAATTCCATCAGGCCCTATTGTTTTGTCCACCTTCAGTTTTAGGAGTTCTTTCAGAATCCTTTCTTCTGTGAAAGGAGTGGGATCGACCCCCCTATCCAGAGTGCTTCTGTTAATTGGATTAGGCACCTCCCCCTCCTCCTGTTTTGTGAATACTGAGCAGAAGTATTCATT
Organism: Neoceratodus forsteri; assembly: GCA_016271365.2. Taxonomy (NCBI): domain Eukaryota; kingdom Metazoa; phylum Chordata; order Ceratodontiformes; family Ceratodontidae; genus Neoceratodus; species Neoceratodus forsteri. Next base: position 234,463,898 of record CM057458.1, read on the forward strand.
AAGTATCCCTGCTTTTTCACTGTCCCACTCTGACCACCCACCGTCCATTCTATTCAGCCTCACTATTACTCCCTTTGTCTTTCTCTGCCCCCTGATGTGCCTATAAAAGGTTTTATCCCCCTTCTTAACCAAGTTGGCTATCTTTTCCTCAGTTTGGGCCTTTGCTATTCTGACTTCCCTCCCTGCTTCCTTCTGCCTTAACTGGTACAGTTCTCTGTCCTGCTGCTTCTGTGTTTCCTTATACTTCCTAAATGCTATCTTTTTCACCCTAACCTTCCCCGCCACCTCTTTTGAGAACCATAGTGGCTTTTTCTTTCATTTTGATTTGTTTATTTGCCACAGTCAGCCCTCCTGAAGGCCAGTACCCTCACTTTTGTGTGGCTTGACTCTGTAGCTGAGTTTATCGTGAACCACACTGTTTGGTGGTCACTTGTTCCCAGATGGCTACCCACTTCTAGATCTGAGATCCTTTCACTGTCCCCATTTGAGAGTACAAGGTCTAAGATTGTTCCCTCACGAGTAGGTTCCAAACTAGCTGTCTGAGGCATGCCACCTGTAGGGCATCGAGAATTGCCCTGCTCTTGGATGTGGCTGCAGCAAAGGTGCTCCAGTTAACATCTGGCATATTCAGGTCCCCCATCAACAGTATCTCCCCATTCTCTGCCATCCTAAGGATGCCTTCTATCATATCCTTCTCCATTCCTTCCCCCTGACATGGGGGTCTGTATACAACCCCTGTGCAGATTGTGGTACCATTTCCAATCTCTGAGGTAACCCACAGTGCCTCCTCTCTTCCCTGTTTACTCTTTTGTTCTGTTGTTTTTATCCCTTCCCTTACACAGAGAGCTACTCTTCCCTCTCTTCTCTCCTCCCTGTCTCTCCTGTAGGTTGTGTACCCTGGCATGTTAACATCCCAGTCATGGTTCTCTGAGTACCATGTTTCTGTGACTGCTATGATATCCAGGCATCCCTCTTCCATGAAGGCCACCAGTTCAGGGAGCATGTTGCCCAGACTATGGGCAGTGGTACTCATTACCCTCCATTTCTTGATGGCCTTACCCCTTTTTGCCCCATCCTTGTCCTTATTGCCTTTGTCATTTTCTGCATTTACCCCTGCCCTTCTCCCTATTGACATCTCTATCTTGGTGTTTACCTCACTTACTACCCTGACTTTTTTGGGGGGTCTAGGATTTCTCTGCTCCTTTCCAGTGCCTCCCCCTTGGCTAGTTTAAATGCTTGCCAATGAAACATTTAAACCTATCACCTAGGATCCTGGTCCCCCTACTGGACAGATACAGACCATCACGCCAGTATAGGCCTGCATCACTCCAGGTGAACCTCCAGTCCCCAATGTAGCCAAATCCCTGAGCTCTGCACCAGTTTTTCAACCACTGATTGTTCATTACTTATGATAGAAACCTTCAAGTATCTTAAAGGCATAAACAAGGAACAAATAGGCAACATCTTTCAGTAAAGGGGATGTACGAGGACAAGGTGGTACGATATTAGATTGGAGGGTGGCAAGATAAAGGGGAATGTGTAGAAGTTTTTCTTCACAGAACAGGTGTTGGAGGCATGGAATAGCCTAACCCAGGAATTGGTAAGAGCTAGCATGGTGGAGGGTTCCAAACATGCATGGGATAGGCACAAGAGAACCCTAGAGGTGGGAAGGAGAGGCTTAAGCCGATGACCAAGTAAGCAATTAATGACAGAGTAACCAAGTAATGAACAATTTGCAGGCAGGGAATATGGGTGGCATAGATGATTGGCATGCTCATAAGCAAGAAATTCATAGGAGCAGCAGTAAATATATTAATTTATCTTGTGTGCAAAATATTTAAAAAATGTTAAAAATGTGTAATATAAATAGGACAAACAAATACAAACTGCATATTATTAAAAATAGGTGTTCAAACAAATGTGAATGTTTCATATAAAAATAAACAAGAAATTTGATTTAAAATATTTCATATGTTTTTACAGTTCCTCTGAAGAAGCCTAATTATTTAAGCAAAATGTTGGGATCTTCTAAAACCAAATAAAATTTTCCGAAACAAGAATTAATGGTGTAAGAGCATTTCTTGCTTATGAGCATGCCAATCATCTATGCTGTTCAGTAATTTACCGGAAATAGGCAAGCTCCACCCAACAATAATGAGAATTATAATTTGAAGAAAAAAAGAGGCAATTTCCCTGGACACTCTCTTCTCAAGGGAATAGGGTGGACTGGGTGGACCTAGTGGTCCTTATCTGCCATCAATTACTATGTTATTATGTTATTTACTAAATCATTAATAAACAAAATTTATATAAGAAAATCAGTGTTGTTCAAAGCTTCTACCTTCTATAACTCTCTTCTAAGTGTGATTAAGACTTGTGCGAAGTTGAGAACTTTTAAAATCAGAGTCAGAAATGGCATTTAAAAAATATGACTGTAAATGTATTTGAAATGGCATTTTAAAAACAATGACTGTAAATGTATTTGATAGTTTTGTAATTGTCTGTCCTGCGTACGCATGTAGACATGTTTACCAATGTTATGCTATTGTAATTGGGTCTGTTTTATTTGTGTACTTGTCACTTGTGAAAACAGGCACATACATGCTCATCAGCTATTTGATAGTTTTATAATTGTTTGTCTGTTCTGCGTACACTTGTAGACATGTTTACCAATGTTATGCTATTGTAATTGGGTCTTTTTTATTTGTGTCGCTTGTGAAAACAGGCACATACACGCTCATCAGCTAACAAGTATAAAAAATAAAATGAAATGAAAAACCTAGTTTCAGTTACAATTAATAAACATATCAGCATATCTGCTTTTCTAGGTGCCTCCTGTGCTTTTTCTTGAGAAAAAAAATAAAACATTTATAAAATACTCAGCTTTTTCTGGAACTAGAACATTTTATCACCAAATAAAATTGTAAGATGCCTGAAGTCTTTTAGTGTGAAAAAATGGCAGGGTCAAATGTTTTGCCCAATTTTGCTGCAGTGCTGCTTTAAAGGACATTTCTAAGATACTGTGCTGGACTTGGTTGTGAAAGTATTCAATTACATTGCCTCATCTGGGACCTTCAGGGTGAAAACAAGCATTTGTCAATGCCGAATGTTGTCATGCTGGCTTTGGCAGTGGGAGTGGTGGAGCTAGAGACGCATAGTGCTGTGATTTTTGTGAATGTGTCTGAAAAGGTGATTTTGCACAGCGAGCATGCCACTGTGCGCCACAGCTGTGGAAACACGTTTTGGGCAGGCTGTGAAAAATGTCAGCTGGACTGTTGATAAGGAGATGTGCATGAATGCCAGTGGTGAAAATGTGGCATGAAAATATTGCAGATTTACAAAGTTACAAGGGTGCGAGGAAACTGTGCAATGCACACTTGCAACACAGTCATTGTATGGAGTTTCGGGCAACAAATTTTCAACATAGGCATTTTTGGACCTCTGCTCATGAATAGTGTCACCGTCATTTCCTCAAAATGTTCCAAAAACTGATTTCACACAGTGGCCATGCAATTCTGTGCCAGACGTGCGAAAACACATTTCAGGCAGCTGTAATGTTCATAAGGAGGTATGGAATGATGCCAATGATGAACAGCTGGAGTGAAAGTATTACAAATTCACAAAGTCATGAGCGTGCGTGCAAACTGTGCAACACATGCTCATAAAACACTCATTTTATTGACTTTCTTTCCCAAATTTTCAACATAGGCATTTTAGGGCATTTGCTAATGAACTGTGTCACTGTCATTTTCATCATGTGTCTTGAACACGGGCTTTCCACAGCGACCACATTATTCTGCACTGGAGCTGCGAAAACAGATTTTGGTCAGGATGTGGAAAATGACAGCTGTACTGTTCATTAGGACGTGCAGAACAGGGGCACTGTTGAAAATCTGGAGTGAAAATATTAGAAGTTTGTGAACAAGCGTGCGTGCAAACTGCTCAACGCACGCTCGTAACACAGTCACTTTATGGAGTATTGTCACCAAATTTTCAAAACAGGCATTTTTAGACCTCTGCTCATGAACAGTGTCACTGTCATTTTTGTAATGTGTCCCGAACACTGATTTCACACCACGACTGTGCTATTCTGCGCCGGAAGTGCGAAAACACATTTCGGCCAGGATATGAAAAATGACAGCTGTACGGTTCACAAGAAAGTGTAGTAAAATGCCAATGCTGAGAATCTGGCAGCATGAAAATATTATGGTCCGTAACTTCACGAGTGTCGTTGGCAGTTGCTACTACTGTAGAAACAGTCATGTTTTGGATTTTTCCCACCAAATTTGCAACATAGGGTTTTTGAGAGCCCCCCTCATGAACAGTGGCACTGTCATTTTGTTACGCAGTCCCGAAAGGTCATTCCGTGCAGTGACTGCGAAATCACCTTTTGGGACCGAATAACGCCATGACAGAGCAAGGAATCATGAGAAGGGGTCCCAAAAACCCATGTTGAAAATTTGGGGCAAAAATTCCCAAAAATGCCTGGGATATGCAGCAAAGTTGAAAAAACCCTATGTATTCCATTATACAGCTTACTGGCATTTCCTCCGTTTGCAGTCGGCTTTGAAGAGTGCAGACGTGTTCCTGGTCCACCGAAGATCGTTGCGCCGGACTCCGGAGGTAAGTATGGGGTGAGGGGGGGTGTGGGGAGGCAGGGTGCGCAGTGGGTGGGTGCAGGTGGGGGAGGGGCACGGAGACTACGAGGACCATTTTCCTTTACAGGTTCAAAGCAGGGGAAAAAAACAAACATCATGGGACAGTTTTTTGTAGGGGATTTGGCACACTGGGGTGGGCTCCCAGCGTGCCACCTAACTGTTTTAGAAAGTGTCTTAGCTGACGGGGATTGGACACCCTCGTCAGCAAACAACACGGGGTGTTATTGGTTATTTCTGCTGATGGGGAGTGGGCTCCCCTTGGCACACAAGGAAAGGGAGGCAGGGTAAGAGCGGATTGGGCACCCCTTGGCATATCCCAAAGGAGGGGATGTTTATGCCGCTGGGGAGTGGGCCCCCATCGCACATTCACAGGGCAGGGGACAGCCAACGGGGATTGGGCACCCCTGAAGTCGGCAGTTCGGTGGCCAGTGTACTGCCATGTACATAATGGCAGCGAGCACAGCAAAAAAAGGACCGTTGTGTCTGATGATCTTTGCTCGGATTGCAGCGGACCTTTTCTTAGATGTGCTCACCACATTATGTATGCATGGTGTGGCGCCGGCATGCAGGCTGATTGGGGAATGCGGGATGCACCTACTGGTGCATGCCCTGCATTTGCCGAACAGCGACCGTGCCTCCAAAGCTGCACTGTCCCAAGATGTTGGCTGTGCAAGTGCGCCAACATAAAAAATCATAATTTGACATGTAGTTCCCTTTCAAGAGGGAAGAGATTGTACTGTAGTTTGGCCAGTGAACACAGTCAACTGATCCCTTTCATTTCCTTGTGTGTTGGCCCCCACTTCCCTGTGCTCAAACATTTTGTGATATCTAAGAAAGTAAAGCATGGGCAAGACCCTTGTTAGTTGAGCAGTGGTTTAGATTTATATCAAAAGATACATAAATATACAAAAACATAGTGCATTATAATGCCCCATAGACTGATGGAGCACACCACTGAGAGAGCACACCGCTCGCCCTGATTAGATGTCACAAAATGTCAGAGCGCAGGGGTGGGGTTGGCACACCAGGAAGTGTAAGGGATTGGTTAGCCATCTCCTGTGGCCAAATTATGATCCCTTCCATCCTGAAGGGAACTACATGAAAAAAATATGATTTTTTTTACTCTGAAAACCCCTGTAGAGGCAAGGTAATGGAATACTTTTACAAACATGCTCAGCACAATATCTTAGAAATTTACATTAAAGCAACAGTACATGTAAGACATATTTCTAGACCCATGGTGGAGCTAGAGAGGGTGCTGGGGGGTCACCCCTCCTGGCTGTCCCAGTGTGAGCAGTGGTGCCCCACCACTATTGTTATTCACAGTTTAGTGCCCATTGTGGAGCCCGTGATTGACTGAATGGCCCCCCCAGCTCCCAAACGCTCTCAAACCTGGCTTCGCCACTGTTCTAGACCTACATCATATTCCTTTCTTCCATCATCTCAGCACTGCTTGTTGTTTATTGTCATGTGTTTTTTTTTTTTTGCTGATTTATAGTTTGAATAGGATTTTGTAAAATCAATACAATTAAAAGTGCACCTTTTAGGAAAAGCTTGTGCATGACACCATGTTTCTTGGGATGTCACTTTGGTAGTGAGCGTGTACTGTTGTCAGATGCAGAAGAAAAGTGCATTCATGTGTGGTTTGTCATGCCCATACTGATAATAGGTCTAACTGACTGACAGATCGTGCTTGTGCTCAAACCACTTCTAGTGTTTACAGCTGCATTATGTCAATTCAATAGTAGTCTAATGTGAGGCAACATACTGTATAAACATAGATTTTTACAGGCAGCAAAAGACCAGTGACCCATCAAGTCTCCCCGGCTCCTACTTCAGTTGTACCAATTTACTACTGATGGGGTTTAGGGCTGAGCTCATCATTTGTAGCAATGCCTCTTTCTGAACGTACACTGCCTTCTCCCTAAAATATTCATAAACTCCTTATGGTTGTCCTGCCCCCTCTAGAATACAGTTACTGTCTCTGGGCAGACTATTCCACTCATCCCATACCCCCTCTGTGTCCCTCCCCACCAGATTGTAATTTTTGTCCCCTTGTTGTTGTCCTTTCACTACACCTGAGCAGGTGCTGCCAGTCTACCCTGTTGACCCCAACACCCCACCCCAGAAAATTGAATGTCTCAATCAGGATGCACATGTTTAGGCCTTTCAGTCTCTCCTTGTAAGATTTTCCTGTTGTACATGTATCACGAGCCCCAACCCCAAGGCACGGCAGGACTTCCTGTTTTCAGAGAGGATCCCCCTTTTTAACAGAACTCGTGAGAAGTTGTAGGGTTCAGGAAGAATCACAAACCTTCCTTTTCCCAGTGGGAGGGTGGAAACTGTAGTTTTGAGTTCCCTAGACTCTGCAGTAAGTTCAGTGTTTGAATCCCTCCACTGCCACTGGCTGCCTCTTGCCTAAGTAGTTTTGTAGGATAGCCAAGTGGTCACTATCTTCATCAAGGCATGCAGTCTTTGCAAAACCCTTCTGTTAAAATGTTAGCTCACACAATCAGACCCCAGGCAGAGTTGATAGAAAATCATAAAAGTTTACTTAATAAAAGCAATACAGTAAATTCTACAATTTGGAAGAGCTTTGAACTGCAGACAATACCAAAAATAAAATGGGATGGTTTACAGAAAACACTAGATACTGTTGTTCTAAACTATACCTTATTCTGATGTTGGAGTCCAGAAAGATTATATTTCCTTGTGGGTGAAAGTTAGAGTTTGCAGCAAGTTGTGATCATCCAAGTCAGTTCTCTGAAAAGGCCCTTGAAAAGGCTCCAGGTACTTACTTGGTGAAAAGTCTTGGTTTCCAAAATTCTGACTTTTCTGTTCAATATGTGAAAAGTCTAATTTCCACACACTTAGGTCTGCTTTTAGAGATTTTCCAGGCCTATACTTATACTATACTAAAAACATATACTAAAAACTATTCAACTGCCCTGAATTCAAAATGTGTGTCTGATACATACAGTCTGGGCATTTTCCAAGTCCCACCCTACTTTTCTCAGGTTTCACTCTTTCTCTCTCGCTCTCTTAAAGGGGTTGTACCTCATTTCTAAGGCTTGTGCATCACAATGTCGATTAGGACCTCTGGGACCCTATTATGCATCGTTATTCTTACTCTGTTAGCTCTAATGGGACCTCAAAGCGCCAGGTTGCCTCCTTCCTCCCATCTAAACCACCAGGAGACAGTTCTTAATGTGTATGTCTCAATCACCTCCCCCTATCAGGGGTCCAAAAGCTACACCCAGCATGGGCATCCCAGGATCTGGTCACAGTGCTGTCACCCAAAAGATTCCTCCTTGGTACCGCTGATCCCTGGGTTCATTGCCCACTTTAGCACCACTAAAGTACTTGCACCAGCAAAAGGCAATGGTCAAGAAATTATAAACTCTTACTGGACCACATTACTCGCCTGCTGCTACTACTACTCCTACAGTAGTAGCCACAGACATTGCCAGCTATTTCCAGATATTTCCCGAAATTTCTGAAAAGTTTCTCTCTGCTGCCCCTACTGTGGAAATGCAGAAAGCAGGAGATATTTCTGGAAATATCACAGAAATTTTGGGAAATAGCTGGCAGTGTCTGTGGCTTCTACTGTACTTCTGGGCAATATTCACAAAATGAAAATGCAGGCACCCAGCAAACAAGTAAGGCAGTGACAGAAAAATGAATACTGAAACAGCTCCTAAGACTACTCTTGCTTCTCTTACTCCTGATGTCTGGCAATGTGCATCCCAACCCTGGTCCTTCAATGACCCACAATGCTAGACAGCATAAAACTTCAGATCTCGTGTTCTCATCCCTAAACATCTGCAGCCTCCTCCCAAAAATGGACAGCCTCAAGGGTTGGGTCTCTCAACACCACCCTGATGTGATATCTGTTGTGGAAACATGGCTTTCCCCAAAAATACCAAATACTGCCATATCCCTGCCTGGCTACACCCTATACCAACAGAACTGGTGCTTGAAAAGAGGTGGAGGATGTGTCATTTACACCAAAAATACACTCCAGGGATATGTCATACCCCCACCACCCAGCAGTGACAATCTCCAGGTACTAGCCATCAAACTAATGCTAGGAGCACACAACAGAGTGCTCACCCTACAGTCCGTATACATCCCACCTAAGCAGACCACACCTGGCATCAATAACCTAGTGGACTACATCAGCACACTGAGCCTAAGCACTGAACAATGCTGTTGCAAGACTTCAGTATCAACTGGGTCTCACCTGCTGCTAACACCACAAAGATACCCTTGCCACCATCCACTTCTCCTTACTGGTGGACGTGCTGACTCAAACCAACTATAAGATGGGCAGCAGCACACTTCTGGACTGGGTTCTCTCAAACTGCCCTTCCCACATCACAGATCTCACCGTGCTCCCTGACTCATTGAGTGACCACTCCCCTGTCAGTTTCCTCTGGAACAACAACTACCACAAACCCCCTGCCAGAACCATAAAAAAATGCCTACACCTAAAGGGCCAGCTTCTGCAGCTAAAGGATGACCTAAAGCAGCAGGACTGGTTGGACCTGTATGGAACCATGGATGTGGACACTGCACTAGATTTCTTTATCTCAAAGTTCAGTGCGGCCTGTGACAAACATGCTCCTGTCACAGACAGAGAAACCAGAAGACCTATAAATCCCTGGATTACCCTGGAACTACTGGCGCAACTAAACACAAGAGACCAACTCTGGCAAACAGCATAGGCACATGGCACACCAACTAACATCCAAAGGTATAAAAAGGCCCCCAATGAGTGCACAAAGGCAGTAGGTGAGGCAAAAAGCAAATTCTACAAGAAAGCACTCACTAGCACCTGGAATAGCAGCAAATCTTTCTGGGCAAATCTAAACAATATCACTGGGAAGGACCCTAAAATAGCCCCAGCCATGCTAAATGTTGAGGGCATCCCTACCTTGGACCCTCTCCTCATCGTTAACTCTCTGAACCTCACCTTCTCATATCTCAGTAGTGTGCTCCCGACAAACTTCTTCAAGACTCCTGCTCCGGGGACAGTGAGAAGACCCCAGCATGACAAAACCGGCCACTTTTCTGTTTCAAATTGGTCTCTGAAGCTGCTGCAAAAAAAATACTTTGAGAAAGCCCTCAGCAAACCAAGGCACAGTGGGGACTCTCTGGACCTAAAATGTGTTTGATTAACACTAGACAAAGTACTCGGCCCACTGATAAAGATAGTTAATCTATTCCTCTGCCACTCCAAATTCCCCCAAATCTGAAAAGCTGCCACAGTCGCCTCGGTTCACAAAAGTGGTGACTGGTCTCTTGAAAACAAGTACAGGCTGATCTCTATTCTCCCCCTGCTCCCCAAGGCCCTTGAAAGGATTCTGGCTGACCAGCTGGTGGAGTACGTCAATCAATATCAGCTGCTATGCCCAGAACAGCATGGTTTCTGAGCTGGCCATAGCACCATCACAGCTCTCCTGGAATTTACCAGATCCATACATAGAGCTCTTGACAAAGGACACATTCTAGGGGTGGCCTTTGTCGATCTATCAAAGGCATTTGACATGGTCCATCATGCCCTCCTCCTCCTTGAACAGCTCTTGGACATAGGGCTAGCCCTAGAAACCGTGGCATGATTTTGTAGCTACCTTAGCCTGCGATCACAGCAAGTAAAGATCGGGGACATCCTATCAGAAAGTCAACCGGTCAGATCAGGCATACCATAAGGATTCATACTCAGTCTGTTACTCGTCAGTGTCTTCCTAAATAACCTCCCGGCTGCTTGCAATAGCCACATGCTCATCTACACAGATGATGCGGTGATCTTTACTAGCAACCTCGACCCTGCACTTCTGGAATATGACCTCCAGAGTGGCTTTGCAGTGACTGAAAAATGGTTCAAAGAGCAAAAACTGGTCATGAACTATAAAAAGACCAAGACCGTGCTCTTCGTCACTGCACAAAACAAGCTAAAAGGCTATCCCCTGGCATTTTAGAATGACTCTGGTAACACCCTGGAACTAATCCCTCATTTCAAGTACCTGGCAATCACACTGGATACTACCCTGTCTTACACTAAGCACATTGACATCACGACCAAAGCCTTTAACACCAGGATCCGTATCCTCCACAGGTACAGACATTGCCTGACCTATGAAGCTCTGAACTTTGCAATTAACACTTCACTCATCACCTTGATTGACTATGGCCTAGCTGTCTACAGCTCCGTTACTGACACAGTGCTCCAACGCCTCTCAACAGCCTTAAACAAAGCCTGCTGCCTGCTCACTAATGCCCCCAAACTCACCCACACCTGTGAGCTTCATGCGCAATCAGGCTGGCTTCAATTGAAATATAAAATACTTTAATAAACCTGCCTACTTGCAAAAAAGGTCTCAATAAACTTACTTCCTTAAGGAGTTTTGAGCCTTTTATCACCACTTATATATGCCAGACACACCAGGAGCTCGACTACACAAGTATTCCATGTGCCCAGGTGCTGCACAACTATGGCCTAGCAATCCTTTGCTCATCGGCTCCTCTGTAGACAAATGGTCTACCACCTGACATCGCTGGAGCCACAACCCTTGGTTCCTTTAAGCGTAAACTCCATCAGCACCTCACCGACAATAGTACCTGTAGATGTTGCTGCTAGTCTGCGCCTGCAGCTTTAGTCTACCTCAGCACTTCCAACTCCTGACCCGCCAGGTTAAGTCTTTGCCCAAGCGCTTGCCTCCCATCCCCTTTGCCCTAGCTCTTGCCTCCCACTCCCTACCCCTTGGCTCTTTTCATTCCCTCTGCCCTCTCTATCCCAGCTCCCACTGCCTCTCCCTACCTCACCCTAACAATCTGCCTCTGCCTTTCTGTATTCCACAGGATGCTGGCATACCACGTACAATGCCTTAGCAAAATTTGTGAACTGCTTGACATTGCAACCCATGTACTGTTGAATTTTTTGTACTCTGTATGTATAATTTACTGTAACTATATTGTGTCCTCTTGTGTTAATGTATCTGATGTGGAACATCTCAACAAGCATCCACTCACAGGTGTCATCCAAGACTTTAATAAATAAATAAAAATATATACTTTCTGGTGTAAAAGTATATAACAGCTTGGTCAGGCTATCTGACTACAAACTAAAAACTGTTCAACTGCCCTGAGTTCAAAATGTGTGTCTGATACATACAGTCTGGTCATTTTCCAAGTCCCCCCACAGTGTGAAGGGGTGTCTGTGTGGTTCCATTTCAGGTTCCATGTCAACCCCAGTAACATCTAGTCCATACATTTGGCTTGACCCCCGACCCCTAGGTCATTACATTACCTTTTTCCTGTAATTGGAACTTACATGCTCAGTTTTGTATGATGGTTTATGTCTTCTTGAGTCCTAAACCTGTCTCCCTTATCTGGAGAGGTACCAGACCCACACTAGATGTTATAGAAATTCTGGCTATTTTGTATTTACTCCTAAAAGCTTTTTAAAGAGACAGTGTCTTACTCTAAAGTATATTATAGCATATACAATAGGAACCCAAATAAAGGATACAGGCCTATCATGTGATGACATGTATCATTTTGATCTCCCTCCTCTAGAATGACTCTGTGAGATGCCTACTCTTTTTGTAGGTGTGCAGGACTGCAGAACTGCATGCTATATTCCAGATGTGGTCTCACCAGGTATCTATAAAGGTGCAAGATCACCTTCCCCCCGCTGGAGAAAGCTGTACCTATGCACCCCAGCACCTTGTTGACCTTCTCCGAAGCCTTGTCATATTGGGCCATAGTCTTGAGGCTATCACTTATGATAACCACAAGGTTTCTGTCCGCTGTGGTCTTGTTAACCCTAACATCACCCATCCAGTAGTCTATCTTCAGAGACTAAAAGATTTAGCCAGATTTGATCATTAATGCATATTTCCAATACTGGTATCCAGAAAAGGTTTTTAAAATATAATATGCAGACAAAATTCTGCGTATAGCATATGGTTACCCATTGTTATGCATGTTATGCAACTAGTATTGGAGCCCACTCGAGAGGGAGCAATCTTAGACCTGGTTCTCTCAAATGGAGATGGAGAGAGGATCACAGATGTAGAAGTGGGTAGCCATCTGGGAACTAGCGACCATCGAACAGTATGGTTCACAAAAAACACAGCAATAGAGTCAAGCCATACAAAGGCAAAAGTACTGGACTTTAGGAGGGCTGACTTTACCAAAATGGGTGAGTGCCTAAGGAATGCACTAGCAAATGGGCAGGAAGGAGGGTGGAAAAACAATGGGAATAATAAAACTGCCATCACAGAGGTAATGAGCCTTTGTGTGAAGCAAATAAACAAAACAAATGATGTAAGAAACCACTATGGTTCTCAAAGGAAGTGGCAGTGAAGGTTCAAGAGAAAAGAAAGCATTCAGGAAGTACAAGGAATCACAGAAGGAGCAGGACAGAGAACTGTATCAGTTAAAGCAAAAGGAGGCTGGGAAGGCAGTCAGAACAGCAAAGGCCCAGACCGAGGAAAAGATAGCCAACCTCAGTTAAGAAGGGGAGAAAACCTTTATAGGCACATCAGGGAGCTTAAGGAAGGCCAAGGAGGGATAGTGAGGCTTAATAAAGGGAGGGAGGTGGGCAGAGGAGACTGTGAAAAGGCAGAGATACTAAACAAATATTTTTGCTCAGTATTTACAAATGAAGAGGGGGAGTTACCTAAAACAAACAAAACTCTGGAAACAGAAGTTGGTACCAGCCCATTTACAGAAGAAAGGGTTATGGAAGAACTCTTAAAACTGAAAGTGGACAAAGCAATGGGGCCTGATGTAATTCATCCCAGAATTCTCAAAGAACTAAGGGTAGAACTAGTGACACCACTGACTACCCTCTTTAACAAATCATGGGAGGATGGGGTGGTACCCGAGGACTGGAAGAGGGCAGATGTGATTCCCCTTCACAAAAGTGGGAGCAAGGCAGAAGCAGGAAACTACAGACCTGTTAGTTTAACCTCAGTGATAGGGAAGATGATGGAATCACTTCTGAAGGAAAGAATTGTCGAGTATCTAGAGGCCAGAGGGGCACAGGACCCTAGGCAGCATGGATTCACAGCGGGAAGGTCATGCCACACGAATCTGATAGATTTCTTTGACTGGGTGACCAAAGTAGTAGATCAGGGAGGGACTGTGGACATGGCCTACCTAGACTTTAGCAAGGCATTTGACACAGTCCCACACAAAAGATTAATATACAAGTTAGCCAGCCTGGGAGTGGGTCCCAAGATGACAGCCTGGGTAAAGAATTGGCTGGAGAATAGGACACAGAGAGTGATAGTAAATGGAGTTCACTCAGAAGAAAGGGGGTTACTAGTGGGGTACCGCAGGGTTCAGTATTAGGACCGGTCCTCTTCAATGTCTTTATAAGCAACATTGCAGAGGGACTGGAAGGAAAAGTATGTCTCTTTGCAGATGACACAAAGATCTGCAACAGAGTTGATGCACAGGGTGGGGTGGAAAGGATGAGAAGGGACTTGGCAAGGTTAGAGGAATGGTCAAATGTATGGCAGCTTAGATTCAATGCTAAGAAGTGCAAAGTAATGCACCTGGGAAACAAAAACCCAGGGGAAGAGTACACAATGGGGGGTGAGATACTAACAACAACAAAATGGAAAGGGACCTGGGATAGTCATATCAGATGACCTAAAGGTGGGCAAGCAATGTGAGGGCAAGCAAAGAGGGCTGGGGATACTGGGATGCATAGGGAGAGGCATCACCAGTAGAAAACAGGAAGTTATTATCCCTCTGTACAGACAGCTGGTGAGACCCCATCTGGAGTACTGCATGCAGTTCTGGAGACCCAATCTCTGCAAAGACATAGACATGATGGAAGCTGTCCAGAGGAGGGCAACTAAAATGGTGCAGGGTCTGCACCGGAAGACATATGAAGAGAGACTAAAGGAGCTTAATATGTATAGCCTCGAGGAAAGGAGGGAGGGGGGGACATGATAGAAACTTTCAAGTACCTCAAGGGAATCAACAAAGTCCAAGAGGGTAGCATCTTTCAAAAAAAGAGGTGTGCAAGAACAAGGGGGCACAATTTGAAGATAGATGGTGGGCAGCTCAGAGGTAATTTAAGGAAGTATTTTTTCACAGAGAGGGTTGTGGATGCATGGAATGGCTGTGGAGTCAAAAACAGTGGTGGAATTCAAGCATGCATGGGACAGTCATAAGACAATTCTAGGGGGAAGGGGTAGAAAGAAGTAGGCTGCTGGTTAACTAGGATCTGCAGCCTATCCAGTAGGTAGGGAAATGGGCAGACTGGGTGGGCCAAGCGGTCCTTATTTGCCATCAAATTCTATGTTTCTATGTTTCTATGAAATCAGCCATTCAAAATCTTTATTGTACATGTTCTGAATGGATGTACAGATTGTAATGTGCTGTTGTGCACATTCCATATGAAACCTCCAGACCAGGGGGAGGACATAGACACATTACTGTTAGAAGATATACAAAACATGACAGCTAAAGGGGATGTTCTGATAATGGGATACTTCAACATGTCAGATACAGTTTGGTCAATACCAGCAGGAACATCTGCCAGAACTAGACACATGGTGGATTCCCTGTGGGGGGGGGGGGGCTCAAACAACTGGTACAACAACCCACAAGATACAGGGCTGTCCTAGATCTAGTACTGACTAACAAGGAAAGGATCACAGATCTCCAGGCAGAAGGTCGCCTGGGGGCCAGTGACCATCACATGGTATGGTTCAATTTGGCCACTAGAACTAAATCATCCCATTCCAAGGCAAAAATATGGGACTTCAGAGGAGCTGACTTTGATAAAATGGCCAACAGAGTTAAGCTAGCCCTGGCAGTAAGAAATACAGGTGAGGGGGTACAGGTAAAGTGGACCAGCATTAACGATACAATACCTGAAGCAACATCCCATTGTGTTAGAGAGAAAAGGAAATGCAAAAGAAGAAGAAAACCACTTTGGTTCTCAAAAACAGTAGCAGAAAAGGTCAGAGCCAAAAGGCCGGCCTTCAGAAAATATAAGGGAATGCAGCGGGATGACGATTAGGAGGCATACCAAACTTCCCTAAGGGAAGCAGGAAAGGCAGTAAGACAGGCAAAGGCCCAAACCGAGGAAACACTAGCACGAACAGTAAAAGAAGGTGACAAGACTTTCTGTAGATACATTAGTGAAAGGAGAAAGTCCAGAGGGGGTATTGCTAAGATCAAAGGGGATAAGTGGGCATGTGAGGAGGAGGACCATGTAAAAGCATCTATCCTAAATTGATACTTCTGCTTGGTGTTTACTGAAGAGAAGGTAGGGCAGGGCCCACAGCTCAGCACCATGGACACAGGTGGGAGGGAGGTGTGCACTAGTCCCTTCACAAAAGAAAGGGTCCTACAAAAGCTCGATAAGCTCAGGGTGGACAAGGCAATGGGACCTGATGGCATACATCCCAGGGTACTAAAGAAGCTAAGGGTGGAACTAGCAGAGCCATTATCAGAACTGTTTAATGAGTCTCTGAGCACAGGAGAGGTCCCAGAAGACTGGTGAAAGGCTCATGTGATCCCGCTCCACAAGAGTGGTAGCAGGGTGGAGGCAGGGAACTACAGACCAGTCAGTCTTACCACAGTAGTGGGCAGGGTTATGGAAGCACTCCTTACGGAAAGGATAGTGCAACACTTGGAATCCATAGGAGCACAGGATCCAAGACAGCGTGGGCTTACAACAGGAAGGTTCTGTCAAACTAATCTCATAGATTTCTTTGTCTGGGTAACCAGAGTGGTGGACCAAGGGGGAGCAGTTGATGTTGCCTACCTTGACTTCAGCAAAATTTCGATACTGTTCCACATAGAAGATTGATTAACAAGCTGGGTAGGCTTGGAGTGGGTCAGAAGTTGGTGAACTGGGTGGCAAATTGGTTGGCAGGCAGAAAACAGAGATTGGTGGTAAACGGTATGCAGTCAGAAGAGATGCAAGTCACAAGTGGGGTACCTCAGGGATCAGTCCTGGGGCCAGTCCTCTTCAATATCTTCATCTGTGACATTGCAGATGGACTGGAGGGTAAGGTTTGTCTGTTTGCGAATGGCACCAAAATCTGCAACACAGTAGATGATCCAGATGGGGTGAGCAGAATGAGAAGAGATCAGGATAAACTAGTAAAATGGTTGAAAGAGTGGCAACTGGGGTTTAATGCAAAGAAGTGCAAGATCATGCACATAGGGAAGAGAAACCCTGAAACCACCTATAGGCTGGGAGGGGAGTTGCTGGCAGTCACAAGGGAAGAAAGAGACTTGGACATCATCATCATCACCAATGACCTGAAATCATCCAAGCAGATCACTAAAGCAGTAGGTAAGGTTTGGGGGATGTTGGAGTGTATTAGTAGGGGTATCACAAGTTGGAAGAGGGAGGTAATAATCCCTGTTTACAAGACACTGGTTAGGTCCCATCTGGAGTACTGCATGCAGTACTAGAGGCCACACCTTCACAAGGACATTAACCAAACTGAGGCAATCCAGAGAAGGGCAACCCAAATAGTGCAGGGACTGCATCAGAAAACATATGAAGACAGATTAACGGAGCTCAACATGTATACCCTATAGCAAAGGAGGAAGAGAGGTGATATGATCAAAACATTCAAACACCTTAAGGGCATTAACAAGGTAAAAGAGTCTAACATGTTTCAATAGAAGAAAAATAGCAGGACAAGAGGACACAGCAGGAGATTAGAGGGAGGCCAATTAAGGGGTAATGTGAGGAAGTTCTTTTTCACAGAAGGGGTGGTGGATGCATGGAACGGCCTACCTCAGTAAGTGGTGGATATGAATACAGTGCAGGGCTTCAAACAGGCATGGGATAAGCATAAGGGAGCAATACAGATGAGTGTGAATAGCTAGGACATTGACAGAGCAAAAGCCGATGGCACATTCATAAGGTAGAAAAAGAAATGGACAGACTGGATGTGCCTTGCGCTCCTAGTCTGCCGTCAACTTCTAAGTTTCTATGTAACCAAAACAACAGTGTCAGCTCATGCAGTGCTGTAACTCAGATGGCAGTGGTGCGTAAGTATGATTTGCCATATACTATGAAAAACAGAATATGGACAACCATACACAACTCTGAATGTGCTTTCATCTCAGGGTTGAGAGGACATCATGGACCTCTCGAGCTTTGCTCTCAAGGTCTATGATGTCATCTCCATCCCTTGATGGAAACACAGCATTGTTGTGCATGGTTGTCCATGCACTATTACAGATATTTAATTTTCTATATGTATAGCCCCTCAATTTTTTAAAAAGCAGAAAAGATTTGCTTTAAAAAAGAATTGTTGCCCCCCTCCCCTACTTTATCTGTTCCTCCTGTTCTAGCCTCTGATGAAGTTACAATCTTCGGTTTATAGCATTACAATGTGTAGCTGTAGAAATGATTTTTTTTAATTCTCTGTTTATACCCCCTGCACACCACTGCCTGGACTCTCTCTGGATTCCACAAGGTGCCTTGTCTCCGCTGGGCCCTGGCTCCAACAGCTGCCTGCCTCCTTGATGCCTCGATTGTGTCCCCTGGGTGAGGTGGAGGGGATATACCCCTTGGACTACTTTGGCTCTGTCAGGTGGCAAACTGTGGAGTCTAGGAATAGTCATTTTGGGGTCTGTCATCTTTTGGGCAGTGTGGCTGTCTTTTCCACCATTACTCCCTATCTCCTCCAAGGCAGGAACACTAGGAGGTTCTAGGTGCGTATGTATGTGAGTTGTGCTATCGTGCCAAACCCTGACCTGCAACAGTCCCACCCACAATGCCCTTGACTGCACTTCCACCTGTGGTCAGCCAGGAGGCAGTAGTGCACTGAGGACAGTAACCCTCTCTCCCCAGAGGAGGAAACATTCTCTGGGATGCTTAGTCCTCCTCTTCTAGGCCAACCCCTGAAGATGCAGGCTCATTCCCAAATTTGAGTCACCAGCATCGTGAGCAGTAGCACTACCACTGTGCCAGTGGACCAGCTGTGTATACATGTGTAAATGATTTTGATGTCACAGAGGATCATGACTTTATCAAGATTTAAGCATGAGGACCAGGGGACAAAGACTCTGTTTTCATGCAGATATCGTTATTAATAAAGAATGTGGCAAAACAAATACAGAAGATTAATGAAACAGAAGTTGAACTGTATCTGAATATTATATTTTAAAAAGTCTTACTGGATAATGGAAAATTGCTTTAAAGGACAATCCAGGATAACATATAAAGTACAGTATCTGCTGCAGAAATGCCCAATTAGGCTTTTAGCATTCAAATACATTTTTTAAATATAGAACATGTTACATTTAGTTATTTACTGTCAGAGAACCATGTCAACCGCTGAGAAAGTTAAGCAGACTGTTCCAAGCAACATCTTATGGGCAACACCAGGTGCATCCACAGCATGGGTTATGCTAATGAGGACTCCCAACTAATTCCAGAGTTGTTAGCATAACCTGCACTCCAGAAGCCTCCTAGTGTGTGCGAGATGGCCGCGGGTGAGTCTATCAATATGGCAGTCAATGCAGTTCTCTGACACTAAATAACAAATATAACAGGGATGTTCTTTTAATAGGGTCATGCATACATCTGAATGAAGATGAATGCCTCACCCTTCAGCTCCTGGCCACTTACGAGGTAATCTGCCTCCATCCACCAACATAGACTATCCAACAGCGGCACAGCACACATGGATATCAGGAGAGGAGAAGCAGGTCCACTGGATCAGATGGTTTGGAACACCCTAAAACACTGCAGAAAAGAAAAAAACACCAAGATGCTTCATCTCCCTCCACCCATCAGCCTGTCTGCAAGATGGCCGTGATGCAGAGCGCTACCTTCTTTACCTCCCTACCGGAGGACTGGCGCATGATCCTCCTGGTAAAGATTGCTCTAAACATACAGTGGCGTGAAAAAGTATTTGCCCCCTTCCTGATTTTCTTTATTATTGCATATTTGTCACACTGGATGTTTTCAGGTCTTTAGACAAAATATAATATTAGATAAAGGGAACCTGAGTGAACAATAACACTTTTTTTACTTATTTCATTTATTTAATGAAAAAAGTTAACCAACACCAACTGGCACTGTGTGAAAAGTAATTGCCCCTAGTTAAATCAACCCAATTAAAGGGCTAATTAGAGTCAGCTGATTGAACACAGCCAGGCTTGATTACAGCCAGCCCTGCTCAATATAAACCTCACTTATTTTGGCCCTCTACCATCAGAGTCATTGCTACAGCACAAAGATTCAACAAGCACATTATGCCATGATCAAAGGAAGTTCCTGAAAGATCAGAAAAATGTTTGCCCCTATCGGTCTGGAAAGGGTTACAAAGCTATTTCTAAGGCTCTGGGACTCCATCTGAACCACAGTGAGAGCCATAATCTCCAAATGGAGAACACTTGGAACAGTAGTGAACCTTCCCAGGAGTGGGCGGTGCCAAAATTACTCCAAGGGCGAGTGTAAAATCATCCAAGAAGTCTCAAAAGATCCTAAACAACATCCAAAGAACTGCAGGCTACTCTTGCCTCAGCTAAGGTCAGTGTTCATGACTCCACAATCAGAAAGAGACTGGGCAAAATGGGCTTCTTATGAGAGTAGCAAGGGGAAACCACTGCTAACCAAGAAGAACATAAATGCTCTCTCATTTGCCAAGAAGCACCTGGATGATCCACAAGCCTTTTGGGAAAATGTTCTATGGACAGATGAGTCCAAGTGGAACTTTTGGACAACATGGATCCCATAATGTCTCGCAGAAGCAAACACAGCATTCCACAGTAAGAACACCATACCAACAGTCAAACATGGTGGTGGTAGTGTGTGATGGTGTGTGGATGCTGCCTAAGGACCTGGATGACTTGCCATAATTAAAGGAACCATGAATTCTGCTCTGTACCAGAAAATTCTTAAGGAGAATGTCTAGTCATCCTTCCGTCAGCTGAAGCTGAAGTGAGTTGGTCATGCAGCAAGACAATGATCCAAAACACAAAAGCAAGTCCACATCAGAATGGCTAAAAAGAAGTAAAATTAAAGTTTTGGAGTGGCTCTAGTCAAAGTCCAGACTTAAACCCAATAGAGATGCTGTGGCAGGACCTGAAACTAGCAGTTCATGCTCGAAAACCTACCAAATGTTACTGAATTAAAGCAGTTCTGTGGAGGAAGAGTGGGTTAAAATTCCTCCACAGCGATGTGAAGACTGATATTGAATTATAGGAAGTGTTTGGTTGCAGTCATTGCAGCTAAATATGGCATAACCAGTTATTAAGTGTAAGGGGCAATTACTTTTTCACACAGTGCCAGTTGGTGTTGGTTAACTTTTTTCATTAAATAAGTGAAATAAAAAAAAAAAACAAGTGTTATTTGTTCACTCAGGTTCCCTTTATCTAATATTACATTTTCTCCAAAGACCTGAAAACATCCAATGTGACAAATATGCAATAATAGAGAAAATCAAGAAGGGGGCAAATACTTTTTCACGCCACTGTAGAAACAATCTGAGTGACAGAGACTCAAAATAGCATTTTGTCACTGACTGGGAGAGTTGCTACAACTGAGAACCAACTTGCAGTCCTCATTGCCTTCCACAAGGCACAGGATGAGTGGCTGAAAGCTGCAGAACAACAAATCAAATTACTCACAGTGAAGATGGAAGACCTCAAGGGACAGTAATGCAGGAAACACCTACATATCTTGGGACTTCAGTTGGGTATTAAAGGCCAAAGATGCAGTGCAATATCTGTGCGCCCAGCTCCCTACTTGGCTACAGTTGGATCCAGCAGTCTTCGAATTTTGAACTGGACAGAGCTCACCACATTCACTGCACCCCAACCCCCTAATTTTGAAGCTTTTAAGATACCAGGACAAAGAAATCATTTTGAAAAAAGCCAGTGAACTCCAGGACATCATGGTCACTTGGATCTGAATTTCATTTTATCCGGATTACATGAGGGGAGTACTTGAAAGGTGCCAATCATTTGAAAAAATAAATGCTGGGCTTAGGAGTAGAGGTATTCAATATTCTCTCCATCCCCATGGCTCTTGCAGTTATCTTGCATGGAAGACGCACTATTATCCAATACCCGATGAAGTGGACCATTTTCTGTAATCAGCCTTGGGCCCACCTTGGCGGACAATACTCCTACACCCCAAACACAGAACCTACATTGAGAGAGGCCTGTAATCCCTCTGCAGCCATGGAACACTAGGTCTGTGATGACCTAGTGACCTATAAGTAATAATATTGCATTGGTTAAGGGGGGAGCCAGGTCTGGTCATAGAGGTGCACATAAATGTGAGGACTTGGTAATACCGGGACAAAAGGCAGTAATTTTAGATTCATGCACAGAGCTGAACTATATATCAGTGCTCTGTTCCTATCCTTTATTACGAGGACCACCTCCACACCCTGCAATGAGAGTGCCCAGGACATGGAGTGGCCTCATATCTTACACCTCCCTCCCCAACTGCAGCTGTCACAACACTGGAACAGAAATGATAAATCCTAGAGAACTCCTTGGCTGTTTAATAGGCTGAAACATTTTCTGAAAATTCATAGATGTTCATGTTTGAACTTACAGTTTTAATGGTTAAAAGTATTTTACTATACATATTTGTTATCGTGGGACATGGGGAGCTATCTACTGGGCACCTCCATAACCCCTGTTGCATGCTCACAGAGGTTTAGCATTCACCATCCTTTCTCACTGAAGACAATCTCAGTGGCCAAAACATGGATGTGACTGGAGCTTGGAATATAGCACCCCCTCTTACAACAAATACCTGTGGGAGATTATTAAGAGGGGAAGGCCACTTCTAGGCTCGGATACAGGCCTTACATGTTTGTAGACCTCAAAGGAGTCACTGACAGAGTCTCCTATGGTGTCTGTTGAGGACATGAGGGAAAGCACCACTATTTTTACTGCCTCCTTTCCCTACACAGGCTAATCATCTCTATGACCCAACCCACTAACTTTGTCAGCAGCAATTCTTACTGGCACTGTTCCAGCTGCTCCTGCTTCCAACAGTACTCAAATCTGCCAATCGGGCAGACAGACAGTGGCTTGGGGGCAGAGTTTTGTGAGCCCACCAAGATTTAAACTGCTACAGTCAACCTATCCCTACCAGAAAGGCGTCGCCACCGGAATTGCCATTGGTGTCTGTTGAGGGTGTGAGGGAGGGTGCCTCTACTTCTACTATCTTCCTCCTTCCTCCGACCAATCCTCTCTGCAACCCAAGCCAGATCTCTGACTTTGTTTGGGTAAAGCCTTACTGGTGCTGTTTTGCTGTTTCTGCTGCTGCTGCTCCCAACAGTGCTCAAGTCTACCAATCTGGCGGATGGACGATGACTTGGGGGTGGAGTTTTGTGAGCTCACCAATCAACACAAAAGTCTCCGCATCCAAGTGGTCCTTCCATGCTGCGGTCCTAGTGCTAAGGACAAGTGCAAAGGACATCAACTAGAAGTCTGCCCAGAGTCAGCCCAGTGACTGTCGTTGGCACAGTGCAGACTGCCTGACTCATCTGCCATACAAGTCTGCTCCTTTCTTAAGGTAACCTGTTCACTTAATTAATGAACAGCTGCTTTCTCAGCTTTCTTCCCATTTCAGATTACCTTGCACTCTTGTCTCTTGGAACCAGACTTCTTTGACTATTTTGTTTGTAGGCTAAAGTGCTAAAATTTGCTGCCACCCCATCTGGGTCACCTTGTACATCTTCACCAGGTGCCACACCCATGGGACTACCTGTTTGTAGCTGTTATCTGCACTTGTGCCTCTGGTGCTTATAAGTATTTAAATTGTTGCCTGTTTTGTTTGCTCCTTGCTGCTGCCATAACACCTGAATCTAGATCAATGTTTTGCTACCTGATTAACTTGCTTCTACTACTGCCGCCATAATTACCTGAATTCTCATTTAAATTGCTGCCTGATTTATTTTCTGTTGCTACTGGTGCCTCATTTCCTGTATCTGATTTAAACTGCAGCCTAATTATCTGTTCCTACTTTTGCAGCCATAATTAGTCTCAAATTGTTTATCAAACCTGCTCAACTTATTTACCTCAAGGGACATTGCTACTGTATTTTACCCTGCTGATCGTAGCCCTGCCTGATTTGATTCTATCTGCTTAACTGTTGCACTGTAACTGTATGAACATACGAAATTTGCCAGCAGATAAAGGCCTAGAGGTCTATCAAGTCTGCTCGAATGTGCAGCTAGCACCCCTTATTCTGCAGCTGCCCCTCCCTTCCACCCTTCCCCTTCATTAACCCTCCCCCTTGTCCTGTCCCATCTTCGTTTGAAGTAGTCCACTGTTCTACTGCATACCACTTCAGCAGGTAACGATTCCACCCAGCCACCACCTCTCTGTAAAAAGTGTCTCCTCATCTCCTCCTGAACCTTCCTCGCTCCAGTCTCATATCATGGCCCTGGTGGCCCTCCCCTCCCTTATTTTGAACAGCCCCTCTGTACCCATCTTGTTTATTCCTTTCATGTATTTAAAAGTTTCAATCATGTCACCCCTGTCTCTCCTCTCCTCCATTGAGTACATGTTCAACTCCTTCAACCTCCTCTCATATGATAAGTCACCCAGCCCCTTGATCATCTTTGTCACTCTGCGCTGCACCGCCCTCCAGTAACTTAATGTCCCTCTTCAGATACGGATGCCAGTACTGCACGCAGTACTCCAAGTGTGGTCTAACTAATGACCTATACAGTGGCAGAATCACCTCCTCCCTCCTTGAGGATATACCTCTTGCAATACAACCCAGCATTTTGTTGGCCTTTTGCAGCTGCCTTCCTGCATTGTGCCGAGTTGTTCATTGATCCTGTAATGAGCACACCCAGATCCTTCTCCTCCTCTGTCTGGGCTAGCTACACTTCCCCTAGCTGGTAACTCCTTCTTGGGTTCTTCATCCCAAAATGCAGCATCTTGCATTTTTTGGCATTAAAGCCCAGTTGCCAGGTGTCTGACCAGGTTTCAAGCTTTGCCAGATCATCCTCCCACCCCTGCCATCCCCCCTAGGTCATCCACCACCGCGCCTACCTTGGTATCATCAGCAAACAGACTGATCTTGCTCTTGATGTCCCATGATATGTCTGCAATGAATATCCCAAACAACACTGGTCCCAACACTGAGCCCTTTGGAACACCGCTCATCACTGCCCTTGGGTG
Organism: Neoceratodus forsteri; assembly: GCA_016271365.2. NCBI lineage: Eukaryota > Metazoa > Chordata > Ceratodontiformes > Ceratodontidae > Neoceratodus > Neoceratodus forsteri. The sequence continues at coordinate 234,488,725 of CM057458.1, forward strand.
TGAGAGCTCCCCACCCACCACCACCCTCTGTTGCCTTCCCTGCAGCCAGTTTCCTACCCATCTCACCAGCTTTGCACCCGCCCTGTGCCTACTAACTTCCTTCCCAGCCTTCCATGTGGCACCGAGTCGAATGCCTTACTGAAGTCCAGATACAGGACATCCACTGCATGGCCCCTGTCCAGTTGCCTAGTTACCCAGTCATAGAACTCGACCAGGTTGGTTTGGCAGGATCTGCCACGTATGAAGCCATGCTGTCTGCTGTCCTGTAGTCCTTTGGCCTCTAGGAGGGTCACCAGCCTCTCCTTCAGGATAGTCACCATTAGCTTACCCACGATGGATGTGAGGCTCACTGGTCTGTAGTTTCCCGGTTCATCCTTAAACTGCATATTCAGGGCCCTGAGGTCAAACTGCCCAAGTGCAGATACATCATGTATCACACAAGCTCCCCAAGGCATATTTCATTTATGCAACAGGGGCAGACTTTGTGTGTTTAATTTAGAAAAGTTTAAATGCTTTAAAAAGTATTATTTATTATATTTTAGTGGGTTTATTTGGTGCTTTGCCAGGTGAGTACACCTTTGTGAAGGGGGTTCAGAAGTCTCCACCAATCAGCATGGACGTTCAGTATGTAAACGTCTGTGCTGATTGGTGGAGACTGCACAGTTCAAAAAAAAATTTGAACCAATATGGTGGAAGTAGTTAGCGAGTGTCTGCCAACACATTCTTGCTGTGTGGAAGGCAGTGAACAGTATCAGCAGCTGCTGTTTACCTGTTGAAGAGAGGACTGTTATTTTTATTTTTGAAACTGAGTGCATCCCGCATTTTCAGAGCAGCGGTTACAGAGTGCGAGGGAGGTGTGAGTGTCAGGTCACTAGTGTACTGACATTCTGAAAGAAGAAGTGGGAACTGAAGCGGGTGAGAGACCAGAAGAATTAAAGACTTCGGCTGGTGTGGCTGAAAAGGAGCTGTAAACCTGTTGCAGGTGGGCGGCAGGCTGATGTACAAGTGGGGAACCCAAAGCAGAGTGAAGTTTACTGGTGCTAGAAAATGGCTTGCCACAATTGGTTACAGATGGCAAGACAAATGGTATGTTTTTTGTGGTTTACTGGATTCAGAAGAAGCTAATTTTTGTAGCTTCTGTGAGCAGACTTGTAACGAGTGTAAGGGAAGAGAGCAGGCAGAGAAGGAGAGACAGCACTGCGTGTTTAGCTGTGGAAAGGGAAAGTTGTAGTGTTTTACAACTGAGGTACTTGTCTTTTTCTCCACCGTTAGAGTAGTTGTGAGCGCGTGACTGGAAGTGTTACAGTTCAGCTGTTTGTGCGTGTCTCAGAAGACAGCATGGGGAAAAATTAATCTACTGTTTGATTTTGGAGCACAGCAGCGTTAGTGGCTGTATGGAGGTACAAGGGAAACTCTAAAAACATGGGATTGTCATTTTGTGTGCTGGCAGATGTGTGTGTGTGTGTGTGTGTGTGTGTGTGTGTGTATGTGACTGAGAAGTAGTGCTGGTAGGCAGACGGGTGGGGGTAGGGGGTGGAGGACCAGGTATGACGTGTCTACTGTGTAGATAAACGTCTGATAACGTGTCTACTATGTGTATAAATGTGAGATTTCACATTTATACATATAGCAGACGTCATCAGCCATTTATTCCATGATAACAGTTTTATCAGAGGAGATTTATCTTCACCCTGTTGCATAATTCTAGCTATGCCTGCTACACTTCCAACCTGTTTCACACTTCTCTTCCTCATATCCCTGCCCCCTCTCACTCACCCCTCCATCCTGCTCCTATACCTTCCTCTTCCTAACCCCCTTTCCACTCATTTCTCCTCCCCCTACTGCTTCCTCCCTACCTCTCCCACCTCTACTCTCCCCTTTCATTCCCCACACTGTACCCCTGCCATCTGCTCCTCTAACCCCTTCCCTACACCTTTAATTTCTCCACTGTGCCTTCTCCCCTTGTCACTCTTCTCCTTCCCTCTCCCTCTGTTCCAGGAGTTGTAAGTTTCATTCCATCCTCCTTTTCATTCTCCTCCTCCTTGCTGGCGATGTTCAACCCAACCCTGGCCCCCTGTCTCCCTCCTCTCCCTCTATTCTTCCTAAATGCCTCAGCATTTTCCACTTAAGTGCTAGGAACCTCCTCTCTAAGCTTGGCCCTCTTAAAGTTTAGATCCCTCACCACTGTCATGACTTCCTGTGTATCTCTGAATCTTGTCTCTGTTCTAGGGTACCCGATTCCAGCTTGTCCCTTCTTGACTTCCATCTTTTCCAATAGGGCTGGGGCAAGTATGGAGGTGGTATTACCTTGTATGTTTGTCAGACCCTATCTTGCTCTATCACGCTTGAAGAGTCAGTCCCTTCCTCCCATGAGCTCCCTCTAGCAAAACTATCCCTCCCTTCCACTCTCCCCATTTTTGTAGGTGTCTTATATGGCTCTCCTAAAATCTCTCTCTCCTCCTTTGTTGATTCCTTCTCATCTTTCGTTTTCCTTGCTGCCTCTGTTAAACTCATTCTTCTAGGGGACATCAGCATAAACTGGCTCTCCCCTGCCTCCAAGCCCATCATCCACAGGACTGAGTCTCTGAACCTTTCTCAGCTAATCACTGAACCCACTTGCCTCAGCTATGACTCCCCAAACCACTCCCTCCTGGACTGGGTACTCTCCTCCCATCCCACTGAATCATTGCAGCAGGCACCCTACTGGATGCTTTCAGTGACCACTGTATGCCCTACTGCATCAGGAAAGTTTGGGCCACTAAATCTGCCCCTAAATGTATTTGGTCCAGGTAACTCAAGTCACTTGACACAAATGCCCTGCCAAATGACCTTGCTGACTCTGATTGACCCCTGTCTATTCTGCCACAGACATTGACATGGCCCTTTCTATCTTCCATGCCATTTTAGTTGCACCTGGGACAACCACACTCCCCTTAGAAAGACCAGGGTTAAAGGCTACCACCACCATTAGATTACTTCTGACCTTATTGATTTGTGCAAGTCTTGGGACAAAGCTTCGTCACATTTCAAATCCTCCCACTACCTGTCTGACCTCTTATCTTCAGGTCTCTCAGGAACCCCTGTACTAAGGCTGTTAGCACTGTTAAGGCCAACTACTTCAAGTCAAACCTCCAGTCTAACTTTAGCTCCCCATCACACTTCTGGAAGATTATCCACTCCCTCTTTTTGATTCCCCAGACCAGTCAGCACCCCCGTCCTCCTGGTGGATGGTTCACCAGTCTCCGGCCCTCCATAGGTAGCTGTTCACTTCAATAAATTCTTCACCACCTGTGCTCTCTCCTCACTTCCATGTCCTGATCCCTCTACCCCTTTGTCCTCTACTGCCTGTCCCTTGCCTCGCTCATCTGAAGGCTTCCAGTTCCCTCCTGCTTCTCCTCAGGAAATCTTTCTCACCATTACCATGCTTAACCCTTTTAAGTCTAGCCCTGATGGTCTGGACCCCAAACTATTACATATGTCAACTCTGACCATTGCCTCTCCGCTCTTTCACCTTCTGAACCTCTCCTTCTCCTTCAGTGCTGTCTCTCAGGCCTGGAAGGCTGCTAAGGTTCTTCCTCTGCACTGAAAGGCTGACCCCATCTCTCCCAGCAACTTCCGGTTGATCTCACTTCTTCCATCCCCCTGCAAAGCTGCAATAGACCATTGATTACTCCAGGTTTGTTGATTTTCTTCACTCTTCTAGTTTCCTCTCCAGTCTGGTTTTGGAATCACCACTTTACTGCTTCCTTCTTGCTGCGCGTAACTGGTGCTATCCTCACTGGGATGGATCAGGGACATATCACCACAGCTATTTTCATCAATCTGGCCAAAACCTTTGACTCGGTGTCCCACCCATTTCTCCTGGACAAGCTGTGCTCTGCTGGCCTCTCAGCTTTTGCTGTTGTATGGTTCCATTCATACTTCACTGGCCATCAGCAGTTGGTTCAAGTGGGTGATGTCCTGTCCTCTCCCCTCTCCATTCTAGCAGGGGTCCTACAGGGATCCATCCTGTGTCCTATCCTTTTCAACTTTTCTTAACAACCTGCCCTCTACTTGTGTCTCTTTGCATATCCATTTGTATGTGGATGATGTGGTCATTTTCTCCTCCAGCTCAGTGGCCTTGGCAGTGGAAGGCCCATTCCAGCTTGACTTCCATAATGTATTGCACTGGTTCCAAGAAACCCAATTCAGGGTCAATACCAAGAAGACTGTGTCTATGACCTTTGACACCAGCCAGAAACTGGCCAGGCTTTCACCCCCTCTTGTTTTTTCAATTATGGATGGCACCCCTTTGGAGATGGTCCCTGTCTTTAAGTAATTTGGTATGTGGCTTGATTGTAAGCTTGACTTCTCTGCCCATATCGATGCCATCCTTTGTAGAGTGCCCTGTATCACAATAAAGACTGCCTTACTGTCCAGGTCTGCCAGGAGCTGGTCACCAAAATGGTTCTCCTGGTCTTTGACTATGCAGATATGGTATTTGGCACTACCCCTTTCTCGTCCCTTGCCAGACTACAATGTCTTCCGTCACTTCACTATTAACTTGTCCCTCCGCACTCATCACTGTTCCCTCTACTCGTCCCTCTCTATGCTCCCACAACCCCCATGTTGTCAGTTCCACTGCTCTTCCTTCATTGCTAAATACTGGTTTGGTTCCTTCCTTCTTACTCCTTCTCACTCATGTCTCCAGTCCCCTCCTTTTCCTACTCTCTCTCTCTGTTCCGGAGATTCCTGCACTTTCTACATTCCCCAACCTCACTCCTCTGCTGGACAGGCTGCCTTATCTTACTATCTTCCCTTTCTCTGGAACCTGCACCCCTCTCCTTTCTGCCTCTCTCCTTCACTTCCAGCCTTTAGATTCATGCAAAGGCACCTTCTTGCTTCCTCTGTCTATGAGAACCCCTTCTTAACTTTTCTTTCCATCTCTCTAGACCCTCCACCTGCTTGGACCCACCTGTCTTTTCTTAGACCATTAAGTCTATTATTGTGTCCTGTTTTGCACTGCCACCCTCCCCAGTTCTATCACTTGTATACATTTTGATCTCCTTCCATGCTCGTCCAAGTTAGTTGTTTAGAATCATACTGCTGTTTACCTATCTAGCCACTATTGCACTGTCTATGAGTGTCTAAATAACTACAAACCTATGTTTTGCATATTTTGCTTTTTCTGTGCCTCCTCCCCCTCTCCCCTGGGTCACACCTGGAATTGAGGCTCAGCTTAGTGTGCCTCTCCTGGCTAACAATGTTTAAGTAAATAAATATAATAGGGACCCTCCCTAATATTGGTCATCAGCCTATATGAGTAGCACTGAACTTGGCATTATAGATTCCAAAGCAAGCTGTGCCATAGCCCTGTCCCTCCCCCCTCCCATTTATTTGATACTGGTCCTACAGGCATTTAATGTAAGGCACCTTTTACCCTCCTCTAGACAATATGTTGTGGTAACCTTACATGTTTACATACTATATGGGCATGGGAGGCTCTTGCTGATTAGTAGACTTTACATCCCCTTTTACTCTTGACACATCTCGCCTCCTTCCTTGAGATTGGTTCCTACGTAGAGCTTGGTCACTACCTGAATATCCAGGGAGAAGGACTATGGGTGGTGGCAAGAATGTACACCTTTGATCCATCTCCAGATTCCATGTGAACATAGGCCTGTGTGCCTTCCATGCTGTCATTAGTGGCAGCTATGGGTACAGTATATTTCTACCAGGTGGAATTACCTATTAGTTTCTTTCAATAATATTTCTTGTCTGACAGGGTGGTGTAAATACTTCTAGCACTTATACTGTTCTGCAGCTACCCTGCAGTTTAAGGGGAAGTTTATTTTTAAGGACTATACACTTAGCTTATGCTGATGCTGTTTCTATAGGTGTGGGTTTATTGTATTCAGTGTGGGTGGTAGTGGGTAGTGATGGAGGATTCTATCTTTTTCATCTGTCCTCAGTTTTTTTTTTTTTTACATTTTATTTAAAGAATCTTTATTGAAAAGCAAAAGGAATTTTCCAGGCGTGGTGGCTCGGAAGACACCAACCAGATAGAACAACCACAATATTAAAAGTTCATATAAAGGCCCTTCATTCAAGTTCCTTCTAAGCGTTATCAAAATAACCATACATGGGCATCAAATCTAGATGTTCACTTATATGATTGAGAGATACTGTATACCCTTCATTTCCTTATTTTAGTACAATTAAATCAATTTCTTTTTTTTTTTGGAGGTCCCAGACATCATTCCAAACTTCCAGCTGTTTTTTTCCAGTTATTTTCTTCCTCATACCTGGTGACCTCCACATCATCTAACAAGTATTTGGTTTGTGGGTTCCTTGTCCCTAAATGCATAACTTTGCCCTTTTTAGCATTGAACTTCAGTTGCCAAATGTCAGACCACATTTGTAATCTAGCTAGGTCTTCCCTTAGTTCCTGTAGCCCCTCTTCTGTGTTCATCTTCCCACACAGCTTTTTGACATCCTGCAAATGAGCAGATTTTAACCCTTGATCTCCATCTGCTATGTCGCAGATGAAGGTATTAAACAACATCGGACCAAGCACTGATCCCGGTGGGATCCCACTTATCCCATGCCAAGATTCCAAGAATTCCTTCCCCCTGACCACCACCTTTTAGCTTCTGTCCTTCAACCACTTTTTGAGCCATCTAGCAAGCTTGGCCCCCACACTCAGATCCTCAAGCTTCCTATCCAGTTTCCTATGAGGTATAGAGTGAAAGGCCTTGCTGAAGTCCAAATACTGGACATCAACTGCTTGGCCCCTGTACACTGTCTTGGAAACCCAGTCAAATAAGCCAATCAGATTAGTCTTGCAGGACCTCACTGATGCAAACCCATGCTGTCTCTTGTCTTGCAGCCTGTTTTCCTCAAGAAATCCCACCAGCCTCTTGAAAAGGATAGTCTCCATCAGTTTCCCCACTATTGAAGTCAGATTGTCCAGCCTGTAATCCCCTTGTTCATCCCTTGGACCACTTTTATGGGGGGCACCACATGTGCAGTTCTCCAGGCCTGGGCACACTTCAGGACTCCAGAGAGGTGTTAAACAGGTCTTCCAGGGGTCACCAGCACCTCTGCCAGTTCCCTGAGGAACTTTGGGTGCACTCCATCTGGCCCTGGAGATTTTTACAACTTCAGGGTATGACAAGGTTGAAAAGGACCCTATCCCAGTTGTCATACAGAAAGAGTTGAATGCAAGGGTCTGTTCTATACTTTCCTTTTCTGTCTCTTCTCTGTCTGGTTGCGCAACCACATTTTCTTGTGAGACATAGGAAGTGATCACTTCAACGGTTTCACAACTCTTCACCTCTTGCTGCCTTCCCTTGCTATTTCTTCAATTTAAAGTTTATTACAAGTTTTCACTTTTACATGAGATAGGACCATGTATATCAAAATTATACATATGAACAAAAAAACAGGGATCATGGCCCCATCCCCCCCCTCCCCATCCTTCCACGCCCCTGTTACCTCTTCACCCACAGTCCATTTAATGAAAAACAAACAGTATATTATTGTTAACACAGTACATAGTTTAAAGAGAGTACAATGTATACAAGGGGTCCCATATCCTTCTGTATTTGGATAAGTTATCATGGAGACTCACTATAGACTTTTCAGTTCTGAGGTTTGCTAAAAACTCGTTAAGCCATTCAGAATAAGAGATAGCATCTGTATCTTTCCAGTGTTTAAGAATCAGCTTTTTAACTGACATAGATATCATGGTGATATGATATTTGCGATTATTCACTGATATTGTTGAGTAATCGTCCAATATACATATTTCAGGGGTAAAATTATCGGATAATCCCAGTAAAAGATCCACTCTGTCCTTAATTGTATGCCAATGGGGGGCTATCTTGAAACAGTTCCAAAAAATGTGAAGAAGGGTACTTTCATCCTAGGAACAACGTGTACATTGGTTGGATGGTAATAAACCCCAGGCAGCCAATTTTTGTGGGGAGTAATAGAGATTATGTAAAATATTAAATTGCATAAGACGTAATCGGTCTTGAGTTACAAAATGGTGACAGTTACTCCAAAGGGTGGACCAATCTTTATTCCAGTGGAGAAAGAGGTCTGACCAATATGTTGTGGGACCAAAACTATCCGAAAAGCACCATTCATAAAGAGTTCTATATAGTTTAGAAATCGCTTTAGGAGAATTTGCTAGGGGAATCAGTTCCAAGTGGAACGAGAATTTGGGTGACAAGGGAGGTATCTTGCCAATCTCTTTAATAAGGAGATGCCTTAATTGACAAACCTTAAAGTATCCGGGCAGGTGTATTCTAAATTTATTCATGAGGTCACCCGTCGAGAGCCATGAACCATCATTTCTCACAAACATTGACAGCTTTCCATCCCCCAGTTGGGGTAGCCACTTTGGTGTTAGCCTCTTGTTATTGATTTTAAAAGTTGGGGCATTCCAGATTGATTGAGAGGTATCCATGTAGTGCTTGTATAATAAAAAAGCACATAATTGGGAATGGGATCTCATGGAGGTTTCAATCGTGGTTGTTTTCCCTTGCTATTTCTCTCTTTTCTCTCTCCTTGCATATCTGCAGGTATAAAACTACATGTGAATCTTTACGTGGAAATGTCACTGATATTGGGATCTCTTTGTTTAAAACTGTATATAGTTATACTGTTGAAATGATTGCAAAGCTATTTGGAACTAAAGGAGTTAGCATGAAATGCAATTTGTAAGCCTTTTGCAGAGATGTAAACAAGAGGTCAGTTCTTGGTCACAATGTTCTTTTTGCTGCACCTGCTGAAACTCACAAGAACACTGTGTGAGAAGCAGAACGTTCTCTTAGAGCGCTCCCTTGAAAGACTTGTTATAAAAAGAGCTGCAATGTTTTGCAAGAGACAGAGACTGAGAGACTGAGATTAGAAATTGAGAAGAAAAACACAGAAGAGGGACTCTGCTTTCTGTGTTTGTACTGCCACTGTAAATAATTATACTGAACAATTTTTATTTTTTATTTTGCTGTTATTAATAATAAAATGTTACTTGAAATTTTGAAACTGCTCCTGGTTTTCCTATGCTTTTTGACCTGTGCCTCGATTACACAGGGCTTTCAAGCCCTTTTACTCCCTGTCCACTTCTATTAATCCATTGATGACTCCCCCTGCTCCCCTGTGGCACTAGACTATCCACCTCTGTAGTGAAAATGGAGCAGAAGTACTTATTAAGCATCTCCACATTCTCTTCACTTTCTTATGCCCAACCCCCCTCCTTTTTTAACCTGATAGCTCCATCTTTAATATCCTTGTGCTCCCTTATGTATTTGAAGAAGGCCCTCTGATCTGATTTTACTGCCTGTACCAGCCGTACTTCCTTAGCAGCCTTCGCCTCTAACTGCTCTTCTCACCACTCTTGATTTATCCTTATAGACCTCCCTGTCCTCCTCATTCTTAGTATGTTTATACTTCTGGAAGGCTGACTTCTTTTCCTTTATCACATTTGCCACTTTCTTTCAGAACCACCTTGGCTTTTGGGCCATAGATTTCTTGCTTTTGATTTTGGCACACTCACTAGTAGCCTCCATCAGTCTATCCTTTATAATGGCCCATTTCTGTTCCACTCTCATCTTCTTTCTGATTCCAGCAAGATGCCCTACCAGAATTTCTCCCAACCTAATAAAGTCAGCCTTCCTGAAATCCAAAACTCTCATCTTGGTCCTGACTATCCCTCTGCCCATGTCCATGTAGACTCATACTGCATGGTGGTTGCTCCCTGCACGTGGCGCTTCCACCTGTGCATCCTGAACATGTCTATTGTTGAACAGGACCAGATCCAGTATGGCCTCTTCCCTAGTGAGCTGCAGGACACACTGTGTCAGGAATCCACTCTGGAATGTATTTCAGCAGTACTTGCTCCCTGGTGCTGGAGGTAGCTGGGATTTTCCAGTCCTCCCCAGGTAGGTGAAGAGTCCCCCACTATTATTACTTCACCCTTGCCTGCCATTTCCATGATTTGGGAGCCCAGTTCCTTGTCTAAGCCCTCCTCCTGTGATGGTGTTCTGTAAACTACCCCCTTCCTTAGTTTCCTCCACTTGTCGGTTTGGACCTGCACCATAATGATTCTGTCTTTCTATCCTCCCCTTCCTTTTTTGTATAGGTTATCCTCTCCTTCACATATGCAACCACTCCCCCAACTCTATCCATTTCCCTATCTTTGTTATACATTTTGTACTCGGGAACTGCAAAGTCGCAGTCATGGTTTGTGTGGCCCATGTCTCTGTGATGGTCGATATGTCCACCTTTCCTTTGGCCATTAGTGCCTACATCTCCATTTTATTTTGCAGGCATCAAGCACTCAGAGACTCTACTGTCCACCTAGACTCTGACCACCTTTATCCCTGTCCTTCCCCTCCTCTCCTACTCCTTCCTTCCTTCCCCCTTCCCCAGTTGTTCCTCTGGCCCCTTACCCCATCCCTCTCCCAGTTCCTCATTCCTTCCTCCCCTCTCCACTAGTTTCTTCCTGTTCTGTCCTGATTGGGAGTGAGGCCTATTGACCTTGTGTCCCAGGGTACTTTGCACCTTCCTGCCCCCTTGTTAGTTTAAATTGAAGTCTTTCCCCATGAATTACTCCAGCTTACCCTTCATGACCCTAGTGCCCTTTTTGCTTAGCTGTAGTCTGGTGCATAGAGGTGTTTATTCTCCTAGGTCCCACCCCAGTCACCAACTATCCCATACCCCTTTGCCTCACACCACCCTCTGAGCCATACATTGAATTCCTCAAAATGCCTGTAACTTGGAACATGTAAAATATATGTGTTAAATTAGTAGTAGAAAGATTACAATGTGAACATTTGTCTGAAATATTAGGATTTCTTTTAATAAGTTTATTAGGGCTGTAATACCTTTTATGTAAAATGTTGTATTTATTCTGCTGATGTTTTGATTAAATAATTCCTGTATTGTGTGATTTAAAATTTCTTTTCATTCTATATTTGAAAAAGCTATTCCAAGATTCAACTCCCACTTAGATTTTGAAAGGGATAAATTAGTGTTATTGTAAGTAATAAGTGTATAATATATTCTTGATATTAATTTAGATGATGGTGAGTCTGGTAACATCAAGCTATGAACTGGAGAGTGTTGGAGTGTTTAAAGACCCATTTTTTAATTCACATAATCCTGTAATGGAAAGTTTCTAAAACGATGATGATTCAGTATGCAAAATTCCTCCTGCAACTGCAAGCACATTTAGAAAAGACCATTGTTATATAAATGCCTCAATTTTGTCGGTCCATTTGAATATTGCAGTCTATATTCTGATGCCCATAGTGATTGGTTGAAATTATAATTCATTATTAGTGGTGTTACAGGACAGGTTTTGTTGTGCCAATTAATTTTATTACGGGCTTTTTGCCATCCAATTCAGGTGTTTGCAGTAGAGGGCAACACCTTTATATATTTGACTTTTAGGTAATCCTGCATACAAGATGGAAGTTAGGTATTTATACAGAGTTTTACTAGCTTCTTTGGTATAGTTTGGACATAGTGGATTTCTAAACCAATCTTGGATTTGGCTCAATTGCCCTGAATAATCATCATCTTCATCATTATAATATAGGTAGACATTTGGGAGTCTAAGACCTCTTTCAAATTTTAGTAGCACTAATTTTACTAATGAAATTCTGGATCTTTTTTCTCCATAAAAATGTAGTTATTTCCGTATTCAGCATCTTAAAAAACAATCAGGAACTACAATTGATAATGACTGAAACAGAAATAAAAATTCTGGTAGTACTGATGTTTTGATGCTATTTACCCTTCCTATTAAGGTCCAGAGTAGCATAGTCCTTCTTTTAAGGTCTTTGGAGATATTTTTAATAGTGGCATATACTTTAATTTATATAACTCTGAATGATTTTTAGACAAATGAATGCCCACCTGTTTGATAACAGCAAGATCTTTAGGATTATCAGAGAAGGGTGTTGTTTATAATGTTGTCAGATGAGCCCAGCTGTAGACATTCAGATTTGTTCCAATGAATTTTATATCCACAGGCTCTGAAAATTGTTCTACCAGTGAATATAAAGATGGTAAAGAAGACTTAGCCGTTGTGAGTAGGATGTCATCAGCGTAAAGGCACAGCTGTAATTCATCCTTATTAATAGTAACGCCTTATTGTCCTGATTTTTTCCTTATTGCTAATGCCAAAGGCTCAATTGTCAGAACACAAATTAATGATGATAGGAGACATCTCTGATGAGTACTGTTATTTTTTTTTTTGGGAGGTTGCAATTGGTCCTAACCTGGCAGCTGGTTTAAGGTAAGGTAATTTCACCCAGTCCAGTAGTTTGGTCCAAATTCCATCTTATCCAAAACAGTGTGCATAAAATCTCATTCAACACCATTGAATATTTTCTCAGTATCAGATGTTAGCAATACAGTTCTGTAAAGCAATCAACTGTGTTGATGCCTCCACATATATTAGTATGCAACTGACTACTCTTAATAAACCCTGTCTGGTCTGAATGTACCAGTTCTAATCTGGATGCCAAAACCTTACCAAAGATTTTTAGATCAGAATTTAAGAGGGAAATGGGTCTATAAGATTAACACTGTACAGGATTTTATTCTTTCTTTAAAAGGGAAAGGGGAAATTGTTTAACCGGGAAAGGCACGCTAAGCTGAAACTTGTTTCCAGGTGTGACCTGGGAGCACAAGGAAGTTAAATGACTTGCTTAGGGTCACATAGTAGGCAAGTGTGTGCTATGGGATTCAAACCCAGGTCTCCAGGTTTGCAGCTCAGTGCCATAAACCACAGTGCTATACTGATTCCTACACACTAAAAACATGCTAATAATGGCATCATAAAATGTGTCTGTTAATGTTTTGAGAGAAATCACCCTGTTAAATAAAGAAGTCACGTGAGGAATCAAGTAATTTTCAAACTTTTTTTAAATGTTGATATGGATATTGTCCAGTCCTGGGTTCTTGACAGATGCTAATGTTTTAATTGCATTGCTGATTTCTAATGAAATTTGTGATTCCAGTTTAGGATTTGAACAGGTGTCTTTTTTTTTTTAATTCTATTTATTGCCCACCCTCACTGAACTCTCTCCAGTGACCTTCCTGATGCACTCTCTACCTCCTTGCATTGCTCGGCACCTGTCTCTGCTCCTCTCCAGCACTGGGCATCCCCTGGGTCTACCCTCCGGGGAAGGGTCGCCCCCACCCAGGGCACCCTATCTACTAGTATTGAGCCACCGGGCTGGAGAGTGGGGGAAGAAGCGAAGGGTACCAGGCCCGACTTCAGGAGTGTGGAATGCAAGGGGAGGCACCATCGCCTATCAGCAGTGGAGGGGATTTTCTTGGTTGGTTACATCCCCTTTGGAGCCCGGCTACCAAGGCAACTTCCGCTATGGCTCCACCCCCTGGTGTACATCTGCAATGCTTGTTCGGCTACCCGCAGGCTCCGCCAGAGGTCGCTCGTTGAACATTCACTACCCCAGCCCTCCCCAGGAAAGAGAGAGCAGTCCTCCGGATGCTCAATCTCTTTCCCCACCTGCTGACCCCCGGCTGCCTGGGCTCGTTCCCGAACCCGGGTCGCCGGCGTGACGTGAGGTGTAGCATCTAGCACCTCAACCCTCTGTGCCACCGGGCCGGCTTTAAACAGGTGTTAAGGTTGATATTTTCAGGTCTGTAAAAAATTGTTTAATAGTACCGTCTGGAGCTGTCAGTCTTTGAGGTACATACATTGGCATAATATTTGTAGAACACATGCTTAATCAATTTTGGTGATGTGACTTCGTTACCATTCTTATTAAAGACCGAACTAATAAACCCATCACATTGCTCTTGTTTGATTTGTAATGTCATCAGTTTGTCTGGTTTATTACTCATATTGTAACAGTAGAATCTAGATGCTAACAGTTGGTATTCTGCTTTTTTTGTAATGATATTATTACATTTTATTTTTGCTTGCATATTACTCAGTATTGTGTGTGCTGGCTAGATCATGTTAGAGGTTTCAAGATCTTTTCTTTTTGACTCAGGGTTTTTCAGTTCCATATTTGCTGCTTTATTTATTAATAATAACTGGTCAGCAATTTTTTCCATTGTCTGACCGAGTTGTAATTTCCCATTATAATCCACAGGTTATAATGGGGAGCGTATGCTGAGTCAGTCAAGAAAAACTGCTCCTTAATTGGCTGCTTATGCCCTCCTGGGTGGGCCAAACAGTTTCACAAATATGGCTGCTCCTTACCTGTGTAGCTGCCAGAGGAGCCACCAGACCAAGAGTGTCCACCCCTATTTTATATATATATAAAAAAAATAACACTGCACACTAAAAAATATAGAAAAAACATCAGTCTGGCTGATTCTACCATTTGAATGCTGCAACGGACAACAACTGCCATCAAATACGGCTTCGACCTGACATCCTATGATAAACATGATCACGATTATGAAGTAAATCCTAACTCTGCAAAAAGTTAAATGAAAATTAAGTAAAAAAAGAAAACAAAAAGCAACTACCCCCCCAAAAATCAAAGAAACACTGTGTCAGATTCACAAAGTAAGTGTGTGTGTGTGTGTGTCGGCACAAACCAGTAATGTTAGTGTAGCAAAAAACCCATGATCGCAAATACTCAGACAGATTATTGTTGAACCATAAATACTGAAGATTCTGTGATGGAACTAGTCCTATTTTAAAATTCTGGGATATAAAAAGAGAGAAGAAGAAGGAGATGGGGTCATCCATCCCGAGGCCTCCTTGAGCTTTGGGCAGATAAGTGAAACACCTCTTTATTGGATTCAGCCTACTGCCCCACACCATCTGAAAAAAAGCAAGAGTACAGTCTAGTTTCAAGTGTAGTGGGGGGGGGGAGATCATTGCTACATGCATAAATGAGGGAACAATAAACCGTTTTATTGTATGCACCCTTTTAATTTTAGATAACTTCCAGGACTTCCATCAGTTTACCCTATACTCAACCCCTTGCAGTGCTGTTTCCATTTTTCTAGAGGTAGATTACATTGTCCAAAATGAATGCCTAAGATTTTTTGTGGCTCCGTGGAGATGTGAATTTTGTCTATAATTACTGGGTCTAGTCTAGTACTACCGAGAAACAAACCCTTACTTTTTTCTGTATTCAATTTTGAATTCGAAACTTGAGAATATTCTTGTAGTTGTCCGATTAGGCCCGGGATCTGCTCTGGCTTTGCCATGAGCAGGCAAATATCATCTGCACAGGCCTGGATCTTTATGAGGTCTTGCCCAGTGGGCTCTTGCAAGCCCTCTCCTGTATGTGAATTGTTCAATTTCCTAACTAATGGGTCGAGAGAGAAAATATATAGGAGAGGGCTGCGGGGACACCCCTGCCTGACTCCTGTACTAATAGTGATTCCCTCTGTCACTTTTCCCTTAATAATGGAATTAACCGTTGCACATGAATATAATAATTTTATTTTGTTGACAAAGTCAGTAGATATGCCGTACTGCTGTAATGTTTGAAATAAGAAGGGATGGTACACTCTATCAAAAGCTTTACTCTAGTCTAAAGTCAGAATACAGCCTTGCTTCTTGTTTCTTTCATAATAGGCGATTATGTCTCTAATTATCATTATCAGGGCATGTTGTATTTTTTTCTCTGGTAGTCCGCAAAACTGAGCCAGATGTATCAATTTGGATGCCAGTTTCCTCAGCCTATTGTTTAATGTCTGTTACAGAATTTCAAAATCTGAATTTAATAAGGATATAGGTCTCCAATTTGAAATATCCAGTCTGTTACCTGATTTGTATAGAAAAATCAAAAGCCCTGACGTGAATTGAGGAGGAACTGTCCCTTTCTGAAAGAAGGAGGTAAAAACTTCCAAAAGACATCTTGCCATTTCCTTGGGAAAAGTTTTATAGAATTCACAAGGAAGCCCATCTGGAATGGGAGAAGTCCCACATTTTAAGTTTTTAATCACAAATTCTATTTCTTCTGCTGTCAGGGGAGAATTTATTTAGCTCCTCTTCTGAAAAATGTATTTGCAATCATTTTAAATAACTACTGATATTCTCCTCAGAAGGGGGGGGGGGGTCATTTCATGAGATCCCATTATTAATTAAACCAATTGGTGTAGTTCTGTTACATTTTCTATTACCCTTCCCCACTTGTCCATCAGCTGTTGAAAGGTCATTGTATCTTTCCTTTTTTTTACATGCCTCAGAGGGGTCTCCTGTTGGGGATTTTTGAGTCCCGTACTGTAATTATGCATTTAAAGTCTTTGCTCTGTCATATTGAAATCTTTTCATGTCTTATTTAAGTTATTCTATCTGTGGACTAAAGCCTTGTCTAGAAGTAGAGTTCAGAGTATACAGATTTTGGAGCCTTGTTCATAATTTAAGGTAATGAAAAAACTTACTCCTTTCTGAGTTTTTTCCATAATTCTGGAACCAGTTAGCTATGTCCTGCTTTGTGTCTATCCACCATTCGTCAAGGTCCTCGTAAAGATAATTTACTGAGGTCTTGGCCCAGAGAAGAGAAAAAACCCTTGCTGTGCATGTGTGTCAGACAGAGTGGAGATATTCAGTCTCCATCTCTTATTCTGTCTAGCTTTGGGAAGGAGGGTCTGGAAGGAGACCTGTATAAGTAGATGGTCAGAAAATTATATGGGAAAGGTTTGAAAGCTGGGAGCTGGTAGGTTCTTAGAAATGAAAATGCGATCAATGATAGAGGTTAATCTGCCTCGCCTATAAGGATATTTAGGACCTTGAGACTGATACTGTGTGCAGTCTAGCAGATCTGCTACAGTTACAGTATACATTTTTGTAGGGCATTTGCATCGCAATAAGCCTTTTTACCCTCTAAACATTTACTTTGCTGTGGTAGGTCACAGTTTAAATTTTCATCCAAAACTATGCGTGATGCTGTGTAAAGATAAGGCTGAATTTGTAAGATTAGGGACACTCCGTCTGCCTTGGACTGAGGATCGCAGACATCTATAAACCTGTATGGCACTTGTACCCAGTAACCATCAAGAATAAGCAGACGTCCTGTGATTAGATCTATAAGTTTAGTCGTTTTAAAAGAGAAGGAGCTGAAAACTATCCCTATTCCATCTGCCCTGTCTGTTCCAAAGGACCAAAATGATGGTCCTTGCCGCCATTCAGTCTGGAAAGATCTGAGATGGTCTGAGGTAAACATCCAAGTTTCTTGTAAGAAGCAAACATTTACTTTAATATCCACAAAGTGCTGAAACAGAGCTTGTCTTTTGGAAGTATTTAATAAAATATGACAATTACAAGACCCTAAGACCAATTTGTTTATCTCCATAATTTGGTTTTAAGGTCCTTTTTTCCTTTTCTTTTTTTTCTTCCCTTTGTACTCCACTAAATCAGAGCTGCCTCCAAGTTCCTGTTGGGGGGGGGGTTCTGTTCTACTCCTCACCTGTAGGGGCTAGGACTGAAAAGGGGTTAGTTGCCTCTATTATCAGGGGTTCAGGAAGAGGTTTCGTATTCCTAGTCGCTCTCCTTGTTGGAAGTGGAGCCGGATTTTGTGGGGAGTGTAGTGGGTTTATGCCTCCAGTTACTTCCTTAGTCTGGCTATCCAAGTAACAAACAGGAGGGAACTCATCCCACTGAAGCTGAGAAGGCATGGGGGAGTCCAGGTCTTCCCTTCCCTTGTGTTCTACTGACTTAACCATGATGGGGTCCCTTTTCCCTTGCTCTTGAGGTAGGGGTTTTGGGGGTGGGGTGGGGTTGGGGGTATGGGGCAGTACTGCCCTCAGGATCTACCTCTGCTGAATCTGGGAGGCTTGTAGCTTCTTCTTGAGCCTGCTGTATAAGGAGTTCTGTGCTGATGCTTGAGGCTTTATTCCTTGCTGCCTATGGGCATTCAGGAATGTATGTCCTGTCTCTTCACACAAATCACACCTAGTTAAATTTGCGCACTGCATACTGTTGTGACCCACCGCTCTGCAGTTGTCGCATCTTGGTCTATCACAGACACTAGAGAGGTGGGTGCAAGCTCTGCACTTATAACATGCTTGGGGTTGCCCTGAGTAGAAACATACTCCTCTGTCCCTGCCCAAATTAAATGAGTTTGGGGTATGTTCTATTTCATTTTCAGTCTGCCTCAACTTCACCTTGTACTTCCATCCCCTTGTCCAGAAACATTCTGACCTAACAGTGCTTCAGGTGAACTCAGTAGTTCGCATTTTTCCGACAACCAATACGTAATATCTTCAGCATGAACCCCTTCATTCTGGAACATGACTGTAACATATTTTATGAGTGGTTTTGTAAGGGGTATTACCAAAAAAGGGGACCACAGGGGGGAGAATTTGACTTGATTATACCTTTGCCAAAACATCTCAAAGGTGTAGGATGATCTAAAACTTATATCATAGTTATCTTCCCCTGATATAGTTATAAAGGTGAACACCTCTTTAGGTGAGAAGTGCAATGAGTCCTTCAGGAGTTTCCTCCCAACATAGTGCCTGTCAGGCCTTATGTCCAATCCCCCTTTGTATCTGATTCGGACCGCGTTCCTCCTAGGGGCTGCCTCCTTTTTTGATCTGGAGAAAAGTTTGGATAATAAAGGTCTCTGTGGGGGAGGATCTCCAGAGTGGTTCTCCCCGTTTGTCCATCCAGTCTTAGTTGGGTTGTGTTCTTTGTATCTGATGCTGTAGGCTGTCTGGGGGGTTGTCTGCTCCGGGAAGGGCCCTGGACCAACTTTTATTGCATTATTTCCCTGGACAGGGTGGTTTTTAGACTCCATTTAGTACTGTACCTCCCGGGGTTCTGTAGTTTTTGAAGTTGTTGCAGGTACCTGAATTTGAATTGGTTAGCGCCATTCTGGAGTATTTGTGGAAGGAGAATCCTGCCCGTCCGGATCCGGTAGCCATTGGCCACTAGGCATTTTCTTCCATCCTGCTTCCTTAAGGGCGTTTTCAGGGGACCATGTAGCAAAGGGATCTAAATTTTTAGGTTGCAGTGAAAATGCTTTTTGGATAGCATCTGTTGTTAATAGGCCTTGATGTGTCCAGTCCAGCCTAGGAACAATGTTTCCTGTTTACTCTTTTGGCCTAGCAGAAGGCCCCAGTACTAGATTCCTATTAGCTAAAGTGAGAGCAGCCCTTTTGTTTTTCTTATCCTTCTTACAGTAAGATTTTTGTGCTTGGTTTCTTGCTGAGAAAGAAAAAACTGTGGCTTCATCCTGAGGGGTGGCTTTTGAATGAAAAATTATTTTCCCTTCTTTCTGTTGTGTTTGCTTGCACCCAGGTATCATTTGACCATTTGTTTGTTTATCTAGTTGCATAATGTTAGGGTCCCTTTCAGTGGCATCATGTTTAGTAATATTTGCATTCATTTCAGCATTTGCATTCATTTCAACACTTGCATTCGATTCTGTATTTGTATTCATTGTCCCCTTTGTACTCGCTTCATCCTTCTGGCTTGTTGGGTTTACTGTGCTAGCTTTCTCCCTCAGTATATTACCGAAACCTAACCCCTGTGGCTCTAGGCACACACCTTCTGCATTTCTTCTGCCAGCCACTATTCCTGTAACAAGTTCTGTAGCATAAAGAGGGTTTGATTTTACCTGAGGGAGTAGTGATATTTGCATCCTGGCACACTCCTGTGATGTTGCTGCATCACTGCTACTTCTGTCAGTCTGGCTGCACCCAATGTCAAGACAGGGCTCCTCTTGCACTTTAGCAAGTCCAGCTCTCAGTTTGGCCATATACAACGTATGTCTATGCTCTTCTTCTTCTTCCAATTCTCTCACCATTTTCTTCTGTTTTTCTGCCATCAGAGAAACCACATTTTGTTTGTCATTTTTACAGTACTCAGTTTCAGTATTTATACTTAAGTCCTCTGTTGATAAAAAGATTTCCTCTCCAGTTTCCTTTTCTTCAATTTCTTCTGGAAATGTCTCGTTACTGGTAGTCTCTTGCAGCAAGAGGTCAGGGGAAGAGGTCTGGTCCCCTGCCTCAGAAACATCCATCCTGTCCACCACACCGCTCTGAGTGGCCATCTTGGAAGACTTGCTCACAGGAAGCAAGGCCCCCTGCAGGCAGAGTAGGGTAATTTCCCAGGTGTCCTGGCCAAGTTTCCCTCATTCACTAAAAATACCACCAACAGCTTAATCTGGTTCAAGGTCAGTTGGCATTCATCTGTGTCCCCCTCCCCCGGGTCATGCCTGAAAATAGGCAGAATCTGTCTAGTGCACTTATCCGGTCAACAAAAACTAAATAAATAAATTCAGAGCTCAGTTGGCAGCTGGCCATGGAGGTGAGTGGTGGGCTGAGCCAGTCGTTGGCTCAGGTAAGGTATGGAGGGGGGCAGTGGGGTGGTAGGTACTGCAGGGGGTTGGGATAGAGGGTCCACTTGACCACCAGGTAGTTGGGGTTTGCAACATACGGTGGATCAGGGCAGGTGTGGTCCACTGGGCCACCAGGGAGTATTCAATATATAATATGGGAAATATGGTTGGGGGGCACTAGGCTATCAGGACATTGGGTGTCTTAATAAGGACATGTGTTGTGGATTGGCGTGTGGTGGGGGAGGGCCACTAGACTAACAGGGAAACTGTATTTGTACTTGGCATTTGTGTCAGGGATTGAAGATCAGGGAGGGCCACTAGACTACCAGGGTAATTGCTTTGTAGTTCAGATGTGTGTAGGGGATCGGGGATCAGCAAGAGCCAATAGACTGCCAGGGAACTTTCTTTTTTTTTCCATATAGATGTTTTTCCTCCATGAGTCCTGGCAGGGCACTGTGGTCCTCCTTAGAGAGGAACTCACTTCTTTGGTCTCACGCGTCCGCGCTCATGCCAGCCCCGGAAATTCCCCCATGGATTGCCCCCCATGGTGGCGCCAAGGAGGAGGGCACCAGCTCCCCCCCAGAGACCCAATCCAGACACTGGGATCAGTCCTCGTGGATGCATGGCCATCATGGAACCCTGCCAGGCTCCTTTTTCCATTTTCTCCCATCTCCCCATCCCCACTGATGTAGTGATGCTGGTACATGCCTCTCTGTCCACATTGCCCTCTGGCCACCTCCAGAGGGCAATCAACGAGCAGGATGACAGGCCCAGCTCCCTCTGAGAGAGGAAAGCAGTCCTCCAGATGCTCGATCCTCTCTCCCTCCTGCTGACCCCCAGTGGCCCAGGCTTGTTCCTGAACCCAGGTCACTGGCATGGCATGAGGTGTAGCCACCAGTGCCTCAACCCCCAGTCCCACTGGGCTGGTGACTGCCAGGGAACTTTCTATGTATTTTGGTAATGTGTCGGGGATCTGAGATCGAGGAAGACCACTAGACCACCAGGGAATATGTCTGTGTATTTCCAACTTGTGTAGGGGATCAGCGATCAGAGCTGGGGAAGGGCCACTAGACTACCAGGGAATGCAGTATGTCTTTGTATTTAGACAATGTGTTGGGGATTGGGGAGGTCACTGAACCATGTTTGCCCGAAGTTACCACATGCTTTTCGGCAGCAGTATTTAGCGCTCTGCTACAGGTCATGCTAATGACTGTAGTACAATGCAATTTTATTGAATATCCCAGTGCACCAGTATTCATGTCCTCACCCCTCTGTCAGTCCCCTGCATACATTATTTTTTAGTGCTGGCGCTATCACGTTGTGCCGGAGCTATTTGCACCTTTGAATATTGCAACCGGGTGCAAATGCAGCGCAATTGTGATGCAAACGGTTTGCTCCCAGCACAAGGCTTTGACTATCTGGCCCCATTTTTTTTTTCCATGTGCTCATCTGTAGATTTTGACCTAGCTACAAGAAAGCTAAGATTGCGTTTTATGGTTTAACTCACTTTATTGTCAATGTTTTCTCCTGTAAACACTTCTGCTCTGTTCTGGCCAATTTGTAAATATATTGTGTAAATAAAGTAGTTAATATTTATCCCAATATACAAATTGATTGTACTTTATAGTAAAAAGGATATAGTTTGTGAATCTCTAGGGTACCCACCATTTTTAAGAATCATGCTAAATCTGGTGTAAGCAATCTGAAGACATATTTCTTCCTAATACAGGGAAAGGAGTGATGGGAAATTTGATAAAGACAGAACCTACACTTCAATTGGGGTTTGAGAAGTCAGCCTTGGTGTGATCCAGGGGGACTGGTGACTGGGCTCAGAGAGTCCAGGTGTCTGGGGTGTACCACTTTTGCACAGGGAGGGGTGGACACAGGTGTAGGTCTGCAACAGCGGGCTGTGAGAGGAGCACTGGTTGGGGTGCAGACAGGTGGGCCTGTCACATATTTCCTATAAGGCAGGGTTGACTGTAAATTGGAGTAAAATAGTAAAGAAAATCAAGAAAATTGTAAATTACAGAGTACACAGGCAACAAATATGCAAAATATATAGAGGTTCACTATAAAGTATGCAGTTGTAACAATCCCCTCTTTCCAGTAGGGGGAGGAGATAGATTAGTAGTAGGTGGCATGATAAGGCTGGCGTGTGTACTTCAGTCTGTCAGGGGTTAATATAAGTGGGAGGAGCTTAGGTATAGTTTAAAGATCAATGGCAACCATTTTATGTATTGTTAAAAAAAGCCTGAATTCAAGTCCATGTGTCATGAGTAGTGTTTCCTGAAAATTTCATGCTATTTGGTTTTGTGGTTTTCTTTAAATCAGCATGTGTTAACTTGTTCTGCACTAACTTGAAACAGTCACGCTGTTTCTGTTCTTCTGACTGAGCCTTGGAGAGTGATGGTATCATATTGCACTAAGCTACTGCTGCTGCAGTGCTAGTCCCTGCTTGACCAAAGAACTGTAAACTTCCTAATTAGAACAGTCTGTAGAATTAATTGTTTGCTGTCCAGGGTTTTTACTAACTCAATTTCTGGTAAGTGTACAGATGAATTAGCTGAAAATCTATTGTTCTGTTGTTCTAAAAAAGCTGGTCATTTGAGTTTCAGTGCTGAAGTGAAGTGGTATGCATTTGAGAAATCAGCTTGTCTGCATCACAGCTGTGAGTTCTGTCCCATCAAAACTTTGTGTTTTGTTTTCTAGCTGTACAAAACTGGGTTGTTTATTTAGGGGATATAAAATAAATCTACAGTTGATTAATTCATACAAGTAGTTTGTCTTTGATGTAGCCCCAATAAATAGGTCCATGTACGAACAATTCTTTTCCTCTCAGATTGATAAACAGGTGTCTCCTACACTGCTATTTCAGGCACATGTACTATATGAACTCACAAATTTCAGTTCATTCATAATTTCTGTGTGAAAATATATAATGTATAACTAGAAACAGTATACAGCATCCTGATGCCCACTGTCTCTCCTGTGCCATAGTTGAGGCAGCTGCACTCTGCTGCCTTATCCCCTGCCCCACAAGCTCCCTGTCTCTTGCCCCACATTTGAGGCTGCTGCACCCCACTGCCCACTGTCTTCTCACACATGGTTGGGGTTGCTGACCCTGTTGCCCCTATCATCTGCCTGAATAATCAGGGCTGCTGCACCATGCACACCCGATCCTACTGTCAGGGATGCTGTACCCTGATGCCCCCCCTGTGTCCTGTCCCACAGTCAAGGCTTCTGCACCGTCCTGTCCACAGTACCCTGCCACCACAGCCAGGGCTGCTGCACCCTGCTTTTGCCTACTGAGGCAGTGCTGCTGTGACCTGCTGTGTCCTAGAACCCCTTGCCTCCACAATTAGAGCTGCTGCACCATGCTTCCACTAGCCACAAGAGTTATGGCATTTGCTGCGCCCTGACCTCTACCCCCAAAGTTGCATCAGTTCCACCCACATGTGGCTGCTGCACCCTGTCCCACAGTTTGGGCTGCTGTACCCTAATGCCTCCCTTGTCTCCTGGCTGAACAGTCGGGACTTCTGCACCTTACTGCCTTCTGTCCTTCACCCCATAACACAAGATTAACTATTTTTCTGTTTTTTTCTTTTGGGCAGTGCAGCAAACAAAATCTGACTTTGGTGGTAGGAGGCAGCGTGGTGCACCAACACTAACTGTGGAGTCATGGGGCAGTGAAGGCATGGGTCTATAGGGTGCAGCAGGGCACAGCAGCCCTGACTGTGTAGACAGTAACAGGGTGCAGCAGCTCTGGCTATGGTGGAAGGGGACAGACTACAGCATAGTGCAGAAGCCTTGATTGTGGGGCAGGACATGAGGGGCATCAGGGTACAGCAGCCCTGACTGTGGGACAGGATGCACAAGGTGCAGCAGCCCTGCCCATGTGAGAAAATGGAAGTAGGCAGCAGGATGCAATAAAAGCCCCACCTCTGTTGGCATGGGTAGCAAGGTGCAGCAATCCCAAATGTGGAGGCAGGGGACATGGGACTCTAGGGCATAGCAGAGCACATCAGCCTCTACTATGGTGACAGAAATAGGGGGCAACATGGTGCAGCAGCGGTGACAGGGGGCTGGGGGACAAAGTGCATCAGGATGCAGCAACCAAAACTATTCTGGCAGGGGCAGCAGGGTGCAGTGGCCCTGATTGTTCAAGCAGAAGATGCGGGCAACAGTGTGCAGCAGCCCCAACTCTATGGGAGAAGAGAGTGGGCATCAGAGTGCAGCAGCCTCGAATGTGGTGCAGGAGACAGGGTGCTTGTGGAGCAGGTGACAGGGGGCAGCAGAGTACAGCTGCTTCAACTGTAGGCAGGAGATTGGGCACCAGGATGCCATATGGTGTTTCTAGATATGCATATACATAATATATTTTCACACAGAAACCATCAAAGAACTGAAATCTGTGAGTTCATAAAGTACAAGTGCCTGATACAGCAGAGTGTGCAGGCACCTGTTTTTCAATCTGAGAGGGAAACAATTGTTCTTACATGAACCAATTTATTGAGGCTACATCAGTGACAAACTACTTATATGAATTAACACGTTAGATTTATTTTAGATCTATTAAATAAACAACCCAGTGTTTTTTTGGGCTTTCTGTTTTTTAAAATCAGCTCCTGGTAGCAAAGCCTTGCTGAACCTTTATGTAAATTGTGTCTGTAATGTTTAGAGTCCCTGCTACAAATCACAGTGTTAAGTAGGGATACCTGCTATATTTTACTGTGGTGCTGTAATCTGCTCTTGACAAATTGCAGCTTAAGTAAAGATCAGTGCTGTGTTTTAATTCTGAGCTAAAATCAGTTCATTACTTACCGGAGAGCCACGCCACTCGCCCTCAGTACCCCCGCCCCCAAAACCCACAAAGTGCTTAAATCCTCTACCTTTCTCCTCAGATTTCTGCACAGACAAGCCGCGCTGGAGGTCGCGAGAGTCCCTGGATTGCCCTCCCCCACCCCCCATTGCTGATTACAGGTACGCCGACACAGCTTCTCACACTTGGGACTCCGGAGAGCTTGTGAGGCCCCGCCTATTCAAGCGTCAGCTCCCCACCACCCCCGCCACCACCCTTGGTGAGCACTCCCTTTTATAGGGGCTCAGTAACCAATCAGCCCATTTCTTCATCTGCAGCTTATATTGTTCCACCACTAGGGACATAAGCTGCTCTCATCACTACATCAGCAGGTTTCAAATGACAATGATTCTAGCTATGCATACCTTGTTAACTCAACTCCTGATCAACATCCAGATACCTCACCAGACTTCTGCACCCACCACTCTACAAGGCCCTATACCTCTTTTACCCCCTCTATGGCAGCCCGGCTGGCAGTCACTTCCCAGATCAACACTTGAGCCCTCCACATGTCCCCAACCTCTATCTTCTGTCCTCCTGCCTTGTCCACCTTTACTAGCCTCACCCTTCCTTTCCAACCTCCCTATCCCCTCACTACCCACTCTTAAAGGGCCCTCGGGTGGTAGCTTGCACCCCCGCACGACATCCAAATGGCACCCCATTCGCAGGATCTTCCTCCTCCTCTTCCTCCTCCTCCTGTTCACATCAGGTAATGTTCACCCTAACCCTGGCCCTGCCACAGCGAACACACCTACCCTCCCCCCAACCACTGGACTATGTATTGCCACCCTTAACGTCTGCAGCCTCCTAAAAAAATGGGACTCCTTCCAGGGCTGGGTCTACCAACACCAACTGCATATTATTGCGCTCACTGAAACTTGGCTCTCCCCATTGACCCCTGACTCATCTATAAACCTCACAGGGTACAACCTTTTCCGGGCAGATCAACAAGGTAAATGTGTGTGGGGGTCTGCACTGTATATACTAGAGAGGTCCTTCGTGGACAACTACTCTCCACCCCCAACTCCATCCTGGCCCACAGGCCATCACTTTAAAAGTCGCACTAGGCACAACAAAATCCCCACCCCCACTCCTCATCACCATAGTCTATATCCCTCCCAGGAAGCAGACGCTGGCCTTCCACTCCACTCTGTCCTAACTGGCTACACTTCTGCCTCTAGCTGAGAAAATCATACTAGGGGACTTTAACATCAACTGGATAGACAAAGCTGCCACACCACTCATAGATGCCGCTACAGCCCAGGACCTTATGCTGCTCATCACATCCCCCACCAGACTAAACCAGTGCACCGGGTCCTCCTCACTACTGGACTTAGTGTTCACCAACCGCCCCCCAAAAATTGTCAGTACAACTGTACTCCCAAATGCCATTAGTGACCACTCCCCGGTACTCTACCGTTGGACGGGAAAAAACCCCAAACCCCCCAAACTAATCTACCAGCGCAAACTTGGCCCAGGAAAACTTGCACAACTAAAAATCTATCTCAGGTCAATGGACTGGTCCATTGTCACGAATACCTTTGACACTGACCTAGCCCTAAACCACTTCATCCTTGCCTTTAACAACATCTATGACAAAGTCGCCCCAATCACCAAAAAAGTGGCCAAAGGTAACACAGTGCCATGGGTCAGTGACCACCTTCTGGATCTCATGCGTAATAGAGACTCCCTATGGCACCTCTCCAATGAGACTGGCCTGCCAGCCGACAGGCAGAAATATAGAGAAACTAGGAACAAATGTACATGGTCCTTGCACAAAGCAAAAGTGGAGCATTACCAGACCTCACTCACCAACTCCTGGGGCTCAGGATGAAAGTTCTGGAACAACATCAAAGACCTGCGTGGTAAAGCTACCAACTCCACCCCCAGCCAGCTCAGGGTTGATGGGTGCCTTACCTCTGACCCAGCCCGAATGGCTGATGCCTTTAACGATGCCTTCTCCAATCTTAGTCAGGTTCTCCCTCCTAACTTCTTTGACCCTACCCCTGACACCCCCACCCACCCATCTGCCTCACCCTTTGCCTGCATGTCACCTCTCCCAAGGATGCTAAGCCTTACCTCAGGAGGGCTCTAAGTCACTCCCGATATAGCAGTGTCACCCTAGACCTGAAATTACTTCGACTCTCACTCACCGAGGTGCTCGACCCCCTCACCCATATTCTAAATCGCTCCTTATGCCAAGGGAAATTCCCCTCTCACTGGAAATCTGCCCATATCACACCCATCTTCAAAAGTGGGGACCATGCCCTTACTAATAACTACTGACCCATTTCCATTCTTCCCCCCATCCAAGGCCCTTGAGAGGATAGTCTCTGACCAACTAACGGTCCACCTAGACAAATACAACCTGCTTAGCCCACAACAACATGGCTTCCGGAAGGGCCATAGCACCACCACTGCCCTTCTGGAACTCACCTTGCACATCCACTCGGCCCTAGATGGAGGACAAATCACAGGAGCTGTCATCATAGATCTTACTAAGGCGTTTGACACCATCAATCATCCGCTCCTACTGTCCACTCTGACTAGTACGGGTTTCTCCCCGGATGCCCTGGGTTGGTTCACTGACTACCTGTCAAACCGCTCCCAGCAGGTTAAGATAGGTGACACTGTCTCCAGTAGACTACCTGTCCTCTCGGTTGTCCTGCAAGGGTCCATCCTGGGGCCATTACTTTTCAGCATCTTTCTAAATTCCCTCCCTAAGATCTGCCCCAGGAACCTTCTCCTCTATGCAGATGATGCTGTCCTCTATACATCCAATACTGACCCTCTACAGCTTCACCTATCCCTCCAGTCCTCCTTCAGCTCCGCAGAACTATGGCTAGTGGCCCATCGCCTTGTCCTGAATTATTCCAAGACTAAGGTTATGTACTTCTCCCATCCATCTAATTCAAAAAAGGCACTTTGCCCACAACTTAGGACTGCCAACCACACCACCCTTGACCAGGTGGACTCCTTCAGATATCTAGGCCTAACACTTGACCCTGCACTCACATTCCACCAGCACATCCACCTCCTTTCTCCTACCCTCAACGTGTGGCTCGAGTTCCTGTATCGCCTCCAACACTGCTTTACCCCTAATGCCTTAAGGCTAGCTGTCTCCACCTCAGTCCTCTCCCTACTAGATTATGGTCTAGTCATCTATGGGTCAGCTAACTCCTTGGCACTCAACAGACTACGTGTCTCCCTAAATAAAGCTTGCTGCCTCACTTTAGGCTGTGACCGGCTAACTCATACATGCGCACTGTACAATGCAACCAACTGGCTTAGCCTTGACAATAAGCTCAAGTTCCACACATGCCTCTTGGCAAAAAAAATTTGCCCTTGGTCCCTGC
Source organism: Neoceratodus forsteri (assembly GCA_016271365.2). Lineage (NCBI taxonomy): Eukaryota > Metazoa > Chordata > Ceratodontiformes > Ceratodontidae > Neoceratodus > Neoceratodus forsteri. The sequence goes on from CM057458.1 coordinate 234,517,221, forward strand.
CCTTCAGGTCTCGCACCACTAATAAGACCGGCCCAATCGCTAAAGCACACTCGGAGTTATGGTAAACACCTACTGTCTGTCCCCCATTGCCGTACCTCCCTATACCAGAGGTCCTTCAGCTGCAGAGCCCCATCCTGGATGAATAGTCTACCCCCACCGATTGCAAATGAGAACAGATTAGGATCCTTCAAAACTGCTCTTAGATCCCAGCTACAGGCCTCAAACCTTTGTGCCTGTCCTTGACTAATACTTCATCCAACGACCGGCCTAGGCTACAGCCGGCTCCCCCTCCTCATAACCCTGCCACTTACAGAGTCCCTTTTGTATAGCTCAGCTCTGTTATACCATACTGTGTTTCTTGTTGCCCTGCACTGTTATGCCATGTTGTGTTGCCTGTCTGCTCTAACTTGACCTAGGTCCCCTCTGTGAGACCCACAAATGCCTCTGTAACTACTGTTAATGTAAATACCTGACTATGTACTGCTGTACTGCTATGTAACCTCTCTTCTCGTATGTCATACTTGTGACGTGGAACCTTTGTAAAGGAGTCCTTGACTGAAAGGTACTTCCGAATCTCCAATAAATAAATAAATAAATATATAGCTAGAAAAAAACACAGAGTTTTGATGGAGCAGAACTCACAGTTGTAATATGGACAAGCTGGTTTCTCATATGCATACCACTTCAATTTAGCAGTGAAACTCAAATGATCGGCTTTTTAGAAGACCAAAATTATAGCTTTTCAGCTAATGCATCTGAACACATACCAGAGGTTAAGTTAGTAAAAACCATGGAAAACAAACAATTAATTCTACAGACTGCTCTAATTAGGAAGTTTATAGCTCTTCAGTCAAGCAGAGACTTGCACTGCTGCAGCAGTGGCTTAGCCATCACTCTCCAAGGCTCAGTCAGAAGGACAGAAACAGTCTGACTGTTTCCAGTTAGTGCAGAACAAGTTAACACATGTTGATTTAAAGAACACCACAAAACCAAATAGCATGAAATTTTCAGGAAACACTACTCATGACACAGGGACTTGAATTCAGGCAGTTTTTAACAATGTGTCAAATGGTTGCCATTGATCTTTAAGTCTGAGGCAGTCAGACGTTTAAGGAGAATAATCCAGACCTGAGCTAGAACAGACCTCAGGGTGAACAGGCCATAGGGTCTGAGGACCTTGGGTACACAGCTAAGAGTTAATGGACAAGTTGTAGTGGAACCACCTATAGGGTTTAGGGACTTTGATGGCCAGCTGGCCTGATAGCAGTTCCACTGAAGCTATCAGGGAGATTGTGGTGGGGGTATTTTTGATGAGTGCCTGTGCCAAGGAAAATGGCACATAAGTAGCGTGCAGAAGAGCTAGAGGAAACCTAGTTGCATTCTTTTCTTCTTACTTCCCATTGTCTCTCACAATCTGCCTTCATCCTGTTTAAGTACTGGTTCCTGTCTCTTCCCCCTTGGAGGCAGTATAGAGCAGTGGCTTAAGGCTCTCAGTTGCAAACCTGGAGACCTGGGTTTGAATCCCACAGCCCCCCACTTGCATACTGTGTGACCCTGAGCAAGTCACTTAACTTCCTTGTGATCCCAGGTCACACCTGGAAACAAGCTTCGGCTTACCGTGTCTCTCCTAGTTAAACAAATTCCCCTTCCCCCTTAGCTCTGCTCCCACCTTTCCCCACTTCTTTCACTTACTCCACTCTGAGGACTCCCATTTCTTTGCTGTGTCCTGTCTCAAATCTTCCACCAGGCAAACTGCCTTCTCCCTTCCCTCTCCCCTCCCTTTGACACAATCTGCCTAGCTCCATCTACATGTCTCAGCAAGATGCCCCAAAGATGAAAATTTCTAAGGCTGAAGGAGCCCAATCTAAGGATGGCAGAGCTGATGAAGCCACCCTCAGAAAAGTAGATATGATGTAACTTATCTGGTGAAGTGCCATACTGAATTAAATGGGTCCCTGAACCTAGCTGTAAATATATGCATAAACTTTTGCAGTTTAAGTAACGAGTGTGCTGCACTACTGTCTTGATTGTGGGTTGTCTGGTTCCAAGATGCAGACATTCTAGCCCCACATTTAAAGTCAGGATGCAGGAATAAAAATAAATGCTTCACTAAGAGGAATGCCTCCCATTGAACACAACCCCTGGTTAGGGAGGATCCCAAGGCATTACCCAAGGACAGAACACATTTTAGACCTAATGATGCCCCAAGCAGAAATATTTGTGGTACTCTCATCACCACTCCCACTGTCCTCTCTTCTCCTTTCTGATCTGACCCACATCCAAAAGGTGGTAAAAATTCTAGGAATGCAAGGGTGACAACAATAATTTTGGTTATTTTATTAACACTTTATGCATTTCAGCTTTATCTTTTTTCTCCCCTTCCCGACCTGCCCCCTTCCACCAGCACTCTCCAGCCCTGTCACCCCTGGCTCTTTCTCAAGGTACCAGCTGGTCGGGTGCGGCACCTGCGAGGGGCCAGCATCATCCTGCCCATCGGGATGTTTCCTTTTTCTTTTTCCCATCCCCTGAGTGCAGTGTGGTGGTGTGCAATGACACCAGTGGCTGAGCAGCGCATGCTTCTGTGCATGGCACGCTGGGCATCTGCTCTGCATCCACCCCCTTTATCTGTGGGTCCATTGCACCATCTCCCAGCCACTGCTAGGGGACAGGCAAGCAGCAGACTCTATCCCAACCCCTCCCCGGGAGAGGAGAACTGTCCTCTGGATGCATAATCCACTCCCATCCTGGCCAGCCCCCTGCAGCCCACTTGCACCACAAACTCAGGTCACCAGTGTGGCAGGAGGTAAAGCATGGATGCCTCAACCCTCCATGCCACTGGGTCGGCCAGTCTTTGCTTATACTTTCTACTTTAGTATACCTCTTCTGTGTTGGTATGCAAGTAGATGCTTGATTTGCTTGTACCTTATAGCACTTCTGCTGAAGGACTAACAGGGGTGCCCACCCATCAGTGTTGGTGTTCTCATCAGGGTACCTAGGGATCGGGGACTCATGGGACAAGGGATCACCCAGTATTGTATTTTTACTAAATTGCTTTGTCTCTTTTATTCTGTTTTTTGTAAATCTTCCCTTTCAAGTCACACCTAGAAATGAACTTCTGTTCAGTGTGCCTTTCTGTTCAAAACTTCTAAATCAGTTTCTAGATTGCAGACGCACCATGTGACACTCCTGACCAATCACAACACTTCCTTCAGTAGCGCATGAGGTACTCCGTGAGAATGTCTCACACACTGAGCTGCTGTAATGAGCTTCTGGTTGACTGTTCACACTATCAACATTCGGAAAAAAAAATGTAATTTTATAAGAACACAGTTGTGCGATCTATAATAATTTTATGGATCTGGTTGGCATGCAGGTTATATTTCTTCACTAAATCTGATTTGTATTTGTAGTTTGTGTCTTCCTACAACCCTTTCCCCTGGGCCGCACCTGAAAATGACCCTTGGCTCAGTGTGCCTTTCCCAGTTACCAACTTTTAACTAACTAACTAACTAACTAACTAACTAACTAACTAACTAACTAAAGAGTGTTGCCTCTTGCAACTATAGAATGACAGAACTTCTCATCTTCAGTTCAGAGTTCTCTTGTCCTAAGAATACAAGAGGCAATACTCGTAGCTATTTATTTAGTTGTTATTTACCAGGTGAGTCCATTAGGTAATCAAATGCCTCTTTTTAGGCATGACCTGAAAGATTACAGACAAAATAACATATAGAATAATGGCTGGGTAGGAGGTTATAATGAGAATTTTACACACACCGGGTCGGGTGGGGGTAAGGAACAGCTGCAAAAGACATCGATGGACGTTTTTCTTTGTACAGGTGGAAAAACAAAATAAAACACAATGGAGGATTCCAAAGCATGATGCTGGGGGATTGGACACCCCCAGTGTCACTGTTATGTTTCATGGGGGGTGCTGAGGGACGGTTGGGTGGGGAGAGAAAATAAATATATATAAAAAGGTTCAATGGACACTGGGATTGGACACCCCAGTGTCACTGGTATACATGCGATCATGACACTGGTGGATTGGGCACCATCAGAGTCATTGTTATGTTTCTGGGGTGGGTGGGTGTTGAGAGGGAGGGTCGGGTGGGGAGATACCATATGTGTACTTTAATAAAAAAAGGAAATTGGTGGTCACAGCAGAACACAGCACAGTCCACCATTACCAAGATGGCTGCTGTAGCATACTGCACATGTGTTAGCAGTTGCACATGCATAGTACGGTCTGGTGGCCATCCTGGACATGGCAGAGTATGCCATGTTTTGCCATGACCACTGACAAACTACAAAATAGTGCAATGACATTGCCAATGCAGATGGTGAGTGGCGAGCTTCACAGGTGTGGAGGCAACTGTGTTGTAACTCCAACATGTTGTTTTGTCAGAAGGAATGTGCTGCCTACTTTTTTGATAGCAAGAGGTCTGCAGGACTACACCGACTGCAGCCCTAAAAAGTGGAAGCTAGGAATACCATATCAGGGGCAAGGGTACATAAGTATTTCCAGGTGACACAGGGAGTATAAAAGCTGGGAATGCTAGTAGTGCTGTAGTGCAGTGGCTGTGGGACAGCAGTTTTCAGAGAGACACTCTGGAGACTGCATTGCTGCCTCATCTGCATGCACCTCTCTGGGTTGAGGGAGGAGGTTGCTAGACTCCATGCTGAGTTGGCTAGGATTCGATGGACCTCTTCCCTCAGCCAGGGACCACCAAGTCTGACACCGTTACCCTAGAGTATGCCAGGGAAGAGGAACAACTGGAATATGGTGGGCTCTGGAAGATTTTGAGTGGTGGGTCAGAGGCACATTCCTCAATCAGTACCACTGTGAAATTCCTGTACTGCTCTTGTGAGGCCAGACTGCCAGGGGGAGGATGTGGGGCTTCTCCAGAGTGGAGACCCCAAGGAGGGAGGAAGAGGACACCAGAGGAAGAGGAATCAACTTCTGGTCTGGGACTCTACTGTGAGGGGATAGATTTTGAAAGAGCAAAAGGTGAAGAGAAGGAGGGTAGGTGCCTGTGTGGCACCACAGCCTAGAGAACTGGGAAGCAGATTCAGAGGATTGCTAGGGTAGCAAGACAGAAGGCAGAGCTGGATGTCATTGTCCACCTAGGGACTAATGACCTGGCTAAGAATGGAGCTGGGATAGTGCAGGGGGAGTTTAAGGAATTAGGGAGGGGCTTTTAGGTAGCATGCTCAGTGGCTTTCACTGAGGTGCTGCCTGTCTATGACAAGGGGTAGGAGAGAGACAGCTCTGCACCAAGACCTTCAACTAATGGTTGAAGGAATGGTGTCAATAGGAGGGTTTCAGCTACATTGGGAGTTGGGGATCTACCTGGAGAGATAAGGGACTTTATAGGGGTGATGGCCTGCATCCATCCGGGAGGGGAACCGCAGTCCTCAGTGGATAGTTTAGAGGGTACTTTGATGAACATTTAAACTAGCCAAGGAGAGTGGCAGAAGAAAATGGGGAGGCAGTAACTGCCCCTGCCCCCTCACAGGCTAAATTAGAAAGTAGGGAGAACTCGAGGGTAGCGGAATCTATTGGAAAGATGGCAGAAAAGAAGGAGGTGCTATTGTTGGGGGACTTCAATCTGCTGGATGTAGATTGGAACCTCCCAGCAGAGGCTTCAGCTAGAAGCAGGGACATCCTAGACTCCCTGCATGGGCATTCCTCATGCAACTAGTCAGTGAACCCATTCATGATGGGGCAATACTGGATCTGGTATTCACTAACTGGGACAGTGCTGTAGACATCAAGGTAGGAGGCCACCTGGGGAACAGCTATCACTGTACAGTGTGGTTCAGTATAAGGACAGCTGTGGAGTTGAACTACACAAGGACAAGGATCCTGGACTTCAGGAAGGCAGATTTAAAAAAAAATGGGCAAATGCCTCAGGGATGACCTGGCAGGGGAGAATGACCTGGGTGGGGTGGAGGAACAGCAGGCTAAGCTGAAAAGGGTCACAGTGAAGGCAACAAACCTCTGCATCAAGTAAGTGAGCAAAAGCAGGAGGAAAAAGAGACCGATATGGTTCTTGAAAGTGGCGGAGGAGAAAGTGAAGGATAAAAGGTTAGCATTCAGAAGGTATAAGGAGTCACAGAGGGAACAGAATAGGGAGGTGTATCAGGAGAAACCGAAGGAAGCAGGGATAGCAGTAAGGAGCACAAAGACACAAACTGCAGAGAGAATAGTCCAGGCAGTCATGAAGGGGCACAAGATATTTTTTAGGTATGTAAGCGAAAGAAAGAAGACTAGGGTTGGGGTTGTTAGATTAAAAAGGGAAGGGGGAGCTTTACATAGAGGACAAGGAAAAGGTAGGCATCCTGAACAAATACTTTTGTTCAATGTTCACAGAGGAAGGAGAGGGGCCACAAAAAAGTAACAGGAGCGTTGGAGAGAGGGAGGTAGACACTAGTCCATTTTTAGAGGGGAGTGTCCTGAAGGGTCTCCCTAATCTGAAATTGAACAAAGCAATGAGACCAGATACGGTGCATCCAGGGATATGGAGGGAGTTCAGGGAGGTACTGACTGCACCCCTGACAGTCCTGTTTAATAGCTCATTGGAAACAGAAGTGGTTCCAGAGGACTGGAGAAGGTGTAGTCCCACATCGCAAAAGTGGTAGCAGGGAAGAGCCTGGCAATTATAGGCCAGTTAGCCTGACTTTGGTGGTGAGAAAGTTAATGGAATCACCGCTGAAAGAAAGGATTGTGGAATATCTTGAATCAAGTGGGTTGCAAGATCTGAGGGAACATGGATTCACAGGGGGAGGTCATGTAAAATGAATCTGATAGATTTCTTTGACTTAGTGACCAAGGAATTAGATCAGGGTGGAGCAGTGGAGGTGGCCTACCTATATTTCAGTAAGGATTTTTAATGGAGTCCATATAGGAGACTAGTAAACAAGCTGGTTAGCTTAGGAATACATCCAAAGGTGGTAAACTGGGTAAGAAACTGGTTAAGGGACAGGTAACACAGGGTGTTGGTAAACAGAGTTCACTCAGAGCAAGGGAGGGTGACCAGAAGGGTGCCTCAAGGATCAGTGCTGGGGCCAGTCCTCTTTAATATCTTTATACATGATAGTGCAGAGGAGCTAGAAGTGAAGGTCTGCCTCTTTACAACTGACACCAAAATCTTCAATAGTTGGACAATCGGGGGAGAGATAAGCAGAGACCTGAGAAAACTCGAGGAGTGGTCAAGGGTATGGCAGCTGGGTTTCAGCACGAAAAAGTGCAAAGTAATGTACTTGGGGCACATAAACCCAGGGGCAGAGTACAAAATGGGAGGAGAAGTAATAACAGCCATCAAACTGGAAAGAGACCTAGGGATGATCATATCAAATGACCTAAAGGTGGCCAGGCAGTGCAACAAGGCAGTTGGGAAGGCTAATGGGATACTGGGGTGCATAAGGGAGGGGTATCACCCGCAGAAAGAGGGTGGTGGTATTGCCACTGTATAGATTGCTAGTAAGACCCTACCTATGGTACTATGTCCAGTTCTGGAGACCACATCTCCGGAAGTACATAGACAGAGTGGAGGCAGTCCAGAGGAGGGCAACTAAAATGGTGCAGGATCTGCATCAGAAGCCCTATGAGGGGAGATTTAAGAACCTAAATATGTATCCTCAGAGGAGAGAAGAGTGAAGGGGGATATGATAGAGACCTTTAAATATCCCACAGGGATAAGTAAAGTACAGGAGGAAAGTACTTTTTTAGAAAAAAAGGTGCTCAAGGACAAGGGAGCATGATAAGAAGCTGGAGGAGGTAGATTCAGGAGAGATGTGAGAAAGTGCTTCCTCACAGAAAGAGTAATGGATTCCTGGAACAGTGTTTCAGCAGAGGTGGTGGGGGCAAAAACAGTGGTGGGAATCAAGAATGGATGAGATAGGTATAAGGCAATCCAAGGGAAAGGGAAAGGGAAAGAGGTGGGTGAATGGGCCGGAGATCAAGTAGGATCTGCAGTGATACTACAGATAGGGAAAAATGGGCAGACTAGGTGGGCCAAGCGGTCCTTACCTGCCAGCAAATTCTATGTTTCTATAATGTTCTAAGATACTAAATTAAAAATGGTTCTGCATTAAGAGGAGATCCAGAAGCAAATGATTTGATACCTTTTAATGGACCAACAATGACATAACAACAAGAACAAAGTGCTCGAGCTTTCAGACCAACCAGTCCTTCTTCAGAAGCTAATGGCAGTTGTTTAGAAAATACAGTACTTATAACAGCTAGATCATGCAGAAAAAAAACAGAAAAAAATCCCCATTGGTTTAAAATACTCATTTAAAAAATACAGAAGATGATGTCAGAGAAGTTTAACAGTACCATACTGCCTTCAGCCAGGAGGGTCCCCAGGTCAAAGGTGCTTGGTGGAATACACATACAAAGAATCCTACTGCATATAAATTTAATAGACATAAGATAACACTGCTGAAGTAGATGACTCCTAAATCAAGCTATGAGTTTCACAGTTTGTATAAGGATGTGATTACTGAAAGGCAACCCCCACCCAGATTAAAGACAAATTAAGATTGTCTTAGGGCTCCAAGAAGTTTAAATGCCTGCATTATAGACACGAATTTACCAGTAAAGTTATCTTAAAAACATCAGTACACACTGTATGATGTGTAAAACCTAGCTGGACCCGTCATCTAGCTGTACTCTCAAGCTAGATATAAGGCCCAAGAAATTTTAAAAACCTCTAGTGTAGTGACAGGGCTGTATAAATGATAATTTAAATATAAACTGACAATATTAGTGTCAAACAAAAAACTCTAGTCAAGGAACCTCAAGGAATAAAGATCATGTAGCCTGATATGTACTGATGTCAATATACACTGGGAATGTGACAACTTGATGTACCACAAGTGTCTAAGGAATCTGAAAAAGAGATAAAAATGTAATTTCTCTCCTCCTCTTCATATAAACAATACACCGTACCCCACCCTACATCACCATAATGTTGGGGGGGGTACCTAGCTTTAAGGAGATGTTCTTTCTCTCTCTCTCTCTCTCTCTCTCTCTCTCACTCCCTCTCCCCTTCCCCCACAGACACACACACACACACACACACACACACACACACTCTCCTAGTGAACCTTTATTCACATCAGTCACTGCAATTGTTCCCCAAAGGAATTCAACTTGTCATGAAATCCTAAATAAAAGGGCTCATGTCTCCTAATACCTACAAAGCAAAATGTGACACTATTTAACTGTACTACTATCTGCACAGTAACATTTCCAAGGATTCTGGATAGAACTACCATGAAATAAATCTGCCACCCTCCCCAGGATAAGGTAACTAGAAGTAAATATAAAGTATGTGTGTAAGACCAGAGGTCTAACATACCTACATATCCACAAATTACTACAATATTAGCCTAGGTCAGTATCCCTCATTGTCCCTCATGTTGAGTGTCCATGTCCTTCATTTCAGTGACAAAAGTTTAAGAGGTATGACAGTATGTTTTGTAATCATCTGGTAATAAAGGTTACAGTTTACTGAGAAATGACAGCATCCTATTGAATCCTGCTGAATTGTTCCTATCATGTCGATTCCATCAATTTCCATCTCTGTGTAAACATTTGAATGTTTAATTACAACATGTCCTTATCCTCCCAGTAAAACTGGGGGTATATGACTGAACACAGCTGAACAGAACTGACTGTTGCTGCTGTGATAGATAGTTCCTCTCCTCAGCTCTTGCACAGTGTTTCTCTGCCTCCTTGCTTCTAATCATGTTGGACTGTTTCCATAACCCTATAGTGGCTGTGGCAGAGCTCCTGGGACAGCTGGGGCAGCCACAGATGCAGCAGTAGGGGATGCAAGAGCAGTGTGGAGTCTGCTGGAGTCCACCAAGAAAGCATGGCACACCACATTGTCTCTTAGTGTGAGTTGATATCTGTTGGTTGTTTTAACTATAATAAATAGTATGGCTTTAGTGGGACTTGAACTGTTCATTATTACAGTATTGCCCCATAATCTTTTAAACAGCACTGATTCTGCTTATGATCATTTAGGCCTATTCCTTCATTTTAATAATTATTATGAGGTATCTGACACCAAAGAAATTAATTTTCAGGTTTGCTTGGACTCCTAATCTACCCAGGAAAAAGATCCTTCATGATTTCTGCCCTGTCCCTGTGAAACACCCTCCTGCAACCCTTCAAGACTTGTCTATACTTGGAGGTTTCAAAAAATACTTCAGGTATACATACTTGAAACGAGCCAGTGCCCCTGTTATTATTGACAAGCTGGCCTAATTGTATTGTCACTGGCATTACACTATATAATCAGCCTCTGACCTGCTCTGTATTATTTATCTGTTAGCTCACTATGCCCACCTTGTTGATGGTCTCATCCTATCTACAGTATTTTGTTAGTTAATTGTACTGGTGTCATAGTAATTTTTGATAGCATGGTACCCATGAAAATGGTGTGAATTCTTGTTCTGTATCAGAGCAAGGAGGCAGTTGACTAAGGCAGCTGGAACTTTTCTGCAAGATCATTCTGTCTAGGGGGTAAGTAGACAGATACTTTATTAGAAGTGTAGGGTCTGCAAGGTAAATTGGGACCGTAGGGTAAAAACAAAAACACAAGAGTTAGTGTGCTAGTCTGAGCTGGGGGAAGGGAACTGATAATCATCTTTGCAGTTAGCTGAGTCAGGAAGAGAGTTGTAAATTGGGGTGTGTGGCAAGGCAGAAGTGAAGCAGGTGTCTGGATTTAGTTTTCCCTGTAGTTAGCTTTTGGTCAGAGAGCAATCTTGCTATCAGAGCAAGGAGACAGCTGACTAAGGCAGTTAGAACATTTCTGTTAGAAGAAGTGTAGGGTCTGCAAGATAAATTGGGACCTTTGGTTAGGGTAAAAACAAAAACACAATAGTTAGCGTGCTCGTCTGAGTTGGGGGAAGGGAACTGATAATCATCTTTGAAGTTAGCTGGGTCAGGAAGAGTGCTATACATGGGGGGGGGGCAAGGTAGAAGTGAAGCAGGTATCTGCATTTAGCCTTTCCTGTAGTTAGCTTTTAGTCAGAGAACAATCTTGCTATCAGAGCAAGAAGGCAGCTAGAAATTTTCTGCTAGAACATTTTTCTTACTAGGGGGTAAATGGACAGATACTTTATTAAAAGTATAGGGTCTGCAAGGCAAATTGAGAAGAGTGGAGCTTGGAAGCTCCATGAGGCTCTTGAAAGGAGCCATTCAGATTCTGGCAGTGGCCCACACCTCCATCTCTGATTGGCAGCCAATCCTGGGAGCTGCCTGGGAACCAGAAAGTGGGCAGGGGCTTTCTTAAGGATTAGCGACCATGAAGCAGCCCCCTGAGCTGTGGTACCTTGCACAAAGGACCAATGTTCAAAGGATGTCGGAGTCTGCCCACCAGAGTCAGTCCAATGAGGCAGCCAGTAGCCAGCCACTCTGCTTTCCTGCTGACCCAAGGGGACTCCTACCCAGGTAAGCCTGTTGGGGGCTACATTGCAGGGTGACTGTACTTGGGAAGCCAGCTAAGCATGTCAGTGGGCTTTTGGGCTCGTCGTTGTTTTTCCTTTTCTTTAGTATGGTGTTGTTTGTTCTTAACTGATACATGTACTAGGTTTTAATTTATTTCTGAGTAGAAGAGATTGTTGGTAAGCTGTTGTTAGATGCTAGGGTGATTCATTGGTAAGGGACCTGCTGTTAAATAATTGATAGATATAGTAGGATGTAGGGACTTGCCATAAAAAGCCTGCTAGGGATTAGTGAGCTTCAGGGCTTAAGGGTGCATGGTTACTAGGTCATAGTAGGATAGCCCAACTGGGTCTGGGACAAAAAAAAAGGAAGTACTAGAAGAACAGGGAAAAGGATATGTGGGGAGTGGTGCAATGCTGTGGTTGTGGAGCAGCAGTCTACAGGGAGACCTTCTGGTGGCTGTGGTGCTGTCCCATCTGTGTGCACTTCTTTGGGTGGAGGTGATGGATCTCAAGGCTCCAAGCAATGCTGGCAGAGAGTCCGGAGAATGTCTTGAAACTTAAAGTCACGTTAACAAGGAGTCAGAGGACCATCTCTCCATCCCAGGGACCACCTAGCCAGACATCGCTACCTCAAAGATTGCCAGATAGAAGGAGCAGTTGGACTAAGGTGGATTCAAGGAGGGCAGAGTTGGTAGGATCAGGAAGGCTTGGGGGAGCAGGTAACAGGCATACTCCTCATTCAGTGCCACTAAGAAACTCCTACACCATTCTGGTGGAGTGTGACTGCACCTGAGGTGGTGGATGAAGAAGATGTGGGAGAATGCCCAAATGGAATCCCTGGAGAGGGAAGGAGACCCCCAGAGAAGGAGGAAGCAACTTCTAGTGAGGTACTCTATAGTCAGGGGGATAGAGTTGGGGGTAGAAAGGGAGTTTAAGTGCCTGTATGTTGCATCAGCTCAGAGGGATGGAAAATGTATCCAGCAGATTGCAAGGGCTATGAGAAGAGGGAGCTGGATGTCATCATCCACCTTGGGATGAATGAATGAAATAGGTCTGGAAGGGACAGGGGCAGTGCAGGAGCTGTTTAGGGAGCTGGAGAAGGGTCTTAGATAGCATGCACTGTAGCCTTTACAGAAGTGCTGCATGTGATAATTTTTTTTGACTGGATAACCAGGTGTTGGATCGGAAGGGGGGCAGTGGACATCACCTACTTGGTCTTCAGTAAGGCCTTTGACACCATTCCACATAGGAGGCTGGTAAGCAAGTTGGGTAGCATGGGGGTGGGCAAAAAGGTGGTAACCTGGGTAAGAAACTGGTTAGGGGATAGAAGGCAGAGAGTGGTGGTAAATAGAGTTAACTCTAAGTAGGGGAGAGTGACCAGTGGGGTACCACAGGGGTCAGTAGCTCTTTAATGTCTTCATTAATGACATAGCAGAGGAACTGGAAGGGAAAGTCTGCCTCTGTGTGGATGACACCAAGATCTACAACAGGGTGGACACTCCGGAGGGAGTGCAAAGGATGGAAAGAGACTTGAAACCACTGGAGGAATGGTCAAGAGTTTGGCAGCCAAGGTTTAATGCAAAAAAAGTGCAAAATAATGCACTTGGGTCACAGAAACCCATGAGTCCAGTACAAAATGCACTAATTTATTGTACTAAGAAGCTTATCTTACATATCTCTACTTATTCCCAAAGTTAGAACTCACTTTGGAAAATCAGCCATAAGCCACTCCCTCCCCTGTCTGTGGAAGAAATTTAAAAAAAACACTTAACATAGCAGTCCTACTAAAACTGGCCTCCTTCAAAACTTTGCTCACCTGGGCCATGCCAAAAAACTGTAACTGTACAACTTGAGGTACTGTTTACATTCCTACATTTCTACTCTCCTCTTGTGACTTCCCTTTTCTCATCTATTACCACCTTTCTGACTCCATTTCACCTCTTTTCCTCATATTCCAGCACAGGGGTGTAGCCAGGATTTTTTTGGGGGGGTTTAGATATGACATTTTCAAAATAGGACAAATAAAAGCCGGGAGTGTGGGGGCCGCCAGACCCCCAGAAGCTGTGGGGGTGTACATGCTCTGTGGTACGTTTTGGGTCTCTTCTTGAAGAAAACACACACTTTTGTTACATGTTCCCAACCCCTAATTTCATGGGGAACATTTTTGTTTCACATGGAATCAGGGTTGTGGGAGACTCTGGCTGTCATTACAGTCTGCAGAACCTCCTATTTTTGTGGACCAGTGGCTATCCAACAGTGCAATCAACCACCCACCCCAAATGCAGTTTTTGTAATATACTTTGTTATTTGAAGGATTTCTACATAAAGGCTGTGGATGGTGGTCTGGGGGCCGGTAATCCCCTAGAAAGTCTGGGGAGTTTACGTGCTCTGTGGTGACTTTTAGGGCTTTTTTTTTTTAATAAAAAACACACTTTTGTTACAGGTACCCCACCCCTAATTTCAGGGGAATTTTTTTCCTCATGGAATCAGGGATGTGGGAGAATATTGTTGGCATTACAGCCTGTAGAACCTCCAATAGTTGTTGACAACTGGCTGTCCAACAGTGCCATCAGCCACTTGCCCCATATGCAGTTTTTGTAATACACTGTGATCTTTGAAAGAGTTTTACATAAAGACTGTTGCTGGGGGTCTGGGGGGCCACTAGGCCCCCAGAAGCTCTGGGGAGTTTACATGCTCTGTGGTGAGTCTGGGGGCTTTTCTTGAAGAAAAAACACACTTTTGTTACATGTTCACCACCCATAATTTCAGGGGCATTTTTCCCCCATGGAATCAGGGGTATGGGAGACTGGCTGGCATTACAGTCTGCAGAACCTCCAATGGATGTGGACAACTGGCTGTCCATCAGTGCCATCAAACACCCACCCTATATGTAGGTTTTGTAATATACTGTGATCTGTGAAAGAGTTTTACATAAAGGCAGTGGCCTGGGATCGGGGGGCCGCAAGGCCCCCAGAAGCTCTGGGGGGTTTACATGCTCTGTAGTGAGTTCTGGGGCTTTTCTTGAAGGAAATAAGCACACTTTTTCTTGAAGAAAAAACACACTCTGGTTACCTGTACCCCACCCCTAATTTCAGGGGAATTGTTTTCCCCATGGAATTGGGTGTGGGTCAGGGAGTGGAGACTCTGGCTGGCACTACTGCAAAATGAGTAGGACATGAGTGATGCCATTGCCAGTATATATAAATCCATAATTACTATGGGGAGATAAGAACAGGGTTTCAGGTCGGGAGAATGGGACTGAATGATCAGGCCCATTCTCCCGACCTGAAAGCCTTTTCTTATACACCATCACCCACCAGTCATTAAGGATTTATATAGACTGGCATCACCCACGTCCTGAGCTCTTAGACTCTTCCCATCTTGATTTCTTATGTCTGCGTCTAGTTTGCTGCTTTGAAATGAGAAAAGTAGGGTTGGGGTCCCCAAGCTAGTACTGCCTCTCATTCCAAAGCTGCAAAGTAGATAAAGATATGGGGTTATGTGTCACGGGATACGATCCAGAATCACACTGTTCCATGAGCCCTCAAAGCAGTTTGTTGCTACCTGCCTCAGGAGGAGCAGAAGACATATTGCTCAAATAACCAGGAGTATGTCACGTTGTTTGTGAAGACTGTGACTGAACCTATTTTCTTGAACAGAGGGCAAGTGGTGTGCACTGGGCAGCCTGAATGAGCAGAGGCAAAACTTTTACCTCTGCCCATTCAGGCTGGCCAGTGCACACCACTTGCCCTCTGTTTGAGAAAATAGGTTCAGCCACTGTCTTCACAAATGATGTGACCTACTCGGCAAAACAGAAATGCATTTCCCTGCCTCTCCTAGGGGAAGCTATGCATTTTTGCTTTCCCACTAAAGTTTGTATTTTAGTATCTGATTACATTGTAGTGGTCTGTTCAGGGTACACTTTTGCCTATCTGGTTTCCCTTTCCTCCCAAATAACTGTTCTCCCAAATATATTTGGCACAGATATTAGAATGTAAGTGTTTTGCCATGAATTCCTTCAGTGTATGTCGGGAAAGCTGTACCAACAGTAGAAGTCTGCTACTGTTGGTACAGCTTTCCTGACATATACTCAAGGAATTCAGGGCAAAACACTTAAATTCAGCAGCTAGGTTACCCCTATCTAACAAACATGACCATGTATACTGGGTGGATAGGATAGTTTTATCTTGCTGGCCTAGTGGAATCAGAGCTCAGATCTGACATAAGATGGATTGTGTTGGTGTTGGACCAGTTTTGCCTAACTGACTGACCTGACCTCTCAATCCCATCTAACCAAGATCCATCATGGGTGTGTGTTCATTGTTGGGGTCTTGGGGAGGCTTTCTTTCTCTATGCAAAATGCAACCTCATATAACTGGGCTTTCCACAGCAGCAGCAACCAATGCTGCATCACATTAGAATTTTTTGTCAGAAATTCAATGACTGCTTGGATGGATGGTGAATATGAGATGTTGATCTTAGTTGCACTGTCTTAGGTAAATAAATTGTAAAAACATGTTGTCTTCTAGAGGGGAGCATGTGGCCCACCCAGACTATCAATCCCTTGCCAGTCAACTTGACTGGCAAGGGATTGAATGTCTGTGGTAGCACATGCCCCTCTTAAGTCAACAGTCAACTTAACGGAGCAACATTAGTTTCAGCCTGAAACTGGGAAAGGAATCTGCTCTCCTTCTTTCCCATCTATAGGTGAATGTGTCATTACTCTGAATACCAGACTTGTATCAACAATCGCCGCAGGATACAGGGGAAAAACAAGGAAAGTACTGTAGGTTGCTCATTGGAGGTCACAGGTTCAAATTACACACAGGGACATGGGCTTATACCTAATGCTGATACTCCAATTCAGTAATAATGGTGAAGAAAAAACATTGCAGCACACACCAACAGACAGTTATAGCCTTTTATTCTGCAATAGATGCAGGACAGACACCATACATAGCACCCTATGGAGCATGCAGGGATTTTTGGTTTTTGTCCAGTTACACCTTTTTAGGCACATATTTGCAGGCACCATCAGAGATAGGAGTGCACTTCTTGTTCAACAAGACTCTGGTCTCTGATGCTGCCTGCAAATGTTTCAGTTACCACCACACCCAATAGCACAAAATATTGTATATAAATTGGACATTGTTCTGGAAGCAATCCTGTCACACTCTTAATGGTGATAAGGCTACACTACACTGCCCAGTAGTACCTCACTCACTCACTCACAATCTTGTAAAACACTTTGGGATACTCGAAATAGGATATGAAAGAACAGAAGAATACCAAACTCTATTGTATTCTAAAATTATTCAATGCTATTCTATTTCTTGTGATTGCTAACATCCATGTTTGTCAGAATCAGATTAGTCTCTTCCAAGAAAGTTGTTGAGACATAGGCATACATTTCAAAATAATGCAATCATTCAGTTAGCTAAGGTGTGAGACCTCTACATCTCTGTTCAGTGTTCATCCACCCATTAGGCACCCAGTCTGCCCAGCCCCCCCACCACAAAAAAAGTGTCAAATTCCTTACTTCCAGTCCAGCTCCAGGCTCCTGGAGTCTGACGAGAGATCTAGAAGGACTGCTTCTTCAGATTCTGATTCTGAATCTGAATCAGAACAGTCTTCAAGGCTTTCAGTTGGCTGTTGCTAACAAGTCTGGGGGGGGTGACGACCGTCTGAGAGAGGCCCAAGGGGGACCGACAGACAGTGATAGGTAGGCCAGGGGCCAGGTGGCTGGCTCACTGCTCTCTCTCCTCTTTCCCTGGCTGCAGCTGGCCTGGCTTTGACTCGGGACAACTTGTGGCTTGAGCGAGTAAAGTACTGGCTCCAGGCTCCACAGTCTGCTACCAGCGGCAAGTGGCTCCTTTTGCAGCTCTCCACTCTCAAAATATTAATATTCTCTCCCGACTCCCATTTCTCTTTTTGACGATGCACACTTCAGTTCTTCAGTCTACCACCTCTCCTTCTCATATCCTATCTCTCAACATGAATAGGCAGTGAGTGCAGTGGTGTGCCGAGCTACCAATTCTACATTAGGTGGCTTAATTGGCTGCTGTGTGTTGAGAGGAGGAGCTGAGGAGGTCTGAGCATGACTACTGTACCAGCGCTAACAGGCAGAAGACAGACACCAATGGATTCGATCAATGCTGAGAGCCCATACCATACCCCCCCCCATAGCAGACTAGATAGCAGACACACCAACATCAGGTAAGCAGGCAGCAGTCTACACAGTAGCACAGTCTTGCACTGCACAGAACATGGAAGCGCGAATTTAAAGGGCCAATGTGCTCTGTCAAATTAAATTTTTAATGTATTTCGGAGGACATTTCGGGGGGTGTTTGAACTCCCTAAACACCCCCCCACCTACGTCCCTGTTCCAGCACCTTACCATATGTCATTGGTCTTTGAGTAAATAATGCTAATCCTGTTGTAATCCATTGCTGTATGAACCTCTGTGCTAACTATGACAAACATTATATGTATCATGTTGTTACCTTATGTGTCCATATGTTTTGTACCTATGCCCAGGTCCATCTTGGAAATGAGCTTTGCTCAAAGATGTGTCGCCTGGTTAAATAAAGACTGATTGATTGAAAATGGGGGGAAGAGATACTTGCAGTGACCAAGCAGGAAGAGACCTTGGAGATAATCATATCGGATGACCTGAAGGTGGCCAGACAATGCAACAAAGCGATTGGGAGAGCTGGTGGGATGCTGGGATGTATAGGTAGGGGTATTACCAGCAGGAAGAGGGAAGTGGTGTTGCCACAATATGTTTTTCATAAGACCCCACCTGGAGTACTGTATTCAGTTTTGGAGGCCACATCTCAGGAAGGACATAGACAGGATGGAGGATGTCCAAAAGAGAGCTACCAAGATGGTACAGGGTCTACATCAAATGTCCTATGAGGAGAGGCTAAAGGAATTAAATATGTACACCCTGGAGGAGAGGAAGGATATAATTTATACCTTTAAATACCTCAAAGGGGTGAATAAGTTACAAGTGGGAGCTATGTTTTAGAGGAAAGGGTGCTCCTGAACAAAGGGCTATGGATATGAGCTGGGGAGGGGGTAGGTTTAGGAGAGATGTGAGGAATACTTCTTCACAGAAAGGGTGTTGGATACCTGGAACGGTCTTCTAGCAGAGGCTGTGGGGGTGAAAACAGTGGTGGGATTCAAAAGGCTCTGGGAGAAGCACAAGGGAGTTACAAGGAATAGGTAAGGTGGTGGCAGAGAAAGTGTCATAGACCTAGAGGGGTCTACAGTAAATTAGCCAGCCTGGGAGTAGGTTCCAGGGTGGTAGCCTGGGTAAAACATTAACTGGACAACAGGACACAGAAGGTAATAGTAAATGGAGTCCACTATGAAGAAAGGGGGGTTACTAGTGGGGTACCGCAGGGTTCAGTACTGGGTCTGGTCCTTTTTAATGTCTTTATAAGTGACATTGCAGAGGAACTGGAAGGAAAAGTATGGTGACATTGCAGAGGGACTGGAAGGAAAAGTATGCCTCTTTTCAGACAACCCAAAGATCTGCAACAGGGTTGATACACAAGGGGGTGAAAAGGATGAGAAGGGACTTGGCAAGGTTGGAGGAATGATCAGAAGTATGGCAGCTTGGATTCAATGCAAAGAAGTGCAAGGTAATGCACCTGGGGGATGGTAAGGTAGTAACAACAACAAAAATGGAAAGGGACCTGGGGGTACCCATATCAGATGACCTAAAGGGTAGCAAGCAATGTGAGAAGGCAGTAGGGATGGCTGGGGGATACTGGGATGTATAGGGAGAGGCATCACCAGTAGAAAACACGAAGTTGTTATCCCTTTGTACAGACAGTTGGTAAGACCCCATCTGGAGTACTGCATCCAGTTTTGGAGACCCCATCCCTTCAAGGACATAGACAAGATGGAGAGAGTCCAGAGGAGGGCAACTAAAATTTTGCAGGGTCTGCAACAGAAGCCATATGAGGAGAGACCAAGGGAGCTTAATATGTATACTCTTCAGGAAAGGAGGGAGAGGGGAGGACATAATAGAAACTTTTAAGTACCTCAAGGGAATCAATAATGTCCAAGAGCGTAGCATCTTTCAGAAAGAGATATGCAAGAATAAGGGGACACAATTTGAAGATAGAGGCGGGACGGCTCAAGGGTAATGTGAGGAAGTATTTTTCACAGAGAGGGTGGTGGATGCATGGAACAGCCTTCCTGAGGAGGTTGTGGGGTCAAAAACAGTGGGGGAATTCAAAAATGCATGGGACAGACATAAAGCAATTCTTCTGGGGGGGTAGGAAGAAATAAGCTGTTGGTTGGATAAGGGGCTAGAGATTAGGTTCCATCTCAATTTTGGGAGGAAGGGAAATCCTTAAACTGAAAATATAGGGGTTCATTGGTGAAAGGTGGGGTTTAAACTTGTGAAGGGGAAGGGATGGGAGAAAAGGCTGTTGAGGGGAGTCTGATAAAGGAGGGAATCTGTCTCCACTCCCCTGGGGAGCTGGAGAAATGTGGGAAAAGGTCAACTGGTAAGGTGCTGACTGGGAGAAGATGGAATCCCAATGGGAACGCAAGCACGGTACATGGAAGTATAGGGAAAGGGTGGAAGGTAGTCCTGCTAAATGCCAGGAGCTTGGGCAATAGAATTCCTGAGCTCCAGGTGATGCTAACTGAGGGAGAGGTGGATGTGGCAGCGGTCACTGAGACCTGGGCCACCGCATGGCATGACTGGGACCTGAACCTGGAGGGTTACACCATGTTCAGGAAGGACAGGGGGGAGGGAAACTACATTGGCATAGGAGGAGTGGAGGAGGCGGAGGGAACTGTGGAGGTGATTTGGGTCACTTTGATAACAAGGGGGGACATGAGAGTAAAAATAGGAGTGGTGTATAGACTGCCCACTCTGGCAGAGGAGCTGGAGGAGAGTCTGGTGGCAGATGTTGGGAGACACTGCAGTTTGGGCAGGGGAAGGGTGGTGGTGTTGGGGGACTTAAACATGCCAGGAACGGACTTAGAGACTATGACATCCTCGGTGGTCAGGGAACAGAGGTTGTTGGATGTCTTTCAGGATGCATTCCTAACTTGGCAGGTGGGGGAACCAACCAGGGAGGCGCGGGTACTGGATGTGGTCCTGGCAGACAGTGACCAGATTGAGGGCCTGGAGGTAAGGGACCCATTGGCGGGGAGCGACCATGCCGTAGTCTGGTTCTGCCTGGACCTAGGAGGGGTAGAAGGCTGCACAAAAATGGAGGTAACTGACTTTAGGGGGGTGGATTTCAAGGAAATGGGAAGGAACCTTAAGAAGCATTTGGATGGGATTGGGCCAGACATGGATGCTGACAGTAGGTGGGAAATCATCAGGAGGGGGGGGGGGTGCAGGATGTTACCAGCACCTGTACAAGAGTAAGACGAAATTGCGGTAGGGCCCGTAAACCCTGCTGGTGGACCAGGGAGGTTCAGGAGGTGGTGAAGGGAAAGAAGGTGGCTTATAGGCATTTCAAGTGCTCAAGGAGTGAAAGGGATTGAGGGGAGAACGAGCTGATGGCCAGAAGGGCCACTAGGGTGGTGAGGCAAGGAAGGAGCAGAACCTGGCCAGGGAAATTAGGAGAGGGAACAAGGGGTTCTTTAGATACATTGGGGAAAAACAAAGGGTGAAGGCGCAGATTAGCAGGATTAAAATGGGAGGGATGGGCACAAGACCCAGGGGACCAGGCTGTGGTACTAAATGAGTACTTTGCATCAGTTTTCACCAAGGAAAATGAAGGGGGGCTGCATCATACATGGGAGGAGACAGTGAAACTGGGTGGGGCCCTTACTAATCGGCAGGTCTGGGGAGAGGGGGGCCATCACTGGCAGGAGGGGGGAAGGCAAAGCAGGGGGACGAGGTAGTGGAGGTGGAAATCACGGCAGAAAGAGTGAGGGAAGCCCTCAGGTCCCTTAAGACAGAGAAAGCACCGGGGCCAGATAAATTACATCCCAGAGTGCTGAAGGGACTGGCGGATATCCTGGCAAAACCCCTGGTGGAGCTTTTCAGCATCTCTCTGAGGACAGGGTGGGTGCCCCAGGACTGGAAGGTGGCACATATAGTGCCTATCCACAAGGGGGGATCAAGGGAGGTGGCAGGGAACTACAGGCCCATCAGCCTGATATCAGTGGCGGGTAAGGTGATGGAGGGCATTGTCAAGGAGAGGCTAGGGGGGTACCTGGAAAAGTTGGATTGCCTGGACGATAGACAGCATGGATTCGTCCTCGGGAAATCATGTCAGACAAACCTTGTGGAGTTCTATGACTGGGTGACAAGTGCCTTGGACCTGGGTAGACTGGTGGACGTCCTCTTTCTTGATTCAGCAAGGTGTTTGACTCTGTTCCTCATGGGAGCCTGTTGGATAATCTGGGAGAAATGGGGTGGGGAACCAAATGATCAGATGGATAGGAAATTGGCTCCAGGACCAGACCCAGAGGATCATGATTGGCGGGATAGTCTCATCCCCAAGGAGGGTCATTAGTGGAGTCCCTCAGGGATTGGTTCTTGGGCCTCTCCTGTTCAACGTCTACATCTCTGACATCAGGAAGGGTATCAGGAGTGAGATGAGTCTCTTTGCAGATGACTCAAAACTGAGGGCGGTGGTGGATGGGGAAGAGGGGGAGGGTGGCCCTACAGGGGGACCTGGAGGATCTGGAAAGGTGGTCTAGAAAGTGGAAGCTGAGGTTCAATGCAGGGAAATGCAAGGTACTCCACCTGGGAGCCAGAAACCCGGGCCAAGTGTACACCGGGGGGTGGTGGAGAATGCTACAAGTCTCAATGGCTGAGAGGGACCTGGGGTGGTGGTGGATGTCAAGATGAACAACTCGGAGACCTGTAGGAGGGCAGTGGCAAAGGCCATCAGGATGCTCGGATGCATCGCTAGGGGGATCACCTCCTGAAGGAGGGAAGTGGTACTCCCTCTGTATAACTGCTTGGTGAGGCCGTACCTTGAGTACTGCGTGCTGTTTTGAAGGCCACACTTAAAGAGGGACATTGAACTCCTGGAGAGGGTCCAGAGGAGGGCAACCAAAATGATCTGGGGCTTGGGGGACAGGACCTACAGGGAGAGGCTCAAAGAGCTAAATATGTACACATTGGAAGAGAGAAGGGACCAGGAGGACATGATAGAGGTCTTCAGGTACATGAAGGGGGTAAATAGGGGAGGAGCAGTCAGGGTGCTCGAAGGAAGGAGGGGGCAACTAGAGGGCATGGGTGGAAGCTGGAGGGGGAGATTCAGGGAAAAGGAGGAGGTGCTACTTCACTGAAAGGGTGTGAGCCATGGAAGGTGCTGCCCAGGGGCTGGTGGAGGCAGAGACGGTGGAGGGGTTCAAGAGGGGTGGAACAGGTACAGGAAGGGTTCTGGAAGCAAAGTCCTGTGCAGTGAGACTATCTGGGACTGGGAAGGGAGAAGCCAGAGAGGGTGTGTGTGGGGGGGGGGGCTGCAAGGTCAGCTGCCAGGGTGGAGGCTGACCAAATGAGCAGACACGAAAGACTGTTAGGCCTATTCTGCTGGCATTTTAGTATGTTAGTATGTTAACTAGGATTTGCAGCTTATCCAGTACGTAGGGAAATGGGCAGACTAGGTGGGCCAAGCAGTCCTTATCTGCTGTCAAAGTCTATGTTTCTATGTTTACAGTGCAAGCAATGCAATAAAAAAGGGCTGACTGGATGGGCCATGCGGCTCTTATCTGCTGTCAGCTTCTATGTTTCTATGTTTTCTGTTTTTGTAGTTTCAGTGATGTAGCTCTATTAATCCTGGGTCTCCTCTGAAAAACAGACTTTCAGTCTCAGTGGGCCCATCTGTAAACAAAACTCAATAAATAAATATATTAATAAATAATATAGGGTTACCTGTTAGACACACATGTCCTGTCTAATAATGGGCTTGATACTTATTTTAGTTAAGAGTCTGTTCATTGGTTAGTCCTCTCTAAAGTTTCATTTATTGGACAGATCTGATTTGCAACAAACTCTGGCCAAAGCCGATAGGGCTGTGATGAGCTGCCAAGTGACCAAAGTTACATGTGTGCTTAGGAATTATTGAATGCCCGGGTGCAACTTGATGATTTTTTGGAGGTGTTGCACCAAATTTTCAACACGGCCTTTTTGGGACCCCTCCTCATGAAGAGTGCCAGTGTCATTTTGTTCACTTGTCCCGAAAGATGATTTTGCAGAGCGACAGCTTCATTCTGTGCTACGGGTGCAAAAACATATTTCAGGCAGGATGTAAAAAATAACAGCTGTACAGTTAAAAAGGAGGTGTGCAAAAATGGCAATGTTGAA
This sequence comes from Neoceratodus forsteri, assembly GCA_016271365.2. Taxonomy (NCBI): domain Eukaryota; kingdom Metazoa; phylum Chordata; order Ceratodontiformes; family Ceratodontidae; genus Neoceratodus; species Neoceratodus forsteri. The sequence goes on from CM057458.1 coordinate 234,540,994, forward strand.
AATCTGGAGTAAAAATATTAAAAACTGGTGAAGTTAGAAGTGTGATTAGAAACTGAGCAATGCGTGCTTGTAACATAGTCATTTTTTGCATTTTTTTTCACCAGATTTGCAACATAGGCTTTTTGGGACCCCACCTCATGAATAGTGGCCCTGTCATTTTGTTAATTGGTCCTGAAAGGTGAATCCACGCAGTGCCCATGAAATCACCTTTTGGGACTGAGTAATGGAATGACAGTGATACTGTTCATGAGGTGGGGTCCCAAGAACCCCATGCTGAAAATTTGGGGCCAAAATTCAAAAAAATGGCTGCTTTATCAACTTAAGTTGAAAACCCCATTGAATGCCATTATAGCACCCTTACCTTTGATTCTTCAGTTTGCAGTTCGGCTTTGAAGAGTGCAAACGTGTCCTGGTGTCCCGGTCCAGAGAAGATGACAGCGATGACCTCCAGAGGTAAGTATGGGGTAAGGGGAGGTGGGTGCTCAGTGGGAGGGTGGGGATGGAGGAGGGGACACTGGGGCGACAACCAGGGACCGTTTTCTCTTTTACAGGTTAAAAAAAAAAAAACATTGGGGGAAGGTTTTCTTATTTACAGGAATAAAAATACATTTGGGCACATTGGGGTGGGCTCCCAGTGTGCCACATGAGTTTGGGGGCATGGGTACTTGATGCTGACATGGGGATTGGGCAGCCTGATGTTGGTGAGGAGGAAGAAAAAGCAAACAGTTGGACACACTGGGGTGGGCTCCCAGTGTGCCACATCAGTGGGGGGGGGGCACATAGTGCTGACATGGGGTATGGGCACCCCAATGTCAGTGCAGGACAAAGAAATACAGTAAGTATATTTGGGCACCCTGGGGTGGGTTTCTAGTGTGCCACATGAGTGGGGGGCTACATAATGCTGACACAGGGATTGGGGACCCCGATGTCTGTGCAGGAGGACAGCAGCAGTGAGAGGGTTTTTCTGCTGGTGACGGTGACGGTGACGCAACTGCATATGCATGACACTCGCGCATGCGTAGTTGTGGTGAATGGCATTTTGCCATTCCAAAAAAAAATGTTGTTGCTGTTCTCATTGGATGTAGTCTCCCCTCTCCCACAGGTCGCACCATGGGATGAGCAACTTGTTGTCCAGTGTGCCTTTCTTGGTGAAACATTTCAATAAATATAAATAAATAAATAAATAAATAAACATGATGGTGCCAGCGGAACTGCGCATGCGTGTGAGTTGCGCATGTGCAGTTCACGCCCCGGAATGCAGAAATAGTCAAAATAGTGCGGCTGTTATTCCAAAGTGGCCGATCATGGTGGAGGGTTTCAAGCTGTGTTGGACATTCGGAAAAATACTTCCAAATGTCCAATGGAAGGTTGCATGATCAGCCATTTTTGTAAGGTACGATCGATCCCAAAAGGGCTGTAGGCTCGGCCCATAGCCCTAAAAAGGGAATATTTCATGTAAAAATGCTGATCTCAGACTTGCATTGTACTCTATTTTTCCTATTGCTTTCTGGGAACATTTATGAAAATCCTGCCCCATCTGAGACAACTCCTCATAGTAAGCTTAAAGGAGAAGACTCCTGTATATGTATGATTTGCATATATCTGTATTTATTATACATTACATCAAGTACTGTATATATGTCAATAAGAGATCAGCCATTTCTTCTGCCACAACACATATCTAGAGTTTGAGGCTCTGACACAAGGTAGTAAAATGTCAAGCAAGCCTCCATTTACATGCAAATGAGTCACTTGTAATACAGCCCCTCCCATTCCTTGATGTCACTGCAGCAACAGTGCAGAACAAAACATAAGGGTATCAATGCTGTCTAGCCTGATTTTAGTTTAAGTTTGCAATGTCTTAAGGCAGTTCTGTCATGCAACTCACGCAAGGAGTAGTACTTTTAGCCTTAATACTGCATGTGTAGAGCAAATAATACATCTAATAGTATTGCATTCACAGGAAACAAAAGCTGTTTCTCTGTACTGCTCATTTCTCTCTGTGAGACAGTTGTAACATGTTGTGGAAAACAGTAGACTGAATCAGTCAATCAACCAATCAAGCAGTCAATCAGTCACTCTGTATTGAACCAGGTGAGCACCCTTAAAGGAAAACTACACCCAAAACTTGAAAAAATATATGTTGTGCAGAGTGTTTTAATTTGTATGTGAGGTTCTAGTGTTTCCTTCCCTCTGACTGCTATTAGGAGTTTTTCCCAAATTAGCCTGCTAGCTTTATACTAGTTTTACGACCCCTGGGGATCTTCATACCTGATAGCTTAATTGTATTTCTGGTTCCCACAGTGCATCTTGTCTCATGTGACTGTGATGTAAGAGACCCAACATTCAGCACACACATGCCAAACAAGCTAAATATCTTGGAAGCTTTACAAGCTGCACAAAAATTACCAGGAGCAAAGTTTTTCAGGACAGTAAAACCTTTAGGATGAGGGTGGTCACCAAGCTGAATTCTACAGATTTTAAAATACAGCCATCTCTATTGTTGTGTACTGATTGTAATGCAATGCTTTCTGCTGGATTTATGGGCTCTGCTACATCACCATCACATGAAACAAAATGCATTGTAGGACAAAGAAATACAGTAAAGCTATTTGAGATGGAGATCTCCAGGGGTCGTAAAACTACCCTAAAGCTAGCAGGCTAATTTAGGAAGAACTCCTAATACCAGTCAGAGGGAAGGAAACACTAGAACTTCACATACAAATTAAAACACTCTGCACAACATATATTTTTTCAAGTTTTGGGTGTAGTTTTCCTTAAAGAAGATTTGTTACAAGATGAGCCTAGGCAGTTTACCAAAGGATCACACAAGACTGACATACACATCCCCTTTCAGCAGCCTGAAAGTGGAGAGCTAGATCATTTACTTTATAAAGTGTATTGTTTTACATTTCAAATGCTCCTTAAATCTGAGTTTCTGACTGGAAATACCAAGACATAGAATGCATATGACATGGGAGGAGTGAACTAAGCAAATGCAGAGCACTACAAACAGAGGCTGATTAGTTTCTTTACCTACAACAGCTGAGGTGTAGCATCTGATTTGTGAGGGACATCCTACTTCAAATGCTGGCCTTACAAAGCGGGGGGGGGCTGCCACAGCTTATCCTTAGTACCTTGAAAGTGAAGTGCTGTAGGTCTCACATCACTGCTAATGATTTATAATGGGAATTGGGGCACTTTTAAAGTCATGGACCTGTGGGGCCATCACAGTTTCTAAGGAGGTTAGGGGAACTTCTTAAGGGTTAGAGAGTAAGGGACTCTAGTAGGATTTGAACCAGAGTCCCCCAGTGCTTGTGCCTGTGCTTTCCTGGTAACATAATCCTTGTCATAGCTGAATTCTTTATTGCCTTACAGCAGCCATCCAATCACTGACTGCCTAGTTAAAAAGGGAAAGGGGCCTATTTGCAAGATTGTTTCTCACTGCTGGTGTCATTCAAAACACAGAATGTTAACATACACACACACACCATAATACAACAGCTGCATAATACCACTTAAAACTCTTGTTGTACCCAGAGTAATTTATTGGATAAACTGTTTTTGCTAACAGAAACAGTAACACAACACATACAGGCACTGCATTATATGAATACTATATATACCTCAAATCAGTGCTGCATCACACTCACATGGTCCTAGTCCCTATTAGACCTGCACTTCAGGACGTGCACAACACTTAGAGTTCCTCCATTACTCAAGTGGGGAACCAAACATTGTGGGTTTAGTCTACTGGTGGAACTGCATTTAGTGCAGCACCATTATCTGTTGCTCTGATGACATCATCCTCCAGCAACATTGATGGTAAAATGGAGGACAAACACATTGATGACTTCTGGGGGCTGTATATTTTTATTTATAATCTAGATCTGGACAGCAATGGGAGTGCTGGCAACTGGAGGAGGCACATAAGTTACGCATAAGGAGTTGGGAAAATATTGGTGTGGAACTATGGGAGACTTCCCCTTTAACAGCAATTATACAATGGGCATTACAAATCCTGAAATATAATTGGTCAAGATGCCTGTACGACCATGATTAAATTTCCCCACAACCCACTCATAAAGTCCCAACTGACCCCTGCACAGACATTATCCAAAATCACTACACAGTCTCCACTTTTTGCAGCTGCCATTTTTTTCCCACTGCTAAACTCAAAAGTTGTAACATGACAAACTTCCAAATGAATTCCATCTTCACTCTATTTACAAAACTATTAAAAATGATAACCCCCATGTCAAAAATTAAAACATACTACCATAAAACTGCTGTGGGGAATCTGCTGAAGTCTTTGCTCCTGACTGGTGCTCCCAAAGCTGCTACTAATTCCTTTCCTTTTCTTTGCTGTACTTACAAGCCACCCACCCAACAAACGACTACTCAAACACCACACTAGAAAAACTACTCTCTCCCAATAACTACAAAAAACAAACAAACAAACAAAAACAATTTCTCTTTTTCCACTTTCTCACTCTCACTTATGGCACTCTTGCTTTCTTTGCCCCCTCACTTAGCACTCACTCACAAGAGTGCTGTTGCATTTTCCCAACCTGGCCAGCTCTCACAACATACATCTCCTCTTCAGCAACCTGTTTGGGAGGGGGGGGGACTATTTCACCAAGGGAGGAAGAATATATGCAGAAAATCATTACAAAAGATTAAAAAAAAATACATTTAACAGTTTAACAATATTAGTTTAGTTTTGGTTTTTAAGTACCATTGTATAATCACAATATATCCACAACAGGATGTGGGTTGTTGTGGGATTTATCCATTTCTGGCGTGGTTTACCTCACTCAGCCTGCAACCTTGTAACACACAACATCAGGCGTGGGTAAATCCCACAACAACTCACACCATCTCATGGATAATTGAAGCAATAAACCATGACAGGGTGTGGGTGATGCTGGGTTTACCCATGCCTGGCGTTGTTTGGTCACAAGACCTCTGGCTGAGTGACCAAACTAAGCCTGGTGTGGGTAAATTCCTGCATCACCTACACCCCAGAGTGGTTTATTGCAATTATACAATGTCTCCCTTGACATTTTGGTATAAAAAAATAAAGAAAAAGAAAAATTTTTGGCATTTTAAATGTTTTTTATTTAATTTATCCTTATGCCAGAAAAAAATAGTCTGGTTATCCTGCTGTTAGCTTTGTCTAGAATAGTCCTAATCTTAAATTGCTTCCCCGCCCCCCTCTCCTGAGATCCATGTGCCTCCCCCCACCTCCCTTGACTTGTCCGAATATCCGTCACACACACAAAATATTATTATTTAATTTTCCCCGTTTAAGCAGCTTCATGTTCCTTACCACCAAGGTAGCACATCTTTTGTTCCCTGCACTGTTGAAGATATCAATAAATGTGAAAATCCATGAACTTTGAACTGCAGTGCAAGCGCTGCCATTTATAAACGCAAGTCACTTGCAGAAGTTTTTTTTTTGTTTTGTTTTTTGGTGTTCTCCATGTTGGTGTCCGGAATAACACAGGGTTGCAAGGTGACAAGGTGTTGATCGGCAATGGGCCTACAACTAAACTACGGAGGTCTGCTGTCAGTGTTTTTCGTGTTCTCTGTTTGAAAGTGCTGGGACCAGAGTATTAACTGGAGAGCACCGGTCGAGAAATTCAGTATGGTAAGCCCTGAGTTTGCAGGAATGGCAAGGTATGTATGCGCTTAAACTCCCGATGGTAGCAAATCTCCCTCTCCCTCTCCTTCAGGACTCTCCTGCCACCACGCAGTCCATGTTGGGATAGAGGAATTGCCGAGGAGGAGTGTTGTGGGGGGGGGGGAGTATGGTGGGGAATTTCTCGTAAGCAGAGGAATATTTTAAAAGGAGAGTCAGAGTTATGCTTTTTTTCAATATTCAGGACTCCTCAAACTTTTTTAGATGAATAGGGATGGTGTGTTGCATGTATGAGGTGTTGCCGCACTTGTGACAGGAGGCAGTGGGTTAGCGAGGAAAAGATGGCGGCTTGAAGGTTTTCATTTTCGGGGTCGGATTCATTCTCTTTGGATATGCGACTGACTTGCACCTTTTCCCATTGGTAATGCCAGGATTTACCATGGGTAGAAGGTGCCAGTCAGCCAATGAGGTTGCAGAATTTTTGAAGCCGTTGTATAATGCTTAATTTATGTTAACATTCACGATTTGGTACTCAATCATGATATGTTAGCTATATAGACTAACTTGCATAAAAAAGATATTTTAGCTATCTCGGAGGCCTGGCTTTCTCCTAGAATTTTTGTTTCAGAGATTTTGTTAGACTCCTACAAGATATATAGAGAAGACATGCTTTAAAAATAGGGAGGAGGGAGGGAGCTGTGCCAATGCCATTTATGTTAAGGACTACATAACTGCAATGAAACTAGACATTGTGGGTAGAGATCCTGTGAGTTTAGTATGCTTAATTTGCTCTTAGGGGTGACAAAAAACTTAATGATTGGTTCTGCCTGTATTCCTACTGCTCTAACTGATCGGGGTTTAAATTCCTTTGCAGGGTATTTTAAATTGTTAAAAACCATGAAAAACATATATTGGGCAATTTTAATATATATTAGGATGGAATGGAACAAAATGTCTCGAGTTATTAGCAACTCTTAGTTTGAGTAAGATAGAGACTGTATCCGAATTAACTATAAAACTGGTAGCCCGACGTTAAGGGATTGGATCCTGGTCTCTTCACCTGAGCATGTTAAGTAATTCCACATACTTTCAGAGTCCATGAGTTATCATTCTCTTATGTTGTATAGTTGGTTAGTACATTGACTTAAGGTACACCCTAGAGTGCTTGTTGTTCATATGCTGCCCAAGGACAAACTCAAGCATTTAAGGACAGGGTATGTTCCATTGATTGGTCATTCCTGTATGTGGTACCCAATGTCAATACAACTCTAGACTACTTTACCTAAGAATTTAATGTGGTCTGTGACCTGTTTGCTCCATGCATGTCAGAGGAGGGTGACTGAAATCGTATGGGGATTAGAGGACTGTACCTATGAGGATAGGTTAGCTCACCTAGGACTTATGTCACTGGAAACTTGAAAAATCAGAGGTGGCTTACTGTTAACATTTGGAGCTACACAGGATAACTCTCTCATGTGGTTTATGGGTCTAGAATGTTGGTCAAAAAAAGTATCAACCAGGGGACACACAACAACTCAAGTAGTCAAACAAACAAAAGCTCCTTGTCACACAAAGGGTAGTGGGTATCTGGAATGGCCTCCCAAATGAAGTAATCAATTTACTGAACAAACCGATCTTCAAAGCTGGATTAGATAAATTAATTCTTTCAGGGTGTAATTTATGGTATTGCCACTGAGAAGTGGGTAGGTAGTTGAGATGGGCCTTGTTGTCTTCTTCTGCCTAAAGCACCCCGTCAACCCTAATAGCTGGATTAACTTGGACCTCATAAAGTTAGTGCAGTTAAAAGATTAAAAATGGAAACATTATAAAAATACTGACTCTCTGCATTCCTTGCAGTAATGTAAGGAATTCAGGAACAAATGCAAATAAAAAATTATGCAGGCTGAAGCCCAGTTTTTTTTGTTTCAATCTTCAAAACAAGTCCCTTAACGACTCTAAAGGATTCTGGATTAGCATGAATGTTCTTCTGGTTAGGAATAATAAATCAAATCTGAACTTAATTTGAATGGGACAGTTATTACTGATTTTGACCAAATGGCTGATCATTTTTAATATATTTCGCTCAGTTGACTCACAGTCTGTATTGTTTCCTGATCACAGTAATACTTTGAATCTTAACCCAAACCAACCATCTCATTTAATTCTCCCTTTCTTATCTTTTTTAGAATAAAGAAAAAAAAATGTGCTTTATTTATTATTTGTTTTTCTAGAAGGATCTGCATTCTTGTGTAATGTCTGTTTACAGTATTTCCTGTATTTATGTTTTTTTTTTTTTAATTATTGTAAGGCACCCTGAGCAATTAGATAGGGCATCAAATGAATAAAACAGCCCTGACCTTGCCTTCTATTTTAGAAGGGTTGCATAAAAAGAAGACAAATCTTGTTTAAATAAACTGAAATTGAATACCAGGTCTGGGGAGTATATCGATATAAAATTGATGAAGTTAGTTCTTGAGGAACTGGTTTATTCTTTAACCAAAATCTTTAATCTGTAACTTAATTAAGCAATAATGTATGACAGCGTGGGTCGTGCTGGGATAACCTCACACCTGGGTGGTTGGGCATGAGGCCACAGGCCGAGTGCATCCAACATCCCAGAAGTGAGGTTATCCCAGCATGACCCACACCCTGGACTGCACTATTGCTATTATACAATGGCTTATTGTTAAATATAAAAATATAAAAAAGAAACATTAAAAAAATATTTTTAGTAGATTTTTAGTGTGGAAATATATCTTTATTTCTTAAGAGAAGATGCTAACCTTTCAAATGCAAACAATGGATCAATACAGTGAGGCTGTGTACAGATAACCTCACTGTTGCCAAATGTAGATAGCCAATCAGATTACAGTATTTTTAATTGCCATTGTATAATATGCAGCTAGTCCCTAGTAACTGGAAGAGGACTGTTGTTGTTCCTGCCTATAAAGAGGACACAAAGGACACTACTGACAATTATAGACCAATGTATGTTTTGTCCCCCTTGTCCAAAGCACTTGAAAGGTTTGTTAATGATCAATTGGTGCATTATTTGGAGTCCAATAACATTTAACTGTAACACAACAGGGCTTTAGGAAACATCACAGCACTCAAACCACACTTACTGACTTAACACATTTCCTCCATGGTGCCTTGGGCAGGGGGAATTTGGCAGTGGCGGTCTTTATTTACCTGTTGATGACTTTTGACATGGCCAACCATCCCTTGCTCCTTTTTGAGCTGGGACAACTTGGGCTGGTTCCATGTAATAATGGCGATCACCGTTAGGGTGAGTATACATCATCGAAAATCAGTTTCGGTGATGTACACTACCAGGTCACAGCAAAAGGACACTGGAGACTTACTTTTTAAAATTTATGCTGGGGCTTACCCGCTCCGCACCCCCCCCATTTAAGGATTCTCAACTCCAGAGGGGTGCATGTCTGGGGGAGTGCAAAACAAAAAAAATCCCGGACACCACATCAAAAAGTGACCGCACCTAGGACCGAACCTGGTGCCCTCCCAACCCTAGCCTTCCACCCATCCACCATGCTACATGGCCAGCTCAGCAGCTGACTGCTGCACTACACCCCACAAACCCTCCCTTCCCTTCTGCCCATCACACAGCGTGCTTGCTCTCCCCCCACGCTCATCTACATATAGCGACATCCTGTTGCTATATTTGTGGACCCCCCCATCCGGTCACCCTCCCTGCCTGGTAGCCCTGTGGACAGGCGCTGTGATTGAGTCACCCTTTTTGAAAGCACTCAGTCACGGTGGCCATTGTCACAGGCTACCCTTGGGCTGTCTCCCAATGCTTTAAGATGTTTTACTCATTATTTGTCTCATAGGGAGCAAAGGGTCAACATTAATGTCTTCTCATCATATTTTCCTATTGACATGCATGTTTTGCAGGGGTCTTTACTAAGGCTTACTTTTATTTATGCTGTTTTTAAATTGTTTGCCCCACTTCTGCTCTAGCTGTCAGCACACACTTGAAAGGCTATGCCTGTGGTTCAAAGGGGTGGAGCAACTAACCACGCCCCTGATCGGGCCTTAAAAGGCCATTCCTCCTAGCTGCTCTCACAAACATTTTTCATTGCTGGTGTAGGCTTTGTTGATCACTCCTTCACTTGCTTCCCCCTGTTCGTTGTTTTTGTTGTTCCCTGTCCCCTCTTTCATCTCGTCTCTGGCCACCCTCGGTGCTTCTCACTATTTTCCTCCTGTTCCCCTTCTGTTTGTTTTTCTTTCCCCGTGCTCTTTGGCCTGCTGTTTGAGGTCGTCACCCCTGTTGTCGTTGTTTTCTTTTGCTGCCCTGCAGCTTGTCTTCCCTGCTACCCAGTTTCACCTCTTTCCTGGGGCCTCCTCACCTCCCCTGCTCTGTTGTTTCCCCTCCCCTCCTGCCGCTTTACCGCAGCATCCTCTCATCTTTGTCCATCTCTTTCTCGGGGGTTTCTTCCTGCTGGTGGCACTTCTGGTTGCACCCCCACCCACTCGGCTGGCTGCTCACTCCTGCCCCACTCTTTCTTCCTTGCCTTTTCCATCTGCCCCACCACCCATGGTGTTATTCCATCTCAGTGCATTGGGTGTCTCTGGTTTGACTGCTGTCTGGGCTTACTCTGCATGCTGGGTCCTTCTCTGCTCCCTTTCCTACTGCTCAGGGCTTGTTCAGTCCCTAAATCTTTGCTCTGCTTCTCCTCCAGTCCTCATTCTGGTCTTCTCTCCATTCCTTGCTGTGACTACCATGATCCCGGGATATTGGCCAGCCCTGGTTGCTGGTGTTTGTGGCTCCCCCTTCTTGCTTTTTTTCTGCTGCCTCTGTTTTTCATGCTGTTCCTTTGGGGTTCATTACAACTGCTCAATGGGGTTGTTAAAGTTCTTACCATACCACGGAATGCCACTTCTGGTAACTTACATCATCCTAGTCCTACGTGCAGGACCTGTCTACTTTTATTATATAAATTTCATTAAACCACTAGGAGTGTGCACCAGGAGCATGGTGCTCAAGAACCTCACCTATTATACTGATCAAAAGGGTTTCTGGCACAGTATACAGTCTGAAACATGTCGGGCGGGGTTCCTGTTTTCTCACTTGGAATGAATTAAAACAGCTTTATGTGAAAACTTCAAGTCTACGCTGAATCTTTTTGTATCTCTCTTATTGGTTAGTGTGTGCTAGAAACCCTTTTGGTCAGTGTAATTTATTATATAAATTGGCATGTGCCTCGGTGCACTGCATTCCATACTTCTTGGTAGGTCAGCCCAGTACAGCTGTGGCATTTAATTCATTAACTCTTAATATTTTAATTGGCTGTTGTGGTGTCTTGGTGCCTGGCTTGTGGCTTCTTGGTTTTTCCCATCACGGGGGACTGTGGCATCACAGCTGGGCATCATAGCTCTGAGTAGCAGGAGCAGCTCTACATAAGTTTCATGTATTTATTCAACAACTCCTACTTCCCAGCCACCTACTGCTGCTTTGCACATCCTATCATGTCATTCATTATCGAACCTTACTCGTTCATGCACTGGCATTCACAGCCTCCTCCTACTTCATCATCAGCTGAAGGCTTCGCTCGGCCATTACCATCTCTTCCACTCATACAATTCCAAACTCACTCTTAATTTGGCTTCTTAATGGATCTGGTTGGCATGCACTCCTGTGGTTACAAAATGTTCTGCCTTATCTAAACCCACGTGAGGGTCCCTGTTGCTATTGTGTTAGAATATCCAAGCATGACCCCTGTGAGGGTCCCATGCTCCATCTTGACTTTACGTTCTCTCCACATTGGAGACATGCCACCTGTGTCCATTACTTCCATGGCTCAGGGCTAGCCTGTAGCTGATGGTCTCACTCTGCACCAACAAAGTCTGTATCTTGACCATGTGAAACTCTGAGTGCGGTCCTTCTCATCTGGCCCATGGTGAGAATGTCTTCGCTCCGGGTGGACCTTCTGTAGCCAACCGTACTGGCAGCACCTCTAGATGTAGAATTTATGACTTCAGCAGTGAGGGGTGGGGTTCTCACCAGCAGTGCCCCTTTAGCTGCCTGAGTGGGTTCGGAGGTACCCTTTAAGCTGTTCTCCCTATGACCGCCTCTGGTTCACCCAGTTTGTTCTTTGATCAATAGGCCGGCTGAGTGCCTTGGCAGTTGTTACTCTCCTCCTCCTCCCCCTTGGAGGTTCATACAATGTCCAGTGTACTCTGTGTTGCAGAGATCGCTCACAACCCTTCACGGTGTTCCCGTTAGAGGGGTAGAGCGAGAGTGTTCCCCTAAATTGGATTTCCACCCTGGCTTGGATTACTAAATTGCAGTAGCAGAGCCATCACTAAACAAAATACCCTGAAGCCTGGAGGGAAGGCGGCCTTGGATCCCCAGAGGTTTTCTCCTCAAAGGGTTTTTTTCCTCTCCTCCATGCCAATGGTCATAATACCTAGATAGGTTAGTAATACTCCCTAGGTTCTGTAGATCAGTTTCTGCTGTTGGATGGAGATGGATGGTGGCCCTGTAGCTGTTCCCTCTCTCCTTAGGGAAGTCATGTATTCATGCCTTTCATTCAGACCTATGAGCAGGTCACTATTCATCTGTTGTCTTTTGCTACTCTCTACTCAAGCTCCTGACTATAGTACACCTACCGATCTACGTTCAGGTCTTCAATACAGATAAGTGTTCATCACCTTATATGCACTGCTTGACACTCTTTTTGGGCTCCTTACTAAGGTACCCTTACCCAATGGAATCATTCCCATGGCACCTCTAGGGGTGGAACCCTTCTCTAGGGTTCCTTGCCTTTGTATCCCTACAGGGTGGTATATCCCATGAATAGCGAGGCATACAGCCAAAGATTATCCAAGTCACACAAGCATAACAGTATACCAAGTTGCATGGGCCCATTGAATTGGAAAGCTATGCCTGTGGTTTAGTGGGAAGCAGCAACTAACCATGCCCCTGATCTGGCCTTAAAATGCTGCTCCTCCTAGCTAGTCCCATGAACATTTTTCATTGATCCACCATCTTCCCCTCTTCTTCCTCCAGTGGCTCATCGCTGCCTCCTGTGGGCTCCTTCCTAAGATACCTTTAGCCAAGGGAATCATTTCAACAGCACCTCTAGGGGTGGAACCCTCCTCTAGGGTTCCTTACCTTTGTAACCCTAAAGGGTGGTATATCCAGTGGATAGAGAGGTGAACAGCCAAAGATTATCCACGTCGCACAAGCATAATTCTAAACTAAGTTGCATAGGCTCATTGAATTTATGCTGATGATGCAGTTATTTTCCCCAAGATTAAGAATTTGCCTGCTCTTTTGAATTTCCATCAGGATAACTTTAATAAGGTTCAGCAGCAGTTTATTGGTCAACAATTGCTAATGAACACGCAAAATGAAATCTATGATATTTGGTAGTAACAAATGACTAGTTGATGATAGGTTGTTGAACTTGGTTATAGTCCATGAGGGGAACCCAACTGAGCAGGCAGATGCTTTTCATTTCCTGGGAATTTACCTGACCAGTGGGCTGTCATACATTACCCACGTCGACCATCTGATTAAGTCTATTAATACCAGACTCAGTCTTTTGTATGGGAACCATCATAATTTTACAGCGCAATTTTTGCCAGAAATTTAGTAATGAATAATTACATTTTACCTTTTATTTTATTTTAGTCTTTGGTAACCGGATAAGGCCCACTAGGCACAAGTGCCTGTTTTCAAGGGTGACCTGGGAGCACTGTGCAGTTAAGTGACTTGCTCAGAGTTACACAGTATGCAAGTGGAGGTTGTGAGACTCAAACTCGGGTCTGGTCTGCTGGATGTATCAGGCTTGTTCATACCTCATTCCTCTAACCTCTAGGCTATACTGCCAGCCACACCTTGATAGACTATGGTCTGATGATCTACAGAGGTGGCACTAAAGTCAACATGCTGAGTAGGATTTTCATGGCCTTCCATAGAGCTTGTTGCTTTGTCTTAGATGTTGGACCAAGTTTTTATCAATGTGATCTTTATGCACTTTCTAGATGGTTGCCACCAGAATTTTGACTGAAATATTTTATGTATCTCATGGGCCACCATGCACTGTTAAATAAGGCCCCATTAAATATTGTTGAAATGCTTAATATCAATGGCAACATGTATACTACTAGAACTGTTTTGAATTCTAAACTTGTTTCGGGGGTGTGGCTTAGCTGGGGACAAAAATGGATGTTTGAGCCTAGATCTCTGTAGGAATAATCCCTTAATCCTCCCATACTTATTATGGCACAGCAGACAAAATTGGCATTTTGTGAGACTCAGCTGCCATTTAAACAGATGAAAGACCTCAGCAGCTCTTCTGAGCCTACTCATTCACAGCACAGAACCAACACCCTCTCAGTTTCTGCAGCAAAGCACCCAGCCAGGACATTGGAATTTAGCATGTTGGCACCACTACTTCTGAGACCAGTGATTGAAACTCAAGCTAAGTTCAAGCTAAAAAAATGAAGTCCTGCAGGACCTGAAAACTTCAGTGTGCAATTTTTGCATGTCCCAAAAGCCGTTAATGTCCTGGGTGAAATGGCTGACACCCATGCAGAGCACCTTGGTGAACTGGAATCATGGCTGTAGGAGCAGGAGGATGGATTGACAGAGCTGGTGGAAGAGCTAACCCTTGCTAATAAAACTATTGAAGAACTCACCACCACACTTGAGGATCCTGAGAATCAAGAGCACATAAATAATGTCAGGGTAGTTGCGCTACCAGCTAGGATTGGAGATTGAGTTCCTTCCCATTCCTAACAAAGTTGCTACTAGAAATCTTGGGCCTAGACGAAAATGTGGTACTAGAAGTGCAGATTGCTTTCAGGTTGCAAGAAAAAAGCCACCTCCCAATGAAAGGTCTGTACATTTCCTTATAAAGTTTCTGTGGTACCCAAACCACCAGCAGGTACTACAAGCAATGAAAAGCAAGGGCACCATCTGGATTAATAATCAGGTAATAAGCTTTTATCCCAACTACAAACACCTCCTCCAAAGAATCTGAAAGAAGTTCAATCTAGTTAAAAAATAGTTTCATGAGTACCACTGACAGTTTTCTCATGTATACCCTCCAAGGCTGATAATCAGACATCAGGACTTGCCTCCCAAAACCTTCTCCAGCCTGGATCAAGTGGCCTTCCTTGATGGGGTACTAGTGGCAAAAGAGGGTAGGTTGGGCAGAGAAGAATGGGCCCAAATGCCTGAAGGGAACCTCCATGATTTTCTCCTGCATCTGGTCTGAACGGGATAGTTGGCACAGTGAGTATGGGTTGAGGGAGTGCTGTTTTCCCCAGGGTCTAGGAAGCCTGACTTTAAATTTGCTCCACTAGTCCAGCCTGTTGAACTGGAAAGCACCAGGGCATTTTACAGCTGTATCTAAAGGGCTAGAAGACGTTAATCAAACTTTGGACTGTATAACCATGTTCACTGCTTGGCTTCGCAGTCCCCCGTGTACCCCTGCACCAATACAATGGGGGGGGGGGGTTGTGTAACAGTTAACCATCATGGTGGTAAGAGGGATCCAGAGCTGTTGGCCCACTTAGTCTGTGTGAGCAGACCACCAGCTCACAATCTATCCTGCTGCCTGTGGCCAATGGTGTTGCCCTCCCCCATGAGACCCCCATCGCTGTTAGAAGTAATGATTGCGTACCTTTTTGGTGTTCTCATTGTCTGCCACTTCATCTCAACTCCTAAAGTACAGACTTTAATAATGGTATGTTTTGGCAATAGGGAAATTATTATGAGATATGGGAGCTGTGAGATGGCATATGTGCTACAGGCCCAACCACTATAACATGGCCCACAGGGATTCTTGGAAATGCCTGCAGGGCATGTATGTTGGCCTATAAGAAATGTCATTGAACTAACTGAGCATTTATAGTCAATTTTGTGTTACACATAAGACATTCAAGCTCTTAAAGTGGGGGTAGGGTGGTGGGGGATGATCTCACCTTCTGAGGGGACAGGTTAAAGTCCACGGGGTAACATCAACTTCCCTCTGCACCACAGATGTTAACAAATTCTGCTTGATAATGGTAGTTTGGATCATTGTTGGGGCCATGCTGTGCTGAGTGGGGTATGCAGGGCTAGGAGTTAACGTTCCTGTACTCCCATACTGCTCCCTCCTAAAGATGCAAGAAACTAACAACAATACTGTTGTAACCCCCTTGTTACCCGGGGTTACTAGAATCCCAGTAAGACCTAGTGGTAGGCAGGGAAGGCAGCTTGTGAAACTCCAGTTAAATGGGTTTCACACTGTCTCACTCTGTTCTCCGTCTCAGCTGAGACTGAGGGATGACATCACCAATAGAACTTTCGCAGCTGCATAAGCCACATTGGAATCTGCAGCCAAGGGAGTTAGATAGAACGTTGGGAGTTTTCAAAGGAGAGAGTTGAGTGTCCAGTTTGTTTTCAGTAAGTGAAGGAGTGAAGTTGTGCTCAAGTGGTGGAGACCGCTGTTCGGGTCTCAGTGCCCCCTCCCTCTGGGGGGGGGGATGTAAAGATCCCTAGCAGATTCCTGGGGCAATCCCCTTAATTCTGCCAAGTGGAAGAAAAGCTGCCTGTTTAGTCCAACATTTATTTTGGAAGATGGAAGATTTGTGAGTCGCCTGTGGGGCACCTGCAACTAAAGGGTGAGTGTCTGCTCTGTCAAAAGGGCAAATTGTTTTCTTCACCTGGGACTTGTGTGAAAATCTAGGATTTAGCTACATATTGGGAAGCCTAGAGAAATGGGCCACAAGCAAGTAAAGTAGTGTCAAATCCTAGAGTGTTGTGTGTGATTCAAATAATATGTAGAGGAGATGCGCCAGACATCTACCCTTTAATCTACATTTAGAAGTTCAGCAAAGGAATGGTTCCGTTTTCCAGAAATGGCGGGTATGGGCTGGGAGCTGGAGGTGGATGACCCTCATCTTTAGTGACCAGGTCCACCTCTACGGATTTCTTCTGTGGTTGCTACTTTGCCTCATGCACTTGGCCAGTGATGGGGGAAGTACCCAGACGTGGGGTTGCAAGGGAAAATTCTCTCTAGGAGTCGCAGACTCTAGGTGGTGTGGGCAGCCACGACAAGGAAAAATTCTCTCTAGGAGTCGCAGACTCTAGGTGGTGTGAGGAGCCACGACAAGGAAACATTCTCTCTAGGAGTCACAGACTCTAGGTGGTGTGGGGAGCCATGACAGGATAATTGGTTCATTCTTCCAATGGACTGCAGATCAAGTGGCCGGCAGACTCTAGGTGGTGTGGGGAGCCGGCCAAGTGGGGAAAACCCTAGTGTGTACCCAAAGCTACGTGAAAGTCCGGGCTGTGTGCCTGGTGGGTTCAGAGCCTGAGGGCTGAAAATGGTGATAAAGTGTTCTGCAGTCTCTAATCTGCATTACCAGGAAATGTAGCACCATGGGGGTCTGTCTATGCTTTGTTTGTTCAGCTAGTATGTGAATAAAAGCCACACTGAAGAATCCCATTCCTGGTTCTGGACATTACAGTTATTGCTTCCTGTGTTCGGATTTACTTGGGTGCCCCTGTGCAGAGTAGCCAAACCTAGGTCCCCTTGTGCCGAGTAACCTCATCCTCCCCGAACCCAGTCCCCACCAGGTACTGCTGTCAGCTTCAACAGCATGCCACCTGTCATTTTGGCAAAAAGGCAGGGGTGAGGGGTTACACTGTTATATCAAGCATGGTTTGCTAATTATATTTCTGTAGTACTCGCATTATGTTTAATGTCGTGGGGTGGATTCCATTCAATGGCTCCTTCCATGAAGCAAGCATGGGGAGTGTAAATCCTCCATAGTACGCCTCTGGCTTCAGGATCCACCGCCTCATGGCGAAGATGTGCCACTCCCAAGCCCTTGCTTGTGGGTACAGCCCAAACAGCACTCCAGGAACTCAAGGCTGTGTAGCTGTCTCTGCAAATTCTCAAAGGAAAAGCACCTTTCCCTTGGGACAGCTCTCATTGGTTGCCTGTGGTCCATGAGCTCCTTGTTTGGCTCCTCATTCTACCCGGCATTTTCATGTCCTCCTGACTGGACTAGGTCCCTACCATCGGCCAAATTAACCTTATTTTCCACCTTACACTGTATTGCCTCTGATTTCTGGACTATTTTTATACACAGTGCTGTGTAGAAATTTTGGCCTTTGCAGGGGGTCTTGTCTCCTGCAAAACGCTGATTTTTCTCACGCGCCCATTGCCAAATTTCTTCAGTTTAAAGTGTAATTTTACTTGTACTTAACTGTGTGTTTGAACTGGGAATTTTAGAGGGCTAGACTGTATTCCTGATTCTGTGTTAGAACTTGAACAATTCTGTGCTTCTGCTACCTAATTGGGTTTTTCTGTGAAAGTAATTTTCAGTTAGTTTCTCCTGTTCACCCCCGACTGTAGCTTCTTTTGTTTCTCCCTTTGCAGACCCTGCTGGCACTGAGCTCATTGTCATGCGACCCGCCCCAATTTAACTCCATTATTTGTGGCACAGCACTTTTGTGAATTTATAAAGCAGGAAGCCTCTCATTTGTTTCCTGAGCTACATCTAACCCCTGCTTGTCCCTTCTCCCTCAGGCGTCCTCTCATAGCCCTTTGGGCTAACAACACCTCCATGGTCGCCTCTGATGGGGATTCACATGTCTCCATGGTGAGAAGAGTCTGCTGCCACACTCCCCGAGCCATTGCTTGCAGGAACGGCCCAGACAGCACTCCAGGAACTCAAGACTGCGTGGCTGTCTCTGTAAATTTTCAAAGGTCAAGCGCCTTTCCCTTGGGACAGCTCTCATTGGTCACATGTGGTCCATAAGCTCCTTGTTTGGCTCCTCATTCTGCCCGACAAATTTCTTCAGTTTAAAGTGTCATTTCCATTAGCAGATTACATCTTTTAGCCAATAGAGGGCCCAGTTATAACTGCACTCACCCAATCCAATCCAATCCAATCCCTGTCTTATTTCACTTATTATATAGAAACAGACTTTGGTGGCAGATAAGGACCACTTGGCCCACCTAGTCTGCCCATTCCCCTACCTAATGGATAAGCTGCAGAGCCTAGTTAACCAACAGCCTATTTCTTCCCACTTTCCACAAGAATTGCCTTATGTCTGTCCCATGCATTCTTGAATTCTCCCACTGTTTTTGACCCCACAACCTTCTCAGGAAGGCTGTTCCATGCATCAACCACCCCCCCGTGAAAAAAAATACTTCCTCACTTTGCCCCTGAGCCATCCCCTCTCGATCTTCAAATTGTATCCCCTTGTTCTTGCACATCTCTTTTTCTGAAAGATGCTACCATCTTAGACTTTGTTGATTCCCCTGAGGTACTTAAAAGTTTCTATCATGTCCCCCCTCTCCCTCCTTTCCTCAAGGATATACACATTCATTTCCTTTAGTCTCTCCTCGTATGGCTTGTGTTGCAGACCCTGCACCATTTTAGCTGCCCTTCTCTGGACTGCCTCCATCCTGTCTATGTCCTTACAGAGATGGGGTCTCCAGAACTGTACGCAGTACTCTAGATGGGGTATCACCAACTGTCTGTACAGAGGGATAACAATTTCCTGTTTCTACTGGTGATATCTCCCCCTGTACATCCCAGTATCCCCCAGCCCTCCCTACTGCCTTCTCACATTACTTGCTAACCTTAAGGTCATCTGATATGATTACCCCCAGGTCCTTTTCCATTTTTGTTGTTGTTACTACCTCCACTCCCCACATTGTGTACTCTTCCCCTGGATTTTTGTTTCCCAGGTGCATTATTTTGCACTGCTTTGCATTGAATCCAAGCTGTCATACTTCTGACCATTCCTCCAACTTTGCCAAGTCCCTTCTCATCCTTTCCACCTCCCCTTGTGTATCAACCCCGTTGCAGATCTTTGTGTCATCTGGAAAGAGGCATATTTTTCCTTCCAGTCCCTCTGCAATGTCACTTATAAAGACATTAAAATGGACCAGACCCAGTACTGAACCCAGCAGTACCCCACTAGTAACCCCACTTTCTTCAGCGTGGACTCCGTTTACTATTACCTTCTTTGTCCTGTTGTCCAGCCAATGTTTTACCCAGGCTACCACCCTGGGACCCACTCCCAGACTGGCTAATTTGTTTATTAATCTTTTGTGTGGGACTGTGTCAACTGCCTTGCTAAAGTTTAGGTAGGCCATGTCAACAGCCCCTCCCTGGTCTACAACTTTGGTCACCCAGTCAAAGAAATTGATTAAATTCGTCTGACATGACCTTCCAACTGTGAATACATGCTGCCTTGGGTCCTCTGCCCCACTGGCCTCGAGGTACTCAACAATTCTTTCCTTCAGAAGTGATTACATCATTTTCCCTACCACTGAGGTCAAACCGACTGGTCTGTAGTTTCCTGCCTCAGTCTTGCTTCCTACTTTTATGAAGGGGAATCACATTTGCCCTCCTCCAGTCCTCGGGTACCACACCATCCTCCCATGATTTGTTAAAAAGGGTAGTCAGTGGTGTCTCTAGTTCTCCCCTTAATTATTTTAGAATTCTGGGGTGAATCCCATCAGGCCCCATTGCTTTGTCCACCTTCAGTTTTAGGAGTTCTTTCTGAACCCTTCCTTCTGTGAAAGGACTGGGATTGACCCCCTCCCCATCCACAGTGCTTCTATTTATTGGATTAGGTACCTCCCCTTCCTCTTCTTTTGTGAATACAGAACAGATGTATTCATTCAGTGTAACCTCCCCCCACCGGCCCCCCTTGTTCAACTAGCAGGGCTGCTCCTCTCACACATGGCACCAATGAGAGGGATGGGGGTAGTCCCTATGAACAGTTCTGTTTACCATTACTTCTACTTCGTAGCCTGCCATCCTCAAACAGGCAAACCAAGTATGGCAACTACCTGGCTCACACCTGGGGGGACCATTTATCATGGCCATCAACCTGGGCCCCTGGGAGAAAAAGTTTGCTCAGCATTATGCTAGGTTTGTACTTCTGGTCTGGGCACCCAAGTAAATCCAGACACAGTGGAAGCAATAACGGTGCTGTCCAAACCAGGCTGAGATTCTAGAGTGTGGCTTTTACTCACATACACAGAGAATAATACAAAGCGAAGATGGACCCCCACAGGGCTACTCCCACTGGTAATGCAGATTACTGAGGTATAGAACACACACACACACACACACACACACACACACACACACACAGTGAACCCTCAGGTTCTGAATGGAACTTGGCATACACGGCCAGAACTGGTACACTTCCCTTGACTAGGCACTCTTGGTCAATACTAGGAGACTTTCCCATATTTCATGAGGAATTACTAGTGGCACCCTCTACCACCTCTGAGCACACTCTGGCTCACAGAAGATCCAGAATCTCATGTCTGGGTATTTTCTTCAGGGACTGGCCAAGTGCACTGAGAGAAAACAAAGGTGCCCAAACTGAATCTGGAGAGGTAAACATGGTTACTCCAGGTGGGGAAGGGCCTCCCACCTTTTGCTTCCAAATTTATACTCAGCCATTCATCTGGTTAATAACACCTTTCTCAGAAAACTCTTGTAGATGCTATCTCGAAATGTCTTTCACATTTAACATTCCAATTCTCACACCTCTGAGGTGTCATGAAATTAAAAGTTCTGTAATTGGAAATGTCTTTACACTAGACTCCCACTTTAGCAGATGCTTTTAAATCAGACCCGAACTAAAAGTTCTGTACTTGGCAAGTCTCTCTCCAGACCCCATAGTAGGCAATTATTTTAACAGAAACGGTCCTAAAAGTTCTGTACTTGGCTAGTCTCTCTCCAGACCCCATAGTACGCAGACACTTAACAGAAACAGTCCTAAAAGTTCTGTACTTGGCTAGTCTCTCTCCGAACCCCATAGTAGGCAGACACTTTTAACAGAAACAGTCTTGGTGACAGAGTCCCTTTGTCAGAGACAAACTTACCACAGGAATGCAGGTGCCCCAGGGCTTTTTCTACACAAAAGTCTTGGGTACCCACAGAACAAATGAATCTCAGACAGCTTCACCACTCTTCAGGCTGGACCAGGGGATTGCCCCTGAATCCTGGAATCCCCCTCCATCCTTCCAGGGATGGGACACTGGAAAACCCTCTAGTAACACTCTCTACCACTTCACTCACTGGTCTTCTGTGTTCTTCTTCTAGGGTGAGAACACACTACCCAATCTCCAGAGGTATGTTCTTTGAAAGCACACTATAGGCTTAGTGTGTGCATGAAATTTTGATGAAACATTGCTTGAAAACTGTGTGATTTCAGTACCTTTGTATATTTTGACCGGGAGCCCTGAGATGTAAGCAGGAAGAGGAGCGGTAGTAATTTGGTATTGCACTCAGGACTACAACTCAAAAACAATTTGGGAAAAACTATATTGGGGACAAGGAAACATGGAAATACTTTTAGCCCACATAACTGGGCAGTTTTAAATATATTTTAGGGCAACTTCCTAAGTTTTAATGAAACAATAATTCCTTGACCCAGGAATTCCCTTCTGAGTCACTAGAACATATGTTAGCTGCACCCTGTGGCGAGCAGGGTGGTACATAGAGGAGCAAGCGGCATCCTTCGCACATGAAGACGGTATTTAAAGACACGCACATCTGCACGTGTTTCATGTGTTTGGAATGGTGTGGAGGGACACTAAAACTGTGCATCTAACACATGTTTAGCAGGAGGTAAGCCATCAATCCCCATAGTCATAAAAACTTGGAGGACATCAGCAGAAACCACCCTTGTTAGCAGCATAAATATATGCTATTATTTTTTACAAAAGTGCCAGAACTGAGAATATTGGGTGTTGTATATAGCATTCTTGGTAGATATATACACTTAGGCCCAGATATTCAAACTGCGCCAGGCTGTGGTGCAAGCTTGGGCGCAGCTCAACTTGGCTACGCAGGGGTGTGGCCTGGGCGATATTCAAAGGAGCTGCGCCATGGCTCAGCAGCTTTGAATATTGCACCCTGGCCACCCCCACTGTGCATGGCACAGTGGCACTGCACCAGCGCAAGTGGCCAGAGTGGAGCATGGAGATGCACTAGTGCAAGTGCCATTGCGCCATTCACAGCACCCGTGATATTCAAAAGGTGACATGCAAATGAGGCCATAACTTATGCAAGGTGCACATGGGGCCATTTGCATGTCATTATGGCTCCATTTGCATCCATTTGCAAGCAGGTGTGTCGATCCCTGATGACTTGTGCCTGGCGCCCTGCCAGGCAGCAGCCGTTGGGGGCCGACGCCCCCTGCAGCCTGATCACGGGCATTTGTTTAAAAATAAAGTCCTGTCCTATATCCCTGGTGGTCCAGTGGACTGCTCTCTGCCCGATTGCTGGCATCTGTCACAATATACGTCCTTGTCCAATATCCCCGGTGGTCCAGTGGATTGCTATGTGCCCGATCGTGGGCATCCGTTATAATAAACCCCCCATCCAATATCCCTGGTGGACTGCTATGTGCCCAATCATGGGCATCCATTATAATAAACCCCCTTGTCCAATATCGCTGGTGGTTCAGTGGACTGAATGCTGCCCAATCATGGGCATCCATTATAATAAACCCCCCCGTCCAATATCCCTGGTGGTCCAATGGACCGAATGCTGCCTGATCGCGGGCATCTGTTTAAATGAAAATCCCCCCGGCCAATATTCCTGGTGGTCCAGTGGACCGAATGCTGCTTGATCATGGGCATCTGTTTAAATGAAACCCCCCCCGTCCAATATCCCTGGTGGGCCAGTGGACCGAATGCTGCCAGATCGCGGGCATCTGTTTAACAGAAAACATCCTATTACCCTGGTGGTCTAGGGTATCTCCTCCCCACCCACCGACTGAGCCCCACGCCCCATCCCGGTCAGCTGGCGGGTGGCAGCACCTACACCACCTGCCACCCGCGCTGCCGCCTGACTCGTAGCTCTGGCTGTACGCCTGGTTCACAGCATGAACCAATGGGCGCAGTTTCTATTAGACATACATTCCAGATATGTGAATGATTCATTCACATACCTGAATGTGTAGTATGGTAGGGGCTGTATGCCTATTGGCTCATGCTATGAACCAGTGGGCATGCAGCCCTACCGAGGTGTCAGTTGGTGGGTGGTGGGGTGGCAGGAAGGTGGGGTACTGCCACCCACTGGTTGACCGGGGAGGGCAGGGCGGTGGGCTCAGTGGGCAGGTGGGGAGAGGGGGTACCTTGGACCACCAGGGTAATAGGACGTTTTCTGTTAAACAGATGCTCATAATCGAGCAGCATTCAGTCCACTGGACCACCAGGGATATTGGACGGGGGGGTTTATTATAATGGATGCCCACGATCGGGCACATAGCAGTCCACTGGACCACCAGGGATATTGAACGAGGACGTATAATGTGACAGATGCCCGTGATCGGGCAGAGAGCGGTCCACTGGACGACCAGAGATATAGGACGGGGACTTTATTTTTAAACATATGCCTGTGATTGGGCATGGGGGGCACCACCAGGTGCAGCCAGAACTCGGGTGGCCACTCACAGGTGGCAGCTGCCATGTTGCACCCTGCAATGCGGCAGCTCACCTGTGGGTGGCCATCAGTTGTTCCTTTTTTTGGGGGGGCTTAATTTTGTGCTGGTGCAGGTAGGGGTTGCGCATGCATGGCTCTGCACATCCTGGGCTGAATATCGGGCTGTGCAGGTTATGCATGGGCATGCCCCCCACCTGTGCCTGCACACATTACTGATGCACTCCGGCGCATCGGGATTTTCCCTTTTGAATATTGTGCCAGGGTGCATCAGTGGGTTGCACATGGCGTAACACAGTTGCACCATGTGCAACCCTTTTGAATATCTGGGACTTACTGCCTACAAATGAATATTAATGAAGGGATAGTAACCCTAACTACAGGTGAAATTGCAATGGCATGTATTTTGTGCATTAATTTCTGTCTAGAAAGTAATACTGGCTTTGAGGGTTTAAAATACAATCAATATCAAGAAAATGAACTATTGAAAGAATAGGTAATTGATTTACAGAAAACAATTGACCAACTAATGCAGGATAATACCTTAAACCAAAAAATATCCTTCTTAAACACACAATGTAGCACTGTGGTTAAGAATCATAAAAAACAGAAAAGAAATAGGGAAGAAGATAGTGATGTGGAACAAGATTGGCAAATAGTGACTAGCAAGAACAAGTGCAAATGGGGAAGAAGAGCTATGGACTTTGTGCTTCCTATGCAAAATGCCTTTTCCCCACTAATAGATCCTGAGCCAGCCTCAGCAGACTCTAACAAAGCAGATACTAATACCATCACTAACTTTAGTGATAAGCAGGAAATTGGGACAAACATTAAAACCTGTACAAAAAAAGTCCGAATAACAACTGCACAAATACATGCTGAACAAGATTTTACTGTTAATGCATCTACTGCTCCAGATATAACAATAGGTCATTTGGTTACACAACCACTGATATCTTCTTCTCCTATAGTTCCCTCTATGCAGGAAGATGAAATAAGTGAACACCCACTAAAAGCCATTTCATAAGATGTTACGGATACCACTACACCCAGACAGATATGTATTGGGTGACAGTATTATTAAATATATCAATAGTCAGGTATATAAAAACGATAAAGAAACTAGAGCATGTTCTAGTTTCTGTGGAGCTTGGATCAGGGACATTGAACAGATGGCACCCAACATTTTGAAAAATGCAGGCTCTACTCCCTTGGTGGTGGTCCATGTGGAAACAAATGACGTGAATAAATTCACAATTGAAGATAACAAAAATAGCTATGTCTCCCCTGTAAATTTATTAGAAAACAAAGGTTGTGATGTCATCATCTCAGATATCTTATCAGTACCCAGAGTAAATACCAAAATACAAAATAAAATAAAAGCAATCAATGAATGGTTAAGAAAATGGACAATAAAAAAACATATAAATTGTATAACTCACGGGGAAAGATTTGTATATGACTACAGTTTATTTAGCTGGAATGGATTACATCTAAGTCATCTGACATCCTAGGAGTGACGGAGACCTGGCTGAAACCCTCTGTCCCTGACTCTGCCTGTGAACTCACTGGGTATGAATTCACCTGACTGAACAGAGCTGGTGGCAAGAGGGGGGTGGCATACTTATCTACCATAAGAGCCACTTAAAAATCTCCCAAATTGCCCACCAGGATTCAAACATGTCCCCCTGTGAGTTGCTACATGTGCTACTGCTGCTTGGGGACGCAAACAAACTGCACCTGGTGTGCACCTATAATCCTCCAAGAGGTGGGCTACCTGGATTAACTCACCTCATGGACAAAATTGGTCCCAGAGTCGGAGATAACGAACTCATAATCCTGGGGGATATAAACCTTAACTGGGATAGTGGTAATGTTAAGCAGTTTGAGCCTCTGCTTGCTAACCTTGCCCTGACCCAGCTCATCCAGGAACCAACTAGACGGACAGCAACTGGATCCTCCAGCACCTTACTGGACTGGATCATGTCTAACCCTCCTGACAGGATCTCATCAGCGGGTACATTATCTGACTCCATCTCTGACCACTCACCGGTTTTCTGTGTATGGAAAATTCCCACTCCCAAAATTCCACACAAAATTATGCATGTCAGAAACTACTCTAGATTCAATACTGAGGAGTTCCTGGAGGACCTAAGAGTTACTGACTGGTCTGGGGTGTATGGTGCCACTGACCCCTCGGCAGCAATCTCTTACTTCCTCTCCACCTTTCGGGCCTTGCAAAACAAGCATGCTCCCAAGGTCACCCATAGGGTGAGGGGGTCCGCTACCCTCTGGTTAAATGGAAATCTCCTAGCCCAGATGCGGGAGAGAGATAAGTGTTGGGCTCATTCCAAAGGTACCAGTGATCCCATGATTATTCAAAGGTACAGACACCTCAGGAACAAGTGCAAAAAGGCCATCAGGGCAGCAAAGAGTGACTTTTGCAAGTCTGCCCTACTAAGCTCTGCCAGTAATCCCAGGAGGTTCTGGAGAGAGATTTAAGCCCTTGTCAGTGGATCCTCCCATCCGGGGGTTACGGACATGGTCATAAATGGAGTCTCCTGCAATAATCCCCATACTATTGCCAACTCCCTAAATAATCACTTCTCTGACCTCTGCCTTCACAACTCTCTTCTCACCTGATGAGGCTCTGTCCCACCCCCTTCCCTCCACTCTGCTGGAGGGTCACCCTCCTCGCCAAATGTTCCATCTCAGGGCTGTATCAGTTCAGGACTTGCAGAAATGCCTAGCTGGCCTCTCCCAGTGCTCCAGTCCTGGCCTAGACAACCTGGAGCCTAAACTCCTTAAGCTTGGTGCTGCACACATTGCCTCACCAGTAGCCTTTATCTTCAACCTATCCCTTGGTCTGGGGACCATCCAGACATCTGGAAAGAGGTGAGGATTGTCCCTGTACTGAAGCAAGGAAATCCCAAACTGCCTGACAATTATCGACCGATTGCCATTCTCCCAACCCTTAGCAAGCTCTTTGAAAAGGTAGTGGCTGAGCAGCTTTCGGAATATATCCACTCTCATGAACTTCTGTCCCCAGCCCAGCACTGCTTTCGTAAGGGACACAGCACCACCACAGCCTTATTCTTGGTTACATCAAGTATCCGGACAGCCATGGACCAGGGCAAACTCTCTGGTGCAATATTTATCGACCTGTCCAAAGTCTTTGACCTCGTTGACCACAAACTGCTTGGTACACAGTTGTGGTCACTTGGCCTCTCCCCCCATGCCATGAAATGGCTAATGGGTTATCTACATGGCAGAAAGCAGCGTAGATGCTTTAATAAAGTCCTCTCTGAGCCCCTTCCAGTGACCTCCGGAGTGCCTCAAGGCTCGGTACTGGGTCCCCTCCTCTTCTCCCTCTTCATCAATCAACTACCCATGGTTACTACCAGCTGTAGCGCCACCATGTATGCAGATGATCTGGTAATCCTGGCTCACTCCCAGAATGTCACTACCCTAAACCAGAACCTGACCAATGACTTTAACAGGGTATTGTCATGGGTTACTAGTCACAAGCTGGTCCTGAACCTGAAAAAGACACAGGCTATGCTCTTTGGCTCAATGGCTAAAATCAAAGCCTCATTGGCCTGCTTACACGTCACCAGCGCAGATGGATCCTCACTACCCATAGTGAGCTCCATCAAATATCTGGGGGTAACACTTGACCCCCAACTTGACATGGGTAATCATATCCTTAACATCTGCAGGGTGGCAAACTGCAAACTGGGTCTGGCCTATAGGCCAAGTATAACCTTACACCGGCAGCCAGGCTTGCCCTAGCGAAGGGTGTGCTCCTTCCCTCCCTCAGCTATGGGCTGCACCTATTTGCTCACTCTCCAAAGACACATCTCACCTGGTGGTACACTGCTTATAATAACATTTGTCATTTTGCCTTGGCTGCCCCCCGACTCACCCACCATTGTGAGCTATATGAGAAACTCTGCTGGCTCTCACCAGCTAGATACCTTGATTTTGGTTTGGGATGCCTCTCTGGGAAAGTGATCAGAACTAACACCCCCCCAGGGGCTGGCTCTGCTTCTGCCTAAACTGAATCCCACCCCCTACCAACTTAGGTCTCTCACATCAGGGATGCTCAAAGTGCCTCCTACCCGGACCCTCATGGGGGATCGGGACTTTGCCATAAGTGCGCCCAGACTCTGGAATTCACTGCCTGTGGATATCTGAGCTGCCCCCTCCTATCTGAGTTTTTGAAATTCCCTGTGGGGTTTCCTAAAACTAGCATTAGAGTGTGACTGCCCCAAACCTCCCTAGAGTAAAGTGTCAAATTGTTTTGTCTGAACCTCCCCAGGGTGTCTCCATTGAATTCTTGGAGCTATTTTCCCCACTGTATCAATGACTTCTTACTACTCCTGCCTAAAAAGCCTTGGGCATTTTTACACCCATTATTGCTCCATGGTCATAGGCTAACCATAATATATTGCACCTTGGTCACTTGGTAGAAACTTGTACTACCAAGTGTTTCTGTTTCTGTCTAACATGTGTATATTTAGAAAAATGTGATGAGCTGTATCTACCTGTCCACGATCCAACTAGCCTAGGGGGTGTATATGACAATGTTATATGTTGTATTATGACCAATCCAGTCCTTGAGCTATGCTCCACTCCTATGTATGATGACCTGTATATATCTGTCAGTTGAACTAGCTAGTCTAGAGTGTATAATCTGAAATGTGCTTACTACAATATGTTTCCCCAGTGTCAAATGATGTATTTCCCACATGTTTGTTTACTGTGACAAAAAACTGTACTCTCTTTGCCATGTCTCCTTGACTGTTGTTCCTCATGTTGTATTCTCCCGGGTCGTTCCTGAAAATAGGCATAATACTTGTCTAGTGTACTTACCCGGTAAACAAAAGCTAAATAAATAAGTAAGAGGGGCAGTATGGTTCTCGGTAAAGTATCGACTAAAATTGAAACGCATTTAAACTAAGTAACTGGGGGCAAAAAGGGGTTATATCAAACCTTGCCGTGTCAAACTCCCCATACATAAACAAGGCCTCTATTACATCTTATATAATTCTTACAACCAATGCTAGAAGCTTGAATATCACCAAATTAAGTGAACTTATAGCAATTATCAATAGCAAAAATATAGATATTATTGCTATCACAGGAACATGGTGGGATAGTTCATCAGAATGGGTCAATATTCCTGGTTATAATCTTATTCATAAAATTAGAGTTATTAAAAGAGGTGGAGGAGTTTGCCTCTACTTGAAAGAATCTATCACTTTCCAGGAAATTAACAATATAGATGATAGTATAGAGAGTTGTGTACAAATTGGAAACAAATCTGGAAAACCACTTATCAGAGGGAATTTGTATAGACCACCATCAGCTGACACAAACTATAACGATAGCTTAGTCACTTTAATTACTGAATTAGCTAATAAATCATATATCCTTCTAATGGGAGACTTAAATCTGTCTGGAGTAAACTGTGACCATCTAACAGCTAAAAATCAAGTTGAATTCTTATTTTTGGATCTTTATATTACTTTAGGCCTGCATCAATTGGTAGCAGACCCAACCAGAGACAAAAAATATTTTGGATGTAGTACTGACTAATCTTGAATCAGACATAGATAATATTACTATAACTACCCCCCTCAGTAACAGTGATCATAATATAATGCTATTTGACTTAATTATCTCAAGCTGTAATAAATCCATTAATTTAAGATATAATTATCCAAGAGGAAATTATGAGGAAATTAGATCATCCCTGGACAAACTCAAGTGGGCCTCCTTATTATCCGATCTCAAGGTTAATGGAAGTTGGAACTTATTAAAAATATCTTACTTGATTTAGACTCACTATATGTCCCAATAAAAAAATCTAATAATAATAAGGGTAAGATCCCTTCATGGCTCACTCCAGCAATTTTTAAACAAATAAAAAGAAAAGAGGCAGTTTACTACAAAATGAAAAAAAAAAATTCTGAAACCATTTCATTATTTAAACAAGAAGTTAAAAAAACTAAGGCACTCATTAAAACTGAAATAAAGAAATTGGAATTTACACTTGCACTTTCCAAAAGGAATACCAACATGTTTTTCGCCTATGTTAATTCCTACAAAAACCCCATAAACCCAATTTCTTTTATACAGAAAGAAATAACTGAACTCTTTAATGACTATTTCGGATCAGTATTTTCTAGGGAAGATACGATTACTCATTCACTACACTATCCTTCATATCATTATGAACATATTATACACGATGAAAGAAAATCTGCTATTCGATCTTTAAAAAATAATTCTTCTCCCGGTCCAGACAACTTAAATAAGTATCTATTCAAAGAGATCATAGACCAATTGGTACTTCCATTTTCTATTATTTTTAACAAATCACTTATGACTGGGGAGGTTTCAGAGGATTGGAGGAAAGCATATGTGGTCCCAATCTTCAAAAAAGGGAATAAAAAATTTACAAATAACTATGGACCAATTAGTCTAACTTCTATTGGTAGTAAATTAATAGAAAACATTCTAAAAAATAAAATTGACATCAAAATCAAAACCTTAGGTCTAACTGACACTACCCAACACGGCTTTCAAAAAGGAAGATCATGCACAACAAATCTGATTGCCTTTTATGAAAAGGTTAGTGCCAGTTTGGATTGTAGCATTCCAGTGGATATTATATACCTCGATTTCAAAAAGGCATTTGATCTAGTCCCACATCTCTCTCTCTAGTAAATAAAATGATTTTTTTGGAGTTTATTGCCTATTTGACTGGATGGCTTGGCAACTGGCTAAAAAATAGACCACAAAGTCTAAAAATAGGTACCATTCTTTCCTCTAGCATCAAGGTGACCAGTGGGGTCCCTCAGGGATCCGTGCTGGGCCCTAACCTGTTTGGCATTTATATTAGTGATCTCCACAATGGAGTGTCTAATAAAATCTACAAATTTGCAGATGATACAAAACTTTCCACAGAGGTTGATACCCCAGAAAATGTTTTTTTCCTACAGCAGGATTTATGTGTTATAGAAACATGGGCACGTAATAATAAAATGATATTTAACTCTGAAAAGTGTGCTGTAATTCACCTTGGAACAAAAATTTTTTATCCTTGACTATTATTTAAATGAGACAAAAATAAATTGTACTAAAACAGAAAGAGATCTAGGGATTATTATCAATAGCTCATTTACCTCTACTGATCACTGTAGGAAACTTGCACAGAAAGGAAACACTATATTATCTGCCATCAAAAGAACATGTGTTAGTAGGAGTGATTGCTGTATATTACCACTTTATAAATCATATATACACCCATACACTGACCATGTAGCTTCTTTCTGGGGCCCTCACTATAAAAGAGATTAAAAATTAGTTGAGAGCATGCAAAGATGGACAACAAAATTGATTCCCAGAGTCAAACATCTTCCATACGAACAAAGACTTCTGGCATTAGATTTGTATGATCTTAAACTTAGAAGAGATCATGGTGATGTGTTACTTTTGTATAATATCTTGAAGGACAATACACGAATGAAAAATACTAACATTGAGATGACACTAAAACCTAATATACTGAGATGTCATAATAGACAGATCAAGATACCAAAGGCTTGCACTACCAAAAGATAGTATTTTTTGTTACCATAAAAGCTGCTTCCTTATGGAATTTATTACCCAACTATATGGTTAATAAGAATTCCTTTGTGTCATTTAAAGTAGATCTAGATAAATTTATCTTGGGCTAAGTGCTTAAATTTACCCTGCATGTGCAGGGAGGGTGGTCATGATGGGTCTAGAGCCTCCTTCCACTTTTTTCCCATTGAGTAATACTGAGTAAAATGAAGTTGCCAGTTTTGGGGAACACTTAGTCCTTCATGGTGTTGGAGTCAAACCTTTCTATTGGAGCACTTAATACGAATAGTATAAATAGTTCAAAAAAGGGAAGTACCACATTTTTTATTTTGCAGGATTTATTCTTACAAGTTTATTTCCTCCAAGACACTCATTTATATACTTTACATGAAGTGAATAAAGCCACTAAAGAATGGTTGGAAGGACCTTCCTTTTGGTCTTTCTGAGAAGAAACATGTTTAGGGGTGGAGATTCTCTTTAATACACAGGGTATCTCGATTATTAAATTAGTAGACCTTGTCCCGGTTAGAGTGCTGATACTTGATATCCAATAACAAGGGCAGGAATAGAGGTTTATTAATATTTATTGCCCTCAAACAATGTTTCTATAAATAAAATATCTATCTATCTATCTATCTATCTATCTATCTATCTATCTAAAGTTTGCATGGGTGGAACTCTTTAAGAATGATCAACCCTATTTACATACTAATAATCTATCGTCTTGGGGGGGATTTCAATTGTGTACTTTCTCTGGCAGATAAAACCAGTCTACTAGAGACATTGTACAGTGCTAAGAATTATTTATAAAATGTGTGTCATACAGGCCAGATTAATTGACAGTGCTACTTTTGGAACCGGTCCTCCCAGCCATACATTTTATAAAGGCAATCTTTCCTCCAGAATTGATTTTATATTCTTATCTGATTGGATACAGTGCACATCCTATTCCATTTTTCCTATAGAAACATCAGATCATATGTTGCTAAAAGTAGCTCTGGGATGTGCTTCAAACAAGCCTCAAAACAACGTTCATTGGAAATTAAATGTGTCCTTGTTAGAGGACAAAGGTAGTTGGCATATCTTAGCAGACTTGTTTGAAGCATGTAACTCAGTGTTTGATTTGAATGATGATCCGGTACAGTGGTGGCTAGATACAAATAATGATGTACAATTAGCTTGTAGACATTTTGCTAGGTTTAATAGCCAGAACCAGCATTTGAGATATTTGGCTTTAAGGAGACAACTTCAGAAGCTTTTGCCTCTGGCAACAGAGACAGGATATGACTATTCGACCCAAACATCTACACTTAAAAAGGAAATGGTTTCCGTACAGTATGACCAGGCTAATTCATTATTTATTAAACAGAAATGTGGTGTTCAGGATACTGCAGAAACTGTAAACCCTTATGAAGGGTGCTATCAGAGGGTAGAAAAATATAAATTGCATGTTCCATTTATTGACCTCTTCAGGTGGCTTGAGTACTAATAATTTTGAGATGTTGCAAATTATTACTTCTCACACAGAACATTTATTTTGTCAGCTGCCGACAGTGCCCAATTTGGATACGTTTTTTTCAGAATATACACATACCCTCCTTATCTGATGAGTGTAAAAATGTACTGCTCCAACAAATCACTGCTAAAGAAATTACTGATATAATATCCCATTTAAAAAATAATACAGTTCCTGGGCCTGATCAGTTACCCCCGGAGTTTTATAAAAAAGTCTATAGATTATTTTGTACATAGTTTAGTTATAGCATTTAATAAAATTCTAACTGGCCAGCGAGATCTACTCCCTACTTTAATGGATAGTTTGTTGATTTTTTTTGCATAAAAAGGGATCCAAACAAGATATTAATAATTGGAGGCCAATTAGCCTCATCAATACAGATTGAAAAAATACTTAGTAAAATATTATATAACAGACTATCACAAGCTGCAAAAAAAATTTATATATCTAACACAGACTTGTGCAGTGCCCCAAAGAAATTTGATTAATAATTTACAACTTTTGAATGAAGTCTTTGATGGAACTATGACTGATGGGTATGTTTTAAGTTTGAATCAAACTAAAGCGTTTGATTCTGTTGCTCATGAATATTTATTTAAGGTATTCGTGTATTATGATATTCCATCTACAATTATAAAATGGATTCAAAGGTTGTATACATATGTTAATACTAGTCCAGTGGTAAACAGTATTATTGAAAAACACGTCTCTATAAAATGTGTCCGGCAGGGGTGCCCTTTGAGCCCCCTATTGTATGTATGTGTGCTTGATTCTCTTCTGGAAAAACTAAATACAGATTTGGAAATTAAGCATATGATGGATCCAGCAGGAATACAGTTTCCCACAGTATCAGCATGTACGAATGATGTCTGTTTAATAGTTGAAGACTGCAGATCAGGTGTGAGGCCTTGGAAATTATTGAAGTAGTTTCCGATATTTCATGATCTAAGCTGAATAAGAACAAAAGTATATGGATGCCCATATCGGATACTGTAGATACACAGGCAGCTGAGATAGCTGGAATTAAAATACAAACCACGCCCATTAAAATTTTAGGAATTTCTTTTGTGCAGGGAGATGTAGCATCTCTTAATTGGGTAGATAAAATAGAAGTGTCTGAGGCTAAAGTGAATAGGTGGAAATCTTATTCAATGACTAAGAAAAAACAAATACATATGCTGAAAACTTTAATTCTTCCTGTTTTTCTGACAGTTATTTATTTCCACTGCCAGTGTGGTTAGAAGCCAGAATGTATAATCTATTTTTCAATTACTATGGGGAAGTAAATTAAATCCTGTTAAAAGGTTTATCACACATTGGCCTGTGAATAAGGGTGGGTTGAATATGCTCAATCCTGTTTTATTCTTTTTTACTGCATTTTTGTATTCCAGTATACTGCCAGTTATTCAAAGGGGACAACTGGTTTGGTCTCATTTTTGTCAGTACAAAACTGAATATTTTCCCAATAAATGGAAGGCTCCTAAATGGGGGGATTTTCAAGATATTCCTCCAGGGACTCCTAGTTATATACACTAGAGTTCTTTAAAAAAATTAAGTCTTTGAAAATTACGTCACAAGAGGTGGTTTGCAAAATTAGGAAAGAGTTGTATGGACATTTGCTTAAAACTCAATTTCTTACAATTTCAATTTTTATGTGTCCAGAAGGTGTGGATCATAAATGCCTTTTATTGCAGCTGACGGAGTCTAGAATTCCCTTAAAAATTTGGGATACCCTTTGGCTGTGTTGCCATAATAAACTGGATGTCTGTAGTAATCACAATCATAAATCATTACAAGAAAGAACTTGCATGAGAGTCTCCTGTGGACAGCAATTGGAAACAATGCAACATTTATTTTTTGATTGTATATACATTATATCATTCTGGAGCACTCTAGCACAGGTCTGGACACTCACTCAGTTTGCATCTATTAATTATGATATCTTAATATATGGTAAATATCCAGCATACTGGAATATTTTCTATGCTGGCACCCTTAGTTATTTGTGCCATCATAAAATGGGAAATTTGGCAGACCCAGTGTCAGTTTGTGCTAAAACAGAAATATGTCCCTATACAAGGGCTTATAGAGAAAATTAATAATGAGCTTAGGGCAGTATATAATAAAGAAAAATCTAATTTACCACAGCCTGTTATAGATTGTTAGTGGAGGAATGTACCCAAACATGTGCTAGAGGGCAAGGTGTGATGCAGGTATTTTCATTTATTTGTACTCAATTTTGACTTTTTTCTGTTACCTGTAGATTGTTTTGTGAGGAGTATTGATTAGTTTTCTGTTTTGTATATTTATCATGCAATACAAATTCCCCTACTCTTCTGGTAAGGGAGCTGCTGTATCTTGTGATGGCAGCCCAGATGCCTGCAGGGTGTGTTGGACTGCAGCAGGCTGTGGAGCAGTCCTCTGACCCAGTCGGTGTGGTTAAAGAGGATAAACTTGCAGATCTTCACCTTTCTGAGGAACAAAATGCTGACTTGCCTGATAATGATATGGATTCTTCCGGCAGCGATACATCTACCATGAACCATGATGAGGAAATGCTCAAAAAAGAATAGGCAGAGAAAAAAGTAAAACTCCTGCAATTGATGGCTGAGAATAAAGCTACTTACAAAAAGAGGAAAGCTGAGCTTAAACACAAATGGGCAGCTTTAATTGTCTCCAACAGACGCCTTCCCAATACTGCTGCATTGTCGAGTGAGGATTCAGCTGAAGAAGGTGCTCCTGGCCCAGCTGATTGTCATGCCGGAATTGCTGCTGTGACAGTGTCTGCAGGAATTCAGCTCGCTGTTGGTGTACCAGCCGCAACTCCTGGGGAACCATCATGGTGCCCAGAAGCTGCTTTGAGTGTGACTGGTTGGATTCAGGATTTGTGGAGGAGTGGATTCTGGACCCTGACTGGGACTCCACTGTATCCTCTACACAGACTACCACACCAGAATGGCACCCACTTTATCAGCAGGTACCATCTACTTCTTCTTCTAAGCCATCAGTTATTTTATTAAAATCTGTCACAAATGCAACTATTCAGGAGTCGCCCATGTCTGTTGCCATGACAATGCCCAAAATGGCAGGAGGCGATAAAATCTCTGAAGACTCTTGTCAGAATATTTCTTCTAATTCTAACCTCCCTGGCGCTCCTACAGTAACACACCAGGTAAACTCTGACCATGTTACAAATGAAACCCAGTACATGGACCTCTTGCCCCCCACCACAGGCCTCTACTTTCTGACTTGTTTTCAAACAAAACTAAGTTTTCACTTTATAGAAATGCAGTTAGAATCTGATATAAAGGAGGTTTGGAGCCTGGGCCTGATAGGCATTATGTGGACAAAACTATTTTGAAAGATTCCTTGCATTTTACTCCAGCTGATGTCTTTGCATTTATTCATGTTTCAGGCGAAGACAATTTCAACGTGAGTTTTCGCAGCCCTCAAACCTTGGAATGTTTTTGGTTATGTTATAACCAAGTAAAATGTTCACCCTTGTGGACACTCTTTCTTGTTATTCCCTTAACCAAACCTCTAGTCAAGTTTGTGACTATCATGTTTTGGAACGAAGGTGTGCCAGTGGGAGATATCATTTACCGGCTCCAACAATGCTGTGAAGTCCTAAGTGCTCCTGAACCCATTTTGGATGCTGAGCAGTTCTGGACTGCTAATTGGAGATTCAAGGTTAACTTTAGAAGTATTGAAGAAGATATCATACATCTGCCCAATAGTTTTCTCTTGGGACGAGACCATGGTGTGTGGTTTTACCCATGAAAGCCCCATGCTTGTTACAAATGTGGGGATTGGACTCACCTTTCAAATGTTTGTGACAAACCTCGCTGCCCTATTTGTGGTGAAGTGGGACATATTAGTGCACAATGTACTAATTTCTCTAGATGTAACCTTTTATAATGAATCTGGTCACCTTTATCATGAATGTCCCTGGGCATCTAAAAATAAACTAAACCCTATTAATACTGATGAACTAATTAAAAAAAAAAATCTGGGGGGGTGGGATGGAGTGTGCCTCATATGGGATATATTGGTCCATTTTTTTCTACTGTTGTTTATTTTACTAATCATTAAATATGACGAGTAATATGTATAGAATTATGACATGGAACGTTAGAGGTTTGAGAAATCCCACTAAAAAGTGCCAAATTTTGAAACACTGTGCCCTTCTAAAGGCACACATTATATACCTACAGGAAACTCATCTCCTGGCTCAAGATAGTACCTGCCTTCGCTGACAGGGGTTACTCAGGTCTTTGCAACTGGAGATTCATCCTCGAGCCAAGGCACAGCCATCCGAATTATGGGGAATGTTCCCTTCCAGGCGAACCTCTCTATTGTAGATCCAAAGGGAAGATACATTCTAGTCAAAGGTCTGTTGGGCCATAAGAAAGTTATGCTAGGCAGTATATATGGGCCGGTAGGAGGGGATGTTCAATTTCTCATGGATCTTGTGAATAAATTGACTGCCCTTTTACCTACCCACCTAATTTTGGATTGGGACTGGAATGTTTCACCCACGCAAGATCTGGATAAGACCTATCTTCCAATTACTGTAAACCTCTCACTCCCAACCAGAGGGCATTGGGACACCTCATGGAGATGCTGGGTTTATGTGATCCCTGGCGAATTCTTAATCCATCTCTTCACCTTTATACCCTTTATTCCACTATCCATCAGTCCTGGTCCCACCTAGATTTTATACTGATTAGCCTCCCTCTCCTCTCTGGTCTTTGTAATGCAAATATTGAACCGATAGTTCTTTCTGACCACTCAGTGGTCTGGATAGAGCTGTCTCCTGACCCTGACACTAATAAGGATACCACCCGGAAACTGAATAACCAACTTCTGAGAGACCCAGCTATCATCTTCACTGTTTAATCGCTCATTCAAATTTTCACTGAACTCAACAAAGACTCTATACCTCAAATAGACCATGAATGGTGTGCACTTAAGTGCTTCCTAAGAGGAGAATTCATTAAACTCACCTCCAGAAGGAAAACATTACGAGAATCCCAGGCCATATCTCTTCTAGCGCAAGTAAGGTCATTAGAATCATCCCTCTCTTCCTCTTCTTCATCTGACTCCTTAGAGATCCTGCTTTCATTTAGAAATCAATACTCTGACCTTATGTGGGAGAAGGCTGAATATGCCATCTTAAAAAATGAATCAAAGTATGTAGGCCAAGGCAAAAAGGCTGGGAGACTTCCGGCTCTTCGTTTATGGAAGCTGGAAGGCTCCAGATTAATTTCCTCTATCACAGCCTCAGATGGTAAAAATAAAACCCTCCCAAGAGAGATAGCATCAGTATTTGAAACCTACTTCCACCAGCTCTATGGGGAGATCACTTCGCCTCCATCCTCTGAACAGATAAACGCATACCTAGATGCCCTTCCCTTACCAACTCTTCCTGACCACCATCAACTTTCTTTATCCTCTCTGATTACTCTGGCAGAAATAGAAGATGTCATTAATGGCCTAGCCCTAGACAAAGCACCAGGACTGGATGGTTTCCCTTCTAATTTCCATAAGTTCTTGTCTAAAGAATTAACCTCTCTCTTGCTTCATTTATATCCTTACATTCTGGATTCCAACACTCTTGACTCTTCACTCTTAGAAGCTACCATTTTTTTCCTTCTTAAACCAGACAAGAATCATCTCCACCGTGCTAGCTACAGACCCATATCTCTCCTGAATAGTGACATAAAGATTCTCACTTAAATCCTCGCTACCAGAATAAGGAAAGTCTTGACTCCTCTACTCGGCCCGGAGCAAGTAGGTTTTGTCCCAGGTCAGTCCTCAGCAGACCATCTCTGTAAAATAGATCATATTCTCCAAGTAGCCCAGTCTTCTCACTTCCCCATGGCTCTTGTGTCCCTTGATGTGGAGAAGGCCTTTGACAGGGTGGATTGGTGTTTTCTTTGGTCAACATGACAGAAAATGGGCTTTCCCTCCACGTTTCTGTCCTGGCTAAAAGTAATCTACTCTTCTCCCTCAACCAGGATATACCGCAATGGAGTTTTCTCCTCTCGTTTTTCCCCTCTATATAGGCACTAGACAAGGTTGCCCTTTGTCACCCTTCCTCTTCAACTTATACCAGGAACCTCTTCTTAGATATCTTAAGAACACTCCCCAGGTACGAGGAATTCCAATAGCAGGAACCGAATATACTCTTTCATTATATGCTAATGACATTTTACTGCACTTAGACCAGCCTTCAACTTCATTTGCTGGTGCCTTACAGGTTATATCCCAGTTCAGCCTTCTCTCTGATTATAAACTCAGTCTTAATGAGTCTGAAATCCTTCCACTTAACCATCTCACTTGCAAGGCAGATTTCACTCAGTTCAGTATGAAATGGTCTGCTAACTCCATGAGCTACTTAGGCATCTGGCTGTCAACCGACCCTACTCTTGTCAAAAAACTGAATCTACTGTAGATGACCTAGTGATAAGTATCCAACAAGATCTACAGTGATGGGAATACCTTTCATTATCCTTATGGGGTTGTATTAATATAACTAAAATGAACATTCTTCCCAGACTCTTTTATCCCTTAAACATGTTGAACATATGGCTTCCCTTTTCCTTTTTCCAACTCATCCACTCTCTGGTCTCTAACTGTATCTGGCTTAAAAATTCCCCCAGGCGTTCCTTTCTTAATCTGAGCCTTCCTAAGGAGGCTGGAGGGCTTTGCCTGCCAAACTTCCTTCTTTACTACTGGGCCAGCCATTTCTCTCTATGCAGTCGGTGACTTTCTGTAGCTAGAAGTGATTACATGCCCCACTGGGTACAAATAGAGAATCTTATGATACAACAACAGAATCTTCTTCCCTTTAATGCATTTTACTTACCATCGAAATCCCTCCCGGCTCCTTTCAAGGAATCAGTAATTGGTACCTCCCTTAGAGTCTTTTTCAGTTCTGTACTTCTCTGAAGATCTCACTCTCTAAGGACCCATCTCAACCAATCTTGTCTAATCCAATCATCAAGACTGGGGGTAAATCTCTCTCTTCAAATTGGCTGCCTCAGTTACGGGACGACATGGTTACTGACTTCTATAACCAAAACTCCCTTCTTTCCTCTCCTGACATCCTAAAAAAATTAAAATAGACCAGTCCCACATCTTCAAAGTTTTTCAATTGAGACACTTACTGGTTCAACTTTTTAGAACCAGGTCTAGGCCTCTAGTCATACACCCTATGTTGCCTAGGTTTGCAGAATTGGCCAAAGTGCCCCATGGAATCTCCTGCATGTACTCATATATTTTGTCTACCTTTCACCCAGATTCCTTGATGGGCTCCAAGGTCTGGGATTCTCTACTACCTGACAATTCTCTTAATTGGACACAAATATGGAAGGGCCTTTATACATATAATTCTCAACACAAAATTCGGCTCACCAAATATCATATTCTTAACAATATGTATTACACACCAGTAAAACTAGCCAAAATGGGTTGGCTCCCTTCCCCGGTCTGCTCCAGGTGTGATAAGGAAGAAGGGAATATTCTACATATCTTCTGGTTCTGTGAGAAAATTTATCCCCTCTGGCAAATGATACAATCCAGGTTAGACCCTATCCTGGGGCTTGATGGATTACTTACAGTGGACATTTGTATTGTGGGTTCTTATTCCAATATTACAGTCAAGGAAAGAAGATTTCACATATCCATTATTCTGATGGTGGTCAAGAAACTGGTTCTAATGCATTGGATGGACCAATTGGTCATTTTGTACAATAAATGGCTACAGGAACTCCCCCTATACTTCCAGACCGAACGTTTAATTGCTAGTACTCATAACAGGCTTAAGCTTTTCGACAAAAAGTGGGGCAAATTGTATGCTTTGTACTTATCCTAATATGTGTGTATCTCTCTGACTTCTTTGTTACTATATTATATAAGTCTGTAAGCTCAAGATGCTATAGTATTTCTGGGTGCACACTCTGGGGTAGGTTTTGGGGGGGAGGGGGAAATACTGTTATTCCTGTCCATAGCTTATTGTTAACCAACTGTCAGTACTCGACAGTGTACATGATATGCTGGGTTTTGTTTTGCTTTGTTGTTGTTTCCCTTTATTGACTAAAATAATAAAAACTTTAAATTTCAAAAAAAAAATCTCAGGAATGTAGTACCCCCAGAAGAATGCCCAACTGCTTCTGACCCTCCTACACTGGGGCCCTCTGCATACCCTAAAAGCTTGGACCCTCCTCCCCAGGGTAAACCTGTGACTCCAACCCTGAAAGAGGACAAAACAGCCCCACATATCTTTCCTGTACATCAGCTGGTGTGTTATATGGACAGCACTAGAGAGGAACCTACAGATGATCATACGGACATGCCCCCCCACAATCATGGGTCACACCTCAAATCAGGTGACAGTCAGCGCAACTTAATAAACTTTCATCTGACCCAAACTCACAGACCTGGAACATAACCCTTGTTCGGTTTTATCTACTACTAGTTTTTTTTTTCAATTTACACTTTATTCACAAAATTTCCACAATACAGGAGGCAGTGGAACAAGAATGGACAGCCAGTTAGTAGTACAATCCAGCACTGCCTCCCCCAACCTCCCAATCCCTCCCGGCACGGCAGTTCCCTCGAGTGTTGTAGTAGCTAGCTAACCGTGATAATCGAATACTTGATAAAATGGCAGGTACACCAATTACACTTTAAATCCTAGTGGTGATGGTTAAAGTGTGAAGGGGATCCCATATATACATATACTTTTGTAGCCTATTTTGAAGGCTTGCTATGGCCTTCTCTGTGCTGAGGTTAGCAAGGATTTCATACATCCATTCCTGATATGTTGGATAAATCCCGTCTTTCCAATGCCTGAGAATAATTTTTTTTAACCAAGAGTGCAATCATAGATATGTGAAATCTCTGAATTTTAACCTTAATAGAAGACAAATCTCCCAAAAGACAAATATCTGGTGTAAAACAGTCCAGTAATCCCAATAAGGGATTCAGGCGGGTTTTAATTAAATCCTATAATGAAGCTATCTTGGGGCACGACCAGAATATATGAAAAAGCGTCCCAGCTTCCTGGGAGCATCTAGTGCACTTTTCAATATCGAGAAGGCCCCATTTTGCCAGTTTGACTGGCGTGTAGTACATATTGTGCAAAATATGGAATTGCATGAGGCGTAATCTATCTTGGGACACGTATTTATAACAGAACATCCAGAGAGCTGACCAATTGAAAGTGGACTGAGGGAAAAATGGGTTCCAAAAACTAGTGAGACCATTGCCACTCCCAAACCACCATAGATACAATACCTGATATATCTTAGAGATAACCCCTGGGGATTCGAGAAGGGAAGAAAGTTCAGGTACCAATGCAAAAACTGTTGGGCGGGAAGGGACTTTACCAAAAAACGTGATTAACAAATGCTTCAATTGACAAACCCTGAATGACTGAGAGTCTGGGATATTGTACCTTCTGAGAATCTCAGTTACCGAGAGCCAAGCCCCTGAGTCATCCAATAATGAGGAGGCTATCCCCTCTCCTAACTGAGGTAACAATGTACGAGAAATTACCTGCTTATTTATGGTAAAAGCCGGAGAATTCCAGATAGACTGAGACAGGTCTGTACTCTGATTATATCTTAGAAATGAGCACAGCTGCAAGTGAACCTTTAATGAGGTCATGAGAGTGGGGCATTTACTAGCATTCTGTAAAAGGGAGATTTTAACAAAGAGCATGGTCGAGGGATCCATGTTCATAGCCTGGATATAGTCTAGTTCAATGTTGTGCCAGGATGGTCTCAGATTTTCCGGACTTGGCCTTACCCATTTCAAGTACTTGGCAAGATGACTAGCCCAGTAATAAATTGCCAAATGAGGAATCCGCAACCCCCCTTCATTTTTGGCAACAGCTAGTTTGTGATAGGTCAGCCTGGGGTGTTTATTAGACCAGATAAAATTAGTGAAAAGCTTATGCATTTTCTGAAACCAGGATACAGGGACAAATTAGTTGAGATGCAACAGGGGGTAAAAAATACGGGGAAATACATTCATCTTTATTATGTTAATGTGGCCCCATAGTGAAATCGGAAGCTTATCCCATCTCTCTAGATCCTGCACAATCATCTGAGAAAGAGGTTCTAAGTTTTCTTTAAACCATAGGGAAGTGTTGCGTGTTAACTTGATACCCAAGTATTTGATAACACGGGGAGACCAACACAATCCCAGAGGGATAATGTCTGTCTTAAAAACCTTGTGATTAAGGGGGAAAAAAGGACGTCTTGTTTGCGTTCAACTTATAATTTGAAAAACGACTAAATTTGGCTATCTCACTTAGCATATTTGGGATAGAAGTTACCAGGTGGGCCAAATAGAGGAGGAGATCATCAGCATATGCTGTTATCTTCACCACATTATTCCGGATCAGAATACCTTGTATTCCCATGTTGTTAAGAATATTTTGAATAAGGGGTTCTAAATAAAGATTAAATAATAAGGGGGAAAGGGGACAACCCTGTCTCGTACCTGAGTGTAGCAGGAAAGATTTTGAAAAAGCCCCATTTCCTGATATCCTCGCAGAGGGAGACCGATATAGCGCCCTGATCCAGCCTGTGAACATGGCAGGAAACCCAAAAGCTCTGAGAACTTGGAATAAGCAATTCCAGTTTATCCGGTCAAATGCCTTCTCGGCGTCCAGGGAGACCA
The DNA here is from genome assembly GCA_016271365.2 of Neoceratodus forsteri. NCBI lineage: Eukaryota > Metazoa > Chordata > Ceratodontiformes > Ceratodontidae > Neoceratodus > Neoceratodus forsteri. Next base: position 234,584,940 of record CM057458.1, read on the forward strand.
AGCCAGTGGGAAAGGTGGCATCCCTGGACTCCGAGAAGATGTGCTAGAGGGTATGTAAATGGTCTGAGGATGAATGTCCCCTCATAAACCCAACCTGAGACATACCAATCTGGTCTGGGAGAACCAGCGTTAGCCTATCCGCTAAGATCTTCGACAGAATTTTGACATCCTGATTCAATAGGGATATTGGCCTGTAACTCTGAACCAATTTGGGGTCTTTGTCTGGTTTGGGTAATAGGACTATTAGGGCTTCAAACAAGTGAGTGTCTACTGCAGCCCTGGAGAGAATATGAAGGTAGAGCTGGTGGAGTACAAGCAATAATTGCTCCCTGAAAACTTTATAAAATAAAGTGAAAAACCCATCCGGTCCTGGAGCTTTATGCGAGGGCAGGGCCATTATAATTGCCGAAATTTCCTCCTGCGATAAGGGAGAGGATAAGAATTTTTGGGGGGGATTTTCCAAGGAAGGCAGGCAAGAATCCCTAAGGTACTCTTCCAACTCCTCTGTGGAAGGAGAGCTATCCATGTCCCTATATAGCTGCTCGTAATAAGTAGCAAATTCCTGCACTATCTCTAAGGGGGATACCTTCAAGGATCCATCTGCTTGTGCCCTAATAGGAGGTATAAATCTTGCAGACTCCTGCTGTTTTAAACGTAAGGCCAACAGGTGCCCTGCTTTTTCTCCTTGATCTGTGAAACTTGCTTTGGTACGAATGATAGCCAGCTCCGCTTTCTCTCTTAATAATTCTAAATATCTGTCCTTAACTCCTAATAATTTCTGCCTCTCCTTCTTGGAAATATTATTTGGCTGTCTAGATTCTAGTTCCCATATTTGAGACAATAATGATGATAACTCTGCTTCCTGAGCCCTTTTCCTCTTTGTAGCTAAACTAATAAGAATACCCCTAATGTAAGCCTTAAAAGCTCCCCATAAAATGTCCGGTGTAGCACTTTCTAATGGGTTGGTAGAGAAAAAAAATCAATCTGATCTTTCACTAGTCAACAGTATTTCTCCTCCTTCAATAGCTGCTCATTTAATTTCCATCGGGTCTCTTTCTTGGGAATATTAGAGAAAGCCAGATTACATAACACCAGAGAATGATCAGATACAGGACCTGGTTGAATTGAGGCGGATAACACACCCAGCAAGAGCTCATGAGAGACCAGAAGGTAATCAATGTGAGACTGTGAGCCGTGTACCAGTGAACTAAAAGTAAATTCCCTGGAGTTGGGATGCAAAACTTGCACACTCCCATATGTCGCACAGTCTGCATTGATCCAGTAATTCCTTGAAAGCTCTTTGTCCCTGGGTCAGTCCCCTCGACATGTTCCCAGACCCGTCTATATTAGGGTCCAAAACCAGATTAAAGTCTCCCCTCATGATAATGGGAATAGGGAGTAAGGGGAGAATAGTGGTAGTCAATTTCGTGAAAAAGGTGGGATCATCCACGTTTGGTCTATAGATGCTGCCAAGCAAAAGCGGCATGGCCCAAAGGGTACCCTGAACTAGAATGTACCTTCCCTCTGAATCCCTAAAAACCTGAGTGGGGATAAATGGAACGTCTCTGTTGACCAGCATCATGACCCCACAACTACTGGTTGAGCCTGAGGCATTAAAGACCTGCCCCACCTGTTGTCTCCTGAGTTGTAGTGCCTCAGTATCTAGCAGGTGAGATTCTTGTAAAAATGTAATTTGCGTGCGCAGCAAGCTCAGGTGTTTAAGCACCTGATATTGCTTAGGTTTTCTCCTAACCCCCTTCACATTCCACATAGCTAGGTTAATAATACTAGCCATCTTTGTTGACAAAACAAGCCCGAGGTTAACCTTTGACAGCTACTACTATTGTGATCCATGTACCCCTGTTCCACTAAAATTGCTGTGCCATCCTCCTGCCCCAACCCCCCCAAGTCCTGCCCAAACTAGCCCTTCTGTCCCCCTCAAGTAACACCCAATCACAAAATAGCATTAATAAACTCAATCTATTGCCTTCTGCCCCACCCTCCCTGCCCCGACTGCCACCAGCAACGTTCAACAACATACTGTTCCTTCTCCCCAGCCCCGACATTACACCCTAAACCCTAAGGAAAAAAAAGAAGAAAGATCTTTGAGCCCTCCTACATGAAAACAACAGGAGGTAAATGACCTAAGTAACAGTAACAATATGTGAGGACCACAGTTGATCCACTCCAAATAACCCGTGAGAGTAACACTGTGTAATAGGACTTGGGCGCTACGAGTAGTGCGAGTTACCAACCCTCACGCCTTGTCTGCTGAAAGGAACGCACCTCTATAGGTGCTATTAAGACCAGACCACAGGCAATATTACCGGTCCCCACGTGGGACACACCCGCAACAGGATACACTTGGCCCCACAAAACAGGTTCTGCCATGCCCCATCCATTGTAGCGCCCTTATGCCAGGGAAAAACCCTCATCCCAGGCCATTGAGATCATTGGCCTCTATTTCAATGAGGTTCAAGCTCCCTCTCATGGCACAGGAACAAAAGTGTGTAGTAAGATGCTGTAGAAAGAATGCCCTGAGACCCTTTCCAGGCAACCCACCAAACGATGGGTATTGATACCCTGCGGGATGCACATCAAAGGCCTTAACAGGGCCAATTCCCCCTCGCATACTTGCAGGGGAGATACTAAACCAAAACATTGCAAAATTACTCTCCCCAATGCCTGAAAACGATAAATTTAAACAGTCATTTTAGAAGAAATCACAGTCCCAGATAAAGCTAAAGCGTAAGCAACCATACAAAGTCCAGAATATATTAAAGAAATTGTGTCCCTCAAGCCCACTAAATAAGCTTGGATAGAAATTCAGCATTTATGTATATTCATCCCCGAAGAATCCTCCAAGTGACAGCCAGATATCTTCGATCCAGAACTCTTCCCTTGACATGACGAAGGGCCTCTCAAGTATCCCTGAAAAGATCAGGTAGGGACAGCTTTAAGCCAGAAATTGCAGCCTCAGGATCCTCATAAGAAACCCAGGTACTGGCTACTTGCACCTGTAACCTGGCTGGGTACGCCATATGAAACTTCAGACCAGCTGCAATAATCTTAGAGACAACTGGGTGAAATGCTTTGCATTTCAAATGGACAGAGCCTGGCAAGTCCTGTGCTAGCCTGAGTTTGACTAGTTCCCATCTCACTTCCTGGATTTCTCTAACTTTGTACAACAAGTGCTGCCTCTCCAAGTAATTTAAAAATTGGCATATTATAGGGCGAGGTGTAGCACTGGGGGGGGGGCCTTCGGCCTCAGGAATCTGTGGGCTGTCTCGATTATGTATTTATCCCCAAAGGGCGAGGGGCCAGCGAACTTCTCCACCAACTTCTGGACAAATGCTATGGTGTTCTGGCCCTCTTCTCCCTCCGGCAGCCCCAGGATCACAATATTATTTCTATGACTACGACCTTCTAGGTCCTCCAGCTTAGCTTCAAAACGTGCAAGTTTCTGCCGCATAGCCACCATCCCAGGTTCAAACCTCTCTGCTTGTTTCTCCAAGGAGGAAATCCTGGCGGTGTTATCCGCAGTTAAGACTGAGATCTCTTTGAGCTTTCTAGATAAAGATTTCATCTCTGATGCCATTTCTTTTATTTCTTCCCGAAAGGGCTTGAATTCCTCTAGGAATCTGCTTAGCGTAAGCGGTTCCTGCTCCGTGCCCTGATTTGCAACCTCTGGCTTATCAGTTCCACTCGAGGCCTGTGATTTCTTTGGGGCCTTCTCCGGAGAAACTGGCGGAGTATGTTTTTGCAGCGCCCATTTCATATAAACCTCCATTATCTCTCAAATTCCCCCAGCAAGAACACTCAATGCTAGGAAGGCAGTAGACCTTAAAATTATAGGGTTTTAGGTTTGTTAAATGCTCAAAAAAAACACTTTTACCGAGTCGGGAGGCTGGAGCTTTGCAGAGGAGCTTCTACCCGGTACCCTGCATCACCTTATCTACTACTAGTTGGAGAGACTCTAAAATGGAGGAGGGGGACTCTGATAACTCTTCCTCTTTTCCTGAACGATCCAAAACTGATGCTTATAAATATGGTAGAAAAAAAAAAGAAGGAAGACAGAGTGATATTTTTTCAGTTCTTGTTAAATGCCATCATTTGCTTTTATAAATGTCTATAGAATAGGGAAGGTTCCCTAAAGAAAAGGATTTTTTCAACTGCTTTAAGATCTAGAGTTAGAGTTTGTCTTTTTGCAGGAAACATGGATGGCTTCTTTGGCCCAACTCTGGCTTTTCAAGTCTGAGTGATATAAGGGCACATCTTACTGGTCCTTTGGGTCTGATATAAAGCTGATGGGGTTGGCATTTTGTGTTTTGATACCTCTTTTTCATTGACTAAACTTATTGATTTGATCCCAGGCCGGGTGCTTATCCTGGATGTTTTTTGGAACCTTGAACCAACTATATTTATTAATATTTACTGCCCCCAATCTAAGGCTGACAGAGTTAAACTGTCTGTCTGAGGCCATTCAGGCTCATTTAACCACTGCTAGGATGATTTATCTAGGAGGAGACTTTAACTGCAGTTTACAACAGTTTATTAAAACTTCAACTGGGAAAACAAACTATTGTGATTCTTTTGCCTTGCAGAAATGTATTCATACAGATGACTTATTAGAATGCACATCCTTTCAGAGGAAAAGGCCTAAATATACCTACAAAAGAGATTCCCTGGTGACCTGCATTGATTTTTTTTTTGTCTCTAAAAATAAACATGTGATTTCTATGGAGGTATTGCCCATAGAATGCTCTGATCATAATCTATTACTTACTGATATCCAGGATAATTCTCATAAACCACCCAAGCTTTCTAGATGGAAGCTGACTAATTTGGCCCTGGAGGTTAACTATGTTCAGAAAGAAATTGAATATTTATTATATGCCACAGCCTTGGTATATGACTTGTATGATGATGCTGAAGAATGGTGGGCTACAACTAAATCAGATATTAAAAATTGGTTCCAGAATTATGGTAAATCTATGGCATGTTATGAATTTATTACTTACTTAAAATTGAGATCTAAGTTACAGCATTTAATGTCCTTAGTTCCCACGTATAGGATGGATTTGACAAGTCAAACTGATCATCTAAAAGAAGAGATGAGGGCATGATAGTATGACAGGGCTAGTACCATTAGAGCTGAACTCACTTATGGTACACACGAAACTCCTGTTGGAGACCATTATGAGGCCTCTAAGGTTAAGCGTATCTCTTCATCTTTTTTTGAATTACAGGATGACACTGATAACATAACATCGGATCCTGGAACACTTCAGCGTATAGTTCATAAGTATTTGTTCCCTAGCCATGACTCTATTCCTTCCTCTGACCAAGACATTTCAGATTTTTTGTCCTCCTTACTACAGCCTTGTAGCTCCCCAGATTTTCAACAACTGCTAACTCCTATTTCATCCCAAGAAGTACTTCAAGTACTTGGTTGTTTGAAATTGGGGGTGTCTCCTGAGATAGATAGAATTACTTATGCATTCTATAAAAAAATGTAAGGAAATAATAGCCTATCATCTGCAAAAAGTCTATGTCTATTTTCTTTCTAACAGAAATGTATCTAAACAATTTACCAGGGGTTTACTTATTTTTTGCATAAATCTGGTGATAAAACTTTAATGCAGAATTGGAGACCCATAACTTTGTTAAATCCTGACTTCAAAATTTTGTCACATATTCTAAATTTGTGTTCAAAACAAGTTGCAGGTTCCCTAATTTATCCCTACTCAATCATGTGGATTACCAAATCGGAAGATTCAACATACACTAATAATCATTAGGGAGATCTATGAATATTATGCAAAACATCAGAAAGATGGGTTTATTTTTTCCCTGGACCAACCTAAGATCTTTGATAGAGTAAATCACTCTTTTCTCTTCTCCACTTTAAAACACTATGGACTCCCTGATGCTTTTATATCATGGCTTTGATTATTTTATACTTCAGCTTCCTCAACCCCTATTGTGGCAGAACAATATGGTAGGGACATTGACATTCAGGAAGGAGTTAGGCAGGGATCCCCCCTTAGCCCTCTCTTATATCTTTGCTATCAATCCTCTATTACAAAAATTATGCTCGAATGTTCAGTTCCAGAATAACAGGGCTTCATTCATCTGATGAAGTCAAAATCCAGGCATATGCAGATGATTTATGTTTACTTATTGGTAATACTCAACATTTGCAGTTTGCCTTGCTGGATGTACAATCTTATTCACAGATCTCTGGGGTTTGTTTGAATTATTCAAAATGTAAAGGACTGAGGTTGAGAATCCCACCATCTTCAAATCAAACAGTAGCAGGGATTATGCTTTCTTGAGATCTCGTAAAAATTCTGAGTATTTATTTTGTAAGTCCTCATAATGCTACTGATAATTGGTAAAAAGCTATCAGTTCTGTTGAACCTAAAGTAGTCAGCTGGAAAAGCTGGAAGTTGTCAAAAATTAAAAGGGCCCAGTTAATAAGGACGTTTTTAATACCAAATCTTCTATATGTAGGTATGCTATCTCCCTTCCCTAAAACTTAGCTGGAATTTATTCAGATTCCTTAGACATTTTCAGTACATCAAGTAGTTTTATTATACACTGAGAATTTATTGAAATCTGTGCATATCGGGCTGCATGGTCTGGTTTCTTGGTGGTCCTTGACAAGCGACTTTTTGTTTGGCACTTATACTGCCAATTTTTATTATCATGTATAAACTCTTGTTACAACACTAAGGGCCTTAAGGTTTGTGCAGCATAATAACTACTCTGAGAGTACAGTTGGGTAATGTTTCCAGCTAGGTTTTACATTCCATATAGTGTGAAACTATTGCTCACCATAGGTAAACTTTACTTTAAACCCTTTGTTTGCCATATATAGATCTATTTTGTGAGGCTTGTTTTAATGTACAATTATGTCACATTTTAGCATGTCTTTAATCCGGATGGGTTTTGCTTTTCATGAACTGTATTGTTAAACACACTGGGACACTCATAATTAGGTTGAGCATCTCTCTACTCAAGATGTTCTTATCTTATTCTGAAGGTATTGTTAAGTCATTTTAATTTATATGCAGTGTATTCCCTGCTTGTTGTTATGCTCTAAGCACATCTGACCTTTAGGCCCTTTCAGCCGAAGGTGAACTGGTACTATTCAGCTTCTCTGATGTTTCTTCTGTTATTTTTTAAATGAGTGTTTTAAACCAATGGGAATGTTTCTGTTATTTTTCTGCATGATCTGGGTGTTAAAAGTATGGGATTTTCTAAATAACTGTCATTAAGCTTCCAAAGAAGTACTTGGTTGGTCCGGAAGCTAAAGCATTTTGTTCTTTTTGTTACATCCATCTTGGTCCAATAAAAGGTATCAAATCATTGCTTCTGGATCTGAACTGATGTAGTAATTCCTTGAATTTGTGCCATATTTCTTTCAAGATTTATTTTGTGTTGATATTGTATTGTTTTTTCTTTTGTATTATTTTTGTGTTTTTTGTTCAATGCACTTTCAATTAAAACTCCCCTACTCTTTGCAAAGGGTAGGGGGAGCTGCTGTCCATCCTAGTAGCTAGCCAACAAAGCAGACCGAGGAGGTGAGGGGAGCAGTGGGGATTCAATGCATGGAGAAAGGAGATCTAATCCAACAGGGAATTATAGCATCACAGACACATTATAGCATCACACACACATTATAGCATCACAGACACAGAGATTTTGAAAACAGTTTTGAAATGGAAGATTTGGATGTTGACAGTTTGGATATACTTGACGCAGGCATTCCGGAGGGGCAGAAAGAACAACTTTTAGATAAACTAATTGAGGAAGATATTAATTATTTACAACAGCAAGCATGGAGGCAGAAAGAAAAACATGCCATAGTAGTAGGAACAGGACCAACTACAGACCTGGCAGCTGAGATACTATCAAAATCAGCAGAGAGGGCAGCATCCAGTACAGGTAGAAAAGAACCTTGGGTCTCAGAAAAACAGCCCGGCAGCAGCAAAATTGAGGAATCATAACAAACTGAAAATAGTGAAAAATTGCAGGAGGGGAATGAGGCAAATTGGATACCAGAGAAAGCTTTAACACAGGCAGGTTGGATACGGTCAAAAAGCAGCAAATAGATTCCAGATCCGAAAGACAAAACTGTCAGAGAATACCATGAAGAAAAGTACCTGAAAGTAATACATTTACTACTGATAAACAAATGTGGAGGCAAGCAAGATTAAACAAAAGGGATGAGTTTCAAACAACTGCTTCTGATATGAACTCTTTGCATTTTGATGTTGATCTCACAGAATTGTCTACAAGTGCCTCAGTACAGACTCCCTCATGCAATGTTCAAAACGGCACTGAAAACACTGTGAGATTGGGCCCCTCTGAACAAAGTGTAAATGGTCTCAAAAGATGGGAAAATTTACAATCTTTATTTCAACTATCAGATTGTTTCAGAGTAGTGGAGACCCTGCTCCTAGAAGCACCGCTGTACAGTTATTATATAAAGGAGGCTTGGAAACAGCACCAGACCAGGTATGCATAGGCAGGACACTGTTGAAGGACTCTGTGAAATGTTTTTCACCCGAGATTTTTTCATTAATACACATTGGGGACTTGGATTTTGACACATGTTTTAAAACTGTGTCTGAGCTATAGATTTTGGGAAAGATATGATGTTTTGAAGGACACTTCTATATGGATATCTTTTTAGCAGTACCCTTGATGAAGCTTGATTTTCACATTACAAGTATATCTTTTAGGAATGAAGGGGTAAATATTACAGATATTTTATATTGGCTTAGACAAAGGTGTGAAGTACTAGAAAATCCCATACCAATTATGGATTCTGAACAGATCTGGACGGGGGGTGGAGAATAAAATTAAGCTACATCAATCAAATCATGGGGTTGTGCACCTACCAAGTAGTTTCTTTCTGGGTAGGGATAGAGGAGTGTTATTTTGCCCAGGACAACCAACGTTCTGTCATAAATATGGATTCAGATGACACCTGAGCAATGTATGTGACACTCCTCACTGCACACATTGTTTGGAATGTGCCCATTTAGTTCCAACATGCAAAAATCAATTTAGATGTAATTTATGTGATAAGAAAGGCCATTGATATGCATGCTGCCCTTGGGCTTCGAGTAACAGGGAAAATGGGTTATCACAGGAAGCTATTATTATGAAAGCACAGTAGCAAGGGGCATCTCAGATATCTGAGCAAAGAACAAAGTTCAAGGAGAGCAAGCAGAAAAGGCAGATGTACATTCCCTTGCTACAGACCTACCTCAAGGGGTGGCTGTAGCAGACTCTGTCCCTGAATACAGGCAGGAGAAGATACTTCTCCAGGCTCATCAGAGAATGGGACCAATGAAAAAAGGGCAAAAACCCATACTCAAATACCCCAAGAAGGAGGTAAGACCCCTGAAGTTTCAGATATGCCCCCCTCCACCCCAGACACAAATTTTATACAAATAAGAAAAAAAAAAGCACCATAGGAATAAAAAACAAATGCCAAAAGAATCTGAAGGTAAAGAGAAGGGAACTACTCCAGAAATAATACCCAAGGCCAATACAAACATCTCTTCAACAAATAAATATGCTATTCTAGCACCTGGAAGACTGTAGGGAGATACTGATGAGGGAACGAGAAAATTAAAAATACTCTTTGGTGGAATCCTCTATAAAAGATTTCTCATCAGATTAGGAGGAGATCCCTATGGAGTGTTCAGTAGCACAATGGTTCAAATGGAGAACAAGGTCTCAGAATACATAATATGTTTTTATTTATTGTTTATGTATTGAAGTGTTTCACCAGGAAGGCACTCTGCATAGCAAGTTGCTCGTCTCACGGTATGACTGGGGGGGTACAGAGAGGATGGAAAGCTGAGACTTTTACAGTTTAACAGAAAACAACGGTTACATTTGGTATACAAATTGTGAGCAGTGTTAAACAGTTTCATACGATAACACAGAAACTGACGTTGTATTTGGGAAACAGTTAGCAGCAGGTAGACATCATAGTTATTAGAAATTAGTTGATATGCAGGGAAGGGAAACAAGCGGAAAAGGATAACAGGCATTCCAGTTAAGGATGTAAGATGCAATACAGCAGCTAAGAGTAACTGGACAGTCGGACTAACTACAAATAGTACAGACAGGACCATGACGCACAATACAACAGCTTGCAATTAGCTCAAAAAGGTGACACATACTAAAAGGCTCAAAGGTAAATAATCTAAGTGCAAGGGAAGGGATGGTAGGGAAGTGCTATAAATTGTTGAGAAAATTGGGGGATGTTGTGAACCTTGCAAAGGGGGCACGGAGCTGGCCAGTTGGAGGGGGGGGAATAGGCGGTCAGTCTATACCCCCTCAGGATGTTGTGAGCCCTAACAAGGGGAAAAGAGAGTAGGCCAGATTAGAAGAGAGAGAGGAAGTGAGGGGGAGAGAAAGAAGGAAGGGTCAAAAGTTGAACTAGAGGGTGGGCAGCATGAAGGGGAAAATTGGAAGTAGTAGGGAAAGGTGAAATTGTGTAGGAGCAAATTTAAAATAGGAATAGGATTACAGAAGACAGTTGGGAGTTCAGATGGAGAAAAAAATAGGCAGCCAGAACCTGTTCCCCCTCAGGATGCTGTGAACCCTGCAAGGGAACCAGGAACTGACCACTTGGTGGAGAGGAAGAGGGAGAGGGAACAGTAGGCAGCCAAAACCTGTTTCCTCCAGGATGTTGTTAAACTCTGCAAGGGGACTAGGGGATGGCCAGTTAGTGGAGAAAAAGAGAGAGAGCGGAAGTAAGGGGGAAGGGTAGCAGGAAGGGGCAAAAGGTGTACTTAGAGGGAAAGCAGTAGGACAGGAAGGAAAGGGAGAAGGAGGGGCAGTGAGAGAAAGGTGAGATTGTTGAGATGGAATTAAAATAGGGACAGGATTAAGGACGGAAGTTAGGAAGGAAGTTATAACAGGAACATTTACAGGAGAAAGAGTAACGAGGACCATGCAGGGGGAGTTGGAGGAGGAGTGAAGTAATGGAGGGGGAGGGTGCTTCAGATTTGAGGGAAATGACTGAGGTGGTAACTGAAATGGCAGTAACAGGAACTAGAATTAAAGAAGTAAGTTACGGAGGGTAGTAACAGGAACAGTTAGAGAAGAGATAGTTATGTTGGGCAGTGCTGATGGAGTATGTGGAGGAGGAGTGACATATTTAAGGGAGGAGGGAGTTCCAGATTTTAGGGAAGTGGTGGGAAAAAACAGACTGACTGAGTGTAGTGCAATGGGGGATCACCAAGATGCATGTGTCATAGAATCTGAGGGAGTGGGAGGGCATGGTAGAGATAGAGAGAGAGGTAGGGAGGGAGTTCCCCAAGTCAGAATTTAGAGGTCAGTTTGGTGCAGTGGGAGAGGTGCCTGCTTGCCAGTGGAGGAAGGGACAGGGCATGACAGAGATCACAGTGATGCGCTTAAGAGGGGGCGTTGAGGGCAAAATGACAGAAAGAGTTAAACAGTGTCCAATCTGGTCAGAAAGGATTTGGGAGCTGCACCATAGACTACGTCATAGTATTAAAAATTGGGGAGAATCATCTTTTGGACAAACTCACACCTAGCCATAAGAGAGATACAACTACAGTTCCTAAACAGGGCACCAAGCTTGGGATGCAGTTTTTTTTCAGGATGGCGTCTATGTGTCCAGAGAAGTTGACGTGTTGGTCCAACCAACCCCCAAGGTACCTGAATGAGGTAGAGTCCTCAAGGGTAGTCCCATCCAGGTTGTGGAAAGTGATCAGGTCAGGGAGCCTAGGAAGTCTCTGCCTAGTGCCAAAGGTCATGGAGACTGTCTGCTTGGCATTGAGGATGAGTTGCTGTGAGGCAAACCAGAGCTGAATTTGGTTGAAATCATGCTAGAGACTGGAAGTTACATCAGAGGGACATGAGCTGGATGCATACAAGATAGAATCATCAGTGTGCATGTGTACAGAGGAGGAAGGGGAACAGACTGACAGGAGGTAATTTAAGAAGATGAAAAGTAGGGGCTGGCTACACAGACTCTGTGGGACCTTTATACTGATGGGGGAGGATTTGGCATCTGTAGTCCTTACTGATTGGGTTCTGCCAGTGAGATAGGTCCTAAACCAATTTATGGCATTAGAAGTCAGGTCAGCAGCTGAAAGGGAGTCAAGAGGAAGGGTGTGGGAGACAGTGTCAAAAGCCTTTGAGAGGTCGACGAAGATGGCTGGAGTAATAAGGCCATTATCCATCCGGGATGGGATGGAGTCAGTGAGCCTAAATAGGGAGGTGGTAGTGGAGTGATTTTTCTGAAAACCAGATTGGAATGGTGCGAAGAAGGAGGAGTCAAAGAGAAACAAAGTAAGCTGAGACAGAACCGAGTGATCTTGAAGTTTGGCAAGGGTAGGAAGGAGACTAGTGGGACGATAGTTCCCAGGGGATGTAGGGTCACCACCTTTGGGATGTGGGAGTACTACAGCATGTTTCCAAGATGGGGGACTGAGGCAGATGAAAAGGAGCAATTTAGTATAATGGAGAGGGGATGAGAGAAAGAAAGGTGTGTAGGGTATCAGCCAGAGAGAAGAGGGAGAGGGAGAAAGAGAAGGATGGGAGAGCTGAAGGTGACTGGTTTCTATATGAGGTGGGTGTGGTAGCAGGAGTGGAAGTGGGAAGGGAGTTTTTGTTGTTTATTTTTATTGTAAAATCTAGGAATTAATACCTTTGAGCCAAGGCTCTTTTACAAAGGTTCCACATCAAAAACATTTACAGACAAATAGAGGTACAAGGTTGCACAAATAGCTAAATATAGTGATATAACTGTACAGCAGATAATAACTTAAGCACTTTCAATAGTATAGAGAACAAATGAGATGGGAAAGATATGTAAGGGAGGTAGGTAGGCAGTGTAGGTAATAAAAGAGGAGAAAAAGAAAAAAAGGGTGGAGGGTAGGAGGAACAAGAGCAGACCTTAGTAGGAGATGAAGACCCATTACAGGCCATTGTCAAGTAGAGGGCAGGGAGGAGAGAGAGAATAGATTATGAGATTAACAAATGCAGTCACAGGAGTTTGAGGTGGCTAGGTGAGAGAATAGTCTGGATTCAAAACACCCTATGAGCAAAGGCGGTAATAGAGGTGCTGAGGTATTTAGCTGTTGGAGGCACGATAGGCAAAAGATCATTGACCATGTGTGGTCCGACAGTGGGGAACCTGTAGAAGTGGTTTCTGATCTTCTAGTGGATCGTACACTTGGGTTCTGACATAGCAGGCCTTGTATGCAGGGGAGGTGATGCCCATGATGGATTTCTTGGCCATTAGGCAGGTGAGGAACTTGAACCAGTTTGATAGCTGTAACCACCCAGTATCAGCATAGAGTTCACAGGTATGAGTGAGTCGATGAGCACCAGTAAGCAGCCGACATGCCTTGTTTAGGGAGGTTGTGACCCGTTTCAGTGTGCTTGAAGGGGCGGACCCATAAATAACTAAGCCGTAGTCGATGACTGAGATGATCGAGGATTGAATAGCTAGCTTCAGCGCTGGATGGGTGAAAAGTTGTCTGTTGCGGTAGAGTATTCCAAGCCGCTGATTAATAGTTTTGGAAATACCATCAATATGTGATGAAAAGACAAGGCCTTGATCAAATGTGATTCCAAGATATTTAAAGATAGCCACTTGTTCAAGGGTGATTCCCAGGGAGGTGTTGATAGTAAGTGGTGCTTGTTTGTTTTTGTTCTGCGGACTAGCGAAGAGCATAGATTTTGTTTTTTTGTGGTTTAGGACTAGCTTGTGTCCAACAAACCACTCCTCAACACTGGTAAACGCCTGTTGTAGGCTGTGGCAAGCAGTTAGGGTCTTTGTGTGAGGATAGAATCACAGCATCATCAGCATAGAGTATGATTTTTCCGGGCAGGATTTAGGAGGAGTTTAGAAAGAGGCTGAAAAGTAGTGGGCCTAGAATTGATCCTTGAGGAACTCCTGAGAGGACAGGTTTAGGGTCTGAGAGGATTCCAGATATTTTTACCACCTGGGTCGTTGGGCAAGGTAGCTTTTATCCAGGCACCAGAGCCCAAGGAGAGCCCAGCGTCTGTGGTTGACTGACTAGTAGGCCATGGTGGACAGTGTCAGATGCCTTTGTTAGACCAATAAATACAGTTCGGTGAGGAGTCCTTTGTCAAGGCCTTGTGGATTACTTCTGAGAATTCGAGCAGAGCAGTGGTGGTGCTATGCCTTTGTCTGAATCCATGTTGCTGGTCACAAAGAATGTTCTATTTCTCCAGGTAGTCTGTAAGCTGGTCAGCTACCATACGTTCAAGGGCCTTTGATAATGGGGGTAGTATTGAAATTGGTCTATAGTTGCCAGGCAGAGACTTATCCCCACTTTTGTGCACTGGGGTGATTATAGCAGCCTTCCATATACTAGGGAATTTGCTAGAACAGAGGGAGAGATTGAATATTCTGGTGAGGGGGAGTAGAACTACATCCAGGGTAAGGGATAGAATTTTAAGGTCAAGAGAGTCACTGCTTGCCCTTGAATTAGATATAGCCTTCACGTATTTATAAACTCGTGTGCTTTCACTATTTTAGATGGAAAGGTGGAGTGTTTGGACAGGCAGTGGGGGATGTAGAGATATAGGGTCTGCAGAGGTGAAGAAATCAGATGCGAGGACTCCGCTGAGGTCGGTGAAGGTCTCATTTAAGGAGTTTGCTATGATCATGGGGTCAAGGGTGGTAGTGCCTGCCACATTCATTGCGGTAGGAGAGGATTTGGACTGCTTACCCGTGATATTTCTTAGATTGTCCCAGAAAGATTTCCCTTTCCCCCAGGTGTTAGAAAGAGCAGTTTTGAAGTAGTCGCTCTTGACTCGACGGGTCTCTTTAGTGCAGTAGTTTCGGGCCTGTTTATATTTTAGGATGTCAGCCGGAGAGCCAGAGTCTCTTGCTATAACCCATAGGTGGTCCCTTCCTTTGTGTAGTGCCATTAGCTTAGCAGTGAGCCATGGAGTTGAGAGTGATTTCACTTTGCGCTTTTTAATAGGTGCGTATGAGTCACAGGCAGCACTGAAGGTGTAGATAAAGTAGTTTAGAGCTTCATCGACGTCTTGCGTATTGTAGATGGGAGACCAGTCTTTTTGTCTAAGATTTTCCTTGAGTGGAGTAAGGTTTCCAAACGGTAGTACTCTGCTAGTGATGGTTCTAGGGGGTGGTTTTCTAAACTTGTTTGACCAGGTACATATTACAGGAGAGTGGTCGCTAAGAGAATCTGGGAGAACAGCAATATTATTTATCTGGGCTGGGTGATTGGATCCTCACCAATCTATTAATGTACTATTCCCAGATTTATAGTTTTTCCTAGTGGGTGAGTTGACCAGCTGAGTTAGGTTTGCTGCTAGGATTGCATCCTTAGTCGTCCCTGTGTCTGGAGCAAGCCAGTTGATATTGAAGTCACCTAGTAGGAGGAGCTCTGCATCAGGAGGTTGAGATCTGATGAAATCTAGTAAGACTGTAGGCCGGGCCCAGGATCTTTAGGTGGGATGTAGATAGCAGCAACCATGAGGACTTTGTTATGGGCACCAAGGAGAAGTTTGATAGGGAGGAGCTGTAAGACAGAGTTAGTGGTGGTATGAGTAATGGAGAGGCAGTTGAGGTATTCCTTTATGTAGATGGCACAGCCGCCACCCCTCTTTGTCGTCCTGTCCAGCCGGAAAATCTTGTAGCCTTGCAGACATATAGCATGGTCAGGGGTGCTAGGTGTCAGCCAAGTTTCAACATTGGCTAGAATATCAGGGTTATGCTGATTGACAAAAGTTTGTAGGGAGGCTAGTTTTGGTAGGAGACTACAAATATTTAAGGTGACAAAAGTGAGTCCCCCCTCTGTTTTGGCAGGCTTTTTAGTACTGTATGAAATTGGGCCAGGATTAGGCTGGACACTTCCAGATATTAAGAGGAGGAGGAGTAGGAGTTTGAGGGTCCATTGTCATATTTCATAGTAGGTGGTAATCATCCTAGGGTTCTTTTGTGTTTTAGACCAGCACAGGCGCCTTGTATCCCTGTGTAGTGTATCGACCAGGAATAGGTGCCAGGTTGCCCCCATGTAGTCATCACACTTGTTCATAATTAAACAGTCCATAGCTGGCTGGCACCATTTTTGCTTAGGGGGGGAGATTGCCATTGTGCCTGATGTTGGGTAATTAACCAGGAGGACCAGAGTAGAGGGTAGTGAGGGATAGGAGGAGGTGGGTAGGTGGGTTAAGGTTGGCAGCATGGACAGGACTAGAAGAGAGAGAAGGACATGATTAAAAGGAGGCATAGTAGCTAGATGGGGAGAGCAGGAGGAGAGAAGAAGGAGGAAGGAAACAGGAGGTCTATAGAGCTAGGAAAAAAAAACAAAACAAAAAAAAACAGAGGAATGACACCGAGTGGTGCAGCTAGCAGAAATCTCTGAGGGGTAGCAGCTGCAGAGCGAACTCGGGAGAAGGAGTGGTTAAGCTACTGGTTCAGAATAGGATGTGAGGCAGTGGGCAGGTATTTAGAGCAGGGGGCGGTGGTAAGCAGACTATTTAATAAAGGTTGGGGAGGGGGCGAGCGTAAAATTTCAGCACTTAGCACTGAAAGTCAATGGGCTCCCAGCCCAGCTAAGCGCAAAGATCAGCCAGACCAATCCCAGAGCGATGTCTGTCTGGGCGGCGGCCAATCAGGAAGCGCGGCACAGAGCTCCGTCGGCCAATCGGCCATGGAATCTCAGCTTCCCAACCCAGGGAGAGTCCCCACTGCAGTCTTGAGTCGGGAGGCGGCTGAGGAGGTGATGTTGGGCCGCGATGAAAGCCAGGACCCATCCACGGTAGCCACTTGGTCCCCAGCTAGCCCTCTCGGGGCGAAAGGCAGCGGCTAAGGAGAGAGAGAAGATGACGTGAGTGCGTTTAAGTAATCGGTGGCAGTAGGCTGTGACGCAGCTTAACAGGTGGAGAAAGGGAGGAAGGAGATCAAGTTATAGGCTGTGAGGCAAGAGGGAGGGAAACCAGAAATTGGAGAGGTGAGCGTGAGAGGAGACTGTAAGATGGGGGGGAGGTGGTAGCCAGAAACGATTCAGTGTAGTGGATTGCTGGCGCCAAGCAGGAGAGACAGGGGAGAGGGGGGTGGTAGCAGGAGAAAGAAGGGCTAATGGAAGATTTGAGCTTCTGTTGGTTTTTTTTTAATTTTTTTTTTAACTAAAAGCTTGCGGAGATGCTTTTCGAGGCAGGGGACAGGTGCTTAAGGCTGCAGAGACAGAGGGGAGAACACAGTGAGTTTAAAAAGGGAGTGTCAGAGGTAGCAGATTGGTAGCACCTCAAGAGAAGAGAGGATTTACACGCTGACACCCTCTGGAGGCTCGGGGGAGAGAGATAAAGTAAAGAGAGAGAGAGAGAGATAAAGTAAAATAGGTAGAGAGACAGAGCAAGCCCTTGCACACCCATGAAATGAGCTGTACTACTTTAGCTAACACAATCAACAGGCATGAGGATGAGTTTAGAAGGGCTATAGCACATGAGGTGTAGTAGGAACATGAGGTGTAGTAGGAACTAAATTCTTCAGCCACAGAGCATGGGTTGGTTAAGAGAGAATTATTTATTTTGAACACGGAGATACAGGTTTGGGGGAAGGGGAGAAGAGGGCATGGACCACCTTCCAGAATTTGGAGGGTGTGTTTATATTAGTAAGGAAAGCAGAATTAAAAATACTTAAACTTGACTAGTCTTGTTGCTTTAGTGCATGAGTTTCAAAGCCGTCGGTATAGCACATAATCACTGGGAAGCTTGGATGCCTCGTGTTTCTTCTGGGCATGGTCGATTTTCCCTGAGGCAGGCCAGCAGTTCAGGGTTTATCCAGGGAAGGTGGTTTCCATGTATTCTGGAAAGTTTGAAACTGGTGAAAGTATTGCAGATTCCTGAGAATTTTTCTTTAAAGTAGGCTAGGATGAGGTCGACAGAGGGGGTCGAGGAGAGAGGAGTCCAGTCTGAGAAGGCAAGTTCGTGGAGGAGAGGGTCAAGATCAAGGGATCCGAAGGAGCGTAATTTCAAGATTTTATGCAGGAGTTTGGGCCTGTGGTCCTTTCTAACCAGGAAGATAAGGTTATGGTTGCTGAGGGCATCAGGTAGGGTACCTGAATTAATGAGGATTATGGGAATCTAGATCTCTCACTATTTTAAGATAACATCTTTAATTATCACAACTATAAATGTGCATAGTGTAAAAAGTCACAGGAAATTACTAACAGTGTTGTTTGCCTTGACTAACAGTGATAGTGACATAGTATGTTTACAAGACACTAGGTTAAAAACAGGCTGCACGTTAACACAAGTGAAACAATTAAGGTATAACGGAGACACCTTTAAAGGTAACAAAGCTGGTAGACATGCATCCAGAGTTTTGTTACTGGATATACAATATTATTCTGCAAGAATTTTTTTTTATTTTATTGAAATGTTTCACCAAGAAGGCACACCGAACAGCAAGTTGCTCATCTTGTGGTGCAACCTGGGGGCACAATCAAGTGAGAAAGCAGTAATTAAACATACAATATCATTAGCATACATGGACAATTAGGATTCAGTAAAATAAAAGGAAAAACAACACTTTCGCCAACATCCTGCTGAATTGGCGGAGACAATTGCAGTTACAATGACAATTACAGTATATTAATTGAGTTGCAGTTGAAGGTCAAGCAAGAGGATCAAGGGAAGTCAGCTGAGGAGGGAGAAGCAGGTAGGCAGGGGGAGTCTAATGTGGAGGGAGAAGTAAGTAAGAGAGTGGGAGAGCAGGGACAATGCCAGTACTAACAATAGCTGGGGACCAGTAGTGTGAAACAGGTTAAACTGAACAGATGTGAGCTGAAGTTCCAGTGCAGTCAGAGCAAAGTGCAATTAAATTAGTTCAGTGCATATAAAAGCTAGGGGTACCTGTAAGTGTGGTGGGGTAAGTGGAGGGGCAGGGGGAGGAGGAGGAGGGATTATGTAGGAAAAGACAGGGCATGACTAAAGTAGCCCCACCAGAAACTGGGAGACTGACAGGGACAGAACGATGTGAAAGACATTTGGAATGAGAGGGGAGGGAGAGAGGGGAGGGGGAAGACAGAGGAGTGGAAGAAAGGGAGATGGTAACAAGAAGGGGGAAAAGGAACTTGCCTAGGTCTAACCCCCTCCTAGATGTCGAGAACCCAGCGAGGGAGCAAACTAAGAGAAGACAGTTGGAGGAAAGGCTAAAGGGGGGGGGAGAAGAAAGGGTGGTGATATCAGGGAGCGAAGGAAGAAACTTTGTCTTAAGCTATCCCCCTCCTGGATGCTGAGTAACCCAGCGAGGGAGCAAACACTAAGCAAGGATAATTGGAGGGAAAGAAAGGGTGGGAGAGAAGGGAATGTCTAGGCTAGACCCCTCCAGGATGTGAAGAACACTGCTAGAGGGCATTAATGCACTAGAGCAGGTTGGTAGTGAAGAGTGGGGAGGGAGTATGAGGGATGAAAGAGACTAGCCTATTCTAGCCCCCCTTCAGGATGCTGAGAACCCTGCGAGGGGGTAGAACTACACTAGGGCAAGAAGGCAAGAGAGGATAGAGGGGGTGGGGTAGGGGCAGAAGGAAAGGTGAAGGGGCAAAGGTGAGGGGGGAAGTGTTGTACTAGGGAATGTGCTCTTAGGGAGTGGGAAGATATGGAGTAGCTGCATTTAGTGGTGCAGACTTGTAGCAAGTAAGTTAAGGAGGATTAAAACAGGAGCAGTTAGAGGAGAGAAAGTTATGTAAGGCAGAGGCGAGGGAGTAGGGGGAGGAGGAGTGTCGAATTTAGGGGTGGGGGAGGGAGTGCCAGAGTTTCGGGAAATGATGGGAGAAACCAGACTGTCCAATAAGTGTGGATCTGCAGGGGACCATTGAAGTACGAGTGTCTGTGGAGAGAAGGGAGTAGGAAGGAGAGGGAGGAGAGGAGAGAGAGCATGAGAGGTAAGGTGGCAGTTCCCCAAGCCAAAATTTAGAAGTGAATTTGGCACAGTGAGTGAGGTGTCCATTGGCAAGTAGGGGAAAGGATAAGGCATGGTAGAGGTCACAGTGATGAGTGCGGGAAGGAGCATCAAGGGCAAAGTGGCAGAAGGAGTTGAAGAGACAGTCCATTCTGGTCAGGGAGGATTTGAGAGTGGTTCCATAGACTACATCACAGTAGTCAAAAATGGGGAGGATCATCTTCTGGACTAGTTCAAGCTGAGCAGTAGGAGGGATGCAACTATGGTTCTTGTATAAGGCACCAAGCTCGGGGAGCAGTTTTTTCAGGATAGCATCAATGTGGCCAGAGAAGTTGAGGTGTTGGTCTAACCAGACTCCAAGGTATCAAAATGAGGAGGTGTCCTCGAGAATTGTCCCATCCAGGGTGTGGAAAGTGGGCAAGGGATGTAGCCTAGAAAGTCTCTGCCTAGTGTCAAAGGTCACTGAGACAGACTTTTTGGCATTTAGGAATAGCTGATGTTTGGCAAACCAGCACTGAACCTGGTGGAAGTCATGCTGAAGGGTGGATGCAACATCTGAGTGGCATTTGCCAGAGGTGAACAGGACTGTGTCATCAGCATACATGTGGATAGAGGAGGAAGGGGAGCATACTGTGGGTAGGTCATTGAGGAAGATGGAGAAGAGAATGAGGCCAAGCACAGAGCCATGTGTGACTCCTGTGGTGATGAGGGTGGGGAGATGACATCCTCAATCCTGACCGAATGTGTTCTGTCTGAGAGATAAGCTCTAAACCAGTTATGGGCAGGTGGAGACAGACCAGAAGCAGTTAGGGAATCAAGAAGCTGGGCATGGGAGACTGTGTCAAAAGCTTTAGCTAGGTCGATGAAAATGGCAGAGGTGATGAGACCATTGTCCATCCCGGTGAGAATGGAATCAGTGAGTCTGAGAAGGGAGGTGGTAGTGGAGTGGTTCTTCCGAAAATCAGATTGCACTGGGGTGAAAAAGGAGGAGGCAGAGAGAAAGGAAGTTAGTTGGGAGAGAACCAAGTGCTCCTTGAGCTTGGCAAGGGTGGGGAGAAGACAGATTGGACGATAGTTGCCAGGGGAGGTAGGGTCACCACTCTTAGGGAGAGGGAGGACCACAGCATGTTTCCAGGACAAAGGGACAGATGAGGAAGAGGAGGAGAGGTTTAGGATTAGGGAGAGAGGATAGACAATGGTGGGGGCTGATAACCAAAGGAGTAAAGGTCAAGGTTGTCCAGGGAGGAGCCTTTGGAAGGATTAAGTGAGAGGAGAGCCATAAGTATTTATTCAGGGTAGATAGCAGAGCAGGAGAAAGAAGGGTGGGAGTGGGGGGATTGAGAGCTAGATGGGGAGGGAGCAGGAGGGGGTTGGAGTAGGGACTTTAGGAGGGTAGAGACGCAGGAGGTGTAATAGGAGTTGAACTCTTGAGCTTGTTTTAAGCATGGGGGGGGTGGATGTGGGAGTGGGAGAAGAGGGAGTGAACCACTTTCCAGAACTTGGATAGGAGTTGGTATTTTTTAGTAATGCTGATTTGAAATAGTCAGACTTGGCTAACTTGGTAGCTTTAGCACAGGAATTTCTTAACATACAGTACTTTACAAAGTCAGATAGAAGCTGGGTGGCTTTATGTTTCCTCCAGGCTTTGTCTCTCTCCATAAAACAGGTTAGTAATTCAGGGGTGATCCAGGGAAGATGGTTACCATGTACTCTGGTATGTCTGAATGGGGCAAAGCAATTCCAGGAATTAAGAAATTTATCTTTAAAGTAAACAAGGGCTTGATCAACGGAAGGAGTGGAGACTAGCAAAGCCCAATCAGTAGTGGCTAGGTCATTGAGATGGGGGTTTATGTTTAGAGAGGTGAAGGAGCGGAGCTGTAGGGTTTTATGAGGCGGTTTAGGTCTGTGGACCTTCTTGACAATAAAGATTGGGTGATGATCACTGAGGGCATCTGGGAGGATGCCTGATTTGATTACTCAGTGGGGGTGGGAGGTGAGAGCCCAGTCTAGCAAGGAGTGCTTTAGGTTCTTGTGATTTCAGATGGATAGGTTTGAATATGAGTTGGGAGAGATTAAGGGCAGAGATGTCATTTTGAGTTTTGGATGTGGTAGGAGACAGCCAGTTAATGTTTACATCTCCCAGTATATATAGCTCACCTTTGAGAGAGAGGGAAGTTAAAGAGGTAATAAGTTCAGTTATGGCAGATGACTTAATTCCAGGGTGGCAGTAGATT
The DNA here is from genome assembly GCA_016271365.2 of Neoceratodus forsteri. Classification (NCBI taxonomy): domain Eukaryota; kingdom Metazoa; phylum Chordata; order Ceratodontiformes; family Ceratodontidae; genus Neoceratodus; species Neoceratodus forsteri. The sequence goes on from CM057458.1 coordinate 234,607,146, forward strand.
CCAGCTAAGAACATGGGGGTTGGGGGGAAAGGCATGTTGATATTTACCGCAAGGGCTTCATAGACAGCTTGGGGGCAATGCAAGGAAATATTTCTTCACAGAGAGGGTTGTGGATCCATGAAATGGCCTCCCTGAGGAGGCTGTGGGGTAAAAAACAGTGGGGGAATTCAAGAAGGCATGGGACAGACATAAAGCAATTCTTGTAGGGGTAGGAGGAAGTAGGCTGTTGGTTAAATAGGACCTGCAGCATATTCAATAAGTAGGGAAATGGGCAGACTGGGTGGGCCAAGCGGTCCTTATCTGCTGAAAAGACTATGTTTCTATGTATGTTGGGTAAGGAGGATGAGAGAATGATTGTGTGCTGAATTGAAGCCAGAATATACATGGCTACTCCACCGCCTCTGTCATCCCTGTCCAGCCTGATTATGGAGTAGCCGGGGATGGCAATGGAGAGATCATATTGTTTAGCCAGGTCTCAGTTAGGATTAAGATATCGGGTGTGAGGGAGAGCACCATTGGTTGAAAAAGGTCTATTTTAGTAATGAGACTGCAGATGTTTAAGTGGAGGATTTTCAGGCTGTTTGGGAGGGCAGAAGGAGTACGAGAATTTTTCTCAGTAGTGGTAGAGTTACTATTGGTTGAGGTGAGGTGGAGGGGCTGGGGTTAGGGTGAACATTGCCTGATACAAGCAAAAGGAATGCAATGATAAAGAAGTGGAGTCTGGGACTTTTGTGCCAGGCCAAGTGTTTTGGAATAACTGGAGGGGAGTGGAGGCTTGGAGAGTAGGTGTTAAACAAAAGAATAAGGCTAAGGAATATATATGTACCTCAAACAAAGACACAGAGGGTGGAGTTGTTTAAAGAAGTACAACCTTACTTGTATATATCTAGAATTGTAATACGAGGTGGAGATTTTAATTGTGGTTTGGCAAAAACTGATAGTTTCAAAGACAGAGAGAGTTTTTTTTGTATTACAAATGCATTAAAAGAGATAGTACAGAATGGAAATATGAGAGATAGATGGCTCCATTCAACAGGAGGGAATACACACTTTAGAAGTTTATATGCTGCTTAAAAAGATTTCCATTTTGTTTGTTGGAGCCTATGGGGAGGGTAAGGGGCAGACCAGATGGGCCGATGAGTCTTTTTCTGCTGACAGATTTCTATGTTTCTAAAATGTAACAGTGAGTAAAGCAAAGACCTTGGATTATAAATTTACGGACCTTAGAGCTGTTCAAATAGTTATGCAATGGGGCAATGTGCCAACCTGTATTAAAGGGCCTTGGAGTTTAAATGCTTCTCTTCTTAAAAACAATGATCTTATTGCTGAATGGCGGAAGCTGTGGGCAGCAAGAACTTTGGTATTATGCATGTATGACAACATTGTTTCATGGTGGGAAGACTCAAAACAGTGATTTGCAACTTTTTCAATAAAAATATTCAAGGAAAGCTAAGAAAATAGAGTATTTTAAGTATTTAAGTCTTCAAGGCCAACTTCAAAGGCTAATTTCATATTCAGAAAAAGGGACTATAAACTATAGCAGTCCGATTAGAAATATAAAACAAGAGATGTTTAATCTACAATGTTCTTGAGCTAAGTCCCCACACCAGGAAATGCATTTTGGGATACAGAAGAAAAAACAAATTTGTGATCCACTTAAAGACTGTAAATAAAGAGTGGATAATAGGATTTTTCAAGAGTTAAATACCAGGGAAAGAAGGAAGGTACACATCATAAAATTAACTGAGGCCAAGCAACATGTAGAAGATACATTTGTCACAGAAATGGAAGTATGTTTGGAAGACCAATATTTTTTCTCTTTGCAGTTGCCAAATTTGTCTGTCATAGAGAAAGAGGCTCTTACTGACAGAATACAGGAGTAAGAGATAGAGATAGCAAATACATCTTTAAATAATGATACTGCACCTGGGGTGGATGGTTCAGTGTCAGCATTTTATAAAACTTTTAAAGAAGAATTGGTACCCACTTTGACACTTCTGTATAATTATATGTTAGACAGAGGTGCACTTTCTCCATCCATGGCAACAGCTGTAATGATAATGCTACATAAACAAGCATTTGTTAATGCCGAATGTTGGCTTGCTGGCACTGGCATTGGTAGTGCAGGAGTTAGAGAGATGCACAATAGGATTGGCAGTGAAGTAGTGAACTGACGCCAACCCCATCCCCACCATGTAGAGAGTAACAGGCATTGGGGTGTGCCTTTGGGTTGTTGGCCATAATGCTCATGCCATTTCACCTCACCCTACCCCGCAGAGACCAACAAGTGCCGTGATGTGCCTTGGGGTATTTGGGCCTTATGCTCACCCCATTCCATAAGGAAATATACTGATATGGATGCTGTGTAGGAGAATGGGGTAAACATTGGGACCGAAGAGTCCAAGGCACACCTCGATGCCTGTTACTGGCTGCAGGGTGGGGGGTGGAATGCTTGAGCATTACAATCGACAATGCTAAGTCACACTCCTGATGCCTGTCAGTCTGTACAGGGTGGGGCATTATGGTTGGAAACCCTAATGCCAAGGGCATTTGTTAGTATTTTCACTCCAAATTTTCAACATGGGCTGTTTGTGACCCCACCTCATGAACAGTGGCACTATGAGTTTGTTTGCCGAAAGGTGATTTTGTACAGCGACTGTGCATTTTGGCACCACAGGTGCGAAAACACATTTCGGGCAGGATGTGAAAAATGACAGCTGTGCTGTTCATGAGGAGGTGTAAAAAAATGGCATAGTTGAAAACTATGGAGGCAGTATGGCGCAGTGGTCTAAGAGGAGGCAGTATGGTGCAGTGGTTTAAGGCTCTGAGCTGCAAATCTGGAGACCTGGATTTGAATCCCACAGCCCCCACTTGCATACTGTGTGACCCTGAGCAAGTCGCTTAACTTCCTCGTGCTCCCAGGTTGCACCTGCAAACAAGCTTTCAGCTTAGTGTGTCTCACCTGGTAAAATAATTGGTAAAAAAAAAAAATCCGGAGTGAAAATAAGAACAATTGGTGACATCACAAGCATGTGTAGAAACATGCCCGTAACGCCATTATTTTGGGGATTTGTTTAACCAAATTTTCAACATAAGCATTTTGGGAACTCCGGTCATGAACAGTGTCACTGTGATTTTGTTAATCTGGCCCAAACATTAATTTCCCACAGCAACCACGTCATTGTGTGACACGTGCGAAAACACATTTCAGGCAGGATGTGAAAAATAACAGTTGTACTGTTCATAAAGAGGGGTACAAAAATGACAATGGTGAAAATCAGGAGTGGAAATATGAAAAATTGCTGACCTCACGAGCGTGTATAGAAACTGCGCAATGCACGCCCATAACACAATTATTTGGGGTAATTATTTTAACAAATTTTCAACATAGGCATTTTAGGACCTTCACTCATGAACAGTGTCACTGTGATTTTTGTTAATGTGTCCTGAACATTGATTTCACACAGTGACCATGCCATTGTGCACCACATGCAGGAAAACACATCTCGGGCAGGATGTGAAAAATGACAGCTATACTGTTCATAAGGAGGAGTGAAAAAGGGCAATGTTGAAAATCTGGAGTGAAAATATTAAAAGTTGTCAAAGTTACGAATGTGCATTGAAAATGCGTAACGTACGCTCGTAACACTGTCATTTTTTGGAATCTTTCCACCAGATTTGCAAGATAGGGTTTTTGGGACCCTGTCTCATGAATAGTGGCATTGTCATTTTGTTACTCCATCCTGAAAGGTGATTTTGTGCAGTGACCTCGAAATGACTTTTCAGAGCAGAGTAATGAGATGACAGTGCATGTGTTCATGAGGTGGGATCCCAAGCACCCTATGTTGAAAATTTGGAGGTAAAATTCCAAAAAATGGCTGAGCACCTAAGTTGAAAAAAAAAAAAACATTTATGCCATTATACAGCTTACCAGCATTTCTTCAATCTGTGGTCGGGTTTGAAGAGTTCAGACGGCACGGGTCCCTGTGCCAGACTCCAGAGGTAAGTATGGGGTGAGGGGGTGTGGGAGGTGGGGTGCAGAGGGTGGCTGCAGGTTGGGGAGGGACCCACAGCAGGGACCATTTTCTTCTTTCAGGTAATTAAAAAAAAGCGAACACCATAGACAGTTTTCTTTTTTTACAGGTGTATGAAAAACTGTTGTGCACACTGGGGTGGGCTCCCAGTGTGCCACACAACCTTGGGGGGGGTTATTTAGCATGCCAACAGGGGGATTGGACACCCCTGAAGTCAGCTTTGTAGGTATTGTGCGGCAGGAGACAGCAGCCACTGCCGCCATGTTTATTGGAATACTTCACCAGGAAAGGCACATCGAGAGGTGTGTTACTGTGCCACTGCATGATGAGCTTGTCTCTCATTGCAGCGGCACTTTCTTTACAAGTTTTGACCACTTTACATATTTTGTGTGTGAGCACCTGCATGCTGGCTTCTTGGGGAACGAGGGATGCACCTACTAAAGTGTGCCCTACGTTCACCTACACTGATGCACCTCCGAGATTTGCTACTACCGCAAGATGTTGGCTTGCATGCAGGTGCCAGCCAACATAAAAAGGAGCTTGGAAGTTGGGGACCACTTAATTTACTAAATACGGATTTCAAAATCTTAAGTAAAGTTCTGACTAACAGACTAAAGAAGATATCAGTAAGGTAATTAGCACACACCAAAACTGTTTGGTCCCACAAAAGAAAATTCAAGGTAACCTTATTTTGATAAGAGAGATTGTTTAAAAGGCAACACAGGCACATTACAGGGGTATATTTTAAGCTTAGATCATCAGGAAAAGGCCTTTGATAAATGTTCTTATTGATTTTTATTTCAGTCACCAGTAGGTTTTGGAATCCCTGATATGTTTATTAGATGGCTCCAGATAACGTATTCAAAGGCAATAATAATTCAAAATATGAATGGACAGCTAGGTAAAGAGATTTTGGCAAAGAGAGGGTGCACTGGGGATGTTCAGTGGGCCCTTTGCTATATGTATTCAGTATTGATATACTATTATGGCACATAGAAAAGGATCAAAAGATAAGAGGGGTAATCATGCATCCAGAAACACCCTCTATTAAGATACTAACATATGCAAATGATGTTGTATTGACCCTGGATAAGAATACAAGTGAGAAAGCTATTATAAAACATTTATACACCTATTCTAGAATATCACAATCAAATATAAATTACAGCAAAAGCAATGGAATTCCACTAGGTAATACACCTGTTCCACATAAAGGAAGTATGGCTCAGGTAACCATTTCAACAGACAATATAAATATTTTGGGTATAGAATTTGGGACATGGAATTTGGCAGAAGAGAATTAGGAGGCTAGAAAACATATAGGAGAAAAGGCGATAGCTAACGGGAAAGGAAAATTAATGATTAAATGAAAAAGTTTGTATTTAATAAAAACACTATTATTACTGGTGTTTTTATACATTAGTTATGTTTTTCCTTTACCACAGTCTCTAGAGGTATGGCTAGATGGCATTTTCTTCCAAACTTTTTGGGCAGCAGGTTGAACCCTGTAAAAAGGGAGATAATGTATAGACCCAATAGTGAGGAAGGAGTTAATATGATAAACCCTGTAGTGTTTTATTAGTGTCTTCCTCTTTATAAATATGTGCTTGGCACTAAGTCCAGCTGGACAAATCTGGAAACAGATAATGCAGGCCTGGGTTGTTCCATGTGTAGAAGCTTGGACATCTTTTAAAGACTGGAAAATGAGTTAAAATATCAGGGATACCAGATTATATCATAGCAGTTATCAGAAAAATAATAAAGTGGGGTATAACACATGAACAAACCCTGATCATTGCCAGGAAAGGGCTTCATAATTTTGTGTTATACGTGGGATTCACAGTGAGGGTTAACTTTCCATACTGTTCTGGATAGGAGAGTGAGAAGGTGGTAGCACAATTAAAAATGACAGAATTGCAGTATATGCGTGGGATGTGCTATGGCTTTGCATCCATGGAAAACTGGGAGTTAAAAACAATCATAAACATGTACAGGAAAGTGATAGATTCTGTACTAGGAAGGATTGTAAAGCAAAACTGGAAACACATGAACATCTTTATTTTGAATGTTCTTATATTAAAACGTTCATGAAAAAAGTTATGGTAACCTGGCAAGAACTATCATATGCAAAATTATCCTATAAAGAAATAATATTGGGTATTTATAGGGTAACATAGGAGAAATATGACATGCAGACTTTACAAGTGATTTTTGCAGTCTTTGAGTATTTTATATGGCAAGCTAGATGTTCTTGGGTGTTATAATAACAACAACAACAACAAAAAAACCCAATAACACACAGTGAATTATTACAAATGATAGTTTTTGCACTCTGACAAATTCAGAAAACAGAAGAGGTACAATTTCCTCAAACAAAAATGAAGAGGTTGTGAAGGCATTGTACCTTTTTGAGATGACTGAGTCTTCCCATGGAGTAAGGCAGTAGTGTATGTTTATAATGATGTATTGTTTTTTTACTGGTGTATGGTATAAGACACTTTGAATTTGTGGAATCATTTTTTTGATATATTTGTTTTGCTACTTTGTTCTCAATAAAATTCACCTACTCTTGCAGTAGAGAGAGACTCTGCCTGTCTTTCCAAGATGGTCAACTCAGGAGGAGAGGGTGAGGAAGGAGCTGTGGCAGGGAACCTGACCTCTATCTCTGCCACTGAAATTAGTGAGGTTGAAGCACTACCAAAGACATAAATAAATAAATAAATTCATTAATAGATAGTTACTAAGTTAAATAACAATATTGAAAACATGGAAATGGATATAGACCTGAGTGCTGAGGAGATTGTCCTGGTAGATGAGCAATTATATGCTCCCCCCCCCCCCGACTCTGCTACTTTGAAGCCTGCAATGTTTTTGAATAACTCCAATATTCTTACTTGTTATAAGTTATTGAAGGGCTTCTTAGTTTCATCATCCAGCTGAATTATGATCAAACCTGATCACCACAACAAGGTGACCACCTCCATAGGTCAGGAAAAAGCATCACATTTTATCTTGCCATTCTGAGCTGAGGTCCCCTGTTTTCCCTCTGTCTTGTGGGGAAACCACTCTCTGGCTTTATTACTTATGTAGTGTGCTCTGGCCAATAAGAGGCTCACAGGTGTTTACTAGGGAGCTCACCAATAAGAAGAAGGCCACAATTTTTCAGCATTCAAATCAGTATAAAGGGGTTGGCAAGCATAACCCCTGCATTTACACTGCATCTTAATAAAATTTGTGGGGAGGCCTCTCGTGTGTGACCAAACAAAAGCATATAGTTAAGATATCAGTGCTCCCCCACTCTGCTGCTTTAAAGCCTGCAATTTTTTCAAATAACTCCAGTATTCTTACTTGTTATAAATTACAACTTTATGCTTACAACTGTAGACTGCTGCATCGTAGCTACAGGGGAAGGAGGCTGGCTTTGTCCCTGCCTGGGATCCTCTCTTCTGTGCACCCCACTGCTGCTGCTGAAAGGAATTGCCACCTCCAGCCACAATAGGCCAGAAGAAGGGAAAAAAGGAGCTGGTCCTCAGCCAGTCAGGGCCATTGTTGGGAGCAAGCACCAAGTTCAAAATTCCTTAAGTCACAACATGGCTTAAAAGGGCTTGCCAGCACTTACAACTGTAGACTGCTGCATCAGAGCTTTGGTAGGAAAGAGGTTGGCTCTGTCCCTACCTGGGACCCCCTCTTCCCCAGCATCCCAGCACTGCTGCTGAAGGGAGTCGCCACCTTGGGCCACAAATGGCCAGAAGAAGTGAATAAAGGAGCAGGTTCTCAGCCAATCAGGGCCATTATTGGGAGCAAGCACCAAGTTCAAAATTCCTTAAGCAGCAGCACAACTTAAAAATGCTTGCTGGTGCTTACAACTGTAGACTACTACATCAGAGCTATGAAATTTCCCACCCCTGCAACCTTTTAAATGCCCTAAGAGACTTATTGCGATTGGGCAGACAAAAGGGGAGGTGGAGCACTTTGCGGGAAAGGGGACAGGTTTTCCCATATTCAGCAGTACTGTGACCATAACCACAAGATTTTTAGATTCAGAAGACAGCATTAGTCATATGATAGTGATAACATTGGGGGTAAACTTAATAAGGTAATGTTTTAAAGTTGCTTGACTCGTAACTGAATTTTCCAATAGTGATATCTGAACCCTGTTATTCACTTATACAGCAAAAACAGATCTATTCTTAAAAAGGTTTAGCCCCCTAGTGGTAATACAGGAGAGACCAAGTGAGGGGCTAGGCAGGTGGACAGAGATTGATTAAAAATGGATCGAAGAGCACATTGGAATGAGCAGTGGATTAGACAGTGGTCATGTCCAAGGGGTATAAATCAGACTAGGATCCCAAAGAGTAGCACCAGGAGGGTAGTAGATTGTAATGGATGCGGGACCACCATGGACCTAGCCATTGCATGGAGCAATTGGGGGAAGCATGGTGTGCAGACAACTTGCACACCTCAAACAACAGTTAGGGTGGCTAGCATGGGAACTAGGGAAATTAGAGTAGGGAGACAGGTGGGGGCCTGGACACAAGGGAGAACACAGAAAGGAAGAGACAGGAGGTAGACTAGATACTAGGGGGGTAATTCACCCTGCTCAGGGGACCAGTGGAGACCTAGGAAGGATGAGTGGCAGATAGCGACATCAAGAGGGAATAGGAGAAGGGGGACAAGGTATAAAATGCAAGAATATGGAAGCTAAAGAGGAAATAGGGGAAGGGGGACAGGGTATAATATGCAAAGGTATGGAAGCCAAAGAAGTACACATCATGACGGGAATACAATGCGGGGGAATAGATTCTCATCACCATGGAGGATGTGGGCACAAGGTCAGAGGGGGAAATGACTGATGGAGGAAAGAAGGGGATTAGAAAGGAACCCACTAGAGATAATAAGACCAAGGGAATGATATCAAGCGGCAGCATGAAAAAGGATGTCAAGGAATACCTGACAGAGCAGGATATGGGTACACTTACCAAGGCAATAGGTGCTAGACAGGGGGAATTGGACAAACAAGGGACATACTCTCCAGCTAGGGGAACAGGAGTGGAAGGGGGGAAAATGGGCAAATCTGGGAATAATACCTTAGGTGATGGGGCAGAGCAAAGGGAGCAGAGGAGGATGCACAAACACTGAAAAGGGATGAGGAAAAGAATAAGGGAAATAAGAAACAGAGAGATCAATCAAATCTTTATTTATTCAGATGAGATGAGGGGGATAAAGTGCACACCCATGGAATAGAGATCAGGGTAGGGGAAACGGATACTGAGGAGGAAAATATAGATACCAGGAAGAAGAAAACAACCAGGCAGAGAAAGGAGGAAGCTTCTAGCAGTATGGAAAATGTAAGTGGTTATCCAAGAAACCCCTACCTCATATTGCACCTGTCCTCATCCCTAATACCCATTCTCTTTTCTCCCCGTCTCACATCTCCATTCTCCATCTTAAACCATTATGCGTATTCTGTGGTATAGTCCATATAGCTGATATACTCTATTCGTGTTCCAACATTACATTATAAATATTTGTATATACACAATGTATCATATTATAAATTAGTGTCTGTTAGTAGCAATTCTATGTACAACTGTATTATTTTGTCTTTATATCATGTTTTACCCTCTGTTTTATCAGTACCCCCTTCCCCGGGTCATACCTGGAAACAAGCTTCTCTCATGGTACCTTTCCTGGTTATCACATTTTAAATAAATAAAGAAAGAAACAGCATAGCATGTGATAATTTGGGGAGGAAGGTGAAGAAAAAGGCAAGATAAGGGGGAAGGATATGAGGACAGGGGAAGGGACTGACAGGGATACAGGATAGGCAGCAAGGAGGGAACAAAAGGGTCCTAGTAGTGGGGGATTCAATCATAAGAGGAATCAAATGGGAGGCAAGGAAAATAAGTGTAGTGCAGTAGGGGTGGACCACGTATTGGGAATGATGGCACATGAAGCAAAGCACATTATACCAGCATACATGAGGTAACAGGGGGAAAAAAACTCATTTGGTGCTACACCTTGGCACAAATGACCTTGATGGGAATAACCTGCAAAAAGTGCAAGCTAGATTTAAACAGCTAGCAAGGGTTTATGGGAATCATTTTCAATCCATTGCCTTTTCAGAAGTGCTCCCGGTTTTGAAGGCAAGCACCAATAGGAAGCAGACAATTAAGGATTTCAATGAATGGCTGGCTCAGTGGTGCAGGAAGAAGGGGTTTGGACTAGTGAGAAACTGGGGAGGGGTATGGGAGGACAAGGAAGTAAAAGAAGGTGACAAGACTTTCTATAGATACATTAGTGAAAGGAGAAAGTCCAGAGGGGGTATTGCTAAGCTTAATGGAGAAAAGGGAGCATGTGAGGAGGAGGACCCTGTAAAGGCATCTATCCTAAATAGATACTTTTGCTCAGTATTTACTGAAGAGAAGGTAGGGCAGGGCCCACAGCCCAGCATCATGGACACAGGGGAGGGAGGTGAGCACTACTCCTTCACAAAGAAAGGGTCCTACAAGAGCTTGCTAAGCTCAGGGTGGATAAGGCAATGGGACCTGATGGCATACATCCCAGGGTACTTAGAGCTAAAGGAGGAACTAGCAGAGCCATTAGCAGAATTGTTTAGTGAGTCTCTGAGCACAGGAGAGGTCCCAGAAGACTGGAGAAGGGCTCATGTGATCCCGCCTCACAAGAGTGGTAGCAGGGAGGAGGCGGGAACTACAGACCAGTCAGTCTTACCTCAGTAGTGGCAAGATTATGGAGGCACTCCTTAAGGAAAGGATAGCAAACACCTGGAATCCATAGGGCACAGGATACAAGACAGCATGGGTTTACAAAGAAGGTCCTGTCAAACTAATCTCATAGATTTCTTTGACTGGCAACCAGAGTGGTGGACCAAGGGGAGCAGTTGATGTCGCCTACCTTGACTTCAGCAAAGCTTTGACACTGTTCACATAGAAGATTGATAAATAAGCTAGGTAGGCTCGGGTGGGTCAGAAGTTGGTCAACTGGGTGGCAAACTGGTTGACTGGCAGAAAACAGAGAGTGGTGGTAAATGGTATACAGTCAGAAGAGATGCAAGTCACAAGTGGGGTACTCAGGATCAGTCCTGGGGCCAGTCCTATTCAACATCTTCATTAGTGACCTCGCAGATGGACTAGAGGGTAAGGCTTGTCTGTTTGCAGATGACACCAAGATCTGCAACAGAGTAGATGATCCAGATGGGGTGGGCAGAATGAGAAGAGATCTGGATAAACTAGCAAAATGGTCAGAAGAGTGGCAACTGGGATTTAATGCAAAGAAGTGCAAAATCATGCACATAGGGAAGAGAAACCTGAAGCCACTTATAGGCTGGGAGGGAGTTGCTAGCAGTCACAAAGGAAGAAAGAGACTTGGGCATCATCATCACTGATGACCTAAAATCATCCAAGCAGACCTCCAAAGCAGTAGGAGGCTAGGGGGTGTTAGGGTGTATTAGTAGGGTATCACAAGTCGTAAGAGGGAGGTAATAATCCTCTGTACAAGACATTGGTTAGGCCCCATCTGGAGTACTGCGTGCAGCATTGGCGCTACACCTTCACAAGGACATTAACCAAATTGAGGCAGTCCAGGAGAAGGCAACTAAAATGGTGCAGGGACTGCATCAGAAGACATATGAGGACAGATTAACGGAGCTCAATATGTATACCTTGAGCAAAGGAGGGAGAGGTGATATGATCGAGACATTTAAACACCTTAGGGGCATAAACAAGGTGAAAGCGCCTAACATGTTTAAATATAAGAAAATAGCAGGACAAGAGGACACAGCATGAGATTAGAGGAGGCCGATTAAGGGAATATGAGGAAATTCTTTTCACAGAAAGGGTGGTAGATGCATGAATAGCTTACCACAAGAAGTGGTGGCTATGAATACAGTGCAGGGCTTCAAACAGGCATGGGATAGGCATAAGGGAGCAATACAAATGACTATGAATAGATAGGTCACTGACAGAGCAAAGGCCGATGGCACATTTATAAGGTAGAAAAAGAAATGGGCAGACTGGATGGGCCTTGCGGTCCTTATCTGCCATCAACTTCTATGTTTCTATGTTTCTATGAATTGTACACCTCTGACTGGCATCATTTGAGTAAGGAGGGAACAAGGACTCTCAAGCATAAACTGGGAAAATGTTTTGTAGAAACCTATAATTTAAAATAAATTGGGGAGGGGGAGGGCTAAGATAAATTAGGCAGACAAAGAAAGTGAGCATGATTCAGACATAGGAGGGACTAAAATGCCAAAAAAGGGAGGGAAGGACAGGGGAAATGGCTGGAGGGTGGTATTCCTTAACACTAGAAGCTTAGGGGACAAGATTCCTGAATTCCAAAGAATGATAGCTGAAGGCAGAGTAGACATAGCTGCCATAACGGAAACATGGGAGAACTAGTATCAGGATTGGGAACTCACAATTCTGGGGTACAAACTGCATAGAAGAGATAGGGTGGAAGGGAGGAAGGGGGTGGTATTTTACAATAAAGAAGAAATAGTGCATAAGAGGGAAGACGATGGGGAAGGGAGAGCAGAAATCTTATGGGTGTGCGTACAGAACAGGAAGAGGAGGAGGAGGATGAGATTGGGAGTGACGAACCGACCTCAATCTCAGGCAGAGAAAGTAGACAGGAAACTAGTGATGAACATCACTGAGCACTGCCTAAGGGGAAATACAGGGGGAGATTGCAGCACAATGACCTCCAATAGCTCCAGGGAGCAGGCCATTCTGGATGGGTTCCAGGATTTATTCCTCATGCAGAGGGTAAAGGAACCGACCAGGGAGGGGAACATCCTGGACTTGGTATTGTCAGAGGGAGATCAGGTGCAAGATGTTAGGGTTGAGGACCCCTTGATAGGGAGGGACCACAACACAATATGGTTCTCCCTGGACATGGGTATGGTGGATAATCATAGTAAAACCAGAGTGGCTGACTTCAGGAGGGCTGACTTTGGCAAGATGGCCACCATAGTGAGGGAGCATGTAGCAGCCTAAGTCCTGAGATGGATACTAATCAAAAGTGGGACATTGTGAAGTTGGGACTGACTGTGGCAACAAACATGTGTGCAAGGAGTGCTAGAAAGAATATGAGGACCAGGAAGCCTAGTTGGTGGACAAGGAAGGTGCAAGAGAGTGTGAGGAAGAAAAAAGCAGCCTTCAGGAATTTTAAGAGAATCGGCAAGGAGGAGGATAGGGCGGAACACAAAATGAGATCCAAGGAGGTGACCAAGGTTGTAAGGGGAGCCAAGGCATCAAAAGAAAGGAAACTAGCACAGGGGATTAAGAAAGGAGAGAAAGATTTCTTTTTTTTTTCTTAAAGTGAAATAGCTCAGAGCATGGGTGTTTCAGTCATCGTCTCAACTCATGAAGACATTATTCCTCATCATTGCCAATTCACCTTATAGCCAAATTATGGGGAAACCTAATTAGCCAAATTAGACAAAAATGGAAGCCAAATTGCACTGCATTTATCATAATCCTCTTCTGGGAGGTAAATAGATTGATCACTTCTACCATGGTCCAACTTTTTCTCCATCAACTCATTATCAGCTGGAGATTTTGTATCTTTCCAATGCTGCAAAATTATGTTACTCACAACTAATATACCAATATTCCAAAAAGTTTTTGGGTATTTCAGCCAATCCTGAGTATCTTTTGAAAAACCAAAAATCGCAATTCCTGGATCAAACGGAAAATCATATCCCAGAATCCTACATAGAGTGGACTAGATGGATGCCCAATAATTATAAATTTTTATACATCCCACTAACATATGGGAAAGCATCCTTTTTTCTTTACTACATCTCTGACAGAGCTCAGGAATGGAGGCATCAAATTTATGGAGTCTAGCCAGGAACAAATATGTTTTATGCATAATATTGAAATATATCTGTATCAGTCTATTATTCCTAACCATGGTGTTATCCAAATTAACAATATTAGACCAGGAAGGTTCCAGGATTAGGACTTTGAGGTCTCTCTCCCAAGCAGACCTAACTGCTATAAGAGAGGAATGAAGTTCATCCAACAAACTTTTATACAGCTTCCAGATTAAGTGTTTGTTTGATTCTAAGTCAAGAAAGAATTCCTCCAAAGGGGAGGTTGCCAAATTGAAAGAGTTATGATTCTTTTTATAGATATAATTTTTAACCTGCATACATATAATGCCATCTTTGTGTGAATGGAATATATTTGTCCTGAAATTGTTCAAACTGAATAAAATTAACACTGTCATAAAACTCCCCAATAGCTTGTAAATGCTTGCGAAATACAATTTTTTTAAATGTATTATCCACCAAAGAAGGTAGAAAACTTTTTATTATTACAAATTGGAATCATTTTAAATAATCCATCTATTAGGTTGAACAGTCTCGAAGTTTGAGCCCAAACATATTTTGTAGTGTTAGTGGTGTCCAGACTGTCAGGATCCGGTCTTATATTTTTAATTCCTTGCATTGCAAGTGAGTTAGAAAAAGCAAGTCCTTCAAGGTTATCTTCCTCTATACAGATACCGGCCATTGTCCTATTCTCCGAATAATGAAACTAATAATATACTATCTCAAGTTGAGCTGCAAGGTAGTATAACCAGAAGTTGGGACATCCCATCCCCCCCCTTTTCCTTTCTCTGGTAAAGCTGATGCAAGGCAATTCAAGGCTGTCCCCATGCCACAGAAATTTCCTTAACAATTTATCTAGTTCCACAAATAATTTTTTTTTAAGAATTATAGGAATTGATTCAAACAAAAACAGAAATCTAGGTAGTACGTTCATTTTTAGTATATTAATTCTCCCTAGCAACACCAATGGAAGGTGCTGCCATTTTTCCAGGTCGGATGTGACCTTGTGCATTAGGGGGTCATAATTAAATTGAATAACTTTATTTAGATCTTGGGCCAGTGTAACTTCCAAATACTTAATTTTATCTTTTTTAATGTCTTTTAATATTGGAACCGATAAATTCAGTGAATCTCCAAGGTAGAATAATTCACTCTTCCCCAATTGACCTTATACCCTGAAAGAAGACTGAATTCTTCCAAAATACCACTCACTATAGGGTACGATGTATTAGGGCTGCTCAAAGACAGTAGTATATCATCTGCATATAACACAACTGTAACATAGCCAGTTTTTAATGACAATCCCACCTGGTGAGCTTGCAACCTTATCTTGGTAGCCAAAGGCTCCAAGAAAAGTGCAAACTACAAGGGGGAGAGGGGACATCCCTGTCTTGCCCCCCTTAGTAAATGGGAAAAGGGGGACAGCCTTGAAGTGGTTCGAACCCTGGCTTGGGGGCTGGTATATAGCAACCGCAACCAATTTGCAAAATTATCCTCAATGCCATACCCTTTCAGAACCCCCATAAGGAACGACCACTGCACCCTATCAAAGGCTTTTTCAGCATCCAATGTCAAGAGTGCAGTGTCTGTTCCTGAGCAGGCCTGAATTATATTAAAGGCCTTATGAGTATTATGTTGTAATCTTCTCTCAATAAATCCTGCCTGGTTCTGATGTATCAGACCAGGAATGATTTTAGTCAGCCTTACAGCCAAAATTTTTGTAAATATTTTACAGTCATTATTTAGAAGTGATATAGGTCTATATGATCTGCAGTATTCTGGAGGTTTATCTTTTTTAAGTAAAATGGTAATATCTGCCTTGTTAAAGGTTTGTGGTATTTTGCCTTCCTCCAAAAAAGTTCTAAGGAGATCCACTTGTAGTGCAGACAAAATATTGGTACGATTTTTATAAATCTCAAAGTACAGACCATCTGTGCCTGGACTTTTTCCATTGGGTAAGTCTTGAATGACTGACATTACCTCCTCCATGGTAATTTCCCTATTCAAATAAGTTAGGTCTTGTTCTAAAACTTTGGGTAGGTTCAAATTTGATATATAGTTTGTAATTTGACCTATACCCACATCTGTCTCAGGAGTATATAATTTTTCATAAAATGTTTGAAAAATTTAATTTATATCCTCCTCTGCGGAGGACAGGGATCCATCATCCCTACTTATGATTTGTATTTTGTTTCTTTTCCTTTCACACTTGAGCTGGTAAGCCAGCATCTTACTTGTTAGATCTACATAGAAGAAGTATTTGGCTCTGGCCTTATCCATTTCTTTATCTGCTTTTTCCTGAATTATGTTCTGTACCCTATTTTTAGCTAACATAAGTTTTAATTCAGATTGTTCCATCCTCAAGCTCATGTGTTCAGCTTCAGCTGAAGCAAGCTCTTTCTCTAAATGTTCTAATTGGGAGTTATATTTCTTTTTCCTAATCCCTACCTGGGACATTATCCAACCACAGAAATATGATTTCATTGCATCCCAAACCTTTCGGTTATTTTTTTTTTGTGGACTCTTTTTCCCTCCGGTCATGGTCTGTGGAACCTCTCTCATTCAGCCTGCCTACTCGTGCCCCGCCTGAAGTCCTTCTACCTGTGCCTCCACTCTCCCCCTCCTCTAGCCACGATCGGTACTCCCAACTTAACCCCTCTGGGGAGGGGCCTCCCTTCCTCTTGGGCACTCTCAACAGTCAGCTCTGATGTGGCAGAGGACCCAGGTGGAGGAACCTGGAAGGCCAGACAGGAAGGACCCGGCTGTGGACATGGGGGCAGGTGCCGTCGCCTTCTCCACAGACCGGGGTTTTCCATGTTCTGGTGAGCTCTTCTCCCCTCCCTCCCATGCGTGTGCACATCCTGGCACATGGTGGACAGGAACTGCTGCCTGCATCAGGCACACCAGCAATGTGCTGCTCAGCAAGCTGCAGCACTCCCGGTCTCCACTGGGAGGCGCTGATGTGCGGAGCAATCCCTGACCTCCCCCCCCAGGAAGAAGAGCAGCCCTGTGGGTGCTCAATCCGCCCCTGCCATCCCCCAGTACTCCGAGCTTGCTCCTGAACTTCGGTCACTGGTGTGGCATGAGGTGTGGCATCCAGTGCCTCAACCCTCAGTGTCACCAGGCTGGCTACCTTTTGGTTACTTAAATCTTTTGTGTTGTATGTCCAGAACCAAGATTACTTCCTGGAGCTTCTCTTTAAAATCTGGGCAAAAACAAAGAGAATCATTAAGCTTCCATGAAGCTTGGCCACTGTTATTATCCTTCAGACCTCTAAAATATATTTCCAGTACCACTGGGGCATGATCCGATACCCTCATTGGTTCGTAGGAAATATGTTGCAGTTCCTTACTCAGCTTTTGAGAAATCAAAAAGTAATCAATCCTTGAAAAGGTTTTGTGTGTTTTAGAATAGTGAGAGGATTTCTTCAAGGCTGGAAATGAATATCTAAATGGATCCTGTAAATTTAAATCCTGGACCATCTGTTTAACCACCCTCAGTGTGTTTCTCTTTCTTTCTAGCTCTGGAGGTACCCTATCAATTAATCCAAATGTTAAATTAAAGTCTCTTCCGATTACCATAGTTGAATCAAATTGAGAAAGCTCCAGGAAGAAATCTGTGAAGAAGGTAGAGCCTTCTTGATTGGGGCCATATACTGAGGCCAGGGTAATAGGTGTGTCCTGCACTACAATCCCTGATATAACAAACAATCCTGATTGATCTGTCATAAATTTTTCCAGCTTATAACCTATCTGCTTTTTAAAGTAGATAGTCATTCCCTTTGCTATATCTGAAATATTAGAGAAAAGAGAAAGACTTCTTTAGATATGTCAGGGAAAAAAAGAAAAATCAGGTAACAGATAGCCAGAATTAAAAAGGACGATGGGTGGACCAATAAGGGGGCAAAGTAAGCAGAGGTACTTAATGAGTACTTCTGCTCAGTCTTTACGAGATAAAGAGATGGACCCATCCCATCGGGGAAGGGATGGGGAAGGGGAGTGAGAGGGGAAGGGATAACTGACTGTGATATCCTGGTGGAAAAGGTGCTGGCTGGCCTTAACTCCATATGGACAGACAAGGCACCAGGGCCAGATGGGATACATCCACACTTGCTGAAGGAGTTGGCAGATGTGCTGGTGGCACCCCTGATAGAGGTATTCAATACTTCCTTGCAATCAGGTTGTGTGCCATTGGACTGGAGGCCAGCACACGTGGTGCCCATCCATAACAGTGGCCATAGGGATGACCTAGAGAACTAAAGACCAGTCAGCCTCACATCTGTGGTGTCTAAGCAAATGGAGACCATCATGAAGGAAAGGCTGGTGGCATTCATGCAGGAGAATGGACTGCAGGATGGACATCAGCATGTGTTCGTACAGGGGAGGCCCTGTCAGATAAACCTAGCTGACTCTTCGATTGGGTGACTAGGGCATGGGATAGGGTGCAGGCAGTTGTTGTCCTATACTTGGATTTCAGCAAAGCCTTTGACTTGGTGTCACATAGAGGGCTAGGGAGTAAACTGAGAATCCTGGGAGTAGGTGAAAAATTGGTTCGATGGATAGGAACCTGGTTGAGTGACAGGCAGCAGAGGGTGGTGGTAGGAGAAGAGCTCTCAGAGCCCTGAGCAATCATTAGTGGGGTCCCACAGGGCTCCGTCCTGGGGCCTGCACTCTTCAACATCTTCATTGCTGATATAACAGAAGGGGTTGAGAGCAAAATGAGACTGTTTGCAGATGACACCAAGATTGGTGCAGTAGTGGATGGCGGGGAGGAGGGGAAGGTGCTCCAAAGAGATTTGGCTACACTAGAGAAATGGTCAGGGACTTGGCAACTGGGATTCAATGCCAAGAAGTGCAAGATCATGCACTTTGGGTCCAAGAACCCTAGGTACAGCTACCATTTGGGTGGGGAAAGATTAAAGGTCTCTGAAGAAGAAAAGGATCTGAGTGCGATAGTAACAGGGAGGTTTAACCACTCAGAGCAGTATAGGAGGGCGGCAGCCAAGGCCAACAAGATGTTGGTGTGTATTGCCAGAGGGATCACATCCAGAAGTGAGGAAGTTATCTTACCATTGTACAGATCACCGGTGAGGCCACACTTGGAGTACTGTGTACAGTGCTGGTGCCCCTACTTAAAGAGGGATATCAAACTCCTGGAGAGGGTCCAGAGAAGGGTACCAGAATGATAAGGGGATGGGAAAGAAGCCCTATAAGGGAAGGTTGGGGGAGCTCAACATGTATTCCCTGGAGGACAAAAGGGACAGGGGGATATGACTGAGACCTTTAAATATTTAGAGGACCTAAATAAGGCAGACACTGACCATATGTTCAGGCTGAAAAGGGAGGGGGTCACTAGGGAACACAGCATGAAGCAGGAGGGGGGAAGGTTCAGGAGGAAGTTGCGAAGGAACTACTCCACAGAGAGGGTGGTGGAGAACTGGAATAAATTCCCAGAGGAACTGGTCTCACAGAAGACAATATACAGCTTTAAGAGGGGATGGCATAGAGTCAAGGGCAGAATAATTACTAGAGGAGACTTGACCCAAGGAGGGAACTCATCTTGGAGAGGAATAGGGGTTGGGGGAAGGGAAGAGGCAGATGTGGTGTAAACAACAAGCTTCGCAATTGAGCAGATGAGATGGACTTTCAGGGCCTGTATCTGCAGGCTTCTTTTATATGTTTGTATGTTTGTAAATTATTGGAAGGGTTCTTAGTGTCATCATCCAGCTGAATTATGATCAAGCCTGACCATCACAACAAGGTGACTCTCTCCATAGGTCATGAAAAAGCATCACATTTTATCTTGCCATTCTGAGCTGAGGTCCCCTGCTTTCTCTCTGTCTTGTGGGAAAGCCACTCTCCAACCTTATTACTTATGTAGTGTGCTCTGACCAATAAGGGGCTCTCAGGTGCTTACTAGGGAGCTCACCAATTAGAAGAAGGCCACAATTCTCCTGCATTCAAATCCATATAAAGGTTTTGGCAAGCTCAACCTCTGCATTTACAGTGCATCTTAATAAAATTTGTGGGGAGGCCCCTGGTGTGTGACGAAACAAAAGCGTATAGTTAAGGTACCAGTGCTCTCACCCCCCACCACTCTGCTGCTTTAAAGCCTGCAATGTTTTCAAATAACTCCAATATCCTTATGTGTTATAATTGGAAAGGCTTTGCCTGGAGTTCAGTGGCCAAGCAGCTAGCCACTCCCACTTCCTGAGCTATATAAGCAGTTCCTCTCAGCCTCATTGTGAAGCATTTTTTTCTTTGCATCTAAAGGCTCTGTAAATCTGTCCTCTGAGCTGGTTGGGCCTACCTGGCTTGCTGGAGCCTGTGCTCCCCACCACCACCTTGCTGCTCCTGCTTGCCTCTGCTGGGCTTCTGTGTTTGTTTTCCTGCTTCTGGTTTGTATTTTGCCTTTGGCTGTGTGTGCTTCTGTTTTGTTCCATTTTCTGTGTGCGTGTGTCTCTGGTTTTGTCTTTTGGGGGGGGGGACTTTGTTTCTAAGCTCCTGCTACTCTGAGCTCATACTACTAGCTTTCAGTTACTTACAACTGCAGCCACTGCTACTGTTTACTCCATTTACTATTGTACCCAGTGCTTGTGTTTTTTACATTGTTGCTCACCACTCTCAAACTAGCTACAGTGCATGTGTCAGTAGATTTGGGAGGGCAGGAGGAAGGAGGTGGCGCAGAGAGTAGGGAGGAGAGGTAAGAGGGGAGAGTCTCAACCCAGAATTTAGAAGTGAACTTGGCACAGTCAGAGAGACACCTGCACTCAAGGGAGAGGGAAAGCTAGAGAATGATACAAATACAGTGATGAGTGTGGGGGGGGGCTCAAGAACAAAGTGATAGAAAGCATTGAAGAGAGTATCCCACCTGGTAAGAGAAGACTTAGGAGCATCACTCTAGGCTATGTCGCAATAGTCAAAAATAGGGAGTATCATTTTCTGAACAAGATCACTCCTAACTGATAGTGGTAAGGAACTACGGTTCTTGTAAAGGTGCCAAGCTTGGGGCACAGTTTTTTCAGGATGGCGTCAATATGTACAGAAAAGTTAAGGTGTAGGCCAAGTCAGACACCTAGGTATTTGAAAGAGGTGATGTCCTCTAGTGTTGTCCCATCAAGGGTGTGGAAGGAGGGAAGGAATATCAGCCTAGAGAGTCTCTGCCTAGTGCCAAAGGGCATGGAGACTGTTTTATTGGTGTTTAGGATGAGTTGTTGTGAGCTTAGCCAGCGTTGAACATTATTGAAGTCAAGCTGTAGTCTGGAAGTCACATTGGAGGGAGATTGGGCAGAGGTTAATAAGACCATGTCGTCAGCATACATATGGATGGAGGATGAAGAGCATACTGATGGTAGGTCATTTAGAAAAATTGAGAATAAGGGAGGGCCAAGTACGGAGCCTTGAGTCACACCAGTAGAGAAGAGTAGTGAAGGGGATGTGGAGTCAGCTATTTTAACAGATTGAGTTCTGCCTACCAGGTAGGCTCTGAACCAGTTGCAGGCAGACCGAGATAAGCCAGCTGATGAGAGAGTTTCAAGGAGAAGGGAGTGGGAGACTGTGTCAAAAGCCTTGGCAAGGTCGACAAAGATAGCAGAAGTGATGTGACCTCTATCCATGGCTGAATGGATAGAGTCAGTGAGTCTAAGTAGGGAAGTGGTTATGGAGTGATTCTTCCGAAAACCAGATTGAAAGGGAATGAAGAAGAAGGAGCCATAAGGAAAGGAGGAGGAGAGCTGGGAGAGAACAAGGTGTTCCTGAAGTTTAGCCAGGGTGGGTAGAAGTGAGATGGGGTGGTAATTCCCAGGAGATGAGCGATCACCTCCCTTTGGTAGGTGGAGAACTGTAGCATGTTTCCAGGTTTCAGGGATAGTCGTAGTGTGGAATGACAGGTTGAGGAGATCAGTGAGAGGGAGGGAACTAGCAGGAGCAGAGAGGTACAGCAGCTTAGGGTCAAGGCCATCAGGGGAGCTGCCCTTAGCTGGGTTGATAGAGAATAGTGCCTTTAAGGTGTCATTGGGAGAGATGGGTGAAAAGGCAAACCTCTGCTAATTGGTGGTGTTGGGAGGAATCGAGGGAGGGAGGAAGAGGTAGTAGGGTGGGGAGGAAGGAAGGCTAACAGGGTGGAGGCATAAGAAGTGAAGTAAGAATTTAATTCTGCTGCTACTGTAGGATGGTCAGCAATGAATTGGTTGTTTATTTTGAGCAGCGGAGATGGGGGTTTAGTTTGGGGAGAGAAAAGTGAGTGAACTACTTTGCAAAACTTTGATGGATTGTTTATGGTAGTATTAAAGGTGGACCTGAAATATTCCACTTTGGCCAGGTGGATGGCTTTGGTACAGGCATTTCAGAGTGTCTGGTAGATAGCATAGTCACAAGGGAGTTTGGAAGATTTATGGGTTTTCCATGCTTTATCACACGCTTGCTGACAGGCCAGGAGTTCAGGGGTTACCCAGGGGAGGTGACTACCACACACTCTAACTTGCTTCAGGGGAGCATGTTTGTTCCAGACGTTGATGAAGTTATCTTTGAAATAAGTCAGGGCATGATTGGTCATTTTGGCTGAGGATATAGGGACCCAGTCAACGTGAGTTAAGTCATGATGTAGAGGTGCAAGGTCTAATGTTTTGTAAGAGCGGATTGTTAGTTTGTGGGGTGCCTTCAGTCTGTGTACTTTCCTAACTATGTAGATCATATGATGATTGCTAAGAACATCTGACAGTACGCCCGACTGGATTACTCTGCAAGGATGGGAGATAAGGGCCCAGTCTATGAGTGTGTGGTTATGGGATTTCTGGTTTAAGCAAGTAGGCTCTGTGATTAATTGGGACAGGTTAAGAGCAGCTATTTCAGTACGAGTCTTATCTAGGGTAGGTGACAACCAGTTCAGATTTAGATCCCCTAATGGGTAGAGGTCACCTGAAGAGGTAAGGGACATAATAGTGGAAATTAGATCAGTGCCTACAGAGTGGTGTAGACCAGGACGGTAATAGGCTCCTGTGATAAATATTGGTATGGAAAAGGGTAGAGATAATCTAACGATGAGGGCTTCATAGGCATTGGGGTTGGTGGTTGACAGAACAGTAGTGGTTTGGAGAGAGAAGGATGAGTAGATAGCTATGCACCCACTCCTACCAGAGCTGTCCTGGTAGATAACAACATACCCAGGAATTGTGATAGAAGCATCAGAAATGTTTTGTTAGCCAGGTCTCTGATACAATTAGGATGTCTGGATTGAGGGATCCTACAAGTGGGAGTAGCAGGTCAGGTTTAGGGAGCAGACTACGAATGTTAAGGTGAAGGATTTTTAGGCCATGGGGGGTGAAACTGTGGTTGGAGCAGAGGCTGAGAAGGGTCCGAAAACAGTCCGGAAACAGCTATTTGGGACCTATCGGAAGCCCTTCTGCACATGATGGGGCTGAAGAAAGCTAATAAAAGGGCAACAAATAACCTGGATCAGTTCTTATCCTCTGCAAGTTCCACTTCAGGATCTGGGCCCACAGTGATCAGTGGAACGCCAACGCCTGAGCTCTCCACCACACAAATAATGGCCATCCTGATGAAAATCCAGGGGAATGGTGAGGAGACTAATAAGAGATTGGCAGTGGTGGAATCCAAACTTTCAAACACTGATCGCCTAATACAGGACAACACCGAGGCTATAACATCACTGCAAGACTCGCAAAGCAGGCAGGAGGAGTGCAACACAGCCTGTGTCCAGGATTTATCTTTCTTAAAGTCCAAGGCAGAAAACCTAGAGAATCCAAACAGGTAGGCAAATATCGAAATCGTGGGTTTTCCACCCCGGTATGCTGGTTTTACTGAAATTCTTCCAGCAATCACCTGATTAAACTTTGTAGATCTGCAGCTCTTGCCAAAGGACTACAGAGTAAAGATATTAAAAGCATTCGTGATTCCCCAGCAATCTAAGCCATGAGGGGACCAGCAACAAAGACCACTTACGGCGATTGCCACACTGTGGGCACCAGAAGCATGGATCTGACTTATGAAGGAGGCTAGATCGAGAGAAGAGATCATTTGGGAAGACAGTCATTTAGGGTTTTTCCCTGACTTATCAACTCAAACACAGGCCAGAAAAAAGGAGTTGCAGGCAATAAAAAAGGACCTCCTGAGACAGGGAACTGATGCTCGGCTAAACTACCCAGCACAACTGCACATCAGGCATGAGTCGAAGTCACATGTTTTTCTTGACCCCAGTGCAGCAACTCAGTTCTCAGAGAAACTTTTGGCAAAGTTAAACCCACCAGACTCCACTTCAGACTAAGAAGGGTGATGCACTGAATTTTTCTGCTGGGTTAATTTATGCATATCTAGAGACTGAGAACTTATGCCTGGACAATTCCGGACTTTAATGGTCAAATGTTTGTACCGAGTACCTTTCTCATTTTCTTCATGTTTGCTCTTTATAGTCTGAGCGGTTTTCGGGCTGTAAGTTTAATACTGTGGTTAAAATTCTTTCTATCAGCAGATGCTGCCACTGTTTTGGATGTTGATCCTGGTTAAGTATGCCATATTGCTGCTCCAGTCGATTTGCTCTGTTATTAATATCACTGATTAGCACTGTAGGTGTTATTTAATGGTGACGATGTTCACCACTCAGTTTGTGAACATGAACTAATTCCTGATTTTCTATCCTGCACCCATAGGGCAGGTTGCCTTGGTCTTGCTAGACTATGGGTCTCTCATACAACTTATTGTGTCTATACCCTGTCTCCTAGTGTTATAGTCACTCTGCCCACCACAAATTTTTAGTTTTATGAGAGAACTGATATCCTGGCTACAAAGATTTTTAAGTTTTATTTGGGGGTGAGAGTGATATTGTTCTACAGGGTAATTAGTTCATATTTAACTCACTTGTTATATATTTGATAGCCTCTACTAGTGCACGGACTTTCAGTTCTAAAAAGTATATAACCTTACTGTAATGTATCTGTACGTACACTGTGGGGGTCTGTGCACCTCTTCTTTTCCTTTATACTTATTACAGTATGTGCTGTATGATCATAAAATGTACTATCAATAAAAAGTGAAAAAAAAGCCTGACCACCACAACAAGGTGACCGCCTCCATGGGTCAGAAAAAAGCATTGCATTTTATCTTGCTATTCTGAGCTGAGGTCCCCCTGCTTTCTTTCTGTCAGATATCTCCAACTTTGTTTATAACTCCTGGGGCTGAGACCACAATATAAATAACTTCCAGACCAGAATCCCTTTATTTATAACCTGCTAACTGACCACCCACAAGGAAATCTGTAACCACACTTGGTTGGTACTTTATATGAAGGTTTAGTGGAACTGTCCCTCAATTCCTCAACAATAATATTAGAGAGGTGGAATAAGGAATTTCAGTCAGATTGTGGTGCTGAAATGTGGGTTAAATTTGGTTCGGCTGCTTACGGATTCACCTCTTCACAATCAAGGGACTTCTCCTGGAAGTATAGAATGTTTTTATTTCCGTACACCAACCATACAAGCAACATATATTGGTTCCCATATGGGCAAGTGTTGGTGTGGCTGTGGGGGGCGGCGACCTGCCACTCAAGTGCACATTTTTTTGAACTGTCCTATACTTGACAAGTACTGGCAGGACATAAGGGATACTCTCAATATGCTCTATGCAGATCAAGACTTACTCACCTCCTTGTTAGTCCTCCTTTCAATATCACCCAAGGAAAATAAAGGGCAGGGCCTGAAACTACTACTAATGCTAGTGCTAGCCACTAAAAAGGTGATCACCAGATCGTGGCAACAAAAACTCTGCCATGGAAATCCAAATGGATAGCTGTTATAAATACTATTTATAGGATGGAGACTTTAACTGCTTCCATATGGGGTTAACAAAGCAAAAATGAAGAATTTTGGAGATGATGGGCAGTCTGTCAGTTAACAGTTGACCCAGAATTTGTTCCATAATATGTCTGCGGGGAATACAGTGGACAGCTCTTATATTACGGGTCTCCAATGGTTCCCCATAGTTCATGCATTTCTTGTCAATAGTCATTTTTATTCCATCCTGTCAGGGAAGAACATTTATTGTGTTGGAATGCCTGTCCCTGTGAAGTGTTTACAATATACAGTAAATGTGTTTGTACTTTCTTCTTGTAATGAACTCTAATAATTTAGCCTGCTCCCTCTGCTGATCTATGCTGATGGGTGGTTATTTGAGTATAGTGGATGTGAATATTGTGGGGATATTGAGGTAAACTTATTTTCAGGTGTAACCCCTAGGTGGTGCTATCACAAGGGCTACTACCCCTGCCTGCTTGGCTAGTAGCAGGTTAAGGGGACTGAGTTCTGAAATTGGTGCCTCCACCCGGAGGTCAGGTTTGGTAGTGGTCAAACTAACCTGGGCATAGCCCTCCACGACACTGTAACCCCCCTCTTTCCTTACTAGTGGCTGGAACAATACACAAGAATCACTTTTACAATACCTCTGATACACCACACAAGTACCCACACTGTTTGCACTTACCACCTGGGCTTTCCTCTGGCTTGGCCCTGGGGACCCCCTGTAAAACAAAGTTATACACGGCAAATAGCAACAGTACAATACTCTTGCACAAACTGGAACCACAGTCAAGGTAAATGCAAAAAAGAGTTTGATCTGATTTATTTAAGGGACTTGAAAAAGGAAGGGGCGTAATCAGGTTAATTTGCTTAAAGGCTCTATCAATCAAACAGTTATGCATGCACTTCAGGGTCCATAAACAGTCACACACTCTGGGTACCCAGATGGAGAATGGTGAGCTAGCCAGGAACATTGCAGCTTGTTGAGGCCCTGTTATGGAAGAAAACAGCATGCACAACATACACTATTTGTAATCTGGGGCCGGAGGGCTCAGTTTGTGAAAAGAAAACAACAAGACAATCAGATGACACATTTTTAGATTAGGCTGTTGTTGCAGGGAGCTACCCTGATGATTACTCACGATACCCAAGACTGGACACAGGCTGGATGAAAATCGAGACAGCAGGTTGTTAATCTGGAGTGCCAGGAGAAGCAGGGCCCACACAATTCACTGAGGCGTCATTCCTGTTCAAGCGTGGAGCAGAGGACTGATCCCTAGGCAGGTCTCTCATCGGTGGCTTTCTCTGCGCAGTGGGGTAGTCTGGCAGGGCCAGCATGGCATGGCCCAGGCTGAATGGAGATGAACGCGGATTCAGTCCGATTAGGCTGGATAAAGCTTCCAGCAAGCAGAACACAGTTCACACATTGGGGAACCAAATCACGACCCACTTTCAATACACAGCACATTTACATGTAAAGGATTCTACAGTACCAGCAAGCAGAACACAGCTCACACAGTGGGGAGCCAAGTCACGACCCACTTTCAATACACAACACATTTACACGTAAGGAAATTCTACTGTACCAGGCAAACCGCTCTCCAGTCACGATCGCAAAGTCTCTGAACAAACTGGGGATTCAAAAGCAGCTGGAAATCCTAACAGGCCAGTCGCATTCAGAAAAGTCTTCTTTCTTCTTCAGGTATGAGCCTGGTAAAAAATCAGTGGCTTACTTTGTTCTCACAAACTTGGATTTAGTCAGAAATAATTCTCTTCGCTCCCTCTCGGGGGCAGCAGGCAGACATGCAGGCCACAACTCAGGCCTTTCCACAGTTCTCCCACGCGAAACTACTCAGACAGCTGCTTGACTGTCCCAAGCATATTGCTTCTTCAGCTCCCAATTTAGATCTGACCCAAACTGCAGCAAGCCTGGGAATTTCCCCAAGATCCAAAAGGTTTGTTTGGCTGATTCATCTGTCAGTCACAACAGGAGCTCCCCTTTCAGGTGTGAAAAGGTGCCAAAAGCCCAAAACTACAATTCCTACAGATATTGACTCCAGACAGCTCCTGTAGTCCAGCTCCATTTTCGGTCCCACCAGTACTGATTGGTCCAATTCGCAGTCCCGGGCCAAATGGTGGGGATAAACAAAACAGTCCTTGCTGCAAAGAAGGCAGGTTAGACAAACTATATTATCATTATCAATCTAAATGATTTTCTGTAAATAGTTACATCTTTCAACAGAGCTCCCTCTCAGGTTACTTATAACTGCAATCCAGGCAGCTCTTAAAGAGACAGTACACAGAGGCTATACAGGCACTCTCTGGCAATCACATTTAAACTACTAAAATGCAGGACACCAGCCTGACAGTGAGCATTTAGGCAAGCTCGAGGAAGACTTTTCGGGAACCCCCATTTGGAGGCAGTATAGCGCAGTGGTTTAAGGCTCTGAGCTGCAAATCTGGTGACATCCAGTAGACCAGACCTGGGTTTGAATCCCACAGCTTCCACTTGCATAGTGTGTGACCCTGAGCAAGTCACTTAACTTCCTTGTGCTCCCAGGTCACACCTATGAAAAAGCTTTCAGCTTAATATGCTAGTCCTGGTTAAACAACTAACATGACATTATGCTGTCATTGTGGTTAGGACTCTTGACTCGTATTAGAGTGGGTATTTACTTCCTTATGCTAGTTCTGTAATTTAAGTATAGATTGTAATGTTATTCCACTCTGTACTTATTAGGATGGTGTTTTAGGATTCATGTACATATGTTTCATTTTAAGTAGTTACCCCCCCCAGGGGAGGTATAATTCCTAAGAATTCTGGTTTGGATTCCTTAGACTGTTTCTATACATACATTATTTTGATTATACACTGACATTTTCTTGAAATACAGTATGTACACATCAGGCCACATAGTCTCAGTTTCTTGGGGGTCCCTGACTAGAACTTTTTTTATCTGTCACTTCCACTGACAATTGATATCATGTATAAAATCTAGTTACAACAAGGTCTTAACACAACAGTTGTTGAGAGTATGTTGGGAATATATGTCCAGCTTTTTGTCCTTTCCTGAGTGTGATACACTTACTCACTTTGGGTATGCATCATTTTCATCATTCTATATGCCATGTAAAGATAGTTTCTGATGCTGTAATTTTGGGTCTTATCATGTTTTTTATTATTATTATTTTACTTGGTTATATGTTACAATTTAACTTGTAGTTATTTCTCGATTGTTAGCTCATTATGAACAATTCTACTCTGAACAAAATGATGTACTGTGGCCTCACTTGCAAAATGTGTGTCTTAGGGAAGTTTTCTTCACTTGACATGTAATTTACTGAGCAGATAATCTTAAGGTTCTTTTTTTTTGTCCATTAGACTGATACATGGTACCATCTGCTGTTATCTTTACACTACCTTTGACTTTTTAGTTTAGTTCAGCTGAAATCACTCTTTAGATATTCAAGCTCTCCAGTGTCACTTTAATTATTTCTGAAGGCTTGTTTTAAACCAAATGAAAATTATTTCTGTTTTTTTCTGCATGTTCTAAGTGTTAATAATATGGGATTTTCTAAATAACTCTCATTAAGCTTCTGAAGAAGGACTTGCTGGTCTGAAAGCTAGAGCACTTTGTTCTTTTTGTAACATCCTTGTTGGTCCAATAAAAGATATCAAACCATTTGTTCTGGGTTTGTTCTTACTAGGACCAATATGGCATTAAACATTCTGTTTGTCTGTTGATCTATGTCATTGTTATCAGTTTGTGTACTTTTTCTCTGTAAACTGAAAACTTTTTTTGACTAAAACAGAATAAAAAAAAAACAATTATGTTTAGGAATGAAGGGATATTCTTTATTGGTTGAGGCAACAATGTGAAATTTTAGACAAACCTGAGCCTATCATTGGCTCAGAGCAACCATGGACTAAAGAGGTGGAAAATAGGGGTCTAGCTGTTTCAAACAGATGCAAGTGTATAGCACTTACATAGCAGCTTTTTTCTAGGATACGATAGGGGGACCCTGTTTCACTGGGGCAACCTATATCATGTTTTAAGTGTGGCTTTCGGGTGCACTTTAGTAACACATGTGACAGTTCTAGATGTAGCCATTGCTTAGACAATGGATATAGGATGAAAGATTGTAAAAATACATTTAGGGGTAATTTATGTGAAAAAAATGGAACATTATTATGCAAAATGCCCGCGGGCCTCTCACAATGGGGTGTGGTTTGTCCCAAGAGGTTCTGGTGACCCAGGCGCAACAAAAAGGAACAGCTAAAGATTCTGAGAGGAGACTGGGGTCTATTCATCATGATAAAAAAGAAGGAAGTACTGATCCTTCAGTCAAACCTTCTGACCCCCTAATGTCCTCAGGTAACCCTGGGATGGTAGAGAAAGCCTCTGAACCTACTGTGGAGACCACTATAGAAGGACTTTTGAGCCCTACACCGGATATGGGAAATTCCGTTTCAGCAGACACCAACCTATAGATGGACAGAGATTTGCACTTAGATAGCAGACACTTTGGGGAACATCCCTATGACATATCCTTCTCTAGTACAAATGCCCCCCTTCCCCAGAAGGGTATGAAATTGTTACTTCAAAAGGAAAAAAAAGACCAAGGAATAGGATTAAAACTAAACAAAAAGAGAAAAAAAAGTGAGCCATTCCCCTTCCTGTGCAAAACAAGTATAGTGCTATGGCATCAGAGAAAGGCTGGGGAGATTCAGAGGGGGAAGATGAGGATGCTGAAGCTTCATCCCTCCATTCTTCACAAAACAATCTCTCTTTGAACCAGGAGGACTCTCAGACAGAGCCCATGGCATCCAAGAAAGTGAAATGGAAAACACGGTCTAGACACAAACTGAAACAAAGTAATGTGTGCTTGGCATCTTTTTTTCTCTTATACTTCTGAGTACTTTGAACTTTGCTATGCTAAATGTAATTAGTATAAAGGGTTTCAGAAAATGCATATCCACTTTTGCTGCATTGCAGAAGTACAATAACCAGATAATTTTAATACAAGAAACAAGACTGAAAACCAAATATGAAATTGCACAACCCACAAGATTGTGGTTGAAAGGCCCTTCTTTTTGGTCAATTGGTACAGAACACTGTGATGGGGTGATGGGGTTAGGATACTACTGAATGACCCTACCCTCAAAGTAACCAGACTGGTTGACATACATCTGGGAAGGGCCATGCTATTAGATGTGACCTATAAACAAAACAGATTATAAATAATTGAAATAGATGCCCCACAAACAAAAGCTTTAAGGTTAAATTTGTTCAGTGAGATACAGCCCTACTTGCACACTTCTTGGGTAGTACTTTGGGGAGGAGATTTTAACTGTGGCATAACAAAATCTGATAGGTCTGCAAACTGCAAACATGTTTAGTGATTCTAATTGTTTGAATTCTGTTGTCAGTCTGGCAGATTTATAGGATGCCTACTAGAATAAACATTCTACAAGGGGTTATCCTTACTTCAGAGGTGCTTCTTCCACAAGGATTGATTTTTTGTTTTACATGTGGTTTCTGTTATAGAAGCAAAAACATGGAGTAATGAAGTATCAAATCATAAGATGTTAGTGTGAGTCAAAGTGATAGGGGCTCCAACTCATGGGAAGGGCCTGTGGAGACCGATTAACAAACAATATCTTGCAAGATCCAGTTTTAGAGAACAAGTGGGACTTACCATGGAAAGCAAGATTCTCAGTGATGTGTATGTATGATGACACTGCCCTCTAGTGGGAGAAAAGTAAAATTAATTTTTCTACACTTTTTAAAAAAATACACTGGACAAAAAACAAACAGAGAGTATTTAGTACACTTGCATTTAAAGGCACAGCTACAAAATGTAATTTCAAAATCTGAGTTAGAGAAAGCAGATTACAGTGACCACATTTCAGCAATTCAAAAAGAAATGAAGCAATTTCAATATGATTGAGCTCAGGCCCTATATCAAGAAGTGAGGTTTGGAATGCAGTCTTCTAGACAAACGTTTGATCCTTATAGAGATTGCCAGAAGAGAGAGAGAAAAGAGTAGGTCAGTTCAGTCATTATATGCAGCAGATGGAAGTATTGTAAGTAATAAGGCTGAAATATTAAAGGCAGTTTCTAAGATTGTTCAAGATACTTTTTGTACTGCACCTGTGATAAAATCTGATACCCCCTTTTTTCACAAGTAAACATACCAGATTTACTAGAAACAGATAAGGAGGCATTGGTGGCACCTATTGTGGTAGAAGAGATAAAAAAAAGTATTGAATCCTTAAAAAATAATACTGCACCATGGATGAATGGACTGAGCTCTGAATTTTATAAACAGTTCCGCACACAGTTAGTTCCTGCATTAGCTGATCTTTATAATCAATGCCTGAAACAGGGCCCCCTCAGTGATTCTATGATGAATGCACTCTTGTTATATACAAAGATTTTGACCAAAATTTTGGCCGAGTGTCTTGCCAAATTGCTGAAGTTCAGATAAAGCCCTGTCAAACGTGTTCAATTAGAACCAGCCTAGTGGTGTAGTGTTAAATGTTGAAGTGTGGGGTCACCATGAACCACAATCCTCCCCAACCCCTCAGGCTAGGGGTCTGGAGACCACCTAGGTCCCCAGAAGCTATCAGGTTTTAGAGGCATTCTGGTGCATTGTGAGGGTCATTTTGACACTATTTGGCTGCTTTTAAACCTTTAACTTATTACAAGCAACCAATATATCACTATCAAAATAACTAGCTTTTTATTTTCTTTTTAAAAAAAATTGTCAAACTAAGGTAACAAAGTTCATTTCATTTAGATGTCTATTAATAATGCCCACTATTTAGTTCTCAGGTCCTGGAATATGTTTAAGAGTCCATTAATTGAGAGAGAAGCGTCACATACTGTAAATCTGTTCCAGTTTGGTTTGAATTATTAATATCAAGCAAATACAAATTCATCATCCCTTTGAAGCCTCATATAAAGGAGACAGGAAAAGACATTTAGCCTGTTTGTTATGCATAATAAAGCCCTACTCTACTAAACCAAGTGTGCATGTGTGTTTTTTCAGGTATGAAACAGTTAAAATGTCTTATCTAAACGTATGAAACCACTATAGTCTGAAAGGGTTCTTAACCAGTCCCTGTTTTTTTTTCTCCTGACTTTTCCCAGCATGAGCTCTGATTACAGTGTGATGTAACAGACTGCCTACACATCAGTTTAGACAGACTTGAATGCTTTTTTTTTCTAAGTTCAGTATTCAACATAAAAAAAAAAACATCATTTAAGACTTTAAGAAAAATGGTAGTGGCACTTAGGGTTGTCAGAACCCTCTGAAGTTCTGGGTTCTAGTTCTAGTCTAGAACTTTTGAAAAATTTCTAGGGTTCTAATCTTTTTTAGAACTTTTTAGACCTGAAACCCTATTTTTTAATTGTGCTGCCAGTAATGAAGATAGTAATGAAATACATGTAAAGGAAAAACTGTTTAAATATAAGGGGGAGAGAAATGATCATGTGTGACATTGATAGGAATACAACTAGGTTTATCTATGGTTTCTTCTGTTTGCTAAAGCCAGCAACTTAATACGTAACAGGCCCACCCACCCATATGTTAAAAGTTTTCCTGCTTCAGCTGCATCATAGTTTCTTAGTGAAAGAAAGAGGCTCATTAGTCATTTATGTACTCAGTTATATATACTCATCGTCATCAATTATTAGAAAAAATAACTGATATTACTTAATCTCAGTGATTTGCTGCTTTGTGTTTTAAATGAGTAAATCAAAAGTTGTTATGTTTAAAAGAAAGCTTTTATAACAAAGTCAAGCCAAGGAACTGCAGCCGCAGCACATGGAACTGTTGCAAAACATATTGTGCCATAACGTAGTCAGTCAAGACATTTGAGTAAAAAAATATGTCAGTCAT
Organism: Neoceratodus forsteri; assembly: GCA_016271365.2. Taxonomy (NCBI): domain Eukaryota; kingdom Metazoa; phylum Chordata; order Ceratodontiformes; family Ceratodontidae; genus Neoceratodus; species Neoceratodus forsteri. The sequence continues at coordinate 234,640,750 of CM057458.1, forward strand.
TGTTGCTGGCCAAAATGCATGCAATTTTCTAAGATCATGCATACAACTTTCTAAGATTATGCATTTTTCCAGCTGATATATCAATAAAATCTGTATTTCAGTCACATAAATAAAAAAAGCGGTTTCCTCACCACATACTAACTTAAGGAACATTTAATGTAGCTACAGCAGTTGGCATGTGATATATAAGGGACACTATCTGTCAACCCCATTATGTATCAAATTATCGCTACTTGTAAAGCAAAAACACTTTATGATAGGTTGCATTCTGTGAAAACTGCTGATGCCGATTTTCTTTTATTTCTGATTCCTTTATTCTTTTTTTAAAGGGGACAGGACACTTGTGCTAGGTGGCAGCAGTTTGCAATGTATTAATAAGAATATATGTATATATATTATATCTATAGTAGGTTCCACAGTGGGCAATCGGTACAGCCCTCTCATCATCTTTTTCCTCACCGTCCCCAGCCGATCACGAATCTGTAAACGAAAGGACTAAAACAACACCCACCTTTCACCCCAGCACCCATTCCACTTTTCTTCCACCACCCTCATCTATGCAGTAGCACCCATACCACCCTTACACCCATGTTAAAACCAACCCACAACCCTCACCCTCCTCGAGCATGTATTCCACCCTCCTCCCTCACCCAAATGTTTAAACTACCCCCACACTTGGTCATGAATGACCATTCATGTCACCCTTCTCCGTCCCTCACCCATGTTATAACCAACTCCCCCAACCATCATGCATGTACTATCAACTATGCCATACTTCTCCCTCCTGCATCCATGTTAAAACCAACCCCCAACGCTCACCCATGCACTAGCATCCATGCCATCTTTCTCCCTCTTGCATTCATGTTAAACCAACCTCCAGCCCTTTCCCACCCTCCAGCACCCGTTCTACCCTCCTCCCCCTTTCAAATGCTAAAACTACCACAAGCTTACTCAATAAAAATGAAACTCTTGCCTCCAAATGAGCCATACTTAACTGTTCCTTAATAAACAACACTTATGTGAAAAACTGTCTTTTCAATTGTTTTTTTTCTTACGGACAACATTTTGTACAGTCCTCTGCATGGAACCAGTAATTTGAGAGTTGTTGCTATTATGCCATGGTCTGTGTAAAACAGAATGTTAAAAACAAGCTATTGTGGTATGAGACCTATGCTTACAGAATATGTGCTCAACCATGACATAGGTAAAACTCCAGATGACTCTGTTTCCCAGAAGAGACTTGTAACAGGATGCTGCCCACAGAAACACAACAATACAAAATACTATTTTTCTCATATTTTTTTATTCAGTAAGATAAGTTACATATGGATCATTTTGGTTTATGGCTAACATTTCTGTAATTGAAAAAATAATAAACAGCTACCAATGTTTTTCTTCCTTTTGTTTTTCTGTTTTTCCAGAGTTATTTGTATTTTGGATGGGGGGGTAATTGCAGAGTAATTTTCACTTGGTGTGTGGCCGGACATATGTTACTGTAATGCAGAATCTCATTGTAATGTCCTTGACTGGTTTTTTGTCTGCTGAAAATTAATAAAGTTTGAATGGAAAAAAAAAAAAAAATAAACAGCTACCAATTAGAACTCATTGTTTTGTCCTCTTTAAAATTGAAATAAAAACCACCCCCTGTCCCAGCCCATACTGATGCACCACAAAGTCACAGAAGGTAAATCCAAAAATATATGTTTGCATTTTAACTATAAATAATATGATACAGAAATGATTGACGTGACAGTGTCCCTTTTATGCCAAATTTGGGCCTGTTCCCACTGATGTTAAAATTGCCCTGTATATAAAACTTGTTGACTTTAGATCCTAGCTACAAAGCAGTTTGCCATGAAATGGTGAAAGTTTTTGGGGTTATATAGTCCAAGGTAGTAGATCGAGAAAGGAGAGAGACAACCAAAGTCATCACAGTCTGTAAAAGTTTCCTTTTTGGTGCACAGAGACTCTGTCCCACACAGTATTTACCAGCCACCGCCATCTGAGTTGTCATCACCATCAACATCCACGACATCAATCACTTCAGGATCAGTTTGTATACTCTTGTGGGGATACGAAAATCTTGACTTATTAACTTTAATAAAAGTTAACGTGTGTACATTTTCTGGCAGTAACCTATTTTTGGTGTCTATCACAATATTGCCAGCTGTGCTAAACATGCATTCTGAAAAGACACTTGTTGCAGGACAACCAAGATATTTACAGCCTTCATCATACAGCTCTGTCCAAATCAACTTTTTTGATCTCCAGTATTGAAAAGGGCATGCATCAATAGGAATAGGCAGTTCTTGCAGGTAACTGTCTACCATGATGGACAGAGACCACTCAGAAGAGGAATCAGCATAAGCTGGTATGGCAGCAATTTGGGAAAGGTTTTGCCACAGATTTAGCTTGCTACTAAGGGTTGAAGAAGTGGCAGTTGTGGAACAACTACTGTTTAATGTTTGGTGGCTTTTCCAGTTCTGTATCCCTTTGTGAAGATGAACCTGCATGTTGTGGTGATGACAACCTGAGGGTTCTGTGCGTGCCTGTGTTTGACTCCTGTGAGTGCTGCAGCTCATCTAGCAACAAACATTTGTACTGCTCTATATCATCTGTATTTGGAAGATGTATAGCCTTGAACCTGTGATCTAAGAGAGTTGCAAGGGTGTAGTGTTTTGATTTTGACATAGCAACTAATTTGTCATTGGTTTTGAAGTGCTCACTCATTCTCTTTATGAGAGTCCCATGATACAGGCAACATGTTGTTTGAGCTTCAGATCTGTCTTTTTCTATTTGTAGATTTAGAACACTAAGATGATGTGAAATCAGCATTATGAGTGGGATAACCTGACTCACAGATATGCCTTCAGAAGACGTGTCCCTTGTAGCTGTCTCAAAAGGAGCTAGGATGCAGCACACTGTCTCCATTAATTTCCACTGCAGCACAGACAGCATAATGCCATCTCCAATAATGTAACACAGACTTTGACTTTGACGGCAGATAAGGACCACTTGGCCCACCCAGTCTGCCCATTTCTCTACCTATTGGATAAGCTGCAGATTCTAGTTAACCAACAGCCTACTTCCTGCAACTCCCCACTATAAATGCCTTATGTCTGTCCCATGCATGTTTGAATTCCCCCACTGTTTTAGACCCCACAACCTCTCCAGGAAGGCGGTTCCATGTGTCCATCACTCTCTCTGTGAAAAAGGATTTCCTCACATTACCCCTGAGCTGTCCCCCCTCTAACTTTAAATTGTGCCTTCCTGTTCTTACACATCTCTTTTTCTGAAAGATGCTACCCTCATGGACTTTGTTGATTCCCTTGAGGTACTTAAAAGTTTCTATCATGTCCCCCCGTCCCTTCTTCCATCAAGGGTATACATATTAAGCTCTCTCAATCTCTTTTCATATGGTTTCTAATGTAGACCCTGTGCCATTTTAGTTGCCCTCCTCTGGACTGCTTCCATCCTGTCTATGACTTTGCATAGATGAGGTCTCCAAAACTGCATGCAGTACTCCAGATGGGGTCTCACCAACTGTCTGTACAGAGGGATAACCACTTCCCTTTTTCTACTTGTGATGCCCCTCCCTATGCATCCCAGTATCCCCCTCGCTCTCATTACTGACTTCTCACATTGCTTACCCACCTTTAGGTCATCTGATATGACTACACCCAGATCCCTTTCCATTATTGTTGTTGTTCTGCATCTCCCTGCTATTGTGTACTTTCTCCTGGATTTTTATTTCCCAGGTGCATTACTTTGCACTTCTTTGCATTGAATCTAAGTTGCCATATGTCTGGCCATTCCTCCAACCTTGCAAAGTCCCTTCTCACCCTTTCTACCCCCACTTGTGTATCAACTCTGTTACAGATCTTTGTGTCATCTGCAAAGAGGCATACCTTTCCTTCCAGACCCTCTGCAATGTCACCTATAAAGATGTTGAAGAGGACTGGACCCAGTACTGAGCCCTGAGGTACTCCACTAGTAACCCCCCTTTCTTCAGAATGTATTCCATTCACTATGACCTTCTGTTTCCTGTTGTGCAGCCAGTTTGCTACTCAGGCTACCACCCTGGGACCCACTCCCAGGCTAGCTAACTTGATTATTAATCTTTTGTGCAGGACTGTGTCAAATGCCTTACTAAAGTCTAGGTAGGCCATTTCCACAGCCCCTCCCTGGTCTATTACTTTGGTCACCTAGTCAAAGAAATCGATTAGATTCATCTGACATGACCTTCCTGCTGTGAATCCATGCTGCTTTGGGTCCTGTGCCCTGCTGGCCTCTAGGTACTGAACAATTCTTTCTTTCAGAAGTGATTCCATCATTTTCCCCACCACTGAGGTCAAACTAACAGGTCTGTAGTTTCCTGCTTCTGCCTTGCTCCCACTTTTGTGAAGGGGAATCACATCTGCCCTCTTCCAGTCCTCAGGTACCACCCCATCTTCCTATGATTTGTTAAAAAGTGTGGTTAGTGGTGTCACTAGGTCCTTCCTTAGCTCTTTTAGGATTCTGGGGTGAATCCAGTCAGGCCCCATTTCTTTGTCCACCTTGAGTTTTAGGAGTTCTTTCAGGACTCTTTCTTCTGCAAATGGACTGGTGTAAACCCCACTACCCAGAGTGCTTCTACTGTTTGGTTTAGGTAACTCCTCCTCTTCTTCTTTTGTGACTACTGAGCAAAAATATTCATTCAGTATCTCTGCCTTTTCACTGTCTCCCTCTGCCCACCTCCCCTCTACTTTATTAATCTTCACTATCCCTCCCTTAACCTTTCTATGCTCCCTAATGTACCTATAAAAGGTTTTATCCCCCTTCTTAACTGAGTTGGCTATCTTTTCCTTGGTTTGGGCCTTGCTTTTCTGACTGCCTTCCCCACTCCTTTCTGCTTTAATTGATAGAGTTCCCTGTCGTGTTCCTTCTGTGATTCCTTATACTTTTTGAATGCAGCCTTTTTCTCCTTAACCTTCCCTGCCACCTCTTTGAGAACCATAGTGGTTTTTATTCTGCTTTGTTTTCTTTATTTGTTTCACACAAAGGCTTGTTGCCTCCATGATGGCAGTTTTGATTGTTCTCCATTGTTCTTCCACCCTCCTTTCTGGCCATTTGCTAATGCATTCTCAGGTATTCACCCATTATGCCAAAGTCAGCCCTTCTAAAGTCCATTATCCTTGTCTTTGTATGGCTTGTCTCCATGGTTGTGTTTATTGTGAAGCACACTGTGCAATGGTCGCTTGTTCCCAGATGTCTACTGACTTCTAAATTTGTGATGCTCTCTCCATTTGAGAGTACCAACTCTAATATTGCTCCCTCCCGAGTGGGTTCTACCACTAGCTGTCTAAGGCAAGCCCCCTGTAGGGCATCGAGAATTACCCTGCTCTTGGATGTGGCTGCAGTCCATGTCATCCAGTTAACATCTGGCATATTCAGGTCCCCCATCAACAGAATCTCCCCTTTTTCAGCCATTTTGAGAATGCCCTCTATCATTTTCTTGTCCATTTCCTTCCCTTGAGACAGGGGTCTGTATACAACCCCTGTGTGGATTGTGATGCCATTCCCTGTCTCCAAGGTGACCCAGAATGTAACTGGAACAATACTCATGTACAGCTTGCTTTTGGTCCAAGAGGTGCTGCAGCATATAAAGCGATGAGTTCCAACTAGTAGAAACATTTTGAATCAGCTTTTGCTGGGGCAGCTTGTGTTTTTTTTGCAGTTCGGACAATGTCTGTATAGCCTTGGTTGAATGTGAAAAGTGAGTCACAATTTTTTTTGCAAACAGCAATCATACCTTCCACTTGTGTTTCATTGCTGAGAAATCCCATGACAATTAAATGTAAGCAATGTGCAAAGCAAGAAGCATGCATAAATCCTCCATCCTGTACTGCTTTCAAGATGTTGGCTCCATTGTCACTTACTATGAAGCCACATTTTAGACCATGAGAATAAACCCATTCATCAAGGAGGTCATTTAGTTCCTGCAAGATGTTTGCAGCTGTATGACTTTGCCCAAACTTCTTTATATGCAGCAGCACCATCTTCTGGGGTGTCTTTGTTTTTGAAGAACCACAAGAAAACGTGAACCAATGAGAGGTACGGGACATGTAATCTATGTTTTGAGTGCTGATCCACATATCTGTTGTGACATGAATAACTCCACCCTCTGCAGTTTTAAGTACAAGCATCACTGTCGCTTTTAAAGCCTGATAAATGTTTGGTATTTCAACATAGGAAAAGTACCTTCAATGAGGAACATTGTAACGAGGCTGTGCTAGTTTCAAGAGCTCCCTAAAATCTTCATGATCTACCAAAGAGTATGGGAGAAGGGCTCCAGCTAACAGTTCAATTCTGTGATTAAGATGAAAGGTCTTTGGATGATTTTTGTCAAAGGTATTCTTTCTTTCAAATGCCTGAGACAGTGTTAGCTGTTTACAACATGTCCCTGCAGATTTATTATACACCATGCTTCGATGGGCAGATGGACACTGGGATGGTGGACTAGGACTTATACATTCAGTGCCATCACTGGATATGCAACTGGTACTAATGGTGCTGGCATTGGTGGTAACAGTGATCCTAGGGCTGGCAGTGGTTCAGCCCGCATCAAGTTCAGACAATTCAGTATCCATTTCAGATTCCTGACCCTTCTCATGTGCAGTCTGGAAGATGAAGGACATGGATTTTGGACGATCAAGCAAAACTGAATGCTTTTTCAGATGGCGTTTAAGAGCTTTAGTGCCAAGGCATGACACAACTTTACCACGGCTTACACTCTGTTTACACAGGGAACAAATTGCTGTGCATGGATCAGTTTTACTGACAGAGAAATAATTCCACACCTCAGATGTGACAGATTTTGTTAGAGTGCTAGGAAGATAGCTAAAGACTGTTTGCATCTTTTCACCTGTCCTAACAGAACCCTGAACATGCTCCTTGGTGCTAGAAGAGTGGGCAGAAGACTCTGATGGATTTTCATTGCTGGCCGACACAGAAGTGATGGATTCAATGGATATGTCCTTTTCATTGCCAACAGTGCTGGATGTATTTGCAAGTGCACTACCCGATTCTTTGTCAGCAGACTTGCTCATTTCACTTTACTGAGGAAGTAATGATACGTCGCAAGACACAACAGTGTCGGACTGAGACAAAGAACTACTGTCTGAGTCAGAGAGGGACTCACTGTCACTTGCATTATTACTGCTAGTCACAGGGATTTTAACAGCATGAACAGCATACCTTATGGTGCCTCTTCGTATGACCCCAGCAGCTGCACAGGATTTCTTAAAGGGCCCCCCTTTACCACACTTTGCTGTTGCTCTTTTGCTGTTTGTTGAATTTTTATCACGTGAAACATTTTGGTTATTTCTGCTAGCACCAGGATTACCACTACCACCAACACCTGCTCCAACACCAGCACCAGATGCTTCATCTATGTTGGTGACAGACATAACAGTACCAGTATACTGCAGTGAACACACCCACAGCCACACAATTCCTGTGTAAGAAAGCAATGTGATCTGTGATCACTGGCTACAACTCCAAAAGTTTATTTTGGCTGAGTGACACTGTGATGCAGTGGACTGAAAGAAATTGAAGAATATGATGGTTTGCAACTAAAGGAACCCAGATTCAAGGCTTACAGAATGATTGGACTGCTGGGCATAGGCATACACATAGTAGTCAAGGGGCACAAAGCAGCAGGATGATGGACTGACCACAAGAGACGGAGTCACACACAAACCAAGGAAAGATTTTTCTGTCTCTCCTCCCAACGGGGAAATATATTTTTAGGCTTCTGTCGTGTATTTAAGGTTAATGCCACCACACAACTGGCCACTGGGCTTCACACGGTAACACACACTGGGTAAGGTACAGTGCAGTCAAGGGGCGCACAGCAGCAGGGTGATGGACTGACCACAAGAGATGGAGTTATTCACACAAACCGAGGAGAGAGATTTTTCTGTCTCTTCTCCCAACGGGGAAATATATTTTTAGGCTTCTGTCATGTATTTAAGGTTAATGTCACCACACAACTGGCCACTGGGCTTCACAAGGTAACACACACTGGGTAAGGTACAGTGGAGTCAAGGGGCGCACAGCAGCAGGGTGATGGGCTGACCACAAGAGATGGAGTTATGCACACAAACCGAGGAGAGAGATTTTTCTGTCTCTCCTCCCAACAGGTAAATATATATTTTTTTTAGGCTTCTGTCATGTATTTAAGGATAATGCTAGAAAGTTTAGTGAAGCCCCCCCCCAAGCACAGTCCTGGCTGAGAGACCCTGTGTTCCAGACAACTTTTGTGTGGGACTGGGACCAAATTATTTTTTCCATTTTTGGGGGCTTAGATTAAAACATCAAGTTTTCACACAAAACCTCTGTTTTCCCTCTCAGGAAAAATCCTTCCTTTCTTCACCCCTCTCCTAGCCAGGAGATCTCCCTCCTCCCAGGAGTGCCATGCGACACATATAATTGTGATTTGTGAAGAAATTCAGCAAGCAACTAGATGTATGTTTGTGTGCAATGCAGATTGAGCACTCACACACATTCTTTCTGAAGTAAACAGTCCTAGTCTGTCCTCTCCTGTTTTTAGCTCCTTTCCCGCCCCAGTTTCACTTTCTTTCCTCAGTTCTCTATCCTGAGTCCCTCCCCTTCCTTTTCCCCACCAACCCATTAACTTTTTTTAAATTTTCAGGAACTGGCCACATGAAGGATAGGTTTAGTACAAGTCTGAACTGAGAGCACAGTCTGCGACTCCTTCTCCACTACAAAACTGAATGCAAATGGAGCCACAGCGGTGCAGCCGACTTCACCACACTTGATCCCGCGACTCGCGAGAATGACTCAAGTCGCTGTACCACCACCACCTGACTGCATAGCAGATGGTTAGGTGGTATCAGACTGAAAGGGCTTCAAACAAAGCACCCTCGGTGAATGAGTTTACCGCATAGTCTAGTCACCGATCCTAAATGAAAGTAATGTACTACTTCCCCCATGACAGAACGTTTCCCTCAGTCTGAATGCTCAAACCTGTCACCCTTGTGTCATGTTAGAAGGATTCTGCTTGTATACTTTGAGGTTATTAAAACTAAATGCACCTCACTCAAACAGGTAACTTTGCGAGACACCGAACCCTCCCGGTACCGAACAAGCGAACGTGCACGGTTCCTTCACACGCACCCCCGCCTTGTTTTAATTGCATATAGAGTTAACTGTCAAGACAATACTGACCAAGATTACAGTACCAAAACTTGATTACACTGAGGAAACGCTGCCTTGTGACATCACTAGAGCTGCCTCTTCTAGTCACACCACACTGCTCTGAGACTAAGGAGGTATATAGTGTAAATATCAGGAACGGGGAATGGGAGGGATGCAATGCACAAAGAAAAGAAGTGAGATTTTGAATGATTTAAACCCTTTTGCGAACCCTGTCATGTTTGAGTTCTAAATTAGAACTCGAACACCAGGGTTCGAGGAGGGTTCAAATCTTTCTCGAACAAGTTCTGACAACACTAGTGGCACTCCCTCTCAATATGAAGTAAGGAGTCTGTGCTCCCATGCGATCCTGCAGGATTACACTCCTGAACCAGACAGATACAGGAAAATTTAATAACACTAAGACAGATATTTGTTTGATGTTCAGTAGGCTCTGTAAGTGGTTATATACTTAGTATAGATCAAAAGAAAGCCCTTTGATAGAATTTCACATGAGTATTTATTTCAGGTACTTAAAGTTTTTAAAATAACAGAAACTTTCATAAATAGGCTTCTATCAGAAGGCAGTTACTGTACCAAACATTTAATGTATGGTTGAGAAGTCAATTTGATCTTAAAGGGCACCTAAACCATATTTTTTTTACACATTTCTCTTTTTAAAGTACTCCATAGACTTGTAAAGGAGAGGCTGTTGTTTACATGTATACTGAAACTGCATTTTAAATGCAGTTTCATAGTATTTGAAAATTGTAAATACAGCTTCTTCTGATTCAAAAATCCTGCTCTCAGAATCTTAAAATGGCTGCCGTGATGATGTCAGACATGAGAGAGCTGCTAACTGTTTTGATGTGTTCTAGCTCTACTAACTGTGTTCAAATGAGAATAACTTTAAAATGAAAATGAAAAATGATAGCATGGTACTGTGAGCTTGAAAGTTGTTTAGCACAAAAATATCTATAAAATGATTTGTGTTACATTTATAGATTTCAGTTTTTTTAATTAGCAAAAAAAGCAGCAGAAAACTGTAGTTTGTCATTTTTTCAACAAACAAGTGCAAATAACTTTAAAACAAAAAATGGTAGCATGTACTGTGAGCATGACATTTGTTCATCACAAAAATATCTACAAAGTGAGTGATGTTTCATTTATATGTACCTTTTAGATTTTTTTATAATTGGCAAAAAAAAAAAAAAAAAGAAAAAGCAGAAAATTCAATTTTGTCCACCTTTTGCAAGAAACACATGCAAATAGCTTTAAAACAAAAATGACAGCATGGTACTCTGAGCACAAACGTTGTTCGATACAAAAATATCTACCAAATGAGAGGTGTTTCATCTATAGATACCTTTTGAATTTTTTGTAATCAGCAAAAAAAAATAGCAGGAAATATATTTTTGTTTTTCGCTTTTTTGGAGGTACTGTATGGCACAAATAAATTCTGCTACCTCCCTGCTGGAAATATTGTTGATACTTTTTGTTCTCATGATGATTGACCTGATGACAACTCTTGTGGCTTTGCCACTCATGATGTTGTTGGGTCAAGTGGCACTCAAACAAAAAATATCAGCAATACTTCTAGTAGGGGGTAGCACATCCCTTATATATTCTTTGCAAAAAAACTCCATTAATGCATCAGTTTGAGTTGCTATTAAACTGGCAATAGTATGGAAATGCGATGCGAGGGTTTTCAACACTCCCCCAAGCAGCAAAAGGAGGAAAGGCAATACAAGCAACCTCAGACATCCACCATCAAGTAAGACATACAACTCTTTCCAAATGATATGAGACATCCATCATAATGGTCCAGTGCTTCTGTAGCCATGGATACACATGGACACTTGTATACCACCTAGGAAGTGTGGTAAACAACTCCCTTAGGATCACACTGTAAATTGTAAGCAAGGAATAACACATGACAGGATGTGCAGCAATGCTAAATTATCACACACCCAAAGGGGTTTTGAGGCATGAGGCATAGCTGAATGCCTTCAACCACCTGGGAAGTGCGGTATATGATTCCCATAGGATCACATTGTACATTGTAAGTAAGTAATAACATATGGCAGGGTGTGCAACAGTATTAAATTGCTGTATGCCCCAGGCGGGTTGTGAGGCATGAAGTGCAGCTGAGTGCCTTCAGCCACCTGGGAAGTGTGATATAAAATTCTCATAGGATCACATTGTAAATTGAAAGTAAGCAATAACACATGGTAGGGTGTGTGGCAATACAAAGGTGCTGCATGCCCCAGGTGGATTGTAAGGCATGAGGTACAGCTGGGTGCCTTCAACCACCTGGGAAGTGCGGTATATAATTTGAATAAGATTATATTATAAATTTTAAGTGATCAATACCACATGGCAGGGTGTGCTGCAAGGCTAAATTGCTGCATTCCCCAGGTGGGTTGTGAGGCAAGAGGTACAGCTGAGTGCCTCCAGCCACCTGGGAAGTGCAATACAAAATTCCCATAGGATCACCTGGTAAATTATAAGTAAGCAGTAACACATGACAAGATGTGTGGTAATAGTAAATCACTGTACACCCCAGGTGGGTTGTGAGGTGGGTAGTGAGGTATGAGGTGCAGATGAGTACCATCGACCTCCTGGGAAGTGCTGATGCCTTCACTGAGGTGCAGAAGGAACATATGCTACCCTGAAAGTGCATGCTAAGGATGTGGCAGAGTCAGCAGTTGACTGCTCTAAGGAACACCAGTCACTTGGCTTCTTTGCCTGGAAACTGAGGTAATATTCTGACTTAAATGGTACACAGCTGAATGACACAAAATGAAACCAAAAAAGTGAAACAGCAGAAGAGCGAGATGTAGCTCTGGACAGTATGACAAAGACAGCTTTCATGTGAACTGACAAAATGCAAGGAAGAAAAAGAAGTGTTGGATGTCAGTGGGTGGCTGCATGAGAAATGTAGCATGCCCTAGATCACGTTGCCTGATAATGCAAAGTAAGAATACGGAAATCTGTTGCTTACACTGACATGGCGAGGCAGCATTGACAAAGCAGGTGAAAATAGAAATGGAAACATTATGCATACAACAGTTTTGTACCCCCCTCCTCATTCAGAAGGCAGGAGGTGGGAGCCATTTGAAAAGCAAATTGCAGTTTGGTTAATTGGAGGAAGGCATGAAAACAAAAAATACCAACAATGTTTCTAGTAGGGAGGTAGCATATTTCATTTATGCCATACCACCCCAAAAAAGAGAGAAAAAAATTAAATTTCTTGCTATTTTTTGCTGATTATAAATGAAACACCACTCATTTGATAGATATTTTTGTGCTGAGCAATTTTTGTGCTAAAAGTACCATGCTATCATTTTTTATTTTAAAGCTATTTGCATTTCTTTGTTGCAAAAAGTGAAAAACAAATGGAATTTTCTTCTGTTTTTTTTTTTTTGGCTAATTATTTAAAAAAACTAAAGGGTGTGTGTGTGTGTGTGTATATGTGTGTGTATATGTATATATATATACACAGTATATATCACCACTCATTTTGTAGATATGTTTATGCAGAACAAATGTGTTCACAGTACCATGCTATCATTTTTTGTTTTAAAGTTTTTTGCATCTGTTTGTTGAAAAAGTGACACACAATGGAATTCGCTACTGCTTTTTTTGCTAATTATTTTTTTTAAACTAAAAGGTATTTACCTATAAATGAAACACCACTCATTTTGAAGATATTTTTGTGCTGAACAACTTTTATGCTCACAGTACCATGCTATCATTTTCATTTTATTTTTTGCCATAGAGCTTTTTATCCTCCTGGTAGCCCTGGCAGGTGGCTGTGGTGTCTTCTTATGGAGAGACTCACTCTCCAGCTTCTCTGCATCCCCATATCACTGACCCAAGTCAGTCCCCCACAGATTTCCCCAGTAGCAGGCCAGGAGGGAGGGCAATGACACTCACCCCAGTGACCCAATCCAGATACACTGGGCAGACTCTGGTGGATGCAGGAGTTATCACGGAATCTGCCAGGCTCTGTTTTCCTCTTTTCTCCTATCCCCCTCCCCACTGATGTAATGATGTCAGCATGTGCCTGCCATCCCATACTGCCCTCTAGCTACCACCAGAGGGCAGTCAACGAGTGGGACAACAGGTCTCCTTCCCTCCCTTGAGAGAGGAGAGCAGTCCTCTGGACACTCAATCCTCTCTCATATTTGTCACCCCTGGTGGCCCGAGCTCATTCCCAAATCGAGGTCACTGACATGACACAAGGTGTAGCGTCCAGCACCTCAACCCTCAGCACCACCGGGCTGGCTCTATCATTTTCATTTTAAAGTTATTCACATTTGAAAATGGTTAATAGAGCTAGAACACATCTGCATAGCTGGCATCTCTCTCATGTATGACTTCATCACAGTTACTGAGCTGAGGCTCGTTTCCAGAGCAGGAGTGACAGCAGGATTTTTGAATCAGGAGAGGCTGTGTTTACAGTTTTAAAATGCTATGAAACTGCATTTATCCTACTTTAATAAATGCAGTTTCAGTATAAGTGTAAACAGCAGCCTCCTCTTTACAAGCCTATGGAGTAATTGAAAAAAAAAAACATGTATAAAAAGATGATTTAGGTGTCCTTTAAATCTCTTGAGCCTACGGGGAAGGGTGCCTGAAATAAATAAACTCTACTACTTCTACTCTACTACTAAGAAAGGTGTATGGCAGGGCTGCCCCATAAGTCCACTCTTGCATATTTTTTGCTTGGACCCTTTGGTATGAAAAACCCATTATAACTCTGCTTTCTTTAGTTTAGTTTAGTTTATTGTTCGACTTCAAGTCTTTACAATGTGAACAAAAGTAAAAAACAAAAATATGAATAGTAACAAACTGTAGATACCATATCATTGCAACATTGAAATATTTATAAACCAGCTAAAATTGTTGCATTCTAATTTAAAAATATCAGTTTTCCATTAAGTTAATTCCTTATAGGCTGAATATGCAAATATACAAATATGCAAAAAGTATATAGTTAATAATTTTCAAGTGATCAAGAAACCAAGCAGAAGTTAAAATATCCGATCCTTAGAATATTGTCATTATATATAGCTTCTCTAGTGAGGTCTCAAATAATCATTCCACTCCTGCTCAAAGATACACAATTATTTGGGATTAAATAGAGTAACAAATGCAATAATTCAATATACTAGGCCCATATGGATATTCTGGGAAGAGTTAGGCAAAAATGAGAAAGCCATTATTCAGCGGGATAGTCCAGATCCTCCTTTATCTAACAGGCAACAAACAGCCTTACTACAATCCTTCTAGGAAATCCCTGCTATAATACTTATGTGCCCTCTGTAAGGTCTCCATCAGACATAGGGGCCAGCTATAAGATGGCTAAGTTCTGAATACTTTCCGAGTCATACCTAATGGTAGCAAGTGGGGTTAAGCCCATGTACTTGCTATTCCTTAATTTGGATAAGCTTTCCTTAAAGGCCAAAACAGCCATCAGTGCCAATAAGAGCCCCTCGTCACCGGTAAATTGCAAGGGTGGAGATTACAGTACATCTGAACTATTCTGCCTTCTAAGTGTCAGCAGACATCTGGTTTTAACTCAGTTCCACACACCTGCATTACAGATGTGTGATTTCCACCATGAAGCATTATATTGAGCAATTGGTACCTAACATTCAACAGGTTGGTCCCAGGACACCCTCTTACTTTAATAAGCTTAACCAAGAAGCCATCACTATTTTTCAGACCTTCCTTGGGACTCCTAATTAACTCACACCCCAGTTCTATAAAACCCTATAATCCCACGAGCAGAGGTAGCCTAATGCTGTTCAATATGTGAGACAATGACAGTATTAACAATATTGGTTAGTCAGCTGTATAACTTAAAAACTTGTGAAAATGAAACAGCCATTTCTGATACATATCTAACACATTCAAAAGACGTGAAGCATCATACAAATATACGCACACTTAAAATAAAATTTCCACCATACTAAAAATCCTGCCTGAAAGTTCAGGCTGTAATAAAAGTCTTTGAGACACAGCAATAATTAAAACAGTTCAAGCTGAGTTCAAGCATTTGAAAATATCACAAGTCAGTAAGTCTGCTGCCTATATCACTAAAATGTATAGTCATTTATTGCCTTGAGATCCCCATTCATCTTGGAAAAGGTTCATTTCCAGAGTTTTTTCCTGCTACAAGTTTCATCTCATTAAAATTAGGTTGGGCACTTGAAAAGAACACTGGTCCCAGAAATATTTGAACATTTTTACCTGTAAGAGGAATTCTTTCTCAGGCCACTTTCCTTTGGAGACAACTGGAGATATACATAGAATTTGAATTTGAATTTGATGGCAGATAAAGACCGCTTGGCCACCCAGTCTGCCCATTTCCCCTACCTGATGGATAAGCTGCAGATTCTAGTTAATCAACTGCTTACTTCCTCCTGCCCCCCACTAGAATTGCCTTATGCCTGTCCCATGCATTCTTGAATTCTCCCACTGTTTCTGATTCCACAACCTCCTCAGGAAGGCTGTTACATGCATCCACAACTCTCTCTGTGAAAAAATACTTTCTAACATTACCTCTGAGCCGTCTCCCCTCTATCTTCAAATTGTGCCCCCGTGTTCTTGCACATCTCTTGTTCTGAAAGATACTACCCTCTTGTACCTTGTTAATTCCCTTGAGATACTCGAAAGTTTCTATCATGTCCCCCCCTCCCTCCTTTCCTCAAGGGTATACATATTAAGCTGCTTTAGTCTCTCCTCATATGTCTTCTGGTGCAGACCATGCACCATTTTGGTTGCCCTCCTCTGAACAGCCTCCACTATGTCTATGTCTTTGCGGAGATGGGGTCTCCAGAATTGCACTCAGTTCTCCAGGTGGGGTCTCACTAACTGTCTGTAGAGCAGGATAACAACTTCCTGTTTTCTACTGTTGATGCCTCTCCCTATGCATCCCAGTATCCTCCCAGCCCTCCTTACTGCCTTCTCACATTGCTTGTCCACCTTTAGGTTATCTGATATAATTACTCCTAGGTCTCTTTTAATTTTTGTTGTTATTAACTCACCCCCCATTGTGTACTCTTCCCCTGGGTTTTTGTTTCCCAGATGCATTACCTTGCACTTCTTTGCATTGAATCTGAGCTGCCACGTATTTGACTATTCCTCCAACCTTGCCAAGTCCCTTTTCATTCTTTCCACCCTACCTTGTGTATCAACCCTGTTGCAGATCTTTGTGTCATCTGCAAAGAGGCATACCTTTCCTTCCAGGTGCTCTCCGATGTCACTTATAAAGATATTAAAGAGGACCGGTCCCAGTACTGAATCCTGCAGTACCCCACTAGTTACCCTCCTTTCTTCACTGTGGGCTCTGTTTACTATTACCTTTTGTGTCCTGTTGTCCAGCCAGTTTTTTATCCAGGCTACCACCTTGGGACCCACTCCAAGGCTGGCTAACTTGTATATTAATCTTTTGTGTGAGACTGTGTCAAATACCTTGCTAAAATCTAGGTAGACTATATCCATAGCCCCTCCCTGATCTACTACTTTGGTTACCCAGTCAAAGAAATCTATTAGGTTTGTCTGACAGGACCTTCCTGCTGTGAAACCATGCTGCCTTGGGTCCTGTGCCCCACTGGCCTCTAGGTACTCAATAATTCTTTCCTTCAGAAGTGATTCCATCATTTTCCCTACCACTGAGGTCAAACTAACTGGTCTATAGTTTCCTGCCTCTGCCCTGCTCCCACTTTTGTGAAGTGGAATCACATCTTCCCTCCTCCAGTCCTCAGGTACCACCCCATCCTCCCATGATTTGTTAAAGAGAGTAAGTAGTAAGCAGTGTCACTAGTTCTACCCTTAGTTCTTTTAGAATTCTTGGGTGAATCCCATCAGGCCCCATTGCTTTGTCCACTTTCAATTTTATTTGTTCTTTCAGAACCCTTTCTTCTGTAAATGGACTGGTATCGACCCCCCTAATTCAGAGTGTTTTTCTTGTTTGGTTTAGGTACCTCCCCCCCATCTCTTCCGTTATGAATACTGAGCAGAAATATTCATTCAGTATCCCCGCTTTTTCACTGTCACCCTCTGCCCACATTCCCTCCCCTTTGTTAAGTCTCTGTATTCCTCCCTTGGTCTTCCTTTGCTCCCTAATGTACCTATAAAAGGTTTTATCCCCTTCTTAACAGAGTTGGCTATCTTTTCCTCAGTTTGTGCATTTGCTATTCTGACTGCCTTCCCTGCCTCTTTCTGCTTTAACTGATAAAGTTATCTGTCCTGCTCCTTCTGTGTTTCCTTATATTTCCTGAATGCTATACTTTTCTCCTTAACCTTCCCTTCCACCTCTTTTGAGAACCATAGTGTTTTTTTTTTCTTTGTTTTGTTGATTTGCTTCACACAAAGGCTTGTTGCCTCTGTGATGGCTGTTTTGATTATTCTCCATTGTTCCTCCATCCCTCCTTCTTGCCCATTTGCTAGTGCTTTTCTGAGGCACTCTCTCATTTTCCCAAAGTTAGCCCTCCTAAAGTCCAGTACTCTTGTTTTTGTATGGTTTGACTCTATGGCTGTGTTTATTGTGAACCTCACTGTTTGGTGGTCACTTGTACCCAGATGGCTACCCACTTCTAAATCTGAGATCCTTTCTCCTTCCCCGTTTGAGAGTACCAGGTCTAAGATTGCTCCCTCCCGAGTGGGTTCCAACACTATCTGTCTGAGGCATGCCCCCTGTAGGGCATCAGGAATGACCCTGCTCTTTGATGTGCCCGCAGCAAAGGTACTCCAGTTAACATCTGGCATATTCAGGTCCCCCATCAACAATATCTCCCCTTTTTCTGCCATTTTAAGGATGCCTTCTATCATTTCTTTGTCCATTTCCTCTCCCTGAGATGGGGGTCTGTACACAATCCCCATGTGGATTGTGGTGCCATTTCCTGTCTCCAGGGTGACCCATAGTGACTCATCAACTTCCTGTTTACTCTTTAGTTCTGTTGCTTTAATCTCTTCCCTTATATAGAGAGCTACTCCTCCTCCTCTTTTACCCACCCTGTCCCTCCTGTAGATTGTGTATCCTGGTATGTTGACATCCCAGTCTGGTTCTCTGTGTACCTTGTTTCAGTGACTGCCACAATATCCAGGCATCCCTCTTCTATCAAGGCCACTAGTTCAGGGAACTTGTTACACAGACTGTGGGCATTGGTACTCATCACCTTCCTTTTTTTTATGGCCTTACCACTTTTAGCCCTATCTCTGTCCTTATTGCCTTTTTCTACATTTACCCGTGTCCTCCTCCTCCTCCCTACTGACTTCTCTACCTTGGTGTTTATCTCTGTAACTACTGTGTTTTGTGGGGGGAGGCTGGGATTTTCCTGCTCCTTTTTGGTGCCTCCCACCTTGGCTAGTTTAAATGTTTACCAATGAAGCATTTAAACCTATCACCTAGGATTCTGGTTCCCTCCCTGGACAGATGCAGACCATTGCACCAGTATAGGCCTGTATCGCTCCAGGTGGCTCCCCAGTCCCCACTGAAGACAAAACCCTGAGCTCCACACCAGTTTTTCAACCATTCATTGAATCCCATGGTGCGGAATACCCTAGCATCATCCTTGCCATAGACAGGCAGCACCTCCGAGAAGGTTACTGTACGTGTTACTTGTCTAAGGCCCCTTCCCAACTCTAAAAACTCCTCTTGCACTGCTCTGATCCCATTCATAGCCAGGTCATTTGTCCCTAGGTGGACAATGACATCAAGCTCCCTCCCTCGTGCAGCTGCTCCCGCAATCCTGAGGATTCGCTTCCTGTCCCTCCAAGCCATGGCACCTGGCAGGCACATTACCTCCCTATCCCCTTCCTCCCCCACTTCTACCTCCCCAATGATTGAGTCCCCCACCAGGAGTTGTTTCCTTCCCCTGTGGGGTCTCAAACAGGGCAGCATCGCAGCCTCCAGAATGTCTCCTGGAACACTGCTGCCCCACAGCCATTGCACTGCACTGCACCACTTCCATCTTGACTTATTTTGTGTCCCCTCTCCTGTTGCTTTGTATGCTTACTGTCTCCTCCCTCTATGTATTTTTACACCTACTTTTCTACTGTCTATGTGCCCATACAACTCTTGCCCTTCCTGTTCTGGGACAGGAACTTCTTGTAGTCTTCAGTAGTCTCCTTCTTCCATGCTTGGATTCAGACGTCCAGCATCTGGGGGGGGGGAGCTATTTTTTAGGTTCCTTTAAGGTTGATGAAACTAATGTATCTCAGTGATCCTTCCCTTCCTACTGCCAAACAGGAAGTTCCTGTTGTCAGTCAAATCCAGTGGCTATAAAAGAAGAACTGGCTTAGGGTGAGAAGGAGGGCAATTAGTAAGAAAACTGTAGTTCTAGACTGCTACTTGCTCTGAAAGCAAATTCTCCTCTGTCAAAAACTACAACAGGAAGCTGTAATTGGAGACACCTGCTTTTGTACTCCCAAGCTCCTAAGCCACACCCAATTAGCTTCACTCTCTGACTCAGTAAATTAAGCTGATACAGTCCCCTTCCTCAAACAGAGAAACACACAGTGATTTTCTTCTTTTTTTTACTTAAATGTGACTCCCTGCTTCTAATAAAGTATCTGTTTGCTTAATCTAAACAGGCACTGACTCCTGCTGAGATAGAAGTGATTTATCAGTAAGAAAACTGTAGTTCTAGACAGCTACTTGCTCTGAAAGCAAATTCTCCTGTGTCAAAAACTACAACAGGAAGCTGTAATTGGAGACACCTGCTTTTGTACTCCTGAGCTCCTAAGCCACACCCCCAATTAGCTTCATGCTTTGACTCAGTAAATTAAGCTAATACAGCCCCCTTCCTCAAACAGAGAAACACACTGTGATTTTCTTTTTTTACTTAAATGAGACCCCCTGCTTCTAATAAAGTACATGTTTGCATAATCCAAACAGGCACTGACTCCTGCTGAGATAGAAGTGATTTATCAGTAAAAAATCTGTAGTTTTAGATTGCTGTTTCTTGCTCTGAAAGCAAGTTCTCCTCTGTCAAAAACACCACCTCATTTTCACATCCATGTAATGTTTTGTTCATCTGAAGGCACCCAACCTGCAACTAACTTTATTTACTAGGTCATTTATATGATATTCAAACCTAAACTTACTATCTACCCACAGGCCCAAATATTTGTATTCATTTACCTGGTTTAACCACTCTCCTGTTGTAGTTTTTACTTCCAAGATTAAGGAATCTTGACTTAATTTTGTACCACCTGCAAACATCATTGTCTTTGATTTTTTACTATTTAAAATTAAGTCAGATTTCTCAAACTGTCTCTGGACTTCAAGGAAGTCATTTTGTAGATTTATTTGCACCTAGTCTTGATCAGTCCCCTTATGCAATAAGACTGTATCGTCTGCATAAAATCGTATTTGTGATTTCTTTACCATGTCAACCACCTGATTTGTATAAATCAGGAACAATAGGGGCCCCAGTATGGACCCCTGTGTTACTACCCTCAAAACATCTGACTTGGTTGAATATTCCCTCCCCAATATGGTTTGTTGCTTTCATCCAGGTGCTAACCTCCTCAGATATCCATAGTTGTTTTAAACTCTCCATCAAAATGTGATGGCTTACCATATCAAAAGCTTTGGATAAGTCCATGAACACTGTGCACACCTTCTCCCCTTTGTAAAGGGAAGATGCAACCAAGACCAGCAGATCAGTGAATGCAGTCTTTGTGGAGTGGTCCTTTAGATGTCTACGTGGCTCAGTGGGTAGCACATCCACCTCTGGACCAGAAGGTCATGGATTCTTGTTCCACACCGGGCTTAAACTTGCACCTAAAATGCTGGCATCTGAGTGCAGTATTAGGGGGGTGCTGTACTGCTGGGGTGTGCCATCCTTTGGATGAGACGTTAAACCAAGGTCCCTTCTACCCATCCTGGTGTTGTCCTGGTGGGTGTCCTGGTGGAAGTAAAAGAACCCAGGGCACTCTTCGCAAAGAGTAGGAGACATTCCTGATGTCCTGGCCAACATTTCCCTACCCATAAACTGGTTCATACAATTATCCAGCCTGTGCGTGGGTGTTGATGTGTGATATGGCTGCCACTACACATTCAGTCACTTCCCTACCAGTCTAGCATTGCTTGTAAAGCACTTTGGGATACACTGTGCATGAAAAGCGCTACATAAATGCTGATTCTTCTTCTTCTTTCTGAATCCTGACTGGTGCAAGGACAGCAAAGGGTACTTTTCCAAGTAACTGTATAGCTGTACATGCACCAGTCTTTCCAGGATCTTTGATACTTCAGGTAAAAGGGCTATAGGTTGATAGTTTGCCAGTTCAGTTGTTTTCCCACCTTTGAAAACTGGAACTATTTTAGCTTCTTTCCATAAGTTAGGGACCTCCCCCTCCCTCAGGCTCCAGTTGAATAGCTTGGTCAGAACTGGAGTTATGATGTATTCTGCATCTTTTAGAAATCTTATTTCGATCTTGTCCTTCCATGGGGCCTTATTTTTATTAAATGATCTTATTACTTCCTTTACTTGTTTGCAAGTAACATATTTAAATCTAAAACGTGGCACAGGTTTGTCTAATTTTTTTATCTAGGTTTTTCTTTGCTTTTTGGGATTCATTTCCTAGTGCCCACAACACACCATTTTTACCTTGCTAGGAAGGGTAGTAAGGTAATAGTTTCATATATTGGCAGATTTTTTTGCTGTCTTGTAAAATACCATCCTGTTCCATATGAATTCTTGGGACTCCTTTTGAGGGGTTCTCAAATGATTTTAATAGAGACTAATATTTCCCTGTACCAATTGTCTCCGTACTTTTATTTCTATAATGCTGTATTTTTACTTGCTTTATTTTTGTTTTCAATGGATTTCTTGCTTGCTTATATTTATACCAATCTACTGGACTTAATGTTTTGTTTGCCAGTTTCCACAACCTATTTTTCAGTCAATTTCTTTTTTTATTTTTTTATTATCCATGGAAAATTATTTTTCCTTTGGTATACTTTAATAAAGAAGGCTAACTTATCACAAGCTTGTATGAACTCTTTGTTAAATTCCTGAACTGCTAGGTCTAGGGATGGAATCAGAAACAATCTTTCCCATTTAACTTCCCTTAAAGTATGTTGTAACAACTCTGCACTATAGGATTTAAAATATCTTCTTCAAACTGCTGTTCTTTTTCTGCAAAATTTCTTTTTATTGATAGGTTTTATTCCACAACTTAATGTGTTGTGATGTCCCAGGACTGGCTGTTGAACATGTGCATATCTTACTTCAATTTGTTGTGATACAAATATTAAATCAAGTATACTTCCCAAACTTTGCAATGAGCTTTTCCATGTGGAGTGTATTATCACTTGCCTAAGATCTAGTTGGGCAAAACTTAGTTCTAGTGCTCACCCTCTTGGGTGTCCCCAGGAGGAGTTAAAATCTCCTATTAACACAAGTTTTTTCCCTGTTGTTTGTTTTGGATTTACTGGGCAATTTTTCAAATTCTCTAGTCTTCACGTTTGGTGGGTTAAGGGTTTCAGTGGAACTCAATTTAGTGGAACCCAATTTAGGGTTCATGATAATTAAATTAAATGAAAAGTGGATGGGAATTAGGAACACATGCTCTACAGACTTTATGTTAGCCCTTATTGAGGCCATAGTAGAAGAGAGGCATTTAAATTATGTTTGCATTGGGAAGAAAGTGATTATAATATCACAGAATTTATCCATAAATAGTCTGCTAAAGTGGGGATCGAACCATCTTTCGGACCTGTTTGGGGTTAGGGTGTCGTCACTCTATCCATTGCACTATTGTCAGAGCTTTTGAACACAAGTTCTCACTTTACACTACTCCATTTCTAGAACCTACAAGCATAAGTTCATCAATTATGATAACAGGGAAATACAGGGAACTCAGTTACCCAGATTCCTTGGGCAGCACTTAGTTTCCCTTGTTTAATGACATAAGAAAATAATAAATGAAAACATGGTCCATATGTTTCATGACACATGTTTGTTATACAAATGAACAGGAACTCAACCCCAGTGACTGGGGCATTTTAACCACTTAACAATAGTGGGGATTATCCCACTTAGGAACACAATTATTTTAGAATAAAAAATTTAAACTTAAAATGATCATCCAACATTTTTTATGAAATAAGACTTGAGTGGGAGGTGAACTGCCTTCAGTTCCTTTGTGCTGGGCCTGTTCAGTCCCACACTTTCCTCCACACCACTGACTGAGCTCACTAGGAACTGCCCTCACTTGTCATCCTTGAGGGAGAAGGCACGTACCCAGAGTTGGTGGGGTTATGATGACATACGTGACATCAGCAACCCCCCTCCACTCATCACACTATATAAATCACTGTGAAAGGTGAGTTCAGTTGCTCTAGTAGCCAAACAGATGCTGGGAACTCCATTGATTTGCATCCTTGGTGGTTTTTTTTGAACACTTTCTGATACTATTAAGATCCTTTAGGCTGTTTTTGTGTTTAATCTAGAAAGTTAAAACAAGGACATGATAAGACTTAGCCCCCGTTTTGTTTTTTCTTTTCTGTTTTAAACAGAAACAGCCAAGTTTGGACATTTTTAACGAAATGGTTTCTAGGAGCCCTGTTACAGTTTTCCAAGGGTAGGCACTCCATTCAGTAAATTATTCTCCTGATTAAATTAAATGAATTACTAAAAAGGATGAGAAGTATCCATATTTATCACTACATTATTGTTGTTCATTTCTTACTTTCCAGATTACACTTACTTAGGACATAAAATTTTTATTTGAATGTTGAGTATTAAGTTATCTATTTTGTATAGATTAAGAGCCAAATATGGAACAGGGTAACTGAGTTTTGTGATTAATATTATAAAAAAGGAATTTGTGTAAGACTATATGTCTATTGATTGAAAGGCATGATAAGGGATCCACTTTGGATTATAAAGAGATTGTTTGCCAAAATCACACACACTGTTTGAAAATGTTTTTGAAGGGATTTACAAGGTGAACACAGTTTCAGTGTGGTGTGGGGACAAAGCATACCTTGTGTAGCAAATTAAATGTTGCAATTACAGACATAGTTAATAATACTTTTTAATTCTATTTTTATTCAGAATGAAGCACTGTTTTTGGACCTGAGGAAGTGGCAGGAGCCACGAAACCATCGCCCTTATTTCAAGTGTCTTTAAAGTAAAATAAAGCAGTAGCTTACTTAAAAATGTGGTGTCTACAGCGGAGTTCAGCCTTGTTTTCGCACATTTACTTTGATAGTCTCTTGTCTAGATAAGATGACCCAATTCGATGTCAAATTCCATTTACATTAAGGCAACCTTGCACATTTTCAGGTGAGTATATCACCCCTACAGCTAAGTTTAATTTAGTTTTAGTAATTAATAGGCATTCAATGCCTTCAATTTCTACAGAAAAAAGTAATTCTATTTGTCCTAATTCTCATTTGGTGTACAACACCACTCCTTCCCATCTTTTCAGTTTTCTATCCTGGAAGTGAGTTGTGTAACCCTCGATTACTAGTTCATTGTTTGATACCTTTTGATTTAACCAAATTTCAGCCTGTGCTATATGGTCTTGAATTTCAGATTGGGCCATGCTCTAAATAGGTCCATTTTGTTTTTCAGGCTTCCTGCGTTATCATAATTTATTTTAAGCATTGTACCTTGCTGTGGGCCAGGATTTAATTCTATGTCACCACTTAAAATTAATGTTATTAAGACAGGACTGCTATTCACTGGCAGGGTCTGCTTAATAATTCAAATTTGTTGTCATTTTAATTCAGTTCTAACAACCTGAAAAGGGTTTTTTCTTGTCCTCAGATTTAATAAAGCTGTTTTACTCTGAGTAATATTTACTGTTTCCCCAAGCTGTATAGCCAATGATTTCCTTCCTTCTTGTAAACTCTGTTCCAGTTTCTTTTGGGGCATCATTAGCTGGGACATTCATGTTATTTATTTATTTTTTTTAAATCTCTTTTGCTCTGGTCATGGCCTGCAGAGCCTCTTTCAGGCATCCTGCCTGCCTGAGGTCCCCTTGCCCTTAGCCTCCTCTCCCCCCTCTCTGCAGCCAGCACCCTCGGCTTAACCCCTCTGGGGTGGGGCTGCCCCTCCTCTTTGGGTGCTCTTAACTTTGTAGACTCTGGCAGCTGGTGAAGGGCCTGGTGGGGGGGGGAACTGGAAGGCCAGGTGAGGCAGATCCGGTGGTGGGCATGGGGGTCAAGTGCTGTCGCCTACCCTGCGGAGCTGGGCTTATCCCTTGTTCTGGTGCCACATCTCCCCACCCCGCGTGGTGCACTCTGACGCAAGGCGAATGGCAACCCTGCCTGCATCAGCCATGTATGTGTGCAGCCGATGCACTGCAGCGCCCCCTGTTCAAACAACATGAAGTCTTGCTGTATTCTGACTATACGCAGTTAGCCCCAGCACTTGAACTGCTCCGGAGAGGAAAGGGTTAACTCTATGCCAAGGCATAGAACATTGAACTCGAGCTCGGTTTTCAAACCTCTGTCCCAGGTACTCCTCAGCGTAACCATCAGATTCTTTACTCTGTCTAACTGAGAAGTCACTCTGGAGATTCTCTCCTTCACTTCAGTTCAGTCGCAGTAAAATCGGTCGGTTTGTTTAAACCGTTTCTTATTTTTCGGTGTTTACATCTCTGTCCCAGTACAGTAAGCGTATTAGTAGGTAGTAGTGTGTTTTGTAAAGAAATTGTTTTTCTTTTCAGTTTCTTTCCGGTCTGTCCGGTTGGGAGCTGAAGCAAGCTGTTTGATTTAATTTTATCTTTAATTTTAGTGTGGCTTCCGGTATCTACCAGTTCCTGAAAAAAAACGACGATTTATCCATTTTTTTTAACTGACCCGTGACACGGTTGCCACTGATAGGTTATTGTAGTTGCCTGGCTTAAACGCTGGTAAGGGTAACTTTGCTTTATTGAGGCATGTCTGAGAAACCCAAAAAGAAAACTGGGCCCACTGGGCTTCAACACTGCACTGAGTGGGGGGAGGCCTTTGCCAAGGCTGATCCCCACCACATCTGTGTTTACTCTCTGGGGTTTGACCACCTCAAAGAAGACTGTCAAATCTGCAAAAACTTTCCTAAAGCCACTGTTGATAAAAGTTTAAGTAGGCTGAAAGAAAGGGAGGCCGAAAAATCCGTAGACCCGGATGGTCAGCCCGGTTCGGTACCGACCGAACCTGAGGGGGTGCCCACTGACCTGGGCGATACCCCCTTGGGCAAGAGGAGAACCAATTCTGTGGAATCGGTTCCTGCAAAGAGAAAATGCAAGTAAGCCGGTTCGGATCCCGGTTCCTATGTTCTGACCGCTGACGAGATAACCAAAGCGATCGCTATTGTGCAGTCGCTTCACCCGGTTCCGACCGAACCGACACTGACTCAGAGACTGTCAGTTCGGTCGGACTTGTCTGTTTCTGAATATGACCCTGAAGCTTTTTATGAAGGTGATAGGGAAGGAGATGAAGATGATGAAGATTATGAAGACCTAGATGAGCCTATTGAGCCTGACATCTCCCCAGACAGGCCTTCTAATGTATCTCCTCCCAAGCTTTCTGAGTACCCCTCCCACTTCTTGTTTTTCAAGAAGATGGCTGAGACTCTTCAGCTTCCAGTGGAGGAAGTTGAACAGGATCAGCAGGAGCCTGACTATGTTGAGATTATGGATGTCCCAGAGTCCAAAAGGGTGTCTATCCCTCTGCACGAGTCCCTGAGGAAACAGACCCAAAACATATTGCAGTTTCCAACATCCATACCTCCTGTGGATAAGAAGATGGACAGGAGGTATTCCCTGTCAGGTCCTGGAATGGAATTGCTTACCAGTCATTGCAGCCATGTTGGAGTAGTGCAAGCTGCAGCCTGTGACAAGGCTAATGTTCCCCTGGCATCTCACCCCCAAGATAAGGATTACAGGAAAGTGGATGCCATGGCAAAGAAACAGTACTTGGCATCCTCTTTGGGACTCAGGCAATCCAACTACATGGTATATACAGCCAGATACCAGACATCTAGGTGGGATACGGTTCTGGAACTGGCTAACAATGCCCCTCCCCAGCTGGCCAAGGAGCTGGAGCAGGTGGCTGTGGATGGCATCGAAGCTTCTAAGGTCCAGTTTCATGCTGCTGTGGACTCGAATGACGTTCATTCTAGCGTCATGGCTACATTTGTTTCCATGAGGAGATTCGCCTGGCTCAGGTGTACCAACTTATCTCAGGATACCCAGACCAAGGCCATGGATTTTCCTGTCACCAGTAACTCTCTGTTTGGGGAGCAAACAGAGACTTACATGAAAAAGATAGATGAATACAGGACCACATATAGGAGTGCTACAGCCAAAGAAAAGCAGACCACTCCTCAAAGGCAGCAATCTAGGGCTAGCAGGGGCAGGCCTTTTCAAAGGCCTTTTTACCAGGCCCAGGCTTCCTCTTCTTTCCAGCAGAGGGGGTTCTTTAGGGGAAGAGGCAGAAGGGGGATAACAAGGGCTGCATCCTCCTCTCAGTCTAAGCCCCCTGCCAAACAGACACCCTGATGTGTCAGTCAGGGTTGCCTCCCCAATCCCTGAAGGGGGCAGACTGGCTCACTTTTTCCAGGTCTGAAAGTCTATGACTTCAGACAAGTGAGTCCTGGAAGTAGTGAGCCAGGGTCTTGCTCTCAGCGTCAGCAGGTTCCCAAGGTTGAAAGCAAAGGCTTTCTGTCCTTCCTCCCCAGAGGAAACACAGGCTTTAGAAACAGAGGTCTCCTCTCTGCTGCATCTGCAGGCAGTGGAAAAGGTACCTCTCATTCACAGGGGAAAGGGACTGTATTCCAGGTACTTCCTTACCCTAAAAAAGATAGTGGAGTGGTGACCCATCCTAGATCTACGATACCTAAACAAACACATATTGAAGCCAAAGTTCAAGATGGTGACTCTGGGAATAATTCTTCCCTCTCTGAGACCAGGGGACTGGCTAGCCTCCCTGGATCTCAAGGATGCTTGTTTCCACATACCTATCGGGCAGTCCCACAGAAAGTACCTCAGGTTTGAACTGCCATCAGGCCATTATCAGTTCAGAGCAATGCCTTTCGGCCTAACATCTGCTCCAAGGGTATTCACCAAGTGTCTAGCAGTAGTGGTGGCCTTCCTCAGGAGACAAGGCATCTTACTGTTCTCTTATCTGGACGACTGGCTCATAGTAGGCCAGTCCCCAGACCAAGTCAGGTCAGCTCTAGGGGTCACTGAAAACCTTCTAGATGCCCTAGGATTCATTCTAAATCTGGAAAAGTCTGTTCTGGAACCAGCCCAGCTTCTCACATTTATAGGAGTGGAGCTGGATACTGTTCAGGCCAAGGTCTTTCTTCCTCTCTCACGGGTTCAATTCCTCATCACTCTGGCTTCCTCTTTTCGTCCACCTGAGTCTCGGCCATCCAGACACTTCTTGCAGTTGCTAGGCCACATGGCAGCCTGCACTGCAGTAGTGCAAGCGGCAAGGTTCCAGATGAGGGATATTCAATTTAATTTAAGAGCCTTTTGGTCTCAGAAAAAAGATCCCCTCTCCAAGTTGGTTCCAGTGTCTCTAACTTTGGTTCAGGCTCTCCAGTGGTGGCTGGAAGAGGGCAATTTGAGACAAGGGGTTCCCTTCCTCAGTCAGGTTCCCACAGTGATTCTCACCACAGACGCTTCCCTGCTGGGATGGGGAGCCCATCTGAATCAGCTTACTGCTCAGGAGACTTGGTCTCATCAGAAGACTCTTCTACACATAAACCTTCTTGAACTCACGGCTGTCTTTCTAGCACTCCAGACATTCTCAAACATAATTCAGGGGAAGGTGGTATAGATCAGGACAGACAACACCACAAACATGTGGTACATCAACAAGCAGGGGGGCACACGGTCCTTGGCCTTGTGCACCGAGGCCCTGAAAATATGGCCACTAGCTTATTCCCTGCAGGTTTCTCTGATTGCTGTGCATCTCCCAGGGAAGGGCAATGTACTTGCAGATGCTCTCAGCAGGATTTCCCAAGGTCACCACGAATGGGCCTTGAATCCTCTCATTCTTTAGATAATTTTCAAGAGATGGGGCAATCCAGAGATAGATCTCTTTGCAGCCCCGGACAATCATCAGCTCCCTCTATTCTGCTGCAGACCCCCTCTTCTGGGGTCTGTTCCTCTAGATGCCCTCCTGTTGGATTGAACCAACAGGTTTCTCTATGCTTTTCCTCCCTTTCCTCTGATATTCAGAGTTCTGGTCAAGATCAGATCCCAACCTTGCACTGTGATTCTGACTGCCCTGGACTGGGTCAGACAGCCTTGGTATCCTCTATCAGTGACAATCCCTCTGTGCCTTCCCAGACAGTTCAACCTCCTCACTTCATCTCAGGGGAAGATATTGTACCCCAGTCTTCACACACTCAAGCTCAAGGCCTGGCTCTTAAAGAGCTAGAATATGCAGGCCTGCATCTCTCACAATCAGCTCTGGATATCCTTAAGGCTAGTAAAAAGCCTTCCACTAGAAAAAACAATAGTTCTAAATGGAAGAGATTTGGGTATTGGTGCTCCCAGAGGCACATTCAGCTGGACTCAGCTGACATTGCCACTGCATTGGATTATTTGGTCTATCTTAACAGTTTAGGCCTTCGGCCTACCCCTCTCAAGGTGCATTTGGCAGCTATTTCTGCCTTCATTTCTGCTGGGAAGGTCTCCTCTCTAGCCTCCCATCCAGTTTTCAAGAAATTTGTCAAGGGTTTGGTCCATATCAATCCTTCCTTCAGGGATTCCACTCCTTTATGGGACCTGAATATATGTATTGCACAGTTGATGCAGCCCCCATTTGAACCACTTTGCTCAGCTGAGCTCAAATACCTGACTTGGAAAACTGTGTTCATGGTTGCTATCACGTCTGCCAGGAGAATCAGTGAGTTACAGGCTTTATCAGTGGAACCTGATTTCATTTCATTTAATTTCACAGAGATAAGGTGGTCCTTTGTACAAATAGGAAATTCCTTCCTAAAGTGGTATCAGACTTTCGTCTGAACCAATCTATGACATTGCCTGTATTTTTCACTGACTACTCCTCCACTGGAGAGAGGAGATTACACAGTCTCGATGTAAAGAGGTTTCTGAGTTACTACATAGAATCCCCTAAACCCCATAGAAACGACTGCTCCCAGCTGTTTCTTACTTATGGGGAATGGGTAAACCTGCTACTAAGAGAACTATTGCTAGACAGATTGTCTCTTGCATACAATTCTGCTATTCAAAATTGGGGAAAGAGCCTCCATCAGGCCTGAGGGCTCACTCCACCAGAGGTACAGCTGCTTCGGTTGCAGGTGCCAGGGATATACCCTTAGTGGAAATCTGTAAAGCAGCCAGCTGGAAAACTGTTCACATATTTACCAAGCATTACTCCCTCGACATCCAGTCAAGAAGTGATGCTAGGTTTGGCACTGCAGAACTGCAGAGTCTGTTCCCAAAATAGGTTCTGTAGATCCCTCCTCCTCCTTGGGGGTACTGCTTGGTAGTCTGCATATAGTCCGAATACAGCAAGACTTCATGTTGTTTGAAGAAAAAATTACTCACCATAGTAATGTTGTTTCTTCTAATGGAGTCTTGCTGTATTCTGACCTCCCTCCCTGCCTTCCCTCCTGGAACCTAGTTGTTTTGGGCTGTGGGTGGCAGGCGCAGTGTTGCACCATAGGGGTGTACAGTACCTGGTTGCCTTTCATGAAATGAGGCTTTTTGTTCTCGTATTTTACTGTTATATATGTTATTACCTATTTAGATTCTTTTTGGGGGTCTTGACTTGGGTCTTTGGACCCAAAACTTATGTTTATTGCCTTTTGGCAAGAAATTTCTAAAAACAATTTCTGGGTTGTTAGTTGGTTAGTATAGTTTTCATAAGAATCTGATGGTTACACTGAGGAGTACCTGGGACAGAGGTTTGAAAACCGAGCTCGAGCTCAATGTTCTATGCCTTGGCATAGAGTTAACCCTTTCCTCTCTGGAGCAGTTCAAGTGCTGGGGCTAACTGCATATAGTCAGAATACAGCAAGACTCCATTAGAAGAAACAACATTACTATGGTGAGTAATTTTTTCATCTCCACTGGGAGCTGCTGATGTGCTGAACAAACCCTGATCCTCCCCTACCGGGGAGGAGAGCAGCCCTGCGGGCTCTCAATCCTCTCCCTCCCCTGCCAACCCCCGGCACCCGAGTTTGCTCCCGAACTCGGGTCACCGACATGGCACGAGGTGTGGCATCCAGCACCTCAACCCTCAGCACCACAGGGCCGGCCACGTGCATGTTATTAAAGCCAAACCCACCCCCATCCACAGTGTAAAATATTAAAATTTTCCCCATACTTATTCAGGAGAAATCCTCCAAGGTTATAACGTTTTTTTGCAAAATGTATTTCTCCCAGTTATCAAACTTCACCCAAATAATGAATCCACTTATATAAAAATGCTACCTCTAGGACAGGTTTACCAAACAAATTTTCCTTAAGATTTAGAAACCTAATGGAGTGGATGCAGGTATCCTTCCTGATGCCCTCAGTGACCATCATATGGTTTACTGTGTGCACAAGATAAATTGTATTAAGGCTGTTCCCTTAAATTCATCTATCTCCAGTCCTTTAGGTCACTGGATTGTCCTCCCTCAGAGCCAACCTTTGGGCATTTGAATGGTCCCCCATCTCTGTAGCCAACAATTTGAATGATGTCTTCCAGTACTTTCAGTCCAAATTCACGGCTGTTTGGGATCATCATGCATCCCTAAAAAAAGCAAAGTACAGGGCTTCCATCCTCCCTGGCTATCAGCTGAGTTGTTAGCTTGCCTGTGTACCTGAGACTTTGCTGGTTTATTTGACA
This sequence comes from Neoceratodus forsteri, assembly GCA_016271365.2. NCBI lineage: Eukaryota > Metazoa > Chordata > Ceratodontiformes > Ceratodontidae > Neoceratodus > Neoceratodus forsteri. The sequence goes on from CM057458.1 coordinate 234,672,782, forward strand.
AACTCTTTAAACTGTGGATTATTCAGGTAGTGAGTTCTCTCTTTTTATCCACTATGATTTCACTCACCAGCTTGTGTTTATCAGAATTAAGAGTTCAAGAAATGTGTTAGCAGAAGTAGCAGCTACAACGTCCCAGGCATCCCTGTGTTTAAACTCCTCTAACTCACAGGAAGGCACCTTTGTCACACAAAGCCCTCTGGGTGCATGATTTAGCTCAATATATTGTTCGGGTAAAACAATATTATATGTGAGGTTCAATTCTTGTACCATTAAAAGTTCAACATCATTAAAAAGCTTTCTTAAGTTGCCTTCTTCGACTGAGCTAGTGGATAGCTGAGATGGCACGCTGAGTTTAGATCTGATAAGCTCCTTCCTTCTGTTCAAACCTTCCTTGGTTGCCAAACAGGCTGGTACTCCGTAGTTATAATCTCCAAACCTGCAGGTTCACTCATACTTTGTATTTTAAATGGAGAAAAGTATATCATTTATGGGGCCTGGGTTCTCTGTCCTTTTTGAAGTTTCATTGTAAATCCCACAAATGGCAACCTCAGTCAGTGCCCATGACTGCATAGCCAAATCAGCTGATTCAATTCACACAAACAAGGAAGGCTCTCACTGCGTGGTGCAGGGACTGTGAGTGCAGCTGCTGGGTAAGCAGCCCCAACAAACTAAATGCGGTTCCATAAGCAGATGCACTCCAGCAAGACACCATAATAAAAATAATATGTGGTGGAGAATCAGCTCAGTCAGACCGTCCGTACAACCTAGAAAGTCTCTTTGTTTGCCTTGTTCTCTTGTTCTATTTTTTGTAACTTTTTATTTAGTAAACATACAACAAAGAAAACTGGCTGCTGTCATCAAAGTACATTTACAGTGTGGTCAACATCACTATAAAAGAACTACTAAATAAAATGCAACTAGTATGAAGTTACATACAAGTGTTACATGTCCTCTGATATATTGAAATCTGAAAAGAATTGCTAAAAGTTAAATTCATAATAAGCCTCTTTGATGTATACTTAAAGAATGATATATACTTAAAGAATGAAGAAGGCCTGCGGAGCATAGCCCCATCCCACAACAAGCTAACCCCCTGGGAACAAAATCCCTCCTGTGGCTCACAATGCGCAGTGCCCTCCTCCTCCAGAAGATTTCAAACTGTTTGAGCCAGTGGTTTAATTGTGCTGAAAGTTTTTCTATTTTATAAATCCCTATCAGTAAGTCTTGCCAAAAGGAGCGTGTAGGAATATTGAGCCCTATGCTTGAAGGAGTGGAGCACCTCCATGCCACATATGTGAGGTGCAGAGACACTCCACACCCATTGCGCCCAGTGTGCGGGATGCACGATGGGGGCGCGCAGACCTTACACACCTGTTCACCCACCCACATGAACCACAACGTGCAGGGGAGGGCGGGATGTGTGCCAGCACTGTGCAGCATGCACAAAACAGTGTAGTGCTGTGCACTGGGGTGCATAGGGGGCAGCTGATATGCCAGGGAAATCCTGCCGAAAGGTCCCTACACACCTCACGCATCCATCCCACACCAAGGGGAGACCACCGCTGACACATCCAGTGGCAGCCCGGTGCTGCTGGCCCAACACCCAGCCAAATTCCCACAATCCTGGTGCATGCCAAGCCCCTCCTCCACACACACGCACGCAAGCACGCACACACACACACACATATATTGGGGCACTGGCCCCAGGACCGTATGCACCCCCCCTCACCCACCTGCCTCTGTGGCTCCCCACATGGCAGGTGATGTGGTGGCTGGTGCAAACAACCTCCCACACAATCACACATACCTGTGGCACCACCACCATACCTCCCCATCCAATCGGGGCACCACATGGCCAGTGCGGACATCTGTGGGGGAGCGCAGCCAATGCGCCCCCCACCGTGGAAGGGATCCACTGTTGGTCCCAGGTTGGGCATCCAATCAGTGTGCAACTCCGCCCCTGGCCACCTCGTGGTGTGCTGTGCACCGGGGGCATGCCCGTGGATAGGTCGTGGCTATTGGGAAGCACCAGTGGTGTGTACCTGTCCACAGGTGCAGAGTTCCATGTGTGGGATATGCGCCTTGGCCACAAAAATCCCGCCCATTGGAGCATAGGCCCTATTGCAAGTAAGCCAATTTTTTGTGATGGTCTTTTTGGAGGCTAGCAGACAGATGTCTAGTATTTTCTAATGGGGAAGGGGACCTTAAAGGGGCCACATAGTGTGAAAATAGAAAAAATCTACTGTCAGCCGAATTGTTATTCCAAAAATGTCTGAAAGTGCTACATTCAGAGCATCAAAAAACAGTTGCAACAAAGGGCAGTCCCAAAAGATGTGGCCATATGTAGCTGGTGAGTGGCCACAGCCTCTTTAGCAGACCACACCATTCCCTGGGGTGTATTTATATTGTGTGGCTGGTACTCTGAAATATCTATCACTTTCCAAGAGAATTCTTTCCAGAAAGGGGATGGTGTAGCTGAATGTAGCTACTTAAGGTGTCTTTCCCATTCCCGATCTTCAAAGGGATGGTGGATATCCATCTTCCACGCTTTTCAAATAGTATCAGCTAAATCTGCCCGTAGTTGATGTAGGGCATTATAAATGTAAGAAATCATATGAGGGAGTGGAACAGTACCCTTCAATGCAGTTGTAAGACAGTGATCACCAAAAGGATGGGTGTGTCATTTGTCCTTCTATTTTTCTTTGTAGGTCGCATGGACAATCTGAATAAACTGATCCCCTACCACATAATGCCCAGAACAGTGAAGGAATTAGGAGAGATTGCTATAAAATGACTTCCACCTTGCACCTTTTTCTACATGAACCAAAACTGCTTTTAAGGTGTTCGCTTTAGCACGTTTTCTATTTTTATTTTATTTACTTATTTATTACGAGCTAGGATTCATACCTTTGAGCAACAGCTCTTTACATAGGTTCCGCGTCAAGAACAAGTACAGTGCAAACAGAACATTGCAAGTACAGTGCATACAGATAAATCATTGTTACATGTAAATTAAACAAGCAGTTTCCAGAGAATAAAAATACAGGGATAACAAATGGTGCATAGCAGTCATCAGGCAGGTAAAGGAACACCCTTGTCAGGTAGCACTGAGTGACAGTCAGAGGTGTGCCAGAGGAGGCAGAGGGTGAAGGGAACCGGTCTGTCTGATCTTACCAAGGTAGTAGAAGGGGGTTGCAGGTGGTGAGGGAGGAGGAGGAGGGGGTGAGAGGGAGGAATAGGGGGTAGGAGGTAAAAGGGCAGGAGGAGGAGGAGGAGGAGGTAAGTTCTAGAAGTGGCCTATAGGGTCAGATGATAGCAGAGGGTGCAGGCTAAGTACAGGTCGACTGTGAGCCACAGATGGCTTAGTGGTAGCAATCACAGGCAGTGCTTGTAAGAAGCTGATATCGTAGTTTGTGCTTGAAGGGGCCTATTGTGGTGGTAGAACTTATTTCGGGCTGGAGTGAGTTCATCCAAAGCGGAGCTTGATGGGCAAAGGCACATTGTGCTAGGGCCATGCAGCACCTAGGGACATTGAAAACTTGATTGTGGGAGCTTCTGGTGTTTTGAGTGGACTGATGAGGGCTGAGAAGTTTCCGTACTCCCATGGGCAGCATGTCAAGACAGATCTTCTTAGCTATCAAGCAGATTTGGTTGAGATTCTGTCCTTTAGTTAGAGGCAGTTTGCTTGAGTGTAAAGATCACAGGTGTGTGTTAGATGTACAGCACCTGTGAGAAGTCGACATGCGTTGTTCAAGGCCGTTGAACTGTGTTGAAGGGCATTGTCAGTGGCTGACCCATAGACAACCAAACCGTAGACAATGAGGGCAAATAATGAGCTGTGTACTGCCATGCTCAGGGCATCAGGTGTAAGGCAGTGTTTATGCCGATAGAGCATGCCTATTCTCACATTAATTGCTTTAGCAGTACTGGCAATGTGTGTGGTGTATGACAGGTTGGAGTCAATTGTAATGCCCAGATAATTAAAATGCTGTACAAGATTGAGGGAGGAGCCCTTGTTGTTCTTAATGGATAGTAGGAAAGCTTTATGTCTGCTTTGTGAACTAGTGAACAACACGGACTTGTTTTTTTTGTAGTTCATAATGAGTTTGTGTTCCTCAAACCATTTCTCAGCTGAAGTAAAATCATATAGAAACATAGAAACATAGAAGTTGACGGCAGATAAGGACCGCAAGGCCCATCCAGTCTGCCCATTTCTTTTTCTACCTTATAAATGTGCCATCGGCCTTTGCTCTGTCAGTGACCTATCTATTCATAGTCATTTGTATTGCTCCCTTATGCCTATCCCATGCCTGTTTGAAGCCCTGCACTGTATTCATAGCCACCACTTCTTGTGGTAAGCCATTCCATGCATCTACCACCCTTTCTGTGAAAAGAATTTCCTCCATTCCCCTTAATCGGCCTCCCTCTAATCTCATGCTGTGTCCTCTTGTCCTGCTATTTTCTTATATTTAAACATGTTAGACTCTTTCACCTTGTTTATGCCCTTAAGGTGTTTAAATGTCTCGATCATATCACCTCTCCCTCCTTTGCTCAAGGGTATACATATTGAGCTCTGTTAATCTGTCCTCATATGTTTTCTGATGCAGTCCCTGCACCATTTTGGTTGCCCTTCTCTGGGCTGCCTCAATTTAGTTAATGTCCTTGTGAAGGTGTGGCCTCCAATACTGCACGCAGTACTCAGATGGGGCCTAACCAATGTCTTGTACAGAGGATTATTACCTCCCTCTTACGACTTGTGATACCCCTACTAATACACCCTAACACCCCCTAGCCTTACCTACTGCTTTAGAGGTCTGCTTGGATGATTTTAGGTCATCAGTGATGATGATGCCCAAGTCTCTTTCTTCCTTTGTGACTGCTAGCAACTCCTCCCAGCCTATAAGTGGCTTCAGGGTTTCTCTTCCCTATGTGCATGATTTTGCACTTCTTTGCATTAAATCCCAGTTGCCACTCTTCTGACCATTTTGCTAGTTTATCAGATCTCTTCTCATTCTGCCCACCCCAGCTGGATCATCTACTCTGTTGCAGATCTTGGTGTCATCTGCAAACAGACAAGCCTTACCCCTAGTCCATCTGCGAGGTCACTAATGAAGATGTTGAATAGGACTGGCCCCAGGACTGATCCCTGAGGTACCCACTTGTGACTTGCATCTCTTCTGACTGTATACCATTTACCACCACTCTCTGTTTTCTGCCAGTCAACCAGTTTGCCACCCAGTTGACCAACTTCTGAACCACCCCGAGCCTACCTAGCTTATTTATCAATCTTCTATGTGGAACAGTGTCAAAAGCTTTGCTGAAGTCAAGGTAGGCGACATCAACTGCTCCCCCTTGGTCCACCACTCTGGTTACCCAGTCAAAGAAATCTATGAGATTAGTTTGACAGGACCTTCCTTTTGTAAACCCATGCTGTCTTGGATCCTGTGCCCCTATGGTTCCAGGTGTTGCACTATCCTTTCCTTAAGGAGTGCCTCCATAATCTTGCCCACTACTGAGGTAAGACTGACCGGTCTGTAGTTCCCCGCCTCCTCCCTGCTACCACTCTTGTGGAGCGGGATCACATGAGCCCTTCTCCAGTCTTCTGGGACCTCTCCTGTGCTCAGAGACTCACTAAACAATTCTGCTAATGGCTCTGCTAGTTCCTCCTTTAGCTCCTTAAGTACCCTGGGATGTATGCCATCAGGTCTCATTGCCTTATCCACCCTGAGCTTAGTAAGCTCTTGTAGGACCCTTTCTTTTGTGAAGGGAGTAGTGCTTACCTCCCTCCCCCCTGTGTCCATGATGCTGAGCTGTGGGCCCTGCCCTACCTTCTCTTCAGTAAATACTGAGCAAAAGTATCTATTTAGGATAGATGCCTTTACAGGGTCCTCCTCCTCACATGCTCCCTTTTCTCCATTAAACAGCAATACCCCTCTGGACTTTCTCCTTTCACTAATGTATCTATAGAAAGTCTTGTCACCTTCTTTACTGTTAGTACTAGTGTTTCCTCAGTTTGGGACTTTGCCTGCCTTACTGCCTTCACTGCTTCCCTTAGGGCAGTTTGGTATGCCTCCCTATCTTCATCCCGCTGTGTTCCCTTATATTTCCTGAAGGCCAGCCTTTTGGCTCTGACCTTTTCTGCTACTGTATTTGAGAACCAAAGTGGTTTCCTTCTTTTGCACTTCCTTTTCTGTCTAACACAATGGGATGTTGCTTCAAGTATTGTATCCTTAATGCTTGCCCACTTTGCCTGTACCTCCTCACCTGTGTTTCTTTTTGCCAGGGCTAGCTTAACTCTGTTGGCCATCTTATCAAAGTCAGCTCCTCTGAAGTCCCATATTTTGCCTTGGAATGGGATGATTTAGATGTAGTAGCCAAATTGAACCATACCATGTGATGGTCACTGGCTAGGTGACCTTCTACCTGGAGATCTGTGATCCCTTCTTTGTTAGTCAGTACTAGATCTAGGATAGCCCTGTCTCTTGTGGGTTGCTGTACCAGTTGTTTGAGGCCCTCCTGCAGGAATCCACTATGAGTCTAGTTCTGGCAGATGTTCCTGCTGGTATTGACCAATCTGTATCTGGCATGTTGAAGTCTCCCATTATCAGAACCTCCCTTTAGCTGTCATGTTTTGTATATCTTCTAACAGTAATGTGTCTATGTCCTCCCTCTGGTCTGGGGCCTGTAGACAACCCCAGTTCTTATAGCTGTCCCATTTCCTGTTTCCAGGGTGACCCACAGTTCTTCTGGCTCCTTATGTGTATTCTGAATTTCTGTAGCTTTGATATTTTCATTAACATACAGGGCCACTCCTCCCCTTTTGCACCTCGGTCTCTTCTGAACAATACATAGCCAGGTACTGAAGTCTCCCAAGTGTGGTTACTGGTAAACCATGTCTCACTAATTGCTACTATGTCCAGTTTAGCCTCTGACATTATTGCCTGCAGGTCTGGGATCTTATTTCCCAGGCTGTGAGCATTTGTACATGATTTTCCATTGGCCAGATTTTGGTGTGTTAGTTGTTGGGTGAAGTTTGGCATTACCCCTGTGCATCGTATGGGGAGACAAACCTTTTTTCTTACCTGGTGATACAAATGAACAGCAAACACGCTGAATTCCTGTTTGACCACTAGCTGAGGGGGGAGGGGTGTTCTTCCCATTCGACGTATGGGGTGCTGCACCCCTCTCCCCATTTGCTAGTTTAAATTGTAAGGTATCCTCCAGACTTTCAGGCTGAGCGTCACTGGTAAAAATGACCGCATCATCTGCGTACAGGAGTATGTAACCATGGCAGGAGTTGGGGAGTTTGTTAGTGAATATACTGAAGAGGAGCAGGCCAAGGATAGACTCTTGTGGAACACCTGAGCAGACAGGTCTGGGTTCAGAAAGGATGTCACTGATCTTGACTTGCTGTGACCTTTTGCTTAGATAGCTGCTGAACCATCTTGTTGACTCAGTGGAGAGCCCGATGACAGTGAGCTGATCGAGAAGAAGGGTGTGATGCACTGTGTCAAAAGCCTTGAATAAGTCTATGAATGTAGCCCATACCAGGTTTCATTGATCGAGAGCATGGTGAATAAAGCTGGTGAACTCCAGTAAGACTGTGACAGTACTGTGTACTTTCCTAAATCCATGCTGCTGGTTACTTAGGAGATTGTAGTGGTCCAGGTACTCAACCAGTTGGTCCACCACTATTCTTTCAAGCGCCTTGGAGAGTGGAGGGAGGATGGAGATTGGTCTATAGTTACTGTGCAGAGTCTGGTTACCACTCTTGTTACTATTGCAGACTTCCACTTTTGTGGAAATCGTGAGTGGCAGAGGGATAAGTTGATTATTTTGGTCAAGGGTTCAAGGACTTCATCCAGGGTTAGGTGTATGAATTTTAGGTCCTGGGAGTCCCCACTATATCTTGACTTCCCTAGCACCTTTACAAGGTATTTTCTGGTTTCTCCTTTTGTAAGTGACTTGAAATAGAATGGTGGATGCCCAGAGATATGTTCAGGCACTCTTGGGTGGTCTGCTGGGGTGGTGGGGTCAAAGAAGTCAGACAGGAGGACACTACTCAGGTCTGTAAATGCATTGTTAAAGGCATTTGCTATGAGTTAAGGATCCAGTGTTGGGGTGCCTTCGATGTTGAGTTTTTTGGGGCATTTTTTTGGGTCTTTCCTGTGATATCTTGGAGGTTGGACAAGAATTACTTACTGTCATTCCATGATCTAACTAAAATGTCCTTGTATTATGAGCTTTTGGCATTCCATATTGCTTTGGTACATTCATTTCTTGCTTTCCTATAGTTGGCTTGGGTCCGATGGGCCCATGACTTGTACCAGAGTTGGTCCCTCAACTTGAGTAACTGGATTAAGACGAGTGTGATCCACGGGTTGTGGACTCCTTTGATCTTCCTTATTCTTAAGAGTGCATGTTTGTCGCAGACCACATTGAATTTGATAATGAAATGTTCCAGTGCAGTATCCACGTCACTTGTGGTATACAGGTTCGACCAATCTTGGTGCTTAAGGTCGGATTTTAGCAGTTCAAGGTGCCCTCTGAGAAGCACCCGGTTAGTTAAAAATTTGGCCGGTGGTTTACAGAATTTATTGGACCAAAGGCACTTAACAGGGGAGTGATTAGTGTCTTGCTGGACTGCATCTGCTTCTGGAACTGCATCTACACTAAATGCCCCAGAACCCTCCCAAGGATTTCTACTGCTGTCTTGGGCCCATTCCTGGAGGTTACCTGGTGACAGGGTATCAAGATCAAATTATCTCAGAAGCTAAACCCACTGACAACTTCAAGGCATGAGGTTCTTGCCACCTCAGGCACTCTGACAAGTGACCACTTGGCAAGAGATCACAAGAGCAACCTGGCAACCTTCTCACTGGTACTAAGCTCTGCCCACTGGTCTCACTTAGTTAGAACCACTAACAATCAGTAGGTTTTGGGTCTTGCATGCTAGTAACCAATCCACACACTGAGCAGAGAGGGTATGAGGACATGTAAGGATGCAGGAGGGAGATACACCACTTAACCAGCACCCAGTACAGTTCTCGCAGAGCTGGGGAGACATGGCTTCAACTCAAAAGGCCAGTCAGCAACCTAGCAGCTGCATTCTGCACTAACTGCAGGTGCCACAGCATACCTCCACTGACCCAAAGGCAACGAGCATTACAGTAGTTGAGCCTGGATGTCACACAAAAGTATGCACGAGTGTGGCCAGGACATCGGGGAGGGGGATAAGGGATTTAATCTGACAGATGTTCTTTAGATGGTAAAAATCATTCCAGATAACTGCCTACACCTAAGCCTCAAACGTCAGCCCCTCATCCAGAATGACTCCCAGCTTTCCCACCTTAGCAGCAGCTACAAGCCCAGAGGAGCTGAGCCAAACCATTCAGGCATTGAAATCATCCAGAATCAGCCATAGGGACAACACCCTGCCACCAACAAAGTCCATGATTTCCTGCAGAAAATCTCCCTCATGTCTAGGAGGCCAGTAAACAAGCTGGATCCTGCACCTGGCATCTGGACCCAATGCTCAGCCACGTATTCAAATGACAAGTTATCCCCCACTGGGTGCGTTACCAGGTTCAGCTCAGTTCTAACAGATGGCCACCCCCACTGCGAACCCTCCTTGGGCAGTACACCACAGGGAACCCGGCTGGGATGGCTGCCCTAATATCAGACCAGCATCATATCTATCTATCTATCTATCTATCTATCTATCTATCTATCTATCTCTCTCTCTCTCTCTCTCTCTCTCTCTCTCTCTCTCTCTCTATATATATATATATATATATATATATATATATATTGACTGGCATGATAGCGCCAGTATAGTTAAGGTTGAGTAAGCAGTTTAATGTTAAACCCCAAATTTTGCACCTTAATAACTTTGCCACCATATGACGAATTTGAATGAAATTTTGCATGCACGGTCTGGTACCATAGATTGCTGGGTTGTGCATTGAGGTTGTCGGCCTAACTCTCAACCCATTCCACGAGTAAACAAGCTGAGATGGTGCAGTATAGGAGAACGGGGTGAGAGTTAGGCCCGACAACTCCAACGCACACCATTCACACCAAACTCTCACCCCATTCCATGTGTAAACAAGCTGACATGCTACAGCATAGGAGAATGGGGTGAGAGTTAGGCCTGACGACCCCATGGCACACCCTGATGTCTGTTGGTGAGTGGAGGGTGGGGGGTTGGTGTGGGGTGGTAGGGTTGTAACCCTAATATCACATATCCATACTTTTGTCGCTGTGCTATCAACCCTAACTGATGCATTAGCAGAGTTTTTTTGCAATGAATTTCCCTTCTTTTTTTTTTTAACTTTTTATTTTTCAGATTTTACCACCATTTAACAATGATAAAACAGACATACAAAACACAATAAATTGATACTGCCTGACAATACATTCATTATATACAGATCATGTATCACAAAACTCATATTTATAAAAGTGAATTTTTCATATCAGTCCAACATTTTAATATTTTACTGCCTGAAACTCTGGGGCCCCTGTTCACTTCTGTTCAAGGAACAAAGTCTGGCCTCAAAGGGGCAATGTATATCACCCACCGTCTCCGAGTTAATTCAAACTGATCTTGCTTTTTATTAACCAAGGAAGTCAGATGTTCCATATTGTAGACCTGAATCATTATGTCATGCAATTGGCTTAATGTTAGAGAAACTGAAGATAGGTAATTTTTAGTAATGACTTTCTTTACATTTAATATACAGATATCCAATAATTTCTTGACTCGGAAGGGGGCCTACAGCCTCTCAGGAAGGCCAAAAACGAAAAGAGTTGAGGACTGGGCTGGAGTGGCCAGGTGAATATATCTGAGAGTGCTTGAAAAAAAGCCTTCAAGAAAGGTTGAAGGTTTGGGCATGGCCAAAAAATGTGACCATGAGTAGATCATGTGGAACCACATCTCCTCCAGCACAATGCCACTCCCTGTTCTGCATATTTGGCTTGTATTGCTGGAGTTCTAAAGTACCTCAGGGAAGGCTTCCAGGAAAACTCCTTCCAACCTAGGGAGGCCATGCCAAAGTGTAATAATTTTAAATGGGATTCCCAGCAGTCTTCTTCTAATCTGACCCCTAGGTCTGACTCCCATGTTTCCTTTAATCTCTGTAATTTGTCTTCTTTTAGTGCAATGAGACCTTGGTAAAGGTAAGATATAAGGTGTGTCAGTGAGGACCTGCCCTCTAAAGCCAATCTGATATACTCCAAAATTGCTGGAGGTGGGGGTTCACTTGTAGCCTGTTCCCTGAGTGTTCTAACAGTCTTGCGCTTGTAATACTCTAAATCTATCTTGTGGTCAGAGATCGAACATTTCACAAAGAGCCACATAGGGGATCAAATCCCCTCCCTAAAGAAAGTTTGCCACTAAATGAAGATCTAATCTCTCCCATCTCTGGAAGCAGTGGTCCCGTTTCGATGGTGAAAAAAGTTTGATGATATGGAAGGGAATATAGTAGGTATCTATATTTTGGCAAGTTTTTAGAGTCCCCACCTTCGCCAGATTGTCAGAGTGTTTAGAGTATAGGGGTTATCAGTTATATCTGTTAGGGGAGGTCTTGGAAATTTCAGGAGAATTTTATTAAGGTTGAGTATGTCCTCCTCCCTTAATTCTAGATTTCTCCATTTTGCCAGATACTTAGGATGTAACCAATATATCACTGTTCTAATCTGTACTGCCATATAGTATATTACTAGATCAGGTAAAGCTAACCCTCCTTTTTGTTTTGGTAGTTGCAGGGTTGTATATCTAATTCAGGGTCTTTGAGAGCTCCAGATGTTCCTGGAGATCTTTTTATTTAGTTCTTTCAGAGCTTTTGGCGAGAATGTAATAGGGAGGGATGGAGCCAAGTATAGATAGCGAGGCAGTATATTCATCTGTACCAAGTCAACTCGCTGGATCAATGGTAGGGGGATGGATTTCCATCTCTCCCTGTCCAGAGCAATCTTCCTCAGCAGTGGAGCATAATTAAGTTCATATAATTGGGTATGGTCTCCTGCTAGACACCCCGCCAGATATTTCAAGTGAGGCAGGTCCCATCAAAAACAGTAGGACCTCAGCATGTGAGGAGCAGGAGAGTAATTTATTCATAGTGCCTCCGTCTTTGTAGCATTTATTTTGTATCTCACAAGGGCACCAAACTCAGTTAATAGAAGCCACATTTTTGGTAGGGAGCTCTCCGGGTCTGAAATGTAAAGCAATAAATCATCAGCATATAATGCTAGTTTGTGGAGCTCCTTCCCTGCCTCCACTACCCCATATCCGTTTTTTGCTGAATAGCTTGGGCTAAGGGCTCCAAGTAAATGGCAAAAAGGAGGGGAGATAATGGACATCCCTGCCTGGTACCTCACCACAGGAAGATGGGATCTGAAACAGCTCCATTTATTTTGATATATGCCCTAGGTCTCTCATAAAGAGACATGACCAGTTATACAAAATCTCCAGAGAAGTCCATCCTTCATAGGGTGGCCACCAGGAAGTACCAAGCCACCCGTTTGAAGGCCTTCTCGGCATCTAAACTCAGCAAGAGAAAGGGAGACTCTGACTGGGTGGCATGATGTATAAGATGCAGCATTCATTTAATATTGTCTTGGGCCTGTCTGGACCCCACAGATCCACACTGGTCTGTGTTGATAATAGATGGGAGTAGGGATTCCATTCTTCTAGCTACCACCACTGCAAAAATGTTATAATCTATGTTTAAAACTGATATCGGTCTTTACAAAATACAGAATAGTTGATCTTTGCCTGGCTTTAAGATGCTAGAGATAGTAGCATACCTCCATGAATCTGGGGCCCCTTCCCCTTTCATTACCCTCCGGCAGGCCCTCAGAAAGATTGGTGTTAGTTTGTCTCTAAATCTCTTGTAGAACTCACTAGTGTAGCTGTCTGGGCCAGGGCTCTTGTTGGTCTTTAGATACCCAATAACCCCGGGCAATAATCCTATTCATTTCATCAGCCATAATAGGGATGTCTAACCTCTCTCTTTGTTCTTGTGTTAAGGTAGGTAGATTCAATCTGGCTAAAAAGACCTGCATTTTCAACAGGTCTGACTCTATCTCTGGTGTGTAAAGAGCCTGATAAAATTGTTTAAAGATCTGTGCTATTCCTGTGGGTGAATCTTACACTTTTCCACTTAAAGGAGATCTAATTTGTGTTATGGAGGTTTGGACGGTCTTCAATCTAAGGCGATGTGCCACCAGGCGAGTTGACAAGGGCCACTTTCATAGTATTTTTGTCTTAAATGTTGTAAGGCTTGTTCTGTCTTGATGTCTAATAAGTGTTGGATCCTTTGTTTGGTTGCTTGTAGTAATGGTAGGACCGCTTCTTCTCCAGCTGCATGCTGGTCCTGCAGAAGCTTAAATTGACTCTGCAGGTCGCTCAACAATGCAGCTGGCATTTTTTGTAATGTGATGCAAATTTTATAATATCTTTCCTAAGTACCACTTTTAGTGTATCCCATAAGGTGCATGCCGCTAGTTCCTCTGGATGGTTTTCCTGCAATATCTGTGGTATCCGTTGTGTTATAAGGTCTTTAAATTCTGGTAGGTTCAACAAAAAATTGTTAAACCTCCAGAGCATAGATTTCTTATGTTGTTCCCATATTAATGTAATTAGTAGGGCTGAATGATCTGATATGATAGACCAGCGGATATTGCATTCGTAGACTAGATCTTGATGTTCCTTAGATATGTGAAAATAATCTATTCAGGCATTTGTCTTGTGAAGGGAAGAAGAGTGGGTATATCCTTGCACTCGAGGATTTAAAGCTCACCAAGCATCTGTCCAGCCATTCTCCCTAATATATGTCTGTGCAGCTCTCTGGACTCCTGTTTTCCTTGGGGGGTTGGGGTTAGTTGTGTCTAAGTGGTTATAAATAAGATTATGATCTCCACCCACTGGTAGGGGGCCCTGCTGATATTGGGTTATCTTCTGAAAGAGAGAGGGAGATGATTGCTCTAGCATTTGAGCCTTGGGGAATGTAAGTACTCACCATGGTAATCATAGTACCCTCATACTGTCCCACCATTACTGTCAACCGCCCCTCCAGGTCCACATAAGTGTTGTGAATCTGAAATGGGGTATACCGGGGTATTAGGATGGCCACCCCTCTCCTCTTACTTTCTTTGCAGGTAGATGCAATCACTTGAGAAAACCCAAAGTTTTGTAGTTTGCAGTGTTCAGACTGTCCCAGATGGGTCTCTTGTAAGAAGATAAATGTTGGTTTATGTTTTTTAAGGGAGGCCAATACTTTATATAATGTGACAGGATTATTAATCCTGTTCACATTTTGTGAATACACAGTTAACTTTTGTTTGGTGGCCATCTTAGTAAATCAATTTGGCTAAGGTCAGATTGTTACCCTGGGTCCAGATCTGCAGGTTCCCCTTTTGTAGAAAAATGTATGACAAAATTGTCCCTCTCTTTCTAAGATCACCATCCAGGCATCTCTCCATTTGACTACCTATCATTCTATATGCATGGATGGTATTCAGAGTTGCAGTGATACAGTATCCCTTCTGTTTTCACAGTTAAGTCAGGCTCACATGACTATAAAATTGTAAAAAACACATAACACCAAACACAACTACTGTATTTACAATATGGCTCCCAAGGCAGGAGGGCTGATAACTATGCCCTCTAGAAGTGCGTATAGTACACCAGGAGTAGTGCACCATCAAAACAGGGGATAGTGTGATAGAATATTTATTTATTTTATTTATTTAGTTTTTGTTGACCGGGTAAGTGCACTAGACAAATCCTGCCTATTTTCAGGCACGACCCGGGGGAGGGGGATACAGATGAATGCCAACTGACCTTGAACCAGATGAAACTGTTGGTGGTATTTTTTGTGAATGAGGGAAATTTGGCCAGGACACCGGGGAAATTCCTCTACTCTTTGCGATAAGTGCCATGGGATCTTTAACATCCACCTGAACTACCACCAATCCAGGCAGATGGGACCTCGGTTTAACGTCTCATCCAAAAGACGGAATATTCCATCAGGCCCCCTTGGTCTCGGTACCCACTGGACTATAACCACACTGATGTGACTACTAATGTCATCCACTGGAGTCCACACACGGGATCTCCATCTCATGAGGGTTTCATCAATGGGTAAATATTGAACCCTGCAAAAACATGGTGAACGACTTATACATTCGGGTAGGTTCCCTAAGCATAACATTATCTAAGATCAACCTTTATGTTTAAATTCTCAGGCCCAGCCCTCAGAAATGTATTCTCTTCTCCCGCTGCTGTTATCTTTCTATATTAAGAGTGAAAACTATGTTGAAGATTGTCTCAGGGTCCCACAGACATTTCAGGATTTCCCCCATCTCACCATGATCTTTGCCTTCAGATTTCTCCCCTATTTTGTATTCTGCTCTCTTGTCCACCGTAAAACATGACCCAAGCTCTCTCTTGTGAGCCCATGAGCAACTATAGACCATTCTGAGTCTCTCAAGCATTTTAAAATTGTTGAAGAGTTTGTGTAGGTCAGTGCTTAAAGGTACATTTCTGTCCTTATGAGAAAAGAACAAATACTCTTAGTGAGAAGTAATTTTAACCACATGGCGGGAGGAGAGTCTAGGATGGAAACGTCACCCGACATATTTTTATTTATCACATTTCCCCAAGTGAATTATCGAAGTAATTTTGATTCCTGGCCTCTGTTTGTGCTAAGAAAGGACTGACAATTCCTCCCAGTGACCTCAAATAGACTAGCTCATTGAGGGTATGTTTAAAGGAAGAAAGTCAAAAAGCAAAGTTCCTCCAGGGCCTTCCAGTAGCAGCGCCGTAGCCCTCCCTTCAGAAACCGGCCCACCTGGTAAGAAAACAAATGGATAGGACCTACCTTATATTTTCAGATGTCTCCTGTTATTTCTGCTTTCCTCTAGGTGTGTTTATCCTGCAAAGCTTGCAATGTACTTCTGATGTCCTGGAGGGTAGCTGGTGCCATGCACTTGGCAGAGTTCTTGTGCTGATGGAGTTCTCCTGGGGTCCAGTGGGGTCTCTGAGGCTTCAGCCATTGCTCTTGCAGGTTTGGTGAGGGGAGTGCTCAGCCCTTTTCCTTCAGCGCCACTTCAGCTTCTGCAGGGGTGTTGTACGTCACAGTTCCCGATTCCCAGAAGATTCTCAATTTTGCTGCATAGGGCATTTGAAAATGTTGATTGTGAGATCTGAGGGTCCTGAGAATATGTGAGTACACCATTCTCTGTTTTACAATATCTAGTGGATAGTCATTGTCAAAAATTAGCCTGGCTGCATTATATTTGATTTCCCATTTTGGCCATGCCATTTTAAGGATCTCTTCTTTATCTCTAAAGGTTGATAGCTTAAACACCTTTGAGCAAGGCCTGGCGTTCAGATCAGAAGGCCTTGTGGCTAGCGCTCAATGTGCCTATTCTATCCTGAAGTGGAAGGTAAGTGGGAGCTTAAGAATGTCTTGCAGTAGGTCTTCTAAAAAGTCTGCCATCCTTCCAAATTCAGCCCCCTCCGGGAGGCCGTATATGCGGATATTTTCTCTCTCCTGGATCTGGCTTCCAAGTCTGTTAGTTTTAATTGTATGGACCCCTGCTGTTCAAGTATGTAGTCTATGGCTGTGTGCATTTGTTCTGTTTCAGAATCCAGCAAAGCTATGTGGCCTTCAGAGTTTTCTAACCACGCTTCCACTGTCTTTAGCTGATATTGTAGGGCTTCAAATTCTTGTTTCGTTTCACTGCGGAATTATTTGATTTCTGTTAATAACATTTCAAATTGTGAGCAGGATAAATGTTCTAATTCAGTGTCTGTGTCTGGATCTAGGCCTTGTGAGCTTGCAGGTGAAGTGCTGCTGCTATGCTCCATTTTATTTTATTTATTTATTTATTTGAATTTTGGTAACCAGGTAAGTCCACTGAGACAATTACAGTCCCTTTTTCAGGGGAGACCCGGGACAGAACAGCAATAAAAAGAACAATACAGAGACACCTTATGAGATACAAAAGACTATAGCATGCACTTGGGAACTGACAGCAACTAGGAGTATACTTAGAGCATGACAATTCACCAGAGGATACAATAATAGCCAACGCTCAAAGAGCCATTCTGTAAGAACAATCTTGTAAAACAGATGAGTACATAGGGCTGTAGATCATGATTCACAAGGTCAAACGCTTTTGTCAGGTCAACAAAGATGGCTCCAGTAGCAGACCCTTGATCCACAGCATGATATATATCCGAAGTTACTTTCAACAGGGCTTTGAGGGTGCTGTGTCTTTTCCTAAATCCTTGTTGATATGGAGACAGCAGGTTATAATTCTCTAGGTACTCCTGTAGATGATGGTAGACGATGCACTCCTGGATCTTGGCAAGAGGACAGAGAATCGAGATCGGTTGGAAGTTCTCAACAACAATATTAGGCCTGCCTTTGTGCACTGCTACAACTACTGCAAATTTCCACTTATCCGGCATAGTGCTGGACAGGAAAGAATGATTGAATAAATCACGCACGGGGCAAGCAAGTGCAGGAGCACCAATTTTTAGGAATTTGGGTTCAAGGGAGTCATGACAAGGGGAAATATCAGCCTTGAGGTTAGCGAGGAGCCTCTAGAACTCTTTGCAAGTGGCTAATTTCAGATGGAAGGCAGGGTGAGATCCCATGAAGACTTTAGAAGTTGGTGCTGAGGAAGGGTCGGGAGACTGTGGGAACAGAGAGGTATATTTGAATAAATCAGTAAAAAATTAATTAAATCCAGTGGCAATAGAGAGGGGCTCAGTGAGGGAGGAGCCCTGGGCAATGATACAGTTAAGGAGTTCTGCGGGCTTCCCTTTGACCGGAGAATTAACCTGGCACTAGAACTCTTTAGGGTTACAAAGGTGTTCAGTTTGCAAAGATTTAAAGTGATGGTGTTTGGCTTTGTGAAGGGAATTCTTGCACTGATTTCTAAGCTGCGTATAATGAATCCAGTCTGAGGGTTGGCCACTTTTCTTAAAGGACCACCAAGTCTGGTCACGAGAGAACATGAGTATCCTTAACTCCTTGTTGAGCCAAGGAGCTTTAATACCCTTGGTTTTGCATTTTTTAGGGGAGCATGGATGTCAACAATATGGGTAAAGGTAGTTATAAAGAAGTCCAGGGCTTGGTTGATATCAGGGAGAGTCAAGATGGGACTCCAGTTAGTGCTATGGGTGGAGGCAATAAAACTGTTCACTTCGAACTTAGTCATATCCCGGATGAGAGTGATTTTAGGAGGGTGGGGTTGGGGTAGTTATTCCACTAGACGCACATAGTGGGAGAGTGATCACTTATACTGTCCAAGAGCACACCAGCATATCTTACCTTCAGTGGACAGTTGGTAATAACTCAGTCAAATAGGGTGTCCTTGCCAGAGTTATTGAAGCGCGTTGGGTCTTGAATGAGTTGTACTAGGTTTGAGTCAGCTAGGGTACTACGAATTTTATCTGCATCAAGGTTAAGCCAATCACAGTTAAAATCACCACACAGTATAAGGTCATGCTGGGGGAGGTTGACAAGGGTGGAGATAAAAGGAGGAAGGCTAGAGGAGGAAGTACTGGGGGGCAGATAGGCACAACCAATAATTAGCTTCTTGACATTGTCTAGAGTTAGGGAGAGGAACAGGGCTTCCACCGAAGGGGATTCTATTGCAGGTGCAGGCAGTTCAGCAACAACCAGGTCATCTCTGGTGTATATCGTAACACCACCAGCCCTTTTCCCCAACTGGTCCTTCCTGAAGCAAGTATACCCAGGTAGTGCCACCTCATGTGTCCTGCTTGCAGGCTTGAGCCACGACTCAGAAATGCAGATGATGTCAGGAGATTTCAGAGTAACCCAAGCCTCAAGTTCAGCCATCTTGGGTCGGATACTCCTAACATTCATGTGAGCAATTCTTAGGCCCTTCAATGAGAGTAGAGCAGGTGCACCATGGTGAGAAGTTGGGGAGGGACAGGAGGGCCAGGGTTGACTTCAATGTCCCCTGCGAGTAACAGGAGAAGAGTAGAAACACGAAGAGATGCAGAAGCACACGAAAGCAGTGTGGCTGGGACTACTGGCAGAGGGGAACATGCAAGCATCTGCTAAGCCAGGACCTCAGGAGCACAGTGTCAGATCTGGGAAGACACGGTTTCTTCTGAGATCCCTCTACATCGGATGTCATCAAGTGACTTTTTCCTCGGGACCTACTGTTTTTTTGTCTCCCAGCTGTGTTTCTGACGCCATTTTCAGGTATTTTTATTTGTTTTATACTGTGCTGGAGTAGGTATTTTACAGGGTTGATACGGAGCTCTCTTAGACTGTGGCCATCCAGACGGTGATGTCACTGTAAGTCCCCAAATTTCCCTTCTTCTTGAGAAAATGTAATGTAACTGGAAATTGGTATGTGTTAGTGGCATGGTAGTAGAATATTCTCAGCTCCCCCTGAGGGTGGTCACGAGGACCAAGGCTGAAGGCACCCTTCCCAGAGGTGCAAGCAGCCATTTTCTACTCCTCCCACCCAAAATCAGTATTCTCAGCACCCCCCGAGGGTGGTCACGAGGGCCAAGGCTGAAGGTGCCCTCCCCAGAGCTGCAAGCAGTGGTTTTCTGACCCCCCCTCCCGAAATCAGTATTCTTGGCTCCCCCAAGAGTGGTCTCAAGGGCCAAGGCTGAAGGTGCCTTCCCCAGAGCTGCAAGCTGCCATTTTCTGCTCCTCCCACTTGAAATCAGTATTCTCGTCTCCTCCTGATGGTGGTCACGAATGTGAAGGCTGAAGATGCCTTCCCCAGAGTTGCAAGCCACTGTTTTCTGCCCCCCCCACCTGAAATCAGTATTCTCAGCTCCCCTGAGGGTGGTCACGAGGACTAAGGCTGAAGGTGCCCTCCCCAGAGCTGCAAACCACCATTTTCTGCTCCCCCCACAAGAAATCAGGTACGTTACCAGGATAGAGGAGAGGTGCGAGTCTCGATCAGGCAGTGGAAGGAGGACTTTTTTGGTGCCAATTTCAAATTTAAAAATGGACTGATCAGACTTGCTTTTCCTGCTTTACTGTTGTCAGGCCACTGCTGATATTTTGTTTCAAGTATTTTTCCTTGATAAAAACCTGTTGTTCTTCCTTCTTTCAGCAGGGTACTTTAAATTGATTCTACTGTTCTGCCTGTATCTAGCAGAACACCTTTAACTAATTTACACATTTTTCAGCCTGTATCTTAACAGATACTCCCTTGCATTTTTGGCTAAAAAATCAGTTTTTTCACTGCATTCAGCAGGGCACTTTAATTAAGTTCTTTCCTGTATTTTTAGCAGAGTACCTTTAAATTAACTTCCATGATTCAGCCTGTATTTTAACAGAGTGCTTTCATTAATTCTGCTGTTCTGCCTATCTCAGCCGAGTACCTAAAGTGATTTTACACTGTTCAGCCAGTATTTTAACTGCATGCACTTGGTAGAAACTTTAAGAATTCTTGTCCCAACTATCCCAATCAGTCTCCTAGTGCTAAAGTTGCAAACTGGCAGTGACTCCTCTTCCGCAGCGAGCCACTTTTATATCCCTGCCCCCTAGCTTTAAATTTCAGTTTTAGTAATCTGCTAAATAAGGAGTCCTTCCCCTGCTGATTTGTGAGCCAGAGCCAGTTTGTTCATTCTGGATGCTAAATTTCTCGCTGCAGGCTTACTTCCCCCAACCCCCCAATCTCCCCATCTTTGTTCAGCCTCTCCTCCTTCTTACCTGTTTTTAATCCCATTTCTCTTGTTTTCCACAGTATTCTCGGCTCCCTCTGAGGGTGGTTGTGAGGGCCAAGGCTGAAGGTGCCCTCTCCAGAGCTGCAAGCCACCATTTTCTGCTCCCCCCACCGGAAATCATGTACGCTACCAGGATGGAGGAGAGGCGTGAGTCTCGATCAGACAGTGGAAGGCCCCACTGATGCTTTGCGGTGGCTGCCCCACTGTCCCCTCCACCACCCTTGGTGAACATCGCTCTATATAGCTCGCATAGCGTGATGATTGAAACTAATCAGCCTATTTTCCCATTTGCAGATTATCTGCTCCTGCCACTAGTGGCCATTACCATAGCGCAAACTATATCTCCCAATTCTAAACAGTGCCACGATGCTGCCTTCTCTAACAATAATCTCCCTTCTTGCTTCACTGGTATCACTCCCACCATCCTCATACCCTGAATTGCAGGCAAGCCTGCTGGTATCCAGCACCCTGACTGCCCCTGCACCTCTCTCCACCACCTCCCATGCTGGTCTGCTACCTGTGGCACACCTTCACTGTCGTTTTGCAGGCCCATCTATTCTTCCGCCCTCCTTCCATGCAGGTCTGTTAGCTCTAAAATTTTCACGCACAGGTGACCTCGGTGCTTACAGAACAGGCACCTGCTTCTCTCCACAAGCTTCTGTGGACCTGATCTTTCGCTAAACTTATAATAAACCTCCTACCCCTCTTATCTGGGAACGTCGAGCCAAACCCCAGACCAAACCCCACCTCCAGATCAACCCCCCCAAAACCCCCTAAGGGCCTAAAACTAGGCCACCTAAATATCCTGCAGCCTTCTATACAAACTAACCCTGCTACAACCAATTGCCCTATCCCTACATCCTGACATTTTTATTATCTCTGAGACCTGGCTAATACCTCACATCAAAGATGCTGAAATCACTATTCCTGGCTACACTGTCATTCGTCACAATCATCCTGGAGGCAAAAGTGGAGGTGGCATACCCATGTATGTCACATCCATGCTTAAATTCACCCAAGTCTCAGTGCCTGTATCCACGCAGTCCATCGACGCCCTATTGCTGAAACTGTTCCTCCCCCACACTATACCCATGTACATAGCAGGATCCTAATGCCCACCTGATGCCACCATGCCCAACATCTTGGAACAATTTGGCAACCTAAAATCGGTGGCATCAGGGGGCAAGCTTTACATCCTTGGGGACTTCAATTGGAACTGACTCTTCAGTGCTAGCTCCAAACTGCGCAGCCAGGTGACCACTCTCAAGCTGTCTCAGATGATCACCAAGCCCACATGTCTGAACCTCAAATCTCTAAACCACTCTCTCCTTGTTTGGTCCCTCACCACCCACCCACAATGAATACTAGCCTCTGGCCTCTTACTGGACTCCCTTAGTGATCATCACATGATCTACTTGGTAAGAGAAATCTACGGGCCAAAGTCACTTCCCCCCAAAACCCTCCTGACCAGGTCCTATAAATCCTTGGACTTCGCCTCACTGGTAAATGATTTGGCCAAGACAGACTGGTCAGGCATCCCTCAGGCTACCTCCATCAACTCCACCCTGGAATACTTCAAGACTAGGTTCACTGCTGTCTGGGAGTACTATGCCCCTCTCAGATGGGTGCGGAAGAGGGGTGCTCAACTGCCTTGGATCACAGCTGACATCATGGCCCACATCAGAGCTAAAGATCAGGCATGGAAGTCCTTCAAGGTCTCTGGCTTACCCACAGATCATCTACAGTATCTTGCTCTATGTAATGCCTGCACACAACCAGTCTGGCAGACAAAAGCCAACTATTTCAATCCCACCTTCTTTACAGACCTAAACCACCCTACTAAATTTTGGAAGGTGGTAAAATCGCTTTTCTCCCCACTCTCCCAGCCTCCAACACCTGCCTTAAACATAGGTGGTTCCACTGCTACCTAGCCTCTTGCAGTGGCCTCTGAATTCAACTCTTATTTCACAAGCTGCATCGTCTTTCCTGTCATCTCTCCCACTTGCCCCAAATCCCTCTCACCCCCCCCACTCAAGTCCCTCCACAAGCCTCCTCCTTCTCTTTCTGCCAGGTTACCCCACAAGAAGTATTAAATGCACTGCTCACCCTAAACCCATGCAAAGGTAAATGCCCTGCTGGCCTGGACTCCAAAATGTTCTGCCTGTCAGCTCCTGCCATCACCTTCCCTCTGGCAGCACTTTTCAATCTCTCCTTCTCTCTAGCTTCTATCCCATCTGAGTGGAAGCATGTCACTGTCATCCCACTTCTGAAAGGAGGCGACCCATCCATTCCTGATAACTACCGCCCCATCTCCCTCTTCCCCATACTGTCTAAGCGTCAGGAACACCTAGTCTTCTCGCAACTCTCCTCCTTCCTTGACTCTTCATCCTTTTTCACACCTTATCAGTCTGGTTTTAGAAAGATCCACTTCACCGCCACCTCCGTGTTAAGGCTTACCGATTCCATCCATACTGGTGTGGACAAAGGCCACATCACCTCAGCAATTTTTGCTGACCTGGCAAAGATGTTCAGTACTAAATATCATTCACTTCTGCTGTCCAAGCTCTCTCTTGCAGAACTCTCCAGTGTGGTGACCAACTGGTTCCACTCCTACCTGGTTGGTAGATCCCAATCGGTCTGAATCGGCAACACTACCTCTGCCTCCCTCCCTGTCACTACTGGTGTGCCCCAGGGCTCCGTCCTTGGACCACTTTTGTTTTCTATCTTCCTTAATGATCTGCCCTCTGCTTGCCCTCATGCATCCATTCACATGTATGTGGATGACACGGTTCTGTATACTTCCAGCCCCATGACCACTAATGTGGCGACCAGACTCCAGCAGTACTTCAATAATGTTGAGCTCTGGTTTCGTGCAAATCATCTTTCCCTCAATGCCAAGAAAACAGTTTCTGTGACCTTTGGCACTTGTTAGAGACTCTCGCGGCTCCCCTCCACCCCCATTTTCCACACCCTGAATGGGACTTATTTGGGGGCCTGTACCTCCTTTAGATATCTCAGGGTCTGGCTCGACCAGCACCTCAACTTTTCTGTACATATCGATGCCATCCACAACAAGCTCCACCCCAGGTTGGGTGCACTATACTGTAATCGTGGTTGCATCCCGCTGCTGTCCCACCGTGCCATTGAACAGAAAATTATCCTCCCTATCTTTGACTATGGGGATGTAGTCTACAGTGACTCACCCAAGTCTAGCCTAGTCAGACTGGACCCACTCTTCCACTCCTTCTGTCGCTTCGCCCTTGACTGTCCTCCCATCACTCACCATTGTATCCTCTACCAGACCCTGAGCTTGCCCTCCCTTCAGGACCAAAGACTGTCCCACTGCGCTGGGATCAAGGCCAAGTTCTGGACCCAGTACCTGCCCACTTACCTCACCTCTGAACTATTCACCCCATCCTTACAGCATATTTACTGAGGAATAATGATGCCAGGCTCCAATCTGTACCACACATGTCCACCATTGCAGGCCAGACAGCCTTCAAATATTGCACGCCTAAACTGTGGAACTCCCTCCCTGTGGATGTTCGGCACGTCTCCCCTGCTCAGCACGTCAGCTCTTTCCTCAAAGCCCATTTCCCCTCCACCTGCACATGCGTTTAAATATACTGTCCGCCCCGGGCCAGTTCCTCCTATGTGATTTTAATAAGTGATGATCTGATGTGTTCTGTAGTATGTGCATATCCTAGTTTAGACTGTCTAAATGCCTTACACTACTTCCTGTTGCTGCACTGTATTTTGCACTGTATTTTTGTATCTTGTATTGTATTTTGTATGTATTCTGTATTTTTACTTGTTTTTGGACTTTGTACTTGATGCTTGTCCATTTTACCACAGCTCATTTGTACTCTCCCCTACTCCACTACCCCAAGACGCATCTGGAATTGAGCAGTAGTCTACTCAGTATGCCTTCCTGGTAAAACTTTCAAATAAATAAAGAACTAAAACTATAGGGTTGAAAGGTCACTTCTATGTTAAACCCCAAAATTTGCACTTTAATAACTTTGCAACTGTTCATGTGATTGACCTGAATGTTTGCATGCACGGTCTGGTACCGTAGATCTCTGGATCTGGCAAGTTTCATTTAAGTCGGATGTGCGATAGCAGACCTGCAGAGTGTCAAGACGTGTGAAAAATCCTCACTTTTTTGCAAATTCTTTGCTCGTCTCTACAGGCAAAATGGTGTGTGCTTCTGGTCTAACATTTTCAGGGTATATAGGGACTGGGTCACTGAAGTGCCTTTTGAAGGTTTGGTGAAAAACTATTAATCCATTCAAAAGTTATTAAACTTTTAAGTTTCCCATTATAGCCTATGGGAAAAGATATACTGTATGCCAAGCTCAAAGACATTCATGAAAGCACGTTTTACTGTTGAAAATGGGATTTTTATATTCATGCTGCTGCCATCTTGTTTTCAGTTAGTAATGTGGAAAAATTGCTGAAATTCAAAACATACTGCCCCTTGGTAAACACCAACAGTTATGTTTACCTAATCAGGGCCCAAGGAACACAATCCTGGAATTACTTTTTTAAAATAACAGCCAGAAATATGTTTTTGGTGTTCTGGCCATTGGTAATGCCACAAATTTGAGGCAATTTTGGTGAAACAGTGTTGTAGTTTTCACGCAAATAGCGGCACTATTTTGCGAATATTGCTGCAAATTTTCAGCACTACTTCAATGGTTAAAACCCATTGAAACCAGTCAAAACCACCAACACCTTTTCTCTCAATTTTTTGGTTAAAATAATGCCAGATTCCCATTCCTGGGACCCTGTTTAGGTAAACACCTGTTGGTGTTTACCTAATAAAATAAGTTTTTTTTTCCTTTTACAACCACTAAGGGGGCTGAGGCATGAGTTATTTCAGTTGTTTCTGCTGACATTGGGGTGTCTAATCCCAATGTCAACGGTAGGAATACGGCCTCCTCGCACACATTTGCCACTGTGGGACAATGGGTAGCCCACTCCCAGTGTCCCCCAATTTTTTTATTTTTACAAAATGATTCTGCCAACATCTGGGTGCCTAATCCCAATGTCAGCAGTAGACATCCACCCCCCTCTGCCCCCCACCACTGTGGTACACTGGGGAGCCCACTCCCAGTGCACCATATTTATTTTCCTTTGTCCACTCCCAGTGTACCGTAATATTTATTTACCTTTGCCAACATCAGGGTGCCCAATCCCCATTTTGGCACTACCCCCTGACTGTGTGGCCCCAGTACCATGGGACACTGGGGAGCCCACCTCCAGTGTCCCAACACATATGTGTACCTATAAATAAAAGACAGTCCCTGACATATTTTTTCACTGTAAAAAAATAAAATGATCCCTCGTCATCTCCCTGTCCCCTTCCCCCATCCCGACCCTCCCTCTGCACATCCACCTCTTGCACTCACCCCACTCAATACTTACCTCCGGAGGTTGGCAACTGCAATCTTCCAATCTTCTCTGGACCAGGATATGTCTGCACTCTTCAAAGCCGAACCGTAAACTGAAGAAACAAGCTAAGTGCCATATAATGGCTGTCTATGGTGTTTTGAACTTATGTTATCTCAGCCATTTTTCAACATTTTGCCACCAAATTTACAACATGGGCCTTTTGGGACACCACCTCATAAACACTGTCACTATTATCTTGTTAATCAGACCCATAAGGTGATTTTGGTGATTTTGCCGTCACTGATTGGATCACCTTTCAGGACTGATTAGCAAAATTACAGTGCCAGTGTTCATGAGGGGATGTTCCAAAAAGCCCATGTTGAATGTTTGGTGAACAAAATCCAAAAAATGATTGCGTTATGAGCGTGCATTGAGCAGTTTCTACACATGCTCATAACTGCAAGAATTTTTCATATTTTCACTCCAGATTTTCAACATTGCCATTTTTTCACACCTCCTCATGAACAGTACAGCTGTCATTTTTCACATCCTGCCTGAAATGTGTTTTCGCACCTGTGGTGCAGAACGGCTCGGTTGCTATGCAAAATCAACTTTTGGGACTGATTAACAAAATGACATTGCCAGTGTTCATGAAGTGGGGTCCCCAAAAAGACATGTTGAAAATCTGGTGAAAAAATTCCTGAAAATGCCTGTGTTAAGTGTGTCCATTGAATTTATTCTACACATGCGCATAACTTTGATATTTCTCAATCTTTTGATGCCAAATTTTCAACATAGCCATTTTTTCACACCACCCCATAAACAGTACAGCTGTCATTTTTCATATTCTGCCCAAAATGTGTTTTTGCATCTGTGATGCAGAATGGGATTGCAGTTGCACAGAATTACGTTTTGCCTTGCATTTCACAATTTCTCTGTACATGGGATGGGGTAACAAGATGGCTATGCTGACAATTTGGCCACTGTTGTTTGATTTGTGGAAGCTCAGGGCCAAGAGGGCACTGCGCTTCCACACCTATGTACATATGAGCATCTACAGTGAGACTGGATCACAGGGTCCCACAGTAAAATAAGGACACTATTATACTAGCTCAAAAAAAAGGGAAATTCATTGCAAAAAAAATTCTGTTTATACATTAGTTAGGGTTTCTATTACAGCAACACAAGTTTGGAAATTTGATGTTAGGGTTACTAACCCTACCAGCCCCCCACTCTCCCATCCCCCATACACCAACAGGTGTTGCGGTGTACCTTGGGGTCATTGGGCCTAACTCTCACTCCTTTCTCCTATACTGTACCATGTCAGCTTTCTTACACATGGAATGGGGTGAGAGTTAAGCCCGATGACCCCAAGGCACACCCCAATATCTATCTATCTATCTATATAATCATTGCAAAAAACTTCATAAGTGCATCAGTTAAGGTTGAAGCAACAAAAGTAAGGAAATGAGGCATTAGGGTTTCCAAACCTAACATCTCCCCCACCGACACTCAACCCGACAACCACACCCCACCCCACCCTCCACAGACCAACAGGGGTTGGGGTGTGCCTTGGGGTCATTGGCTCTAACTCTTACCCCATTCCAATTGTAAGTAAGCTGAGATGGTACATAATAGGAGTATGGGATAAGAATTGAGTCCAATGACCCCAAGGCACCCCTGATCCCTGTTGGTCTGTGGAAGGCAGAAGTGGGGTGATCGAGACAGTGTCAGTGGGAGGCGATAGGTTAGACCCTAATGCCTCATTCCTCACTTTGTTTTCAACCCTAAATGATACATTTGAGATTTTTGCAATAAATTCCCTTACTTTTTGAGAAAGTGTAATGTTATCCTTATATGTTTGTGGGAGTGCAGGGCCCTTGTTGTGGTTGCATCTCCCTCTGGGAGCCATCATGCTTCCATCACTCTGTAATGGTATCCATTTGTGGGAGGCAGGGCCCCCATCTATCCATAGCTGTAGAGATAATGTATTAAACTCTCATCTCCCACTACTGCATAATGAAGGGCCTTGCAGCTTTACAACTGCATAATAATATCCATATGAGGGGGGCCCTGCACTCCCATTTACCAATAAATACAGAGGCACACGCAGGCCTATAGACATTCCAAGTAACCCTTGTGATGCAAATGGCACACTATCTCAGTACCCATAGGAACACTGGCAAAAAGTTTACCACAGTTGTAATCGTGCCCTGCCAACCTGCCCACCTGCCCACCAGCTTAGAACACCTAAGCTACGTTTAGCAAAAAATCTGTATTATGAACATTCACAAATTTGTGAAAGCTGTACAAGCGTACCTTTGCAAATTTGAGAAGTTACAATGGCAAACATTGCAAAAACTTGGATCTCCGCAGCTTTGCAACTGCACATCCAACCAGTTCCCATTATAACCTATGGGGAAAAAGATATGTGCAGTGCAACAGTACATTTTACTTTCTCGAAAGCACCATTTTATGTTGCAAATGGACTCAGTACTGTCATGCAGTGGCCATTTTGTTTTCAGTTTTTTGCAATATATATATATATATATATATTGCAAAAAAACTCCATTAATGCATCAGTTAGGGTTGATTCCACACCAACAAAAGTATGGAAATTCAGTGTTAGGGTTTCCAACCCTACTACCCCACGCTCCACACACTAACAGGCATCGGGGTGTTTGTCGGGGTCGTCAGTCCTAGCTCTCACCCTATTCCATCTGTAAATAATCTGAGCTGGTAAAGTATAGGAGAATGAGGTGACAGGCTCAATAACCCCAACACACACCTCTTTACATGTTGGTGTGTGGAGGGTGGGGCATTGGGTAGTATGGTTGGAAACCCTAACATTGAATTTACACACTTTTGTTGGTGTGGAAATCAATGCTAACTGATGCATTAATGGAGCTTTTTGCAATGAATTTCCCTTCTTTTTTAGAACGTAAAATGTTAGTAATGTGGAATGCTTAGGTGGGAGTGTGGGCCATCTTGGCCCTGCGATCCCACCAATCCATAACTGTCTCATCAGGTTTGCAAAATGGAATCCATAGGTGGGAGTGCAGGCCCTCTGGACCCTGTGCTCCCACCCACCAATAAGTATGTCCTCAGGTTTGCAAAATGGTATCCATAGATGGGAGCGCGGGCTCTCCAGACCCTGTGCTCCCACCCACCCATGAGTGTAGTGCTCCCAGTTTAGCATAAATAGTATGCGTAGGTCAGAGCATGGGCTCTCTAGGCCCTGCACTCCCACCTACACATAAGTGCAGACACACAGCAGAGGCCTAGAGGCATTCCAAGCAACCCCCGTAACGCTCATTTGCCAATATCTCAGTAACTGTAGCAAGTGTGTAAAAATTATTTTGCAGTTGTATTCATGACCTAGCCACCTCCACACATGCTTAGTACACTTAAAAGCTGCATTTAGTGAAAAATCCGTATCTCAAACCGTTTTTTAGATATAGGCACCGAGAGGCGCCGTGACTGCCACAATGCAATCCTATGGGAAAATGTACAACTTTGGAGTGCTGTAACTCTGGAACTTGAGTAATTTTTTTCAGCAAACCAGCAAAAAGCACATCCATTGTGCAAGGCCTTGCCACCCTGCAAATCTGAGCTCAAAACTCCAAACGTGTAGAAGCAGTGAGGTGACAAAGAAAGTATGATTTAGGGGAGAGTACTGACGCAAATTGCGAATGTTTTGCAAAATTTGCGAAAGTACCATGTGACACTTTTGCAATTTGTGAAAATGTCATGCTCCCATTTGTGACAGTACAAATGGCTGCTTCAAAATATGCATAATTCCGGGTCTTTTGGAAAAAAAAAAAACTAAAGCATGGGTGCTGTTCCTAGGACCCTGTTTAGGTAAACACAACAGTTGGTGTTTGCCTAGTGTCACTATTTTTTGAAATATAATGTTCTTTCTCCACCACTAATGGAAAACAAGATGGTGGTGGTATGACACTACTGAGGGCATTTGCAACAGAAAAAGGTACTTTCATGACAGTAGAACTTGCTTGCATGCAGAACTTATATTTTTCCCATAGGATTTAATGGGAAACTTTAAACTTTAATAACTTTTGAAAGAATTAATATTTGTTCTCCAGACCTTCAACAGGCACTTCCCTGACCCAATCTCCATATACCCTGAAAATTTCAGACCAGACAGACAAAGCATTCAGACTATACAGAAGGAGCAAATAATTCACAAAAGTTGAGGATTTTTCACAATTTTTGATGCTCTGCAGCTCTGCAACTCTTGATTTCAATCACTGTCAGAACATTGTTCTGCATTACTAGTGATGTCCATAGTGCAGCAAAATGACTTTTCTTTCTGCTGCACTGGCATGTCCTAGTGCTGCAAATTTGACAGTTATCATCACTGAGTTTGCATTCAATTCCCGTAAAACACACAGAGGCGGCATTTCATTCAGACATAAGCAAAGTGACAGTTCTGATAGTTGAACCATCATGAAAACTCACCTGTTAAATTTTAGGTTATAGTGATGGCTGTAGCAGTGTATTCAAAGCCTGTCTCAGACCGGGAGAAATTCATTCTCGAACGGGAGAACCAAAAAACTCTAAAAAAAAATAAAAAAGATAAGAAATGACATTACGCAAATTCATTGCTTACCTTGGGACAACGATGAACAAAGGGCACTTCATGACATCCCTCACAAGGAACTAGACACCTTACTAGCACAGTTTATTTTCAAAATAAAGCACTTAGATGGTAGCGACTATGAGCCCCCAACTCTGAGGGGAATACTAGGCAGTGTGGACTGTTATTTAGAGAAGTTTGGGCACAAAGAGCTAATTTTTAAATCAGCAGAGATTGGCTTCCCAGAAACAGTGAAGACACTGACAACCAAACAAAAGTATCTAAAGAAGATGGGCAAAGGAAATAAACCAAACCATGCTGAAGCACTGACAGAAACAGATATTGAAAGGTTGTACAGTACTGGGGTACTGGGATTACAAAACCCAGCATCCTTACTGAATTTTATTTTCTTCAACATTGGGCTCTATTTTCTTCTGAGGACGTCAGAGCATTATAACCTTAGGTTAGTTGATCTGGAGTTGAGCAGATACTGAAGGCACCCCCTACTTGGAGTATAATGAATGTCAGACAACCCATTCAGGGGTTAATGCAAGAGACATTTGCCCTGTCAAACCCTGCACGTATCAGTGTCAAAATCCTGATAGAGACCCAAATTGCAACCTACCTGAAGTACAAATCACAGAGACCCACAAAACTGTTGGAGCCAGATGCACCTTTTTACTTGGCACCTAATGTCAATCACAAGCCTGGAATCTCCCTGTTATATTGTTCAATGACTGTTGGTGAAAATAAAATCTGCTCTATGATGAGATATATCAAGGTAGCACCTGTACTCCCTGACAGTAAACAAAAATCACAAACCATTCAACTAGAAAAACCTCGATCCAGAGGCTTGTGGATCATAATGTACCACCTACTGAAGTGGCACAGGTCTCTGGGCACCATAATGTACAATTGATTAGTAATTATTAATTTCTCTTAGAGGGGAAACAAAAGAGACACTCTTAAATATTTTTCAACAGAGCCATTCAATCAATAGCTCACCTTTACCTGACAAGTCCAGTTTCAGCACATCCAGGACTTCAAGAGGCACAACCAAGCCGTCAACCGTTCAACGATCGCTCAAACTCACAAATATTTGGTAGCGGTTGCATTTTTAATAACTCTATAATAAAAATTGTACACCCAGCCGTGCAGCCGAAAAGGAAGATAGTCTTAATGATTCATGACACATCTTCCAGTTCAGAATAAGGTAAATGCAATTGGTGATTTGTACAGTCCTTCAATCTTTGTAGTAAAATCAGCAGCCAATATAGTGTCTCAATGGGCAGGGAAATGTTTTGGGGATGTAGCTGTGTTTTATGGCAGGTCATGACACTTGTTGCCGTGGGGGGGGTGGGGCCAGCTGATCATTTTTCAAACCTCTCTAACTGCTGTTGAATCTGAAAGCTGAAGTAAGCAAGGATATTCCTGTATCTCGAGGCTGCGCTCTTGAGGTCATCTGTTACCAAGGAAACCTCTCGATACAAGAATATCCTTGTTGTGTATGACTGCTCATATATAATCCTCTATGTTGCCTTTAACTGTTTTCATGCCCTGTATTGTTTAAAATGCAGCATGTGTTGTGCCACAGTAAAATTCCTAGCCTGATTTAAACAAACTACTGTCTCTGTTTTTTTAATGCATGTGGTTAGACCATACATTACATAGAACAATGTATGACTAACTGTTCACAACTGGGCTCTTCTTTGCCCTCGTCATTACTAAGATGACTAAAGGACCTCTCGAGCTGTGCTCTAGAGGTCATCAGTCATCATAGTAATGACTCGGGCAAAGAATAGCCCTGTTGTGAACAGTTAGTCATACGCTATCCTATATATATTATACTGGCACGGTACCATAGAAACATAGACTTTGACGGCAGATAAGGACCGCTTTGCCCACCTAGTCTGCCCATTTCCCTACCTACAGGATAAGCCGAAGATCCTAGTTAACCAACAGTCTATTTCTTCCTACCCCCCACAAGAATTGCCTTATATCTGTCCCATGTATTCTTGAATTCTTCCATAGTTTTAGACCCCACAACCTCCTCAGGAAGGCTGTTTCATGCATCCACTACCCTCTCTGTGGAAAAATACTTCCTCACATTGCCCCTGAACCGCCCCCCCATCTTTAAATTGTGTCCCCTTGTTCTTGCGTGTCTCTTTTTCTGAAAGATGCTACCCTCATAGACTTTGTTAATTCCACTGAGGTACTTAAATGTTTCTATCATGTCCCCCTTCCCTCCCTCCTTTCCTCAAGGGTATACATATTAAGCTCTTTTAGTCTCTCCTCGTTTGGCTTCTCTTGCAGACCCTGCACCATTCTAGTTGCCTTCCTCTGGACTGCCTCTATCCTGTCTATGTCCTTGCAGACATGGGGTCTCCAGAACTGGATGCAGTACTCCAGATGGGGGTCTCACCAACTATCTGTACAGAGGGATTACAATTTCCTGTTTTCTGCTGGTGATGTCTCTCCCTGTGCATCCCAGTATACCCCCAGCTCTCCCTACTGCCTTCTCACATTGCTTGCTAACCTTAAGGTCATCTGATATGATTACTCCCAGGTCCCTTTCCTTTTTGGTTTTTGTTACTTCCTCCTCCCCCATTGTGTAATCTTCCCCTGGGTTATTGTTTCCCAGGTGCATTATTTTGCACTTCTTTGCATTGAATCCTAGCTGCCATACTTCCGACCATTCCTCCAACCTTGCCAAGTCTCTTCTCATCCTTTCCATGCCTCCTTGTGTATCAATTCTGTTGCAGATCTTTGTGTCATCTGCAAAGAGGCATCCTTTTGCTTCCACTCCCTCTGCAATGTCTCTTATAAAGACATTAAAAAGGACTGGACCCAGTACTGAACCCTGCGGTACCCCACTAGTAACTCCTCTTTCTTCAGAGTGGACTCCATTTACAATTACCTTCTGTGTCCTGTTGTCCAGCCAATGTTTTACCCAGGCTACCATCCTGGGACCCACTCCCAGGCTGGTTAATTTGACTAATAATCTTTTGTGTGGGACTGTGTCAAATGCCTTGCTAAAGTCTAGGTAGGCCATGTCCACAGCCCCTCCCTGGTCTACTACTTTGGTCACCCAGTCAAATAAATCAATTAAATTCGTCTGACATGACCTTCCTGCTGTGAATCCATGCTGCCTTGGGTCCTGTGCCCCACTGGCCTCTAGGTACTGAAGAGTTTTTTCCTTCAGAAGTGATTCCATCACTTTTCCTACCACAGAGGTCAAACTGACAGGTCTGTAGTTTTCTGCCTCTGTCTTGGTCCCACTTTTGTGAAGGGGAATCACATCAGCCTTCCTCCAGTCCTCGGGTACCCCACCATCCTCCCATGATTTGTTAAAAAGGGTAGTCAGTGGTTTCATTAGTTCTCCCCGGTAGTGCAAGTATATCATCAGTCATCATAGTAATGACTCAGGCAAAGAATAGCCCTGTTGTGAACAGTTAGTCATATGCTATCCTGTATATATTATACTGGCATGGCAGTGCAAGTATAGTTAGGGCTGCCCAGTCACCTCTATGTTAAACCCCAAATTTTGCATTTTAATAACTTTGCAACCATTTGACCGATTTGCCTGAAATGTTGCATTCACGGTCTGGTTCCATAGATCTCTGGATCTGGCAAGTTTTGTTCCAGTGGGATGTGCAGTTGTGGAGCTGTGGAGTGCCAAAAAAAGTGAAATTTGCTATTTTTGGGCAAATTCTTTGCTCGGGGCTATGGATAATATGGTTTGGGAATCTGATCTGAAATTTTCAGGGTATGTGGGGTCTGGGTCACTGATGTGCCTTTTGAAGGTTTGGTGAAAAAATATTAATCTGTTCAAAAGTTTTTAAAGATTTAAGTTTCCCATATAGCCTATGGAAAAAAAATATATGTGCCATGAGAAAGCAAGTTTTACTTTCAGGAAAGCACCTTTTTCTGTCACAAGTGGGTTGCATTTTCATGCTGTCTCCATCTTGTTTTCAGTTAGCGATGGCAAAAAAACACTAATTCAAAAACTGCTGCCCCTTGGTAAGCACCAACAGTTGTGTTTACCTAGTCGGGAGCAGAGGAACACAATCCTGGCATTATTTATTCAAAATACTGGCCAGAAATAGGTTTTCTGACTTTCACCATTGGGAGTGCTGCAATTTGTGGCAGTTGTTTTGTGAAAATGCCGCAAATTGTGGCAATTGTTAACTCAACTAATAACTGTTGTGCGAAAACTGCAAATTAAACCACTGATGCACAAAAATCGCTTTCACAATTTGCGGCATTACCTCATTTGGGAAAACCCATTGGCCCCAGTAACAAAGCCCAAAACCTTTTCTGGTCACTTTTTGGGCAAAATAAGGTCGGAATCATGTTCCTTGGCCCCCGTTGAGGTAAACACCTTTTGGTGTTTACCTAATAAAAGGAATTTTTCTCCTTTTACTGCCTGTAAAGGGGCCAAGACATGTTTTATTTAATAACAATGTTTCTGCCAACATCGGGGTGCCCAATCCCCATGTCAGCAGTAGAAATCCACCCCCTCAGCCCCCCCGCCAGTGTGCACACTCGGGAGCCCATTCCAAGTGTACTGAAAATTTATTTTGCTTTTACATTTTTTCTGCCAATATTGTGGTGCTCAATGCCCATGTTGGCACTACCCCCAACAATGTGGGACACTTGGTAGCCCACTCCCGGTGTCCCCAGTCCCCCAGTATTGTGGGAAACTGCGGAGCCCTCCCCATTGTCCCAATCTATATTGCTACCTGTAAAAAAGAGAAAACAATCCCCTGACATCTCTTTTTTAACATGGAAAGAAGAAAACAGTCTCTCACTATCTCCCCTGTCCCTTCCCCCATCCTGACCCTCCTACTTTGAAAATTTGGTGAAAAAATACCAAAAAGTACATGAGTTATGCACAGTCATTGAAATGTTTCAATGCATGCTCTTAACTTCTGTATTTCTTTATATTTTCACTCTAAATTTTCAACATTGCCATTTTTACACATCACCCCATGAACAGTACAGCTGTCATTTTTCACATCTTCCCACAATGTGTTTTCGCTACTGTGGTGCAGAATGGCACATATGCTATGTAGAATCCCCTTTTGAGGCTGATTAATGAAATGACAGTGCCACTGCTCATGAGGTGAGGTCCCCAAAAGGTCATGTGTAAAATTTGGTGCAGACATTCCTCAAAATGCCCAAGCTATGTGCGTCTGATGAATTTGTTCTATGCACACGCATAACTTGATAACTTTTCAATATTTTGCCACCAAATTTTCAACAAAGCCATTTTTACACACCACCTCATCCTGTCTGAAATGTGTTTTAGCACCTGTAGCTCAGAATGGTGTTGCAGTGGCGCATAATAGCATTATGCCTTGTATTTCACAATTTCTCTATACTGGGGTACATGAGGTGAGGTAATAAGATGGCTATGCTGACAATTTGGTCACTGTTGTTTGACACATGGAAGTGCAGGGCCCTCCACACCTACATACATATGCGCATCTACGGAGGGATCAGACCCTGCGCTTCCACAGTAAAATAAGGGTACTATTATACTATTTCAAAAGGAAGAGAAATTAATTACAAAAAACTCCATTAATGTATCACTTTGGGTTTCTATTACAGTGACAAAAGTCTAGAAATTTGGTGTTAGGGTTACCAATCCTACAACCCCACCCCCACATCCCACCCTCCACACACCAACAGGCATTGGGGTGTGTCTTGGGGTCATTGGGCCAACTCTCACCCCATTCTCCTATACTGTACTATCTCAGCTTCCTTACATATGGAATATGGTGAGAGTTAGGGCCGACGACCCCAAGGCTCACCCCAATGTCTGTTGGTGTGCAGAGGGTGAGGGGGTGGGGGTGGGGTGGTAGGGTTAGTAACCCTAACACCGAATTTCCAGACTTTTGTCTCTTGCAATAGAAACTTTAACTGATGCATTAAAGGAGTTTTTTTGCAATATATATACATACATATATTTATTTCTCTTTTAGGTATTTCCTGAAGAAAACCTAAAGTCGAAATGTACTTTTTTAAATATATTTTCTATTTTCAGCATGCATTTAATATAACCATTTTGTTTTGCATTTTGACCACATGCTGACGCAGTGCCTTGTTTTTGTTTCATATATATATATATATATAATACTTGATGGACAGGACTGGGATATGGGAAATAGTCTTACTCCTGCAGAGTGAGCTCTGGATACTCATGAGTGCCAAATGCATGAGTGAGAGTATCTAGAGCTCACTCTGCAGGACTGAGAAGATTTTCCATATCCCACGATCTGCACATCATATGTGTGATTTATACAATGTGGGTGGGAGCTTTAGAAATATCATTTTTTCTGTGTTCTTTTTCTGTTTCTGTGTGTTTTCTGCTCTTTCTGTGAGTGGTGTGAATGTGTGTGAGTTTTTCTGAATGGACATACACAATGGCACATAGGTGAATGTCTTTTGCAATGCTAAGTGAGTGAGTTGCAGGTAGCACTGAGAAAGAGAAACTGCTTTGTGAAGGAGTTCCATTTAGAATGCAGGCTGTTGTGAAGCTGAGATCACCACAGTAATGGTCTGGGAGTCTCAGAAACACTAGGGGACACAGGTGAGTGTATTTTGCAATGCTAATTGAGTAAGTTGCAGGCTTCAGTGAGAAAGAGAAACTGTTTTGTGAAGCAGTTTCATTTAGAATGCAGGATATATGAGTGAGTGGTGACATCAGCAGAGTATGGATTCATGGAATTTATCTCACTCTGCTGATGTCATCGGCATGTATCTCACTGCAGTGAGAATACCTCCTTTTATTACACTATATGCTGGAATAGCTCTCACCCCCCATTTTATTGTATAAAAATATATAGAGGATAATGGCTGGGGATTGGGTGATAACTACGCTGTAATCACCTCAAGTGGTTGCTAGGGCAACATGGTAAACATCAAGAGTGAAGCTCGAGAGGTTTACTGTAGCCCTAGCAACCATGAGAGGTGATTTCAGCGTGGTTGTCACCCGATCCCCAGCAATTATCTTTTATAGTGTATGGTCAAAAAAGCACTGTTTGCATTCTATGTGTGAGAATTATGGAACTCTGGTGCATTCTTTTTTTGTTATGCCACTGTTTGGAAGTTCCAAAGTGTGGTTAACAACTTTTAAACTTCCAAACAGTGCATAACAAAGCTCTGTGTCTGCTGATTATGGTGGTTAATAGGCACTTACCATACATTATACTGTATATATGTAGAGAGAGAGAGAAAGAGGGATCGAGAAGACACATGATGGGCAGTAGTGTGATATAGAAAACAATCTCACTCCTGCAGAGTGAGCTTTGGATGCTCATGAGTGCCCAAGGCGTGAGAGAGAGAGAATCTAGAGCTCACTCTGCAGGAGTGAGAATATTTATACAATGGAGGTGGGAGCTCTTCTGTGATTTTTTTTATGTGATTTTTGTGCTTTGTGCTGGTTTGTATTGATACTCTGAGTGAATGGCCATGAATGAGTTTTGTATGAGGGTTGTTATTGGTGTTTTTTTTTTTTTATGTGTGTGAATGTTGATTGGTTGGTGCTTGTGTGAACGTGGTACGTGATTGCCTGTAGTCTCTGAGAGGGCGGGAGTTTGTGTGGAGGGCCGGGACAGAGGGTATGTGAATCAGCCGAGTTGTTTTTTGTTTTCATGTGTTTGCGATGATTTGGGTGTTTTTTTGCCTTTTGCAGGGGGTGAGTGTTATTGTCTGCTCCAGTTTCTGTCAGCGTTGCATGCAACATTCCTTTATAGCACTTGCAAACAGCTTTGTTTTATTGAAAGAGATCAACGACGTGGTGTTCATGTCAACATTTCAGGTAGCAGTTTTGGGGAAAACATGAGAGAGCAGATGGATTTGTGTCACACTTTTTATGTGAGTATTGTGAGACATGTAAGTCAGGATGTAGAAAGTAGATTAAGGAATGAGGTTTACAGGACAACTATGGAGACTAGTGTGCAGGGTGAAAGTAACAGAAGCTGACGTCAGAGGGGTATGTATAAATGGTAGATATTTTAACTCCACTGATGTCAGCTTCAGATATCTCACTCCAGTGGAAATAACATGTTTTATTGTCACTGTGGAGTTCCCACTCCCCATTGTGTATATGTGTGTGTGTGTGTGTGTGTGTGTGTGTGTATATGTATATATATATATATATATCTACACACACACACAGTATATATGTATATATATATATATATATGTATGTGTATGTGTGCGTGTATATATATGCAACAGGCGTCTGGATAACTGGAGTGTGATAAATCCATTTATCTGAGTCACTATGTGGATAAATTTATTTATCTACATAATAACTACATCACACACTATTTATCTCACCCCCCCCACTCTGCCGCCTGCCACCGGACTACTTTACATTCCCCTGCATATCTCCACAACAACTGTTAACACCACACTGCACTCCTCTGCTCAGTCACTCTCCTTTTTACTGAAACACACTCGTAGCACAGAACCTCAATAGCTAAAATATTTCTAAACTGCTTCAAAAATACCCCCTCACTGCTTGTTTTAATACCTTGTTTTAATACCTTCATTCATCCTCTGTGTGCTCCCCCAGTTCCACGTACCACTTGCTCCACTAGCACTGATCCTATCTCACTACATCACCACCCCTCATATGACAACCGCCAGACCACTTCAAAAACAAAAAAAAAGAATGCCACCCATTGTCCGCTTCTTCCAGTAGACAGACCCACTAATTTAATAATACCTTTCCCACTAAATTTACAGAGGCAGCCACTCTCGATAAGGGGACCTGTAATTTTCCCTCAACCTTTTCGACTCGGCACTGGATCAACCATTCAGCGGTAAGGCCGTGACGTCCAAACACTTCGCACATGGCAACCAAGCTGGCACAACAGCGACAACTTACACTTCATTAAAAAATTCCCCCTTAATTTACAAAATAAAAAACAAACGATTTACACCTAAAAAAATCTAAAGTTTTACACAAGACCTAAGCCTATTGCAAAAATTAAATATGTGGGGGATTCACTACTCGTGAGGTTACTTAAGTTCACAGGCGACTGTACAAGATAAATGGGTTATCACACACTAACCGCCCACATATCCCATACATATATATATATATATATATATATATATATATAGATATATAGATAGATACAATAAGCACTACTAATGGAAAATAAGGTGAAAGAGGTCTTGGGAATATTTGTAACAAATGGAATATCCCATATGGAACACTGCTGAGAGGTGACTAGGTTAAGCAAATAAAATAATGGGTAGCATCAAACAGCATTTCAACTGTGGAGGGAGGAACGTGGTCAAGCCACATTACAGGAGCCTTGGAAGGCTTCACATGGATTACACATCACAGTTCTGGTCACAATACCTAAAGTGGGACAATAAGAAGGAAATGGAAAGGGTTCAGAGAAGGGTGAGCAAGATTATTTGGGGCATGGGAAAACTTACCTATGAATCAAGATAACAGGAACTGTGAAGGATGAGGCTTGGTGATAGAAGAATGAGAGAGGGGCTGTTAAACAAGTTTAAAATTAGCACAGATGATATCCTAATGAACATGCTCCTACAGAGGAAATACAGACAACCAGGGGGCATAGCAGACAAATTAAAAGTTGCAGTTTTGAAACAAACAGCAGAAGCCAGCCCAGTGGCACTGAGGGTTGAAGTACTGGATGTCACACCTCGCACCACAATGGCGACCCGCGTTCGGGAATGTGCATGGGCAGCCTGGGGTTGGAAGGGGAGGAGAAGGATCGAGCATCCAGAGAACTGCTTTCCTTCTCCGGGGGTCCTCCAGTGCTGGTGCTGATTGCCCCCTGGCAGAGGCTGGGGGACAAGGTGTTGTGCAACAATAGGGTGGAGCTGTTGACAGACGCTTTCATGTTAGTGTCATTGCACGTCCCTCAGCTTCTGGGAGAAAATCCAGTAAAAATGCCAGCCCCCGCATATGAGCTGGCTCCGGTGCCTGGCCATCCAACCACGATAGTTCTGCTTTCGTGGCCCCACTCGAGGGGCTTCCCTGGGTAAGAGTTCAGGTCACTGGAGCCTGGCGAGCTTGTCCGTGGGGCAACGGGTGCTCGGCATCAAAAACAGAATAAAAAAAAAAAGACAAACAGCAGAACGTTTTACTACATATAGAGAAATGTAGAATTATGAACATCTTATCACAGGCAGTGGTAGATAGTAAAGACCAGAAAACTTAAGAGTATTGGTGGAATAATAATCGCGGGGGCAACCTAAAATTCTACCAGTGAAATATGGGTGACAGTCTAGATGAGCTCCTTGGCCACCTTCTGTCCATAGACCATAGTATTAAACCTAATATTAACAACAGTATTATCGTTGTTATTATATATGTGTACTGCTGTCCTCAAGTATTTGTCTCATACTACAGTGCTATCCATACTTCTCAACCTCTCAGCTTTAAAAGACAGCACTGGCCTTCATAATGCAGAGTAAATGGTCAGAATGTGTAGCACTTTATTATTTTAAAGAATAATATGCCTAGGAATAATGTGCAGCATATATTTAGTGTTAAGGCATGTTTCTATTAAGTTAGTTCAATATTTTAATGGTTTATGTATCCAGAAATAGTTTTAACATTATGAGGAACATCAGAAAACCTTAATGGAGCAATGGTAAATTTGAATGTAAAAATGATAGAGCTATGCAGAATTCATAGCAGTTGAAAGGTATGGTGCTATCCACCAGGATGAAGCGTGTTAATGTGTGAATGTCACATATTAAACAACTGCACTGCAGTGTGTCACAGAGAACTGCATTATGGGGTGAATTCTAGGGAGTTCCCAGCAGGTGGCGTGTATGTGCTTTAAATGAAATTCAGGCTTCAGGCTTCATGCTACTTTGCAACTTCAACTGATTACATTTCAAGTGCTAGTGTTTCTTCAGTGTACTAAATTATTTGTTTAAACACAATAAAAGTGCCCGGCCTGGTGGCACTGAGGGTTGAGGCGCTGGACGCCACACCTCGCGCCATACCGGCAACCCAGGTTTGGGCTCAAACTTGGGTGCAAGGGGTCGGTAGGTGAAAAGGATCGAGTGCCCACTGGGCAGCTCTCCTTTCCTAGGGGGAGGGCACTGAGTTGCCCGGCGCTCCAGCGGCCCCTGGTGGAGATTGAGGGCGCTGTAGAGTGCTGGACCGCATGTAGACAGCATGGCCTGATGCAGGCAGGGTTGTCTTGTGCTGTAGCATCGGGTATGTGCACCATGCATGGGGGAGGGAAGAGTGTGGAAGTACATACATGGGGAAAAAGCCCCTCCAGCCGGATAGGTGACAGCTCCTCCAGTGCTGACGCCACACTCCCAACGCTGGTTCCCCACCACTGCCCCTTTGATCTCCCCAGGGCTGTAGCCCCCTATATCCCGGGGAACTGTAATGACTTTGAAGATGGCGGAGAATACAATGGGTGGTAGAGCAGAGTAGGCGAGTGAGGTAGCCTGAGTTCCGAGACTGGAGGAGAGAAATAGAATTGAGGGGAAAAAAAACACAATAAAAGCTTCAGATGTGAATGGGATTGTGTGTTTTACTTAAGCGATTTTTTGACAAATACCATTTAAGTGTTCAGGTTTGGGGTGTGTGATTCCCTTCTCGATTAGAGCCTGCCAAATCACTACTGGTGTGGATAGTAATGGTAATAATTACAAGACTGTTAAAGACAAACATTTGTCAATGCCGGATGCTTGCCGCTGGTATTAAAGTTGTACCGGGTCAAGGTGAAGAGTCCGTGCCATGCCAGAAGACTAAGGCTTGGACCTGGGGGGCAGTTATGGTGGGGTAACAACTGACAAACTGAAGGAAATTTAAAAGAATAAAAAATAAAGCTTTCTCCATTCTCTGCTTGGAGTGGGGGCTAGGCTCTCAGTGTAGAAGTGCCTCTGCAGCAGTGCTGGTGTAGTCTTGTATACGTGGGTGATTTCAGAAAGGAATGTGGCTTCTATTCCCACCAGTCTGGTGTGAGAACATCATAAAACTGAACTGCAGGCTGTGGTACAGCTGTGCTCTATGTTAGGAATAACTGGAGCACCCAGGGACATATATTTCTAACCTCTCCCCTTGTCTTTCTTAGTAGTCTGCTGCAGCAGTGCCATTTTCCTGTCCTATTTATTTCCAATTTTATGCCTTAGTACATTGGCCACCTACCTAGGAAGTCTCCCCTTCTCACTGTTCTTTCTCTTACATTTTTTTCCTTTTCTGTCCATATGTGGTACTAAAGTGCCTGCTGTGGTGAATAAAATGCTTGTTATGCATATGAATAAGAAAAACTGTGGAAGAATGGTGACAGCAATGCACTAGTGAAGCCCTAGACTGAGAGGCAGCTGGTTCCATATTGGTAGTGAAAGGGTTACATCACCTGTCTCAGAGAACTGCTTCTATAGTTAATCTGTCAGAAATCTCCCCAAACAGATTTATAGCCTTTCCCATGTGTAGCCCACATTACAACAGACTCAGTGCATTCCAAATAGCATGCTTGAGACACAGACATTAACCTTTCCCTGCTCTGACACAGAGAGAATGAAAGAGCTGATTTATGAATGTGTCTGTCGTCACAATGTTTTGAAGTCCACGCATAACTGATGCCAGAGAGTGTCATAATCAGTCTTACTGATTATTGATCAAGCCCCTTGTAGCCCTCTTCTGGATTGGATCACTGCAACACACCTCTCAAAGCCCCATATCATACCAAAATGCTTTGCCTACGGCAAGCATAAAAAAGTAACTACTGCCCATGAACAGTGTTTCAATTCAGACTTTGTGTTGAAGGACATAGCTGACTGTTTTATTCCAGTGCAGCCGGGTTACCGAATGGAGCATTCAAGGGCAGGTTGCTGAAAGGAACAGTTCTTATACTACAATTGCTTTTCAGCACATAGAGGGTCTTGGTGCCAACTAACTGAGGGGGCACAGTGAGAAACAGCAAAAATCAGTGTTCATTAGCCACTGACACTTCCCACCCACCCAGCTGGAGGTAGTCCTACTTTTATAGATACCAGCAACAAAAACACTGGCACGAGGCTCTTACTATTTGATAATTTATTAAAGTGCAAGTGTGCATACAGAATCTCAAGCTGCCGCAGCAAACAGATCTTCCTGACCAGGTTTAGCTCATAGGCATTCTTAGGGGATACTGATCGAGAAAAGTGTTGCGGCTTTTAAAATCTAAACAGCCAATCCAGTAACAAGTGTAATTTAAAGGTTTAGTGCAACAATCCTATTACTGTTCACCCATTGCTAAAAACTTGCCCACTTGGGCAGGCACATTCTTAAAACATTTTACGCTACATGTTGTAACTAAAGTTTTAAATGTATTTTTGATATGTATATAGACATACACACAATAGGGGTGGGCGCTTCTAGAGTGTGATAAATGGAGATATCTTCACTGGAGTGTGATAAATGACAATAACATAAGCACTGTGGTGATAAATGCCGTTTATCCATATTGTGCCGATGTCACCACTCACTCTCTATAACCTGCATTCTAAATGAAACTGCTTCAGTTTCTCTTTCTCACTGAGGCATGCAAGTTACTGAATTAGCATCACAAAGTACACTCACCTGAGTGCTGTAGTGTTTC
Source organism: Neoceratodus forsteri (assembly GCA_016271365.2). Lineage (NCBI taxonomy): Eukaryota > Metazoa > Chordata > Ceratodontiformes > Ceratodontidae > Neoceratodus > Neoceratodus forsteri. The sequence continues at coordinate 234,717,135 of CM057458.1, forward strand.
TAAGACTTCCAGACCATTAATGTGCTGATAGCCTCACTACAGCTTACATTCTAAATGAAACTGCATCAGTTTCTCTTTCTCACTGAGGCCTGCAAGTTACTCAGTTAGCATTGCAAAGTACACTCGCCTGTGCGCTGTACTGTTTCCGAGACTCCCAACCCATTAATGTGCTGATATCAGCTTCACTATGGCCTATATTCTAAACGAAACTGCTTCAGTTTCTCTTTCTCACTGAGGCCTGCAAGTTACTCAATTACCATTGCAAAGAAAATGGAATAGGTATGTGGTGAAAAATGAGGGACATGCCCCATAACATGGGGCAGAGCTTCATATACACAACACAGGAGCTGCCGGCTGTTAGCAAACTACACAGCATGAACCATGAGCAACAGAAAGAGAGGGACAGTGTAGCTCTCCCTGCAGATTCTCATCATTTTTTCTCTTTGTGTTATCATTGAGGGGGTATGGAAGTAGCACACTGGTCACACTGTCTGTCTTGGGCATCTGACAGGGAGGGAAATGAAGTGTCAGTTTTCCAGTTGGATGCCACAGGGCAAAGCCAGACAGGGTTCTGTTTGTGTGTGTGTGCTGCACAATCCAGCAAGACATGTTTGTGTGTGTGTGATGGGCAACTGCATTTCTCTGAGTGTGTCTGAGTGTTCATGTAAGCTTCATATCTCTCCACTCTGTGGGACAGGTCGTTCTCCAGAGTAACCATACAGCTTGCTTCTTTTCAGATGGACTACTTTGTGCTGTGGCAGGAAACACCTCTTTTTTCTGTCTTTAGACATGAATAAAACATAATTGTAGGTGATTTTTTGTACTTTTCTCGTCACCCATGTTATAAGTGCAATAACCCACTCCAGTGTGTGCATTTATCAGCATTTAATGCATGCCTGGGGTGCGGTGAGGGCACTCGGCCTGCAGCCTCATGCCTCACAACACACCCCCAGGTGTGCATTAAATGCTTATAAATGCACACCCTGTTGTGGGTTATCACTTACTTATGTCAAGTCGGTCATTAAGGCTTGGTGGATGATATCCCCCAAGTTGAAAGATCCACATTGCCTCCCTTTCCAACAATAGGGAATCCAAATCTCCACCCCGCCTCTCCAGGGTCACTTTTCAATGCCACTGGATTTAAATTTATGGTTTTCTGTTTGTGGTGCTGCTTTTATGTGGGCAGCCAATGGATTGATGACATCCCTTTTCAGAATAGCCCTTGCATGTTCTTCCACTCTCAGTTTTAACAATCTGGTGGTCTTTCCTACATAAAAACTGCCACAATTGCACCATGCTAGATACACCGCATATGTAGATAGGAACATAGGAATATGATGGCAGAAAAGGGCCACCAGGCTCACCCAGTCTGCTCAGTTTGCCTAGGTATCCTCTAGGCCTAAATTACCGTCCCCCCTTCTAACCATCCCTCTGTGTTTATCCCATGCCCTATTGAACCCTCCCACCGTCCCTTCCCCCACCACCTCCCTCGGCAGTCCATTCCAGCTGTCTACCATCCTCTCAGTGAACAAATACTTTCTAGAGTTACCTCTAACCACCCCCCCCTTGATTTGTAATTCATGTCCCCTCACCCTGGGTCGTTCCTTTTGCTGGAAAAGACTTTCCACAGACACCTTATTGATACCCTTAATATACTTAAAGGTCTCAATCATGTCTCCCCTCTCCCTCCTCTGTTCCAGTGAATGCATGCCTAGGTCCTTCAGTCTCTCCTCATATGATAAGTGATCCAGCCCTCTCACCATCTTTGTTGCCCTCCTCTGAACTCACTCCACTGTCTCTACGTCCTTCTTGAGGTACAGTCTCCAGAACTGAACCTCGTACTTCAGATGTGGCCTGATTAGCTGGGTGTACAGGGGAACTATGGCCTCTCTCCTTCTGCTGGAGATCCCTCTCCCTATACAACTCAATATCCTGCTGGCTCTTGCCACTGTCCCTCCACATGGCTTTCCCACCTTCAGGTCCTGTGAAATGATGATGCCTAGGTCCTGCAGGGATCTGCCTCCCATCCGGTACACCTATCACCTGTTTTTTCTGCCTAAGTGCATGATCTTACACTTTGCTGTGTCGAATGCCAGTTGCCACTCTTTGGACCGTTTCTACAACCTTTCCAGATCTCCACTCCCTCCTGCATGTTCACTCTACTGCAGACGTTTGCATCATCTGCAAACAGACTCATCCTCCATTCCAGACCATCCACTATGTCCCCTATAAAGATATTAAACAGAAGAGGGCCTAACACTGACCCTTGGGAGACCCTACTAATGACCACAGACTCCTCCAAGGGTGCCCCATTGACCAATACCCTCTGTGTCCTGCCCTCCAACCAGTTCTTGACCCACCTTGTTACCACCTCCCCCAACCCCAGGCTAACCATGTTGTGCAATAGCCTTCTATGTAGCACTAAGTTAAATGCTTTTCTGAAATCAAGGTAGGTCACATCTGCTGAGCCCCTGATCGCGCACCACAGTGACCCAGTCAAAAAACTTGATCAAGTTTGTTTGACAGGATCTGCCCTCAGTGAACCTGTGTTGTCTTGGGTTCCGAAGGCTGTTTGCCTCCAGGTAGCTGCAGATTCTTTTCTTGAGCAGTTTTTCCATGAGCTTGCTAGCCACGGATGTCAAGCTCACTGGCCTGTAGTTGCCCACCTCTTCTGTACCCTCCCCTTGTGAATGGGTAATACATCTGCATGCTTCCAATCATTTGGCATCACCGCTGATCTTAAGATGTTGTTGAATATGATGGTCGAGGGAGCAGCCAGTACACCCTTCAGTTCTCTCAAGATCCTTGGATGCACCACATCTGGCCCCATGACTTGGTCAACCTTCAAGTCATTAAGCTCCCTTAGGATCTCCTCCTCTCAAAATGGACTTGCATACACCCTTTCCTCTGCAACCTCTGCTTTCCTGGAGTTACCCCCCTTCCATTCCTCTTCCTTTATGAATGCTGAACAGAAGTAACTATTCAGCAATTCAGCCTTCTCATGGTTCCCCACTGCCCTCTCTCTTGCCCCATTTTTCAGACTCAGTATCCCCTTTTCTGTTTTCCTCCTTTCTCCTATATACCTAAGGAAGGTCTTGTCCCCTTCTTGACCTCTTTGGCAATGTTCTGCTCCATCCTTGCCTTTGCTCGCCTGATCTCCCTGCCCACCTCCCTCTACTTAGCCTGATATTCTTCCCAAGCCTCCTCCCCCGTAACTTTTTAAACCTCCTGAGTCCTCTTCTTTTAGCTTTGACATTTTTCTCCACTTCTCTGTTGAACCACAGTGGTTTCCTTTTTCTCCTATTTTTGCTCACCCTCCTCGTGCAGAGGTCTGTGGCTCCCACTATGGCACCCTTTATGGATTCCCACATTTCCTCCACCCCCTCAAGCTCCCCCACCCCTTCTAGAGCCTGTCAAGCATATTCCCCCATCTGAATAAAATCTGCTTGTCTGAAGTCAAGCACCTTCACTTTGGTCCAGTTTATGGTGGCTGATGTGCGTATCATGAACCACACAGTACCATGATCACTTGTACCAAGGTTGTCCCCCACAGTTACCACCACTACCCTGTTCCCATTTGTTAGCACCACATCTAACACTGCTCCATCCCTAGTGGGTTCCCTGACCATCTGTCTGAGTAAGGCAACTTGAAGGGTGTCCAGAATCACACTGTTTTTGTGTGATGCTACTGACAGCATGTCCCATACCACATCTGGCATGTTGAGGTACCTCATCAGCAACACATCACCCCTAGTTGCCATCCTTAGAATCTCCTCCATCATCTGGTTGTCCACCCTTTCCTACTGCCTCAGTGGCCAGTAGAGCACTCCAGTGTGCACCACCTTGGCCCTCCTGAAGGACAGCAAGACCCATAATGCCTCTGTGTCCCCCCACCTGCCCTGTATTTCTGTTGTCTGAATCCCCTCTCTCACGTAAAGTGCCAATCTCCCCTCCTTCTGATCCTGTCCCTCCTAAACAGTGTATTCCCTGGTATATTCATGTCCCAATCTTGCCTTCCATGGCACCAGGACTCAGTGATTCCCACCAGGTCTAAATTTGCTTTGGCCATAACTGCTGCCAAATCCGGGACCTTGTTGCCCAGGCTCCTGGTGTTTGTGCACGTGGCCTTCCAAACTCTAGCCATCCTGGTGCCCTCCCTGTCTTAACACTTCTCACCATCCTTATCCTTCATCCCATAGCCCCTAATGGGCATCTTATTTTCTGGGGAAGGGTCTGAGTGCACCCCCTGTCAGCTGCTTTGTTTCTAGGATTAGCTTGCAACTCCCCCCAACTCAGTTTAAATTGTAGTATTTTTCAATGAACTCATCCATTTTCCCTTTCAGCACTTCCTTTCCCTCCCTGTTTAGGTGTAGCCTATCTGTAGCGAATAGGCTTTCATCTTGCCAAGTGGTCCCCCAATCCCCCACCAGCCCAAAGCCTTTCCAAGCATGCCATCCAGAAAGCCAGCTATTAAACTCTGTTATTCTCTGCTTTCTGTCTGAGCTTGCTCTTGAAACAGGCGGCACCTCTGAGAACACAACTGATCTATAACTCAGGCTGCTGCAGAACCTTGCTATTGCTTCAAACCTTGCCTGCACCTCCATGAAACTGTGCCCTGCAAGGTCATTTGTTTCCAAGTAGAACACCAGATGGATTCTCTCATCTTGCATTTTTCCCAGGAGGGGATGTGGTGAATCACCGCAGCTTCTGTCATGCCTGGTAAGCAATGTACCCAGACCTTCCCCCCTTCCCCCCCGGCCCCAGCTAATGGCTCTGACAATGGAGTCCCTGACAATTAAGACCTTGTCCTCCACCCTTCTTGAACTGGGTCCACACCCTGCCGGCCGTCCTGCCACCCTCTCTCTCTTATCTTCCCTGCCTCCTATTTCCCCCACTCCTGTGCCTCCTGCCCCTGGCTTAATTTCCCTTTTCCATGCTGTTGTAGTCTGTCTCCTTACAGGGCTACCCTCTTGACTCGTCCCTGTATTCCCTCTGCCCACGGGCCCAATAGTCCCCTCCTTCCTCACTAATCCACCTTCTGTGGGCAGCTCCCTTGCCTGCTCCCCCCGCTGCCCTGTTTCAAACTCTCTTTCCTCCCTTTGTCTTGCCCTCTCCTATCTTGAGTTTCTCAACTTCTCCTCCCCCACCTCCCTTCCTTATTTTTTTAATTTATTTATTTATTGAAATGTTTCACCAGAAGGGCACACTGAACAACAAGTTGCTCGTCTCACAGTGCGACCTGGGGGGAGGGGTTACATAGGGTTGTGAAGGATGATCAGTTACAGCAGTATGTGTGTAGTACAAGCAATGCAACATTGTACAATTGTGCAACAGTTGGAACACAAGTTACATAGATACATAGATACATAGACAGTGTCGGCAGATAAGGGCCTATGGCCCACCCAGTCTGCCCATTTGAGCTTGTAAGTTCAGTTTGTTTTCCTAGAAGTCTGTTGCCCCATACCCCTGACCTCCAGAATTCCTTTATGTCTATCCCATGCATTCTTAAATCCCATGATTGTTTCAGCCCCCACCACTTCCTCTGGCAGGGTGTTCCACTTGTCCACCACCCGTTCTGTGAAGAAATTCCTTCTCATGTTTCCTCTGAATCGTCCTCCCTCCAACTTCATCCCATGCCCTCTAGTCCTGGAACATCTTTTTCGCTTAAAAATAGTGTTTTCCTGCACCCTGTTCCTCCCTGTAATATACTTGTATGTCTCTATCATATCCCCTCTCTCCCTCCTCTCCTCCAAGGAGTACATGTTCAGTTCCTTCAACCTGTCTTCATAGGACTTGTGATGCAATCCATGCACCATCTTTGTTGCCCTCCTCTGAACCTTCTCTACCCTGTCTATGTCCTTACGTAGGTATGGTCTCCAGAACTGTACACTGTACTCCAGGTGCGGCCTCACTAGTGTCTTGTATAGCGGAATTATGACCTCCCTTTTCCTGCTGGTGATGCCCCTGCCTATACATCCCAGCATCCTATTTGCTTTACCTGCTGCCTTGTCACACTGTTTCCTACCTTGAGGTCATCAGAGATGATAACCCAAGATCCCTTTCCTGCTTGGTGCATGCTATATCCTCACCCCCCAACTGATATATTGTACCAGGGTTTTTGTGCCCCATATGCATTATCTTGCACTTCTTTGCATTGAATTTCAACTGCCAAACCCCTGACCATTCTTCAAGTTTCTGCAGGTCGCTTCTCATTCTGTCTACACCCTCTGGTGTGTCTACTCTGTTACAGAGCTTTGTGTCATCAGCGAACAGTGAAATTCTGCCTTCTAGGTCCTGCGCAATGTCACTGATGAAGATGTTGAATAGGACCGGTCCCAGCACTGATCCCTGTGGTACCCCACTGGTCACTCTTCCCTCTGTGGAGTGACAGCCATTGACCACCACCCTCTGTGTCCTGCCACCCAGCCAGTTACCTACCCACCACACTACTGTCCTGCCCACACCCATATTCCCCAGTTTGTGTAATAGTCTTCTATGTGGCACAGTGTCAAAGGCCTTGCTGAAGTCCAGATAGGCCATGTCCACCCTCCCCTGATCCACCTCCCTAGTCACCCAGTCAAAAAATTCAACGAGGTTGGTCTGACATGACCTCCCCTGGTGAAACCATGCTGCCTTGGGTCCTGTAGTCCATTGACAACCAGATGTTCCACCAATCTCTCCTTCAGTGAGTGCTTCCATGATCTTCCCCACTACCGAGGTGAGGCTGACTGGTCTGTAGTTCCCTGCTTCCTCTTTGTTCCCACTTTTGTATAAAGGGGACTACATCTGCTGTCCTCAGTCTTTGGGTACCTCCCTGTTTCCAGTGATCGGCTAAACAGGATAGCCAGAGGTTCAGCCTCCACCTCTCTTAGTTCTTTAAGGACCCTGGGTGCACTCCATCTGGCCCCATTGCTTTATCAACTCTTATTACTTTCAGTTCCTTAAGGACCCTTTCTCGTGTAAAGGGACTTGTGTCCATTTCTGCACCATTCTCACCCCTTGTACTTCCTTCCGACCCATTATCCTCCTCTTCCTCAGTAAAGACTGAGCAGAAATACCTGTTCAATATGTCAGCTTTACTGTTGTCATCCTCCACATGGCCCCATCCTCCCCTTCAGTCTCACTATCCCTCCCTTTGTCTTTCTTTTTTCACTTATGTACCTGTAAAAGGTTTTGTCCCCTCTACCCACTGATTTTGCAATGTGTTCTTCTGTCTGAGCTTTGGCTTCCCTTACTGACCTCCCTGCCTCCCTTTGCTTCTCCTGGTACTTCTCCCTATCCCCTTCTGCCTGTGTCTTTTTGTATTGCCTAAATGCAATCTTTTTGGCTTTCACTTTCTTTGCTACCTCTTTGGAAAACCATAATGGTCTCCTCTTCCTTTTCCTCTTGCTAACCTGCTTAATGCATAATTCTGTTGTTCTTGTAATCCCCATTTTAAATACTGCCCACTGTTCCTCAACCCCTGATTCCTGTCCCATTCCCCTTAATGCCTCTTTCAAGTATCTCCCCATTTTCCCAAAGTCTGCCCCCCTAAAATCCAGGATACGTGTTTTTGTGTGGTTTGGTTCTGCTCTTTCTGTGATTTCAAACCACAATGACTGGTGGTCACTGTTTCCCAGGTGCTCCCCACTGTTACCCCCATCACACTGTCCCTGTTTGTGAGCACAAGGTCCAGTATTGCCTTCTGCCGAGTTGGTTCCATGACCAGTTGTTGAGGAAGGCACCCTGAAGGAGTCCAGGATAAATCTGCTCCTAGTTGATGCTGCTGCTGGGATGCTCCAGTCCACGTCTGGAATATGAAGTCTCCAACCAGTACTATCTCACCTTGTCTGCCATCCTTTGGATGGCTAGCATCAGCTCCCTATCTGTTTCTTCCTCCTGGGCTGGTGGTCTATAGACCACACCTGTGCGGATGGCTGTCCCCATTTTCCTTTCCAGCTTAACCCACAGTATCTCTCCCCCATTTTGTTCCTCCTGGATCTCTGTGGCCCTTATGTCATTTTTCACATACAGTGCCACTCCTCTTCCCTTCCTGCCTGCTCTGTCTCTTCTGAATATGTTGTAGCCAGGTATGGCCATCTCCCAGTCGTGGTTATCATTACACCAGGTTTCAGTGATGGCCACAATGTCCAGGTCTGACTGCACCATGACAGCCTCCAGATCTTCCATCTTGTTGCTAAGGCTCCTGGCATTTGCACACATGGCTTTCCATGATTTGACCTCCCTAGACTGTTTCACTGTTCTACTCCAGCCCCTTCCTTGGTTGTCATTTATCCCTGGTTCTCCTTGCTGTCTGCCCTTCTGCTGCATTTTTGCCCCTTTTCTGCTTATCCACCTCTTGGGCACTAATCTCCATCTTTTGCACACTGCTTTGCAGAGATAGCCACTCCTCTGGTTCACTGGTTCTACTGCTAGCTGTGGGGGGTGAGCAAGTAGGTACCCTCCTTGCTGGCCTGCCACACCCCTTATTGTACAATAAACAGTAGCGGAACATTGGTTAAATACTATACATGTCCAAAATCATACAAAAGAACATATGAACGTACAAAACAGTAAATAATGTGATAGAACCATTTATAGTGCATGAGTGTACCAGGAGCAGGCTCGAGGTAGTACGCAAGTGCTATTGGAGTAAAAAGGATGGGGTTAGGTTGTGCACACTGGTAACCCAGAAGGACAGGTGGAGAAGAGAGGGGGAGAGGCAAGAACTGAATATGAGGAGAAGGGGTAGCCATTTCCTGATTTCCCCCTTCAGGATGTTGAGAACCCTGCCGGGGGGGTCATGGTAGAAAGGTAAAAACTGGGGATAGGTATTAAGGTGGGTTAAAGCAGGAACAGCTGAGGGAAAGGTAATTGTGTAGGGCAGAGGTAAGGGAGTAGTTGGAGGAGGAGTGTCATATTTCAGGGGGAGGGAATTTCAGATTTTAGGGAAATGATGGGTGAAACCAGTCTGACCAATGAGGGTGGAGCAGTGAGGGACAGTCAAAGTGTAGGCGTCATTTGATCTGAGAGAGTGGGTGGGGGGAGGTGGAGTGGAGAGAGAGGATGAGAGATAGGAGGGGAGTCCCCCAAACCAGAATTTGGAGGTTAATTGGACACAGTGAGAGATGTGTCTGTGAGATAGTGGAAGGAAGGTTAGAGAGCGATAGAGTTCACAGTGGTGGGGGCGGGAAGGGGAGTCGATAACAAAGTGGCAGAAGGAGTTAAAGAGAGTGTCCAACTTGGTCAGGGAAGATTTGGGAGCAACACCATAGACTACGTCATAGTAGTCAAAGATGGGGAGTATCAACTTCTGGACAATTTCACGCCTCACAGTCAGTGGGATGCAACTATGATTCCTGTACAGAGCACCAAGCTTGGGGCGCAGTTTCTTCAGGATAACATTAATATGCGCAGAGAAGTTGAGGTGCTGGTCCAGCCAAACTCCCAGATATCAAAATGAGGAGGTTTCCTCCAAGATGGTCCCATCAAGGGTGTGGAAGGTGGGTAGGGCTGGGAGCCTAAGGAGTCTCTGCCTGGTGCCGGAGGTTATTGAGACTGTCTTCTTGGTGTTTAGAAAAAGCTGGTGAGAAGCAAACCAGAGCTGAACTTGGTTGAAGTCATGCTGTAAGCTGGTTTGCACAGCAGCAGGGTTTTTGCGGAACTGTACAAAACAGTATCGTCAGCATACATGTGGATAGAAGATGATGAGCCAGCTGTGGGAAGATCATTAAGGAAAATGGAGAAGAGTAGGGGACTAAGCACTGAGTCCTGAGGGACACCAGTGTTGATGGGTAGTGAAGGGGAGATGGAATCAAGGATTCTCACTGACTGGGTTTTGGCAATGAGGAAGGATTTAAACCAGTTGGTGGCTGATGGAGCAAGGCCAGCTGAGAAGAGTGAATCAAGAAGCAGTGGATGGGAAACAGTGTTGAAAGCTTTGGCTAGGTCGACAAAGATGGCTGAGGTGATCAGGCCATCATCCATCCCTGAAAGGATAGAGTCAGTAAGCCTGGGAGGGAGGTGGTTGTTGAGTAGTTCTTCTGAAAACCAGATTGGAAGGGGGTGAAGAAGGAGGAATCAGAGAGGAAGGGTGATAGTTGAGAGATAACTAAATGTTCTTGAAGTTTGGCAAGGGTAGGAAGGAGGGAAATGGGGTGATAGTTGGTGAGAGGAAGGACTACAGCACGTTTCCAGGATGAGGATACTTGGACAGAAATAAAGCACAGGTTAAGGATTAGGGAGATAGTATAAGCAATAGCAGGAGCAGAAAGGTAGAGAAGTTTAGGATCAAGCTCATTTGGTGAGGAGCCTTTAGAGGTGTTGAGGGATTGGAAAGCATTAAGAGCTTCGTCAGGGAAGATAGTAGAAAAGGAAAATTGGGGGAGGGGTAGGCACTGGTTGAGGCAAAGGGGTGAAGTTAGTAGGTGGCAATGGGGAGAGGGAATTTAGAAGAGACATGGCGCATGAGGTGTAGTATGCATTAAATTCATTGGCCACAGAGCCAGGGTCAGAAACTAGGCAGTTATTTGTTTTGAGAACTGGAGGGGGAGGGGGAGAGGGGGGAGAGAATAGGGCATGAACTATCCTCCAGAATTTAGATGGAGAGTTAGTGTTAGTCGAGAATGAGGAGTTGAAATAATCAGACTTAGCCAGTCTAGTAGCTTTAGTAGTCCTTCTAAGGCCTGTTTAGCAGAATGGTAGGTAATAAAATGATGTATTTCAAAACTCTTGGTTGCATTATTTCTGGTGAACGTAGTTGTCTTTTCCATCATTGTGCAATATATACAGTGACCACATCTGTGATTTCCCTCAGGAGGATGTGGCAACCATGCTCTCTGGATTTCAGTGGGTGGTTGATAGCTATGTGTGAGTAAATTAGACAGATTTCTTCCTCTTTTGTATTTAAATCTAGGTGGAGTGGAGCCTTTCTGTCTCAATATTGGGTCTAAACCTACTATTTCCCAATGTTGCAAAACTATTTTTCGAATGGCTACTGATTTTCTGCTGTAGGTGCTTGCACATTTATATGTCTATCAGTTTCCTGATTATTCACTTTTTGTGTAAACAATTTACTATGGATTATGGAACTGACTGCGTTCTCTGCTCTGTTGAGACTCTCTGGTTAGTAGCCCCCTATTCTGAAACCTGGCTCTGAGTTCTCTGTTCTCTCTCTCTCTCTCTCTCTCTCTCTCTATCTCTCTCCATTTCAGGACACCACTGTTTTTATGCAAACTAAAGGTACAGCTTTGGGGGCTACATCTGCCCCCAATTATGCAAACTTGTACTTGGGATATAGGGAGAAAGCATTAGTCTGTTGCCTGAGGCCATTCTTTTTTATCATAGGTCTTTGGAGGTGTTTTATTGACAATAGTGTCATTGTGTGGAGGGGTAATGAAGCAGACCTGAATGAATTTATAACATGGTTGGTGAGTATGAACCCCGCCAAATTGAGGAGTCTCCATCCAGAGCCATGACAGCACCAGACAATCGGTGGCAAGGGAGGCCCCTCTCCAGGGCTGGGAGATCAGTGGCAGCAGCCGCACTATCTGGAGCAGAAACAGGGGACCAATCAGTGCCAAGGGTATGACGTTTAGACTGGTGGCTAGGCTATTTAATCCAAGGCTCAGCTGCAAACAACAACTCTTGCTGCCTTTAAAGTTTTCTCACTACCTGCCCTGCTCGCCTCCATATTAAATGGACTGGCAAAACCACTCCCATCAGGGGGTCCACCTATCTGGAGGAGAAGAAATTGGGAAATATCTGATTGGGTGTCTGCATGATAGTCTTTGTAGAATAGGCTTCACTGGCAGAATGGGACGCTGCATCCAAAAGGAGGAGTATGGCAAAAAATCTGAAACAAAGGTACTGTAATTCATTGGGACAGTATGAATATGAATGAATGAATACTTTAATTTTAAAAAGTGCCTTTCCAAAACCAAGACACTTTTACAACAAATCAATACATAAAATTAACAAAATCCTAAAATCAATCAATAAATGTATTTCAAAATCTGGATATGCCAGACTAAACAAATATGTCTTTAGGGCTGACTTAAAACTTTGGACAGTCAGGCAATCTCTCACCTGATGAGGTAGAAAATTCCACAGGGTTGGGGCTATAAAACTAAAAGATCTTGCCCCAGAGGTCTTTAAACGAACCCTGGGAATCTCTAGCAATCCCTCATCGGTGGATCGGAGCCGACAGGAAGGACAGTAGGGACGAAGAAGATCTTGCAGATAACTAGGTCCCTGATGGTGTAGGGCCTTATAGGTCAGAAGACCGACCTTGAAGGTAATCTGCCACTGTATTGGCAGCCAGTGCAGTCCACGGAGGACAGGCGTTATATGACTGGTCCTTGACGTACCAGCCAAAAGCCTGGCCGCCGCATTCTGCACTAGCTGCAAGCGGTGGATATCTACCCCTGGTAGCCCTTGGTACAAGGCATTGCAGTAGTCCAAGCGGGAGGTAACGAAGGCGTGGACCAACGTTGGAAGGTCATCAGCAGGAACCAGATGCTTCACTTGGGCTATATTCCTCAGATGGTAAAAGGAAGTTTTGACAACAGCTGACACCTGATATTTAAGGGTCAGACAGTCATCAAATATAACACCAAAGTTCCGCACCCAGTCTGAGCTCACCAACTGGGTCCCCCCAAGCCAAAGACCTGAAGGTTACCCAGTCAGCAAACCCACCCCCCGGTGACCTGGGTCCACAACCAACACCTCAGTTTTTTTGGGGTTTAACCGCAACCAGCTCATAGTCATCCAGTCCTGAATCTCGGTGAGACAGTTATTAAAGACCGAGACAGCATCACCCTGGTCGGGCACGAAGGACATGTACAGCTGAATATCATCTGCATAGCAGTGAAAACTCAAGCTGTACCACCTAATAATCGCTCCCAATGACAGCATATACACCGCAAATAACATGGGTGCCAAAATAGAGCCCTGTGGCACCCCAGAGGATAGGGGGAGTGATGCCGAGGAAAAAATCTGAGACACCACCCTCTGAGCCCTACCCTCGAGGAATGATCGAAAGCAGCTGAGGACTGAACCAGATAGTCCACAGATAAACTGCAGGCGCTCCAAAAGCACTCCATGGTCAATGGTATCAAATGCCACAGAGAGATCAAGAAGGACCAAGATGGAATGAGTCTTTCAATCTCTCGCTATTAGGAGGTCATTTAGTACTCGAACAAGGGCTGTCTCGGTACTGTGTCTCTTCCTAAATCCGGACTGGAGAGAATCATAGCCATTGTGGCTGGTCAAATGATCATCCAGCTGCAATGCAACCGCCTTCTCAATAACCTTACCCACAAAAGGCAGGTTAGAGACAGGCCTGTAGTTAGCCAGACAGTCCAGGTCCAAGGAGGGCTTTTTAAGAAGGGGCCTGATCACGGCTTCCTTCAAGGGGTCAGGAAAGATCCCCTTCTTCAATGACAACCAGACTATCTCGGCAAGGATTGGGCTGATTTTATCCACACATCCTACTAAGAGGTGAGTGGGGCCCGGGTCCAAACTACAGTTGATCAGTCGCAGCGATTGGATGATCATCACTATGTCATTGATTGTGAGCCAGTCAAAGTCAGCCCACACAAACTGGGTGTCCGACATCTCCTGCCGACCACCACAACTCCTATTTGAAAGAATTAGGAGGAGATCGCACCTGATTGTGCCAACCTTATTTGCAAAGAATCGAGCAAACTCCTCACACCGTTCCTGTGAAAACACTCTCTCAGGCTGAAGACAGTGGATTGCACAGTCTGCTCACGGTCTGAAAGAGCTGGGCTGGTTGATTCTGTGCAGTAGCAATTTCCCTGGACAGGAATTCTGCCTTCTTACAGGTAATTGCTGATTGATAAACACGATAATGGTCCATCAAACTAAGCCTGTCACATTCCAGACCCAACCTCTGCCAATATCTCTCAGGCCTTCTTCCCACTCTCCTCAACTCCCTCAAAGTCTCATCAAACCAAGGAGACTTGGGGCGAAGGGCGAGAGGTCGAACATGTACAGGAGCAATGGAATCCAGAGCCCCTATTATTGCCTTATTATAGGCAAGAACCAGGTCCCCAGGATCCATGCATTCACTCGGCAGACTCGATAGATCCAGTACCACCATCAGACCCTCTAGGGTAACACCCCTCAAAGGGCGGTACCGGACCATTTTCATGGGGGCTGACCTACCGGGGGGAGCCAAGAAACTGAACCCAATGGTGTGATGGTCAAGCCATCCGACTGGCTCCACCACCAAGTTGGATGTCTCCATCCCCAGGAGGAATACCAAGTCCACTGAATGACCATCTATATGGGTAGAGGAGGAAATAACCTGTGTGAAGCCCAGCAAATTCATCAGCTGGAGGAAGTCTTGACCAAACTGCGACAGTTCATCGTCGACCCAGGCATTGAAATCCCCCAGGATCAGCCATCTGGAGGATCCCAATGTCATATCGACAATGAAGTCTGCAACTTCCCACAGGAAAACATTCCCATTACCTGGTGGACGGTAAATGAGAAGAATCCTGTACCCCACACCCTCACCCAAGATACATTCAAAGGAATTGGTAATTCCTACTGGTACCTCCATCAGGTTCAGTTCCATTCTAAAACAGATTGCCACCCCCCCCGCCCCTATGATCCAATCTCAGACAGTGTATCACTGAGTACCCGACTGGTACAGCTGAAGCCAAAACAGGGCCAGTATTATCATCCAGCCAGGTCTCAGTGATGCATGCCAGGTCCGATGAACCGACAAGATCAGCTATTATAGTAGTCTTGTTTTTAATGGACCTGGCATTACATAACACCGTCTGAGTTGGATTGGTTGCTGGAGAAGACTGAGCCACTTGCCTGATGCAGGCAGAGCCCTTTGGGTATGGAAATCAGGCAGGGAGGACCCCTCTCTTGAACCCATTTCACCCCAGGGCGTCTTCTCATCCCCACTATCCCAATCCATCTGCTCCTTTCCATTCCCCCTCCAGGCCCCGCCTCCAACTTCCTCCTCCTCACAATCCCCAGAGCCCTACACCATCTATATACCTCCAGGAATAGTGGGGGACAACTAAAAGGGCGGAGGTCCTTAAGCCGGGAGGGGGAATAATGCCTGACCATCCGAATAACTCCCCAACACATCTTCACACAAAAATACACACACTGATTTCAGACCAACAGCACAACACCATACACCCAACCACTCAGCTCTCAATCATACACCACACACCAAACAAACACAAAATAAATAAAACAGAACAAATTACAAGTTACAACATAGGTATGAGGGGAAAGTTACCACAATTCTCTCCAAAAACAATTTATGACTTCTGGGAGCTCTCACCTCACCAGAAACAAATATCCTCCCACCAAACTCTCACTTCAGCAGTACAATTCGGGATATAATATATCACTCAAATAATCTTTAAAAGAAAGCAAAAACACTTTCAATATCCACAATATGTCCTTAAACTGGCTGTAAGAGAGAAAAACATTCACACTGTCCACAAGGCAGAGAATAAAAATATGCCCTTTAAACTGTCTGAAAAAAAAGAAAGAAACTGTCCATCAGGCAAGAGAATAGAGAAAATGTTCTTACAGACTGAGCTGTGGGGATTTCAACAGCTCACTTTCTGATATTGATTTTCACCTAATTCAAAGGTCGCTGGGCCTCCAAATCAGACGCTGCTTCTTTATTCCAGTTCTTAGCTTTCCAGTCTTCTCCCAATACCAAACAACAAACCATCTCCCGAGAGGAACACCAGCTGGGATCTGAGTGTATTATATCTGGGTGAGGGACAAGCTCTTTGGCTCCTCCTCCCCAAGACCCATAAGGCTCCTGCACCAGCTACTCATCCTCCGACAACAGCGCGTCCAGTCCTCACACCAAATCCCACCAGTAGCACCCCTTGGGTTCAGGTTCAGGGTAACAAAGTCGGAAAAGTCTGCGATCTTCTCAACTGCTAGAGAAGATGAAAGGTGAACCACTCAACCAGCTCACCAGAGTCAAGTGGCAAGAATAACAGGAGTGGCTCCAATAGTCAACAAAACTCCACCGTAGCCCATCAGCCCAGTCCCAGCACAACACCTCCACTTTGTTGCCAAAACCACAGTTTTGCTTTAGTCCAACAATCGGCAATCGAAAAGCCACGGCTCCTCTTCCCACTCTCAGAGGGTACCAGCTCTTAATTATCAGTCTCCTCGTCCTCAAGCCCAATTCAGCTCTTTCCAATTCCAAATCATAAACAGATCATAGATAGAGCACAAATGATAATAGAAATGTCCAATATTCCAGTTTCCATTTGTAGAAAACCAACACAGTTCTCAAATATGGACCTGAGTAATAGAAGAACGATCAACTAAAAATGAACTGAACTTATGACTAAAAATGAAATAAACAACAAGCAGGAATAAATTAAATCATGAACAAAGGTACTGTGATGTTTATGGGGAGCATCATGTGGATATATGGGTTCTGTGACTCATGAGAGTAAAACAAATTGGATACTGTGGCTGAAATGGGAAATTGCAAGATGTTCTGTTAGAACTGGCCCCCTATAGACACTGTAATTCTCTTTATTATTAGTGGCTGAGAATTTGACCTTAAGATGCAACTCTAACTGTTGCATATGTGATAATGAGGGTTAACATGAATGCATTAGGATGGGGAAAGGGAAGGGGGCATATGTCTGAGTGGAATGGGAGTGCCAGTAAAGACCCAAAATGGTTCAGCACAATGGGCATAGGCACATCTGGAGGGGGAGAGGGGCTACAGCGCTTGGGTGGAGTGGAGGCAGAATAGTGGGATGCAATGGATGTGGGGCTGCCATGTTCATGAACATACTGTGGAGGCTGGGATGCTGCCCAATATGTGTCAGATTACAGAAATTAGAAGCTAACCTTTAAATTACACTTGTCACAGGATTGGCTGTTTGGATTTTAAAAGCCACAATACTTTTCTCGACCTATATCCCTTAAGAAAGCCTACGGGCAAAACCTAGTCGGAAAGCTCTGTCTGCTGTGACAGCTTGCTATTCTGTGTGCACACTTGCACTTTAATAAGTTATCAGATGGTACTGTAGTCTACTGCCGGTGTTTTTGTTGCTGGTATTTATTTATTTCAATGAGCACGTGAGTCAGGAGTAGCGTGGTAGTGTTCTGCATTTGTTGATTTCACCTTTTCTACCTGCTCACTCCACAGTGCCTTGTACTGCCACAGGCCAACAATATTTTTCACACAGCTGTATTCATACCTCTCAACCTTCTGCCTCATAAATCAGGGACAAGGCTTAAAATAATCAGGGACAAAGGATCAAAATCAGGGACACATCTTCAAAACTGGAGATATAGCTCAGGAAGCTGGTAGAATAAGAGGCTTAGTGTAAAATGTATTTTCTAAGTAAGAACAAGTCTGTAACTTTAATGTTTAACATTATTTTGTGCTTACAACCCCTACTGTTTGGTCATGGAAACACAATTTTTAGGAGGGACAGAGTGAAATTTTGAGGCAAAATCAGGGACATCCCTGAAAATCAGGACAGTTGAGAGGTATGGCTGTATTGCCGCAGCATGTTTTCAGCTATCCTCCACCAATCTGGTGGTCGAGCAGTATTTTGAACTTTTAACTCACCGGTGGAAGTTCTCGGAGTTTCTTGGTGAAGGGAGAAGTAACTGAAACGGATTCACTTCTGAAGCAGTTTTTTTGAACTGCAGTATGACAAGTACAGTGAAACCCATCAAGATGAAGCGCAACACTGCAGAATTCTGTAGTACAGTTACTGTAGCAAACAATGCAGTTTCAATGGGAGTTAATCCCTTTTGTCATGCAGTAAACCTGTTACACTGCACTTCATCCTGGTGGGTTTCACTGTATATCCTTCACAGGACCTATCATTGGAGCAGAAGCCTGTTGAGAGAGAGAGAGAGAGAGAGAGAGAGAGGTGAATCTGGGTTTTTTTCAGAGGATACAGAGACATCTCCAATTAAAACTTAATGCAGCTATGTAGAAGGCCATTCACAGAATCAAGGAGTGAGCACTGAGAGTGCATTTTTGAATCTGGAACTTGTGGCCCTTAAAGCAAGGAGGCACTTCTGGTACAGCAACTACCTGGAAGCTGGATGAAAGGTAGGCAGAGCCCCAAGGGGTTTAAAGGTCACTAAAAAAACAAGGCTATGGTCAAGAGAGGGAGGAATTCAACACAGATTGGGTAGCAGCACTGCAGGAAGGATCAACAGCCCTAGCTAAATATGTTATTAAAGACTACTATTGGCAGCAACCTGGAATACAGGAAGATTTGAAAGACGAAGAATTGAAAGTAGCACAGTTTAACGAGCATGACAATTTTGAAGCACTGGAGAAAAAAAGGATAAAATAGATAAATAATATGCTAAACTGAAACAACAAAAACTGGAAAGGTTTGAATGAGATAAAAGAGACTATTCCTCAGGTTAAGCATTCAGCTGGAATAAGAGCAAAAACAATAACTTTAGAAAACATAGATTTCAGGACAGACCCAATCAAGGTAAGAGCCCTGGACAACTTAAATCCACTCTTAAAAAATAGAGGGCAGTCTCCTTCAAGTTGTACATCAACAAACGGATCTGATAGCAAGGCTCAAGAAGATTTTTCAGAAGAGGAACAGGAAGAGATGACGCCCAGGGGTCCCCTATAGTTACAAGAGCAGTGAGCTTTCAAAAGCAACAACAACAGCAATTGCGACAACAACCCCAAAAAGGACAAAAAGAGGTGGTAGGAAAAGAAAGCGCTAGTGGAACATAGTGAAGGGAAACAAGTCACAGAAGAAGAAATAAATGTTGTAAATCTTTCCAGTAGAACCAATAACACTTTTATACAAGAGACTCTCTTACGTGCCAAGTAGTGATATTTCACATTTTTAATTATTTATTGATTTTAGAAGATTTGCTAGAAATTTAAATCTTAAAGCTTTTTTGGCTAAGCATTCCAACATGGGAGGGTCTACAGAAGTTAGTTAGAAGAAATCACATGACAGGATTGGATTTTGGAAGACAACCATGCAGGAACTATACAAGAAGATGTCATTTCACAAGAAGGAAGCAAGATTGGACTTCAGGACATATACCTATGTGAATTTAAACCACTCTCTTCTTTTAATACCCCCTACAACACAAATTTCTCAATTTTTGGAAGGGCTTCTGAAGATGAATTTTGGAGACTATTTCAACAATATGAAAGAATTAATGACTACCCAAGTAAAGAAATGAGAGAAGCCCTATCTGTATTACAAAATGAACAAGAAATAATTAAAATGGCAGATAAAGGAGGAGCAGTTGACGTCCTTGACACTAGTAAGTACGCTGCTGAGTGTAAAAGGCAATTGATGACCTCTGATTTATGCAGACAACTGATGGTAGATCCTATTATAACTTTTAAAAGAGAAGTAGATGCTATGCTAGGAAATGTACTTTCAAATAATGTGATATCCAAACCAGTGTTTGATTTCTTGATAGTAAAGAAGCTGATTAGAGCATGTTTCTTCCTCTCCCCAAGATCCGTAAAAGTTTGTTAGAGCCTCATGGACTCTAGGGCCTATAGTGTCCAGGATAGGGAGCCTTCTAGAACCCCTGTCTCAGTATGTGGTTGCCCATACCAAGGGTCTGGTTAGCCAGTTGCTATCTTACCTTAAGGATACCACCCCATTTCTGGGTATCCTGGATGACTTGCAACTGGAAAAAGATTGGCTACTACTATCCATTGATATAGAGGCACTCTGTACTAACATTCCCCATCAGGAAGGGCTACACACACTAAGGTTATGGTTACAAACTAGTACTGCCTACACTCCAGAGTTGATCCATTTCCTGTGTGAAAGTGCCTGACTGGTTCTGCAGCTCAATGTTTTCTTGTTTCAGGACACCACTGTTTACATGCAAACTAAAGGTACAGCTATGGGGGCTACATCTGCCCCCAATTATGCAAACTTGCACTTGGGATATAGGGAGAAAGCATCAGTCTGTTGCCCGAGGCCAATCCTTTTTACCATAGGTTGAATCTTTGGAGGGTTTTATTGACATTTTCCTTGAGTGGAGGGCTGATGAGGCCGACCTGAATGAATTTATAACATGGTTGGAGAGTACAAACCCCAACTTGAACTTCATGGCAAATGTAAGCCCAATGAAGGTGTGTTTCCTTAATCTGGAAATAAATAAAATGGATGATGGTACAATAAGGACAGATTTGTACAGAAAGCCTACAGACCAGAACACCCTTCTCTTTGCCACCAGCTACTACACCAAACATATAACCAAAAATATACCTAAATCCGAATACATGAGAATCAAAAGAAATTGCAGCAGTGTGGAGGATTATGAAAGAAACAACAGAGAACTTAGAGCCAGGTTTCAGAATAGGGGCTGCAAACCAGAGAGTCTCAACAGAGCAGAAGACGCAGTCTGTTCCATAGACAGTAGTGAACTGCTTACACAAAAAGTGAATAATCAGGAAACTGATAGACATATAAATTTTGCAAGCACCTACAGCAGAAAGTCAGTAGCCATTCAAAATATAGTTTTGCAACTTTGGGGAATAGTAGGTTCAGACACAATATTGAGAAATAAAGGCTCCACTACACCTAGATTTATCTACAAAAGAGGTAGAAATCTGCCTGATTTAGTTACACATAGCTATCCAAAACCTGCTGAAACCCAGAGAACATGGTTGCCACATCCTCCTGAGGGTAACCACAGATGTGTAAATATTTGTACAGTGATGGAAAAGACAACTACCTTCACTAGCAATAATGCAACCAAGATTTTTGAAATACATAATTTTTTATGTACAATTCTGCATTACCTATGATTCTACATTACATACAATTCTGCTAAATGGGCCTCATAAGGAAGGGAGGAGGAGTTGAGAAACTCAAGACAGGAGAGGGCAAGACCAAGGGAGGAAAGGGAGTTTGTAATAGGGTAGCGGGGGAAAGGCAAGGGAGCTGGCCCCAGAAGATGGATTAGTGAGGAGGAAGGGGAGCATAGGGCCCGTGAGCAGAGGGGCTACAAGGTTGAGTCCGGGGGTAGCCCTATAAGAGGATAGACTATGAGAGCGAGGAAAAGGGGAATCAAGCCAGGGGCAGGAGGCATGGGGGTGGGGGAAATAGGAGGCAGGGAAGCTAAGAGGGAGATGGTGGCAGGACGGTCAGCAGGGTGCAGATCCATTTCAAGAAGGGCGAGGGACAATGTCTTAATTGTTGGGGACTCCATTGTCAGAGGCATTAGCTGGGGGGGAAGGTCTCTGTACATTGCTTACCAGGCATGACAGCAGCTGAGGTGATTCACCACATCCCCTCTGGGGGGAAAATGCAAGATGAGAGAATCCATCTGGTGTTCCACTTGGAAACAAATGACCTTGCAGGGCACAGTTTGATGGAGGTGCAGGCAAGGTTTGAAGCGTTAACAAGGTTCTGCAGCAGCCTGAGTTATAGGTCAGTTGCATTCTCTGAGGTGCTGCCTGTTCAGAGAGCTAGCTCAGAGAGGAAACAGAGGATAACAGAATTTAATAGCTGGCTTTTTGGATGGTGTGCTCAGAATGGTTTTGGGCTGGTGGGGGATTGGGGACCACTTGGCAAGATGAAAGCCTATTCATCCCAGATAAGCTACACCTAAACAGGGAAGGAAAGGAAGTGCAGAAAGGGAAAATGGATGAGTTTATTGAAAAATACTACAATTTAAACTGAGTTGGGGGGAGTTGCAAGCTAATACCAAAAACAGAGCAGCGGGCATGGGGGCACCCCCCCAGAAAATAAGATGCCCAATAGGGGCTATGGGTGGGTTAGGGTGGTGAGAAGTGTTAAGACAGGGGAAGACACCAGGGTGGCTAGAGTCTGGAAGGTCATGTGCACAAATGCCAGGGGCTTGGACAACAAGGTCCAAGATGTGGCAGCAGTTATGGCCGAAGCAGACTTAGATCTGGCAGGAATCACTGAGTCTTGGTGCCATGGAGGGCACGATTGGGACATAAACATACCAGAGTTTATGCTGTTTAGGAGGGACAGGGTCAGAAGGAGGGGGGAAGTGGCACTTTACATGAGGGAGGGGATTTAGACAACTGAAATACAGGGCAGGTGGGGGACACAGCGGCAATATGGGTCTTGCTGTCCACGGGGAGGAAGAGGTGGTGCACAACAGAGTGGTCTACAGGCCAGCGGAACAGAAGGAAAGGGTGGACCACCAGATGATGTAGGAGATTCTAAGGATGGCAACTAGGGGTGATGTGCTGCTGATGGGGGACCTCAACATGCTGGATATGGTGTGGGGTACACTGTCAGCAGCATGACACAGAAGCAGGGCAATTCTGGACTCCCTTCAAGTTGCCTTACTCAGAAAGATGGTCAGGGAGCCAACTAGAGATGGGGCAGTGTTAAATGTGGTGCTAACAAATGGGAACAGGGTAGGGGAAGTAACTGTGGGGGACAACCTTGGCACAAGCACCCATGGTACTGTGTAGTTCATGGTACGCACATCAGCCACCATAAACCAGACCAAGGTGAAGGTGCTTGACTTCAGATGAGCAGATTTTAGTCAGATGAGGGAATATGCTCGACAGGAACTAGAAGGGGTGGGGGAGCTTGAAGAGGTGGAGGAAATGTGGGACTCCATAAAGGGTGCCATAGTGGGAGCCACAGATCTCTGTGTGAGGAGGGTGAGCAAAAATACAAGAAAAATGAAACTACTGTGGTTCAACAGAAAAGTGGAGAAAAATACCAGCGCTAAAAGAAGAGCATTCAGGAGGTTTAAAAAGATGCATGGGAGGAGACATGGGAAGAATATCAGGCTAGACAGAGGGAGGTGGGCAGAGAGATCAGGTGAGCAAAGGCAAGGATAGAGGAGAACATTGCCAAGGAGGTCAAGAAGGGAGACAAGACCTTCTTTTTAGGTATATAGGAGACAGGAGGAAAACAGAAAAGGAGTACCCAGTCTGAAAAATGGGGCAGGAGAAGGCTGAATAGTTACTTCTGTTCAGTATTCACTAAGGAAGAGGAATGGAAGGGGGTAACTTTAGGAAAGCAGATGTCACTGGGAAAGGGGTGGATGAACACCATTGTGGGGTTATCAAGCAATATGTTTGCAGTATTGGCAGAGGAAGGGGAGGTATTGGAGCTGCAAGGGGGGAGAAGGGTAGGGAAGGTCCAAGAGGCAGGAATTACAATGGGAAACAGAGATGGGAGACGGGAGAGGAAGGGTAGGGTAGAGGAGGAGTGAGAGGCGGTAACAGGAGCGAGAGACAGTGATAGGAGGGGAGACAGCAGGGGGAATGATGCAAGCAGCACAAAAGGTGCAGATGAGGGATGTAAAGAGGAAGCAGCAGGGTTCCAGGGAGAGTGGACAGGGATCACAGTGGAAGGGGGGATCAGGATCAGAATGAAGGGGGATTGTCAGTGCTGGGGGACTCCATACTGAAGGGGATCAGATGGGGAGAAGGGGGAAGGTGTTGTTGTACCTGGGTTGAGGCAATTCCAGTGTTGACCACAGGCAGGGCAGGGCAGGCACTTCTCAAGTGCAAAAGCAGAGGGAGGATGAAACCACACATAATGGTGCATGTGGGAACAAATGACTTGGCCGGGGAAACAGTGAAGGTGGTAAAGGAGAGGTTTGAGGAATTGGGTAGGCAGTGTGAGGAGGTGGGGGTATCAGTGGCATTCTCTGAGGTGCTACCAGTATCATGTGCAAGTACAGGGAGAAAAAAAGGATAGAGAAGTTCAATGGGTGGCTGAGAGACTGGTGCTGAACCAGGAAATACAGACTGGTGTCAGACTGGGGCAGGACCTGGGACAGCAGCGACCTATACGCAGGGGACAGGTTACATTTGAGCAAGGAGGGAAGAGCATACTCAAACAGGGAATGGAGGGGTATATTTCAGCAAGGGTGGATTTAAACTAGGAAGGAGGGTGAAGGGGACCATTGTTAGAAACAATGTCTGGAAAGGAGAGCATAGGGTGCTCACCCCCCTAGTTAGAGGCAAAGGCAGGTGAGAAGGGGGCACAGAAAGGACCAAAGGAGGGGAAGAGGAATGGTAAGTTTGGGGAGGTAACAGGCTGGAAAGTGGTCTCACTGAACTCAAGAAGCCTAAGGTACAGAACTGTGGAGTTACAGGCTCTCTTGGTGGTGGAATTGGTGGACATAGCAACCATGACGGAAACATGGGCCACCCAGCACCAGGACGAGGATATGATGATTCCAGGGTATATGTGAGGGAGGGGATTAAGTGCATAAGGGAAGAAGATGAGGAGGGGAGGAGACAAGCTCTGTGGATGAAGTTCCAGGATGCGAGGAATAGGACATTGAGGATGCGGGTAGTGTACAGGCCATCATCACAGGATTGTGACCTGAACTGGGAAATTGGCAGATCAAACACAAAGGGTAAGCAGGAAGGGAAGCATGGTAGTGTGGGATTTAAACCTACCGAGGGTGGATTGGAGCACACCTGCCACCATGAATGCAGGAGATGGGGTCCTGTTGAAAGCTGGTACAGGGGCTGACATGGCTAGAAAGGACTTTGGACCTTATACTGGATAATAGAGAAGCTGTAAGGAACCTAGAAGTGGGGGAACTGCTTGCTGGAAGTGACCACTACTCGGTGTGGTTCACGCTAAACATGGGGAGGGACACAAGGGGCACGGGTACAAGGGTGGTTGAGTTTGGGGGTGGAATTTAGATGCTGGAGAAAATTCTGAGCAAGCACTTGACAGGCATCCAACAACACGTGGATGCAGACCAGAAATGAAATATAATAAGGGGAGGGCTGGCAGAGGCAACAGAGACCTGTACTAGGAAAAAAAACCAAGAAGGGCAGGGCAAAGAAACCCAGTTGGCTGTCAGCGGAAGTCAGGGAAGGGGTGAGAGCCAAGAGGATGGCATTTTGGAAGTATAGGAAAATGGGGAGGGAAGGGGAGAGGATAAATATGTATACAGGGAAAAGTCTAGGGAGGTCACCAGACTGATCGGGGGGGCCAAAGCATCTAAAGAGCTAAGACTGGCACAGGGGATCAAAAGAGGAGAAGAAGACTTCCTCTGTTACATAGGAGAGAAAAGGAGATACAAAGACCAGCTTGTGAGGATCAAGAAAGATGGGGGGTAGGCGGAGAAGGAGGCGGAGCAGGCAGAAGCATTGAATGAGTACTTCTGCTCTGTGTACATGCAGGAGAAGGGGAGACCAATACCTCAGGCAAGTGGGGTGGGTGGGTAAGAGGGCAGGGTGCTAGAGGGGTTGAGGGCATTAAGAATGGACAAAGCCCCTGGGTCAAATGGCATTCACCCTAGAGTACTGAGGTCCTGGCAGAGGTCCTTGCATGGCCACTGGCAGACCTGTTGAACACCTTCCAGGACACAGAATGTGTGCCACAGAACTGGAGGATGGCCCACATGGTGCCCATCTATAAAAATGGGCCAAAGGATGAAACAGAGAGCTACAGACCAGTAAGCCTCACCTCGATTGTGGGCAAACTCATGGAGCCCATCGTAAATGAGAGGCTTGTGAGCTTCTTGGAGGAAAACTGTATCCAGGATGAACAGCAATACAGACCTCCCCGGACACAGTATGTGTGCCATAGGACTGGAGGATGGCCCACATGGTGCCCATCCATAAAAATGGGCCAAAGGATGAAACATGGAGCCCATCCTAAAGGAGAGGCTTGTGAGCTTATTGGTGGAAAACGGTATCCAGGACGAACAGCAACATGGATTTACCATGGGCAGATCGTGCCAGACAAACCAGTAGAGTTCAGTGTCTGGGTGAGACAGGAACTGGACAATGGCCATGATGTGGACGTCCTGTACTTGGACTTCAGTAAGGCCTTGGATTCAGTGCCACATGGGAGATTGGGGTGGAAGCCAGAGTATGTGGGGGCAGGATCAAAAATGGTGACCTGGATCAGGAACTGGCTGAAGGAGAGACAGCAAAGGGTGGTAGCTGGGGGGGGACTCTCATCACCGAGAGCGGTGATGAGTGGGGTACCACAGATATCCATGCTGGGACCAGTACCGTTTGGGATTTTCATTGCAGATATCTCAAACGGGATTCGGAGCAAAATCAGTCTTTTCACAGATGATACCAAGATGGGAGCTGTGTTAGATGACACGGAGGGGAGGAAGGGGTTGCTGGAGTACCTGAATAAGCTGCAGGAGTGGTCAAATAAATGGCAGCTGGGGTTCAACACCAAGAAGTGCAAGGTTCTGCACTTTGGAGCCCAGAACCAGGGGAGGGATTATCACTTAAATGGGGTTCAGTTGGGTTGCTCCACAGAAGAGAAGGACCTAGGGGTGATCATAACAGGGAGCATGAACTACTCTGTTCAATGCAGAAGGGTGGCAGCAAAAGCCAACAAAATGCTGGGTTATATAGCTACAGGGATCTCCTCCAGAAGTAGGGAGGTTATCCTGCCCCTGTATAGGTTGCTGGTCAGGCCCCACCTGGAGTACTGCATGCAATACTGGTACCCGTTCCTGAAGAAGGACATCAAATTATTGGAAGGGGTACAGCATAGAGCTACAAAGATGATCCAGGGATTGGAGGGCAAGTCATATGAGGAAAGGCTGGGGGAGTTGAATAGGTACTCTCTGGGAGAGAGGAGGGACAGAGGAGATATGATTGAGACCTTTAAGTACCTGAAAGGAATAAACAAGACTAATACAGAGAGGATTTTCCAGAGGAGAAAGGGGAGGGACATGAGAGGACACCAACTGAGATTGGAGGGGGGTAGATTCAGGAGAGAGATGAGGAGACATTTTTTCACAGAAAGAGTGGTGGACAAGTGGAACTCCTTGCCATGTGAGGTAGTGGCCTGCAAGATGGTAGACAGCTTCAAGAGGAGTTGGGATATGGTAAGGGGAAGGGGCAATAGGATGGGATGGGGGAAGGGAGGGAAGGGGCAGCAGCATTATAAGATGCTAACTGTACACTTGATCAGACTCGATAGAACGTGAGGCCTGTTTCTGCTGGCATTTTCGTATGTTCATATGTTCGTATGATCCCATTTTGGGAGGAGGAGATCCTGAGGGAGCTTAAAGACTTGAAGGCTGACAAAGTCATGGGGCCAGATGTGGTGCATCCAAGGGTCTTGAGGGAACTGAAGGATGTACTGGCTGCTCCCTTGACCACTATATTCAACAACTCCTTAAGATCGCAGGTGGTGCCAAAGGATTGGAAGTGTGCAGATGTAGTACCCATTCACTGAGGGGGTTAAAGAAGAGGTGGGCAACTATAGGCCAGTGAGCTTGACATCCATGTTTGGCAAGTTCATGGAAAAACTGCTCAAGAAAAGAATCTGCAGGTACCTGGAGGCAAATGGCCTTTGGAACCCAAGGCAACACAGGTTCACTGAGGGCAGATCCTGTCAAATGAACTTGATCAAGTTCTTTGACTGGGTCACTGTGGTGGTGGATTGGGGGGCTCGGTGGATGTGGCCTACCTTGATTTCAGAAAAGCATTTGACTTGGTGCTGCATAGAAGGCTATTGCACAAAATGGGTAGAGTGGGGTTGGGGGAGGTGGTAACAAGGTGGGTCAAGAACTGGCTGGAGGGCAGGACACAGAGGGTATTGATCAATGGGGCACCCTCGGAGGAGTCTGTGGTCATTAGTGGGGTTTCCCAAGGGTCAGTGTTAGAACCTCTTCTATTTAATATTTTTATTGGGGACATAGCAGATGGTCTGGAATGGAGGATGAGTCTGCTTGCAGACGATGCAAGCGTCTGCAATAGACTGGACACATAGGAGGAGCTGGAGATCTGGAAAGGTTGGAGAAATGGTCCAAAGAGTGGCAATTGGCACTCAACACAGCAAAGTGTAATATCATGCACTTAGGCAGAAAAAAACAGGTGAGAGGTGTACTGGATGGGAGGTAGATCCCTGCAGGTAACAGAAGAAGAAAGGGACCTAGACATCATCATGTCACAGGACCTGAAGGTGGGAAAGCCGTGTGGAGGGGCAGTGGCAGAGGGTATTCAGAGCTCACTCTGCAGGAGTGAGAATATTTTCCATAACACACGATCTGCACATCAAGTGTGCTATTTATACAATAGGGTGGAAGCTTCTGAGATATTTTTTTCTGTGTCCTTTTTCTGTGTGCTTTCCACTCTTTCTGTGTGTGGTGTGAGTGTGTGTGAGTTTTCTTTTTTGAATGGGCTGGGAATCTTAGAAACACCATGGCACACAGGTGAGTTTTCTTTGCAATGGTAATTGAGTAACTTGCAAGCCTCAGTGAGAAAGAGACACTGAAGCAGTTTCATTTAGAATGTAGGCTATAGTGAAACTGATATCAGCACATTAATGGACTGGGAGTCTCTGAAACTCCACAGCACACAGGTGTGTGTACTTTACAATACTAATTGAATAACTTGCAGGCCTCAGTGAGAAAGAGAAACTGAAGCAGTTTCATTTAGAATGCAGCTTGTAGTGAGTGAGTAGTGACATCAGCATAGTATGGATAAACGGCATTTATTTATTTAAGTTATTCATTTATTGAAATCTCGGATTAATACCTTTGAGAACAAGCTCATTTCATAGGTTCCATGTCGGAGTCAAGACAAAAAACAAATATGTTACAGGAGATAGTAGTCAGCAATATACAATTTACAGTATTTCTGTTACAGCAAGACAAATTCATATGTAACCGTAATGATCTGTGAATACTGACTTAATGACCAAACAGAGCAGGGTTAACTATAGGAAAGTAAATCTTGGATTAGACCTTCAAGAAGAAGCTCAATTACATGGGTTCAATGGCATGATCGAACAACAGACAACAAGATTACAGTTAAGCATTAACAAAGTGATTACAGCAAAAATGAGATTAAAATAAAGGACAACCAATATCTACAAAAATAGGAACAGAACAAGGGGAAGGAGGCATGGGAGTGCGTGAATAGGGAGGGGAAAGGGCACAGGGGAGGAGAAAGTAGAGAGGACAACTACAGTGGGGTGGTGCATAAATCAGCCCAGGTTGCAGGCCTCGTTGGGAGAGATGTAAACGATTGCATAGGTGCATGGCGTTGAGGGTGGGTGAAGCTAGGTCCAGTACTAAGAAGCAGGTACTGAAAATTCCTAGGGAGCCAAAAGAGGGTGACATGAGCAGGGAGAGCTCACGAGAACATGGATGGGGGCGGGGGTGGGAGGTGGGGGACAATGGACAGAAATAGGGGAGATGAAGTGGGCTAGAGAGGCAGCGTTTATCATCACAGTGCTGATGTCATCGTTTATCATACTCTGGTGAAGATATCTCCATCTATCACACTCTAGAAGCTCCCATCCCTATTGTGTGTGTGTGTGTGTGTGTGTGTATGTATATAGATATATAGATATATATATATTTGGACATATCAAATATACATTTAAAACTTTAGTTAAAACATGTAGCATAAAATGTTTTAAGAATGTGCCTGCCCAGGTGGGCAAGTGTTTAGCAATGGGTAAATAGTAATAGGAGTGTTGCACTACACCTTTAAATTACAGTTGTCACTGGATTGGCTGTTTAGATTTTAAAAGCCACAACACTTTTCTCGACCAGTATCCCTTGAGAAAGACTGTGGGGGAAATCTGGTTGGGAAGATCTGTTTGCTGCGGCAGCTTTCAGTTCTGTATGCACACTTGCACTTTAATAAATTATCAAATGGTAAGAGCCTTGTGCAGTATTTTTGTAGCTGGTATCTATAAAAGTAGGACTACCTCCAGCTGGATGGGTGAGATATGTCAGTGGCTAATGAACACTGATTTTTACTGTCTCCAACTGTACTCCCTCAGTTAGTTGGCACCGAGACCCTCTATGGGCTGAAAAGCAGTTGTAATATAAGAACTGTTCCTTTCAGCAACCTGCCCTTGAATGCTCCATTCAGCAACCCACCCACACTGAAGTAAAACAATCAGCTGTGTCCTTCAACACAAAGTCTGAATTGAAACACTGTTCATGGGCAGTAGTTACTGTTTTATGCTTGCCGTAGGCAAAGCATTTTGGTATGATACAGGGCTTTGAGAGGTGTGTCACAGTGATCTAATCCAGAAGAGTCTACAAGGGGCTTGACCAATAATCAATAAGACTGATTATGACACTCTCAGGCATGAAGTGTGTGGACTTCAAAACATTATTGCTGACAGACACATTCATAAATCAGCTCTTTCATTCTCTCTGTGTCAGAGCAGGGAAAGGTTAATGTCTATTTCTGAAGCATGCTATTTGGAATGCACTGAGTCTGTTGTAAGGTGGGCTACACATGGGAAAGGCTATAAATCTGTTTGGGGAGACCACTGCCAGATTAACTATGGAAGCAGTTCTTTGAGACAGTTAATGTAACCCTTTCACTCCCAATACAGAACCCACTGCCTCTCTCAGGCTAGGGCTTCACTAGTGCATTGCTGTAATCATTTTTAAGCAGTTTTTTCTTATTTTATGAATATCAAGCATTTTATTCAGCATGGCAGGCACTTTATTACTACATACGGACAGAAAAGGAAAAAAATGTAAGAGAAAGAATAGTGAGATGGGAAACTACCTAGGTAAGTGGCCAATGCACTGAGGCATAAAATTGGAAATAGATAGGATAGGAAAATAGCACTGCTGCAGCAGATTACTAAGAAAGACAAGGGGAAAGGTTAGAAAAATATGTTCCTGGGTGCTTCCGTTATTCCAGACATAGAGCACAGCTCTACCACAGTTTGTAGTTCAGTTTTATGATGGTCTCACACCAGACTGGTGGGAATAGAAGCCACATTCCTTTCTGAAGTCACCCATGTACACCAGACTACGGCAGCACTGCTGAAGAGGAACCTCTACACTGAGAGCCCAACCCCCACTCCAAGCATAGAATGGGGAAAACTGCATTTTTTATTCTTTTAAATTCCCTTCAGTTTGTTAGTTGTTGCCCCACCATAACTGCCTCCCCCCCTCTCAGGTTCAAGTCTTAGTCTCCCTGCATGGCACGGAATCATCACCTTGACCTGGTACAACATTAATACCAGCAGCAAGCAG
Organism: Neoceratodus forsteri; assembly: GCA_016271365.2. Taxonomy (NCBI): domain Eukaryota; kingdom Metazoa; phylum Chordata; order Ceratodontiformes; family Ceratodontidae; genus Neoceratodus; species Neoceratodus forsteri. The sequence goes on from CM057458.1 coordinate 234,748,101, forward strand.
CTGGCATTGACAAATGCTTGTCTTTAACAGTCTTGTAATTATTACCATTACTGTCCACAACAGTAGTGGTTTGCCACACTCTAATTGGGAAGGGAATCACACACCCCAAACCTGAACACTTAAATGGAATTTGTCAAAAAATCACTTAAGTAAAACACACAATCCCATTCACATCTGAAGCTTTCATTGTGTTTAAACAATAAATTAGTACACTGAACAAAACCAGCTCTTCAAATGCAATCAGTTTAAATTTCAATCTAGCATGGAGCCTGAAGCCTGAATTTCATTTAAAGCACATATACGCCACTTGTTGGAAACTCCTTAGAATTCACCCCATACTGCAGTTCTCTGTGACACACTGCAGTGCAATTGTTTCATGTGTGACATTTATTTGTTAACACACTTCATTCTGGTGGGTAGCACCATACCTTTCAACTGCTATGAATTTCACATAGCTCTATAATGTTTACACTCAAATGTACCATTGCTAAGAAAGACAAGGGGAAAGGTTAGAAAAATATGTTCCTGGGTGCTTCCATTATTCCAAACATAGAGCACAGCTCTACCACAGTCTGTAGTTCAGTTTTATGATGGTCTCACACCAGGCCTATCCTGTAGGTAGGGAAATGGGCAGACTAGATGGGCCAAGTGGTCCTTATCTGCCATCAAAGTCTATGTTTCTATGTTTCTATGCTCCATAAAGGTTTTCTGATATTCCTCATACTGTTAGAACTATTTCTGGATACACAAATGATTAAAATATTGAACTAACTTGATAGAAACATGCCTTACCACTAAATATAGGGGTCACAACAGAAAAGTTGTTTGGTACCGATTTATGCCACTCGGTGGTGCTCTGTGCTGAGTGGTGGGGAAGTGGCAGCTCATTGCCACAGTGAGAAATGCCAAAGTTCAACAGTTGGTTAGGTGCATTTCCTCACTTTTCCACTGGATGGCTATAATGAGCCATTCTGTGCCTAAAATGTGAATAGATATTGCCCCGAATTTGCTGGCAAATGCCGTCAGGTTGCAGTGCAAGGACACAATGTCAGACTTATTGTAATCTGCAGGACACTGTCAACTGAATCTCTGATCTCCATATATGTGCAGCAAGTTTTGATTTTTAAGAGTAGAATTTAACTGAGGACTCAAGACCAATGTCTTTATGTATTGGTTATGAAAATAAAACAAGTACTGAAATTCATTTGTCTGCCAATTTTTTTTTTTGTATTGTAGTTTCTTCTATCCAGAGAGGATGTTGCCGTAAGCAGTATACCACAATTTTTGGCTGTCTTGTTATCCCATGCACATTACAAAATAGACTTAAAAAGAAAGAAGAATATACTCATTTGAAAACCAAGTGCCCGGACCAAATCCTCACCCACGCTACAAATGTGTCCCCAGTATTCGGGTGCATTTAGTGTATTTCAGTCAGCTGCAACATTAACAGTCATTTTTCCTTTCACCAGCCAGATAAAAAAGTTAAATTAAATAAAATGGGTTGTCTCATTCTATTTGTTTTTTTGCAGAATCCCAAGATGTTACAGTACATAAAAACAGAAAAAACTGAAAATGAGAAGCCATCTTCAATGCATTGCATAAAGCACTTGTCAGTGATTGTTTGTTGTGACTGTGTCAGTGTCTATTTCTCCTGATCAAGGGAGCAAAGAGATTGTGATGCACTCCTCTAGCTCCTGTAGCTGTAACTTAAATCAGGGCACTCATGCAGAGGCAATCTGCTCCAAACTGAGAATCATGATGCCACTTAGGAAAAACAGAGTCCTGCCTGACATGTTCCAGCTACAGTTTATGATCACACATTATAGTAAAGCACCAGATCATTTTTGCATAGTGCTAACATGCCCTTGCCACCTCAATAAGTTTCATGTTCTACAGTAGGCAACACACAATAATGGCAATCTCTAGCAAGAAGACAACTACATTAAACTACTGTATGCTAAAAGTATGTTTACAGTTTCCAAGGAAACTTTTGAAAATACTGTGCAAAATTCAGGCACACTTAAGATTAAGGTTAGGTAAATTTCTGTGTTTATTCCTTCTTTTCCTTCATTCCTAAAGACAAGTCTATGCAAAATAGGGATTTTTGTGTCTTAGATTCACCTGCTTCTGCTGATGTTTCCCACTAGCAAAGTAATGATGGCCTGAATTTTACATCACAGGTTGCTGTGGAAATGACCACTGTAATCTGCTAATAAAATATTTCATGATAGCATAGTATGCATATTAAAAAGATGCACTGCATATGCAATATCTCGTTTTATTGATCTCTGTGCTATATATGGGGAGCCAGATCTCCTTTGCTTACAGTACTTTTAGTCATAGCTGCAGTCATTGTTAAAAGAATACTGACAAGAAAACTTGGCCACACTGAATTAAAAATGGTATTTTTCATTAGTCCCAAATGAAGGCAACTGAAATCTACATGAACTTCACTAAAGAAAAAAAACGATCACTTGTGGGGGAGGGGGTACTAGACACCAAAGACAAAATAACGGTACAATGTCATTACCATGTGTGAAATATAGTATAGTTGAGGGGGGGCACCAGTCTACTTCTCGGTTTGTTGGCCCCATCAGCAGGGTGAAACACTGTTCTAGATACAGTAAATGCACTGAGGCCCTGCTACAGAATGACCCACAGTATTTTATATTGATTGCCCTTCACTGTTTAGTTCACTTTCCAGTCTGCCAATGGACTACAGGACTCAAGGCAGCATGGTTTCACCAGGGAGAGGTCATGCCAGACCAACCTCGTTGAATGTTTTGACTGGGTGACAAGGGAGGTGGATCGGGGAGGGCAGTGGATGTGACCTATCTGGACTTCAGCAAGGCCTTTGGCACTGTGCCACATAGAAGGCTATTAAAAAACTGGGGAATATGGGAATTGGCAGGGTGGCAGGACACAGAGGGTGGTGGTAAATGGCTGTCACTCCACAGAGGGAAGAGTGACCAGTGGGGTACCACAGGGATCAGTGCTGGGACTGGTCCTATTCAATATCTTCATCAGTGACATTGTGCAGGACCTAGAAGGCAGAATTTCCTTGTTCACTAATGACACGAAGCTCTGTAATAGAGTGGATGTGTTGTCACTGTCTCCAACCGGTCTCCTTGGAGCACTATTGCTGTCTAGTTTTGTACACCACTGTATTTTGTGCCTGTTATTGATTTAACCCTATGCAAGTAACCAAAATGTACACAAATATTGCTCATTGTAACAGTTAATCCATGACACACTACTGTATGTATACTCTGCTATCCTTCTGTAATCCCCCCCCCCAGGTCGCATCGTGAGAAGAGCATCCTTGTTGCTCAGTGTGCCTTTCCTGGTAAAACATTTCAATAAATAAATAAATAAAAGACATGCCAGAGGGTGTAAACAGAATGAGGAGGGACCTGCAGAGGCTTGAAGAATGGTCAAGGGTTTGGCAGTTGAAATTCAATACAAAGAAGTGCAAGATAATGCATATGGGGCACAAAAACTCTGGCACAACATATCAGTTGGGGGGTGAGGATATAGCATGCACCAAGCAGGAACGGAACCTTGGGGTTATCATCTCTGATGACCTAAAGGCAGGGAAATAGTGCGACAAGGCAGCAGGTAAAGCAAATAGGATGTTGGGATGCATAGGCAGGGGCATCACCAGCTGGAAAAGGGAGGTCATAATTCCACTACACAAGACACTAGTGAGGCCCCACCTGGAGTACAGCATCCAGTTCTGGAGACCTTACCTATGTAAAGACATAGACAGGGTAGAGAAGGTTCAGAGGATGGCAACAAAGATGGTACAGAGAGATTGCCTCACAAGTCCTATGAGGACAGGCTAAAGGACTTGAATATGTACTCCTTGGAGGAGAGGAGGAAGAGGGGATATGATAGAGATAGAGTACCTTACAGGGAGGAATAGAGTGCAGGAATACATTATTTTCCAGTGAAAAAGATGTTCCATGACTAGAGGGCATGGGATGAAGTTGGAGGGAGGGCGATTCAGAGGAAATGTGAGGAAGACGTTCTTCACAGAAAGGGTGGTGGACAAGTGGAACACCCTGCCAAAGGAAGTGGTGGGGACTGAAAAAATCATGGGATTTAAGAATGCATGGGACAGACGTAAGGGAATTCTGGAGGTCAGGGATAAGGGGCAACAGACGTCTAGAAAAACATAAAGTGAACTTACAAGCTCAAATGGGCAGACTGGATGGGCCATAGGCCCTTATCTGCTGACGGTGTCTATGTACTGTATCTATGTATCTGTTGCCCACTTGCTTTTGCCATTCAGTGTCAAGGCTTCCTATAGCATACTGGCCGTTATGGGACAGTGATAATTTTATTTTTGATCTTGTGCCTATATATAAAAATATAACATGGACACTGGATATTGGCATTGGTATGGAGAAGGTGGTTTTCCCACACTTCCACTCATTTTATGAGAGAGTATTCATTAATATGGCCTGTACCAGTAGAGGCGCATGGAAATATGAACTACTGTATTGATTGGATATGTAACCATTTTGCAGTAAAAAGCAGCGTGGTATTTTTGGTGGTGGTGTTGAATGAACAAGAATAATCTGCATGTACTGTACTGTATACGGCACTTTTCCGACACATTGTTTCCCAAAGTGCTTTACTAGCAACAACAGAAGGTAGTGAAGTTACTGTGAATGACAATATTTTTTGGTTTGGTTGGTTGTAGTTTTTTGTTTGTTGTTAAATACATGTGTGAAATGAAAATGTTAGCTTTGCAATTTTTTTTTTGTTTCATAAGACACTATACATCCCCTTATCAGTTCTCTCCTAGCACTCTGTGGCAAACATGCATTCTATTCATGTCTCCATTATGATGGTCAAACTAAGCCCCTTGGTGACACAGGGAAACATTTTTTTTTATCAGTAATCGGCATACTGGTTGGTTGTGGGGGAGAGACATTGCCACACTCGTCCATCTTCTGTTGCTGTTCCATTGCTGTTCTAATACTGGTTGCTAATTGATGGCAAAATACACTCCTCCAGGCTTTGAGCACCCCAGATTAAGACAATTTCTTGTGTCCTAATAAAATCAGTGGACAACAGTCTATTTAGGTTTCTGAGAATGCACAAATGGTTTTCCTCTCAGAGCTGCAATACTGTGTCATACAGTGGGCAAATATTCTGCTCTCAGACCTGCATCTCTTCTGCTCTCATACCTGCCCCCCCCCAACTGAAAAAATCCTGAACCAAGTTCATAGAACCAAGGAGGTTCTTGCATTCAGTTAACTGATAGCCTCTTGTAGCTGTTCGCTTGCCAGGAGGGTAATCCTCTTTTTAACATAGTTCAACCCGAGGGAGCAATAAACATTGAATTTATCCAAGGGAGCAATAGCTTTGTAGCCCTTGTATGGTTGGAGCTCCCTCTGAGTCCAGAACCTTCACAGGTCTTCTCCAGTTATTTTCTGGGATGCTCTTATGGCCACAATATACAGTACATTTGGAAAGCACAGAGTAAATACATAAGCATTCAGAAATGAAGTAATTAATAAATAACAGTAAATATTGAAACTGCTTTTGCTTAGCAATGCCTGCTTCAAGACCCAGTCTGCCACCCCATGTTCAACCCTGCACCCCCACATTCATTTTAGTTTCCTGACTATTTATAATACATCTATGTAATGTTATACAAATTATATACCTACAATTAAATGTCATATTGTTCTAGTAGATCTGCCCTGGAGTTCATTCAAACCAACATAATGAAATGCACACTCTCGGTTCCCAGCAGCCAGGGATGGTGCCACTGCCAATGCAGAGGGGACCTGGTTATTTTTTTGTAATTTCCCTTCCTATTTTTGTTTTCTTTATTTGTTATATTACTGAGCCAGGGAGCCTTCTTTTATTACATTTCAACACCACGCTCCTCCGACTGTGACTCAGCCCAGCTCTTAGCTACTATGAATTATTTAGCTTCAGACACTGGGCGCATACTTGAAAGTGCTAATGACCTGGGGTCGGTCATCTGGCTCATAGGACTTCTGTTTGAGAAGCCAAATACTGAACTGAATTAATTGCTTGGAAGAAAATATATTTTATTTTTAAAAGAAAGCAATTCTGAGCCATGGCAAATGAGTCTTATTCTTTTATTCAATCATGTCAGAGTTGATCCCTTAGCTGCCTGACTTAACCTCCTTCACAGAGTAACATTTAATTTCAAAAAATGTACGTTTTGTTTCATGGTGATGTTTTTAAACAATGTTTAGGACAACATGTTGAATATGTTTGTGAAAAAATACTTTTGTTTTACTCTTATGACCCCCCGAACATCACTTTACTGGATTCCTTTCCTGATATTCCTGTCACTTAGCAATGGCAAAAGTGACAGAAATATCAGGAAAAGACAAGGTCATCCTAGAAATAGGTCTGCAAGAGTAAAGTGCCCCAAGTGTTAATTAAGGTTAAAGTGTGTGTAGTCCTATTTTTATGTTGCTTGCACTCATGTGCAAGAAACATAGTGCCATCATTCGAGTTTTCGGAGGTGTGTCAGCCCATCTTCCAATGCAGTCAGTGTGTTTGCAGGCGCGGCCCCAGTTCCCCAATCACTGCTGCAGCTGTCTATGACAAGCTGAAAATGCAGTGGTGTACAGTTGAAAGGGAGAGCTCCGCTTGAGTGAGCAGAGCTCTCACACACACACACACACACACACACACTCCACACACACACACAAACACACACATGCGTGCCTTGCCTGCACACCTCTGATAACTCATGCACCCCTTCCCCTCACTGTACGGCCAGCGGGGTGCCCAATCCCCGTCAGGCTCCACGCCCCAAAGCATCCAGGTGCCACGCTGGGAGCCCACCCCAGCGTGGCAAAATCATATTATGGCCGACGGGGTGCCCAATCCCCATTGGCTCCACTGTCTCTCCCCCATGCTGTCACCAATGGGGTGCCCAATCCCCATCTGGCTCCACTGTCTCCCCCAGTACAGGGTGCCGTGCTGGGAACCAACCCCAGCGTGGCAACAGATGCCATGGCCGACGGGGTGCCCAATCCCCCATTGGCTCCACGCTTCCTGAAGCTATCCTTCTGACACCCTGCTGGGAGCCCAACCAGCATGGCAAATGTCCCGTGTCGTCATTTAAAAAACCTGTAAAGAAAAACGCATCCCACGCAGCTCCCTGCCCCCCACAACCAGCACCCACCCACTGCACACCCCACCTCCCCACACACCCTCACCCCATACTTACCTCCGAGTCCAGTGTGATGATCTTCGTGGACCGGGAACATGTCTGCACTCTTCAAAGCCAACCGCGAACTGAGGAAATGGCGGTAAGCTGTATAATGGGATAGATAGGTTTTTCAACTTTGTTGCATATCTCAGGCATTTTGGAATTTTGCCAAATTTTCAACATGGGGTTTTGGGACCCCTCCTCATAATTCTTGCACTGTCATGGCGTTACTGGCCGAAGGTGATTCTGCACCGCCGAAATCACCTTTATGGAATGATTAATGAAACGACACTGCTAGTGTTCATAAGGTGGGTTCCCAAAAAGCCTATTTTGAAAATTTGGTGGAAAAATTCCTAAAAATTACTGTTTTACGAGTGTGCATTGCACAGTTCCTACGCATGCTCGTAAGTTCGCGAATTTTCAATATTTTCACTCCAGATTTTAACATTGCCATTGTACCACACCTTCTTATGAGCAGTACAGCTGTCATTTTCTCACATCTCACTCCAAAATGTGTTTCCTACCACGTAGCACACAATGGCGCATCGGTGTGCGAAATCAATGTATGGGACACATTAAGAAATCACAGTGACACTGTCCATGAGCAGAGGTCTTAAAATGGCTATGTTGAAAATTTGGTGAAAAAATTCCTAAAAATTACTGTTTTACGAGCGTGCATTGCGCAGTTCCTATGCACGGTCGTAAGTTCACGAATTTTCAATATTTGCACTCCAATGACTTCCACATTCCTAAACAGCACATAGAAGCAAGCAACATTCGGCATTGACAAATGCTTGTTTTTTTTGCTAGGCTTTTTTGTAGGGATTACACCTTCCACCCATTGTCAGAAGGGTCAAGCACCAAAGTCTGTATTTCTACAAACACAGAAAAGACAGTGTTTGATTTTGTGCATTCATTACATTCCTTGAAACCGTTTCCACACCGAGAACCAGTTTTTCTTGATTTTGGCTCTTGCTGACCTGGTGGCTGGGGAAGGGGTGTGAATTCTTGTGTGCTCTAATCCTTTTCAGGTGGGCTGTCCTAATGAAAGTATTCATTAGGTTGTGGGATGGGTACTGTCTTCACATACAGTAAGTCTGTCACAAATCCCTTCAGACACCGTGGGGCAGAACACTGCTTCTGGCCTATATGAAACTACAGTATGAAAACAAAAATCTGTGAAAGCTGGCCCTTCTGTTTAGTGAGGGACTGAAATGCTAAAATTAATTTACTGTGCTTAGAAGTTGGCCATTACTTTTATGAGGCATCACTGCTAAGTGACTAAGAGCTCTATCTAGAACATCATGAGATCCAGTTTCTAATACCACCACAACCACTTACACTGTGTGACCTTGAACAAGTCACTTAATCTCTCACTGCTTCAGTCCTATTAAAATAAAAAGGGTATAAAACCAGGACCCCAATGAAAATGACACAGGGTAGAAAGAACAAACAAACAAAAGAAAAACACAACTGCTCAGGCACAGAAAGGTAATAATGTACATTGTAGCAATCAGCTCTGTATGAGAAGAAAACACTATGCAACAATGTATCTTTCTCCTCCACCATTTTCTTTCCCAGTTTCTTCCCCCTCTCTCTCCCCGTAGTACTAGTTACCAATCTGCCAAATTCTTCCCTCACCCTGGCTCTCTGTTAACCCCCTCTTTCTCTCCCAGCCTTTCCTGCCCCCTTGCAGGGTTCTCAGCATCCTGGAGTGGCCCCCAGGACTCGACTCCCTCCTCCCAGCATCCTATAAAAGGGCCCATCCTTCCAGCTTATCATTTGGGGCCCTTGGACCTGGATCTCCCTTCCCACCTTCTGCCCCATCTCCATCCCACACTGCACTTGTTTACCTGCCCTCCCAAAACTCCATTTTCACTTGGAAATCCCCTCCTCCTCTAGCAGTCCCCATCCCATTGCAGGGTTCTCAACATCCTGGAGGGGCCCATGGGTTCGGATTACATTCCCCCTTCTCCCCCTCCCTCCATGGCACTTATTACCTCCCTGTCCCTGTCCCCCCTTTCCCCCAGGCACTTTAAAATCACTGAAAGTGAATGCACTTATTATTACCTGTTTAGTTATTTAACATCTGTATAGTTACACGTGTTACTGTCTTGTTCCTCTCCTAATTACACTAATTGCCATATGTTAATTACCATGTGTTTAATTCACTGTACGTAACTGTTGTCTCAAGTACCTTGAATGTATTATTGCTCATCCATTCTGTACCCTTCCCCCTCAGATCGCACTGGGAGATGAGTGAGTTATTGCTCAGTGTGTCTTCCTGGTGAAACATTTATTTATTTATTTTATTTATTTAAAATTGGTGACCGGGAAAGGCACACTGAGCCAAAGCTCGTTTCCAGGTGCGACCCGGGTACAAGGTGTACACCGAAATATACAGAGGTACATCAATTTTTGGTTACAGACAGTAATAGCAACAACTATAGACAATGGGTTGGATATTCAAACTGCACCATTCTGTGGCGCAAGCCCTTGCGCTGCTTAAAAAAGTTGCGCTGGGGTGTGACCGGGGCAATATTCAATGGAGTTGTGCTATTGAGCAACTCCTTTGAATATCGCCCCCCGGCCACAGCCACTGTGCATGGCGCAGTGAAACTTGCGCCACCGCAAGTGGTCAGAGTGGAGCATTCAAGATGTGGTGGTGCAAGTTCCATTGCGCCATGCGCAAATTTCCAATATTCAAAAGGTGACATGCAATGGGGCCATAATTCAGGCAAGGTGCAGGGGGCCCATTTGCATCTACTTTGAGGGCCCCATTTGCATGCTATTACATGCAGGTGTGCCGATCCTCAACGATTTGCACCTGGCGCCTGCCAGGCAGCAGCCATCGGGGACCGACGCCCCTGCAGCCCGATTGCGGGCATGAGTAAACTTCAACTGGCCCGGACGCTGGCATAACATTGGTAACCCCACTTCTGACTGGCCCGATCACGGGCATAACATTAGTAACCCCAGCCCCATTCACATATCTGGACTGCCTTGTACAGTATGGGCTGCACGATCCATTGGCTCTTGCTCTGAACCAATGGGCGTGCAGCCTGCTGATCAGTCAGCAGCCAGCAGGCGGCAGGTTGTGGGGTGCTGCCGCCCGCCGGCTGATGGAGAGCGGGTGGTGGGGCTCAGTGGGTGGGGTGGGTGGGGGCCACTCAGATCTCCAGGGTACTTGGACCTGGGGTTGACTATAATGCCCGCGATCGGGCTTCGTGGTCCACTGGACCACCAGGGATATTGGTCTTTGGGGGTTGAACTTTGTTCACCCACGGTCGGGCAATCCCGGGGGTGGGAGTTACTAATGTTATACCCGTGGTCAGACCAGTTAAGGGCTTACTAATGTTATGCCCGCGATCGGGCCAGTTAGGTGGGGTTAATAATGTTATGCCCATGATTGGGCCAATCGGGGGGTTACTAATGTTATGCCTGCGATCGGGCAGGTGGGGTGGGGTTACTAATGTAATGCCTGTGATCGGGCAGGTGGGGGGGCACAGGGAAGAAGTGGAGGGCCACCCACAGGAGGCAGCTGCTGTGTTGCACCCTGCAATGTGGCAGCTCACCTGTGGGTGGCCCTTGACTTACTCCTTTTTTTTTTGGCTCAAAGTTGTGCAGGGTGCAGGTTGGGGGTTGTGCCTGCACAACTCTCACAGCCCGGCTGAATATCGGGCTGTGCAGTTTATCATGGTTCCTCCCTTGCGTTGAACATGCCTTCATTAGCATGCGCTGTTGCTCCAGCATGACTTAGGCGCAACTGCCTCCTGCTGAATATCACAGAATGGCTCAATTTCGAACTTGCGCAGGTGCAACCCTATTGCGCATGGCTCAACCCTTTTGAATATCCAGCCCTATATGTACAACCAATAGAAGTACAGTGTCGACGTTTGACTTTAGAGAAAGGTAATATACAGGCACTGTACAAACAATCATATTTAAAATTTGGTATAAATAAGCACAGGCATAGTACAGGAGAGAAGCAGGAAATTCAATACCGTAAGTGGGGACATATACACAATGACAGTAAGAGGCCTCCTAGAGAAGGTTAGGCCCTAGCAGAGGAGGGTACCGTGGGGCAACTTTGACAGGGAGGGGAAGGGAGGAGTTGATTAATGGCAGAAAAAGAGGAGGTCTGGTGAAGGTTGAGTGGAAGGTTGTTCCATAGGAGGGGAAGATGGTAGGAAAAGGTGGCTTGCCCCGTGGCTGAGTGGGGGCATGGGATGAGGAAAGTGGGAGCATCCCTGTGGCACAGGAAGTATCCTAGGGGATTGGCTGGTGCAAGGCGGGAGGTGAGGTGGGGGGCAAGGAGCCTAGACAGTATTTAGCTGTGATGGAGGCACTGTGAATGGTTCTCCTGTGTGAGAGTGGGGCCAGGGCATGGGTAGCGTAGAGGCTGCAATGATGGGTGAGTGGGGGGGAGGCAGTGGCGAAGTGACAGAATGAGTTGAATAGGATGTCAAGTTTTGAGAGGGATAAGGATGGAGCCATACTGTAAATGCTGTCCGTGTAGACTAGTACTGGCAAGATTGTTTTGCGAACGAGTTCGATATGGGTGGCAAGTGGAAGACTGGCTTTGTGGTGATAGAGGATGGCAAGTTTGGGCCAGACTTTAGTACAGATGGCCTCAATGTGGGTGGAGAAATTGAGGTGGCTGTCCAGCCAGACGCCCAGGTATTTGAAAGCAGGGACCATCTCTGGTGGGTGGGGGAGCCATCCAGGGTGGAGATTGCAGATGGGGCTGTGAGAGAGGTCAGCTTTTGTCTAGATCCAAAGACCATGGTGACAGTTTTTTTGGTATTTAGTTTGAGCTGGTTTGCAAGGAACCAGGTTTGGACTCTGCTGAAATAATTTTGAAGGTCTGGGAGGACACTGTCATGGAAGGGGCCTGAAGCATAGTTAATCATGTCATCAGCATACAGATGCATGTTAGAAGAGAGATAGGTGAAGGGGAGGTCGTTTATAAAAAGGGAGAAGAGGATGGGGCCAAGGATGGATCCCTGTGGGACCCCTGTGAGGATGGGAAGAGGAGAGGGCGTCTCCTATTTGTACAGCCTGCTGCCTATTCTGGAGGTAAGAGTGGAACCATTTGATGGCTTGTTGGGCAAGGCTAAAGGAGCTGAGTTTGTGGAGCAGCAGGGGGTGGGAGACTGAGTCTAAGGCTTTTGCCAAATCAATAAAAATGGTGGTGGTGGTTTGGCTGCTGTCCATAGCAGAGAGGACAGAGTCAGTTACTTGCAGCAATGTGGTGATGGTGGAGTGATGTTTCCTAAAACCTGACTGAAAGGGAGAGAGGGAGCAGTTGGAGGAGAGGAAATTTGTCAGTTTGGACAGCACGAGGGATTCTTGGATTTTGGCGAAGGAAGGGAAGAGCGAGGTGGGCCTGTAATTTCCCGGCAGGGAAGGATCACCACCTTTGTGTAGAGGGAGGATCTTGGCTAGTTTCCAAGCAGAGGGAACTGTGGCTGTGATGATGGAGAGGTTAAGTATGTATGTCAATGGTGCAGCAATGGCTGAGGCAGAAATGTGAATCAGTCTGGGGTGCAGGCTTTCAGGGTTTGTTTTGGACTGGTTAAGGGAGGTGAGTGCATTGTAGACTTCCAGGGATGAGAAAGGAGGAAAGAGAAAGCTGGCAGAAGTGGGGGCGGATTCGGGGGAGTAGGGTGGGGGAGGGGGGAGTCAGGCAGGGCACAGGAAATGAAAAAACGAGTTGTAGAGTTTGGTAATGGAAGTAGGCTCCAAGACCGGGTTGCCTCAATGTTAAGGATGGGACAGGTCTGCTTAGGAAGGGGGCAATAAGGGAGTTTATCACCTTCCAGAAAGATGCAGGGGAATTACGGTTCTGTGTGAGTTGCATTTTGAAATAGGAGGATTTCAATTGCCGAATAGTTTTAGTGCAGATGTTTCTGAGGTGTTTGTAAGATTGGAAGTTGCAAATGGCATGGGAGGTTTTGTATTGTGTCCATGCAATGTCCCTTGAGTGACATAAGGCGATGAGGTTTGATGTGATCCAAGAGTGATGGAACCATTTAACTCTAGCTTTCCTGAGGGGGGCATGGAGGTCCCAGATGGTCTGGAAGATCTTGCAGAAATAGGATAGGGTGTGGTCAACATCTGACGCAGAATAGACAGGTAGCCAGTTGGCACTTGTAACGTCCTGCTGCAGGGCAGATTCATTGAGGAGGTGTATGGGGCAAGACCATCTGTATTTTGGGTGAGAGTGAGGGGAGTGGATTTTATGGATGCAGAATGTGAAGTAGTGGTCATTAAGGGCATTGGGGAGGATGCCTGATTCTGAGATCCTGTGGTGATGGGTGGATAGAACCCAGTCCAGCAGGGTATGCTTTTTGGTCTGGTGGTTTAGTCTGGTCAGTTCCTGGATAAGTTGGGAGAGATTTAGGGCCTCTATCCTCGGGGCTGTGAGTTTTGTTGAGGAGGAGAGCCAGTCAAGATTGAAGTTGCCTAGCATTATGAGTTCGCCATTTGAAGTACACGAGGAAATTGTCGAGATGGCCTCGATAAGGGAGTCAGGCGAGGTCTTTGGCAGAGCATATATAACCCCAACATAGAGGGGGTTGGATGAAGGAAAGGACAGTTGCGCAACTATCAATTCATGGGATGATAGGCAGGCTTCCTTAAATATAACAGAACAGGTAATGGAGTCCTTGATGTACAGTGCAACATCCCCGCCTCACTTACCACGATCCTGGCAGAACAGGGTGCAGTTTGGGATGGCAAAAGATGGGTTGAGGATTTTGGTGGAAAGTCAGGATTCAGAGATGCAGAGAATATCTGGTTGGTACTGGGTGGCCCAGATGGAGAGGGCATCTAGTTTGGTGAGGAGGCTCCTGGCGTTGAGGTGAAAAATGCAGAGGCCCTTGGGGAAAGAGTCCAAGGGCAAGGATGCTGAGGACTGGGGTATGGATGTGGTTTGAGTGGGCACTAAAGGGCCACGGTTAGGATGTATGTCGCCTGCCAGAAGCAGGAGCAATAGGGCTATAGAGAGGGAAGGGGATTGCTTGCATCTTCCTGAAGTGTGCCTAGAGGGTGGAGAATGGAAGTTTAAATACTGGAGGAGAGCCTTAAGATTGAATGGTTGTGAATTGAGTAATGCGGGGTGAATGGTTGGGGATGGTAGGAGGGGGTGGACAAGGGGTAGGGATAGGGGATGTGGTAGGGTAGAAGAGAGGGAGGATGGTAGGAAATAGGCATGCCAGGGAGGGGGTGATTCTTGGGGTAGAATGTGGATGGGGAAAGAGTGGTGGGGGTGAGAGGTCACCTAAATGGGGATTTGGGAGAGAGGGTAGTGGAGGAGAGGAGAGTGGAATTTGTAGGAGCAGGCATAGGAGTAAGGAATGCAGCATGTTGGCACAGTAAGGCAAATAAATAAAAAATGTATCTAGGATTTGCAAGTTTGTATCTAAACATGTTTTACTGTTTAAACAATCAGAGAACCATTTGCAGCAATGTACAGTATTACCTTGCCTTTGATTGTCTTGGTTTCCATTGCAGTGCCTGGTTGGACCTTCTGTTTTTCTATATTAATAGTAAATAGATCAAGGGAGTGACATTCACCAAACAGAAAAAAAAAAACAATTTCCACCCATTTGTCATGTTGACTAATTTCTGTACTGCAGATTCTTGAATTTCCTCTGTTGACCAGGAATTTGTTAGTTAATTCTGTACTGTACTGGATGGATTCATACTCTTTTACTCTTTTATCACAGTTTCAGAGAGTCTAAATCATCCATTGTGCTTTGCAATGCTGTGCTTTCTGCACAATTACTGTATACGTCAGTAGTTTGCATTCACAGTATATGCCTTACAATTTTTTATAATAAATTATAAAATATAACTAATAGTGAATGCATATTTTTTTCTCATAGCCTCAGTTTGTTCCTTTTATACAGATGTTACAGGTGCAGGTGTGGTAATGGGAGAAAGTTTTTCTTCACATAGAGGGTAAAGGACACATGGAATATTCTGTAGTGGGAGGTGGTGGGAGCAGGCACAGTGGATGGAATTAAACATGCATGGGACTGACATATAGGTTGGATATAACACTGCTGGGTATGGGTGGGGATGGGGTGCCCAATAGACTATGACTAAAAAAAAAAGGCAGAAATTTAAATATTTGTAGCCACTTGAAATTTGGGGTGGGGGTGTTGAAAACTAGACTATCAGAAAAAAGGGTCAGTTATTTTATTATTTGTCAATGATGGGGGTTAGGTGAATGGTGTGGGTGGAGAGGGGTGGGGGCAACTAGACTACCACAGAAAAAAAGTCAGCTATTTACCTATTTGTTTAGGGGAGCGGGTCTAGTCTTCCAGGTAAAAGTTTTTTTTTTTAATTTGTCAGCAAATAGTGTTCAGGGGAGTGGCACTACAGTAGATTACCATGGATACCATGGAAAAATTGCAATTATTGTAATATTTTTAAAACAGTAGGGGCTGGGGAAAAATTACTACCATGGAAAGGGGGTATATATTGGAATAATTGACAACCATCATAGTACGGCAGATGGGGATGGGGAGGGAGCACTAGACTACCAGAGGAAAAGTGCCAGTTATTGAAGTCAAAACTACACAAGGGGAAGAGGAAACTTTGCCCTGCATCTAAGACCCTCCCCCCTCCTCAGAACATTTGATCCTCCTGCCAGGGACCACAGTACCTGCCCAAACTGTGACAGGACACCAGAGCCATGGACCGCTGTACAGCTGCCAATCACAGCGCTCCTCTCTCTCTACATAGAAGGTTCTTTATTAGGAATAAGTAAAATAACCATAAAAAAACCACTGCAAAAGCCACTGCAATGTTTGATCTCTCATGAAATCAAAATATGAAAGTAAAATGCACAGGTCTGATCAACCCATTCACTTAGGTGTTGGAAACATCCCACCAACTGTGTTAGGGGATGTCAATTTCATTTAAGAAAACTGGTAGCCTGGACTCTGCAAAAAAAATCACAGAATTTGCCCACTTATATCCATCGCTTCATATCAGTAAGTTGGGGCACACCACCAACTTTTTCAACTGTCCACAGGAAGTAGAGGACTTTGTTAACCATGAGGAAGCACCCGTAGAGGGACGATTGGGGGCTCGATGCACTGCCCCTGTCTTTGCTACCTGAGAATTTCTGCAGGTAGTGCTATTTTTTATTACAGTAAGACTGGTCCCCTATAACTGTTTTCCCTTTTTATTCTCCCTGACCTGTGCACCATAGGATCACCCATAAACATTGCCTGCATTTCTTAGAAGGCTGTTTTACTGATGCCTTTTAAGTGCTAGATTGTGTTTCTGATTTAACTTAGCACTCACTGACTTTGTCATTGCTACTGACTGTTAAGACTATCAGAGTATGTGGCCAGTACATGGTCAGTGATGACATAGCCTTTGGCTAGCAGACCAGAACTCTGGGGAGTTGTTCATGGTCAAGCATAGGCTTCGCTCACTCCCTCAGACCCATAGACTCATTTTGACTGCAGTGGATTATTCTCATGGAGTGCAGGTAACAGCAGAGCTTTGATCTTCTGATGAACATGAGCATCTGTACCTCTTTCTAACACTTGGTCTGACTTCTCTATATGCCTCAATGAACAATGCGTTAATCTATTTAGTCATTTCTGTGACAGTGGTGCTTGCTAGTATGTAACCGTAGGAATGGTGGGGCAGGGAAGGGAGGAGTTTTACCTCAAGCTGGACAGCTGTTGGTTTCTCCAATGACATTTTTTTCTGGCTCAATGGTTCTGACTTGGGCTGCCATGCTTCTCGGTGCCCAGCTGACCTTGACTCCCTATGACTCCATGTAAAAAGGTGGGGGAGGGAGGCCTGTGGGTATATTAAATGGAGATATAGTAGCAGGTGGATCCAAGTTGCTGCAACTTCCTGGTCTCCCTGTATATAATAGACATGCTGGGTGTCATTGGTATAATCTGATTTTAATGACCCTGCTTGAATGTACGAGTTGGAGAAGAACGGTCACCCAAAACACAATAGCATTGGACAAGATTACATAATCCTTCCCAAACTTGTCCAACATCTGAGGGCACCCCCCCTTCACAAAGGAGCTACTTAGCATAAGCATCACTTCTACCAGGCCAGGTCCTGGTATTTCAGCCTCACAGAGCTCAATTTGTATGAGGTCTTTATGGGGTGGACTGGACAGATGAGACCCAGGCTTATGATAATGAACATCCCCTTCCCTCCCTGAACAGAGATTTGTCATGCTTATACTCTGGTATTGTAGCTAGGGGATGGAGAGCTTGTGAACTAGACACCAGGGAAACTGGGGAAAGGAGTTGTAGCCTGTGAATGAGGCCAATGCTGATCCCATAGCATTGCTGTAGTCATGGCCACCCCTCTGGAATAATTGATAAACATTAATGGTAGATAAAAAGTTCTGAGGAGATCACGTGATGCAAGGTTCCTGGTAGCAGCACTGAAATGGAGCTCCAGCACCTCACCTCTCTTTTGTTTAATTTTACAATTAATAGCCTACTGTGACAACGCCCAAAAGCCACTTCAGGCCAGTTTTGAGGTTCAGTGTCAGGCTAGCATTGAAATTAGCCTCCTGACTGGTTTCACCTGACAGGATGGAGGCCGAAATGAAACAGGTCTTGCCCAGGCACACTCCACCAGCTTCACCGGAGAAGATGCCAAAAAAGCAATGGGCTCAAGGAGCTACTACAGGGAAATCAATGCCTTCAACCTCAGCTGCAACTCCATTAGTGGAGGACTGCTTCTTACAGGAAATGTTGCCATTTAAAGAGACTATCTCCGAGATCTCATCAGAATCGAAGTCCCTCCGTAGCGATCTTAACGGCCTAACAAGGAGGAGTGGGTGATACAGAGGCCTGGGTGGCTTCGGCAGAGAAGTGGAGGGAGAAAGTTGAACCTGAGATAGTGCAGCTGCATCAACAAATACAGAGATTGCAGTTGAAAACTGAGGATTTGGAGAGCAGGAGTAGAAGGAAGAATATCTTGATCCTCGGGCTACCTGAATCGGAGGAGGGGGCCAATACTGTGGCGTTCCTGCAGAAATTTTTACAGAAGGTTGTAGGCCCTTCCCTGATAAATGCCAGCTATCAGATTGAGCGGGCACATTGCTCCCTCAGACCGCAACCCCCACCAGGTGCTCCCCCAAGACCAGTTATTATGAGGTTTTTGAGCTTCATCGAGAAACAGCATGTTATCAACAAAGTAAGAGAGCTTCAGAAAATTATGTGGGAGAATGCCACCCTCAGAATAACACAAGACCTGCCTCGGGAGACTCAACAGAAACAGGCTGCTTATCATGCTTCCGTTAAGAAGCTAATGGCTGCTGGTTTCCCCTTCCATATGCAGTACCCGGCTAAGCTCCGCATTTCAGTCCAGGGCTCCTGGTCCATGTACGATACACCTGAGCAAGCAGCTTCAGATCTCTCATTGAAATTACCTGGCCTGTTTAAAGAAGGATGAACTCTCTCAAAAAGAACTACAACAATTTTGTAGCCAAAGTTAGGGCTCATATTTAAGTTGTTTACCTGTTAGACTTGCTTGTCTCTGGACTGTAATGGGTCTGTTCGGATGGACTTCATGGGGCTTGGTACTTGCGGGAGGGGGCAGGGCAGAGTAGTGGCCGAGGGGTTCCTCGGGCCACCAGGGTTCTCAATACGAACATACGAACATACGAAATTTGCCAGCAGATAAAGGCCTAGAGGTCTATCAAGTCTGCTCGAATGTGCAGCTAGCACCCCTTATTCTGCAGCTGCCTCTCCCTTCCACCCTTCCCCTTCATTAACCTTCCCCCTTGTCCTGTCCCATCCTCATTTGAAGCCTTCCACTGTTCTACTGCATACCACTTCTGCAGGTAACGCATTCCACCCAGCCACCACCCTCTCTGTAAAAAAGTGTCTCCTCATCTCCCTCCTGAACCTTCCTCGCTCCAGTCTCATATCATGGCCCCTAGTGGCCCTCCCCTCCCTTACTTTGAACAGCCCCTCTGTACCCATCTTGTTTATTCCTTTCATGTATTTAAAGGCTTCAATCATGTCACCCTGTCTCTCCTCTCCTCCAGTGAGTACATGTTCAACTCCTTCAACCTCCTCTCGTATGATAAGTCCCCCAGACCCTTGATCATCTTTGTCACCCTGCGCTGCACCCCCTCCAGTAACTTAATGTCCCTCTTCAGATACGGACGCCAGTACTGCACGCAGTACTCCAGGTGTGGTCTAACTAATGATCTATACAGTGGCAGAATCACCTCCTCCCTCCTCGAGGATATACCCCTTGCAATACAACCCAGCATTTTGTTGGCCTTTGCAGCTGCCTTCCTACACTGTGCCGAGTTGTTCATTGACCCTGTAATGAGCACACCCAGATCCTTCTCCTCCTCTGTCTGGGCTAGCTGCACTCCCCCTAGCTGGTAAGTCCTTCTTGGGTTCTTCATCCCAAAATGCAGTACCTTGCACTTTTTGACATTAAAGCCCAGTTGCCAGGTGTCTGACCAGGTTTCAAGCTTTGCCAGATCATCCTGCAACCCCTGCCATCCCCCTAGGTCACCCACCACCGCGCCAACCTTGGTATCATCAGCAAACAGACTGATTTTGCTCTTGATGTCCCATAATATGTCTGCAATGAATATCCCAAGCAACACTGGTCCCAACACCGAGCCCTGTGGGACACCGCTCGTCACTGCCCCTGGGTGTGAGAGCTCCCCACCCACCACCACCCTCTGTTGCCTTCCCTGCAGCCAGTTTCCTACCCATCTCACCAGCTTTGCACCTGCCCCTGTGCCTACTAACTTCCTTCCCAGCCTTCCATGTGGCACCGAGTCGAATGCCTTACTGAAGTCCAGATACAAGACATCCACTGCATGGCCCCTGTCCAGTTGCCTAGTTACCCAGTCATAGAACTCAACCAGGTTAGTTTGGCAGGATCTGCCACGTATGAAGCCATGCTGTCTGCTGTCCTGTAGTCCTTTGGCCTCTAGGAGGGCCACCAGCCTCTCCTTCAGGATAGTCTCCATTAGCTTAACCACAATGGATGTGAGGCTCACTGGTCTGTAGTTTCCCGGTTCATCCTTGGGGCCACTCTTGTGGAGGGGCACCACATGAGCCATCCTCCAGTCTGGAGGTACACACCCTGAATGTAGTGAGGCATTAAATAGGTCTGGTGCCTTGTCCACCCTCAGTGACTTCAAACCCTCTCGAACTCTGCCCTCCATGATTTCCCCATCTGTCACCACTTCCCCCCGCGTCTGCCATTTCTCCCACCTTGGGTGTCACCCCCCTCTTCTCTTTAGTAAATACTGAGCAGAAGTACTCATTTAGTGCTTCCGCCTTATCGTACCCTGCTTCCACCCAACCCCCTTCCTTCCTAATCCTTACTATGTGGTCCTTACAGCTCCTTTTCTCCCTGATGTACTTAAAGAAGTCCTTCTCCCCTTCTTAATGCCTCGTACCTGAGTTCCAGAGGATGCTTTGGCTCCCTTACTGCCTTTTGTCACCTCCTTCGATTCTGTCAAGTACTCTCTCTGTCCTCCCCTCCCTGTTTTCTTGTACTCCTAAAGGCAGCTCTTTTCCTACTTACCTTTTCCATGACCTCCTTGCTCAACCAGCTCGGTTTCTTAGCCCTAGCTTTCTTGCTCTGGGCTTTGCAGCAGGTTTTGGTTGCCTCCACTATCCCCAGCTTGATGAGCTCCCATCTCTGGTTAGTATCCATACTTGATTGAATTCTGGCCAGGTACCCTTTTACCACTTCCCCCATCCTCCCAAAGTTGGCCCTCCTGAAGTCCAGCACTCTTGTGCCAGATTCCACTCCTTCCTTGCCCACATCTAATGTGAGCCATACTGAGTGGTGGTCACTCCCTGACAATGGTTCCTCCACTGTAAGTTCTCTCACAAAGTCCCCATTTGCCAGCACAAGGTCAAGGGTATTCCCTAACCTGGTTGGTTCACTGACCATTTGCAGCAGGAAGCTGTCCTGGAAGGCATCCAGCAGTACCTGCTCCCTTCTGTTACTGGTTGTTGGGGTGCTCCAGTCCACTCCTGGCATGTTGAATAGGAACTTTCTTTTAAGAAGGGCAGTTTCCCAATGGGACAATATGCAGGGAATGTTGTGGGTACCCTCTTTATCCTTCCCCCAGTCATCCCGCAGGCATGGTCACTCGTAGGCTTCAGGTTAGTCTCCTCATTTTAGTTGCTGGCCTAAGGTTGTTTTTAAGTTATTACTGAATCAGATTAGGGATAAGGACACTAGGGTTAGAGACAGCTCATATCAGCGTGAAGTAACCTCCACTGAGTTACACTGATCCTGGGGGAGAGCTGCTATTCCCGCTTGGGCAGCTCCTAATAAGAGCTATGTCCCTGATCTAACTACAGCTGTTATGCAATAGCAAGTTTTCGAAGGTGGGGAACTGCCAGCTAAAGA
Source organism: Neoceratodus forsteri (assembly GCA_016271365.2). Taxonomy (NCBI): domain Eukaryota; kingdom Metazoa; phylum Chordata; order Ceratodontiformes; family Ceratodontidae; genus Neoceratodus; species Neoceratodus forsteri. The sequence goes on from CM057458.1 coordinate 234,769,732, forward strand.
TTTACACGGCTTGTAGTGGCTAGGTATAAGAAGCACATTAAAGGGATTTTGTTTGGTTTCTTCCATAGTTTAGTCTTGGAACGATCGGGTCTCCATGTTCCAGACTGTGAGGTGTGGGCGTAAAAGGAGGACAAGTTGACTCGGTTGACCAAAATCCAAAAATAAATTTATTAACAAAAAAAAAAATACAGAGTCGGACTTTCAAACGAAACAATAAATAAAACATCCATGCAGGAAAGTAAAATTGCTTTTCAGCAGCACTAGAATAGCTAGAGTACTGCTCTCCTTGAGGTCAGCACAGGACTGAACCTCCAAGACTATCTGACCATTTAGCTCAGGTACTCTAAATTTATACAGAACAATGGTCAGGTGGTAACCTAGCCCCACCTCTGTATGTTACAACAAATTATATTTCTTTATTCTCTTATTATTTTTAACATACATTATAGTATTATGCCTTTAAATCCTTGTACACATCTCTATGTATTGTCCTACAGCAGTTATTTATAAGATGAGAGCTTTAAGTTTCATTTCTGGCATTAGCAAGCACCTCCCCTCTTAGTAACATCATAAAAGTGTTCAGGATGTGGCCGGCCTCTCTTAGAGAGGGCTGCAGCAGGAAGGAGATTGATTCCCAACACCGTGTAAGGCAAATTTTCTCTCGTTTTATTGAGTAACTAATTTCAGGCTAAAAATGCTCCTGCTTGGTTCCGGAGGACTCGTAGATGTGGAATTTGGCTAAAAAAAAGAAAAATGTTCCTCGTATCGCCAGCTATGTAAGTAAATGTCCACACGACTGTGCGCACATTCGCGAAGGAGGATTACATCTAGCGCTAATGTGCGTACAGACGGTCGGGCGATTTACGCTCAGAGAATCTACGAGGAGGAAAGAAAATGGAATTTTGAACTGAGCTGCCTTAAAATAAAATAAAAATACGGCTATTCACTGCTCTAAGCAAAAATTTTATCAGAGGCTACTTCATTAATACGGACCTACCGAGACCTCCTGTACTAAATACAAGGGCTACATTAAACCGTATGGTAATTCATTTTACCATTTCCTAACCTCGATAAGCAACACCAGGGAGTTCACAAACATTCATTATGGAAATATTTTTATTCCATAAAATATTTATATATTCTGGCACAATTAGGGGGTCATACCCTGGACATCAGAACTTGTTGAAAGAGAGAGAAGACACAAAACAAAGAGTCTGTATATAGTTATATAGGTGGCCATCCTATATTTTGTTAGAGAGAAGAGGAGAAGGAATAGCAGATAGAGGGCTGTTGCAACAGACTTAAAAAAAAAATGTATGCAAGTTCTGATATATGAGGTTTGACTTCACATTCCTCCCCCATTAAAATGAAACCAATGTTTTTTGTTTTTTTTCAAAATCCATCTATTTTCATTGGTTTCATAGAAAAGATACCAGATCTTCCTTATTATGATAGGAAAGATGGAGCTTTAGCCCTCCCTCTCCCAAAGCTCCACTCCGGAGTCCCAGTTATTATAAATGATCTTTTTTTTTTTTTAATTCACATCAGTCAGGAAATCATTATCTTCATTTACTCCGGAGTCTGGGGTACTATCCTGTTCTGCTCCGTAACGGGATAAATAATCAGCATTAGCATGCTTTTTCCCTGATCTATGCTGTATCTCAAATGTATACGGTTGAAGGGTTAAATACCACCGCATAATGCGGGATTTTATCTTTCATCGTATTAAGCCAACATAACGGGTTATGATCTGTGAGTAGTAAAAATGGTCTACCCCACAGATAAAATTTTAAGGCATTTATTGCCCAATAGATAGCTAAGCATTCTTTTTCTATTGTAGAATATCTGGTTTCTCTTAGATGTAATTTCCTACTAATATATATAATTGGGTGCTCATCTTCTCCATCTATCTGCGATAGTACAGCTCCAATTCCATTATTAGAGGCATCGTGTGTAAGGAGAACGGTTTTCGGAAATCAGGACTGTATAATATTGGGTATGAACAAAGTTTGGCCTTTAATGTATTAAAGGCCAGATTGCATTGTTCATTCCAATAAACCTTTTCAGGCCGATTCTTTTTAGTCAGCTCTATCAAAGGGCTAGCAATATCTGCAAAATTGGGTACAAAACGCCGGTAATAACTGGCTAGTCCTAAAAAAGATTTGACCTGTTTTTTTGTTTGTGGCTGGGAACTGTTAGCAACGCTTCTACTTTACTTATATCAGGTTTTATCTCTCCCTGTCCAATTATGAAACCTAGATATTTGGTCTTCTGCATACCTATGGAACATTTATGAGGGTTTATAGTCAGCCCTGCATTAGTTATAACTGACAAAACATTTTGTAAGTGAACTAGATGTTTTTCCCAAGATGTACTAAAGATGATTACATCATCTAAATATGCTGCACTGTAATCTGTATATGGCTGTAGTAACTGATCCATATATCTCTGGAATGTAGCTGGGGCTCCGTTCAGTCCAAACGGCATCTTGGTAAACTGAATAACCTAATTGGCGTACAACGCTTGTCTTTTCTTGGGATGCAGCATCAAGGGTATTTGCCAGTAACCTTTGGAAAGGTCCAATGTACTAATATATTGGGCATTACCTAGTCGGTCTATAATATCATCAATCCTGGGCATAGGGTACCCGTCAAATCTAGATATACTATTCAATTTATAAAATCCAAACATACTCTCACCCTCCTTCTTTTTATTTACCACAACCATCGGAAAATTCCAGGGCTTTTAGAAGGCTTGATGACCCCCATTTGCTGCATTTTCAACAATTCCTTTTTCACTTCTTCCCTCAAGCTTTCAGGTATTCTATATGGCTTATGTCTGATAGGTTTGGCATCAGTAACTTCTATATGGTGCTCGATTCCTTCCACAACCCCAGGGTTTGTTGTAAATGTATTTTGAAAAGTATGTATTAATTTCTTTATGTCTTGTTTCTGTACTACGTTTAAGTTGTCATTGATAGCTATTTCTTTGTTACCGTCCTGGCTTTCTAAACGTTCATAGGCTGGATCTACCTCGCTTTTGTTTGTTTCCGGATATACAAAAAAATTAGGGGAATTTCTTTCATGCCATAGTTTCAATAAATTTGCATGATAAATTTTCAACTTTTGTTTTTTTTCAGGGCAAATAATTTCATAGTTTACGGGACCTACCTGTCTACGAACACTATAGGGTCCTTGCCACTTCATCAATAACTTATTCTCTGAACAGGGTAATAACAGTAAGACTCTGTCGCCTGGTTGGAAATGTGTTGGTCCCTACTCCTTATCATAACTCTGTTTTGGGTTAGTTGATGTCTTTCATTAACCTGTCGAGCCACTTTAGCATATTTGATTAATCTTTGTCGTAACGCCGAGACATACTCTAAGGTAGAAATGGGGATCACATCTGCTTTAGATCCTTCCCAATTTTCTTTAATTATGTCCAATACCTCTAGGATTTTTCCCAAAAAGTAACTCAAAGGGGAAAACCCTCACGAGGCTTGAGGGACCTCCGATAGGCTTAACATTAAGTATGGGAGATACCTATCCCAGTATTTACCTTCGCTAGAAACAAATTTCTTTAACATCTGTTTGAGAGTTTTATTAAACGCCTACCAACCCGCTCTGATTGGGGATGGTATGGGATGTGAATATAGAGTGTACTCCTAAAGCTTGATATAAATGCTGCAAAAGTTGTGAACAGAAATTACTACCCCTATCTGTGATTATTTCTTTGGGGATACCCATCCTAGAGAAGACCTTGATTAATTCCTCTGAGACCTTTTCTGCTGTAACTGTCTGCATAGGAATAGCCTCAGGGTATTTGGAAAAATAATCACAGATAACTAAAATAAAACGGTTCCCTTTGGTACTTTTTGGTAAGGACCCACCACGTCCATTGCGATTCGAGGAATGGAGTTTCCACAAGGCAAAGGCTGTAGGGTACCTTATCCTTTTTAAGTACAGGACGACTCTTTGCATTGTACACATGACTTACAATATTCAGTTACTTGATCGTGAATACCTGGCCAAAAAAATCGGTATAGTAATTTTTTTAAGGTTCGTTCCTTTCCTAGATGGCCAGCCATAGGTATGTCATGTGCAAGTGTCAACAAGTGTTCTCTATAAATAGTAGGTACCAATAATTGCAATACTGTTTCCCCTGTTTTTATATTCACACATTTCCTATACAATAAACCTCTCTCAATTACAAATTTCTGGTTGGAATTTTGTTCCTTTCCTACTTGTAAAATAAGGTTTCAAGGACTCATCCTGCATTTGTGATTCCTTAAAAGTATTTTGTAACCCTATATTTTTGAAGTCCCCAGTGTTTGTAAAGTCTTTGTGTAGATGTTGCCACACCTGTTTTTCTTGCTTTTTTTGTTTTCTTGACTTTCTTGTCTTCCCTGGAAGTTCAAATAAACTGTCCTCAAAGGGAAAGGAATATTGAAGGTCAACATCCTTTTTCGCCTGTGCTCTGGTAGTCATGGCATTAACCTTATTAACATTGTCCAGTAACTGATGAAAATCTGGATGGTCCTGTCCCAATATAATTGACACAGGTAGTTGTGGAACCACCCCAACCTCCATGTTTTGGGTGTTTGACTGTACCTGTATTTTTACTTGCTGTACAGGGTAGACATGTGTGTCTCCATGGATACAAATTACTTCGGTTTGTGAAATGCTAGGTGCTTTAGATATCAAAGAAGCTTTTACCAAGGTCTGTCGCTACCAGAGTCTAATAGTCCAACCATCTCTTTCCCATTCACTGTTACAGGAATAAAATACTGTCCCCAATTGGCTAAGGCTAGATGTGTGGAAGCAGCTTTTTTGGACAGAATCTTCATGATATGTCCTTTTCCTTGGCAGTAATGACATATCACTTCAGTAATGGGGACTTATGAATTCCTACAGTTTTAATTGGACCACCTGGTAGAGGCGTAGTAACTGTAGAAGAAGCTCTTACGTAGAAGGATGTGGCGTACCAGTTCCTGGATGACTTTTAGGTCGATTAGGTTGGGCGTTAGATAATCCTCGCCAGTTGAACCGCCTTCTTAGCTGTCTCCGACGGTGCTCTCGCATCCACATCTGGACATCTTGAGGCAAAATCCGTATAAATTGCTCCAACACCACTGCTTCCAACATTTGTTCTTTGGTGTTAGTGGTGGGCTGTAACCACTTAGTGCACAAGTCGTTAAGTCTAGTAAAAGCTTCTTGAGGAGTGTCAGAGGGTTGAAATTTTAGAGCTTGAAATCTCTGTCTATATGTCTCTAGGCAGATATCACATCTTTTTAAAATTGCTTCTTTAACTGCGTCATAATTGTCACTCATAGCACCTTCCACCCTGCCATAGGCCAGTTGGGCTTTCCCGGTCAAATAAGGAGCAAGTCGGATTACCCACTGGTCTCTAGGCCACTGACAGGCTCTGGCTATACGCTCAAATGTAGTGAGATATGTCTCTATGTCATCTGAATCACTTAACTTAGTCATCTTTATATCTTTAGGAATGTCCCCTGCTGGTAAGGAAGGGGCCCTGCTGACACCGAGTGTCTGGATAGCTTTTAAGGTATCAGCCCACCTTGCCTCATACCTTCTCATTTCTTTGTCTCTTTGTTTTTCCATCGCTATCTGTTGCATACACAACCAGTGTAGAAGTTCCTGCGAATCACCTGAAGGGGGTCCTTTCTCCAATTCCTCTTGTTCCTCATCCGAAACATCATCTTCTTTTGGCTTCACCAGTTTTTGTCTTACATCAGGGAGTCCAGTCTGAAGAGGTATCCCTGCTTTCTCTGCCATGGTTCTGGTCAATACCCCACTATACACCTCCTGGGACATTCACAATTCTCCGACCTCCTTGGACACTAGTAGCAGTATCCTCCAAAAAACATCCCACTTCTGACACCACGTGTGAGGTGTGGGTGTAAAAGGAGGACAAGTTGACTCGGTTGACCAAAATCCAAAAATAAATTTATTAACAAAAAATACAGAGTCGGACTTTCAAATGAAACAATAAATAAAACATCCATGCAGGAAAGTAAATTGCTTTTCAGCAGCACTAGAATAGCTAGAGTACTGCTCTCCTTGAGGTCAGCACAGGACTGAACCTCCAAGACTATCTGACCATTTAGCTCAGGTACTCTAAATTTATACAGAACAATGGTCAGGTGGTAACCTAGCCCCACCTCTGTATGTTACAACAAATTATATTTCTTTATTCTCTTATTATTTTTAACATACATTATAGTATTATGCCTTTAAATCCTGTACACATCTCTATGTATTGTCCTACAGCAGTTATTTATAAGATGAGAGCTTTAAGTTTCATTTCTGGCATTAGTAAGCACCTCCTCTTAGTAACATCATAAAAGTGTTCAGGATGTGGCGGCGGCTCTTAGAGAGGCTGCAGCAGGAAGGAGATTGATTCCCAACACCGTAAGGCAAATTTTCTCTCGTTTTATTGAGTAACTAATTTCAGGCTAAAATGCTCCTGCTTGGTTCCGAGGACTCGTGAGATGTGGAATTTGGCTAAAAAGAAAAATGTTCCTCGTGACGCCAGCTATGTAAGTAAATGTCCACATGACTGTGCGCACATTCGCGAAGGAGGATTACATTCCAGCGCCACGTGCGCATAGACGGTCGGGCGATTATGCTCAGAGAATCTACGAGGAGGAAAGAAATGGAATTTTGAACTGAGCTGCCTTAAAATAAAATAAAAATACGGCTATTCACTGCTCTACAAAAATTTTATCAGAGGCTACTTCATTAATATGGACCTACGAGACCTCCTGTACTAAATACAAGGGCTACATTAAACCGTATGGTAATTCATTTTACCATTTCCTAACCTCGATAAGCAACACCAGGAGTTCACAAACATTCATTATGGAAATATTTTATTCCATAAAATATTTATATATTCTGGCACATTATGGGGAAATCATACCCTGGACATCAGAACTTGTTGAAAGAGAGAGAAGACACAAAACAAAGAGTCTGTATATAGTTATATAGGTGGCCATCCTATATTTTGTTAGAGAGAAGAGGAGAAGGAATAGCAGATAGAGGGCTGTTGCAACAGACTTAAAAAAAAAATGTATGCAAGTTCTGATATATGAGGTTTGACTTCACACAGACTAAAGTCCATTACCTTCAAGGTGCTTGTTCTAATCAATGGGGGTGTGGGGGCTCGGTGGGGTGACTCAGGAACACTGCAAGACATACTAGTTCATGGGGGGGTGACGTCTGGATCATTCTTTATTTAAGTATCATTTATCCCAAGGACCCCAAGACCAGTGCTCCTCGGCAACTTTCTGTGACCTGCGAGGGGCAACAACTTATTACTCGGTTTTTACATATGTACCAGAAACAGTAATCGCCATCGGGGTTTGGCCAATCACACAGAAGTTATCTTGGCATGTATTCTTTCAGATCTGGGGTGAGAGGCCTACTGCAAATAGTTATGGGGGTTTACTAAGGGGGAGGAAGGGTTGGAGTTTTGGGGTATTAGGGGAATGGGTATTTCTACGAAGTTTTTGGGTTATTATCCGAGTTATGGATCTAAGGGTATACAGGACGAATGATAGCGTATTTCTCTTTGGGAAGTAGAGTTCAGATGCTTCGCCATGGTTATGGGGAGGATCGGGGGGAGGGGAGGATTTAAGAGTATACATGATACAAAGTAGTGCGTTTCTTTCTACTAAGACAGGTTTCTATGTATTTTATAATGTTAGGGGAGGAATCAGAGGGAGGTGGGCTGGAGTGTGCCTTAGGGGGGCTGATCTGGGATATGCTGAATTTCTTAGGGTTGATATCTGTAGTGGGTGGTAACAATGGTTAATAATCCAATAAAAATAATTACTTTTTTTTTATTTTTTTATTTAGTTGTTTAACCAGGTATAGCACACTAAGCTGAAAGCTTTTTTACAGGAGCGACCTGGGAGCACTTGGAATGTTAGAGGAGTAAGGGATGTCTTGAAAAGGCTACAAATACTTAAGCACTGTGCTCTTTTAAAGGCAGATATTATTCTGCTTCAAGAAACTCACCTGACAGGTGCGGAGTCATTATGTCTACGTAGACAGGGAATATCCCAGGTTTTTGCAGCAGGGATCTCATCTTCAAGCCGTGGGGTGGCTATTTTATTCAAAAGGAATGTTGCATTTCAGGTAGATATGATGATCACTGATCCTCTTGGGAGATATGTGTTAATTAAGGGTATCTTAAACAACAATATGGTGGTCTTGGGCTCAATATATGGTCCAGTGGGAGGGGATCCAGGTTTCTTGATAGATCTGGCTAACAAGATTGCAATGTTCCTACCCACCCCCGTGATTTTAGGGGGGGATTGGAACATTCCCCCAACCAAGATCTGGACAGGACCTATAGGCCACTGAAGCCACTTTCATCCTCACAGAATGCATTGAAAGACCTAATAACCTTGTTAGGACTGGGTGACCCGTGGCGCATCTTAAACCCCATGCAGCAGTCATACACATTTTATTCAAATATTCCTCAGACCTGGTCCAGATTGGACTATTTTCTAATCAGTTGCTCCCTTATGCCTGGCCTCTATCAGACTGGTATAGAACCCATAGTGATATCGGATCATGCGGTGGCCTGGCTGGCTCTCTCGTTAGACCCCCATACTGGGAGGGAAACAATCTGGAGACTGAATACCCAGCGGTTAAAGGATGAGTCTTTGTTATCTCATATTAAAGAACTCATTGTGGCCTTTATGGAACATAATAGAGATTCAGTTCGGAGATGTGACCTTCTTTGGTGTTCTTTGAAGTGCTACCTTCGAGGAGAGTTTATTAAGGTTGCCTCTAGGAGGAAAAGGTTACGGGAATCTAAAGCCTTGGCTTTATTAACCCAGATTAAAGAGAAAGAAAACTCCCTGTCCTCTGCTACTCCTTTGGGCACCTTGGAGGAGCTGTTAGTACTGCGTAATGAATAAGCAGAATTAATAAGAGAGAAGGCAGAATATGCCCTTGTTAAAACTAAAGCCAAATACATAGACCAGGGTGAAAAACCTGGGAAGCTGCTCACCCTACGTCTGCATCAGTTAGAAAGCTCCTGTCTAATCCCTTCTATACGGGCCTCCGATGGCTCTATTAAAACGGAGCCTTGGGAGATAGTTCAGGTCTTTGAAAATTTTTACAAGTTATCGTATGGGAAGTGTCTTTCCAATATAAATTCTCAGGATATAGAAACTTACTTAGAGTCTCTAAACCTTCCAGTGTTGGATGATTTATGCCAAGCCTCTTTAATTTCACCAATATCTATCACCGAAATAGAAATGGCCATCAATAGTCTTATCCTGGACAAAGCACCGGGCCCAGACGGATTCCCATCAAATTTTTATAAAACATTTTCTAAAGAACTAGCTCCCATGTTGCTTAATTTATACAGCTATATGTTCAAAGCTGATAACTTAGATCTGACCCTTATGGATGCTACAATTATTCTTTTACTTAAACCAGACAAGACCCACCTAGACCCAACTAGTTATAGGCCAATCTCCTCTTAAATTGTGACATTAAAATCTTAGCAAAACTGCTCGCACTCCGGATAAAAGCACAATGGACCCGACTTCTAAGCCCGGAACAGGTGGGGTTCATGGCAGGACGCTCTTCAGCGGACCACCTCAGGACACTCACACATATCTTTCAAGTGGCCCAATCTTCCCAGTCCCCAATGGCGTTAATTTCCCTCGATGCCAAAAAAGCTTTCTATAGGGTGTACTGGGAATTCTTATGGTTAACCTTGCGGAGAATGGACTTTCCTCCTCAATTTATTGCAATGATACAGTCCCTTTATGCCTCCTCGTCAGCCAAGATTTATTATAATGTTTTTTTTCCACTAGATTTCCCTTATATACGGGCACCAGACAAAGTTGCCCCCTTTCACCCTTTTTGTTTAACCTTTATTTAGAGCCCCTACTTCGGCATATTAAACAGTCCCCCCAAATTAGGGGCATCCTTATTCATACTCAGACTCTTAAACTCTCTGTCTATGCTGATGACATTCTTCTTCATTTAGCTCACCCGGCATCTTCGTTAGAACAAGTGTTAGAGGTTGTTAACCAATATGGTAAGCTATCCAATTATAAACTAAATATCTCTAAAACTGAAATTTTCTCTCCGAACAAATATACATTGAAGTTGGATTTCAGACATTTAGGTATTAAATGGTCCTCACAGACACTTAGGTATTTAGGCATCTATTTAACTAGAGATCCTAATACTGTCCAGAAGCTTAACCTAGATGACCTGGACAGGGTTATCCAACAGGATCTTTTGAGATGGCAGAATCTACCCCTTTCTTTATGGGCCCGGATAAGTATAATTAAGATGAATATTCTTCCCTGTCTTTTTAACCCCTTGAACCTACTGAATCTATGGCTTCCGATTTCTTTTTTCAAACGTTTACATTCCATGATATCAAAAAATTTATTTGGTTAGGCAAGCACCCCCGTCATGCCTTTTATAAACTTAGTGTGCCTAAAGCCCTGGGTGGACTTCGCCTCCCTAATTTCCTTTTGTATTACTGGGCGAGTCATTTAACTAAACTGGGGAGGTGGTTCTCTCAGGGAGATACAGAGTACACTCCTAATTGGCTTCAGATTGAGAGGGATCTCTTAAGGTCTAATAACATTAACCTCTCAACGGTTTTTTACTTAACAAAACCATCACTGCCAGGGGGGTTACAAGACTTGGTGATTAGTGTCTCCCTGAGAGTACTTTCCCAATGCTGTTCATACCTTAAGATACCCCTTTAAAGTTGTCATGGGTCAGTCAGTCCTGTTAAATCCCAACATCAAAATTGAAGGGGCAAGCCCTTCACCTCAATGGCTCCCACAACTACAGAATGCATGTGTGGAAGACTTATTTGCTCAAGACAATCTTCTTTCCTCATCTGAAATTCTAGGTAAGTTTGACATCCCGAGGTTGATGATTTTTAAGGTATACCAAATAAGGCATACTATATGTACCCTTGTTTGGGGTTAAATCTCGACCATCGTTAGTCAGACCCTTAATGGCTCAAGTTAGTGAATGCTCCCTAAAGCCACATTCTGTCTCTACAGTATATGCCCTTCTCCTGATGTCTAACTGTTCTGGCCCTCTACCTGGTTCTTCAATCTGAGAGCCCCTGCCTCCGGGGGTGAACCTTGACTGGGCTCGGATCTGGAAAGATCTTTATATCTATCGCTCTCAAGACAGACTTAGACTCACGCAATACCACATATTGAATAATATGTACTATACTCCCATGAGACTGTCTAAATTGGGCAGAATACCAGATACTACTTGTACCAGGTGCGGTAGAGAAGAAGGGGAACATGGGGCACATATTTTGGTACTGTGAAAAGGTATCCCCACTCTGGAATGAAATCAGAACCAAACTGGACCCCTGCTTAGGGTAAGAGGACCTTTTCACAATTGAGGTTTGTCTCCTAGGGCAATACGATGGTATCAAAGTTAAGGAGCGTAGAAATCACATGGCCCTAATAGCCATTATTGTTAAAAAATTGGTCCTGAAACACTGGATGGATCAACTAATAATCTTGTATAGTGAATGGTTACGGTATATTTCTAATTTTTTCAGATCTGAACGACTGATAGCAGGTTTTTGAAATAACATGACGAGTTTTGATAGGAAATGGGGGAAACTATATGCATTATATTTGCAGTAAGCAAATGATAATTTATTTGTTTAGATACTTACCTAAGGAAAGTGGAGGTCTCTTCTCCTCCTTTCAATTAATAAAGTTGGCACACTCCAGGAGGGTGGGTGGGAGGAGTTAGAAGAAGGGAAGGGGGTTAGGACGGAGAGGTTTGGGGGGACTTAGTTGATCTATGTATAGTCTAGGATAGTATGCTTACCATTGTGTATTACGTGTATATGTTACTGGTTTATGTATAACCGCCTTTGTATAATTTAATAAACTTTGAATTAAAAAAAAATGGTAGATAAGAAGTTCTGTGCAAAGAGGAGTTGAGCGTTATGTTTAAGTTGGCAGTATGGGGGGGTGGTTGGCTGCGGGGGTTGGAGAAAGAGCAGTAACAGTGTCTTATTTAATAAAATAAATTGCAAAGCAAAAACTATACATCAAAAACAGAGAGAAACCCCTGATTCCGGTATTGGTTGTCTGTTTCATTGTCTACCACTCCAAACATACAGCAATGAATATATGGCACAAGGGACTCTTTGGTGGGCGGTAGCACCACCATGTTCAGAGAATGCAGCAGCACTAACTGAACAATATGTTAAATGTACATGCAATACCTTGCCACATTGAGAGCAAAAGACAGACCTGACCTGGCTAAGACACCTTAACAGTAAATAATAACATGCATGATGCTGCAATAAGAATCTATAGGTGAAAAATTACGGAGCTGGTAGACAGCACAGGGACACCTTACAGTGGTTTAAACAGTAAGAAATAGTAAAAAAGATGACAGGAGACCAAGATTATTTTTTTTTGCCGACAATTCAATTTATTGCTCTGGAGCATGCAGGAAGCACCTGTGAAAAAGGAAAAAATCAGAACATGTAAAGTAAACAAATATTAAACCTCTGCCTTGGACAGAAAGAGCTGCAGTATTGTAGCCACAGGGTCTGACAGTGATTTGGGGACCAGGACACTCTTTGATTAGGTGGTAGGGTGATGAGCTGAATGGGAATTTTTGATCCCCCGCACACATTATAGTGCAGTCCTCACATTACAAAGTATACTGTGCTACAACTCTCTTAAATAAAATGGGTTGTCTCATTTTCTTTGGTTTTAGCTGCATAATGGTAAAATATAAATAAATAAATTAATTAATTATTGCATCTCTTCTACTGACTTGCCAGCAAGCGGCTGGGTTTCTTGCAGGAGCTGACAGCTGTTTATTGATACTCTACTCTGTTTTGAGACACACACATCTGTATCTGTGTTATACTGTGTGCTGATATACTGTGGCTGGCACATGTTAGTAGGACTCCGTTTTTCCTAAGTGGTCACACAATTCTTGGTTTTCAGCAGATCACCTCTGTATGAGTGCCCTAATTTGAGTTACAGCTACAGAAGCCCATTGAAGATGACTTCTCATTTTTCTGTTTTTATGTACTGTAACATCTCTGGGTTTTGCAAACTACCATAGCTGCTGGTGTGAAAATCTATTTGCACATACTGTGTGTGTGTGTATATATATATATATATATATATATACAGAAAAATGGAAGCCTTTTTTTCAAAAGTTTATATCTGTGGTGTGCACGGGCGAACACGTCAACATCCTGTCTTGATAGGAAAAGCTGCAATATAAAAAAAAGTAGGCAGACGGATGCATTTCAGTGTAAAGAGATATGTACTATGAAGACACCTGCTGTCAAAGCACATGTTAGCAGGTAAATGTACAAAGAAATAGCGGCACCTGGTACATTTGAGCTGTCAGCAGTCAAAACACAATTAAATTAACTCAGTGCCCAATAAGGCATACCGCATGCTGCTTGCTGAATGCCAAATGCTGCATGCCATTGTTTCTGCCGATCCTATCTCATTATGTTGAGGTACCGAACAACTTTTCTGTAGTGACCACTATAGGTGTGATCCGTGGGACAGCTCTTAGCCTGGTAGCTAACATAGCTTGCTCTACTGCACTACACTACATCATCAGCTTTGTGATCTCACTGACTGTGACATCATTGCTACTTTTTCTGAAATGATTCCTTGTATGCATTATTCATGTATCCTATTTACCGTGATGCTGTACCTGAACTGACGAATATGGTTGTATGCTCTCTTTAATGTTGTATGCCCTTGTTTAACATGTTTAACATGTACATACTCTCCTGACATGGAACCTTTGTAAAAGAGCCTTGGCTCAAAGGTAATTGTAATCCTAGATCTAAATAAACAATAAACTTAGGAAGAGCAAGTAAGTGACTGCCAGGTCATTCAACTGTGATGTCACTGTCAGTGAGATCATAATGCTGATGATGAAGTGTGGGGCGGTAGAGTTAGATATGTCAGCTGCCAGGCTAAGATCTGTTCCACACATCCAGCACAATAAGGTATCCAGTGTTAATAACAACTGAATATGGAAACCGTTAAAACGGTGACTCCATATTCAGTGCTATTAGGATAGGTGACCTGCAAGGGTAGCAACTGCAGCTACCACGAGGGTAGGGGAAGGCAACTGGAAAGAGGGAATTGCAAGGGGATGAGGAGGGATAGGGAAGAGGGTTATCCAAAGGAACTGTGCCTGCTGCCACTGATCTAGCTGTGTTGTATGGTGGTGAGGGAGGCTGGCTCTGGCACAGCAGGTATTGGGTTCAGGGCTGGGGATGGGAGGGTCTGAATTTTGCCACTACCTGTGGCTCCCAGACTTAATTTTTGTATTCAGCCAAATTTGTGCCCTCTCTCTGACATGCACCCCCTGGAGTTAGGAATCTTAATTCAGTGGGGTGCAGGGGGCAAAACCCCCTATGAGGGGAAAGTGGGGGGTGCAGCACCCCCACAAAAACATCTTAGGTTGCTGGGGTTCAGTTTGCCGCTAAGTGCATACTGCCAATTTGCTTTTCGATGATATACACTCTCCATAATAGCGATCGCCGTTCTGCATTCACTATTATGACATCGAGTCGCATAATATTATCACGTAGAATACTTTCTGATGAGCAAAAGGAAAAAGAAACATACTTCAGAAATAGAAACTTACAACTGACTTCTACTTAAAAATGTTATTATTTCCCTGTCTGCCTGTTTTGGTTCCACTAGCTCTTTAAATAAAGGTTTGTTGATAAAGGCTTGAAAGGTAATTCCTATATGCAGTATCACATGGGTGAACTGGGTTCAAGAATGGTCATAGTGTTTAAAATGCACAGGGGTTCAACCCAGTGCCACTTGAATATTGCATGAGTTGTACCAACCCAAAATCCACATTGAGGGAAGTGTGCTTCTGGACTCTTGACATGCCTAAAGTAAAGACTAAATATGGCTCTATGATGCTGCAGAATAGGGCATCACAGTCTTGGAATTCCCTTACACTTCAAGCTAGAGCAGCCACAAAACTGGGTAAATTTCAAAGTGAACTTAAAAATGAGATTATCACAGAGTGTTGAGGTATATTGGATTTATATTTTATTATGTTATTGATTCATTATTAATTACAGTAGTGACTATAGAAAAGTTCACCAATACTGCTGTATGCCAGTCGTTACCACTCTGTGCAGAGCAGTATGGAGTTGTTAGCTCAGTGCCATGGTGTCAAATGTCTAATTTTAGCAGTTATTAGTATGCACTTCCGCGTTTAGCAACTGGATGGCTACCACAAGCTGTAACAGCAAGATTCTGTGCTAGAACAGTAATTGATGTTCTTCCCCAAAATTAACTGGCAGATGAAGTCAGGTTGTACAGCTGTACTATTGTCAGTATTGTGTCAGGAGGTGCCCTCTAATTAATTCCCCCTCATTACAGTAATTGCCATTTAGTAATTGCTTTAGACTCTTGCCTAATTTAATTTTTTTTATTTAGTTTTTGTTGACCAGGTAAGTGCACTAGATAGATTCTGCCTATTTTCAGGCATGTCCCCAGAGAGGGGGATACAGATGAATGCCAACTGAACTTGAACCAGATTAAGCTGCTGATGGTATTTTTAGTGAATAGGGGGAAATTTGGCCAAGGCACTGGGGAAATTCCCCTACTCGTCCAGCAGGGGGAACCCATGGCTGACTGTTCCCAGGATGGCCAGTCTGGAGGAGCCTTTGGAGGAGATGGATACAGAGAGTGCAGGGGAGCAGGCCTCCTCTCCATGCACAGAATCACAAGAGGCTATAGATGCTGCATTGGCAGCGGGAAACTTGTTGGATTTGGATCCCTCGCAACTGTTGCAGGAGTTTGGCATTGGAAAACATGGAAATGAAATGAAAGGTACAGAGCTAGAGTCATTAACACCTGAAAAGAAAAAAAAAGCATGTTAAAAAAAGGAAGTTTTGTTAAATGAGCTAAAAACACTAGATGAGTCTTTAGCAGGAAGTGTTTGTAAGTCTTTGATGTCAGCTTTAAAAATGTGTCAGGATTGGATAGGTTTTGGGCGCAATATAATAAGCCTAAGAGTACCCCTTTGTGGGTACATTTTCATGCTATCTCACTGTCAAAACCTGCTATAAAAAAAAATTACCATCATGTTTAAAAATAAAGGATTGAATATCGAAGATATTCTTTATTGGTTAGGACAGAGATGTGAAATATTGAACAGGTCCAGTCCTACACTGGACAGTGAACAAATTTGGAATGGAAGGTGGAGGGTGCAGGTCAAACTGATCACTACAAACACAGGCCCCGTCCATCTGCCTAGCACATTTTATTTGGGAAAAGATAGGGACTGTATTTTTTACACAGGGCAGCCTCAATCATGTTTCAAGAGTGGGGCTAGGACACATCTGAGTGCAGCTTGTAGCACGGTGAAATGTAGTCACTGTTTGGAATTTGGGCATGTCTCTGGAAAATGTGTAAATTTGTTCAGATGTAATCTATGTGAACAGACAAGTCAATCTTATGGCAGGTGCCCCTGGGCCTTCACACAATAGGGAGGATTGTCCCTTGCCCGCGCATGAAGGGTTTATCAACATGGCTCAACAACACCAAGCCAAAAGGATAGCAGAGCTAAGTGCTAGAAAAGAGGCAGAGATACAAGGGCAGAATAATGCATCAGCTCCCCAGGAAGTTAGGCCTACAGCAGCTACAAATGAAGTCCCTGTGCATGGTCCAGGCTTAGATCCTGAACAGAGTTTAGGTGATGATCTTCCTCAGACTTCAGAGTTACAAACAG
The DNA here is from genome assembly GCA_016271365.2 of Neoceratodus forsteri. Lineage (NCBI taxonomy): Eukaryota > Metazoa > Chordata > Ceratodontiformes > Ceratodontidae > Neoceratodus > Neoceratodus forsteri. The sequence continues at coordinate 234,786,549 of CM057458.1, forward strand.
CATCGGAAAGTAATAGTTGATCTTCAAAAAACATGTCCCCCCTCCCCCAACTAATGAAGGTTTTAAAATAGTTACACAAACCAAAAGATCAAGGTTGGGCAAGGTAGTATCTAGGAAAATGGGAGGGACAGAGAGGGTGACATCCCCTGGGTCATGGAAAAAGGGAAATAAATGTGCAGTCTTGCATTCCGAAGATGGGAATTCTGAGGGGGATGGAACTGATTCATCATCAGTAATTTCTAACACAGATACTGACGAATGAGGGGTTCAGACTCAATAGCCAAATGTAGGTGGCATAGACAAAAGACCAAGACATCATAACAAACTAACCCATGAGATATTCTACTAATGTATCTGAACAGCTTTCAATATTTCTACCAATGTTAACAGCATAAAAGGGGATAGAAAATTGGCAGTGAACATGTTCTCATTGCAAGAAATAGCAACAGACATCACTTGTATTTTGGATACTAGGTTAAAAACAAGGGGATAACTTTCTCAGGCCTCACAAGCATGGCCTTTAGGTCCTTCTTTTTGGTCAACAGGGATGGAATTATGTGATAGGGTAGGGATTTTATTAGTTAATCCAAATCTCATGGTCACAAAATTAGTAGACATACAGTAGTAGCCACAGACACTGCCAGCTATTTCCCCAAATTTCGGTGATATTTCCAGAAATATGTGGTGCTTTTTGCATTTAAACAGTAGGGGCAGCAGAGAGAAACTCCTCAGAAATTTCGCAAAATATCTGGAAATAGCTGGCAATGTCTGTGGCTACCACTGTATGTCCAGGACCTGCATTATTGCTAGATATTTCATATTTTAAGGATAGGTTTCTATTAATTACAATATATTCTCCTCAGACTAAAGCACTTTGGGCGGCACTGTTTAAAGATATTCATCCATATTTGCACACATCCAGATTAATGCTATGGGTGGTTGATTTTAATCATAGTTTGCACCCGAAAGATAGGGAGTTACAGACAGAAAAACTCTTTTGTGATTCAGTGGCATTACAGAATACCATTTCAAACACAGCCTTAAAGGATTCCTATAGATGTTTACATGCATCAGGGGGTTTTACATTCTTCAAAGGTAAACTAAAGACATGGATAGACTTTATTTTTTTGTTTCTAAAATGTTATAGGTGTTGCCAGCAGGACCATGGCATTTGAACTTTCAGATCATATGGCAGTAGGTACAAGAATTTCCTGGCAGAATACACTGAGGTGTAAAACAAATAAATGGAGGCTAAATGAATCATTGTTATCTAATGAAAAAATCAGAAGTGCTGGCAACAAAACTGGGCAGCTAGACTATCGGTTGTTGATTGTTACGAGAATCTAACAGAGCGGTGGGATGACATAAAAAAAATCTTGGCAGGAATTATTCAAAAATAGATCAAATTTAGAAAATAATGAAAATTATTTAGATTACTTACAGCTAAGACAGCAGTTGCAACATTTATTTCATTGATGGAAACTACTACTCAGGGTTATGGGCCCCAAATTCAGATAATTAAAAATCAGTTACAGAAGCTACAGTAGAATAGGGCACAATCATTAGGGCAAGAAGCTAAATTTGGGATGAAATAAGGGAAGGAAAGTATTAACCCTTACAATGATTGCAGAGAGAGAGAGTAGATGCAAGAGTCATCACAGAGTTACTTTCCCCAACAGGAGAAACTGTGTCTTCCCTGCTAGGTCTTTTAGAGACAGTCAAAAACCAGGTCCAGAAGATGTTTGGAGAATATTCACAGTATAATGCTGGGAGCAGAATCTTGGAAGGTTTGCAGCTTCCACAAGTAATTTTACCTGACATTGATATGCTCACTAAAGAGATAGAAGAAGAAGAAGTGGTACTGTCTATAGATGAACTAGAAGAAGACTCAGCCCTAGGGTCAGATGGGATAGGTGCAGGGCTTTATAAACAATTTAAAGAACAACCTGCACAGGCTTTAGTTATTTTATATAATTATATGTTAAAGTAGAATAGATTGGCGTCTTCTATGAAAGAAGCAATACTAGTCTTATTGCAAAAAAAAACCCATCTATAGACATAAATAATTGGAGACCATTAAGTCTACTAAACACAGACATAAAAAATTTATCTAAACTTATGTTAGGAAAACTTACATAGATAGCTTCATATGTAATTAGTGAAGTACAAACATGTGCAGTACAGGGAAGACAGCAATGTGATAATTTAACTTTACTGAGGGAGATGTTCTCTCAAGGTGAGGTGGGGGAACTGACTGGATGGATAGTAAGTATCAATCAAGAAAAAGCCTTTGATTGATTATCACATAAATTTTTGTTTCCTGTATTGAAAGCTTTTGGGGTACCTGAGAAGTTTTTAAACTGGATTAAACAATTGTACAAGGAAGCTGTTATAATCCCAAATGTGAATGGGTGGTATAGGGGAAAAATAGTGGTGCAGAGAGGGGTAAGGCAGGGATGTCCACTAAGCCCCCTGTTGTATGTTTTTTGCATGGGCATCTTCATCAGATTATGTATAATAATAATAATAAGTTCATTTATAAAGCGCCCTTCATCTTTCAAGGCGCTGTACATATTAAAACAGTAGAATCAAACATTAAAATTCAATAATAAACACAGATAAAACCACAACATAGTTAATAATTTCAATACAATCAGCCATCCAAAAAGGCCATTTGCCAAAAATAGGTTTTCAGGTCACTCTTAAGTTCCTCCATGGAGGTGCACTCCCATAACCAGTGGGGTAGAGAATTCCAAAGAGTGGGTGCAGCATACCTGAGAAGTTTTTAAACTGGCTCAAACTATTGTACAAGGAAGCTGTTATTTTATATAACATAGTACTCTGTTTCAAAGATATAGGAGCAAGGGATAATTGGACTAGGGCTGCTAAATCATCCCCAAAAAGTAAAAATACTAACATATGCAGAGGATGTGGTGTTAACTCTGGCCCCTCAGACAGATTAAAATACTTAAAAAATGGTGATCAAAGGTTATTCTTCTGTATCTGGATCCCGTATAAATTTAGACAAAAGTAGAGCGGTACCTTTAGGTCAGACTCCTATACCTGAATCAGGGACCTTGGGGGGGTACGGATCACAAAGGAAATTTTGAAGATTTTAGGAGTGGTTTTTGGCCTACAGAATTCAGATGTATTAAACTGGGAGGTAGGTATAGCTCAAGCAGAGAGAGTCATTTCAGGGTGGAGGTATAAAGTCATTGGGAAATTGAAAAGGGTATGGTTCATTAAAACCTTACTTATTCCCATTTTTCTATATATATAAGTTACATTTACCGTCCCCCTAGAGAAGTGTTGACTAGAATCTACAGTATATTTTTTCAAGGTCTATGGAGTTCCAGGTTAAACTCAGTGAAGTGGAATCTAATTTATAAACTGAAGGGGGGGGGGTAGGGTAGGGATGATTAATCCCATAACTTTCTTTTTTAGTATTTTTTTCAAGTACAACTTTGGGAAATGTTTAAAACCAGGAGATGTGGTCTGGAATGCATGGTTGAACTATTGGGTTACCCGTAATCTTGAACCATGGTGGCAGAAGCAGTCCAGAGTACTAGGAAAAAAGAGGCCTATCCCCAGCTATGGTTTAGATAGTATAAAATGGGCTTTAAAATGGGAGTTATTACCAGCAAATATAATTATTGGAGATTGAAAGAAGATGTACTAGCACATCTTAAGAAGTGAGAATAACGAGATGGTAGAGTTTCCACTATGCTCAGAGCAGTTGAAAGATCAGATTTTGAAACCATTAGTAAACCTTAGGATTCCCTTGTATGCATGGGACTGTGTATGGTTAGGGAATTATGGGAGACTGGGAGTGAAAGAAAACAACAAACATACACAACTGTCTGAAAGATATTGCCCAAGAGAGACCTGTGTCCAACTCTTAGAAACTCAACAACATTTGTTTCTAGAATGTAGCTATGCTCAAACATTTTGAGACATTTTAGCTAAAGCGTGGAGAGAAATGCTGTTTTCATGCTTAAAGTACTCAGAGATATTACATGGTAATAACCCAGGTTTATTAGGAAGGTACCATGTAGATACTATATGTGTTATTTTAGCAATACTTAGGTATCAGTTATGGCAGGCAAGATGCCTATGGGTGTTGCAACAAAAATGGATCATCAAACAGTGTTTTTGAATGTAAAAAAGGCTGTACAACAATTGTTGAAAAATGATTTAATTAAGTATTCCTTGTCGAAAGTATCACATTTGTGGGTAAACTGTAGAAATTGGTGTGAATGAATTAGTTTTATGATAATTTGTATAAAGGGCAGGATATGTTTCTATTATGTATGTAATTTCTGAATTGTTGTTAGTATATGGTATTGCTTGACATGTATTGTAATGAAGTCCAACTTTTCTAATAAAAATTTCCCTACTCTTTTCGAGAAGTGCCATGGGATCTTTAATATCCACCTGAACTACCACCAGCACAGGCAGATGAGACCTCGGTTTAATGTCTCATCTGAAAGATGGCATCTCAGGAGTGCAGCATCCTCCTCATGCTGCACTACAGTGTCAGTATTGGGATATTAACTCAAGTGTCTGGTGTTAAATAGGATGGGAAATAAAAGTGAGTACTTAAACACAAATGTGTCCTGTTTTGTTTCTTTCATTTTAAAATTGTATGTATGCTGTTTTTGTAAAAATACCAATTAAGTGTACTCATTTCTTAAATGTTTTTACTATGTAGAACTTTTCAAATCTGGCTGTTGCAGGGTCTGAGTCTATCTACTTTTCTATTTTTGCATCTGAAAAGCGAGGCTGCCTGTTATGCTGCAACATTATGGTGTTATGTGATTGTATTAATGCATTACATTATATTATTATGTGATGGTGTTATTATGCCTACTCTTCACCACTCACCACTTGAGTCCCACACTAAAGTCCCCACTCCCCACCCTCACCCTTACCAACAATAATAAATAAATAGAATGTTTTTAAATAAAATAATTTTGCATATGACCACTAAACAGGAACATTTTGGTGTGCTTCTGTGCCTTGGAAACAGGAAAATATATTGGAATGTTGCATCCATAAACATACAAAAAAGGGAAAGAGTAGTGTCAGGGTGTTCATGTTTGTAGGAGTATAATGGTATTGCTACTGGCAACGTGAGAAAAAACAATCAGTGGAATTATCAGTGGACTGCATGATTACAGCAGTGTTACTTCTGCACTATGTGCACTCCAATTACTTTGTGATGGTTCATTGCCCCTGTCATGTTGGTCCATCCTGTCTGCCGCCGCTATGAGGTGTGTGTGTGTGTATGTGTGTCGGGGGGGGGAGGAAAGTAAACTGCTCAGCATATGAAATCAGATAAATTCAGATTGGTTGGAGGAGGGATGTTGACAGCTGTGAGCATTCTGGTTCAATACCGTCTTTTTTTCGACATCTTGCCATTGAACTACTGTATATTCAGCAGAAAGTTTGGGGTAGTACAGAGGCGGTCTGGGTTTTGGTCCATAATCAGGATTGGTTTATTGCCTAATATCATGTGATTGGACAATGCCAAAACCTGATTACGTACCAGATTCTCTTCAGGTGCAATATTCGTTTGCTGATAAATGAAAGTTTCATCTATTGGATTAACTATTTTTAAATATTGCCATATAATTATTGCTGAGTTACAGTGTATCCAAAACAAATTAGATCTCAATTGCAGTCTTTTCTCTTTTACTAAGTGCTGCTGTTTTACCTGTCAGACATGGTGATTACTGAAATGACAACCCCCCTATGTGGACATGTTTGACATTCCTATGGATTTTCATCAGCAGTGATCATTATTATAAATAAATGATGTGAATGCTTGTTAGTGATTTTTTTTGTACAAATTAAACTTTGCAGTTGCTGAATTATATTAAGTTGTACTTTTTGCCTCAACCCAAACTGCAGGCATACGTTTTATCTTTTGTATGAATAATGAAGCAGAATGTTATGCAGTAGAGTGGTGCTGGTGTCTGCTGTGCTGTGCTGAGATTTACATGGGGCACATTCACAGAGTGGAGCTGTTTGTGGTGTGGCAGATTTTTAAACCTACAATTTAAGCTGAAAGACAAAGGTACATTTCACAGCAACAGTAAAACTTTGATAAAAATCTGCTCCACACAGAGGATCATGTTGGTTCATCTCTTAAAAAAGACGGAAATACATTCGAAAAGGTGACCCCGCGACCTATGTTCTATGTACTCCATAGCAAAAATAATGTACTTGCCACACTTGAATATATTTATTGTAAGCTGGTTTCTTTATTGCCTTGAGTTCCTGAGAACAAACAATGTGCTCCCACTATCAAGGGAATTAATGCATTATACACAAGCAAAAATAAAGACCTGCAAACCAGGATAAATATGTTGAAGTTGTAATGGCAGGAAAAAAAGTGGAGCCACTTCAAGAAATATGCATCACCAAATTTATTTGTTGGTCAGAGTGACAAATAAACACACATGAATTAAATTAAATACCAGCCACTAACTGTGACCCAGGTACCTGGGATCACAGTTGGTGGCTGGTATTTAATTCATGTGTGATTGATTTGTTGGGGGTACCTGGGTCACAGCTGGTGACTGGTATTTAATTCATGTGTGATTTATTTGTCAGGGGTACCTGGGTCACAGCTAGTGACTGATATTTAATTCAGGTGAGATTTATTTGTCGAGGGTACCTGGATCACAGCTAGTGACTGGTATTTAATTCATGTGTGATTTATTTGTCGGGGGGTACCTGGGTCACAGCTGGTGACTGGTATTTAATTCATGTGTGATTTATTTGTCATTCAGACCAACAAATAAATTTGGTGGAGCATATTGCTTGAAGTGGCTCTGCTTATTTTTTCTGCCAGCACACCTTCATAGTCTTTATCCAGAGTGCTGGTCTTTATTTTTGTTTTGGTTCCCTAGACAGAACTACATGGAAAAAAACAGTGGTTGTACAAATGAGCAGGCACTCAGTGAGACTATACTTTGTCATTACAGCATACCAACACTAATGCTTTGCACCCTAGGACCATGTTCTTAATCTGTTTAAGTTGAAAGTTAAACATGCTTTTCACAGCAACAGTAATGCACCTGGGGAGATGGAACTTGCAATATGAGTATGAGATGGATGGACATAGGTTAGAAAAAACTAGGTGTGAGAGGGATTTGGCAATTAATATCGGACAGAGTATGAAGAGTAAAGAGCAGGTTTCAGATGTAATAAAAAGAGCAAACAAGGTTGTTTATTCTATCAAATGAAGCACAGTATCCAGGTCGAATAAGATTTTGTTACCTCTGTACACATCATATGTACTTCCCCATTTGGAGTACTCCTCACAGATCTGGAACCCTTATAAAATGGGTGAGAGGATCGGATTAGAACAAGTGCCAAGCATATTTACTAAGACGATGCCTGATCTAAAGAACAAAGAATATGAAGACAGGCTGCAATCTTTGAATCTTATTTTTTCAAGATGGCCACCAGGGTGGGCGCATTGCTGTCGCTTTCCCGATGAAGTTTCTGATTTTTGTTATTTATTTTAGTTTCAAATTTGTTTAAGTTCGAGTTTTTGTTTTCTGTTTTATTCCTGTTTCGGTTTTGGCTTCAAACATTATCGCTTGGTCATCGGGTGTAGAGCAGGTCCATTTTTTGGAGCGTGAGAGATGCTGGTCGGTTCTGCCTTTTTAGATTTTCAGGTCCCATCTTGGATTTTACTGTTTCACCACTCGGCGGGGGTCTGACGCCGGGCAGGCTTTATTTCCTGGTTTGGACCTGGAGAGAGATGCCGGTTGGGCTTCTCTTTTGCTGTTCTTTTGTGGATTGACACAAGTCCTTGGAGAGGAGAAGCCAGTTGGGTTTTCATCTTCTCCACGGACTGAGGTGGGGACTTCATGTTTTGTACTCTGTGCCCTCCAGTGGATGCGTCTTTTATTGTGTGGAGGCTGAGGAGTTACTGACCAGCTGGAAACGTATTTGGAGGAGTTTTGGATACTGTGAATGTTGGCAGGAGTCGATGGAGGATCTTTTTGACTTCTTTTTAACAGTGGATGCATTTTTTATTGTGTGGAGGGTGAGGAGTTACTGATCAGCTGGAAGCGTATTTGGAGGAGTTTTGGATACTGTGAATGCTGTCAAGAGTCGACGGAGGATCTTTTTGACTGGGGCTTTGTTGGAAATTGTAGGTGTCCCCTTGGATTATCCTGAAACTTCAAGTGAATATTTCAGCAACTCACCTACTTTAGCTGGTGCTCTCTAGGGTTTGCCACTCCACAGGGGGCTGGGGTATTTTCCAGTTGGGGAACTGAGTGGAGTGCCTTGCTCCCTTGGACCATGGAAATTGCTGCTATAGTGGCTTTTCTTATGGTCCTTTGGTGTGAGTGGCATTAATTGCCCTGGTGTGCACTTGGCAGGGAGTAGAGGGGTTGAAATTGTGTTTTGGACTAAATCTCTTTGTGGATTTTTGATCCTGCTGTATTGAATTCTTGTGGACCTCCACCTTGGACTGTTTTTATCATTTGGGTTTATTTGGCTGTCCTCCTTGGACTTGGATTTTCGGAACTTATGTGGATTTTTGGATCTGCTTCAAGAGGTTGCTGACTGTTGTTTTCTTCCAGATTCTGATTTGGACACCCAGGTGGTGAGAGGACCCTGGGTCCATAAACTTCTGTTTTTAATTTCCTTTTGTTTATTTTACTTTACAGGTTGTGTCTTTCTCCTAGCAGTGAGAAAGACTGATATTATTCCTCCCCAGTTGTGAGAGAACTGGGGGAGTCTATTTTCCTTTTTTGTTTAAAATTGTATGTTTTCATGTTGGTTTGGCAGTGAGAGTGCCATTGTATCTTCTTTCCTCAGTTGTGAGAAGACTGGGGGGAGGGGATTATACAGGAATTTATTATTTATTTTCATTTAAATTTGTATGTCATTGAAACTGTATATTTTAATTTTTTTTTATTTTAGTAGGATTGTTAGTTTAGGTTAGTTTTTATATTTTGGGATAGGTTTTGTTTTTCTTTTTGTTTACTTTTGGATAAGTTTAGGGATTATTTGGAAATTCTTATTATTATAAGATTGTGTTTTTGTATTTTAGTGTTTATTATATTAGTTAAGTAGCGACATGTGCTGGCCTTTATCCCCCACGGTGGTGCGCTATTTATCCTCCTTTCTTCGCACCCTCCACCCCTTTTATGCTTCTCCCTTACATTTTGATATCTACCAGCGGTGTAGAGCATTAGGAAATGCTCATGGGAGAGTGAGGGGTTGGGGGTTCGCGAACAAGGGAGGATGAACGAGCGGGGCCATTGTATTGGGGTTATTAAGTCCAGAAGGCACCCTGGGGTGAAATGGAATCCAGATCAGGGTTTGCCTTGTCTGGTATCCATACCCAAGGGCACTACTGATTTCAGTAGGCAGATAGGCCCGACAACTTCCGAGGTTTGTCCAACTCGGGTGGTGTTATGCAATGCCAGGTCTGTTAGGAACAAGACTGCTATTATTGCTGATCTTGTTGGCTCTGCTGACCTGGCTTGCATCACCGAGACCTGGCTGGATGAAAATTCTGGCCCTATAGTAGAGGCCATGATTCCGGCTGGGTACTCGGTGATACACCGCCTGAGATTGGACCGCAGGGGAGGGGGGGTTGCAGTCTGTTTTAAGACTGAATTGGGCCTCATGAATGTAGTAGTAGGATAGGCTGAGTCCTTTGAGTGTACAGTTGTAGCAGGTGTAGGCGTTCGAATCGTTCTCATCTACTGTCCACCCAGTGATGGGAAACGCTTCTTACAGGAAGTGGCAGACTTCCTCGTTGACATGTCGTTTGAGTCGCCCAGATTGATGGTGCTGGGTGACTTCAACGCCTGGGTTGATGACGAACTCTCACAATTTGGTAACCACTTCCTCCAATTAATGTCTTCTTTGTGCCTTACACAGGAGGTTTCCACTGCTACGCATAAATCTGGGCACTCTCTGGACTTAGTCTTCCTTCTAGGGATTGATGCATCCAAAGTGGGGGTGGAACCAGTCATTTGGCTTGACCGCTACACCATGAGGTTCAATTTTTGCACCCCCCTTAGAAGGCCATCCTCTGTGGAGATGGTCAGGTACCGCCCATTATGGAATGTTACCTCACAAGGCCTAGTGGCAGTCCTTGACCTATCATCCCCATGTTGGTGAGCAGTAACCCAGAGGCACTGGTGTTGGCCTATAAAGAGGCCATCATGGTTGCCCTGGATTCTATTGCTCCTGTTTGTGAGCACCCCCTATCCCTTCACCTCAGGGCCCCTTGGTTTGACGGGACTCTGAGGGAGATGCGGAGACGAGGGCGAAGGTTAGAGCATGGTTGGCATAGGTCCGCCCTTGAAGCCGACCGCTTTAGATTGATAGAACATTATGCTAGCTATCAATCTGCAATCACCCATAAGAAGGCAGAGTTCCTGTCCAGGGAGATTGCAGTTACTCAAAATCGACCGGCTCAGCTGTTTTGAACTGTAGATAAACTGTGCAACCCAGCCTGTTTTCAAGTTTGAAAAGCTTTTTCACAAATAGAGTGCGATGAGCATGCTCGATACTTTGCAACTAAGGTGGCTGACATCAGGGTGGACCTGTGTCCGACAGCCTCTAAGGGTGATGTTGTGGGACTGTGCGAGAACACAGTGCCTCGATTCTCCTGGAGTTCCTTTTATCGAACTTGAGTTCGTGGATATTATGAGGTTTATCCATAGTGTGCGCCCCACAAGCTGTAGCTTGGATCCTGGACTGACTACCCTAATTTTGGGTTGTGTTGATATCATTGGTCCAGTTCTGGCATGAATAGTCTGGTGTTCTTTGGAGTCAGGTGAGTTTCCTAGTTCCCTGAAAGAGGCAGTGGTGACACCTCTCTTGAAGAAAGCTTCCTTAGACCCAGACTGTTTCTCAAGCTACAGACCTATCTCTAACCCTCCCTTTATTGGGAAGGTTATTGAAAAGGTTGTAGCTGCTCAATTGGATGACCATTTAACCATCCATAGTATCTACGAATCCTTCCAGTCTGGTTTCCATAAAAGACATAGCACCGAGACTGCACTGGTTCGGGTGCTTAATGATCTTCTGAGGGCGAGGGATCAAAAGAGACGTTCCATCTTGGTTCTCCTTGATCTCTCTTCAGCTTTCGACACTGTGGATCACGTGGTGTTGTTAGCATGCCTGAGGCAAATCTGCGAAATGTCGGGAACCATTTTGCAATGGTTCACTTCATTCCTTACTGGGAGATCACAAAGAGGAATTTTTTTCTCTGGCCCAGTCTCTTTGTTGTGTGGAGTGACTCAGGGTTCTGTGCTGTCACCCATGTTATTTGCAGTGTATATGCTGCCCCTTGGAAACATTATAAGATGGTATGGGCTGAGGTTTCACTGCTATGCAGATGATACCCAGCTATACCTGTCTTTTGCACCCGACCAGGATGGAGCTCTCCCGGTGTTTAACAACTGTCTGGGGGAAATCCAAGACTGGATGGATTCTAGTTGGTTAAAGTTGAACTCGGAGAAGACTAAGGTTTTGGTGGTGGACCCGGGTGGTCGGATTGAGAGGTCGTGTACTGGCGCGCCTTCTGGAATTTTCCTTGGTGGCATCTGACTACCGACCTCTGAATGGGTGCGTAACCTTGGGGTGATCCTTGACGATAGACTGACTTTTCAATCTCAGGTGTCAGTCATCATCAGGACTTCCTTTTACCATCTTAGGAATATTGCCAAGGTTAAGCACCTTGTTCCGTCTGACTCCTTGCCAACGTTGGTCCACACCTTTGTGTCCTCGCACCTAGACTACTGCAATGCCCTTTACTTTGGGCTTTCTGGGGTTGAAATCCGCCGCCTCCAGCTAGTGCAGAATGCTGCAGCCCTGGTTTTGACTGGGACAAATAGGTCCTGCCATATTACCCCGGTGCTGCTTGAACTGCACTGGCTTCCTATATGGTGGCGGATCACCTTTAAAGTCATTTTATTGACTTTTAAAGCCCTTCACGATCAGGGTCCGTCCTATCTGAAAGACCTACTGGTTCCTTATTGCCCTGGCCGATCACTCCGCTTGGCCGACATGGGGTTGCTGGAGATTTCAAGAGTGAGTTTAAAATCTTCGGGCAGCAGAGCATTTTCTCATGCTGCACCGACTCTTTGGAATTCTCTACCAGGTCGGTTACGGGAGTGCACCTCCGTGGAGATATTTAAGAAAGAATTAAAACTTATTTATGGAAACTGGACTTTTGGAGAGTTAAATTAGTTGGTATATGATTGGAATTTTATTGTTTTTATGATGTATTTCATGATGTATTTTTATATGTTTTTATGTTATGTATTGAAACTTGAATTTTTGACATTAATCTGTTCAGCGCTTTGATATATTGAAAGGCGCTATATAAATAAAATTATTATTATTATTATTATTATTATTATGACCTTAGGAACACGCCGTGTGCATAGGGGCTTGTTACTAATGTATGCTATTGTACAAATCCCAGAGTTGATGTGTGACCTGTGTATTGAGTTTAAGGACACAGCCATTGAGACCATAGGGCACACCTTTAGATAAAGAGAAGAAGGTTTCGATCCAATAATAGGAAGTACTTTTACACTAATAGGATAGTAAAACTGTGGAATGAACTGCTGCTTGATGTAACCATAGCAAAAAACAATGTTTGTTTTAAACAAAGATTAGATAAGCATATCTTGGCTGGAGGTCTATTAAGGTATTTCATGTAAGGAAGAAGCACTTATGGGTTATGGCCCGTTTGCTTCACAGCCTACCTTAGTATGAACAGTAGGCAATTTGCTACAGTGTAAGTTGAAAAACCACACTTTTTCACCCATGAACATAAAAAAAAAGTCTTATCAAGTAAAATGCAGGCAGTTTGCAAAACATTCAGTTTTAGATGAATGACAACACAAAAATAATCAATTTAAATTTGTATAGACTGAAAAGATGTATGCCAAATAAAGTTAGGATACATCTAATTAACGCTACAATAATTCTGTTGTTTGATTACGAGGATGTGGTATATGCCGGTGCATCAAAAACTGTATTAGAGTTTGGATACAGCCTTGAACAGATTTGCAAGGTTTGCTTTAGATACACCTCGTTTGGGGCACTGGCACATCGTGTATAGTGCCTAAATTGAACTAGCCTTAAGGAGCATAGAAACTTGCATGTATTGCACTTAGTTCATCAACAACTGAAACAGAAAACTCCATCTTATCTGGATGACTTGTTTCAGATATACACATCTAGAGTAGGCTTGCAATCAGCCCCAAATTCGGAATTACTATTTCTGAATACTAGAACGGCAAAGGCAAACTCTGCACTAACAGTGAGTGGGCCTAAACTTTGGAATGGGCTACCAGATCATCTGAAAACAAAGATAATTGCCCCATAGTATGAGATTAAAAAATTGTTAAAACAGAAGTCTATTAAATCAACCGACAGTGTCCCTAGATAAAAGAAAGCATGTTATGCTGTCACTCTTTGTTATTATTTTCACTACCATGACTATTGGCTATTTTTTAAGCCATTCTTAAATGTAAGATGGTAATGACTGGGCTTTGAATTTTTAAAATTTGTTATGTATGTTGTTGCGTATGGGTAAATAATATTATGAGTGTGACAGAGTATTCTCTGTAAAATATGTATCTTTCTAATGTATTGTGTGTAACTTTTATCTTTATGAAACTGAAATTTTATGGTTTATACTGGACCCCACTGAAAATGAGTCTAATCACTCAAAGGGTTATCCTTTTCCTGAATTTATAAGGAATACACTTTTACAACAACATATCAGTGTAGATTGCAAATGTAGCCTTCTTTGCAGTTATGTTAAAGAACACTTTGCAGTAGTGTAAATTGAAAATCAAACAAACTTTTTCCCACAGTTACCTGAAAAAAAACAATAATTCTGAGCAAAAAGCAGACAGTTTACAAAACATAAAGCTTAACGTGTAAAAAACAAACTTTGCAGAAAGTTAGCTAATTAATTTCGGGCAAAAACTTTCAGAGCACTGTGACAAACTGAATTATATTCAGTTATTACTATTCCTATTGCATTGTGAGCATATTTTATTTACAGTACATGCCTTCTGTTCTACTGCTATCAGACAAAAAATAAACGCTCAGCGCTATCATTATTTAATCATTTTATAGCTATAAGTAGCTGATCATTCTAAAATGTACTTTCTGTGTGAACTCCACTACATCTCTAATATTATGGTACAGTATTATTGCTTATTTTCAATAAAGCATTGTTTCCCTCTGAATACGGATCAAAACCTCACCCCCACACACACACACACACACACACACACACACACACACTGCTGAAGTTAATTTAAAACCAGGTGAAATTTAAAAAAACACATCAAATTCATCAGAACTGATCACTTCAATTCGTCCAGTACAACAGAATGAACATTGGTTAGTAAAAATTGTAATTTTATTATTTCAACAAAAACGAGTATGCCATTGATCTTTAAGGTGACGGTGGTTTGATTTGAACCAGGAATCTCTTAGTTCAGGTTTTTGTAGCTGATGGGGGAGGGGTAAATTTATAGTCTGTAATCACTTCAGACTCACTTAAAGGTAATAGCTTAGTAGCTGCTTAAAGTGCAGCAATCATGTGAGTGTGTTTATAGAGGAGGGGAAGCTGGCTGGCTAACTAGTATTCAATACAAGCCCCCCCCCCCATTTGCAGGCAACTTTTACTGGCAAATGCAGACCATGGGTTCTATACTGTGAGACCTTAAACCAAGATCCCATCTGCCTGTTCTGGTGATTGTTCAGGTGGATGTTAAAGATCCCATGTCCTGAGGAAGTAGAAGAATTCCACCTGTGTCTGACTCCTGACTCCTGGCCTCCTTTACTAAAAGCACTGTGCCACTAACAGCTAAATCTGGTTCAATGTCAATAAGCTTCCATCTGTATCTTACCCCCCCCCCCATACATCCCCTAGACAAGGCAGAAAATATGATTATCACCTTTCCCTGTCAACAAAAACTAAAATTATAAATAAATAAACACAAAATGCTTCCTCACCTGGTAAGATAAATTACAAATCAAATAAATATACCCAGCCATTCTACACAATCTGGAGAAAAACATCTAAATTATAAGATGCATATAATTCATGGCTTTAGGTTTCTGTCATGAGGATGATTGGTAATTCTAATGTTTGATTAAAATACCCTATGGTTTCAGATGATCAAACAAACCACATACAAATAAATGGACAGCAAATGTCTAAGCTGTACGTATTAGATATTCTGATTTTATCACTAAAGCAATTAATGCTTGTTTTCAGGAACATCCTCCGATAACACATGCACACATCACTGTGACCTTCCCCATGCCCTGTCCCTTCCCCCACTTGCCAGCAGGAGCCTCACTCATTGTCCCAAACTCACCTCTTAATTTTGGTTAGGAGGACTTCCTTCCTACCTCTCATGTTCACTCTCTTCCTCCTCCCTCTCCCCCATTCCCTCAGATCCTTTGATACTCATACTTTGTTGGTCCCCCATTGAACCACTGTCATTGTTCAGTCAGGCTTCACCCATCATTTTCCACAAATGTGAAACTCCCCCCTTCCTAATACGGCACTCCTCCTCCAACTCCCTTGCCTCTGCCTTACACAACTTTTTCTCATCTAATTGCTCCTGCTTTAACCTTCCTTAACTGCCCACCTATACCTCTGATCCTCTCCATGACTCACATCCCCTGTTAATCCTTCCTCCCCCCTGAGTCTGTTTCTCAGCATGCTCTCCTCTCCCATCACTGCTTACCCCCTCACTCCTATCCCTAACCTTCTTCCATTACCAACTTGGCCCTACTTAGTTTTGACCTCTGGCAGGGTTCTCAGCATCCTGAAGGGGTCTAGCACTGGGCAAGCCTCGTCCTCCCCCCTCCTCTCTTCTTTCTACCCAACTTGTGCTCCCCTAAATCTGCCCTCTTTCTAGATTCTTAGCACCCTGGCGCAGTCTACTCTCAGGTAAGTTTCTTCCCTTCCTCCTTTTTTCCTTTCCTCTTCTATCCCCCTATTTCCCTCTGCCCAATGTGTCTTCCTAATTCTATCCACTGGCAGCATTCTTTGCATCCTGGAGGGGCCCAGCACTGGGCAATCACTCTTTCTTCACCCCCCAAGTCCTTTCTATCCAACTAGTCCTCACCTGATTCTGTGCTCTGGCAGGGTTCTCAGCATCTAGGAGTGGCCTAGTCTAAGGTAAGCTTCTTCTTTCTCTCCTCTTCCCTCCTTTTCCTATATCCTTTTTTCTCTCTTCCCAATGTGCCCTCACCTAGTTCTGCCCTGTGGCAGGTTTCTCAGCATCCTGGAGGGGTTCCAGCACTGGGAAATGACTCTTTTTTCCCTCCCCTTTTCCCCTCCATCCTTTCTACCTAACTCCTCCTCACCTGACTGTGCTCTCTGGCAGGGTTCTCAGCATCCTGAAGAGGGCTAGTCTTAGGCAAGTTGTCTCCAACCCCTCCTCCTTCTTTTCTTTACCATACCCTCTACTATCTCTACCCAACTTGTCCTTGTCTACTGCTGCCCCTTATTCTAAGTCCTCACCTCATTCCATCACTGGCAGTGATCTCTGCACTCTGAAGGGGCCAGTTCCAGGTATGACATCCTTCCCTACTTTATCCCTTATCCCTTACCTCCACCTTACCTTACCTCCACCTCCCTCCTACCTCCCTCTCTCCCCCTGCACTTAAACAAAGGAATTAGTTCACTTGAGCTAATAACTTGCACTTTTAGTTGTGTCTGAGGTGCTCCCAGATTGCACTAGCCCTGAGTTAACTTGCCCCTGCAACTGATTTTGTTTGCTCACTTTGCTCTGGTAATGTTCCCCCCATCGTTATCGTCTTCTTCCCCCAGCTGATTTCAGGTGTCTACCTCTCTACCCTCCTTGATGTCCCCTTACTGCGCCTCATTCAATCATTCATTCATTCAATAATTGCTAATTTATCTGCCTCTTAACTGTGATCAATTCCTGTAAGAATTTGTCTCCAAGGTTACATTAAATTTCTTTACTATTTTCCTCAGTTATGCCTCTTGTACTTAAATGCATATTCCACAGGTATGATGTATTTAACTATATGTTATGTCATAAATGCGATTGTATGATTATTGATATTTTTTAACTGTATGTCTTTCTACAAATGTAATTGAATGTTTAATTTCTCAGATATGTTAAATGGTAAACTGTATGTCTAATTCTCCATCCACTTGTACCCCCAGGTCACACTGGGAGACGAGCAACTTATTGTTCCGTGTGCCTTCCTGGTGAAACATTTTCAATGAATAAAAATAAAATAAATAAATAACAGGCAGGCAAGGCTGGAAAAGTGACTTGTCCATCTTCCTAGTAAAACCAAATAAAATTAATGAAGTACATAATACACAGTACACAATACAAGCACACCATAGCTGTAGAATAATAACAGTTAGGCGCTAAAGATCAGTAAACATCCTTTAATGTATCTGTTTTTTCCCTAAGCACCCAAAATGTAATGTTTAATCTACTCTGTAAAATAAAATAATACTGCAGATCCAATAAAGGGCAACAACCATACCCTGCTGTGTGGTATTACCTCCATAAACCATATAAACACTACAAACAGGTATCTGCCTCTATCTCTGAAATCAAACAAAGGGGCAGAGGACACTGCAGAGCAGGACACTGCAGACCAGGACATAGCACTACAGGACTCACCCAAAACAGGGACCAAAACAAAAAAAGCAAAAAGGAAATCCAAAACACTTCTGATCATAAAAGACTCCATGATTCGGGGAGTTGATAACTAACTCTGGTTGGGGATAATGGTCAGATGTCTCCCAGGTACATCAGTGTGGAGAGACACTGACTGCATTGCTAAAATCATGCAGGAAGCAGGAGAAAACATTGATATCCTGGTACACATAGGGACTAACGATCTCACCAGCTGGTCAATTGTGAAGACCAAGGAACACCTGACCAGGCTGGGAGACAAACTGTCATCCATTTCGTCCGGCGTCTCCTTCTCTGAGATCCTGCCAGTCTGGGAGAGGGGGGCAGATGGACAGAAGGTCAAAGAAGGTGAGATAGGGGAGCTCAACATGTGGGTCAAGAGCTGGTGCCAGGAAAAAGGACACACATTTGTAGGTAACTGGCAACAGTTTTTGGAGTGAAAGTTCTTTAAATATGATGGACTGCATCTGACTAAGGAGGGAGTCAGTGCATTAGGGCAGAAGTTTGATGTCTTTGCAGAATATTTAAACTAGCAAATGGAGAGAGGGGTGCAGCACCCGATACATTGAATGGGAAGAATACCCCTTCCCCCTCAGCTAGTGATCAAACAGGAGTTCAGCATGTTTATAGTTCATTTGCATCACCATGTAAAGAAAAAGGTATGGCTTCCCATATGACACACAGGGGAAACACTGGACCTCACCCAACAACACACTGAAATCTGGCCAATGGAAAATCATGCTGCAAAAGTGAGTCAGACAGGTACACTTCGTTGACTTTAATGTTCATTTCATATTTGAGGTCGAACATCTTGGTAAATCAATTTTCATTTATTTTCACAAAGCAGCCACACAATCTTTTTCATTTTTGTGTATTTATTTGTATTTTTATAACCATGTGAACCCTGATCTAACCCAATGTTTCACCCAGATTGGCTTCTTCCGGGGCTTACGATCTATATTAAATATATAACATGTAGTTGGTAATTCTGTTCTTGTATATACATTTATTTTAAATAAACTTCTTTTTATGGCAATTTATCTTTCTGCCCATCGCATTCCTCATTTAGTTGTGTGCCTTTATATTATCAGACTATCAATTTATGTACACAGTTTTAAATATTCAAAGCAAACAGTCCATGAAAGATCAATGCATAACACATCCAATTTTTCTTTTTTGTAACATTATCTGTTCTGTATAATTTATCATACAATTTGTCTTTCATTATATCACATTTTATACTATATTTACCTCTGGTTGTGTGTTATGTGCAGTCTTTATGCAAAACTTCACTGTCAGAAGTTTTTCTTTTTTTACTTCATATGATGTTTGTTTTAGTTTCTAAGTCATATATATATATATATATATATATATATATATATATATATATCTATATCTATATACCTAATCAGATATACTTCCCACTACCAACAGTCTTGCCTTGCCACCCCTCATTGCACTTATCTCATTTTACCTCTGCACCCATGACCCCTCCCCTTCCCACCTCCCTCTCTCCCTAACCCCTCTCTCCAGCACTTCTCCCAGTGTTGTCTGACAATGCCTCCGGCTGCTACTACTCCCATCTTGCCATCCCATTCCTCCTCTATTGTTCTTTACCCCTCTTCTAGTTGATGCTGCTCCAGGCCATTCTATGTACTGAGCTCTCTAATGTGTTGGCTCCTCCCTTAGTTAATAACTGTATAATGTACTGTTTACCTGCAATGTTGTTATTTCTGTTGTATCCCCTGTATTGTACTTCAACTGATCTGATGTGGAACCTTTGGAAAAGAGCCTTGGCTCAAAGGTATTTGTAATCCTAGAACCAAATAAATAAAATAAATAAATAAATAAATATATATATATATATATATATATATATATATATATATATTTGCCCCCTGCTGTTAAGTTCACAGTATATCTATCTATCCTTACTATATTATATATAACCATTACATTTTATTTAACACTTCTACTTGCTTTACCCATTAAAATAGCTTTTTCCTCATTTCATCTTCATTTCACAGTAACTTTCTTACTTTTATACAAATGTGTCAATGTTTTCTCTTTATAATTTGTGTTTTTAACCACAGGTTAATTCTGTAAAGCATACCTAATTTCAGTCAGCAAGTGCTCTTGCTATAAAAGTAAAGCACAAGATATTAAAGCCTCTCATTTCTCTTCTCTGGACTTTCAATTAAGCGTAGTATGCTCTGAAAGCCCAGAGAAGTGAAACGAAAAAGCACATGAAGGTAAGCAATACTAAATAACTAAATAACCAGAGTTAAGCAGTCCAAAAAAAGTGTGTGCACATAGTAGTGTTAAAGTGAGCTAGCAACAGAGGCTTTAATATCTTGTGCTTTACTTTTACAGTAAGAGCACTTGCAATAATTCAAAACTAATGACTTAAGGCTTATGATCCATTAGAACCCTCTTGTAGGGATGAATGTATAAAGCAAGGTAAAAACAGTGGTAGTAACACAGTGAGCAATATAAAGGTACTACAAAAAAGTTGGTGCTAATAAATATTTGTAATTCACTGCTCCAGTGGATTCTGTCTGAAGCAGTCAGCTATTCGGTCAGTTCTCAGTAAAATTCTTGAGAAGCTTGTTGCTACTCAAACCATTGACTTTCTTCAGAAATATGACCTTCTAACAACCACACAGCATGGCTTTCGCAAAGGTCATAGTACCACCACTGCCTTACTTAAGTTTACGTCTGATACCCTTGAGGCCATGGATGCATGACTACTAACTGGGGCAATTTTTATTGACATGACTAAAGCATTTGAATTTGTTGACCACCCCATCCTCTTAGCTACTCTAACATCACTAGGCTTTTCACTGAATGTCGTTTCATGGTTCTGCAGCTACCTATCAAATAGGTCTCAGTTCATTAAATTTCACTCCTCCCTATTGGACATAGCCACCTTAAACATCTGCATACTGCAAGGGTCTATCCTTGGTCCCTTGCTTTTCACCATTTTCATAAACAATATTACCTCTAATGCATCCCTCTTATATGCTGATGACGTTGTTCTTTACTCCAGTGCTAAAATCATTGTTGATATCAACCAATGACTCTCCCAGGACTTTCATCAAATTCAACAGTGGCTGCTCAGCCATAAACTAGTCTTAAATAAATCCAAGATGCAAGCCATGTTTTTTGGTTCCAATGCCAAACTCAAACATGCTCAACCTAATTTCTATGTCTCTACTTCAAATGGCTCAACTGTCAGGTTCGTACACTCTTTTAAGTATCTGGGTGTCACCCATGACCCATCTCTTAATTTTGACCTTCATATCCAGCAGACATGCAAGTTGGTAAACATGAAACTTGGTATTGCCTACTGAACCAGTTATGTTCTCACCCCCTCCACTAGGCTTGCCATAGCTCGGGGTGCACTCCTGGTGTCACTCACCTACAGGGTTGCAACGTATGCTTCAGTGGGTAAAACATGTTTTAGGAAGTGGGATGTTACATACAACAACATCATCTGTCATTATGCATCATCCTCTCATCGGATGAAACACCACTGCCTACATTACTCTGAACTTGGATGGCTCTCTCCCCCTGCGTCTAGATCCTATGCGTATGGCTCGATCATATATAATATCATCAGAACACAAACACCCAAGCCTCGGGTGAGCCTATTTCTAAACCAGACTCCCTGCTATGACTTAAGTTCATGGCCAATGCCCCGACCGTATTCCCAGACATAACTCCTCCAAAGGTGATAGCGCATTCTCCTGTCATGCCCCTCAACACTGGAACTCTCTCCCTCTAACTATACACTTAGCCTCCTCCCATGCCTCTTTCAAAAAATCATTACATAACAATCTCACTGATTCCTGCTCTTGCTCTTGTTTCAAACCCCCTAGCCTTCCATCCCCTCTACGAACACTGCACTCCATTACTATTCTCTATGAATTGTTTCCCTATTAAACAAATAACTATGCTCTGCAGTCCTCTCCTGTTACCCTATTGTCCTACCTTCTTTACTCCTGTCCCTCACCTCTCCCCATGCCTCAGTTCCCTACTCCAGCCTACCCTCCTTATCTAGCATCCCTACTTCTATCTATTCCTAACTCTCCTACATCCATCCTGTATGACTATTATAGTGTCCACAGTCATCAATGTATAATTATACCTTAATCTGTTTTCTGAATGAAGCTCTTAAGACCTTATTTTTGTATTCCCTCCTTATACTCCTGTGTTGACACCGTATTGTATTTTACCCTACCATTTGTTTATTTCTGATATGTGCACTGTATTTCTGTTTCCTTGAAAATTGTCTAATTATGTATTGTATTCACTGTACTGTTATTGTTTTCATATGTACTGTTCTGTAACCTCCCGAGTTGTGCCTGAAAATAGTCATTACTATGGCTAGTGCACCCTACCTGGTCGACAAAAACTAAATAAATAAAATAAAATAAACTTTTATCAACAAAACAGACTGAAATTAGTTATGCTTCACAGAATGAACCTGTGGTTAAAAACACAAATTATAAATAGAAAACATTGAAACATTTGTATAAAAGTAAGAAAGTTACTGTGAAATGAACATGAAATGAGTAAAAGGCATTTTTAATGAACTCAAATTGGACAAAGCAAGTAAATGTAAGTAAATGATAAAGCTAAGTGTGAATGAAATTTAATGGTTATATATAATACAGTAAGGATAGATGGATATACTGTGAACTTAACAGCAGGGGGCAAATACATACTGTAAGTAAAACTGTGCAAACATAGGTGAAGACAAATAACACTTGGCTGGCTAAGCGTGCAGGAACAACTAGAGCATGAATTAAAGTTTAAAAACATGCATGGTAAAAATGTGATGTTTCAATATAGCTAAATGAAAGTTTTGAATATATACACACACACACACACACACACACACACACACATATACATATATGTCTTAGAAACTAAAACAATCATCATATGAAGTAAAAAGAAAGAAAAAAACTTCTGACAGTAAAGTTATGCCTAAAGACTGTACATAACACAGAACCAGAGGTAAATATAGTATAACATGTGATATAATGAAAGATAAATTGTATGATAAATTATACAGAACAGATAATGTTACAAAAAGAAAAACAGGATGTGTTATGCACTGATCTGTCATGGACAGTTTGTTTTGTATATTTAAAACTGTATATATAAACTGATAATCTGATAATAAAAAGGCACACAACTAAATGAGGAATGCAATGGGCATAAATATAAATTGCCATAAAAAGAAGTTTATATAGAGAATAAAGTATGGGTAGGGATGTGTAACAAGAAGTTTATACACACCTGAGGGGTTAGATGCTACATAAACCCCGAGAGCCAAGCTCAAGGGGTTTATTAGAAGCATCTAACCTCGAGGGTGTGTGTAAACTTTGAGTTTACACACACCGACCCATGTTTTATTTTATATAATTGCTGGGTTTGCCTTTTTCACTTCAGCAATTATATAAAATGAATGCAGGTTGCTCTGTGGCCCTCCCAGTTCTGAAGGGAAAAGCAGCAGTGGGGGCATGTGCAGAGCCAGGGAAACCATGCACATGTTTGCCGTTATAAACACTCCTTTATAACGGCAAATTATGCCACAGTTTCCCTATGGGAAAAAGGCTAAACCAGTTATTATTTAAAATTAATGTATATACAAGAATGGAATTACTAACTACATGTTATATATTTAATATAGATCATAAGCCCCTGAAGAAGCCCAGCCGGGTGAAACGTTGGGAGAGATCAGGATTCAAGTGGTTATAAAAAATACAAATAAATACACAAAAATGAAAAGGATTGTGTAGCTGGTTTGTGAAAATAAATGAACAATGGAAAATCATGTACACAAATGCCCATAGTCTGGGAAACAAGATCCCAGCCATGCAGGCAACAATGACAGATGCTAAACTGGACATACCATAGTAGCCATTAGCAAGACATGGTTCACCAGTAACCACACTTTGGAGACTTACGTACCCTGCTATGCACTGTTCAGAAGAGACCAAGGTGCAAAAAGAAGGGGGAGTAGCCCTTTATGTAAATGAACATATCAAAGCTACAGAAATTCAGAATACACATAAGGAGCCAGAAGAACTATGGGTCACCCTGGAAACAGAAAATAGAACAGCCATACAAACTAGGGCTATCTACTGGCCTCCAGACCAGGGGGAGGAAATAGACACATTACTAGTAGAAGATATACAAAACTTGACAGCTAAAGGGGAGGTTCTGATAATGGGAGACTTCAACATGCCAGATACAGATTGGTCAATACCAGCAGTAACATGTGCCAGAACTAGACACATAGTGGATTCCCTGCAGGGGGAGGGCCTCAAACAACTGGTATGACAACCCACAAAAGACAGGACTGTTCTAGATCTAGTACTAATTAACGGGGAAAGGATCACAGATCTCCAGGTAGAAGGTCACCTGGGGGCCAGTGATCATCATATAGTTTGGTTCAATGTGGCCACTAGAACTAAATCATCCCATTCCAAGGCACAAATATGGGACTTCAGAGGAGCTGACTTTGGTAAGATGGCCAACAGAGTTAAGCTAACCCTTGCAAGAAGAAATACAGGTAAGGGGGTACAGGCAAAGTGGGAAAGCATTAAGGATGCAATACTTGAAGCAACATCCCATTGTGTTAGGGAGAAAAACAAGAGCAAAAGAAGGAGGAGGAAACCACTTTGGTTCTCAAGAACAGTAGCAGAAAAGATCAGAGCCAAAAGGTTGGCCCTCAGGAAATATAAGGGAATGCAGCAGGATGAAGATAGGAAGGCATACCAAACTTCCCTAAGGGAAGCAGGGAAGGCAGTAAGGCAGGCAAAGGCCCAAACTGAGGAAACGCTAGCATGAACAGTAAAAGAAGGGGACTAGATTTTCCATAGATACATTAATGAAAGGAGAAAGTCCAGAGGGGGTATTGCTAAGATCAAAGGGGATAAGGGGGAGTGTCTGGAGGAGGACCAAGGAAAAGCATCTGTCCTAAATAGATACCTCTGCTCAGTATTTACTGAGGAGAAGGTAGAACAGGGCCCACAGCTCAGCACCATGGACACAAGGAGGAGGGAGGTGTGCACAAGTCCCTTCACAAAAGAAAGGGTTCAACAAGAGCTCGCTAGGCTCAGGGTGGACAAGGCAATAGGACCTAATGGAATACATCCCAGGACACTAAAGGAGCTAAGGATGGAACTAGCAGAACCATGATCAGAACTGTTTAATGAGTCTCTGAGCATAGAAGACATCCCAGAAGACTGGAGAAGGGCTCATGTAATCATGCTCCACAAGAGTGATAGCAGAGAGGAGGCAGGGCACTTCAGACCAGTCAGTCTTACCTCAGTAGTGGGCAAGATTCTGGAGGCACTCCTTAAGGAAAGGATAATGCAACACTTGGAATCCATAGGAACACAGGATCCAAGACTGCATGGGTTTACAGCAGGAAGGTCCTGTCAAACAAATCTCATAGATGTCTTTGACTGGGTAACCAGAGTGGTGGACCAAGGTGTTGCAATTGATGTTGCCTACCTCGACCTCAGCAAAGCTTTTGATACTGTTCCACATAGAAGATTGATTAATAAGCTGGGTAAGCTCGGGGTGGGTCAGAAGTTCATCAACTGCGTGTCAAATTGGCTGGTGGGCAGAAGACAGAGAGTGGTGGTAAACAGTAAACAGTCAGAAGAGATGCAAGTCACAAGTGGGGTACCTCGGTGATCAGTCCTGGGGCCAGTCCTCTTCAATATCTTCATCAGTGACATTTGCAGAAGGATTAGGGTTGCCACCTTTGGATGAGGCAAAAACCGGATCCTAAGCTCTGCCTCTAGCCCCACCCCTTTTCATGACTCATCATGCACTGTTTCTCCAAGTCCATTTGTTATATCAATAAAAAGAACAATGCAGCAGTTAAATAAAATGTTGAGATGCTGTACTGTGCTTGTTAAAGTTACTTTCCTAGGTTCTTCCTAACTGTTTATTTATTTATTGACATAGGTTAACCAGACAAACATAAAGAGATAAAAGAAATCTCATTTACATATATGATCGGGGGGGGGGGGGAGACAAGGGAAATACTGTACTGTAAATAGTATATAACAGTATACATACTTTCTGCCTCCATTTCCTGTTCTTGTCCATAGTACTATTTCAAAGCCAAAGAAGTGACCATACTTTTTTTTCTTGTGGGAAAAAAAAAATAATTTAAAACATTTAAAAATGCCTAAATTCTGTTAGAGATGAAAATGTTTACCAGCAAATGAAAGTGGAGGACAGCTGGCTCTGTTAATGTTACAAAAGGTGGGGGCAGCTTTGCTGCTATGCCACTTTAAGATGCAGTGGAAAAGATTAGATTAAGTAAGTGCTAATGATGTTAATGGCCTATACTTTACACCTCCCAGCGTGACTGCTTTCACAAACAAAAGGCTATACTGACAAGAGAACTTGTTTGTAACCTGGTCATGTAGCTGAAACAATGAATGATATGACAAAATGTGTTTCAAAAGTATGTGAGCACTCAAAATGGCTCAAAAACCTGACCAGCACAGAGCAAAACCGGATTACCTGATAGGGACCCTGAAAACCTAATCACCAGGTAAAAAACCTGACAGGTGGCAACCCTAAGAAGGACTGTAGGGCAAAGTTTGTCTGTTTGCAGATGACAGCAACATCTGCAACAGAGTAGATAATCCAGATGGGGTGGGCAGAATGAGATCTGGATAAACTGGCAAAATGGTCGGAAGAGTGGCAACTGGGGTTTAACACAAAGAAGTGCAAGATCATGCACATAGGGAAGAGAAACCCTGAAGCCACAAATTTGTTGTGAGGGGAGATGCTGGCAATCAAGGGAAGAAATAGACTTGGGCATCATCATCACAGATGACCTGAAGTCATCCAAGCAGACCACTAAAGCAGTAGGTAAGGCTAGAGAGATGTTGGGGTGTATTACTAGGGGTATCACAAGTCGTAACGTGGAGGTAATAATCCCTCTTTACAAGACACTGGTTAGGCCCCATCTGGAGTACTGTGTGCAGAACTGGAGGCCACACCTGCACAAGGACTTTAACAAAATGGAGGCATTCCAGAGAAGGGAAACCAAAATGGTGCAGGGACTGCACCAGAAAACATATGAGGACAGATTAACAGAGCTCAATATGTATAGCCTAGAGCAAAGGAGGAAGATAGGTGATATGATCGAAACATTCAAACATCTTAAGGGCATTAACAAGGTGAAAGAGTCTAACATGTTTCAGTATAAGAAAAATAGCAGGACAAGAGGATGCAGCATGAGATTAGAGGGAGGCTGATTAAGGGGTAATGTGAGGACATTCTTTTTCACAGAAAGGGTGGTGGATGCATGGAATGATCTACCTCAGGAAGTGGTGGATATGAATACAGTGCAGGGCTTCAAACAGACATGGGAGAAGCATAAGGGAGCAATACAGATGAGTATGAATAGCCAGGCCATTGACAGAGTAAAGGCCTGTGGCACATTCATAAGGTAGAAATAATGGGCAGACTGGATGGGTCTTGCAGTCCTTATCTGCCATCAACTTCTATGTTTCTATGGTGCAGCAGCACTGTCTGGTTAACTAAATAGGGAGTTTTAAAGCCCCAGTATACTTGATGACATATCTGAGTCTAAAATGGCTGGAAATTATCTGTGCAGGCTACAAAATGTCTATAAAAAATTGCCTTTTTCCTATAATGTGTACTTTATATTTTTCCTGGATCCAGTTCCTTTTTATGTCCACAGTACTCTTTTGAAGTCAAAGAAGTGAACATATGTTTTTACAAGAGGAAACAACTATTTTATAAAAAATAATTTCAAACATTTCAAAATACTTACATTGTTTTTGAGATAAAAAAGTTTACAAGTAAATAAAAGGGGAAAATAACTGAATCTTTTACTGTGACAAAAGTAGAGTCATACCTTTGCCCAGTTTTGCTGCTTTTCAGATGCACAGTGGAAACTATTAGGTTAAGTATAGAAACAGAAACATAGAACATAACAACATAGCAATTGACGGCAGAAGGAGGCCACTAGGTCCATCTAGTCTGACCATTTGTTTTAGACCTATTTTGACATTGTAGTTGCCTTTTATAGTCAGGGCTCCCTTGTGTTTAGCTCATTCATTCTTGAATCCCCCCACAGTGTTGACCCTCACAACCTCTTGGGGCAGGCTGTTCCAGGCGTTCACCACTCTTTCTGTGAAAAAAACTTAGTTGGTAGAGAACCTCCCTTCTTGCAGCATGAGGTCATGTCCCCTGGTCCTGGAGCCCTTTGTGATGTGAAAAACTGCCTATGCCTGCACTTTGTTAATGCCTTTTATGTACTTTGAACGTTTCAATCATGTCCCCTCTCTCTTCTCTGCTCCAGAGAGTACATATTCAGTTCCCTAAGTCTTTCCTCGTAGGACATGTAGTGCAGACCCTGAATCACTTTTGTCACCTTTTTCTGTACTGTTTCCACCTGGTCAATGTCCTTCCTGAGGTGAGGCCTCCAGAACTGGACTCATATTCCAGGTGAGGCCTGACCAGCAATCTATACAGTGGTAGTGCCACCTCTCTCCTCCTGCTCGTGATTCCCCTCCCAATGCAGCCCAGCATTCTGTTGGCCTTCAATATTGCCATCTCACACTGCTTACTGACCTTCAAGTCATCTGAGATTATGATTCCCAGCTCTTGTTCCTGGTTTGAGGCCACCAGTCTTTCGCCTCCTAGGTAATACTCCTTTGTTGGATTTTTTTTTCCTATGTGCATAACCTTGCACATTTTGGTGTTAAATCTCAGCTAACACACTCCAGACCATTCTTCTAGTTTCTTGAGGTCAGCTTCCATCTTGCTCACTCCTTTTGAGGTGTCCACCCTGTTATACATCTTGGTGTTATCTGTGAACAGGCACACCTTCCCTTCTAGTCCACCAGTGATGTCTGCTATAGAAGCATTAAAGAGCCCTGGCCCTGGCACTGAGCCCTGTGGCACCCCACTGGTCACTCAGCCTTCTGTCAATTGCATTCCATTAACCTTTATCCTCTGGGTTCAGCCTTGTAACCAGTTTTGTATCCATCTGACTACTTCTGGACCAACCCCTATGTGGTCAAGCTTCTTTACCAGCCTTCTGTGTGGAACCGAATCGAAGGCTTTACTAAAGTCTAGGTAGACCACATCTACTACCCCTCAGTCACCCACTATTTTTGTAGAGTAGTCAAAAAACTGTAGCAGATTTGTCTGGCATGACCGACCTACTGTGAAACCATGTTGTTTAGGGTCTTGTTGGCCACTAGTTTCGAGGAATGCTGTGATCCTCTGTTATCTGCTAATAGTCTTAATGGCCATACTTTACATCTCTTAAGTTAACTGCTTTTTCAAAGAAAGGGCTTACAGTACTACACATTATTTGTTTCTTTTCTTTTCAGTCCACGAATCAGCCCGAGGCCAGTGTTTCATAATCATTCATCACTTTCTCAAGGCTGCATTGGTACCGTTTCTTATTACATTTGTACTGTTTGTTATTAATGAATTATTAGTTATTCTCCCTTGTCCTTAACTGTCCAATTTTCTTTCTTAGGCTCCACTTAACAGAGAGATGGCCACCCAGCTGCAAACGTACAATAGTATCCAGCCATAGTGGTGAGAGAATTGAAGAAACAAAATTATATGGTTTAGGACAGGGTAAAATAACTTACAAGCAATTTATCAGCAAAAAATAAATTCAGTAAGAAACTATATACTTCAGCCTTGACAAAGAGGGTGCAGGGTTAGATAAGGTTGGCTGATGACCCTAGAGTTACCACCTGTCCTGATTTTCACAGGACCATCCTGATTTGGGCAGCTGCGTTCTGCGAAAAAACATGAAAAATATTAAATGTCCTGATTTTATAGTAGAAAAAATATTTTCTAACTTTCCACTAAATGTTGCAGAAAACTACAATACCGTAACTAAAACACCTTAAAATAATAAGAAACAATAGAAGCAACTAGGAAACTGCTGCACTTAGCCTTAATTCTGATTATATAGAGAAAACGAGTCTGTTGCATCGGTTGAAGTTCCGTACTGTCCTGCGAAAAATCATGTTTCAGTAAGAAATGTCCCACTTTGGGCTTCTTAAAAGGTGGTAACCCTATATGACCACTGGGTGATTTGAAAAACAATGAGCAAATTAGGTGCTCTGACATGAAGTTGGAGTAGAGTCAGTGCTTTTTAATTTTTGGATAAACTCTGATTTCTGAACATACTAAAGAATAAACTTTCAGCAAAATGTGTCTAATTTGTGTGAAAGGAGCAATCAGAGTCTTCTCTCTCTCTGAAGTGTGTCCTTTTCATGATAATGGAGAAAAGCAATAACATTAGAGAAAGGAAAATTTGCAGCCATGTTGGTTCTTGTGAAAACAAGATTCTTTGGATAGTTTGATACCTTTCATTGGCCAAATATTCTAACAACAGTATTTTAAACTTGATACATTGTAATGCCCTATGGTCGAATGATAAATTGCAATTGATTGATTGATTCAGCATTCTGTTTTCCCATCTTTTTTTTCTGTTTAATCCATATGCCTGGTCATTGAATGCCAAAAAGATTTTTTTTAATAGACAAGGGATTTCTTTTTGAGTCCTGAGCAATCTCATTTTCACAACTGATGTCAAAGCACATTCTGTCTCTCCCCACCAGTACAACATAACTGGGATTCAGATATGCATTAGACTGCATCATTTAGTGAAACTGCTAGCTACCATCTGCCCACTTGGCTCTCTCCCGCTGTCCCTCAGTACCGTATTTGAGCCCAGACCTCTACATCAAACAGCAATTTTGGATCCCCAAGCCACGGACCCATGAGTGGAGGACACCACCCATAAATTAAAGCAACTCCCCAGTAAAATGTGCAATGCAAGCTTTAGACATTCACTACTGAATTTGTTTTAATTCTTTCTAACCAGTGGGCTGGTGATTGGGTGGGAGGAGGGACTGCTAGCCACCAGGGGATTCCTTTTTAAGGGGTCGGGTAGATGAGCAGATGGGAGGAGACCCCTAGGGGTGGGTGGGTAGGGTACCCTATACAAAGATTTAAATTTAGTGGGTTTCGCTCTTCTTCATTCTGTTAAGTATGAATGAAAAGACATCCTCCTATTGTAGTAACACCTAACTGGCCAACAAAGGCCAGTCAGGTGTTACTACTATAGGATGCTGTGTTTTCATTCATATTTACAAGAATGAGAGGAGTGAATCTGATTTCCCCTAATAAAGCATGAAAAGGGTGGGTGATCTGTTGGGATGAGGGACCTCTGGACACACAGGATTTTCATTTTTACTGGTGGGTGGGTGATCTCCTGAGTGAGTACATCGGGGAAGGGATTGCTAGCCACCAGAGAAAGCAATGTGTATCTGTAAAAGAAAATAATTGCATGTTACTGTCAGGAAAAAAAATTGGGTCAGCAAGAAAATGTGTATAAAAAGTCATTTTTTACAGATAACTTGTAATAGTTTAGTAAGTAGGAGAAAACAGCATGAAATGCTATTGTTCTCATTGATTGCAACTTCTTTTAAATGGGGGCAATATTTAAATCCTTATTCAGTCCTGGTCTTTTTAAACCTTTCAATTGCTAAATCCAATCTAAGCCAGAAGCAATCTGGCC
This sequence comes from Neoceratodus forsteri, assembly GCA_016271365.2. Lineage (NCBI taxonomy): Eukaryota > Metazoa > Chordata > Ceratodontiformes > Ceratodontidae > Neoceratodus > Neoceratodus forsteri. The sequence goes on from CM057458.1 coordinate 234,817,914, forward strand.
ATAATTGTCAGTTGTGCGGTGTGGGAAATGCTTCAGTAGTGGTATGGGTGGGGGCATTGAAAATGTATTGGTAAAAATCAGGCATTTTGGATTTACAAATGAAAGGCTTAAAAAGATCAGGATTATATGAAGGTTTCAATATCACTGCATGTTTAAAGAGCAAACAACACATACTCTGAACATTTGATGTTGGGGTACTTCACAGTTTATTTAAGCAGTTGGGCATACTGCCCTCCTTGCCCTAGAACTGTCGCTTACTGTGCTCCGTCCTGGCTTTAAACCACAAGCTCTAAAGGGGTGAGTTTTCAAACTTTTGATTTCATTCTGCCTCAGTAATCAAACAAAAAAATATTTTTGCAAGCTGGTAATTCAGTTTAAACATGCTTCTAAGCTTTGCTCAGGCTCAGTTTCTGTGTTTGCAAGCAGCAAGGGCGCAGTAGATAACAACCCCGGTAAAAAAAAAAATTTTTTACAGTCTGGTGATTCAGTTTAAACATGCTTTGCTGCTTTGCTCATGCTCAGTTTCCAATGTGTACATGCAGCAAGCAGGCAGAAGATTACAGCCTTGGCAAAAGAAAAAATGTTTGCAAGTCAGTGATTTAATTTAAACATACTGCTGTGCTTTGCTCAGGCTCACTTTCTGTTGTGCATGGCATTAAGCAAGCAGTAGATTATAGCCTCGGTAAGCAAAAAAAAATAGAACAGCCTGAATGTTTTGGCTCTGCATCTTCCCCAACCATAATCATGCTGCATAAAAATGCTCATGCTGTTTATTTGCTGCAACTACACTTTGTTAGCTTGCTTTAATTACTGTTCCCCTGTACAGTAATGTACTTACCATTACACTTTGTTTTTTCAGTTGAATATTTAACCCTTCATGTAACTACTGTACACAACTAACAAACCCCTGGCACTCAAAATAAAGAGGGCTGCTTCAACTCCAAAGATACGCAGGACACAAAACAGATACTGTGGTGTCAAATAAGGCAAACAATCTGAGAATTATGTTGCAAGGTGTCAGTTAATTTTCAGTAAACTGCAAGGCAGCAGAAAGCTGTTCTCCAGTGCTCTCAATCATTAAGATTCTTCATTTGGAGAGGAGTGTTCTGAAAAAAAATCATAGTGATTCAGAACATTAGGGAGTAGCTTTTTGCTGCCTCACAGTTGACTCACCAAACTATAAGCTGGCACCTTGCAACATTATTTTCAGATTGTCTGCATTATATTTCTGCACACCACATTCTCTGTTTTGTGTATGTCACTACTCATGCTAGTCAGACTAAATTAACCTTTTGACTGCCAGACCTCTTTTCCAACAGACTGCATGACCTAAATAGCAGCAGGTGTTAATGACTGAGGTGATCTTATCCAAGTCCTTCCCCCAACTGACTAGAATACTACCAGGAGTGCCTTTTGTCATGGTGAATGATAACTGTTTCTCACTGCTCTCTTGATAGTAGTTTAGATTATTTCCCCTCTCATAATAACCTGCCCTTTATTGCTATGACAATACAAGTGACTAGTTCAAGTGATGTCAGTTTATTGATTTTTACACTAATATCTCTTCAAGAACTGGCTGAGCAGAGGTTCGTGTGTAGCAAGACTAAGAACTGTGGTAACAGTCAAGCCCTTTATCCCACCCCATTATCATTCAAATGGTGTCACACCTCACCCTCTAAAGAACAATGCCACACTGACAAGTTCAGTACGTGGCAAACACCACTGTTAGTGACACAAATAAGGGTCTGCACTTGGATGGTGGTGCTAAAGCACACAATTAACACACTTGTAAGAATTCCTCAGTGCTGCTCTCGCCCCAGTAACAAAGGACAAGAACGAATATTCAGTCCAAAATGACTATTTATTCACGCATCTAAAACAAAAGGCACCATAGAAACTGGAGGTTCTTCCATATTGCCCTAAGGCTTCATCAGAGTTGTTTAAGATGGGTGAATAAATAATCATTTTGGACTGAATATTTGTTCTTGTCCTTTCTTACTGGGGTGAGTGCAGCACTGAGGAATTCTTCCACTGTTAGTGCTTTCCTGAATCAGACACCAGGGGAGTGCTTCCATTACACAACCATTAAATGACATTCTGGAATCCTCTTTAAAACTTTATTTGCATCTATGCAATCCTTATTAATATTTATTTCCAAGCTTCACCCTGCCTGTCCTTTTCCCATCCCTGCTCCGGATCATATGCTGTACATTTCTGCTGTCCCCCACTCCAGTATCACTATCTTCTTTGTTGAAACTGTTAAATTTTCCATTATTGCTGCCTCCTATTATTGGGATGGGTGGAGGAACCTCCTATGCTTGCTGACTGATGTAAAATATTCAGCTTTAAATTGTTTAAAACATTATTGCATTACTGCCTTTAGGGAGGGATTGTGTATTAGAGCCATGATCGGTTTCTATTCTTTCATAACCAGGAAAGGATTTTCAGGCTTTATTCTTTGTCGTGTTATCTTTATCTCAAAATGTGGTAAAACCAGTGAAAGTAATTTTGAGGATTGAAATGTGGGCCTTACTTTTGATAAGACAAATTTGAGCAAAATATATTTTCTGTCATTCATGTGCATAATGTTCAGAATGTTTTGATATGGGCACCTTAGGATGAACTACCCCACCAATTAGCTGACTCTCTCTGACAAGTCATGTACTCCGATGTGGTTAAGCTATAGCAAGTACATTTTTAAATTGGTGATACATCCGTGCATCTTGTTAGAGTGTATGGTGTGGTAATCATAATGTGGTATGCCTACGAGTTGTGACAGCCAGGGGATAGATAAATGATGGCACAGATGTGGTCCTGCTTTAAACAACATTATAAAACAAAGCGCAGTAGGCAGGCCCCTAGTGCTCTGCAGCAGAATTTTCTGATTTCTGTGGCAGGGCTCCTTGGTTTCTGCAGCAGCAATTTCTGATTTCTGCGGCATGATTTATTATTTTCTCTGGCAGAACGCAGTCCTGCTATTGGTTGTGATTATGATGGGATTATAATGTGATGTCATCAATGATATCATATGCTGAGCACAGAGGAGGGGCTTCAGGATAAACAAGATGGGAAAGAAAGCCTGACACTATGGAAAAACAGTATATTGAATAAAAATTCACCAAAATAGTGAATTCTGTGGCACTATATGCATTCTGCGGCATGATGCAAATTCTGCAGAAATTTCTGCAACTGCAGAATCGCAGAATTCCAGGGACCTTAACAGTAGGGATTGTAGTAAAAAAAAAACATAATTTCCAAGCTACATCTGAACAATTTCTTTGTACAACTCTAACAAGATGCACTTGTTTATTTCTTATTTTCATTATAAAATGGAGCGGGCCACCAGCACAGCCCTCCGGTCTCCACCATGGCCAGCAGCCCACTGAAATTTTGCATGCTGTCTGCGAGGCGAGTGAGTTTAGATACTGTGGGCATGCTGTCTGTGAGTCGAGTGAGTTTAGATACTGTGGGCATGCTGTCTGCGAGGCGAGTGAGTTTAGATACTGTGGGCATGCTGTCTGTGAGTCGAGTGAGTTTAGATACTGTGGGCATGCTGTCTGTGAGTCGAGTGAGTTTAGATACTGTGGGCATGCCATCTGCGAGGCGAGTGAGTTTAGATACTCTGGGCATGCTGTCTGTGAGTCGAATGAGTTTAGATACTGTGGGCATGCTGTCTGTGAGTCGAGTGAGTTTAGATACTGTGGGCATGCTGTCTGTGAGGCGAGTGAGTTTAGATACTGTGGCATGCTGTGCCAGTGACATCTGATTCTTGTGGGACCATATTTGGAAGTGTTTGATAAAACTGAGGTGGCACCATGAACTGGGGAACTGTGCCCAAAACACCAATTTCTACAGCAATGCTGCTGGTGTGGCACTTAGTTCACCACCCCTTTCTTAGAGTAATGTCTCTTGTCAGTACCACTTAAAGTGCAGTATTATTATGACCCTATAGCAGAATCAACCCACTAAACACTGCATCGCCTCTCTCATTTGCACATTTATCTGATAATATGAATACTTGGGCACAGTCAGGGAAGTGCGCTACCAGAGCAATCCCCTTCAAAGGGCTTAATTATGCTATTGCGTAATTTGCTAAGGAATCCATTTCAAGCTGAATCATGATATGGTAACTTATTTTATTTTATTTATTTAGTTTTTGTTGACCGGGTAAGTGCACTAGATAGATTCTGCCTACTTTCAGGCATGATCCAGGGGAAGGAGCTACAGATGAATGCCAACTGACCTTGAACCAGATTAAGCTGTTGGTGGTATTTTCAGTGAATGGGGGAAATTTGGCCAGGACATCGGGGAGATTCCCCTTCTCTTTTTGAGAAGTGTCATGGGATCTTTAAAATCCACCTAAACTACCACCAGAACACGCAGATGGGATCTCGGTTTAATGTCTCATCCTAAAGATGGCACCTCAGGAGTGCAGCACCCCCCTCATGCTGCACTATAGTGTCAGTATTGGGATTTGACCCAAGTGCCTTGTGTGGGGATAGAACTCACAGCCTTCCAATCTCCCAGCCTCAGAGGTGAGTGTGCTACCTGCTGAGCCACTGGTACTGACCTGGTACTTGGTACTTGTTCACAGAGTAACCTGGGACCTATATTCTCATACAGCATGTACACATCCTACACCAGACCCTATGAGTTTAATTTCAGACAATATTTCCCTGACTACCTTTGCCAATCTCACTTTCACCATAGTCTTTGACAGTTTTCTCTAGTTTTTAAAAAACTTAGTCCCATCCACCCATGATTTGCTATAATCTATCCTAAATTTTCCATATTCACAATTATCAATTGAGAAATATGTACACGCAAGCCCCTTTTGTTTTTTAAATCGTACTATTATTTTGATGTCTTGAATTTTGCCTCCCTAATTATTTGCGGTTGTCAGATTTGTAAGTTCACCATTACTGTCAAAGTAGCTGATAGTTGGCGGTACGTCTGGGGCTTACAACTGTGCCGCAGACAAAATCACATTTAAAAACACATAATCAAGATCAGTTTAGATACTGTAATGGCAGAAAATAAAATTCACACTGTAAACATTGTACAGAGCACACAACTAGTCATACAAATACAGTACATTCCATTTGTATGCCATTCAGATGTGTGGATATTTGGGTTGTATGCACAAAAATGTAATGTCCCAGTTTTCATCCTGTAACTCCCAGTATAAACTGTCCACTTGCAGGCACAAGATTTTTCGGTTGTATGCACATTTCTTGAGGCAATTTACATTGTTTTCTATATGGAAAGGGTGATAATTGGCACTAGTTGGTTAGAGTAAGTGTGGAGCGCACTGCTAATAAGTACCAATTAATGGTTTCTGTGGGAACAAACAGCATTCTCCTTGTTTTCAATCACATAATCAGCTGTGTCATAGATTTAAATTTGTGTAACTGTATTCATTCCTTATCTGCCACAATGGAGAAGGTGTCTCACAAGGTGCTGTGTTTAGAGCAAAACATTAATCTGCTAGAGAAGTCTGAGTTGCCTGGGGTTTCAAGAAAAGAGCTTGCGCAGGACTTTGGAATCGATGTGTCTAGTGTTGGCATATACTGAAGCAAAGAGAAGCACTCAAGGACAACTGGAGCAGAGGCTGCAATTGAGCGAGAACAAAAAACAGGAAGGAAAGGATAAGTGAGTGGAAGAGTGCTCCTGTGCTGGTTCACCCTGTTCTGCGACCAAGGTGTACCTCTGTCTGGGCTGATTCTCTTAGAGAAGACAAAACAACTGGCCCAGACTATGGACATCAATGATTTTGAGCTGACAGCTGGTTGGCTCTCACATTGGAATGACCACCATCAGATCAGCTATTGCTGTATTCATGGTGAAAAAGCAGAGTCTGATTTTGTTGCTTCAGAGGACTAACTCAGCAATATTCTGCCTGACATTCTGTGAGGCTACTCCCTTTCTGAAATCTACAATGCAGATGAGACAGCTCTTTTTTTTGTGCTGCACCAGATGGGACTTTAACTTTTAAAAATGAAGCATTAAGCGGGAACAAGAAAGCAAAGGAACGCTTGTCAGTTCTTGTAGCAAGCAATGCAGATGGTTCCGATAAGCTCCCACTGTTGCTTATAGTAAATATTTTTGTGGTGTTGCTGTGGAAGCCATGCCTGTCCAATATCAGGCAAATGCCAATGCTTGGATGACAAGTGACATTTTTGCATCCTGGTTACTTGATCTTGATAACAAAATGATAAGAAAATAGAAAACAAATCTCTGTGATTGTAGACAACTGCCCAGCCCATAAACTGGTCCCCCTCTGTAACACAAAACATTTTTCCTTACCCCCAAACTATACCGCTATAGTTCAGCCAGTGGACCGGGGGTAATCCAGAATTTAAAAGTCCACTACAGAAAACACATTGTTAACAAGCTCTTTGGTGCAATTGATCAGCGTGAATAGGCATTCCAGAAACTGGCAAAAGAGATAAGTGTCCATGAAGCAATCCATCTATTGCCTGTCACCAGGAATGATGTCATGCCTTCTACGCTGTGGCATTGCTTCCAGAAGGTCAGGATAAGATCCGAGGACAGTGAAACCACCATCGAACCTCTACCAGCTGTACAGCCACTGGCTGGTATAGATCAAGCCACTTTCATGGTTTATGTGGACATTGATGATTCTGAGCCTACAACAGGAACACTAATGGATGCTGACATTTGCAGCTCGGTTATGCTGAATGTCGAGGATGAAGATGATGAAGACGACAAGGAGGGGGACCAGGAGGTTGTACCACCAGTCACGGATGAGGTATGCAAATAATGAGAAAAATAAAACATTATGTTGAGCGCAAAGAAACTATAGACTTCAGCTGGTTTTACGCATTTGAATTGCATCTTGATGCTATAGCCACAAACAGCAACAAGCAAAGCTACATTACTAGATTCTTTAAAAACTTATAGTTGATGTGTTTTGGGTCAAATATTGTTTTTTAAACTTCATGAGATGTGTGCATGGTTGTATTCATGATTTTATTGCTTATTTATGTGCTTTCAAGTGAGTAAACCATAAACGTTTAATAGCCGCATCTGTCTTCATTAATTAGATAGGTTTCTGGTTGTATGCACATTCCAGTTGTGTGCACATTTTGGGTCTTTCCTGAGCATGTGTATACATCTGGAATCCACTGTAATAAAAAGTGGGCAGACGGGGGGGAAAGGAAATTCCTTCACATACAGTACTGCCCAGTTAAATAGAGTTTTAATTTTAAAAGCTAGTGGATCAAAGCATGGATATGGGGATCACTGTAATTATTATTGTACAGTTCAGGGGGCCACTAGACTACCAGGGATATGGGGATCACAATAATTATTATTGTACAGTTCGGGGGCGCAAGACTACCAGGGATACGAGGATCACTATAATTATTATTGTACAGTTTGGGGGGGGGCTGCTAGTCTACCAGGGATACAGGGATCACTATAATTATTATTGTACAGTTCAGCGGGCTGCTAGACTACCAGGGATATGGGGATCACTATAATTATTATTTTACAGTTCGGGGGTGCTAGACTACCAGGGAATAGGTATGCTCCTGTATGACAGTGATGGGGAGGGCACTAGACTACCAGGGCTACCTGGGTATCTGCCGCATTTGCAGCTGGTGACTAGGGGTCAGGGCATGGGTGTGGGGGTTGACTGCGCCCTCCCTGCTGTTGCGGCTTGTGACATGCTTGCCAGGTATGCCCGCATTTCGGTGTACCTGACCACATGTTGCAAGTCTCAGGACTTAGCTGCGATGACCCTGCCCCTACTAGAATAGGGCGCAGGGTCAATGTAGCAGGTGTGGGTGGTGCAAGTTGTGTTTAGTGGCAACTTGCACCACCCTTCTAGAATCTGGCCCTGTGAAACTAGATTACAGTAGATGATTGATTGCACATAGTAAGGGTCAAAGGAGGAACATGTTGGAATACATGGATAAATGTTCATATACATTTTATGTGTTTTATAAGCTTCTTTTCAGACTTTAGTCAAGTGTTTATTGTAGTCTGTGCATGTGAGCATCTAGGTTGTAGTTTGTTAAGAGCGGGATCACTACTACCAACTAGCCTATTCAGGTTTATAGTCAGCAGAGCCATCTACAATCTTAAGATGTTTGAATCAAAACTAGTATGAATGAAAGTATGTTCATGAGAAAAAACTTGCCCTGCATCTTACAAAAATACTTTGTAGTTAGTGCCCCATTTAGGTGAATGGGATAATTTGCACCTTTACTCCCACCTACTGTTGCAGTCTCTGTGGCAACACAAAGTTTTCTGATAGACTGCTTCAACACACATCAAATGTTAAGTGTGTAAGTGTACATATGCTCGGCCAGTGGATTTTGAAACCAAACCAGGTAAGGATTCAAATGAAAGTACTGTCACATAAAACCTTCCCCAACTTGCATTATGTTGTTTTGGCCAAACCCAGTCTGCATGCAAAACCGTCAATGTATTAGAAAGTCTTTTATTTAAAATGTTAATACTTTTTACACAATTCAAAGTAAAAGTTCAAAAATTGCAAGAAATTGCAGAACATGTCAGTTTTTGCAGAGAATGGTGAAAATTGTGGATTCCGTAATAAAATTGCAGGTGCCATTTTCCACTGCCCCTGCTCATTATTCTGTAAGGAGCTGTGAAATACAGTGGTTAGGGGGTAAGTATAGCTCAGTTGGTACCACAAAGACTTACAGATATAGAGCTTTAAAGCTCAGATCTCAGCAGAACCGTTGACTCACTCTGTGTCCCTGAGGAAGTCATTTGACTCCCTGTGCTTCTGTGCTTCCCATCTGTATAATCAGGTTGAAGTTTAACACAATGGAAACAAAATGTAATATTTTGATTGGAGCTACACAGTTGCAATTAAAGAGTAGAAAAACTGAAGAGGGCATAGAATCAAATTCCAGTATAGTTGTGGGTGACTTTTAGTGGATGGCAAAAAAAGAGGGAAAAAGAGAGACAATGACAATGACAATGAGAAACACAATGAGAATGGAAAAAAGATAGGCTAGACAGAATGAGAAAGAGAGAGAGGGGGATAGCAGAGACAGCAAGCAAGAAAGAAAGAAACAACCTCAACACAATATAGTAGCCATACACATACAACACTGCTGCATAGCTGTACATGTTTGGCAGCATTTGCACTACAGTGGTTCAGTTATGACTAAAATAGTGTCTGCTTGCAATGTATTTACAGTATTGTTTTTTCCAATTTAGTACTTTGTTTTTATTCCTTTTGCAGTATAAGGCATTAAACAGTTATTTTATTATAAAACCAAACCAGGACACTATATGAACATTTAAGTAAAATGTTATGATCAAAAATAATTGTAAGTGAATTGCCATCAAGGAGCTATACAGTTAATGTTACTTGGTTCAGCAGACAAAACAACTGATGTAGAATATAAATACAAACCTGTATATTAATGCCAGAATAACTGGAGTCTGTGCAAAACTAAATTAAGTGCAGAGTAAACAAATTAGATTAGGTAGTTGTATTTTGTACGTAATGGTTAGCCTTACTACTGACTTAATGTTTATTATTAGCTCAGGGCCAATGCCAAAAGTACAAATATCCTGAAAAAAACCTGTGGAATCACACAAATTGAAAGCAATTTAATGGGAAACCCCCTGCATTACAACTTAGATAGTTTACAAAGCTAACTGAAGGTAAATGTGGTATTTCACACCTTGCTGTGACTAGTGTTGTTGAAATCTAGTTAAGCAGACAGGCATATTGTAGAATCTAAAGGGTGCTTTCACATCATGCTCTCGTATATGTTTGGGAAAAATGTTGGAAAACAATTGTCAACCAACAATTAGTTGAGTTTCTCAACTCCTCTGGTCTCTGATCCCCTGAGCAGCATGGCTTCCATAAACATCATGGTACTGGGATGGCCTTGGCCAGGTACATGGATCACATTGGTAGGGCAACGGATGGCAGTAAGCTTATCAGTGCTGCATTTGTGGACCTGTCCAATGCCTTTGATCTTGTTGATCATCGCCTGCTGCTTAGAGGGCTGGGGGGTATTGGAGTTGGTAACTCTCCATTAAAGTGGCTCGATAGTTACCTAACTGGTCATCCTCTGTGGATGTGCTACTGGGGATTGATGTCTGGAGTAGAACGTTGTAGGTAGGAGTGCCCCAGGGTTCTATCCTGGGTCCCCTTCTGTTCTCCTTATCTGCTGATAAACTGCCATTTTACTTAACTCAGACTGATGTTTTGATGTATTTATTTATTTCAGTTTGGGATTAACACCTTTGAGCCAATGGCTCATTTACAAAGGTTCCAAGTCAAACATAGTACCGAATAGAATAAACAGCAACATCAGTATATACACAGAAATACATTGACTTACAAAAATAACTTGATTTCAAGTATGTATGCAGATGACATAATTCTCTTTAGTAGCTCGTCCTCAGAGGAGGAAATACAATCTAATCTGACCACTGATTTTCAGGCCCTTCATCACTGGTTAAAAACATTATTAAATAATAAAAAAATAAAAGAGCATGCTCTTTGGTTCAAAACAAAAGTTGAGTAGAAGTAAGCCACTTGTAATTGTGAATCAGGGAGGTTTTGTACTGGAGCAAGTTTTCCAGTTTAGATATTGTGGGATACTTTTGGATCCCTGTCTGTCTTATTCTTTACATGTAAACACAGTGACCCAGATATTCAAAAGGGTTGCGCATGGCGTAACAGTGTTGCACCATGCGCAACCCACTGATGCACCCGGCACGATATTCAAATGGGAATTGTGATTGGCACAAATCCCGATGCGCTGGAGTGCATCAGTAATGTATGCAGGCACAGGTGGGGGGGGGCATGCCCATGCATACTCTGCACAGCCCGATATTCAACCTGGAATGTGCTGAGCCATGCATGCGCAACCCCTACTTGTGCCGCACAAAGTTGAACAAAAAAAAAAAAGGAGCAATGGCCGGCCACCCACAGGTGAGCTGCTGTGTTGCAGGGCACAACATGGCAGCTGCCACCTGTGGGTGGCAACCTGAGCTCCGGCTGCACCTCATGGTGGTGCCCCCCCATGCCCGGTCACGGGCATTGGTGTTTAAAAATAGGATCCTATATCCCTGGTGGTCCAGTGGACTGCTGTCTGCCCGATCGTGGGCTTCAGTGAATAAAAACAGAAATCCTATATCCCTGGTGGTCCAGTAGACTGCTGTCTGCCCGATCACGGGCTTCAGTGAATAAAAAAAGAAATCCTATATCCCTGGTGGTCCAGTGGACCCCTCCCCACCCACTGATCCCCTGCCCGCTCCCCCCGGTCAGCAGCGGGTGGCAGCAACCCATCTGCCTGCCGCCCCGCCACCCACTGACTGACACTGTTAGTAGGGATGTATGCCCATTGGTCCACAGCATGAGCCAATGGGCGTGCAGCCCGTACTGTACAACACATTCCTCATGACCAAACCACATCAGACGTGGGTAAACCCAGCATCACCCACACTCTGGAGTGGTTTATTCATATATAATGTATGTGTAGCCCTTATTACCCACTGAAAGTAAGCAGTTTACAACCTTGTAATCCCACTGTTGTGATGTCAGAACCTTAAAAACCCCTCTTGTCTATGTCATAGCAGTGAGTTTACAAAAAGGAATACCAGTGTTATTCAGTATTCTTCACATCCAGTATGTGATTGTTAGTCTCAGTACAGTATTCAAATAACATTCCAGTTGTCAAAGTTTACTGTTACTGAGACTAGCAAGCACTATGTCTGATGGAGATTTTAACTCTGGTGCTGTTTCAGCCCGCTGTTGTTCAGTCTGTGTATCCTAATAAACTGTTTTCCTACACAATCATATGACCGTAGTACAGATTCATTAATAAGGTAAGGCTAAATTACTTGTATTTGGGGGGGGGGGACTTCTCATATCGAGTCACATACACTGTAAATGACAATACATGATATACAGGCGATAACTACAGTGTGATCACCTCACGTGTTGCTAGGGCAATGGTAAACCACCATGGTTATCATCTGTACATCAGGTATTATCCTCTATGTAATGACCTAGAGGTTGTCCTCCTCTGGACTGCATTCATCCTGTCTATGTCCATGCAGAAATGGGGTCTCCAGAACTGCACGCAGTACTCCAGATGGGGTCTTACTAACTGTCTACTGAGGGATAACCACTTCATGTTTTCTACTGGTGATGCCTCTCCATGTACATTCCATGTACATGGTTTAGGTATGTTCCCTCCTCTTCTTTTGTTAATATTGAACAAAAGAATTTGTTCAGTGTCTCTGCGCTCGCACTGTCAACCCCTGTACACCTCTCCTCTTTATTAAGCATGACTATGCCTCCCTTGGTATTATTTTATTCTTTGATGTAACTATAAAAGGTTTTATCTGCCTTCTTAATTGAGTTGTATTCATTTTCCTCGGTTTGGGCCTTCGTTATTCTGACTGCCTTCCACGTTTTCTTCTGCAGTAATTGATGCATTGCTCTGTCCTGCTCCTTATACTTCCTGGATGATATTCTCCTGGGTTGTGACTGAAAATAGTCATTTTACACAGTAAACAAAAGATAACTAAATATTTTTCTCCCTTACCTTTCCCCGCTACCTCTTTTGAGAACCATGGTTCCACTTTTTTTTATAAGGGACTACATCAGCTGCACTCCAGTTGTTGGGTATCTTCCCTGTTTCCAGTGACTGAGTAAAGATGAATGCCATAGGTTCATCCACAATACCTTTCTTAATTTAATATTGTTATCTGAATTCGATAATCATGTTATGCCTGGAAAATATTCATTTTAGCTTATATTTTTTACTTTTTAATCTAGATCAGCAAGAGGTCCGAAACAATGTATCTATTGCAAATGGATGTGTAGAGTATCCACATGATTCATTATGTGGTGAGTGTGATGCACGCTATTCACATGGATCACCCTTGGCCTCTCTAAGCATCTCACCATCGAGTGTGCGTACAACCCCCCTAGGATCACCCGCCAAGCCTTGGAGACTCTCACCAAAGTTATGGCTGAGGAGATCTCAACTGAGCTACTGATTCTCGGTGACTTTAATCTTAACTGGGTCCAGGAATCAACCATGGCCCTCAAGACCCTGATACAAGAAGCCAACCTTGAGCAAGTCATTACTGACTCAACTAGAATTAATTACAAAGTGGATAACTGCACCACCCTAGACTGGGCACTGGTTTCCAATACAACCAGAATTCAGAGTGCTGGCACCATGGCAGATGCCCTGAGTGATCACTCTCCAATCTACTGCACCTGGAAGAACAGAGCACCCAGAGATCCCCCCAGAATACTCACTACGCACGACTATTCTAAAGTCTTAGCTGACTAATTCAATAACTACCTCAGCAACGTTGACTAGATCCCCTTACGACTCCTTCCTATACTGGATGAGGTGCAGGAATACTTCCAGAAATCATTCATGACTGTGACTAACCTCTTTGCACCTCCCAAGAAACTACAAGCAAAAGGCAGCTGCTATAAGTGGATCACCCCAGAGCTTAAGACACTAACGGTGAGCCACGACAAGGCCTGGAAGAAGTACAAGCACTCCTCACTCGCAGTTGACCTAGTGACGTACAAAACCCTTAGGAATCAAAGTAAGAGAGCCACCAAACAGGCAAAAAGGAGTATGTCACACACCTCCAGAAAACCAACCTAAGCAACCCTAGGTTATTCTGGTCCCATATTAATGAACTACATAAGGGCAATGGCAAGTCCCAACCTGGTCCCTTTGAGGTTAATAGCCAACTCCTAAATGATAGCCACCAAATTGCCTCATCCCTCAACCTGCATTTTACTAACCTGGATGTATACGAGACTGGGCTACTGCCCCCAAATGCTGAGCCCATTACAGTCGAGACCCCCTGCCTCAACAGATCTCCCTTCCACCTGTGACTGGTCAAGGGGAAGGAGGTCCTCAACCTCCTAAAGTCCCTGAGGCCTAAGGGATCTGGTGGGCCTGATGGGATCAACCTGAGGTTACTCAAGACTGCAGCCCTAGCCATCACCAGACCACTAACATGGCTCATAAAGAGATCCATACTTGAGGGAGTCATCGCTGACATGTGGAAGCAGGCCCATGTGGTATCTATCCACAAAGGTGGCCTCAGAGAACCAATTGACAACTATAGGCCTATCTCCTTGCTCTGGTCCTTTGCTAAATTACAGGAAAGGCTAATCTATGGCCAAATGCGTGACTACCGTGAGTCTCACCAACTACTAGCTCCCTCCCAACATGGTTTCAGAACAAATCATGGAACTGACACTGCCCTGATAAAACTTTTGGCAGACGTACTGAGTGCTATGGATAAAGGGACTCTAACTGGGGTGGTCTTCATCAACCTATCCAGGGCCTTTGACCTAGTCAATTACCAACTCCTGCTGACAAAGCTGAGTAAACTAGGCCTTGATCCCCACTCCCTCACATGGTTTGGGAGTTACTTACCTGGTTGCACACAGAGAGTCAAGTGGAAAAGAGCATTATCTGATCCACTTCTCCTCAAGGAGGGCATACCGCAAGGGTCAATATTGGGCCCTCTCCTCTTCTCTTCTCCCTGTTCACCAATGAACTAAGTAAGCACTGTGGGGGAAGCTCAGTGGTCCAGTATGCAGATGACACAGTAATATACCAATCCTTGGACAAACTGACTGAACTGGGCCCACATCTCCAAGCTGACTTTACAAGGCTAGAGACCTGGCTGATAGAGAATAGAATGGTCCTTAACACTGGTAAAACCAAGGCCATGCTGTTTGGACCTAGATCCCTAGGCCAAGACAGAACCAAGCACTATCACTCACCTCGGCTTCAGGCAACTGCATTGAAGTTGTGGCCTCCCTTAAATACCTTGGCCTTATGCTGGACCATGGCCTCACTCTAAAAAATCATATTGACCAAGTAACCAAAACTACTCACTCCAAACTAAGAACCCTCTATCAACTAAAGGACCAGCTGATCCCTGAGGCCAGGATCACCATCACTACTAGTGTCCTCCTCCCCACCTTGACCTATGCAGCACCAGTCCTGCAGAGTCTAGCCAAACATGAGCTCAACTGACTGCAGGTGCTTTACAATAAGTTGGCATGCTTCACTACACAGTCTCATGCAAGAAGCCATTACTGCGATGTCTTAGCACTTCTAAACTGGCCTACACTGGACCATCGCCTACACTACCCCCTAATCTGCCAAGCTTACAAACTACTTAGCCCTTCCCCCCCAACCAGCCTCTCTGGGCTCATAAACCCCAAGTACAATAGGTGGAACCTCCGGACCTCAGGCTGAGTCCTACTCGAAGAACCCAGAGTGAGGACTAAAACAGGCAGCAAGTCGTTTTCCAGCACTGCTCCTTCACTATGGCACAAACTCCCACCTCCTGTACAGGAAGCCCCATCTCTCAAAACATTATGTACTAGACTCAAGACCTACCAGCTAGAGGCCAGCACATGCCATTGCCATGGGAAATGAGCAAACCCTCATTTCTTCCTCACCCCTCTGCCACTCACAACTTGACTCAACCTGATAATCATACTCTGCACTGAACTGTATTTCACTGAAGAATTAACGTCTATACACATGTATACCTCTGCTACTCAGCCTACCACTGCTTATGTATCTAAATATGTCAAAATATGTGTCTTGTAAACTACTATGTATGTCAACTACTATGTATAGTTAACTCCGTAAACTTACCCGGGTCGCTTCTGAAAAGGGACCTTCGGGGCCCAGTGGGCCTACCAGGTCACCAAAATTGAATAAATAAGTTAAATATAACCTAGATTTGAAACATTACCCTTATCAGTTATTAATGTAAGCAATAATATCCAACAGGGTGGACGGTATTGAGCTGTACCGGACTGTCCAGTGGTTCAATGATGCCCGTTGTAAAAGAAGTAGGGCCGTATAGCTCTCCTATCAACGTATAATCTTAATCATGCCACTCACTATGGATGGTATTATAACACATAGAATATAGTCCAATTCATTATGTCCATTTGGAAAAAAGAAGTAACTGTATTGTTTAAATAGAAAGAGTATTATTTAATAATGAAATAGAAACATAGAAACATGATGGCAGAAAAGGACTGCCTGTCCCACCAAGTCTGCCCAAGGCACCTAGCAGAAGGCTAGGACTTCCTCCCACAACCTATTTGTCACTGTGGCCTCCTCTTCCTCTCACCCCTCCCGCTCCCAATACCAGACCCATGTGGCCATCCCAAGCTCTCTTAAAGTCCATCATGGTGACCTCCCCTATCACCTTCTCAGGGAGGTCATTCCATTTTTCCACCACCCTTTCAGTGAAAAAGTTCTTCCTGATGTTTCCCCTAAACCTGCCTCCCTCTATCTGTAGTGTATGCTCCCTTGTCCTCTTTTGCCCCCTTAGTTTAAAAAGTCCATCTTCTAGTTATCTGTTTATCCCCTTCATATACTTAAAGATCTCAATCATATCCCCCTATCCCTTCTGTGCTCCAGGGAGTACATTCCCAATTCTCTCAATCTGTCTTCGTATGTCAGGTGACTAAGCCAAACCACCATCTTAGTTGTTCTTCTCTGCACCCTCTCCAGCCTTTCCTCATCTTTTGTCAGGAATGGTCTCCAGAACTGCACCCCAACCGCTGTCTTTCTCCTCGTCAATCTTCTGCTGGGCTGGCTGTCCCCCTTGCCTGCCTTCCTCAGTCCGCTTGGCCCACCCAGTATGCCCATTCCCCTACATATTGGATAAGCTGCAGATCCTAGTTAACCAACAACCTACTTCTTCCTATTGATGATGGGTTGACTCTGACATCGCAGGTGTCGGACATTGTCAAGACCTCGCTTTACCATCTAAGAAATATCACCTGAGTGAAACACACGGTTCCATAGTTACCCATCAAGTATTCTCTATATATGCATCACAATGTATGTTTAATTAAAATTCTCAACAGTAAATGTGTTATTTAGTTAGCTGTTTTGCTTTAAAAACAAAATTTCATTTGATCTAGGTCCTGAAACACTGTCAGCAGCAACAGTTCATGTCAAGAGTCAAAAGAGACAGTATTCACCCGATTTGTGTACTGAAATATTGAGCCTTCAGAAGGAGAACCTTCTACTGGAAAATTAAAAAATAAATTAAAAATCAAGAAACTTAAATCTGAGACTGAGTTGATATATCTTAAAGCTAATAAAATGAAAAGGAAGTAATACATGTTGTACAAATTATTAAATCTACTTGTCTATTTAAATCTGATTTGATTTAAATTAAGTACTGGGGAATTTTAATTTGTAACATGTTGAGTTATAAGGACGTCACATAATGATATCGTCTGATGACACAGCATAGAGTATTGTCTGTGAATTTAAAAATGTATTCAGTCAAAACCAAAAAATGATATGTTGTCTAATATTTGAAAATATATATATATATATATATATATATATTACTGTTACAGTATGTGCAATACTTTATTACCTGTTAACTGACTGTAATTTATGTGTTCTAAAATATGTATTTATAACATAATTGGATTCGGTCGGACTTTTTATTTAACAAATTTAAATATTTTATAAGTTCAAAAAGTTCTAATATTTTTCATTTAAGTAATTATTAGAAATTTTGAAGATGTAAAGAAAGAATATTCATCACTACAGATAAAGTTAGAAGTAACATTTGATTTTTAGAGTACATTTCAATACATTAAATATAGTAGTTCGTTACTTTTGGTATTATTACTGTCTCACATTTAAGTATATTCCAGATAAATTATTTAACCAACTGATAAGTTGCATAATATGTATCTTCATGGCTTAATATTCTACACCAGTTGACATTTACTTTACGTTTGGAAGGGCCTATCTTTCTGTTTCTTTATTATACAGTATGCAAAGTAATTAATATAGTCACACAGTAATATGCAAGTGATAACACACTCCATGTTGGGCAGTATTGGGCAATAGGACGGGTGCAGGTTGCATCTATTTTCGCTTGGGGGGGTCACAAGTGACAGCTGGAGAGTCGGCATTTACCTGAACTCCTGTAGCTGCAGCGCTATGACTGACGGGGGTCGAGTAGCTGTAGCACCACCGGGCCTCCCTATTATTTTTAATTTATTTGTTCATTTACTTATTTTAAACTTCATTGCACCATGCATCTCTCCATCAGGTAATAAGGGCTTGCTATAACCTCATTAAGAAGTCCTCAAAATTGGATTTTAGAGGATTTTTTTAAATACTACAAAAAAAAGCATTGCTTCAGGGCTGACCTTGTATATTGAATGTTTGCACTTATTAGAAAAGTATCATATAATGTTATACTATGCAACTCAAGCTATTTCTAACCCAATATTTTGTGGTATGACCCTCAATAATTAAATAAGAGGGTCAAACTGACTCTAACTTTACTAGTGCTAATTCTATCACTGGGTAATGAAACAGAGGAGAGGTGTTGGTGCTTTGGATAGCTGCAAATAAAAGAAAACGATCATGCTATGTAATTCTGATAGTTTGATTATGCTTTCTTTGCAAGCTTCATTATTGAGAAGGACTGCAGCTAAATACTACCCTAGATAAACTTGGACCAAACACGGGGACGTTTTTTTTTTGTGGTTCAAATAATATCAGGGTATACCTACTCCCAAAATACAATCTAAATGTTACTTTTCTGAAACATATGTCAACTATGTTTTATATTAGGTGAATGATGTACTTATTAAAACATTTTTTTATAATGTATTATACCATGTGTCTGGAGAATTCTGCAACTTGATTGACTGAGAAGTTCCTGTGACGGTGTGCTTATCAAGGCTTATTTTGCAAACTGACACTTCTTTAGCCAGTCAGAGCAGATAACAACAAAAATCACTGTGCACCAGGCTGGGCTGCTGGTGCAGTTGTGGGATCTCTGCTTGCAAGTGTCCTGGCCAAATTTCCCTTATTCACTAAAAATACCACCAACAGCTTAATCTGGTTCAAGGTCAGTTGGCATTCATCTGTATCCCCCTCCCCCGGGTCATGCCTGAAAATAGGCAGGATTTGTCTAGTGCACTTACCCGGTCAACAAAAGCTAAATAAAAATAAAAAACATTGAAGGACCAGGTTCGGGAATGGATCTGGGTAGTTGGAGTGCCGGGGGAGAAAGCATGTCTGTACATCGGTCTGCACTCATTCTCGGGGGGGGGGGGAGAGGGATAGAGTATCAAGTGCCTGATGTAACCATGGTAGGAGAACAAATGCACATTAAAAAAAACATTTTTCTGCCCACAATGGCTAGTTTTTCCTTACACCATACAATATAATGTCTGACTAATGGTGGTCAACCACAGACATCACCTCTCGCGGTTTCCATGACAAGCGTAAACATCTCAAGCTGCACTCTTGATGTTTACTTGGTTGTCATGGCAACTGCCTGTGGTAATTACATCATGCTTAACCACTGCTACTCAGGCATTACTCTTTATGTTGAGTGTTGGGTTGTGTGGGTCGGTGGCGTGCTGTTATCATGCCATATACAACACCTTCTCATTTCTTAGTCCTTACTTATGCACTTTCACATTGATGTTATACCAAATAATGATAGATTCATTTTGCATGACAGTTGAATACTGATCAATACAAGAGTTATGGCACACCTTACTCCTTACCCTCAAAATAGAAACCAAATTAAATGGTTATTCAATCATATAAATGTTTTTTTTGCCACAATTTGTGCATAAACCAGCATGTCTGAAGATCAGTAGCATGGAGCTTTATGCACAGATTTTACCAGTAAATTTGTATATGTTGGAATAAACTTTGAATGTTTGGTTTCAGTCTAGGGGTAATGAGGATAATATAAGTGTGCCGTGGCTCTTGTACTGTCTTCATAGTTTGTGACTGGTCACCCTACCATGGTGCAGCTCTCTTTGATTTCATATAGTTGCATACAGAGATAAAGCATTACAAAAATGAGTATGGTAAAGACTAGAGACACATGCCCCACACCGACATTCCCTCTTAAAAAAAAAGGGGATACATAACACAAAATACAGATCTTGAAACAATTTTTTATTAGATATGTTACAAAATATATCATATATGTCCCAGATTTATTAAATAACCAAGTAAACATAGAGGTGAACTGACTGTATATACATGCAGAAACATAATTCTGAGGTTGATTCAGTAATAATTGAGGACAGTTTAAATTCAAATTTGATTGAGGGTCTACTCCACCTGTTGAAAAGATAAAACATTTAACAGTGTTAGATGCATCACTCAAGTCTATTTATTTCAGTACGATTGGCATCTTTTAATTGTAAATTGAGAAAAATAAATCTATTTGGATGATTAAGGTCGACTTAAGCAGTAAGACACAACAGGGTATGGGTTATATAAGCAATAAGGCATGACAAGGTGTGTGTTATCATGTAATAACATCACTCCTGGGGTGGGTTGAAGCACCTTGGAGCACCTTATTGCAATTATATGATGGCTCAATGTTATACAAAATAAAAAAAGTATTTAAAACAGGTTTTAGTAGACTTTTAGTGTGGCAATATATCTTTGTTTCTGAAGAGAAAAAAAGGAATCATCTACAAAATCAGTACAGTGATGTTATGATGTAATAAAATCACTGTCTTAGGCACACACTGGCCAATCAGAGTCCAGGATTCTTTCTTGCCATTGTATAATGGGGGTTTACCCATGCATTGTGTTTTGTATCACAAGGCATAGTTGAGTGACTTAACCACACAAGAAGTGGTTAAATCCCCAATAACTCACAGTCTGGAGTGCCTTCTTGCAATTATACAATGGACACGTGTGTAAAATAAATGTAAAATGTGTTTAATCATGTTTTTTATAAATGCAATTCCTCAGCCGTGGGTAATGCAGGATTTATTCACAGTCATGTAACATGTTTTGACCAATGAGGTTACAGGATTTTCACACACCATTGTAAGCACCTCTTGCCTAGCAACGTACCTGGGGGCGTGCTCTTATCAATCAACAAGCCACACCCTGTTGAGTCTTATTGCTTTCATACCCAATTGTGCATAAAATAACATTTCTCCAACAGCCAGTAAATCTATCAAGGAAGGCACTGTCACATGGCATGATCAATGTAAAATTGGGGTTGGGGGAGAGGGGCACAGAAACAGTGAAAAAAAGAAATTAATAACGACTCTTATTAAAATGATGACAGAGCCATTTTCAGACACTCAGAAGGTGATATCCTGATCATGCTGACTAAACCAATTCATCATCGGGGTTGCACTGTAACAGCCATCACTAATAATAAAAAAACAGATACTCATGTGCCAGTTCTCCCTTTTGATTATAACAATGTGAGGCCCAATCTATCTATGTGTGTGGTGGTGGGAAGTTTGAGAAGGAGCGAGAGGGAGTGAGGGGGGAGGTCACCATTTCAACCATATCCATAGAGATAATCACAAAGTTTCATAGCAATGTTTTACACACACCACCCCATATTTTATTTGCTTTAATTGCTGGCGTGCCCTTTTTTGCCTCAGTAGTTATACAAAATAAAACAAACAGATCGGTGTTCAGGTAACCACGCACTAGTCGAAATTCTGAGAGGTCCACGGTCTACCAAGTCACAGTGCTCCACTCGTTTCCTGGTTTTTCTTTCTTTTTTTTAAAGGGTTTGTCAGTGGAGAAAAATAACTGTCTTTTCTTTTTAAGCAAAAAAAAAAGGAACTTACCGCTGGCTATGAGTGGCGGTGAAGTCTGCGACCAAAGGAATCGCTCGAAGGGACATTGAGGAGTGAAAGAAGACTGCTACTAGTGCATGAGTGGTTCGAGGGATACCCGGCATGTATTTGCCATTATAACCAGCTGGTTATAACGGCAAATTATAACCACATTTCCCTATGGGAAAAAGTGAACACCAGTAATTATTTCCCCAAAAAACACAGTTAATCATGCATTATTCTATATGAATAACACATGGTATATTACTTTGTTATACACAAATATATAAAAATAGAATGAGCATGAACAATCAATATACATATCATAAAGAACATCAGAATATTCCATCGCAAACACACTGTTTGTCACAACAGTGCGAGTGGCTCCAGATTCCTGCATTTTAGGAGTGATTACTTCTGGCACAGATGGTGAATAGTCAACTAATGTTTCTTCTGGATCTGGAATTTTCTAAATCCTGTTCAGAAATCAAAACACAAGTACATAATACTGATTATTTATAGTATATGGTCAATAGACAAATAGCATCATGGTTGTTTTTCTATAAAAATGTTCAATATTTCTATAAAAATCACTATTTGCAGTCATACATACTTCCGAACATAAGTATGTAAACAGCATCTACTAAAACAATAAACCATGCAGTGTGTTTGGGGGGGGAGGGGTTCGTCAACAGAGATAGTACCAGATGGGTGAATTGAACAAATATGGATATGGGAAAATGGGATCGGTGGCAAAGGAGGAATACTGGATTGTAGACAACGGGTTGGTGGGTTAAGTAATAATGATTTCAGAGATATTTCTACATAAACTAATCACTAAAACAATTTGCGAGCTTGCCTAACTTATTGTTTAAGGGAGGGGGGAGTATAGGGGTAAAACACAGCTTGTACACCCAGTGGCTTTGGTGTCTCCCTCTTCTCTTCTCTTCTCTTCTAGGTAGCATATGCCAGCACACGAAGAAAACTCCATGCACTGAGAACTAGGCCAGTGTGGGAAGAAGGAGTCTGCATGCACAGCCTAACCCAACACAAGGCAATCCACGTCACAGGAACATCACCAGGTAGAGTGACATAAGGGGAATGTCCCGGGACCCAGATTGGGAGGATAAATTGGGCTGGCAGTATAGCGTAGAGGTTAGACGAATGAGGTGTGAACGAGCTTGATACATCCAGCAGACCAGGCCTGAGTTTGATTCTCACAACCTCCACTTGCATACTGTGTGACTCTGAGCAAGTCGCTTAACCACCCAGTGCTCCCAGGTCACCCCTGAAACAGGCACTTGTACCTAGCGGGCCATACCCGGTTACCAAAGACTAAAATAAAAAATAAATAAATAAATAAGCGATAACAGAGGATAGTACAATAAAAATCATGATACAATAGGTATTGAGAATCCCACATTTTGATTGGCTGACTAGCACTTTTATCTGTGGGTAAATCCTATGATAACCCATGCAAAAAGTGCCAGTCAGTCCCTCTGGAATCACCCATTATTAAAATCATCCAACCACCAAAACATAATAGAAAATCCGCTATCTCTATTAAGTGCTCCACAACTGTCAAAGTCTCTATCCTGAAAAAAAAAAAAAAACACTCACCTCCTGAAACACCGGCAGCTCCAGGCGCTCTACCAGATTCCCTCCTAGCTCCTGTGCAGCAACCACCAACTCCCATCAGCCACTGAGATCACCCCCCGCTACTTTTTCCTCCTGGTTTTTGCCCTCAGAGTGCGGGCGTGCAATGATGTCAGACAAAGCGTGCTGATTTCTGCCATACTCTGCTCCCTTGCTGGCACTGCTCTGGTAGTGTCCCCGGTCATACCAGGGGCCGCTAAAGAGTGGTGGCTCCTTGGATCCCTCCCCAGGATAGGAGGACAGTTCTCTGGATGCTCAATCCTGTCCCTCCTTTGCTGACCCCTGATGGTCTGGGCTTGCATCTGAACCTGGGTTGCCAGCGTGGTGCAAGGTGTGGCGCCCAGTGCCTCAACCCTCAGCGCCACCGGACCAACTATGCATTATTATTTTTAAGAATTAAAAGTGTAGCACATTTATGTTCGAGGACAAAATGTGTTTCTGGTGTGTAAAGGCTCTTTGGGGAATGGTGGAGTTTATGACTTTCAAAATGACTGCATGTTTGAAAAATCCTGCTTTTGCGATTGGGTTTAGCAGACTATGTAACATAGCAGCTGAGATAGTGTGTTTTCAGGGGATTATATTTTACCTATGAGTTGGTTCTTATTACAATGCTTTTTTGATTCTGTTGTGTGTGTGTGTTTGTGTGTGTGTAGATTGGTGGGTCAGAGTGATTTCAGTAGGGGGGTCTTGACACGGCTGACTGGCACTGGCACTTTTTACCATTGGGTGATAGCAGGATTTACAACGTGTAAACCGTGCCAGACAGCCAATCAGAGTACAGTACTTTTTCTTGCCATTGTATAATGCTTAATTAAGCAATGGAAATGGGCCAGTGAAGTGAAAGAATTATGAGGAAGAGAATTCAAGTATGGGGGGGGGGGGGATTGGTCACCGCTGAATGTTCACTAAATTATTGCTAAACAGAGTGGCGAAATGTGAGTAACCATAGACACTTACTAATGAAATATCACTGACTTACAGATAAAAGACAACACTACATGATGTCCAAATGCAGATGATGTGGTGACAATGCAGAAACTTACCACATGGAAGTCAAGGTCGGTGACCAGGTAATTCACAAGCCTGACAGGTACGTTTCACTAACATGCAGTACAACATTAAATGTTGATGTTAACCTCAACATATTAGGGATCTGATATGTAAAGTTAAGTGTAAATAGCTGCTCATAGACATAAAGGTGCTCACAAGACTAAACAAGTTCAAACTACGGATCACCAAAGTCAATTCGGAGGAGGGGAGTATATGCTGTTTTTCAGACCGCTCTCTCTGTATGGCTACCGTTAGACACTGTGACATATAAAATTCAAATGGGACTGAAGATACTAATTTGCTGGGCTGGATCATCTGTGTAGTGTTCCTACCTTAGCTTTCTGATAAGGCACAGAAACCGACAGCAGCCTGAAGCATTGGTGAGTATATTGGGGGCGCTTCAACACCTGACTGCGAGGGTACTGTGAGATGGTAGAACATGGAATAAATTAATACAAAAAGTATTTCAACTTAAGCCCTCAGAAAGAGTGTGCTTTGGGTGGGGGTGAATGAGGTAACCATGACAGCCAGCTCAAAAGTAAGACAAAAACCAGTGGTCAAAAAGAACAAAACAAAACACAGCATTTTAATGCAGGTGGATGAACTATTTTATCACAAAATAAGTCGAACAACTGAGTTTCACATTTAAACATAAAAGATGTTTTTCCAAACATATGTAATACAATGTCCAATTTTCAAAGCGCAATAATACCCAACAGGATGGGTGGTAGGGGGTACACCGGACCTTCCATGGGCTATATGGCCATCTACCTGTGACATCGGGCCTCATTACACCCTGGGTGGTCCAGTATGGCCCAATACCACACACACTGTTGGTTATTATTGCTTACATATGGCCAAAATGGAGGAGTCCAGTAGTCCCAGTGCCAGAAGGAAATCAGTCAGACATTGGGGACCAGCACAAGGCCACAGAGAGCCCTCATTCAAAAAAGAAAGGAGTGCTGAAAAGCAATGTAACACGGCACAGCTCGGGGCTAATTAATAAAATATGAGCCCACATACATATTAATGAGTGTTGCTGTCAATTTCTAGGGGCATGCTATGTTAAGGCAAAAGTGACA
The DNA here is from genome assembly GCA_016271365.2 of Neoceratodus forsteri. Lineage (NCBI taxonomy): Eukaryota > Metazoa > Chordata > Ceratodontiformes > Ceratodontidae > Neoceratodus > Neoceratodus forsteri. The sequence continues at coordinate 234,843,369 of CM057458.1, forward strand.
GACAAACTATAGTAGGTAAATGAATAAGTATGGTAACTGGACTATTTTTTTTTGGTGTGAAAAGAATATATTACATTAAAATCACTTCGGCCGGCCCAGTGGTGGAGAGAGCTGAGGTGCTGGATGCCTTACCTCGAGCCATGTTGGTGACCTGGGTTTGGGAACAGACTCAGGGAGCCAGGGAAGGGCAGGGAAAGGAGAGGATTGAGCATCCGGAGGACTGCTTTCCTCTCCTTGGGTGGATTGGGTGGGTAGCCTCGCTCTGTAGTGGCCCACAGTGGAGACTGGGGGCACTACAATGGGTGGCATAGTTAAGGGAAACAAGGTAAAACATGAAAAAAGCTTGCATGCATGCTATCTGAATGACAATGACCCCACCTCCCTGCACCTCTTTGCTGCGATGCCTCCTGGCTGCATTTCCACGTCCCCGTAAAGATGTAAAGGAGTGCTACGTGCACTCTGGTCTCCCCTTCTGAAGCCTCGACAGGTAAGGGGAGACCCCCCAGCAAAGGGATACATTTGGGGCAGCGGGGCATGGAGCAGTAGGACAGAGGGTTGGTGGAAGGCAATGGAAGAACTGGCTGCCTGAAAAAAGAGGACGACTGTGTGCTCATAGGCTGAGGTAAATAGATCATGAAAAAAAAATCATTTAGTATGTCACACAAACTATATTTGTCTGTATTGTTTCACACAAATAATTATGTAGAACATTTAACAATCACAGTATTCCACTCTAGGGTGTGGGTGATGCCAGAATTTACCCACTTCTGGTGTGGTTTCCTCACCCGAATGCACCTTGTGAGCAGACCACTCCACCAGTGGGTAAATCTGGCTGTTCCCCACACCAATTTGTTGTCTATTGCTTAATTCTAAACCTATCCATTTTTGAATACCTTGCAATGTTGTTCAGTGCAGCTGTAGCACAAATGATGGCACATACACGTTCAGGCGACATTCGTATTTCACCATGCAAGCAATGGAATCTTCGCTTCCATACCCCATGCATTTTTCATTAGTATTCCTTGTCTTCATCTGAGATGAGTTGTAATGCTCTTGAGCGGTAGATCTTGGATTTAAATATGTTGTAAGAAGCCATGACTTCAATGGATAGCCACTGTCTCCAAGCAGAAATCCTTTTATATGTTCTCTCTCAAACCCTTCCCAAACTTCAGTATTTTGGAGTATACATGAATCATGCGTGTTACCAGGCCACTTTGCAGCAATGTTGGTGAATATCAAATCTGCATCACAAACCACTTGAACGTTAACAGAGTGGTAACCTTTTCTGTTCACATATATACTCTATTGAACCGCAGGTTCTTGAATTTTAATGAGTGCCATCTACCGCTCCAATCACGTTAGGAAATCTGCCAATATCAAGAAATGTTGTCTTTGTCTGAATAACCAAGGCAAGATCTTGTGGGAATTTTACAAATTTGTTTATCTTTCTTTGCAGTGCTAATGACACCCTCCTAACAATTCTGCTAGCTGTAGACTTACGGATTCCTATGAAATCGCCAACCACATTTAGAAAAGAGCCAGTTGCATAATATCTAAGAGCCAGACATACTTGCAGCAATGCTGGTATACTGTGATTCCAGTGTGTAAGTGGCTCTATATCTTCTTTCACTAAATCCACAATCTCCAACACATGTTCCTTCCTGAACCTCATTCTCTCAAAAACTTCTGTGTTGGAAGGGTTGTCCAATGGGTTTGACCTGTCATGAAACACCTCTCTCTATGAAGAGACAATTCATTCAAATAATCATGAACAATAATCAAGTGTCCTGCCATCTTCACACACTCTATCACCAACTACAAAAAAATGATCAGTTTAGTTTCTATGGGAACTTAGTCCAAAGCCAATAAATAAGCTAGTACCAAGCAGGCTTATATGTAAGTCACATAATAAGTCCAAAGAATCTCAAGTAATTTTTTATGCAACTGACTTAAACAATTTAAGACTAGGTATGTATTTTAAGTCATAAAAAAGGCTAGAACCTAGTCTAACTACTTTTATGCAACCGGCCACAGACTATATGTACTTAATTACTATTAATATTTCTTGCATTACTGAGACTGTGATATGGAGTCTTGGTTGAACCTTCTGTCAATGTTGCACATTTTTATTTGAATGAAGATGAGTTTAAAAAAAAAAAAATTATACATACCACACACCCAGCGCTCCCTATCAGCACCCCCCCCCAAGAAACAAAAGAGTATCACTGGGGGTGCCTGTCACAAACCCACTCCTGGGATGAGGCCCTCTGCTCCCACAGTGGCCAACTTTTAAGTGCGATTCATGAACAGAGGCCAAACAGGGACACCCTCCTATTTGTTTTGGATCTGAGCAAACTACCAGTCTCGAGTCCTGGTGTCAATTATGAACCCTTTTTAGCTAGCACACCCAGGTAAGAGGTCCAAATAGCACACTTTATTCAGGGAAAGCAGTGGAATACTTGACCCAGAAGGCATACAACCAACCTGGTTCACAATCCCCTACTGACTCAATTGAGACGCTGGTATTTTTCTTACCTTGCTGGATCTTTACACAGATCCTTGTTACTGTGGCTGCATATGGTGACACACTAAGCAATTTAACAGTTATGTCAGAATTACCAATACTGTTCCACCACTCACACTCAAAATGAAAAAATGCCTCCGGCAGGTTTAAGAAAAACCAAATGTACTAAAACTAAAAATAGTAAATAAATAGAGTACACAAGACAGAACATACATACACAATGATTACAGTCAGAAAAGAAATTGACAATTACAAAACAAAGTGCTTTGTTACTGAATTAACTAGTTCTATCTCAGTTTCAGTTGGCAAAGATTCACACTTGACTTGCCAGTCTTGGCAGAAGTGGTCTCTCTCTTGAGTCCACGAACAGAGTGTCCCGTAGAAGTCCAGAACAAAAAGTGTCAGTCCTTTCAGCAGGCTTCACCAATATTAAAGAGGCCAAAATGTCCCTCCCATCCTGTGATGACACAGCTCTGGGCTGCTAGTGTGAGGTCACATGCAGTTCTACATACTTAATTTGTAACATGACAAGTATATAGCCAAATATTGCAGCTTACTGCCTGTATGAAAGATAGCAATATTTTAATTATAACAAGACAGACTGTCTTCATCAGAGTATGGTTTATGGCAGGTTACAATACCCCTTTGATCTTTCAGAGAAACATCCTAGAAACACTTCTCATAGCTGGGTGAATTTTCACAGGTATCCATCAGAAATGCTTCCCTCTTGATATGCCGTAAAAAGGCAATATTTTATGACAAGCTGCCTGGGTTCATAGCAGTGGTTGGCTTATGACCTTGGTTTTATTATAGTCCCAGGAAGTTGGCTTTTACAAGCTAGCTGTGACAGCAAGCAAGGCCAGAACATATTTTTTTCTTTTAAAATTCCAGTGTCCCATGATGCCTTGTGCTGACTGACATGTTTTACAAGCAGAATTCAAAAACATATATTTATATCAAAATTATATACACATAGCTGGCAGGCAGTGATTCCCATTACAGTGCCCAATACCCCAGTGTCTTGATCATGATGCCGCTGATTTTTAGAGTGAAAAATAGTGCAGTGTGACTTGAGGCAATGAGCAGATTGCTCCACATCCAACATGTTGTTCAGTCAGAAAGAATGCACTGAGTCCTTTTTTTATAGCAAGAGGTCTGCAGGGCTACACCCACTGCAGCCTTAAAAAGGAGACTGAAGAATTTAATAATTGGCTAAAAAAATGGCATCAAGTCAAAAAGGTATCATTTAGTAGGTGCCTGGGGGGACTTCAAGGAGAGAAAGTTTTTCAAGTTTGGTGGACTGCACCTAGTAAAGGAAGGGGTGAGAGCACTGGGGCAGAAGTTCAATGTATATATTGGGTATTTAAACTAGGTGAAGGGGAATATGAAGCTGGGGACCCTGTCAGAACCAATATAAAATACTTAGCTGGCACTCCCCCACAAACAGAGGCTGGGGGCAAACACATTAAACAAAAAGGGAGTAATTGGGGCCCTGAAGGGGGATAAGGCAATTGTTAAATAGGAAATAATGCAAAAAGGGTGGAAGGAAAGGGTTCTATGTGATATGAGCCATTTCAGTGATTGCTGATATCTACCATTGCCATTTTTATTCTCCCTGAAATGCCGTCACTGTTTCTGGGTTCATTCTTATTGTATCAACCAAATCATGGGATATCAAAGGAAAGTGCTCTTACTGGTTCATGGAAGGGAGTATGCCTAAATGCCAGGAGCCTAGGAAATAAAATAAGTAACCTGCAAGCATTGATAGCAAATACCAAATTGGATCTCATTGCCATCATGGAGATATGGGTCACAGAGAACAACTGAGACCTCTCAATCCCTGGTTACTCACTCTACAGGAAGGATAGAAAGGGAACAAAGGGGGAGGGGTAGCACTCTATGTTTGTGAAGGGATAAAAGCCACAACATATGACAATAACAAAAAAGAAGGTATTGAATCCCTATGGGTACAGCTCAGCATGACATCAAGCAAACAGATCCACATCATGGTGGTATGCAGACCACTAGGGCAAGGGGAGGAGAGGGACAGTGAGCTAATGGAAGAAATCAAAAGTATGACAGAAAAGGGGAAAATGGTAGTGGCTGGTGATCTAAATTTGCCCAATGTAGACAGGGGGTACTCAATGGCAAAAACCTGAAGAAGTCAAGCCATGCCATAATCCCTACAGGACTGCCTGCTTACCCAACTAGTAAATGCTCCAACCAGGAAGGAAACCATCCTAGACATAGTCCTACAAACTCGGAGGTAGTTGGAGCTGTCAGGGGTTGGGGAGCCACTAGCCAACAGTGACCACAACACTGTCTGGTTTGAGTTATCCCTAGGGGATGTAAAACTCAATCTTGGGCAGAAGTCCTGAGCTTTTAATATTATTATTTTTCATTTGAAAATTTCACTAGGAAATGCATACTGATCTGAAAACAGCTAATTTCAAGATGTGTCCGGGAAGAGAATACAGTTTATTTTACACAACATTGCTTTATTATTTGAAAGGTTTCACCAGGAAAGGCATAATGAGCTGAAAACAGCTCATTTCCAGTTGTGTACTGGGGTGGGGGGGGAGAGGAGTACAGTTTATTTTACACAATAGTGCTTAAATCTAACATACAAGCAAACACTATATAGTTACATTATATACTTCATGAGGGATGAACAACACACACACAGGAGCATCAGTGTGCAATAGGAAGTATGGAGCTGTGGAAGGTGTAGCAAGGAAGCCTGGAGGATAGAATTTGTGTAGAGAAGGACCAGGTGGTAGAGTAAGCATATAGCAGAGATAGTGTGATGAAAATGGGAGAAAATTGGTTGGTGGGGAGTGAGTTAGAAAGATAAGAAATAGGTAGGGGAAAGGCAGAGGGGGAAGGGACAGGGAATGGACAGGAAATGGGGGGAAGAGGAGATAGGTAGAGATAGTGAGGCAGACCTTTGATTCTCTGGGATGCATACCATACAAGGGTCAGATGCAGCTCAATGCACACCCAGACCACATATTGGGTTGTTAGGAAAGTGAGGGAGGAAATGGGGGGTGGTAGTGGATCACAGGGGATAATAGGAATGATAGAGAGGTTAGAGGAGGAGGCAGAGGGGATGGGAAGGGAAGAGAGGCACCAGAGTAGAGAGAAGAATAAGATAATGCAGAGGAGAAGAAAGATGGGTCAGTTACAGTTACAGGAGAGTGAGGTGAGGTGATGTGAAGTTAAACAGAAGGAAGGCTAGTGTGTGGCAGGAGGGGGCAGACCAGGTGTGTAAAGGGAGTGAGTGCCAGAGTTTAGGAAAGCAACACCAGAAGGCAGCCTGGCCTGCTGAGGAGATCCTGGGGGGAGAGCAAAGGAATGAATTTAGAGCTGTGAAGGGCATAGGAAGTGGGTGGGGGTAGGGAGAGGATAGAGGAGAGGTAGGAAAGGAGAGAGCCAAGCCACTATTTGGCTAAGAAAGAGGAACAATGGGCTAGGCACCTGTCCTCAAGGGAGGAGCGAGAGGTGTATAGAGCACATTGGTGAGTGCAGGTTGGACAGTTTAGTGCAAAACAGCAGAAGAAGTCGAAGAGGGAGTCCAGTTTGGATAGGGTGGGTTCAGGTGCAGTGCTGTAAACTATATCATCATAGTCAAATATACAGTAGGAAGGATCATTTTCTGACCAATAGCTCTGCGGGCCTGCAGAGGGATGCAGCCATGGTTGTGGTACAACACTCCTAGTTTGGGGTACAATTTTTTTGAATGGCATCCACGTGTTCAGAAAAGTTGAAGTGCCTGTCAAGACAGACTCGGAGGTATTTGAAAGAAGGGCCATCTTCAATGGTGGAACCATCCAAGGTGCAGAAGGAGGGTGGACAAGCAATCATAGTGAGTTTTAGCCTTGAGCCAAAGGTTATGGAGACACTTTTCTTGGGGCTGGATATTCAAAGGGGTTGAACTGGCGCAACCCCACAAGCGCCCCAGTGCGATATTTAAAAGGGAGACTTACGCAGCACAAGTCCCAATGTGCCGGGGTGCATTGCTAATGTATGCAGTGCAGTGCATCTGAAGGGGGCGTGCCCATGAATATGCAGCACATCCCGATATTCAACCCAGGATGTGCAGCGCAGCTGCTGGCACAACCCCTAGATGTGCCGCATACTGGGGCACAAAGTTGAGCCAGAAAATAATGGCTCAAATCCTGGCCACCCACAGGCAGGCCTCTGTATTGCAGTGTGCAACACAGTAACCACCAGTTGTGGGTGGCCACCCACCCACATGGATCATTATCCACAAGCACCCAAACCATCCCTGGCAGTCCAGTGGTACCCCCCTCCCTGCCGGTAGCCCAATCGTGGGTAGTATAGTAGTATATAAATAAACAGCCCCAGTAGTCTAGTGGTCACCCCCTCCCATCCGTAACAGTGAGTGCTGGTAGCATACTATTAAATAACCTGCCCTGGTAGTCTAGTGGTCCCCCTCCCCATCCTGACCCTCCGATTGTCATCGTATATTCTACAGAAATATCCCTGGTGGTCCAGTGAATCCCCACCCGAATCCCTGATCACCAGTGAAGAAGTAGTACTCATTATATCCCTGGTGGTCAGTGGCACCTCCACCACCAACACAGGACCACTGCTGCCCAGCCCCCATCACTGGTGGGCAGCTGCAACCTGCCCGTATACTGCCTGGCTGCCCATCGAATGACAGCTTACAGTATGATCTGTAAGCCCATTGGTCCAATGTGGACCAATGGGCTTGCAGGGCATACTGTACTAGACAGTCGCAAATATGTGAATGAACCTCAGTCACATATTGTCGACTGTCTAGTACAATATGACCTGCAGGCCCATTAGTCTACAGTGTGGACCAATGGGCTTACAGATCATACTGTAAGCTGTCATTTGGTGGGCAGCCGGGCATTGTGGATGGGTTGCAGCTGCCCACCAATGACAGGTGGGGAGCTGGGTGGGCAGGGGTCCTGTGCAGGTGGGGGGTGCCACTGGACCACCAGAGATATTTCTGTATGATTTACGATGGTGATCGGGGGTCAGGATGGGAAGGGGGACCACTAGACTACCAGGGCAGATGTTTTCTGTGATGTTACCCACAATCGGGTATGGGAGGGAGAGGGGACCACTAGCCTACCAGGGCAGGTTGTGTATTATTATACTACCAGCGATCGTGGCTACAGGTGGGAGGGGGGTTACCAATAGACTACAAGGGCTTGTTTAATATTATATTTTACCGCGATCACGGTTACAGGACGGGGGTGCCCCGGGACCCCCTCAGTCCACACATCATTCTGTGCAGGGTGCCAGGCACATTTCGCTGGGCTGCCCTGCTCAACTCATGCAAATGAGGCCATAATGACATGCAAATGGCCCCATTTGTGCCATGCATATATTATGACCCCATTTGCATGCACAGGCCTGAATATCACGGGTGATGCTCCCAGCACAACTACAGTTGTGCTGGTGCATTCACGGTCCTCCTTGTCTGGGGAATGTGCTGGCACATTGTCACTGTGCCATGCGCATTCCATGCCATATTCAGGGGTGCTGTGCCATGGTGCATCACCGTTGAATATCTCCCTGTCTTGGCTCTGGCGCATCTCGGTTGTGCTGCACAACCACTTGCGCCTGTGCCTGGCGCAGTCTGAATATCCAGCCCTTGGTGTTTAGAGCCAGATAATTAGAATGTAATCATAGCTGAACCTTATCAAATTCTTTAAAGTGGTTAACTTTAAAAAGATGAGACAGTTAGTCAGGGACAACCTGTCCAAGATCCAGGAAATGTCTGAGGTAGAAGATATCTGGGAGTTGGTAAAGCAATTTATCCTGGAGGCTATAAAACTTTGTATTAGGAAAGTTATGAAAAGAAACAAACACAAGAGACCCATATGGTTCACAGCCCATGTAAAAAAGGCAACTAGGATCAAAAGAGAAGCCTTCCACAAGTACAAAAGGAACCAGGGGGATAGTGACTGTGAAGAATACACCCAGACAAATAGGGAGGCAAAGAATGCAGTAAAGGAAGCAAAGGCAGTGACTGAGCTTAGGATTGCAGCAGGAATGAAATCTGGGGAAAACACTTTTGTTTTGCTATATTCAGGAAAAAAAAGGGGGAGGGATAGTTTTGTTGATAAATGGTGACAGGTTGATTGAAGAAGATGGGCAAAAGGCCACAGTCCTAAATAACTTCTGCTTGATTTTCACCAAAGAAAGAACAGGACCTATGCCTGAAAGGGGTCTCAAAGCAGCTGATAAGGGGATTCCACAAATGGAATCACCGTATATCACCATAGACAGGGCCAGGGAGGCACTAGCACACCTCAAAATGGACAAAGCATGAGAGCCTAATGTGTTGCACCCGAGAGTGCTGAGGAAGCTTGCTGGGGAACTTGCTGACCCCTTGGTATATTTGTTTAACACATCGATTCAGATGGGTGTTGTGCTGGGAGACAGGAGAAGGGCAGATGTGGTACCACTCCACAAGGGAGGGAATAGGGAAGTGGTAAGCAATTACAGACCAGTTAGCCTCACATCAGTTGTGGGGAAACTGATGGAGACCTTAGTCAAACAAGACCTGGTGGAATACCTGAAAAAGAATGAAACATTGAAACATAGAAGTTGATGGCAGATAAGGACCGCAAGGCCCATCCAATCTACCCATTTCTTTTTCTACCTTATGAATGTGCCATCGGCCTTTGCTCTGTCAGTGGCCTATCTAGTCATACTCATCTGTATTGCTCCCTTATACCTATCCCATGCCTGTTTGAAGGCCTGCACTGTATTCATATCCACCACTTCTTGGGTAGGCTGTTTCATGCATCCACCACCCTTTTTGTGAAAAAGAACTTCCTCACATTACTCCTTCATTGGCCTCCCTCTAATCTCATGCTGTATCCTCTTGTCCTCCTATTTTTCTTATATTTAAACATGTTAGACTTTTTCACCTTGTTAATGCCCTTAAGGTGTTTGAATGTTTCAATCATATCACCTCTCTCCCTCCTTTGCTCTAGGGTATACATAATGAGCTCCATTAATCTGTCCTCATGTGTTTTCTGATGCAGTCCCTGCACCATTTTGTTTGCCCTTCTCTGGACTGCCTCAATTTGGTTAATGTCCTTGTGAAGGTGTGGCGTCCAGTACTGCATGCAGTACTCCAGATGGGGCCTAACCAGTGTCTTGTAAACAGCGATTATTACTGCCCTCTTACGACTTGTGATACCTCTACTAATATACCCCAACACCCCCCTAGCCTTACCTACTGCTTTAGTGGTCTGCTTGGATGATTTCAGGTCATCTGTGATGATGATGCCCAAGTCTCTTTCTTTGCTTGTGACTGCCAGCAACTCCCCTCCCAGCCTATAGGTGGCTTCAGGGTTTCTCTTCCTTGTGTTCATGATCTTGTACTTCCTTGTGTTACACCCCAGTTGCCATTCTTCCAACCATTTTGCTAGTTTATCCAGATCTATTCTCATTCTGCCCACCCCATCTGGATCATCTACTGTGTCGCAGATCTTGGTGTCATCTGCAAACAGACAAACCTTACCCATCAGTCCATCTGCAATGTCACTGATGAAGATATTGAAGAGGACTGGCCCCAGGACTGATCCCTGAGGTACCCCACTTGTGACTTGCATCTCTTCTGATTGTATACTGTTTACCACCACTCTCTGTTTTCTGCCTGTCAACCAGTTTGCCACTCAATTACCCAACTTCTGACCCACCCCGAGCCTACCCAGCTTATTAATCAATCTTCTATGTGGAACCATATTGAAAGCTTTGCTGAAGTCAAGGTAGGCGACATCAACTGTTCCCCCTTGGTCCACCACTCTGGTTACCCAGTCAAAGAAAATCTATGAGATTAGTTTGACAGGATCTTCCTGTTGTAAACTCATGCTGTCTTGGGTCCTGTGCTCCTATGTATCCCAGGTGTTGTATTATCCTTTCCTTAAGGACCTTAGACCTGGTACTCTCAAATGGAGATGGAGAGAGGATCACAGATGTAGAAGTGGGTAGCCATCTGGGAACTAGCGACCATCAAATAGTATGGTTCATGATAAACACAGCAGTAGAGTCAAGCCATACAAAGGCAAAGGTACTGGACTTTAGGAGGGGCTGACTTTGCCAAAATGGGTGAGTGCCTAAGAAATGCACTAGTAAATGGACAGGAAGGAGGGGTGGAAGAACAATGGGGAATAATCAAAACTGCCATCACAGAGGCAACAAGCCTTTGTATGAAGCAAATAAACAAAACGAAATGATGTAAGAAACCAGTGTGGTTCTCAAAGGGAAGGTTAGGGAGAAAAATAAAGCATTCAGAAGGTACAAGGAATCACAGAAGAAGCAGGACAGAGAATTGTAGCAGTAAAAGCAAAAGGAAGCAGGGAAGGCAGTCAGAACAGCAAAGGCCCAAACAGAGGAAAAGATAGCCAACTCAGGTAAGAAAGGGGATAAACCCTTTTATAGGTACATTAGGGAGAAAAGGCAGACGAAGGGAGGGATAGTGAGGCTTAATAAAGAGGGAGGGGGTGGGCAGAGGGTGACTGTGAAAAGGCAGAGATACTACTCAAATATTTTTGCTCAGTATTCACAAATGAAGAGGGGAAGGTACCTAAACCAAACAATAGAAACACTCTGAATACGATGGTTGATACCAGCCCATTCACAGAAGAAAGGGTTCTGAAAGAACTCTTAAAACTGAAAGTGGACAAAGCAATGGGGCCTGATGGGATTCATCCCAGAATTCTAAAAGAACTAAGGGTAGAACTAGTGACACCACTGACTACCCTCTTTAACAAATCATGGGAGGATGGGGTGGTACCTGAGGACTGGAGAAGGGCAGATGTTATTCCACTTCACAAAAGTGGGAGCAGGGCAGAAGCAGGAAACTACAGACCTGTTAATTTAACCTAAGTGATAGGGAGAATGATGGAATCACTTCTGAAGGAAAGAATTGTTGAGTATCTAGAGGCCCGAGGGGGCACAGGACCCGAGGTAGCATGGATTCACAGTGGGAAGGTCATGTCAGATGAATCTAATAGATTTCTTTGACTAGATGACCAAAGTAATAGATCAGGGAGGGGGCTGTGGACATGGCCTACCTAGACTTTAGCAAGGCATTTAACACAGTCCCACACAAAAGATTAGTATACAAGTTAGCCAGCCTGGGAGTTGGTCCCAAGATGGTAGCCTGGGTAAAAAATTGGCTGGAGAACAGGACACAGAGGGTAATATTAAACGGAGTCCACTCTGAAGAAAGTGGGGTTACTAGTGGGGTACCGCAGGGTTCAGTACTAGGACCGGTCCTCTTCAATGTCTTTATAAGTGACATTGCAGAGGGACTGAAAGGAAAAGTATGCCTCTTTGCAGATGACACAAAGATCTGCAACAGAGATGATACATAAGGTGGGGTGGAAAGGATGAGAAGGGACTTGGCAAGGTTGGAGGAATGGTCAAATGTATGGCAGCTTAGATTCAATGCTAAGAAGTGCAAAGTAATGCACCTGGGAAACAAAAACATAGGGGAAGAGTACACAATGGGGGGTGAGCCACTAACAACAACAAAAATGGAAAGGGACCTGGGGGTAATCATATCAAATGACCTAAAGGTGGGTAAGCAATGTGAGAGGGCAGTAAGGAGGGCTTGGAGGATACTGGGATGCATAGGGAGAGGCATCACCAGTAGAAAACAGGAAGTTGTTATCCCTCTGTACAGACAGCTGGTGAGACCCCATCTGGAGTACTGTGTGCAGTTCTGGAGACCCAGTCTCTGCAAAGACATAGACAGGATGGAGGCAGTCCAGAGGAGGGCAACTAAAATGGTGCAGGATCTGCATCAGAAGACATGTGAAGAGAGACTTAAGGAGCTTAATATGTATAGCCTCGAGGAAAGGAGGGAGAAGGGGGACATGATAGAAACTTTCAAGTACCTCAAGGGAATCAACAAAGTCCAAGTGGGTAGCATATTTCAGAAAAGAGGTGTGCAAGAACAAGGGGGCACAATTTAAAGTTAGAGGGGGGCTGCTCAGAGGTAATGTAAGGAAGTATTTTTTCACAGAGAAGGGTGTGGATGCATGGAACGGCCTTTCTGAGGAAGCTGTGGGATCAAAAACAGTGGTGGAATTCAAGAATGCATGGGACAGTCATAAGGCAATTCTAGGGCGTGGGGATAAGAAGAAGTAGGCTGTTGGTTAACTAGGATCTGCAGCGTATCCATTAGGTAGGGAAATGGGCAGACTGGGTGGGCCAAGCAGTCCTTATCTGCCGTCAAATTCTGTGTTTCTATGAGTGCCTCCATAATCTTGCCCACTACTGAGGTAAGACTGACTGGTCTGTAGTTCCCTGCCTCCTCCCTGCTACCACTCTTGTGGAGTGGGATCACATGAGCCCTTCTCCAGTCTTCTGGGACCTCTCCTGAATGGTCTTCAAGATAACAAACAGCATGGGTTCACAGCAGGAAGATCATGCAAGATGAACCTCATTACATTTTTTGATTCGGTAACTAAAGAACTTTTTAAGGGCCATTCAATAGACCTCCTCTACTCCGACTTCAGCAAGGCATTTGACTCAGTGCCAGATAATTGCCTGTTAAAGAAGTTGGAGGACCTAGGTACTGCTAAGAGCATTGTCAGGTGGGTGGGAAATTGTCTCAAGCATAAGAGGCAGAGAGTGGTAGTCAATGGGGTGAGATCAGGCAAGGGAGAGGTCACAAATGGAGTACCTCAGGGATCAGTCTTGGACCCGGTCCTCTTTAACATGTTCATTAGTGACATTGGCAAAAGAATCCAGGACAAGCTTGCCCTCTTCACTGATGACATTAAACTTGGTGTAAGGCTGGACAGTGTGGAAGGGGTTAGGGACCTACAGAAAGACCTCCTCAGGCTAGAAAGATGGTCCAATGTCTGGCAACTGAAGTTTAATGCAAAAAAAAAGGCAAGGTGATGCACCTGGGAAAGGAAAATCCTATGACAGAATATTGGCTAAATGGGGTTAAGCTCAGTACTTCTCATGAAGAGAGTGACCTGGGGGATTCTTGCCCTCGCCCCTGATCAGGGCACACTGCTGCACTGAGGCCCCATCACTCCTCCAAGCTGGCCGCTCATGGACCCCAACCTGCTCACCTGTATTAAGGATTCTTGCCACTGACCAGGGAGCACTGCTGCCCCAGCGCTCCTCCGAGCTGGCCGCTCATGAACCTCAACCAGGCCACCTGCATTAAGGATTCTTGCCCCTGAGCAGGGAGCACTGCTGCACTGCAGCCCCAGCACTCCTCCGAGCTGGCCGTTCATGAACCTCAACCAGCCCACCTGCATTAAGGATTCTTGCCCCTGACCAGGGTGCACTGCTGTACTGTGGCGCTAGTGCTCCTCCGAGCCGGGCGCTTGTGGACCTCAACCCGCCCGCCTGCATTAAGGTACGGATTCTTGGACCATTAAAGAGCTGGCCACAAAACAGCCCCACTGATTGATGGTTGCTGCTGAACCTGGCGCTTCATTGGCTGGCCTTATTCTGTGCTCTCTCCTCATTAGACCTTCTGTAATCCTTGATTTCTGGTGCTTATGGTGCTTTATTTGAAACAGTTTTTCTATTTTTATTTCTGTCAGAGACTGAGTATTTTGTCCCACCCACCCACTGCAGCCCTGACCTCAATTAAATATGCGTCCTCCCCCACAGGTTGACACCCACTAGCCCCTCTCTACTACAATTGATGTACACATCTGTTACTTTCTACCAAGTGTCCTATCAGTAGCTGCAATACCTCTCCTGGCCAAAACTATCTGCACTGCCCTTAGCTACTGGAACTTACTGTGTGGGCTAGACCTACTACTTAACAATCAGCTTGCTCTCACTCACTTTTCCATTTATCCCCAACGTTATGTTACAAATGCTCTGCTCACCATTTTACCTCTAATACTGCTCACTACATATATATATATATATTTATATATATATGTATTTTTTTTTTTATTTGAATCTAGGATTACAAATACCTTTGAGCCAAGGTTCTTTTACAAAGGTTCCACATCAGTTGAGGTACAATTTAAACAAGACATTGAATAACAGTATAACAGTGGGTTACAGGTAGTTACATACAGTTTTATACATTCAATACAGTGGCAAAAATGCCAGAAAAATAGGTCTGGTAACAAGGTTGACACAGTGTGAAGGAGAGACACACTAGTGGTGTGTGGCCATAGGCATTTGTCAAATATCAATTAAAGTGCTACAGGGGGTAGGGAAGGAGGGTGGGAGGAGGGGAGGATGAATGGGTGTATTGGAGAGGGAGTTGAGGGGGGAGAGGGTTAAGTGCTAGGTGGAAAGAGCAAAGAGGAGAGGGGAGAACAATTACGAGGACAGTCACAGGAGCTAGATGCAGACAGGATGTGATGGAGAGTGGATTTGAATGGACCAAGCTTGGCACTGAGGCGATGTTAATGTTGAGACCATTGAACCAGCTGGGAGCTCTGTGCACAAATGATCTTTGCCCTTCTGCGGTGTGGAAAGGTGAGATATGCAGAAGCTGGGATTCAGAGCCCCTGGTGATGTGAGTAGTCTGTTCTGGGCAGAGGAGAGCTTGGACACCTGAGGGAGCAAGGCCTAGTGTTATTTTCTTTGTCATAAGGAAGGTTTGGTACTTGATCATGTTTGAAAGTTGAAGCCACCCAGTCTGTGCGTAGAGATCACACGTGTGGGTGAGGTGATGGGTGCTGGTTATGAGATGGCAAGCTTTGTTTAGTGTAATGGATATGTGCCTGAGGGCGGTGGCAGAGGCAGAGCTGTAGATGATCAGGCCACAGTCGATTATTGAGATTACTGAGCTCTGTACTGCAATCCTTAAGGCATCTGAGGTAAGGTATTGCCTGTGCCTGAGGAGTAGGCCAATGTGAGTGTTGGCAAACTTGGCAATGTTGTCAAAGTGCATAGCATTTGATAGGTTACATTCAGTGGTAATACCTAGATACTGTATTTAAAGGATTGAACCTGTTCGACGGTTGCACCAAGGCAGTTTTTGATCGTGATGGGATTGAGTCTGTGTTTGTCGTGCAGGCTGCAGAAGAGCATGGACTTGGTTTTTTTGGTAGTTGAGAACCAATTTATGTGTACTAAACCAAGTTTCAATCGAGGTGAAGGCAAGCTGTAGATTCTTTTGAAGGTGGCCCGGATCCTTGTGAGTGAAGAGGATGACGGCGTCGTCGGCATATAGGAGGATTTGTGCTGGACATAATTGTGGAAGATCATTCAGAAAGAGGCTAAAAAGAAGTGGCCCAAGAATGGAGCCTTGAGGAACTCCTGAGGAACAGGACGTGCATCTGAGAGAACATCAGCTATTTTCACTCTTTGAGAGCGGTTCTCCAAGTAGCTCTTGAACCAGATAGTGGACTCAGGTGAGAGCCTAGCAGAATGTAGCTGTGTGATTAATAGATTATGATGTACAGTGTCAAAAGCCTTGGTCAGGTCAATGAAGACTGACCCAGTTAGGAGGCTGTTGTCCAATGAGCTGTGGATAGCACCAGTGAATTCCAGGAGGGCCGATGTAGTACTGTGACCTGTACGGAAACCATGTTGTTGGGGGTAGAGGATGTTGTGTTTGTCCAGGTATTCTGTTAGCTGGCCATTTACTTAACATGTATTACCTCAACCGTATCGCTGTATATTTACTTAACATGTATTACCTCAGCCATACCCCCTCCTATTAGCCCTCATCAATGCTTCCCCTGGCTTTGCCACTGCCACTATCTCCAGTTCACCTGATCATATAACACCTTTTTGTGATATACCTTTTACCCTGTGCCCAAATGAATCACTCTCAGAAATCACACATTCCTGGTTGAGCACCTTCTCACCTTTTAACGCCACGCCAGCTGTATGCCCCTCCTAACCTACGTACACCCCCTACCATTTCTCATCCCAGTTAGTAACATCTCCCAAATCATGCCTTTTTCAGGTGTGTCCTAAATCCACCTCCACTACTGAGTCTGTAAGCTTAAAGGACATGCCCTTATCCAGAGACTATCTGGATGGAAAGAGTCAAAATACGTACCCCTCTCCCACCAATAACCAACGTAGTCTTCAAATGTACCAAAGCAAAACTACACAAATCCACCCCCTAAAAACCAGGGGATGGGCTTGCACCACATAAAATGGCAGGTAATAAGAATGGCTTACCTCCTATTACTCCTGTTGGGTAACATTCATCCTATCTCTGGACCTATGTCGCACTCTCAGGGCACTCTAAAACATCACTCAGGTCTGAACATAGCCTCCATCATTATCTGCAGTTTACAGGAAAAATTTGACACAATTCAAGTGTGGGCCACCCAACACCAACAGGATATCCTGTCAGTAGTGGAGACATGGCTGAGACCTAGGATCCCGGACACAGCCATACAACTCCCAGGGTACAACACTTTCAGGCATGATAGGCTTGGAAAACATGGGGGTGGCTGTGTATTATATATGAAGGAACACTTCCAAGGGTAAATGTTGCTGCACATTACTGCCAAGTGTTACACCCAGCAGTAAGGATACTAATTGGTAAAAATGGAAAATCAATTACGGTAGTGTCTGCCTACATTCCACCCAAGGCTCAAGATAGTGGCTTCAAAGTTGTAACCGACTACATTGTTAGGAGCAGTCCCAACACAGAAATTATCTTGCTGGGAGATTTCAACATCAGTTGGCTCTCCAAAGAAACAGGTCCCTATAAAGATACTCAATCCTCAGCACATGCCTCTCAATTAGTGAGTACCCCCCCCTCAGATAAACTACCAAACTGGAACAAGTACTCTCATCAACTGACTTGCCATCAATCACCCTGAAAGAATAAATCACATCTCAGTACTCCCCAATTCCCTTAGTGATTATTTCCCTATCCTCTCACCTGGTCTAGTAAGTCCCCTAAGAACTCAACCAAAATTGTCACTATAAGAGTGCTAAACAAAGGAAAGCTGGATGCACTGAAAGGGCATCTAAGCAATCATGACTGGAGTTTCCTGAATGCCACTGTTGATGATGCCCTAAAACTCTTTATCCACAAATCTAATAAATCTTGTGATATTTATGCCTCACTCACCAAGCACAAGATCATGGGCCATCAAAACTAATGAATCTCCCTGACATTACTTGACCCCATGAAACATCGTGACAACCTATGGTATAAATCCAGAAGTACTGGCTTAGCAGCTGACCTCTAGAAATACAAGGCGGCCTGAAATAGTTGTACGTGGGCAATCCATAAGTCACCACTTTAAAAGGGAGCTTGAAAACTCTTGGGGTGACAGCAGATGTTTCTGGGATAATATCAAATCTCTATCTGGTGAACGTAACAAGTCTCCTCCTACCTTAATAAATGTTGACGGTACTCCCACTCAGGACCCTAAGACCATTGCCAAGACCTTCAACAAAGCATTTGCTGACCTGAGTGAAGTTCTGCCCCCTGACTTCCTCTGCCTTCAAAAACAAAAGATCTCTCTAAACCTCCTCCCAACAAGGCTCTGTACCCCCCTTCTATCTTAAAATAATTACCCACCTCAAGCCAAGAGATAAATCACTACGGTATTCAGTGAATCAAGGACCAGTAATGACGGACTCGATCGAAAGCTCCGAGAACTCACAATTGATGTTGTTCTTGCGCCCTTCACCAAAATTCTGAACTTATCCCTGTAACTGGGAAATTCCCACAATTATGGAAGGTGGCAGAAGTCACACTGGTTTTCAAAAGTGGAGATAGATCTAACCACACTATCACCCCATAGCTATTCTCCCCGCCGTCAAAGGTACTGGAATGCATTGTTTCTGACCAGCTAGTTGAATTCCTTGACAAATACCAGCTACAATGCTGTCAGCAGCATGGATTTCAGAAACAACATAGCACTACCACTGCTCTAGTAGAATTCACTAGTTTTATTCATAGCGCTCTTGAGTGGGGGCTCTTGGTGGGGGCTACATATATTGACCTCACCAAGGCCTTTGACACTTAATCATGAGCTCCTGCTCTGCCAATTATCTGCTACAGGTCTATCTCCTGAATCTGTTTCCTGGTTTAGAAGCTGCCTCCATGGTAGACTACAAAAAGTCAAAATAAATGACAACTGCTCAGATTACCAGTGTGTCACTAGTGGTGTGCCCCAAGGCTCCATCCTTGGACCCCTGCTTTTTAGCCTTTTTCTCAACCAGCTCCCACTAGCAGTCAGTGATCAAATATTGCTATACGATGATGATGCTGTGCATTATTCGAGCCACTCAAACCACATCAAGCTTAAAATACAGATGCAGGCCAATTTCTCCCTGGTAGAAAAGTGGTTTTTCGACTCAAAGCTGCTCCTAAACCATAAAAAAACAAAGACCATGATTTTTGCTACCAATAGCAACATACACAGGAATTTCCAGCTATGCTTTGTCAACAACCAAAATTCCCCCATTGAGATGGGTAACCATTTTAAATATCTGGGCATAATGCTAGACAGTACTCTTTCCTACTATTGACAAATTGACCAAGTCACCAAAACTGCAAACGCTAAACTGGGACTACTCTATAGACACAAACCTTGCTTTACTAATGAGGCCCTAAAGATAGCAGTGTCAAGCTCAGTGCTTTCAGTCATTGACTACGGCCTGGTCGTATATGGTGCAGCAACTCCAACGGCTCTCAGAAGACTCAAAATGACCCTCAACAAGGCTTGTAGGCTTGTGTTGGGTGCATAGCATCATACCCACACATGCGAACTATACACCCAAAGTAGCTGGCTTAACTTAGATTGCTAAATCCGATACCAGACATGCCTGCTTGCCAAAAAATCAATACTTGGAATTACCCCCCAGAGTACTGGATCTTCTAATACAACAAAACTCACCCAGGTGTACTACGGGTCAAAATGACCAAACCTGAAAGTCCCTTTCTGGAGGACCTCACAAGGTCAAAGATCCTATGAATACTGTGCCCCTACCTGGCTTAACTCTCTCAGCAAATCACTACTTGAAGAAGACAAACTAGGCCCATTTAAAACAAAACTTAGACCGCTACTTGCTCTGGTCAGTGTCAGTGACTGTGAATTCTAACCCGCTCTCCTCCCCCAGATCAATTTCCTGTTTTCACCCAGTTGTTCCTTACCTTGTCATCCTTTCCACTATTCCTTCCACTTCCTTTATACAATGGTCTTTCCCCTCGCCTTGACACTTACCACCACTGCTCCACTCTTGCCATATAAAGAATATCTTATGACTGGCATTTCTGCTAGTCATAGCTTGTACTATCTCTCTCTCTCTCTCTCTCTCTCTCTACTCTTCCATTCACCCTTACCCACTTCGTCCTCTGTCCTCACTCAATCCATCCCTACCCACCCTCTCACCCACCCT
Source organism: Neoceratodus forsteri (assembly GCA_016271365.2). Lineage (NCBI taxonomy): Eukaryota > Metazoa > Chordata > Ceratodontiformes > Ceratodontidae > Neoceratodus > Neoceratodus forsteri. The sequence goes on from CM057458.1 coordinate 234,863,236, forward strand.
CTCACTCGATGGCCTCACTTCTTTTCTCCTTCTGCCCCTGCCCAACTTTTCTTCTTCCTCTCCTTTGCTTCCACTGCTTTTATTCCTTTCACATTTACCTCCCCTCTTCACCCCGCCTACTTCTGTCTGTACTCCTTAGTTTTTCTAACTCCACCCTATCTTAACCTGCTTGTCTCCCTGTTCCCCTGCTACCTATATCCAGCTTTAGCCATCCTCCTCTTAGCACTTTATATAACCTGAGGTGACGTATGTGTCACCTTAACTGCCTTGTACTTTGACAATGGAACTGTTATTCTCTTACACTGACTGCTTAAAATGTATGAACCTAGTCTTGTACATGATAGCTTGTCTGTTACTTTATGTTGTTTACTGTGATGTATATTGCGTCCTTCTCACCGTATTTGCAACAATTTTGTTTTATCTTGTACTGCTGTCTTACCTCTACTGTATTCTGTTATGATGTGGAACCTCTGTAATTTATAATCCTAGATTGTAATAAATAAACAAATATACAAATCACAAGTGACACCCTAAAGCAGTTGAGCCAATGCAACAAAATATACAGCAAAGCAAATAAAATGTTGGGTTGTATAGGAAGAAGAATCAACAGAAGGAACAGGGAGGTGATCCTCCCCCTGTATAGGTCCCTGATGAGGCCTCACCTGGAGTATTGTGTCCTGTACTGGAATCATCACTTAAAGAAAGATAAGGATAGGCTGGAGGTCATATAGAGAAGGGCAAGTAAGATGATACAGGGCCTCCATGGTCTGTCTTATGAAAAGCACCTAAAGTCACTGAATATATACTCCTTCAAGACAAGGAGGGAGAGAGGGGATATGACTGAGACTTTCAAGTTTTTGGGCAGTATAAATAAAGTGCCTTACAGGAAACTATTCAATAGTGTCACCAGCTCAACCACTACAGGGCACAAATGGAAGTTACAGGGAGAGAGCTTTAGGATGGAACTAACGAAACACTACTTTACCAAAAGAGTGGCGGAAACATGGAATGGCTTGCCTACCAAGGCGGTGGGAGCTAAGACCATAGCAACATTCAAGTATGGGTGGGACAGAGCAAGGGTTCAAATAAAAACAATAGAACAGGGAAGGGCAAAAACAATAAGAGGGATGAGGGGTAGGACTGATATCTGCAATAGGTCCTAGGTAGCTCATGAGCAGACTTGATGGACCATTGGTCTCCTTCTGCCATCAATTTCTATGTTTCTGTGAAGCTCTCAGGGACAGTGAGATTTCATTTTCAACAACCATAAAATGGAACTCCCCCAGAATAGTTACAGGGACTATTATGAACAGTGAAAATGAACTAAAGCAATCACATATATCCCTAACAGCTATAGGAAAAGAGTTGTCTGTTGAGATGGAAAGAAATAACATTTACAGGATGTGAAGGTGTAGTTTTCCTTTAAATTAGGAAGCCACAAGGAAAGACACAATTGCAGACCCTACCCTCTCAGCTGTGACTGCAACACTGTTGAGAAAGGGGCAGTTTTAGGAACTCCAAGTAGTGAATAATTAACAGATCCACTCCCTGGCTCTTTTGTTTAGAGGTGGCTGACTTTACAAGTGGAAAAAAAAAAGACAATCCTTGGCTGCCCCACTCCAGACACTGTTGCATTTCATCACATACCAAGCAGACACGTCTTTCCTGTATTTCAATAGTTACATAAAGAAGTGTCTGCTTGGTATGCAGGAAATATACTAACATACTAAGAAGCCATAAAAGTACGCCTTATGATCTCCTGAGTCTGCTCGGGAATCAGCGCCCATTCTGAGCACCGTTACGGCCTCCACTCTCGTCCTCTGATGGTGTTCTGAGATGCACCATCCCCCTGTACCTGTCCCAGCCTTGCTTGAACCCCTCCACAGTTGCTACAGCCACCAGTTCCATGGGCAGAGCATTCCAGGGTTCCACCACCCTCTTAGTGAAGTAGCGTCTCCTGATCTCCCTCTCTAAGTCACCCGCATCCAACCTCAATGGGTGCCCTCTGATTGCCCCCTCCTCCCACAGCTGGAACACCCTTTTCTGGCCCACCCTAGTTAGCCCCTTGAGGTATTTGAAGACCTCAATCATATCCCCTGTGTCTCTCCTCTTCTCCAGTGAGTACAAATTGAGCTCCTTGAGTTTCACCCCATAGGACTTCTCCCCAAGACCCTGTATCATTTTGGTTGCCCTCCTCTGGACCCTCTCCCAGAGGGCAATATCCATTTTTAATTACGGATGCCAAAACTGCACACAGTATTCAAGGTGCAGTCTAACCAGGCAGTTATACAGCGGAAGGAGCACCTCCCGGCTCCTCGAGGTTATCCCCCTGGCTATGCACCCCAGAATTTTATTTGCTTTGGCTGCAGCCCTCCTGCACTGCTCTTTGTTATTGATTTTACCATCCACGACCACCATGAGGTCCTCCCCCCCCGTAGCTTGCAGTGTCTTCCCTCCCAAGGTGTACACATGAGTGGGATTCCTGGCCTCCAGGTGGAGAATCCTGCACTTCTCTGTATTAAACCACAATTTCTAGTTGCTAGATCACCCATCCAGAGTCTCCAGGTCTCCCTGAATGGCTAACCTACCCTCCTCCCCCATCCACCACTGCCCCTAGCTTTGAGTTGTCGGTGAAGAGGCTCATCTCGCTCCTGATAACGATCCTGATATCCATGATGTAAGCGTTAAACAGGAGTGGCCCCAGTACTGAACCCTGTGGGACCCCTCTGATTATCCTCCTGGGAGAAGAAACCTCCCCCCCACTATCGCCTTCTGAAAGCACCCTGCTAGCCAGTTCCCTATCCACCTAACCATCTGTACCCCCACCCCCATTTCCCTCAGCTTCTCCAGCTGACTGGGGTGTGGCACTGAGTCAAACACCTTGCTGAAGTCCAGAAAGAGGATGTTCACTGGCCTGCCCTGGTCCAGTGCCCTCATCACCCAATCGTAGAACTTCACCAGGTTAGTCTAACATGATCTGCCCTGGGCAAAGCCATGTTGGTGGTCATCCAGGAGGCCCCTTGACTCCAGGAACACCTGCAGCCTCTCCTTTAGGATGATCTCCATCACTTTGCTCAACACTGACATCAGGCTTACCAACCTTTAGTTTCCCAGCTCCTCTCATGAGCAACCCTTGTGTATAGGCACAATGTGGGCTGTCCTCCAGTCTTGAGACACCCATCCCAACTGAAGGGAGGCATTAAAGAGATCTTCCAGAGGTAAGGCCAGGACATTAGCCAATTCCTTAAACACCTGGAGACTGTCTGGGCCCAGTGCCTTCTCCACTCTTAGGGCCTTCAGGGCTTCCCGCACCCTATCCATGGGTATTTCAACATCAATGGACCCCCTCTTCTACAGGTCCACCCTGCTCCTCCCCATGCGGTACTGCCCCGCCTTCCTCCCTGCTGTAGACTGAGGAAAAGTAGTCATTTAATACCTCTGCCTGCTCCCCTGCCTCCTCTGCCAATCTACTCCCTGCCCTCTGTCTACTGATCTGCCCATTCCAGTTCCTCCTTTCCCTGATATATCTGAAGAACCCTTTTCTCCTCTTTTAATCTCCTGAGCCAGTCTCCTCTCGGTCCTTGCCTTAGCTGACCTCACTACCCTGGTGACCTTCTTGGTGACCATATCATACTCTTTGTCTATAACCCCTCGCAAATGCCTGTAATGGCTATATGCAGTCTTGTATTCCCTTACTACGACCTGAACTTCTGGGCAGATAACCAGTGATCTTTTGAATCTCATGAGGGAGAGGGATAACCTATGGACTAGAACTAGATCTACAGGGGTCAGTAATGACTACCAGAACTACAGAGCAGCCAGAAACCACTGCACAAGGCCCATTAGACTTGCAAAGGCTAATTTTTACAGGGATCAGTTGGACAGAAACTAGAGTGACGGGAGGCGTTTCTGGGAGAATATTAAGGATCTCCTTGGGAAAGAAGTCAAGAATTCACCCACACTGCTCAATATTAACAACACCTTCATGGCAGATCCATACCTAATAGCCAAATCATTCAACAGTGCTCTCAAGACCTAAGCTCAGTTCTCCCCTCTGACTACCTGAAGACTGTATCATACCAGCAAAACAACCCCTGCACAAAGAAGCACCCTAACTTCTATTTTAAATAAGTAACAGTTAAGGAGACCATGTCATATGTCAAAAAAGTCCTGGTGAAAACACGGTCAGGATGTGACAACCTGGACATGAAACTGATTGACCTGGCCATTGATGCACTGATCTTCCCCATTTCCAAAATCTTTAATAAATCACTCTCCCTGGCTCCATTCCCCAGCACCTGGAAGCAAGCCATGGTGACACCCATTCTTAAGAGTGGTGACAGGTCCTGCATTTCAAACTACTGGCCAATATCCATCCCCCCCTTCCAAAGCCCTGGAAAGGATGGTAGTGGATCAAATCACTGACCACCTTCAAAAATGCCAGTTGCAGTGTCGACAACAGCATGGATTTCAGAAAAATCACAGCACTACTACTGCCCTAGTAGACTTCACTGAATATGTGCACTGTGCTTTGGATGATGCGGAGATGATGGGAGTAGTTTTCATTGACCTTACAAAGGCCTTTGACATGGTCAGCCACCCACTCCTCCTGAAGCAGCTTCGTTTCCTGGGAATATCCTCTAGTGTTGTTCAATGGTTTAATGACTACCTTTCTGACAGAACTCACAGAGTTAAAGTAAGTCCAGCTGTCTCCAACTCCAGACAAGTCACACTAGGAATACCCCAAGGTTCAGTTCTTGGACCACTGCTTTTCAGCCTGTTCCTAAACAAGCCCCCTGATGCCTGCAATAGCAAGCTCATCCTTTACGCAGATGATGCTGTCATCCTTAGCAGCAACTCCCAATTCAAACTGCTGGAGGACTAGCTGCAAACTACATTTCGCCAACTGGAGGGGTGGTTTAGTTTACAAAAACTCTTATTAAATTACAAAAAAACAAAAGTCATGTTCCTCTCCAGCCCACAAATTAAGAAACAACACTCCTCACTTACTATTACCAACGACAAGCTCCTCCTGCTTGAACAGGTGTGTTCCTTCAAGTACTTAGGGATCACAGTTGATGATACCCTCTCCTATGCTCAGCACATTGACCAGGTGGTGAAGACAGTCAACACAAGCTCGGAGTGCTTTATAGACACCAGCATAGCCTCACACGAACCACACTATGGCTTTCAGTCTCCAGCTCAATTTTATCTGTCATAGATTATGGATTGGTAGTTTTACGGTACTGCCACCAAGACAGTTCTTAAACAGGTAGCAGCAACCCTCAATAAGTCCTGTAGGCTCACCCTCGGTGCAGATCGATTTGGCCATACCTGCACACTGTACGAGCAAACTAATTGGCTCACCTTTGGAAATAGAATCAAACTCCAAACATGCCTCCTTGGTAAGAAGGCCCTAATGGGGCATTTACCACCCTGTATCGCAGATATGCTATCCCCTTCTGAAAACAAGTACAGTACCAGAGGGAACACTCTGAGTTCTTTGTGAGTCCCTTTTTAGAGAACAGCCATTTGACAATGCTCTTTTCTCCTACAGAGCCCCACACTAGCTTAACAAGCTCCTGGATGCCTTACATAATTCTATGACCTTGCCGGCCTTCCGTGCTAATCTGAAACAGCTCCTAGTTCACAATAGCACCTGTGAGTGTCAGTAATGAGCCCCTCTGCACAGTGCCAACCTCCCAGCCCTCTTACTATACTCCTTTACCCTAACACCTTAGGTCAGTCTCATCCATCTTTGCCAAGAATCATCAGATCCCTAAAGAACTCACCACACCCCCTCCCTCCTTTCTCCTCCTCTCTTTTATTCTCCCCCCACCCTCTTCACTGTCTCTGTCTCTGTCTCTGGTCGGTCCACTGGTCCCCTCCCCCCCCTTTCAACTTCACATCTGCATTTACCCTCTGGAATTGAACTCTCAGGTTCATGGTTGACCCTGCGTTTTCCCACTGACCCTGCCATAACGCCCATCCAACTTTCCCACCCTGACCTCTCTGACCATCCGGTCTCTAGGACAAGGCAAATCTTGTTGGCTGCTACCTGTATCTCCTATTCTTGCTGGTATAATGCGCATGTAATTTTGCTGACCGTTGTTCGTAGCCTGCTCTATTGTAATTTTACTGACCATTGTGAGTAGGGGAGAACAAGTTTCATGTACCAAGCAAGTTGTATCTTGTACGTTTCATTTTGTATTTAATGTCTGTAATGTGTCCTTGATATGGAACCTTTGTAAAAGAGCTATGTTCAAAGGTATTTGTCTGAATAACAAATTGCTACTACTACTACTACTTGACCACCAGTTCAGCTTCCTGGCTCTACTGAATTTGCATCGTTCCTTCATGCAGGCCTTGGTAGCTTCCAGGAGCCCCTGTTTGATGATTTCCCACCAACTCGCAGTGTCCATTCCCAGCCTGATCACTTTTAGGTAGCCCCTAAGGCTCTGCTCCATACCCTCAAAGTCCACCTCCCTAAAGTCAATGATCGTCATATGCATGCGATCTACACTGTCTCCCAGGTCAAGAGAGAACCAGACCATGGAATGATCACTTCCCGCCAGTGGGTCCCCTACTACAAGGTCCCTGATGAGATTGAAGTCTGACAGGACAACATCCAGGATACATTCCCCCCATTGGGTCAGTTACCAGCTGGGCAAGAAATGCATCCTGGAATACGTCCAGCAGATGCTGCTCCCTGGCCAATGAGCATGCCATAGTTCCCCAGTCAGTTTCTGGTATATTTAGGTCCACCAGCACCACAGTACTACCTCCCCTTGCACACAATGGTCCCTAAGGTTTGCCACCAGGCCTTCCTCCAGGTTATCTGCCTGCCCTGCATACTACCCCCAGCTTCATCATCTTGCCCTGAGGTGCCTGCAGCGTGGCCCATAAAACCTTCATGCACTGCTCTGCCTCCTCAACCCTGCTTATCCCTATGCCATCCCTAATGATAAAAGCTACTCCCCCTCCCCTGTCCACAGCCCTGTCCTTTCTAAATGTGGTGTACCCGATTAGGTTCATGTCCCCAGTCATGCCCAGGAGTGGCCCAGGTTTCAGTGACAGCTGCCACATCCACTCCCCCCTCTAACAGCAGTGCCTGGAGCTCACACATCTTGTTCACCATGCTTCTGGTATTAATTAGGACCACTCTCCAACACATTCCCTTCCCCTCCCCCTCCCTGTGGGCTCCCAGGTAGCTGCCTGCCAGAGCCCCCACTTGTACAATCTGGTACTCTTGATCTGTCCTCCCTCCTCCTTCAATATCTTGATGCTTCACTTGACTTGGCCATATTGCTTTTATTGCAGCACAGTCAGGTTACTGTTTGTTTAAAGAGAAAAAAATACAAATAATCCCAGGTCCTCCATGGTCAGACTATGTTGCATTTCAGATAATGCCAAATAAACAGTTATATTCTCGGAGGTTTTACCATCTGAATCACCTGATTAGAAGTTTGATTGTTGCCTCATTTATCTCATCTATGATAAAATATTAGCTGCATCAACTGCCTAAAAGACATTGCTCATTTTCTGTATTAATTTCCTCTGCCCCACCAATCCTTTTCTCATCCTCAAGTGCTCAGATTCTGTGTTGCTCTTGTTTTAGTGATACTGTGCACTCACAGAATACCAACAGCAGTACTGGGCTAAGCAATGTATCCCTACCCCAGTTCCACCCCCAACCCTTCACACTCCATCTCAGATTAATATTAAAAATAATGGTGACAAATCACTTGAAAAATAAACTGCATGTTGGAGGCTTTACACAGGGGTGGGGGTGAACACAGATGAAAAAGGCGACAGGCAACATCATCAGTGTAAACCGTTCTGTGTGTATTCAGAAGATAGATTAGGAATTCTATCAGAATTGCTACAAGTTGAGCATATATATTGTATCAGCCACAGAAAGGTAATGCATTGTAGCAAAGGGCTCTCTTTGAGAAGAGAACATGTAAACATTAAGCCACGATGAAGGTGGCATCTAATGGGGAATTAATGCATGGTTGGGGGTGTTGTGGCATGAGGCACAACATGGAAACAGCCACTAATAATTTAATTATACAATTTTCTACTCGGGCTGCTTTCTTGCCTGACTACTTACAGTTTACGTTCCATGAAGAGTGACACTGATAAAATTATATGGAGGACTAGTTTCTCAATGTTCTGATAAGTATGGCTTTGTTTCACATATGTAATGATGTGTCATTGACTACTGTTTTGTGGCATATAGCAACAGTTTCTTGGGAGGGTGCGTGAGAAGGACAAAATCCATTTCACTTTAATATCTATGCTGATTTCTCTTGAGCTCTCTGTTTCTGTTTGTGGTTAGGATTAGTACTTCAAGTTGGAGCGGGCATTACTGGTGGATTAATGCCATCTTTAACTTGCAGCACATGATGTTTTTTAGCCAATTAGGAGTCTTAGTTTCTTGAAACATTATATCGCCATATTACAATTTGCAACAATGTATTTATTATCTGTGCTTTTCAACTTACCATCTAAAAATGTTTCACTGTTCAAACATCAAAGACACACATTTGCAACAATGTATTACCTTTCCGATACAATATACAGCATGTGCTGTGCTTGCAGCAACTGTATTGGATAGATATGGCAAAGGATGTTTTTGAGATATGCTGTATGTGTAATTATTGAAACTAACTCCCCAACTCCCCCAATACACACACACACACACAAACACACACACACACACGCACTCTACATGTGTACACTTACTCCTGGGAATCTAAATAGTATCTGTCAGTTTTATAATTGTTTTACCAAAGTCAGCTCTGGTCAGTGAAAGTAGATGAGATCGCACACATTTTCAAAAAGCTTTTTTCTTTCAGCAAGTTAATGTGCTGTTGGAGATGCTGGAAAAGAGCTGAGGCAGGGGGATAACTTGAGATATGCTGCATTTGTAATTATTTAAATTAATCCCTTCCCCCCCCCACACACACACACTGGCACACTTTGCAGCACTGTAGTGACTTTTTTGTAATTTTGTTTCATTTAATTAAATCTACTTGAAACTGAGAAACACTTTACAGATGCTACTGGAATGGCAAGAACAGAAATAAAATGCCCACAGCTGCCGATCACCCCTACACCTGGCTACTCCCTGATCTGGCCTGCACCGAAACCCCAGCCTTCTGTTGTTGGTCCCAAGTGCCTTCTGACTGCTTCCAGGTACAATGGTAGACCTTTCCTGCTCCCCCTCAAAAGAAATAGGGACACGTTCCAAATGCTGCCAGCAGGGTGGGCCATTACTCTGTCCCTCTTGAGTTAGGGAGTGTTTTTCAGCAATCAAACAGACCTTGCACTACCGGTATTTAAGTCATGTAAGTGATAGAACAACGCAGTGTGTGTGGTTGTGGGAAATAAACACAGGCCTTGACAGGTTGCTTGGCACAAGGCACAACTGACTGCAAGTAAACCTCTTAAGAATGGACTGTATTTTGCACCAAGCACACACCCTGGTATGTGTTATCATGCTGATAAAATGGTGTACATTTCTTATTTCCAATAAGGTAATGAGGTTTTAGCTCTCACTGATCCCATCTGACTCCTTGTCTTTTCCTGGTACCCACTCCCATCAACACAGAGAGAGAATGGGCCACTTTGCAGATGTCACCAACATGGCAAACCTTTTCTCAGTGCCCCCCCCCCGAGAGAGAGAGGGAGAGAAAGAAAAAGAGGGGGTCACTTTCAAGATTTGACTGGTGACATGGACCTTTTTCTAGTCCCCCCAGAAAGAGTGAGGAAGGAAGACACTTTGTAGATACTGCTGGTGGTGGGCTAGGTCTTTTCCCAATCCCAGAGAGAAACAGTGAGACAGATAAGAGAGAGCTGACACTTTGCAGATGCTACCAGGGCCACTGGATACTTTGCAGATTTCACAGGTGGAGTGGCCAGCACAGAAAAAAAGAAAATAGCCACTGCTGCCAATCAAAATCAGTTCAGATCATCTTGTAGACAAAGGAGGGTTGGGTTGCTCAACTCTAAATGCTGCAATTCATTGCACTGCACAATAGCATTATAACTCTAGGTCATGTCACTTAGGTGTTCTGACTAAATGTGGTATAAAAGGTTATTTTGTGTTTTTGGTATGTGTTTTTATTACTTCTTTTCCAAATAATCTTTTTATTGTGTCATTTCTTATAGTGAATAGACATATGTGGTTACTGCATGCATGCAGCCCCCCCCCCCCCACATGCACACAAAATCAAAGAGCAACTCTATGAATTGAGTTTTTTTATGTTTTGCGCTTTGGGCAAGGTTGAGTAGAGGGTTGAATGTGGGGGACGAAGAAGAGGTAGTTATGAATATTAAAAATATAGGCCAGACAGGGATGGATGCTGTGGAAGGGTGAGAGGATAGGGTATAGTGTATATTAATATTGAAAAAAAAGGCCAAACAGGGCTGAGGTTTATTGCATTCATAGCATGGGGCTTCTACAATAAAAATATCTGGCGGTGTTGGTGGTGGTGGGTAGAACATGAAATCTTAAATCACTTGGCAGCTCTTTCTTCACTGTTCAGGCAGCTGGGTCCTAGTCAGCTGCAGTATTCTGTGTTATGGCACCACACCCAGGATCCAGCAGCCAAAGCAACTATCAGGCATCCTAACAGTGTCTGGGATGTCCTGCAATGGAGGAGGGAGGCCAGAGAGAAGGAGAAACAGCTTTGACTGTTCAAAGAATAAATCCATGATTTTTTTTTAATTAATATTAATAAATACCCTGCTGTTCCACTTCACCCTCTGCCAGCAGTATCAGACCCCTTAACCTTCTCTGGCCTGGTTTTCAGTATCATTCCCGATTCATATTTGCTCATTCTTTCTCCTTCTGTTGGGGGTTTGCAAGCTTATGGATCACTCCTTCATCCTCAGTGTGCCACATTTGTCTACAGTGCCTAGCTGCACTTTATAAATGCAATGCAGGTAGGCAGTGTGGGGAAATGCAACATACTGCATTCAGCTGTAACCTTTATTTGCAAAGGCCAATATGTAAAAGAAGAAGTTGAAACACAGATTGTTTAAAAGGACTCATTACGCCTAGAGGAAATGAATCTGCCACTCAGTATCATTATGTGCAATCAGCTATGACAACGACTTTTTCCTTACTAGTATTCAATGTATTAAATCATTTGTTTAAACACAATAAAAGCTCCAGATGTGAATGGGATTGTACAGTATGTTTTTTACATTAGTGATTTTTTTTGACAAATGACATTTGGATGTTCAGGTGTGGTGGGTGGGGGTGAGTCACTTCTCAGTTACAGCCTGGCAAACCACTACCGTCATAGGTAGTGATGGTAATAATTATGACACTGTAAAAGGAAAAGTAAATGATACCACTTTGGTAAAATTAAAAAAATAATAATCACAGCTTTAGAAAATGAGTCTGTCGCTCTGCATTATTATTTACCATTAGATGTGTTTAGAATGATCTCAACTGGCTGATAGGGTATAGCGTCCTGCAATCACTGTTCAAATAAATGAAATAAGGAGCACATGAAAGGTCAGTATCATGATTTATCATGGGGGGAGATATCTATGTTGCAAGGGGAGGTGAGCTTTCTGACAGGGGATGTTTAATAGGTACTATATTTGCTGTACTGTATGTGTCATTGCTGTATTGGTGATAGTGTCAATGGTTAAACCTGGGGAAACACATAAACAGCTTGCAAAAATCATGAGATCAAGGTTTGAATCCTGTCCAGAGCCACAGTGTGCAACGGTGGGAAAGGTGTTTAACATTCTTATCTGAAATGAAACATAGTTTGACACTATGGAAGTAGGTCTGCATTTTCCATTCATCCATGGATTTCATCTATCTTTCACCTATGGATTTTTTTAGTATTAAAAATGTGGCCAGACATTGTTAAGGAGTTGAATGCTGCTGTCAGAGGGTGAAATGGAATGACAGGGTATTTATTAACATTAATAAAATGAGCTTATTAATATTTCTGCTCTCGGCAAGGTTGGGGCAGTTGAATAAAATATGTGGAGATTGGTGGATGAGGGGGATAAGACACTGTTAGGTTCTTGTGACTGAATAGCCTTTAGAAAAAAAGTAACCCATACAAATGAATGAACAAAATGAGGTTTGAAACATTAACTTTTTTGCGTGGCTTGTCCTCAGTAGCAAGTACTCAGTACTTTGGGAGACATATAAAGGACTGTCAAGTGCAGATTCACTTTTTTTAGTGTGGTACAGAGCAGTCACCTGGATACATAGGAAGCTACAAGCAGCTGTCAAGTGCAGCGACACCTTCTGAGAGGTATCATTGACATCAGGGATACATTTGGGATGGGATACAGTGCATTAAGGCTATCACGAACAGACCTGCAGCTCTGAGACTGCTCTCACAGTTGCACAAGCAAATTGGGAGAACCCAGGTGATGGGTCGGGGAGGTATTATGAATGGAGCCAGCAAGGCAGGGGAGAATAAAGGGGAGCTACAAAAAAATAGTTAAGGGATTCTACAAACTTGCAACCATCCTACTCTGTGCACTGTCTATTTTACCTAAAAGGCAGTACCTTCAGTGCCAGCAATTAGCTGACCACTGTCTCTTGACCACAGAAATGACCCACTCACCATGTCCTCTCTGAGACCACCTCTAGTCCCCCTTCCACAGTAGAATAGGTGTGCCATCACTCACTTTCAAGTGCAGCTAATGATTCACAATTCATGATCACACATTCTCCTGTAGAAACAGCTGTTTCTGCAGTAGGATGCATGGTTGTGGATTGTGAATCAGTTGCCAGCCACAGATGTGAGCAGAAGGTCTGTGCCGGTCACTGATAGGGGATCTATCCTACTGTGGAAGGAGGACAAGGGTGGTACCAGAAGGGACAGGGCAGGCAAGGGTAAAGAGTTTAACAACTATGGGGGGGGGGGCAGGGACCACTGGACACCAGGGAAATTTCAGAAACAGAATGTTGGGAGAGAGGACCCACCGGACACCTGGGACAGTTCAGAAACAAAACAGCAAGGGAACCACAGGACAGCAGGGGCTTTGTCAGACACTCTTTGTGGTACACAAGTGCAGTTGCAGAGTTCTCAGTAAATCAGAGTCTTACTGCAGCAGGTATACAGTAGCGAGAGAGGCTAAGTCTTGAACCTGGACTAAACTACCACAGCCCAAAGTTTCACTGCTGCTGTCACACAACTGCTTTTAATGTGTGGCTTGTACTCAGAAGCATGTCCACAACACAGTAAGACTGTCAAGAGCAGTCAGTTTTTTATGCTGATACAGAGCAGTCACTAGGATACAGAGGAAGGCATAAATGGCTGTCAAGAGCCAAGACACCTTTTTAGCAATGACTTTTACATCAGGGATACATTTGGGACAGCATAAATGGAATTGCAGTTCTATGAGACAGCCCTCATGGTTGTGCAAGCACTGATCCAGAGACAATAGTGAAAGCGGGTTCTGGCGTGAGTCACAGGAAAAAGGTGGGTTGACACCCTTGTCCAGAATGAACTGGGCTATGTGGCAGCATCAGGATTGGAGGTATTGAGCAGTCTTCAGCTCAGGGTCACTCAGTATTTCATTAAGCATTTCTTTTTTATTATTAATTTGTCACTACTACAATCTAAAATATTTATTTTATTTTATTTATTTATTTATTTAAGTGTTTCACCAGGAAGGCATACTGAGCAGATATACCGCTCGATTCCAGATGCATCCTGGGGGAAGGGGGAAGAGGAGCAGAATACAGACAATAAATAATAATATTCCAGTGTGCAGAATTGTGCATGGGGTATATAAGAGTACAGGATTGTCTCAGGGACGTAGAACATATGACAGTAGATTAACAGTAGATTAACAGGGCTCCCAGGAATGAGAGCCCCAGGTAAGCTTAACAAGTAACTAGAAGTAACAACTGTTATACAGTAGACAATGTGGTACTGCTGAGGCACCTATGATAACCGATCCCTAAATGCTGCTCAGGATGACTATATAACTGTGGTGGGACCAGCAGTGGGAGGGTTTGGTGGCGGCCTAGCCCATGTTCAAGGTTACGTGCATAGCATACGGGTGTGAAGGACCTGCTAAGTGAGGCTAATTAGCTGTATGGCATTGGGTGCCACCTCTAGATGGCCCTAGGTACAAGAACACATGGAGGAAAGGTGTGTTTTTAGGAGGTGGTTGAGCTGCTGAGAGTTTGCAGTGAGTCTGATGTCTTTTGGCAACGCATTCCAAAGTTTGGGCATGCAGTAACTGAAGGCTGCTTGTCCTTTAGCTGACCCCATATGTGGGACATGAAAGAGCCTGGTGTCAGTGCTCTTGAGGGAGTAGGCAGGCAGTAATTGGGTGGAGAGGGTGGATTCAAGATAGGGTGGAAGGAAGTGTGCCCAGTATTTCACTATGGTTCTGGTGCTGTGCAGCTGCCTGCGATCGTGGAGTGAGGGCAGATCAAGGGACCTGTAGAGGTCGCAGTGGTGAGTTGTGGGGGGGCATTCCAAGATGAAGTGACAGAAGGAGTGGAAGAGTGTGTCCAGACTGGAGAGGGAGGGAGGATGTGGGGGCCGTGCCATAGACTACATCACCATAGTCAAGTAAAGGGAGGATCATCTTCTGAACAATTTCCTTTCGGGTTGGTGTGGGATACAGTCCTTGTTGCGATATAAGGCTTCTAATTTTGGATGAAGTTTCTTGTGGATTGAGTCGATGTGTATAGAGAAATCAAGGTGCTGGTTGAGCCAGACACCTAAGTATCTGAAGGAGGTGCAAGCGTCCAAGGGGGTCCCTTCGAGGGTGAGGAAGGTGGGGGGTGAGGGGAGATGGGAGAGTCTTTGATGCGAGCTGAAGGTTAGGGAGACAGTTTTCTTAGTATTGAGAAACAGATGGTTTGTGTGAAACCAGAGCTGAATGGCGTTGAAGTCCTCCTGGAGTGTAGAGGCCACTACAGCAGGGGAGGGGCCTGAGGCATACAGGACGGTGTCGTCCACATACATGTGTGTGGAGGTGCATGGGCATACAGAGGGTAGGTCATTCAGAAAAATGGAGAAAAGTACCGGTCCTAGGACCAAGTCTTGGGGGATGCCGGTATTGACCGGAAAGGAATTAGAAGTGTGTGGTCCAATTTTTGCCGACTGAGATCTGCAAGACAGATACAAGTGAAACCAATTGGTGGCAGCACTGGAGAGTCTGGCTGACCTAAGTTTGGATACAAGTAGAGGGTGGGAGACGGTGTCAAAGGCCTTTGCAAGGTCGATGAAAATGGCTGAGGTGGTGTGCCCCTTGTCCATGCCAGAGAGGATGGCATTGGTGAGCCTTAGAAGGGAGGTAATGGTTGAGTGTGACTTCTGAAACCCAGACTGGTAAGGGGAGAAGAAGGCAGAGGAGTCGAGAAAGGAGGTGAGTTGGGCTAGTACAAGATGCTCCTGTAGTTTAGCCAGGATGGGGGGAAGGGAGATGGGCTGGTAGCTACCTGGCAAGGAACGATCACCCCCTTTAGGAAGGGGTATGACTATGGCATGCTTCCAGTCAGTTGGGATGTCAGCAAGCATGAAAGAGAGGTTGAAGAGAGCAGCTAGTGGGGTGGCAATGGCTGGTACTGACAGGTAAAGCATTTTTGCATCCAGGCCTGTGGAGCATTTTCCCTTGTTGGGATTGAGTGCCCACAGTGCTTTTAATACTTCGGTCGGGGTGACCAGTTGGAACGAGAAGCTGGGGGTCAGGGAGGTGGGCGGTGTTAGCTGAGTTGTACTTTGGGGAGGGTGAGGTAGATCGGATAAAAGAGTAGCTGCGCAACTAGTTTTGGGGGTTTTGGTTTCCGACAGTCTGGGGTTCTGGCAGCCGCTCGTGTGCTCGAGAGGAACGCTTGATTGTGAGGAGGAACGCTTTGCGGTGGAGTGCTGGTTCCCATTCGAGGAAGGAATATTGCTGAACTATAGGAAGAGGAAGTAATCGGTACCACACTGTGACCGGACTTGTTGTAAGAAGGAAACGTCTGTTGAGAAATGGACAGTGGAAACCGTGGATTATTTTGAATTGTCCAGATTCCCTGGCCCAGACAGGGAATGTGGTTTCTCTCCTCGGAGGCAGTGGGGTTAGCTTGCTTCCTTATTGAGACAGGGGTACCATCGGAGGGTGGTCTGCCTGCCTCATTGCTGCAGGGTTAGGGTCGAGTCTGGACTTTGGCTGGTGCTTTCTGGATGCCTGCAGGACTTTGGTACTGAGGTCGGATTGTGTGGATTGTGGTGTGGACTGCTACTCTGGTGATGTATACTTGAACTCTCGCTATTTCCAGTTCATGATATTCTGGGAAACGATTGGGAGGACCAAAACTTGAGTTAATTAGTCTAGTCTTGTGAGAGAAGACTGTCTAAAGTTTTTTGGGCCATACTAGTGGTGAGAGCACAATAAGTGTGGATATCAAAGAAGAAAAAAGACCTTGAACTCCTGTTTTGGGTTTCCTTTGGGTAACTGAGAGCATTGATTTTAGTATTACGGGAAATTGAAATTTTGGGCCAAAATCTTAAGGGGTTTTTGTATAGGTGGAAACTCCTTTTCTGCAGTGGTGAGAGCACTGTGGGTGGGGGTAGATGGACAAGTGCTTCTGATAAAATTTATGTGCAAGCTCAAACACATTGTTAGGAAATGTTTTATGTTTGATATTGGAATATAGTGTTTTTAGTTTTATTTAGAGTGTTCTGTTAGGGTATAATTTTATTTTGTTTTGTTTTGTTTAATTATAATATTTATATATTTTTTTTATTTGAGTGTTGTATTTCAAATTTTGTTATTTATATAATTCAGTGGGGTTTTTTGTAATTAGCTGTGTTATTAATTATGTGTTGGAAGGAAAATAGGACAGTCGGCTATTATTCCCCCTCCAGGCTCAGGTATCTTCGTCCCTTCTTCTGTCCCCCCACTGTCGCCAGGAGTCTATAGAAGGTGTAGGACTCTGGGGATTGTGAAGGGGAGGAGGAGGAGGGTTGGAGCTGGGCCTGGAGGGGGGATGGAAAGGAGCGGGCGGATAGGGATTGTGAGGTCAAGGAGATGCCCTGGGGCGAAATGGGCTCGGGACAGGGGTTCTCCCTGTCTTGTGCCCATACCCAAGGGTTCTGGTTATCAGCAGGTAACGTGGTCATCGTCAGAGGCCCATCCTGCTTGAGCGGTGTTGTGCAATGCTAGGTCTATTAAAAACAAGACGGCTATCATAGCCGATCTTGTTGGGTCAGCTGACCTGGCATGCATCACCGAGACCTGGCTGGATGGAAATGCTGGGCCAGTATTAGCCGCAGCAGTTCTGGCCGGGTACTCGGTGATACACCGCTCGAGGCAGGATCATAGGGGCGGGGCGTTGCCATTTGTTTTAAATCAGAATTGGGCCTGGTGAAGGTACCAGTGGGAGTCACCAGATCCTTTGAGTGTGTCTTAGGCGAGGGTGTGGGGTGCAGGATACTTTTCGTATATATCGTCCACCAGGTGACAGGAATGTTTTCCTGCAGGAAGTCGCAGATTTCATTGTCGACCTGACATTGGGGTCCCCCAGATGGTTGGTTCTGGGGGACTTCAATGCCTAGGTCGACGATGAACTCTCATGTTTTGGTCAAGACTTCCTCCAGTTGATGTTATCACTGGGCTTCACACAGGTAGTTTCCTCCTCGACCCATATTGGTGGGCACTCATTGGATCTGGTGTTCCTTCTGGGGATGGGGACATCTGATTTGGTGGTGGAACCACTCGGATGGTCTGACCATCACTCCATTAGGTTCAATTTTGAGGCCGCCCCATTAGGTCAGCCGCTTTGGAGATGGTCCGGTACCACCCATTAAGGGGTGTGTCCCCAGATGACCTGATGGCGGTGCTGGACCTATAGGACCTTCCAATAGATTGCTTGGATCCAGGTGACCTAGTACAGGCCTATAATAGGGCGGTTACGGGGGCCCTGGATTCTATTGCACCTGTTCGTGTTCGTCCGCTCACTCTTCGCCCCCAGGTCTCCATGGTTTGATGGAGACCATGAGGGAGTTGAGGAGGGTAGGACCCAAGGCTGGAGAGGCGTGGCGGAAGTCCGTCTGGATGATGACAGACTTAGTTTGATGGACCATTATACGGCCTATCAATCCGCAATCTCGTGAAGAGGCAGAGTTCTGTCCAGGGAGATAGCGGCTGCACAGAATAGACCAGCCCAGCTCTTTCGGACTGTGGACAGACTGTGCAATCCAGTCTGTCTTCAGCCCAGGAGGGCCTTTTCCACAGAACGGTGTGAGGAGTTTGTTCTTTTCTTTGCAGATAAGGTTGCCAAAATCAGATCGGACGTCCGCTCTTCCCTCTCCAGTGTGGGCGGTGATGGTCGGCCGGAGATGTCAAACACCCAGTTTGCATGGTCTGACTTCAGCATCCCCAAAATCGATGATATTGTGATGGTCATCCGAGCGCTGCGACCAACCAGCTGTGATTTGGACCCTGGCCCCTCACGCCTCTTAGTGGATTGTGTGGATAAAATTGGCCTAGTCCTGGCTTTGATAGTCTGAAAGTCTTTGGAGAGGGGGATCTTTCCAGATCCCCTTAAAGAGGCTGTAGTTAGGCCTCTTTTAAAGAAGTCCTCCTTAGACCCAGATTGTCTAGCAATACAGACCAGTCTCTAACCTACCCTTTGTGGGTAAGGTTACTGAGAAGGTGGTCGCAGTGCAATTGGGAGGATCATCTGACCAACAACAATATCTCATGCTCTCAATCTGATTTAGGAAAAGGCATAGTACCGAGACAGCACTTGTTTGGGTACTAAATGACCTCCTAATAGTGAGAGATCATAGGACCCATTCTATCTTGGTTCTTCTTGATCTCTCTGCAGCATTTGACACTGTTGATCATGGTGTGCTGTTAGAGTGTCTGCGGTCCATCTGTGGATTATCTGGTATGGTCCTCAGGTGGTTTAGATCTTACCTCGAAGGTAGGACTCAGAGGGTGGTGTCGGGAATTTTTTCCTCGGCATCAGTCTCCCTGCCTTGGGGGTACCACAGGGCTCCATTCTAGCGCCTATGTTATTCGCGGTGTATATGCTGCTGTTGGGAGTGATTATAAGATGATACGGTCTGGGTTTTCATTGCTATGCCGATGACACCCAGCTGTATATGTCTTTTGTGCCCGGCCAGGATGCTGCCTTGTCGGTATTTAATAACTGCCTTGCAGAAATCCAAGATTAAACCCGGAGAAAACTGAGGTGTTGGTTGTGGACAAAGGTCGCTGTGAGGCAGGTCTGCCAGCTGGATTGCACTCTGGCTTATGGCTTGCAGGCGTTCCGCTGACGACCTCAGATCAGGTGCGGAATCTTGGTGTAATAATTGACGACCACTTGACGCTTAAAGCTCAGGTGTCAGCGGTGGTCAAAACTTCCTTTTTCCATCTGAGGAATATCACCAGGATGAAGCACCTGGTTCCTCCAGGAGATCTTCAACATTGATCCACGCCTTTGTTACCTCCCACCTTGACTATTGCAACTCCTGTACCTAGGGCTATCGGGATTGAGCTTCATTGGCCTGCAGCTAGTGCAAAATGCGCGGCCAGGTTGTTGACTGGTTCTTCTAGATCCAGTCATATAATGCCTGTGCTCCACGGACTGCACTGGCTGCCAGTATTTTGGTGAATCACCTTCAAGGTCAGGTTTGCTGACCTATAAAGCTCTACATGACCAGGGACCAACTTACCTAGAAAGAGCTCCTTTGCTACTGTCCCCGATCCACTGACGAGGGATTGCTGGAGATTCCCAGGGTCCATTTGAAATCTTCAGGGGCTAGGTCATTTAGTTTTATGGCCCTGATCCTGTGGAATTCTCTACCTCGTCAGGTGCGAAATAGTCTGACTGTCCTGAGCTTTAAAGGAGCCTTGAAGACCCACCTTTTTAGTATAGCTTTTAATGACTTATAACAGTTTTAAAATTCTGTCTATTTATTGTTTTATGATATTGTGCAGGCGCTTTGGATTTGAGAAAAGTGCTTTTTATAAATAAAAGTTGATTGATTGATTGATTGAACTAGTGAAGAAAGTGTTGAAAACAGATGCCACATCAGCATGGTCCGAGACAGTGGAGCCTTGGACGGTAAGGGTCGGGGTGGGTGGCTAAGCGGGGCGGGGTGAGAAGAGATTTGATTGTTAGCCAGAATTTCATTGGGTGGTTGAGATTTGAGCTAAAAATGGTCTTGAAGGACTTTGGCCTGCCAGAGAGATCTAGTGCAGGAGTTTCGGAGTGTACGGTACAATTCAAGTGATCCCTGGGCACTTGTAGCTTTGTATGTTTTCCAAGCCTGGTCCCTGGTACGGAATTTGTCAATGAGAAGGGCAGACACCCAGGGGAGGTGGGCACCCCGACCTGTGTCCTTCTGAGGGGTGCATGGGAGATCCATACTGCTAGAAAACAGGATTTAAAAAGATCCAGTGAAGCATCGATGGAGGGTGCTTTAGGGATAAAGGACCAGTCGATACGACCTAGGTCGTTTAAGAGTGCCGCTTGATCTAGAGTTTTGTATGATCTAGTGAGCAGCGATCTTGGGGGTGGAGCGTTTGGCCTATGGACCTTCCTGATCATGTAGATCATGTGGTGGTCACTTAAGGAGTCGGGAAGAAGGCCCGGTTCAGTTATCCGATGGGGGTGAGAGGTGAGGGCCCAGTCTAAAAGAGAATGGTTCTGCAATTTGTGGTTTAGGTGGGTTGGATGAGAAATTTTCTGGGTGAGGTTTAAGGCTTTTATCTTACTGCAAAGCTTGGAGCTCGCATTGGTGAGCCAATTAAAATTGAAATCCCTGAGGATATGTAGCTTGCCTGAGGAAGCGGACACCTTTAGGGGGGCCAAGTGGTCCGGGATGGTGGATAGGGTAGTGCCAGGGGCACAATAGGAGCCAGCTACATAAATGCGAGCAGAGTGTGGGAGTTATAGCTTAATTAGTAAGGAGACTATATCCTGTGAATATTGATTCAGTCCTTGGTAAATAATGTATAGTGCTGGTGTATACTGACTTTGGCCTTCCTCTATTCCCACCCTCAGTAGATGAGCTGGGCAGCATTAGGGAAATAGAAGGCTCAGCACTAAGGTTGAGAAGAGTGCTGGAGGCGGATGGTGAGGAGGAAGCTGAGTGCCTGAAAAACTCTGAGCATGGGCTGCTGGGAGAGGCAGGATTTTATTTGGCTTGTGGAAGGAGTTATTCCCCCCGCACTGAATAGACCCCAGAGCCGCTGTCGGTAGTTGAAATCGTGGGTTGCAATTTATTGCAGTTGCAGTTAGTTGCAATTGCACTGAATTGCAGCCGTAATTTAGTGCAGTTGTATTTGACTAAAATCGATGATTCTGTCATGATTTCTGGGCTGGCTGGCTTCAAAGGCATAGGCACTGATATGCCAAGCATGCCTCAAAAAAACAGCAGGGGCAGCAAACATGCCAGCGTGTCCTCTGTCCTTCTTTGTTTGACTTTCCGACTCTGACTTAATCCCTTTGAGCTTTGTTTCGGGGGGGGGGGTGGAGTTCATCTGCTGAAGTTGCAATTGAATGTGTCAACCACGTGGTGCTGTATTTCCGTGATTGGATGTGGTGTCTGGTGTCAGGTTCCTGGTAAAGGGCGGCATGTTTAAAAAATGCCCTAGCAACATACTTCCTGCACAACATTTTCAATTCAGAGCCATGTAGAAGAGAAGACTTTAGGAGACTAGGAAAGCAGGGCAATTTGAATGTGGAACAGAGCTGCTATCAATAACAATGGGAGGGAGTACTGCTGCTTTGCTTGACTGAGTCTGGGACTGTCTGGAATCTCTGGAATCTAAAAAGGCATACTACCGGACGGCACCTTCTGTGTGTGAGTGAGATCAGTATTTCTTGGTGTAGTCGCTCTGTTAGATATTTGCATTACCTTTCTTTGCTAATCTTCTTCCACTTCTGCTGCAGCAGCATTTGAGATAATTAGTGTATGTGCATGGGTGTCAGGACTCTCTGGAGTGTTGTTGCTGGGGATGGGTCTGAGTTGAGAATGTGCACAGGACAGGCTTCGTGTGTACATTTTACTAACCTGATTTTTGCTATTCACTCAAAGTTAGGGTCAGAATTCAGACAGCCTGTTGGGGGAAATTATATACCTTGTTTTTAAGTAGCATGTGACAAGTTTATTTTGACCAGAGGCGGGGGGGGGGTTGAACTTGTTACCTTGCCGCAGGATCCTCAGGATATAAACTAGAAATATATGCCCTTCTGAAGGTGCCGTCTTGGCAGCCCCTCAAGTTAACCTTTGCTAGGCTGAAGACTCTCTAAACATCTGCCGTCCACAGCTGAAATACATTCACTTTCATTCTAATTCTTTTGGCAGCCTAAGGGTCAAAGTAAATGCTTGTTTGAAGCAGCTGCTGTCAGCACCAGTTTATGGTTATATGGACAGTCAGCTCTCCTCCCCCACCAGAAACAGTTTAATTCTTTGAAGACGGGTGGCTGGAGGACAGTAGATTGTTAGCAAGTTGCACCCTTTGTTTTGGACTGAGCACTTGTGAAATTGGGTGATGAGTCCCAGTCAGCTCTGTCAGAGTCTCAGAGAATGCTGTACCTGAAGAGTCAGTTAATGAAAGCATGTTGTTATCGTACAGTTATCTTAAGTTTTGAATTTATGCTTTTGTGTGTGTAACCCTCTTGTTATCCGGGGTTACTAGAATCCCAGTAAGACCTAGTGGTAGGCAGGGAAGGCAGCTTGTGAAACTCCAGTTAAATGGGTTTCACACTGTCTCACTCTGTTCTCAGACTCAGCTGGGACTGAGGGATGACATCACTAATAGAACTTTCGCAGCTGCATAAGCCACATTGGAATCTGCAGCAAAGGGAGTTAGACAGAACGTTGGGAGTTTTCAAAGTGAGAGTCTGCAGTTTGTCTTGAAGGAGTGAAGTTGTACTCAAGTGGTGGAGACCGCTGTTTTTGGGTCTCAGTGCCCCCTCCCTCCGGGAGGGGGGGGTGTAAAGATTCCTAGCAGATTCCTGGGGCAATCTCCTTAATCCTACTAGTGGAGGAAAAGCTGCCTGTTTTAGTCCAGGATTTATTTTGGAAGATGGAACATTTGTGAGTCGCCTGTGGGGCACCTGCAACTTAAGGGTGAGTGTCTGCTCTGGCTAAAAGAGCATATGTTTTCTTCACCCTGGGACTTGTGTGAAAATCTAGGGACTTAACTACATATTGGGAAGCCTAGAGAAATGGGCCAAGCAAGTAAAAGTAGTGTCAAATCACAGAGTTTTGTGAGATGCTAATAATATGTAGAGGAGATGTGACAGACATCTACCCTTAATCTGCATTTCAAAGTTCAGTAAGGGAATTCAGTTTTCCAGAGAAATGGCCGGGAATGGGCTGTGGGAGCTGGAGGTGGGTGGTCCCCCATCTTTAGTGACCAGGTCCACCTCTACGGATTTCTTCTGTGGTTTTCTACTTTGCCTCAGGCACTTGGCCAGTGATGGGGGAAGTACCCAGACATGGGATTGTAAGGAAAATTCTCTCTAAGAGTCGCAGACTCTAGTGTGGTGTGGGGAGCCACGACAGAATAATTGGTTCATTCTTCCAATGGACCGCGAATGGGATAATTGGTTCATTCTTCCAATGGACCACGGATCAAATGGCCGGCGGGGGAGCCAGGCCCATGGGGAAAACCCAAGTGTGTACAAGTCGGGCTGTGTACCCAAAGCTGCGTGCAAGTCTGGGCTGTGTGTCTGGTGGGTTCAGAGCCTGAGGGCTGGAAATGGTGATAAAGTATTCTGTAGTCTCTAATCTGCATTACCAAGAAATGTAGCCCCGTGGGGGTCCGTCTATGCTTTGTTTGTTCAGCTAGTATGTGAATAAAAGCCACACTGAAGAATCCCATTCCTGGTTCTGGACATTACAGTTATTGCTTCCTGTGTTCGGATTTACTTGGGTGTCCCGGTGCAGAGTAGCCAAACCTAGGTCCCCCTGTGCCGAGTAACCTCATCCTCCCCGAACCCAGGTCCCCACCAGGTACTGCTGTCAGCTTCAACAGCATGCCACCTGTCGTTTTGGCAAAAAGGCAGGGGTGAGAGGTTACAAAAATGGAGGCACTGCTTTGGATTTTGTTCTGGGAGGAAGGTGCTTGGGCAAGAGGGCTAGTGTTTTAGCTATCTGTCAGTGGGTAGCCCTAAAAGCTGAAGCAATTTCCCTAGTGTGTGTTGCTGTGTGCTGTGAATCTTGTGCTGCTGTTTAAAAATGCCAACTGTTTACCAAGGAGCAGTAAAGCCAAAGAGTGTGCCCTTGTCCTGCATCAAAATAGTTTACACCGTTTTTGCCTGCTTTAAAATGAACTGTGGTAAACAAAAGTGTGGAAGACAAGGGGTAGCAACAGGAAAATTGTGCCCTGGACGTTTGAAATGCTTTTAAAATGAACTGTTGTGAAGAAAAGTGTGGAAGACTAGGGGTAGCAACAGGAAGATTGTGCCCTGGACGTTGGAAATGCTTTTTAAAATGTCTGAGAGACTTGCAGGTGTAAATGGCTATGTTAAATGGCTGAAATGGGCTCCCGCCGTGGAGTCGGTTGAAAAAAAAAAAAGTTGCATTCTGCAGTTTTAATTTGCCTGCTTGACGATTGCCCTGAGGAGAAGAGCCCTCGCGAGGAAGAAGAGGCTCATTTGCATGGCGTCGTGTGGTTGGTCAGGCTGCAATCAGTCCCGCCCCTCAGCCAGCTCTACAGAGACAGCCCCAGCATTCGAGAGGGAGTGAGAGTGGAGTGCGTGTACTGGCAGTGGAGGAGCGTCGCGAGTGTTAAAATCATTGTAAAACTTTCAAAAATTAGACTTTATAGTTTAAAATCGGGCTCAACCTGCTAATCGATCATCAGAATTGCTAAAGTGGTGGTAGAGAAGATGATCGGCAGGACTGCCCGCCCGTTTCTGTTCTGAGGCCTCCAAGAACTGGCTGCAGGACGTTTTTTCCCTATCACAGCAAACTGCTACTGATAACAGTAAGTAACCACATGTAAAACTGCTCAAACAGTGATTTTCAGCCCTACGCCATATAAATGTGTGTGCAGCAGTGTAGTCGCTTTGCAAGTAACGACTGTGTCAAGTTCTGCCAGCAAGTGCAAGTCTGTTAAGCCATTGACTGTGTGCATAGTAATGAATTTAGCCTCAGTTTAAAGTTTGAAGCCAGAGAGAGACTGTGGGTTGTAGCAATGTGTAGCACTAGAAATACAGGTAATCCTGTGCTAAAAACCTGTAGCTTTAAGGGACTGTGAATAAAATAAATGTTACCAGCATGTAAAAAGTCCATGAAAAATCCTGTAAATGTGTTTAAAGCCAGAACAGAGCAAGTTGTGCAGTTTGAGCAAAGTTATCAGTAGTTTGTGTAAATCGGATGTGCAGTGGCTTGACCCAGATTCTAAATGTTGATGCACAGGAGTGCTGCTGCCGCCATTACAGGGTGGGGTAGTAAAGTAAACACAGCAGCAGAGGAGCCATTTTATAGCTAAAGAGTGTGTTCAATAAAGTGGGACTTTCAGTTACAGTGAACTTTTGTTTGTTTTTCTGCAGTTATGGCCTTAGGACCAGCTCGTTACCCGGATCATGCCTAGGGTTGCAGTAACAGCAGCAGTGAACAGACTGAGGGATATTGAAAAGTGTTGCTATGGAGGGTAACTGCCTTCTCATGTGGCGATTCCTAATTTTCCAGTGCATGTATGTCAAATATGCTTGAGAGCTGGAAGGGACGTCTTCATGATTCCTCACTGTGCTGGATGCCTAGAAAAATATTGCTTGTATAAAGCGCCTCAAATTCGTTTGGCTCCCACATGGACAAAGGTTCAGGAATCTGCAGTTGGCAGCACACAGCACCGGGCGGAGCCTGTGGAGAAAGGCCCCTCAGGGGAGTATGGCACAAAGCTAGAGGGTGCAGAGTTAGAGTCAGAACCAGAAGTTGGAGTTTCGGATGTTGGATCCCAGAAGGAAAGTTTGGATAAAGCATCAATAGACCCTTGGAGGGGGGGCCTAGCCCAAGTCTCTTAGATGAAGATGAGATGCGGGAGGCCTTTGAGTGGGAGGTGTTGACCTCCATGCCTAGTGATGAGTGGATAGTTTCAGAAGTGAGAACGACTGCTCACTCCTGGGCTCAGATCCTCAGTGAAGAGGAAGATGAGGGGGAACCTATGTGGCCTTGTGAAAAAGGAATGGGTACACAGCCTCAAGATCTTGCCTCAGAGGAATGTATAGAAGAAAGTGGTGATGCCACTGCCCTGGCTTTACAGGAGGAAGAAGTCAGGGATCCGTTTCTAATTTCCTTAAGAATGCGAAGCTGGCAGAACCAGGACTGGCCACCTCCAAGCCAGGCCAGCGGTCTCAGATTGACCAAAGCAAGTAAGGATGAGAGACTGGTTCGTAGGAGGGCAAATGAGATCTATGGTATGACCTTTCCTACCTTTCCTCGAAAAGTCTGGGAGGAGATTGAGAACTGCAGGAAATCCTGGATCTGGGATGAAGCAATGAAAAGTGTGCATCCTGGGGCCAACAAGCATGTAAAGAATAGACTGTTCCACGAAAAGTATACCCAGTGGAAGAGAGGCAGGACACTGTTTATAGACAGAGTGAGAGTGGTGGACGGAGAGGGACATGAAATCTCCCACTGTGTGAATTATGTTTGCCCAGATGGGGTAATAATTCAAGCTCCTGACCCCCAATACTATTGGCCTCAGTGCAAGGACCTCCCAGCAAATAAGCCCGTGCCTACAAAATGGAGAGCCAAGCAGTGGTAGTCAATACTGCCACACCAGACTGTGAAGCGCCTTTATTGATCCGCCAATATGAATATCCAGGACTCAGGTGCCCCACATTCATCAGTCTACAGTGTACCGCCCTGTCCATCATCCATCGACTGGCCCACCAGATGACTTCAGATCCAGAGAGGACACCAGCCCAGCTGTATCCTGTTCATCACCTGGTAATCGGATGATGTCGGACCCGCTGTTTTCTTTTTGTTCTTGTTCTAAGGTTCTATCTCCAGAGATGACATCAGCCCAGCTGTTCCCAGATGTGCCCTTCTGTGGTTCCCGGAAGATGTCCTCCCAGCTGTATCTGAAGAAATGCTGCCAGGGAGAGTCTTCGTTAGAGGTGCAGGTTGGTGCCGAATCTCGTACTACAAGTGGCTGGTAAGTCCAAACTTTTCTATCTTTATGACATTGCAGTACACACCCTACACTAACAGACTTCAAAATGTGTGAACTGTCCTCAAAGACTCTCCCCTTCGGGACTTTGGCCTGTTAGAACTGTGCTTCACTGGGCTCCGGCCCAGGAGAGACTCTTTATTGGACTAGCCTTTGGGCATTGTGGTCACTAGTTAGGACTTTTAGAGCATTCCATTCCCCTAATGTGTATTGTAAATAATGTTGTTGTTTTCTAATGTAAATACTGTTTTTCTACCTTTTTTCTAAAAAATCTTTTTGGGATTTTTCAGTGTTTTGATGGTAGGGGTCTAGGTAGGCTGTGTATGCAGATTAGGAGTGTGTGTTTTCTTTCTTTTTCTTACAGGTGTTCCTGGGAAGGCAGAAGAGAAAACAAGAAGAGGGGGAGGGGCTCATCGGAGTTCCTCATCAGTGCTTTAGTGTGTGTAGAAATTTAAAGTACTGTGGTGTTATTGTTATTATTGCTGTATTAACTCTTTCCTTCCACAGGTGTGGTTGTGGGGGTAGGGAGGAGGCAGTAATGTGGTATTTTAATGGTGTGTGGTTGCAGGTTGCCCAAGGTTGGGAAGGTCCCCGGGTCATTTTTGTTTTGGGGGTATTAGGTTAAAGGCAGATAGGTTTTTCCTAGAGGGTTAGGGGGGATAGACAGGCTGTGGCCCTGACCTGCAGCAGGGACCGTAGTACTCATCTATCAGGGCTATGCTCTGGATAGTTCTACCAGAGCCACTAGGTGTCCATAGTAAGTGGATAGTGTAGAGGCTGACATGTCAGCTACAGGCCTCTAGGCCCTTAGTGTTGCCTGCCTGTGCTTGCACATGGTAGGAGGGGGCCTGATCACCCCCCTCCGCAGGTAGCACATAGGGTGGGATGGCCTAAGGCCGGGTAAATAATGACTGCAGACAGTCATTTTCTGGTCAAGGGTGAGTGTAACCCCCTTGTTATCCAGGGTTACTAGAATCCCAGTAAGACCTAGTGGTAGGCAGGGAAGGCAGCTTGTGAAACTCCAGTTAAATGGGTTTCACACTGTCTCACTCTGTTCTCAGTCTCAGTTGAGACTGAGGGATGACATCACCAACAGAACTTTCGCAGCTGTATAAGCCACATTGGAATCTGCAGCAAAGGGAGTTAGATAGAACGTTGGGAGTTTACAAAGTGAGAGTCTGCAGTTTGGCTTGGAGGAGTGAAGTTGTACTCAAGTGGTGGAGACTGCTGTTTTTGGGTCTCAGTGCCCCTTCCCTCCGGGGGGGATGTAAAGATTCCCAGCAGATTCCTGGGGCAATCCCCTTAATCCTGCTAGTGGAGGAAAAGCTGCCTATTTTAGTCCAGGATTTATTTTGGAAGATGGAAGATTTGTGAGTCACCTGTGGGGCACCTGCAACTTAAGGGTAAGTGTCTGCTCTGGCTAAAAGGGCATATGTTTTCTTCACCCTGGGACATGTGTGAAAATCTAGGGATTTAACTACATATTGGGAAGCCTAGAGAAATGGGCCAAGCAAGTAAAAGTAGTGTCAAATCCCAGAGTTTTGTGAGATGCTAATAATATGTAGAGGAGATGTGACAGACGTCTACCCTTAATCTGCATTTCAAAGTTCAGTAAAGGAAATGTTCAGTTTTCTGGAGAAATGGCCGGGTATGGGCTGTGGGAGCTGGAGGTGGGTGGCCCCCCATCTTTAGTGACCAGGTCCACCTTTACGGATTTCTTCTGTGGTTTTCTACTTTGCCTCAGGCACTTGGCCAGTGATGGGGGAAGTACCCAGACGTGGGATTGTAAGGAAAATTCTCTCTAGGAGTTGCAGACTCTAGTGTGGTGTGGGGAGCCACGACAGAATAATTGGTTCATTCTTCCAATGGACCGTGGATGGGATAATTGGTTCATTCTTCCAATGGACCACGAATGGGATAATTGGTTCATTCTTCCAATGGACCGTGAATGGGATAATTGGTTCATGCTTCCAATGGACTGCGGATCAAGTGGCCGGCGGGGAAGCCGGGCCCGTGGGGAAAACCCAAGTGTGTACAAGTCGGGCTGTGTACCCAAAGCTGCATGCAAGTCCGGGCTGTGTGCCTGGTGGGTTCAGAGCCTGAGGGCTGGAAATGGTGATAAAGTGTTCTGTAGTCTCTAATCTGCATTACCAGGAAATGTAGCCCCGTGGGGGTCCGTATATGCTTTGTTTGTTCAGCTAGTATGTGAATAAAAGCCACACTGAAGAATCCCATTCCTGGTTCTGGACATTACAGTTATTGCTTCCTGTGTTCGGATTTACTTGGGTGCCCCGGTGCAGAGTAGCCAAACCTAGGTCCCCCTGTGCCGAGTAACCTCATCTTCCTTGAACCCAGGTCCCCACCAGGTACTGCCGTCAGCTTCAACGGCATGCCACCTGTCATTTTGGCAAAAAGGCAGGGGTAAGGGGTTACATGTGTCCCCCAGAGGAGTCCAGAAAGGGGTTTGACTTTTTGGGCTTGGCATTTTTTCACCCAGGTAGCAAGTTCAGGAAACAGTTCAGAAATTAAATTTTATCTGTGTGAGAGACAGAGTTGCTTTCTTAAATGTTACAAATACTGCCACGGAGAAAATGTTGAAACTGCTAGCATTACAACTACAGAAAGGACAGTGCAAAAATGCTCAGAGAACATATGATCTTCAAAGCCTACTGAAGGAGGATTTGAAACCCTTCAGAAAATGAAATAACAGAATATAGTGTCAGCAATTCCAAAGCATAAACACTTGCAATAGAAATAGATTTGAACAAGACATCGGTTTGTCTGTGCTTGGTTCTGAAAAGGCATTTCATGCATGGTAGTAATTTTATAACACAGAGCCATTTGCAGTCAACCAAGAATTAAGTGGTCAGTAACAGAAAAGAAATAATATGTGACAGTCACTGCACACCTGGCCATGGAACAACACCGAGCACAGTATGCTAGAGCTATTCCTTTTCTTATTTCAAAAAGCAGAATTTAATTTAAATTGATGATATACCAATCTGTGTTCGGTCTGATGCTTATAGCTTGTGTTAATGTTGTACAGAATCTCCAGTGTGTGGTGGTTAAAAATGTGTGATACTCAGTATGGTCTCAAGCAGCTACAGGGGATGGCAGAGATCAGGGAGTTTATGCAAAATTTAAATTTCTGATGCTCCCCTGCTTTGAGTAAATGTTTTATTTCCTCATGCCATGGCTCCTTGCTTAGTAAGAGGTATGACCCTGTCAGTATATTCATTTCTTCTTGCTGCTGGTACATTCTCTAGTTAAAGTAGCAGTGCAACGAAAATGGGTTAAAATTTGACCCCACCTTTTTTCTTCCTAATTGATGCCTGATGTCTTCCAGTTTATTTTTGGTGGTGAAAGTTTCAGTTTTCATTATTATTTAAGAATTTTATGAAAGTTTTAAAGTAATTATTTCTCAAGAAAAAAGATGGCTGCCTCATTTTTCCCATAGAAATAATACTGAGGACCCGAGGAGGATAAGAGTCAAAACAAAAAATGCAGATGAACAGTACACAGCATAGGAAGCATCCTGAAAACCCAAATGAACAGTTCTGCCAATATTTTTTATAACCATAGCAGAAAATTGGCTTTTTGGAATAACTTTTTTCATTGCACTGCTGCTTTAAGTAATTTACTAAGCTGGGAAGTAGTCAGGAATTTCAGTTTTGTATACACTGTCCCACCACTGTCACTTTCTGTAGTTGTTTGTTAGACCCAATCCTGAGAATTACCCTGTAATTTATAACCACCATATGATTGGGAATCTGTATAATGTTAGTTTTAAGCATAAGACTAAACAAACTGCCCACACCATATTTTCATTTCAAAATAGTTTGTGCTTTTGGAACATGAGACAATGAATAGTTCTACGATTCTTTGCTCAGTGTTCCGTGGACAGGTTTGCTGTTACTATCCCATAATCTTTCTATTCTATTCTCTTAAATCTATAATGGGAGTTGGTACTTTCAGTATCATTCGGTTAACCTGGTCACAAAACCCAGTAAATCTGTCTGACCTCCTAGTACCCTTTATTCTACTGTGCCATCCAGAGTTCCCAAATTTGGTGATACCAAAAAGAGTACACTTAGTGCCTTGCCTGATGAGCCCGTGGGCCTGACCCCCAAGTAAATAGGTTTAAAGCCTCCACCACCTTCACAGCTCATTTTACAAGGAGGTCCTGGGAAAAGAGGACTTATCCTGGTTAAAGACAATATCTGGTAAACCTACACTTCAGGTCAGGTATTTGTACTTTCTTTGTTTCAGATGCATTTAACATCAGTGTATGTAGGTGTGGGAGTCTGTTGAAGTGTTGCAGTTACTTGGGACAAGTCTGATTGAGCAGACAACTGGAATAATGTAAAGTTTAGTCTCTTTGTTTCCTGTGCTCAAAGTTTCTTTTAGACAACCTTCTAGGGGGAAATATTAAATCCTTTTTAAGTAGCCTTTAGTAGAGTAGTAGAGAAGCAAGGAGGAGAGTAAGGGGAGTGAGACTCGTTTTACTAGTCTCGGAGACAGACTAGTGAGAAGGGCTCTGGGTAAGGGTTTGGAGGACAGGGGAGACTGTGGAGGAGGGGTGGTGGTCTGGAGTCTGGACCAGATTATTATGTGTTTGTGGAGTGCCTGGAGCAGCGATCGGGACTCAATGGGTCACTTGGAGGGTGGTTAGTCAGCTCAGTGGCCTTGCCTTGCTAGGACTCGGAGGCCTGGTCAGTGAAGTCAGGTGTTACTTTGATGCATGTGAGTAGAGCTGCCACATATTTGAAGGATGAGGGGAGGAAGTCACTGTCATCAATGGTGAGGCTGGAGAGAGAGAGAGAGGGGGAGAGGGGGAGAGAGAAAGAGAGAGAGAGAGAGACTTTTGAGCAGCAGTGGAGTTGAAAAACTGGTACGTTAGTGAATTAATTGAAAATAAACACTGTTGAAGTTCTTTTTTAATTTCTGGGAGACTGACAGTGAGCAGGAGCCATTTGTCTTTTCGTATTATCTGAGCACATCCTTAAATAAATATTTTTCTCGGATTCTGCATTTTTTGAACACACAAAAGCTAGCTGGCATTGATAATATGCAGCAGACTGCAGGGCAGGCTGACATGTGTTACTTATCTCATCTGATTCAGCCCCTGTCCTGTGCTTATTTAATAACTAATATCAAATAAACTTGCATATGAGACATATGATGGTGTTCCGAAGTTGCAAATAATATGTCATTGCCTGAACTGTTACTGCTATGATTGAAAAAGCTATGTTAGTTTTGCACTTAGTAGTTCAGAACTACTAAGTGCAAAACTAACATAGCTCACTCAATCATAGCTGTAACAGTTCAGGGCATATTGCTTGGAAGACTGTCATGTCTCATATACAGATTTATTTGATATTACTTATTAATTAAGCTTTTTGGAACTGTTTGTGTGTGAGAAATAAATATGGAGCTTATTAAGTCACTTTAAAATTAAAACCAATATTAACAGATTTTTTCTTTGCTGACCTGTATTTTGCTTGGGATGCTCTGTCTTGAAACATTTTTTTCTGAAGCATTACTATACACACTTAAGGCAGCCAGGCAGTGAGGATTTCTGTCAGGCACAGGCAGTAAAACAAGCAGCAGCATCAACTAAAACAATGCTATTGTTTGGCACTATTGGCACTGAAGGGTTTTATATTTTCAAAATTCAGCTGTTGTGGTGTTTTTGTTTTGTGGTTGCCAGCTGAACTGGCTGAGGGTGGGTAAGGGCTAAGCCTGCCTCGTGTCATGCCTCTGCCTTGGCTTAGCTGGCTGGACAGTGAGTGAGTGGTGCTGGGGTGTACAAATTAAATTAAACAAATGAGATTATGTTTATTTTGTTATCATTCACAGAGTGCTTCAAGCCAGGGTGGGGGTGTGTACTAACTGCAGCATCCCACACCAGTACCGCTGTCTTTCGCTGTACTGATGCTGTGCGCTCGCTGCTGTTTATGTGGCTTACTTCAGGGGTGGTGGGATGTAGTTAGCATGATCCAACCCACAGAATGGTCTAAAGCAGCATGCTATTTATGTTGATTAAATCTGAAGATGTACTGGTGTAGTACTACTGCAGTAACAAACATCAGGGTCGAAGGCTTTTTACGTGCTTGAAGCTTCCGGGGTGTACTGCAGTACTGCAACATCCCACACTGGAAGGACAAAAGGCTGGCTGATTATGCAGCTTTTTGCTTTCAGGGTGTACACCATCATGGACCCACACCCTAACGCTGTTTATGTGATTGTGACTTTGCTGGTGTACTGCTACTCATACCTCTCAAGTGTCCCTGATTTTCAGGGATGTCCCTGATTTTGCCTCAAAATTTTACTCTGTCCCTCCTAAAATTTGTGTTTTTGTGGCTAAATGGGGGGACTGTAAGCATAAAACAAAGTCAAGCATTAAAGTTACAGACTTGTTCTTCTTTAGAAAATGCATTTTGCACTAAGTCCCATATTCTACCAACTTTCTGGGTGGATATCACTAATTTTTAAGATGTGTCCCTGATTTTGGTCCTTTGTCCCTGATTTTTTTAAGCCTTGTCCCTGATTTATGAGGCAGGAAGTTGAGAGGTATACCGCTACTGTTGCAACCTACACCATGGTCTAAGCCTGTTTACATGGCATCAGTGGCATACAGCAGGTGCAGCAATGCATTATTCCAGCAGGATAAAAGGCTGGTTATGTGGCTGTGGAGGTGTACTGCTGCATCCCACATGGTATACAAGCTGTTGTGCTTTTTATGTGGCTTTTGGGGTGTACATCATCAGCATCCCACACCAGGGTCTAAAGCTGTTAGTAGTTTATGGGGTAAACCAAAGCATATCCCACACCACAAGGCTTTAAGGTTATATGCAGCTTAGGAGGGTGTACAGCAGCATACTCTGACACCAGGGTCTAAGGCAGCTGTTTATGTGACTTTGGGGCCGGGTGTGTATGAGGGGTACAAGAGAAGTAGTCTTGCATTCCTCGCAAGGCAAGCCAGCAAAGCCAAACCAAAACCACAAGAGTGGAGACCAAGGAGGAAGCTGGGAACCTCCACAAAGGAGACCCACAGGAGGGTGGCACGAGACCCCACAGGGGAAGAAAACAACTCCTGGTGGGGGACTCAATCATTAGGGGGTAGACATGGGGGAGGAAAGGGATTGGGAGGTAAGGTGACTGCCTGGCACCATGGCTTGGAGGGACAGGAAGCAAATCCTCTGGATCGCAGGAGCAGCTGCATGAGGGAGGGAGCTGGATGTTGTTGTCCACCTAGGGACAAATGACCTGGCTGTAAATGGGATCAGAGCAGTGTAAGAGGAGTTTGTGGAGTTGGAGAGGGGCCTTAGAGAAGTAGCATGTACAGTAACCTTCTTGGAGGTGCTGCCTGTCTATGGCAAGGATGATGCTAGGGTATTCCACACCATGGGATTCAATGAATATTTGAAAAACTGGTGTGGAGCTCAGGGTTTTGGCTTCATTGGGGACTGGGGAGCCACCTGGAGGGATGCAGGCTTACACTGGCGCAATGGTCTGCATCTGTCCAGGGGGGATTCCAGGACCCTAGGTGACAGGTTTAAATGCTTCATTGGCAAGCATTTAAACTAGCCAAGGGGGATGCACTGAAAAGAAGCAGAGAAATCCCAGCCTCCCCCCACAAAGCGCAGTAGTTAGAGAGGTAAACACCAAGGCAGAGAAGTCAGTAAGGAGCAAGACAGGGATAAATGCAGAAAAAGGTGTTAAGGATAGGCATGGGGCTAAAAGGGGTAAGGCCATAAAAATAAATGGAAGGTGATGAGTACCAATGCCCACAGTCTGTGCAACAAGCTCCCTGAACTAGTGGCCTTGATGGAAGAGGGATGCCTGGATATTGTGGCAGTCACTGAAACATGGTACACAGAGAACCATAAGTGGGAAGTCAACATACCAGGATACACAGTCTACAGGAGGGATAGGGTGGGTAAAAGAGGAGGAGGAGTATCTCTCTATATAAGGGAAGGGAAGGGATTAAAGCAACAGAACTAAAGAGTAAACAGGAAGTTGATGAGTCACTATGGGTCACCCTGGAGACAGGAAATGGCACCACAGTCCGCATGGGGGTTGTGTACAGACCCCCATCTCAGGGGGAGGAAATGGACAAGGAAATGATAGAAGGCATCCTTAAAATGGCAGAAAAAGGGGATATATTGTTGATGGGGGACCTGAATATGCCAGATGTAACTGGAGTACTTTTGCTGCAGGCACATCCAAGAGCAGGGTCATTCTTGATGCCCTACAGAGGGCATGCCTCAGACAGCTAGTGTTGGAACACACTCGGGAGGGAGCAATTTTAGACCTGGTACTCTCAAATGGGGAAGAAGAAAGGATCTCAGATTTAGAAGTGGGTAGCTATCTGGGAACAAGTGACCACCAAACAGTGTGGTTCACAATAAACACAGCCATGGAGTCAAGCCATACAAAAACAAGAGCATTGGACTTTAGGAAGGCTGACTTTGGGAAAATGAGAGAGTGCCTTAGAAAAGCACTAGCAAATGGGCAAGAAGGAGGGGTGGAGGAACAATGGGGAACAATCAAAACAGCCATCATAGAGGCAACAAGCCTTTGTGTGAAGCAATCAATAAAACAAAATGAAGGAAAAAAACACTATGGTTCTCAAAAGAGGTGGCAGGGATGGTTAAGGAGAAAAGGATAGCATTCAGGAAATATAAGGAAACACAGAAGGAGCAGGACAGAGAACGTTATCAGTTAAAGCAGAAGGAGGCAGGGAAGGCAGTCAGAATAGCAAAGGCACAAACTGAGGAAAAGATAGCCAACTCTGTTAAGAAGGGGGATAAAACCTTTTATAGGTACATTAGGCAGTGAAGAAAGACCAAGGGAGGGATACAGAGACTTAATAAAGGGAAGGGAACATGGGCAGAGGGTGACAGTGAAAAAGCAGGGATACTGAACAAATATTTTTGCTCAGTATTCACAACAGATGAGGAGGGGGAGGTGCCTAAACCAAACAAGGGAGAAACTCTGAATGGGGGGGTCGATACATTCACAGAAGAAAGTGTTTTGAAAGAACTCTTGAAACTGAGGGTGGACAAAGCAATGGGGCCTGATGGGATTCACCCAAGACTACTAAAAGAACTAAGGGTAGAACTAGTAACACCACTGACTACTCTCTTTAACAAATTATGGGAGGATGGAGTGGTATCTGAGGACTGGAGGAGGGCAAATGTGATTCCACTTCACAAAGTGTGAGCAGGGCAGAGGTAGGAAACTACAGACCAGTTAGTTTGACTTCAGTGGTAGGGAAAATGATGGAATCACTTCTGAAGGAAAGAATTATTGAGTACCTAGAGGTCAGTGGGGCAGAGGACCCAAGGCAGCATGGTTTCACAGCAGGAAGGTCATGTCAGACAAATCTAATAGATTTCTTTGACTGGACGACCAAAGTAGTAGACCAGGGAGGGGCTGTGGATATGGCCTACCTAGATTTTAGCAAGGCATTCGACACAGTCTCACACAAAAGATTAGTATACAAGTTAGCCAGCCTTGGAGTGGGTCCCAAGGTGGTAGCCTGGATAAAAAACTGGCAGACAACAGGACGCAGAGGGTAATAGTAAACGGAGTCCACAGTGAAGAAAGGAGGGTAACTAGAGGGGTACCACAGGGTTCAGTACTGGGACGGGTCCTCTTTAATAACCTTAAAAGTGACATTGGAGAGCATTTGGAAGGAAAGGTATGCCTCTCTGCAGATGCCACAAAGATCTGCAACAGGGTTGATACACAAGGTGGGGTGGAAAGAATGAAAAGGGACTTGGCAAGGTTGGAGGAATGGTCAAATATGTGGCAGCTCAGATTCAATGCAAAGAAGTGCAAGGTAATGCATCTGGGAAACAAAAACCCAGGGGAAGAGTACACAATGGGGGGTGAGTTAATAACAACAACAAAAATTGAAAGAGACCTAGGAGCAATTATATCAGATGACCTAAAGGTGGGCAAGCAATGTGAGAAGGCAGTAAGGAGGGCTGGGGGGATACTGGGATGCATAGGGAGAGGCATCAACAGTAGAAAACAGGAAGTTGTTATCCTTCTCTACAGACAGTTAGTGAGACCCCATCTGGAGTACTGCATGCAATTCTGGAGACCCCATCTCCGCAAAGACATAGACAGAGCGGAGGCTGTTCAGAGGAGGGCAACCAAAATGGTGCAAGGTCTGCACCAGAAGACATATGAGGAGAGACTAAAGCAGCTTAATATGTATACCCTTGAGGAAGGGGGACATGATAGAAACTTTCAAGTATCTCAAGGGAATTAACAAGGTACAAGAAGGTAGTATCTTTCAGAAGAAGAGATGTGCAAGAACAAGGGGGCACAATTTGAAGATAGAGGGGGGATGGCTCAGAGGTAATGTTATAAAGTATTTTTTCACAGAGAGAGTTGTGGATGCATGGAACAGCCTTCCTGAGGAGGTTGTGGAGTCAGGAACAGTGGGAGAATGCAAGAATGCATGGGACAGGCATAAGGCAATTCTAGTGGGGGGCAGGAGGAAGTAGGCTGTTGATTAACTAGAATCTGCAGCTTATCCATCAGGTAGGGAAATGGGCAGACTGGGTGGGCCAAGCGGTCCTTATCTGCCATCAAATTCTATGTTTCTATAAAAAAAATAAGTGTAGTGTTTAATAGCAACTTATATTGTTAGCATTGAAAACATTTGAGGCACACTAGCTTTTCCTGCCTACAACAAGAAATATGCTATCCCTTTCCTTCTGAGTATCTTTTAATTTACAGTACTGTTGACATCAACTCAACATCAGCAACTAGTTAGTTCATGCACTACAGTGAATGATTTAATCTCTTCTGCTCCTGGGCTATTTGACTAGCATCTCTGGTGAACTTCCTGAGAAGTAATAAATAAAATTCAACAATGATGGAAGCTGAAAAAACTGGTTGGATTTTCTTTAGTTAGTTGAAGTCACAAATTTCAAACTAGTTGGAGAAATCAGTCATAATGTGTCATAAGTCAGTCATAATTGTTTTTTCAACTGACTCCAGGGTCTAATACTGAACCTCAGGCAAAGCCCTCCCATTCAATGTTTGGTGAATACTGTATAGTGTGTGTGTCTACTGGAGTTGGCCTTTCCCTATTCCCACCCTCAGTAGAGGAGCCGGGCAGAGTTTGGGAAATATAAGCCCCCCCCCAAAAAAAAGATAATCTCCAACTCACAGAGATTGTGAGCAGTAGCATGCAGGAGAGGGAAAAAGCCCCTGTGGAGGAAATCTCTGAGGACCCATGGCCACTGAACTGCCTGTCCTCTGGGAATACTAAGAGGAGATGATCCTAATGCTTGTCTGACTTCTTCTTCTGGAATGGAGATGTAGGCTTCTAGTCATGAAGAAGCTCCACCTTCCTAGGCATCTGGAACTCCCATGTCCCCCCTAGAAAAGGTATGACTCCAATGCAGGCACCTTCCCTGGATGTTCCCCCATCTGGTGAAGCTCTTCAAAGCTAGAGACCAAGCTTGGAAAGTTTTTAAAGCCTCCTCCATTGCCTCTGACCACCAGAAGTACAGATTGCTAAGGGATGCATGCATCAAGGCAGTAAGATCTGCTAAAGCTAACTACTTCAAATCATATCTTGAAGCGTGTCACCCCACTCCAGATGCCTTCTGGAAAACTCTCCACTCCCTGCTTGGCTCCTCCCCATCATTCCACCTAGCCTGGAACACAGTCTACCGATGATAGCTTCAGGACCATCGCATCCTCTATAAACAATTACTTCACTACCTGTGCTCTACCCAATGGTCACCCTCCTACTCTCTCTTCCCTCCCCATAGACTCCAAAACATCCCTTCCCCTCAGGTCCATCTCGGCCACCTGCCCCCTGTACTCCCCACCTGCCCTCTCCCCATGGAAATAAGCCACCCTCCCCTCTCCTATCTAGTCATACCTTTCTTCTTATCACTCCTGTAGAAGTACTCAGGGCCCTCAGATCTCTGAACTCCTCCAAGCAGAGCCTAGACAGAATTAACCCTGCCCTATTTAGAATCTCAGCTCCTGCCATAGTCCCCCAATCAGCCATCTCTTCAGTTTCTCTCTCTCTCTCTCTCTCTTTCCACCTGCTCCCTTTCTAAGGCATGGAAACTAGCTAAGGTCATCCCATTACACAAGGGGGGGGGTGACCTCTCCATCCCAGGCAATTACAGGCCAATCTCACTCCTCCCATCCAACTCTAAAATTCTTGAATCCCTCATTTCCAAAAGGCTGAACTCCTTCCTCTACCTTGACTCAAACTACAACAGGCTGTGTCCAAAACTAGGCATGTTGTACAGGCACAAGGAATGTCTCTCCACCACAATCAGGAAGGAAATAATCACTAAACTCATCCTATTTAACGATAAGGCAGAAATGCATGGTAAGGATGGATTACATTTGAGTCATAGAAGGAGTAGAGTTTTAGGGACTAGGATAAGAAATTAAATTAATAGGCATTTAAACTAAATGCAAGAGGGACGAAGAACCACACCAGAAAATTTATAGGACACAGTATCAAGGTTAACAAAAATAAAAATTCCAGAGACATTCATAATGTGAGGGTAATGTTTTTGTAATGCTAGAAGTTTAAATAAAGATAAAGTGGATGAGCTGAAAATTATGATAGATAAAGAAAACTATGATATGGTAGGAATAACAGAAACTTGGTGGGGTAACGATAGTGGATGGAATAAAAACATACCTGGCTACCATCTGGTGAGTAAAGAAAGAGAACATAAGAAGGGAGGGGGATAGCCTCTCATCGTTAGAGATGGCTTTGAACATATACAAAAAGAAACCATCAGGGAGTATAAAAATATCTAATTACCTTGGGTGGATATTATGGGGTTTTGTGGTAGGAAGTTCAAACTGGGAGTCCTTTATAGACCACCAGGTACTCTAAAGGAGGAAACTGAAGCTTGTATTATGGATATTATAGCTGAAACAAAATATAATGATATAATCCTGGTAAGGGATCTAAATCTACCAGAAATAAATTGGAATGAACTATGTTACCCTAGTACTTCTGTGGCAAATAGGATCCAATTACAATTGTATTCAGCAGGCATAGTACAGTGTATAGTAACTCCAACCAGGGGTAACATTATCTTGGATGTGATACTCTCAAACATTAATGAAGAGGTGGTTGATATAAAGCATCATCCACTGTTGGGAAGTAGTGATCATGACATTATTCAGTTCCAGATTGTAAAAAGTAAGAAGGTGATAAAGGGTAAAACAATACACAAATTATACAATAAAGTGAATTATATGGCTATTTAACAGGAATTAGCAGCATTAGATTGAAACAAGTCGACAAAGGGTCTGTCAACTGAGAAATGCTAGAATTTATTTGTAGATGTTCTAGAGAGGGTTAGCCAGGAACAGATACCAACAAAGAAATTGTATAATAGTAGGGGTAAAAAATTGACATAGTTAACCAAGAAAATTATAACATTATAAAATAAGACAAAAAAAGTTATATAAAATATTTAAAAAACATCCAACAGAAAAGAATAAGGTGAATTACAAAAAATCACTACATAAATTAAAAAATGATAAAAAACAAGCAAAAAAGAACACAGAATTTAGGCTTGCAAATGAAAAAGGGGACACGAAGGGATTCTTTTCATACATAAATGAAAAACAATCAGTCAAGAGTAATAGGGTCCTTAAATATTAATGGTGAAATATATGCTAAACCAATGGAGATGGCTAGAGAGTTCAATGAGCACTTTAGTTTGGTTTTTGTTAAGTCAGATGACAGGAATGTGGAGGGTATATTTGAAAATGCAAAGTCTGATCCAGCAAAATGTATCACTAGCTCTAAAGTCCTTGTGAAACTTGAACAACTTAAAGTTAATAGATCTCCTGGTTCAGATAACCTACACCCAAGGTTTTTCAAGGAATTAAGGAATGAATTGGCACAAATAATTGCAGATATAGGTACAAGATCATTAAAAGAAGGATATGTTCCCAGGGATTGGAGGAGGGCGGTGGTTGCCCCATTTGCAAGAAAGGAAATAAGGCAGATCCAACAAATTACGGACCCATCAATTTGACATCAATGGTGGGAAAGA
This sequence comes from Neoceratodus forsteri, assembly GCA_016271365.2. Lineage (NCBI taxonomy): Eukaryota > Metazoa > Chordata > Ceratodontiformes > Ceratodontidae > Neoceratodus > Neoceratodus forsteri. Next base: position 234,904,467 of record CM057458.1, read on the forward strand.
TTACTGAAAGTTTAATAGTGGATGAAATTAAGGGATGGTTGAAGGATAACAATAAGATTGATGAGTTACAGCATGGATTTGTAGAAAACAGATAATGCAGTACCAATTTAATAAGTTTTTATAGCTATATAGGGGAACATTTGGATAAGGGGACACCAATGGCTGTGGTGTTGCTAGATTTTAGTAGAGGTTTTGATTCAGTTCCCCATTAGGCTCTAATTCTAAAGATGGTGGAAATATGTCTTGACATCACCATCATTATATGGATTACACATTGGTTAATGAACAGAAACCAATCTGTAAGAATTCAGGGGTTTATTTCACAAGAAGCAGAGGTTGAAAGTGAGATACCACAGGGTTCAGTGCTGGGCCCATTATTTTTTTTGTAAATATATATAGCCAATCTCAAATTAAATAGTGGAAATTGGTTAGTAAAATTTGCAGATGATGTAAAAATCAGGGAAGCAGTCAATACATTCAAAAACAGGTTGAGGTTTGGTGAAGATATTCTTGCTGTGGTTGATTGGACTGAAAAAAATGGGATGAAACTGAACCTGAAGAAGTATAATATATTGCACATGGGAAGAAATAATATATGTCAAGATTATAACATCAATGGGATCAATTTAAAAACATCAGAGTGTGAAAAGGATCTAGGGATATATGTTATAAATAACTTAAAATGTGAAACCCACTGTAAATATGTAGCAAACAAAGCAATGCACATAACGAATAGTGTCAGGAGAAGCTTCTACTCAAGAAATGAAACAGTGTTGTTGCCTGTGTACAATAGTTACATAAGACCATTCTGGACTATGGATCACCAAGTTGGAGTCCATAGTTAGAGAAGGATAAAAGGTTGATCGAAAGACCACAAAGGACATTTACAAAGTTAATAGTAGGTTGTAAAGGAAAAACATGCAGGGAAAGATTGGGGTACCTGACTTTATGGCTGTTGGATTTAAGACGAAAAAGAGGGTTTTTTTCTTCTATTATATAGAATTGTGAAAGACAGTAAGTTGAGGGGAGATTTAGATCTAGTGAATAAGGATTATAAATATGACATGAGAGAACACAAGTATCAAATTATAGAAAAGAAGTGTCGAACAGAGGCGAGGAAACAAGGTTTTGTGACCAGATCAGCTAAATTATGAAATGATTTACCTGAGGAAGTAGTTAATGCACCACGTTTCCATGTTTTCAAAATTAGGCAGGATAAGTACATAGAGGTTAGTAGTTCAGTTACTTTCACTGTGTAATGGGGACAGCCGATATGAGTATAAGCCTTCTGCTGTCTTATGCACCCAAGTATGATCCTTCCCACTTTTGATTATGCAGACGTGGTATACAGCTCAACGCTGTAATCCTCCCTCACCAGGCTTGGCACACTGTTTCATGCCTTGTGTAGATTCGCTACTAATCTTCCCTATCGTGCCCATCATTGTCTCCTCTACCACACCATCTCCCTTCCATCACTTGCCAACCACCGACTTGCACATTGCGCCACCTTTATTGTTAAGTTCTGTTTCAGTACTCTTCCATCCTATCTCTCCTCCAGTGTAGCCCCAGCCCCCAGTACCAGCTATGCTCTGTGCTCCCATGGTCACTGTTCCTTCGCCCTGGCTGTAGCGCACTCACTGTCCTGGAAACAAGCCTCAGACCTCTGGCTCCCTGCCCTTTGGAACTCTCTTCCTTTCTCTATTCGCAGCTTGCCAACCATGTCGGTGATCAGAAACTACTTCAGGCACCTCCCTTCTCTGCCATGCCAGTGCTTTCACCCTCCCTAGGTGCTCTACCCTACCAGTCTAACCCTCCCATTTGAATTAACCTGTTCAACCAACCCGTTCTGCTCCTGTTGTTATCTTTTAGGAAACCAATATAACTACTGCATTCTCACTAACTGATGATGTAAATACCCTCTCTTATGTGTCTTCATCCCCTTTATTGCCTATAGCTTCTGCTGTGTTAACCTCATGGGTGGCTTGATTCTTTGTGCTATGCATGGTCACACGTTAGTATTTATTGTCTTGCCTATGTATATGATGATCCTACCTAATACTGTTTTGGGTTATGTATTGCCTCGCTCATGTATATGTTGGTTACCACACTTATGTAAATGCTGAATTACTGTATATTATCTTGTAAATCACTTGTATCTTGAATTTGTATCCAGTTCCCTGCCCCGAGTCGCACCTGGAATCAAGACTAGGCTCAGTGTGACTTTCCTGGTTATCAGCTTTTAAATAATAAAATAAATGAAGAGGTCCATTTTCCAAGACTCTTGATGATATGAGCAGGAATGTTGGTTTGGATGCTGATGACTCTGCCTGATCTGAAGGAATGTCCTAAGTATCATAAGAATTAAGTTTGAGCCATCGTGTGAGAGTTCTCACGTGCTCCATGAACCATTTGGAAATTGTTGCTGCATGATTGTCTGAAGTCAGAAGTGGTTGAGAAAACTCAGAGCAAACGTGGTATTGCATGAGTTGATTGAAAGAGGTACTGTGCACCAGTTAGTATGAAATCTGTTGGCCTTTGAGTTGGAAGCAACAGGATGATCTGCTTGTTTTCTTAAATTGGCAACTGTGAGAATTTAGCAGAAGAGGCTGATAAACTACTCAGCTCCATGGAGCATACAAAGCTAGACAAATGGCTGATAAGACCAGACTGTTCGAAGTAGGGTCAAATGAAATAGTACGCAGCAAGTCCAACAAGTTTTGTAATATAAGTCCATCAATAGGGAGTCATTTAAGTGCTTTTATGGGTGATGGATCCAAGCAGGGGGAGTATAATCAAGGCATAAGATAAAATTGAAGATGGGTATAGTTTTGATAAAGATAGAAAGAACTGAATTCTGTATACATATTGCTTTATATATACCCCCCCCTTATGGTTCCACGTAATCTTTTCAAAGTTTGACGGCAGTAGGGTAAGAATGCAAGTACATGCTCAATTAAAGCAGTGTGGGACAAATCAGGAAGCCAGGTGGCCAATGTCTGCTTAAAAAATTGGTTTGGCTACCAGATTTTGAAAGTTACTGCCCAAATTGGCTGCCTGCCTACAAAGTGATTTTTCAGCCCTTAAAAAGGATGACCAATACAAATATTGGTTTGGCTATTAGATTTTTAAAGCTAGTGGCCAAATTGACCACCAGCTCACAAACTGATTTGTCCCACCCTGAATTGAAAAGGGACTCCTATGGACTGATAAGAAGGCATGAAACAAGGAATATAGCTTCTAAGGCAGTGCTATGAGTTGCTTGATAACAAATGTTAAGATGGACCACATGATTTTTTTAACTTGTTGACAATCATATGCTAAGTCATGATGAAATCAGCAAATCAAAGAGAAAAAGTCAGGTTCAAGGGCTGGATTCTCGAAGAGGTCTTAGATCAATGCAAGCTGCCACAAACAGCATGGAAGCTCTGTGCACCAGGGACACTGCACCAGATTCTGGTACAGGTGGGTTCCTAGCACGTAAGTTCCCACACTTGTGGTAACCTCTCCCATGAGACAAACACATGGAACATGGGAGGGGGTTTGCCACAGGCTCCATGCAGCAAATTTGGGCTTTATAGAGCCCATTCTCTTACATACATGTTTATAATTCCCTGGTGGTCTATTGGACCCCCCTTCCTGATCCCTGATGTCCCCAATATGTATATATTTATAATTTCTTGGTGGTCTAGTGGACCCCTACCTCGGCAGGTAGTGCCCGCCAACCTGCTCCCCCAGCCCGAACCTTGAACTGATGACTGGCACAGCCCTCTTCTTACCACCACAGCCAGCCACTGACCAGGCTTTCAGTGAGCATGTACTGTATACAGTGCGTGCTCAATGATTGACAGCGAGTGAGCTGTCAATCAATGAGTGCATACTGTATACAGTATGCGCCCAGTGATAGTTTAGATGGTGGCTAGCTGTCGTGGTGAAAAGAGGGCTGCACTAGTTGCCAGCTCAGGGTTTGGGCTGGGGGAGTAGAGTGGTGGGCACAACCTGTCAGGGTGGGGGTCCACTAGACCACCAGGGAAGGTTTTTTTGGTATTGCAATATACGGGCAGAATCTGGGATTGGGGATGGGGTCCACTAGACAACCAGGGAAGGGGATCATTATTATTTAAATATACGGATGACATTGAGAATCAGGAAGGGGGGGTCCACTAGACTACCAGGGAATTATAAATATGCTGTATACATATTGGGGACTTCAGGGATAGGGGAAGGGGATCCACTGGACCTCCAGGGAAAGGGATTGTTATTATTTCAATATACGGGTGGCATCAGGGATCGGGAAGGGGGTCTACTAGACCACGAGGGAGGTTAATAGTTACATATTGTCAGATTAGAGCTGGGGAAGGGGGACCATGCAGGTAGCTGAACTCTGCCAGAGGGCAGTCAAAGTACCCTTATACCAACCCTGGCTGGTCTAATGGTACTTAGAAATTTGCCCTCTGGCACTGTTATGAGAATCCCTATTATGGAGATTTGGCAGCCTGGGGCTGTCACAAGCCCCTAGCACCATGCTGCAGCCCACTTTGTGGTGCACAGATGGTGGAAGCCCATCTTAGTGCACGCAACTTGCAGTTGCTGCAGGCTGCATGTAGGATTTACTCCTGGTGCATCTATTGGCACAAGGGGCACTTTGCACCATTCCTTGGGGTGCAAGTCCCTTGCATTGGGCTGGGAACTTTGAGAATAGGGCCCCAAGTCTGTTGTGGGATAGATGCAATGAAAGTTCTGGAATTTACATTGAGATAAAGAATCTGGTGCTTCATTCATATAGCCAGAAATATGAGAGCATTTCAGAGTACAATTATAGCATGGAGTTAACCAACCCACCAGGATGAACTACAAAAGGGGTAATAATACACTGATTGACTGTCTCCTCACTAGTTCCTCCTCAAGTATTTCTGAAGTCTCCATGCAACCTGGCACCCTGAGTGACCACTCCCCTATTACATGCAGGTGGTGCAGCAAATACAATAAAACACCTCCTATTATAGTGCAAAGCAGAGCAGAGTCCTGAAAAGAGGACAGCTAGGCTCATTCAAGACAACCCCTGTCTCAAATGGGCTGGTAGTACAGCCTAGAGGTTAGAGTAACAAGATGTGAATGAGCTTGGTACATACAGCAGACCAAACCTGGGTATGATTCTCACAACCTCCACTTGCATACTGTGCGACTTTGAGCAAGTCACTTAACCGCCCAGTACTGCCAGGCCGCCCCTGAAACAGGCACTTGTGCCTAGTGGGCCTTACCCGGTTACCAAAGACTAAAATAATAAAAAATAAAAAAAATTGGTTGGTCTCCCATTGATGTGCAACCTGACCTTGACCTTGCAGTTAAGTACTTTGTTGATAGCTTCAACATGGTATGCAATAAATTTGCCCCTGTAAGGAAAAGAAAAACACACGGCAGCAACAATGGATGGATAACTAGCTCTTATGAGGGAAAGGGATAACTTCTGGTCAAGGGCCAGGTCCACTGGAGATAAAAAATGACTATCTAAACTACAGAACTGCTAGAAACAGGTGCATGAAACTTATTAGGCAGGCTAAAGCAGATTATCACAGAGGCCAGCTGGATAAGAGCTGGGGAGATGGGAAGAGGTTCTGGGAGAACATAAAAAAATCTCCTCAGGAAGAATGTCAAAAAACACCCCTCTATGCTCATTATCAATAGATCTACACGCCATTGCAGAACCTTTCAATACTTCTTTCACTGATCTGAGTTCCGTTCTCCCACCTGATTACCTAAAGCCTGCGGTAGTGGATCAGGACCACAACCCAACAGAGTTAAAGCACCATGAGTTTTACTTCAAGCAGGCAACAAAGAGTCTTTGTCTTATGTAAAAAAAGCAACTAGGCTCAACCAGGATGGGTAGCGATGGGGTTGATATGAAATTGGTTGCCTTTGCCCTTGATGAGCTCATTATCCCCATTTCAAAACTATTCAACAAATCTCTCACCCTGGCCAAATTCCCTGCAGTCTGGAAACAAGCCCTAGTTACCCCAGTTTTCAAGAGTGGAGACAGATCTTGCAATTGCAAACTACAGGCCAATTTCTATTCTCTCCCCCTATCCAAAGCCTTGGAAAAGATTGTTGCAGACCAAATCTCAGACTACCTCCAGAAGTACCAACTGCAGTGTCCCCAACAACATGGTTTTAGAAAGAACCATAGCACTGCCACAGTCTTGGTGGAGTACACCGACTTTGTGCATAAATCCTTGGAAGACGGTAAGCTGGTGGGGTCTGTCTTCATCAGTTTAACAAAGGCCTTTGATACAGTCAACTGCCCCCTCCTCTTGGCTCAACTGCAGTCCCTGGGGTGGCCCCAAATGCAGTATGCTGGTTTAAAGATTACCTGTCACACAGAACTCAGCATGTCAAAATCGGCCCGGTGGTCTTGAACTCTAGAGAAGCGTCTGGGTGTTCCGCAGGGGTCGATTCTGGGATCAATGCTATTTAACCTTTTTTTTAATGCTCTACTCGAGGCCTGTTACAGTAAAATTATCTTGTGCACCAACCGCAGTCATCCTCAGCAGCTACTCTGACCTTGTTCCGCTGCAGAATGATCTGCAGGCTATGTTTCATCAGCTTGAGGACAGGTTTGGCACTCACAAGCTCTTACTCAATTATAAAAAACTAAAACCATGCTCCTCTCTACCTCACAACTCAAGAAGAGATACCCCACCCTAACCATTTTCAACAAAGTCAATGCACCTCTGGAGTTGGTTCATTTGTTCAAATACCTGGAGGTCACAATCGATGACACTCTCTCCTTCTCTCAACATATTGACATGGTGGTAAAGGCAGTCAACACCAACCTAGGTGTGCTATATAGGCATAGGAAAAACATAACCCCATCTTCTCTCCATTTCACCATCTCAGGCTCCATTCTGTCCACCATCAACTACGGTTTAGTGGTCTATGGAGCAGCCATGGACACAGCACTTAAGCTGGTAGTTATTGCCCTCAACAAAGTGTGTAGGCTTACCCTCGCTGCAGACCACCATACACACACCTGCACACTATATGCACAGTCTGGTTTTCCCTTGGGAACAGAATCAAATTCCAAACCTGTCTCCTAGGAAAAAAGTCTCTCTGGGCAAGGCCCCCATCACAGAATTAATCTCTCAACAAATACTAAGTATGGCACCAGAAGTCAGATGCAGAGTGCACTCACTTTTCCTTTTCGAAGAACAGCACTTGGTCAATGATCATTCTCCCACAGGGCCCCCCTCTGGCTAAATGAAGTCCCTGCATTTGCACAAATTACTCTCCATGCCTTTAAGTCTGAACTTAAGCAGTATCTCATGTGACTGTCAGGTGGGCACCTGACATGTTTTTTCTTGCAAAGTTCCTGCTCGACCTCCTCTCTCAGTAGGAACTCCCATGTTTTCATCTATTGGTCTCTTCCACTCCCCTCTACTCCCCTGTACTTGGCCACTCTGTGTGACTATTTCCAGTTTTCCTTTACAGGGGCCCCCCCACAACTTTTTACCCTCTCATGCATATGGACACCTCCTAAAACAGACCCTACTTATTCTTCCTTCTCCTATGTCCCTTGCCATTTTTTCCAGGGCCCATTGCCCTTCTTCAGTCACTCACTATTTTCTCCTGCATCCTCACCTTCCTCGCCACTGACAAGGCCTTAGGCTTGAGGCTGCTTCTTATTTCCCTACTGCACCCCTTCCCCCACCTCTTTTTGGCTTCCATTTACTTTTTCCTTTTTGCCTTATATTTACTCAGCTGTTTAAATCTTCCATTCGTAGCTAAATTTAATTGTGAATATGGGCATTTCTTGTATTACTATATGTATGTGTGTACCTTTGTTTTGTGTTTCATGATGTGGAACCTTTGTAAAAGAGCTCCTGCTCAAAGGTTGTATCTGAATGATTAATAAATAAATAAAAAATAAGGTCAACTTCTCCATAAACAACATTATAGAATAGGATGAATACCTGCCCTTATTGATAATGTCCACTGCTGTTTGGCTGTCTGAAAAAGTTGAGACGGTCACAGACCAGTGATGTCCTCATACAAATGCAGCAGCTTCAGTAGAGAGAATTTTGCAGAGAGGAGACGTTGTCAAAAAGTCTCGAAGGGTGGATATATGGGGAGGCCAGGAAGCAGAGTGATTCAGGAATGCTGGAAGATAGCAGCATATCTATGAGTTAGTGACAAGTCAGTGTCTACTGTATGCTGGGATGTAAGTTAGGAGATGGTCTTGTAAAACATGAAACATTAGCTCTAGTAAGCAGGACAATGAGATGCAGTGATTGTTATTGCATAGCACAGGACAGTTTTGGTTAAATGAATCAAGCATGAGTGTCAACCCAAAATCTGCAGATAGGAAAAAAAAAACAGACAGCCAGAACCCAGGCAACTTTTGTCATTAAAGTTATTGCACCTCAGTTTGCTTTCTGCATATTTAATGAGTCGGCTTCATCAATCCAAGTTGGGGCAGAAGGAGGCATTAGGAATAGCAATCATGTGGGTCAACCTCAAAGAGGAAAAAGGAAGAGTGAGTTGCTCCAGCTGATCTATCACTCTTAGCTGAAATAGTAGATGGTGAGATACCTATTTATTTATTTAGTTTTATTTAGTTGTTTTTTAACCAGGTATAGCACACTAAGCTGAAAGCTTTTTTACAGGAGCAACCTGGGAGCACAAGGAGGTTAAGTGACTTGCTCAGGGTCACACAGTATGCAAGTGGAAGCTGTGGGATTCAAACTCAGATCTGGTCTGCTGGATGTCACCAAATTTGCAGCTCAGAGCCTTAGACCACTGCGCTATACTGCCTCCCAAGAAGAAGTTAGAGAACAAAGGGAAGGAAAATGGGCAAGGGAGCCATATGCCAGGCAGAAGTATGCTTGCTGCCCAGCACAGGAACAACAAAATGGTTCATTATCAAGATGGCTCAGTTCAGTTTGCAGTAAATAAGCTAATGCAGCTGCAGCATTGTGGAGAAGGACAGATGATGATCGCAGAATTGCTCCTCTCCATATTGATACGTAGATCAACCAAAACTATGAGTTCAGTTCCTCACGTCTAGAAGGAAATGTAAAGTAAAGTGATCACAATATAAGCTGAAAGCAAGAACATGGATTGGAATGGACATTTTTTTCACGTGTCTGGGATCTTTCAACTTGGAACTGGCAGACACATCTCTGCAAGATACAATTCTGTTTTTGATGGTATCATGGAATGAGCTAAGAAGGGATATCAGGTTTACTGCTTTTCCATCTTTGATATCCCTGTGGAGGTGGCCCAGGATAAGATGAATAGGACAGAAGAACTGAGGAGGAGGAGTGGCTGAATTCTGAAAAGTTGGAAACTATGAAGTAGATGGCGTGCTTATGGTTCATGTAACACTAGTAGAAGCAACATTCTCTTGAGTATGGGTGGAAATGACAGCAGGTATTGCAAAGCTGGAGGCTGCAAGGAAAGGCAAGCTTTGAGAGAAACGATATGGGAATATAGCTCTTATACGAATGTGACGAGCTGAGTCACAACTTCTCAAATTCATATAAAGCAGCAGGAACTGGCTTAGTTCCTCAATTGCTCAAATGGGGACCAAAGGCTCAGGATGCTAACTCGGTGCTCCCAAGTGGCAAATGGGTACTTTACCCACTGATTCACTGAGAAATGAGCAGGCTAAGTGCAGGATCTCTGGCAGGCTGAGATTTAGCAGCTATAAATAAATTGTTACGTCCCTGCTTCCGGCTGAAGGTGGAATATCAAAGTTTGTCAATTCAGACATAAGGTGTGAGACAGTCCAGTCCTTTATGGGGTATTGTATCTGAAGGTCTTCTGCAAGACAGATGTGTGTCTGAAGAAGTCTGAGGATACCCTGAGGACCTTCCTCAGATCCAGAAGTAGAGGATGGTAGGAGTGGTAGAGGCCATAGTGCCAATACACCACTTTGTATTGCACTTCAGAGGAACAAAGCCCGGGCATAGGAACTCAAGTTTGTTATTAACCTTGGAAAATACAGGACAAAGTACTCTCACAAGTTCGTGGGGAAGTGTTACCACTGGCGACATCAAGAAGGCGAACGAACCACAGGCAGCTAGGGCCAGTACTGGACATTGTCATGGATGAAACAGTTCCAGTGGGGCTGTGTTCACTTTGTAGCTTTGCAGGTTGCAGAATCACACCTCTGGTGGATGAAGTTGAGCCCTAATACTTGCATCAGTTGAAGAACTGTTAGAACGAGTAAGTGAGATGCGAGTCCGATACATTGTTGATGTATTGAAAGTCGTAGACTCCCACTTCTAGTGGATGAAATTGAACCCTACTTACACTTGTAGACCTCCTGAAGGGACAAGTTAGGCAGACGGAGTCCAGTAGGGCTGCTTCTGAGGGCTGTTGAAGGACAGAGAGGCAGCAGACTGGTTGCTTTAGCAGTTGAAATGGAGGCAAAGGAGTAGAAATATAGAGGCCTGAGTTGTTAGGCTGGGAAGTTGATAGCAGGAGCAATGAGTGGCAGAATTATGAGGAGCAGAACAGTAGAGAAATGCAAAGCAGAGTACGGAACTGACAGGGAGACAGCAGCAGTAACTGAAATGGAAAAGGGGGGACATTGTAGAACTATTACTGGGGAAACAGAGCATAAGCTACATTGTTTGTGTTTATTATGTGCTAAAATTTCCTAGACATTTGTACAAGTGTAGTGGAACAAGGGTCAGATTAGTGTATTTTTCTTCTAATTTAAGTTCCTTTCATAATATATTCAATCTAAGAATGAAGAAAGGCAGGAGGGAGCATGTTTTAGAGGACTACTGCTTCTTTAAGACATCTGCTAACAAATACTGTTACTGATGTATTGTTCCAGTATCTCTTATGGATGTAAGAGTGTCTGATATGTTTAGAAATAGAGTATTGACTGACCAAAATGAAGTCATGATGTGTGATGAGGTAGGAAGACTATAAGTGTGATAATTTGGGATTAAAAACCTGTTCGGAGACTGGGGGTTCTGTTTGCAGGCTCAAAAACAGTAAATGCAAGTTTTAAATAGGTACAGTGTAACAGTGACTTGAGTAAAACCCTCTACCCTGACTCTGCTAGTGTTTGCATGGTTCACTGTTTAGTTTGCAACAAAGAGGAATGATAAAATTCAGTGCAGAAGCTTTAAGCTGGGCAGTGATGTCAGCCACATTATGACCTGGGAGATGGAGCTGGCTCAGAGATGGAGCAAAAGCAGTGGAAAATGGAGCAAAGCAGTGATGAGAACTGTCCAAAAGAAACAAAATGCCAGCAATGAGTAGGAGAAAATGAAGCAGTCCCAGAGGAGAGAGAAGGTAGGCAACCTTGGAGGAGGAGAGAGGTAAGGGTGGGTGGCTGGGAGAACCGCTGACTGAAAACCACAGAGGTGGTGAGCAGCAGAGACAGCAGGGGAGATTAAAGAAGAAGGGCAAGGGAGCAGTACAGAGAAATGGATGGAAGGCACACAATGCAGGACACAAGGCTATGGCCAGGATAAAAGCAGGAAGGTGAAATAGAACAAGCAGTGACACGGAATGAGGACTGCAACAGGAAATATAATGGCAGCACTGAAAGGCACACTAGAGAGAAGCAGGCAATGAAGGCAAGAAGGGACAGAAGCCCAGAAAGATGGGGAAGGAGCAGAGTAAGGGGGGGGGGCACAGTGGGGACCACTGAGGAAAGGCCACAGAAATGGCAGAAAACAGTAGGGGGAGCAAGAATGGGGTGACAAAGGAAGCAAAGCAGGGGGAAAATGAACAGTCAAAGGGACAAAAGCAGAAACATCTACACAGACCATGCAGCAGCTCATGTGTAGTGGTGGGTGAAGTAGCCAAAATTCACTCCACGAAGTGATTCGCGGAGTAATGCAGAATCCGCGGAGTACCCGCAACAAGAAGCGGAGTACTTCGCATCATAATGGGGAATGTGAAGTCCATTGAAAACAATGACTTTGCAGTATTCCACCTTCCCCAAACCACTTCTTCACCAATTTTAAGGTGAAGTACATTGAAATTAATGAACTTCAACTCACTTCACCTTGTTTTTGAGCTCCAAGGGCGGATTTTGCAGTGCTTCTTGGGACTGCAGGTCACATGGGCTCTAGATTGTTCTGCACAGCCTCAGTTATGTGTATTGTGTGTGTAGTGGAAGATGGAGACAGTTTCTTCTCAGAGCTCTGTGGTTCAAATCCTCTAATGACTGTTAAAAAAGCCTTTTTGAGCTATTTGTTTTGCTCACAATTTAGTACATTGATTGTAGGAAACCCTCCTGTGCTCATATAATCGAGTGTTTATTGCTTGTGTGTGGATTTTGAATGTTAATTTAGAATAGTCAGGCTGTGTACTGTGAAGTGTGCTTTGGGGGAGGGGTGTATCTGTGGTGTAGTAGATTAACTTGGAGAAAAAGGCTGTCTTTCTGTTTTGGTTATATCTTTCTTGTATAACTGTGTTAATGTACACACAGTAATATTTTCAGTAATTCTTGAAATAATTTTGCTGATTGTTGTGGTGCAGCAGTGTACAATTTCAGTTTGTTTAAAACATTTGGTTATATTACTAAAGGTTTTCAATTTGCTACGCATTACTTGTAGTGTGTGTGAGTGTGTGTCTGCGATGCGTGCCATTAAATCAGATACCTTTTATTGTGCCACAGAGTAATTGCAGTAGTTTGAACCTGCTATCCACCGCACCTGCATTAATTTTTTATACTGCTTTGTGGTATCTTTACTGGTAGTGGACTGTTACTGCCATATTCTTTTTCAGATTTGGATTTGTGATTTGTGAGCACTGGTTGGGTGTTTTTGTGCCTTTGCGTCTGCATCTCTTGAATGTGCAGCACAATCTTAATCTGTCTGTGCATTTGCAGTACACCATTAATTCTGGGAGACTTTGCATTTCTTGTTACCCTCTCATTTCACTTCGTCAGCACTTTGGAATTTTCTGGACACAAGACAGTAGCATTTTGGGGATGCAAATTAATTCTGGTGACTGTGTGTGACCACTGCGCATATGACTGAATGCACCAATAATTCTGGGATTTACTGGATTTTATAGGACAAAAGAAGGCTCAAGGTCCATCATGATTGTCCCCCCACAATAGTGGGTAACTGATAAATGTAGGTTAAATTTAGCCATTTATCAAGTTTTGACTTAAATATGTCGAAGGATGTAGAATTAATCAATTCTTGAGGTAGTATATTCCATCGTTTAGCAGCTCTTATATTCAAAAAGTTGTCATGTCTGTTTGTATTTGCCCAATGAACTTTGAGCTTCCGATAATGCATTCTGCCCGCAGTACATTTATTGGCTAATGTCAGTCCACATTGTTTCATTAGTAGTGGAGTTTTGATGAGCTTGTGAGTTTGCAGACTATCACCCCGTTGCCTCCTTAGGTAAAGGGGATAGACTCCTGTTTCCTTAAGTCTAGTGTCATAGTGTTTTGTTTTCAGTCTTGGGATTGTTTTTGTAAATTGTCTCTGAACTTGTTCCAATCAGTTTACGCCGCCCTTCAGGTAGGGGTTCCAGAAGGGGGATCCATAGTCTAAATGAGGTCTTACATATGCTCTATATAGGGGTATCAGACAATATTCTGATTTATTAATAAATGTTTTCTTAATCTCTTTAATGATTATATTGGAAGTTCTGGTGATTTTAATACAGTGACTGCTGGATGATAATTTATTGTCTATCAGAATACGTAAGTCTTTTTTGCAGGATGTTGATTTAAGGCAGGTATTATTTAAATAATAGTTATTCTGTAAGTTGTTCTTTCCAAAATGAAGTACTATGCATTTTTCAGTATTAAAGATCATTTGATTTACTTTAGCCCAATGTTCAATATGTTCTAGATCCTGTTGTAATAATAACATATTAGCTGTTGAATCGACTCCACCCCCCGAGTTTTGTATCATCTGCAAATTTTGAGATGATGTTGTTCGAGGAGATATCCATATCCGATATGAAAACATTGAACAAAATAGGGCCAAGAACTGAGCCCTGAGGTATGCCACTCATGACTCTTCCTATGTTAGACAAGACACCATTAACCCAGACCTTCTGTGTCCTATTGTGAAGCCACCTTGATATCCAGTTTACTAAGTAAGATGAAAAGCCAAAACTGTGAAGTTTGTTAATCAGCAACATATGTGACACCTTATCAAATGCCTTACTGTAATCAAGAGACTTTGCATTTCTTGTTACGCTCTCATTTCACTTCATCAGCACTGGGGAATTTTCTGGACACAAGACAGTAGCATTTTGCGGATGCAAATTAGTTATGGTGACTGTGTGTGACCACTGCGCACATGACTGAGTGCACCATTAATTCTGGGAGACTTTGCATTTCTTGTTATGCTCTCATTTCACTTTGTCAGCACTGGGGATTTTTCTGGACACAAGACAGTAACATTTTGGGGATGCACATTAATTTTGGTGACTGTGTTTGTGAACACTGTGCGCATGTCGGAGTGCACCATTAATTCTGGGAGAATTTGCATTGTTTGTTACCCTCTCATTTCACTTCGTCAGCACTGGGAAATTTCCTGGACACAAGACAGTAGCATTTTGGGGAGGTAAATTAATTCTGGTGACTGTGTGTGACCACTGCATGCATGACTGAGTGTGCCATTAATTCTGGGAGACTTTGCATTTCTTGTAACGCTCTCATTTCACTTCTTCAGCATGGGGAATTTTCTGGAAACAAGACAGTATCATTTTGGGGAGGTAAATTAATTCTGGTTACTGTGTGTGACTACTGCATGCTTGACGTCTGAGTGTGCAATTAATTCTGGGAGACTTTGCATTTCTTGTGCTCCCATTTCACTTCTTCAGCACTGGGGAGTTTTCTGGACATAAGACATGAGCATGTTGGGGATGCACGTTATTTCTGGTGACTGTGTGTGTGAAGGGCTGTCAATATTGTTGTCACTTCACTTCACTTTGAGTTAAGGCGGAATGACAACACAAAGTAATAATTACATGGCAAAGTGAGCCTTTTGCATTGGTCACTCCGCGTAGCGGAGTAACAACGCAAAGTGCCCACTTCATGGGGACTTCGTCGGTGAAATTTAAATTCAATGCATCTCCACTCACATGCTTGAAACACTTTGAGTTTATGCTGCTTGGAGAGGCAAGATTTTATTTGGTTTGTGAGATGAGTTGTTCCCCACATTGAACCTCGAGCAAAGTTCTACCATTAATGCAATGTTTTCAAGCAGTTATAACTCAACATTTGTCACAGTGTATCTGAATTTAGAATTTAGCACCTACACAATCAAATACCATTATTTTCCCATGGTATTTGTCATTGGTAGCCTAAATAATCTTGTAACCCCAATTGTAATTCACTTTTCATTTTAATCTCTGTATCATATAATCCTATCTTGCAATGTATACTGTTATTGAAATTTACATTTTTAATATTTTATTTCTTTATTTGTGCCATCAGAAAACATATTTGAGTTTGGTAGCCTATTTACAAATGTTCCTTGTCTTGACTAATGCTTACAAATTATATTAGTGGACAGTGGCTCAAAGGAGGCAGTGTCAATGCAAGTTACAGAGGTATAACTTTAGAAACAATATTAGAGTTAGAACACAATTAAATTGCCTTTGATTTCATGATGTTTCTTACAAGAATCAAAAATAGTTTCTGCTTTGCCTGCCCGTTCAGGATCTAACTTTTTTACTAGACCTGTTGTCTGCACGTGTTTTAACCAGCCCAGGTACAGTTTAGGTGTTGACTACAGATTTAATTCATCAATAAATTAATGCTAGGAATAACCTTGCTAATGAATCTGGGGTTAGTTTGGAATCTCTTACCTTCAAACCCTTTGTGTCTGACAGTAGCTACTTATGTCAAGTATCCATTCAGCTAAATCAAATAATGATTTATATTGATCTACTCTGAAAACTCTGTTGTACCATGCAGTAACCAACAGAAGAAAAACAAAGTGTGGCTCAGTAATGAGTTTTATTTATTTTAATTCAACTACTGGAAACAAGCATCACTTTCTCAACTGTGAAATGAATGAAACCATAAACAGCTGATTGCAACCATGGTTGGTTTCATTCATTCATTAAAATTGCAAGTAGTAGATACAGAGTGAAATGAATCAGAGGTGATCTGGTTGCAATATGACAGTGCTCAGTGTCCTGGAAGCAGCGTTACATCATACAGACACTATCTGCTGTCTGAATGCAGCATCACACACCAAAACAAGCATTTGTTAATGCCAAATGTTTGCTTGCTGGTATTAGCATTGGTAATGCAGGAGTTAGACAGATGCAGAATAGGAATAGCAGTGAAGTATTGAACTTCATGCCAACCCCACCTCCATCCTGTAGAGACGGACAGGCATTGGGATAAGTGATTGGGTTGTCTCCCATTACGGTCATTCCATGTCACCTCACCCTATTCTGCAGACACTGACATGTGTTGAGGTGTGCCTTGGGGTGTTTGGCTTTACAGTCACCTCATTCCATAAGGACATACGCTGAAATGGGTGCACCATAGGAGAATGGAGTGAAGTCTGGGCCCGGGGCTGAAGACTCCAAGGTACACCTCGATGCCTGCCAGTGGCTGGAGGAGGTGGGATGGCATGAGCAGTACAGTCAGCAATCCAAAGGCACACCCCAATGCCTCTCAGTCTGTACAGGGTGGGACATTATGGTTAGAAACCCTAATGTCCCGGGCGTTTGTTGGTATTTGCACTACAAATTTTCAACATGGCCTTTTTCTGACCCCACCTCATGAAAGCATTTAGGACCTCTTCTCATGAAGAGTGTCAGTGTGATTTTGTCAATGTTTCCCGAACTTTGAGTTTCAACAGCGACCATGCCATTCTGCACCACATGTATGAAAACACAGATAGGGCAGGATGTGAAGAATGACAGCTGTACCATCCATAGGGAGGTGTGAAGGGATGGCAATGTTGAAAATCTGTAGTGGGAATATTAAAAATGCTTGCACTTCTGAGTATACGTGGAAACTGCGCAATGCATGCGCATAACACAGGCATTTTATGGACTTTCGTCACAAAATTTTCAACATAGGCATTTTAGGACCTCTGCTCATGAACAGAGTCACTGTGATTTTCTTAATGTGTCCCGAACACTGATTTCCCACAGCGACTACGCTATTCTGTGCCAGAAGATTGAAAACACATTTTGGCCAGGATGTGAAAAATGACAGCTATACTGTTCATAAGGAGGCATGGTAAAATGGCAATGTTGAAAATCTGGAGTGAAAATATTGCAAATTCGTGAAGTTATGAGCGTGCATAGCAACTGCACTACGCACGCTCATAAAACAGTCATTTCTTGGATTTTTTCCACCAAATTTGCAACATAGACTTTTTGACAGCCCACCTCATGAACACTGGCACTGTCATTTTGTTAATTGGTCCCGAAAGGTGATTCCACGCAGTGACCGCAAAATCACCTTTTGAGACTGAATAACACCATGACAGTGCCTGAATTCATGAGGGGGGTCCAAATAACCATGTGTTGAAAATTTGGTGGCAAAATTCCCAAAAATGCCTGAGATATGCACCAAAGTTGAAAAAACCCTATTTATGCCATTATACAGCTTACCAGCATTTCTTCAGTTCACAGTCGGCTTTGAAGAGTGCAGACGTGTTCCCGGTCCACCGAAGATCATCGCGCTCAGCTCAGGAGGCAAGTATGGGATGGGGGCGGGGAGACAGGTTGCGCAGAGGGTGAGTGCGGGTTGGGGCAGGGCCACGGACTCAACGAGGACTGTTTCCTGATTTACAGGTTCAAAACAAAAAAAAAAACATTGTGGGATTTTTTGTTTCCTGAGGAGCATTGTGCGCTGGGGTGGGCTCCCCAGCATGCCACCGACTATTTTTGGGGGCTGTAGCCGATGAGGAATTGGGCACCCCATTGGCACATACTGAGGGGGGCACAAGAGCCGAGGATTGGGTACCTCATAGAAAGCAACAGTTTTTGGGGACATTGCTGATGGGGAGTGGGCTCCCCCATCTGCAAATTAAACTGGGCAGGGATGGGACTGAAGCCGATGGGGATTGGGGCCCCCTTCGGCAAATGAAGATAGTTTTGGGGGGGTGCATGATGCCGAGGTGGATTTGGCACCCCCTCGATATTGGGGGCTGTACAATATTGCTCGTGAACATGGCGGCTGCTTGCCACAGCATTCACAAACAATTTTACACTAGGCAACGTTCCGCCCTGCAATGACAGGTCACTCCCTCTTTGCAGTGGAATGGCTGATGCTGCAGTGATGAGGTGGCCCCTGATTGCTGCGGCAAAAATGCTACAAGTTGGTGGCACTTTTGAAAGCCAGTGTCATCAGCACACTGCGCCTCCATTGGTCCACCAGTGCCAGCCCCCAAATGCTATGCCTCCATTGACTGCCACAGTGCCACGCCTCCACAAGCCACTTCTCTCCTAAGCTGCCGCATAATGTTTCTTGCACATGCGTGCAAGCAAACATAAAAAGGACAATGCAATTTTCATTGCGCTTCCCTGTGACAGAGAGAATGCAGAATCCTCATCTCTGATGGACTAACTCTCCACTCTGTATTAACACTTCTCTGCTGGTGAGCACATCCTCCTGGGTGACTTCAACATTAATTGGCTTTCCACAACCTCCAGGCCAAGCACCCACAGGATTGAGTCCCTTAACCTTTCACTGCTCATCACAGAAACCACCCGACTCAGTCCCCACTCATCAAACCATACCCTTCTGGAATGGGTTCTTGCCTCACAGCCCCACTGCATTGTTGCAGTGGGTATATTGTCATATGCCTTCAGTGACCACTGCATGCCTTTTTGTGCCAGGAACATCCAGCTCTATCCCTTCTCCCCAAAGCACATCTGGTCTAGGTACCTTTGATCACTGAACAAAGAAGCTCTACTGAGTGACCTGGCTGCAACTGACTGGTCCCCTATGTTGTCTGCCCCAGACATTTATATGGCCCTCTTCCTCTTCTAGTCACTATTTGTTTCTGTTTGAGACAAGCACATCCCCATCAGGAAATTCAGAGTTAAATCCTCTCATCCCCCCCCACCTTGGATCACCCTCGATCTCATTAACTTATGCAAGATCCATGACCATGCCTGGGCCAGGTATAAATTATCCTGCTCCCTGTTGGACTTTCTCTCCTACAGGGTGTCTAGCAACACTTGCGCTAAGGCTGTTCATACCACTAAGTCCCCTCTATTTCAAGGCCAAACTCCGGAATAATCTTAACCCCCCAACCAAATTCTGGAAGGTGATTCATTCCCATTGTGACTCCCCAGCCCAATCCTCTCCCCTCTCCTCATGGTTAATAGCTCACAGGTGTCTGACCCTCCCTCTGTTGCTGCCTGCTTCAGTTATTTTTTTAGCACTAGTGCTCTCCCCTCCATCCCACCTCATGAGTCTACTCCTCTCCCCCCTTCTCCTCCCTCCTTCTTACCTCACCCCACTCTGGGATTTGATTACCCTGTCACTCCCCAGGAGACCCTGTTCACCCTTTCCTTACTTTACCCTTTCAATCATGGACCCTAAACTTCTCCATCTGTCAACATCTGCCATTGCTTCCTCTCTTACTTACCTCCTAAATCACTCCTTCACCCTTAGCACTATCCCTCAGTCTTGGAAGACTGCTAAGGTTCCCACCTCCACAAAAACGGTGATCCCTCCACTCCTGGCAACTTCTGCCATATCTCCCTCCTCCATTCTCTTGCGAAGCTGCAAGAGAAACTATTCTGCTCATGGTTAGCAGACTCATCCACTCCTTCAGTTTCCTCTCACCCTTCCAGTCTGGCTTCAGGAAGGATCATTCTACCTCACTGACTCCATCCTCTCAGTAATGGATCAAGGGAACATCACAGCTGTCATTTTTATCAATCTGGCCAAAGCCTTTGATCACCGTCCCACTCAGTCCTCCTGGATAAGCTGAGCTCTGCAAGCCTCTTAGACCCCTTTATCAGCTGTCTTCCATTCCTACCTCTTGGACTGGCAACAGTTGGTACAGGAGGCGCCATCCCCCCAACCCTCCCTATACAGGCTGGGGTCCTACAGGGCTCCATTTGGATCCAATCCTCTTCTCCATCTTCTTAAAAAACCTCCCATCCACCAGTGCCAACTCACATAATCACATGTTTGCAGATGACACAGTTCTCTACACCTATGGTCCTTTGACTGCATCTCTGAAGGTCTCGCTTCAGCCAGACATTCACAATGTTCTGCACTGGTTCAAGTCCAACCAACTCTGGGTGTCTATGACCTTTGGTACTAGCCAGAAACTGGCCAGACTTGCCTCCCCTCCCCATCTTCTCCACGCTGGACAGCACACTGCTTGAAACAGCCCCAGCTGTTAAGTACCTTTGTGTATGGCTAGATAGCAGTCTTGACTTCTCTGTCCACGTTGATGCTATTCATGCCAAAGTCTGCCCCAAGCTAGGTGCCTTGTACCACAATAAGGACTGCCTTTCTCCCCAGGTCTGCTGGGAGTTTGTCACCAAAATGATTCTCCCAGTTTTGGACTATGCAGATGTGGTTTACGGTACTGCCCCCTCCGCCTCCCTTCCTAGACTGAACACCCTCTGCAATGCTGTCTGCTGTTTTGCTTCCAACTCACCCTCTCACACTCACAACTCCCTTTACTCTACCCTATCCATTCTCACTCTCACACTCACAACTCCCTTTACTCTACCCTATCCATCCTTCCTCTCACACTCACAACTCTCTTTACTCTACCCTATCCGTCCTTCCTCTCACACTCGCCACTACTCCCTTTACTGTACCCTATCCATCCTCCCTCTCACACTCACCACTGCTCCCTTTATTCTTACCTATCCATCCTCCCTCTCCCCTCATGTCACCAGTTCCACTGTGAGTTCCTCATCTCTAAACACTGGTTTGCATCTCTCCTCAAATACCTACCCTATCTCCACTCCCCCATCCCCTATTCCTCCTGCTCCATGTATTCAAGAGACTCACGCATATTCTTCCTTCCCCACCCACACTGCACAGTCAGGAAATCTGCTTTCTCATACTGCCTCCCTTCCCTTTGGAACCAGCTTCCCTCCTCCATCTATCTCTCCCCCTACCTTCCCTCCATTAGATGTCAGCTAAAACTCCTCTCCTCTACCCCTTTCTCCTGCCAACTCTCTTCCTGAACCCTTCCTTACCCTTGCCTGGCTTTTGACCACCCTTTATCTCCCCATAACCTCATAGGTCTGGCAACCTCATTGGAGTTTATCAGTCTGTTTTGATTCTTACTGTATGTTCAGCACCAGCTCAGCCTCCTGCCAGTCTGGCACTTTGCTCTATGAGTTTACCGAATTTACACAAATTATTTGTATGCTGATTCATTTGTCCTGTATATGCAATGTTTTGCCATTTTGTCTGTACTGCACTCAACTTATGCTCTTTATATCACCCTCACTGTAACCACATCACCTGACTGGCTGTATTTTGTTTGTAATTGTGCAGCTCTCCTTCCCCTTCCCACCTGGAAACAAGCCTCAGTTCAGTGTGCCTCTCTCGGTTACCAATTTTAAATGAATAAATAAATAGATGAATAGAATCCTTTGGTAAAATGCTTCACCCTGGTGGGTGGAACTGTACTGTTCAACCATCTGGCTTCAACTGTTGTTGTTTGGGAAACAAGTTTAATAGAACAGCACAAAATGCAACTAACCACTTCCAACGCATTGTCACTGTGCTACAACCTTGCGCCATGAGTTCACAGTTCACTGCTGCTCTTGTAACTAGCTGTCACGGAATCCACAGATCATTTGTGTACTTTCCTGTAACTCTGGCCAGTTCTCCCGTAGATTACATTACATTATTTTGGAAGTTGAATTGGTCTGTTTTCCCATATAACCAATGCAAGTTAATGGGAACAATGTGTGGTCTGCATTTCCCTGTAAAATACAAGAATCCCTGTAGCTCTAGGAGCCCTGCTCTGTCCTCCCCAGCATCCATTCCCTGTTGCTGTAGGTGGTTCTCAGAGCGGACAGCTTCTGCAACCACTTTGCATGCTGCAGTACTGAACCTGTTTGTACCTGTGACACTTCGCAGCCTTAATGTTCTATTAATTTCCTTACCTGTACTTTTGCATGATGCCTAATGTGTATTCCTGGGTGTTGCCTAATTTGTAATTCTTTATTTAGCCTACTGTGTGTTTTGTATATTGCTTAAATTAATTTTCTGTTTATTATCTGATTTGCATCTGTATGTTAACTCCTTTGTATTACTTTAATTTGTATCCCATGCTCCCATATCCACAGGTGGAAACAAACTACCACTCAGTGTGCTTTTCCTGATCACATTTTTAAATAAATAGAATTCAGTTATGGATTAGTGAAGGACGTCATAAGGGATAAAGGGAAGTTATTTAGTGGTATTTGTTTTATGAGTACCGCAGTTCAGGGAAGTTACTTACTGGTATTTGTTTTATGACTACCACAATTCAGGGAGGTTACTTACTGGTATTCTGTGACTTCTGCAATTTACTGAACTGTTCCTTCCCACTTGTTTGCTGAGACTGGGGGCTGGGGATTCATGTGTATTCATATGTGTTTTCAATGTTTCGCTTTATATTTCAACAACAGAAACCTCCTGCTCTGGGAAGCTGGCTAAGTTGCAAGAAGGAGGAACCAATGATTAATGCTCTGTTTACTAAAGATAAATTTTAAAGAACCTCCACAGACGATGCCAGCTTATTAGGAACTGGAAACACATTTTGCTGGTTATACAGTTTGTGGGGGAATGAGAGAAACGTAGAAACATAGAAATTGACAGTAGATAAGGACTGCTAGGTCCATCCACTCTGCCCATTTTCCCTGCCTACTGTAAAAGCCACAGACCCTACTTGATCTCTGGCTTTACCTCCTTGTACCTATTGCTAAGGTTCCCCTATGCCTGTCCCATGCATGTTTGAGTTTCCGCACTGTTTGCCCCCACCATCTCAACTGAGAGACTATTCCATGCATCCACCACCCTTTCCATGAAGAAATACTTCCTCACGTTACTCCTTAGTCTACCTCATTCCAACCTCATGTCAGGCTCCCTCATTCCTGGACATCTCCTTTTCTGAAAGATGCTACTTTCTGGTACCCTCTTTATGCTTTTTAGAAATTTGTCGGTTTCTATCATATCTTCCCTGTCTCTCCTCTCCTCTCCTCCAGGGTATACATAATGAGATCTCCCAGTCTCGCCTTATATGACTTTTGGTGCAGGCCCTGCACCATCTTTGCTGCCCTTCTCTGAACTGCCTCCACCCTGTCTATGTCCTTACAATGATGACTTTCCAATCAGAGTGGAATGGTAAGTCAAGTCAGGGCATCAAGCACGGCAAGAGAAATGGAGTGAGGTGACAGACAGGGATATACGTGGCATTGAATTAACACAGAAATTCTTCCCTGAATAAAATCAAAGCTGTTTGTCACGCAACATCAAAGAGGGCATGAACTCAGCTGCCTGGGAAATGTACCGTACCCTTCTGTTACCACAAACCCCCCATTCAGACTTGTTTAGAATGCTGCTTTAAGGGCCTTATTTTTTTGCAGGCGTCTGCTATCATATTATTTCATTGTATCCTGCATGATTTGCACTGCTTGCCTGTAAGACATTGGGTAGGAGTTAATGTACATTTCATTAGTTTAAATGGCTGAGATCCTCCTATTGCAGAGCCCCCCCCCCCCACTCCCAACACCTTGCAGCAATCATTTCTGCTTTGAGGAAGCTGCTCAGCATACCACCATCAGGTTTAGGTACAGTTTTGTAATTGTATACTTGCAGTGACAATCCCAAAACCTAAATAATTCTCTTCTAGTTGCTATTAGAATTTCATTGCTATATAAGTGGGCTCTTAAAACTTCCCATAACATTTTCTTAATGGAATGTGTGCTCATCCCCTTATAATAAATCTGAAGGTTGCTATAAGGAGCTGCAAACTGGATTGCTGGCTGAGACTGAATAATTGCCTCCAGTAAAGCCAAAATAAGGACATTTTAAAATGGGATTTGGAGGTGCCCATTTTGTAGACAGGAAAGGAATAGCAATGACATCATTGGCTCCACAGCAGTAACACTGTAATGAAGCAGGTGAAAACAGATTGCTCCTGTGAAGAGGGATACTGATGTTAAATCATAAATAACATAGAGGATAATGGTTAGGGATCGGGTGATAATCACACTGTAATCACCTTGAGTGGTTGCTAGGGCAACATGGTAAACCTCGAGAGAGCAGCTCGAGAGGTTTACTGTAGCCCTAGCAACCACGAGAGGTGATTTCAGCATGGTTGTCATCCAGTCCCCAGCCATCATCTTTTATAGTGTATGGTCAAAAAAACACTGTTTGCATTCTATGTGTGAGAATTATGGAACTCTGGTGCATTCTTTTTTGTTATGCCACTGTTTGGAAGTGCTGAAGTGTGGTTAACAACTTTTAAAATTCTAAACAGTGCATAACAAAACTGTGTGACTGCTGATCATCAATCAATCAATCAATCAATCAAAATCTTTGTTTATTCAGGTGAACATCATTGAGCATAGCTCATTTACAAGATGGACTTGATTGGTCATAAACAAAAAAATGGTTTAAACTCACAAATATACAAATATAGAATGAGTACAGTAACAAAGACTTTTTAAGAATATCATGGCACCTTCCATTGAACTTTTGGAAGTATCCTTCTGAAAATCCAATGGAGCTTGAAACACTCTGCCATGATCAGCCACTATGCAGTAACAGCCGCACTATTTCAGCTATTACTTCCATATTCTGGGGCAAGAACTGCACATGTGCAACTCATGCACATGCACAGTTCTGCTGGTGCCACCATGTTGTTAATAGCAAAATGCCATTCATTGCAACTACGCATGTGAGAGTGCCATGCATGCACAGTTGTGTCACCGCCACCATCTTTTGGATGGTTCTCCTCCCACACCCTCCCACTGCTCCTGTCTGCCCCACTCCCTCTCAGCACTGGCAGCAAAGAAAACCATCCTGCTCTCTTCCCTCTGCTGTTGTCCTCCCTGCTGCCTCCGTTCCCCATCCCCAAACCAACATCGGGGTGCCCAATCCCCATGTCAGCATTATGTACCTCCCAACTCATGTAGCACACTGGGATCATGGTGGTTAATAGGTGCTTACCATACATTATACCCCTGTATTCCCTTTTTAATTGTTGCCAGTAATACAAACTCTAGCCAGAGCCAATATGGCTGTGACAAGCTACCAAATGACCAAAGTTACACATGTGCGTAGTAAATTTTGAATGCCTGGGTGTAACGTGGCCATTTTTGGGAGGTGTTGCACCAGATTTACAACATGGTCTTTTTGGGACCCCACCTCATGAAGAGTGCCAGTGTCATTTTGTTCACTTGTCCCGAAAGGTGATTTCGCAAAGAGAACATGCTGTTGTGTGCCACAGGTCGAAAACACATTTTGGGCAGGATGTGAAAAATGACAGCTGCACTGTTAATAAGGAGGTATGAAAAAATGGTAATGTTGAAAATCTAGAGTGAAAATATTACAAACTGGCGAGTTAGGAGCATGTGAAAACTGTGCAATGCATGTCGTAACATGCCGTGTTTTAGATTTTACAAATTTAACATGAGCTTTTTGGGGCCCCACCTCATGAACAGTGGCACTGTCATTTTGTTAATTGTTCCCAAAAGGTGATTCCACGCATCAACTGCAAAATCACCTTTCGGGACTGAGTAATGAAATGACAATGACAGTGTTCATGAGGTGGGGTTCCAAGAACTCCATGTTGAAATGTTGGGCCAAAATTCCAAAAAATGGCTGATTTATCAAAATAAGTTGAAAACCCCATTGGCCGTCATTAAAGCACGCTTACCTTTGATTCTTCAGTTTGTGATTCAGCTTTTGAAAAGTGCAGACGTGTCCCGGTCCAGAGAAGATGCCAGCGCTGACCTCCAGAGGTAAGTACGGAGTAAGGGGGTGCAGGGAGGTGAGTGCTCAGTGGGAGGGAGGGGATGGGGAGGGGGACTGGGGTTATGACAAGGGATCATTTTCTTTTTTATAGGTAAAAAAAAACATGTCAGAGGACAGTTTTCTTTATTTACAGGGAAAAACACACATTTGGGCACACTAGGGTGGGCTTCCAGTGTGTCACATGAGTTGGGGGGTACATGATGCTGACATGGGGATTGGGCACCCCGATGTCAGCACAGGGAAAAAGAAAAACAAACATACATTTGGGCACACTAGGGTGGGCTCCCAGTGTGTCACATGAGTTGGAGGGTTCATAATGCTGACATGGGGATTAGACACCTTGATGTCAGCACAGAGAACATAAATACATAAATTTGGGCACACTGGGGTGGGCTGCCAGTGTGCTACATGAGTTGGGAGGTACATAATGCTGACATGGGGATTGGGCACCCCGATGTTGGTTTGGGGACGGGAAACGGAGGCAGCAGGGAGGACAACAGCAGAGGGAAGAGAGCAGGATGGCTTTCTTTGCTGCCAGTGTTGAGAGGGAGTGGGGCAGACAGGAGCAGTGGGAGGGTGTGGGAGGAGAACCATCCAAAAGATGGTAGGCGGTGACACAACTGCGCATGCATGGCACTCTCACATGCGTGAATTCAATGAATGGCATTTTGCTATTAACAACATGGTGGCACCAGCAGAACTGCGCATGTGCATGAGTTGCACATGTGCAGTTCTTGCCCCAGCATATGGAAGTAATAGCTGAAATAGTGCGGCTGTTACTGCATAGTGGCTGATCATGGCAGAGTGTTTCAAGCTCCATTGGATTTTCAGAAGGATACTTCCAAAAGTTCAATGGAAGGTGCCATGATCAGCTATTTTTGTAAGCTACGATCAATCCCAAAATGGCTATAGGGTCCTCCCTCTGTCATAAAAATGGATGGGAGCAGAACGTGGTGCAGAGATGGTCATCTGTGTTTTTACTGAGCTCTCATAGAGAAGTCTGAAAATGAAAATTGCAGAGTGCAGTGAGGCAGAGTGCCGACGGGATTCTCCAGATGGTGGTGGTGAAACTGGCAAACAGACCTGAGCTGCAAATCATTGTTGTAATTTAAATCAGAGACTTTTATCTGAAGTCATCAGCTTTGCAAAATTGGACCTCCATGTGGCATCCATCTTAGGGATGACTAGTGAGGCAGTGCATGGCAAACCATGTGACCGACCTCAGCCAATCCCGAGGCATGAGAAAGCTCAAAAGGGAATAAATTCAGCTCCACCAGTGCGTCCCATAACACTCATGTCCCAGAGTGTGAGTGGAACAGAGCAGGAGTGCAACAGGTATCCCGAGGTGTTTAAGCCATCCACAGGTCACCGCAGTCAGCAGAAGGTTCTGCAGGGATGACAAGAGACAAGGTATGATAAATCTAAGCTCTGTTTACACTAACTCAAAAAAGAGACAAGGTAAATAGCTACAGCTGGTGGCTTAAGTGCAAAGAGTAAACATTGCAGGCCTTGGGTACAGGTAGCTACTAACGGGGAAAACAATAGACACCCTATCTGGTGTAAGTTGATTTAACCAGTTCCGGTAAGGAAGGGAAGGGAAAGAAGGTTAAAATGCAGTGTAAGGAGGCAGTGGGGTACTAGGAAGGGTTCAGCTGACAGAAATACTGAAGAGAAAGAATGTAACACCCTATCTAGGGTAGGGTCATAAACCCAATACAAATAGAATAAACTCTGGCCAGAGCCAGTACAACTGCAGCCAAGGTCACTGTGGAACACAGCACTGTCTGCCATGTCCAAAATGTCCAGCATTCAGTGCACTTTTGCGATGACTCTCACATAAGCACTGTCCATCTTGGGCATGGTGGACTGTGCTGTGTTCCATTCTGCCACCGCTGGTATTCGGTGGGGATGGGGTGGAGTTTAGGGTGTTGATTAGTGTCTAGTGTATGCCTCTTCCAAAGGTGGCAACCCTAGTTGTGGGTGCCAGGGAGCTGCCATCTGAGAATGGCCGCCACTACATGGAAATATTGGTATAGTGCGTTATATACGCACAAGGGTCCTCATCCTGATGCATAGCTTGTTCAGTTTGCAGATGTTAGTTATGGGCTTAGTGGTTGTTAAGAACCCAGATGTAGTTTTGCTGGCAGTAAGGGAAAGTTGCTTGCTGTTTGTGTTACACATGTATAAGCAGCCACTGAGTGCATTGAACTTTTTTATATAGTTGTACAATTTGTATTAAGGGCCGTTTCTCTTAATAACTTTTTTTTAATAGTTAATGCATTCATACTCACTTGATTTACTAACACTGGCCCTGTTTAGTCAGTTAATTATCTGAAATGTATAACTGCAACTGTTCTATACTATGTGGATATTTTTCTCTCTCACAGATTTTACTGTGGACTTTGCTTCATCATAGAATGACGTTAGCTGGTGCAGGTGCTCCATTGCAGATTTTCTGGACAGTTACTGTACTTTTACTAGGATTGCCCACTGTTATGCTGCATTGTAGTTCTATATATTTTGTGATAACACCCTGATACAGTTAATTAACGGTAGCCCTCCCTGTGATGTAGCAAAGGATGAGGAGTGTTAATCCTGTGATATACTTATGTTGCTTTGTAATCCTATACTCTGAACCAAAAATTTCAATAACGTATTGTCACATTGTAAGGAGAATATAGAGAAAGTTTTTTTAAAAAAAATTACACTGATCAAACATTGTAACTGTTAGGAAAATCCTTGTCTCTGTAAAATGCAATGATCATGTGGTATGTTAACAACTGGCCAGAGCCGGTATGGCTGCAGCTGAGGTCACAGCAGAACATGGCACTGTCTACCTTGTCCAAGATGGCCACCAGCATTCAGTGTGCATGTGCAATGACTCGTGCATGTGCACTGGACTCCAGCAGCCATCTTGGACACTGAACTGTGCCGTGTTCCATTCTGTAGCTGCCGCTGGCTGACAAAGTAGTGCAGTGGATGCACAGTGATTGCTGTCCACCTCCAAGTCTAAAAAGTCCATTTGGTGTCCAGTAAGCTCCCTTTTTCTATTGTTCTCATAACATGTCTGCAGGGCTATGCCCACTGCAGCTGTAAAGAGGAAGGGAAGGGAGGAAAAGGGTATATGAAGGAGGCAGAATGGGACATGCTAAGTTCAGTAGTAATAAAGGTAGAGCAGGTAAACAACATGGAGGTGGTGCAGGGTAACGGGTGTGGAGCTGCAGTCTTCGGAGACACATTCTGAAGACTGAGGTGCTGCCCTGTTTGGACACACCTCTCTGGACTGAGGGTTGAAGTTACTGGATTCCAAACTGAGCTGGCAAGGATCCAGAGGACTTTTTGCCCTACTCAGGGGCCACCGAGTCTGCTGTCACTGCCTCAGAGGATGCATAGGCAAAGGCAGGATGATTGGACCTTGGTGCATTCTGGGGGTGTAAATAGGGCACATACACCTCAGCCTATGCAACTACAGAATTTCTTCACTGTACTGGTGGAATGGGACAGCCATGAAGAGGCATCCGATGTGGTGGCAAGGGAGGATGTGGAAGTCCTAGGAAGGGGAGGCCCCAAGGTGGGAGACAGAGGTCCCCATCTGAGCAGGAAGCAGCTGCTGGTGAAGTACTCCATCATGAGGGGGATAGACTTGGGAACAAGAAGAGGAGGGGAACGGGAGGTTAAGTGCCTACCTGGTGCTTTGGCTTGGAGGGATGGAAAGCAGATCCTGAGGATCGCTAGGGTGGCAGTCATGAGAGGGAGCTGGATGTCATTGTTCACCTGGAGACTAATGACCTGGTGAGAGGTGGTACAGAGGTACTGCAGGGTAAGTTCAGGGAACTGGGGAGGAACCTTAATCAGGTAGCATGCATGGTGTCATTCACAGAGGGTATTAACTGTATACAATGGAAGGGAGAATAGGGCGCTCAGCACCAGGAACTTCAACAGTTGTTTGAATGCATAGTGCAGGGAAGAGGCTTTCAGCTTCACTAGGGACTGGGGGCCAACCTGTAAAGATGTGGGCTTCTACAGAGGTGATGGCCTGCATCCTTATGGGAAATGTATTTATTTATTTAGCTTTTGTTTACTGGGTAAGTGCACTACGCTAAAACAGCCTATTTTCAGGCACAACCTGGGAAATGAACCACAGTCCTTTATGGGAGCGTTAAAGAGCTAGTAGAGCCAAAACAGGCAGACAGGAAAACAATAAAAAAATTTAAGTAGTAGTCAGTTGTGTAAAGAAAGTCAAATGCCAGCACAATCTACTCACTTTGTTCTTTCATTTCTAGTAGATTGTTGTAACTTTTTATTTCTGAAGAGTTTTTCTTTTTGCCTTTGTTCCTCAGAAAGTCTTCTACGTGATAATATTGTGCTGGATATGTGGAACAGCTCTTAGCCTGGCAGCTGACATGTCTAACTGTACTGCCTCACATTACATCCTCAGCATTATGATCTCACTGACAGTGACATCACAGGTGAGTGATCTGGCAGTCACTCACTTGCTGTTTCTAAGTAGCAGTGATGTCACAGTCAGTGAGATCTTAATGTTGATGATGTAGTGTGGGGCCGTAGAGCAAGATATGTCAGCTGCCAGGCTGAGAGCTATTCCACACATTACACCTACTAACATCAGGTAAACAATCTTCTAATTAAACAAAGGGAAAATAAAAACCACCTCAGATACAAAAGGTAATGGCTGACTGCTTTTAAAAACTAATATTAATTTTAGGCAGTACACTAGCTCTTTAAGTGTTAACTGGATGAGCATTTTAACTAGGTGAGGGGGGAGGCTGTATTACCAAGGGAGAAATAAACTGCCCCCCCAGCAGATTGAAGCAACAAAGACAGAGGGCCCAAATGAGGGAAAAACAGGGCAGGGTCACAACATGAAAGGGGTGTAGACAAGGTGGGGGACAAGGGGGGGGATGAGGAAAAAGGAGGGAGGAAGGAAGGAAGAAAGAGAGGTATAGAGTGACAAGAAACAGATTAATGAGGAAAGATGGGAATCAAGAGGAGTGGTTCACCACTGGGCTGCCTCGGAGGGACTCCGTCTCCCCGGCCCCCAGCGCCCAGATCGGCGGCCTGTGGTCTGCTTCCTGTTCCCACCCCATGGGGTTCTTCTCCCTGAGGCCTGGCAGGCCCCCTCCGCCTTGGCGGGGTGGACCACCAACCAAGTCCAGGAGGGTAGCATCTTTCAGAAAAAGAGATGTGTAAGAACAAGGGGGCACAATTTAAAGATAGAAGGGGGATGGCTCAGGGGTAATGCGAGGAATTTTGTTTTCATGGAGAGAGTGGCGGATACATGGAACTGCCTTCCTGGGGAGGTTGTTGAGTCTAAAACAGTGAGGGAATTTAAACATCCATGGGATAGACATAAGGCAATTGTGGTAGGGGGTTGCAGGAAGTACTGTAGACTGTTGGTTAACTAGAATCTGCAGCTTATCCAATAGGTAGGGAAATGGGCCAAGTGGTCCTTATCTGCCATCAAAGTCTATGTTTCTATGTTACGGGGAACAGCTCAGACAGATAGTAGGGAGAATGGGGGGCAAGGGCAGGGAGAGAGAGATCTTGAGAGTCATGCAGGCCAAAGTAAGGAGTCTTGAAAACAAAATTTCAGACCTGGAGGTCATTATGATGGAGGCAGACCTGGATCTGGTGGCCATAACGGAGTCATAGTGCTTTGAAAATCATGATTAGGACATGGCCATACCAGGCTACTCTCAGTTCAAAAGAAATAGGGACAGGAGGAGGGCTTGTTCTACATATGAGGGTGGGTATCATGTATGTGCAAGGGAACCAAGAGGTAAAGGAAGGGCTGGAGGTGCTGCTGGTCACCCTGAAGACAGGCGCTGGGGCCAGTATTTGTACTGGGGTGTTACATAGACCTCCAGTGCAAGAGGAGGACTTGCATAAAGCACTAGCGGAAACCATCAGCAGAATGGCAAAAAGAGGGATGTGCTGCTAATTGGAGACTTCAGTCTGCCAGATGTGGATTGGAGCCTTCAAACTGTAGCTTCAGCTAGAAGCAGAGCCTTCTTTGACTCCCTGCATGTGACATTTCTCAGGTAGCTAGTTAACGAACCCACCGGGGGCTGACCAATACTGTACCTGGTGCTTACTAATGGAGACAGCATTGCAGACGTCACAGTGGGTTGCCCCCTGGGGACCAGTGATCATCATATGTTTTGATTCAACATTAAGACATGAGCAGAGGCAAACCACACAATGACAACTTTAGGAGGGCAAATTTTAAAGAAAGAGGAAGCAAGAGATAAAAAGACCATCAAGATACTGTTGGGAGTGATCACAAAGGTGAAAGAAAAAAAGGTGTCATTCAGGAGATAGAAACATAGACTTTGATGGCAGATAAGGACTGCTTAGCCTACCCAGTCCGCCCATTTCCCTACCTATTGGATAAGCTGCAGATCTTAGTTAACCAACTGCCTACTTCTTCCTAACTCCTATCAGAATTGCCTTATGTCTGCCCCATGCATTTTTGAATTCCCCCTCTGTTTTTGACCCCACGACCTCTTCACAAAGGCTGTTCCATGTATCCATCACCCTCTCTGTGAAAAAATATTTCCTCACATTGCCTTTGAGCTGTCTCCCCTCTATCTTCAAATAGTGCCCCCTTGTTCTTGCACATTTCTTTTTCTGAAAGATGCTACCCTCCTGGATATTATTGATTCCCTTGAGGTACTTGAAAGTTTCTATCATTTCCCCCCTCTCCCTCCTTTCCTCGAAGGTATATATATATATTAAGCTCCTTTAGATTCTCTTTGTATGGCTTCTGGTGCAGACCCAGCACCATTTTAGTTGCCCTCCACTGCAATGCCTCCATCCTGTCTATAGGCAAAAAACACAAGAACATGGCTCAGGACAGCGCAGAAGGAGCCAAAATACAAGTCACACACATATAAAAAAGAAAATAAACACTTGGCTGCACTTCACAGACCATGAAACACCACACAATAGAGTACAATAAAAAGTGTTTATTTTAACAAGGTAGCACCCTCCTCACAAGAAAAAATGTTGACTTATGTTTTACAACGCACTGACGCTTTGTCAAGACATCATGCTTATGAAACACTTCCCTTAAATGCCAAAATATTGCACATGTGATAGAAAACACAACAATCAACTTTTGATAATTTTGTTAGAGGGCTGGGTATCCTCCAGGTCTCAATGGGCCCTTTCAATTGGCCCCTCACTTAAAAAAAAGATACTGATTTGACTTCCACATGAATTTCAGACATTAGACAGAAAGAGAGAGAGAATATATATTTATAAAAATGACGTAATTATGAAAAAAATATATATTTATGCATATTTTTTTTATTGCTACATACAATGGAATGATAGATTGAATGTGCATTGATTTCAGTGCTTTTGCTTTTTTGCACTATAGATAGGTAACCTTAGTGGCAGTGTATGTTTTGGTGTTTTTTCACAGCATACAGTATTAGTATTAATAAGTATTTCATTCTTTGGTGTATATTGCTTTTTTTGTAGTAGATTAATAGGTTGGGATCTGTTATTTATTTATATTATTGACATGAATTACATATTTCTAGGTTAATGAAGGTGGCAAACTATTAATATTTATAATGTATAATTAATTATTGCTATTAAGCATCGTGCTTTTTTAACTAATACAGTGTCACTTTAAATTTGATTATGGTGTTCCTATCACATGTGCAATATTTTGGCTTGTTAAGGGAAATGTGTCATATGCATGACATCTTGACAAAGCGTCAGTGTGACATGAAATGTATATCAATGTTTTTTCTTGTGAGAGGGTGCTACCTTGTTAAAATAAATGCTTTTTATGGTACGCAATTGTGTGGCATTTCATGGTCTGTGAAGTGCCATTGAGAGTTTATTTTCTTTTTTGTTTCCATCCTGTCTATGTCCTTGTGGAGATGGGGTCTCCTGAACTGCATGCAGTACTCCAGATGGGGTCTCACCAGCTGTCTGTACAAAGGGATAACAACTTCCTGTTTTCTGCTGGTGATGCCTCTCTCTATACATCCCAGTATCCCCCCAGTCCCCCTTACTGCTCTCTCACATTGCTTGCCCACCTTTAAGTCATCTGCTATGACTACCCCCAGGTCCTTTCCATTTTTGTTGTTGTTAGTACCTCCCTGCCATTGTGTGCTCTTCCTCTGGGTTTTTGTTTCCGTGGTGCATTACTTTGCACTTTGCATTGAATCTAAAGTGCCACGCTTTGACCATTACTCCAACTTTGCCAAATCCCTTCTCATCCGTTCCACCCCCCCTTGTGTATCAACCCTGTTGCAGATTTTTGTGTCTTCTGCAAAGAAGCATACTTCTCCTTCCAGTCTCTCCACAATGTTACTTATCAAGACATTTTAAAGGACAAGACCCTGTACTCAACCTTGCAGTACCCTACTAGTAACCCCTTTTCTTTGGAATGGACTTTGTTTAATATTACCCTCTGTGTCCTGTTGTCAAGACAATGTTTTACCCAGGCTACCACCCTGGGACCCACTCCCAGGCTGGCTAATTTGTTTATTAATCTTTTGTGTGGGACTGTGTCAAATGCCTTGCTAAAGTCTAGATAGGTCATGTCCACAGTCCCTCCCTGGTCTACTATGGTACCCCAGGACTGGAGGAAGGCAGATGTGATTCCCCTTCACAAAAATGGGACCAAGACAGAGGCAGGAAACTACAGACCTGTCAGTTTGACCTCTGTGGTAGGGAAAGTGATGGAGTCACTTCTGTAGGAAAGAATTGTTCAGTACCTTGAGGCCAGTGGGGCACAGGACCCAAGGCAGCATGGGTTCACAGCAGGAAGGTCATGTCAGACGAATCTAATAGATTTCTTTGACTGGGTGACCAAACTAGTAGACCAGGGAGGGCTGTGGTCATGGCCTACCTAGACTTTAGCAAGACATTTGACACAGTCCCACACAAAAGATTAATAGTCAGATTAACCAGCCTGGGAGTGGGTCCCAGGGTGGTAGCCTGGGTAAAAGCATTGGCTGGACAACAGGACACAGAAGGTAATTGTAAATGGGTCCACTCTGAAGAAGAGGGATTACTAGTGGGGTACCACAGGGTTCAGTACTGGGTCCAGTCCTTTTAATGTCTTTATAAGTGACATTACAGAGGACTGGAAGGAAAAGTATGCCTCTTTACAGATGACACAAAGATCTGCAACAGGTTGATACACAAGGAGGCGTGGAAAGGATGAGAAGGGACTTGGCAAGGTTGGAGGAATGGTCAGAAGTGTGGCAGCTAGGATTCAATAAAAAGAAATGCAAAATAATGCACATGGGAAGCAAGAACCCAGGGGTAGATTACACAATTGGGGGGTAGTAACAACAACAAAAAAGGAAAGGGAACTGGAGGTAATCATATCAGATGACCTTAAGGTTAGCAAGCAATGTGAGAAGGCAGTAGGGAGGGCTGGGGTGATACTGGGATGCATAGGGAGAGGCATCACCAGCAGAAAACAGGAAGTTATTATTCCTCTGTACAGACAGTTGGTGAGACCCCATCTGGAGTACTGTGTCCAGTTCTGGAGACCCCATCTCCCCAAGGACATAGACAGGATAGAGGCAGTCCAGAGGAGGGCAACTAAAATGGTGCGGGTCTGCAAGAGAAGCCGCATCGAGGAGAGACTAAACGAAGCTTAATATGTATACCCTTGAGGAAAGAAGGAAGAGGGGGGACATGATAGAAACTTTTAAGTACCTCAGTGGAATCAACAAAGTCCAAGAGGGTAGCATCTTTCAGAAAAAGAGAAGTGCAAGAACAAGGGGACACAATTTAAAGATGGGGGTCAGTTCCAGGGCAATGTGAGGAAGTATTTTTTCACAGAGTGGGTAGTGGATGCATGGAACAGCCTTCCTGAGGAGGTTGTGGGGTCTAAAACTGTGGGAGAATTCAAGAATGCATGGGATAGACATAAGGCAGTTCTTGTTGGGGGTAGGAAGAAATAGGCTGTTGGTTAATGAGGATCTGTGGCCTATCCTGTAGGTAGGGAAATGGGCAGACTAGGTGGACCAAGTGGTCTTTATCTGCCGTCAAAGTCTATGTTTCTATGTTTCTGTCTTACTTCTATTGATTGGATTAGGTACCTCTCCCCTTCTGCTTTTGTGAATATAGAGCAGAAGCATTCGTTCAGTATCCCTGCTTTTTTACTGTCACCCTCTGCCCACCCTCCCTCCCTTTATTAAGCCTCACTATCCCTCCCTTGGTCTTTCTTTGCTCCCTAATATACCTACAAAAGGTTGCATCCCCTTCTTAACTGACTTGGCTATCTTTTCCTCAGTTTGGGTCTTTGCTATTTTCTGACTGCCTTCCTCGCTTTATTCTGCTTTAACTGATATAGTTCTCTGTCCTGATCCTTATGTGTTTCCTTATACTTCCTGAATGCTATCTTTTTCTCCTTAACCTTCCCCACCACCTCTTTTGAGAACCATAGTGTTTTTTCCTTCATTTTGATTTGTTTATTTGCTTCACACAAAAGCTTGTTGCCTCTGTGATGGCAGTTTTGATGTTTCCCCAGTGTTTCTCCATCTCTCCTTCTTGCCCGTTTGCTAGTGCTTTTCTGAGACACTCTCCTATTTTGAGAAGGTCAGCCCTCCTAAATTCTAGTACCCACTCTTTTCTGTGGTTTGACTCTATGGCTGTGTTTATCGTGAACCACACTGTTTGGTGGTCACTTGTTCCCAGATGGCTACCAACTGCTAAATTTGAGATCCTCTCTCCATCCCCATTTGAGAGTACCAGGTCTAAGATTGCTCCCTCCCAAGTGGATTCCAACACTAGCTGTCTGAGATACAAAGAGATACAAAGTAATGCAGAGGGATGAGGATAGGGAGGCGTACGAGATAAAACAGAGGGAACCAGCTAAGGAAGTGAAGGGAGCAAGGGCACAAACAGGTAATGATAGCCAAAGGGGTAGCAAATGGGACAATACTTTCTTCAGGTACATAAGAGAAAAGGGGAAGGCACAGGGAGGGATAGTGAAGATAAGGAGGCTGGCAGAGAGGAACTGCACAGAGGAGGATCAGGAAAAAGCAAGCATCCTGAACAGGTACTTTTGCTCAGTCTTCACAGTGGAGGGAAGTGTGGGACAGACCACCAAGGAGCAGCAGAAAAATGGGGGGGGGGGTACTTGGACTCATGTCCATTTTTAGAAGAAAGAGTCATCAAGGCACTTGTAAATCTAAAAGAGTACAAGCACATGGGCAAGACCCCCAGTTTTCTGCAATTCTATGGCATGCGGCGATTGCCACAGAAATTAAGATCCACTGCAGAATTTTGGTCTGGCCATAGAAATTGCCCCAGTAAGTTAGACAGGGACAGACACCACTCTTTTCCACAGATTCCTTGGCTTGCTTGTAGCTTATAAGAACTAAATTTTACCCCAACAATCTCAGCCTGTCAAACCACATTTTTTTTTACATTTCACCCTTTTTTTGGTCAAAGGTTGTGTGATGATCCATTGCCTTTTCCTATCACTGCTAGTGAGCTAGAATGATTGTTTCTTATCCCAGTAGTGGTTTCTGGGGCCCACACAAAGCCATAACTATTTATTTATTTTATTTATTTATTGAAATGTTTCACCAGTAAAGCATACTGAACAACAAGTTTCTCGTCTCCCGGTGTGACTTGGGGAAGGGAACAGGAAGAAATACATACATACATATACCATATCATATTCAGAACAATCATTACACTGGGAACAAATATTACATGTGGACAATACACAATTATAGCAATGGCAGTAATACAGGATTACAAAAAGACAACAGGATAAGCCAGATAATGACTTAAATTGAACAGTTGAAGTGCAAGATCGTTATACGTAAGTGTTACTGAATAGAATTATGTTACAGTCCCGGCTAGGGGTAAGGTGCAAGAGCAGGAGAAGAGCAAGTTATGGTTGAGGATAGCAAGTGCGGTCAGAGGAGAGGAAAACTGGGGCATGAATCCCACATTTGGGCCCAGCAGTAACAGGAAGAGGCAGTGGATTGTCCAACAGTGTTGGACAAAAAAAGGGTGCCAATAAACTGAGTGACTTAATGAGGCCCTGGGTGGAATGACTTTGGACCTAAGATATGCAGGATTGGTATTTCTTGTTTTATGAGGTGGCAGAGTAACGAAAAAGAGGAGACCTCACAATACTTTTAAGGGAAGAATGATCACTGCACAGTGTTGGGCTGGATAATGACACAGATTTAAATCTATAAAGCCACTCAATGACATTCTCAATGCTGGTTAGGAAGTTGGTGGGGCTGAGATGGGCATTGGTGGGTTTGACCGCTTCCAAAATCATGAGAGGGCAATGAGCAAAGTGCTGTCTGGGGGGACCAATTTGCTATCTTTATGGGGTTTAGAGCACAATAGGTTGCTATGAATGGGGCTGGGGGGTGTCAACTTATAGGTTAACTCTGGTGCCTAGGGAAGAAAAATGTAAATTATAAAGATTGCAAGCAAAGGGAGAGCTACTGTAAGTAAATAAAATTGTTGGGGCAGGAAAAAAAAGAGAGAATGCTGGATAGACTGA
Source organism: Neoceratodus forsteri (assembly GCA_016271365.2). Lineage (NCBI taxonomy): Eukaryota > Metazoa > Chordata > Ceratodontiformes > Ceratodontidae > Neoceratodus > Neoceratodus forsteri. Next base: position 234,942,938 of record CM057458.1, read on the forward strand.
AGAAATGAAAAAGGTGAACCCAAGGTAAGAAAAGTAAAAAAATAAAAATAAAGATAATGTAAAATGTGGAAACTAAATAAGGGAAGAGGGAAACAAACAGACAACACAGAAAAAGTCACAGTGAGATTGCAGATGAAACATTTTAAAATGTTTTAACATTAATATGTTGCTCCGGAACAATATGCAAGGGTGGGCAAGTCAGATTTCAAGCTCACCACATCCGAATTAAAAATGTCATTGAAGGACAAATAGATTTACTTAGAGCATCAATGAGTGTTCAATACATTAGTCAGCTTTTTTTTTTATTCTTTTGTAAGGTTACTAAAGAATAAATCCAGTGTAGTTCACCCCAATTTGAATTAGTCAAATTTTGGCTCTGTGGAACTGACAGCCCTATCTCCTCAACATCTCTAGTCTGACAACCAGTCCCAGTGCATTAATGTTCTGTGATAACATTGTTTGGACAGCATTGCAAATACCATCCACTTCCTTCATGGGGTGGGTAGTGATGCTGAGTTGGGTGGGCTGGGTTACACTGGATTTTAAAAATTAGGATCAGGCAAGGCTGTTGAGGGGGCAGGATCACGTCAGGGAAAAGAAAGAATCTCTTGCTGCCATTAGGGCTAGGGTAAGAGAGGTTGCAAAGAGCATTACTATCATTAAGGGGGAGGGTGATGAAATAGAGCTCTTCCATGATTAGGTCTGGGAAGAGAGGTTAGGAGGGATTATTGCTGCCATTATGTAGAGTGGGGGAGGAGAGAATATTACTGCCATTATTAGGAAGGTGGGAGGTGGGTGAGGAGAAAACTTTTTTTTTACTAAGTTTGGAGAGGACAAGAGAGCAAAGATCATTGCAGCCTTTTGATCTGGAGTGGATGGGAGAGAGAGCACTGCTGCCATTTTTTCCACTGGGGAAGGGGAACTTTGCCTCACTTGGAAACATACGCCATGTTTACATGGCTGACTTTGCTCCTTCTGTGGAGCATTGCAGCACGGCCCTGACCAAAACAGATGCTCAGCTTCTGTGTCTACACAGCCTCTCTCAGCACCAATGCAAGACATGCAAGTCAAGGGGCAGTCAGCTGACAAAAGCAAAAAGATGTCCACAGGGTCTGGTGGTGGGAGTGAGTGGTGCAGCCTGTCTACACAGTCACTTAAACACAATCCCAGACTTGATGTGACTGTGGGAGTGGAGTAAGGACCAGCTTACAGTGATCTGGTAAGTATCCACACGACGGAATTTGTACCGCAGCAACCTGAGTGCTCGTGTTGCTGCAGTGCAAATATGACCATGTAAACAGGGTTATAGACAATGAGACTTCAGAAGCAGAAGAAAAAAGTGAAAACACAAAAAGTTAGTTGAGTGACTCTGATAGACCAGAAGTAGCGCTTCAAGATTCCATGAGGGCAACCCATGCTGAGGTGTGATCCTGAGATCACCTGCTCTAGGACAGCCCATGGTCAGAGGGCACTGCAGTTGCCAGGGCTTTTGGGCTAGGGAAGGGGAGGTGCACATGAAAGAAAATAAACATAAAGCCAATGTAAGAAAGATAACAACTAAGCAAAAGATTATATGTTCAAAATGTGAAAACTAAACAAGGAAAGAGTGAAGTAAACAGAAAAAAAAAGAATTAACCATGCTGACACTGCAGATGTTTAATTATGTAAATTTTTAAGATATGGCAGTTTTCAGGGTGGCAGTACAGGGAGCCTCTGTATGCACCCATAGCCAACTACAACTGTGTATGGGGCCCCTGATAGGTGTTCACAGAGAAGGGGAGTCATGGATTTTACATGGCTAGACTACTTCAAGCTCCCCCTTGAGTTTGAAATACATTGAAATGGTTGGATAGAGCGTATCCTATACTATGTTATGTAAGGAATTACATATTATGTATGTTATATTACTATAAATTGTTTATATACACATAATACATTTATTGATTATTAGTGTTGTATTTCCAAAGGAGTTTTTTCTCCTGGCCAGGACAATTTTTTACATCTGTAATAATATTCTTTTATGCCTCAAAATTAAAAAAAAAACTTTACAACAAAAAGAGCCCCCCCTTGGGGAACAACTATTCAGCTATTTGCTTTGTTGCCAGTATGTTGAGGGGTGCTTGCTGGTAGCCATCAAAACTGCATGACATAGCACCAATCCCTAAATAGATTTAGATGACAATGGAGAGTCAGAACAGCTGCTAAAAGACATAAAACTGGAGGTTTAAGAGAAATTATGTTACTTACATTTATGTGGTGGAAGTCAGGGGACCTCCTCGCAGGCCATCCTTGCTAGGGTCCCCCAAAACTGTAATGCTGGCTCTGTATTATTTATATATAAATGTGCCGCAGAACTTTAAACCTTGCTGCAGAACTTGACCTAACAGTGCCACAGAAGTTTAGAGTCCCTGCCGCAGAAGCACATCTACAGTGCCTCAGAGAACTGGGGGGCCTTGCCCATGAGGCTGAATGGGATATACCCAAGGGTGTTGAGGGAATACAGAGACATGCTTGCTGCACCACTGACAGCTTTATTCAACAACTCACTGGAAACAGAAGTGGTTCCAGATGACTGGAGGAGAGCAGATGTAGTTCTGCTCCATAAGAGTGGCAGAAGTAAGTAGGCTAACAACTATAGGCCACTGAGTCTCACATCAGTGGTGAAGAAACTAATGGAAACCCTGATAAAGGAACAGCTAGTGGAGTATCTTGAATCCAGTGGGTTACAAGACCAAAGAAAGCATGGATTTATGGGGGGAGGGGGTGGGTGACAGGGGCCATGCCAGACAAATGTGTTTGATTTCTTCAACTGGGTGTCCAGGAAACTAGATCAAGGAAGGGCAGTGGACATGACGTACCTTGACTTCAGCAAGGCCTTCGATACTCTGACACATAGGAGACTGATACAGAAATTGGGCAGTCTAGGAATGGGATCCAAAGTGCTAAACTTGGTAAAAACTGGTTCATGGTTAGGCAACAGAGGATGATGGCACATGGCACTGATAAGGGAAGAGTGACCAGTGGGATGCAGCAGGGTTCAGTACTGGAACTGTTTCTCTTCAATGTCTTCATAAGTGGCATTGCAGAAGAACTGGAAGGGAAAGTATGCAAATTACACCAAAATGTGTAGTAAGGTGGATACCCAGGAGGGGGTAGAGAGAATTGTTAGGGACCCTAGAGAACTCGAGGAGTGGTTAAGGGCATGGCAACTAGAATTCAATGCCAAAAAGTGCAAAACCATGCACCTAGGGTATAGAAACCTAGGAGTTCAGTATAAAATGGTTGGGGGAGCAGAGGTACTGATGGTAACTAAGCAATGTGGTGGAGCAGTGTGGCAAGGCAGTGAGCAAAGCCAGTGAGATGCTGGGGTGCATAGGGAGAGATATTTACCACTGTATCGGTTGCTGGTGAGACCCCACCTGGAGTAGTGTGTGCAATTCTGGAGGCCGCATCTTAGAAAGGACATAGACAGAGTGGAGGCAGTCCAGAGGAAGGCAACTGAAATGGTGCAGAGGTTACATCAAAGCCCTATGAAGAGACACTGAGGGATCTCAGCATATATACCCAGGAAAGGGGAGATATAATAGTGACCTATGAATACCTCATGGGGTGAACGGGGTACAGGAGGGGAGTGTATTCCAAATTAGGAAGTGCACTAAGGCAAGAGGACATTTAATGAAGCTGGAGGGGGGGAAGTTTAAGAGGGATATGAGGAAGTTCTACTTCACTGAAAGAGTGGTGAACACCTAAAACACTTTGCCGGCAGAGGTGGTCGGAGCAAAAACAGTGGGGGGCTTCAAACATGCATTGGATAGGTATAAAGGAATATTGGTAAATAGGCGGGAGGAGGGTCAACGGAGACCAGGTAGAGTCTGTGGAGACAGAACAGGCAGGGAAAATTGGGGCAGACTTGTTGGGCCAAGCAGTCCTTTTCTGTCGTCAGTTTCTGTGTTTCTTTGCAAGCAAGTAGACCCAATAGGGTGTGGGATATTGATGGATATCTGCATGCCCAGGGACGTGATGAGGCTTGATACCACAGATTGAGGGCCTTGCAGACCTTGAAAGTGTAGATATCTACCAGTACCCCACACCCTGAAAGAACAGCTTACTCACCCATAACAGTAGTTCTAGGAGTGGTATATTTTGTTCATCCACACTTGTTGGTATGTCATTTCCCTTTAAGAATCTTGGTGGAAGGTCTTTAAGCTGGCTCCTCCCACCCACCTGGGTGGTATATCTGTTGGTTCCACCCCTTGACACCAGATCTTGCCTGCTGGAAGCAGAGGTTGTGAGTCGAAGCCAGGGAGGTCGGGTGGGTCTGTGTGGATGAACAACATATACCACTCCTAGAACTACTGTTACAAGTGAGTAACCTGTTCTTCTAGGATCATGGATATGTTGTTCTCTCCACACTTGTTGGCAGACTGCTAGCAGTTCTCTGGGATGAGGGAGGCAAGGCACAAAATCCCCTACTTCGGGAACAGAGATTGGAGAACTGAGGCCCCCAAACCAGCATCCTGGCATGACTCAAGGTTGATGTGGTAGTGGTAAATGAAGGTGTTTGCTGACTTCTAGGTAGCTGCCCTGTAGATATCCTGGATAGGGACATCCCTAGAAGCAGCCACCGATGCAGCAGTATGGTGGGTGAAATGAGCCCTTAGCCCTACAGGAGGCTCCTTGTCCACCAACCGGTAGCAGAGATCAGTGTAGGATGTTATCCATCTGCCAATCATCCACTTGGCTGCAGGTCTGCCAGGTACAGCTTCAGCATAGGTGACAAACAGCTGGCGAACCTCTCCCCGGACTTCAGCCATCCGCTCCCTGTACTAAGAGGTGTAATTAGGGTAGTACACTAGCAGAGTCAACATCTGGTTGAGGTGAAACTCCGACACCACCTTCGGAAGGAATTTCGGGTGGGTTCGCAGAACAACCTTGTCCCTGTGGAAGACCAGGTAAGGAGACTTGACAGAGTGCCTGTAGCTCCCCAGTCCTTCTGGCTGACGAGATAGCCACCAGGAAGGCGGTCTTCCACAACAGATGTGACATCTCACACCTGTGCATTGGTTCGAATGGCTTGCCCATGAGCTTTGCCAATACCAGCAGTAGATCCCACAGTGGTGGTGGTTCATGCACCGGTGAGGAAATGTGATTGAGACCTTTAAAAAAACACCAGACCACCTTCTCCTGGGCCACTGTCTGCTGACCGGCCCGCGCCCGATAAACAGAGATGGCTGCCAGGTGCACCTTAAGGGTTGTAGACTGAAGACCTCCTTTGGAAAGAGACCAACGGTAGTCAAGGATACTAGCCACCAAACAGGAAAAAAGGGTCCAGGCCCTTGCCATGACACCAAATGGAGAATCTCTTTCATTGGAAGGCATAGCATCTCCTTGTCGACTCCTTCCTAGATGCCTCAACAATGGTGAGTACATCTTCAGAGAGACCCAAAGCCTGGAATTCTAGCCACTCAGGAATCAGGCTGTCAGGTGCAGGGATTGAAGGTTCGGGTGGAATATCTTCCCCTGATTGATCAAAGGCAGGTCCAGGCATGCTGGAAGATGCCTCAGGAGCCTGATGCTGAGGCTGAGGAGATCTGGGTATCAGAACTGGCAGGGCCAGTCTGGGGCAACCAGGATCACTTGCACCTTGTCTCTACTGACCTTGAGAAGCACTTTGTGGATCAAGGGAAGTGGAAAAAAGCACAGAAGAGGCCTGGGGTCCATAGCCTTGAGAAGGCATCCCCCTGTAGTGAGCCCTGCTGAGGAGGGCAGGCATGGAACAGCCTCAGCTTGTGTTCTCCCTGGAGGTGAACAGATCCACCTGAGGGTTGCTGCACTGGGAGAACAAGCTGTATACTACCTCTGGATGGAGAGACCACTCGTGGGATACCTCGCCCACATGGCTGAGAGCATCCACCACCTGATTTGAGGCTCTTGCCACATGGATGGCTAGGATATCTGCCTCCAGTTGGCACTTGAGGGTCCAGATGCGGAGTGATTCCCTGCACAGAGGCTGGGAGTGCATGTCACCCTGCTTGTTCAGATAGTACATGGTCGTGGTACTGTCTGTCTGGACCTGCACCACTTGACCCTGAAGAAACAGAGCAAATGCAGTCAGTGCCAGCTGAACTGATCTGAGCTCCAGCAGGTTGATATGATATCAGGATTCCTCGGGGGTCCAGAGCCCATGGACTCTGTGATTCCCAATTTGGGCACCCCAGCCAGTGAAAGAGGCATCAGTCATCAGAACGAGTACTGGCTTGGGATGAACAAATGGGATCACTTCTTTCAAATGTTCTAGGACGGTCCACCATTGGAGAGCATCCCGCATCTTCTGGGTCACAGTGACCAGCTGGTCAAAGTAACCATGTTGCTGAATCCATTGACTGGCCAGCTCCCATTGGAGGGTGTGCATATGTTACTGGGCCCATCGGACCACTGCGGTGCAGGCTGCCATGTTCCCCAGAAGGCACAGGAAGTCCTGGGCAGAGTGCAAGTGCCCAATCAAAAATGATTGGGCAAAGGAGGAGAGAACCTCCGCCCTGTTCATCGGGAGCCTGGCTCTGACTTGGCATGAGTCAAGCTCTGCCTCAATGAAGCAGATCACCTGTGAAGGTATGAGTTCTGATTTGGTCTTATTGACCAGTAGACCAAGTTCAGTGTAGGTCTGGAGAGCCAGATCCCTGGATTTCGCCACCTCCTGAATGGAGGGACCTGCTATAAGCCAGTCGTCAAGATAGGGGTACATTCTGACCCCCCCAATGCTGAAGGTGGGCTGCCACCACTGCAATGCATTTGGTGAAGACCTGGAGGGCTGATGATAGGTTGAACGGCATGGCTTGGAACTTGAAGAGGGCTCCCTCTGCTCGGAATTGGAGGAACCTTCGGTGAGATGGATGGATTGGGATGTGAAAAAATATGTCCTGAAGATCCAGTGAGCCGAACCACATGTTCTGCTTGAGAGATGGTATGATCTGAGACAGAGTTACCATCCTGAATGTGTGAAACCTCAGAAATTGGTTCAGGTTGTGCAGACCTAGGATGGGGCACCAGCCCCCCTGTCTATTTTGGAACCAGGAAGTACCTGAAAATGAACCCTGGGTTGTTAGGGGGATCCACCACTCTGGTCACTACCTCCTTGTGAAGGAGAATGTCATATCAGAGAGCTGAGTGAGTGAGTGTGCATGGACATCATATCCTCCCTTGGAGTGTGGGCTCGGCTTGGTGGGTATTGCTTGAATTCCAGAGGCAGCCCCTTGCCGGCCACTTCCAGAACCCACCTGTCCATTGTAACAGCTGACCAGGCAGAAAGGAAGTGGTGGAGTCGGGCACCCCACAGGAGGACCCAGAGCTGGTGTGACAGGTATGGAGTTGGTAACCCCCATCCCGTCACTGTGCAGGCTTGGAGGAGGAGGATCTGGTTTGGGGACCACCAGGACCCTTTGCTCCAAGTTTATAGGCCACCGGGGGCCCTGACTTGGGCCGAGGGCACCAATGTTGAGCCTGCTGCTGTTGCTGCCCTGATTGGAAATGGGGCTGCTTGGCTGCAAGGGTAGAAGGCTGAAAAGGCTTTCTTTTCTGCTTTTTGGAACCCTGGGAATCCTTCTGAGCAGAAGGCACAGAATCTAAGGTGGCACTGGACTTCTCTATGCGCTGGAGGTGATCATCCAGTCCTGGACTGAAGAGGTCAGTACCCAGGAAGGGGACATCCATCAACTTGTGTTGAGTGTCCACCATGAAGGTGGAGACCCTCAGCCAGGCCCTGCAGTGCATGTCAACTACGGCCACCACAGAGCGGGTGCAGGAGTCTCCAATATCCAGAGCCGTCTGGAGTTGCTGCCTCGCAACTGCTGGCCCTGGTCACGGACCTGCTTGACCATGGTCTGGAGGTCTGCAGGGAGGTGATGAAGGACCTCACTCAGAGAGCCCGGAAGGGTGTGGGAAAAATGTGCCATGATGACAGCCAAGCTTGCCTGATGAAGGCCAAGCGAAGAGGCAGAATAGACTTTCCGGGCTGAATATTCCAGTTTCTTGGACTTTTTGTCCACGGGTCTATCGGTGTCTCCCAAATTTCCTGAGCGCCTGAACACAGATTGGGTCACCAACCTCTCGGCTGAGGGGTGCTCTGTGAATCCCAAAAGGGAGCCAATGGGGACCGCGTACTTGTGGGCCATTCTGGCTGAGGGAGCAGGACTGGAAGCAGGGTGCTGCCACATCTCCAAGGCCAGACCAACGATGGCCTCAGCCACTGAAAAGGCCTCTGTCAGAGAATCCCTTCATTTGAGGATATCCATGAGGGGGTATTCAGCCTGTTTTTGAATGGGCTCCAAGGGCATCCCTGTGGATTCAGAGATGAGATGAAGGATACCCATGAAGGAAGTGGGGCCCCTCCTCTGTCAAAAGACTCCCTACGGATTCATCGTCCAAGGGATGAGAATGCAGGTCAGAGTCCTTGGACTCTGAAGAGTCTGAATAGATTGGCTGGCCATCAGAGTCGTCTTCCTCCTGGCTAGGACAGTCAGGAGTGAGGGAGACAGACAGCCTGTGTAAATGGTCCAAAACAGGCCTAGACCCCTTGGCAGGAGCCCTGGAAGTGGGCTGTTTCAGTGGTGGTTTCATCCAAATTGATAGAGATGCCAGTTTTGGTCAAGCTGGGAGGGTCTTGGCCGGCTCCGCTGGCACAGGGACGATATGGACCAGTTTCTGAGGAGTCGGCATCAGCCTAGAGGGTGACAGCCAAGTAATGGCCAGGGAAGAAGCCAGGGTCAACTTCTGACCAGAAATAATCAGCTGCTGCCACATCAAATCCTCGTAGTGTTGATGCAGCCTGTGTCAAAGGAGGATGAGGAAGAATGGCGGCGGCACCGCTTTTTGGAGTGCTTATGCATCTTCTTCGGCTTATCGGTAGAAGGGGTCCGAGACCTTGACTTGGACCATCAGAGGGACTGATGGGGTCATTTGGAAGAAGCCGGGGAAAACCGGGGCTCTTCCAGGTCAGGGACCGGGACTGAGGAGGAGGTTCTAGCTGGTTGGGTCTCTTCCTCAGTGGGTCCAGGCAGGACCAGGGTCCTGAATAAGGAGTTGCTGGCCTCATCCAGCGATGATGGGTCAATAGGGTTGATAATTATTTTAACCGGATTGTCGTCCCGCATCTTGGCCGACTGGCCTGATGGGGGTACTGTGAAGCCAGCGTCCAAGGCCACAAAGTCGAGACAGCACATTCCTGGGACCAAGATATCTAATGATCCCAAGAATGTCGGTGACGTGATCGTGACCCAGTCAATAGATGCATGAGGCATGAGGGATGGTCCGAGACATCTTTATTCCGCAGGAGCAGCAGTGGAAGCTGGGCAAGGACTTGTCCTCCATCGCGGTCAAGATTATTTAGCGATTAGAAGAAACTTGTACGAGTTTTAGTTTTGATACATGTGGAGATTTATTCGCCAGGGCCTACAGTAATGCGTGAGCGATAAGGAAGAAATCTGAATCTTCCAGCGGAAAGAAAGATCTGGCGTCAAGGGGCAGAGCCAAGAGATATACCACCCAGGTAAGTGGGAGGAGCCAGCTTAAAGATCTTCTGGTAACATTCTTAAAGGGAAAGGACATGCCTACAAGTGTGGATAGAATAACATATCACGATCCTAGAAGATCTTGTGCTTAGAAAATAGGTTAGGTAAGAGTTTTTGGGGCATGGAAAAAAAACTTACCTATGGATCAAGATAACAGAAATTGTGAGTGATGAGGCTTGAGTACAGAAGAAATGAAGTGGAATCTATTATGCGAGTTAAATATCAGCACAGATGATATTCTACTGAACATGCCCCTAAGTAGGAAATACAGACATCTAGGGCTGTGCGAATTCCTTTTTCTGAATATTTGGCTGAATATTCGTTATTTGGTGTTGAAATATTTGGATATTTGGTATTGGTAAGGTGCACTTCTAAAAAGGAGGAGACAATGCTTAATGCTTTGTTTACCAAAACAAAATTAATAAAAGCCAACAGAAGGTGCCGGCTTATTAGAAAGTGAAAGCAAATTCTGCTGGTTATAATTTTTGTGGGAGAACGATGACTTGCCTATCAAAGTGGAGCAGCTGGTGAGTGAAGTCAGGTCTTCAAGCAAATCAAGAAAATGAAGTGAGGTGACAGACAGGGATATATATATATAGTTGAATTAACATAGAAAGTCTTCTCTGAATAAAATTAAACCTGTCATACAACATCAAAAAGCACAGGAACTTAGCTGCCTTGTAAATGTATTGTACCTGTCTGTTACCACAAACCTGTTCAAACTTGTTCAGAGCACTGCTTCAAGGGACTTACTTTTTGCAGGCATTTGCTTGTAAATAAGTAATTTATTAGTGTGTTTGTAAGCCCCCCCATCCCCATAGTCTAGGGGTATTCCATATGTTAAAATAGGAGAGGGTTGCCCACAGCAGTAGAAACACCATTTGAATTAATTTAAATAGTCTTTACCGGGATTGGCTGCAATGATGGGTCCATGGCTGGCAGGTACCATTCTTCGATGCTGAGCTGCAATAAATCTTTTAGGTTAAGCAGACAACATGCTGGAGGATTAAATAACTGAAGGTCCACAAAGGTGTAGCTTCAAAACTGGGGATCCCATTTTAAATGCTAACAGGTAATACCATGACGCTATGTATAGTGTTTAATTCCAGACCTCGGGGATCCTAAAGAAATAGCAGTGGTTACATGTGGCCAAGCTGGTCCCCACCTATATCATGGTCATTTATCCCGTGGGACAAGATGGTCTCTAAAGATTCTGGGCAGCATTCAGTACAGGCTGAGCGACCCACAATACAGGCAGCAGCTGAAACCTCACATCCCTCTCTTCACTGGCTCTACATGCTCTCATGTAGTTCGAGGAGGCTTGAGGGAATATAGCCATCACAAATCATGGCTGCCTCTTTCCATCCCTCCTTCTCATGGCACTCAAAACTGGGCTCAGGCAGGCAACTCCCTCCTCTAAAGCACAGGGCTGATGTCCCCACTGACCAGCCACAACCTGGTTGGCCCATTGTGTGCTGGATGCCCTTGCTCTCTCCATCAGGGCATAGACTGACACCTTCAGCACCCCAGGAGCTGCCACAACTGGGTTGGCACTCTTGCTCCACTACATGCACTTTCTGCACAGCACTGGGCTCCATTCCACTTCAACCTCATGACTGTTCTCCCAAGTAGGATCCTGGCCACCACCGGTTCAAGACCCTCTCCTCTCTGGCACTGCTTATCCATCTCCAGCCAGTTTCCAGGTGCTACCTTACAGGAGGGATAAACAAAAATTACTCCTGCTTCCCCGTGGGACAGTCTTTGACTCCTATCAGTGGCCACCACCACATCAACTTGGCACACTACTTTTTGGCCCAATCACCCACAGAACCACAAACTGTTTTGGAGAGCAGGCAATCACCGCTGCTCTCCACTCTCCTCCGCCACCACCACTCACACCCGGCAGGATTTGTTTTTTATTTATTTCAATCTAGGATTACAATACCTTTGAGCCGAGGCTCTTTTACAAAGGTTCCATGTCAGTGTGTGCAACAGTCATCATTTTTAGTTACAAACATATAATCACTGACTTACAGCCATGTAATAACCAGTACAAAGATTTGAGCTATGAGCAAGACAAGGGAAGGAGGGTGGGAGGGTGGGGGAGTGAGGTAGGAGATGGGGGAAGGAGGTGCAGGGGGTAAGGGAGAGTATGAGAAGTGGTTGGGGTGGGGGCAGGAGTGGAGATATGGGAGGGAGGTGGTCGAGGGTGGGAGACAGTGCAGCCAGGGGGCCTTGTCTAGGGAATATGACAGGTAAGGTGCTAGGGGTCCAAAGACTGATTGAAAGTGCTGGGTGCTGGGGCATGTGCAGCTGAAATGGTGGAAATGTTCAGATGGGCAATCGCATTATATAAGCAGTGAGAGGCGCAGCTTGGACTTGAAGAGGCCGAGTGTTGGAGCGGTCACTATGTCGCTGCCAAGAGAGTTGAGCTAGTTGGATGCCCGATAGGCGAATGATCTTTGTCCTTGGGTTGTGTGACATCGTGGGATACGTAGTAGATGGGAATTGGATCTCCTTGTAGTGACATTCCTATGTCTAGGCTTAAGGAGGGCACAGACACCAGGTGGAGCAAGCCCCATTATAATTTTCTTGGCCGTGATGCAGGTTTGGTATTTTATGCGTTTGTCCAGTTGAAGCCATCCAGATTGGGAATAAAGGTCACATGTGTGGGTATGGCGATGTGAGCCAGTGATGAGATGACAGGTCTTATTCAAGGAGGTCACGATACATTTGAGAGCAGTGGTAGTTGCAGACCCATATATGATAAAACCATAGTCTATGATGCTGACAATGGAGCTTTTGATGGCCACTGATAGTGCTTCTGGGGTTAGGTGTTTCCTGTGCCGGAATAATATGCCTAACCTCGCATTGGCAGACTTTGCAACATTGCTGATATGGACAGCGTATGAGAGGTGGGGATCAAGGGTAATGCCGAGGTACTTGAACGATTGTGTTAGCTCTAGGATGGCTCCTTGTTCGGTTGCAATGGGGAGGTGAAGTTGTTTGTTTTTGTTGTGGGGGCTGCAGAAGACCATAGACTTGTTTTTTTCTGATTGAGAAGCAGTTTATGATTTAGGAACCAGGATTCGATGGAGGAGGAAGGCCCGCTGAAGTTTATTTTGTAATTGGATTGGATCAGGGTCTGAGGTGAGGATCACAGCATCGTCAGCGTAGAGAATTATTTGTTCTGGGCAGCTGTCCGGTAGTGAGTTGAAGAATAGGCTGAAGAGGATGGGTCCCAGAATGGAGCCCTGGGGGACTCCTGAGCAGACTGGTCCAGGGTCTGAGAGTGTATCAGCGATTCTTACTGTTTGGGACCGTTCTTCAAGGTAGCTCTTAAACCAGCCAATGGAGTCGGTTGACAGCCCAGTGTTCTGAAGCTGGACAAGCAGGTGGCGGTGATCGATGGTGTCGAAGGCTTTAGTTAAGTCAATGTAGATTGAGCCTAGTAGTTCGTCGGAGTCAAGTGCATTGTGGATTGCGCCAGTGAATTCAAGTAGGGCTGTGGAGGTGCTGTGACCTTTGTGGAACCCATGTTTTTTGCTTGCACAGGATGTTGTACATATCCAGGTATTCTGTGAGCTGGTCTGATATGATACGTTCTAGTGCCTTGGAGAATGGGGGTAGTAGGCAGATAGGTCTGTAGTTATCGTGGGCAGTTTTGTCACCACTTTTATGGATTGGGGTGACAGTGGCAGATTTCCATCTGTCCGGGAACTGGCTAAGGCTGAGGGAGAGGTTGAAAATTCTGGTCAGAGGACTAAGCACTTCATAAAGTGTGAGGGACAGGATTTTAAGATCGAGGGAGTCATTACTGAATCTTGATTTACCAAGGGCTTTGGTAACATATCTGCGTACTTGGTGAGCCTTGACTGCTTTGAAGTATAAGTGGGGGGAGCTGGTGGGGCTAGTGTTCATTGCGGACAGAGGGGCTTCACCATCTTTGAAGTAGTCCTGGGGTAGGACAGCGCTGAGGTCAGTAAAGGCTTCGTTAAAGGTATCAGCAATGGTTTTTTGGGTTGAGGGTTGTGGTTCCGTTGATGTTGAGTATTGATGGGGGGGGGTTGGGTGGATTCCCAGTGAGTTACTTTATAATCTTCCAGAATTCCCGACCATTGCCCCAGGAGTTTGTGAGGGCATGCTTATATTAGGTGGACTTCATTTGCTGGATGGTTTTGGTGCAGTCATTGCGGGCACATTTGTAGTTTTGGATGTCGTTTTGCCTTTCAGAGTTTCTGGCCAGCTCCCATAGGTGGTCTCTTGTTTTTAGCATCCTGAGGAGGTCACCTGTGAGCCAAGGGTTACTGAGTGATTTGACTTTGCATTTCTTAATAGGAGCATATGTGTCACAGGCCACAGTGAAGATGTTTATGAAGTGGTCAAGGGCAGTGTTTGTGTTGGTTGCATTGAAGATAGGGGACCAATCTTGATGGAGGAGGTGGGATTTGAGTTGAGAAAGGTGACCACGGGGTAGAATCCTGCTGGTGATAGTTTTTGGTGGTGGTTTGATGAATTAATTTGACCAGGTGCAGCTAACAAGGGAGTGGTCACTGAGAGAGTCAGGGAGGACATTAGTGTTAGATATCCATGATGGATGACTGGTAAGGATCCAGTCCAAGAGTGTGCTGGTGCCAGTTCTGTAATTTTTCCTGGTTGGTGAGTCAACCATTTCTGTGAGGTTCGCCGCAGCAACGGTATCCCTGTGTGCACCAGCATCGGCCTCAGGCCAGTTGATGTTAAAGTCGCCTAGGATGATGGATTCGGTGTCCAGTGGGAGTGACTTTACAAAGTCAAGAACAACTGTTAGACCAGTTCCCTGTTCTTTGGGAGGGATGTAGATGGTAGCAACAGTGAGGGTTTTGTTTTGGGCTCTGAGGAGGATTCTCACTGGCAGTATATGAGCAGTTGTGGGTTGCAGTGAGGTAATGATGTGGTGCCTCTGTATGGAGTCTTTTAGGTAGAGAGCACAGCCCCCACCTCTTTTGGAGAGGCGATCCAGCCTAAAGACGTTGTAACCAGGAAGGCTGGTTGTATGGTCCGGTACTGATGGCGTAAGTCAGGTTTCGACAACTGCCAGGATGTCAGAGCAGTGTTGGCTGGTGAAGGCCTGTAAGGCATCCATTTTAGGAAGGAGGCTGCAGATGTTGATTGATATGAATGAGAGGGCACCTGAAGGCTTGCTCAGATTAGTGCATTTAGAGAAGAATGGGCCAGCGTTTGGGTGCACATTGCCTGACAGCATTAGGAGGAGTAGGACTAGCTTCAAGGAACTGTGGCGTATTTCTTTAAGGGAATGCTTTTGCCTACTAGCATCTTGGGAAATTGCCGAGCATCGACGATAGCGGGTGAGGGTAAGCATAGACGGGGGGACAAGAGTGGAAGGCTAGGACCAGTGTGGGTATAGGACAGTTTCATGGCAGTAGGATGGACCCTGGGCAAGGGGCAGTGACCAGTGTGCAGCATGCCTATGTGGAGGAAGGATGTAGGAATGTGGAAGCTGTGGGGAGGGAGGGAAAGCAGGCTTTTGGGGCATGCAGTAGGGGAGGAAGACAGGCAAGGAAAAATAGAATAGGGGTAGAGAACGGTGGAGGCACATGATTAAGGTAGGATTCGGGGTAGGCGGAGGGAGGGGGTTAAGACAGGCTGGTGGGGCTAGGAGAAGGGGGTGGAAGAGCAGTAGCTGGATCAGTGGGAAGTGAGGATACAGCCAGAAAGGCCAGGCAGCCAGGGAGTGGGAGGTGGCGACTAAAATATGGGGGGGGAGTCCCAAAACAGGTACCCAATGGACACAGTAGGGCGGAGCTACCAGGGGCATAGAGGAAGGTCTATAAAGTTAAGGTCAGAGGGGAGAGGGCGTGCGAAATTTCAGCCATTTTCCATAGAAATGAATGGGCACAGCAGCCCCGAGTAGAGCAAAGTTTTAGCTGGCTCAAGAGCTAATTCCCGAGCAGGAGGCAAGACAGCATCCAATCAGGGTGCGGTACAGATACCATGGGGCCAATGGCACAGCTCTCAGCAGTCCCGGTGGTTCAGGGAAGTCTTACCCGGTTCGAGAGGATCTCGAGGGCAGGAAGGAAGGTATATAGCAAGTAAAGCAACTGTGACTTTAAGAGGGTAGACTTTTTTTTTTAAATGAAAGAACAAGAATACCTCTAGTGGCAGGTCTGTATAACCTGCTAATGGAAAACTAGCCACTTAAAAAAAAAAACTATTAGACACTTGAATTTTGCTTAGTTGCAGCTAAATCTATTTGTAAAAAGCGCCAGGTGGTAAAAGCAGGGGAAAAGTCCTGGCCAATCAGAGTGGGCTTGCTGGAAGCGCCCGTGTTCCGATTGGCTGTGCTGTCACCATACCTTCCAAGGAGCTGCAGGCAGGGGTCCTGGTCTCGGTCTGTGGCTGGCTGGGTGCCGACCAACCATGGGGGAGCTGAAGCAGCCCTGTTCAAGGGCAGACAGCTTCCAAGGAGCTGCAGGCAGGTGTCCTGGTATCGGTTGGTGGATCTTCTAATGGTGCCAGTACCTCCAAGTTTATGCTCCAGTGCACCTTTGGTGACATCCGACCCCATGGAGTCCCCACCAGTGGGCAGAGGCCAGAATACCTAATTAATTAATGGCCTTGAAGCCCTCAATGATGTACGCTATGTACACACACCCTGCGGGTGGGGGGGGGAGGGAGTTACATGCTATAATATTATTTCATTCTATTCTGCATTATTTGCACTACCTGCCTGTAAGATGTTGGGTAGGAGTTAAAGTACATTTTGTATGTTAAAATGGCTGAGACACTTCTACCTCAGAACCCCCCCGACACCTTGCAGCAATAATTTCCCATTTGAGGAAGCCGCTTAACATACTACCACCATGTGTAGATACAGTTTTGTAATTCTGTGCTTGCAGTGACATTTCCAAAACCTATATAATGCTCTCCTAGTTAAACTTCTAAAGCTTGCTATAAGGAGCTGTTAACTGGATTGCTGCATTAGACTGAATAATTGCCTCCAGTGAAGTCAAAATAAGGACATCCTAAACTGGGATTTGGATGCACCCATTTTGTAGATAGGAAAGGAGTAATAAAGATGTCATCATTTCCTCAGCCATAAGACTGTAATGAAGCAACTGAGAAGAGATTGCTCCTGTGAAGAGGGATGCTGTTGTTAAATCATAAAGAACATCCCTGTATTCCCTTTTTATGGCAGCATGGTGATGCCACCATGCTGACATATTGCTGTGAGTAGGGGACTGTGGACTATTTAACAGGACAGTGAGAGTGCAGTCTTCTATTTAGTAATTTGGATGGCTGCATGACTCATATTACTCCGCTGTTCTCTCCATTTACCACAGTGGTGTGTGTGTGTGCTCAACCTTGCCTGCAGTAAATAGCACTGTTTCTAGAGCCTCTAAAATAATTGTGCCTGTTAAACGAGCTTAAGGTAGTAATGGCTATAATTTCTTTGAAACACATTCATCATTTTAAGGGCATGTAAGATAAATAGCTTTGGAACAGCTAACTTCCATAAACAATGAAAAGATTATTTCTTTTTAATTGCACTTCTTTTGCTGCACTCTAGTACTGCATTCCATTGTGTAGTGACATTCTAGCCTGCTTCAGCTTGATTCATCATTACAAGATTTTGCCTTTAAAGAGTTTGCTCCAATTATGTGCTTATAATTTTTTTATTGCTGCATATTTACCTGATTCTGTGGTATTCTTGTTGATTTCCTGCAAAATGTGTCTTTAAAATAAAGATATTTATAATATTTATATAGTTAATGAAGTTGTGTGCCTTTTCTGGTGTTTTGTTGGTTTCAACTCCCCCTGTTCTCAAATTACTTTGCAGCACAATTGAGTCTTAACCTTTGATTATCCTGGTCATTAATATTCAACCTTTCTGTGTGCTTTTAAAGCAGCAGTACTACAAAAAAAAAAAAAAAACTACCCTTTTTTGACAGTTTATTCCCTGTGCCCTGCTAATCATATACCTGGTACTCTTTCTCGTCAGCATTGTACTATCGCCGAGTAATTTGCTCAGTTATTCTTCGCTTTTGTTTACATTTATGCCACTAAGCATGTTGCACTGGAACCCCCTCTGCTGCCAACTGCACATATGAAAGACTTGCAGGGGCATCGGGAATGGTCAGCAGAGGGTCCCTCTTCTGTTTTCAAAAGACGTGATGTAACCTATAGAAAAAGCGCACAGAAAATTAGTCAGCCGCCATATTTGTTGTAGCGCTACAACCATTCAAATAAATTGCAAATATCTAAAAAACTAAAAATGACTGGAAAAAAAAAACATTTACAGGTATGGAAAATGGAACTTTGGCCGCATGCTTGCAGCCAAAAAACAGAATTTTGATAACTCACTTCCTGATTTCGTAGTACTGCTGCTTTAAATACACAGAAGTTGACATTGTATTTTCTTGTTCAGACCCATAAAGGCATTGTGTTTTTGCAGAGTTTTTTTCAAATTCCTCACCTCTTTCATTTAATTTTGCTGTCTAATGTCCTCCTCTACATTTACATTTTTTATTTCTATTTGATCAAGCTTCACAGCATGTAAGGCTAGCAACAGTTGCAGCTCCAGCTTCTGTTGGTTACCAGTGCACTGGCTGGGCACTACAGTTAGAAACCATGGCACCTATTGAAACTGGAATGGAAAGCATATGTGCATATTCATGCGTGCCTACTTCTTGGCGTATTGAACTAATGACAGCTGTTATGTATCTGAAATAAAAATGCAACTTCCATTTTATTTTTTACATGGGATGACCCTGCTTCTCCTGTCTTGGGGGTGGGGGTGAGGGTAGAGATGGCCCGGCTTCTCTTGACTTGGGATGGATGGCTCTGCTTCTCCTTGCTTGGGGAGTGGGAGAATGGCCCTGCCCCCTGCTTTCTCTAGCCGAAGAAGCAGGGCCACCTGACCCAGAAGATAGGGTCATCCCCAAAGCCAGGAAAAACAGGGCCACCCCCCCCCAAGCCAGGAGAAGCTGGCAGGTACCCTTCCCCCAAACCAAAAGAAGCAGGGCCATCCTCACCCCCCAAGCCAGGAGAAGCAGGGCTTCCTCCACCCCACCCGGAAAAGCAAAGCTATTCCATCGGGGGCAGGAGAAGTAAGGCCAGCCACATCACCTGAACAAGAAGAAATAGCCATCTCACCCCTTTCCATCAGGTATCCACCTCCCAAACTGGTCCTCAGTGGATTGGCCACCCACAGTGGCAGGGCCAGGAGATAGAGGGCCATGCATTCTCTCCTTTGAGTCTCTCCCTTCCCCTCTCCACAGTACTGAGACATTTTCAAATAAAACCAGCCACTTACCTTAATGAAAAGGCACAAGCAGTCAGAATTCTGTCTCTCTGGTTCTACAGGCAATTTCTTTCTTGGCTGTTTTTGCTGCTGGCAGGACTTTTACTTGAGGGTCTGACTCTGTGCTGCAGCTATTGGCTGGGCAGGGTGACTAGCTGGTGCTGCTCTCTCCCATTATTGACCAGACTGTGCTCTAGTATTTTATGAAAAAAGCAGATCATAGTACAGCTCTTTTAAGCCTAGCTAGACTGCTGGGTTGGGGGGTTGCTTCTGTGCTGCAGCTTGCAAGAAATGCCAATGCGGTTCTGATTTGGTGGTCATGGTTGGTGGGGTGGTTCCTGATTCAGGCAGCTAGGCAGTCACCAGGAGCAAATCTGCAGTGCCACTCCCTGCCACCAACACTCGGTGCCCAATTATGGGGTTGGATGGTAAACTAAAATGAAAGCAAGTAGCCACTTGCTGCTCAACCCTGTTGCCACCAAACTTCCTCAATTCTAACATCAAGTGCCCAAACCTAGAGTCAGATAGTAAATGAAAAAAAGTAAGCAAACAATAACAGCCAAACCCTGGTGCTGCCAACCCTCCATTCTAACACTAGGTGCCCAGCCCCCAGGTCCAACAGTCAATGAAAAAAAGTAAGCAGACAATGGAAGCCCATCTCCAGTGATGTTTTAGAAAGAAATGTTAGTTGTTTTCTGCATTAATCTACTGTAGCATTGTTCCATGTCATCTCAGCGCAAGAAATTCCAGCACCGTAATTTCAAGTGCGAACATTTCGCTACATGCATTAAATGTGCTCAGTTTTAAAAGCACAAGGTGCCTCATGGCAAATGGCTCAGCAAATTAAATTTTTACCCCACTCACGACTCTCCTCCTCACCTGCTGGCAGTCGGACGACTTCTTGAGTGTCCCTGGCTATTTTTAGACTAGTCTGCATGAGAGAGAGACTGGTGGTGTCTCTGACTCACACTGCTTCTGTGGTCTGTCCTGCTGCAGTGTCTGACTGACTTGTCCTTGTCCAGTTGCCTGATTCCATCCTTAAGTTCTTGTTCCGCTGACTGGCTCCCTCCACTGCTGTCATCCTCCTGAGTCGGGCTGGGGCATTGGCTAAGAATACATGCTGTGGACTGTGGCGTATAAGGCGAGGGGCATCCATGGGGCAGGCAGACATGGTTACTGTCGGTCAGGTTGGGTGAGGTGAGGAGAGAGGTACTGGTACTCGGGAGCTGGGATGGGAGTGGATTCGGAAAAGAGAGGGAGGGAGGGAGGGAAGGAGACACTGTGCATGTAGTGCCTGGGTGTCATGGAGACAGGGTTAGCTTTGCTCTAGTGTTCTAGTCAGTGCACGTTATTTGATTCTGGTGCAGCTGAAGGGTAATTGCAGTGCAAGATCAAGTGTAGCCTCTCACCTGGTGTTTAATGTAATCACATTTCGGACCTTGCGCTAACTTTGCTCCATGATGGAATGGCCCTTTAGCGGCTAATGTACTGCACTGTAATGTGCGCTGAAATGCTTGCACGGTATTGTGTGCGCTAAGATGACGTGATACCCTGTAGCATTGCTCCATGCTATTCTATGTACCACTGCACATTTGTGTACTTGCCACTTGTACATCAAATAAAAAGCAGCATTATTTCACGGTCAGCAGTAAAACTTTAACCTGCTTAATAGAAAAGCATATGCGAATTCGTAGGATGAATACCAAAAACAACAAAAGTGCAGTAGTGCAATGAATATCAGGGAGCAATGTTATGCCAGATTGGGACAAAAACAACTAATGTTTCACTCCAGAAGCAGAGCTTTATCAGAGTTAGTAACTTAATGCAGAAAAACCCTGATATTATCTGCCACTAGGTCTGAATAGCACATGTATGAACAGTGATGTCAATAACTGCACCTTCCATAGAGCGCTATGAAGAACAATGGCAGGAACAAATGCCACAAGTAAAGGCAATGCCACTGGTAGTGGTCACAAAGCACACAAATGATTCCTACCAGTTCAAACACTTATTTTAGTAGGGGTTCTGCCCCCCCCCCACACACCCCAATTAACTAAAATAATCAACTCTGAGTTGGAGTTGGATTACAGGAGAAAAACAAAATTTCATATGCCAGGCTTAGAACCTGATCTCCATTTTCTTTAGCACTGTGGAACAAATGAATTCTGCAGCAGTGGTGCCAGAACGGTTTGAAAAGTGGTAGAGCCAAGGACGTAAGGGGTAAATTCTCCCCTATTAAATACATTACCATGATAGCAAAAAGTGATAGGGCCACTTATGAAAGTGATAGGGCCATGGCCCTAGTGGCCCCCCCTGTTCCGGCACCTATGCTCTGCAGTATAATGATTCCAAATATCAAGAATCTATTCTAAAACATTAGATAACAAGGAGGGCATTAGTATATCAGATGCTTAGCCATAATGGATCTATAGCTTGGGGGGCTCGCCTTAGCCCAGGTGTGAATGATTGCTTTCAACTTGTGCACTTTCTGGAAGATTTCTATAGACAACTTTATTTCCTGTATATAAAGATGGCAGGCATACTTTGCAATAGAAGTGTTTTTTTATTGTATTACAGTGGTAGTTATCTAAAGGTTGCCTACCTCGAGGTACCTCGAGGCACCACTGAAGTACCACTGAGGCACTCAAGTTACAATTTGCATCGACTGTAATGTGATCCTGCCTCATTCTGCCTCAGTGTACCTAGGTATACCTCAGTACTGAGAAACTTCTAGGTATACCTCAGTACTGAAAGACTTTTTTATGGCTACCACTGTATAATTATGAATAAATGAGCATCTGATATAATAATGTCCTGCTTTTTGTTGTATTTTTAGACTACATGTCTGACATTTGTATTTTGTATCTCAGAGTTCACTGGATCCACAGTGCTAGAGAAAATGTCTCTCAAAAGAAGGAATATATATGGGCGAACACCTAAACATTTTATCTCTCAGTGCTTCACCCAACATGTGCAAAATAGACTTCGATATAAATTTATATTTACTGATATTGTGATTTATATGTAAGATTTTTTTTTAATACTTTCATCTACTAACCAACTGTTGAAAATATGCCTTGTGGGTAGTTAGTACCAGGTATGATAGTATACTTTTCATTACCTTTACTGCCATTTGTAACTTTATGAGCCTCCTCGTAGCCTAAGGATATGTCACATTAGTATCAAACTGCTAATGTCTCTTTCATATATGATGCTGTACGCCATTTTACATGTAATATGACAACTAAACAATATGCCAATTCCTGATGTCGTGAACATTTACTGAGATCAATTTGCTGCTGTATTGGCTCTGACTAGATTTTGTTAAATGTTGCCAGTAATAAAATCGATAGGAGCAAAACTTGTGCAGAGATGGTTGTCAGTGTTTTTACTAAGCTCCAGTAAAAAAGTCTGAAAATTAATTTTTGCGTCAGGCAGAGGGGTAGAGTGCCGGCAGGATTCACAAGATGGGAATGAAACTAGCACATAGACC
This sequence comes from Neoceratodus forsteri, assembly GCA_016271365.2. Classification (NCBI taxonomy): domain Eukaryota; kingdom Metazoa; phylum Chordata; order Ceratodontiformes; family Ceratodontidae; genus Neoceratodus; species Neoceratodus forsteri. The sequence continues at coordinate 234,965,301 of CM057458.1, forward strand.
TTTGTCGCAAATCACTGCTGTAATTTTAAATCAGTGCCTTTTACCTGAAGCCAGTAGCTTTGCAAACTTGGACCTCCAGGTAGTGTCTTGGGATGGCTAGTGAGGCAGTGCACAGCAAACAACGTGACGGACTTCAGCCAACCTGGAGGAACAAGGAAGTTTGAGAGAGGAACAAAAATTGAAGCAGTTGGGAGACTTGGCATGGACAGCAACAGGACAGAGTGCTGGCTGGATTCACCAGATTGCGGGGGGGGGGGCTAGCAAATGGAGCAGTGAGGAACATCAGTATTGTATTTTAAATCAGCATCTTTTAACTGAAGCCAGCAACTTTGTAAAATCAGATTTCCAGCAGGTGGCCATCTTAGGGATGGCAAGTGAGGCAGTGCATGGCAAACCACATAACTGACTTCATCCAGTCTGGAGGAACCAGGAAGCTTAGGAGAGGAATAAATTCAGTGCCACCAATGTATCCTATCATGCTCATGGCCCAGAGCATGAGTGGAATGGAGCAGGACCGGAATAAGTATTTTAATTGGCTGCAATCAGCAGGAGGTTCTATAGCGGAGATAAGAGACAAAGCAAGATAAATCTAAGCTCAGTTTGCACTTACTCTAAAGAGAGACAAGGTAGATAGCTACAGGTGGTGGGTTAAGCACCTAGAATAAACACTGCAGAACTTCGGTACAGGTAACTAATAGCAGAGGGAAAACAGGCAACACGCCGAATGAGGTAAGGTGATGTAGTTAATTTAGGTAAGGAAGGGAAGGGAAAAAAGATTAAAATGCAGCATAGGGAGGCAGAGGGATATTGGGAGGGGTTCAGCTGACAGAAATACTGAAAGAAGGGAAAGCAGGTTATGCCCTATCTAGGATAGGGTAGGGTGGTAAACCAAATACAAATAGAGAAAGGAAGGGAAGGGACGAAAAAGTATGAAGGAAGGAGGCAGAAGGGGACAGGCTAAATCCAGCAGTACTAAAGGTAGAGCAGGTATGCAACATGGGAGTGGTGCAGTGTATTGGGTGCGGAGCTGCAGTCTTCCAGGGCACATTCTGGAGACGTAGCCTTTTCCCATTGCAAGCACCTCTCTGGGTTGAGGGTGGAGGTTGCTGGACTCGGAGCTGAGCTGGCAAGGATCCAGAAGACCTTTTGCCTCACTCAGAGACCACTGAGTCTGCTGCCAGTACCTCAGAGGATGCCTAGACAGAGGATGGATGGCTGAATCTTGGTGCATTCTGGGAGGTTGGGGGTGATGAACAGGGTACACACAACTCAGTCTATGCCACTAGGAAAGTCCTTTTCTATACTGGTGGGATGAGACAGCCAGAAGGAGGCACTCAACGTGGTGGCAAGGGAGTATATGGAAGTCCTCAGAAGGGCAGGCCCCAAGGTGGTAGGGAGAGGACCCCAGTCGAGCAGCAAGCAACTTCTGGTGAAGGAATCCATTGTGAGGAGGATAGACTTGGGCACAGAAAGAGGAGGGGAAGAGGGAGATAAAGTGCCTACCTGGTGTTTTAGCTCGGAGGGATGGAGAGCTAAACATAGAAACATAGAATTTGACGGCAGATAAGGACCGCTTGGCCCACCCAGTCTGTCCATTTCCCTACCTGATGGATAAGCTGCAGATTCTAGTTAATAAACAGCTTACTTCCTCCTGCCCCCGCTAGAATTGCCTTATGCCTGTTCCATGCATTCTTGAATTCTGCCATGGTTCCTGACTCCACTGCCTCCTCAGGAAGGCTGTTACATGCATCCACAACTCTTTCTGTGAAAAAATACTTTTTAACATTACCACTGAGCCGTCCTCCCTCTATCTTCAAATTGTGCCCCCTTGTTCTTGCACATCTCTTCTTCTAAAAGATACTACCCTCTTGTACCTTGTTAATTCCCTTGAGATACTTGAAAGTTTCTATCATGTCCCCCCTCTCCCTCCTTTCCTCAAGGGTATACATGTTAAGCTGCTTTAGTCTCTCCTCGTATGTCTTCTGGTGCAGACCTTGCACCATTTTGGTTGCCCTCCTCTGAACAGCCTCCACTCTGTCTATGTCTTTGCGGAGATGGGGTCTCCAGAATTGCACGCAGTACTCCAGATGGGGTCTCACTAACTGTCTGTAGAGAGGGATAACAACTTCCTGTTTTCTACTGTTGATGCCTCTCCCTATGCTTCCCAGTATCCACCCAGCTCTTCTTACTGCCTTCTCACATTGCTTGCCCACCTTTATGTCATCTGATATAATTACTCCTAGGTCTCTTTTGATTTTTGTTGTTGTTATTAACTCACCCCCCATTGTATACTCTTCCCCTGGGTTTTTGTTTCCCAGATGCATTACCTTGCACTTCTTTGCATTGAATCTGAGCTGCCATGTATTTGACCATTCCTCCAACCTTGCCAAGTCCTTTTTCATTCTTTCCACCCCACCTTGTGTATCAACCCTGTTGCAGATCTTTGTGTCATCTGCAAAGAGGCATCCTGAGGATTGCTTGAGTGGCAGGTTAGGGCAGGGAGCTGGATGTCATTGTCCTCCTGGGGACTAATGACTTGGTGAGGGATGGAGCAGTGGTAATGCATGGCAAGTTCAGTGGACTGGTGAGGGGCCTTAAGCAGGTAGTACACACTGTGGCATTTGCAGAGGTACTAACTGTAAATGACTGAGGGTAGGATAGGGCACTCTGAACCAGAAACTTCAACAACTGGTTGAAGGCATGGTGCAGGGAGGAGGCTTTACATTTTATTGGGCACTGGGGCCAACCTGGGAGGATACAGGCCTCTACTGAGGAGACAACCTGTATCCTTCTGGGAAGGGAACCACAGTTCTCAATGGGAGGCTTAAGTGTTACTTGGATGAGTATTTTAACTAGTCAAGAGAGGAAGGCTGTATTATCGTATTACCAAGGGAGGCATGACCTGCTCCCCCGCAGATTCAAGCAACAAGGAGTGAAGGCCTGAAGGGAAATAATTCAAAGTAAGGGTACAAGATGAAGAGGGTGTAAACAAGGTGGAGAACAAGGGGGGTAAGAACAAAGGAGTCAGAAAAAAAGGTGTTGAGGTGACAAGAAACAGGGAAGTAATGAGGGAAGAGGGGAGTCAGGGGGAGTTATGGGGAGCAACTCAGAAGAAAGGGTGGAGAAAAGGGTGGTTGTAAGCATGGTGAGACATTGGTTTGGAGAGCCATGTGCGCACCAATGCAAGGAGTCCTGGAAATAAAATTCTGGATCTGGAGGTCATCATGGTGGAGATGGACCTGGATCTGGTTGCCATAATGGAGTCATGGTGCACTGAAAAGCATGACTGGGACATGGCCATGCCAGGCTACGATCAGTTCAGAACAGATAGGGAGGGGAGAGGGCTTGTTCTGTATGTGAGGTTGGGTATCAAGGCTATGGATGTGCAAGGGAGCCTAGAGGTAAAGGCAGAGCTGGAGGTGCTGTGGGCCACCCTGGGGACAGGAGCTGGGGCCATTGTTTTTCCTAGGGTGCTATATAGACCTCCATCACAAGGAGAGGAGTTGGATAAAGCAGTAGGGTGAACTATCAGCAGGATAGCAAAAAAGGGGGAGGTGCTGCTAGTTGAGGACTACAATCTGCCAGATGGGGATTTGAGCCTTCCAACTACAGCTTTGGCTAGAAGCAGGGCCATCCTTGACTCCCTGGAGGGGTGTTTCTCAGGCAGCTAGTCAGCGAACCTACTAGGGACAGGACAATACTGGACCTGGTGCTTACTACCAGAGATAGTGTTGGAGTCGTCTCAGTGGGCTGTCCCCAGAGGACTAGTGATTATCGTACGGTGTGTTTTAACATTAGGAGAGGTGTAGAGGCAAACAACAAAAGATGAGGTTTTTGTACTTTAGTAGGGTAGATTTCAAAGCAAAGGGAGATTGCCTCAGGAGCCACCTAGCTAGGGAGCACTGCAGGGGTGAGTTACAGGAATAGTGAAGAAAATTAAGGGAAGGCATAGTGAAGGCAATCAGCCTCTTCATGAATGAAGTGAGCAAAAGCTGGAGGAAGAAAAGATCATTATGGTACTCTAGTGAACTGGCATGAAGGTGAAGGGAAAAAGGGCGGCATTCGGGAGGCACAAAGAAATGCTAAGGAATGAGAATTGCGAGGTGTACCAGATGAAACAGAGAGAAGAAGCTAAGAAAGTCAGGGGAGCAAAGGTGCAAGCAGAGGGGAGGATAGCCAAAGGGGTAGCAAAAAGGGACAATTCTTTTTTCAGGTACATAAGTGAGAACAGGAAGGGAAAGGGAGGCATAGTGTGGATGAGGACAGTAGAGCGACACTATAGAGGAGGATCAGGAAAAAGCAGACTTCCTGAACAGATAATTCTGCTCAATCTTTACAGTTTAGGGAGGATGGGATGGACCCCCAAGGAGCAGCAGGAACATGGGGTTGGGGGGACTCAAGCCCATTTTTAGAGGAAAGAGTCATGAAAGGACTTGCAAATCTGAAAGTGGACAAGGCCATGGGACCTGACAGAATACACGCAAAAATGCTATGAGAACTCAGGAAGGTGCGTGTTGCCCCACTGATGATCTTATTCAACAACTCACTGGAAACAGAAGTGGTTCCAGAGGACTGGAGGAGAGCAGGCATACTCCTGCTCCATAACAGTGGCAGCATTAAGTAGGCTAGCAACTATAGGCTGGTGAGTCTCACATCAGTGGTGAGGAAATTAATGGAAACCCTGTTAAAGGAAAGGCTAGTGGAATATCTCAAATCTAATGGGTTACATAACCAAAGGCAGCATGGATTAATATTGGGGGGAGGTCATGTCAGACAAATCTGATTGATTTCTTCAACTGGGTGACCAGGGAAATAGATCAAGGAAAAGCAGTGGATGTGGCCTACTTTGACTTTAGCAAAGCCTTCGACACTGTGCCACATAGGAGACGGATAAAGAAATTGGGCAGTCTAGGGGTGGGATCCAAAGTGGTAAGCTGGGTAAAAAACTGATTAATGGATAGGTGACAGAGGATGGTGGCAAGCAACACACACTCTAATGAGGGGAGCGTAACCAGCAGAGTGTTATAGAGTTCGGTACTGGAGCCAGTTCTTTTCAGTGTCTTTATAAGTGACATCGCAAAAGTACTGGAAGGGAAGGTATGCCTTTTTGCATTTGACACCAAAATCTGTACTGGGGTGGATACCAGGCAGTGGCTGGAGAGAATTAGTAGGGATTTTAGAAAACTTGACAAGTGGTCAAGGGCATGGCAGCTGGGGTTCAATGCCAAAAAGTACAAAATCATACACCTAGGGCATAGAATCTCAGGAGCTGAATATGAAATGGTTGTGGTGGGGGGGGAGGGAAGTGGTACTGACGGTCACTAAGCAGGAAAGAGACCTTGCGGTTATCATATCAGATGACCTCAAAGTGGTGGGGCAGTGTGACAACACAGCGGGCAGAACCAGTGGGATGCTGGGATGCATAGGGAGGGGTATTACCAGAAGGAGGAGGGAGGTGGTGTTACCACTTTATCAGTCACTGATGAGACCTCACCTGGAGTACCGTGTCCAGTTCTGGAGGCCACATCTCAGAAAGTTTATAGACAGGATGGAGGCAGTCCAGCGGAGGGCAACTAAACTGGTACTGCTGTTACATCAAAGCCCTATGAAGAGACACTGAGTAATCTCGACATGTGAACCCTGGAAGAGTGGAGGGAGAGGGGGGACATGATATTGACCTGTAAATATCTCACATGAGTAAACAGGGTACTGGAGGGGAGCCTGTCACATATTGACCATGCCTCCGTCCTCGATCAGCAGCCAGTCCCGGACACTGCATGGGACAACAGAAAGTAGTAGGGACATTAGATAGACCTCATAACACAGTAGAGCCACCATAGACATTTCAATGGGAGAGGGGCTCAGATCGTGACCCCCCCCCCAGCACCAGATCGCAGTAACAAGTGCTAGGGGACCGGAGAAGCAGCGGAGCTTTGGAGCTCCATGAGGCTCCTTAAAAAAGTCAATTAAATTTGAACTGTGCTTTCCTCTCTGTTTGGCAGTCAACCCCAGGCACTGCCTGACACTGGGAAGTAGACAGGGGCCTTCAAAAGGACTAGGCAGTTAAGTGGCCCCCTGCACTGGGGCCCCCTGCATGAAGGACAAACACACAAAGGACGCTGAAGTCTACCCACTGGAGGCAGCCAAACGAGGCAGCCAGCAGCCAGTCCCTCTGCTCCCCTGCTGAACCCAGTAGACCCCTACCAAGGTAAACCTGTTGGAGGTTGCATTATAGGGTGGCTGTACTTTGGAGGCTAGCTAGGCATTTGGCGGAAAGTGTGTCAGTGGGCTTAGGGCTTCCTGTTTTTTTTCCTATTTTTGTTTGTTTTTTGTGTTGTAAACTGCTACTAGGTTAACTGTGTTTTGGGGTTGTAGGGATTGCTGATAAAATGTTGCTAGGTTCTAGTGTGTTTCAGGGCTTAAGGGCTTGTGGTTCTTGGGTGGTAGTAGGATAGCTCTACTGGGTCTGGGACAGGGAGACAGGAAGGAGGAGAAGAAGAACAGGAAAAAGGAAACATGGGGAGTGGTGCAATGCAGTGGTTGTGGGGTGGCAGTCTACAGGAAGATCTTCTGGAGACTATGGATCTGTCCCATCTGTGTGTGCTTCTCTAGGTGGAGGGAACAGGTCTCAAGGCTCCGGGCAGCACTGGCAGAGAGTTGATAGAATGTCGCTAGACTGCAAGTCACGTTGGCGAGGAGCCGGGGGACCAGCTCTACTGCCTAGGGACTACCTAGCTAGACAATGCTATCTCATAGATTTCCAGAAGGAAGCAGAGGTTGCACTATTGTGGACGCAAGGAAAGGAGGGGTGGTATGATCAGAAAGGCTGGGGTGAGTGGGAAACAGGCATATTCCTAATTCAGTACCACTAAGAAACTCCTATACTGTCGGCCTGGTGTGCTGAAAGTTGAGGCACTGGATGCCACACTTCGCACCATGCTGGGACCATGTTTGAGTTGCTGGGGGTTGGCTGGGGAGGAGAGGAATGAGTGTCTGGAGGACTGTTCTCCTCTCCTGGAGAGGGTAGGTTGTGGCTTCCTGGCATCAGTGACATTCAGCAAAGGCTGGGGGTGCTACAGCTGGGGGTCACATGGGGAAGTGGTGGAGGTGACGGCAGACATTTCTAGGCTTGGTGCTAAGTGCGCTCATCTTGCGCTGGGCATCATTGCACATTCACACCTCCTGGGCATCATACTCATTGAACAAGGGAAACACCCCGGCACCTGGGAAGATGATGATGAGCTCACAGCAGCCCCCACACCCACCACTGAATCCTGCTCACCAAAGTCCCTGATATCCTCCGGCCTTCACTCCACCTGCACAATTGGATTTCAAGGAGTGCAAAAGTAAGTGGATGGTGGCCCCACCTCGGGGGGGGGTACATGCCTAGGGGGTCATATGTAGGCAGGAGTGGTAGGTCAGAGTTCTGGGGGGCCTAGGGTTGGGAGGATCTCAGGCTGGGTGGGAGAAAGCTGGTATGGCTACATCCAAGGGAGTTCTCAGGGACTGGCAACTGGAGAAAAAAAGAATTGAAAAAAAAAAGAATCTCCTATGCCATGCCAAGAGGCGCACCTGAGGTGGTAGACAGTGAGGATGTGGGAGCTGGCCCAAATGGAGTTGCCAGGGGTGGGGAGAAGGCCCCCAGAGAAGGAGGAAGCAACTTCTGGTGTGGGACTCTATAGTCAGGGGGAGAGCGTTTGGGAAGGAAACGGTAGAGTGGGAGGTTAAGTGCCTACCTGGGGCAGTGGCTTGGAGAGATGGGAAGTGTACTCAGTAGGTCACGAAGGCAATAGGAAGGAAGAGAGTGCTGGATATCATTGTCCACCTGGGGATGGATTACCTAGCTCTGGAGGGTACAGGACAGTGCAGGAGCAGTTTAGGGAGCATGGGAAGGGTCTTAGGCAGGTGGCATGTACTGTAGCCTTTACGGAAGTGCTGCCTGTCTACAACAGGAGAAAGGAGAGGGAGCTCCTCACTAAGGCCTTCAACTCATAACTGAAGGAATGGTGCAGAGAGGAGGGGGTATGGCAACATTGGGGACTGGGGCTCCACCTGGAGGGATCAGAGCTTGCACTGTTGGGATGGCCTGCATCCATCCAGGAAGGGAATGGCAGACCTCAGTGGACAGTTTTGTTACATTGATAGACATTGAAACTAGCCGGGGGGGGGGTGCAGAAGGCAAAGGGGTGGCAGAAACTGCCCCTCCCCCCACAGGCTGTGATGGAGGGTAGAGAAATCCTGAGGGAAAAGATTACCACTGGGATGAGACAACCAAGGTAGAAATGGATCAGCATGGGAGGAAGAGGGGAAGAGAAGTAGACAATATAAAAAGAACAGGAAGAGGGAACAGCTCAAAAACATGAGAAGGAACAAGAGTAGGACTAACAAAACCTGGACAACTACGAGTGCTAATTCTAAATTCATGTTTATTGAGCAATTTGGTACATTGATCATTATAGGCATAGAAAAGACTTTGGTACATTGATCATGCTATACATAGAATAAATTGGCAACTGCACTTTTATATGTATCATAAGAGTAATGTAGAGCCCATAAAGTGGAATATGGCTTAACAGTCCAGGGAGAGTCTGTATCTTTATTAATAAAATATGAAAGTTAATCTGAAGGTGCTCTTTCACCACCCATTGATCTGTGCACTGGGTGCGATTCCCTCCTGTAAAGACCCTCCTCCCTCAATAAAATGAGTCCAATATTGCTTATAAAGCACCCCTTTGCAGTTAATTTCTTTATCATTTTCAACGCACACAAAAACATAACATAGAATTTATATCTAAAAAATAACTGGGAAGAGTTTGTGGGTTACATATACAACCTGATTCTTTGGTTGTGCATTTATTATTATTAGCAGTGAAAACTCACCTTATCATGTGATTTATAACTGTGGAGGGTGGACTGTCATGGCTTTGTGGTGCCACTCGAACTTCTTGGTTCGCATTCTGCAGAGGTGGTATCAAGGCAGCCCTCACCCTATACATACCTTTAAGGAGACACAAAGAATCAGTATTCTTCCCAAATATAACATTAACTATATATACAACCAGATAATGTTTAGTTTCTGTATGGACTATCTTTTCTTTTTGTTTTGCAGTTACCCATTTGAATATCAAACTAAGTTACTGGTTACCAAGTTTAGCGACTCCGGCCCTGATGTATATATCCAATCAGCTGTATACTTTGGCATTTCTCAGATCGTACAAAACATTCAGCCTTGTCTATGTCAGGTGGAATCACGGTCAGGCAGGTTCTATAGGTACAATAGTTCTTCTGTAACTGAGCTGATAGTAATGACCGAGGCATTGAGGGGGCAGGCAATATCTTAGCTGGGGGAAGGGGTGGGCTTGTGACAGGGGGAGAGGTGTGAGGGGGAAGGGGGAGGTACCATCCTGGGTGGAGTAGCTCGCCTGAGTTGGGGGTTGTCCAGATCAGTATGCCCATTCCATCAGGGTGGTTTGAGGAGATCCTTCCTCCAATCTGGTCATGGTGGCATAGTTTTCAATGTCAGGCACATAAGATATGGGCCCCATATTTTTTGGTAAGCATTTGTACTGTGGGTTGAAAAATACAGTAATTTAGAGTTAGTTGCCAGGGCTTCCATTGCATTAAACCACTCCCCCCCCCCCCCCGGTTAGGGACGTCTGTGGTCCTCCACCTTCTGAGCAAGAGCCTCTTTGCCTCTACTGTGGCCTGCATGAGCCATTGCTCTTGAGTTTGTTCCATTTGAAGGCCTGGGTCAGGCAGCCCCACTAGTATTAGAGATGGGTTGACTGGTATAATTGTGTGAAGTACCCAGCCACACTCCCTTAACACTGCAGCCGAGAAGGAGCGGATTGTGTGGCATTCCCATCAGATATGTAGGAGGTGTGCCCCACTGGTACCACACCTCCAGCAGTCATCTGTAGCTATAAGACCCATTCTTTTGAGGAACACTGGGGTGCGGTACCACAGGTGCAGAATTTTCTGCTGTATTAACTGACTCTTCTGGTGCTTAAAGGCACCTTGTGCCAGTCTCCAGCAGCTTGCCCATTCTGTATCCTGTATGTCCTTAGCCAACATCACCTGCCACCTGTTTTTTGCTGCGACAGTAGGGTCGGGGTACCTTAAGTTATCAGGTTTTTTAGTATCCCTGGGAGCCCCTTTAGTTTTTGGAGCCAGGAGGGCAGCAGGAGGGGAACCGGTCTATGGCCTGCTTGCCCCTTATAAGCTCTGCACAGGCATTTTTCCTTTTCTCATGCCCCAAAGGCACTCCTGAGTTGGAGTTATTTATTATTTATTTATTAAACTCTAGGATTACAAGTACCTTTGAGCAGAAACTGCTCATTTGCAAAGGTTCCACAGATTCCTCTTTGGGAGGCCATACTGAGTCTGGAGTTGAAGAAATGATGATAGTGTATGGCAATCTGTTTCCCATATGTCCCCTACTGTTTGTATACCTTTCTGCATCTAGGAGGACCAGAGTATAGGCTTGTCCTCTATTCGGATGAGGGGGTTAAGCCATAGTGCCGTGTAATTCCCCAGATGTAAACATTTCTGAGCTCTGAGCCCTACCTTTTTTAGAGCCTGAACTGCTGCTGTGATGGTATGCCAGGCAGCATCCTGTCTGGGTAGGTTAGATGTGAGGAATCCTGTCAACTGTGCTCCCTCCAGAAGGTCAGTTTCTATCTGGGCCCATATTGGAGGGGATTGGCCCTCCCCTGCTCTTCTTAACATTCATAGGGTGACATTGACTGTATTTGTGAGGGAGTATTGTTGAACATTCAGCAGGTTCCACCTTCCCCTATCCTTGGGAGCCATTAGTTTCACCCAACTAAATCTAGGCTTCTTGGCTTCCCATAGAAAACCCCTAATTATTTTTTTGATCTTTTTAAACCAAACAGCCAATATTGACACCAGTAAGTGAGCCAGGATGTAGTAAATCCTGGGGGCTGCCATCATTTTGAAAGCCTCAATTTTCCCTACCAAGGATAGGTTCAGGTGTGTCCACCTATCAAACCCCCTTTTTAATGTCAGAATCATGGGGTTTAGGTTTGCCAGGATTAGGTCCCATATCTTTCTGGGAATTTCTATACCCAGGTACTTTATCCCCACGTATGCACATTTTAGGCCAGCTGACTGTACCCCCACTAGTAAAGTGACGTTGTTTATGGGTAGGATTTTACACCTACTAAGCTTTATTCTGAGCCCTGGGATGCTCTCAAAGGACTGGAGGGTCTCTAGTATGTGGGGTAAACTCACCCCTATGTCAGCAGTGAGTATTAAGTAGTCGTCGGCATAGAGTTTGGTTTTATATTCCTGTCCCCCCTACCGCCAGGCCCCGGATGTTTGGGTTTGCCCTAATGCTGCTGCCAAGGACTCCATACCTAAAACAAATAGTAGGGAGGACAATGGGCAGCCCTGTCTAGTCCCCCTGTGGAGTGGGAAGGTCAAGTAGGTAAGGTAAAATTTTATTTATACAGTAATACAACCATTAGAGTTCCAAGAATCCCTATTTACAAGGCATACCTGTTTGTATAAAATACTAAGTTGTTACTACACTATCAAAAATACAAAATACGAGACTTATACAAATAATGAAACAACAAGTAACAAACAAATTGACTAAACATGACAGGTAAACATAGTTCACTATAGTTTAACTGCTTCATTCTTTTCACCTGTTAAAACAGCAGCGAAAACCCTGTTCATGATTCATTGCTGTTTTAAAGGCAGTGACAGAGATATTTAAATCTTGGAGAAAAGAAGGAAGGCCCTGACATAACATTATTTGTTAGTATTCTAGCCGTGGGAGCCTTATAGAGAGTTCTGATCCATCCCATGAAGTTATTGCCAAAGTTACCCTGAGCCAGGACAGCATGCAAGTACTCCCACTCCACCGAGCTGAATACCTTTTTTTAAAGTCCAATGCCTGTATCAGGGATATCAGTGCTCTCAGGTGGTCTGTGCTACATCTTCCACGAACAAAAACCACCTGGGAGGGGTGCATCAGCATCGGGAGGATTTGTTTCAGCCATGAGGCTAGCACTTTTGCCAGGATTTTGGCATCTGCATTTATTATCGATATGGGGCGGTATCCTCCTGAGCTGATAGAGTCCTTGCCCTCTTTGGGCAACACCGTGACAATAGCTTCATTGAGGGTGTGGGGGGGGGTGTGTTGCTAGTGTGCTGTTTCCAACATCCTTAGCAATGGGGGAGTTGCAGAGCCTATGGCCATTTTATAGTAGTCTGATAAAGCACCCCTTTGAAGGGTCCAGTGGGCCCATCTTCTCATAAAAGTTGATAGTCTCAAATTTACCTTATAAGTAAGTTCTTCCATATTTTGTATCTCAAGAACTATATTCAGCCATTGCTGAAATGGTGGGGTCTCTTCTTTGAGCCAGTTTCATGCTATGGCCTTATGAGAAGCCACTATTGAGATATTCCACAAATACGTTAGATCTGGTCCTGTGATTTCAGGTGGGGGGAGGCCCAGAACTGTGTGAACGATATTGAGTTGTGTGGTAACAGAAAACAAATCTTGTAACGTATTCAGCATCCCATGCCAGCAATTTGTGAGAGATGGGCATGCCCCCAAAAATATGCATGTGATGTGCTCGAAGCTCTGAACATTTTCTCCAACATGCCTGTGAGGAATGCATACTTCACTTACTTTGGATGACAGGTGTGTAAAAAAGCGGGTTCTAACCTTCCATTCAAATTCCTGCCATGAAGGGGAACTAGTAATTTTCATAGTCGATTTATAGACTGCTTCACAGTTCTTATCCGAGAGGTCTAAATTATTTTCCTGCATCCATTTATGTTTTATGAATGTGGTAAGATCACTATGTAATAAATATGCCTTTTTATAATGTCCTGGTTCAGAATCACTTCCATGGTGTCCATCAGTGATTTTACTCATGAGTTGTCAAGTACTACATTCATTTGATCTAGTATGTATGTTCTAAGTTGAAGGTACCTATAATGATCAGAGTGGGATAAATTAAATTATTTTTTCAGAGTGTAGAAAACTAAGATGATATCACCCTTCATGAACTGTAGTGGGTAACATAAACCCAGTCCAGCCCATCTCCAAAAGGTGAGGTCCATCCTAGAGGGTAAGGAGTTATTCCATGCAAACCACTGGAGGGGCCAGAGAGATTGTCTTAGATTTAATTTCTCCCATATTCTGTAGACAGCACGAAGGGTGCCAAGTATAGCTAGTAGGAATAAATTATCATTTTTCTTTTTAAAGTACGAATCCATAGCTCTCACACTCATTAGTGGGGTGGACCTCCCTCTTCTCTCTGCTCAATCATCTTCCAGTTAGCTATATAACTGGGAATAATCCACAAAAGCATAATTCTAAGATGTGTCGCTAAATAATAATCCTCTAGGTCTGGTAAAACTCTACCCCCAGTAATTTTAGGGGTCTGTAAGAGTTTATATTTAAGTCTGGGGATCTTTGTGTTCCATATGTATTTAGACATTAATCTGTTGCCACTTTTGAAAGTGTGTTTTATGTATAGCTAGGGCAAGATATTGATATAGATATAGGGGAAGAACATTCATAATCACAGACTGAATTCTGGAATACATCAGGAAGTTCAGGAGGGCCTATGTATTTATATCCTGATGATTTTTCTTAGAGAAGGGGCAAAGTATGTTACCTATGACTGTTTGTACGATTGTATTATATAATCTCCCAGATTGTGCCTGAAAATGGACAGGGTTATTGCCCAGTGTACTTACCCGATCATTAAAAGCTAACAAATAAATTTACTTCAGATAATCTGAAGAGGGTTTTGGGAACTTGAATTCCTAGGCACTTGGTTTGTGCAGCTTTCCAGCTGAGGGGAAGAAGCTGAGTTATGTGGTCTGAATGCCTGTAGTGGAGTCTGAGACCTTCCATTTTCATTTTGTTATGTGATTATCCAGCATGTTAGCCAAACGTGTCTAGCAGGGACCATACCTCTGGATGGATGTATCAGGATGGGCTAGGTAGATGAAGACATCATCAGTGTAAAGAGATGTCTTTTGCATTATGCAGACAACTTCTATTCCTGCAACATTATCATTATCTTTGTTACTTTTCACTGGGATTCAATATATATGGTGAATGAGAGGAAGGGGCAGCCTTGCAGGGTACCCCTATACAAATCGATCTAGGGGAAATGCCCCTGTTTATGTGGACAAAGGCTTGTGGTGAGGCATAGAGGGCCCACACCCCCTCTATGAAGGCTTGAAGGAAGCCAAATGTCTCCAACATGAGGAACAGGAAGCTCCAGACAACCTTGTCAAAGGCTTTTTCTGCGTCAAGACTCATGACCCAGGCAGGAGTTTAGGTACGAATGATGGTATCAATTGTATTTACTGTTCACCTAACATTGTCTGGGGCTTGTTGACCTGTAATAAAGCCTGTTTGGTCTAGATGAACTATGTCCAGGAGTAAGGCATTCGCTATTATAGAGGTGAGTATCTTATAGTCAATATTGAGGAGGGAGATTGGATGATAAGAACCTCACAGGGTCAGGTCCTTCCCATCCTTGGGAAGAACTATAATAGTGGCATAATTCCATGAAGGTGGCAGGAACCCCCCTCCCCACAAACCTCATTAAAGACATCGTGCAGAAAAGGGGCTACCTCTTTTTTTAAAACATTATAGAATTCCCCACTGAAGTCATCTGGGCCCAGGCACTTTCTGGCTTTAAGGGTCTTGATCATAGCTGCTATTTCAGAGTGGGTTATAGGAACAGTTAAAGAGAGGCCCAGTTCAGGGGTTAGTCTGGGAAGATTTAAAGCTTGGAGATACCTGCGCTTAGCTACCCATGGTGTTTCCCACTGTGGACCGTAAAGCGACTCATAATACGAAAGGAAGGCATCAGAGATCTGTTCATTTCTGTAGACCATCTGTTCAGTCCTTGGGTGCAGTATTTTGGTTATGGCTACCTTAGCTGCCCGTTATCTAAGTTTGTAAGCTAGAAATGTAATGGTTTGAGAGCCACCTTCATAATATTTCTGTTTCAAGCACCAAAGAGCTTTTTTGGTCTCAGTTTTTTGTAGATTCTGAATTTTAGACTTCAGTTGTTTTATCTTTACATCTGTCTGTTTATTCTATTTTCTGTTTTGCCTTAGCTCAAGTTCCTGTAGTATAGCTGTGAGATCTGATAATTATTTTTGTTGGTCTCTTTTCTTGTGAACCGCAATAAAGATCAATTTCCCACGAACCATAGATTTGACTGTATCCCACGATATCTGTGGGGAAGTATCTGGTTTACTGTTTTGATTGACCACTAGTTTAATTGTTGGTTGAATTTACTTTATGGTTGCAGGGTCCCAGAGAAAGGAAACAATCAATATCCAGTGAGTCTTCTTCCTTAGGATGTGGAGACCCACCTCCAGGAAGATCAGCTGCTGGTTGGACAGGTGGCAGGAGCCCCTTCCCCCAAAACCTCATAGAGGGAAAGAAGATCCACATCGAGGGGAAAGAAGCCATATCTTTTTTATAAGTAAGGAAGGTATCTAGTCTAGAGTAGATTTTGAATCTGGGGGAACAATAAGTGTAATCTTTTGCAGTTGGGTATTTCAAACGCCACTCATCCATGAAGCCCACATCTTGCAACAAGGACTTCAAAGATTTAACTGTCCTAATATTCATTATGATTATTTATTGTATGGTGAGTTACAAATATATATATATATATATATATATATATATATTTGTATGTATTTTAAATTTAAATTGTTGCATGTTTGTATGGTGCCCTGAGCCTCTGGGATTGGGCTCCAGAAAAATAAAATTTGCCTTGCCTTGCCTTGCTTAATATTCTGATTGGGAATCTGGAAGGTAGTATCTAGTGTCTAGTGTTCTGTTAAAAGTTCTGTTAAAAGTTGGATTCTAGTTCCCACCCATAATGAGCAAGCCTCTCGATTTCTGAGCCTCCTGTTTGATTAAACCCAGGTAGAAGATAGCAGGAGAACCTGGTGGGGCATACAAATTAACAAGGGTAACTGAGGTATCTTGAACTGTCCCAGTGACTATGAGTACTCTGGGGTCTGCCTTCACCTCCATTTCTTCAAATGGAAAGGATGCAGGAATGAGGATCATAACATCCTCTTTTTCCTTCGTTCAAGAGACACATGAAAAATTTTGGGGTACCCAATTCTTAAATTTTAAGGATTCTTAGGGGGATAAGTGCACCTGAGAACAATAGTATTATAAACAAAAGTGTTTTATAGCAAACTCATCAGAACACCTAATATTTTTCAAGTCAAACTACCTCTGGCCGGAAGCTGCAATACTGAACATAGGAACTGCAAGAAAGCGAGTTGTGCTCACAATAGAGGGAGGTGAACCTTACAATTGTCTTTGGTTTGTAGCAGATATTCTGCAGGTGGAGACTACTTCTAACTGAAAGGTGAAATAAGGAACTTAGAATTATCAGGAAAAGACAGTCTTTGTTACAATTCTTAAGATTTTCAGTGCAGGAAAGAGTTTAAAGCACAGCTGACTTATTTTGGGACTGACTGCTTTCAGAGCACAAACCACCAGGCTGTTTTGGGGCTGGGGAGGTTTTACCTGTGTCTGACTTGGATGTCTGCATTTTTCTCTGTTTAACAGGGTATTTTCTCTGTCAAATTGTTGTGTAGGGTATCTTGCTGACAGGAAGGCACTCCATCGCAGCGGTGGGTCAGAGCTCTTAGCTGATTGTTTTGTGAGGGCACAGTTTGGGCCAGCCCTTCCCACCCTCATCCCACCCACCCCTGGAAATAGTTCCTTTATACCTGGGGTTCTGACATCATTCCTCAAGAGTGCAAGATGCATATCACTGTCATATCCTCTCTAGCACACTGCACTGACGATATAAGCATACACATGGTATAATATATATATTCTAAATAACAAACCAATCACACACACAAACACACACACAAAAAAACAAAAGTAGATAAACATGTGGGAGTAGTGCAATGTAATGGTTATTGGGGCATGATCTTCCGGGAGTCTTTCTGGAGGCTGAGATGCTGCCCTGTTGCAGACAACTCTCTGCCCTGGGGAGGAAGTTGCCCATCTTCAGGCCACACTGGACAGTAGTAAGGAACCTTCCCCATCCAGGGAGCACCAGAGCCACCACCACTACCTCAGAGGTTGCGAAGAAAGCACAACCGTTGGACCACAGTAGGCTCAGGGAGGAGGTGAGGGACAGTGGAACAATGGCACACCCAGTCAGTTGTTCACTCCACAATCCATACACCATTCTGGAGGAGCATAGCTCCCCTATGGATGCACCCGCAGAGAAGACTAAGGAGGCTGAGGACAACTATTACAAGGGAGGCCCACAGGAAGGAGGCAGAGGACACTATAAGGAAAGGAAGCAGCTCCTGATGGGGGACTCAATTATTAGGGGGTTAGAACTGGGGGGAGCAGGGAAAACTGAAGTAAGGTGTCTGCCTGGTGCCATGGCTTGGAGGGAGAGGAAGCGCATCCTCAGGATCACGAGAACAGCTGTACGGGAGTCTGAGCTGGATGTCATTGTCCACCTAGGGACAAATGACTTAGCTCAACATGAGTTTAGAGCAGTGCAGAAGGACTTTGTAGAGATTGGGGAGGGGCCTAAGACAAGTAGCACACACAGTATCCTTCTCAGAGGTGCTACCTGTCAATGGCATGAGTGAGGCGAGGGTACTTTGCACCATGCAGTTTAATGAATGGTTGAAAAAATGGTGTGGAAAACAGGGGTTTGGCTTCATTGGGGACTGGGGTTCCACCTGGAGGGACACCAGCCTATACTGGCAGGATGGTCTGCATCTGTTCAGGAAGGGAACAAGTCTTTTGACTAAATGAGAAAAAGACCGAGGTAGAAAGGTCAGTGGGGGATGCTGCAACAGAAGGTAAAGCCATCAAGAAATGGAGAGCAATGAGTACCAATGCCCGTAGTCTGAGTAACAAGCTTCCTGAATTAGTGGCCTTGATGGAGGAGGAACATCTGGATATCATGGCAGTCACAGAAACATGGTACACACAAAACCATGACTGGGATGTAAACATACCAGGATACACTATCTACAGGAGGGACAAGGAGGGTAAAAGGAGGAGGAGTAGCTCTTTACATAAGGAAGGAATCAAAGCAACAGAACAAAGGGAAAACAGGGAGGAGAAGAAGCACTGTGGGTAGAGAATTTGGAGACAGGCAATGGAACCACAATCCGCACAGGGTTGGCATCTGAACCCCTTCTCAGGGAGAAATGGACAAGAAAATGATAGAAAGTATACTTAGAATGGCAGAAAAAGGGGATATATTGCTGATGGGTGATCTGAATATGCCAGATGTTAACTGGAGTGCAGTTGCAGCAGCCATTTCGAAGAGTGGGGTTATTCTAGATGCCTTACAGGGGGCATGCCTTAGACAACTAGTATTGGAGCCCACTCGAGAGGGAGCAATCTTAGACCTGGTTCTTTCAAATGGAGATAAAGAGAGGATCTCAGATATAGAAGTGGGTAGCCATCTGTTAACTAGCGACCATCGAACAGTATGGTTCACAATAAACACAGCAATAGAGTCAAGTCATACAAAGGCAAAAGTACTGGACTTTAGGAGGGCTGACTTTGCCAAAATGGGTGAGTGATTAAGGAATGCACTAGCAAATGGGCAGGAAGGAGGTGTGGAAGAACAATGGGGAATAATAAAAACTGCCATCACAGAGGTAACAAGCCTTTGTGTAAAGCAAATAAACGAAACAAAATGATGTAAGAAACCACTATGGTTCTCAAAGGAAGTGGCAGTGAAGGTTCTAGAGAAAAAGAAACCATTCAGGAAGTACAAGAAATCACAGAAGGAGCAGGACAGAGAACTGTATCAGTTAAAGCAAAAGGAAGCTGGGAAGGCAGACAGAACAGCAAAGGCCCAAACCGAGGAAAAGATAGCCAACTCGGTTAAGAAGGGGGATAAAACCTTTTATAGGTACATCAGGGAGCAAAGGAAGACCAAGGGAGGATAGTGAGGCAATAAAGGGAGGGAGGGTGGGCAGAGGTGACTGTGAAAAGGCAGAGATACTAAACAAATATTTTTGCTCAGTATTTACAAAGGAAGGGGAGGTACCTAAAACAAACAGTAGAAACACTCTGGATACAGAAGTTGATACCAGCCCATTTACAGAAGAAAGGATTTTGAAGAACTCTTAAAACTGAAGGTGGACAAAGCAATGGGGCCTGATGGGATTCATCCCAGAAGTCTAAAAGAACTAAGGGTAGAACTAGTGACACCACTGACTACCCTCTTTAACAAATCATGGGAGGATGGGGTGGTACCCGAGGACTGGAGGAGGGCAGATGTGATTCCCCTTCACAAAAGTGGGAGCAAGGCAGAAGCAGGAAACTACAGACCTGTTAGTTAAACCTCAGTGGTAGGGAAAATGATGGAATCACTTCTGAAGGAAAGAATTGTCAAGTATCTAGAAGCCAGAGGGGCACAGGACCCAAGGCAGCATGGATTCACAGCGGGAAGGTCATGCCAGACAAATCTGATAGATTTCTTTGACTGGGTGACCAAAGTAGTAGATCAGGGAGGGGCTGTGAACATGGCCTACCTAGACTTTAGCAAGGCATTTGACACAGTCCCGCACAAAAGATTAATTATCAAGTTAGCCAGCCTGGGAGTGGGTCCCAGGGTGGTAGCCTGGTAGCAAACTGGCTGCACAACAGGACACTGAAGGTAATAGTGAATGGAACACATTCTGAAGAAAGGGGTCACTAGTGGAGTACCTCAGGGCTCAGTACTGGGTCAGTCCTCTTTAATGTCTTTATAGGTGACATTGCAGAAGGTCTGGAAGGAAAGGTATGCCTCTTTCGGATGACACAAAGATCTGTAACAGAGTTGATACACAAGGAGGGGGTAGAAAGGATGAGAAGGGACTTGGCAAGGTTGGAGGAATGGTCAGACATATGGCAATTTAGATTCAATGCAAAGAAGTGCAAAGTAATGCATCTGGGAAATAAAAATCCTGGAGAAGAGTACACAATAGCAGGGGAGGTACTAACGACAACAATAATGGAAAGGGATCTGGGTGTAGTCATATCAGATGACCTAAAGGTGGGTAAGCAATGTGAGACGTCAGCAGGGAAAGCCAGGGGGATACTGGGATGCATAGGCAGGGGCCTCACAAATAGAAAAAGGGAAGTGGTTATCCCTCTGTACAGACAGTTGGTGAGACCCCATCTGGAGTACTGTGTGCAGTTCTGGAGACCTCATCTACGCAAGGACATAGACAGAATGGAAGCAGTCCAGAGGAGGGCAACTAAAATGGTGCAGGGTCTACATCAGAAACCATATGAAGAGAGACTGAGAGAGCTTAATATGTATACCCTTGATGAAAGAAGGGACATGATTGAAACTTTTAAGTACCTCAAGGGAATCAACAAAGTCCAGGAGGGTAGCATCTTTCAGAAAAAGAGATGTGTAAGAACAAGGGGGCACAATTAAAAGTTAGTGGGGGGACGGCTCAGGGGTAATGTGAGGAAATTTTTTTTCACGGAGAGAGTGGTGGACGCATGGAACCGCCTTCCTGGAGAGGTTGTGGGGTCTAAAACAGTGGGGGAATTCAAACATGCATGGGACAGACACAAGGCAATTATAGTGGGGGGTTGCAGGAAATAGGCTGTTGGTTAACTAGAATCTGCAGCGTATCCAATAGGTAAGGAAATGGGCAGACTGGGTGGGCCAAGTGGTTCTTATCTGCCGTCAAAGTCTATGTTCTATGTTCTATCTCCCACAATCCCTTAAATTATGTTTTGGGAAAATTAAATTATGGGGTATTTCAAGGCATACCTTTTTGCATTTTACTAGAAAGGAATTATATGCATATATTTTACAAATGTTTTTTCAAGATTCGGCTCCATTTGATTATTTTCCATCTCCTATAAAACTTGCAATTGGCAATATGTTAACCTCCCCACGGATTCCACCTCATATGTGGGATGTGTTATGGTTATCCCTATATGGTAAATTAAATGTCGAGCAAATCTAAAACATAAGCAAATTACTGATCGGTATTGCCCTAGGGGTACGTGTTTTGAATTAGTTGAGACAATGGAACACTTATTTTTGGATTGTCCTTTTATAAAAGGATTCTGGAGTCTTGTTTTATGAAAATGGCCTACCTTTCCTTTATGTCCTATGACATTAAATATGTTGTGTATAGGAATTCTGCCAGTAACCACTATGCAATATGATAAAGTAACTTTATGGTTGATTTTGCTTTGTTTTAAATACTATATATGGCATGAGAGATGCCGATTCACCATTCAACAACAATATTTTTCACAAGAAGCATTATTTGGTATGGTTGCTACTGCAACATTGAGATTGAAAAGGCAGGATTATGAGAAATTTTCTTTATTTATATGTCACTCTAGATGGGATTCTATAGATTGGCTATAACTTCATTAGGTTAATTTAGAATAATTATTTTTGGATGTATTGAATTAGTGTTTTCCATTTGCTTTTCTTCTCTTCTTTTTTCTCTCCCTTTTGTTTTATGTATAATTTTTGTTTCCTATTATGATAACCATATGCTGTATTATTTTCTTTAATGTGACTTAACATTAATTGAATTTGTTTGGTTTGCTGTCTATGATAATAAAAATTCCCTTACTCTTTGGTAGGGAGCACTGTTTCCCTGTTGGAGGATGGAGGAGTTCAGTCCAGAGGAGGCTGTGGAGGGGTATGGACGTGCTCCTGGAGAGTTGTGCATACCAATGAAGGTACCGGAAACTATGGGCTTGATTGTTTCAGAAGTGCCAGTAGTACACCATAGAGGAAACTAGAAAATGTGAGGTCATAGCTGCTGGAAATGCTGAATAAAGCTGAAATGGAGTATAACTCCAAAAAACAACATCTTGAGGATAAAAAAAAGGAAAAAGAAGCATGGTTAGCCCTGGAGGTGCGATAGGGGGAAAAAATGCTTCTGATAGATGCACCTACTGTGCCGGGGGGATTCAGAGGGCATTAATCAGGACATGTTCTACGATTCCAGTGACATACCTGCATCAGAGGAATGGCAGCTGGGAACAACTCTATGAGGTACAGGGTGGCTCTTCCAGGACAGCAGCTGGATACCTGATCCAACAATACCTATACCAGGTAGTCCGGAAGCAATGGACAAAACTCGGGGATCACCAAGTGTGTTGGAGCTTTCCAAAGGTACAGAATCACAGCTCTGTGATGCTCCAGTACAGCCGGGAGTTGCTGCACCAGATGCCAGGGACCAGACCACTACTGTGATCACCTGTTCAGAGGTGTCATTCCCAGATCTGCCAGAGGACATCGTGATGGAAGAACTCCTTGGGGGAACATCCTGCCGGAGAGGATGATTTACAGCAGGATACAGGTACAAACTTGTAAAATAGTAACATGGTCCCACAGGTTATTACACCAGTCCCACTAGATTCTGATCTAGTTGAAAATGATGAGGAATTGGAGGAGCACATTAAGGCTGCTACGTATGCTCATTTGTTTTCACCACCCCCCTGAGCAGCTAAAAGTCATTTTGCGGTTCATCTGAGGTACCGGGGTGGTTTAGATTTCCCACCAGACAGAAATTATGTGCGTACTTTTTTAATCAAAGACTCCCTACACTTCACCTCTGCTGAAGTTTATGCATTTATACATGCACCAGGGGATTCAAACTTTGATGTGAGTTTTTTGTTCAGCCCAATTGTTGGATAAATTCTGGAATTTGTACCATTCAGTCCGGGACTGTCCATTATGGGTACCCTTTGTGGCCATCCCTATATCTAAACCCATAAAAAAAACAGTGATGATTCTGTTCTGGAATGAAGGGTCTGTGTGTCTGATATAATCTTCTGGCTTGAGAAGTGATGTGATTTAGAAGGTACTCCAGACCCTATTATGGATGATAATAGGTTTTGGATGGAGGGGTGGAAGTTTAGAGTCCATCTTAAACATACAGACCATGGTATCCAGCATCTCCCAAACTGTTTCTTTTTGGGGAGAGACCGAGGCATTCTGTTTTATCAAAGACAGCTGAAGTCCTGTTACCATAGTGGCTCATTAACACACCTTAATACTGACCGTGACCAGCTTAAATGTTTTCATTGTGGAGCCTTAGGTCACTTGGAAAATGGCTGTAGAGTCGCCTCTACTTGTAATCTTTGTGGTGATGATGAACATTCATTTAAATCTTGCCCTTGGGTATCTCATAAATCTTCAGACACTGTTGAGCATGACTTTTACCTTAATAAAGCTTGATGGGCTTTTCAGGCATCAGGGCCTCAGGTCCCCACTACAACTCGACGGCCCAGGTCACCTCCTGACATAGAAAGGAGGGCTCTCATAACAACCATTGCTGCTTCACCTGATGTCCCCACTGGATAGAGGGGGCAGTGGCTCAGAGGTAATTTAAGGAAGTATTTTTTCACAGAGAGGGTTGTGGATGCATGGAATGGCCTTCTGGAGGAGGTTGTGGAGTCAAAATCAGTGGTGGAATTCAAGCATGCATGGGATAGTCATAAGGCAATTCTGGGGGGTGGGGGTAGGAAGAAGTAGACTGCTGGTTAACTAGGATCTGCAGCTTATCCAGTAGGTAGGGAAATGGGCAGACTGGGTGGGCCAAGCGGTCCTTATCTGCCGTCAAATTCTATGTTTCTATGACCCCTACAGGTAGAGCAACCAGATCCAGTGGTTCCCTCCACGGATCCTGAATCTGTTATGCCCCCCTCATCTCCCTCATCCCCAGAGCCTGCTCTATCAGTTCCTGGTGAGGAACTATTTCACACTGTCAAATCTAAATGTAAGCCTAAGTTTTCCCGGAAATGACAGGAGTCTTCATATAAGGTGGTGCACATGGAAAACCCTTATGAGATTCTAGGAAGTTGGGGTGACAGGATGGAGGAGGGGGACTCGGATGCTTCAGTCCACTCTTCCCAAAGTGATTCTACTGTCACCAGTTTGGGCCCTATGATGGACGTTACAGGATTACCAAAGGGAAAGAGAATGACAAGATCTAGTGTGAAGAAAAAAACCCTTAACTTACTCATACTTATCAAACCCCTTTACAGCTGGCTAGCCTAAATGTAAACAGTGTGAAATCAGTTGGGAAGCAATTTGCTACTTTCTCTGTATTATCCCAACTGTCTTATGATATGTTCTGTTTACAGGATACAGTGTACTGCTGTACGCGGTATTGCACCACTTGTACTATCCCAGGCAGAGGATAAGGCCTCTGCTGGGATGAGATTCTGCTGAGCAGCTGCCATGGCTCAATGGACTGAGTCACTGCAGCAAGGAACCCAGGTGCTGCGTCTGGGACGGATTTGAGTCCCAGTCCCAGAAACTTTTTTGTTTTTTGAGGTGACCCCCCCCCCCGGAGTTGAGAATCCTTATTAGGGGTGTTCGAGCATAGCCCCCACAAACAAAAGAATTATGCCGCATGCAAGAAATCATACTGTATTGGCAGAGCGATTTTTGCATGCGACATAATCTTGAGACATTATGACCCTTTGCTGTGGCTTCACCCCCAAGAACTCCTGGAAAGGATCTCTGGAGGATGAATGCTAGTTTGTTACAGGATCCAGAAATGATGTCAGACCTGGCTATTATATTAGAAGATTGACAGTCTATGTGTTTCTTGTACGCTTCCCCTATAGAATGGTGGGTGGACACAAAACTATGTATCTCAGCATATTTAAGGGGTAAATCTGTTCAGAAACAATTGATTAGGAAGGGGATATATATGCAGCTGACAGATAAATTGTACACCCTGATATCAGATAATGCCACCCAGGAGGTGGATCTTTCTAGACAACTTGCAGAAATAAAACATGAAACGTCTTTATACCAGTATGACAGGCATGCTTCATTAGTAGCTGAACAATGGTTTGGCACTTAGGGTACGAAATTACAAACCAATCCTTTTGATGACTGTCAGTCTCGAGTAGCCCACCAAAAGATTAATGCTTTGCAGAATGGGGGGGGGGTCCTTGGTGACTGATAATGCAGGTATAATGAGAGTACTAGAAGAGTATGTAGCAGCCCAACAAATTACTTCAGATCCATCCCAGGAACATGTGTCAGCAGTACTTCAAGCTGCACAAGTCCTGCAGCTCACTGTACTACAGAAAGAGCAGTTGTTGGCTCCTTTGACAAGTGAGGAACTTTCAGAAGTCATTATGGGATTGAGACAGGGGACAGCCCCCAGTTCAGATGGTCTCCCATGGGAATTTTATAAGCACATATGGGGGCACCTGGCAGAGGAAGCCTTATTAGTTTATCAGGTTATGCTAGATGAGCTATGGCTACAGCCTCAGATGTATAAGGGCCTATTCACTTTTTTATTTAAAAAGGGTGATAGATCATTATTGCAGAACTGGAGACACATAAACCTACTCAACACAGATTTCAAGGTGTTGACAAAAGTGTTAGGGAAACGGCTCTCAAAGGTTTTGGATTGTATTATGTTGGAGGGTCAGGCTTGTTCAATTCCAGTAAGGAAGATTACAGCCATATTAATTGTGCTGAGAGAACTGTTTGAGAAAGGGAAATGGAAGGGGCTTGAGGGGTTTTTAATATGCCTGGACCAGTCTCAGGTGTTCGGTTGGGTAAATCATTTTTGGCTATGGGAATGTCTGAATGGGTATGGGTTTCCCAAGATCTTTATAACATGGATTCAGATGGTTTATGGGGTGGCTGTTAGTATGCCTTATGAAAATGAAAGGGTTGGGAAACCATGTAGGGTAAAGGTTGGAGGTCAGGCAAGGGTGGCCCCTAAGTCCGCTTTTATATATTTTAACGCTGGATCCTTTGTTGCAGATTGTGTCATTATCACCTAGAATACAGGGGCTTAGGGTTTTTGGGCTCTGGTAAAGGCACTGTCTTATGCAGATGACATGATTTTAGTGGTGGCAGATTCAATCTCTGGAGATAGAGCAGTGAATCTAATGGACTCCCTGACAAAATATGTGGGAGCCAAATTGAATTTAGGAAAAAGCTGCTGTTTATCACTAACTGAGCCAGTTCCATTAGCAGTATGGTAGCTTCCTTAAAGGTGGAGTCTACACCCTGTAAAATACTAGGTATCTATTTTGGTCTGGGTGATTTGGCACAATTAAGTTGGGAGTCTCAACTTATGCTGGGTAAACAAAGGGTTGCAAACTGGAATAAATGGTTTATGAGCAAGAAAAAAGAATATACTTATTAAAAACCTTTTTAGTTCCTATTTTTTAATATCTTAGTCATATGTACCCCGTTCCAAACTGTTAGAGACTACATTGAATGTTTTTTTTGTTTTCTTGTCTATGGCGCAGTCGGCGCTTAACCCCATAAAAAGATCAATAACCTATTTGCCAGTCAAGGACGGGTGTTTGGGAATGTTACACCTGATAATCTTTTTCTGGAGTGTTTTTCTATAGACCAGCATACAGCCGATTTTGAAGAATGAAAACAAGTTTTGGACGGGACGGGTTTATCCTTCACTGACAGAGATCCTGGATCAGTGGGCTGGGAAAAATTTCTGTCACAAAAATAAGAGAAGCATGAAACTGAGTCCACTATGGACATACTGTTTTGATTATATCAAGATTTGGGGTATTTTAGTCACTCAGGTAACAACCTTACACCGAAAATTTCTATATGATTTTGTCTTACATATCCATTTTCATATTCTCCCATTTGAAGACTTTCCCACACCTGAGAGACGGAGCATACATTTGTTTCTCACAGACACTAGAATCCCATTGAAAATGAGGGATGTAGTATGGTTAGGGGTGCATGGGAGGGTAAGTGTCAAAGGAAATCAAAAACATAAAGAGGTTAGTGGGAGATATTGCCCTACAGTATCCTGTGATGGGGTAATTGAGAGCATGGATCATCTACATTTCACCTGTCCTTAATATTTTGGCCTTCTGGAGGGAGGTAGAACAGCACTGGAGAGCAAAAATGATTTTATCCCCTTCCATGCTCTATAGAAGTCATATTTCCTCCACTTGGCAGCAGTACCATGGCAGTATGGTGCGGCTCATGATGGACCCTTTTCTTTATTGGATCCGGCAGACTCGCTGCAGACTAGTTCTTCAAAAACAACTGATTTCATAGCAAGAACTTTTTCACACTGGTCAAGCAGAGTTGGTGCAGGTGAAACAGTATGATAACACATCTAGCATGTTGTTTAGTCATAGGTGTAGCCCATCTCACTCACACCTGCGAGTTGTACAGTCAAACAAAATGGCTCAACCTTGACAGTCGCCTCTAGTATCAAGTATGCATGCCCACCAAGAAGTCTATGCTGGGACTTACCACCCCAGGCCTGCAAAGCCTCCTTAGTTGACCTAATTCCATCAGATGCACTAGGGGTACAAACAACTCAGCTCTCTGCATCCCTTTCCACAGAACCACACAAGGCCAATGGTCCTACGAATACCGGACACCACTTTGGCTTAATGCACTTGACCTAGGCATCACAAAAGAGGACAAAATAGGCCCCTTTAAAGATAAACTCCAAGTGGCCATCGCCACAAAGAGGAATTGTGACTGTGAGACCTGAACTCCCCCACGCTCTTCCCTCCTCTCTCCTGCTACCTTCATTCTAACCTGCACCCTTGCCTCTCCTCTCTTCTTGCTAACTAACACTCCTCATGTAGGCTCCAGGTCCCCGCCTCAGCACCCCCCCCCCAGTGAGTCTAGCCCTCCTTTATCACTACACTCTTTAGCACTTAAGACAAAAGAACTGCTGCCCATCAAGTTCTCACCTCCTTGCGTTTAGTATTAGTTAATTATTTTACTGACTATATCATCCTCTGTTCCCTACCTGATTTGCTCTATATCCTGTAGATTCTCAAGTTGTTCACTTAACAACCTGTCAACCTAGCCTGCTTTAAATTGTGTGTCTGTATATTTTTACTTATGTACTCCCTGTTATTGTAATTATGTAACCTCTGTAACCTGGTGTACTCATGTCTTTCTAGGCATGGAACCTCCTTGTATCTGCTTATGTACTTGTAACCATTGTAAATTATATTATGCCTATGTATTACTACGACGTGGAACCTTGTAAAAGAGCCTTTGGCTCAAAGGTACTTCCTAGAAATAAATAAATAAAAAATAAAAAACATGTATAGATTCAGATTCCTGGCATAGTTATTGGGGGACAATCCCATGGCTTGTTTGATGTGGGAAAGAACCTGTGAATTGAAGAGGGTCCTTTTTTGGGATTAGTTAAAAATGTGTAGATTTCTGCCTCTTTATAAGTAGAGTGCCTTTGTTAAGTTAGTGCCATGATTTTGTTTATGTTTGATGCTGGATTATATGGCCTGTGTCCAGGTAGCCATGGGTAAATAAGGATGGGGGATGTTTCCTGGTCTCCTGTACACACTTGTTTTATTTTTGTTGTGTTTCTTTACAAGCAGAAGATGTGTCCACTTTTGGGTTTTTTCCTGGGTTTATAGGAAGTTGCACTATGTATGCATTTTTTCCTGTAATTCCATATTATATCTCCCTATTTTCGTTTAGTGTGTGTGTGTGTGTGGGGGGGGGGCCCTGGTTTCAATTGTTTAAATAATAAGTTTTTGGGGTTTATAAAACTGGAATTTGATCTTTGTAGCATGACGTAAGCTTTATTTCTGTTTTCATTTTTATTTGAACTAAAGAGTGGGTGAGTAGCACCACTGTTAGGTATGCATTTTGCTTTTTAGGAAAAAAACAATTCCTCTACTTTGCTGGGGGGGGATGATATGTAGGTAACATTAACTGATCAGCCTTGGGGATTACAAAACTGAAATTGGGTATCAGAAGTATGATGTAATACTTATTTAGGTGTCATTTTTTTGTATTATGATTGTGCATGCAGTTACACATTTTTATGTTTGCTTGCACGCATGTGCAAGAAACATAGTGCCATCATCCGAGTTTTCGGAGGTGTGTCACCCCCTCTTCCAATTCAGCCAGTGTGTTGGCAGGCGCGGCCCCTGTCAGCCAATGCATGCTGGAGCTGCCTATGACAAGCTCCAAAATGCAGTGGCATACAGTCGAAAGGGGGAGCTACACTTTAGTGAGCAGTGATAAGATATCACCTGCTCATCGCAGCCTACACACACATACACACACACATGCCGCATACTCGTGCTCCCCCCCACGCACACACTCTATAGCTGGCCGGGGTGCCCAATCCCCGTCAGCTATTCTGCTCCCAAAAGCCTTCCAAATGCCATGCTGGGTGTCCACCCCATGGCAGCTCATCAATATAACCCGGCGGGGTGCCCAATCCCCGTCGGCTTCACTGTCCCCAGTACAGGATGCCATGCTGAGAGCCACCCCAGCGTGGCAAATGTCCTAATGTCATCTTTTTTTTAAACCTGTAAATTAAAAGCGGTCCCAGGCGCTTCTCCTGCCCCCCACAACCGCACCCACCCTCGCACCCTGCCTCCCACACCCCCTCACCCCATACTTACCTCTGGAGCTCATGCGATGATCTTGGTGGACCGAGAACACATCTGCACTCTTCAAAGCCAACCACGAACTGAGGAAATGCGGTAAGCTGTATAATGGGCTAGATAGGGTTTTTTCAACTTTGTTGCATATCTCAGGCATTTTTTGGAATTTTTGCACCAAATTTTCAACATGGGGTTTTTGGGACCCCTTCTCATGAATGCTTCACTGTCATGGCGTTATTCGGGCCCGAAGGGTGATTTTGCAGTCACTGCGTAAAATCACCTTTCAGGACTGATTAATGAAACGACATGCCAGTGTTCATAAGGTGGGCTCTCAAGAAGCCTATTTTGAAAATTTGGTGGAAAAATTCCCAAAAGCGACTGTTTCACAGTGCGTTCTGCGCGTTCCTATGCACACTGCAGTTTGTGAATTTTCAATATTTTCCTCCAGATTTTCAACATTGCCATTTTACCACACCATCTTATGAGTAGTATAGCTGTCATTTTCACATCTCACCCAAAATGTGTTTCAGCCATGTAGCGCTATTAAGCAATTAGTGTCTTGAAATCAATGTATGGGACACATTAAGAAAATCACAGTGACACTGTCCATGAGCAGAGGTCTTAAAATGGCTATGTTGAAAATTTGGTGAAAAAATTCCTAAAAATGACTGTTTTACTAGTGTGCGTTGCGCAGTTCCTATGCATGCTCATAAGTTTGCGAATTTAGTATTTTCACTACAGATTTTCAACATTGCCATTTTATTACACTTCCTTATGAACAGTACAGCTGCCATTTTTCATATGCCACCCAAAATGTGTTTTCGCACATGTAGCGCACGATGGCGCTGTTGGTGTGCGAAAGCAATGTTTGGGACAGATTAAGAAAATCACAGTTACACTGTTTATGAGTAGAGGTCTTAAAATGGCTATGTTGAAAATTTGGTGACAAAAGTCCATAAAATGACTGTGTTACGAGTGAACATTGCGCAGTTTCCATGCACCCTCGTAAGTTCATGACTTTGTAATATTTTAAGTCCAGATTTTCACCAGTGTCATTTTTCCACACTTCCTTATTTACAGTACAGCTGTCATTTTTCACAACATGGCCGAAGTGTGTTTTCACATTTTTGGCACAGAGATGCGTGGTCGCTGTGGGAAATCATTGTTCGGGACTGATAAAGAAAATCACAGTGACACTGTTCATGATCGGAGGCATCAAAATGGCTGAGTTGACAATCTGCTGTGAAAGAAACCCCAACCTAATTATATTACGGGTGTGCGTTGCACAGTTTCTATGTACACTTGTGACTTCACCATTTTTTTAAATATTTTTACTGCAGATTTGCAACATTGCCATTTTTTACACCTCCCCATGAACAGTACAGCTGTCATTTTTTACATCCTGTTCGGAATGTTTTTGCACCTGTGGTGCTAAATGCCGTAGTCGCTGTGCATAAGCAGCTTTCGGCTAACAAACTAATATTCCCCTGTTCATGAGGTGGGGTCACAAAAACCATGTTGAACATTTGGAGTGAAAATACCAACGAATGCCTGAGGTATTAGGGTTTCCAACCATAACGCCCAACCCTGTAGAGAGAATGACAGGCATCAGAGGTGTGACTTGGGATTCTTGCCTATAATGCTCATACGTTTCACCCTGCAGCCAGTGAGAGGCATCGAGGTATGCCTTGGACTCTTCGGCTTCAAAGTTCACCCCACTCTCCTATATCGCACCCATCTCACCGTATTTCCTAATGGAATGGGGTGCGCATAAGGGCCAAAGACCCCAAGGAACAACGTGACACTTGTTCGTGTCTGCAGGGTGGGGTGTGGTGAAATGGCGTGGCCGTTATGCCTGATGACCCAAAAGCACACCCCAATGCCTGTCACTCTCTGCAGGGTGGTAGGGGTTGGCTTCAGTTCAATACTTCACTGCCACTCCTATTACGCAGCTCTGTAACTTCTACACTACCACTGCCAATGCCAGCAAGCAAACATTCGGCATTGACAAATGCTAGTTGTATAATATTTTACTTTTAAGTTAAAAAAAAATGTTCCTAATCTTTTTGTTGGGGGGGGGTCTGCTTAAAATATTTATTACTTATGTTTGGGGTTAAATGTATAATGAAATACTAATGTTTCCATTTTTCCTTTTTTTATGCTTCTGTACTACACAGTACTAATCTGTATGTATTTTACCTTTACGTTATAAATACAAGTCCTCTACTCTTAGAGGTAGGGGAAGGGGGATCTATAGGACCTGTATGAATTAATACATATTGGGCTGGATATTCAAAAGGGTTGCGCAATGCGCAATAGGTTTGCGCCAGCGCAAGTCAGAAAATGCGCCATTCTGCGATATTCAGCAGGAGGCAGTTGCGCCACTGAAAACATGCTGAGCAACAGCGCAATGATAATGAAAGCTGTCGCGGCTTGAGAGGAATTGGAACCATGCATAAAGTCGCGGTCACGATGTTCAAGACTTGCGCCAATGCGCAATGGTGGAGCAGGTGGAGTTGCGCCATGGCGGAAATGAGCCAAAATAAAAGGAGCAAGGAAGAGGCGTAAAAAGCGCTACAGGAAGCCACATGAGGCAGGGAGAGAGACAGAGTAAGAGGAGAAGAGGAAGGCCAGGAAACAAAGCCACAGAATAGGGGCAAGGAAGGTGTGTCAGGCCACAGAGAGCAGAGGCCAGTAGGTGTACCGGTGCAGTGGAGGTAGCAGTCAGGACAGCGGGGATCAAAGCAACAACAGCTGGGGGGGGGAACACAAGCCAGGGACATGGACAGTGCCATCTTCCACATGGAAGCTGTAATGAGGGGGGTGAGAAGGCATGCTGCAGGGGGCGTGGCCGTGGAAGGGCCCATCGGTGGTATGCCCCCAACAGGCAGTACCGAGCCCGCACCAGCTTTGAGCTGTACACAGATGTCGAGATTGTGGGCCGGTACCGCCTGAACAGGGCAATACTGAGGCGGCTCTGTGAGCTGTGCAGTGATATGATGCAGGCACCCACACGACGGAGTCATGCTCTGTCAGTGGAGACAAAGGTAACAGCCTGCATGTGCTTGCTCACCACGGGTACCTTCCAGAGACCAACAGTGGACACCACAGGCATAACACAGTTGGCCACGTCACGCATCCTCACCCAATTCCTCAGTGCACTGCTGCCACATGCTGCGGAGTACATCCATTTCCCCAGCACCGTGGCAGAAGCGCACAGCAAACATACAGGAGTTCCACAGGGAAGCACATATGTCTGGCATGCTAGGGGGCGATAGACTGCACCCATGTGGCCATTCGCATGCCACCTGGCCCTAATGGGGCCGCCTACATGAATTGGAAGGGATATGCCAGTGTCAACTGCCAGGTGGTGTGTGATGCCAGTGGGTGCATCATCAATGTCTGTGCCATGCACCCTGGGGGAGCACATGATTCCTTCATCTGGTACCAGTCGGCACTGTGCCATCGATTCAAGAGTGGGGACATCCCCACAGGTCATCTAGTGGGTGAGTATGCATGTAGAACTGACAAATCGTGGGCAAGGGGGGGGGTAAGCCAGAGGTGCCATGGGTGTGGCACACAGGGTTTGGGGCAGTCTGAACCTGAACAAGACACTAACCTCCACTATCTCCACACAGGTGACAGTGGATACCCACTCCGTCCCTGGCTGCTCACACCCTACCGGTGGCCCATGACACCATCACAGCAACGCTTCAATGAGGCACATGCCACCACAAGCAACATCATTGAATGGGTGTTTTGGATGCTGAAGGTGCGTTTCCATTGCCTGGACACCTCTGGCAGTGCCCTACAGTAAAGCCCCTCAAAGGCCTGTGGGATATTCCTGGCCTGTTGTATCCTGCACAACATGGCCAAAGACTGTGGGATAGCCGTACAGGTCAAAGAGGGGGACAGCGATGGGGACGACGGTGATGCCGGTGATGATGGGGATGGGCAGCCCCCCTTGGATGATGGGACCCCCTACCGATCCGGCTGCCCAGCTGCACTGGGACACCATCACAGAGGAGCACTTCAGCCAACACAGGTAAGTCATGGGGCCATGTGCAACCACCAGTGGCTAGGGCACAACCCACGTACACACATGGAAACACACCCGGGGTGCATTACGGCAAGGGAAGTGGCAGGGCACAGAAGCACACACATACAACCAGGGAGGGATGAACAGTAACATGCCACATGGATGGACACACACAAACACACACACGCACACACAATAGGCACAAAGTACACAGGGGTCAGGTGCAAAACAGAGCCGGAACACAGACACTAGCAACACACATGTCCACAGGCCACCACGTCCACTGTCTATGTGCATGTGTCAGATGCTGGGCACCATCGCACTTTGGTGTACAGCACAATGCAGGCATCATCATGCACACACACCTGTGGACAGCAGTCAGAAGGGTGTGCAGGTGGATCGTGTGTCTGCGTGTAGGGCTGGGAACCCACCGGTGCACTGCCCACCAAAACACACAATGCACACAGGGCACCACCAGACAGTGCCTGCACTGGGAGACAGGTCAGTCTTGCGGCACAGTGCCACGTCCACCTCAGATGCATGGGCAGCCCCGCTGAGACCCAGCAGCACTGGCAGGCTGAGCACAGGTCTCATGAGGTGGTACCGATGGTCCACCAGGGGTTCCACTGCGTGAACGCGATCGTGCCCGCATGGGGGTCTGCAGCACACTGAACATACCTGCACCAGGAGTGCTCGGGATGCCCACAGCTGAACCCGGCATCAACAGGGTGGGTGTTGCACGACACCAGGAATGGGGAGTGGATAGTGAACTGCGTGGTGTGAGCGACACATGGGCACCTGACTGTGTGCCCATTGTGGCCATGACTGCGACCAATGCCTGTGTTTGCCTGTCAATGGCTGCGGTCACATCCTCCTGCAACTGGACAATCTATGACAGGATCCTATCAGTGTCTCTGCTGTGTCGCTCCTCGACCCACTCCAGAGCCACACACAGTGCATCCATGGATGTTGCAAGCCGCATCTGCTGCTGTACTGATGCCTGCAATAGGCGAGTGTGCTCGTCAAAAAGGTCGTCTGCCACCTCGGCATCCCGTCCCTCAGAGTATGGAAGGGCCTGATGTTCAGCACCCCTTGAGGGTGGGCGCTGCTCACCAGGACCAGGTATGGGCAAGTCCACAGGTGGTGCACAGACGCCACTGCTGAACCCTGTACCCCCAGTCCCGGTGGGTGACTGCTGCTGCTGCCCCTCCGCCTGCTGTGCCCAAGGATTGGTTCTGCTGCTGTGGCCGCAACAATGCCACTGACCTGACCAGCCACTGGTGCTGCCCCACCAGTGCTGACAGGCGCAGCCTGGGACTGTGCTGACATGCTGGCACACATGTCGGAACCAGCCAGGTCCATGGGCGTGAGCTGGCCTGCTGTGTGTCCAGTCTGAGACACACACATGTCACTGCCCATAATGGTCACTGCATCATCAGTGGTGTAGGTCTGTGCCACAGCCACAGCCACAGCATGCTGGCATGCTTGGACGCCAGACCGCTGAGACACAGGAAGGGCCTCCCCCACACCTGTCTCAATGACATCAGTGTTGACAGCCAGGCGGACCCACTGTTGCAATGCATGCTGGCTACCTGCGGAAGTGGATGGTCCCTCCTCCAACTCCAGATGGCTGTCCACAGTGGACAGGCCCTCCACCGCTGACCCCTGCAGATGCGCAGGATCTGTAACAGAAAGTAAGGACACGTTAGTGCATGTGATCTACCCTCCCCCCCGACAGACCATGACGTACCATGCAGTGATGGGCTACCACCTGTCTGGAAGCCTCCTCCTGGAACACCCTCAATGGCACTGCGCTGCATGCTTGCAGTGAGCCTGTCCTCTGCCGGAGTCAGCTGCACCACCTCCGGCTGGCCCCCACCTGTTGCAGCACATGCCGCCCTGATGGCAGCCACCATTTACTTCACCCTCCTCCTGTCGGTACCCATCTTCTTCTTACACTCCTGCACAGAGTGCTGGTGGCTGCCGTGCAGGTTGACGGCACATGACACCCCCTCCCATGCAGCAGCACGGGCCTGAGGGGTGCCCCACTGTCCACTGAGCAGTGGCTCCTGATTGATGTAGGCCTCGAAGAGTGCCTCCGTCTCGGCCTTAGTAAAATTGGGCCTCCTCTTCCACCCACCATCGTCCTCCTCACCCAGTCCTCGCTCGGTCATTTTTCAGCCTGTATGGGTGACAGTGGTTACCTGTGACTGTGCAGTACAAAGCAAGTCCCTGAGACCACAGTCCAGAACACCACACAGCATGCAACTCACCTATAAACTGTAGTAACCGAATATGGCCACTGCAGAACAGTGTCGCATTTTTATAGCGCAACCCATGCAAATTAGGTGTGGAGCAACTTTAATGAGATGCAAATCTCGCTGCTGCGCCATTGAATGGCTGATTGGATGATTTGCATATGACGGCTGAATATCGCACTTTTGCTCTTTGCGCAATTGTGTTGAATGTGCTGAGCCAATGGCGCAGTTCTGTGGCCTGCGTAGTACACCGCACTGCACATGCCCAGGTAGCTTACACAGGCATCTGCCATGCTGATGATGTGCTGTGCATGGTAGGCAATTCAGGGCATGGCCACCATTGTGCCAGTGGCGCTATGGCGAGGGTCACTACATGGCGCTGTGGCACAACTGCGCAATAGTTCACTGTGGTGATGGCACACAGGCAACCAATCATGCTAGACATATAGACGTCCGATGGTGCTGTGTGTAGCCTTGCGCCAGAGACCCATGAGCCTGTGCCCAACCTTTGCCCCCTTGGCGCTATACGTCTGGCATGGCTGCAGCTCTATCACGCTGTTCTGTGACAGCATGATAGGGAATGGCAGCGCTGTACCGACAGTGCGATAGGGAATGGCGGCGATGTACTGCGCAGCACTTCCACGTGGGGTTGCCGCACTGCGGAGCACTATATTGCCTATTATAGCATTACAGATGGCACGCAGGAGAGCCCCTTAGTGGAGTGCCATTGAGCTGGCCAATCTTGTGGCCATTGTGGAGCCACACTATGGCCCACTGTTTGGTGAGGTGCCACTGGACAGGGCCAGGACCCAGGTCTGGCAAGAGGTGGCCACTGACCTGGAGGCGGCCACTGGCTACAGGAGGGTGGTCGAACAGTGCAGGCACCAGTATGGGGACCTGAGACGGAGGGAGCCAGAGCTACTGGCACATCTGCGGTCACGTGCCAGGAGGGGCGTGGTGCCTCATCCAGGTGGGTGATACGTCTATGCACTTGTATGGTCCATATGGGTAACACTGTCTTATGTGTCCAGCACATAGGGGAGGGATGGTCTAGGGTTGGCTGTGGTGGTGTTTACAGGGTATGGGTTGGATGGGTCTGGCTGGGTGGGTGGGCACACACATTGGGGCAGGGGGAATATGCTTTGGGTTTGTACTGATGTGTTTCTCTCCTTTTGTCTCCCACAGGCGTGGCTGAGTGGAGGAGGATTATGGAGCAGCAGCAGAGGGTGGGGGATGCTGCACGGGGGCATGTCAGGGACCAACCCCAACACCAGCAACAACCCGATGAGGGTGAGTGCAATGACACCATGATTGATATTGCATGCTGTGTGACAGGGTGGGATGCAGGGCATGGCCACCATCCATTGACACCACTGCCATGCACGCGACATGTGACAGTCAGCACTGTCCAGTGGCACTGCATGTCTGGGAGTGCATCGATGGTGGTCCATGCATGCACTGGGCACATGGCTGTGGCACTGCCTGCCCACCGCATAGCCACATTACTGTACGGCCTTGGTTGTGCTGTGCTGAACATGGGTGGTGTGTGTGTGTGCAGTGGTACACATGGCTGTTGCTGCTTGGTTGGGCATGTCTTGTGGACACGGTCACTGTGGGTGGGTGCACACCATCACAGGAGCGTGGCACATGGCTGCATGCCATGCATAATGGGTGGGCTGCAGGGGGATGGACAGTCACACCCATTGACTCTGATCCCTTGTCCTAGGTGTGTGGATACTCCTGTGAATTGAGCGGTCCATCCAGGATCTTGTGCAGGTGGCGCAAGAGTCCCTTGCCATCCTGAGGGATCTTCATTGGCATGGGGTGAGGAGGAGGAGGCGACCCAGGGAATGGCCCCAGGCAGCAGAGGACCAGGCTGGCGCCAGTGACCACAGACAACCTCCCCCCTTTGACCAACCCTCACACCTGCCTTCCCTCTCCCATTTGTTCACCCCTGCCCCTTACCCACCCCCACCTTGTTCCTGTCCCGCCACCCCATGTTTGTACATAATTGTAAATAGTTGTTGTTGTTATATTTTTTTAATAGTTATTTTGATATGAATACTGTGGTGGTCTCTGATTTGCAGCTGGCTATAGGTGCTCAGTTGCAGTGGTGTGCATGGCATCTGGGGTGGTTCAGTCATGGGTTTGTGTGTGTGTGTGAGTGGGGAAGTGTCTCTGGTGTGGGAGTGGCTATCAGTCAGTATCTGTGGTGTGTGTGTTGTTCTCTGTGCATTGCATTACTGTGTGCAGTGGTCCATGATGCCTGCTCTGTGTCCATTGTGCCCCTGTCAACCTGTCCTTGGCCTGTGCAGCTGACACCCTCACATGTCTGTGGCCTGTGAGGTCTGCTGCCTTGTCAGTGGTGGTTGTCCCTGCAGGTCATCCACTGTGACTGTCACAATGCTGGGTTGCCTCCTGTCAATGGAGTGGTGCATGTTTGCCTCAGGTGACACTGTGGCCTCCGCAGTTGCTGTCCCACCTCCATGCTGTGGCTTGTGTGTGTTGCAGGGGCTGTGCACCACTGTCTGTGACTTGTGATCCAGGCATATGCTGGTGGCGTACAGGGCCACAGTTCATGCACAGGGTGGGCGTCACCCCTGTGCCATGGAGGACTGTATGCTGTGTGTGCACAGTTTACATGGGCCCACACTGGGAGCTTGGTTGCCACACTACTGCGTCCCTGTGTTAGTGTCCCTGTGGGTATGGGTGTGTGTTTGCCCCTGCACTGTGTTGCATCCGGTGTGCTGCATGCTTCCATGCACCAATGTGGGTGTCTGTGCTGGCTGCTGTGGCTCGTGGTGGGTCGGGCTGTAACACTTGTCTTCTTTGCAGGGTGCTGTATCAATGGCGATGGTGTCAGGGGCACGCCCTTTCCCATGTGGGGTACCTCTTGTGGTGACACATGTTTGATCTCTCAGCTGTGCCTCAGGGGGACTGTGCGTGTTGGCACTGTGTCTGCCATTGTTGCATTGCCGTGTGCTGCCACCCACTGCTGGGTGCTCATGGTGGGTCTGGCTTGAATGGTTCTGTGGTACACAAAGTTGCAGTGTGACAGTGGGGGTGGTGGTATGCATGGGGATTCCTGCAATGGTGGTCACTGCTCATGGGGGTGTCTTGGGGTCACGGTGCAGGGTATGCTGTGCTCGGGGGGGGGGGCTGCTGTGCCATGGGGTGGTCCGCCCTCCTTGTGTGGCAGTCTCAGCTTGCCAGTGGGTGTGATGGGGCACCATGGCCCAGCTGTGCTTTGTTTGCTTGTCCCCATGGGCCAGTGGATATTCTATCCCTCCACCAGTTGTGCTGTGCTTGGGGTGTGGGGGTGCATTGTCAGTTCTGCAGTGTGTTCTTGTGCCCATCTGTGGCATGGGTGGTGGGCTCTACCTACCTCCCTGGTTGTGCAGTTACATTGCTCTGCTGCTGGGGGCCTCCCTGCTTGTGCTATGGTGCCTCTGGGCTGCTCAGCTGGGCAGCCCTTGTTGCACCATAGCGCATCGTATCTGCTCAGCTTCCCCTTCCTAGTTGCACTATGGCGCAAGTTGTGCAATATTCAGACATTGGCTATTGGTGCAATTTGGCTTGCTCCTTTTTTGAATATCGCATCTATTGCTCATGGGCGCAATGGACTTGTGCTGGCTCCTGCTATTGTGCACTTTTTGGGGCAGTTTGAATATCCAGCCCATTTTCTTTATTTTGAGGATATTTTATTTTAGGTTAAATATTTTGAATAAGTTATAATATGTCTAATGGGGGGATATATGAATTAATATATGTTAATTTTATAGTTTTCCCATTTTGATTTTTGTTTGTAATGTATTATGATTATTTTGAAGATTATGAATACAAAATTCCCCTGCTCTTTTCGAGAAGTGTCATGGGATCTTTAACATCCACCTGAACTACCACCAGAACAGGTAGCTGGGATCTTCGTTTAACATCTCATCCGAAAGATGGATTATTTGTGCCTTTAAGGTATAAGGATGCAGTCTAAAATGAATAGCTGATAAAATTAATTAACCTATAATTTTTAAGAAAACTAAAGTAATTATACCCAGAA
Organism: Neoceratodus forsteri; assembly: GCA_016271365.2. Lineage (NCBI taxonomy): Eukaryota > Metazoa > Chordata > Ceratodontiformes > Ceratodontidae > Neoceratodus > Neoceratodus forsteri. The sequence continues at coordinate 235,005,083 of CM057458.1, forward strand.
AAGTGGTATATAACAATGTGTAGACCTGTTGAAAGAACAGATTTACTAAATGAATAACTGCGTTGTACACATTTTGTCAAGGTCATTGATTACATGTTATCACGGGTTGAAAGAATTACCTAAAAGTTATGGAGAAGTGTCAGATGCAGGGCCAGCTGTTGGGCCAGCAGGTAGCATGTTGTGTTCCTGTGCTGGTGACTCAGGTTCAGGGATGAGCTCTGGGAGCTGGCTGGGCAGCAGAAGGATTGGGGGGGGGCAGCCCTGTCGCATACCACTGCGCTGAGCCTGGGAAGGTATGGCGCAGTATTCTGGCACATGTGTGACACCTTGTGACAGGCTGGGGAACCTTCTCTCATAAGAGGTTCACATGCATGTCGTGACCTGATGGGGTTACACAGTGTCTCAGGAGAAGTGGGTTGGCATGAAAAATGAGTCTTACAATATTTCCTCTATTCTGTTTATTCCACTTCCAAAGGGACCAGTATGAATGAGGACACAATTTCACAGTCACAAAAAGGGAAAATTAGTTTAAAAAAAAAAACTAAATTGCAGATTGCATATAAATATGTATGTGATACAAAGTGTAGACCTCATAAGTGGTGTAAACAGCATGGGTATATAACTTTTTATTACAAAAGTTCCGCTCTGCGTATTTCATTTATGCACTAGGATAGGACCTTAAGTGCTAGATTTTTTTAGCTTTTTAAAAAATAATTATTTCTGAAAGTTTTTTTTTTTTTTAACTAGTGTTACTGTACATTCCTCGTCCCAATTGCCATAGCCATAGTCATGGATGTGAAGTCAGGATGACAATCTGCCACTGATGTGGTATTTCATTATTGCCGCAGAACTTCCTCAGAAATTACAGACCACTGCCACAGAAGTTCTGCAGCAAATGGTAATACTGCTGCAGAACTTAGTCCCAAAGTGCCACAGAAAAGTAGGGGCCTTGATAATTATTTAACCCCAAAGAGCCCAGCATGTTATAAATTTAATATACAAATAAGCCTGCAAAGTAAAAAAGCGTCTCCTATGTCAGTGTTAGGCCTTTCTATCTTACTGGAAGACACTACAGTACAGTGATCCCTTGGTAAATTCTGGATCTAATTAAGTTCTCCTTAAAAGTCAAAGACCACAACAACCCCTGGAGCTCCCCAGACCTTAATGAGCTCCTTAAACCCAGAGACCACCTTTGGCACAGGGCATGGACCAGAGGGAATCTGACTGACATACAGAGCTATACTTGTGCAAGAAACAACTGTACCAGGGCTATCCGGGTTGCCAAAAGTAATTACTACAAGAATGCCCTTGCTTGCTCATGGATTCACGGCTGTAATTTCTGAAGCAACCTCAAAGATGTCACTGGGAAAGCCCCCAAGGCACCACCCACAATGCTCAATATTAATGGCAAGCCTACCTTGGACCCAAGAGATATTGCTAACACTTTCAACAACGCATTTACTGATCTGAGTGGCATCCTCCCTTCAGACTTCTTTTGCCCACCTAGTGAAGATGACTCTGTCTGGGGTGCTGTCCAGCCCCCCTCTCGCACATCTTATTATTTTAGAGCCATCTCTGCCCCGGAAGCCAGGAAATACTTCCTCAGAGTACTGGGGAAGACAAGATTTAGTGGTGCTACCCTGGCCCTTAAGTTCATTGCCCTTGCACTGAATGAAATCTTGTCGCCCCTTCCTCAAGTAATTAACCCATCTCTCAGGTACTTACAATTTCTGGAAAAGTGGAAGCCTGTTACCATGCTACCAGTGCATAAAAGTGGTGACTGGGCACTGCATGGAAACCATCAGCTAATCTCTATCCTGTTCCCACTCTCAAAAGCATTAGAAAGAATAGTGGCTGACCAGCTGGTCGACTACATGGAAAAATACCATCTGCAATGCCCAGAACAACATGGCTTTAGGAGTGGACACAGCACCACCACAGCCTTGCTTGAATTCATGGGTTTCATACATCACTCTTTTGATCAAGGTCATCTTGTCGGTGCGGCCTTTGTTAATTGCAACATGACCTCCTGGTTGCTCAACTTTCCACCATTGACCTTTCAAATGATGCTGTAAAGTGGTTTGGTAATTACCTGAGCGACCGCTCATGAGTGAAGATTGGCAGCATCCTTTCTGACAGTAGACCAGTGCACTCAGGAGTCCCACAAGGCTCCATTTTGGAACCTCTACTGTTTAGTATTTTCCTCAACAAACTCCCTCTTGCCTGCCAGGACTGTATTTTTTTGTATGTGGATGTCGCTGTCCTGTTCACCAGTGACCCTGATCCCAGAGCTCTGGAAAAGCGGATCCAGTCTAACTTGGCAGACGTTGAAAAGTGGTTCAGTGAACATAAACTAATTATGAACTATAAGAAGATAAAAACTATGTTGTTCTCCAGCTCCAAAAACAGACATAGATCTTACCCTCTTCTCTGAACATGTTGACTCTGTTCACACCAAACTCCGGCCAAAGCTGGGTGCCATTTATAGAATTAAGGACTGCCTCTTTCCCCCTATCAGGCAAGAACTAGTTTAATAAGCTCCTTCTCCCCACCTTTGGCTACGCAGATGCTGTATATAGCTCTACCCCCCCAATCCTCCCTCTCCAGACTCGACCCCCTCTTCAACGCATTCTGTCACTTTGCCTTGAACCTCCCTTTCCACACCCATCACTGCTTCCTGTATTCTGCTCTTGGACTACCCTCCCTTGCTACGTGGTGCCTCGCACATTGCTCTGCATTCATTGGCAAGTATTGGTTCACCTTCCTCCCTACTTACCTTTCGGACCTCCTCTTCCCTTCTCCCTCTTCGGGCTATGGCCTCAGATCATGTGATAGTCACTCATTTCTTCTCCCACTCCCTCATTCCCAAGCGGGCAAGGCTGCCTTCTCCTACAGACTATCAGCTCTGTAGAATCAACTTGCACTATCTATCCCCCTTGCCCCAACTCGGTCCACACTAAAAGATCAGCTGAAGTGCTTCCCCCAACCCCCCTATAGCTGCTCCACCTGGTCCTCCTTGATACTACCCCCTCATGCACCTACCCCTCTCTTCCTCAGTCTTGATCTGACTCAGACTGTCTCTCAAGGCCACTGTCTCCCCATTTCCTTCTGAATTCCTATCACACTGTTTATAACTTATATTGTATAAATGCACTATTTATTACTTATATTGTATAATTTATCATCAAGGACCTTGAGCCAGATTTTCAAATGTAACCCTCTTTGCCACAACTGCACCTGATTTTCAAAGCTCAGGTGCAGTTGTGACATTTTACATGGTTTACAGCAGCTTACACCAATGCTCTGGTGCAAGCACCATGTAATAGCCTCCCAGGGGTGGTGCAAACTAGACCACAAAACTGTGGTCTAAGGAGGGGCACTCAGTGCAAGGGATTGAAAATCCCAATTGTTAACAGTGGACTGCCACAAGCTCCATGCATCATTTGTTTGGTGCACCAGGGCCTTGCGGCATCCCTGGAGCTCTGAAAATACAGCCCCTAATGTTTCCTGTTTGGGACCACTTGTGTATCTACCTGTCACATTTTTGTACTATTGCAATGTCTGTACTTTGTTCATTCCACTCCCCTTTCCCCCAGGTGCACCTGGAAACGAGTCTCATCTCTGACCGCCTTTCCCAGTTATCAAAATTTTAAATAAATAATAAAATAAATATAGTATGCTGTTTTTCAAGCTCTTTCAGTTTTTGTGCCGGCATTCCCTGATTTCTGAGGGGTAAAGCTTTGGAATGAGTGCTCTTGTCTGGGGAATCCATAGCATAGTAGTAGTAAGTTTATTTGTTCGGTCATGGACCATTACAAAAGTTTGACATTTTAAATACATACAAATACAGTTCACATTAAAATCAGACAAAATAAAATGATATAAAAATTAAATATAAAATGTCAGTATATAATACTGCTTTAGCACAATTTTCATGCAGGTGAACAATTCTTTCATTACAGGTTACGAATCTTAAACTTTTTCAGTATGTTCATTGCACTTCTATGCTCTTTTACACCTTTTTTAAGAGTGTTTCAAACAAATTAAAGCTATGGCTTTCAAATATGAAGCTACATTATTAATTATTTGCTCATCTGGAGTAGATAACACAACATCCAATAATATAGTATAATCTGTGGTTTGGATCAAATCTCAGATAGGTTGGAGCCAATATTTTCTTGGAATCTCGTATCATGTACAATAGAACATGACATGAGATAAATTTTCTAGCTCAGGTCTATAACAGTTGCAAGTTTTATCTGAAGGATTTGTAGATTTAGAATAGCGAGCTTTTAAGATATTACTTGGGTGAAGTTTAAAACAATATTTCGTATATAATTTTCTCTTGGTCTGTTCTATTAATACATCCAAATTGTATCTGTAATCATGTCTTAAGTCATATGTTATTAACCATGGTGAAAGTATTATTCTGCATATTTTGTCCATGTCATCTACTTTATAAAAATTAATAATCTTATTAGTGATATATATATTATATTTTGAACTTATTTGAATCCCTTTACTTGAATCGTATTTTAAAAATTTTGGATCATATTTATTTATTTAGCTTTTGTTTACCGGGTAAGTACACTAGACAAGTATTATGCCTATTTTCAGGGTATCAATATTCAGGGTATCAATACTTAGCAGGTATCAATATTTTTTAGCCAACTTGACTGACTACAGCCAATTCCTGCCATTTTAATTTTTCCTCTTAACAGATTAATGGTAATCTGTTATTTTGCATTCATAGAATTTTTAACCAGTACATAATTTGTTTTGCATCTATCAATGCCTTGGAGCTATATATACCAAGCTCTGCTCTAACTAAAGCTGCTGGAACTGTAGAACTTAGTCCCATTGATACTTTATATAAATTATTTAAAGGAACTTCAAGTGCACCAGTTTTTGCCATATCCCAGACTTCACTCTGATATTTTTTTTTATTTTTTTTATTTTAGTCTTTGGTAACTGGGTAAGGCCCACTAGGCACAAGTGCCTGTTTTCAGGGGTGACCTGGGAGCACTGGGTGGTTAAGTGACTTGCTCAGAGTCACACATTATGCAAGTGGAGGTTGTGAGAATCAAATTGAGGTCTGGTCTGCAGGATGTACCAAGCTTGTTCACTCATCGTTCCTCTAACCTCTAGGCTATACTGCCAGTCAAATGTCAGTTGAGGAAAATATTTGGCTTTAAGAGTTGTTAGCAACAGTAAAATTGTGTTACCGCCATACTTAAAGTTAAAGCTTAGTAAACAGCCTGCAGTTTGTTGAAGTTTTATTTTGAGTTTATTTATATGTATGGTCCATTTACCATTATTTGTCAGAGTCAGGCCCAGATATACATATTCCTCAACAGAATTTAATACTCTAGCTCCTATTTTCCACTTTGGTTTGGATTTTATTGAGCCAAAGACCATTATTTGGCTTTTGGTTTCACTGATTTTCTGCTCATGCTCTTTAGCAAATGCCATGAGCATGTTCAGTTTTGTTTGCTGACCTGATTTGGAAAGAGCAAATAAAACCAAATCATCAGCATATGCCAGTGCTGGACAGTAATGTTTCCCAATTTTAGGAGAGTCAGTATCTACTTGAGTATGCTGGACTAGCATATTATTTATATAGATGTTAAATAAAAGGGAGGGGGGCAATAGTGCAACCCTGCCTGACCCCTTCATTTGTGTAAAATGTAGATGATAGTTGTCCTTGTTTCCCCCATCTTACTTGTGCCCATGTTTGTATGCACAGTTCTCTGATAATACTTATCAGGGAAGGGTCAATCCCCCACTTGTACATGATTTTTCCAAAATATCATTCTAAAGATAGTGTCAAATGCTTGACTGAAATCGATAAAAGCAGCATAAATCTTTTGCTTTCTATGGACAACATATTTTTCATAAAGATGTATTATTGTAAATATGTTATCTGTCAGTCCATAGTAAAATAGGCAGATGTTGAGTGATTTTGGCAGGGGAGCAGACAGAGCAGCAAGATCAAGCTGCCATTAGGAAGGTGAGGTCCCCGGAAGTCCCCATGTGCACCAAGTCTAGAAGTCTCAGAAATAAGATACCAGACCTGGTGGCCACCATGTCTGAGGCAGACCTGGATATTATGGCAATCACTGAAACATGGTGCAATGATAGCCATGACTGGAAATGGTCATACCTGATTATGTGATGTTTAAAAGAGATAGGGTAGGTGGAGGAGTTGTGCTTTATGTTAAGAAAAACATCAAAGCGATGGAGGCACAGGGAATTCGGGGGGGGGGGTCAAGGTGCTGTGGGTCAACCTAGAGTCAGGAAATGGAGCCACCATTCGGATAGGAGTGGTGTATATAGGCCTCCAACACAGGGAATGAATTAGACAATAACTGTTGGAAAACAGGCAAAATAGCTAAGAAAGGGGAGGTGGTGTTGGTGGGGGACTTTAATCTACTAGATAAAAATTGGCACCTACCTGCTGCAGCATCAGCTAGAAGCAGAGACATCTTGGACTCCCCACAGGGGACATTCCTTAGTCAGCTGGTCGGCAAACCCATTCAGGATAGGGCAATACTGGACCTGGTACATACAAATGGGGACAGTGTTGCAGCCATTAGAGTGGGAAGTCATCTGGGGACCAGTGACCATTACACAGTGGGGTTTAATATAAGAACATCAGCGGAATCCAGCTGCACAAGGGTGAGGGTCCTGGACTTCAGGAGGGGTGACTTTACAAAGATGGGGAGAATGCCTCCAAGAGGATCTGGTGGCTGGTGGCTGGAGATGTCATGGGGGGTGGAGGGCAAATGAACCAGATTAAAAGAGAGCATAGTAAAGGAACAAACCTGCACATCAGGCAAATAATCAAAAGCAGAAGAAGGAGGAGACCATTATGGTTCTCAAGGGAAGTGGCAGAAAAGATAAGGGAAAAAACAATGGCATCCAGGAATAAGGAGACCCAGAGAGAGGACAACAGGTAAGTGTATCTGAGCAAACAGAGGGAGGCAGGCAAAGCAGTATGGAGCACAAAGGCACAAGCTCAGGAAAGAATAGCCCAGACAGTATTGAAGGGGGACAAGACACTTTCTAGGTATAACAGCAAGACAAGGAAGACCAAGGGAGGGATTGTATGGTTAAAAAAGGAGGAAGGGGGTTGTACAGAGGAGGACCAAGAAAAGACAAACATCTTAAACAAATATTTCTGCTCAGTGTTCACAATAGGGGGGAAGGAATGGGACCACAAATAAGCGCCAAGAGCTTGGAGAGGAGGAAAGTGGACACCAGTCCCTTTTTTGAGGAGATGGTCAGGAAAGCACTCACTAATCTGAGGGTGGAAAAGGCCATGGGGCTAGATGGGGTGCATCCAAGAGTGCTGAAGGAACTCAGAGAGGTGCTGGCTGCAACCCTGGCAGACTTATTTAACAGTTCACTGGAGACTTATGTGATTCTGGAGGACTGGAGAATAGTGGATGTAGTCCCACTTCACAAAAGTGGTAGCAAGGAGGAGGTGTGAAATTACAGGCCTGTTAGCTTGACATTTGTAGTGGGGAAACTGATGGAAACACTGTTAAAGGAAAGAATTATAGAAGACCTGAAATCCAGCGGACTGCAGGACCCAGGGCAGCATGGCTTTACAGAGAGGAGGTTGTGCCAAACAAATCTGATAGATTTCTCTGATTGGGCAACAAAGGTGTTGGATCAAGGAGAGGTGGTGGATGTGGACTACCTGGACTTCAGCAAGGCATTTGACACCATTCCACATACAAGGCTGGTAAACAAGTTGGGTAGCATGGGGGTGGGCAATAAGGTGGCAGCCTGGGTAAGAAACTGGTTAGGTGATTTGAGGCAGAGGGTGGTGATAAATGGAGTTGGCTCTAAGGAGGGAAAAGTCACCAGTGGGGTACTGCAGGGGTCAGTACTGGGGCCAGTCTTCTTTAATGTCTTCATTTGCGATACGGCAGAGGAACTGGAAGGGAAGGTCTGTCTCTCTGGGGATGACACCAGGATCTGCAACAGAGTGGACACTCCAAGGGGTGCAAAGGGTGGAAAGAGACTTCAAATGACTGGAGCAATGGTCAAAAGTTTAGCAGCTGAGGTTTAATCCAAAATAGTGCAAATACTGTACATGTACTTGGGTCACAGAAATGCATGGATGCAGTACAAAATTGGGGAAGAGATACTAGTAATGATCTAGCAGGAAAAGGACCTGGGGGTAATTATATTGGATGACCTGAAGGTGGCCAGAAAATGCGGCAAAGTGATCAAGAGAGCTTGTGGGATGCTGGGGTATATAGGTAGGGGTATTACCAGCAGGAAGAGGGAAGTAGTGTTGCCACTATAAAGTTCTTTGGTAAGACTCCACCTGGAGTACTGTGTCCAGATTTGGAGACCACATCTCAGGAAGGACATAGACAGGGTGGAGGCCATCCAAAGGAGGTCTACCAAGATATGTAATACAGGGTCTACATCAAACGTCCAATGAGGATAGGCTAAAGAAACTGAACATGTGAACCTGGAGGAGAGGAAGGAGGGGAGGGGTATGACTGAGACCTTTAAATACTTCACAGGGTGAATAAGGTACAAGTAGGCAATATTTTTCAGAGGAAATGGTGCTTTAGAACAAGGGGTCATGATATGAAACTTTGTGGGAGATTTACAAGAGAATTGAGGAAATACTTCTTCACAGAAAGGGTGGTGGACTCCTGGAACAGTCTTCCAGTGGCGGTAGTGGGGCGAAAACAGTGGAGGGATTCAAAAAGCCTGGGATAAGCACAAGGGAATCATATGGGGTAGGTAAGGGGTGGAAGAGGGAGTGCAATAGAGCTGGAAGGGACTGCAGCAAAAGTAACACAATGAAAAAGGGCAGACTGGATGGGCCAACTGGCCCTTATCTGCTGTCAGTTTCTATGTTCTATGTTTCTTTTTTAAAGAAGGACGTGCACCAGGACTACAGGGCATGCAATGAAGCTGGATGGGGGAAGCTGAAGAGGGATGTGATGAAGTACTACTTCACTGAAAGAGTGGTGAACACTGAAAACACTTTGGTCCCGATATTCAAAAGGGTTGCGCATGGCGCAACAGTGTTGTGCCATGCGCAACCCACTGATGCACCCCGGCATGATATTCAAAAGGGAAAAGTGCGCGGCACAAATCCCGATGCGTTGGAGCGCATCAGTAATGTATGCAGGCACAGGTAGGGGGGGTGTGCCCATGCATACCCTGCACAGCCCGATATTCAGCCCAGGATGTGCAGAGCCATGTATGCACAACCCCTACCTGCGCCAGCACAAAGTTAATCAAAAAAAAGGAACAACTGATGGCCACCCACAGGTGAGCTGCCGCATGGCAGGGTGCAACACGGCAGCTGCCACCTGTGGTGTACCAACTCGTCGGCTGCACCTGGCGGCCCCCATGCCGATCGCGGGCATTTTAAAAAAGACATCTGTCCAATATCCCTGGTGGTCCAGTGGACCACTGTCTGCCTGATCGTGGGCATTTGTAATAAAAAATGATTAATCTGTCCAATATCCCTGGTGGTCCAGTGGACCGTTGCCCACCTGATCGTGGGCTCAGTAAAATAATTATATCCCCAAAATCCCTGGTGGTCCAGTGGACCTGCCCGCCTGATCGCGGGCTAAGTAATAATATTATATCCCCAATATCCCTGGTGGTCCAGTGGACCCCCTCCCCCACCCACTGAATACCACGCCCGCTCCCCGGTCAGCGGTGGCGGCAGCACCCACCGCCTGCTGCCCGCGCCTGCGACTGACACAGATCGAGTAGGGCTGTCGCCCATTGGTTCTGGCGAGCCAATGGGCATGCAACCCATACCATACGCATTCCAGATATGTGAGATGGGATCCATTCACATATCTGGAATAATCTGCGTATGGACTGCATTGGCTCACGCTGTGGACCAATGAGCGTGCTCCCGGCGGTGTCGGTTGGCGAGCGGCGGGCAGCGGTGGACTGCCACTGTCCGGGGAGTGAGCGGTGGTCAGTGAGCGGAGTGAGTCACTGGACCTCAGGTGTGAGATATGTGTGTGCAACCCGCGATCGGCGGGCAATCACTGAACCATCAGACTGAGATATATTGAGCCCGTGATTGCAGGGGCGGGCAGCGATTCCCGCAGACAAGATGAACAGATGGTATTTTATTACAAATATGACTCGAACAGGCTGTGTCACTGGGCCACCGAATTGTCATTCATTTTTTACTGCGGCCGCGATCAGGCTGTGGAGCACATTGCCGGCTGCAGGGCATCAGTCCCCGACAGCTGCTGCCTGGCAGGGCGCCAGGTGCAAGTGGTCGGGGATCGGCGCACCTGCATGCAAATGGGGCCATAATGACATGCAAATGGCCCCATTTGTGCCTTGCATACATTATGGCCCCATTTGCATGTCAAGTTTTGAATATCACTGTTGCTGTGCATAGCACAATGGAACTTGCGCTAGTGCATCCCCATGCTCCACTCTGGCCACTTGTGCTGGCACAGTGCCACTGCACCATGCACACTGGGGGTAGCCAGGGTGCGATATTCAACGATGCTGTGCCATGGCGCAGCTCCGTTGAATATTGCCCAGTCCACATCCCTGCGTAGCCAAGTTATGCTGCGCCCAAGCTTGCGTCACAGCCTGGCGCAGTTTGAATATCTGGGCCTTTGTCTGCAGAAGTGGTAGGACCAAAAACAGTGGGGGGCTTCAAACATGCATGGGATAGACATAGGGGAATACTGATTAACAGGTGGTGTGGGTTGACGGAGACCAGGTAGGGTCTGTGGAGATTGAGTGGGCCAAGTGATTCTTTTCTGTTGACAATTTCTATGTTTCTTTGCAAACAATTAGACATAATAGGATGTGAGGTATTGGTGGGACATGATGAGGCCTAACACCTCAGGTGAAGAACCTCACAGGCCCTGGAAGAGAGGGTATCCACTAATACAACCCATCCTGAAGAATCTTATTGCACTTAGAAAATAGGTTGGGCAAATTAATTAAAAAAACAAAAAACTAAAAGATAAAAAATGGAATATTGTTTAGGAAACGTAAATAGTCCCTCTGCAGAGGGTTTGTACCTGTCAGTCATTTATCTTTCTACACAGGCCGTAGAAGGTTTGTTTGTTTACCATGTAACATAAGAAAATATTCTACAGTATTCATCTAAGAGAATGCCCCCCCCCCCGCCAAAAAAAACAAAGCATGGGCGGTTAGCATGGAATGACAAAGCCTGCAATAAATAGCAGCAGGCAGAGTTTTGTCTGCGAAAACGCCCTGGATGACACTGGTACAAACAGGTACGAGTCTGCCCAGGAGGGGTAGGATTAGGAATAGGTGGAGGGAGGAATAGGTTTCCTAGGAGTCAGGACTGGTAGCTGCTTCTGGGTGGGGCAAGGTTATTTAAGAAGCTGCTTCATTCTTTTACTCTTTCCTGCAGCAGATAGAATAGCTTCAGAGGGAACAGCAAGGGATTTTCTGCTCTTCAAGGAATTAAGGCAGCAGCAGCAGGAAGTAGGCCTTTGAAAACTTTGAACACTTTGGTAAGTGTTTTTTTAACTTTCGGGGCTGGTGTGGTTTTCACTCTTAGCATACTGTCAGTCCCGGGAAGGGGGGGCAGGTAGTTCCTTTGTTTATGTGACTGCATAAAAAAAAGGTTTCGGGGATTTAATGCTGTGACAGAATTGCTGGAGAAATGGTTGATTACTGAGGCTGTATGTAACTGGCTATAATTTTAGTTTAAAATAGACTTGGTGAAGGTTCTCCATAGCACATTTCACACAATGTTGATTTAATTAGGGCTATTTGTGGTTGCCTGTTACAGGTTTTTCTGTTTTTCTGCAACCTGGACCAGGGTAACCTTACAGCTGAACTCAAGGGAACTCCTTCAATTGTTCCCTGATATCAGATTTAGTGTGAGGAAATAAAGGCAAGGCACCAATGCACTGAGAAGAGCTCTCAGGGTATGGGGGAGGGGGTTCGCTTATTCTCTGCAACTCCCTGTGAAGATGATGGTCACTTGTGCTGGGAAAACTTACACGTATGGAAATCATAAAGATGCTGGATTACTCCATGAGACAGTACTGGGTCAGTGAAAGCAAGAAGGATTCGGACTTGGTTGCTTAAGTAATAAAATTGTCTTGTTTATTTCAATCTGTTTGATAAAGTTCATGAGCTGTTATGAGCATGTCATGTTTGATCCATGTGTTGTAAATGTTGTTTCTTTGTCAACAGGTAACTATTTTTGGGTAGCTGTTGGGGATATATGTGTTTGCATTAGTTTGTTTTCACTGTTCAACCAGCCCTTGTAACTAGCCTGGGGGTCTCCATTTTCTGGTTGTTGAAATCACTTTTTTTTTAACTTTCCATTCTTTATTATATTTTCAATTAACAAACAAAATAGTAACACACAACAAAGTAACCTCAGCAGTCTGTACTAGATTACGTAGTTGAGTAATAAAGTAAAATTGTAAGTGTATCTTACCTCACCCACAAGTCCCCACTCCCCAACAATATAACCTTTAAAAGATAGTTGAATATTAATTTGTCAACTGAATTTGCATTATCGATCTTTAAGATGAACATAATACATATATCACTCTGAGAGTATTATTAGGAATATCAACTAAAGAAAGGGAAACGATCATAGCTACCATTAATGTATCAAAATATCAAGGAAGCATATAAAAACTAAGTTGAAATATTTCAGGCTAATAACTATATTGAATAAATGGATAAGTTGATAAACACATATAAAAACATAGAAACATAGAATCTGATGGAAGATAAGGACCACTTGACCCACCCATTCTGTTCATTTCCCTACCCAATGGATAAGCTGCAGATCCTAGTTAACCAAAAGCCTACTTCTTCCTACCCCAACCCCCTAGAATTGTCTTATGACTGTCCCATGCATTCTTGAATTCCACCACTGTGTTTGACTCCATTCCCTTCTCAGGAAGGCCATTTCATGCATCCACAACCCTCTCCATGAAAAAATACTTCCTCACATTACCCCTGAGTCGTCCCCCCTCTATCTTCAAATTGTGCCCCCTTGTTCTTGCACACCTCTTTTCCTTTTTTTTTATTTAATAAACTTTATTAAGTTTCAGCACACCAAATAAAACAAATCAATACTGCAATACAGCTATAATACCAAGTGTCAAATCCTTCAGTTTAGGTATTGCCATCAATCATAAAATCATCCGAACCGGTCCCAGCACCCCCTCAAAACAAAAAAGGTGATTAAATAACTAACCCCCCCCAGACCACACACTATTTTATACCTTTAAACCAAAGCCCAGAGTGTAACTCAAGTCATCAGGGCTTCCGTACTGCTAGAAGAGCCTCTAAATTGCCCCAAATCGCCAAATAAGATTTTATTCTATCCTGCATAGAGGCGATATGCCTTTCCAAATGCAACGCTAGCATAACCTCCCTATATCATTCCATTGTGGTGGGGGGTTTATCATCAATCCAATGCCTCACAATAACCAGTTCAGCCACTCCAAGATTAGTATATGTGCTTTCCTGACTCTAGGGGTGTCGCAGGGGAGATAACTTAACAGACACGCCTCCGGGGTAAACAATCTCTCTAGTCCCAAAATGGGGTCTAGGGTTTCCCTAATAGACTGCCAGAACGCTTGCACCTTGGGGCAAGTCCAGAGCATATGATAAAGTGAGCCCCTGCCATCCTTACACTTGCTGCAAAGTGGTGAGGCCAATCTCCCCATTCTAAACAACTTCATTGGCGTGAGGTAAACATTATGCATAATATTAAAGTGAATTAATCTGAGCCTATCCTGTTTTATATATCTGTATATTGAATGCCAGAGACTCTCCCATAGAACAGGATCCTCAGGCATACTCAATTCCTTCGTCCAATAGTAACAAGTCCCAGTTAGTAACCTAGAATCCAAAACTTGTAGGGTTTTATAGCAGGTAGAAACCGGGTGGAGTTGGGAGGCCGGTTGAAAAAGTGAGGCTACATTTATTTATTTTATTTTATTTTATTTAAACAGCAGTTTGGAAAACCTTTGAGCCATAGGCTCATTTACAAAGGTACCTTGTCACAGTAAGACAAACCAAAATACACAGTATAGCAGTACAACACATAAGTATAACAGTAAATTAAGACATAGATACAAACAAGCTGGAACAGGTAGGATGGATGCAAACAATACCAGAGTTATGTCGTCCTTAGCAGCTTAGTAATAAGCTTTGTCATAAGTATTGAGTACGGCTTTGACTAGCGGCAGTTACAGCATCGGGTGTTAATAAGGTGGTTACGTAAGGAAGTTTTGAAGCACGATATAGTTGGAGCTTCGGAGATGGAGGGAGGCAGTGTGTTGAACCAGGAGGGGGCCCTAAAGCTGAAGGCTCTTTGGCCATGAGAAGTCCTAGCTCTAGGGATAACAAGAGAGGTTTTCCCAGAGGTCCGAGTATGAACTAGTGGGACAGAGCGGCGTATGGTGGGGGTCAATCCTGGTGGGGAAAGCCCAAGGAGGGTCTTTTTTGTAAGGGTACAGGTAAGATATTTGAGGCGCTCATCGAGATCAAGTACCAGCGCTTTTAGCATACAGTAGACAGTGTGTGTCATCCTAGGTGCTCCAGTAATTAACCTGCAGGCCTTATTCAGAGTAGTGCGAATTTTATGGAGTGCGGTCTGATCAGCAGCACCATACACCGGCAGTCCATAGTCCACTAGGGACAGGATAGAGGAGGTGACTGTGAGTCGAAGAGCCTCCGGGGGGAGGCAGTGTTTATACCGATGTAAGATGCCCAATCGGATATTAGTGGCAGTGGCTAGGGCAGCGATGTGTCCATGGAAGGAGAGGGAGGGGTCAAAATGGATCCCTAGGTATTTATAGGAGCAAACTTGTTCGAGTGGGAATGAGGACCCAGAGTGAATGAGGAGTTTGAAGTTGCAGGACTTGTTTTGGGGATGAGTGAAGAACATGGTTTTGTTTTTTAAGATTTATCACCAATCTATGTTCCTTGAACCAGCCCTCGGCTTCAGTGAAGGACTTCTGCAGCGAGTCCTGGAGGGCAATAGGATTACGATTTGAGGCAAAGATGACTGCATCATCAGCGTACAATAGAATGTTCCTGAGCAAGAGCGTGGAAGGTGTTAAGGTAAAGGGAGAATAGTAAGGGGCCCAGAATGGAGCCCTGGAGAACCCAGAGAAGATGGGACAGATGTCTGAGTAGGTCCCATTAATTTTACACGCTGTGAGCGGTCAGACAGATAACTGGTGCACCAGGAGATAGGCCCAGCAGCAAAACCAGAGAGACTAAGGGCATCAAGAAGGAGGGGTGGGAGACAGTGTCGGAAAGCTTCGAGAGGTCAATGAAGACAGCACCAGCCAGAGAACCAGTGTCTAAGGAGGAGTGGAGATAGTTGGAGAACTCTGGGAGGGCTGTGTTGGTACTGTGGCCCGCTCGAAGCCATGCTGCTCAGGACAAAGGACATTGTAGGTGGAGGTAGTCAGAGATTTGAGAGCCACCACTTTTTCCAAGGCCTTGGAGAGAGGGAGAGACTGAGATCGGTCGATAGTTTCCAGCCACAGTCCTATCACCACCTTTAAAGATAGGGGTGACAGTGGCGACTTTCCAGGCAGTTGGAACCTTCCCAGGCAAAGAGAGTGGTTGATGAGGCATGTGATCGGGGTAAGGACTGTGTCTAAGACCAGCCGTGAGGATACACGGATCCAGGGTGTCACTGCCTGTACTTTTACTCTTGAGGGCAGTGACAAGGTGCGCCTAAGTTCTTGGGCAGAAACACGCACGGAGGAGAAAATAATGGCTAGAAAGATTCTAGGCAGGTGCTGGGGAGGAGGGTCAAATAAATTTGTAGGGAGGATAGGGCTAAGGTCAGTGAATGAGGTGTTGAGGTGGTTGGCTATGAGGACTGGGTCTGAGGAGATCACACCATTAATGTTGATCTGGTGGGTGGGGGAGTGCACTCCCATTTAACTGTTTAATGTTATCCCAGAAGGTTCTGTGATTCCCATGAGGCAGTGAGTGAGGACCGATAGTGCTCAGACTTGGCCTTTCTGATGGCCCGAGTGCACTTGTTTGGCGGCAGCATATAACCGCCTGTCATTGGTCCAGCCAGTCTCAATGGCACAGTGCCATAGGTTGTCCCTATGTTTGAGCTGGTGGATCAAAGCTGGGGTAACCCAGGGGGCATTCTTCCTTTTAGAATGGCCGGTCAACACTGGGGCAAAGATATCACAGGCATTATTAAAAGTTTGGGTAAAGAAGGAGAGAGCTGTGTCGATGTCAGGAGTTGCCTGTATAGGAGACCAGTCAATTTGGGACAGAAGTTCCTAAGTTTTATCAGTCCACCAGGTATTAGGCGCGCGGCATGTGGACTGTGCTATGGGTTTGGGGACTGAGGTTGACCAGTGGACTAGAATGGGGGAGTGATCGCTGAGAGAGTCTGGGAGGACTTGTACATTGGGGATCCAATTAGGACGGTTGGTGAGTACCACATCAAGCAGGGTACTGGAGCCTCTCTTGGGGTTAGTCCTGGTAGGGTGGGTAACTAGTTGCGTTAGGTCTATTGCAGAAAAGGAGTCTCGGGTAGAGGAGGAGGAGGAGCTGAGCCAGTTGACATTTAAGTCACCCACCAGAATTTGATCAGCGGAAGGAGGTAGAGAGGTAAGGTATTCTGTAAGAGAGGCAATGGCCTGCGTTTGGTCCCTGGGGGGCACGTATGCAGTAGTCAGATAAAGGGGTCCCTTTAAAGGGTCAGGGGTTAGTTTCAGCGTAAGCGCCTGGGCCCTGGAGTCAAGGATGGGAGCGGGCAGGGCTAGTATGGGGAGAGATTCCTTGACATAAATAGCGCAGCCACCGCCTCGTCTCCCAACACGGTCGGACCGGAAAAGGGTGAAACCAGGAAGGGAGACTAGGGAGTCAGGGGAGGATTTCGACAGCCAAGTCTCAACCAGGGTGATGACATCAGGGTTAATTGATGTGACCAGGCATTGTAGTGAGTCAAACTTTTTTAGGAGGCTACAGATATTCATGGAGACCACGCATAGGCCTGTGGTGCGAGTTGGGGAGCTCCTGGGAACCGGGCCAGGGTTTGGATGAATGTTCCCTGACAAGAGTAGTAGCATGACTAACACCCTGGCTGGGACCCAAACCCATTGAGTCTTTCAACGGGACAAGGGCGGAGAAGGCGGTAAGGGCTTTGCTGACTTGAGCATATCTAAAGGCACTTTTATCTGAGGTCCCAGTGGAGCTCTTAAAACGACTAAAGGGGAGCGGTCTCCCATTCAACCAGAGGTCAGAAACCTTATAGAGATTCAACTGAGGCCAAAAGGAAGAGGGTATTGGGTCCCCTCCAGTCTTAAAATGCGGGTTACCTATAATAGGCTGGTCCACTGATTGACACCACCTCACTCCAAAATATTTCTGTATCTGGAGAGAGGCCTTAAGCGACCACCCCATAGGGTTATTCCTCAGAGGCTTAGGCAAATGGGACGGGGAGGTATATAAAAGGGCCCCTAGTGAGCATTTAACTCTGGTCGCCAGATGTTTCTCTATATTGAGCCATAAGGGGATATATTCTGACGGTCCGAATTCTTTATCCCAAAAGGCCAGTTTACTAATGTGAAACGCTATGTAATATAGGAAGAAAGAGGGGGCTGCAAGGCTCCCCCTAATCTTCGGTGCTGTCAATTTAAAATAGGATCTACGAATACCCTTCCCCCTCCAGAGGAAACCATTCAGTATCCTTTGGAGCTTGGAAAACCATGTTTTAGGTAAGAAGCTCCCTAGCATTCCCATTGGGTATAAAATCCTTGGTAGAATATTCATTTTCACCACGCTCAAGCTACCCCACAAGGAAAAGGGGAGCAAGCCCGTCTCTCCATATCCCCAGCTATCGTTTTGATTAAGTCACCGAAATTATCTTTAATCATGGTTCCAATATCTCTAGAGACTTTAATACCCAGATATAGCAAGGACTTTGCTTCCCAGGAAAGACCATAAGGGGCCAGTTCCGCCCTGCTCACTCTACTATTTAAGGAGAAGATCCTGGTTTTGGCTCGATTCAGCTTATAAAATGATACTTTAAAGAATTCCTCAACTTCAGCTAATATGGCTGGGACTGATGTACTAGGCTCCTCTACATGAAATAAAATGTCATCTGCATATGCTGAAAAGGCAAATCTTGCGGCTCCCATCTGGATCCCTTTAATGCTAGTGTTATTTAGGAGTCTACAAAGCAAGGGCTCTAGGTATAGATTAAAAAATAATGGAGACAAGGGGCACCCTTGCCTTGTACCCCGAAACAACTGAAAAGCGGGAGAGAGCACATCATTGCATTTAACTTTGGCTAATGGGGCGGAGTAAAGAAGTCGTATCCATCTCAGGAACTCATCAGGCATGCCAAAGCGGGTTAGGGTGGCAAGAAGAAAGTCCCAGGAGACCCTATCAAACGCCTTTTCCGCGTCCAGGGACACCAGCACCATGGGTATGCTAGAGTCCCTGGCAGTGGAAACAAGACGTAACAATTTCCTCATATGGTCTCCGGATGATCTTCTAGCCATGAACCCCACCTGTTTGCAACCTATAAGGTTGACCATTACTCTTGAGAGTCTGGTGGCCAGGATTTTCGCCAATATTTTGATATCCGAGTTCAATAGAGAGATAGGGTGGTAACTGCAAAATTTTAGTGGGTCTTTCCCCGGCTTCAAAATTAGTGATATTACTGCTTCCTGAAAGCTAGAATCTGATATGCCATTATCATACCAATAACTAAATACGTTCCTTAATACTGGGCTTAATATAGGTAAGTAAGTCTTATAGAGATTATTTGGAAGTCCGTCAGGCCCAGGAGACTTATCAATAGGTAACTGACGAATAGTCTGTTGGATCTCTGCTAGAGATATTGGAGCGCCAAGGGAAGCAGCCTCCGCAGCTGTAATCTTAGGCAAACTCGCTGAATTAAGGTAGCATCCTATATCTGTATTGGTGGGGCACAATGATGGGTCCACAGCATAAAGATCCTGGAAGTATCTACTGAACTCTTTTGCAATTTCATGGGGGTCGGTACATACCTGACCATCTTGACCAACACTAATCCCTGCAATAAATTGTGAAGACTCTAACTGCTGGATACGCAGAGCAAGTATCTTCCCTGGTCTCTTCCCCCAACTCCAAATATTTAAATTTGGATCTCTGGAGGGCCAATTCCGCTCTCTGAGATATAAGTCCTGTATACTGGGCCCGCATCTGGTGTAATCTGGTCCATATATCTGTCGAGGAACTTCGGGACAAACTGTGCTCCAGACTTTTAATAGAAGCCAGGAGAGTGTGCATTTGAGTCCTTTGACCCCGGGCCCTTTTCGATGCCATTCTTATAAACTCCCCCCTCAGAGAGCATTTTAGAGCCGCCCAGACCAAATCGAACTTAGTGATGGACCCCTGATAAGGAAGGATGTGATAAAATCCCTGATATGTTCCTGAGCAACATGGTCTCACAGTAACTGAGTATTCAACCACCACAGAGGCGATTGTTTACTTCCTGCCTCCAACCAGTAGCTCATGCTGACGGGTGCATGGTCAGATACAACTCTGGCTGCTATCTCCACCCGGGAGACCCCAGCCATTGCAAAAGAACTTAGGAGCAAGTAATCAATTCTGGAATAAGTTCCGTGTGCTGAGGAAAAAAAGGTATATTGCCTCTCTGCAGGGTTAAGGATTCTCCACACATCCAGCAAAACTGCCCCATTAAGCAGATCTTTCATAGCACGCTGGGCTGGAGAAAGACCGATCTATCAAGCTCAGACTGGAGCACTAGGTTCCAGTCCCCACCCAATACTGTCAGTCTTGGAGGATTAGTCACCACTAAGTTTATCAGGTGAACAAAGAATGAGGGAGAGTCAATGTTTGGTCCATAAATTGATCCAAACAAAACTGGGTGGGATTCTAACATACCATGTATCAGGACATATCGGCCCTCTGGGTCCCAAACTTCTTGAGTTAACTTGAAAGGGATGTCCTTTGCTAACAATATCGTTACTCCCCCCTTATTCATTGCTCTTCCCACCCCAAAAACTTGCCCCACCCATTGCCTTCTGAAAAGGGTGATGTCCTCCCTCCTCAAGTGGGTTTCTTGGAGAAACACTATTCTTGCTCTCAACTGCGACAAATTTTCAGAATTATTTGCCTCTTAGCCCTATCCTTGGCCCCTTTAATGTTCCAACTTACAAAAAGATATTGATTACTCATATCCCAGGAAAACCGTGTAGGAAAGAGTAGTGGAAACCAAGCACATGAAACAAAAAGACCTCAACTGCCCTTGCCTAACAGTCATCCCTGAACCAGAATTAGTCTGTGGATTCAGTGAGAAGGCCGCGTTGCCCCTTAAAGCATTTGTTGACCAGGAAAAATAGTTGTGTGTGGCCATATCCCATTCCCCCCAATCACCCCCCCTAAAAATATCCCCAATAACTTCCCAAGAATTATCCTTTCCAAAAGCTACATACCCCAACTTAATAAACCACCCCCAGTTCAATATAACTGCACTCCAATCATCTACTTGCCACATGATGTTAAGTGCAAGCAACCCAGGCATAGCTCCTCATCTCCTGAAGCCCCTTCCCCCCCAGCAAACATTTATGTAAACGGAACAGTGTAAACTGCCTAAGATTAACTTTTGAAACATTCCTTATGTCCCTTAAGTTCGTAGCAAATCTGAGATACAACAGTTCAACATTCCAACAATTAATGCCCCTGTGAGCCTTCCATGAAACTCTGCTGATTAGATTAATAGCCCCCATTTCTATTAGGATACACACAAATATGCTCTTGTGTTAGGTTACTCCGGGTAGAAAGAAGAAAAGAAAAGAAAAAAAAAAAAAAGAGGGGGGGGAAGGCAACACCATTAAGCCTTAGTATAACATTAGGGGAGTCCTCATCCTCGCCCCTCCCGTGATCTGAAAGAGGGGTCCATGGAAAACAACTGTCTCTTAAACTTCATGCTCCTGTAAAAGGCTGTAGTCTTTAAATTGTATTAGACATTCCGCTCTCTAAAGAGGAGGCACTAAGTCCCGACTCAGTTTGCGACGTCTTGGGCCACTGAAACACAACGGATAAGCTGAAAGTCATGTATATGGCTCGGGAGCTTAAGTGCCTTCAACTGTTCCCTTTCCTCGATTAGGCCTTCACAGATGGAGGCTAGCATAACAAAAAAGAAAAGAAAAAAAAACCCTTTATTTAAAGTTCCCCTAAGCAGACAATCGAGGTAGTCAGGGACTAATCCAAGTGCTTTTCTCGGCTCCGATGTGATGCTTCCTCAGCGTTAACTGCAATACCTCAGGACGTCCTCCTCGAACTCTTAAAGGGGCATATCGCTAAATAAAAGGTTGCTGTAAGACATCTCTCCTTGATGTACTAATGTGGAAACCCGAGACTTCAACTAAGTTCCATCTGCTCTCTCACCCTTGCCTTCACTACAAGGAGTAGAAAAGAGTTGAAATTAAACACCAACACTGTTGACAGGGACACAGTACTTTATACCATCTTTCATTTGAAGAGATCTGGGAGAAGCTCTTTTAGTTCTTTCAGTGCTTGTGCAGGGGAATCAAATGAATGCCAGTTATCTTCATGCTTGACCAGGAGAATTGCTGGATATTTGACCCGAAACATTTTACCGGCTGCCAACAGCTTGGAGACTACTGGGTGAAGCTCTTGTCTTCTTAGACGAACCGAGTGAAGGAGATCCTGAGTGATACGGATTTTTCAATCTTCCCAAGACACTTGCCTGATCTCTTTGACTTTGGTTAAAATATGCTGTTTATCTTGATAGTTTAACAACTTAAAGATGATCGGTCTGGGTGGCTTTCCAGTTGCTGGAATAGGGCGTAACGCCCGGTGAGCTCTTTCAATTATATGGTCTCTGCCACTCGGGGATGGCCCGGCAATTTTGACACAAAGCTTTTGTAGAAAGACAATTGGCGCATTCCCTTCCTCTTTCTCTGGCAGACCAATAATAATTAAGTTGTTTCGCCTACTACGTCCCTCCAGATCCTCGAGTTTATCTTCCAGTTTCTTAAGTCTACGAACGAAGCTCATCATTTCCATCCCAGTTTTTCTTGTTTCCTCTCCAAAGATGTAATTCTGACTTCAGAGTCTCCCACTCTCAATGAGAGAGAAGCGACCAAACTCTTAATTGTTTGCAGGTCCTCCGAGATCGTAGCGACTGCTGCCTGTAACGGTTGCATAATTTCTAAGAATCTCTCTTCCGAGAGTGCTGGTGCTGCTGTGGGCATCTTTTGTAGACTGGAGGCTTGATGCTTAGGCCGCTTCGTGGCCTTGTCTTTCTCAGGTGTGTGAGGCAGAGAGTGCCTTGGTGGCGCTTTTTTCATATAAATTTCCATTCAGTCCTCAGCCAAAAGGATCGCGATTGCGTTGCCCCGAACAAAAACTGCAAAAAGGAGCAGATTTAACTCACCAATCCTGTTAAAACCGAAGAAATAGCAGGCGGGAGATGGAGCTCCAGGGACAAGCTGCTTCAGCTCAGGCTGCCATCACGTGACCTGCACACCTCTTTTTCTGAAAGATGCTACCCTCTTGGACTTTGTTGATACCCTTGAGGTGCTTGTAAGTTTCTATCAAGTCCCCCCCCCACAAGGGAAAATATTCATCTTTATAATATTTAATCTACCAAAGAAAGACAGGGGCAAGGAATTCCATCGTTTAAGATCTTGAGCTATGTTCTTAATTACCTCTTCCAAGTTTCTCTTAATTAAGTCTTGTTCTTTGCTACATATATAAATGCCCAGGTATTTGAGCCCAGTTGATTTCCAGAGCAAGCCCATCTCATTAAATTCCTTTTTTATAAAATGATTGTTTAAAGGCATCACCTCTGTTTTTTTTTCTTTATTAAGTCTGTAATTAGATACTAAACTGAATTTCTCAATCATTTCCAATAACACTTTAATCGAGGGAACTGGTTTTGAAAGGTGTAAGAGTCTGTCATCAGGAAATGCCAAAAATTTGTTATGTTTTAGAATGGGGATACCTGAAACAGCAGTGTTATTATTTATAAAGAATAATGATGATTTCAAATAAAAATAGAAAAGAATTGGAGATAGAGGGCAACATTGACGAGTTCCTAGGGATAATCTAAAAGGGTGAAGAAAAAATTTGGTTGCAGTAGATTCTAGCTGAAGGGCATGAATACAGTATTTTAATCCAATTTATACATTTATATGGAAAACCAAATTTAGTTAACATGGCAAACAGGAAATCTAAATTGACCCTATCAAAAGCTTTATCGGTATCCAGGGAAACCAACACCATTGGATGTCTCGACTGCCTGGATGCGGAGAGAACATGAGACAATTTTTTTAGAAGATCTGGAGCTTGCCTTCCGGATATGAATCCTACTTGCTCCCTACTAATAAGAGGTTGCCACAGACCTTTAATTCTTTAAGCTAGTGTGTGGGTTAATATTTTAATGTCATAGTTTATTAATGATATTAGTCTGTAGTTTGAGTCCCTGTCCCTAGACTTATTAGGTTTTGGGAGAAGTATTATTGTTGCTTCTAAAAGGGAGGGTTACGAAAACCCTTTGTGTAGTTTGTAGGCATAAAATTCTCTTAGAATGGGAAAGAGAGATTCACAATAGGTTTTGTAAAAATTAATAGTTAAACCATCTGGGCCGGGGGTCTTGTTGCTTGTAAAACTATTGATTGCCTCCTTTATTTCCATAATTGAGATGGGCATCATCAAGTTTCCCTTTTGTTGTTCCTCTAGACGCAGGCATTAAAAACCTTTTAAGAAGTCACCTATTTTTGTGCTGAAGGAGGATTCTGCATTGGGGCATATAAGTTGGTATAAAAATTATGGAATTCCTTCACATAGAAACATAGAATTTGTTAGCAGATTTGTGTCACTTGGCCCACCCAGTCTGCCCATTTCCCTACCTAATGGATAAGCTGCAGATCCTAGTTAACCAGCAGCCTACTTCTCTCTAACCCCACCACCTAGAATTGCCTTATGACTGCCCCATGCATGCTTGAATTCCACCACTGTTTTTGACTCCACAACCTCCTCTGGAAGGCCGTTCCATGCATCCACAACCCTCTCTGTGAAAAAATACTTCCTTAAATTACCTACGAGCCACCCCCCCATCTTCAAATTGTGCCCCCTTGTTCTTGCGCACTTCTTTTTTTGAAAGATGCTACCCTCTTGGACTTTGTTGATTCCCTTGAGGTACTTGAAAGTTTCTATCATGTCCTCCCCTTTCCTCGAGGCTATACATATTAAGCTCCTTAAGTCTCTCTTCATATGTCTTCCGGTGCAGACCCTGCACCATTTTAGTTGCCCTCCTCTGGACAGCTTCCATCCTGTCTATGTCTTTGCGAAGATTGGGTCTCCAGAACTGCATGCAGTACTCCAGGTGGGGTCTGACCAGCTGTCTGTACAGAGGGATAATAACTTCCTGTTTTCTGCTGGTGATGCCTCTTCTTATGCATTCCAGTATCGCCCCAGCCCTTCTTGCTGTCCTCTCACATTGCTTGCCCACCTTTAGGTCATCTGATATGACTACCCCCAGGTCCCTTTCCATTTTTGTTGTAGTTAGTATCTCACGTCCATTGTGTACTCTTCCCCTGGGTTTTTGTTTCCCAGGTGCATTATCTTGCACTTCTTAGCACTGAATCTAAACTGCCATACATTTGACCATTCCTCTAACCTTGCCAAGTCCCTTCTCATCCTTTCCACCCCACCTTGTGCATCAACTCTGTTGCAGATCTTTGTGTCATCTGCAAAGAGACATACTTTTCCTTCCAGTCCCTCTGCAATGTCACTATAAAGACATTGAAGAGGACTAGCCCTAATACTGAACCCTGCGGTACCCCACTATTAACGCCCCTTTCTTCAGAGTGGACTCCATTTACTATTACTCTGTGTCCTATTCTCTAGCCAATTCTTTACTCAGGCTATCATCTTGGGACCCATTCCCAGGCTGGCTAACTTGTATATTAATCTTTAGTGTGGGACTGTGTCAAATGCCTTGCTAAAGTCTAGGTAGGCCATGTCCACAGCCCCTCCCTGATCTACTACTTTGGTCACCCCGTCAAAGAAATCTATCAGATTCATCTGGCATGACCTTCCCACTGTGAATCCATGCTGCCTTGGGTCCTGTGCCCCTCTGGCCTCTAGATACTCGACAATTCTTTCCTTCAGAAGTGATTCCATCATTTTCCCTATCACTGAGGTTAAACTAACAGGTCTGTAGTTTCCTGCTTCTGCCCTGCTCCCACTTTTGTGAAGGGAATCACATCTGCCCTCTTCCAGTCCTCAGGTACCACCCCATCCTCTCATGATTTGTTAAAGAGGGTAGTCAGTGGTGTCACTAGTTCTACCCTTAGTTCTTTTAGAATTCTGGAATGAATCCCATCAGGCCCCATTGCTTTGTCCACCTTCAGTTTTAAGAGTTCTTTCAGAACCCTTTCTTCTGTAAATGGGCTGGTATTAACTTTTTCTCAGAAGAAGCCAGAAGGGGAAGGAAGGAAACATATTCAATTCAGTGCTTTAGAGTAACTGGTAATTGCTGTTTTCTTTTAAACTTAGATTGTGGGCTTTTAGTGACACTGTACTTTCTTTGTTGTCTTTACTTAGAAATGTTTTGGGCTGTTGAAAATTTAAAACGTAGTGGTGGTGTAATTCTGTGTGTCTTTAATTGCTGCAAATTTTCGCCCCTCCTCCCTCCCCCAGCTCTTAATTATATGCCCTGTTAAATCTGATTGACAGGAGCTAAACACAGGGTATAGTAAGGGGTGTGAAGTAGGAGGGGCATAAGGGGGAAGAAGCCCACCCTCAGCACGACAAGTGTTTTGACTCATTTATTTATTTATTGGTTTCTTTTTTTTTTTTTAAAGAAAATTATCTGAGGATCAGTGGCAGGATTTTTAGGACAGTAAATTAATAAAAATGGAACTAGGAGAGCTTCAGTAGCAGACAAGTAGTGGAATAGCAGTATAATTGCAGTATAATGTGGGGAGTGGTGCAATGCAGTGGCTATGGGGCAGCCATATTCAGGCAGACCTTCTGGACACTGAGGTGCTGCCCTGTCTGCATGCATCTCTCTGAACTGCAGGATGAGGTAGCCAGACTCAGGGCAGAAGTAAACTGGGTCAGGAGTACCAACACCCCTATCCAGAGACCACCCAGTCCAATGCAACTGCCTCAAAGGATGCTGAGAACGAGGAGCACTTGGATGACAGTGGGCTCAGGGAGGGTTAGAGCGGTCAGGCAGAGGCACATCCCAGATCCTATTCTACTCAAGAACTCATATGCCACACTGGCAAATGAGGACAACCAAATAGAGGTACCCAGAGAAGTGGAAGGAAAGGATGTGGAGGTTAGCCAAGGAGGTGACCTCAGCAGGGAAAGCAGTGGCCCCAGAGGAGGAGAAGGAGGAAGCAAATCCTGGTGGGGGACTCCATCATAAAAGGGATCTAGCTAGGAACACAGGAGGGGGAGGACAGGGAGGTGAGGTGCCTACCAGGTGCCACGGCATGGAGGGATGGAAGGAAGATCCTGGGGATCACTGGGAAGGCAAGACAGGAGGGTGTGCTGGATGTAATTATCCACCTAGGTACTAATGACCTGTCAAATGGGGAGCCAAAGGAAGTTCAGGAAGAGTTTAGGAAATTGGGGAGGGGTCTCAAGCAAGTAGCTACTTCTGTCACTTTCTCAGAAGTACTTCCTGCGAGAGGCAAGGGAGAGCATAGGAGTGCATGCACCAGGAACTTTAACTCATGGTTGAAGAACTGGTGCTGTGAGGAAGGGTTTGGATTCATTGGTGACTGGGGACCCACCTGGAGGGATGGAGGTTTGTTCAAGCCTGACGGCCTGCATCCATCCTGGAGGGGAATCCAAGCACTCAATGATAAGTTTAAATGCTACATTGACAAGCATTTAAACTAGCAAAGGGGGGTGGCAGGCCAGCAAGGAGGGTACCTACTTGCTCACCCCCCACAGCTAGCAGTGGAACCAGTGAACCAGAGGAGTAGCTATCTCTGCAAAGCAGTGTGCAAAATATGGAGATTAGTGCCCAAGAGGTGGATAGGCAGAAAAGGGGCAAAATTCAGCAGAAGGGCAGACAGCAAGGAGAACCAGGGATAAAGGACAACTAAGGAAGGGTCTGGAGTAGAACAGCGAAACAGTCTAGGGAGGTCAAATCATGGAAAGCCATGTGTGGAAATATCAGGAGCCTTAGCAACAAGATGGAAGATCTGGAGGCTGTCATGGTGCAGTCAGACCTGGACATTGTGGCCATCACTGAAACCTGGTGTAATGATAACCATGACTGGGAGATGGCCATACCTGGCTACAACATATTCAGAATAGACAGAGCAGGCAGGAAGGGAGGAGGAGTGGCACTGTATGTGAAAAATGACATAAGGGCCACAGAGATCCAGGAGGAACAAAATGGGGGAGAGATACTGTGGGTTAAGCTGGAAAGGAAAATGGGGACAGCCATCCACACAGGTGTGGTCTATAGACCACCAGCCCAGGAGGAAGAAACAGATAGGGAGCTGATGCTAGCCATCCAAAAGATGGCAGACAAGGGTGAGGTAGTACTGGTTGGAGACTTCAATATTCCAGATGTGGACTGGAGCATCCCAGCAGCAGCATCAACTAGGAGCAGATTTATCCTGGACTCCTTTCAAGGTGCCTTCCTCAAGCAACTGGTCATGGAACCAACTCAGCAGAAGGCAATACTGGACCTTGTGCTCACAAACAGGGACAGTGTGATGGGGTAACAGTGGGGGAGCATCTGGGGAACAGTGACCACCAGTCATTGTGGTTTGAAATCACAGAAAGAGCAGAACTAAACCACACTAAAACATGTATCCTGGATTTTAGGGGGGGCAGACTTTGGGAAAATGGGGAGATACTTGAAAGAGGCATTAAGGGGAATGGCACAGGAATCAGGGGTTGAGGAACAGTGGGCAGTATTTAAAATGGGGATTACAAGAACAACAGAATTATGCATTAAGCAGGTTAGCAAGAGGAAAAGGAAGAGGAGACCATTATGGTTTTCCAAAGAGGTAGCAAAGAAAGTGAATGCCAAAAAGATTGCATTCAGGCAATACAAAAAGACACAGGCGGAAGGGGATAGGCAGAAGTACCAGGAGAAGCAAAGGGAGGCAGGGAGGTCAGTAAGGGAAGCCAAAAGTCAGACAGAAGAACACATCGCAAAATCAGTGGGTAGAGGGGACAAAACCTTTTACAGGTACATAAGTGAAAAAAGAAAGACAAAGGGAGGGATAGTGAGACTGAAGGGGGAGGATGGGGGCCGCATGGAGGATGACAACAGTAAAGCTGACATATTGAATAGGTATTTCTGCTCAGTCTTTGCTGAGGAAGATGAGGGTAAGGGGTCTGAAGGGAGTACAAGGGGTGAGAATGGTGCAGAAATGGACACAAGTCCCTTTACACAAGAAAGGGTCCTGAAGGAACTGGAAGTAATAAGAGTTGATAAAGCAATGGGGCCAGGTGGGGTGTACCCCAGGGTCCTTAAAGAACTAAGAGAGGTGGTGGCTGAACCTCTGGCTATCCTGTTTAGCCAATCACTGGAAACAGGGGAGGTACCAAAAGACTAGAGGACAGCTGATGTAGTCCCCTTATACAAAAGTGGGAACAAAGAGGAAGCAGGGAACTACAGACCAGTCAGCCTCACCTCGGTAGTGGGGAAGATCATGGAAGCACTACTGAAGGAGAGATTGGTGGAACATCTGGTTGTCAATGGACTACAGGACCCAAGGCAGCATGGTTTCACCAGGGGAAGGTCAGGTCAGACCAACCTCGTTGAATTTTTTGACTGGGTGACTAGGGAGGTGGATCAGGGGAGGGCAGTGGACATGACCTATCTGGACTTCAGCAAGGCCTTTGACACTGTGCCACATAGAAGACTATTGCACAAACTGAGGAATATGGGTGTGGGCAGGACAGTAGTGTGGTGGGTAGGTAACTGGCTGGGTGGCAGGACACAGAGGGTGGTGGTAAATGGCTGTCACTCCACAGAGGGAAGAGTGACCAGTGGGGTACCACAGGGATCAGTGCTGGGACCGTCCTATTCAACATCTTCATCAGTGACATTGCACAGGACCTAGAAGGCAGAATTTCACTGTTCGCTGATGACACAAAGCTCTGTAACAGAGTAGACACACCAGAGGGTGTAGACAGAATGAGAAGGGACCTGCAGAAACTTGAAGAATGGTCAGGGGTTTGGCAGTTGAAATTCAATGCAAGGAAGTGCAAGATAATGCATATGGGGCACAAAACCCTGGCACAATATATCAGTTGGGGATGAGGATATAGCATGCACCAAGCAGGAAAGGGATCTTGGGGTTATATCTCTGATGACCTCAAGGTAGAGGACAAGTGACAGGCAGCAGGTAAGCAAATAGGATGCTGGGATGTATAGGCAGGGCATCACCAGCAGGAAAGGGAGGTCATAATTCCACTATACAAGACACTAGTGAGGCCCCACCCTGAGTACAGTGCACAGTTCTGGAGACCATACCTACGTAAGGACGTAGACAGGGTAGAGAAGGTTCAGAGGAGGGCAACAAAGATGGTGCATGGATTGCATCACAAGTCCTATGAAGACAGGTTGAAGGAACTGAACATGTACTCCCTGGAGGAGAGGAGAGAGAGAGGGGATATGATAGAGACATACAAGTATCTTACAGGGAGGAACAGGGTGCAGGAATACACTATTTTTAAGCGAAAAATATGTTCCAGGACTAAAGGGCATGGGATGAAGTTGGAGGGAGGATGATTCAGAGGAAACATGAGGAAGAATTTCTTCACAGAACGGGTGGTGGACAAGTGGAACACACTGCCAGAGGAAGTGGTGGGGGCTGAAACAATCACAGGATTTAAGAATGCATGGGATAGACATAAAGGAATTCTGGAGGTCAGGGGAAAGGGGCAACAGAATTCTGGGAAAACATAAACTGAACTTACAAGCTTAAATGGGCAGACTGGGTGGGCCATAGGCCCTTATCTGCTGACACTGTCTATGTATCTATGTATCTATGTAACTTCTGTATCCAGAGTGTTTCTATTGTTTGTTTTAAGTACTTCCCCCTCTTCATTTGTAAATACTGAGCAAAAATATTTGTTTAGTATCTCTGCCTTTTCACAGTCACCCTCTGCCTCCCCCCCCCCCCGTTCCAAAATGAACCTTTTAACGCTATAAGAGATCTTGGGTATATTCTTACCTTTTTTCAGTTCAGTAACACTATCAGGCCCTTCAAACAGCTGTCAGACTTAACCACGTATACATCACATGCAAAAAGAACTTGGAAGACACACCCAGGCAGTATCTTAAGAAAATGTACTTTACTAAAAGATGATAGACATATGAAAAATGTAAACACAGAATATTACATCAAAGAGCTTACAATCACATAAAAGAACAAGGGAAAGTTACAAAGCAAAACTCCTACCACAGTACAGTTAGATTTTTTCTATCTAAGGTATTACCTTTGGGAGTGTGCTTTAAAGTTAGATCAGAGAGCTGCTTCTCTTTTGAGTCCCAAGATGATAGGACAACATTTCAGACACAAGTTTTAAAACTTTGTCTCCACACCTCTTCTGTGAGTCATCTAGCTCCTCCTTTTAGGATATAAAATTACAAAAAATTATTTCTTGTCAAGCGGTATTTTAAGTAAGGTGCCATCAGAAGAAAAATACATTTCCCCTATAAAACTCTTTAATTACACATATTTCCTTTGAATTTAGCAATCCCACACTGGCACCAATGTGTTAAAAAAGCTAACAGGAATCAGCCTAATGACATCGTTTCTGAAGTCATAAAGTCACATTTGGTTTGCACTTCAAAAAGCCTAGGCATGTCATAAACAGTAATAAAATGCAATTCGAAGGAAGTCAGTTAATTAAATGGTTCCTGGTCAGTTTTGGTATGTATAGATCCATATTGACTGGCACCTTCACAATGTTTTTTTTTTTTTTGCACCGCTGTCCACTGTAATTGTAATCTTATGAAGTGTACTGTATTGTATTAATGCCCAGGACCACCTTGAAAATTAGCTTGCTCAATGGTGTTTATGCCTGGTTAAATAAAATGATTGATTGATTGATGATAATGCCTATATCCCTGTTCCTCATCTGTAGTGCTAAGTCTCTCCCCTCCCATACAGTACTCCGTCATGGGGTTCCTTTTCCCTAGGTGCATTACCTTGCACTTTTAAGCATTGAACTTGAACTGCCAGACCTTTGACCACCCCTCAAGCTTTTGTAGGTCCTTCTGCATATTCCTTATTCTATCTTCATTATCCACCCTCCCACAAAGTTTTGTGTCATCTGTGAAGAGACACAGCCTGCCCAGGATTCCTTCACCAATGTCACTTATGAACATGTTGAAGAAGACCAGTCCCAGGACAGATCCCTGTGCAGTCCTCTTGCTACCTCCCTCTTCTCTGACTTATCCACTGACTACCACCCTCTGTTGCTCCCCTGCTAGCCCATTACCAACTCATTTTACTAGAGTTTTAGCTGCACTCAGGTCTTCCATCTTCTTAAGGAATCTCTTGTGTGGTACTAAATAAAAGGCCTTACTGATGTCAAAGTACAGCAGATCCACAGCATGGCCCTTGTCTATTGCCTTTGTCACCCAGTAAAAGAAAATGATCAGCTTGGTCTGACAAGACCTACCTGCCACAGAATGTGGTATTTGCTATTCTGGAGTCCATTGCTCTCCAGGTAGTCTATGAGGTCCTCTTTGATCAGAGATTCCATCACTTTCCTCACAATAAAGGTCAGACTGACAGGCCTGTAATTCCCTGGTTGCTCCTTATCCTCCCTCTTTATGTAGCAGCACAATGTCCACCTTTGTCCAGTCTCCTGGAACTTTCCCAGACCTGGGTGAACTGTTGAACAGCTCAGTCAGTGGCTCAGCCAGCTCTGCTGCTAATTCCCTAAGTATCCTCAGATGCAACCCATCGGAACACAGGACCTTATCTATCTTAAGAGCTGCCAGCCCTTTCAGGACCTTTCACTAGTAAACAACGACTGACTCATTTCCAGGACTCCCTTTGTGGCTGCTTTGATGCCACTCTCCGGCATGGACCTGCATTCCTCCTTAGTGAATAGTCAGGACGGTGGCTTTCTACCAATACTTCTCCATCACCCTACCCCCCGCACTAGTTATGCGATTCCCCTTTTTCCTTGTTTCACAGATATATCTAAAAAACTGTTTCTCTCCTTTCTTGACCTCCTCTGCGATGCACTGCTCTGTCTGCTTTTGCTGCCCTGATGGCTCTTTTTGCCTCCTTATTTTTCTGAAGATATTCCTCCCATTCTGCTTCTCCCTGCTTTTCCTTATATTTCTAGAAGGCCCTTTTTGGGGTGCTCTGCTTCCCTGACCTTAGCTGATAACCACAGTGGTCTCTTAAACCTATTTCTCTATGAATCTGTTTTAATGCGTGCCTTCAATGCCTCAAGGATAGATCCCTTAATTGCCTTCCATCTCTTCTCCACCCTGTCTGTTTCCTCCACCCCCCCGCTTTTCTCTGACCAGTTCCCTCAACCTGTCGAAGTCCGCCATTCTGAAGTCAAAGACTTTGGTTCCTGATTGCAGCTTACCAGCCTTGAGAGCTAGTTCAAACCACACTGAGTTGTGGTTGCTATTCCCTTGCAGCTCTCCTTCTCCTACAGCACCCACCACCTCTGTGTTAGTGAGCACCACATCAAGTGCTGTGGACTCTTTGGTGGGTTCCTTAACCAGCTGCACCAGTAGACAGTCCTGTAAGGTGTCTAGCAATTTCTAACTCCTGGCAATCCTGGCCACTGGGACCTCCCAATCCATATGCGGCAAATTGAAGTCTCACACTGCCACCACCTCCTTCACTACCCCTCTTTTATGTTTCTCCCTGAGTTTTCTGCCCCTTTCCTCCCCTTGAACCAGAGACCTATAGACTACCTCTTAAGCGAATTTTCCTGCCTGAGGCTGCTGTGGGTTGCACTCATAACCACTCAGTTTCCACATCGCTACCCCAAATGCCCCTATCTTTAGACACTTCATTGCCCTTCTTAACTAAGAGGGTGACGCCTACCCCTCTACCAGTTCTTCAATCCCGCCTGAATAATATGTAATAAGGGACCACCAACTCCCAGTTGCTATTTTCTGTGTCTCATTTTTCTGTGATGGCAACAAGGTCCACCTCAGTGTGTGCTACAGAAGCTTGCTGAGTTTGTTCCCTAGCCTCCTGGAGTTAAGGCATGCCCCCTTCCACTTGATCCCTGCTCTAGTTCTGCTGCCATCCATCTGCCTTATATGTTTTCTCCCCCCCCCAACTTTTTTAGCGCCTCTTCCTTTAGTTTTTCCTTCTGCAACTGTCCTTTCCCTTGGTTCTGTAAACCTTACAGCAATTCCTGTATGCCTTTTGCTGCCACTGTCCTTGGGGTGTAGGGGAGTACTATCTTGGATCCCCTTCTGCTCACCATCCAAAGTGGATCCTTTAGACCTGGATTCCTCTACAGCCAGTTTAAATGCCTGATGTGGACATCAGACTTCTGCCCCAGAGCACTGGCCCCCTCATTCGTCAGGTGAAGTCCATCATCCTCAGAGTCGCCTGTCCTAGAAATCCACCCAATCCCCTACAAAATGGTACCCCATGTTCTGACACCACCCCTTAAGCCAACTGTTGCACTCCGCTATTTCAGCACCCTTTATCCTTTACTGCCTCACACCCTGCCCTACAAAGGGAGGACTTCGTAAAAGGCCAAGGAGGCTGAGTATGATACCAATCTGTGCCCCAGTCTAAAATTCTGCTTCACTATTTCCACTGATTGGTTGGCCAGATCACTGATACCCAGGTGTACCAACACCCCCAGCTGTTCCCCTTCCCTCTCCACCATCCTCCCTATTCTGTCTAAATCATGGCTGGCTGATGCTCCAGGCAGGCATTGGACTTGCCCCCCCATCCAACCCCCTCAACACCCTGTCTATCCCCCTAATCATTGAGTCCTCAACTACTAGGAACTTCCTGTCCACTCCGACCCCTTTTGGGTGCTAATGTGCTGTCCTGCCTGTCATCCTTGACTGACCTGGAGCCCCCCCCACAGAGTCAAGAGCATGTCTCCTCCAGGGATGCAAAGTGATTCGCTGTCTGGATGTAACTGGGCTGGACAACCTCCCTGTGGCTGCCCCTTCTTTCCCTCCTGCACCCACCATCCTCCATGCTCCCTGGACCAGTGGGTCTCTGGAGGAGTGGGGGTGAGCCCCTGCTGAGCTGGAGTGTACAGCTGGGATATCTCCATCCTTGCTGCTACCAACTGAGCCCAGAGCTCTGCTATAGTCCTACAGAAGGGGCAGTGCGGCAGTGCCCCTGCTCTGGAGCACATCTCTGAGGAGGAGTGCCCCACAGTCCCTTCAATTGAGTACCTCATCCCTGAACCAAATCCTACAAGGAACTGTACTGGAGAAAGAAATGTAAGTAGTACCAGCTTAGACTAGAACATGGCTTGCACTCAAACCAAGGCAGCAGTAATATCACACCACAAAAGCATTTAGAAATGTATAAAAAGGACTTTATTAACTTACATATCAATAAAAGCTGGATAAATAGCTAGATGTACTCCCACAACCCACTACAGACACACCCTTGATAAAGTGCCTTGTAGGGGCACTAAACACTGTCAGGTGTGTCTGTAGTAGGTTGGTTTGAATGCAAGCCTTCTTTTCTTCTTTTAGTTGGCTTTGTTTGACTTACGCACCTTAGCCATTAAAGGTGACCCTTTTTTGTTTGTAGCCTTGTTACATTGGCTAGATTGTTTAAGGTAGTTTTCTATGATGGATTTTAGGTCTCATTCCTCATAATTAGTGCCCTGTTTAACCCCTCCCATCCAATATTAAGTCCTGGGCTCTTGTTCATTATGTGCATTACCTTGTACTTCTTGGTGTTTAATTTCAATTGTCAAATCTTGGACCACCTCTCCAACCTTTGCAGGTCCCTCTGCAAATCCCCAACCCACTCCTTGTTGTTTGCCCTACCACATAGCTTAGTGTCAGCTGCAAAGAGACACATCTTGCCCTGAACTACGTCAGCCATGTCACTAATGAACATATTGAAAAGACTAGACCTAGGATTGAACCTTATGACCCCCACTGGTAACCACCATCTCCCTGGATTTGACTCCATTAACCATCATCCTGTGCTGCCTCCCCTCCAACAGGAAGAGCAACGAGCAGGGGGTTCCTACTGCAGGCATCACTGGTATAAGTGCCAGATGCCAAGGTGATCATCATATGGATTC
The DNA here is from genome assembly GCA_016271365.2 of Neoceratodus forsteri. Classification (NCBI taxonomy): domain Eukaryota; kingdom Metazoa; phylum Chordata; order Ceratodontiformes; family Ceratodontidae; genus Neoceratodus; species Neoceratodus forsteri. The sequence goes on from CM057458.1 coordinate 235,040,381, forward strand.
TTTGTTGCATAGGGTTCTCACCCTCTGTTGAAGCTCTGTGGGTCTCCTGCTGGTGTGGGTAATGACAGCATGGATCTGCTGGTAGCTACAGCGGGGCAAGCATGGGAGAACCAGGACATAATGGAGTTCCTTTACTATGCTACTGGATTTACAGAGTGAAACAGCACCTACCTGTGCACTTTCTCAGGCAGCTACTGGCTGATGGGGGCTTGCATGTGGGCCCAGGAATGGTGGCAGAGTCCCAAGTTCATATTGGCACATGTACACTGGTGTGGGTTTCTAGATGCTCAGATCCCACCTGGGGACCCAGATTGGGGACACTGGGGGAGGGGGTGGCTCACTCTCAAGGAAGGTTGCCTGATGGCTTCTACAATGAACTATCCTGGTTTTCAGCAATGCATGGGTAATGGCAAGGAAACCTATTCTGGCAGCTTTTGTCCTGAAAGAACTGTGAAGGAGACTGCATGTCATGAAAGAGTCAATGCAGCTGACAGGCACTTATGGTCTTTACCCAAAGACAAAGTAAAGGATGTGGTGAGCCCAGTAAGCTTTTGTATTTGTGATTGCTTAAGGTACTAAGTACCAAATCCCCAAATGGCTAGGTGCTGCAGCTGGTATTTGTGTACTATCCCTAGCTGATTAATGTCCAAGCTGGACACTTTGTCCACCCTAAGAAGGTATACCCCTCCTGTGTTTAGCCTCCACCGAGGCACCAAGTAAAAGATGAGTATCACAAATCCAGTACACCCAAGATCCCCCTTTCCTGCTAATGACTGCGAGGGGGTTTCTGTCCCTCATGATGTGAAAGGCTGTATATATATTATATGGCTGCTTAATGTGTACCCTTGACTAGCTTGGGAGTTGTACTGATGCCAATATCGCCGATTCATTTTCGCTCGAATTGATGATTATGACTGTGTCCTTGGTGGGATCTCGGCCTGGGCTCCTGCTGTGTAAACTAGAGGTTGGCAGTCTAGCCTGGAGATTAGACCGTCAGAGTAATGAGTTGTGAATGAGCTTGCTTGGCATATCCAGCAGACCTGGATTTGAGTCCCACAACCTCCACTTGCATACTGTATGACCCTGAGCAAGTCACTTAACCTCACCAGTGCTCTCAGGTCACCCATGAAAACAGACATTGGGCCTAGTGGGCATTTCCTGGTTACTAGAGACTAAAAAAAAGTCATCAAGTTGGTGTGTGCATATGCTCCCTAAATAAATTGTTTGGTTTTGTAATCAACTTCTGTTTCAAGTGTCATACAATGTGAGCTGAAGTTAGTGGTGGGAGATAGGGACCAGCAACTGTTTAAAAACTATTTGAATTGTTATTACTGAAGTTAAAACTTTTCCTCATGCCAGCTTTATATCCCCCAGGTACCCATCTATCCCAAGCCTGTATAGCATACAGAGTTACTGCTCCTCTGCTGAGTTCAGTACTTGAGTGTCTAGAGGCATTCAGTGGGTTCAGTACTCGAGTGACCTGTGACGCTCTTCGTCAGTATTCCCCAGGTGGAGGCACTGCACTTTTTGCAAATATGTTTTCTCTGTACTTTTAATATGTTTTCTCTGTACCTTAAGAACTGTTCAATATTCTCCAGGTGGAGGCACTGCACTTTTTTTGTAAATATGTTTCCTCTGTACTTTAAGAACTGTTCAAGAACCCAGGCATGCCCCCTCAGCATAAAGGGATATGTTGTACCCTGAAGGCCCTAGCACAGCTGCTGATGGACAGCCAGACAGTGACATTGTAGGGCACATGGAAACTGGTGCCCATAACTCCCCTGTGGGCTGCAGTGCACCAGCTTGCCACCCAGATGATATGAAACATGTTAAAGCAGAAAACCCTGACAAACTGGGACAGAATCATGGATGTTGAGGTGGGCAGTCCCCTTGGTACCAGTGACCACAGAACTGTGTGGTTTATAGTCAACACATTGACAGAAGAAAGCCATTCAAAGATTAAGATCCTAGATTTCCGGAAGGCCAACTTCATGGAGATGGGGGAATAGCTCAAAATTGTCCTAGCAGCAGAAGACATAGGGGGGAGGGGTAGAAGAATGGCGGCTTAGGCTCAAGAGATCCGTAGCAGGAGTGACAAGTCAATGTGTCAGATTGCTTAGCAAAAGTAAAAGAAAGAAGCGGCAACTGTTGTTCTCTAAATCAGTAGCCCAGAAAGTGTGAGAAAAAGTAAGGCATTCAGGAAATATAAGGAGACATAGAAAGAAAAAGACTGACTGAAATATCTAGAGAAGCAGAGAGAAGCTGGGAAAACTATCAGAGGGGCTAAGGCAAGAACGGAGGAAGGAATAGCACAGGTTATTAAGAAGGGGGACAAGACCTTCTTCGGTTATATTAGCGAGAGGAAGAAGACCAGAAATGGTATTGTTAGGCTAAAGAAGGAAGAGGGTAGGTGGAGGACCATCTTGAAAGAGCTGAGATACTGAACAAATATTTGTGCTCAGTATTTACCGAGGAAGAGGAAGGGAAGGGGCCAAGACTCATGAGGAAAGATGTACGGGGGGAGAGGTGGACACCAGCCCACTTACGGTGGATAGAGTCTTGGAGGAAATAGGAAAAGTAAAGACATAGAAACATAGACTTTGATGGCAGATAAGGACCGCTTGGCCCACCTAGTCTGCCGATTTCCCTACCTACAGGATAGGCCACAGATCCTAGTTAACCAACAGCCTATTTCTTTCTACCCCCCACAAGAATTGCCTTATGTCTGTCCCATGCATTCTTGAATTCTCCCACAGTTTTAGACCCCACAACCTCCTCAGGAAGGCTGTTCCATGCATCCACTACCCTCTCTGTGAAAAAATACTTCCTCACATTGCCCCGGAACCGCCCCTCCTCTATCTTTAAATTGTGTCTCCTTGCTCTTGCATGTCTCTTTTTATGAAAGATGCTACTCTCTTGGACTTTGTTGATTCCACTGAGGTACTTAAAAGTTTCTATCATGTCCCCCCTCTCCCTTCTTTTCTCAAGGGTATATTAGGGAGCATAGAAAGGTTAAGGGAGGAATAGTGAAGATTAATAAAGGAGAAGGGAGGTGGGCAGAGGGAGACAGTGAAAAAGGCTGAGATACTGAATGAATACTTTTGCTCAGTATTCACAAAAGAAGATGAGGAGGAGTTACCTAAACCAGACAATAGAAGCACTGTGGGTAGGGGGGTTGACACCAGTCAATTTACAGAAGAAAGAATCCTGAAAGAACTCCTAAAACTCAAGGTGGACAAAGCAATGGGGCCAGACGGGATTCACTCCAGAATCCTAAAAGAACTAAGGGAGGACCTAGTGATACCACTGACCACACTTTTTAACAAATCATGGGAGGATGGGGTTGTACCTGAGAACTGGAGGAGGGCAGATGTGATTCCCCTTCACAAAAGTGGGAGCAAGGCAGAAGCAGGAAACTACAGACCTGTAAGTTTGACCTCAGTGGTAGGGAAAATGATGGAATCACTTCTGAAAGAAAGAATTGTTGCGTACCTAGAGGCCAGCAGGGCACAGGACCCAAAGCAGCATGGATTTACAGCAGGAAAGTCATGTCAGATGAATCTAATTGATTTCTTTGACTGGGTGACCAAAGTAATAGACCAGGGAGGGGCTGTGGATATGGCCTACCTAGACTTTAGCAAGACATTTGACACAGTCCTGCACAAAAGAATAATAATCAAGTTAGCCAGCCTGGGAGTGGGTTCCAGGGTGGTATCCTGGGTAGCAAACTGGCTGCACAACAGGACACAGAAGGTAATAGTGAATGGAACACATTCCGAAGAAAGGGGGGTTACTAGTGGAGTACCTCAGGACTGGGTCTAGTCCTCTTTAACATCTTTATAGGTGACATTGCAGAGGGTCTGGAGGGAAAGGTATTCCTCTTTGCAGATGACACAAAGATCTGTAACAGAGTTGATACACAAGGGGGGTAGAAAGGATGAGAAAGGACTTGTCAAGGTTGGAGGAATGGTCAGACATATGGCAACTTAGATTCAATGCAAAGAAGTGCAAAGTAATGCACCTGGGAAACAAAAACGCAGGAGAAGAGTACACAATAGCAGAGGAGGTACTTACAACAACAAAAATGGAAAGGGACTTGGGGTAGTCATATCAAATGATTTAAAGGTGGGTAAGCAATAAGAAAAGTCAGTAAGGAGAGCCACGGGTATACTGGGATGCATAGGAAGGGGCATCACAAGTAGAAAAAGGGAAGTGGTTATCCCTCTATACAGACAGTTGGTGAGACCCCATCTGGAATACTGTGTGCAGTTTTGGAGACCCAATCTGCGCAAGGACATAGACAGGATGGAAGCAGTCCAGAGGAGGGCAACTAAAATGGTGGAGGGTCTGTATCAGAAACCATATGAAGAGAGACTGAGAGAGCTTAATATGTTTACCCTTGATGAACGGAGGGATGTGAGGACATGATAGAAACTTTCAAGTACCTCAAGTCCATCTTCTTCCAGGTTGTGTACAGGAGTGCTGGGAACAACTGAGAAGCTGCATGGAATATACTATTTTGGACGAATTATCTGTAACTAAACTCTCTCTCTCTTGCTTACATCTGAGAGAAGTTTTCCTCAATTTTAAAGTGGCAGAGCTTGGTATTTGTTTTAGTTTTAATTCAGAAAGGGTTTTAAAACTGCTTATCTTCTGCATATTTGATTTTCCTTGTGGCTAACTGGACTGATTACTTGAATTCTGTGTGAATCTGCATCAATATATTTTGCAACTTTTGGTGGGGCTCTGTGATTCAAAATAGCAAAAGCTGCAGGTTGAAACTGGATGCCAAACATAGCCTGAGGTGGGGTAATTGTCTTCACAAGTCAGAGCTCAGCATCATAGCCATTTGTCTAGCTAGACCATTTGTCAGCATTATTCAATTACTATAAACTAGTGGTGTGCTCCTATATGAGCCAGAAGTCCATCTTCTTCCAGGTTGTGTACAGGAGTGCTGGGAACAACTGAGAAGCTGCGTGAATATACTATTTTGGACTGAATTATCTGTAACTAAACTCTCTCTCTTGGATGTCTGGATTTTTCTCTGTTTGATTAGCAGGTACTTTCTCTGTCAATTGTTGTGTAGGGTATCTTGCTGACAGGAAGGCACTCATCACAGCGGTGGTGAGAGCTTTTAGTCGATTGTTTTGTGAAGACACAGTTTAGGCCCAACCCTTCCCCACCCTCACCCCACCCACCCCTGGAAATAGTTCCTTTATACCTGAGGTTCTGACATCATTTCCTCGAGTGCAAGGTGCATTTCACTGTCATATCCTCTCTAGCACACTGCACTGATAATATAAGCATACACGTTGTATAATATATATATATATATTTCTATATAATCAAATCACACGCACGCACACATACAAATACAATAAAAAAAACTAGATAAACATGTGGGGAATAGTGCAATGTAATGGCTATGGGGCAGCAGTCTTCCGGGAGTCTTTCTGGAGGCTGAGATGCTGCCCTATTTGCAGACAACTATCTGCCCTGAGGGAGGAAGTTGCCCGTCTTCAGGCCACACTGGACAGTAGTAAGAAAACCTTCTCCCAGGCCACACTGGACAGTAGAAAGGGAACCTCCCCCATCCAGGGAGCACTAGCGCCACCACCACTACCTCAGAGGTTGCGAAGAAAGCACAGCAGTTGGACCACAGTGGGCTCAGGAGGGTGAGGAGGGTGGAACAGAGGCACACCCAGTCAATTGTTCCACTCCACAATCCATACTCATTCTGGGGAGCATAGCTCCCCTATAGGTGTACCCGCAGAGAAGACTGATGATAACTGTCAAAAGGGAGGCCCACAGAAAGGAGGCAGAGGACACCAAAGGGAAAGGAAGCAGCTCCTGGTGGGGGACTCAATTATTAGGGGTATAGAACTGGGGGCAGATGAGAAAAATGAAGTAAGGTGCCTGCCTGGTGCCATGGCTTGGAGGGACAGGAAGCGCATTCTCAGGATCACGAGAACAGCTGCAAGGGATTCCGAGCTGGACGTAATTGTCCACCTAGGGACAAATGACTTGGCTCATCATGAGATTAGAGCAGTGCAGGAGGACATTGCAGAGTTGGGGAGGGACCTAAGATGAGTAGCACACACAGTTTCCTTCAGAGGTGCTGCCTGTCAAAAGCATGGAGGGAGGTAATTGGCACCATGCAGTTTAATGAATGGTTGAAAAATGGTGCAGAGCACAGGGTTTGGCTTCATTGGGGACTGGGGTTCCACCTGGAGGACACTAGCCTATACTGGCAGGATGGTCTGCATCTGTCCAGGAAGGAACAAGTCTTTTGAGCAATCGGTTTAAATGCTTCATTGACAAGCTTTTAAACTAGCCAAAGGGAGAGGCACTGACAAGCAGCAGGAAAATCCCAGCCTCCCTACAAAACAGGGTACTAAATGAGAAAAAGACAGAGGTAGAAACGGTCAGTGGGGATGCTGCACTGGAAGGTAAAGCATCAAAAATGGAGAGCAATGAGTACTAATGCCGTAGTCTGGGTAATAAGCTTCCTGAATTAGTGGCCTTGATGGAGGAAGAACATCTGGATATCGTGGCAGTCACAGAAACATGGTACACACAAAACCATGACTGGGACATAAACATACCAGGATACACTGTCTACAGGAGGGACAGGGAGGGTAAAAGGAGGAGGAGGAGTAGTTCTTTACATAAGGGAAGGAATAAAAGCAACAGAACAAAAAGGTACACAGGGAGGAGAAGAAGCACTGTGGGTAAATTTGGAGACAGACAATGGCACCACAATACGCGTGAGGGTTGTATACAGACCCCTTCTCAGGGGAGGAAATGGATAGGAAATAATAGAAAGTATACTTAGAATGGCAGAAAAAGGAGATATTCTGATGGGTGATCTGAATATGCCAGATGTTAACTGGAGCGCAGTTGCAGCTGCCACTTCAAGAGTGCAGTTATTCTAGATGCCCTACAGGGGCATGCCTTAGACAACTAGTACTGGAGCCCACTCAATGGGAGCAATATTAGACTTGATTCTCTCAAATGGAGATGGTGAGAGGATTACAGATGTAGAAGTGGGTAGCCATCTGGGAACTAGCGACCATGAACAGTATGGTTCACAATAAACACAGCAATAGAGTCAAGCCATACAAAGACAAAAGTATTGGACTTTAGGAGGCTGACTTTGCCAAAATGGTGAGTGCCTAAGGAATGCACTAGCAAATGGGCAGGAAGGAGGTGGAAGAACAATGGGAATAATAAAACTGCCATCACAGAGGTAACGAGCCTTTGTGTGAAGCAAATAAACAAAACAAGACGATGTAAGAAACCACTATGGTTCTCAAAGGAAGTGGCAGTGAAGGTTCAAGAGAAAAAAGCATTCAGGAAGTACAAGGAATCGCAGAAGGAACAGGACAGAGAACTTTATCAGTTAAAGCAAAAGGAGGCTGGGAAGGCAGTCAGAACAGCAAAGGCCCAAACTGAGGAAAAGATAGCCAACTCAGTTAAGAAGGATAAACCTTTATAGGTACATCAGGGAGCAAAGAAGACCAAGGGAGGGATAGTGAGGCTTAATAAAGGGAGGGAGGGTGGGCAGAGGGAGACTGTGAAAAGGCAGAGATACTAAACAAATATTTTTGCTCAGTATTTACAAAGGAAGAGGGGGAGGTACATAAAACAAACAGTAGTAACACTCTGGATACAGAAGTTGATACCGGCTCATTTACAGAACAAAGGGTTCTGAAAGAACTCTTAAAACTGAAGGTGGACAAAGCAATGGGGCCTGATGGGATTCGTCCCAGAATTCTAAAAGAACTAAGGGTAGAACTAGTGACACCACTGACTACCCTTTTTAACAAATCATGGGAGGATGGGGTGGTACCCGAGGACTGGAGGAGGGCAGATGTGATTCCCTTCACAAAAGTGGGAGCAAGGCAGAAGCAGGAAACTATAGACCTGTTAGTTTAACCTCAGTGATAGGGAAAATGATGGAATCACTTCTAAAGGAAAAAATTGTTGAGTATCTAGAGGCCAGAGGGCACAGGACCCTAGCAGCATGGATTCACAGGGAAGGTCATGCCAGACGAATCTGATAGATTTCTTTGACTGGGTGAAGTAGTAGATCAGGGAGGGGCTGTGGACATGGCCTACCTAGACTTTAGCAAGGCATTTGACACAGTCCCACACAAAAGATTAATATGCAAGTTAGCCAGCCTGGGAGTGGGTCCCAAGATGACAGCCTGGGTAAAGAATTGGCTGGAGAATAGGACACAGAGAGTAATAGTAAATGGAGTCCACTCAGAAGAAAGGAGGGTTACTAGTGGGGTACCACAGGGTTCAGTATTAGGACCGGTCCTCTTCAATGTCTTTATAAGCGAAATTGCAGAAGGACTGGAAGGAAAAGTATGTCTCTTTGCAGATGACACTAAGATCTGCAACAGAGTTGATGCACAGGGTGGGGTGGAAAGGATGAGAAGGGACTTGGCAAGGTTAGAGGAATGGTCAAATGTATGGCAGCTTAGATTCAATGCTAAGAAGTGCAAGGTAATGCACCTGGGAAACAAAAACCCAGGGGAAGAGTACACAATGGGGGGTGAGATACTAACAACAACAAAAATGGAAAGGGACCTGGGGTAGTCATATCAGATGACCTAAAGAGGCAAGCAAATGTGAGGGCAGCAAGGAGGGCTGGGGGGATACTGGGATGCATAAGGAGAGGCATCACCAGTAGAAAACAGGAAGTTATTATCCCTCTGTACAGACAGCTGGTGAGACCCCATCTGGAGTATTGTGTGCAGTTCTGGAGACCTAATCTCTGCAAAGACATAGACAGGATGGAAGCTGTCCAGAGGAGGGCAACTAAAATGGTGCAGGGTCTGCACGGAAGACATATGAAGAGAGACTTAAGGAGCTTAATATGTATAGCCTCGAGGAAAGAAGGGAGAGGGGGGACATGATAGAAACGTTTAAGTACCTCAAGGAATCAACAAAGTCCAAGAGGGTAGCATATTTCAAAAAGGAGGTGTGCAAGAACAAGAGGGCACAATTTGAAAATAGAGGGGGCGGCTCAGAGGTAATTTAAGGAAGTATTTTTACAGAGAGGGTTGTGGATGCATGGAATGGCCTTCCAAGGAGGTTGTGGAGTCAAAATCAGTGGTGGAATTCAAGCATGCATGGGATAGTCATAAGGCAGTTCTGGGGGTTGGGGGTAGGAAGAAGTAGGCTGCTGGTTAACTAGGATCTGCAGCTTATCCAGTAGGTAGGGAAATGGGCAGACTGGGTGGGCCAAGTGGTCCTTGTCTGCCGTCAAATTCTATGTTTCCATGTTTCTATGTCTATGTATACATATTAAGCTCCTTTAGTCTCTCCTCGTACGGCTTCTCTTGCTGACCCTGCACCATTTTAGTTGCCGTCCTCTGGACTGCCTCTATCCTGTCTATGTCCTTGAGGAGATGGGGTCTCCAGAACTGGATGCAGTACTCCAGATGGGGTCTTACCAACTGTCTGTACAGAGGGATAACAACTTCTTGTTTTCTGCTGGTGATGCCTCTCCCTATGCATCCCAGTATACCCCAGCCCTCCCTACTGCCTTCTCAGAAGACAGACAAGGCAATGGGACCAGATGGGATTAACCCTAGAGTGTTAAAGGAACTCAGGGAAGTCCTAGCAGGTCCCTTGACAACCCTATTCAACCAATCACTAGAGATGGGGGAGGTACCTGTGGACTGGAGAAAAGTAGAGGTGGTCCCCCTGCACAAGACTGGAAGAAGGGAGGAGGAAGGCAATTACAGTCCTGTAAGCCTGACCTCAGTGGTGGGGAAGCTGATGGAGTCCCTGCTTAAGGAGAGGGTAGTGAAGTTCCTGGAGTCAAATGGGGCAAAAGACCCAAGGCATCATGGATTCACTGAGGGTAGGTCCTGTTAGTCTAATCTTATCAATTTCTTTGACTGGATTATCAGGGTGGTGGATCACAGAGGGGTAGTGGATCTGGCCTACCTGGAGTTTAGTAAGGCCTTCAACACCGTTCCTCATAGAAGGTTGCTTAACAAATTGGGGAACCTGGGTGTGGGCTCTAAAGTGGTAAAATGGGTGGGAAACTGGCTAAAAGGCAGGACCCAGGGGGTGGTAGTAAATGGCATAAAATCAGAAGAGAGGGAAGTGACCAGTGGGGTTCCACAGGGATTGGTGCTGGGTCTAGTTCTATTCAATGTCTTCATAAGTGACATTACAGAGGGACTGGAGGGGAAAGTATGCCTGTTCGCAGATTACACCAAGATCTGTAACAGAGTCAACACACACAGGAGGGGCTAGATAAAATGAGAAATGACCTAGGACTACTTGAGGAATGGTCAAGAGTTTAACAGTTGGGTTTTAATGCTAAGAAGTGCAAGATAATGCATGTGGAACACAGAAACCCAAGACAGGAATACAGGATGGGGGGGGGGGGCAGGTTCTAGCCACCACAAGTCAGGAGAGAGACCTTGGGGTTATCATATCCAGTGACCTGAAGTCAGCCAAACAATATGAAAAAGCAGTGGGGAAGGCAAACAGAATGCTGGGGTGCATAGGAAGGGGCATAACCAGTAGGAGGAGTGAAGTGGTGATGCCACTGTATAGATCACTGGTGAGGCCTCATTTGGAATACTGTGTCCACTTCTGGAGACTGCATCTCAGGAAGGACATAGACAGAATGGAAGCAGTCCAGAGAAGAGCAACAACAATGATACATGCACTGCACCACAAGCCTTATGAGAAAAGACTCAAGGAACTAAACATCTATTCACTGGAAGAGAGAATGGATATTGTAGAGACTTTCAAATACCTTAGAGGAATAAACAGGGTACAGGAAGGGAGCATATGTCAGAGAAGAAAGTGCACAATGACAAGGGGACATAACATGAGGCTAGAGGGAAGGAGGCTTAGGGGGAATGTTATAAAGTAATTTTTCACAGATAGGGTAGTGGATCCTTGGAACAGCCTGCCAGCAGAGGTGGTAGAAGCGAAAACAATATGGGGATTCAAAAGTGCATGGGATAAGCGTAATGGCACCCTTCTGTACAGCAGATCAGGGAAAAAGCAGTCCAGATAAGAGTAGGGATTGCCAGACCAAGTAGGGGAAATGGGCAGACTAGGTGGGCTGTATGGTCCTTATCTGTCAACAGATTCTATGTTCCTATGTAACCCAGTGCATGACCTCCCCCCAACGGCATGTCATTCAGTTATTACAGTTTGATTTCTGCCTCAAATGGCTACTCGCTTATTTTATCCCAAAGGGGAGCAGGGGTCTCTCAGTGTTCAGTTCAGAGCTCTGATGTGAATCATCGTCCCAACCACCAAACCAGCCAATGGTGCTCAACTGTGACATTTGGGGACTGCAAGTCAACAAAATGTCTTGTCTTTGTCTTTCATGCCTGGATTGTGCCCATAAAGGGGTCATGTAATCCAGTGTACTCACCTGGTTACCAATATTTTTGTTGTTATTCCTTTTCTCCCCAGTCCAACCATCCCGCTCCTACTGGTCCCACCAGGCATATTACTTGGCATCCTCCAGGGCTTACCCTGTTCAACGTCTGTCCCCAGGGCTTGCCCTCCTGCAGGGTTCCCTAACTCCCACTGTCAATCTTGATCTGATTTTGGTGGACAGAGCCTGGATAGCTGGGTGCAGGCCCTGCAGGGGACTGGTGTCATCCTGCTGGTCAGACTTTTCATCTGTTTTCCAAGGAGGAGGTGCGGATTTGCAATGCCAGTGTGATGCATGTTCCTGCATGATGTGCGTTAACAACCACCACAATTTAGAGTATGTCTGGTGGCTCAAAACAGACTTCCCCTAGTCTCTGCTAGGAGTCAGGCGCAAGCCAGGCTCTGTGTCCCCCCACTTCTGGAGGATGAAAGATGTCCCTCAGTTGCTTGATCCTCTTCCCTCCAGCCCACGCTCCAATTCCCTGAGTTTGCTTCCAAACCAAAGTTGTTGGCCTCACAAGTGGTAGTGCTCCATCTCTGGGTAACAAATCCCACAAGAGTAATCAACCCAGGCACCTCAACTTTATTGGAGCCCATAAGACAGGGATAGTGTGCCGACACCTATGGCAAACAGGTACACATACCTTATGGGATGAGCTAGCAAAACCCAACTAACACTGGAATAGCCATGCAAAACTGTTACTACCACCACATAAATCAAAACAGTATGCACAATTTCAGTACTTTCCACAGTGCTCAGGCAAATCCCTGCCAACAATAGAATGGCTATTCAAAAATGTTACTGTTATTACCTACTGTCACTAAAGCAAAACAGTTAGTAGAATTGTTTCCGAGAAGTGCTTGTAGGCATATTGATCCTTGTGCAAACAGATGAGCAAAATATGAAATCAAAGGTATAAAGTTACCTTCTTTGTTCATAGAATTGGGCATAAGGGTAGACTTTGAAGAAGGTGGTCAAGAAAAAGCAGACATCTCAAGTAGACACTTCTGCTTAGTCTTCACAGTAGAGGGAGGTGCAGATGGACTGTAGTAAAGCAGCTGTATTTGCCGTCTGGCTGGGTTCAGTATGGGACTGCGTAGTATCATGGGATTTCAATATATCAGGGGGTGCTCTAGTTAAGCAGGCCTGGGAAGCCCGACTGTAGTGAAACATAGAAACATAGACTTTGATGGCAGATTAGGACCACTTGGCCCACCTAGTCTGCCTATTTCCCTACCTACTGGATAAGCTGCAGATCCTAGTTAACCAACAGCCTATTTCTTCCTACCCCCACAAGAATTGCCTTATGTCTGTCCTATGCATTCTTGAATTCCCCACTGTTTTTGACCCCACAACCTCCTCAGGAAGGCAGTTCCATGCGCCCACCACCTTCTCTGTGAAAACATATTTGGAGAGTAACCAGGCCCAATACATGTGGAACATTTGGGACTGGGGACAGTATAACCCAAGGGGGAGGGGGGACACCAAAATTGGCCCTCAGTACGGGTGCTGAAAATTAAGCAGACACGAGAGATCATTAGACCTATTCTGCTGGCATTTTAGTATGTTAGTATTGCCCCTGAGCCTTCCCCCCCTCTATCTTCAAATTATGTCGTTTGTTCTTGCACATCTCTTTTTCTGAAAGATGCTACCCTCTTGGACTTTGTTGATTCCCTTGAGGTACTTAAATGTTAACATAGAAACATAGAATTTGATGGCAGAGAAGGACCGCTTGGTCCACCTAGCCTGCCCATTTCCCTACCTAATGGATAAGCTGCAGATCCTAGTTAACCAACAGCCTACTTCCTCCTACCCCTGACTAGAATTGCCTTATGTCTGTCCCATGCATTCTTGAATTCCCCCACTGTTTTTGACTCTACGACCTCCTCAGGAAGGCTGTTCCATGTATCCACAACCCTGTCTGTGAAGAAATACTTCCTCACATTACCTCTGAGCCATTCCCCCATCTTCAAATTGTGTCCCCTTGTTTTTGCACATCTCTTTTTCTGAAAGATGCTACCCTCTTGGACTTTGTTGATTCCCTTGAGGTATTTGAAAGTTTCTATCATGTCCCCCCCTCTCCATCTTTTCCTCAAGGCTATACATCTTTAATTCCTTTAGTCTTTCTTCATATGTCTTCTGATGCAGACCCTGCATCATTCTGGTTGCCCTCCTCTGGACAGCCTCCATCCTGTCTATGTCTTTGTGGAGATAGGGTCTCCAGAACTGTACACAGTACTCCAGATGTGGTCTCACCAACTGTCTGTACAGAGTGCCAACAACTTCCTGTTTTCTACTGGTGATGCCTCTCCCTATGCATCCCAGTATCCCCAGCCCTCCTTACTGCCTTCTCACATTGCTGGCCCACCTTTAGGTCATCTGATATGACTACCCTCAGGTCCTTTTCCATTTTTGTTGTTGTCAGTATCTCACCCCCCATTCTGTACTCTTCCCCTGGGTTTTTGTTTCCCAGGTGCATTACTTTGCACTTCTTTGCATTGAATCTAAGCTGCCATACATTTCCCATCCCCCCTCTCCCTCTTTTCCTCAAGGGTATACGTATTAAGCCCCTTTAATCTCTTCTCGTATGGCTTCTGTTGCAGACCCTGTACCATTTTAGTTGCCCTCCTCTGGACTGCCTCCATCCTGTCTATGTCCTAGTGGAGATGGGGTCTCCAGAACTGGATACAGTACTCGAGATCGGGTCTCACCAACTGTCTGTACAGAGGGATAACAACTTCTTGTTTTCTACTGGTGATGCAATATATTGCTGCATTTCCTTTTGGAGATGACAGGGAATACTGATGACTGCACACTAAGTGACTGTGGAGGAGTCACAAAAGCAAGAGCAGTGAGAAGCTTTAAAATATTTTAGTAAAGGTATGCCATTGTTGTCTTGTTAGGTTTTATACTTACTGCTCTTTCCAGACTTTCTTGTGCCATCTGGTTCCCAGTGTTCTCTCCTTCTGTTGTTCCCCTGCAGCTGAATCAGAGTGGAGTCCCGGTGGTGGGAAGGGTTGTGAAGGTGAAGAACACCCTAGAGACTACAGTTGCGGTTTGGATAATATTGCAATTTGGAAGAAAACACTTCTGAACGAGTCTTCTATGCTTTGTGTTAAGACTGCATTAAGGCTACATTATTTGTTGTGGTGACTGATGCTAAAAACTTGTGATTATTTTTGAAAAGGGATTTGATTTTTTTCTATCAGCTTTGGGACAAATAATCTTTAACTTTATTTCAGCAATCACAATAGCAATAGCAGCACTTAGGAAAATTCCTGTTTGTAGGTAGAATTGGGAATGTTAATGGATTTTACTTGTATTTAATTATTTATTAGCTTGTGGTTGTTTAAAAACTTTGCTTTTTAATTTTTCTCACCACTGGGCTCATGTGACTTGTCTATCTCTAGTGTGCATGTGTGACTTTGACGTTGTGATCCCTGAGTGCGTTTGGTCTGGCATTGCTTAGAGCGTTGCTCAGATCTCTGAGAATTGCCGAATTGCCGAAAAGGTTTCAAACACCTCATTTAATCTTTAGCACTACTTTGTGCCATTTAGCTGTTAGCCATTTGCTTTGCTGCTTTGCTGCTTAGTTGCATTCTTTTTATGCTAAGTACAGTGCATTTGATGTGCTTGGTGGCCCGTTTGTTATCGCTTGATACCGGGTTGTTATATATGAAGGAGTCTTGCTACTTACTGGACATTTTCTTCTAAGTGCTGAATCCAGTCTGAGTCTTGAAGGATAAAACATACAAGAAATACCCAAAGCAGCCTGTTACGCTTTGAGGATGCATAAGTAAGAATAGTTTATTGATTTTGCTCCTTCATTTTCCTTTTTTTTCAAATAAGTGAGCAAGTGAGCGAGCAGGCAAGACAGGCAGTATTTTGTGGATAACAGCTTTTGATTTTTTATAAATAGTGCTTTGCACTTTGTATTCAGGTTTGTGCACAGTAGTATATTTCATATAGGTTGTTGGTTTTACTGCAACAGCGGTTGATTTAATAATTCAATAATTAACAATGAAGGGGGGGGGCATGGCTTGGCTAAGCTGAAGATGACTGCTTAATTCTGTTGCTCCTGGGATCACCAACTGTCATCATCCATCCATCACTACCCAGACAATCACTCTTTGCCAATAACTGGGACTTTACTCTACCTACACATAGTTCAGCTCTAGTATAGTATTTTTACTATCTCGCAGTTATAGAACTTTATATCAGCAATCACACAGCTTCTCTACTTCCGGCCTGCAACAATGGCTGACCAACCTTTGCAAAGCAGCTCTCTCAACAGAATTGAATCAATGTTTCAGCAACTAATCAACAAATTAAATGACTTAAAAATAACCTCACAGCAAAATGTTACTAATGTACAAATGCTTGACCAAAAAGTCACTGCCACAGAAGCTAAAACAATTCAAAATGAAGGCTCTATTATGGATCTGGAAGCTACAATCAGAGAGCAGGATAGAGTTATTAAAAATCTTCAGGATAAAATTGATGACATCGAAAACAGAAACAGGCATAATAACCTTAGATTTCTGGGGTTTCCTGAAGGTGCAGAGCTCGGAGACACCAGCGCACTTCTAAAGCATGCACTTCCAATGTTGCTTAAACCTCCACCCAGCCAAGACCTCATTATTGAGAGATCTCATCATACTTCTAAACCCAAGGCCTGGTCCAACTCAGAAACCAAGGCCCATCATCGCTAGATTTCTGAACTATACACATACAGAATTAATCATTCAAAAAGCAAGGCAAGTGGGTATGCTTACTTGGCAGGATCATAAAATATCAATCTTCAGGGATTTCTCAAAAGAACTATCTAATAAGTGCAGAGTCTACAACCCCATCAAAACTATTTTGCACCAGTGGGGCATTAAGTTTGCTCTACGTTATCCAGCCACAATGCGTCTATTTCTGGGTGATTCATTCATGACTTTTGCACACCTGAAGCTCTATCAGCGTTTCTCCATATGCCTCAAACTGCACTTACCACACCCAATGATTATGCTGCAGTTGATCTAAACATTAGCCTGAATCCCTCTCAAGAAGTCCAACAGTCTCCTGCTATCGCCATCGAAACTAGTCAAAAAATTACAGAGAAGCCTGCACAGAACGCAACTAATACTTCAGCTTCTGCCCGAGTTTCGGTACGTATACAAGAAAAAAAGTCTAACTCTCTTCATACCAAACACTTGTGCTGCTCGAATGACACTCCTTCAACGTCTTACTCGCAATCTGAAAGGCATGTTGGTTTCTCTACTCCTCTTGCACTGTCTAACAAATACACTCCACTCCGTGAAGACTCACTTTCATCTCGTGAAGAACTTCAGGAGGATGACTTGGAACCACTTGCTGATGCCCACGTGAATGTCCTGCCTAATATTAATTCCCTTGACTCCTCCTGGGCAGAGCTGGTAACTAGCTCCCCATCTAAGTCAGCAGAACCCCCCAAAAAGAAAAAGGGGAAACTGAAGAACAGAGTAAATCATACTGCTTCCCAAGTGCAAAACCATAACAAGCATTGACTGCCATGTGTTTCTGATTCCATGTGTGAATATTTACATTAAGCCCCTTTATTCCAGTAACATATCTGGTCATTCCTTTTTTCTCTCTTTTTTTTTTTTCAAACGCGAAGCCTCATCCTAATATGTACAATGCTAGCACACCCAGTTGGTTTGGATTTAGTAAGGCTGTAAACTGTGTTTGAAACTTAGGGGCTGTATTCTTTTAATGACTCGAGCCTGCGAGTACACTTTTACTGAACTTATCTATATGTGCAAACCTACTCACACGGAAACACATGACTTAATTTTTTAGTAGGTGTCTCTCAAGTCCATATGTGTACCACTAGCTACTAGTTCATTAATAAAAATAAAAAAAAAAGAGGGCAAAAAGATAGCATAACGCTATGCATGTTCAGCACATTTAAAGATTCACTTTCACCTTATGGCAAGTGCTGTATATATATATATATATATTTGCATAGTGGTTATCTATTTCACTTCTAGTGTACCTACTGTCTTAAGCTAATAGTACACATATGCCACATAACCATTATCCCTACTGTGTGGAGGTTGTTTAAATAACATCTTTATGTTAATTAGTTTATTTTCTCTATAGTGATTATATACATAATTGCAGATACATAGGGTTTCAGTGATACCTTATTAGACTCATATATTTGGCAATCTGCAAGCATGAAATTCTAACTTATGCTTACAATTTGTCTCAGATATACTAGCAACTCTTTTTTTCAATCACTTATTTATATACTAGTGTGTCCCTTGCATATCTCTTAGTTTCTTATTGAAGGCATTTTTCAAGGTGTTTGTACATCACTACCCTATTCATATTACTAGAATTAAGAACCTCAGCACTTTTAAACTCGAAGCCTCTAGCACTGAAGCTTAATTTCATATTTTTGGAAAACTCTCAGAGTTGGGGCTTGCTAGGTTTTCTTATTAGATCTGGTTACCTCACTAAAAATGTGTTCTTTCTTCCTTTGGGGTAATGTTCAAGTTCTGTGCTCCTTTCAAACATCTATACACCCCATTTTGTTTTCTTTCTTATTTTTAAGCTATACAACACCTTGACACCTGAAACATCCTCAATTATTATATTTAAAGCAATGCTAAGGCGAATATATATATAGATATACCTGTTTATATTAAAAAAAAAAGTCATCTTTATATTGCATATTGCCAACTTATCCAATAGGTTTCTTAATTCACTGAAGCCTTATGAATCTATACTATATTAGGATATCCTTTTTATCCCCCTATGTTGTTTGATCTACTTTCACACATTATGGTACTTACTTTCTTTAATAGGGTCATGCGGACGACTACATAACTTACAAGCCTTTTTTTTGGCTTATGCTATTTAATGATCTGTGACGTTATATTGGCATGCTATCTTTTTTTATTGAACTAATACAATATAGTTCAACCTAGATCACCATGTCTGGTTTTATTACCAACTCAAAAATGTTTCTATATTGTTTGGTATGATGTTTATTGGTCCTTCCCAGGGTTCTAGCTTAATTACCTGAGTTCTAGTCATAATAATTACTTATAAGATATTGTAATACATAGTTAATATCTTAGGAATATAGTGTGTTGCTTTTTCTTAAGCGTTATCTACGTCTTTACATGCCTAGTAGTGTGGCGAGAGAGTCTCTGGTATGTACGCTGACTCTTATCTCTCTACATTTCATAAATGTTCTTATTGTAATATACAAGTTTTTGTTGGTTCTATGTATATTCTCTCTACTATTCTTTCCCTATACTTCTCTTTAGCGAGGCTCAATAGATATATTTATCAAATTATTTTGAATCCATACATCCTAATGATTCTGCTCACATTTGTACAACCTATTCGCCTGCCTTTTGATCCTTTGACATCCTCTAATTTAGTTTTTATGAGTCCCTCATTCCTATTTGTAACTTCATATTTTACCTTTTACCATTATGAGTGATTTGATATTACATTCATGGAATGTTAAGGGACTCGGTTCGCCTTGTAAGCGCAAACAAATACTTACCTACCTTAAGAAGCATAAAACACATATTGATTTCTTACAAGAAACTAAACTTATGTCAAAGGATGCTGACAGGTTAAAAAAGGATTGGGTCAGTCAAGTATTTGCATCCTCCTCTTCCTCTAAAAAAACCGGGGTGTCGCCATTCTATTACATAAATCCCTTAATTGGACCCTTAAAAAAAGCACAGATTCGGACGGCAGATGGGTTATAACTCAATTAACTTCCACTGCAGGTACTTTTATGTTGGTTAACGTTTATGCCCCTAACTCCGATTCCCCTGAATTTTTTCATAACTTGGCTCAACAAATTATGATTAACAATAACAATAACTCACCTATTCTTATGGGTGGAGACTTTAATTTAACCTTAGAGGCACACCTAGATAGAAGTAATACGTCATACGATGCTCACCCATGAGGCATTAATGCCTTGACATTGCTAATGAAAGATCTGGGTCTTTCCGACATTTGGAGACTTTCCCACCCTAGACAGCGTGACAATACTTTTACTCCTCATTACATAAATCTTATAGTCATATTGATTACTGGTTCTCATCCCCTCTTATTACAGAAAAAGCTATTGGTACAGATATCCTCCCAATTACCGTATCAGACCATTTTCCTATAAGTCTACATTTACTCTGGGGTCCAACCCATTCTAAATCTCCTTCTTGGCATTTAGATCCACTCTTACTGAGAGACCCAGAATTTATACCTTGGATTACAGCCCAGATTCAAGACTTTATCTCATTTAATGATACCCCTGAGGTATCTCAAGGCACTGTTTGGGAAGCATTAAAAGCAACAATTAGAGGCAAAATTATTAGTTTTGCAGCTCACAGGAAAAAGCTAAGAGAGAAACAATTAGCAAATTTAGAGAAATTCCTTAAAGAGAAAGAAACTCAGTATTATAAAACAAAACAAAAAAAAACAATCATCACTACAACTACATCTTGAAATTCTTCAGTTAAGAATTAAAATTAACGAATTAATATCCAGGAAAGCCGAACTTGCCCTCTTAAGGCTTAAACACCACTATTGGGAACAAGGAGATAGATGTGGGAAGTTGCTTTCATATCAGCTTAAGACTCACAGATGGAGAGAGATATTGCTGGCTTGAAAGACCCATCAGGCCAGATCTCTATAGATAACCCTACAATCAATCACATTATGCAATCTTTCTACCAGCAACTATATTCTCATCCAAATCCCAGTTCTTCCAATCAAATACATAAATTTCTTGATAAACTGCAGCTACCCCACCTCTCTCATCAAGACATGGCTATACTGGATGAACCCTTTACCCTACAAGAGATCCAAACAGTGCTATCATCCTTAAAAAATGGTAAATCCCCTGGGAGTGATGGTTTCCCTGTTGACTTCTATAAATCCTTATCTGGTACTCTCTGCTCCTTACTTCTTAAGGTCTACCTGGAAGCATTCTCTAATGTAAGCTACCCCACATTATGACTGAGGCCATTATTACTGTTTTACCAAAAAAGGATAAAGACCCTTCTCTTCCCTCAAGTTATAGACTGATATCACTGCTTAATACAGATGGCAAAATCTTTGCTAAATTATTAACCCTTCATTTAGATTCACCAATTTCAAAACTCATCCATACGTCTCAAGATGGATTTATCAAACATAGAACTGGTTCTGATCATCTTCATTCCTTGTTTAACTTAATTTACAAAGCAAAAACTCTTAAATCACCAGCCTCGGCCATCGCCATTGATTTTGAGAAAGCATTTGACTCCCTTAATTGGAACTATTTATACCAAGTTTTATCTCATTTTGGTATCACTAATAATTTTTGTGCATGTATCAAATTACTGTATACTCTCTCTTCTGCTCGAATTCTCACTAACTCCACTCTATCCCCCTCCTTTCATCTTGCAAGAGGCACCAGACAAGGATGCCCCCATCGTCATATTTGTTTATCTTGCCATGGAGCCTCTCTCTGCAGCTCTTCATCAATTCTGCATAATTAAAGGCATCCCTATCGGTAACTCTCACTATACTTCACTCTCTTATGCAGATGATCTTCTTATTTTACTAGAAAATCTCCAATCTTCAGGGCAACCTTTAGTTAAACTCCTTAACTAATTCACCTCTATCTCAGGACTTGCTCTAAATCTCAATAAATCTGAGACGCTACCATTAAATAACCTCTGTAAATCCTATATGAATGATCCTTTGGGCTTCTGCTGGGCTCCCCAAGGGATCTCATATCTAGGTATCTGGATCACCCCAGCATTGGATAAAGTATGGGATGCTAATCTCTCTCCTCTACTAATTAACATTAAAAATATACTTGACAGATGGAAATTGCTTAATCTTACCTTTAATGGGAAAATTCCTGCTATTAAAATGACAATAATTCCTAAAATATTATATCTTTTTTCTAATATCCCTTTAAAACTTCCCTCTTGTTTCCTCACCAAAATAGACAAATTAATAGGTAATTTTATTTGGGACGGCAAAATCCCCCGATTTAGCCATAACAAACTTAGATCCCATTGGTCAAGAGGTGGATTTGATCTCCCTTGGTTTCAAGCCTACGTTTGGGCTTTTTGCACAGCCCAAACTATCAAATGGTTCATTCAACCTGACACTAATTCACCATTATGGGTTAATATGGAAGCCTCCCTTTGTGCAAATGACATTGCTACCTCCTTTATTTATAACCCCCTCCCCCTAAGTTAAAATCTTACCCCACCATAGCATGATCTACGCTATATTGGAAAACAATTCATAAACACCTCAAATCAAACCCAACACCTGTTGCTCATGCTATTTGTGGAAATTGCCAAACATTTCTCGAAAATCATCCAATCTTCTGTCGAACCTGAAAAAATAGAGGCATATTCTTCTTAAGAGACATACTCAAACCCCATATTTTAAGAATAAAATCTTATTCTGATCTATGCACTCAGTGGAGTCTTCCCCACCAGGATTTTTGGAAATACCTACAGCTTCGTACAGCATGCACCTCTTATTTACCACTTATTATGAATCAATCCTTATATGATCAGCATGTCTCCAAATGGATAAAAACAACATCTAAACTGAACAGTGTTATCTACAAAGATATTAGAGACTCACTACCGGACCAGTCCTCTCCTCCTATTGATACTTTTTTTCTTTCCAAGTCTCAGGTTGTGGTCTTGCTCTTTCTCTCCTCTCTTTATACTTTCTCTCTCTTCTCTCTTTCTTCCCTTTCTTTTTCCTTCTCTTTTGATTTTTCCTTCAGTTGATCTTTCTTTTTTCTTTGTGATTCTATAATCCTTTCTATATAGGTTTTAGCAGCATTCTAGCAATGTTATATATCATAATAATGTACAACTATTACTATTCATACCTCCTGTCTCAATTTCTACTCTTCCTACTTTCATTCTGTATTATGTGTTAAGCCTTCCTGTATTATAAAATTGTAACTGTCTAGCTTAGGTCTGTAACCGAAACTCATTATACTACTATTGAATAGTCTTTTTTTGTTAGATAATATGCTGCTTGGTTCATTATTTATATATCTATATATATATATATAAATATATATATATATATATATATATATATATATATATATATATGTATATATCTATATATAATCTATCTCTATATCTCTATATCTATATCTATATCTATATCTATATCTATATATATATATATATATATATATATATATATATATATATATATATATCATATATATATATATATAGTATAGTTATAGAGTATACTTATTCATTTGTTTATCTTATAAATACTTCAACAAAAGATTAACTACAAAAATATTTAACAACAAATTATTTTGAGGTGTTTTAAGATAAAGCATTTATACCTGGGAGGGTTATTGCCTATTTTGTTAATCCTATTGGCTTATGCATTGGGTGGGTCAATGAGCATTATCAATTAGGCTGTTGAGTGTTTTTTTTCTCTTAATAGTGGAGATTTGGATAATTTGGACAATTTCTTCATTTTCATCATCAATACTGGGCAAAGCTTACTTTCACAAAACACCCAAGGATCGAACTTATTGAACTAATCGAATTGATATAAGGGGAGCAACATATGCACTAGTTAAATGGGTCAGGTGAAATGTAACCATTTTTTTTTACAGCAACATTCAACCACTAAATTTGATTGGAATTTGGCTCTAACATACCACTGGAGGAATTTCTGAAACTTTGCAGCAATTTGATCAGTGTAAAAATGAAGAAAGCTTGCTGACATTGTTTGAACTAATGGCTCTAAACTGCTGCAGTTTAATGGACCAATGGATTAATTGATTTAAGCTGCTGCTATCTTGCCAATATTCTGCTGCTATTTTGTTATTATCTTTTCAATCTTGGTGGATCCCATATTAAGGAGAGTCTGAAAATCTAAACTGATTATCTTCAATTGCTCTGTACTACTTTGTACTGTCATGGGATTGCTGTACTAACAATGAAATTATTGCTTAAATTTTTTATATTATCCTTTTCTTGATTAATATGCCAGCTACTACTCACAGTAAAAAAGGGGCCCTGTTAATAACATATTAAACATATCAGACAGAGTGGATCACAGTGATATGGATATTAGTGTGTGGGGGGGTTTGAAGTTAAGACTAAAGGTCCATTATCATTAAAAATACTCACAATGAAAGAGTTGGGTAAAAACCAGAAATGAACACAGAAAAAGGACAGACTAAAGAAAAAGAACAACAGATATAAGGTAGACCAGTTGGCTATTGGAAAAGAAGAAATAATACAATTGGTCTCTATGCCTAATGGGACCATTGGGAATAATGGAGACATTTGAAATGTCTTTAGCCCTTTAGTACCCCAGCAAGCTCCTAGTCCCTTTGGAGAAAACATGTGAATAAAAATGTTAAGGATAAGGAAATGAATATAGCAAATATGTTGGTGTTAGACAGACAAGTGATAAACACAGCAGGTATTAATCACCATGAACTTAATAAAGGACAGCATGTGGATGTAAATATTGACTTTTTACAAATTTTTCACAGTTTATCAGTACTGGATTCAGAAGTAAAGAACTTGAGAGAAACATTGCATTTAGAAAATAAAATTAGTAAATGTAATGAAAACAATGTAACTATAGCTCATAAATGCTCTGATGATATTATGGAAAGGATTATGTCCCATGTTGAGAACAGCAGTTGCAGTAGGGTAATTGAGACAAGCCAATATCAAACACCTGGTGAGAATAATAACCATGGGAACTTAGGAAACGTGAGCTTTTAGGATGATTTTAGAGAGTTACCTTCTAGAAATAATAGTACAAGCTCATGGACAATGAGTCCTGAGAGACATAATATCTTGGATATTGAGGGAATCTCCAGGGATCTACTAATAGCATTAAGAGATCCATTTAATTCTAATGTCCTGCTGTTTAAGCAGTTATTGGAAATTAAACAGGATGTTTCATTTATTAAAGGTTGTTCAGAGAATAGAATTAAATTGAACTCAGTTGAAAGGGATTTTGTAACCAGAAACTGTAGAACATGTATTTTGGGTGAGGACTTAGACTCTCAGCAAAGTAATCTTGGTCTTATACGACAGGATTTTAATGAGGCTATGGAATCATTTTCTAACAAAGATGAGAGTAAGTCAGATTGCACTTTAAAGTCTGTAGTAAATGAAGAGGTAATCTTTGTGGAATTCCCCCTGGTTGATCAAAGTAATCAAAGTTCCCAACTTGAATGTATTATGCTTCCAGCTAAGGAACAAAGGGATAGTAGTATTTGTAGAGAATTAGCTGGAAACAACCCACATCTCTGACAAAAGGGAGAAATGCAGAAAACAGCTAATAAAATACAGAAGGAAAGTATTGAGGTTAGTAATTCTAGGAGACATATGGATGTTAACATCTTAAAAACCAAGAAGAAAAATAACAAGATGGACATTGTTGACATTATGGACACCCCATACCCACTTCAGAAAAAAAAAAAATACTAATAAGAAAAGTAAAAGGAAGCTGATGAATTAAGTTTCAGTGGAAGAGAGGTAGGATATTATACCCACTCAATCCAGACCTAAACTGAGTCATATCTCTAAACAACAAAGAATAAATGGGAAAAAACTCAGATAAATAGGAAGACCAAGAAGTGTGAGTTTAAATACACAAAAAGATTAGAGGATCAGAATATTGGTGGGAAACAGAAACCAAAAAATACAGGAAACCAGAAACAGAAACATGAAGAGGTTGTTTCTGTGGTATCTGAGAATAGCAGTATCTGTAATGACCGAATTGATGAGGAGCGGATGTCAGAACCTGTAAATAGTGGGTGTCCTAAAAGTAATGATAAGATGACTAACCAGAATGACCATTTTAATCTTTTCTTAGCAAAAACATTAGGTTCTGATTTTGTGCTACCTCTTTTTGGGGTAGTTTGTCTAGCAAATGAAACATACTGTATGAAAATCTGTTGGAATCTCTAACAGCTTTATTGTCTTCCAGATTGAATGGTTGCAGAATTTTGAAAGACTTGATTAGCATTATTAGGCAATAAAGGGAGCTGAGTTGGTCTTTGTAGTAACTGACCAATTTTACATTTTGAAAGCTATAGCCCTAAAGGCTAGCAGCTTAGAGGGTATGGGTATTGCAGTGGGGGAAGTTACCACATTGAGGGATCTTTTACCCAAATTTTACGTAATCAGAAATCTAGCTGGTGCAAGACAAATTGACTCTGTAATCTCAATCTTTGGGCTGAAGCAATTACCAAATGAAACTAAATTTAATTTAAGGGGTAAACTGATTGATTTTCTTAATGCCTGTCTTGACATACAAATATGCAGCTGTCATGTAAGCAAGACAGTTAGGCAGGAGTTTGATGGACAAATCCTGTTTTATGTAAACCAGGACTCTATAATTAGGGAACTAATGAAGAAGCAAAGTATTTTGGATGAATTAGGAATTCATTTTTGTATTGAAAATGAGGACAGATATAGTTCTGATGAAATGAGAAATGTATAAATTAATTCAAAAAAATGGGAAATCTTGGTTGAAACATTAAAATAAGTTTGAGACTCTTGCCTCTTTGGAGCAATGACAGTATAAACACAATTGTCTAGGGGGGAGACTATGGGGACAAAATAATAGGAAAGAAGTCACAAGTAATTATATCAATAAGGGAATTGTAGAAATACTACCACAAGATAAAGACTCACTTAAAATTGTATCTTGGAATTCCTCTGGACTAGGAGAAAAAACTGAGGATCCTGAAGTAAGTAAATATTTGAACCAATTTCACATCATTGGCACTCGGGAAATGTGGGCATTGAGTAATCAGTATTTAAACAGTTATACTGCATATTGTAAGAATGCAAAGAAAAAAAAAATTTTGGGAGAGGGGTTGGGGGTTTAGTTACATTTATTAGCCTTAATAATAATATCACTACAGAAGATGTCAGCACCTCTAGTTGCAGCATACTCGCAGTGAAGATAACAGAGAGGATAAAAAAACAAACATGGTACATAATTAATGTTTATTCCCACCCTGTTGGAAGTCACTACGGGGATGTTAATTATTTAATTACATTAGAAGAATTGATCGGTAACATTCAAATAGATTGCCCAATGGTAAATATAGTCATATTTGGTGATTTTAATGCAAGACTTAGAGCCTCACAAGGTTGCTGAGATGATATGGTTGAAGCCCTTTCTGTGTATCCTCATACAAGATTAAAACTGACAAAGAATTCTAAAGATAAATTTAGTAACAAAAAAGGTATAGACTTGCATTGGATAATGTGTAAAAATAATATGCTGCTTCTGAATGTAAGATTACCTTCTGATTCTGAAGGAGAATATTCATTCATGGGTTGCAATGGGTCATCCTTAATTGATTACATTTGGATTAATCTTCATTTGATCAATAAATGTTCGACTTTACAATTGGTTTCTAGAGTGGAAAGTCAACACAGGGCTTTAGAACTAGAAGTTCGGATGGAAGATTTTACTTTAGATAAAGGCAGCAGGGTCCTTCCTCTTGAATTAAGAAGAAGGGGTATTGAATGGAGAGTAATTGAGGGACAAAATGTTGTGGCCCTACTTGAGAATAAAGGGGTATTGTTAAATCTGTCCTTATTGGCTGATCAACCACCTTGTCTCACCATGACCTCTGAATGTAATTCTATTATAAATATGGTTGCTTATATAATCACTAAGGATGTAGTTATAATGGAAAGAGATGGTCAAAACTGGTGCAATAATGAATGCAAAAATGCAAGAAAATTGTTAAATAAAAGGTTTAGAATATTAAAACAGAATCCAGATAAGAGTAATAATAAATTAATGAATAAGGCAAGGAAGTAATATGGTGTGTGTGTGTGGGGGGGGGGGGTTAAGAACAAACAGGAGCATTCCAGACAATTATGGATAGATCTCCATAAAGCAGTTCTTATAAAGGATAATAAAACCTTTTGGAGGATTGTAAATTCTGGAATGAGATATACTCGAATTGAGACTTATATTGAGCCAGAAACATGGGTTAAACATTTTAAGCAACTGTTCTATGGGATGACCCGGAATACTTTTCTGGATTGGAAGAATATAGATATGTAAGAAGAATGCATCCACCTGATTCTGAGATCACTTTTTGTGAACTGATGGAAGCTTTAGATTCCTTTAGCAAAAGAAAGTCACCGGGCCCTGATGGGGTACTGCTTGATGTAATAATAAGAAAAAAATCTTTTTGGATCCCTTTTTACATAAACTTCACAATTACATCTGGAGAACAGGAGATATACCCAAAAGCTGGAAATTAAACATCATTGTACCAGTATTTAAGAAAGGCGACAGGAAAGACCCTGGATGCTATAGGCATATCAACCTTTTGGATACCTTAGGAAAGGTATTTACCAGAATTTTAAATAATAGATTGATGATATGGGCAGAGGCAAATAGTATAGTGGATGAAGCACATGCAGGATTCCAAAAAAAATCACTCAACAATTGATCAATGCTTCATTATGGCACACAATTCACAAATACAAAATAGTTAAACATCAAAGCTTGTTTTGCACCTTTTATAGATCTCAAGGCAGCCTTGGACAAGGTTAATAGACCTCTATTATGGGATAGACTTCATGAATTGGGGATTGAGCAGCCTTTGTTGGAAATGATTAGACTTATGCACCAAGATAATTATACCAGTGTCAGATATGGAGATTCAGGGGAATTGAGTGCCTGGTTTAAAAATAATATAGGAGTGAAACAGGGTTGCACAATGGCCCCATTATTATTTAATCTTTATTTTACTACAGTACTGAGAGAAATGTACAATTCTGATTTTCACTTACCAAAAACTGGATCAAGGGCAATATCATATTTAGCTTATGCGGATGATGTTGCATTGATTTCACTTAGTCATTTGGGCATATGTAGGAGCATTGAAAAACTTTATTTGGCATGTAAGAAAGTTGACCTGCAGGTTAATTATGATAAAACCAAGGTTCTTGTTTTGGGGGGAATTAAGAAAGATATGGTTATTATATAAATAACCATAAGCTTGAAGTGGTAAAATAGTTCTGTTATCTTGGACTCACAGTTAGTTATAATGGGACATGGGGAGTTCACCTGAAAAGTGTAAAATCTAAGGCTGAAAGTTTCCTTCCAGTTATGCTGTCTTTCTCCCACAAATATGGGGGAAGGTCAATAGAGGGAAACTTAAGAGTTGTAAGAGCAAAACTTAAAAGCCAGATACTTTACAGTGCCGCAGTTTGGGGAGGTATACTTAAGGGGACTTTGGATTCGAGTTTAAATAAATTTGATAAAAAAATAATGAGACTTCCCAATAGTGCTCCTTCAGCTGTGGTTAGAGTAAAGATAGGGCAGCTATCAGTTGAATGCTCCTGTGCTCAGAAGCAAATTAATTATTGGCTTAGGATTTTAGGATGCTCTCAGATAGACTCCCCCATCTATGTTTAGAGGAAGCAATTTTTATATACACATTCTAACATAACTTTTCCATGTATAAATGTCCTTGAGGATTTTATTAAACCTTATGGGTTGCTACATATTATTGTAGACTGTTTAAGATATCCTTTTAATTGCATTAAAATGATGATAAATAATAGAGTCAAGGATATCTTTGCTCAAAAAGATTTAGAGGCCTGTTGGCTATCTAAAGCCTGTTTGTGACTATCCAAAAATAAAGGACAGCACAAGTTTGAGCAATTCCCTTCATGTTTTAGCAAATCCAAAGCAAAGAATACTTCTGACAAGGTTTTGCTTTGAGGTATTTAAAAGTAATAGAAAAAGAGGACAACATGATGAGAAAAAAAAATAAGGAGTTTGTGTGTAAATGTGGACTTGGAGAAGACAATCAGTTGCATCTAGTACTTTTATGTCCACTATATGAGAAATATAGGACCTCCTTATTAGGAAATATATTGAGCCAACAACAGTATCAGCCTATGCAACTACTGATTTACTTATTAACAACATGTGACCCTAAGATATGAATCTCCGAGGTCTCCCCCCTTAAGATAATTGAGCAAAGAAGGGAACACTTAACAAATTAAAATTTGGGGTGTTTAAAATCAAGGTTTGTTTTTTTTATAGTTTTGATAATGTAAGCTAAATTAATATGCTTAGAGTATATGAGGTATTATCTTGACAGTGCTATTTTCTCTTAATATGAATTTGTATTCAGCTAACGTTGTGAATATGATGTCGTTTTAAGATTCCAATGGAATATTTTATACTTGTGGAATTAACATATTTTAATGTTTGTAATGGTCTTATGATCGAGCAATAAATATTACCTGCCTACTGGTGATGCCTCTCCGTATACATCCCAGTATCCCCCCAGCCATCCCTACTGCTTTCTCACATTGCTTGTTAACCTTTAAGTAATCTGATATGATTACCCCAGGTCCCTTTCCATTTTTGTTGTTGTTACTACCTCTCCCCCATTGTGTACTCTTCCCTTGGGTTTTTGTTTTCCAGGTGCATTACTTTGCATTTCTTTGCATTGAATCTAAGCTGCCATACTTCTGACCACTCCTCCAACCTTCTCAAGTCCCTTCTCATCCTTTCCACCCCTCTTGTGTATCAAGCCTGTTGCAGATCTTTGTGTCATCTGCAAAAAAGGCATACTTTTCCTTCCAGTCCCTCCGCAATGTCACTTATGAAGACATTAAAAAGGAAAGGACCCAGTACTGAACCCTGTGGTACCCCACTAGTAACCCCCCTTTCTTCAGAGTGGACTCTCTTTACTATTACCTCCTGTGTCCTGTTGTCCAGCCAATGTTTTACCCAGACTACCACCCTGGGACCCACTCCCAGGCTGGCTAATTTGTTTATTAATCTTTTGTGTGGGACGGTGCCAAATGCCTTGCTAACGTCTAGGTAGGCCATGTCCACAGCCCCTTCCTGGTCTACTACTTTGGTCACCCAGTCAAAGAAATTGATTAGATTCATCTGACATGACCGTCCTGCTGTGAATCCATGCTGCCTTGGGTCCTGTGCTCCACTGGCCTCTAGGTACTCAACAATTCTTTCCTTCAGAAGTGATTCCATCATTTTCCTTACCACTGAAGTCAAACTGACAAGTCTGTGGTTTCCTGCCTCTGTCTTGCTCCCACTTTTGTGAAGTGGAATCACAACCACCCTCCTCCAGTCCTCAGGTACCACACCATCCTCCCATTATTTGTTAAAAAGGGTAGTCAGTGGTGTCACTACTTCTCCCCTTAGTTCTTTTAGAATTCTGGGGTGAATCCCATCAGGCCCCATTGCTTTGTCCACCTTCAGTTTTAAGAGTTCTTTCAGAACCCTTTCTTCTGTGAAAGGACTGGGATCAACCTCCCCTATCCAGAGTGCTTCTATTGATTGGATTAGGTACCTCCCCCTCCTCTTCTTTTGTGAATACTGAGCAGAAGTATTCATTCATTGGTAAGATGCCAGACCCTCGCGCTGCTGCCGACTAGGTAATTGAGTAAGGGCCTGTTGGAACTGTTCTGTTTCCAGTTACCAGTTGTGTTAGCTGTACCAGTTGTTTCAGTACAGATACCTGTCAGACCTTCTAACACCTGCTGCCTCAATCCATTCCCTCTGGTCCTCCTTGCAATTCCCAGGATGAGGTTGAAGACTGCTGGCGACAGAGCTTTTAGCGTCGATGGCCCGTCCTGTGGAATTAGCTTTCTCCATCAGTAAGGGAGGCCCCTTCAGTTGACACATTCAAAGCCTGCCTCAAGACCTTCTTATTCATTTAGGCATTGCCAAACTGTCTTTTAGTTGCTGCTTCCTAGACATTCTGAAAGAATGGCCCCTTCAGGAATCTGCTGCTAGGTCAGGCTTCCTATTTTGGGTTGTCTGCTTTTTAATATGTTTAATTGATATGTTTTGTATTTTAATTATTGTGTTTCAACTGTTCTTTGATGTATTTTAATTGTACGGTGCCCAGAGCCTCTGGGATTGGGAGCCTGAAAAATAAAATTTGCCTTGCCTTGCTTTCCAGTGCACCAGTGTATTTGTTCCTCATCAGCAATTAAAGAAGGAACATTCAGAAGAAGCCTATCTCAGCCTGTTTTTCCAGTAAGCCTGTGGCCCACACTTCAGAATCCCACACAGTAAGTACGCCAAAAGCATTCTGGTTCCAGTTCATCACATTGGCAACGAGGAAGGCCAATGAAGGTTTAAACTGTCGGCACATTTCTCGACCAAGATTACAGCTTAAGTAGTCACAATGCCTACTGTAGGCCATATTCCTGAATTTAATGAAGTAAAAGAAGATTTTGAATTTTATTTAGAAAGATTTGAGAAATGGTTGGTGGCAAATGACACTGATGATTGATGACATTGATGATGCTAAGAAATCAACCATTTTTCTTGCTATTCTACCAGCAAAAATATATAGCCTCCTTAAAAACTTGATTGCCCCCCAGAAGCCAGCAGAGTGAAGTTACCAGCAGCTGACTGACACACTTAAATCTCATTATAGTCCTGAACCTATTATCATTGCAGAACGATTCCGGTTCTGCCATCAATACTAAGAGGTGGGGAAAGCCTTGCTGAATTACTCTTAAAAAGTTGGCTTCCATCTGCAAGTTTGGAGCTTCCCTAGACTAAGCCCTCTAAGACAGATTTGTCTGTGGCCTTTGGTTTGAATATTATCTTCAGTAACTCCTTAATGAAAGAGATTTGACTTTTCAGTCATCCTGCAAAATTGCCTTAGGCATAGAACTGGCTTGGAAAGACTAACAGCAGTTCATGGAGCATACAACAGGTTCTCAGGGTGGCGTTCACAAGATCAACCACACTGCATCTACTAAAGCCAGGTCTGAATGGCACAGAACCCTCACAGAAGCACCGCCATTAAAATCCAAAGCTCCATCTAACTCGGGGGGAGGGGGGACCACAGCAAACCTAGCAAACCCTGCTATCAGTGTGGGGACAAGCACCCACAACATACTTGCAGATTTAAACAGGAGACTTGTTGCAGTTGTGGGAGGATGGGCCATATCACTAGAGTCTGCAAGAGTAAGCAACGCTTGTGTCTTGCACAGTACATGACTGATGGTAGCTTCAGTTCAGCGAATGAAGAATCCCTCTCTGAGAGCGATACGGTTGGCACTATATACAGTGAACACCACTCAAAGTGGAGAGGACAGAATTTGCATTACCTTCAAGTTAGTGGGCAACACAGTGAAGATGTTACTAGACACTGAAGCATCTGTTTTGCTTATTTCAGAGCTTGCCTACAGGGGCTGTCTGAGTCAATGCCTGCTCCAACCATCCAGTCTGCAGCTTACCTCTACATGGGACAAGATTCTGGTATAAGGAGAGATCCTAGTCCTGATCACCTATGAGGGAAAAACATCCACATTACCTTTATTTGAGGTTCAAGATGACCATCCAGCCATCCTGGGAAGAAACTGGCTTCACCAGATCCACTTGAATTGGGTCAAGATTTTGGTGCTAATAGAAGTTTCTGCCACATCAGAGAGGCCCTTGCAAAGGTTGTGGACAAGCACTGTCCTATTTTTCAAGAAGGCTTTGGAACCGTGAAAGGACTTAAGGCGACAGTAAGGGTGCTACCAGGCACTACTCCCATATTCCACAAGCCACGTCCTCTACCCTATGCACTTAAGGAACCCATGAAAAAGGAACTGGAAAGGCTAGAGCATCATGGCATCATATCCTGGGTGGAACAAAGTGATTGGGCAACTCCAATAGTGATAGTCCTGAAGGACAAATCTATATGGCTGTGTGGAGACTACAAAGTGACAGTAAATCACCGTGTTGAACCATAGCCATATCATTCATTCTGTCATGTGAGGTACCTCAGGGCTCAGTACTCTCCCCCATGTTGTTTGCAGTGTATATGCTGCCCCTCGGAGACACTGTAAGATGGTATGGGCTGAGGCTTCACTGCTGTGCTGATGATACCCAGCTCTACCTGTCTTTTGCACTCATAGAAATCCAGGAGTGGATGATTTTGAGCTGGCTGATGTTGAACTCGGCAAAGACTGAGGTGTTGGTGGTGGACCTGGGTCACCGGATAGAGGAGTCAGGGGTGGGGTTACCCTCCGGACATTTTCTTGGGGTCTCCCACTCCCGACCTCTGAGTGGGTGTGAAACCTGGGTGTAATTTTTGACGAGGGTTTAAAACTTCATTTGCAGGTGTCGGCCGTCATCAAATCCTCTTTTTATCATCTGAGGCATATCTGCAGAGTTAAGCACCTTGTTCCCTCCGGTGACCTTCCTACGCTGGTCCATGCCTTCGTGTCCTCTCGCCTGGATTATTGCAATGCCCTTTACCTAGGGCTCCCGGGGGTGGATATTTGCCTCCTGCAGCTGGTGCAGAATGCGGCAGCCCAGTTATTGATGGAAACCTCTCGGTCCTGTCATATTTCCCCTGAACTGTGCGAACTACACTGGCTGCCGGTACAGTGATGAATCACCTTCAAAGTCGGACTTCTGACTTATAAAGCCCTACACAGACAGGGTCCTGACTACTTGAAAGAGCTTCTGGTCCCTTACTGCCCTGGGCGATCGCTCAGCTTGACTGACAAGGGGTTGCTAGAGATTCCAAGGGTTTATTTAAAATCTTCCGGGGCCTGTGCATTTATGCATGCGGCTCCTACCCTTTGGAATTCTCTACCCCATCAGTTATGTGAGTGCCTGACCATGGAGAGATTTAAACAGGCCCTCAAAACTGTCCTATGGAATCGTGCTTTTGGGGATTAATTTAATATAGTTGACTGTTTGTTGCTATTTTACACTATTTATAATATACGTAATTTTATGTAGAAGTTGTTTTAATTGTTGTAAGGTGCCTTGGTATTCGAAAGGCACCATATAAATAAAACTGAATTGAATTGAATCACAAGGATCAAGCACCTTGTTCCGTCCGGAGATCTTCCCACACTGGTCCATGCCTTCGTGACCTTGTGCTTGGATTACTGCAACTCCCTGTACTTAGGGCTTCTTGGGGTTGATATCCACCGCCTGCAGCTAGTGCAGAATGCTGCAGCATGACTGTTGCTGAGGACTTCTTGAACATCTCATATTACCCCAGTGCAGCACAATCTGCACTGGCTGCTGATTCAGTGGTGGATCACCTTTAAAGTTGGTTTACTGACTTACAAAGCCCTACGTGGACTTGGCCCTGACTACTTAAAAGAGCTTCTTGTTCCCTATCGCCACAAGTGACAACTCCATTTGGCAGATGAGGGGTTGCTGGAGATCTCGAAGGTGTCTTTGAAGTCTTCTGGGGCCCGTACATTCATGTACATGGCCCCTACCCTCTGGAATTCTCTACCCCATCGGCTGCGGGAGTGCATGACTGTGGGAGGTTTTAAACAGGTGCTAAAACCTTTTTTATGGTGCCAGGCCTTTATTGGTACTGAATGAATGAACCCTGTCAGATTATTATCATTGTTTTATACTGTATTTGTTGATTTTATCATTGCTATTTTTAATCTTTTGTAAAGCGCCTTGATATTTTGAAAGGCGTTTGTGTGAAATAAAGTTTATTATTATCACTTACCGAACACAGAAGACCTTTTTGCTACCTTAGCTGGGGGCAAGTATTTTAGCAAAATAAATTTGTCTTGCATATACCAACAATTAGAATAGGAGCAGGACTCTAAGCCCTATTTCACCATCAGTACCCAAAAGGTCTTTATCACTACCATAATTTCACCTATGGAGTCTCAATATTCCTGCTATTTTCCAGCATGGCATGAACTAAATTCTGCAGAGACTAGACCATGTGGTATGTTTTCTAGATGATATTCAGTTCACATTGCCCACCATTGAAGAATACTTGGTACTGCTAGACCAAGTCCTAGCCAGGCTAGAACACTATGGAGTGGGAGTAAAAGTGGCAAAGTGTCACTTCCTGTAGAATACTTGGGATCTTGGACTGACACCCAGGGTCTAAACCCAATGGAGAGTAAGGCATCAGCCATTGTAAATGCACCTGCATCCTCCAATGTTTGGGAATTATGTTCTTTCCTGGGATTACTGAACTATTACAGACATTTCTTAGCACATCTGTCTACATTACTACAGCCTTTCCATGAGTTGCTGCACAAAGACACCAAATGGTTAAAGGGGACAAAACCTTTTACAGGTACATAAGTGAAAAAGAAGGACAAAGGGAGGGATAGTGAGACTGAAGGGGGAGGATGGGAGCCGCGTGGAGGATGACAACAGTAAAGCTGACATATTGAACAGGTATTTCTGCTCAGTCTTTACTAAGGAAGAGGGGGGTAATGGGTCTGAAGGGCGTACAAGGGGTGAGAATGGTGCAGAAATGGACACAAGTCCCTTTACACGAGAAAGGGTCCTGAAGGAACTGGAAGTAATAAGAGCTGATAAAGCAATGGGGCCAGATGGGTGCACCCGAGGGTCCTTAAGAACTAAGAGAGGTGGTGGCTGAACCTCTCTATCCTGTTCAGCCAATCACTGGAAACAGGGAGGTACCCAAAGACTGGAGGACAGCAGATGTAGTCCCTTATACAAAAGTGGGAACAAAGAGGAAGCAGGGAACTATAGACCAGTCAGTCTCACCTCGGTAGTGGGAAAGATCATGAAGCACTACTGAAGGAGAGATTGGTGGAACATCTGGTTGTCATGGACTACAGGACCCAAGGCAGCATGGTTTCACCAGGGGAGGTCATGTCAGACCAACCTCATTGAATTTTTGACTGGGTGACTAGGAGGTGGATCAGGGGAGGGCAGTGGACATGGCCTATCTGGACTTCAGCAAGGCCTTTGACACTGTGCCACATAGAAGACTATTACACAAACTGGGGAATATGGGTGTGGGCAGGACAGTAGTGTGGTGGGTAGGTAACTGGCTGGGTGGCAGGACACAGAGGTGGTGGTAAATGGCTGTCACTCCACAGAGGGAAGAGTGACCAGTGGGGTACCACAGGGATCCAGTTCTGGGACCGATCCTATTCAACATCTTCATCAGTGACATTGCACAGGATATAGAAGGCAGAATTTCACTGTTCGCTGATGACACAAAGCTCTGTAACAGAGTAGACACACCAGAGGGTGTGTAGACAGAATGAGAAGGGACCTGCAGAAACTTGAAGAATGGTCAAGGGTTTGGCAGTTGAAATTCAATGCAAAGAAGTGCAAGATAATGCATATAGGGCACAAAACCCTGGCACAATATATCAGTTGGGGGTGAGGATATAGCATGCACCAAGCAGGAAAGGATCTTGGGGTTGTCATCTCTGATGACCTCAAGGTAGGAAACAGTGTGACAAGGCATCAGGTAAAGCAAATAGGATGCTGGGATGTATAGGCAGGGCATCACCAGCAGGAAAAGGAGGTCATAATTCCGCATACAAGACACTAGTGAGGCCCCACCTGGAGTACAGTGTACAGTTCTGGAGACCATACCTACTGTAGGACATAGACAGGGTAGAGAAGGTTCAGAGGAGGGCAACAAAGATGGTGCATGGGTTGCATCACAAGTCCTATGAAGACAGGTTGAAGGAACTGAACATGTACTCCTGGAGGAGAGGAGGGAGAGAGGGATATGATAGAGACATACAAGTATCTTACAGGGAGGAACAGGGTGCAGGAAAACACTATTTTAAGCGAAAAGATGTTTCAGGACTAGAGGCATGGGATGAAGTTGGAGGAGGACGATTCAGAGGAAACATGAGAAAGAATTTCTTCACAGAACGGGTGGTGAACAAGTGGAACACCCTGCCAGAGGAAGTGATGGGGGCTGAAACAATCACGGGATTTAAGAATGCATGGGATAGACATAAAGGAATTCTAGAGGTCAGGGGTAAGGGGAAATAGACTTCTAGGAAAACAAACTGAACTTACAAGCTCAAATGGGCAGACTAGGTGGGCCATAGGCCCTTATCTGCCGACACTGTCTATGTATCTATGTAAATGGAACTGGATGCCAGAGTGCGACACTGCATTCAAGACAGCCAAGTAGCGACTGTTGAGCAGTAAATGGCTAGTACTCTATGACCCAAGCAAGCCACTGAAGCTAGCCTGTGATGCCTCACCTTATGGAGTAGGTGCAGTGATATTGCACATATTGCTAAGTGGAGAAGAGCACTCAATTGCATTTGCCTCGAGGAAGCCCATGACCAGCGAACCGAACTATGCTCAAATAGAATGGGAAGCCCTCAGTATCATTTCTGGGGTTAAGAAATTCCTCAAATACTTCTTCGGGGCGTAAGTTCACCCTGATCACTGATCATAAGAACCTGTTGGCTATCCTAGGTCCAAAGTCTGTAATATCTACGTTGGCAGTACTTAGGATGCAAAGTTGGGCTCTGCACCTTTTATGACTACGACATTGAATACTGGCGGTCGCAGGATCGTAGTAATGCTGATGCTTTATCCCATCTGCCCTGTGATGCCAAGCCAGAAGACACCAAGGAAAGCTCAGTTTTTCAAATTTCCTATCTGGAGCATCTACCTGTTGATAGAGAGGACACTATTGCTGAAACCAGGCGTAATTCTGTCATTGCAAAAGTTTTGGGCTTCACCTTAAAGGGATGGCCTAACTACATTCAAGACAAATCCCTGTAACCTTACTTTGACGCAAGAGCAATTATCAGCAGACCAAGGCTGTATTTATTTATTTAGTTTTTGGTGACCAGGTAAGTGCGCTAGACAAATTCTGCCTATTTTCAGTCATGACCCGGGGGAGGGGAATACAGATGAATGCCAACTGACCTTAAACCAGATTAAGCTGTTGGTGGTATTTTTAGTGAATGGGGGGAAATTTGGCCAGGGCACCGGGGAAATTCCCCTACTCACCAGCAGGGAGACCCCATGGCTGTCTGATTCAGGATGGCCTGTATGGAGGAGCCGTTGGAGGAGATGGATGCAGAAAGTGCCGGACAGCAGGCCTCCTTTCCTGACACTGATTTGCAAGAGGCCATTGATGCAGCCCTGGCTACTGCTAACTTGTTGGAAACGGATTCAGACTGGAGTGTGGATCAAGACGGCAAGTGAGGTGTACAAGGTATGCCCGAAAATGCTACTGTTCAAGTAGAAACAACACAAAGCAGTGCAGCAGATAAGCATTAGATATTATTGAAACAAAAGAATGCCTTGTTAAAAGAAATTCAGAGACTTGATGCGACTCTAGAAAATGAGGAAATAGTTGCTATACCTGTCAGTTCTCGGATGAGTCAGCAGAATGCTGACGTGGCAGTCACTGTAGAAACACCTGGAGACAGTACAGCTTCTGGTGCACCTAACAAGGAGCGTGATAAACAACGAAAACAGGCTGGCAGTTCAAACGACGATCCAGTCATGTGCCCAACGCCTGCACCATGCACTAAAACTGGACAAGAGAAAAAACTTAGTAAGAGACTTGGAAATGGGCATGGTTTTCAGCCCATCACAACAGACGCCAAACAGGCTGAAGGACAAGTATCACTACAAGAAACTGAATTTATGTTTTCTAAGGATTGTACTCAGCCTGGCTGGAGTATAACTCCTCAATTTGATGAGATGGCACAACAAAATGCTATTATGAACGACATGCATAATGCCTCTCCATTGCGAAATAAGGACGTTGGGGGCCCAAACTGGTCTCCTATTCATACACTAGAAGATGCAGTATGGGAAAAGTCAATAGATGGACAATGGATTCCAGATAAACGTGATCCACCCTACATTAAGATGATGTCTGTTCCTTCTATTCATGTGGCCACCACCACTACAGAGGAAACGAGCTCCAACATACCCCGGGGTAATATTTCTATTATAGACTCTGTTGTGAATGATACTGAAGTTGTTCTTGATAATTTACAGCATAGAGAGTATAATAATTGAGAGGGCCCTGTCAGATTAGGCCCACCACCTAACACTGTGACAGATGAGGGGGGAAGGGGAATGGAAGCCACCTTTAAGTTATCTGACTTGTTTCAAAATAGAGGAGAACCTGCACCCCGTTGGAATGCAGTCTGTCTTTTATATAAGGGTGGGTTAACAGACCCCCATGACTGCATCTTTAGTGCCAAAACACTACTAAAGGGTTCCTTAAAATTCTTCTCTTTGGAAATATTCGCTCTGATTAGTTTGGGTAATGCTAATTATGATATTAGCTTTAAAAATGTATCAAGTTTAGACAGATTCTGGGTACAGTACAACTCACTCAGAAATACCCCTTTATGGTCCCCCTTTCATGCTATTCCACTGACAAAACTGGCAGTTAAAAATATTACTATCATGTTTAAGAATAAAGGGGGATTTGGGTCATGTGATGACTAGCTGAGGAGGAACAGCATCTTCTCATTGCTCCCGCTCTCCCTACCGATAAATCCCTAAATACCATAGCAAGTAAAACCAGAATTTGACCCAAAACATTTCCAATCCTTAGAAGCACAAAGCAAACTACAAGCAAACTTACTGTATGGATACGGAGATGAAGAAAGCTCCTCCGCATCACACGCCTCCTCCCTCACCCGAAAAGGAGAAGGTCGCTAAACGGCTTAAGCAACAGGGCTCCAGTACTTCACGTTCCATCACTGGAAACACAGCTCTTACAGAAGAGTGTTTCATCGAACTTATGAAGCCGCTTCAGGAGACCATCTCCATTATGACCACGGATCTCCAGCAGCTCAAATCGTCAGTGGATACTCTCGCCAGGCGAACCAGTGACTCGGAGGCCCGCATATCATCAGTGGAAAATAGGTAGGATAAAAGTGAGCAACAGATGTTAAGATTCTAGCAAAAATATTGGCAAATCATCTTTCCCCACTCCTGGGAACTATTATCAGTCGAGAATAGATGGGTTGTCATGACTGGAAGTCTCTCAGGAGATCATACAAGGAAACTCTTGTATTTAATGATAGCCGCTGGGGCCTCAGATACACCTGCAGCTCTGATCGCATTAGACGCCGAAAAGGCGTTTCACCGGGTCTCCTGGGATTTTTTATTTGCCTCTCTCCAACAACTTGGTTTTCCCAAGGGGTTTGTCAAATGGATCCGTATCTTGTATACGTCTCCCACAGCACATATCTGGTGTAATGGATGTTTGTCCGACCCTTTCCCCCTCCAGCGTGGTACACGGCAAGGATGTCCTTTGTCACCCCTGTTATTCAATATTTACTTGGAACCTCTAATTCATAAACTGCTCAGCTCTCTGGCTTTAACAGGTATCCATATTGGAAACCAACAATATTCCCTCTCAGCATATGCGGATGACTTGTTGCTGCACTTGGAACATCCCAGTGCATCTATTCCAGCTCTCCTGGCAGAAATAAAAGAGTTTTCTGATGTGTCTTATTACAAATGAAACCTCTTAAGGTCCAAAATGTGCCTCCTAAATGTCCACGTGACCCGAACTGAACTAGAGAGCACAGGTTTATTTTGGGAACCCACTCTATTAACGTATTTGGGTGTCAAGATATCCAGAAGTATACCTACCATGACCAAGGAGAACTTTACTAAGCTTCTTCATACCTTGAGCCTAGATTTAGACAGGTGGGGTGCTCTTCCTTTATCCCTATGGGGTAGGGTTCACATAATCAAAATGAATGTGCTCCCTCGTATATTATATCTGCTGAGCATGTTGGGATTTTATTTTCCAAAAAGCTGGTTTCTTCGCCTTCAGCGAACCTTAAATACATTTATTTGGAAGGGGAAGGGAGTTCGCAGAGCCTACGACAA
Source organism: Neoceratodus forsteri (assembly GCA_016271365.2). Classification (NCBI taxonomy): domain Eukaryota; kingdom Metazoa; phylum Chordata; order Ceratodontiformes; family Ceratodontidae; genus Neoceratodus; species Neoceratodus forsteri. The sequence goes on from CM057458.1 coordinate 235,081,500, forward strand.
ATTGACCTCTTCCAATATGAAAGGTGGTTTAGCCCTTCCTTCCTTTTTTAAATATTATGGAGCACTTCATATCAGCAAAATTGCACTCTGGGCTCCCAGATCGGCCTTATCTCAGTCCCAGGTATACTCGCCCCTTTGGCTAGAATAGAGCACTTGTTAGTGAGTAGAGACAACAACTCCCTCGATGCCTTGGCATACGCATCCTATAACCAACTTCCAATATTCCTAAAAAAAACTCCCCTGCTGGATGGTCAATTAAAGCTTTTCACCAAGTTCAGAATGCCCTTTTGGTAAGCTGGCAATGGTCCCAGGAGCAACCTATCTTAAACAACCCCCACTTTTGGATAAATAATCGACCTATTACTGCTTCCTTCTGGCCTCCCCTCAATAAGTGTACCTTTTCTACATTCCTGGCCACCGACTCTCTTATCTCATTCCCACTGCTTAAATCTCAATTGCAACTGTCTGGTACAGACCTCTTTAAATACTTGCAAGTTAGGGCAGCCATTCTTTCTTTTCTAGGTCCTAAGCCCTGGCCCTCACCTCCAAAGAATTAATTGGAGACATTTTTCGAAAAAGTGGATCAGCCTCATACAATATTAAGAACATACCAGCTCCTTATAGACCTAGACTCACATGTCCCCCAAGGGACTTGTTATTACTGGGTACAGGAGTTATCCCTCCCGGCAGAAGCAACATTCTGGCAAAAAGTGTGATGCTCGGTGTACAGATACATTAAGCAAGATCGACTTCGGCTTACTCAGTTTAATATCCTACGCAATCTATACTATACCCCAGTCAAGTTATACAGAATGGGTAGAATCCCTTCCCCCTTTGTCCTAAATGTGAGGAAGCTGATGGAATGTTGTACCATATCTTGTGGAGCTGCCCCAAAACCCAGGAGTTTTGGGCCTTCATCAAACGAATGCTCGATCCACTATTGGGATTGGACTCGCTATTTACCCGTTAGTTGTATTGTAAACATTTTCCCCCAAGGCACACCCAAAAGTCGCAAGGCTCACTTAGCCTTAGTAGCGGCTGTTGCAAAGCTAACCATGTTGCGACACTGGAAAGAAAAAGCTCTTCCTGGGGTAAAAGAATGGTATCAGGAAATTCTGTTGGCATTGCAGTTGGAATAACATGTAGCCCGTATGAACCACAGACCTCTGGCCTACCAAAAGTTATGGGAGCCTTTGCATACTCTTTTATCATTATACAGGCCTTGACCTACTTGCTCCCTTCTCTTTCAGTTTTACTCTCGCTTCTTTTTTCCTCTCCATAAGCTCCAAGCCTGAATTGGCCTACTGAGTACTGGCACAGGGGATTACTGTGGGGGGAGGGGGGACTTGAGAGAATCTGTGTTTAATTTTATTTATTTGTTAGTTTATATGTGTATGTACTTTGAAACCTAATATTACATGCCTACCAGAGTGCCATAATCTGTTATAGTTTTGCTGTTTTTGTCTGGAAAACCTTAATAAAGTATATTGAATTAAAAAAAAAAAGAATGAAGGGGTAAACATTGAAGATAGTCTGTGTTGGCTCAGACAACGGCGTGAAGTTCTAAGTAAGCCTAGCCCCACCCTAGATAGTGAGCAAATCTGGGATAGGAGATGGAGGATATGTGTTAAATTAATTACCACCAACTCTAGCCCAGCACATCTCCCAAGCATCTTTTATTTGGGTGAAGACCGGGGATCAATCTTTTATGTAGGCCAGCCTAGGCCATGCTTTAAGTGTGGGGCCAGAACCCATTTAAGTTCCGCATTCGATTCTAATGAATACAGTCATTGTCTGGAGTTGGAACACTCAGCAGGTAAATGCCTGAATTTGTTTAAATGTAATTTATGCGAGCAGACAGGGCATGCTTATGGTCGATGCCCTTGGGCCTCGCACAGTCGAGATGATTGCCACTCACATGAGGGATTAAACAGCATGGCACAGCAACAACAGGCTTAGATGGTTGCTGAACAAAATTTGAGTGCAGGCTTAGATACACTGAGACAGAATACATCTTCTGAGCACTGAGGGAATGACAACATGGTAGATTCAGCCCCTGTTTCAGATCCCCGTCATGAACAACTTGTCTAGACAAGCCCCTTCTCCTCCTTCTTCAGACACAGGAGTCAAAGTTAGGCCTGTGGTCGACATGCCTCCCTCTCCACCCCTCTGGTGGATGCAGCCTTCAAAACTGTAACACAAAGGAAAATAACCAGACTTGATAAAGTGGTTTCTTGAAAGGTCAGAGGAACAGAAGTGTCTTCCTCACCTAGCTCTTGGAAGTCAGAGAATAGGTTTGTAGCTCTTTTTTCTGAAGATGGTGAAGGGGATTCAGAGGGAGATGGTACAGACACCTCCTCAATTATATCTAACGCAGACACAGAGGATGGGGGAGGGTCGTATTCCATATCAAAGTGTACTAGGCAGAGGCAGAAGATAAAGACCCCTTAAAATTTAACCTTAGAAATGAGATTCCTAACCACCTGGCTTCTGTAGAACGTTTAAGTCTTGCCACAATTAATGTAAACAGTATAAAAGGAGATAAGAAATTGATAAGAACAATGTTGACTTTACAAGAAGCTGCCAGTGATATAATTTGTGTGTTAGACACTAGGCTCAAAACAAACAGAGAACTTCAACAGGCCTCTCAGGCCTGGACTTTGGGCCCTTCCTTTTGGTCCAGTGGTTTGGATACATGTGAATGGGTGGGGGTACTTTTTTCTAATGTTAGATTACAAGTCACCAAAATTGTAGAAATTTGCCCAGGACGAGCCTTACTTTTAGACATTTCTTATTACAGGGAAAGATTTCCACTAATAGCTACATTTGCTCCCTAGACCAAAGCACTCAGAGCTGTGCTCTTTAGGGTCATACAGCCTTTCTTATATACCTACTGGTTAGTACTTTGGGTTGGGGACTGTAATTGTAGTCTACATCAGTCTGACAGGGGGTTACATACAACTAAACTATTTTATGACTCAACTGCCTTGCAACAGACTCTTATGAATACAGCCTTGAAAGATGCATACAGGTGTGTACACCCTACTGGAGGCTTCTCCTATTTCAGAGGATCTACCAAAACATGGATAGATTTTATATTTCTTTCCAAAATATTGCATGTAAAAAAATATTAGAACACAGGTCTATGAGTTTTCAGATCAAGTAACTTTGCAAACACAAATTACATGAAAGGACATCCCAAGGTGTAAAAAGAATAAATGGAGATTAAATAAGTCACTTTTGTCAGACCCTGAAGTCTAGAAGTTATGGCAAATAAACTGGACAGTCACGTTATCAGTCATAGATTGTTATGAGGATATGGCAGAATTGTGGGAGGACACAAAAACCTCATGGCAGGAGTTGTTTCAAAAAAAGGGACAGTGTGAGAGTAATAAGACATAGCTAAGGTATCTTCACCTTAGACAACAGTTACAACACTTGATTCCATTGCCAGAAACTACTTCAAGGGACTATAGTGCTCAAATTCAAGTTATTAGGAAACAGATGCATAAACTCCAATATGACAGAGCTCAGTCGTTGGTGCAAGAAGCAAGATTTGGGACACAATGCACTCAGGACTGCATTGACCCATACAAAAATTATAAAGACAGAATAGAATCCAGAATCATTACAGAGTTAATTACACCTACAGAAGATTCTGTCTCCACCCCACAAGGAATATTACAAATTGTTGAAGATCAGGTTAAGAATCTTTTTGGGGAATGCCCAATATGTAAAAATGTGAAAAACACTTTGCAGGGTCTACAACTTCCACAAGTTACACAAATAGACATTAAGCTACTGACACATGAAATTACAGAAGCTGAAATACTCCACACAATTGGAATGTTGAAATCAAATTCTGCTCCTGGCTCAGATGGACTAAGTGCAGGATTTTATAAACAGTTTAAGGAAACATTAGCCCCTGCACTTGCTATTCTATTCAATTATATGTTGAAGGAAGCTAAGTTCGTCCCCAGAATGCAAGAAGCTGTCTTAGTTTTGATCCATAAAAAGGGCCAGCTTACAATACTAACAACTGGAGACCATTGAGCCTCTTAAATATGGATTTTAAAATTTGGCTGAGAATTTACTAGTCAGGCTTATTAAGGTGTCATCATACTTATTGTAATTAGCTTGGCACAAACCTGTAAATGGGAGACATCAATATGATAACCTCATTATTTTAAGAGAGGTTTTTCCAAGGGGAGTTAGGTAAGCTTTCAGGGTGGGTGGTGGGAATGGACCAAGAGAAAGCATTTGATAGGCTGTTTCACAAATTTTTATTTTCCATTCTAGAAGGCTTTGGAATACCAGCTACATTTCTAACATGGCTCAAGTTAATGTGTACAAATGCTTCTTTGATAACCAATGTGAACGGGTAGTATGGGAAAAAAATAATGGTGCACGGGGGGGGGTGTCAGGGCTGTCCCTTAAGCCTCCTTTTGTATGTATTTGGTATTGATATGTTTATTAGGTTGATTCTACAAGCTCAGGGAATTGTAGGGCTTGGGATAAACCCTACTACCCCAATGGTGAAAGTTCCAGTTTATGCGGACGATATGGTACTAACATTGAATAGAGAAACTAGTGAAAATGTACTGCTAACTGTTATAAGGACTTACTCAATACTATCAGGTTCCCAAATCAATACAGACAAGCATAGAGTGGTTCCTTTAGGCTCCACCCCTATTCCGGTATCTGAAAGTATTGGGGGCATTAGCATTTCCAAGGGACCTATTAAAGTTTTAGGAGTCATTTTTGGCCCTCAGAATGCCCACATACTTAACTGGGAGATGGGACTTAGCTGAGCTGACAGGGTTATATCAGGATGGTTTAATAAACCCATTGGAAAATGGAAAAGAGTATGGTAGATCAAAACACTATTGTTCCCTATTTTTTTATATTTCAGTTACATTTTTCCACCTCCACAGGGGATTCTAACCTGGCTATGCAGTATGTTTTTCCAAGCCTTTTGGGGATCCCGGTTTAACCCAGTTAAAAGAATGTTTACATACAGACCCATTTCAGAAGGAGGAGTTGAGATGGTTAACACCGTGGCATTCTTTTACAGTATTTTTTACAGTTGCAATTTAGGACTAAGTTTAAGACCAGGATACAGGGTTTGGAAAACATGGGTAGAGAGCTGGCTAATCCCTAATCTCCCCTCATGGCAGCAAAACAAACCCAGATTACCAGAGAAAATAGCTATACTACCAGTATATGGGTTGGCATGTTTGAAATGGGCCTTAAAATAGGGTGTGGGTCCACAGAACATGCTTACTTTAGATAGGAAATCTATTTGTAAAACCATTTTGTTAGCTGAAGGGCAGTCTCCTGTAGAATTTCCTCAGTGCTCCAAACTGCAGAAAGTGCAGGTATTAAAGCAACTATCTAACCCAAGAATCCCACTTTATGTTTGGGACTGTTTATGGTTAAGTAATTATAGCAGGCTCAGTGTAAAAGGAAATAATAAACAGCTGGTTGAAAGATACTGCCCTAGAGAGACATGTCAGCAAATAATTGAAACTCAGCAGCACTTATTTAAGGAGTGTGTGTATGCGCAGGTATTCTGGGATTTACTAGCAAAAGAATGGAAAGAGCCCTTATTCTTACAATTAGATTACTCAGGTATTTTATATGGAACTAGTCCAGCACTATTCGGAAAGTACCATGCCGACACCATATATGTAGTTTCAGCAATAATTCGTTATTATATCTGGCAGGTAATATGTGTATGGGTTCTACAGCAGAAATGGTTGTCTCAGGTCAAAGTCTTCACCAATATAAAGAAGGCGATGCAACAATTAATGAAGCATGATATGACAAACTTTGAAAAGACAAAAGTAACTCATTTATGGATACAGTGTAATCACTGGTGTTAACATATGAACTTATTGTTACATGTTGATTGTGTTATAATTGCCTTTCTTTATCTATTTTTTATTTCTAGTTTATATGTTTGTGTATATCTTGTTTATGGTTGTTTATTTGGATGCTATGATTGATGTTTGGATGCAATGAAGTCCAATCTTCTTAATAAAAATTCCCCTACTCTTTTCAAGAAGTGCCATGAGATCGTTAACATCCACTTGAACTACCACCAGAACAGGCAGATGGGACCTTGGTTTAACATCTCATCTGAAAGACAGCCCCTCTGGAGTGCAGCACCCCCTCATGCTGCACTACAGTGTCAGTATTGGGATATTAACCCAAGTACCTGGTGTGGGGATAGAACCCACAGACTTCTGATCTCCCCGGCCTCAGAGGCAAGTGTGCTATCTGTTGAGCCACTGACATTGACAGCATTCTCTGGGGTCTCAGAGTGGTTATACCACAAAAATTCAGACAGCAACTACTGCATGAGTTCATGAATGTCACCTGAGTGTAAATCATACGAAGGCTCGAGTGCGAAGTTATCTCTGGTGGCCTGGCCACGACCAAGACATTCAAGACCTGGTAATCCAGTGTACTCCTTGCGTGTCTGTACAAAACCAGCCTCCTACAGCACCTCTTCATCCCTGGTCATGGACAAAAGTGCCGTGGAAATGAATTCATGTAGCCTATGCTGAACTAAATGACAAGTAGTACTTTTTGAAATTATCGACAGTCATTCCAAGTGGCTGGAAGTTTTGCCAACATCTGTTACCACGGCACACAAGACTATTGCTTTGTTATGCAACTTATTTGCTTCATATGGACTCCCTCATGAATTAGTCACTGATAATGGTCCCCAGTTTATGTTTCATGAATTTCAACATTTTCTCCAGAAAAATGGGGTCACACACATCCTAACTCTGCCTTATCATCCAGCCTTGAATGGAGCTGCTGAACAGGCAGTCCAGACATTTAAAAGCGCTTGAAAGAAACAAGCAACCCATGGCACCTCTGGTGCTACTACTGCTGAACAGAGGTTGTCCAGGTTCCTACTTACCTATCAGAATATTCCTTGTACTGTCATGGAACATATACCCGCAGAACATTTTATCACGTGACAACCTCAAACCAGGTTGGACTTACTGAAACCGTATCTTTCTTATACAGCCCAGAAACATCAACACCAAAAATGCTGAGCACATGACAAGTTTACTACAAAGTTGAGGGAATTCCAGCTGGAAGATAATGCCCTGGTTCATGAGTTCAGAGGCTCCAGACATCTATGGTTCCCAGGTGCTGTTCGTTCTAAATGTGATCCCCTAATCTACATTGTGCAAGTGGGACAATGCCTTATCCATGTGCACCCAGACCATCAGCTACCCTTGAGAATTGTTCCTGCTGCACCTCCAACTGATTTGCCTGCAGAGGTTCCTGTCCCAATTTTTGACACAACACCTCTAATACCACCAAAGAGTCAGGATGCACCTGTTTCTGCACCACGGCAGCAACCTGCCTCTCAGGAGCCAAGCCAGTGGTCTGCATCTCAAGCCCCACAAAGACAGCCTGCTTCCCCTATGCATTACCAAGATGTTCCAGACAGAAGATACACCCTACGTCAATGTAGGATGCCTCAGAGACTTGATCTATAAGGACTCTCTTTTTCTAATGTTGTCTGTTATTTGCTGTGGGATTTTCTAGCTAAAAGGGGAGGGAATGTAGAAAAACAGCTGTATTTGCCGTTGGGCTGGGTTCAGTATGGGACCATGTAGCATTGCAGGATTTCAGTATATCAGGGGGTGCTCCAGTTATACAGGTCTCGGAAGCCCCTGCTGTAGTGGTGAGATGCCAGACCCTCATGCTGCTGTCAACTAAATAATTAAGGAAGGGCCTGTTGGGGAAACTGTTCTGTTCCAGTTGTGTTAGCTGTACCAGTTGTCCCAGTACAGTGCACCAGTGTATTTGTTCATCATCAGCAATTAAAGAAGGAGCATTCAGAAAAAGCCTGTCTCAGCCTGTTTGTCTGGTAAGCCTGTGGCCCATAACTCAGAACACCACACAGTAAGTACACCAGATGATTTTCTGGTTCCAGTTCATCACATGAGCCACCAGAGAGAAGCAATAAGAATGGGGGAAGGGGGTGTTAGACACAAATCCATTTTTGAAGGAAAGAATCCTAAAAGGAGTCGCAACCCTAACAGTGGATAAGGTTATAGGATCAGATAGGATATACCCCAGTGCACTGAAAGAACTCAGGGAAGTGCTACCTGCCCCACTGACAGCCTTGTTCAACAGCTCACTGGAAACAGGTATGGTCCCAGAGGACTGGAGAAGGGCTGACATGATCCCTCTGCATAAGAGCAGCAGCAGGGAGGAGGCTATCAACTAAAGTCTAATGACAGTGGTGGGGAAATTATTGGAACTCTACTAAAAAAAGATTGATTGATTGAGCATCTAGAATACAGTGGGCTGCAGGACCACAGACAGCATGGATTCATGGGGAAGGTCATGCCAAACAAATCTGATAGAGTTCTTTGACTGGGTGATCAGGGATAGATCAGAGGAGGGCAGTGGTCATGGTCTATCTGGACACTGTGCCACATAGGATGCTGACTAAGAAGTTGACCAGCCTAGGAGTGTGTGGGGTTCATTGTGGTAAACTGGGTTAGAAACTATTTAACGGACCTAGGAGACAGAGGGTGGTGGCAAACAGCACTCAGTCTAAGGATGGGAGAGTGATCAGTGGGGTACCATGGATTTCAGTACTGGGACCAATTCTCTTCAACGACTTAATAAGCACATTGCAGAAGAACTGGAGGGGAAGGAATGACTTTTGCAGATGATGCCTAAATCTGTAATGCAGTAGCCTGGATATTCAAGAGGGGCTGGAGAAAATGCTTTGGGATCTTGGTAAGCCTAAGGAGTCATCCAAGTCATGGCAGTTAGGGGTTCAATGCAAAATCATGCAAAATCATGCAACTAGGACATAGGAATCTGGTGCTGAGTATAGTATGGGGGGGTGCTGACAGTCACTAAACAGGAAAAGGACTTTGGGGTTATCATATCAGAGTACGTCAAGGTGGCAGTGCAGTGTAACAAGGCCATGGGCAAGGTTAGTGGGATGCTGGGGTGCATAGGAAGGGGTATCTCCAGCAGGAGGAGGGAGGTGATGCTACTGCTATATTGCTTCCTTGTACACCCCCACCTGGAGCACTGTGTTTAGTTTTTGAGATCACACTTCAGAAAGGACATAGAGAGAGGATGATGGCTGTCCAGAAGAGGGCAACGGAAATGATGCAGTGTTTGCATGAGAAGCACAATGAGGAGAAATTTAAAGACACCCTTGGAAAAAAACAAGAGAGGGGTGACATGATTGAGACCTTCAAGTACCTCACAGTGGTGAAAAGGGTGCAGGTGGGGAGTCTCTTTCAAATAAAGAAGAGAACTAGGACCAGAGGACTTGTGAAGAAGCTAGAGGGGAGGAGTTCAGGAGAGATGTGAGGTAGTATTTCTTCACTGAAACACATGGGACAGAATAGCCCACAAGCAAATTACACATTGGGGGGGGGGATGAGTGCAACTAAGCAGGAGAAGGATCTAGGAGTCATAATCACAGACAACCTTAAAGTAGGGACCCAATGCAGCAAGGCAGTGGGCAAGGTGAATAGAATTCTGGCATGCATAGGGAGGGGGATAACTAGAAGGAGGTGCTGATGCCACTCTACAAATTTATGGTAAAGCCATATCTGGAGTATCGGGTTCAGTTCTGGAGACCTCACGTATGCAAGGACATAGATGGCATGGACAGAGTTCAGTGAAGGGCTACTAAGATGGTGCATGGGTTAAATGGGAAGCCATACAAAAAGAGGTTGATGGTGTTGGATTTGTACCCACTGGAGATCCGAAGGGAGAGGGGAAACATGATAGAAATGTTCAAGTAGATGAAGGGAATTAATATAAAGTTGGGGGGGGACTTATTCACAAGGAAGGTAGGCACAGAAACTAGAGGGCATGGACTAAGGGTGGGGAGGATAGGTTTAGGGAAATGTGAGGGGACATTACTACATGGTGAGGGTGATGGAGCCCTGAAACAGTCTGCTGGAGGATGAGCTGGGGGCTGGAACAGTGGAAGGATTCAAAAGGGCATGGAACAAACACAAGGGTTTGCTAGCTAGCAGATGGGGGATCTATGGGAGGAAGGGCAACTAGAGGGGGGGGGAATGGGCAGACTCGATTAGCCAAGGTGTCCCTTTCTGCCGACAAATATCTATGAATCTATAAATCTATGAAAAAAAGTTTTACACTTTTTGCAGTGGACTGCCAAGCTCTACTTACATGAGGCATGGATATACAAATGTAGCATTCCCCCCACGCCACCTAACCAAAATTACTAATATAATTGCTGAACTACTTTTAGTGACAGATTGGTGATGCTTAACTCAAGAAGTTAGCAAGGGCACACAAGACTCGTGATTGGTCACAAACAAAAACCCAATGATGGCCCATGGACCAGCAATCAAATGTGCAGGCCCTGGTGAGTGGGTCTGGCCTGTATGTCAGGCTCCCTATTAAACATGTAAGTGATAACCTGTGACAAGGTGTGCTGTTGTTGGGGATTAACACACACCAGGGTCCATTGCGAGGCATGGGGCCACAGGCCAAGTGCCCTCACAGCACCTGGGTATGTGTTAGTCCCCAATAACAGCACACCCTGGAGTGGGTTATTGTGCTTATAATGTGGGTGATGTTTAAACAACAATAAAAAATATCAAAAAAAAGGTACTGTATCCTGGCACCTTGCAAAATAGTCCATAACAAATAATGCATCCTGCAGTGTTGTTATACACACAGAAATGTCATAGATACACTGCTGATATGATCTGTGACATCTCTGCTGCATAACCTTCACTCCTACAGCTCCTACAACCCCCCTGCCCCCCCCACACACAGACACACATACACTTACACTGTAGAGTGTGCTTCTGTACAGACACGAGTCACAACAGGGACAGTCTTCCAACAGTAAAACATGTACAGCCACAAAAACACAGCAACGGCAAACTTCAGTAAACACTTTAGTTAATATTCCCCATCCTCCAGACTATGCTTTTCACTCTCTTTCGTGCTGGCCACCTGTCACTTGCGTTTTTTCTGCAAAGATGTTGGAGTGGGTCAGAGCTCTCTCACACATTTGATACACTTAGATCCATATCTCTGACCTGCTGTCACCAGGTTCTTACCCACATTCACTGGTACCAGCATGATAATCCATCACCCAACACACAGGGCCAGCTGCAGCATGCAGTACTGCAGCAATCTACTGCTACAGTAACTGAAACTGCTGCATTACTGCCATGTGGAGGTGCTGCACCTAAGTGTCCTGCAGGATCGAGCAGCCGGGTCCGACTGATGACCCCCAGCCCTTACCAATCGCAAAGTGGAGTGGGTGAGCTGCAACAGGATGGGAGATGGCTGCACTAATTGCAGGAGGGACCATAGTGAGCTGAATGGAGTCATCACCGAGGGAATCTAACTCTTTACTGACACACCTGATAACAGAGACAGGACACTGCAGCATTGAAGTGTTGTCAAAAGGGATCGTGATGCCAGGACTTTTCACTCTAATCATGCCTTAACAGAGATTAACAGATGGTCATGTGGTGTTCTTTAGCCAACTGACACTCTTCTTTTGCTACCCCATGTTATAAAATTGATTACCTGGCCTAGAAGCTAGCTGTTATTGCATGCCTCATGTACGGAACTCCCCCCCCCCCCCACCACCACACACACACCCACACACTACCCAGTTGAAAAGATCATGGGCCTACATGATTGTACATGCATCTTACACAAACATTTAATGAATTAAGCGCATCAGTCTTAATCAAGCATGCATGAAATTGTTCCTGAATGTTCATAAATTGTGTATGAACATTAAATGGCACTCCTGTTTTCATGAATGTTCATGAACATTAAGGCTCATAACTTCTCCACTGAATTCAAGTCCATCAGTATGTACTCTGCTTTTATAATATTGGGTAATTCATCAGGCACTACTATTTTAGCACTATTCTCAAAATATGTTTGCTCTATGTATAAATCAGAGGACAGCCCCTTTGATTCTTAGTTTTTTTTTTAATCACACAATGTCAGCAAATAACCATGATGACGGAATTATTTGCAAACTCAGTCTACTGTAATGAATATGTTTTTGCCCACGCATTTTAGATTTGGTAACCTAACCTTACACAGTGGTATTCACTGACATTTGTAGTTATAGCTTTAATTATGGCTAGCTGTGGGTGTTTACGTTCAATTGCAGAGAGTAAAGGTCATAACTGGATATAGTTGGTTATTCTTGTAGATGGCCCTGGCTATCACTACAAATATGTTTTTTCTGTTATTCTTTCAAATGGAATCACTGCTTACCCTTCTCTCATAATTAGAAAGTCCCAACTGCTATTTATAACAGCATAATCTGAAATTATTTTAAAATGTGAGGAGTTTAAATGGTAAGCATTTGATGTGTGTGAATACTATGGATAATTGTTCTGTAGAACATACATTTTCCACTCTTAGACTAAACAAACTCTGGCCAGAGCTGATAGGGCTGCAGTTGTGGAATTTGGGGTAGAAATATTGAACATTTGTTTTTTAATATTTTTACACCAAATTTCCAACATAGCTTTGTTATGACCCTGCTTCATGAAGGAGGGTACAGAAAATGTTCAACTCCTGGCCTAAAGGTGATTTTGTGCAGGGACTGCAAAATCAACTTTCAGGATGCAAAAACACATTTTGGGTAGGTGATGAAAAATGACAGCTGTCACATTCATGAGGTACTGTAAAGAAATGGTTATGGTGAAAATTTGGGGTAAAAATATTGAATATTACTAAAGTTATGAGCCTACATTTGCAAAATTCAACATAGCCTCATAACTTAGTTTTTGTAAAATATTTTTGCACCAAATTTAAAACATAGCCTTCTTATGACCCCAACTCATGAATAAAGTCAGAGAAAAAAATTCAACTCCTGTCCAAACGATAATTTCATGCAGAGGCCAGGAAATCACCTTTCGGGATATAAAAAAACATTTTGGTCAGGATTTGAAAAATTACAGCTGTCACATTCATGAGGTGCTGTAAAGATATGCCTATGTTGTAAATTTGGGGTAAACATTTTGAAAATTACCAAAGTTACAAGTCTGTGTTCACAAAATTCAACGTAGTCTCATAACTTTATTGTTTTTGAATATTTGTACAACACATTTTCAACATAGCCTTCTTATGACCCACTTCATGAACAAGGGCAGAGAATATTTTCAACTCCTGTCCAAAAGTTGATTTCACGAAGGGACTGAGAAATCACCTTTCAGGATGTGAAAAAACATTTTGGCCAGGATTTGAAAAATGACAGCTGTTGAATTCATGAGGTGCTGTAATGATATTTCTATGTTGTAAATTTGGCATACAAATATTGAAAATGACCAAGGTTACAAGCTTGCATTCACAAAATTCAATATAGGCTCATAACGTTAGTGTTTTTTTAGATATTTTTACACTAGATTTTCAACATAGCCTTCTTATGACCTCACCCCATGAACAAGGGTAGAGAATGTTTTCAACTCCTGCTTGATTGAAATGTGATTTTGCACAAAGGCCACAAAATCACCTTGTGGAACAGATTTACGTAATGTCAGTGCACTTGTTTATAAGGTGGGGTCCCCAAAAAGGCAATTTGGGCAAAACATTTGCAAAAATACCCACGTTATGGCACTAAGTCCAAAACTCCATTGAAATACATTGAACTGCATACTTGTTTCTCAGTTCGCAGTCCAGCTTTGGAGAGTGAATATGTGTCTGCGGTCCAGAGAGGATTATCGTATTCAACCCACCTCAGTGGGTAAGTAAGAGGTTTGGAGGTATGTGAGGTGGTGAGTGCTGAGTTGGAGGCTCAGGTGGGGGGTCTGGAATGTCCACAAAAGACATCAATGGACAGTTTTCTTTTTACAGCTGAGGCACGTAAGAGGTTGAAGGCATGCACTTTGCTGTTCTTAGGGGGCTGCTGTACAATGTGGCTGTAAGGCAGAGTACTGTTTGTATTAGGGATGGGAGAACCTCAAAAGGTTCTGAGGTTCTAAAAGGTTCTGATAAGCAAAAAAAGGTTTGGATTATTATCCAAACCTTTCATTATTTTATGCTAACTGCATGCAAAAAATCATTTTAAACAGCTTTTAATAAACACATCTGTAGAAAAAATCAATTAAACCATTGTTTAATCGGCAACTAAACCACTGTTTAATCAACAATTAAACCACTGTTTAATTGGCTCAGCTTTCAATTTGCCAGCTGCGCCACCTCCTCCCACTCACAAGGACAGTGAAACCAGGTATGGGCTTTTCAAACTACTGCTGCTTACCTGATTGGTTACTGGGACACAGGCATCTCTTGCCATTGGTCAGACTGCTTCAAGAGCCACATCTGATTGGCTGGATGCTCCCCAGAGCCTGGGGACTTGCTCTCACTGCTCAGGAAATGCTGATTTTGGCCTATAATCTATGGCTTTTGGCCTCTTGAGTGGTTCCCCATGTAGAGACTTTTCTGACACTATATTTTGTCCCACAACCTGCTCTGAACCTGTCCTCTATTAACTCAGCCTACGCTCCACCCCCTCCCTCTCGTATCGGTCATCTTTCCATTCTGTTCGTTCTCATGTTTATCCCCACTCTAGCACACAGGAGGCCACCATTTACACCTGATTGCTCTGTACCTCATCCATACTGCAATCTCCCAACATAGCCAAAATGCCAGTTCTTCCAAAACTTGCGCTACTGCTATCCCTATCCCTTGGCTCCTTGGTAAATATTGAGTCCTGGACTCCACTGCTTCATTTGGAATCACCTACCTTCATTAACACAACCCTGCACTTACCACACTATACAGGTGGGACATCCCCTGACCCCAAGTTGCCCACTGCTCTAAAGCTCCTCCTCAGCACCACAAACCCATGCTTCCTCACAAAGTATCAGTAGCTGCCTTGCTGATTGGTAAACCACTTGCCAATACCGCCATCACCACTAAAGGTGATAAAAGCAAGATCAGAGGATCCACCAAGGTAACCTGGTCTTCCTACCTAAGAAATCTCATATTGCTAATGCTCCTACTGTCAGGGAATGTTCACCCAAATCCAGACCCCCCTTCCACCAACCACACCTCGAGCCTGGGACATTTAAAAATGGTCTCACTTAACATAGGTAGCCTTCTCCCCAAGCTACCACAATTCTAGGCTTGCATGGCTCTAATCAAACTGGATGTCATCTCGCTAATGGAAACCTGGCTATCCCCAAAGGCTGCCGATGACTCCATCACCCTAATGGCTACAACATGTTTTAATAGGACAGAACAACCAAAAAGGGACGTGGCTGCCTAGTTTACCTTAGGAGTGACATCCAAGGGCAAATGCTGCCCTGTAGTCTTCACACTAAGGAGGCACAACTCCTAACACTGAATCTCACCATAGGTCAGCAGAACAAAGCCCTAGAGCTCACCACTGTGTACCTACCCCCTCCCCCAGTTTGGCCCCCACTGGCTTCCAACAGTTCATTAGTAATCTTGCGCAAACTAAAACAAACTGGGAACAAGTCATCGTTGGTGATTTCAACATCAATTGGCAGTCCCAGGAAGCCACTACAACTAGAGACAAAATAGCCTGCCTCTACCTAACACAACTGGTTACACAAGCCACAAGGGGAAAACCTATCATACAGACACCTGCTCCTTCATTGACTGGCAACTCTCCTCCTGCCTAGATCACATCCCTGAGGTAATAGTCCTATCCGACTCCCTCAGTGACCATTCCCCGGTACTTTTCACTTGGACTAACACGTTCACTAAGTGCAAGCCCAAGACCTTTAGAAACAGATCCCTGACAGCTGGACAACTGGATACTTTCAGACATTATCTGAAAGAGGTGAACTAGACCCCACTGGATAGGGCCAAGGATGGGAACCAAGCCCTTGACTACTTCATTAAGGTTTTCACAAATGCCTGTAACATCTTCACCCCGTTCAAAACCAAGTAAGTCAGAGGAACCGCTAACCTTGGCTATTAGGCTCTCTAACTGAGCGCATGCACCTCAGAGACCACCTGTGGCACACAGCCAAAGCAACCTGTAAGCAGGCTGACATCCTTGCCTACAAGACAACCAGGAATACCTGCATGAAGCTCATCAGACTTGCCAAAGCTGCATACTACAATGATCTATTAGGTATGACCTGGGGCCATAGAAGGGAGTTCTGGGACTCAGAACCCTCATGTGAAGAGCCCTGAGAGCTCCTCTGGACCTCATCAAAACCACTTGCAGTAAACTACAAGATTCTAAGGATATCACAAACACATTCAGTGTTGCTTTCATGGACCTGAGCAATGGGCTGCCTAGCAACTATCTCAAACATACGCCACCTTGCCAGCCCCCCAACCAGAGCCCTACCTCCCCGCCCCCCAATGAACCACTACCATTCTATTTCAGACTGGTGTCCAACTCAGAATCTATTAAATACATCAGATGTGTCCTCAATAAGACCACGATGGAAAGTGACCAGATAGACATGAAACTGGTTGCTGTTTCTTTAAATGAACTTGCAGCACCACTCACAAAGGTTTTCAATGCATCCCTTAGATCTGGAGCATTCCCCTGACAGGTGGAAGGCAGCATTCATTACACTTGTTTTCAAATCTTGAGACAGAACCAACCTAGCCAACTATCAGCCCATCTCAATACTAACCCCCCTTTCCAAAGCCCTTGAAAGGGTGGTCTCCGACAAACTTACAGAGTACATTGAAAAGTACAATCTCTTCAAGCAACAACATGGCTTCTGGCCAAATGACTCCACTCTCACCTCCCCTGTTGCATATACCAATCAGGCTCTATAGTGCCTTGGATAAATGGGTGGCAGTGGGGGTCTATCTTCATAGACCTCACTAAGGCATTTGACACTGTCAATCACCAACTACTTATGCAAAGCCTCATCTCCATCAGTCTGTCCCCTGACACTGTTGCCTGGTTCAACTGCTATCTGTCTCAAAGGACACAATGTGTTAGAATTGGCAGTACTACCCCGAACCTGGGAGGTGAAACTAGGAGTCCCCCAAGGACCTATCCTAGGCCCTCTACTCTTCAGCCTATTCATCAATGCACTACCCTTCACCTGCCCTGCTCACTTTGTGCCTTATGCAGATGATGCCGTCATCTCTGTCCCAGGAAAAGAAGTGGCAAGCATCAATTCTCAACTTTAGGAAAACTTCCAAGTGCTGGAATCATGGTTTTCTCATAATAAACAGCTACTCAATTATAAAAAGCCCAAGTGCATGCTCTTTAGAACATCCCAGAGCAAGGTAAGAGGAGCCCCACCTCCGAAGATACTTAGCCACAAAGAAGAAACACTGGACCAAGCTGACACATTTAAATACCTGGACATTCACCTGGATGACACCTTCACCTTCTCTGTTGACATCAAGCAGCTTATAAAATCTGCAAATATGAAGCCTGGTATTCTCTACCGACACTAAAAATCCAAGACGCCCTAAAACTGGTTACTTGTTGCTCAGTACTTTCCGCTGTGGATTACGGACTCATCATCTATGGTGCTGGCTCTGACACAGCACTGAAGAGGGTCAAAACCCTTCTTAACAAGGCTTACCAACTGGTCCTAGGTGCTCGCCACCTAACGCATTCTTGTATCCTTTACAAGGAAAGTGGCTGGCTCACCCTCCATCTCAGGATACAATACCAGGCCTGCCTACTAGCAAAAAAATCCTTGCTGAGGCTCACGTCTGAGTCTACATCTACCCTCTTTGAAATCGCACAACCCTCCATCAGGACTAGAAGTGCCTCCAGGGGAGGGCTGCTAGTACCGTTTAAGCAAACTACCCTGGCCCAGAAAGCCCTCTCCTACCATGGGATCAAGTGGTACAATGACCTGCCTGCTACCCTAGCAGAATGTACTAGACTCAGCCAATTCAAAATGGATCTATAGTCTCACCTTGCCAACAGAAATGACTGTCAATGCTTCTGTCAGCTGACAATGCCAGCCTTCATTTCATTTCATTTGTTAACCGAGTTAAGGGAAACTGGGCTAAAGCCCTTTTTCAGGTCCAACCCGGACAATCAACAAAGTTACAATACATAACAAATACAAAAAACAAATAAACATACAGCACAGAAAAACAAATAACAACCAAATACAATTCAAAAAGAAGTGCAATTCATTGAAGACAACAAATACTTTTTAAACCTAATTTTAAAAGTAAAATGTGATTTCAATATATGCAGTGAAGTGGGTAGCTCATTCCACATTTTATGGGCTTGACCTGAAAAATAACGAGAGCCATTACTATTTTATTTTTATTTATTTATTTAAGTTCTTGGATAAACCATTTGAGCTCAGAGCTCTTTACATAGGTTCCACGTCAGGACAATTCAGACAAGCAGGTGAGAGAATTATACAAGGAGTACAAGTAATAATGTAAATAACAAGACTGGCATAAACATTTAGGTACAAGTGGTGATTAAACATAGTATAGCAGGATACAACACATACTAGCACTGTATTACTTACTAGATGCAGTATGATACGTAAGTAGGAACAGACAAAATAAAAACTGTGTCAACAGGGGACCTGTTTGTTGTCATGGTGTTAGAGCAATGTGAGAGTTGAAGAAGAAAGAAAAAAAAGGGGAGGGAGGAGCCCCAAGTGCAGTGTGTATAAGAGAGAGGAGGGTCAGTTCAGCCAGAGGAAGACAGGGGGCTGCCTTGAACTGAGCTAGCGATGGCAGGTGCAATGAGAATCACATATTATAAGGTTTTTTAGGTTCTTTTTAAAGGACCACAGTGTGGGTAGGTGAACAACGCTCTCCTGGAGACAGTTGAACAACAACGGGGACATGTAGACAAAGGACCTTTGACCTTGGGATGTATGACATTCCGGGGTTAGGAAGGACTGTTGTGCTGAGTTTTGGGTGTGCCACCAATGTTTGCTGGGAACCAGGAGTTTTTGGACCTCCAATGGTAGCTGACCAAGGCAGATCTTTTTGGCCAGTAGGCAGGATAGATATTTTAAGTGACCATCAAGTGTTAGCCAATGAGCCTTAGCATAGAGATTGCAGGTGTGAGTTAGTTGGTGCACTCCTAAGGTGAGCCTGCAGGCTTTGTTAAGGGCAGTTTTTATATGCCGGAGGGCAGTTTCTGTGGCAGAACCATATATTGGCAGTCCGTAGTCCACAAGAGACATAGAGCTGTGACCCGCTATGCTGAGGGCTTCTGAGGTCAGGCTTTGCTTGTGACGATACAGTAGTCCTATACATTTGTTGATTGCTTTGGCTATGATGTTAATGTGCTGAGCGTAGGAGAGTGAGCTGTCGATAGTGATACCGAGATATCTGAAGTTATGAACATGTTCAAGGGGAACACCACCACTGTCACATATTGTCAGTGGGTAGTTTTTGTGTTTGTTTTGAGGGTTGGTGAACAGCATCGTTTTCGTTTTTTTTGTAATTTATTATCAATTTATGATTTTTGAACCACGTCTCTACACTGGTAAAGTCATACTGTAGTTGCTGTTCAAGGGCAGTGGTGTCTGGGCTATTAGAGAAGATAACTGCATCATCCACGTAGAAGAGGATGTGGCCCTGACTGGCTTGGGGGAGGCAGTTCAAGAACAGGTTAAAAAGGAGAGATCCCAGTATAGACCCCTGGGGAACACCTGAGAAGACTGGCTTGTGGTCAGAGAAAGCAGCAATAAACCTCTAAATCACAGAATAACCCTTTAGTATAATGCCCTCAGCAGACCTTAACGAAGATCGCATTTCCCATTTCCTAGCCAAATCAGAAAGGGGAGAAAACCCATCAGAATGAATAGCCTGATGAACCAAATTACCTAAAGCATACATAAATCTGAACTGGGGAGATAGTCAATTCAAGGAGGAGTACAATAAACAATGATGAGTCAAAATTGGTACATCCTATACAAAACAGCATATATTATTATAAACAATGCCTAGAGTCTGCCTTTCCCTTGTACCCAGTTTCTCATACAAAGAAGAGACATAGTCCAGGTGAGGCATAAGTACACCCAAAGCAAGTTTCCTCCTTGACTCCATGGAAAAGTACATTTTAAAAGTATAAAGCAAACCTAACTTAGAATGCATTTTGTTCTTAACTGATTTCAATTTAGAAGCAAGAGTTAGTGAGGACTCCAATAATATACCAAGGTATTTAAATTCAGACACCTGATCAATTGAAATACCTTGACTATCATGAATAATTAAACTTGGCTTATCCTGCAAACTTACAAAACTACCAAATAACATCACTTTGGTCTTATGTGAATTCAGGACCATCTTATTAGAAAACATCCACTGGCATAACTTCAAAAAATCAGTTTCCAATGTTACATAGACATAGAAACACAGACTTTGACAGCAGATTAGGACCACTTGGCCCACCCAGTCTGCCCACTTCCCTACCTATTGGATAAGCTGCAGATTCTAGTTAACCAACAGCCTACTTCCTGCAACCCCCCACTATAATTGTCTTATGTCTGTCCCATGCATGTTTGAATTCCCCCACTGTTTTAGACCCCACAACCTCTCCAGAAAGGCGGTTCCATGTGTCCACCACTCTCTTCATGAAAAAGAATTTCCTCACATTACCCCTAAGCCATCCCCTCTAACTTTAAATTGTGCCCCTTGTTCTCACACATCTCTTTTTCTGAAAGATGCTACCCTCCTGGACTTTGTTGATTCCCTTGAGGTACTTAAAAGTTTCTATCATGTCCCCCCGACCCTCCTTTCATCAAGAGTATACATATTAAGCTCTCTCAGTCTCTCTTCATATGGTTTCTGATGTAGACCCTGCACCATTTTAGTTGCCCTCCTCTGGACTGCTTCCATCCTATCTATGTCCTTGCATAGATGAGGTCTCCAAAACTGCATGCAGTACTCCAGATGGGGTCTCACCTACTGTCTGTACAAAGGGATAACCACTTCCCTTTTTCTACTTGTGATGCCCTTCCCTATGCATCCCAGTATCCCCCTGGCTCTCCTTACTGACTTCTCACATTGCTTACCCACCTTTAGGTCATCTGATATGACTACACCCAGATCCCTTCCATTATTGTTGTTGTTAGTACCTCCCCTGCTATTGTGTACTCTTCTCCTGGATTTTTATTTCCCAGGTGCATTACTTTGCACTTCTTTGCATTGAATCTAAGTTGCCATATGTCTGACCATTCCTCCAACCTTGCCAAGTCCCTTCTCATCCTTTCTACCCCCCCTTGTGTATCAACTCTGTCACAGATCTTTGTGTCATCTGCAAAGAGGTGTACCTTTCCTTCCAGACCCTCTGCAATGTCACCTATAAAGATGTTAAAGAGGACTGGACCCAGTACTGAGCCCTGAGGTACTCCACTAGTAACCCGCCTTTCTTCAGAATGTATTCCATTCACTATTACCTTCTGTGTCCTGTTGTGCAGCCAGTTTACTGCCCAGGCTACCACCCTGGGACCCACTCCCAGGCTGGCTAACTTGATTATTAATCTTTTGTGTGGGACTGTATCAAATGCCTTACTAAAGTCTAGGTAGGCCATATCCACAGCCCTTCCCTGGTCTATTACTTTGGTCACCCAGTCAAAGAAATCAATTAGATTCATCTGACATGACCTTCCTGCTGTGAATCCATGCTGCTTTGGGTCCTGTGCCCGCTGGCCTCTAGGTACTGAACAATTCTTTCCTTCAGAAGTGATTCCATCATTTTCCCACCACTGAGGTCAAACTAACAGATCTGTAGTTTTCTGCTTCTGCCTTGCTTCCACTTTTGTGAAGGGGAATCACATCTGCCCTCCTCCAGTCCTCAGGTACCACCCCATCCTCCCATGATTTGTTAAAAAGTGTGGTCAATGGTGTCACTAGGTCCTCCCTTAGTTCTTTTAGGATTCTAGGGTGAATCCCGTCAGGCCACATTGCTTTGTTCACCTTGATTTTTAGGAGTTCTTTCAGGATTCCTTCTTCTGTAAATGGACTGGAGTCAACCCCACTACCCAGAGTGCTTCTATCATTTGATTTAGGTAACTCCTCCTCTTCTTCTTTTGTGAATACTGAGCTAAAGTATTCATTCAGTATCTGTGCCTTCTCACTGTCTCCCTCTGCCCACCTCCCCTCTTCTTTATTAATCTTCACTATCCCTCCCTTAACCTTTCTATGCTCCCTAATGAATTTATAAGATCAAGAGAGTGGTTCTGATAATACAGGATCAGATCATCGGCATACAATAAACATTTACACCCCTGAAATATTGATGTAACCTGATTAATGAGTGAAAATAATAAGGGTCCCAGAATGGACCCCTGCGGAACTCCGCACACAGTAGAACATACATCAGAGGAAAAAGACCCAATTGAAACATATTGGGAGCGATCTCACAAAAATATCCCCTAACAAAGCAACTGCTGAACTGGACAAACCCAAAGCAGATGACTTCTGACAAAGTAAAAAATGATCAATCAAATCAAATGCCCTGGACAGGTTCTTGCTACTGTCCAATCCTTACCCTATCATCTCTCCTCTTGCCACCCCCTGCTCACTTCCCCACCCTACCTCCATCTCCTCCTCCTCAATCCTCCCCTTGCTCCCCCACACCACTACTCCTCCTGCTCTTACTCTTAGACCTCCCCCTGTCTCCCCTGCCCCTACCTTTCCCTCCCCCCACTTCTCCAACCTAACCACACTCTTACACCTCTCAATGGGATAAAGCCATCCATGGCTGCACCTTACTGCCCCCTCACCCCTAGCATACTGGGGTCCTCATGCCTCTGATCACCCCTTGATATCTACGAATCATTTGACTGCACTCTTCTAGTGCTGCTTTTAAGGTAATTCCACAAGTGTAGACGGTTCTCTTTCTAGCTGTCCTAGCAACCCTGTATGTGTTGAAACTGCACTTATAAACCTGTTATTAAATAGTATTTAAACATGCATGTACCTGCTAATGTTATGTCATGTTTTGTATCTTCTATGACTTGGAGCCTTTGTAAACGAGGCCATGGCTCAAACGTATTAATCCTAAACTGAAATAAATGAATAAATAAATAAATAGCATGTTTAGTGAACTGAGATGATAAGGAGTGAATGATGTGACTGTGGATGTGCCTATTGGAAGTGCAAGTGCTGTAATATGTACATGCTAGATGATAATGATTTTATCCGAATGGAGGCAAGTCCCAAACCTCTGACCAGTCCTTATAGCTTAGTAGTTACAGTACCAATGTGAACCATGAAACTCTGACAGCCACCTACCACATACTGTCCATTGGGTTTAGTCAAAAGGCAAGCAACTCCCAGAATGCTCATTAATCACTTTTCTGTTTCTGACATTTAAGAAAGTAATAGCAATACTGTGTATATAAAATTACTAAGTTATTAACAGTAGTGATTTCTATTTCTTAACATTCACCACTGTGAATGTCTCTTAGTTAAGTAATGAAGAAGAAACCACGAACACAAAAACAGCACCAGGCCAGAGCAGATGGCAGACAGTCAGTCAGAGAGAGCCAGTCAGCCAGCTACCACTTCACAACTGCTACTACCCCCGCCTACTACAATCAGGGGAAAAACAGAAGTAGTCTACCAGCACTGAGATCAGTATGGTTAAGGCACATTTACCAAAAAGGACTGCTTAGAAAAGAATGAGTAAGTGACTGTGATGATGAGCAAATCCCAGACCAGATCTCTAATTTATTACCAGTCTCCTCCTGAGTCTGATTTTTATGGCTGTGGGTAGAGCCTACTGCCATCTTGTTTTAGCTTTAAAAAAGAGGTTTCCGTGGAACACATTTTTTAGTAGTTTACTGTGTATCCATCTATAACTGCAAATCCCTGTGGCAGTTAAAAAAAAAAACTCCCTTCTTTCTTTTTAGAATGATGGACACAGAACTCCAGGCTGCTTTTCTCTGAGAGCAAATGTGCACACCTTCCAAACAAATCTAAATATCTTTAAAACTATTCGAGATTCACAAAAATATCCAGCATGAAAGTTGTTCAGGACAAAAAGACATTTCGCATGAGGGTAGTCACTAATCTGAATTCTTTATATTTTGTAAAATATGGTCTTCCAAACTACCTCATTTTTTTCTCTGAGTGAACACAGTAGGAGTCATGCAAAAAAAAATTAACTATCTCAGAATGTATACAAGTTACCAATATACAACCATCATGAAAGTTATTCAGGACAAAACTACCTTTCAAATAAGGGTAGATGCTAATCTGAAGTCATTAGATTTTTTAAATTATAGCCATCAGAAAGGTGAAAATTATGAAGAAAAAGAAAATTCAGGTGATCAGATGGCTATAGTTTAAAATATATAATTAATGCAGCTTATTGAACAGGCTCATTGGAAAGGTATTTTTGTCCTGAACAACTTTCATACTGATGGTTTATGTGTAATGCGTATACATTTAGAGATGTTTACATTTGTTTGGCATAACTGCATTGAAAAATGAAAACTGAGGTAATCAGATGGCCATAGTTTAAATTTCAATAAGTGCAGCTTAATGAATAAGCTCATTTGAAAGGTCTTTTTGTTTTGAACATCCATACTGGTTTATCTGTAACTTGTATACTTGTAGAGATACTTACATTTGTTTGGCATAACTCATATTGCACTACTCATATTGCACTTCTAAACCGCCTCAATTTTTGCAAATTACTATGAAACTTATGTGAAATTTTAAATCAGACCACCTTGTTCATCTCTTGTCATGCCTAATTTAAAGTAGACAGGAATTGATTATTTATGTGCAGCTGTCTGAAATGTCTCTGTTTTCATAAATTATAATTCTATGTCTAAAGGATCCCTATTTAACTGAGCCTGAATAAAAGCCAACACTGTCAGTTGTGTTTTGTATTGTTTTCTTTGCATGGACAACATTCTGTGCAGTTCCTTTCATGGAATCAAGAATTTGGAGTTTTTACTATGTCACTTCATGGCTTCAGAACTGTGGGCACTGTACTGATAAGTTCATGCTAACATTTCTGAAACAGTAAAGCCACAGAAAAAAACTGTTGCTGTATTGGTCCTTTGTAACACAAGATTCACAGAAACAGATGATTTGATACCTTTTATTGGACCAACAAAGTTGTTACAAAAGAACACAGGTGCTTTTAGCTTTTGGATTACAGAGAATCCTTTGTCAGAAAACATTGGCAGTTCTTTTAGAAGAGCATACTTTCTCGAAATCCAGATCATACAAAAAAAAACAACAGCTGAAAAGTTGTTAAGGACCCCATTGATTAAAACTGCATTTAAAAAAACAACATACCCACATAAAGACAGTGAAAGTTCCATCAAAAGAAAGCTATCCCAAGGTCAAAGGCTATAAACCAACTGAAATTTCATTTTAAAACTGCCTGTGTGTGTCTGTGCTAGCATTAGTACATGGCAATGATTAAAGAACACAAGGAAAAATAAGCTTACTGTAAGCTAAGCATTTATCAACTGTTTCACACAGTAGTGTCAATCACGTTTTACACAGTGTGCTGTTCAGATACATTTTTCTTAAACTCTATGTACAATAAGTCCATATTACTCATGAACAGTCAAATGTATACAGTCTTAAACATGATATATCTGCAATTCTGTAACAAGTGACTAGTGTGTGTGTGTACATTCAAAACCCTAACCTAACATAGACTCCCTTGTAACTGAGATACTGTAATCCTAATATGTACATGTATCAACATGTGTCCATATGTGCCCAATCCGCTGTTGTATTAATTAATAGTTCTATAAATCTAAAACTAAAACAAAACACAACTGACAGCTTCAGCTTTTATTCAGGCACAATTAATTAGGGATCCTTCAGAGGTATGACTATAATTTATGAAAATAGAGACATTTCAATCAGCTGCACATAAGTAATCAGTTCCTGTCCCCTCTAACTCATTCAGACCCACTGTGTGTTTAGAATGTTGGAGACAGAACTCCAAACTGCTTTTCTTTGATAATCTTCCTAAGGCACTGTGCAGAATTCTTAGCAAAAGTGCACACATTCCAAACAAATCTAAATATCTTTAAAACTATTCCAGGTGCACAAAAACAACCAGCCTGAAAGTTGTTCAGGACAAAAATACCTTTCACATGAGGGTAGCCACTAATCTGAATTCCTTATAGTTTGTAAAACATGGTCATCTTAGTACCTGTATTTCCATTTTTGTTTTTATAAAATTCACATTTCTGATGGCTATTTAAAAAGAAACTATAAAGAATTTAGATTACTGACTACCCTCATTTGTAAGGCCTTTTTGTCCTGAACACAACATGTAAAATAATGCGCTTGGGGCACAGAAATCCAGGGCCAGAGTGCAAAATGGGTGGAGTAGTACTGACAACATTAAGAAAGCACACACTGAAAAAACAACAACAAAAAAAAAACTTTTACATACAGTTGATTACTGTTGAACAATATTATGCAGCTATGGCTGCCACTGTACATCTGATGCAAACCTATAATCACGTTCCTCAATTGAAGTGAGAAGGGGGGGTAGAGGCCATAACTGACTCCTTATTTTTGTGTTAAAGGAGTCAGTTCTTTTTACAGCAAAAACAAAGAAAGGGACATTTCTAAAATGTGCAGACAAGCATTGGGACTACTTTTTTTTCAGAGCATGCCACCACCGACAGCTACCACTTCAAGATTGTGGCTGCCCCCACCTAATACTACCAGGGGAAAACAGAAGTAGTCTACCAGCACTGAGATCAATATGGTTAAGGCACATTTACCAGAAATTACTGCTTAGAAAAGAAAGAGAGAGTGACTGTGATGATGAGCAAATCCCAGACCAGATCTCTAGTTTGTTAATAGTGTCCTCCTGAGTCTGATTTTTATGGTTGTGTGGGCCAAGCTCCATAGATATTATGCCATCATCAGATTTGTATAAGAGCACTGTAGAAGCTTTTGTTCAGAGAAGCTTTTGTTCAGAGAAGTGATAGATTTTTTACATGTACCTTTCCCTGTAAGAGCGACTTTCTATTGTCTACCAAAAATCCATAAGAGCTTGGAAATCCTCCAGTGAGACCAGTTGTCTCCAGTAATAATTCGTTTACTGACCCACTAGCCAAACTTGTTGAATCCCAAATTGATATCTGACCTAAAGACACTGTGAAATGAATTTGCGAAAGCTTTCGCAAACTGTGACAGTACTTTTCTAGGCTGTGGGAAGATGACAGCAATTCTTTGGCACCCTGCTGCAAAAGAACGGTTTGGTGTTTTGGCCTGAAATTTGGAGGGAACGTAGCTGACATCTCACATATGTGCCTTTCAGTGTTTTGTTGAAAAAATATTACATGGTGGCAAAGTTACAGTACTCCAAATCTGACACTTTTTCCCATATGATAACATTATGGCGTCCGGCGCAGTACAGGAATCCTTTGACGCCCTGCTGCAAAATAACGGTTTGTTCTTTTGGGCTGAAATTTTGAGGGAACACAGTCAACATCTCACAGATGTGCCTTTTTGTGGTTTGGTGAAAAAAATTACAGGGAGCCAAAGTTATGGCACTCTGAACTTCTCTTTTTTTCCCCATAGGATAACATTACGGCATTCGCCGCGCTTTTCAGGGCCCGTATCTCGGAAACGGTGTGAGATACTGACTTTTCATTGGAAAGTTGGGGGCTAAGTACAAATCTAGCCAGGAAAGTCATACATCATATGACTTTTAAATTTTTTTCTACGTCGTACGGTTCTTGAGATATAAGCAATTTAGTATTCCAAGTCCTCATTTTCTGCTCTGAGAACCATTATTATGTATACATTCTTTGTACTCACTGTCTTTCTTTATGCAGGTTTTGGGAAAAACCAGCCAGTGTGCTTACATTACTGTTACCATTACCATTTTTGCTTGTGGTTCTGTTCCTGTTTCACTTACCGTTCACGTCTACGCCACCATGGGAGTTACCCTTTGTGTTTTCATTTGCGCTTGCTTTTGCGTTGTTTTTAACAATTCTGTCTACATTACTGTTTCTCTTTCTGTTTCACTTTGCGTCACCATGCGCATTACTATTTGCGTTTGTGGGCACAGTGTTACTATGTGACAAGACATCATGTGGCAGGAGTGCAGAGCCCGAAGGGCCACGCGCTCCCACCACTGCATTACATTCACTATTTCTCGTTATCATTCTCAAACAGAAGGGAAATTAGAGGCAAAAAAACTCTGTTTCATGCATTAGTTAGGTTGTTCCACACCGATAAAATCGAGGAAATTTGGTGTTAGGGTTGAAAGCCCTCCTTAGACCCCCCCCCACCCCAACTGGCATCGGGTGTGCATTAGGGTTGTTGGTCCTAACTCTCACCCCATTCTCCTACACCTCTGCTTCTTTACACATGTGATGGGGTAAGAGTTATGGCGACAACCTAATCGCCCAATGTAATTGGGGGTAATAGTAGAAGATCAAAGAACTTTCAACTAACATTCTACTTTTGTCGGTGGAACAACCCTAACTAATGTGTTAAATGGAGTTTTTTATATATATATATATATATATATATATATATATATATATATATTAGGGCTATAGAAGACAGAGATGAAAAAAAATGCCTTGGCATTACACATTATGAGAACAAAAGATGTAACAAACCATAGCTTTATGTTCCAAGGCCTGGAGAAACCTGTGTCGTCACGAATAGGTGGTGATTATGATAACCTCCTGTTAAAACGTGAACAGTATTGGATATATGCTTTTAAGGGGATGGAAGGAAAAGGTCTGAATGGCAGACTTGAGATAAAACCCTTCCTTAAGAAATGTGGTTAAAAACTGTGTATATTTGTTTCTTGTAGTTCTTAGTATTATTGGAACAGGTGATTAATTTATTATTTTTTGTTTTTGTCTTCTACAGATTCATGCAGCAGTTTAGATGAGGTTTTAATAAGTAAATGCGTATTTTCCATATATTTCTATCAACATTCTGTGTATGCATTAACTTGTATAAGTGCCCATGAGTTAAAATATACTTGGTAGCAGTATATGTTTTGTATGATATAACACAGGGAGCGCAGGAATGTGCCCCAGCATAAATAAGGAACTTTCAAAATAACAGGGTAATTGCTGTAGCATTATGTGCAATTTTTGTTGGCAATTATTGCAATACACCCATAGTTCTATATCGTGTAATATATCTGTTGGAGAAATCAATTTGGGATATGTTTAACTGTTGTTGTAGTGCACTATCACTTAAAAGGGGCTGTACTTATAGGGTGTCTTGTATTCTGCACTCATACCTTTGAGAAAGCTCGAGAGAACGAAATATGTCAGGTGAGTGACGTGCCGATATCACACAGGAGTGTGTGTAGCAAGAAGAATTGTCATTTTGGATGCGCAAGACGCTGTCCATTTGTATGATGTGTTTGCATTGGATTTTATTGTGATTTGCAATTTGCATCAATAAAGGATTTTTTTACTTACCTACAGACTGGTGAGTGTTCCTGAGCTTACAATTTTTTGGGGAGAATCAGAACATATTTCTCAATAACCTTAGCATGGCGCCGGTCCCCTGGACTGTTTTGTCTACATTTGCTACATACAGATATAACCCGCATGCCACCTTTGGCTAGTTGGCACCCCCCTTTAAAAGAACTACTGCCAACTACATGGCATACAATTTTGTTTTGGCAGAACTACACTCGTCGTACCAGCCCTAGCATTGGAGTGTATATCAGGTTCATTGTCTAGAGGATGGGGGGGTGGGGGTACATACTAAACTGACCTTTTCATTTACAATCAGATCCAGGGCAGAGAATGCTAAGCATATGGTAGGCCTAACTGCTGAGAGGCCCTGATACTGTTCACACTAGAAGCAACAAGCGGAACGTCCAAAGCAGTAACTGGTATTTTGCAGTATGGCTTTATTTATAGATGTTACTTAAAGCAAGGGTGGTCCCTCAAAGGTTTCTCACTGCAAAAGAGGCACACTGTCTTTTGCAGGACACTTTGCTAGGCAGTATTGTTTTCCACAAAAATCTCTCTCTCTCTCTCTCTCTTCCAAAGTGCATATCTGTGGGATGTGCCACGCACTTTAAAATCCTCCTGGTGCATGGTCTTTGCCCAGGGAACAATGGTATCCATCCATGAATTACTTAGTCTTGCCTGAAACACCAGATGGTGTTCCTCCCACCCTTTGCCCAAAACAGCCTCTGCCATTTCTTCAGGGTTACACCAAATGAGTCTCTGATCCCCAATGAATTGCTAGACTCTCAACTTTAACTTTAAATTCAGCACAGTCGTGGTGAAAGAGGTTGTGACCAGTGGGATCTAGCCCTATCTAGGGCACACCCACCTCAGACAACTCCCTCAGAGAACAGTCTCAAACTCTGTACTCACAGATTAGTTGTTCCTTCCTCCCAGTCATGGAAAGAACGAAAGGCTCCTTTCTTTCTCTGGTAGCTGTCAGATTCTACTCATCGTTCTTCCTTAAGGCAGCTGTGAACTTTAGGACCTTCAGGGGATTGCCCCTTGGATCCACAAAAATTGCATTCTCTCTCACTCCCCCTGGAGTGAAACTAAAAAGTCCTGTAGGCAAAATGAAGATTTTACCAAACTATGGTAAGAAATACCAGGTCTCTCTTTGGCAGAGCCCCAATGGCAGAACTCCTGCCACTCTGACTGCAGCACTTGAACTTACTGATGAACATTCTAAGCTCCACGAGAGCAGCTGACTCTAGGTTGTGCTGCTGTGAGAGTTCTAAATGACATAATCATCCTTCACTCAGGCTAGCTGAGTAAACAATGATGTCATTATGTAGAAAGCCCCTAATGCACTCCCAACCAGCTGCCTTTTCCTACCTGCCTATGATTAGTACTAATGAGATTCTAGTAACTCGAGAGGACTGGGTTATAACACGTAATTATGTCAGCACTGCCGTGTTGCCCAAGGCTGACTCCAGGCAAACTGCACATGTGCGAGTATCACACATGTGCAGTACTGTAATCACTGCAGTATTACGGCTGACTCCAGTGCAGCGAGAGCACCGCATATTCTTTTCACCATTTTTGTAGCTCCTAGAAGCTCTCCAAGCCATATTGGATCTGACCAGACTTTGTTTTAGAAGGGAGTAGTGTGTTTAATTGTACTTTGTGTAGGTAATTTGCTAGTTTTAGTTCTCAGTCAAAGGTACCACGTGTGTTTTGTTTAACAGAATTGGCTCTTGGTATGGAATGCAACGCAAAACAATGTGACAGAAGAGGACCACGTAGTCCAAAAAAGACCAGTTCACCACTTTTACTACCACTACTAATGGGGGAGGGGGGGGAACAGAGCTAGCAGCATTTATCAGTGTGGTTATTTATTAGGCACATTTAGGTAAATGATCTTCTTAGAATGAGAAAGTGAATGTGTGACAACAGGGACTTGTCTGCAATAGGTGCTACCAGTACAACAATGTCATGTGCTGGTTGCACCCCCCCACTCCCAGAATGACATTGATTTGGTCCAAAGGCAGGCAAGCCCCAGATCGCTATTGTTTTTAAATGTCTGCTGAGTCTGACTTTTCATAGAAGGGGACTGTGTATTTGTGTGGAACCAATTAGTTTAGCAATGGCTCTCAATATGGAATACAATGTGAAACATGGAAACATAGACTTTGATGGCAGATAAGGACAGCTTGGCCACATAGTCTGCCCATTCCCCTACCTACTGAATAAGCAGCAGATCCTAGTTAACCAACAGCCTATTTCTTCTTACCCCTCACAAGAATTGCCTTATGTCTGTCCCATACATTCTTGAATTCTGCCACCATTTTAGACCCCACAACCTCCACAGAAAGGTGGTTGCATGCATCCACCACCCTCTCTGTGAAAAAATACTTCCTCACATTGCCCCTGAGGCATCCCCCCCTCTGTCTTCAAATTGTGTCCCCTTGTTCTTGTACATCTCTTTTTCTGAAATTTGCTACCCTCTTGAGTGAAGTAATATGAGAGAAGAGCACCAAGCAGTCCAACGTGACCACTTCATCACTGCTACTACCTCTACTATCGGGGGAAGAAAACAGAGCTGGCAGCATGCATCAATGAGATTATTATAATTATTAGGTACATTTATCTAAATGATCTCCTCAGAATGAGAAAGTGACTGTATGTGTGTGACAACAGGGACTTGTCTGCTACAGTTGCTATTAGTACAATCATGTCATGTATTGGCTGCACCTCCCACCCACCCCCAGGAGGACGATGATGTGGTCCAAAGACAGGCAAGTCCCAGGTCTCTTATTTTTTTAACCAGTCTCCTAGTCTGACTTTTTGTAGAATGGGATAGTGTGTTTGTTTGGCAATTTGGCACTGATTACAGCTGTGGGTGGAGCCTACAGCCATTGATAGATCTGTTGCCTTAAAATGGCCGATTGTAGCACATTTCATTGGACTTTTGGAAGTATCCTTCCGAAAGTCCAACAGAGCTTGTAACACTCCATCACCGTCACCCACTGTGGAGTAACAGCCGCACTATTTTGGTTGTTACTTCTGTATTCCGGGACAAGAACTGTGCATTCGTGCCTTGCACACATGTGGAGTTCTTCTGGTGCTGTCATACTGTGAGTGGCAGAATACCGCTCACTGCAACTACACATGCGCGAATGCCGCCGCCATCTTGTGGATGGCACTCCTCCTGCACCCTCCCACTGCACCGGTCCTCCCTGCTCTCTCCATTCCTTCCCAGCACCAGCAGGAAATAAAGCCCTCCCACTCCCTTCCATTGCTACTGTCCTCCCCGCTCGCTCCATTCCCTCCCAGCACCAGCAGGAAATAAAGCCCTCCCACTCCCTTCCATTGCTACTGTCCTCCCTGCTCTCCATTCCTCCCAGCACCAGCAGGAAATAAAGCCCTCCCACCCTTCCATTGCTACTGTCCTCCCTGCTTTCCATTCCCTCCCAGCACCAGCAGGAAATAAAGCCTCCCACTCCTTCCATTGCTACTGTCCTCCCCGCCGCTCCATTCCCTCCCAGCACCAGCAGGAAATAAAGCCCTCCCACTCCCTTCCATTGCTACTGTCCTCCCCGCTCGCTCCATTCCCTCCCAGCACCAGCAGGAAATAAAGCCCTCCCACTCCCTTCCATTGCTACTGTCCTCCCCGCTCGCTCCATTCCCTCCCAGCACCAGCAGGAAATAAAGCCCTCCCACTCCCTTCCATTGCTACTGTCCTCCCCGCTCGCTCCATTCCCCATCCCCACACTGACATCGCATGCCCAATCCCCGTGTCAGCATTACATACCTCCCTAACTCCAATTGTTGTTTTTTGTTTGCCCATACTGGCATCAGAGCACCCAATCCCCATGTCAGCTTAATGTTTCTCTGACCCAACTCATGTGGCACACTGGGAGCCCACCCTAGTGTACCTAGATTTATGTTTTTCTTTTTTTTTTACCCCCACATGCCAACATCGGGGTGCCCAATCCCTGTGTTGGCATTATATACTCACCAACTCATGTGGCACACTGGGAGCCCTCCCCGGTGTGCCCAAATTTATGCTTTTTTTCCCTGTAAATAAAGAAAACCATCCCCTGATGTTTTTTTACCTGTAAAAAGGAAAATGGCCTCTCATCATCACCCCAGTCCCCCTACCCTTCCCCCACCCTCCCACTGAGTACCCACCTCCCTCACCCCTTACCCCATGCTTACCTCCAGAGGCTGACACTGTCATTGTCTCTGGACTGGGACACGTCTGCACTCTTTAAAGCAGAACCACAAACTGAAGAATCAAAGGTAAGCATGGTATAATGGCAGGCAATGGAGTTTTCAACTTATGTTGATATATCAGCCATTTTTAGGAATTCTGGCCCCAAATTTTCAACATGGGGTTCTTGGAACCCCACCTCATGAACAATGTCACTGTCATTTTGTTACTCAGTCCCAAAAGGTGATTTTGCAGTCGCTGCATGGAATCACCTTTTGGAACCAAATAATGAAATGACAGTATAACTGTTCATGAGATGGGGACCCAAAAAGCCCATTTTGCAAATTTGAAGAAAAAAAAATTCCCTGAAAATGACTGCATTATGAGCATGCATTGCGCAGTTTCTAGGCACACTCCTAACTTCGCCAAATTTTAATATTTACACTCTAGATTTTCAACATTGCCATGTTTGCACACATCCTTATTAGCAGTACAGCTGTCATTCTTCACATTCTGCCCAAAATGTGTTTATGCACCAGTGGCACAGAATGGCATGGTTGCTCTGCGAAATCACCTTTTGGGACAAGTGAACAAAATAATAGTTTCACTCTTTATGAGGTGGGGTCCCAAAAAGGCCATGTCTAAAATTTGGTGAAACAACTCCCAAAAATGGCCAAGTTACACCCGGGCATTCAACATTTTCTATGCACACATGTGTAACTTTGGTCATTTGGCAGCTTGCCCGAGCTGTATCTGGTCTGGCTAGATCTTGTTTTGTTTTGCAACAGCTCTTGGTATGGATGGAACACAAGCAACACGTGAGAAGACAGAGCACCAGGCAGTCCATTTGGTTAGGTGCATTTAGCTAAATGATCTCCTCTGAATGAGAAAGCAACTGTGTGTGTGTGTGTGTGTGTGTGTGTGTGTGTGAACAGGGTTTTGCCTGCCACAGTTGCTACCAGTACAATCATTCCATGTACTGACAGCACCTCCCACCCGTGCCCAGGGTGACAATGATGTGGTTTAAAGGCAGGCAAGTCCCAGTCCCAGATCTCCAATTTTACAGTGCAGTCTGAATATTGAAAGCTAAAGTGCCATCTAATCCACAGATGCAGCACAGGTACCACCATCGGCGTCATCTTCTTCTTCAAGATTAACATCACATATGTAGCCAAGCTTTGGCTAGTTAATCTTCAAGAACATTAGTTTCTCCACATTGCCTGGTGTTAATCTTGTTTGTTTATCAGTTACAACATTCCCAGCAGAGCTAAGAAAACATTTGGAACAGACACTGGAGGGTGGACATTCAATATACTTACAAGCCATGGTAGCCTGCTTTGGTCAGCATGATTTTTTTCTGTTTCAAGTAAGCTAAAGGGTCATCCTTAATACTAGTGTTGGGCTCAGTCAGATATGCATCTACCATGCTTACCACTGAGCATGCCCCTTCTCCTTGTGGAATTTCAATGTCCTATAGCTGGCACCAAATGTCATCCTCCTCATTGTCTGCTTGTTCTGTACTGTTTTTTGAAATAGGCTTTTCAATTTTAGATGCTGTCGTTGTAGTACTGCATCGTAAAACCTCATCTACTGCATCAATCAAAAGTTTCCTGTAGTTGAACTCCTCCATATCCTCAGAAACAACATCAGGAAGATGTCTGTTCTGGAAATGTGGATCTAGCAATGTTACTAGGATATACTCTTTGCTCTGTGTCATGGCTGATAATTTGTCATCATTGCTAAGTCTGGTAAACATGTTACTGACTAGAGATGGGTTCATATCTAAGTTGTTCCTCACTTTCTCCAACCTTTTTGAGAAGTAAAATAAGTGGAATAACTTGGCTAAGGGATGCCTTTTCTGCACTGACCTCTTTTGTAGCACTCATGAATGGTTTCAGAACACGACACAACTGTTCCAGAAGAGACGATTGAGTAGAACGTAGTACAGTGCCCTCTCTGATATCATTGCATATGATGTACTCAATGATTGCTACCTTTTGTTCAAGGATATGTTCAATCTTAAAGTAAGTTGAATTCCACCTTTTTGGTATATCCTGAACAAGCTGGAGATGAGGAAGACCTTTGTTCTTCTAGATTTCAGCAAGGATGTCACAGGCTTTTACTGAATGGTTGAAGTAGCCACACACTTTACACACTGTTCCCGCAGTGG
Organism: Neoceratodus forsteri; assembly: GCA_016271365.2. NCBI lineage: Eukaryota > Metazoa > Chordata > Ceratodontiformes > Ceratodontidae > Neoceratodus > Neoceratodus forsteri. The sequence continues at coordinate 235,117,255 of CM057458.1, forward strand.
TTGATACTTGCTGGTCAGATCCAGGAAGCTTTAATCAATTAGGCTAAGACAATGTGCAAAGCAATGTATACTGTATGTACATAGCTGCAATCATGAAGTGCTTTTTTAATATCTAAACCATTGTCGGCAAAAAAAAAAAACTTTCAAACCCTGTGAATTTGACCCAGACACTAACCAGTCTTTCCAGTTCTTGATTAATGCACTGTGCTCTGTGTGTGTGTGTGTGTGTGTGTGTGTGTGTGTATGTGTGTGTGTGTGTGTGTCTTGAAGGTGAGATACGTGTATATGTCTTCTGTTGACACCCTTTGCAAACTGTGTGATAGGCCTTTTGGCACCATGCATTTCTGCTTAAAGTTGAACCAGCATAATATTCTGTGGTGATTTGCATATGTAGCCCATGATGCTTTGCATTGTGGGGGCATGTGTGATTTTGTATTTCTTTGAAACTTGGCTTCCCAGCCAAATGCCCTTTGGGGTAACCATTGCCTCAGTGCTTGCGCTCAGAGGTTCTTTGTCTTTTAAATTGTTTCTTGTTTTAATTGGGCTCACCATAACATAACCTAGATAGACCATCTTAGAATAGCTGGTTCATTCCACTGGGGTGTCAAACTGATGAGTCCTGATAGGACAAAATACTTGTATATGTCTTCTGTTGGCACCCTTTGCAAACTGTGTGAGAGGCCTTTCGGCACAATGCATTTCTGCTTAAAGTTGAATCAGCATAATATTCTGTGGTGATTTGCATATGCAGCCCATGATGCTTTGCATTGTGGCGGCATGTGTGATTTTGTATTTGTTTGAAACTTGGCTTCCCGGCCAAATGCCCTTTCTGGTAACCATTGCTGCACTGCTTGCGCACAGAGATTCTTTGTCTTTTACATATAGAACTGCCATTTTCTGAAACATGACTGCTTTAATTTGAGATCTGAGAGATCAATCAATCAATCAATCAAAATCTTTATTTATCCAGGCAAACATCATTGAGCAGAGCTCTTTTACAAGATGGACCTGGTTGGAACAGGGTCGGGTAGAATCCATCATAAAAACATATAAATACATGTAAATAAGTATATAAACACAAACACAATGGTACAGTAATAGGGGAGTCAAATGATGAAAGGAAGACAAGGCAAGCCATAACAGAGGAGGATTCAAATACAACGGGGCAGGTCCACCAGAGAACCATGCAACTGTATCTAAACCATGTTCTCTGTATAGAAGTACCAGTTAGTTCATTTACCAGGGGCACACACTAGTACTAGCCATGAAAATGGCTTGGAGAACCACCAACTAATGGCAGATGGGGTACCAGGAAGGGTATGTAATATGTAAGTGAAGGATAAACATTGTGAGGTGAAGTACCAAGGATAGGTCGGTAGAACTGATGAGGCGGTGGGGGCCTACGGGGACAGGGAAAGGGGAGTTAGGACTTTTATAATATGATTGCGCAGAGATTGTGGATGAGTGCAGTACAGAGTTGTGAAAAGAAGGCTGGAGAAAGTGGGAAGATAGACCAGTATCAAAGGGTAGTAGTAGTACTGGTTGAAGTGGTAGGGGTAGCAAGCAGACTGGTATGTGAGGATGATGAGTACCCACAAAATCTGACCCAGTGAGCAGTAAGAGAAAGACAGGCAATGGTTTGGATGATGGTCCAGATATCAGTAGTAAAGTGAACTACCTTGTCCTTAGCCTCTCTGAGAGCATGCCTTGCTTGAAGTTCTAAGCTGTCTTACATCCTGTGCAGGAGTTGCCAAGAAGTATATTCTACTTGGCATTAAATATTGTGGCTCTAAGTGTTCTATAAGCCTTCTGAAACCAACGTCTTCCACAATACAGTATGGCTGCAAATCAAGTACAATCATTTCTGTTAGTTTACATTTTATTGCCACTGCTATAGGATGGTTTCGAAAATATTTAGACTTCCTTGCAAAAACTTCTTTTAACTTCAATTGCTTCTTATCAGGGGCAAAGTTAGATTTGACTGGGGGTGTTGTATGACTACATGCCCTGCTTGTTTAAACAAAGGATCTTACAGGATTATCTTGAAGCAAAAGTGAACTTTTGGATCTTGGTTGGTGATCATCTCCCACTGTTTCAGAAGAATGTTCCTGTTCACTGAGAACCCTGCTACATTTCCAGGCACCAAGGTTAGACTGTTTATTTGAACCATATACAACCGCAGGGTGAATTCATGTAAGATGTCACATCATTGTTGTGGTTCCAAAATACACTTTATTTTTCCCACTACTAACACAAGTATTGCAATGCACACGTATACTGTAACTCTGTAAGCAACCTTGGGGTTTATGTAAAAATTATTTCAAACAGTAGAGGTGGACTGTCTATGTCTAGTAATGAGCTCAGTAGGAGTAGAGTGGCTGGGTTTAACTGGGGAAGACATATCTGTGGAGGATGCAGATTCATCGGGTGAGACACACCTAGATTCCTCTGCAGTACCATGGTCCTCATCACTACTGTCAGATTTTGTTTCACTTTTTGTGGCTTGTTGTGCCTTTGACTTTTCCTTTTTCTCTTTTGACACTCTACTAGTCTCTTTATTCACATTGTCACTGTCAGATCCAGAATGGGACCAAGCTAAAGGTAAAGTCACAAGCTCATCATCAGTCTTACTATGACCATGGTCGTTGTCGTCATCATCTTCTTCTTCTTCTTCAGTAGATCTAGTGCTTGCAGTCATAGATTGAGTTATTCGATGTGCATGTGTTGCAAATGAACTACTCCTCTGCGAGTTGTACCTGTAAGTGCTTTAACTTTATGTATAATTGGAATACTTTTTGTTTGTGCAATTTTCACAGATGACTTGCTAGTAGATGCCTTGGATCTTTTTTGAAACTTTGTTTGCTGTACAGAGGCCTTCTGACATGGACAGTCTACCCCCTTTGCCAAGTTTTCAGTATTTTGAGAGTTAGCCAATACATTGTCATTGATAATAGTAGCATTTAATTCAGCTGGTATCATTATGGAATGCCGAAACTTGGAACCCTGACACCCATGATCCCAAGCCTGACATCCCGACAGTGTAGTTCCCTGATGGAACCACATCCCCATGGTGGAAAGCCTGACTCCTGAACTAGCACCGATCAAGAGTTGGCTATATCGATTGAGGGGGTCAGTGGTGGAGACCCCACTTACCCACAAAAATGCCATAGTTGTGGTGTCGGGCTTTCCACCATCGGGCTGGTGATCCATTGAGGAACTGCACTGTCAGCATGTTGGGCTTGGGATGCTGGGTGTTGGGATTCTGAGTGTCCGTGTTCCATAGTAGATCCATTCAGCCCTTCAACAGACTGTGGTACATGTACAGTATTTTACTTTTTGGGCCACTCCTTTTGGACTCTTGAATAAACTTTTACATTTACTTCCTTTGCTCTGGCTTTTGCTTTACAATTTGAATGTTTTGGAGTACTCATAATGTCAGTCTATAGCTTGTTCAGGGTCAAAAATACAAGTGGTGGTGGCTGTCAGATTAATTCACACACAGTTCTGTCACACTCTCACACACACAGTAGTTCAGCACACTGGACCTGCTTTGTCAGGGCCAGTGCTAAAGGTGCTGCTACTCATTGAGATTCAGGGACCTAGCCTAACCCACTCTGACACAGTAATTACTTTTCCTTCAAGGATTATTTATTTTTATTTATTCTATGTGATGGAATGCCCACTGAGCCAAAGCTTGTAAATTTATCCCATGGAGCACAGGGAGGAGGAGATGAGAACTAACTAATAAGTTTTTTTTGGGGGGGTCACACAGACAGTATGTAAGAAGTGGCACTGGTGGCTGGCTGTCAGACTGTATTTCACACACAGGTGTGACACACACAAGTTCACACACTGGACCTACATTATTTGGGCTGGTGGTGCACATGCTGCTACCCACAGAGATTCAGGGTCCTGGCCTGACCCTCTATGACATAGTATTACTTTACTTTCTGCAGAAAACCGTTAGTAGTAACAATCCTGGCACCGTCCTACTGGACACTAGGCTACTTTGTCTGACATTGGATGCTATCCTGGTCCCACTTACTGAGCTGCTCAACCACTCTCTGTGCCTGAGGCTGTTCCCCATCACATGGAAAACTGCCATCATCACTCCCATCCTAAAGAGTGGCGCTCAAGCGACCCCAGGTAACAATCGACCTATCTCCATCCTCCCCCCACTCTCTAATGCCCTTGAAAAAGTAGTTGCCAACCAGCTTGCTGAATACCTGGCCAAGCACAATATCCTGTGCCCTGAACAGCATGGCTTTCATGCAGGTCACAGCACCACAACCGCGCTACTTGAATTCTCCAACCTCCTGCACTCTGCTCTTGATGTCGGAAGTCCTGCTGGAGCCGTGTTCATTGACCTCTCCGAGGCCTTTGACACAGTTTGCCATCCTCTCCTGCTTGACTCCCTCAGATGCCTTGGTTTCTCCCCTGGCCCCCTTGCATGGTTCATCAGCTACCTCTCTGCCAGAACTCAGTGTGTAAATATCAATAGCATACTATCTGACACACAACCTGTCCACTCTGGGGTTCCCCAGGGCTCCATTTTAGGCCCCCTCCTCTTCAGTCTCTACCTCAACTCCTTCCCCTTGGCCTGCCCAAGTAAGATCCTTCTCTACGCGGATGACGCTGTGCTCTTCGCCGCTGACCCCAACCCCAACACACTCCAGGCCACCCTCCAACAAGTTTTTGATAGAGCTGAGCATTGGTACACATCACGAAGGCTAGTCCTGAACCTAAAAAAGACCAAAGCTATGCTCTTCTTGCATTGCCAAAGCAAAGCCAGTGGTGCCTCACTCGTGATACTGCCTAGCACACTAAACCCCATTGAGCAGGTTTCCTCCTGCAAGAATCTGGGCATTACCTTTGATTCGGCACTCTCCTTCCATTCCTATATCAATGCCCTTTCTGCTGCCACCAATGTCAGGATTGGACTGTTATACCGCCATAGGGACTGCCTACTACACAAGAGGACCTTAGATTGGCAATCACCTCCTCTGACCTGTCGCTAATCGACTATGGGCTGCCCATCTATGCTGCAGCCAGCAACACTGCACTTGCAAGAACCCAGCTCTCTATAAACAAGGCCTGCAGGCTAATGCTGGGAGCCCCTAGGTGCACCCATACATGCCTGCTGTACTCCACCACCAATTTGCTCAACCTTGAAGAAAGACTCTGCTTCTAAACCTGCCTTCTTGTAAAAAAGACCCTGCTAGGGCTCTCCCCCCTGGGGTCGCCACCTCCCTGCAGTGTGCCTCCCCCTCAGTCTCTACCCACAGCACTGTCAAAACCTCCCTTATTGTACCCAGGGTAAGGACCTCTATGGCCCAGAGATCCTTTTGCTATCAGGCTCCCTTCTGGTTCAATTTCCTCCCAGCCAATATAGCTGACTCCACTAAGCTTGGTCCTTTCAAGGTCTCCCTCAGAAGCCATCTGACAAGCACTCGCTGCTGCAACTGCATATAATCCCCCATCTGCCCCTTACCTTCACCCCTAGACTGGATCTGCCCTGTCTACTTTTGCTGTATATACCTGGGGTCTCATGCAATATCTGCTGACTAATGTAATAAAATATCTCTGGTTGCTACCTGACGTGGTACTCGTGTACCTATATTATGACTACTATGATCTACCTATTACCAAGCGTGTACCACCAGTGAATGCCTGTAACACTGGTTGCTTTTTTAATCTAAGCGTTATGTACTGTACTGTTTGTTTGCTGTGATGTATTGCTCTCTTGACGAGGTGCCTTTGTAAATGAGTCTGTGACTCAAAGGTCTGTAAACTGATGATCTAATAAATAAATAAACTTTTCGTTTGATGATTATTTATTGTTTTATTATTTATTCAGTGTGAAGGAATGTCCACTGAGCCAAAGTTTGTAGATTTACCCCACGGAGCACAGGGAGAGATGAAAGATGACTGACTTTTTTTTGGGGGTGCACACAGATAGTATGGAAGAAGTGGCACTAACTGCCGGCTGTCAGATTTTATTTCACACACACACACTCTACTGCCTACACTGGACCTAGGCCATAACGACTGTTGCTACTGCTGCTAACCACAGACAATTCAGGGGTTTCACAACTGGCCTACCCCTCTATGACAAAAGCAAGGATTGGGGTACACAAAAAAATTCACCCCCTTTAGTTTTAGTTTTTTTTTATTTTGTTTTCTTTTACTTAAATTTATTTAATTTGCACTAGACTTTTTTTGGCAGTGTCTGTCAGACGCGTGGCACTGACTTACTTTCACCTCTCCTCCTCCCCTTCCCGAGGTGTTCCCTCTCCCCAACTCCCCACTCAATCCCCACTCCAACCCTCTGATTCCTTTTCATAAAAAACCAAAAACAATTTTTTAACTCTTCTTTTGTTTTTGCCCTCAAGTTATTTTTGGCTTTGTGTTTCACTTAAACTTCTGTGCGGTGTGTGCTACCTTGAAAAACACAGAACAGATGCTGCTCCTTCTCTGCTTGTCTGCTATGAACTGAGCAGATGGGTGGGCCACATGGATTCCTTGAGAAAAAATCCAGTCAGCTGGCACATTACAAAGATGGATCATGCCACTATCCAGTAGGGAGCCATGTCTGGTCCCGGTCATTCCTTCCTATGATCTTGTGCTTCTTGTGCACTTAAGTCCCACATTCAAGCCACCCTCTGAACCATTCCAAACAGCTGAAACTATTAAAATGTGGTTCAGTCCATCGTGTTGTGGCTTGTTTGGGGGAGGGGTTTGGATTTTCAACAAACAGTTCACCCACCCCTAGTTTGTATATAGTGGGCAGAATTCACAAAGGGGATGCCTCCAGCGCATCCGAGATATGCCGGTGCATCCACGACTTGCACACTGGAGCAATTCTGGCAGGTGGTGATGTGCCGCTTACTGCCCATAATGATTTGCGGCACATCTACAGGGACTGTGAAGGGGGCGTGCCCATACATTTGGAGCACAGCCCCATTCACAGCCCAGCTTGGAGGTGCATCCCCGGGGCAAGTCTGGAGATGCGCCTCCCAAAGATAAGTCTAAAGAGAGTAGACTTGTGGACTGCCACCCACAGGCAGGCTGCCATACCACAGACAGCAGCACAGCAGCCTACCCACCCTGACAGTCCAGTATGCCCCCCCCTCGTCTCCAGTACAATGCTGCTTCCTGTGGCAGGACAGATGTTGGGATAGATCACCTTCCCTGCTCACATCTCTGGTAAATCGACACTCCCTGTGGCATGTAAAGGCATCAGGATTGATCCTCCTCCCTGTCCACATCTGCAGTAAGTCGCCGCTCCATGTGGCAAGTAAAGGCATCAGGATAGACCCCTCTCCCTGCCCACAGCTCCAGTAAACAGCTGCTGCCTGCAGCAGTACAGTGTAGAGTACTGAATTCCCCTTGCCTTCCCCAAGCCAAATACACATGCACCAGTAGTCCACAGGACTCCCCTCTCATAGCTTGGCAGGCATCCCACCACCCCACCTAATCAGGCACCCCTACCAACCCAGCTGCCCCCATCCCTGCATTCCCCCTGTTGGAGGGCAGTGCAACCCATCTCCATTCTTCCCCCTGTCTCAAAAGCACTAGAGAGAATAGTCGCTGATCAACTTACAGAATACAGTACCTTGCTAACCACAACCTGCAATGTCAGGAGCAGCATGGTTTTCAAAAAGGACATCGTACCACCACAATTCTCCTTGAATTCACCACTTACATCCATAATGCTCTGGATCAGGGACATCTTGTTGGCGCCACCTTCCTCAATTTGACAAAGGCGTTCAACACTGTCAACCACTTCCTGCTATTTGAAGAATTATCTTGCCTTGGCCTCTCAGAAGATGCTGCACATTGGTTCCAAAGCTACCTTAGTGACCGAACCCAACAGATCAGAGTTGGTGAGTCCCTCTCACCCTCCCATCCGATTCGCTCTGGAGTTCCCCAAGGGTCCATCTTGGGTCCCTTGCTTTTCAGTATTTTATGAACAATCTCCCTGCATTATGCCCTAATAGACTCCTGTTATATGCAGATGATGCATTTATTTTCACCTCCCACTCTGACCCCTCCCTCCTACAACTGCAACTACAAACAAGCTTTACGCAAGTGGAGACATGGTTTAAATCTCAGAAACTCATACTAAATCACAAAAAAACTAAAACAATGATGTTTCATGGCATGCATAACAAACATAAAAACAAATGTCTATCTATCATAAACAGTGAAGGAACATTGCTCAAACATGTTCAACTGCTTAAATACCTGGGGGTTACCCTCGACAGCACCTTGTCTTACTCTGAACACATTGACAGCATTTCCAAGATTGTGAACACCGCATAAGACTTCTCTTTAGACATAGGAGCTGCGTCACCAATGAAGCCCTAAGCATTGCCATTTAGAGCTCTGTTATATCAATAATCGACTATGGGCTTGTGAGCTATGGCTCTGCCACTGACACCGCACTTCGACGAATAGCCATTGCCCTTAACAAGGCATGTCATCTACTGAGCTCTGCTCCACGCCTCTCACATACCTGTGACATCTACAAGCAAGCAAACTGTCTCCAACTCTCCGGCAGACTCAAGTACTGTACCAGACCTGTATGCTAGCAAAAAAGATTACCTTAAATCTCCTACTCTCAAGGGTTCAGTCCTTACTGGCCCCCCGCTGTGCCCCCACCTAACCAGGAGCTCAGAACATCTTACTTTTTCTGTTCCATGCTGCCGCACTACCCTAGGACAATGCTCTTTTACATACAGAGCCTCATCCTGGTACAACTCGCTTCCACCTGCTGTTACCAATGACACTACCCTGGGCACTTTCAAGTGCAACCTGCATCAGCACCTTGTCACAATGGCCTCCTGTGAATGTTTCTCCTAACTAAACTTACTCTCCTTCCCTCTAATTCCCCCCAAAAGTCCCTCCCACCTTTACCCCCCACTATCTCCTCTCTCATCCCTTTTTATTTCCCCACTATTATCTGCATTCTCTCCCCATAGCTTCCTCTACATGTATCTACCATCTCTCCTAGCAGTTTCTAATTTATTCTAGTGAACCACATTACAACTGTGTTTTTTTTATTGTACATATGTTCTTGATTAATATACACAAATTACTGTAACTTAGCATACATACTGTGAATCATTGTACATATTACAGTAATCCCATATGAAAGCTTTAATGTACCTGACAAAGCCTATGGCTGCTTGAAACGACTATACTTGTTATTGTCCTCACTATGTCCTGTATTGTTTCCCCGATGTGGAACCTTTGTAAAAGAGCCTTGGCTCAAAGGTGTCTTCCAAAATAATAATAAATAAATAAAAATAAATAAATATTGCCATGGCTTCCCACCGACAGAGCTGTCTGTGACTGACAGCTATTGTACAGCCTGCAGCCCATTGGTGGACCCTGTCAACCAATGAGCTTGCAGTGCATACTGTACACTGTACACTGTCATTCACAGAGTTGTGAATGACAGCGTACAGTATACAGTACACACTGCAAGCCCATTGCTCAACAGGGTCCACCAATGGGCTGCAGGCTGTACAGTAGTTGTCAGTTGCAGACAGCTCTGTCAGCAGGCAGCCATGGCAGTATGAGGCTGGGTTGTGCTGCCCGCTGATGGGGGAATGCAGGGATGGGGGAGCGGGGTTGGTAGGGGATGCCTGAGGGTGGGGTGGTGGGATGTCTGCTGAGCTTTGGGGGTCTTGTGGACACCGCACAAGTGCATTTGGCTTGGGGAGGGTGGGGGTTCAGTACTCTGCACTGTATCTCTGCAGGCAATGTCTGTTTACCAGAGATGTGGGCAGGAGGGTTGTCTATTCTGATGCCTTTTCTTGCTGCAGGGAGTGGTAATTTACCGGAGATGTGGGCTGGGGGGCCACACTGGACTGCCAGGGAATTGTCCAGGTCTGTGCTGGATGCAGTTGCCTGGAGAGGGCAGGGGTGCCTCTGGACTGGATGGGGCTATCACTGTGGACTTCAGCCATTGCAGGGTGCCTGGTGTGTTCAGCTGGATGCATCCCTGCATGGCGCATGCAACTGGAGCCACAATGACATGCAAATGGCCCCATTGTGCCTTGCATGCCTAATGGCCCCATTTGCATATTGTTGTCTCTGAATGGCGATTCTGGGTGCAGTGCATCATGAGATGTGCAGCCCCATTGGTTTCCAAGCCCAATGAAGGGGTTGTGCCAGCAGTCCAGGGCTGAGTGCAACTGTGGTATTCACAGAGGGGATGTACTGAGGGCATTCCCCAGTGCATCTTCTGTGAATACCACAGTTGGCGCTCGGCACATCTCATCTGTGCCAGGACATCCGAGATGTGCTGAGCACAACTCCTTTGTGAATCCTGCCCAGTATGAGCATGTGCTGCATATGGATTGCACCCACCCTGAACCATGCTACTGCAATGAACGCACACTCACACATATCAGCGTTCAACAAATGTGTGTCCTCAGTGCAGTACTGTCAGTGCACAGCAGGCTTTCTGGAGTACTGGAGGATGGTTCAGTTCTTAGATAAAAATGTTTGGCAAGCAAATGGTTAAATCCTCATGCGGACCAAAAAAAGAGGAAGTGAGAAGCAGTGCCTATGTAAATCCATTACATCACCCTAGGTAGAAAAGTTATAAACTGTGATTTTTCAAAGTGCTTCACTTTCTTTTCAGAAGTTGCTGGTAGCAAACAGGTAAGACAAATAAACGTTCTTACTCTGCTTAACCGCATGAAGCATTCTGAGTATGTACAAAATATTTTTTATTACTAATGCTTTCTTTTGGCATGTTGTCTCTTCAGTTAAAATACTGATCTGCACTTCTTTCAAGTCAGTTTTCTTTTGCTACATTTCGAGTTCAGAAACAGTTTTTAAATATTTTTATTCCAGTAAATGTACTAGTAAAAAAAGTCTGTTTCATGCTATACAGAGTCTTAAGATTCAACCAGTGTTGTTTTGTCAGATTTTAGCAAAGGGCTTCCATTCTATCTTCCATTTAGCAGGATACTGAAAATTCAGTAGACGTGGTGGTGGGGTTCTTGTGGAAAAAAAATGTGACCCTCTTTTTTTTCTTCCCTTTTTGTTGTTTATTTATTTAGCTTTTATTTACCAGATGGGTGCACTGGACAAACAGTTACCTATGTCTAGGCACAATCTGGGAGGTAACAACAGTGGTAGAAGTACTATAAGGGAAAAAACAATGAACAATAGAAACTGTCTAAAGAGGATACAAAACATAATGCACAATGCAAAGCTGAATAGTGTGCAAGGATAAGTGAAGGTGCAAACCAAAGTACATGCAACATACTGTATAACTAGTTTGCGACAATAAACAAGTGCACAAGGCTTGCTATGACAAGAAGCCTAAGTTAAACAAAGTACAAGGAAGCCTGGCAACAGCTGTTTGCCAACTATGGGTAGGAGCACATGGATATTTTAAGCAGATAGGATTGGCAGCCACTTCAGAAGGCCTGGCTAGAGTGACACCTCCAAATCATAGTCAGAATAAGATTTCAAAATCTAGGAGCAGTGTAGAAGAAGACACACTTTCCCCTAATTTGGTTTTAGTGTTTGGTATTGACAGTAGATCAAGACCAGAGGACCTTAGGGAATAAGAAGTTTTACAAGGTAGGAGAAGCGATGCTAGGGGCAGGGGTGACTGATGATGCACAATTTTGTGAATGACACCACCCAGTGTAAGTTAATGTAGGGCAGGTGGGGGTGCCATCCGAATTCTGAGTATAAGGTACAATGGTGAGTATGTCAGTTAGAGGCCAGGGCAAAGCAGCAGGTGTCATTATACATCACATCCCTTTTTTGCAGTATAGTTTTGGAGGCTGCAAGTAAAACAGACATCTCATAAAGAAGTTTAGGGAGCAAGGTGCCTTGGGCTATAGCAGTGCAGGCCTTGGGGGTGAGACTATGACTAACTTTGTAGAAGAGCTCTTAAAAAAGTCCAAATCATTACTGAATAAGATAGATGTACTATATGAGTGACACTGATGAACACAATTTATGTGGAGGAAGTAGATGAGGGGTCCAAGAATGGATCATTGAGGGACATCAACTTTAATAGGGTTTGACTCTGACAAGGAAGGTTTGAATTTTACAGACTAGTGTCTGTTGACCAAATAGTTTTTAAACCAGGGGGTGTTGACGATCAAATGCCAAAGTCACTGAGTTTCTCACAGAGCAGGGAATGGTCCACCAAATAAAAGATCTTGGTGAGGTCAATGAATACCTCATCTGTTAGCTCACCTCTGTTCATAGCACTGGCAATGTTTGTTGTAAGCGTGTAGAGGGCAATGGTAGTGCTATGTTTTTTTTTTCTGAAAATTGTGCTTAGCAGAAGAAATGAGGTTATGGATGGTGAGATATTCAGTGAGTTTTGAGGAAACCACCTTTTCAAAAATATTCTTTAGCACAGGAAGGATCACAATGGGCCTATAATTGTTAATATTTTTATTATTGGCCTTCTTAAACACAGCAATAACATGTGACATCTACCATATGTCAGGCATGGTACGGGAGGTGAGAGGAAAACTGAATTCTTGTGATCAGTGCAGTGAGTTCAAAGGCAGCAACCTGAGTAATTTAATCTTGATCACATCAAAACCAGCAGATTTAGTATCAGGAATTTGCATAAGATGTTTACACATATCAGAGCTCTTGATCTCTTCAGGGTGGAAGGGGGGTGTCGCAGCTAGCCATTGTCAGAGGCGGGGTGAGGTCAAATATGTTGAGATGGGGAAGGATCTATTATAGGCTGAGAAATCAGTGAAACATTTTTTTAAAAGCGTTTACTTTTATTACAGGATTATTGCATTTGACTCAATTAATATCTAAGTCCATGGGAATAAAGTTGTCAGAACTATGTCTACAACTGTGCCCAGTCCAGACATGCAACTTCCTGTTTAAATGGAGAAGGGTCAAAGTGCGAGAAGTCATGGAAATGAATAATTCTGGGAGGGAACTTGGGTGGTTTAGACCTCAAAACACAAAAGACTGAGGAGATGTAACAGAAGCTTTGGAGGGAGTCAGGTGGACACTAATCCTTTTTGGAAGGTGAGATTCCTGAAAGGATTTACTAATCTGAAGGTGGACAAAACCATGGGGCCAGATGGGGGTGCATCTAAATGTATTGAGAGAGTGTAAACATGTGGGTATCAGTAAACAGATCGTATAACCAGATTATGATGCATAAAAAATGCATACTTCTGCATTTATCATTTTATTTTAGAAAAACACAAAACCAAAAAAAAAAAAAATCCAATATTTACAGAAAGGAAAAAATACGATGATATTTCTTCACATCAGTGCAAACATCAGGAAATATTTCTTGCTTCAGATGCTATAAAGAAATTCCTGTGTTCTCTCCTTCCTCAGTTAATGTGAAAGCCTGCACATTACCTCCTTGCCGAGATCCTTCTCTCGCCTTGATCAGAACCCTACTGACCAACCTATCTATCTAGCTAAGCCTCCTAGTGGAGGGTTTATATAGTGAAGGAAAGGGATGTGGTTTTCACTGAGCCCCTCTTCCTTTGTGACATCACATTCCCTTGCATCTATAAAACCTGCCATTTCAGGGGCAGCTTGCCCTATAGTAAGACCTTACAGCATGAGACAGACCTCTGGGTAAAACAACTTTTCTTTACAAAAGTGAAAAGTATAAGGATAAACCAAACCTGTTTAAGAACAAACAGCAGTCTATAACCTTAGCATGGAAAAGAGAGATGAGGGGCGCTCTTCCTATCTGCCTCCATATAAGGTTTTAGCTTTTTATTTGTCTTTTTGTCCATATAAGGAAAACACACATAAGTGAACCACTGTAGCATCTATATTTTGTTTCATATAATATGGTACTCTAATCTTTGGTCATGCATTATTTTCTTCCCAAATCCCTTGTTTTATATTTCTAGAACCTTTTACTATTTTTCTCAAACAGCTTATCTGGCTGCTGCACTCTCAGCAAACAGCTTATCTGGCTGCTGCACTTTCAGCCGACGCCTTGCTGAGGAACTCAGCCCTCTAAAACACAGAAGGCTTAACTTCAATAATTACAACTTCATTTTGAATGAATTTTTTTTGACACTTACAGAACTCCAATTAATCTGCCTGTAGTGTTTTAATTACACTCTCTTACTTTAGCCCATTTTCAATTGTTTTAAAAACAAGGGTACATGTTTCCTTACTTTAGGGCTTATTAGAATCTGCACCATAGCAACGAAACACAGTTGCTTTAATTTCCTCCTAAATTTAAACTTAAGTGTTTGGATACAGGGATATTAAACTCATACAGTAATTGTACAGGTTCTATAGCACTTTCCTGCAAACCTGTACTTTCTTTGTGTTGCCTAAAACATTTTTCCACTGTTTGCAGTAATTTTACAGTCTCAGCTGTCCTTACTCACTAATTGAATTGTAGCTGAAGGCTTTTTTACACAACTCAGCCCTCTACTCATTTTGGGGCTTCTTTTAAGTGACACAGCTCCTTCTTTACATATATTATAACAAGATGTATGTTTTTTAATACCAGAGCAAAAAGTGACAGTAAAGGCAAAGTAGAAAATTGCCAGGTTGGCCACCCTGACAAGAAAATTAGAATAGATAAGAACAAGCAGAAGAAGACAGGATAGAGTGAAAGCAGAAACCAAAAAGGAGGGGGGTTATTGCATCTTCTCTGTGTCAGCTGTATCCTTCAAAACTGGACCTCCTGTTACAGAGAGCTCAGGGAAATACTGGCTGCACCTCTGACAGTTCTTTTTAACAGCTCACTGGAAACAGGAGTGGTTCCTGAGGACTGGATGAGGGTAGATGTAGTCCCACTGCACAAAAGTGGTAGCAAGGAGGAGGCTGGCAGCTATAGGTCAGTCAGCCTGACATCAGTGGTGGGAAAGGTAATGGAAACACTGCTGAAGCAAAGGATTGTGGAATATCTTGAATTTAGTGGCTTGCAAGGCCCAAGGCAGCATGGTTTCACAGAGTGGAGGCCATCTGAAATGAACTGTAATATATACTGTAATTGCCAGATTTGCCTTACGGGCCAGACATATTGAACATCATTGTAATTTGTATAGTAAATTGAGTTGGCTGCTACTAGACCTTGTGGATAAATATTACATAAATAGTTCAATATACAAGGAATTAAGGAAAGGGGATTGTATTTATTTATTCATTTATTTATTTATTAAGATCTTGGATTACAAATACCTTTGAGCTGAGAGCTCTTTTACAAAGGTTCCACATCGAATTATGAACAATACATACATTATGAGATGAGGACACCACATGGTAAAAACATTAATAGGTACATTGCATATAGGGTCAGGAGAGAACATAGAATCCACAGCATATTCATACAATTTAGGAAGGCTAACAGACAATACCGGGATGCGATTAAGCAAATTATATGAAAAGCACAATAACTCAGAGCGGTAGGTCTAGTAATGTTGACTATGAGAATCAGCCCAGGACACTTTATCCAGAGGTAATGTGAGTGTAGGGAAGGGAAGAGGAGGTCAAGGGGAAAAAATGTGAGGGCTAGAACGGGTGGGTTATGGTGGGATTGTGGTAAGGAGAATCAAATACAGGCAGGCTAGCTGGTAAGTGCTACAATGGGACAGAATGCTAAGTGCCTCGATGGGACAGTAGGGGCTGTTCTACTTGTTCTTGCTAAGTGGGGCAGTTGCAGCTATGAAGTGCTGAGAGGTGTTCCCATAACTTACATTTGAAAGGTCCTAGTTTGGATTCAGACTGGATGTCACAACGGAGGGAGTTGAGCCAGTAAGCTGCACAGTAGACAAATGACCTTTGTCACTGCGAGGTACGGCAGAAGGGGACCTTGAACAGCTGATTGCTTGTTCCTCTAGTACGATGGGGGTTGGATGTAAGGCATAGGAGGTTGTGGATGTTCGGGGAGGGAAGGGCATAGGCCCAAAGATGTATTTTTTAGCAAGCAGGCAGATCTGGTACTTCATCCTGCCATTCAGATGAAGCCATTCAGTTTGAGCGTAAAGGTCACAAGTACCGGTGAGCCGGTGGAACTCTGTAATTAGCCTGCAGGCTTTATTTAAGGTTATTGTGATCCTTTTAAGGGCTGTGTCTCATGCTGAGCCACAGACAACCAGGTCATAATCTATTATAAAGATAACAGAGCTGCTTACTGCAGTCCAGAGTGCCTCAGTAGTCAGTGTTTATGTCTGAGCAGTAGACCTATTCTTGTGTTGACGGCTTTGGCAACATGTTCGACATGGTTTGTGAAGGATAGAGTGCTGTCTAGGGTAACCCCTAAGTATTTGAATGAGTGGAGCAGGTCTAGGGCGGTGTTAAGGCTATTTAGTATTGTGAGCTGATGTGATATGTGCTTATTGTTCAGTGTTATCGAGCATCATAACTTTAGTCTTTTTATAGTTCATGAGCAGCTTTTGCTTTAAGAACCAGTTCTCAACATTAGCAAATTTCAGCTGAAGCTGCTTCACCAGGAGTATTGGGTCTGTGTTGCTGGTATATATCACAGCATTATCACCATATAAGAGAATTCTATCTAGGAGTGCTAGGGGAAGGCAGTTAAGGAAGAGGCTGAAAAGCAGAGGACTTAAACTATATCCTTAGGGGACATCAGTGCACACTTCCTGGCTTTCTGAGAGGACTTAATTTATCTTTACCTGCTGAGCTCTGTTTGCAAGGTAGCTCCTGAACCAACTCATGGTGCTTTCAGAGAGCCTGGTGTTAGATAGATGTTTGAGCAGTAATGCATGGTTAACAATATCAAAGGCCCTGGTGAGGTCGATGAAGGTTACCCCCACCATCTGACCATGGTCTAGAGCATTATGTATAAAGCCAGTGAACTCAGTTAACGCAGTGGTGGTACTGTGTGATTTTTGAAATCCATGTTGTTGGGGACACTGGATCTGGTGTTTATGGAGGTATTCAACTAGCTGATCTGACATGATGTACTCCAATGCTTTGGAGAGAGAGGAGAGAATGGATATGGGGTGATAGTATGCATGGTCCATTTACCACTTTTATGGGCAGGTGTTACTACAGTGGCTTTCCACCTGTGTGGGAATTTGGCAAATCATAATGATAGGTTCTGGATTTGCATCAACAGGGTGAGTATTTCATCAGGGGTGAGGGTGACAAGTTTAAGGTCTAGTGAGTTTACACTGAACCTAGACTTTCCAAGTACATGTTGCAGGCACTTTTTGGCTTCCTTTTTGGTAATGATTTTAAAATAGAATTGGGGGTGGGGGCCAGTGGTATGTTTTCTTTTACATCACTGTTATTGTTATCTGCTGCCTTAAACTAATCTTGGGGGAGTACGCTGCTGAGATCAGTAAATGCAGTATTGAAAGCAACAGCTATGACTTTCTGGTCTAGCGTGATAACCCCATTTATGTCCAACATTTATCTCCAACATGGATGGTGAGGTTTCGTTGGGTTTCCCTGTCATATCCTTTATTTTGACCCAAAACATCCTACCATCTCCCCAGGAGTTGGCGAGCTCATCTTTAAAGTGGTGACTTTGTGCAGTGTGGATAGCTCATGTATAGGCGTTCCTGGCCTTTTCATATTGCTGTATATCAGACTGTTTGCCAGAGGTACGAGCCCGATGCTACCAATTATCTATGTTGCTCATAAGTTTGAGAAGGGGTGGTGTGATCCAAGATTTGCTTGCACCCTTGATCTTGCATTTTCAGAGAGGGGCATATACATCACAGGCTGCATTGAACATAGCAATGAAGTAGTCGTGAGCTTGGTCCGCAGCTTCAGAGGTGTCAACAGGGTACCAGTCCTTTTGTCTTAGGTGAAATTTTAAAGGTTCAAGCTGTACTTTTGTTAGTACTTGGCCAGTTATGGTTTTAGCCGTGGGTTTACTGACTTTGTTGGACCAGGGACATAGGATAGGGGAGTGGTCACTAACTGAGTCTGGGAGGATGTAGGTATTTGAGATTCTCTTAGGTCGGTTGGAAAGCAGCCAGTCCAGTAGTGTACTTGAACCAGTACAATAGTTTATTCTAGTGGGGGAGTCAACCATCTGAGCAACATTGATGGAGGAGATAACATCTTTATAGGGAGCCACATCAGGGGAAAGACCGTTTATGTTAAAGTCTCCAACCATTATTACTTCAGAGTTGTGGTACAGGTAGTTTAAGTAGTCTATGACCCCTTTGAAGCCATTAGCCTGCTCTTAAGGGGGGCTATAAATTGAAACCACAGTGAGTGTCTTGTTGAGGGCACCTAGTTATACTCTATATCGCCAGCACTTGGACATTGTTTCCAGTGCCTACGTAGGAAATGGTAGGACCCTGGAGGGTGTCCTTCAGATAGATAGCACAACCCTCACCCCTCTTACTAAGCCTGTCCCATCTGAAAAGGGTGTAGCCATCTATGGTGATTGTAGTATCAAGGATGTTTGACGTGAGCCAAGTTTCCACTATGGAGAGTACATCTGGCCTGTGTTGAGTAACCCAGATTTGGAGTGCTTTGAATTTGGCTAACAATTTACATATGTTGATGGATGCAAGTGTGAGGGTACCTTGCTTTTATTGTGCCCCAC
The DNA here is from genome assembly GCA_016271365.2 of Neoceratodus forsteri. Lineage (NCBI taxonomy): Eukaryota > Metazoa > Chordata > Ceratodontiformes > Ceratodontidae > Neoceratodus > Neoceratodus forsteri. The sequence continues at coordinate 235,135,796 of CM057458.1, forward strand.
TGATTGTTGCAGAGTTGAGGTGAATGTTGCCTAACATTGACTGAAGATTCAATGTGAGTTACAAAACTTAAATCTTTAATAATTTGATATTAGCTATATGTTTCTGTCTGCCCAGCTCTCCACAACCTATGCTTGCAGTGGAGTATGGTCAGATCAGGGAGGAGGAGGAGGAGTGAATGGGGAATATTTATGTAATCGAGCCAGGGTAGACACTCATATGGGTGGGTGGCCCTACAGCGCATGTCAGTAAGCGAGCTGATAGTACCTTGTGTACAGTATCCATTTATTGAATGGATGAATGGGCCTTTGGCGAGTATTATTGTATCAAAAAAAAATACCACAGCATTTAAGATCTGATGAGATCCTGATACTCCAAATACCCCATTTTAAAATTGTAAAAGGTCAAAAGTCTTTTGCTTACATACAGTGCTGCAAAAAATTGAAGTGAAATAAATCCTGACATAAGGAATGCTAGCAACTGAAATCATTTTGAGAAATTGTATAAACATTATTTACTGTCTGAGGTAAATTGTAACTCTTTTTAGTATTTGTTAATTTATAATCTGTGTATCTACTAATATTTGTGTCCTGGGTCGTGCCTTTAAAAGGGACTTTTTGGCTCAGTGTACTCACTTGGTTACCAAAATAAATAAAATAAAAAAAAAATGTATCTGATAGCTTTCTTTGAGTAGGTGACCAAGAAACTACATCAGGGTGGAGCAATGCATGTGGCCTACTTAGATTTCAGTAAGGCTTTCAATGCCATTCCACATACAGTAGGATACCAGTAAGCAAGCTGGGTAGCTCAGGAATGGGTCCAAAGGTGGTAAGCTGAATAAGAAGTTGGTTAGGGGATAGGAGACAGAGGGTGGTGGTAAATGGAGTTTACTCCAAGGAACAGAGGATGACCAGTGGGTGCCTCAGGGATCAGTGCTAGGACCAGTCCTCTTTAATGTCTTTATATGTGACATTGCAGAGGAGCTGGAAGTGAAGGTCTGCCTATTTGTGGATGACACCAAAATCTGAAATAGGGTGGACACTCAAGGGGGGTGGAAAGGATGAGCAGAGACCTGACCAAACTAGAGGAGTGGTTCAGGGTATGGCAACTGGATTTCAGTACACAAAAGTGCAAATAAATGCACGTGGGGCACTGAAACCCAGGTGCAGAGCACAAAATGGTTATAGTGCTTCTGATGACCACCAAGCAGAGAAGAGACCTGAGTGTAATCATATCAGATAACCTAGAGGTGGCCAGGCAGTGTGGCAAGCCAGTAGGGAGGGCTAGTGGGATGCTGGAGTGCATAGGGAGGGATATCACCAGCAGAAAGAGGGAGGTGGCATTGCCTCTGTATAGGTTGCTGGTAAGACTCCACCCAGAGCACTGTTTCCAGTTCTGGAGATCACATATCTGGAAAGACATAGAGTGGAGGTGGTCTAGAGTAGGACAACTAAGATAGTGCAGGGTCTGCATCAAAAGCCCTCTTAGGAGAGACTAAAGAGCCTCAAAATCTACACCCTGCAATGGGGGGGTGGGGGTATGATAAAGATCTTTAAATACCTTATGCGGGTAAATAAGGTACAGGAGGGGAGTATTTTTCAGAAGAAAAGGTGCTCAAGAACAAGGGGACATGCTATGAAACAGGGGGTAGATTCAGGAGAAATGTGAGGAAGTATTTCTTCACAGAAAGAGTGGTGGATTCCTGGAACTGCCTTCCAGCAGAGTTGGTGGGGGCAAAAACAGTAGTGGGGTTCAAAAATGCATGTAATAAGCACAAGGGAATCATAGTGGAAAGGAAGGGGGGGGGAGGGAGAAAGAGCTGTAGATCAGGCATGATCTGAGGTAATAGTGTAGGTAAGGTGAAATGGGCAGACTGAATGGGCCAAGCAGTCCTTATCTGTCATCAAACTCCATGTTTCTATGATGACATCGGAGACTACACCCAAAACATATACAACTCTGTCTGGCATGGGTGTAAGTATCCAGTCAGTAAGGGTAGCACACTGACCATTGTTAGACCCCCTAGTGGGTTCTGAAATGATTTGATTAAGCTGGAACTTGCTGGGAGGTCAGTTCAATGTTTTTACATTTGCAGCTTAGCCAATCAATATTAAAGTCTTCAAAGAGGAGAGATTTGTAATTTTTGGAGAAGGGTGCCCACAGCACTGACTAGAGAGGGAAGAGCCTGCTGGATGCCAATTGGGAGATGGTTCACACATAATATATGCAATTTTTCAGAGTTCCCAGAAGGAGGACTGCATGAAAAAATTCCAACTGAGAATCAAAGGAGGGTGAGCAATTAGGGGCAGAAACATATAGATGTTCTTAATAAAACATTAAATCGTCTCCTCCTTTTTTAGCATTTCTACAGTCACATCTTATAACTAACTAACTAACTTATCTTAAGAAGTTATAGCCATGTAAAGCACAGAGGTTATCTGGTATGTTCGGCTTTAACCAGGTTTCTGATCAAGTGCTTTAAGATGTTCGAACATATGTGATTGGGGGGGGGGTCACCTCTTGGGAATAGGGACAAGTTGGGTGGGGTGTGGGGGCAGTTTTCTACTGTACTGACAGACCCTTCTTTGGAAGAACTCTTGTTAAGGTGTATGTGTATGCCTGCTACGGCTACAGATACAGTATAAGAATAACTTAATGCTTCATAGCAAGAAAAACCAGTAACAGTCACGGATTCCATTTACCTGTAGAGTATCACCATTTTTCATTTACATTACTTTCTATGCAACATACAGATGATCCTAGTATTTCATGGGATCAGTTTCCATTTCTTCAGGGTGTGATCCTAATAAAATTCAGCATAATTACATTTTGAGCACGTACATATACATATGCATGGTATCAGTTTTGTGCATCTAACCTTGCTGCATTCAGGAGCTGGGGACACAATTCCTTCTAACGTACCTCTTGTTTAAGTACTGTTTCAGCCTTCATAGAAACATAGAAACATAGACTTTGATGGCAGATAAGGACCGCTTGGCCCACCTAGTCTGCCCATTTCCCTACCTAGAGGATAAGCTGCAGATCCTATTTAACCAACAGCCTATTTCTTCCTACCCCCCCACAAAAATTGCCTTATGTCTGTCCCATACATTCTTGAATTCTCCCACAGTTTTAGACCCCACAACCTCCTCAGGAAGGCTGTTCCAATGTGTCCACCACCCTCTCTATGAAAAAATACTTCCTCACATTGCCCCTGAGTCGTCCCCCCTCTATCTTCAAATTGTGTCCCCTTGTTCTTGCACATCTCTTTTTCTGAAAGATGCTACCCTCTTGGACGTTGTTGATTCCACTGAGGTACTTAAACGTTTCTATCATGTTCCCCATCTCCCCTCCTTCCCTCAAGGGTATACATATTAAGCTCCTTTAGCCTCTTCTCATATGTCTTCTCTTGCAGACCCTGCACCATTTTAGTTGCCCTCCTCTGAACTGCCTGCATCCTGTCTATGTCCTTGCGGAGATGGGGTCTCCAGAACTGGACGCAGTACTCCAGATGGGGTCTCACCAACTGTCTGTACAGGGTGATAACAACTTCCTGTTTTCTGCTGGTGATGCCTCTCTCTATACATTCCCAGTATCCCCCCAGCCCTCACTACTGCCTTCTCACATTGCTTGCCAACCTTAAGGTCATCTGATATGATTACCCCCAGGTCCCTTTCCATTTTTGTTGTTGTTACTACCTCCCCCCCATTGTGTAATCTTCCCCCTGGGTTTTTGTTTCCCAGGTGCATTACTTTGCACTTCTTTGCATTGAATCCAAGCTGCCATACTTCTGACCATTCCTCCAACCTTGCCAAGTCCCTTCTCATCCTTTCCACACCTCCTTGTGTATCAACCCTGTTGCAGATCTTTGTGACATCTACAAAGAGGCATACTTTTCCTTCCAGTCCCTCTGCAATGTCACTTATAAAGACATTAAAAAGGACTGGACCCAGTACTGAACCCTTCGGTAACCCACTAGTAACCCATCTTTCTTCAGAGTGGACTCCATTTACAATTACCTTCTGTGTCCTGTGGTTCAGCCAATGTTTTACCCAGGCTACCACCCTGGGACCCACTCCCAGGCTGGTTAATTTGACTACTAATCTTTTGTGTGGAACTGTGTCAAATGCCTTGCTAAAGTCTAGGTAGGCCATGTCCACAGCCCCTCCCTGGTCTACTACTTTGGTCACCCAGTCAAAGAAATCAATTAGATTCATCTGACTTGACCTTCCTGCTGTGAACCCATGCTGCCTTGGGTCCTGTGCCCCACTGGCCTCTAGGTACTCAACAATTCTTTCCTTCAGAAGTGATTCCATCACTTTCCCTACCACAGAGGTCAAACTGACAGGTCTGTAGTTTCCTGCCACTGTCTTGCTCCCACTTTTGTGAAGGGCAATCACATCAGCCTTCTTCCAGTCCTCAGGTACCACACCATCCTCCCATGATTTGTTATAAATGGTAGTCAATGGTGTCACTAGTTCTCTGCTTAATTCTTGTAAAATTCTGGGGTGAATTCCATCTGGCCCCATTGTTTTGTCCACCTTCAGTTTTAGGAGTTCTTTCAGAACCATTTCTTCTGTGAAAGGACTGGGATCAACCCCCCTCTCTAGAGTGCTTCTGTTAATTGGATTAGGCACTTCCCCCACTTCCTCTTTTGTGAATACTGAACAGAAGTATTCATTCAGTATCCCTGCTTTTTCACTGTCACTCTTTGCCCACCCACCATCCATTCTATTCAGCCTCACTATCCCTCCCTTTGTCTTTCTATGCTCCCTGATATACCTATAAAAGGTTTTATCCCCCTTCTTAACCGAGTTGGCTATCTTTTCCTCAAATCAGCTTCAGTAGATGTGGGCACAAGTAGCTTTTTTCCTTAGCATTTCAGTTTGTAGAATCATTACTATCACTGTGAAGAAAATCTTTGAAATGCTTTTTTTACATGCTCCTCCTGCTAATTTTTTTATTTATAACTTTTTTTTATATAATCTATAAAAGAAATGCATGCATATGCTGCACTGGAACATATTATGCATAGACTGGAAGTAACAACCAGAAGAAAAGTTAACAGGTCTCACAAATAACAGCCCCATTATTACCAACACTATAGAAGTATTCTGGTCTTTAGTGACTCAGTTTTTTACCATCTCACTATAACTGACATTTTGTTGCCTAACATCCCTTGATTATGGGTGGTAGCCCTATTGCATTTTTCTCAAATTGTTGAAACAATTTAAACCTGCAGTGATTGTTCAGCCTCCAGTGTAAGAGATATGACTCTGTTTTTAGATACGTATTCTGGCTCTCCATTTCCTTGTGGTTCCAATCCCCAGCTGGCAGATAGGAATCGCAAGGAAACTGGGAACCCAAATGTACTTCAAGATGTTGGTCTGTCAGTGCAGTGACAGGGCCGCAGCTTGCAACTCTGGTGACTCAGGTTCAAAACAAACCTGGAATGCTAGAGGGCCAGCATTAGGAGGAGGAGTCTTGAGCATCCCAAGGATGCTCCTCTCTTCAGGGCTGCAGGAGGGCAGAATCCCCACAGCAGCGCCACCTGGGGTCCACAGTGGAGCTGCTCAGTGGGGATGGCTTACCACTGCACATGCCTGATGCATGCATACAACTGCCAATACATGCTGACATCTCTTGGGAGGGGAGAAAACCAGGAAACCCCATCCAGTCTGGTAGGGTGAAGACTTGCCATACCCAGGCCTCCTGCCACCTGCCTGCCCAGCATGGGGGAGTTCCTCCCACCAATTCTGGAGTTTACAGAGGGAGAGAAGTAGAGCTTGCCATGGAAGGCAAGCTGCGGAGCTGTTAAGGGACTCACTGGGGTGCATGGTCAAGTGACTGGGCTGTACCATGGCCAGAAAGCAGAAGGGAGATGTGTCTGGAGAAGTAGGAGGAACCAAATAAATTATTAAAATCAAAATAAAAAGGAAAAATTAAAAAAGGGAATTGAACTTGCTTGGTAATGAACCAGTTTGGTAATCCATTCTGTAAAGCAGAACTGGAAAATACCGGCATCTATAAAAAGAAAGCATTGCTACAGTTTCTAAACTTGCAAATATTTCTGGTAAATGCTGTCAAAGCTATGTCAGTTCCTCTTTGTGACTGGTCTAGGATCACCAGTCTCAGTTATAGTAAAAGTGGAGAGTTGCTCACTGAACAATGGGAGGGGAATTCCACAGGTAGGAAGCAACTGAAAGATTTTCTAAACTAACCAGTGTGACTCTGTATCAGTGATCCACTATTACTGGCAGTCTTGGGTCATAGGGCAAATATTGACCTTGTTCATCAAAGTAGCACCATAGTGCTGATGGGATCAGTACAGCGGTGATCAAAATAAGGAACTTCCCTGAATCAGATCATTAAAAAAAATTAAGGATTGCACCCCAACAACACAACAAAATGGTCCCTTATCTCATTTTAAATGTTTAAGCAGGCTCTGATGCCTTAATACTATAGTCTAGAATAATCACTCAGTATTTTTTAAGAGAAACTTTCTTTATTGATATGCAGGGAAAAAAGTGACAATGAGATCCTAATTCATCCCCAGCTGCCCATCACCCCAGAGATAGGCATGTCTTCCTCTTGTGCTCATAGAAATTGCTAGGGGTCCTGACAGGAAAGAAGTGTTGTCAGACTGCAATTAATGAGGGATGGATGAAGCAGTTTAAAGAACTTGTCAGCTCTGTCTAGCTTGGGCTGGTGCAGCTGTTTCATACTGAACATTCCATCCACCTTACATATAGAAACATAGAACTTAGAAAAGTAAGGGCAAAGATGATTTGGAGAGCATCCAGTCTGTACTGCTGGAAACCTACCTGAAGCTACTCCGAGATGGATCCTCTCTCTTCCTCCTCCCTTCCCCCCTGGTCTTCTTCATGCACCCTGGTTAGCAATTGCTTTTTAGCCATTTCAGGTCATTTTTAAACCAGCAATAATTTTTGCAATGACTACTGCATTGTATAGGATATTTTATTTATCTACAACCCTCCGTGAAGAAGTATTTCCTAACATACTTTCTGAACTCCTCCCACCCCACTAACTTTCAATTGTGCCCTCTGGTGGATGATTTTTTAACCAGTTGTTAAAGCTCTATATGATTTGGAGGTACATATAGGTATCTCTGTCTCTTTATCATAACTCCTCTTTCCCCTCCTGTCCTTCATTAAGTACATATTAAGGCTCTCCAACCTGTCCTCATAAGTCTTATCCTGTTGTCTCTGTATCAACCATCTTTCTTTCTTTCCTGAAAGGCATGTGAGCATATTGTCTGTTTTCACATGCCTCCAGTACATACAACATAAATCAACAAATCACAAAAACAAGTGCATAAAAAGGACAATAATATACAGAGAAAATGAAGTCAGTTAAAACAATTACAAACAGATTTGTCAAATAAATATAACTTAAATGAACTCTTAAAAACAGAAATTTTCATACAGTCAACTATGGATTTAGGCAGGTTATTGAAGAGATTAGTAGCTCTAAAAGATGGAGAATTTTGACCCAGGGCTGTGTTAAAAAAGGGAATCTGGATGGACAGTCTATTCTGTCCTCTTGTTAAGAAAACATTTATCGGTTTGGAAAACAACAGAGCAATACATTCAGGAAAGAGACCAAGATGAACTTTCTGTAAAAATAAAACAGACCTGTATTTAAATTTGTCATCTAGGGAAAAACACCCAAATGTCTGATAAAGTACACGGTGATGTGTGTTTCTGGGAAGCCTGGTTGCAAATCGGATAATGTTATGATAGGTTGCCGTAAGTTTGCTAAGCATCTCCTTGGAGGCGAATGAATAAACTAAGGAACCGCAATCAATTAATGAGAATAAAAAAACAGTTTGCCAACATTTTCCTGGGCTCAGCAGTTAAATACTGATTAAGTCTGAACAATATCACCAGCCTGTTGTGTAGTTTCCCAATGAGATTAGATATGTGCGAAGCAGAGAAACAGACTGCTTGCATTGTAGCCAAATATAAATTGTTTGTGCAGTTTAGCTGAGCACCTTAAGAGACACAGGGCCAGATATTCAAAGCTTTGCACAGTGCGCAAACCATTTGCGTGAGTTTAGCATGGGATTAGCGTGGGTCTGCCTTATTCAAAAGGCCAAATAGAGCATGCAAACTGCATTAGCACTGGGCAAACCATAATTATATGCAAGGGGGGCAAATTGAACATGAATACAGGCGCTATGAGATATTCAGTGACTAGCACCATGCTAAGGTGTTTAGCACGACATAGTGTGACCCTTAGTGCAGTACAAATTACCATCCAGGAAAAGCTGGTCTTAACCCTGGGCAAACAGCGTTGCATGACATTGGTGCTTTGTGTGGTGTTAGCGCAGGATTAGCGCAGCTTGCGCGACCCTAACATATGATCATGACACTTAGAAAATGCCAGACATGGAGGACACATGCTGCTCACTGATGGCACCACCATGATGCCAACAGCTGCCACCAGTCCCAGCCAATCACAGACAGTAAGGGGTGATCTGACCCACAGGAGACATCATGGTAGAGTGGCCATACAGCACACACCTGCAGACCAGATGTCTGTGGTGACCAACAGATACCAGCACAGGCATGCAGCAGTGTGGGCATGGTGGCAATTGAGGGGAGGGTGTACGGGTGGCCAGACCTCACCACAGCCTAGGTCTGGTCATAAGGCTGGGACAAATTATGCAGTGCACATGGGCCAGTAGTGGGAATACCCCACCACCTGTGTGCCTGTTGGATCTTACATGCCTCCTCAGCCACATACCGCACAACTGTACAGATGCCACAGCACACACAGCCAGCCATGTATATGTCACTGTGAGCATCCCATGTCACAGGTGCAGCATCTGTGGAGCGCACAACAGCAAAACAGTACTGTCCACTGTCAGTAATCACCTGCAAGTTGGGCCTGTCACTGTGTACAGTGCAGTGGTCACCACAGGCCTACATACCATAGGCATTGCTGTGTCCCTCACACTATCGGCCCCTTGCTACTGTAGTGCCTGCTGTGCACTGTAGCATGGCCTACAGTGTGACGGTTGCAAGCAGCACCACCACTGCCTGCGTGCCTATGCTGTGTTGTCCCCTGGGGCACACAATGCTATGCAGTACACAATGCTATGCTGTACTGTCTTTGCAGATGACACAAAGATCTGCAACAGAGTTGATGCACAAGGTGGGGTGGAAAGGATGAAAAGGGACTTGGCAAGGTTAGAGGAATGGTCAAATGTATGGCAGCTTAGATTCAATGCTAAGAAGTGCAAGGTAATGCACCTGGGAAACAAAAACCCAGGGGAAGAGTACACAATGGGGGGTGAGATACTAACAACAACAAAAATGGAAAGGGACTTGGGGGTAGTCATATCAGATGACCTAAAGGTGGGCAAGCAATGTGAGAGGGCAGCAAGGAGGGCTGGGGGATACTGGGACGAATAGGAGAGGCATCACCAGTAGAAAACAGGAAGTTATTATCCCTCTGTACAGACAGCTGGTCAGACCCCATCTGGAGTACTGCGTGCAGTTCTGGAGACCCAGTCTTCGCAAAGACATAGACAGGATGGAAGCTGTCCAGAGGGAGGGTAATTAAAATGGTGCAGGGTCTGCACTGGAAGATATATGAAGAGAGACTTAAGGAGCTTAATATGTATAGCCCTCGAGGAAAGGAGGGAGAGGGGCACATGATAGAAAACTTTCAAGTACCTCAAGGGAATCAACAAAGTCCAAGAGGGTAGCATCTTTCAAAAAGAGGTGTGCAAGAACAAGGGGCACAATTTGAAGATAGAGGGGTGGCTCAGAGGTAATTTAAGGGTATTTTTCACAGAGAGGGTTGTGGATGCATGGAACGGCCTGAGGGGAGGTCATGGAGTCAAAAACAGTGGTGGAATTCAAGCATGCATGGGACAGTCATAAGGCAATTCTAGGGGGTTGGGGGTAGGAAGAAGTAGGCTGCTGGTTAACTAGGATCTGCAGCTTATCCAGTAGGCAGGGAAATGAGCAGACTGGGTGGGCCAAGCGGTCCTTATCTGCCATCAAATTCTATGTTTCTGTCTTTGTATGTTTCTATGTAGCCTGCAGCAACCATCATGCACTGTCAGACTGACCTACAGGTGGAGCTGTAGGACCCTGCAGTAACGCTGGGCAAACTGCATGCAAATCAGGGAATAATGAGATGCTAATTTTGCTGTTTGCCCAGAGACTACCTATGTAGGCTCATTTGCATGTCACTTTTGAATATTTCAGATCTTAACACCGGGCAAACAGCTTAGCTCCGCGCTAAAGCAGTGCGGCGCTAACGGTTTGAGGAATATTATACAGTTTTGATCACTGTTCTTTCACATCTGCTGCTGCCTGCAGCTGTACTGGGTGCACGCATTTGCTGGCACACACATTGGCCACATAGTTCATCTCTACCTGCCCTCACTTTGCAGTGCACTGTGTTGTTGTTGTGGTTTGCACTTCCTGGTTGCTATATTCAGTGCTGTGTTATTCCAGGGCTACGTTTGTCCTGAACTCCCAGCCCAATTTGCACAGCCTCATTTCTATGCTATATTCAGAGGCTGTTTGCCTCGGGCTATTCCTTTTGAATATAGCTTGCTTTGTACTCTGGGCTAAGTTTGCCCACCGGGCAGTGTTAATTTAACCCAGGGGCAGAGTTTTGAATATCTGGCCCTCAGACTGCTTTTAATTTAATCTTCAGTATAAAAGTAGTTTGAAAGTACTGTGGGTTTTGCCCGTTCTCACAGACTAATATCTCCAAGCCCTAAAATCTACTCCCCACTGCTGGCCTGTGCAGAAAAGTAGAATACAATTAAGAAACAAGCAGTGTTTTCACTAATCAGGGATATTGGGATAGTCTCCATGCTGGCCTGGCTTCCCATCGAGTAATTTGGAGCCAATCGCTATCGTGCCCCCCACCCCTTTGTTGTTCAGCCCCACCTCAAATCCTTACCTGTATTGAAGTGCCTTCGCTCTTCTATTTCCACAGATTATTCGGCTCTCCCGAGGGTCGAGCAGTTGGCTCCCCGAGCCCTGAGGGTCACAAGGGCAGGAGAATGCAGCCCTCCCCCACAGCTTGCGGCTCAAGGTATGTAACAGGGGTTTCAGCATTGCACTCGGCTGAGAAAGACCCTTCTGACGTTCTGCGTCGGCTTGCCTACCACCCCCACTGCCCCCACCACCCCCACCACCACCCTTGGTCGACTCTGACCTTTATAGTAGCTAACACAACCACCACCCTTGGTCGACTCTGACCTTTATAGTAGCTAACACATGATGGTCAAAACCTATCAGGCAAGTTTCCCATCTGCAGATTATCTGCTTGTGCCTCTAGTGGCCGCCATTTCATCAATACTCAGCTCTATCCTAGCAACACTGAGCCAAAATGCAGTCGTCTTTACTATGCTGCCTTCTTCTATAAACTATCCTCTTCTCACCCTCATCACCCCCTCTCTTTAACCCTCATTTTGATGACCTCTCTCCCCTCATCCAAGAATCCTCCACTCTCCCCTTCTCCCTGGAGTCACCCCCTCCTACCCCACACGTCCCACCCCAATGCTAACTCGTCTCATCTCTCCTCTCCTTTTTTCTCCTGCATTCCTCCCCATCCACTCCTTCCTACCTTTACCATCCACTCACCCTTCTCTGCTCCACTACCACCTCCTTAACCTGGAGGCTCTACTCTGATGCTTAAACCTCAGTGTACCACCCTCTAAACGCTGTTCTGGCACATCCAAACACTCCCCGCTTCTCACGTACTCCATCCTCCTCTTGCTTCTGGCAGGTGACATACATCCCAATCATGGCCCCTCTGTGCCCAGGCAAACCCCTAACTCACCCCCCACCTCTACTGGACTACCCTCTTGCCTCACCCCTGACTCACTCTCCAAGGGCCTCCGCATTTTCCATCTCAATGCCAGGAGCCTCCTCCCCAAAATGGACACCTAAACTGTTTGGGTCATCCAGTACCACCCCAACATACTCTTAATCATGGAATCCTGGCTATCTGCCAAAATCCCTAACTCCTCTCTTGCCATTGCTGATGACGACTTATTCTGCCAGGACTGAGGCAAGTGAGGAGGGGGCATGGCACTATACGTTAGGCAATCTTTCTTGTGCTCCATTACTTTCAATGAATCTTGACCTTCTTCCCACAAATGCATTGTTGTGCACTTATCCTTTCCCTCCTCCTCCCCCCTCTACAATGGGGCCCTATATGCCTCTCCAAAGACCTCGCCCAACTGCATCATCAAATCCATCTCTTCAATCTACACCAGAACATCTAACAGTGAACTTGTGTTTCTAGGTGACTTCAATCTTGACTGGCTCTTCTCCTCCTCCACCAAACCCACCATCCTAAAGATTGAAGCCCTGAATCTCTCCCAGCTAATCTGGGAACCTACCCGCCTAAACCATCGCCCCCAAAACCACACCCTTCTGGACTGGATTTTATCCACCGATCCGCACCATATCTGCCTCAGGCATATTCTCCGATGTGTTAATTATTGCATCCGAAAAATCCACTCCCCACTCTTCCATCCCAAATTCATCTGGCCTCACTCCCTACACCTCCTCAATGACTCTGCCCTGCAGCAAGACCTTTCAAATGCAGACTGGCTACCAGTTCTTTCTGCGTCCAATGTAGACCTCACCCTAACCCAGTTCTGTGGTATCTTCCAGCATATCTAGAACCTACATGCACCCCTCAGGAAAGTCAGGGTAACACGCTACCACCACTCCGGATCACAGCTGACCTCATCACCTTGTGTCATTCCAGGGACAAGGCATGGAAAATGTACAAAGCCTCCCATGCTTCACGTGATCTACAATCTGTCAAACTTCTTAGAAATAAATGCACAAAGGCCATCCAGCAATCTAAATTTTCTTACTTTAAAGCACAGGGCACTCAGAACCAAACCCCCATGTGTCTTTCTGGAAGCTGATCAACTCCCTTCTTGAGCCCACTACTAAACAGGCATGTCTGGCCCTTAATATAGACGGCAGTACCATCTCAGATCCTGCTTCTGTGGCTGAGCATTTCAACAAGTTCTTCATCTCCTGTGCCTTCCCTGACTCCCTCCTCTCTCCCCCAACTCGGCCGACCCATCCCCCCCTCCTCTGGCTTCCTCTTTCAACCCCTCACACCACTGGAAGTATACAATGCACTCTCCTCCCTTAACACATCCAAATCCAGCCCTGACGGTATTCACCTCAAACTGCTCCGTATCTCTGCCACCGCTATTGTTGCCCCTCTTGGCTCACATACTGAACCTCTCTCTATCCACAGCCACTGTTCCCAAAGCCTGGAAACTGGCCAAAATCATCCCTCTGCACAAAGGTGATGATCCCTCCCTACCAGGAAATTACAGGCCCATCTTGCTCCTCCCCTCACTGTCTAAAGTCCAGGAATCCCTCATACTGTCCAAACTGTCAGACTTTCTCTCTTCCGACAGCTTCCTCTCACCCGTACAGTCAGGTTTCAGAAAACACCACTCCACCATCACCACCCTTCTACACATGGACAACAGCCAAACCACAGTCGGCATTTTAATAGACCTGACAAAAGCCTTCGACTCCTCCCACGCGCTGCTACTCCACAAACTTAGTTCTTTTGGCATCGTCCAACCCACCATCACCTGGTTCCACTCGTACCTCCATAATAGACAGCAATTAGTTCAAATAGGCAACACTATCTTCTGTCCTCTCCCTATCTTATCTGGTGTCCTCAAGGCTCTGTACTTGGCCCCATCCTCTTCTTTCTTTTCATAAATGACCTTCCCTCCACCTGCCTCACCACAAAAGTGCATGTATACGCAGATGACACTATCATCTTTCCCTTTCGCCCCTCCTATGACAATGTCTTCCCCAGTCTCCAAAATGACTTCAACAGAGTCCAATCCTGGTTCCTTGAAAACCTGCTTATACTGAATACTAAAAAAACTGTCACCATGGTTTTTGGTTCCAGGCAGAAGCTTGCTACCCTCCCAGCCCCACCAGTGATCATCACCCTGGATGGCTCACCTCTGGAGCTAGTCCCTGCTTTCCAGTAGCTGGGAGTATGGCTGGACAGCCACCTCAACTTCTCCACTCACATCGAGGTGATCTGCACTAAACTCCGGCCCAGACTCACCATCCTCTATCGCCACAAAGCCAGCCTACCTATCTCTACCGTTGTGAGCTTGTACATAAAACAGTCTTGCCAGTTATAGACTATGCTGACATTGTCTATGGAATGGCTCCAACCTCCTCTCTCTCTCTCTCTCTCTAGACTAGACATTCTTCTCAACTCTTCCTGCTGCTTCACCACAGCCTCCCCCACGCTAAGTCACCACTGCCTACTCTACACTCCACTCTCCTTGGCTCCGCTCTCCACCAGGAGAACCATCCACAGTACCTCCCTCATAGCAAAATATTAGCTTGGATGCCTCCCCCTACCTAACTTCCTGCCTTACCCAAGCCACCTCCCTTAACTACCCTCTTTGCCACAGAGACCCATGCACTTTCCACCTCCCCCACCCTCACACTCTTACCGGCCAAGCTGCCATCTTGTTCCATCTCCCCCTTCTCTAGAATAACCTTCCCTCCAACCTTCACCTGGCCCCTTCTTGTTCTGCCTTTACACAATTCCTCAGGCTCCTACCCACCCTGCACTGTCCTAAATGCTGCAATGTACCCATCATGCAGCAGAGACCTCACATAGTTTCTACTTACTTACCCTAGCCACCAACAGTAATCTTGCCTCATTTCTGTTCATTTACTCTGCACTTTGATTAACTGCATTTTGATAATGTATTGTACTCTTTGAAAAATGTTTGTACATACTGTTTGTATTCTTCACCATTTGTTACTCTTTTTCTCTTTCCTGTACACTCTGTACTTAGGTTGCACCTGGAAATGAGCCTCAGCTCAGTGTGCCTTTCCCGGTCATCAATTTTAAATAAAAAAATAAATGTGTGGTTCAAACGACAAATGACTATCCAAAATTATATTTAATAATTTAAATTCATGGACATTATCAATTAAGTTTCTATAGTCGTCTTTGATGGAAAGATTACAATCCAGGGCTCTTCTGGGACAAGAAAAAAATCAGAGTTGAGTACTAGCGTGTGGGACTGAAACCAAGAATGTAGCCTACAAAAGTCATGCTGAAGGTTCGTTTCTAGTGTAGTGAGATTATAATCATTGCAGTAAAGTACTGCATCATCAGCATGTAAAATCACTTCAGTTCTGCTACAAATGTCTGAAAAGGAATGTATAAAAGGTGAAAACAAAAGAGGGCCCAGAAGTGACCCCTGGGGAACTCCATAGTTAATACTGCACTCCTCTGAAACAAAGCCATCTGTTATGGTTTTCTGAGACCAGTTTCCCAGGTAATTCAAAATCCATTTCATAACATCTTGGTAAAAGTTAACCTTTTTTTGTTTGTTTGTTTATTTATTTATGCGCCTACCTCCTCAGCTGAGGTGGTTCCTATGGTTCCCCGTTCTGGTTCACTGGTGGCTCCTGCATCAGGCGCCATGCCTGAGCTTCAGCCTCCTTCCTTCTCCCTCTCTCAGGCCATGTTGGGGACCCCACTGCAGGAAACCAAGAGGTCAGGCCCAGAGGGAGCTCCTGGAGCTTCCGGTGCAGCGCCACAGGCAGACCCTCACGAGCGCCGGAGGATTCAGCTGATTTTGCCCCCCTGAGTTTTCCCCTCCATGGTGTGGGCATGCAAGAGCACCAAGGATGTTGTGGCATATGCTCCCACATGCCTCATTGTCAGACATCTGCCTGCGCTGACCCCTGCATTGCACTGCGATTTTCACCTAGCCACCAAGGGCCAGTACCTTCTTGGGAAGCCCTCCCCAACCTCCCCATTGAAGGAGAGCAGTCTAGAGAATGCTCAGTCCTCCTCCCCCTGGCCGACCCCTAATGTCCCGAGTCCGAGAATGAATGCGGGTAACTGGCATGGCACAAGATATAGCGTCCAGTGCCGCAACCCTCAGCGCTACTGGGTCAGTCGGGAAAAGTTAACCTTTAATAACATCTTTGGTAAAACATAATGGTCTACAAGGTCAGAGCCATGACAGGAGTCTGACAAAAATTTTGTTGAACGCCCCGTCAGTGACACCGGCAGGTCGACTGCATTCTGTAGTCTGTTGCCAGTTCGCTATTTGTATCTTTGTTTTGTGTGGGGGCTTTGTCCACCAAACCCCCCATGTGGGGGGCTGTGGTCCCCACACCCCCCCACTTAAGGATTCTCAACTCCAGTCGGAGCTGATTGGGGGGGTGCAGGACCCCCGACAGACAGCGCCGGGTTCCAGCTGGTCTCCCACCATGGCTAGGCACTGTAGTCGCTGCGGCGGGACCTCGCTGGTGAAATGTCGCTGTGGAGGAGGTAACCGTACAAGGCCAAATGCCATGGTGAGGTCCATGAAAATGGAGGTGACAATTTTGCTCTCATCTAATGCTTTATAAATTTGATTCATGAACCTCACTAAGGCAGTTTCTGTATTATGATTTGATCTGAAACCATGTTGCGATTCTGACCATAACTTGTGTTTACCCAAGAAATCTGTAATCTGCTCAGAAACAATTTTTTTTCAACACCCTTGAGAGTGAAGCCAACAAAGATATTGGTCCAAAATTGTTAACATTTGTTCTAGATCCCAACTGGTGTATTGACCTGACACGACACATTTCCATTTAATTGGGAAAACACCAAAATAAAGAGAATCGTTAAAAAGTTTAGCCAAAGGGAGTGCTATAGAAGTACATATACATTTTATGATACTATAATCAATATTGTCAGGCCCCACAAATCTGGGATTAATATGTTTAATATAATAACACACCTCGCTTGCAGAAAGATAATGAAAATAAAATTTCGGTCCATCATTACTTGCTAAAAAGGATGGAAATTGTGTTGTAACTCCTGCAGGACCATCGTTAATGGGGGATGTAAATCTGAAGTGTAGGGTCTATATTTTTCCAAATTACCAAAATGTTGGTTAAAGTAGTTTGCAACCGCAAGTGGATCATTTATTAGGGAATCAGCAGTTTCTAATGAAAATGTATCATTCTTTTTAGACCTTCCCATAAGGGTGTTTAGAGTATCCCAAATTAGTTAAGAAGTCCCCCTATCTAAATTCAATTTATGTTTAAAAAACATATCTTAGCTGCTTTGGCTGCAGCTTTATACTTGTTATGTAAGAATTTAAAATCTTGAAACTGACACAGTAACTTGCTTTTTTTGTATTTTGCCCACACTTTGTTTCTACTCATTAATTTGAGTAGGTCTGATGTGACCCACTCATTAATTTTTCCCCTAACTCTGATCTTTTTAACCAGTAAGAACTCATCACAAATTCCAAGAAACTCACTGCAAAAAGATTCAAGTCAGGAAAAGTCCAGTCTGCAGAATTAATAGCATCTGAGAAAGCTGTAATATGTAGGTCCTTGATACAGAGATACAGTATGCAATGAATTTTGGTTCCTTCTTATTAATTCACAATATCATCTCCAGCCTCTCGCTGCCCCTGTCCTTTTCAGATGTGGACTCCAGAACTGTGCACAGTACTTAAAGTGTGGCCTCACTAGTGACTTGTGGACCGGCATAATCACCTCCTTTCTGCAACTGGTAAATCCCCACCTTATACAGCCCCACAACCTATTTGCCTTCACATATGCTGTACTGCATTAAGAAATAGACGTCATGTTATCTAATGTTACATTATTTCCTTTCTTTTGTAGCATGTTCAACTGCTACCCCATTAATGATATACTCAGTTTGAGGATTCTTATTGTTGATGTGCATAACTTTGCATTTTTTGGCATTGATCTTTAGCTGCCAGATGCTAGCCCACTTTTCTATGCAGCCCCATCAGGTGGCAGGGTGACCTAGCTGCATCGTGGGGATGGGGATGGGGTGGGCACGGCCCAGGGAACTCCCGTGTCTAGGATTATATGGTGGAGCTACTTGCCAGGAGCCCTTTGCACTCTGCAGTACTGGATTGTTTGAGTATACCACGACCAAAAAAACATTGCACACTGGTAAGGAGGAAGTGGAGATAAGGGGTTAGGAGACCCAAAGAACAACACTTGACAGTGATATCACACTCTCTAAGCCCAACTAGCATTCCAAATGAAGGTCCAAAAGGACACTGGGTTCAATCAATGAATTTTATTGCAGAGGTGCAGATAAGGGGTTAGGAGCCCCAAAGAACAGCACTTGACAGTGATATCGTACTCACTAAGCCCAACTAGCATTCCAAATGAAGGTCCAAAAGAACGCTGGATTCAATCAATGAATTTTATTGCAGAAAGCAACTTCAAGTCTGCATAAAGCACATATCTATAACAGAAATCAATTTGCCCATACAGAGGAGCACTACTCCAGCACTTCGCTCACTGGAGCTTTCTCAGGGACCAATTTTCAAGGGTGACAAGAACATATAACAAATGTACAAACAAAAGATAAAACATACCAAACAAGCAAAATAAATATACAATAACACAAACAACTAATTCTAGCCAAGCAAGCATTTACATTGACAGTTAGCTAAAAGGTGTTTTCTGTTAGTGTATGTCTGTAACACATTATGGAATTATTGATACTGGAAATGGATACAGGTAATTTATTGAACAGTAAAGGCTGTTTTGAAAAATGAAGGCAGAAGGTTGGAACATACCTTGGGTATCTCCTGTGTCGCTGGCCCCAGTCCAATAGCCACTTGGTGGACATGGTGTGTGCCCACCCATGCTGAACATGCAGGATTACCAGTAACACACCAGCAATGTGCCGAAGGTGCCAGCAGCTTCCCAATGTTGGCAACCATGGTTTGGGTGTCCCAAATGGCCCCGCACCTGTACCCCTGGGTGCACTTATGCAGCAAGGGCACCTGGAGCATTGACACTACTTGCCAGCCAGTGGCACCTAGCTCACACAACCTCCCAACCACTCACCACCAACCTGTCTCCCAAGGGCTTCGGACCAAATGAACCATGGCACCTCAAGGCCACCCTCTCTATACACTATCTGGAGTTCATCCCCCCACCAGATTCACCCATAAAGGGTGGTATCAGGGCACTATTCCGCCACTGGCCACATATGGTAACACCCACGTCCCCCTAGTGTAAAGAGGGGGCTGTTACATCTAGATTCCCCACATCCTTTTTACTTTAATCCCTCCATACCATGCACCCTCATACAGGTTTTAGTGTCATCTGCATATAGCTTCACCTTCCCTTACAGCTGTAGCAGGTTGCTGTCATGTACCTCGTAGCACTCTCTACTTGATATACCAATGGTAGCCATGGCATTATAGTAAGTACCCCCCGCCTTGTGAACTCAAACAAAAGGTTGAGGGACCTGGCTCCTTTAACCCCATTATGGGGGGGTCATATACAAGTTTAGGGTGAAATAGCACAGTACCTCCACCCAGAGAAAGGTAAAACTGTGCATAGAGTAAGTACAGTGTGGGACAAGCATGCAGTACCATCCCACCTCTTCACAAGGTCCCCTTACCCATGACCCAGCACAGTGCGGCAACAGTCCTTGCAACACATGCAACTTATTACTCTGTAACAGTAATAATATGCAGTAATAGGCAGAGGAGTGGATTCTAAATTTTTTATTTATTTGACCAGCAGTCATCACTTAAACAAAATGAAGCAATCCTTTGTTGCAACTTAAAACCCCAATCTCAAATGCTCATAAAACCCATAAGCAGTACTTGTAATTCCTGGGTAGATGGCCTAGTCTGTTAAATGCTTCCCAAACTATGATATGTTGGTACAGGGCTAGCCTTAAATGTGCTCCCAGTTCCCAGACCAGGGAATCTCCCTTAGTGCATGGGGTTATGGTGTCATTTGCAGCAAGCCCCTCTCTGACTGGTTTCACTTTCTCTCCTCTTTCTGTGAAGGCCTCGGGTGTCAGCTGGTACACCGGCTGTTCTCCGGTCCAAGTTGGGCCTCTCCTGACTTCAGCAGTCTGCTGATGATTCTCCAGTGCACAGGGCAGCTTCAGCTGTGAAAACTGGATCCTATCCACTCTACAAACCACATCCTTGCATACACTCCCTTGTGTGGTGATAACCAGTACTTGGCTGGGGCACTGGCTGAGCAGCTTCCCAGATAAGCTGTAGTTTCAGTCATGATTGCTGGCTGCATTACAGCAAATGTCTCTTATCAAGTTTACTG
Organism: Neoceratodus forsteri; assembly: GCA_016271365.2. NCBI lineage: Eukaryota > Metazoa > Chordata > Ceratodontiformes > Ceratodontidae > Neoceratodus > Neoceratodus forsteri. The sequence continues at coordinate 235,155,974 of CM057458.1, forward strand.
CAACCTTCAGCTTCAGGTTTGTGCTGCATTGCATGTGATTGCCTCCTTTTACTGCACAGTGACAGTTCTGTATCTTACTCTGATTGTCTCTGGCTGAAACCCTATCTGTCCCTGTAATGCATAAGCAAAAAGCAGAGGAACCAGTCTGCTTCAGGGTCTCACACAAACTGAATAGGGTATGGAAAAGCCCCTGCTGTTTACTGGTAAATGGCAGCTCTTGACTGGCAGTTGGAGCTGTCAGTCAATGTCAAGCTGGAGGTCTGTCAATTGATAAACGATTGGTGATTGCAAAGATACCAGAAATAATCAAGCTGATTACAAGTCCATAAGCCCTTGAGTCTCTCTCCTCAGGCAGTCTAACTCTGATTGATCACCTGGTCACCTTCAGACCCTGTCATGTCAGCTTGGGTCAGAGGTGACAAAGACGGCCACCAGTTTGTACTCCAAAGGCAGTCTTCCCACAAATGTCCTTATTTACATAAAACTGCAGTTTATCAGATTGTTAGGGCCCAATGCCATTCCTGCAGAGATGCACTTACTTGTCTGGTTTAGGTAAGGCAACAATTGGGAAAGTCCGGATCTAGTCAGGCAGCACTGAAGTAGTGGCTCCATCTGTAGCAGCTGGTGCCTCTGATGTGTGAGTAGAAAGGAACCTTAAAGGTAAAGCTACCATGGGGAAGGGGTGGTTGCATAACCCTTCATCTGTGTTGCTGATGTACATATTGAAGAGGGTTGGTCATATTACTGATCATTGTCGAACCTCACTGGTTACTGCCCCTCACTCCTAAGAATACACCATTGAGGACCACCCTCCTGTTCCTAACCTCCCACCAGCTACCTATGCATTTAGTCAGTCCTTTTCCAAACCCCAGGTCACTCAATTTTTTCCCAGCTTTCTGTACAGTACAGAATCAGTGGCTTTGCTGATGTCCAGCTAAGGGATATCCTCCACCTGGTCATTCTCCACTATCCATGTCAGTAAATCAAAGAAGTCTATTAAATTCATCTGGCACCACCAACCCTTTATAAACCCCTGTTGTCTTTTATTATACAGCCCCTGTGAATTTTGGAACTCCACTACCTGTTCATTGACTATGGTTTCTAGCATCTTACCTACAATGGAAGCCAGGCTTACTGGTCTGTAGTTCCATGGCTTCTCTCTGTCCCTGCTTTTGTGGAAATGCACCACATCTGGAACCCTCCAGTCCACTGGCACTGCACCCATATCTAGGAACATATTGAACAGGTTTGCAGGGGGGCAACCAAATCCAGTCCTATTTCCCTAAGCACCCTTGGGTGTAACCCTTCTGACCCAGGGGATTTGTTTACATTAAGGTGTAATAGCCCATTTATCACCCTTTTTACTGATATAGCCCCAATTTCCAGTCGTTATTTCTTGGGAAATCTGAATTTAATTCTTCTGTTGAGTAGGGGACTTGAGGCTTCAACTGTAAACAATGAACTGATATCTTAATTTTGAATATTTGTGTCTCCTATTTTATCCTCCACACTAACACCATCTTTCCTCATTCTCTCAATGCTTCTCTTATCTGCCTTTATTTCCTGCTGTACTTAAGAAACAGGAGCTTATCATGATTCTTAACCTTCTCTGTTATCCTTCATTCTCTGTTAGCCTTGGTATCATATAGAAGCAGCAGGAACACTGGGGGAAGGAAGTGGACACAAGTCCATTCACAGAGGAAAGAGTCCTGAGAGGACTTGCAAATTTGAAAGAGAACAAGGCTATGGGGCCAGATGGGATACATCATAGGGTGTTGAAGGAGCTCAGGGAGGTACTGGCTGTACCTCTGACATGCCTATTCAACAACTCACTGGAAACAGGAATGGTTCCAGAGGACTTGAGGAGGGCAGATGTAGTTCTGCTTCATAAAAGCTGCAGCAAGGAGAAGACTTTCAACTACAGGCTGATCAGTCTAATGTCAGTAATGGGGAAGTTAATGGAGACACTATTAAAAGAAAGGCTAGTGAAGTATCTTGAATTGAGCAGAATACAAGACCCAAGGCAGCACAGATTTGGAGGCGGAGTCATTTCAGATGAACCTGATCAATTTCTTTGACTGGGAGATCAAGGAAATAGATCAGGGTGGTGTAGTGGACTTGGTCTACTTAGATTTCTGCAAGCCCTTCAATCCCATGCCAAGCATGACGTTTAAAAGGAAACTGGGCAGTTTGGGGGTGTTACATGTGGTAAATTGGATATGGAACTGGTTGAGGTATAGAAAACAAACAGTGGTCGTAAATGGCACTCACTCACTCTATTGAGAAGAGAGTGACCAGCGGGGTACCTTAGGGCTCAGTACTGGGATCAGTCCTCATCAATGCCTTCATAAGCAACAATGCAGAAGAGCTAGAAGAGAAGGTCTTCCTGTTTGCAGATGACACCAAAATCTGCAATTGAGTAAATACTTTAGAGGGGGTGAAGAGAATGAACAGAGACCTGAGAAAACTCAGAGTGGTTGAGAATTAGAGATGTTGTGAAGTTATATTTCGCTGGCAATGTTCTGGCAAAGTTGCAAAATTCGCCTTGGCGAATAACTTTGCAATATGCCCGCTTCACCACTTTACATTGAGTTTCCCTTGGGAAAAGGCACTTTTTGAGGAAAAGTCAGGCAAAGTTAAGGCGAAGTTGCAACTTTGCCTTACATTCACCTGAAAAGGTGCCACTTCGTCTGTCAAAAGCTTTGCAAAGTTGCCACTTGTGAATTTGGCAAACTTCATACATTATTTCACGAAGCTAAGTTTGCCAAGTTTGGATACCTCTTCTGCGGGTATGGCAGCTGGGTTTCAATGTAAAAAAGTGCAAAATCATGCACCTAGGGCACAGAAACACAGGAGTGATGCATAAAATAAGGGAAGAGGTATTGAAGGTTATTAAACAGAAACAAAAACTTGGGATTATCATAACTGATGACCTCAAGGTGGTGGGGCAGTGCAAAAAGGCTGTAGGCTAGGCCACTGGGATGCTGGCATAGGGAGGAGAATCACCAGTAGAAGGTGAGAGGTGTTGTTACCATGGTTTTGATCGTTAGTGAGACCTCACCGGGAGTACTATGTTGAGTTCTGAAGACCACATCTCAGGAAGGACATCGAGAGAGTAGAGGCTGTCCAGAGGAGGGCAACTAAAATGATGCAGGAGTTGCATTATAAGCACTGTGAGGAGAGACTGATGGATGTCAGTATGTACATCCTGGAAGAGAGAAGGGAGAAGGGAGACATGACTGAGATGTATAAGTACCTCACAGGGACAAATAGGGTACAGGAGGGGAGTGTTTTTCAGAAGAGAAGTTGCATGGGAACAAGGAGGCATGCAATGAAGCTGGAGAGGGCGAGAAACCTAGGAAGGATGTTAGAAAGTAATTCTTCACTGAAAGAGTGGTGGTGACCCAGAACAGTCTTCCAGCAGAGGTAGTGGACATGAAAACAGTGATGGGCTTCAAGCATGCATGGGATTGGCACAAAGGAATCTTGGTAGGAAAACGGGGTGGGGGAGGGGGAAGGTAGCCAGAGATCAGGTAGGGTCTATGGTGACAGTATAGGCAGGGACAAAATGTGCAGACTGGGTGTGCCAAGCAACCCTTATCTGCTGACAAATTCTATGTTTCTGTGTTTCTATATTGGACTAGTTTCTAGGCAATCTCTAAGTGTACTTTGTATTCCTCCCTGTTCACCTCAGTCTGATCCCCCTTATAGATCCTAAATGCTTTCTTTTTAATCCTAATTACTACTCTCACCTGGTTGTTGAACTAGATACATTTTTTGTCTCCCCCCCAACATGTTTTATACACTTCTGTGTCTAGTCTAGTACCTTAAATTTTTGATAACTTATTTTTCACCCTCTCTACCCTCCTAATATTTTTTAGCCTATCCATGAGTATACCACCATCCTGATAAAGTTTGCAGAACTGAATTTCAGGACCATGGCACTTCATTTAATTTCCAGAACTAATTCTGACAGTGTCATAGTCATTCTGCCGTAGTCAGTCCTCTGCCCTCATATCACTTAAAATGTCCTGATTTGTCAATATAAGGTCCAGAATTACATTTCCTCTAGTGGGTTTCCCTCACCAAACAGCTCAGAAAGCAGTCCTGGAAAGTCCCTACAACCTTCTGGCTTCTCCGGCTCTGCTACTGGATTGTCACAATCTGCATCTGGGAGATTGAAATCCTTCATTAGCATTGTTCTGCCCAGACTCACTGCCTTCCTGATTTCTCCCTCTACCTGCTGATCAACCTCAGAGGACTTGTTAGGGTTAGGTGGTGTATAGGCCACACCCAGCTTTAGGCTTTTTCCCACTACCTCTGCCACTTGAAGACATATGGATTCTACCTCCCCTCCTGTTATGGTTTTGTCTCCACCACCCTGACATAATCCCTGATGTACACAGCTCTCTCAATCACATTTTCCTTATCCCTTCTGAATAGGGCATAATCTGAGAATGTGAGGTGCCAGCTGTTATTCTGCATTGTCCATGTTTCTGTAATGGCTACTATGTACAATTCCTCTGCCATTATTAAATGCCTGTTCCTCCCTCTTCTTGCCAAAGCTTTTAGCATTTGTACATCAAACCTCCCACTACTCCTATGCTCCCCCTCATAGTCATAGAATTCCTCTCTTTATTTACTGCTGGGCTTCCTTCCTTCTTAAATTTGCTTTGGCCACCCCCAAATCTCTAATCATGCCATATCAGTTTGAGAGATCTGTAATGATAATGTGCATTAACTCTCAAGTGTTGGAGACATGCCCAAGGGACTGCACATTAATACTAAGAGGTTTCCAATCATGTAGCTGAATCATGCTAAAGAGGTAAATACCGAAATGGGAGACCTATTTAAATCCTTTGAAAAAGCTGTGGAAGCTATGGGACTGGGTACCAGAGGGAAAGGACAAATAAGGGAATACATGATATGGGACAGAGTGCTGTGCCCATTGCAAGACTTCCCTTACAGGAAGAACGTTTACATTTTTATACTATAATACTTTGACCCCCCCCCAACTGCACTAAAATAGTGCAAAACATCAAGAAGGCGTACTACTGTGCTTCAGACCTTCAATGGAATCCCTTTGAGGCATCACAACTTTGAAGGAGTTAATCATTCTGTTTTCTATATGAAGAACTGGTGAATGTGATAGCATGGGCTTTACCAAAGTAACTTTCTTGTCTGACTGAATGAGAGTGTAAGCTCTCCTTAAACAAAACTGAAAGTAAAGATAGCATAAGGTAAACTCTAAATAACACTGTTAAAATTATTGGTATCATACCACTAACAAAGCTAAAAGTTAGGGTAGCATACAGCTATCATCTAAATGACAAAGTTAAAATTATTAGTACTCTTAAACATGCAGGGACAGGCACATGGGAATGATGGAGGTAAAGCAGAGGTAGGGTCAGAAGCTGCAATCAAGTACAGGGCTTATGGGCAGACTAGATGGGCCTAGCAGTCCTAATCTGTCAACAGTTTCTATGCCATAACAGCTCCCAGAATTCCCTAGTTGGTCACTGTGAACTGGCTTGCCCATTCAGTCACACTGCCACCAACCTGGCTACAACTCACTCTAGGCTGCTTCTTTCAAATCCAACCACAGGCTCCTGCTCACGTTGAACAAGATTATGATTTAGATCACATAGTTCATGGCCTCTTGAACATAGGAATATGTCTAGCCACTCCAGGTATTGCCTCTGCTTTGGATCAAAAGCAGGTTTCCTTTTAACGTGGTAGTGCTCTCTGGAAGGCAGATCATGGAATTTTCCAGAAAATGGATTACCTCCACTCCCACTGACACAGATACAATAAATGTAAAATACCTAATATTTATTTATTTTTTGTTGACCAGGGAAAGGAGAGCTACACAATACTGCCAAATTGGGGGGGGGGGGGGATACAGATGCAAACCAAATAAAATTGAACCAGCTTAAACTATTGGTGGTATTTTAGTGAATGGGGATATTTAATTAGGCTAAGGGGGAATTCTCCCACTTTTCTTGAGATGTACCACGTCATCTGTAACATTCATCTGAACAGCCACCAGAAAAGACAGACGGGACCTTGGTTTAATGTCTCATGGGAAGGACAGCAAATTCCAGCAGTACAGCATCCCCCTATTATTGCGCTTGGGTGCCAGCATTTGTATAAGCTCCAGTTGCAGTGCAGGATTAGAACCTATGACCTTCTGGCCCAGAGGTAGATGTACTCCCATACTGACACCTAATTTACAACAGATTTACAGGATATACAATGGTACTTGAGCTAAAGCTGATCACTTTTGCAGTATAACATGGTGTGGTGCAGCATTAGCAGTTTAATAACATATATTGTGGTGCCGCAAACACCATGTTATGTTTTTACCTGTTCCTTGATTTGTACTCTCCTGGGTCATGCCGAAAATAGGCAGTTCTGTCTAGTGCACTTACTCAGTTACCAAAAGCAAATAAATAAATAAATACCGGTCAACTTTTGCACTAGTGCCACTGTACATAAACTAAAGTAATAGGGAAGCGATACATTAGAAAACTTAAAATAACTGATTTAAACAAAGAAGCACAAAACATAAAACCTTTAACTAAATTCTTAGTCTTACTGTAAGACCTTAGAAGTGTATGCACACTGCACACAGCAAACAGTTCATGTAGAACTGGCCCCTTTCTCATCTGTGGCACACAGCCATTCATAGTCTTGTGTCTTGGTGCTGGAATGAGGAAAAGGAGTCACTGAATTCTCTTTGCTGACTGGTTAAAAGGACACATGCCCAGAGGTTCCGGGATGCAGCAGGTTTTGTGTCTCAGTAAGTGCCTCGAGTGGGACCTGAATCCAAGTCACCCAGAGTACAGTTCTGATTGCACTACCAGCTGTGCCACCAAGACAACTGGAAACTGGGCTGTCCCCAAGCACATTACTCTTTCTCAAATTCACATTCTGGTGGCTGCATGAATAATTACATTTATTCAATCACATGAGTGCAGTGTGCATATCTTATGGAACACATACAAACAGAGGAGAGAAAGAAGTAAGTGCCTCAACTGTTTTGATCCTGAAATTCCAGCTGGGAGACATGCATTTGCTCTGGGCAACTGTTTGTTTAACTGCTGCTAACACAGCTCTGCCAGACAGTTCTTTGAAATAGCTGTTCACATTTTAAATTGGATTATGGCTGTTTACCTGAAGCCTTTTGTTAAAGCTATCTCCTTTCACAATAGGGGGGCATTTTCTAATGTAGCTCTTACAGTAGATTTCTCACCCTTTGTCTGTAGAAACATAAAACTTGATAGCAGATAAGGACTGCTTGGCCCACCTAGTTTGCCCATTTTTACCTGTCTATACTTCACTGCATACCCTACTCGATCTCTGGTGCCCCCCACTCCCCCACTTTTCAGCTAAGATTCCTTTATGCCTATCCCTTGCATGCTTGAAGCTTATCACTGTTTTTGCCCCCACTATCTCTGATGGAAGACTGTTCCAGGCATCCACCACTCTTTCAGAGAAGTACTTCTTAACATCTCTCCTAAATTCCCCCTTCCAGCTTCATTATATGTCATTTTGTTCTTGTGCATCTTTTCCTTTGGAAAATACTTCCCTCCTGTACCTTATTTACCCCTGTGAGGTATTTAAAAGTCTCTATCATATCCCCCCTCTTCCTTCTTTTAGGGTGTACATATTGAGACCCCTTAGTCTCTCCTCCTAGGGATTCTGATGCAGCTCCTGCACTATTTTAGTTGCCCTCTTGTGGGCACCCTCCTCGCTTTGTCCTTCCTGAGATGTGATCTACAGAACTAGACACAGTATTGCAGGTGGGGTCTCACCAACAATCTGTACAGAGTGGATTCAGTGGGTCTGCTCCAACTGAGGAGCAACATAGCTTGTCAAGAGACGATAAGATGCCTCAGTCCCTGTAAACAGGATGCCCCCAGTGCAACATTGTAGGATTTTGGGTTACTCCTTGAATAAAATTAAAAATAAAAGAAATTCAGACCCATTCTGCTTTGTAATTGTTACAGTATCATATAGCTAAAAGAACTAAAAATCAGTGTAACATACAGCTAACAACTAATGTGAAAATTATTGGTACCATACAAAACAACAACAAAATTCTAATACTGGCTTAATGGAAAAGTGCTCAGAGTTAGTACTGAAGAAAAGGACCTAGGGATCTTGTCACAGTGGACTTTTATAATGGGAAACATAGTGATGAGGTGCTTAAAAAAGGCATATAGTAAGCTTAATCTAATTAGGACCTTCTTCATTAATAAATCTGAAAAAGTTACAGTACCTTTATGTAAAACATATGTCAGACATCACACTGACTATTGCTCTCAGTTCTGGGGCACATTAAAGGAGGGCAATAAGGTAATGATGGAAAAAGTACAAAGTAAATCTACCAAAATGATAAAAGGATTAGAGAATAAAGATACCCAGAGAGAATAAAATCATTGCACTTCCATAATCTGCACAGGCAGAGAATGAGAGAGGACCTATCATTATTATACAGTATATTAAATGATACAGGGCTTGTTAGTGATCTGGAGCCGAAATTTTTTTTATTATTTAGTTGTTTAACCAGGTATAGCACACTAAGCTGAAAGCTTTTTTACAGGAGCGACCTGGGAGCACAAGGAAGTTAAGTGACTTCCTCAGGGTCACACAGTATGCAAGTGGAAGCTGTGGGATTCAAACCCAGGTCTGGTCTGCTGGATGTCAACAAATTTGCAGCTCAGAGCCTTAGACCACTGCGCTATACTGCCTCCTATTTAATACAAAATTTAATACGAAATTTAATACATATCACTACAGAACCAGAAGTGACAAGAAACAAAAATGCATAAAATACTTCAGAACAAACAAAAGGAAAATAATTTTTTCACACAGAGTTCTAGGTTTGTGGAATACCTTGCTGCAGTTCATTATAGACAGTGGTAACACCAATGTACAGTATTTTAAAATAAGACTAGATAGGTTTACGGAGGGCCATACATTTGACTATTACCACTGAGGAGTGAGTGTGTGTGTGTGTGTGTGTGTGTGTGTGTGTGGGTCAGCTTCAAATGATCTTGATCCACTGCTGTCTCTACTTACCAAGTATGATATCGAGTATGACATAGCTAACAAAGCCAAAAGTAGGGGTAGAACACAACTAACATCTGAATAATAAGCTAAACGTGAGGGTAGATTTATTTTCATTCAACACTGATTGCAACTTTTTGCAAACAATATCTTGAAGCTTGTTCTAACAAAGGGTAACATGCAGCTACAGTAACATCAAAATAACAAAGTTAAAATAGCTTACAGCTAACATCTAAATACAATTATTGTCATACAGTTAAAAAAAACAAGCTATAAGGGTAGCATACAACTAACATCTAAATGACAAAGCTAAAATAATTGGTACCATACAGATAACAAAGGTAAAAGTAAGTGAAGCATACAGCTGACAGTGATGTAGCACATGCAGTTTACAATGATATTCACAAATAGACACATGGTAAAACACAGTCACGCAGCAATGTGTATTGTAACAACAATGAAATGGCAGGTAGCTTGAGATGGAAAAAGGAAATGGACAGATGAGGAGGGGAGAAATTGTTGGGATTGAAAACATCAGCCACAATCATAACCTCAGTATTTTAGTTACTATTTGTTTTCTTAACAATTTCCTAGGTATTGGACTGGAAAGAGCTGACCGTTCTGAAAAGATGTTGACCCTCATATTTCTCAGCCTGGCCACTTATACTGGTAAGTTTTTATTTCATTCCATGCTATTACACCAGTCTGGGGCCCTGTTTTCATAAGATTGCTGTTATTGGCACATAATGGGAGAAACCTGTTTAAAGATAGGGCCTGGCTAGAGAGCAGTAATCAATGTTCTTACAGCTTTGAGGGGACAATGCCAGTCCTCATAAGCCTGCACTGAATCAGTGGGCCTAGTTAACATTTTATTATTCAAGGTAGTACTATTTTTAACCCCTCACTAACAGTGGTTCTTTACTAATTCTTTTACACTGTTGGTGTCTGTGTTTGGACTGCTGTATGAGAATTGATTGGGCACCAGAATTGCCCTAGTGAAATTTGGGACTGTATCTCTTTAATATCTCTACAAGTTGACTGTTGCTATGTAAGTCTCAGTACTGTAGCCTGCTTGGAATGTTCTTGGGAACATCCCACAAGTCCAGACCAATCAGGGGCTCCAGTATTGCAGAACACTGTATATGCAGACTTGCTCAGGCTCCAGGCATGGTGACCATGAGCACATGAGGACCAGTGGTGCTTTAAGTTCCCTGGGGTATAACAAGAACTTGCTAGTGTCGTTCATTGCTTCTTGGCTTCCTGCAGTTTAGTCATCACCTTCATAGCATCACTAGTTATCACTCACAGTACTCAGGCTTCAGGCACACTCATCTTGCCATCAGTGTGAGACTGGGAACTGTTTCACTTGATGAAGGACGATCTCTACTGTGATTACCTTGGCCCTGCAAGCTAGGTAAATCATTGATGCATCAAACAGTTGAAAAGTAATTCTATTTACTGCTGCAGTTCCTTCTGAACCAAGACCTAGAGGCATCTGTAATTAGCATTTGTTCTGCTTTTCAGTGGGGAGAGCTCCGGAACAGTTAGTCCTCTCTGCTAGGGCTGTGCAAATACCTTTTTCTTAATATTTGGTCGAATATTTGGCATTTGTTTTCCATTGTACTCAGATAGCCATTATTCAGTATTTCACAGGGAAAGGTGTTTTTTGTTTTAGGAACTATTCTAAAAGCCCTTAAATAACACCATTAAACCCATTTTGAACCTAGTGTTTCATAAACACCTCAATGACACCTCAATGACTCACACAGAGCTGTCAACAATACAACACAAGGTATTCGACATGTCCAAGCAGGTCGTTACCATTAATCAGTATTGGAATTTGGCCAAAAAAGGTGGCTTTGTAAGGAATAGTTTTAAAAGCAGTTAAATAACACCATTAAACCTTTTTCCAAGAACCTGGTGATCTTCATTGAGGATCTCTCCTCCTTTTGGAACTGTAAGACGTCGGCATCAGGACCATTAAGAAATGTTTGCTAGCCAGGGACTGCCAATGATGACATGCAGTATCAATGCCTATAAAACATGGATGGTCCCATCACTCCTCAGTTCTTTCTCACACCGTTGACCACTCATCAGACCTGCAGAGAAACGACACTGTTGATTTTGACTTTAATTTATAAACTTTGACTTATCTATTGTCGCTATTTTATGCTGCCATTGAAAGAACTTTTATTTACATTTTATACCTGTAGTTACAAGATCTACAAGGATGATGCTCAAATGGTTTGTGTGTGCTGTTTGGGCCTGTCCCACAAAGTGAGGGCCTGCAATATCTGCCATGGATTTAACCAGGCCACATGGAGACGTCAAAAGAAGTCTCTTGAAACCTTCATCACCACTGAGGCCATGGAAGCTGCCACCAAGGCCACGGGGCTCCAAGCTGGCTTCTGCCTATTGTTTGATGGTTGCCACCAGGAGGTCTCCCCAGTGTTCAGTGACACTTTTTCCAGTGCAATCATGCAGGTCAAAGGATAAAGACAAGGACAAGTCATTAAAGTCCCACTCTTCCAGCCATCGGCAAAAGAAATGTAGGGACAAGGCTTCTCTCTGGTGTAGTTAAGGTCTCTGCTAAAGGAGGGTAAGTCTTTATATGCTCCTGAATTGAGGACTACAGCCACCCGACCTTTGATGAGACAACAAAGTTGGGGTCTGGCTCTATGTACTATGGACAGTTTGCAGCATATGTCATTGAGCACTACCTCATTGATGCCGGTAGTCTTGGGCCCTTTACAGAGTGCCATTGACTTCCACATCATGATAGCGATGGCCCCAGAACAGTTTCACTGACTGGTGCCATCACTCATGCCAACAATAATGGCTGTTCTACTGATGGGGCCTAAACTGCTGGCACCGTTGTTGCTGACATGTTCCAGAAGCACACCTATTTTCCTTCCCCCTCAGCTGCTGTCATCAACAGCTCTGTCCATGCCCCTGTCATCATTCCACATGACAAAGAGGAGTGTAATCCTGATCTCCTTAATTTAGAGGAAGATTTGGAGGATGAGGATAAGAAGCAGGCTCCCTTTGAGGCTAGCTTAACTTCTAGTTCCACTATCTCCTCTTACAGTAAGAACTTTAGTTTATATACCCAGATCTTCTCCAGAGGATGCCTCTTTTCAGACGTTATTGAGGCAAATACAGAGTGCAGTAGGCATTGCTGCTGAGTAGGAGGTCTCCATCAAGAGGAACTTGTTCCTTACTACTCCCTCCATGTCCTATCTCCAGTATATCCTGCCTTAGATGGAGTTATTTTCATTGCCTGGCACATACCTAATACCTTGCCTGCAGTGCCCAGAAAGGCTGATAAGCAGTACCCTAATCCATCTGCTAAGCCTTATTATGCCCCTCAGCCTGAAACTGAGTCTGTGGTTATTACAGCTGCTAATTATCATGGCTTCAAGACATATGAGCTCCCTACCTCCTAATATTGAATCCAAGAGGCTGAATGTTTTGGTCAAAAGGAACCACCTCCTTTCATTTTCTGGGCCACTTGCCCCTTCTGCTACCAGAGGTTCAGAGGCTCATTCAAAAGCATGATATTTAATCCACTCCACCTCAAGAAGAAATAAAGGGTTCTACTCCCAGTAGTTTCTGGTTCCCAAGTGGACATGATATCTCTGTTTTGTATTGAATCTCAGAGACCTGAATCTGCTTATCAAATACTAAAAGCTTTGAATGGTGTCTCTTTGGACTTTCTTTCCCCGTTGCAAGAGAGGGGATTGGCTCTGTGCCCTGGATATGAAGGATGCATACCTTCATATCATGATTCATACATGCCACAGGCAGTACCTCCGCTTCATACTGGAGGGCAGCCACTGTCAGTTGTGCGTCTTGCCCTTTGACTTGTCCTTGGTGCCATGGGTATTTACCAAATGTTCAGTGGTCGTAATAATAATAATAATACATTTTATTTCACATAAGCACCTTCCGGGCCATCAAGGTGCTTTACAAAAGATAAAAAACAGTTACAATTATATAAAATCATAAACAGCATAATAAATAACTAACAAAGAAGAATAAACAGGGGATCAAAATTATGTGGAACCATCATAGGCAAGAATCCATAAAAAGGTTTTCAAAGCCTGTTTAAAACCCTCCACAGTCATGCACTCCCAAAGCTGATGGGGTAGAGAATTCCAGAGGGTAGGGGCCGCGTGCATAAATGCACGGGACCCAGAAGATTGTAGCAGCATCCCTCCAGAGTGAAGGGCTTTATGTCTTTCCATATTTGGATGACTGGCTACTGAAAGCTCTGTCCAGGGAAGCAATTCTGTACACATTGTCCAGAATGAGGCAATGGATCAAGGAACTGGGAGTCACGGTATACTTAATGAAATCCATGCGTGTTCCTTGTCAGTACCTCCAATATATTGGAGCAGTGCTGGACATAGCAGTGGGTATTGCCTTCCTGCCTGCAGACAGGGTAGAGGTCCTTTTTGCTACGGTCTCCTTTTCCTGCTTCCACATGCACATCCCACATTGGACTATTCAGGGACAGTGGGTCCAGCTGACAGATAAATTGGTACAAATGGGTCTCATCACATCCCCTCTCTGCATTGCTCTAGTATGGTGGTTTGACCACCTGTATCTGTTACAAGGTATTCTGTTCTTTTCCTCTGCTCCTGTGCAGACTTTGACAATGGATGCCTTGGGGCCCAGCCGGGCTGCCCATATTGAGACTTTTCAGACTTGGGGCTCCCTGATCAAACTGGAGCCCAACTTCATTAGCAATATCTTGGACATGAGAGCTGTTCTGCTGTTCATCCTATTGGCATTTCTTGCACATCTCAGCCCTAGTCCTTTCCTAATCGAGACACACAAAATCTGCAATGACTACATGGGAAACATCCCCTCAGAGGATTTGGCAACTGTGTCTCATCTGAGAAACAATGTTGTCATTTTATTACTACTTTTTCTAGACAGATGCTTATACTGATGCCCTTGTTAGTGTTTCTTTTGCACATTTAGCACACTATCCCTTTAAATGATATGTATTGAATGTAACAAAAGGGTGTGTGTGTGTGTGTGGGGGGGCTCCCTAAGGAAGCACTGATGTGCAAAGCTTGTCAAATTGTGCTGGCATTCCATTTTCAGCCTCTATGAGCCCAATAAGTGTTATATTGTTAGTCTTAACACACTAGGGTCTTCACTGGCACAGCCCACCCAACTCCCACACAATGCAAACACATTTGTAACAAAATATTAAAAACTAGTACTCAACTAAAAATATGTTCATGAAGTAACAGGTTCAAAGAAATAACGATGGGTTTATTAAGGGTAAGCAGGAATAAGGTTCTGGGGAAGGAAATGGATGCAATCATAGTGGCTTTTCTAACAAATTACCTCACTTGATTGTAAGCCCACCCCCAGCTATATGCCTGTGCTCAACTATATGTTGGGTGACTACCCCACTCCCTACTGATGCCAGTATCAGTTATCCCTAGCCTCTTAAGGAGCTCTCTGATACTTTGCTGGGTACCCTTGAAAGTCTCATGTAGTTGGCTGGCATTGGTACACTTGAATCATTAAACAATCTTATATTCTTTTTTTTTAATTCAATAAGATTTTATTGATTATTAAAGTTGTACACAGGCATTAGAACAAGACATGTGAACCAGTCAAGAAAGCAAAAGGTAAAAACAAATTCAAACAAACAACCCCCCACTTCCACCCCCTCCAGTATTCCTCCACTTCCGCTGGAGTGTGCCAGTTAGAATTACAAGATCCTTACACAATACATAGGAGATAAAGAAGGGGAATGAAAATCTAAACCACATTATAAACAAACTAGGATAAGAGGAGGAACCAGGAAAAGCAGAGCTAAAGTCAGTGCAGATATAATGCATAAAGTTTGCACCATTTTTTGTCAAAAAGAGGGAGCTTATGATGCACACTGGCAATTGTTCGCTCTGTTCTGAGTCAAAAGAATATCTCATGCAACCATTCTTTGTATGAAATACAGGATTGGGCCATCCAACGTTTAAGGACCAGCTTCTTGATGGCTAAGGAGATTAGGACAATATGATATTTACAGTCTTTGACCCAGATCTGGCTATAGCCATCAATAATACAAATTTCAGGGGAAAACAGCTCCTTCAGGCCAAGCAACGGGTCAAGCTTTGATTTAACCAAAGGCCAGAGTGGTGCAACCTTTTCGCATTGCCAAAAAATGTGTAAGAGATTGCCTTCCAATTTGCCACAGTGAGTACATGAGGGTGAACTGAGGAGCCCCATCATAGCTAATTTAACTGGTGAGTAGTACATATTATGCAAGATATGGAATTGGGTGAGTTTTAATCAGTCTTGGGTCATGTACTTATATAGGTCCCTCCAGATATGATCCCAATTAAAGTTACTATTCAGTAGTAGAACCTCCCACATTTTTGAGGCTCCCACCAGAGAAGGGATGAGGCTATCCAAATGTAGGGAGAAACAGGCAGTTATACCATGGGGTTTAAATGACAGGTCACTTAGCTTGGAGAGGAAATCAGGAAGACCAGAAAGGGTAGAAGAGGATCCAAACTTCTGAAGGACTAAATATCTGAGTTGAAAGACTTTAAAAATTAAGGAGGTGCCAACTCCAAGATTCTGCGATATCTCAGGGGAAGACAGAAGGGAACCTTGAGAGTACAGGTCCGAAATCCTAAGGTCTGCTAATCATGACACCCAAGAGGTTGGGATGGTGTCACCCACAATTCTGATATTGTTGTTGAGGAAAATTGGTTGTGAAGTGTCTTTAGAGGGGTGTAATTTAAGAAAAGTGTAAATTTGAGAGAGAACGTGGATAGAGGTCCCTACTACTGAATTTTAGAGAGGAAGCAGGCGAGAACTCTGGGAGGAGAAGAAGATTGAGGAGCCAGTAATGCCAAACTTAGTCATCAAAGAAGTCTCAATTTCTAACCAAGGAGAAAGATAGTCTCTTTCATTGTAAGAAGATGAGGTAAGTAACCACTTGCTACATTTGTATAGATGGCTAGATCAGTAGTAGAAGAGAAAGTCGGGGAGCCGAAGACCCCCCCGATCCCTTGGGAAGACCTAGGTTGTTGTAGGAACACCTAGAAGCCTTATCCAGCCAGATGAAATTGGTAATTATGGCATGTGTATGTTTGAAGAAAGAAAGGGGCAGCCAGAAATTCAGTATATTTAGAGGATAAAAGAGATGGGAAAGTATATTAATTTTAATGATGTTGATTCTCCCCCATAAAGAAATTGGGAGGACCTTCCAGTGTGAGAGGTCCTGTTGAAGAACAAGGATTAAGTCATCTAGGTTAAGCTTCTTCATAAGGGAAGATTGAGTAGAAAGGTGAATACCGAGATATTTAATAGAGCTGGTGGTCCATCTCATACCAAATGTCTCAAAATCAGACCTGTAAGTGCGAGCATGGAGGGGGAATATTTCAGTTTTACCACAACTGAGCTTGTAATCAGACAGTGAGCTATAATGTTCTATCACTTTCAAGACCTTGGGTAGGGAGTCACAAGGATTTGTCAGGTGGAGGAGAATATCATCCGCATAAACAGATAAGGTGTAAGAGATGCTCCCGATGGGGATTCCAAAAATGTTAGGAGAGGATTTAATTTGTCTGAGGAGGTGTTCCAGATAGACACTGAAGAGAAAGGGTGACAAGGGGCAACCTTGATGACTACCAGAATAGAGGGAGAAAGAAAAGACTCAATTACAATGGATTCTTGCGGTACGTGAGGAGTAAATGACCCGAATTCAGGTAATAAAGGAAGTGGAAAACCCCATCTGTCACATTGTGGCCTGTAAAAATGCCCAGTCTACCCTGTTGAAAGCCTTTTCAGCATCGAGGGAAATCAGGGCCATGGCAGCGGGATGATCTCTAGCAATGGAGAAAATATGACTAAGCTCGCGAAGATGGTCAGATGAATTATGACCTGGAACAAATACCACCTGTTCTGGGCTGAGAAGAATCAATCATACCGTGCCAAGTCTAGTGGCCAGGATCTTGGTGAGGATCTTAACATAGAAACACAGAATTTGATGGCAGATAAGGACTGCTTGGCCCACCTAGTCTGCCCATTTCCCTACCTAAGGGATAAGCTGCAGATCCTAGTTAACCAACAGCCTACTTCCTCCTACCCCCCACTAGAATTGCCTTATGTCTGTCCCATGCATTCTTGAAATCCCCCACTGTTTTTGACTCTACGACCTCCTCAGGAAGGCTGTTCCATGTATCTGCAACCATCTCTGTGAAGAAATACTTCCTCACATTACCTCTGAGCCGTCCCCCCTCTATCTTCAAATTGTGCCCCCTTGTTTTTGCACATCTTTTTTTCTGAAAGATGCTACCCTCATGGACTTTGTTGATTCCCTTGAGGTATTTGAAAGTTTCTATCATGTCCCCCCTCCTCCTTTCCTCAAGGCTACATCTTTAGTTCCTTTAGTCTTTCTTCATATGTCTTCTGATGCAGACCCTGCATCATTTCGGTTGCCCTCCTCTGGACAGCCTCCACCCTGTCTATGTCTTTGAGGAGATGGGGTCTCCAGAACTGTACACAGTACACCAGATGTGGTCTTACCAACTGTCTGTACAGAGGACCAACAACTTCCTGTTTTCTACTGGTGATGCCTCTCCCTATGCATCCCAGTATCCCCAGCCCTCCTTACTGCCTTCTCACATTGCTGGCCCACCTTTAGGTTGTCTGATATGACTACCCCATGTCCCTTCCATTTTGTTGTCAGTGTCTCACCCCCATTGTGTACTCTTCCCTGGGTTTTGTTTCCAGGCGCATTACTTTGCACTCTTTGCATTGACTCTAAGCTGCCATACATTTGACCATTCCTCCAACCTTGCCAAGTCCCTTTTCATCCTTTCACCCCACCTTGTGTATCAACCCTGTTGCAGATCTTTGTGTCATCTGCAAAGAGACATACTTTCCCTTCCAGTTCCTCTGCAATGTCACTTATAAAGACATTAAAAAGGACCGGCCCCAGTACTGAACCCTGCGGTACCCCACTAGTAACCTTCTTTTCTTCACTGTGGACTCCATTTACTATTACCTGCTGTGTCCTGTTGTCCAACCAGTGTTTTATCCAGGCTACCACCCTAGGACCCACTCCCAGGCTGGCTAATTTGTTTATTAATCTTTTGTGCGGGACTGTGTCAAATGCCTTGCTAAAGTCTAGGTAGGCCATGTCCACAGCCCCTCCCTGGTCTACTGCTTTGGTCACCCAGTCAAAGAAATCAATTAGATTTGTCTGACATAACCTTCCCACTGTGAATCCATGTGGCTTGGGTCCCGTGCCCCACTGGCCTCTAGGCACTCAACAATTCTTTCCTTCAGAAGTAATTCCATCATTTTCCCTACCATTGAGGTCAAACTGACAGGTCTGTAGTTTCCTGCCTCTGTCTTGCTCCCACTTTTGTGAAAGGAAATCACATCCACCCTCCTTCAGTCCTCAGGTACCACCCCATCCTCCCATAATTTTATTAGAAAGGGTAGTGAGTGGTGTTACTAGTTCTTCCCATAGTTCTTTTAAAATCCTGGGGTGAATCCCATCAGGCCCCATTGCTTTATCCACCTTCAGTTTTAAGAGTTCTTTCAGATCCCTTTCTTCTGTGAAAGGACTAATATCAACCCCCCTATCCAGAGTGCTTCTATTGACTGGATTAGGTATTTCCCCCTGCTTTTCCATTGTGAATACTGAGCAGAAGTATTCGTTCAGTATCCCTGCTTTTTCACTGTCGCTCTCTGCCCAACCACTTTTCTCTTTGTTCAGCCTCAGTATCCCTGTCTTAGTCTTTCTTTGCTCCCTAATGTACCTGTAAAGGGTTTTATCCCCCTTCTTAACCGAGTTGGCTATCTTTTCCTTGGTTTGGGCCTTTGCTATTCTGACTGCCTTACCCACTTCCTTCTGCTTTAACTGGTACAGTTCTCTGTCCTGTTCCTTCTGTGTTTCCTTATTTATTTTATTTAGTTTTTGTTTACCGGGTAAGTGCACTAGACAAATCCTGCCTATTTTCAGGCATGACCCAGGGGAGGGGGATACAGATGAATGCCAACTGACCTTGAACCAGATTAAGCTGTTGGTGGTATTGTTAGTGAATGAGGGAAATTTAGCCAGGACACTGGGGAAATTCCCCTGCTCTTTTTTCGATAAGTGCCATGGGATCTTTAACATCCACCTGAACTACCACCAATCCAGGCAGATGGGACCTTGGTTTGACATCTCATCTGAAAGACGGCACCTCAGAAGTGCAGCACCCCTCTCATGCTGCACTACAGTGTCAGTACTGGGATATTAACCCAAGTGCCAGATGTGGGAACTGAACCCACAACCCTCTGATCTCCCAGCCTCAGAGGCGAGTGTGCTGCCTACTGAGCCACTGACTTATACTTCCTGAATGCTATATTTTTTTTCTCTTACCTTCCCCGCCACTTCTTTTGAGAACCATAGTGTTTTTTTCTTTCATTTGATTTGTTTATTTTCTTCACACAAAGACTTGTTGCCTCTGTGATGGCGGTTTTGATGTTTCCCCATTGTTGCTCCACCCACCTTCTTGCCTGTTTGCTACTGCTTTTCTGAGGCACTCTCCCATTTTGACAAAATCAGCCCTCCTGAAGTCCAGTACCTTCACTTTCGTGTGGCTTGACTCTACAGCTAAGTTTATCATGAACCACACTGTTTGTTGGTCGCTTGTTCCCAGATGGCTACCCACTTCAAGATCAGAGATCCTCTCTCCATCCCCATTTGAGAGTACCAGGTCTAAGATTGCTCTCTCCTGAGTGGGTTCCAAAACTAGCTGTCTGAGGCATGCCCCCTGTAGGGCATCGAGAATGGCCCTGCTCTTGGATGTGGCTGCAGCAAAGGTGCTCCAGTCAACATCTGGCATAGTCAGGTCCCCCATCAGCAATATCTCCCCTTTCTCTGCCATGCCTAGGGTGTCTTCTATCATTTCCTTGTCCATTTCCTCCCCCTGAGATGGGGGTCTGGATACAACCCCTGTGCGGATTACGGAGCCATTTCCAGTCTCCAGGGTGACCCACAGTGCCTCCTCTCCTTCCTGTTTACCCTTTAGTTCTGTTGCTTTAATCCCTTCCCTTACATAGAGAGCTAGAAGCTAGAGAGGTAGAAGACTTGGTTTGCTGGCCAAGGCACCTAGCTTCACCTGAGCTCTTTCCTTCTAAGACTGCTTGAAAGGCAGAGTAGAGAAACTTACCAGAGCAAGGGAGAAGGATTAAGACTTAGTTTGGCTAAGCAGATTTACTGTGTGGTGGTGTTTTTATTTTTTACTCACAGGGATTGCTACTGTTTGTTGCTAACATTTCATTGCTTTATTTTTTCTCTGATTCAAATTGTTGTTGCTAGTATACCTTCTGCATTATTACAAGGTGTGCCTACAGGTGTGTGCTAACAGATTACTGCTGTAATCTTCTGATTCAAATTGTCTTTGCAAGGTATATCTTCTGTTACTGCTTTATTTTCTCTGGAGCAAAGTGTTTCTTACAGGGTATATCTTCTCTGAAATTATTACAGGTGGTGCTTTACAGGTTTTACAGTTTTATCTAACATTAGGATAAGCTTTCAGGGTTACTGCATTTGTTGTTGACTGATTGTTTCTGCTCTACCTCCTTGTTCTTTCGTCCGTGGTTCTTCTTTTAGGCAGGGAAGGCCCCAGCCACCCACCCCATCCCCAACCACCCTACCTTCATCCTTTATAGGGTACCACAGTTGTGACATTTCCTGTGGCAGAGCAGGAAGGGGCAGATCAGTGGCTCCACAAGGTGATCTCATTTACAGGGCACTAGTAATTTAACTTGTTATAACAAGTTAAACAAAGCACAATTAAACAATTACTTGCATTTTTTTCCTTCTAATTACTCTGACTAGGTTACAAACCCAGCAACTTATTTGGAATGGATTTCATTAACTGCAGGTACTGTGGAACAATTTTCAGAAGGACAGTCTTACAGGATTTAGGACACTGTCCTACATGCTGGGCCTTTGGAGATCTTAGGTCTCAGCTCCGGGCAGCATGGGCAGAGATTGCACGCCCAAATTTCATATTGAAGAGGAAATACATTATAAGAACCACCCGCCATTTCCCCAGCATCCAACAGAAAAACCTCGACCGCAGAGGGTAGTTGGTCCAGGAGGTTGGCAGGTGGTTAGAGGAGCAAATCAGGTGCCCCATCACTCTCTGCTCTCCAACACATTACCTCCAAAACCATATAAACACTACAAAAGGGTATCTGCCTCTATCTCTGAAATCAAATAAAGAGGCAGAAGACACTGCAGAGCAGGACACTGCGGCACAGGAGCTAGCACAACAATACTCACCCAAATCAGGAACCAAAACTAAACAAGCACAAAGGAAATCCAAAAACTTCTGATCATAGGAGACTCCATGATTCGGGAGTTGATACCCATCTCCAGCCAGGGTGATGGTCAGATGTCTCCCAGGTACATCAGCATGGAGAGACACTGACCGCATTGCTAAATTGTTCACAAAGCAGGAGAAAACATTGATGTCCTAGTACATAGGGACTATGATCTGCCAGCCGGTCAGTTGTGGAGACCAAGGAACACCTGACTAGGCTGGGTGACAAACTATCATCTATTTCGTCTGGCATCTCCTTCTCTGAGATCCTGCCAGTCTGGGAGAAGGGAGCAGATGGACGGAAGGTCAGAAGAAGGGAGATAGGGAGCTAAACACGTGGCTCAAGGACTGGTGCCAGGAAAAAGGACACATTTGTAGGAACTACAACAGTTCTGGGGAGCGAAAGTTCTTTAAATTAGATAGACTGCATCTGACTAAAGAGGGAGTCAGTGCATTGGGGCAGAAGTTTGACGCCTTTGCAGAATATTTAAACTAACAAATGGGAGGGGTGCAGCACCCCATACGTCGAATGGGAAGAACACCCTCCCCTCAGCTAGTGGTCAAACAGGAATTCAGCGTGTTTGCCGCTCATTTGCATCACCAGGTAAGAAAAAGGTTTGTCTCCCATACGATGCACAGGGTAATGCCAAACTTCACCCAACAACTAACACACCAAAATCTGGCCAATGGAAAATCATGTACACAATGCTCACAGCCTGGGAAATAGATCCCAGACCTGCAGGCAATAATGTCAGAGGCTAAACTGGACATAGTAGCAATTAGTGAGATGTGGTTTACCAGTAACCACACTTGGGAGACTTCAGTACCTGGCTATGTGTTGTTCAGAAGAGACCGAGGTGCAAAAGGGGGAGGAGGGCCTGTATGTTAATGAAAATATCAAAGCTACAGAAATTCAGAATACACATAAGGAGCCAGAAGAACTGTGGGTCACCCTGGAAACAGGAAATGGGACAGCCATAAGAACTGGGGTTGTCTACAGGCCCCAGACCAGAGGAGGACATACACACATTACTGTTAGAAGATATACAAAACATGACAGCTAAAGGGAGGTTCTGATAATGGGAGACTTCAACATGCCAGATACAGATTGGTCAATACCAGCAGGAACATCTGCCAGAACTAGACTCATAGTGGATTCCTGCAGGGGAGGGCCTCAAACAACTGGTACAGCAACCCACAAGAGACAGGGCTATCCTAGATCTAGTACTGACTAACAAAGAAGGGATCACAGATCTCCAGGTAGAAGGTCACCTGGGGCCAGTGACCATCACATGGTATGGTTCAATTTGGCTACTACATCTAAATCATCCCATTCCAAGGCAAAATATGGGACTTCAGAGGAGCTGACTTTGATAAGATGGCCAACAGAGTTAAGCTAGCCCTGGCAAAAAGAAACACAGGTGAGAGGTACAGGCAAAGTGGGAAGCATTAAGGATACAATACTTGAAGCAACATCCCATTGTGTTAGACAGAAAAGGAAGTGCAAAAGAAGAAGGAAACCACTTTGGTTCTCAAATACAGTAGCAGAAAAGGTCAGAGCCAAAAGGCTGGCCTTCAGAAAATATAAGGGAACACAGCGGATGAAGATAGGGAGGCATACCAAACTGCCCTAAGGGAAGCAGGTAAGGCAGTAAGGCAGGCAAAGTCCCAAACTGAGGAACACTAGCACGAACAGTAAAAGAAGGTGACAAGACTTTCTATAGATACATTAGTGAAAGGAGAAAGTCCAGAGGGGTATCTAAGCTTAATGGAGAAAAGGGAGCATGTGAGGAGGAGGACCCTGTAAAGGCATCTATCCTAAATAGATACTTTTGCTCAGTATTTACTGAAGAGAAGGTAGGGCAGGGCCCACAGCTCAGCATCATGGACACAGGGGGGAGGGAGGTGAGCACTACTCCCTTCACAAAAGAAAGGGTCCTACAAGAGCTTCTAAGCTCAGGGTGGATAAGGCAATGGGACCTGATGGCATACATCCCAGGGTACTTAAGGAGCTAAAGGAGGAACTAGCAGAGCCATTAGCAGAATTGTTTAGTGAGTCTCTGAGCACAGGAGAGGTCCCAGAAGACTGGAGAAGGGCTCATGTGATCCCACCCACAAGAGTGGTAGCAGGGAGGAGGCGGGGAACTACAGACCGGCCAGTCTTACCTCAGTAGTGGGCAAGATTATGGAGGCACCCTTAAGGAAAGGATAGCAACACCTGGAACCATAGGGCACAGGATCCAAGACAGCATGGGTTTACAAAGGAAGGTCCTGTCAAACTAATCTCATAGATTTCTTTGACTGGGTAACCAGAGTGGTGGACCAAGGGGAGCAGTTGATGTCGCCTACCTTGACTTCAGCAAAGCTTTTGACACTGTTCCACATAGAAGATTGATAAATAAGCTAGGTAGGCTCGGGGTGGCTGAAGTTGGTCAACTGGGTGGCAAACTGGTTGACTGGCAGAAAACAGAGAGTGGTGGTAAATGGTATACAGTCAGAAGAGATGCAAGTCACAAGTGGGGTACCTCAGGATCAGTCCTGGGGCCAGTTCTATTCAACATCTTCATTAGTGACCTCGCAGATGGACTAGAGGGTAAGGCTTGTCTGTTTGCAGATGACACCAAGATCTGCAACAGAGTAGATGATCCAGATGGGTGGGCAGAATGAGAAGAGATCTGGATAAACTAGCAGAATGGTCAGAAGAGTGGCAACTGGGATTTAATGCAAAGAAGTGCAAAATCATGCACATAGGGAAGAGAAACCCTGAAGCCACTTATAGGCTGGGAGGGAGTTGCTAGCAGTCACAAAGGAAGAAAGAGACTTGGGCATCATCATCACTGATGACCTAAAATCATCCAAGCAGACCTCTAAAGCAGTAGGTAAGGCTAGGGAGTGTTAGGGTGTATTAGTAGGGTATCACAAGTCGTAAGAGGAGGTAATAATCCTCTGTACAACACACTGGTTAGGCCCCATCTGGAGTACTCGTCACAGTATTGGAGGCCACACCTTCACAAGGACATTAACCAAATTGAGGCAGTCCAGAGAAGGGCAACTAAAATGGTGCAGGGACTGCATCAGACATATGAGGACAGATTAACGGAGCTCAATATGTATACCCTTGAGCAAAGGAGGAGAGAGGTGATATGATCGAGACATTTAAACACCTTAAGGGCATAAACAAGGTGAAAGAGTCTAACATGTTTAAATATAAGAAAAATAGCAGGACAAGAGGACACAGCATGAGATTAGAGGAGGCGATTAAGAGGGAATGTGAGGAAATTCTTTTTCACAGAAAGGGTGGTAGATGCATGGAATGGCTTACCACAAGAAGTGGCCTATGAATACAGTGCAGGGCTTCAAACAGGCATGGGATAGGCATAAGGAGCAATACAAATGACTATGAATAGATAGGTCACTGACAGAGCAAAGGCCGATGGCACATTTATAAGGTAGAAAAAGAAATGGGCAGACTGGATGGGCCTTGTGGTCCTTATCTGCCGTCAACTTCTATGTTTCTACTACTCCTCCTCTTCTTACCTCCCTGTCCCTTCTGTAGATTGTGTACCCTGGTATGTTGACATCCCAGTCATGGTTCTCTGTGTACCATGATTCTGTGACTGCCACAATATCCAGGCATCCCTCTTCCATCAAGGCCACCATTTCAGGGAGCTTTTTACCTAGACTACGGGCATTGGTACTCATTACCCTCCATTTTTTTATGGCTTTATTTCTTTTCGCCCCATCCCTGTCCCTACTGCCTCTGTCTTTTTCTACAGTTACCCCTGCCCTTCTCCCTATCGACTGCTGTATTTTGGTGTTTACCTCACTAATTACCTTGATTGTTTTGGGGGGGGCTAGGATTTCCCTTCTCCTCTTCAGTGCCTCCCCCCTTGGCTAGTTTAAATGCTTGCCACTGAAGCATTTAAACCCATCACCTAGGATCCTGATTCCCCTCCAGGATAGATGCAGACCATCATACCTGTATAGGCCTGCATCCCTCCAGATGGAGCCCCAGTCCCCAGTGAAGCCAAATCCCTGAGCTCTGCACCAGCTTTTCAACCAGTCATTGAATCCCACGGTGCGGAGTGCCCTAGCTTCATCCATGCCAGAGACAGGTAGCACTTCTGAGAAAGTTACCGTGTGTGCTACTTGTCTAAGGCCCCTCCCCAACTCCACAAACTCCTGTTGCACTGCTCTGATCCCATTCTCAGCCAGGCCATTCGTCCCTAGGTGGATAATGACATCCAGCTCCTTCCCCCTTGCCGCTGCTCCCACGATCCTGACATCATAACTGAGAAGAGAGATAGGCCGATAGCTGGATGAGTGGATAGGTGGCTTATCTGGCTTCAAGAGAAGAGTGATGATAGCTTCTAGAAGACTAGGGTCCAGGGATTCAGCAGAAAACATGTACCAGAAAAGATGCAGTAGAAGGGGAGAGAGCTCTGCGAAAAAAGTTTTGTAAAAGTTTGATTGGAAACCATCTGGCCCAGGAGATTTATCCAAGGTAAGGCTATCAGTGGCCCTAGAGATCTCAGCAATGGATATGGGGGAGGACAGGACAGTCTGCTGAGACTCTGATAGTTTAGGGGAGAGACACAGCGTCAAGGTATTTTAGGATCTCCTCTTCTAGGGGAAGGGGAGCCCGTTTCCCATAAAGGTTACTGTAGAACCTTAACAAAAACTAAATAAATAAATAAATAAAAAAACCTGGGCAATCTATCTGGGGCATGTTTGAAGGAACCCATCCGTGGAAGCAATAGCAGCAATTACTCTGGAGCTTTCTAGCTTTCGCAACCTGAGAGCAAGTAAACATCCCACCTTTTCCCCTTGATCGATGTATTTCGATTGGGTTCTCAAAATAGTGAATTCGGCTTTCTCTCTAATTATATCAGCATATTTGCTTTGCATTTCTAGAAGAGGGGCCAAAAAATCAGAAGGTGAAGAGGGGGAAAGAGATGCTTCCATGTCCTGTATTCTCTGCAACCAATCTTATATTCAATATTTGTAAATCCCAGCCAGATGACCTGGTCTATTAAGCAATACAGCAGCCCCCAAGCTGTGGTGCTATCTAAATGGATGGGGTTGCAGGACCCATTGGCCCTAAATCAGTACTCACAGTTACCTGAGGCTGGTAGGTGTTCATCTTTAACTGCAGTCCTGGTTGTATGTATCTGCTTGGTTCTCCAGTCTAATGCACCTCTGATAGCTCCCTCAGTGCTCTTTTGCAGTTGTTCTGGTTCAGGCCACTCGTGCAGGTTCAGCTGATCTTTTGGGGTGTTTTGAGGAGCCCAGGCCTCTGCAGCTCACCTTGCAATGTGCCAAGGCTACACTATTTGCTGCTGACACCTGGTTATGGTGATCAACATGGTGGCTGTAAGCTCTAGCTGTTTCAATCACCACTCAGGCTGCTCAGGTCTGTCCCTGGAAATAAAGTCTCTCTGGGTGCATGCTAGGGCACAGCTGCAGGACAAATTACCCTTACAGGTCAATATCTTTAGCTGCAGCTGCACATAGCAGCCTCCTCCTGATGTGTGGCTGTTACAGTCCCACTGAATGCCTCCTGGTTCCTGGCTGTAGAAACCCCAGGCAGGTCTCCCACACTTACATGATGCACCATTGGATGCCTCACTCTCAGGCACACTAAGGAGGTTATCTTCAGTCCCAGGAGCCCTCTGTGACTCCCTGGCAAGCTTTAGTAGCTTGATTGACTGGCTGCTACACTTTGACCCTGTTCCTATGTCCTCCTCGGATCCTAAGATGTTTGCTGCCCCAGTAGTTTTTTAGGCACTGGTCCAGAGTCCTTATGTTCAAAAGGTCAACTGCCCTTAAACACTAATATGCCACTCAGACTAGTATGTGCAGTTGTATTTTAATACCGGTCTATTTGAGATGGCAATTTGTAAAGTCTTGGTTTCATTATGAATGCAGTCACCCTCCTTCAGTGTTAGGTAGCCACCTTTGATGTGGGGTGGTAGCCATGAAACTACAGAGTGCAGTCAATGCCAAAGATAGTGGAACTCTTTACCGCTGCTATCACCCCCAGTCATGATGCCAGTCCTTGGAGTCCTGAAAGGAGCACAGTGGTGGCATGAAGTGGGCAGGCTGCAGAGAGCCTAAAGGTAAGCCATGCTCCACATGCTAGGGGCAGGAGTAACATATGATTGTCTTGCTTGCTGGTGTTGGCTCAGTGTACCCCAGTATATGAGGTGTTTTTTTCCTCAGTAAGTTTATTGAATCAACTCTGGGCCTATTTATTACATTTGACATATTAATAATCATTATAAAAAATAAACCAATAACCCAACCCATTCCAAGCAGATCAGTTTCACCCTGATCCAAAATAAAATAGCCCACCCCATTCTAGCTATTTGATATCACTCGGTCATCAAACAGTGCCCACCTCTTCCAACTGTCTAACCCACTCATCCACCAAAAAGTGATCCTACTTGATGCTGTCCAAGCCACCTTAACCTTCAAGTAACAAATTCACCTCACAGCTTTCCTCTCACCATTGTCTGATTCCATTCAGTCCCGTCAGCAGTATGTTCCCAATCTAACCCGACCCCCACCCCCAGCAGACTGTTCCTTACGAAACCGTGGGCCCTAAGAAACTACCCTGATGGTTCTCCCAGTTGTCTCCTCCTAACAAGTTTACCAAACAACCTAAATCCCCCTCCCAGCTGTCTATCACTTGACCACCGCAGAACCCAAACCTCCCTTCCAGCTGTCTGGTGTCACTTGACCACCAAGCAACCCAAATCCCCCCAGCTGTCTGCTGTCACTTGACCACCAAACAGCCTAACCCCTAGCTGTCTGCTGCCCTTTGAAAACCAGACAACTTAATCTCCTAATTGCCTGCTTCTACCTGACATCCAAACAACCAAACCTCAGTTGTCTGCTGCCACTTGACTACAAAACAACCTAACACACCAGCTGTCTGCTGTCACTTGACCACTACATAACCCAAATCCCCTCAGCTGTCTACTGTCACTTGACCACTACATAACTCAAATCCCCTCAACTGTCTACTGTCACTTGACCACTAAATAACTCAAATCCCCTCAGCTGTTTACTATCACTTGACCACCAAACAAATCAAATCCCTCCCACAGCTGTTTGCCACCGCTTGACCACCCAACAACAAAACATCCCACCTGTCTGCTGCCACTTTGCCATTGAAGCACATATCAGGAAGCACAGGCAAACCAGGAGAAGTTATGAAATTCACAAATAGTGTTTTACTATTATCAATAACAGTAAAATAAAAAAATTAAATTGTACAGGATAGCTTTTCTGGAAGGCAGTTCAAACAACAAAAAAACAGAAACAAAGTCCTTCATCTGACAATCTTTCTCTAAAATCTCAGTCTCTCTCTCTCCAACAAAAGATTGCTCTCTTTGTAAAGTGTATGATGTCTTTTCCTGACAGTTAATTTTTGCACCCTGAGCTCATTAAAGGAAAACACTGGAAAAGACGCATCTTTTCTCAGACACTACATAAACTATGAATTATTGCTTTCAGACAACAACAAGATGGATTGTCACTAAAATGACAACCCCTTTGTTATAGGCCTGGAAGCCAAAAAAGAGGAAAAGAGAAGGAGGGGGTGGGCTTTGAAGAAGTGGTCTTGGGGGAGGGCCAGGAAAAGAAAAAGGGGGCTTGGCTCCAAAGGGAATGACTTCATAAAAGTGGGGCATGAGGAAAAAAGGGAGCAAGGGATAAGTTGAAGGGATAGAGAGAGAGAGAGAGAGAGAAAGAAAGAAACAGAGCAAACGGATGGCTTGGGGGGGGATATAAGGGGCTGCAGAAAGGAGCTCTCCCTCACTTTTGTTAGGCAGAAATTGATTTTGCTTAGCACATCAGTCGGTTGGAGTTTCCGAGGTTACAGCGTTATGTGGGTAAGGTCTGTAGGATCAAATTAGGAGTCTTTTGTTCAAAAAAAAAAAAAAAAAAGGGGGTATGTTTTATCAGAACATTGTATTATTTAGTTAGAGTTGATTTTACCAAGTTCCTAGTAGCATGTTAGGGGAGAGGATTACATGCCAGGATAGAGATGATCAGGGCAGGTAAGGGGAACCGGCGATTATTTAGATTACAGGACCTAAAGTTCTCGTCTTTCTTAACTCTGAGGATTACAGTAAACTGACACACCACCTACATCAGCTACGTACACATCTGCCATCTGGCTAGTGGCTGCAAAACCTAATTTTGCACCATAAATAAAGCAGGCACCGTACTAAATGCAGTCAATCTGTTTATCTCAGAACAGTGAAATCATTCTGACTCAGACTGTTTGAATATTTGACACAATAACCTGTGAATATTAGGTGTAGTTTCTTCTGTGGGGCACTCCACCCCCGTCCTAGGTGATTATTTGTTTTAATATACATCTCCCCTACTACTATTATTATTCTAACTGGACTGTTTGAATATTTGAGACAATCTGTAAATATTAGTTGTAGTTTCTTCTGTGGGGGCGCTCCACCCCCACACCCCCGGGTCCTATGTGATTTGTTTTAATGTACATCTCCCATAGTATTGTTATTCTGACTGGACTGTTTGAATATTTGAGACAACCTGTGAATATTAGTAGTAGTTTCTTCTGTGGGGGGGGGGCGCTCCGCCCCCACATCCCCCCCCCACGTGATTATTTGTTTTAATGTACATCTCCCCTATTATTATTCTGACTGGACTGTTCGAATATTTGAGACAACCTGTAAATATTAGTTGTAGTTTCTTGCCCCCACCCCCGTGATTATTTGTTTTAATGTACATCTCCCCTACATTTATTATTCTGACTGGACTGTTTGAATATTTGAGACAATCTGTAAATATTAGTTGTACTTTCTTCTGTTGGGGCACTCCGCCCACACAGTCACCCCGGGTCCTATGTGATTATTTGTTTCAATGTGAATCTCCCATACTACTATTATTCGGACTGGACTGTTTGAATATTTGAGACGACCTGTAAATATTAGTTGTAGTTTTTTCTGTGGGGACGGCCCCACCCCCCGTCCTACGTGATTGTTTCAATGTACGTGTCTCCTGCTATTATTCTGACTCTCACTGTTTCAATATTTAAACAAATACTTATCTATTTACATTATTCTGTTCGGGAGTGAAGCGCCGTCGGCAGACACAGGGATGCGCATGCTCGAACGTGCGGCCGTATTTCTCTTGGGCTCACTTGAATTGGGAAGCAGGTCCCCTAAAGTAAATAAATGCCGGGGAACCTTGGTTTAAGCAATTTGGAATAACGAGTGTACAGGTTTGGTTTAGCTGGGGGTAAAAAGTTTAATCTCGGTTCAGCATACAAATCAGTACAGCGTTGGTGGGAAAAGCAGAGTTAAGTTTTAATATAGTTCTGCATGCAATTGAGCGTTTATTCAGAGCTGGAGAAAAAGTAGAGTTGTAGTGAGGCAGGAGCCAGAGCGCGATGGCACGGCGATCATCATAGGGCCAGCGCGGTTCGCTTCTGGGGCAAGTTTTTTAAAGTCTCGGGACAGCAGCCCAAAAATGCAGACACAAGAGAGGGAGCGCAGTAGTTGCTCGGCCTTCAGAGAGCGTAAAAAAAATTGGGGTCGAGTTAAGCAAGAGCTACAGCGCAGTAGTGCGGCGGTCAACAGGAGTCAGAACGCGGAAACCCCAGGAGGTGACGAGACAGATGATTAGCTATTCTTAGAGGAGAAAGCAGTGAGTATTGGCGGGGGTAACCGGGAGTTTGGAGCACAGAATGGGGGTGAGCAAGAACATTTAAAAAAAAAGGAATATTTTCTGGTGGTTTTTGCTTAGATCCACGAGTTGTTGGCTGGTTTGTGTAAAAGGAAGGCTGGGGTGGGGACGGACCAGTAGGGCAGAATCAGCGGCCCCAACGGAGTTAAACAACGGGACCGCACGGTGGCCGCCTGTAGGCATTGGGGCGATACCGGATGATAAAGGACTCCTCGCGAAATCAAAAACTCACAGCATTGCGGTAGTGAAGGTTTTTTCCACGCCATGCACATGCCCCCTCTCACAGAAAAAATAGCGTACAGTGAGACGCCCAGCATCCTACCGCAAGTCTGTTTATTGCAAAGGATAACGACACCTTGAGCATGTATGAAACGTGACCTTTTCAACTTGCACAGTATTTGCACCACACCCGGCTTAACTAACTTTACAAATTCAATAGACCGTTTCCACCTTGTACGACTGCACTTTTATTTTTCTGTATTTCCTGTACACCCCCTTATGCATCTGAGTTTCATCATTTGAACAATGTTTTTACCGCAGCACTGTGTTTCCGTTACATTTGTAATCGTACTACAGCTTAATGCCGGTTTTCCGACTGTGGGGCACATTCTCAGCATTGTCCTCTGCCTCAGCTCCTTTCGCCTCCTGATCTGGCCCGCACAATTTAGAATATACAATATACTATTTGTTTGTTCTTTTTTATGTGGGGGCGCTCCACCCTACCACAGATTCTACTTGGTAATTTGTACTGTTAGCCGGCAGTGGGCGGAGCAACAGCCAGCAGCTAGGTGAAACTGCTGTAATTATCCTTGAGCGCAAGAGGGGGCCTTCCGCAGGAGGTTGTGGAGTCAAAAACAGTGATTGAATTAAAGCATGCATGGGACAGCCATAAGGCAATTCTAGGGGTTGGGGGTAGAAATAAGTAGGCTGCTGGTTAACTAGGATCTGCAGCTTATCCATTAGGTAGGGAAATGGGCAGACTGGGTGGGCCAAGCAGTCCTTATCTGCCGTCAAATTCTATCCAGTATCTCTGGCACTGGGACAACAGCAGCGCATTTCTGACTGTAGGGAGAAGGTAACATACAGGTGGGGCAGCAGCCAGTGGGTTTAAAAAAAAAAAAATCGGAACAGAATGCATGGGACCAGTTTATTATTTCGCGTTGAATTACTAACAGAGATCCATGGTAAATGATTTTTAATGGTAGATCAATATAGATGAACAGCTGTCTTCAGAAGTTCATATAGCTGTTTAGTAATATATTACGAGAACAGTTAGATATCGCAGAGAAAACATGAAAAATCCCATTGGTTTAAAAATACTATTTTAAAATGAAGATGATGTTTCGAGAAGCTTAATAGTCCATCCTTCAGTCTGAAGAACCTTGTTTCATGTGCAAAGTTCATAAATACATACCAAGAATCCTACTGCACATAAATTTAATTGACATAAGATAACACTGCTGAATCTTATGTCAATTAAATTTAAGTGCAGTAGGATTCTTGGTATGTGTGTTGCACCACGCACATCTGAACCCAAGGTTCTTTCGGACTGAGGGCAGTATTGTACTGTTAAACTTCTCTGACATCATCTTCTGTTTTTTTTTTTTGTTTGTTTGTTTGTTTTTAAATGAATATTTTAAACCAATGGGGATTTTTTTCTGTTTTTCTCTGCATTATCTAGCTGTTATAAGTATTGTATTTTCTAAACAACTGCCATGAGCTTCTGAAGAAGGACTGGTTGGTCCGAAAGCTAGAGCACTTTGTTCTTGTTGTTACATCTATGTTGGTCCATTAAAAGGTATCAAATCATTTGCTTCTGGATCTATTCTTGCAAGGACCAATACGGCAACTACTAAATCTAGATTTTAACAATAGAGCAGCAACCCCCCTCTTTTTTTATTCCGCGTAGTTTTTCTTTGTTTGCCCATGGAGGCCATTATATAAAGTCAAAATGGTTTTGTGTTTGGGCAGCAGAAGCTCGTGGAGCAACAGGAACTTGTTTGAAGGGGGATCAAAAAAAAAAAAAGGAAAGAATTGAATGCATGGGACCAATGTATTATTACTTTTGTTTGGAAAGTGCTGTTAATAGAACACCTGCCTTTGTTACTCAGTGCAGTTTTTCTGTGTTTGGACAGGGGGCCAGTTCAAACAGTCCAATTGTCTTTGTTGTTGGAGCTGCAGAGGCACGGTTATTATGCAGGCATAGGGAAGGCAGGAAAAAGCTGCCGGTGGCCCGAAAAAGGGAGAAATGGTTGCGTTCTGCCAGTTTTTTAAGGGTCACGAGGGGACAATCAATTGGGGAGAACCAAGCGACCGCGTGTTGGGCCGCCAAGTTAGTTCGGAGCTTCAGACACTTGTGTTGTTGGCACGGTAAGGCAGAACTGTCTGGGAGTGGCGCAAACAAGTGCAGGACTATGGACAAGGAAAAAGGGGCCTGGGGAGGAACAGCCACATGACGGGGGGAGGGAGGCCACAATTGACCAGGAGGGGCACCTGGAGTGAAAAGGAAGCACCACAGAGTAGGAATGCAAGGGACAGTGTGAGAGGCTGCCATTTTGATTCGGGACCGCGTGGTGCCGCCAGTTTGGGGACTGATAGTCTTGGGGCATACAGAGGAAACCAAGAGATGCCTGGAAAAAGGAAAGAGGTGTTAGCTGTGTACAGACAAGGAATACAGCCGTAATAGAGGATGTTGAAAACAGAGAAAATGTGTGGAAAAGTAAGGGGATATCAGGTGCTGCTTTGATTCTAGGATCCTGCTGGGTAAATATCAGCATTTAAAAAAATAAATAAATAAATAATGACTTCCAAAGAATGACAAAGGACATGAAAAAAAGAGGCATTAAGGGGAGTGGGACAGGAATCAGGGGTTGAGGAACAGTGGGCAGTATTTAAAATGGGGATTACAAGAACAACAGAATTATGCATTAAGCAGGTTAGCAAGAGGAAAAGGAAGAGGAGACCATTATGGTTTTCCAAAGAGGTAGCAAAGAAAGTGAACGCAAAAGGTGCATTCAGGCAATACAAAAGACAGGCAGAAGGGATGAGGAGAAGTACCAGGAGAAGCAAAGGAGGTAGGAGGTCAGTAAGGAAGCCAAAGCTCAGACAGAAGAACACATTGCAAAATCAGTGGGTAAAGGGACAAAACCTTTACAGGTACATAAGTGAAAAAGAAAGACAAGGAGGGATAGTGAGACTGAAGGGGGAGGATGGGAGCCGCGTGGAGGATGACAACAGTAAAGCTGACATATTGAACAGGTATTTCTGCTCAGTCTTTACTGAGGAAGAGGGGGTAATGGGTCTGAAGGGAGTACAAGGGGTGAGAATGGTGCAGAAATGGACACAAGTCCCTTTACATGAGAAAGGGTCCTGAAGGAACTGGAAGTAATAAGAGTTGGTAAAGCAATGGGGCCAGACGGGGTGCACCCCAGGGTCCTTAAAGAACTAAGAGAGGTGGTGGCTGAACCTCTGGCTATCCTGTTTAGCCGATCACTGGAAACAGGAGAGGTACCCAAAGACTGGAGGACAGCAGATGCAGTCCCCTTATACAAAAGTGGGAAACAAAGAGAAGCAGGGAACTACAGACCAGTCAGCCTCACCTCGGTAGTGGGGAAGATCATGGAAGCACTACTGAAGGAGAGATTGGTGGAACATCTGGTTGTCAATGGACTACAGGACCCAAGGCAGCATGGTTTCACCAGGGGAGGTCATGTCAGACCAACCTCGTTGAATTTTTGACTGGGTGACTAGGAGGTGGATCAGGGAGGGAGTGGACATGGCCTATCTGGACTTCAGCAAGGCCTTGACACTGTGCCACATAGAAGACTATTACACAAACTGGGGAATATGGGTGTGGGCAGGACAGTAGTGTGGTGGGTAGGTAACTGGCTGGGTGGCAGGACACAGAGGGTGGTGGTAAATGGCTGTCACTCCACAGAGAGAAGATTGACCAGTGGGGTACCACAGGGATCAGTGCTGGGACCGGTCCTATTCAACATCTTCATCAGTGACATTACGCAGGACCTAGAAGGCAGAATTTCACTGTTCGCTGATGACACAAAGCTCTGTAACAGAGTAGACACACCAGAGGATGTAGACAGAATGAGAGCGACCTGCAGAAACTTGAAGAATGGTCAGGGGTTTGGCAGTTGAAATTCAATGCAAAGAAGTGCAAGATAATGCATATGGGGCACAAAACCCTGGCATAATATATCAGTTAGGGGTGAGGATATAGCATGCACCAAGCAGGAAAGGGATCTTGGGGTTGTCATCTCTGATGACCTCAAGGTGAGAAACAGTGTGACAAGGCAGCAGGTAAAGCAAATGGGATGCTGGGATGTATAGGCAGGGCATCACCAGCAGGAAAAGGAGGTCATAATTCCGCTCTACAAGACACTAGTGAGGCCCCACCTGGAGTACAGTGTACAGTTCTGGAGACCATACCTACGTAAGGACATAGGGTAGAGAAGGTTTGAGGAGGGCAACAAAGATGGTGCATGGATTGCATCACAAGTCCTCACGAAGACAGGTTGAAGGAACTGAACATGTACTCCCTGGAGGAGAGGAGGGAGAGAGGGGATATGATAGAGACGTACAAGTATCTTACAGGGAGGAACAGGGTGCAGGAAAACACTATTTTTAAGCGAAAAAGATGTTCCAGGACTAGAGGGCATGGGATGAAGTTGGAGGGAGGACGATTCAGAGGAAACGTGACAAAGAATTTCTTCACAGAACGGGTGGTGGACAAGTGGAACACCCTGCCAGAGGAAGTGGTGGGGGCTGAAACAATCACGGGATTTAAGAATGCATGGGATAGACATAAAGGAATTCTAGAGGTCGGGGGTAAGGGGAAACAGACTTCTAGGAAAACAAACTGAACTTACAAGCTGAAATGGGTAGACTGGGTGGGCCATAGGCCCTTATCTGCTGACACTGTCTATGTATCTATGTATCTATAAAAGTAGGGGACATTTAAGTAGGGAATACAAGTATAACCAATTTTTAAGTCAACCAAGATACAGGTCCATATATGAGAGTCTTGACCCACTTCATTAGTTTTTGTTAAAAAAAAAAAAAAAAAAAAAAACATTTTTACAACTTTTCTGTTACTTTCTCCCACAGTGGGTCTTGCTAGATAATAACCTACTTGGAACAAATGCATAATAACAAGGTAACAAGTATATAATGATAGTACTTGTATACATAAAAAAAAAAAAAAAAAAAAATGGGAGAGTAGATATATCTGTCAAGAATTCCAGGACAAGGGGAATTATAGAGGCCAGGCAAGGCATGGACCTGAAACAGGATCAGGGCATGGGGGAGAGGGGTTCAAACAAGGCAGGGGCACAGGGGATAGTGATATGGAAAGGGCAGTTTGTTTCAATTATGCTGTGTAAAATGTGTTAGAGTCCTGCTTAAGTTACAGAACAACGGAATTATTTAATTACTTAGGGAATGGGTTAAGTGCGCTAAACAAACATTTGACATATTTTCCAAGTGCGGCCCAGGGGAGGGGGTCTCAGTGGAGTGCCAGTGGATTTCGAACCAGGTTAGGCGATTGGATTTGGTTTGGGGGAGTGGGATTCACCAGGGCACTAAAAAAAAAAAAAATTCTTATGGGATGGTTGATGTCCACCTCAGCTGCCACCAGGGCAGGCCAGCTGGGACCTCGGTTTAAGGGCTCATCTTCATGGGCAACAAGCCAAGCTGGATGTGGTAGCAGGCCTGTTGAAAGAAGTCCTGGATTTTGGAGACCCGCATGGTGGCGGCAGTCTGGGGTTTGCTGGTTGGGGCCTGGTTATAGGAAGCCTTAGGCTAAGAAACTCGCGATGAATGGGGCTGGTTGGGCCAAGCGATGGTAATGAAGAGCCCCAGGCTTGGGGACCCTGGAGCAAGCAAGTATCATGGCTTGGGTCCAAAAGACGTTTGGTGCAAATCAGAACCTACAGTAAAAAAAATGGAGGTCAGAGGCTGTAGGGATAGTCTGGTGCTTGTTCAAGAAATTGGGGGCTCTCCCGGGGAGGTGGGCGATAACTGTAGGACCTAACACTGGCAAGAAGGGCCACATGGCGGGATAGTAAGATCAGACCCGAGAGATCAAAGAGACCATGGAGTGATGTTGCACAGGTACAACCTGGATGGGTCAGCAGCTCAGCAGGCAGAGGCATACGCTCCCACAAAAAAAAAAAATACATCATGGGTCAGGCAGTACATAGAGATTACCTCGGTAAGATTGGGGGGGGGGGGCGACTACATATAGCAAACATTTTATAGCTACGAGGAGCAATAGTCTGCAAAGATGGTCTGGTAGCATGATCCCAATATGGGCACGGTATCAGTTAGGGTTTTTTTCAGATGCCATCTTGTCCAGCTGTAGAGGCAGTGCAGGAGGCCCCAAGCCCAGGCAGCTGCATTAAATAACAGAAGGTTTATTGTACACGGCATGGGCCGGTTTGGCCAGGCCCATGGGATGACAGGTAGCTGAGGGGGACAGGAAGGCAGGGCGTGTAGCATCAGGATGAAAATAACTTAGAATCAGGATAGGATGATGGAGGAGGATGTGGGGATAATCATCCTTGAAAGATATCCAGCTAGAAAATCATACATTACTAAAGGGTGCTACAGGGGACATGGCATCTCCAACTGAGCTTGATTGTGTTGCACAGACTGGTTAATGAAGTTAAAATCTGGGCATGAGGTAAATTTCTGAATTTTAAACAGACTGAAGGCGAGGTAAAGCTGACTTACACTTGGGGAGAAGCGTTCTGGGAGGAGTCATCCATCTGGAGGTGGACCAACAGCACCTTATCTGGATAATAGAGGTGATTTGGTGGGGGCAACATGAGACAGTATGGCCTGGTTTTGTTTAGGCCATGTGACCAAATTAAGTTACTTATGCCTTGGAAGTATTTCCATTACCCTCCTGGTTTGCGATGAAGTGGGTTTTTTTGTCGGTACTGGATGTAGGCCTCCACTGCAATTGTTGGGACAGAATATTACACTATCAAGGAAAAATAGGATAGGGAGGACAAGAAGAGGGGAATATGGGAATGTCAGTGAGCACCTGGTGGGTGCAGGTTGGGGTACAAAATCTGAATCCGAAAAGGGGATAACAACTTAGGGTGCCATAGAAGGGCAGCCTATTGGGGTGCTCACTCTGTGACGATGAAGAGGAGAATTGATGCAGATGGTGCAGGGAGTGTTTGGGTCACTAGGAAGATTGCTCACTAGGTTGCGGGGGCTGGGGAATGTGAAACGCATCCCCTGGCTCGAGCTACGATGAATGCAAAAGGGAGCCACACCATGGGTGGCTTTTGTGCATAGTGGCCAGAGATGACATGGATGTATGGGAGGAGAGTTCCTGAGAGTGTTTCAAGCTAACAGAACTCAGTGCAATAAGGATGTAAGTTGGGTGGCAGGGGGAAGCAGGGATCGACAAGTAACCAAGGTCATGCTGTTGGGTTAGGAAAAGGATGACCCACACCATCAGAGGGGGTCCGCCTGGTCACCACAGGTGGGCATGGGTACTATAACTGGTTGGAAGGTTGCTGAATAGGGGAGCAAAAAAAAAAAAAAAAAAGGAATGACTAAGGAGGTATTTAATCACAAACCAACACAAGTGGGGGAGGGCAGTATGCAAAAAAGAAAAATAAATAAAAAGTGATTCACATTATTTGTATGTTGGAGAGAATGGCTACAAAAAAAAAAGTGCTGGAGCATGGGAGATTCCGGAACATGGGTGCCAAGAGACAGGCTGAACAGAAGCACAAGGGAAAAAAGCAATTGGTTGCCGGCCATGAAAGTATGAATCCAATGTTTGAGCATGGAAGAGATGCATTTGGGCCCCTTCTTATACCACTGTGGAGAGGACCTACCAGTCCAGCACAGAACCTGACTGCAATTTGGTAAATTCTGGTGCCAAGTGATTTAGGTGCACTTCTGTGTTTACTTATGTTTTAAGCAAGAGGAAGGTAGACCAGAGGGTGCAGGAGGGCCAGGGCCTAGAGTCAGGGATAGCAGAAGATGGCAGTAAAATAGGTATGGGGGCATGCTCAAAAAACACAGACCATGAATAGAGGCCAGAAGGGGGATGACCAAAGGGGGTAAGAGAGTGAGGGGCAAGATAACATAAAGAAAATAATAGCTGGGTTGCATGGAGTGGGGGCAGCTGTGGGAGAGAAAAAACACATTTTCATCTGAATCAGCAAGAGGGGCATTGGACACATGGTTGAGAATGTCTGAAAAGGAAAGATGTCTGCAGGGGGAAGCCTGTCTTCCAACACAAGTTGGAGATGGGCTAGTGGAAAAATAAGAAAGAAAATACTTAAGGGAGGGGGGAACAATTCGGGAGTTACACCAAGGTGGGTGTAAGAAAAAGGGTTATGGACACCCCAGAATAAAAATGGGGGCCAGGAAGTGGACCTGGCCCAGACAAATGTATTTCAGTTGGGTTCTCAAAATAGTGAATTCAGCTTTCTCTCTAATTATATCAGCGTATTTGCTTTGCATTTCTAGAAGGAGAGGGCAAAAAATCAGAAGGTGAAGAGGGGGAAGAGATGCTTCCATGTCCCATATTCTCTGCAAACAATCTTATATTCAATATTTTATAAATCCCAGCCAGATGACCTGGTCTAAGCAATACAGCAGCCCCCAAACTGTGGTGCTGTCTAAATTAATGGATGGGGTTGCAGGACCCATTGGCCCTAAATCAGTACTCACAGTTACCTGAGGCTGGTAGGTGTTCATCTTTAACTGCAGTCCTGGTTGTATGTATCTGCTTGGTTCTCCAGTCTAATGCACCTCTGACAGCTCCCTCAGTGCTCCTTTGCAGTTGTTCTGGTTCAGGCCCCTCATGCAGGTTCAGCTGATCTTTTGGGGTGTTTTGAGGAGCCCAGGCCTCTGCAGCTCGCCTTGCAGTGTGCCAAGGCTACACTATATGCTGCTGACACCTGGTTATAGTGATCAACATGGTGGCTGTAAGTTCCAGCTGTTTCAATCACCACTCAGGCTGCTCAGGTCTGTATCTAGAAATAAAGTCTCTCTGGGTGCATGCTAGGGCACAGCTGCAGGACAAATTACCCTTACAGGCCAATATCTTTAGCTGCAGCTGCATGTAGCAGCCTCCTCCTGATGTGTGGCTGTTACAGTCCCACTGAATGCCTCCTGGTTCCTGGCTGTAGAAATCCCAGGCAGGCCTCCCACACTGACAAAACTCAGTAGCAGCTTTCCCTCCAAGCTGTCTCTGACACAGAATTAAAAAAGTTTGGCACAGCTCCTGCTGTTCACTGCTGAAAGCGGACCTCAAATTGGTTCAGACCCTCTGTCAAACATGAGGGAAGGGTCTGTCTGGATGTTACATGATGCACCATTGGATGCCTCACTCTCAGGCACACTAAGGAGGTTATCAG
Organism: Neoceratodus forsteri; assembly: GCA_016271365.2. Classification (NCBI taxonomy): domain Eukaryota; kingdom Metazoa; phylum Chordata; order Ceratodontiformes; family Ceratodontidae; genus Neoceratodus; species Neoceratodus forsteri. Next base: position 235,196,556 of record CM057458.1, read on the forward strand.
TCCCAGGAGCCCTCTGACTCCTTGGCAGGCTTTAGTAGCTTGATTGACTGGCTGCTACACTTTGACCCTGTTCCTATGTCCTCCTCGGATCCTAAGATGTCTGCTGCCCCAGTAGTTTTTTAGGCACTGGTCCAGCGTCCTTATGTTCAAAAGGTCAACTGCCCTTAAACACTAATATGCCACTCAGACTAGTATGTGTAGTTGCATTTTAATACCAGTCTATTTGGGGTGGCAGTTTGTAAAGTCTTGGTTTCATCATGAACTCAGTCACTCTCCATCAGTGTTAGGTAGCCACCTTTGATGTGGGGTGGTAGCCATGAAACTACAGAGTGCAGTCAATAGCCCACCCCATTCTAGCTATTTGATATCACTTGGTCATCAAACAGTGCCCACCTCTTCCAATTGTCTAAACCCACCCATCCACCAAAAAGTGATCCTACTTGATGCTGTCCAAACCACCTTAACCTTCAAGTAACAAATTCACCTCTCAGCTTTCCTCTCATCATTGTCTGACTCCATTCAGTCCCCTGTCAGCAGTATGTTCCCAATCTAACCCCGACCCCCAGCAGACTGTTCCTTATGAAACCTTGGGCCCTAAGAAACTACCCTGATGGTTCTCCCAGTTGTCTCCTCCTAACAAGTTTACCAAACAACCTAAATCCCCATCCCAGCTGTCTGCTATCACTTGACCACCACAGAACCCAAACCTCCCTTCCAGCTGTCTGGTGTCACTTGACCACCAAGCAACCCAAATCCCCCCAGTTGTCTGCTGTCATTTGACCACCAAACAGCCTAACCCCTAGCTGTCTGCTGCCCTTTGAAAACTAAACAACTTAATCTCCTAATTGCCTGCTTCCACCTGACATCCAAACAACCAAACCTCAGCTGTCTGCTGCCGCTTGATTACAAAACAACCTAACCCACCAGCTGTCTACTCTCACTTGACCACTACATAACTCAAACCCCTCAGCTGTCTACTGTCACTTGACGACCAAACAAATCAAATCCCTCTCATAGCTGTTTGCCACCACTTGACCACTCAACAACAAAGCATCCCACCTGTCTGCTGCTACTTTGCCATTGAAGCACATATCAGGAAGCTTAGGCAAACCAGGAGAAGGAAGCACATATCAGGAAGCATAGGCAAACCAGGAGAAGTTATGAAATTCACAAATAGTGTTTTATTATTATCAATAACAGTAAAATAAAAAAAATTAAATTGTACAGGATAGCTTTTCTGGAAGGCAGTTCAAGCAACAAAAAAACAAAAACAAAGTCCTTCATCTGACAATCTTTCTCTAAAATCTCAGTCTCTCTCTCTCCAACAAAAGATTGCTCTCTTTGTACAGTGTATGATGTCTGTTCCTGGCGATTTAATTTCTGCACCCTGAGCTCATTAAAGGAAAAGACTGGAAAAGACCTAGCTTTTTGCAGACACTACATAAACTCTGAATAATTGCTTTCAGACAGCAACAAGATGGATTGTCACTAAAATGACAACCAATCAGTCAAGTCTTTATTTAACCAGGTGTTCATCGTTGAGCAGAAGCTCATTTGCAAGATGGACCTGGGTGGAGCATGAACGATTGTATATACAGGTCAACACAGGTATTTACAAGGCAATACAGATAATACTCTTTACAGAGAGGAAGAAAAAGAAGTTCATATGTACATAGAATTATACAGATATTGTACAGATTACACGGTATTTACATACATAGAAGTGTCTGTAGGAAGATAAAGCAGGTTATCTAAGGTTGCAGGAGGAAGTAACGGAAGAAAAATAAAAATAAAATATACACCAGGTAGAGGTGAAGGTGGGGGAGAGAGGGAGGAAGTAGGGAGAAAGGCTAGGAGGCACGGTGCACAGAAAGGAGTTGGTAAAGCTGGATGTAGAGAAGGTGGATGGAGAAAAGGAGTATGTGTGAGCCCCGGGATTGAATGCTATAAAGTACGGGGCATGGTAGGATGTCACAACCCAGGGTAGTGAGCTCCTATCCGAGGTTGGAAAAAGAAGAATAAGGGGATGGATGGGCCTAGTGTTGATAAGACAGGGGGATAAGAGAGAGAACAATTAGGCTGGTGAGGAGCAAGCTGGGGGTCAATACTTAAAATTGGGTCTAGGCGTGGCTATATACCAGTGCAGACACCGGTACTGGGTCTGAGTGGGTGAAGCAGTTACATACTTCTCTGATTGTACGGAAATAAAGCATCTTGAAAGCATTTATAACTATTAGAGTGCTTAATTTGAGGGTTTTGTAGATCGCTCCATAAGGTAGGTAGCACGAAGCTTATGGCTGCCCTGTCAAAGCGGGATTTTGCTTTGGGTACTTTAAGTGTAATAGCTGAGTAACTTAACGCAGTATTTCCCAATTATACTCTGGGAAGACAGCAGGAGATATAGTAAGGCAGCTTATTAGAGATGGCTCTATAGGTCCAGAAGCGCGTTTCTGTGGGCCTGAACTTTAGTGATGTCCATCCACTGCCGCATATAGGGGTGCAGTGATGTGTGTGTCGAGCAGGGAGTCCCGTTATAAACCTCAGTGCTCGATGGTAGAGTGTGTCCAGTTTAGCCATGTAAGAGTTGGGGCATTGGCTGTAGAGGAAGTCAGCATAATCAACCAATGATAGGAAAATGGATTGGACCAGTTGTTTCTTGGCATCTCTGGTGAGAAATTGGCTGATTCTAAAAAACAGTCCAAGCCTTTGCCGAAGTCGTTTTAGCAAGTCCTCGATATGTTCAATGAAGGAGAGTCTTTGGTCTATCCAAACTCCCAGATACTTGAATTTTGTAACAAATTCTAGTTTTTCACCTAGAACTGTGGTAATTTGGGGAACTGTCCCACTGGGCACAGGGTTAGCTGTACGGATAAAAGGAGAGAGGACCATCGCTTTAGTTTTTTTGGCATTAAGGAGTAGCTTTTTTTGGAGGAGTTGGCTTTGCAAAAGGTTGAATTCTGACTGTAGGTCATTGCAGGCAGCTTCAGGTGTTGGGCGACTCACGTAGAGAACTGTATCATCTGCAAACAGATGGATGTTGGCTTCTTTTATACAGTAGTCGATGTTATTAATGTAGATTGCAAAAAGTAAGGGCCCTAATATAGAACTGAGGGTACCCCTCTTTGCAGAGTTTTTAAGGGGACAGGCCTCCTTCAGCTTTAACTTGTTGAAGGCCCCTGTAGATAACAAACCAGCAGAGGAGGGTCCACACCTATGGTTTGAAGGGCGGAGAGGAGCAGACTATGGTCGACGGTGTCGAAAGCCTTGCTTAGATCAAGGAAAACAGCACAAATAAAGTTTTGCTCCAAGATTACGCTGCCAGTCGTTAGTAACTTTGGCGAGGGCTGAGATAGTGCTATGTTTAGCTCTGAATCCGGACTGCATAGGTTTAGCAGTTCCCTAGACTCAAGGTGAGTCCTCAGCTGTGCATTTACAATTTTCTCTAGGAGCTTGGACAGGACGGAAGGAGGAAATTGGCCTGTAGTTATTGAGATCGCCACGGTCACCTGATCTGAACAGTGGTATGACATGTGCTGTCTTCCATATAGGTGGTAAGGTGCCTGAGACAGGGATAAGTTAAAAGGTGGGTGACGGGTATTGCTAGTGCGTGGTAGGCAATTTCTAGGAAGTAAGGGTCAAGGAGTCGGCCCAGCACTTTTCTAGTATCCAACTGAAGCAAGAGGTCCTCTACTCTTTCAGTGTGGCAGGTTGAAGTGAGAAGGCGTGAAGCTATTGGAGTTTCAGGCAGTTGGCTGGCAGTCTGGGGGCCAGTATGTTTTGCAGGGGTTATCAAATGCCATGCCTGCAGTAGCAAAGTGGTTATTGAATCGTCAAGTATATCCATCTTTTCGGTTATAGTCAAGTTGCCAGAGGTAATCTTGGTGGGAGTAATTTCCTGGGGAGTGGCCTAGCAGATCACTGATTGCGTTCCAGAGCTTGATTGGGCTCTTAGTGGCAGAGTCGAGTTGGTTGGAGAAGGTGGCCTTCGATTCTCTGATTGTTTTGGTACATAAATTTGTAGTCTCCTGAACTGGTTCCAATCCTCTGCAGTGTCCAGTCTGCGTGCTTTTTCCAGAGCTTATCTCTTTCTAGAAGCAAGGACTTGATCTGAGGGTGAACCATTTACAGGTTTTGGTCCTAGTTCGAACTTTAATAAGGGAGCATACTTATTAAGGGCCCTTGATAGAATGTTGTGGAAGATATTGTAAGCTGAGCGTGTCGTTTTGGCCAGGTAGAAATCTTGCCACTCAGGGGAGTACTTAAGCTCGTTTAGGCAGGCATGTTCATTGAAGTTGTGCCTGGATCTCTTCATAGAGAACTTGCTGATGGGTGCTGGGTTGTTGGTGGAGCTTACTCCCTCAATAAAACAATGGTCGCTGGCGTCTGAGAAGAAATCAGTGTGGGAGAAGAGATGAGGTTTGCTCACCATTAGCACACCCAAAAGTGTACTTTTACTGGGGTTCTTCACGTTTGGGCGTGTTGGTTCAGTAATAAGTTGCGTCAGCCCATGTTCATCACAGAAGGATGCAAGGGGGACAGCTGTGTTAGAGAGCCAGTCAAAGTTGAGGTCTCCTAAAATAATAGTTTCTGGCAGCCCCTGTCCCAACTTGTCACTTAGATATGACACAAGCTGTAGGCCAGCAGGCCGGTGGTCTGTAGCATCCCATTACATGAAGTGCAGTAGTCTGTGTAATTTCCACTTTGAAATTAGGCATTCGAGATTCGCTGGCGACAGATGCCGAGGATAAGCAGGAGGCAGAAAATTTGTCTTTAATGAGATAGCTACCCTCCTCCTCTGGCATGCCTGTCAGCTCTGAACAAGGCATAGTCGGGTATGTTTACTTCTCTATCAGTGGTGCTGGGTCTAAGCCAAGTTTCGGAAATTACAAGTATGTCAGGAGAGGTATGATTTACCCAGGTTTGTATTAAGGTTATCTTTTTAAGGAGGCTACATATGTTAATATGCAAGAAGCTTATTCCTTTTAAATTTGCTAGTTCTGCTGGCAAAGCAGTAGCTTCTGGGGGGCCAGAGTTGAGTTCTACGTTGCCTGAACAAAGCAGGAAGATAAGTAGGATTTTTCTAAGAGCGCTAATTATAAGCTTGTAATTCCTGCCTTTCTCCGTCTAGTAGATCTGATGTTTTTAGGGACTGGAAAGTAGCCACCATAGAAGAGCTGATCTGTTGTAGCAAGAGCTAGTACCCTACCACAATAGGCGGGAGGAGATAGAAGTCTGCGTGGTGGGAGGTGGGCCTTGTGGTGGGGGTGTTGTAAGTACTACTGGTATGTGTGGTCCAAGAGCAGGGTTTGAGGTATTGGTACTTGGAATCACGGAGGCAATTAAAGGATAAGTTGCCATGTGGTATACAGCACAAGGTGCCGTTGTAGACCAAACATGATGGTAGTTCAGGTGTCCAATGCTGGGCAGCTGGTATCCAGCAGAAGAAGGGGCAGTAAAAGGAGCCATATAGGGCCCGACATGATGGTACCTCAAAAAGGAGCCACTCAGTTAGCCCAGGGACCAGTGGGGTTGCTGGATTAATGCAGCTTATCAGTAGCTTTCCGATCCAGGTAGACCCAAATTTGATAGCATTAAAGATATTTAGTGGTGAAGGCACAGCCAAGAGGAGAGCCTATGCGTTTTAGTAAGCTGAGGCCCTGAGGTTGGATCCGTAGGCTGGATAGAGAAGAGGGGATCACGAGCTAAGTCTCTATTGGTGGGGCACTGCGCCAGGGGACGTGGACTAATATTTTGGCAGGAGCTACTGTATTTAATAATCAGCGGAGGTGGGGAAGGGGGCAGTCGAAAAAGTTGCGGCAGTTGCCGTACCTTGTAGGGCCTTGGGTCCATGTCTGCGGTCTTGAGCATCGGCTAGAGGGGCGCCGACCGCCCGGTAGCCGGGAATCCCGCAGCTTAGGAGCTGGGAGCCTGGGTGACAGTTTCTCGGCTGAGGGAGAGAGGAGGCGAGGTTAATAAAGTGGATTCACATAAAGGGTTAGACAGAACAGCGGGAGTCCAAAATTTGCAGAACAAAAGGCGTGTATGGTACCAGCAATGCCAAAGAGGTAGTGACGAGTAGTAGTAGGTGGTTGCACCCCAAGGTAGTTTGTTTGGTGTTGCTGGCCTGCTTAACTGCAAGCTGGTTTATAGTTGAAAGTGTATATAGTCGAATTAGGGTGAGGTTCCTAACAATAGGGCAGGTAGCAGTAATTGAGAGGGAGTTAGATGGAGTGGCTGGAGAAAGGTTGAGAGGAAATGTGGGATCCTGTGGGTGGGACTGCTTTAAAAGGGCGGTAAGAAAGTGGGTCAAGTCAGGTATTGAAGACAGGAGGCCAATAGCATGAAAATGTGCAGCAGTGGAGTGACCAATCTGCTGCTAGGCTGAGGAAGGGGTGGAGTAAGGGTCTATTTAATACTGTGAGGAGGAGGAGGAGGAGGGGAGGGGGGGGGTGGGTGAAAAAATTCAGTCCAGAACACTCCTAATTTGATCCTACAGACCTTACCCACACAACAGCTGTAACCTCAGAACCTCCAACCAACTGGTGTGCTAAGCAAAATAAAATTCTGCCTAGCAAAAGTGAGGGAGAGCTCCTTTGTGCAGCCCCTTATACCCGCCCTTCAACCCACCCCTTCACTCTGTTTCTTTCTCTCACTCTCTCCATCCCTTCAACCTATCTCTTGCTCTCTTTTTTCCTCATGCCCCACCTCTTTTATGAAGTCATTCCCTTTGGAGCCGAGACCCTTTTCTTTTCTAGCCCTCCCCAAGACCACTTCTTCAAAGCCCCTCCCCTGTGGAGCAAGGAGGGAAACACAGAGGATTAAATACAGCTAGAGTACAATAGCAAGCTCAGTGGGGGCAGGCAATGGGGAAAGACAAAGCATGAGGTAAAGAGGTGGTAAATGCAGGGCAATTATTTGGAGCTAGAAGAGGAGTTAATGGGGGTCATCTGTGCTTTGGCACGGGATGTCTGAGGGAGGACAGCAAGCAGCAGCAGGGGTGTAAGGAAAGGGTTTGTAGGTAAGGCAGAGAAGAAAGTAAGGTGTTTAGAGAGACAGCATTACAAGTGGGGCAGAGAATTAATAACTGGCAGAGTGACCATTGTGGGAAGGGGCAGAGTTCGTCAGTAGGGGCAGAAATGGAAAACTGCAGCAGTCTTGCTCAGTAGCTAGGTCAAGCAGTCAAACATCGGCTACTATACAATACAGTTTGTCCAGCACTAGTAACACTGAGAGGCTAGATTAGTGGCTTGTAATAGACTAGCTAAGCTGGCAGGTAAAGTAAGACCAATTGATGCATAACATATGTAGATTACATTAACAAAAATTCAGTCCAGAACAAAGCACAGAAAGAGATTTCCCTGAGACCAGGAGGCACCAGGCGTTGGAAGATCAGCCAAGGAGTACAGCTGCCAGTCAGTGCCTGGTTCCTCCACTGGGCATCCAGTTAAAACAGTGGCATTCAAAACCACGAGTTTCGGAGGTCCGGTGCATATCTGAATCTGTCCGGGGGTCAGTCGGGTGGTCTGTTAGCTGTGGCCTGCTCGGAGAGAGCCAAGGACACAGGAGCAGCTTGGGAAGCCCGCAGATGGGCTGTCTGTGGAACAAGGAGGGAAACACAGAGGATTAAATACAGCTAGAGTACAATAGCAAGCTCAGTGGGGGGCAGGCAATGGGGAAAGACAAAGCATGAGGTAAAGAGGTGGTAAATGCAGGGCAATTATTTGGAGCTAGAAGAGGAGTTAATGGGGGTCATCTGTGCTTTGGCACGGGATGTCTGAGGAGGACAGCAGCAGCAGCAGGGGTGTAAGGAAAGGGTTTGTAGGTGAGGCAGAGAAAAGTAAGGTGTTTAGAGAGACAGCATTACAAGTGGGCAGAGAAATTAATAACTGGCGGAGTGACCAGTGTGGGGAAGGGGCAGAGTTAGTCAGTAGGGCAGAAATGGAAAACTGCAGCAGTCTTGCTCAGTAGCTAGGTCAAACAGTCAAACATCGCTGCCATACAATACAGTTTGTCAGCACTAAGTAACACTGAGAGGCTAGACTAGTGGCTTGTAATAGACTAGCTAAGCTGGCAGGTAAAGTAAGACCAATTGATGCATAACATATGTAGATTACATTAACAAAAATTCAGTCCAGAACAAAGCACAGAAAGAGATTTCCCTGAGACCAGGAGGCACCAGGCGTTGGAAGATCAGCCAAGGAGTACAGCTGCCAGTCAGTGCCTGGTTCCTCCACTGGGCATCCAGTCAAAACAGTGGCATTCAAAACCACGAGTTTCGGAGGTCCGGTGCATACCTGAATCTGTCCGGGGGTCAGTCGGGTGGTCTGTTAGCTGTGGCCTGCTCGGGAAGGCAAAGGCCACAGGAGCAACAGGAAGCCCGCAGATGGGCTGTCTGAATCTGTCCAGGGGATCAGTCGGGTGGTCTGTTAGCTGGAGCCTGCTCGGGAGAGCCAAGGCCACAGGAGCAACAAGAACCCACAGATGGGCTGTCTGAATCTGTCCGGGGGTCAGTCGGGTGGTCTGTTAGCTGTGGCCTGCTCGGAGAGAGCCAAGGCCACAGGAGCAGCTTAGGAAGCCCACAGATGGGCTGTCTGAATCTGTCCGGGGGTCAGTCTGGTGGTCTGTTAGCTGTGGCCTGCTCGGAGAGAGCCAAGGCCACAGGAGCAACAGGAAGCCACACAGATGGGCTGTCTGAATCTGTCCGGGGTCAGTCGGTTGTGGTCTAGCTGTGGCCTGCTCAGAGAGCCAAGGCCACAGGAGCAACTGGGAAGCCACAGATGGGCTGTCTGAATCTGTCGGGGTCAGTCGGGTGGTCTGTTAGCTGTGGCCTGCTCGGAGAGAGCCAAGGCCACAGGAGCAGCTTAGGAAGCCCACAGATGCCAGGCCTATAACCCCCTTTGTTATAGGCCTGGAAGCCAAAAAGGAGGAACAGAGAAGGAGGGGGAAGGGGCTTTGAAGAAGTGGTCTTGGGGGAGGGCTAGAAAAAGAAAAAGGGGGCTCGGCTCCAAAGGGAATGACTTCATAAAAGAGGTGGGGCATGAGGAAAAAAGAGAGCAAGAGATAGGTTGAAGGGATGGAGAGAGTGAGAGAAAGAAACAGAGTGAAGGGGTGGGTTGAAGGGCGGGTATAAGGGGCTGCACAAAGGAGCTCTCCCTCACTTTTGCTAGGCAGAATTTTATTTTGCTTAGCACACCAGTTGGTTGGAGTTTCTGAGGTTACAGCGTTGTGTGGGTAAGGTCTGTAGGATCAAATTAGGAGTGTTTTGTTAAAACATACCCCCCTTCTTTTTTTTTTTTTTTTTATCAGAACATTGTATTATTTAGTTAGAGTTGATTTTACCAAGTTCCTAGTAGCATGTTAGGGGAGAGGATTACATGCCAGGATAGAGAGTATCAGGTCAGGTAAGGGGAACAGGTGATTATTTAGATTAGGGGACCTAAAGTGCTAGTTTTTCCTAATTCTGAGGATTACGGTAAACTGACACACCACCTACGTCAGCTACGTACACATCTGCCATCTGGCTAATGGCTGCAAAACTTAATTTTGCACCATAAATAAAGCAGGCACCGTACTAAATGCAGTCAATCTGTTTATCTCAGGATGGTGAAATCATTCTGACTTGGGCTGTTTGAATATTTGACACAATAACCTGTGAATATTAGTTGTAGTTTCTTCTGTGGGGGCACTCTGCCCCCCCCCCCCACACCCCCGGGTCCTGTGTGATTATTTGTTTCAAGGTACATCTCCAGTACTATTATTATTCTGACTAGACTGTTTGAATATTTGAGACAACCTGTAAATATTAGTTGTAGTTTCTTCTGTGGGGGCAATCTGCCCCCACACCCCCTGGGTCCTACATGATTATTTGTTTTAATGTACATCTCCCGTACAATTATTATTCTGACTGGGCTGTTTGAATATTTGAGACAACCTAACATAGAAACATAGACTTTGATGGCAGATAAGGACCACTTGGCCCACCCTGTCTGCCCATTTGTTTTTCTATCTTATAAATGTGCCATCAGCCTTTGCTCTGTCAATGGCCTATCTATTCATACTCATCTGTATTGCTCCCTTATGCCTATCCCATGCCTGTTTGAAGCCCTGCACTGTATTCATATCCACCACTTCCTGAGGTAGGCCATTCCATACATCCGCCACCCCTTCTGTGAAAAAGAACTTCCTCACATTACCCCTTAATTGTCCTCCCTCTAATCTCATGCTGTGTCCTCTTGTCCTGCTATTTTTTTTTATATTGAAACATGTTAGACTCTTTCACCTTGTTAATGCCCGTAAGGTGTTTGAATGTTTCGATCATATCACCTCTCTCCCTCCTTTGCAATACACATATTGGGCTCCGTTAATCTGTCCTCGTATGTTTTCTGATGCAGTCCCTGCACCATTTTGGTTGCCCTTCTCTGGACTGCCTCTTGCTGATCTTGCTCTTGATGCCCATTGAAATGTCTGATATGAACAACCCAAACAACAACAGTCCCAGCACTGAGCCTTGCGGTACTCCACTTATCACTGCCCTCAGAGATGAGAGCTCCCCTCCCACCATCTTTTCAGGATTTCTCTTTTCAGAAGGTCATAGTTTTCTGACGGAGCAGTATCAATATTGTTGTAGGTAAGTTGGGCTTTACCTTTAGATAGGAATATGAGAGCAAGGTGTGTGGGTGGTATGACCTCAGTTGTGGCAGTTTGGGTGCTCCCATATTAGTACCTTTTGATGCACCAGTGATCAGATGGTACCTAGTCCATAGGCTGTGATCACCAACACACTGTAACAAGTGATATGTTACAGCAAATTAATTTTCAAGATATGTATCTCTGCCCTAAGACTTTTCATGGGGATGACTGTTAATATTTAGCCATTGCATTAATGTTAGAAACATTGTGTTGTATACTATTTCATAATAGTGCCATTTCTGCACCAGGACATTATGAAAGCCATCAACCAACTATAGGGGAAGTTGCATCAAGCTGGTTTTAGCTCAGCTTGGAGGGAGAGATTGGGGAAGTTCTTTGCAAAACCAATTATGCAAGATTTGCGTGATGGTAATATTTCTTCAGGTGTAGAAAGGATAATGAACATAGCAGACTACAATCATCCAGACACAATGGTCCTTTTTTAGAGCAAGGTGTGAGAACAGAAGGTGGAGGTCAAATAACAGCACACGGTCAAGGTGCTCAAATAGGAAGAGGACAAGGAGAGGGAAGGGGAAGAAAAAACGGGAAAGGGAACAGTGGAGGAGGAAAAGGGAGACAATATTGGAATGCAGGATTCCAGGAGAGGAGATCCCTGAGGAATCACAATATGAATTGGAGATTGTGAACCTCACTACAAAGATGTTTACGGATGTACAAATCTCAGTTCTGAAAAAAGGGCCTTCCTTTGTTCCCACAAATACCCCTAATCCATTTAATATAAAAGTAGATCTACAAAAATTCTTCCATACTCTGCTCCTTAAAGAATTCTATATGGATTATCAAACTGAGGTAATTGATGACAATACTGTAGCGTCCTCTCAGGAAGCTTCCAACTTACGTAATAAATCTAAGTTTTGCCCCATTACAACTAACCCAACACTTCAGACATATATTAAAATGGTCAAGAGGGAAGTTGATGAGCTACTTAAACAACCTTACTGAAATGAAATGCAAAACATTACAAGTTCAGAATGGAAAGCAGTGCAAGGATTAAAAGAGATGACAGACGTGCTAATTAGACCTGCAGGCAAGGGAGGTGCGATAACAATTTGGGGCTATGATGAATATGTGACTGAAGCTAAAAAACAGCTGAATAACACACAATTTTATTTGAGATTGGATAATGATCCCACAGAAGTGATACAGCAGTGTATTTGACATCTAGTTACAGGAGCTGAAGAAAATGGTTGGATTACAGTCCAAGAAGCAGAATTTCTCATTGTAAAAGAACCTCAGAAGCTGGCTCTATATTTACTGCCAAAAATATACAAGAAACAACAACCAGTTCCAGGCATACCAATTGTCTCTTTTATTGGGTCCCTGACTGAGCCCTTATTGAAATTTGTTGACTCGCACGTTAAGAAATGTGTGCGTAACTTAAAATCATATATGAAAGACACAAACCATATGTGCACTTTGCTGAAAGATATTGTGGTGGATGAAAATGATATTCTTGTGTGTATAGACGTTGAAAGTCTATACACAAACATTCCACATGAGGGTGGACTTGAAGCCATTAAGTAAGTATTATCTGGGAGATCAAGTGAAATAACCCCACCTTCAGAATTTATTATTGCGTGTGCGTGACTTGTTTTGGAGTGTAATTATTTCATCTTTGACAAAAATGAATATACCTAGCAAAAAGGTATTAGCATGGGGGAAATGTTTGCCCCGAATTTAGCCACTCTCTATGTTGGACTCTGGGAAAATGAATATTTTTACGATGCAAGATTCAACCCATTCCTTCGATTTATTTACACTTGGAAATGGTACATTGATGATTGTTTTATGGTATGGAAAGGAGGGTAAGAAGTGCTTTTTGAATTTTGTGATTTTCTCAACAGTACAAATTCACACTTAAAATTTACAATGGAATGGAATCGCATAGAAGTAACTTTTTGGATCTGAGTGTGTATAAGTCAAACAACAGCCTTAAAACAAAATTATTTTGTAAAGAAACTGCAAGAAACACAGTTTTATTGGGAAATAGCTGTCGTCCCCAAAAACTTCTTAACAATATTCCAAAAAGCCAGTTTCTGAGAGTGCGGAGGACATGCTCTGAGGACAAGGATTTTGAAGAACAAAGTGCTTTGATGGCAAAAAGATTTCTTGTACGACATCATGATGTGAGAAGTGTGAATGTGGCACATGTAAGTGCTAAAAAAACAACAGAGATAAGTTGCTACAGGGAAATGTCACAAGTTGTGTTGCTCCAACAACCCCCCACCTACTTTCATTACACAGTTTTTTCCTGGAGCAGAAGCAGTTGGAAAGTAGTAGTTAAACATTGGGGCATATTAAAAAGTGATAAGAAATTTGATAGTCTCACTATGATTCCACTGTGCATCAGTTATCGCAGAGGCATGAATTTAATGGACAATCTAGTGCACACTATTCTACAAGAACAACCAGATCTGACTAAGTGGTCACCCAAGCCGCCAATGGGAAACTATAAATGTAGACATTGCGTGCATTGCAATAGTACGCATAACACCTAGTCATTTAATCATCCTAGAAGTGGTAACAAATTTCTGATTAAAGATTTTAAAAATTGTAGTATGGAGGTTATCTATGTACTTTTTTGCCCCAGTGGTTTGATGTATGTAGGCCAAATTAAGAGGGCACTTAAACTCAGGATAGATGAACATAAGACAGCCATTGGAACGAATAATGAAACATATGCAATGGCCAAACATTTTCGTGAAGCTAGACATAGTTCAGCAGCAGCTTTGAAACATTTGGGTATAGAAAAAGTGGGGTTAGATTGCTGAAGTGGCAGTCTGAAACAGAAACTTTTAAGGAGGGAAGCATATTGGATAATTACATTAAAAACATTAGTACTTTTTGGAACTAATGCCAAAATCCCTCTTCATGCCCTGTAAAATTGCTCTGTCCTGTTGTACTGCTTAGTTATGCATTGGTCTGCTGTGTGTTATATCTGCTATTGCTTTGTATTATCTGATACTACAGGATGTTGCAGAGAATGATGAAAAAAACTGTCATATATTTAAACATAGAATTTGACGGCAGATAAGGACCGCTTGGCCCACCCAGTCTGCCCATTTCCCTACCTAATGGATAAGCTGCAGATCCTAGTTAATCAGCAGCCTACTTCTTCCTACCCCCACCCCCTAGAATTGCCTTATGACTGTCCCATTCATGCTTGAATTCCACCACTGTTTTTGACTCCACAACCTCCTCTGAAGGCCGCTCCATGCATCCACAACCTCTCTTGTGAAAAAAATATTTCCTTAAATTGCCTCTTGAGCTGCCCCCCCATCTTCAAATTGTGCCCCTTGTTCTGTGCACATCCTTTTTTGAAAGATGCTACCCTCTTGGACTTTTTGATTCCCTTGAGGTACTTGAAAGTTTCTATCATGTCCCCCTCTCCCTCCTTTCCTCGAGGCTATATATATTAAACTCATAAGTCTCTTCATATCTTCTGGTGCAGGCCCTGCACCATTTTAGTTGCCCTCCTCTGGACAGCTTCCATTCTGTCTATGTCTTTGCAGAGATTGGGTCTCCAGAACTGTACGCAGTACTCCAGATGGGGTCTCACCAGCTGTCTGTACAGAGGGATAATAACTTTCTGTTTCTACTGGCGATGCCTCTCCCTATGCAACCCAGTATCCCTCCAGCCCTCCTTGCTGCCCTCTCACATTGCTTGCCCACCTTTAGGTCATCTGATATGACTACCCCCAGGTCCCTTTCCATTTTTGTTGTTGTTAGTATCTCACCCCCCATTGTGTACTCTTCCCCTGGGTTTTTGTTTCCCAAATGCATTACCTTGCACTTCTTAGCATTGAATCTGAGCTGCCATACATTTGACCATTCCTCTAACTTCCAAGTCCTTCTCATCCTTTCCAGCCCCACCTTGTGCATCAACTCTGTTGCAGATCTTTGTGTCATCTGCAAAGAGACATACTTTTCCTTCCAGTCCCTCTGCAATGTCGCTTATAAAGACATTGAAGAGGACCGGTCCTAATACTGAACCCTGTGGTACCCCACTAGTAACCCCCCTTTCTTCAGAGTGGACTCCATTTACTATTACTCTCTGTGTCATATTCTCCAGCCAATTCTTTACCCAGGCTGTCATCTTGGGACCCACTCCCAGGCTGGCTAATTTGTATATTAATCTTTTGTGTAGGACTGTGTCAAATGCCTTGCTAAAGTCTAGGTAGGCCATGTCCACAGCCCCTCCCTGATCTACTACTTTGGTCACCCAGTCAAAGAAATCTATCAGATTTGTCTGGCATGACCTTCCCGCTGTGAATCCATGCTGCCTAGGGTCCTGTGCCCCTCTGGCCTCTAGATATTTAACAATTCTTTCCTTCAGAAGTGATTCCATCATTTTCCCTACCATTGAGGTTAATCTAACAGGTCTGTAGTTTCCTGCTTCTGCCTTACCCCCACTCTTGTGAAGGGGAATCACATCTGCCCTCCTCCAGTCCTCGGGTACCACCCCATCCTCCCATGATTTGTTAAAGAGGGTAGTCAGTGGTGTCACTAGTTCTACCCTTAGTTCTTTTAGAATTCTGGGATGAATCCCATCAGGCCCCATTGCTTTGTCCACCTTCAGTTTTAAGAATTCTTTCAGAACCCTTTCTTCTGTAAATGGGCTGGTATCAACTTCTGTATCCAGAGTGTTTCTATTGTTTGTTTTAGGTACCTCCCCTCTTCCTTTGTAAATACTGAGCAAAAATATTTGTTTAGTATCTCTGCCTTTTCACAGTCACCCTCTGCCCCTCTCCCTCCCTTTATTAAGCCTCACTATCCCTCCCTTGGTCTTCCTTCGCTCCCTGATGTACCTATAAAAGGTTTTATCCCCCTTCTTAACTGAGTTGGCTGTCTTTTCCTTGGTTTGGGCCTTTGCTGTTCTGACTGCCTTCCCAGCTTCCTTTTGCTTTAACTGATACAGTTCTCTGTCCTGCTCCTTCTGTGATTCCTTGTACTTCCTTAATGCTTTCTTTCTCTTGAACCTTCACTGCCACTTCCTTTGAGAACCATAGTGGTTTCTTACATCGTTCGTTTTTTTTTGCTTCCACACACCTCTGTGATGGCAGTTTTATTATTCCCATTGTTTTCCACCCTCCTTCCTGCCCATTTGCTAGTGCATTCCTTAGGCACTCACCCATTTGGCAAAGTCAGCCCTCCTAAAGTCCAGTACTTTTGCCTTTGTATGACTTGACTCAATTGCTGTGTTCATTGTGAACCATACTGTTGAGGGTGCTGGTTCCCAGATGGCTCCACTTCTACATCTGTGATCCTCATCATCTCCATTTGAGTGAACCAGGTCTAAGATTGCTCCCTCTTGGGTGGGCTCCAATACTAGTTGTCTAAGGCATGCCCCTGTAGGGCATCTAGAATAACCCTACTCTTGATGGCTGCTGCAGCTGCACTCCAGTTAACATCTGGCATATTCAGATCACCCATCAGCAATATTTCCCTTTTTCTGCCATTCTAAGTATACTTTCTATCATTTCCTTGTCCATTTCCTCCCCCTGAGAAGGGGGTCTGTATACAACCCCTGTGCGGATTGTGGTGCCATTGCCTTTCTCCAAATTTACCCACACTGCTTCTTCTCCTCCCTGTTTTCCCTTTTGTTCTGTTGCTTTCATTTCTTCCCTTATGTAAAGAGCTACTCCTCCTCCTCCTCTTTTATCCTCCATGTCCCTCTGTAGATAGTCTATCCTGGTATGTTTACATCTCAGTCATGGTTTTGTGTGTACCATGTTTCTGTGACTGCCACAATATCCAGATGTTCCTCCTCCATCAAGGCCACTAATTCAGGAAGCTTGTTACTCAGACTATGGGCATTGGTACTCATTGCTCTCCATTTTTTGATGGCTTTACCTTCTGTTGCAGCATCCTGCACTGACCTTTCTACCTCGGTCTTTTTCTCATTAAGTACCCTGTTTTGTAGGGAGAGGCTGGGATTTTCCTGCTGCTTATCAGTGCCTCCCCTCTTGACTAGTTTAAAAGCTTGCCAATGAAGCATTTAAACCGATTGCTCAAAAGACTTGTTCCCTTCCTGGACAGATGCAGATCATCCTGCCAGTATAGGCTGGTGTCTCTCCAGGTGGAACCCCAGTCCCCAATGAATCCAAACCCCTGTGCTCCACACCATTTTTTCAACCATTCATTAAACTGCATGGTTCAAAGTACCCTCGCCTCACTCATGCCATTGACAGACAGCACCTTTGAGAAGGATACTGTGTGTGCTACTTGTCTTAGACCCCTTCCCAACTCTACAAAGTCCTTCTGCACTGCTCTAATCTCATGAAGAGCCAAGTCATTTGTCCCTAGGTGGACAATGAAGTCCAGCTCAGACTCCTGTGCAGCTGTTCTCGTGATCCTGAGGATGCGCTTCCTGTCCCTCCAAGCCATGACACTAGGCAGGCACCTTACTTCAGATTTCCCTGCTCCCCCCAGTTCTATCCCCCTAATAATTGAGTCCCCCACCAGGAGCTGCTTCCTTTCCTTGTGGTGTCCTCTGCCTCCTTCCTGTGGGCCTCCCTTGTGACAGTTGTCCTCTGCCTCCTTAGTCTCCTCTGTGGGTGCATCCATAGGGGAGATATGCTCCCCCAGAATGGTGTATGGATTGTGAAGTGGAACAACTAACTGGGTGTGCCTCTGTTCCACCTTCCTCACCCTCCCTGAGACCACTGTGGTCCAACTGCTGTGCTTTCTTCAACCTCTGAGGTAGTGGTGGTGGCTCTGGTGCTCCTGGATGGGGAGGTTCCCTTCCTACCGTCCAGTGTGGCCTGGAAGGTTCCCATAGTACTGTCAGTGTGGCCTGAGGCGGGCAACTTCCTCCCTCAGGGCAGAGAGTTGTCTGCAAATAGGGCAGCATCTCAGCCTCCAGAAAGACTCCCAGAAGACTGCTGCCCCACAGCCATTAGATTGCACTACTCCCCACATGTTTATCTACTTTTTTTGTGTGTGTTTGTGTGTGTGATTGGTTTGTTATATAGAAATATATATATTATACAATGTGTATGCTTATATTGTCAATGCAGTGTGCTGGAGAGGATATGACAGTGATATGCACCTTGCACTCTCGAGGAAATGATGTCAGAACCCCAGGTATAAAGGAACTATTTCCAGGGGTGGGTGGGGTGAGGGGGTGGGAAGGGGTTGGGCCTAAACTGTGCCCTCACAAAACAATCAGCTAAGAGCTCTGACCCACCGCTGCAATGAGTGCCTTCCTGTCAGCAAGATGCCCTACACAACAATTTGACAGAGAAAATACCCTGCTAATCAAACAGAGAAAAATCCAGATATCCAAGTCAGACACAGGTAAACCTCTCCAGCCCCAAAACAGTCTGGTGGTTTGTGCTCTGAAAGGAGTTAGCCCCAAAATAAGTCAGCTGTGCTTTAAACTCCTCATGCACTGAAAATCTTAAGAATTGTAACAAATGTAAAGCTAGATCCACCTCCCTCTGTTGCTTGAAAAACTGTCTTTTCCTGATAATTCTAAGTTCCTTATTTCACCTTTCAGTTAAAAGTAGCCTCCACCTGCAGAATATCTGCTACAAACCAAAGACCATTGTAAGATTCTCCTCCCTCTGTTGTGAGCACAACTCGCTCTCTTGCAAATCCTATGTTCAGTATTGCAGCTTCCAGCCAGAGTTTCAGTTGAAGAATATTAGCTGTTCTATTATTATTATGGTTTTTGGTTTTCTCTTATTGTCATGAATCAAGTTAGGGTTAAAATATAACATTTAATAATTGGAACTTTATTAGAATATGTGGTGTTAGGAGTATTAGAACTTATTTAGATAGATAATTATTATCTAAATAGTAATACTATTGATTCCTATTGGGGCTTTCAAAAAATTGCACTGTCACTTTAAGCAGGTGTCTTTAACACTGCTGTGCTCATGAGACATAGTAACTTTGATGAAGATGTCATGGTGACGTTGAAACGTTAGTTGCGTGCCAGCTAGGGAGCCCAGGTGTGCCAAGGGTGTAGCCAGAGATAGATATGTGCTGCTAATGAAAATGGACGCTAAAAATTGACTGCACTACTTTGTGAATGACTTTCTACTACTACTTGTATTGTTCTAAGTTTTACCTGCATTCTTGCATTTTACTGCTGCATTTTACGTTGGATTATGAATTAAAAATCTTTTTCGATCTAATGAATTTGCGATGAGCTGCTATTTGTGATACCTGTGTGAAATTGTGCTACTGTGCTACAAATGTAAGCCTCTGATAAGCCTGTGATGGAGTGCTGATCTACATGCTGCTTCTCAACTTGTGTCTTAGTGTTTTATTATTATCAATAACAGTAAGAAAAATTAAATTATACAGGATAGCTTTTCTGGAAAGCAGTTCAAACAAAAAAAGACCTTCATCTGACAGTCTTTCTTTAAAAGCTCAATCTCTCTTCAATAAAAGATTACTCTCTTTATATATATATAATGCCTTTTCCTGGCAATTCTATGTTCTGAGCTTGTTAAGATATCTCCTGTTTCTCTCAAAAATGTATCAGAACTTTGTCAGTTTCCTTCCTTGCAGGTGCAGCAAAATAGAATATATATCCAAAACTAATCTCCTGTTGACAACTTTGCAAAAGAGTTTGTGGAGGTCAAACAGCATCGCAAAGTTAATCCCTGAGTTCCAATTAGTTTTTTGTAACTATTTCAACAATATAACTGTAGATATTGGCAAACTAGAGCACCCAGTTTTACAGAAAGAAAGATCCACGTATATTTTTATAACCATAGATAAGCAAGGAGGAAGAAAAGACAGAAACAGCAAGGAAAAGCAGGGAGATAGTGGGAGGGGGAGAATCGTGAGCTTATCAGAGTGATCAGTTCCTTGGTCTCACGAGAAAATTTGACTGTGCAGTCAGACAGACAAGAGATAGAAACGGTAGAACAGATCCTTGCTTTTAACTCTTTCTGCATAACAAATGAGATAGGGTCTTATTCAATTATGTCACCCACTGGATGACCAAACAACCAGTCTACCAGCTGTCTGCTGCCACTTGACCACCAAACAACCCAACTCCCTCTCACAGCTGTCTCCTACCACTTGACTACCAAATAAATATTTGAGCTGTTTGCTGCCACTTGACCAACAAAAAAACACTCCCCAACTGGCTGATGCCACCTGATTACCAAACAACCTAAACCCCCACCTGGCTGCTGTCACCTGACCACCACATAACCCAAACCCCCTCCTGGAGGTCTGCTGCCACTTGACCACCAAACAACCCAAATCCCCCAGCTGCTGCTGCCACCTGACAACCAAACAACTCAAATCCCTCAGCTGTCTGCTGTCACTTGATCACCAAATAACCCAAATCATCCACCTGTCTGCTGTTCACTTGATCATGAAGTAACCCAAATCCCCCAGCTGCCTGTTGCCACTTATCCACCAAACTACTCAGATTCCACTTATGACTGCTACCAGTTCACTACCTAACAACCTAAACCCCCTTCCAGCTGTCTGCTGGCACTTGACCACCAATCAACACAAATTCCCCCAACTGTCTGCTGCTCCTTGACCACTAAACAACCAAACCCCCCAGCTGTTTGCTGCCACTTGACCACCAAACAACTCAAATTCCCACAGCAGTCTGCTGCCACTACTCCACCAAACAACCCAAATCCAGCAGCTGTCTGCTGTCACTTGACTGCCAAACAACCCAGCTGTCTGCTGTCACTTGACCGTCAAACAGCCTAACTTCAGCTGTGTGCTGCCACATGACAAACAGCCCAATCCCCCTCTGTCTGCTGTCACTTGTCTACCAAAAAACCCAAATTCTGATCCCAGCTGTCTGATGTTACTTGACCACCAAACAATCTGACTCCTTCCTCTAGCTGTCACTTGATCGCCAAACAGCCTAACCCCAACTGTCTGCTGCCCCTTGACCAACAAACAAAATCATCTCCCAACTTCCTGCTGCCACTTGACTATCAAACAACCAAACCCATCAGTTGTCTGCTGTCACTTGACCACCAAACAACCCACTTCCCCCTCCCAGCTGTCTGCAACCACTTGACCACCACATAATCCAAATTCTGTCAGCTGTCTGCTGTCACATCACCAACAAACAATCCAAATCCCTCTCACAACTATCTGCTACCACTTGACCACCAAACAACCACACATACCAGCTGTCTGCTGCCATCTGACCACCAAGCAAGCAATCAACCAACCCCCAGCTGTCTGCTGCCACTTGACTATAGAAAAAAAAAGCAGCTGGCTGCTACCACTTGACCATCATACAACCTAACCTCCACCTGCCTGCTGTCACTTCACCAAAATACAATCCAAATTCCCCCGATGTCTGCTGTTACCTGACCACTACATAATCCAAATGCTCCTTCTGTTGTCTGTTGCCACTTGATCACCAAATAGCCTAAATCCCCAGGTTTCTACTGTCTATGATGCTCTGCTGCCAGAGGGGGGCTGCTCCACCCATTATGCTGAGGTGGGAATATGAGAGCAAGATGTGTGGATGGTATGACCTCAGTTGTGGCAGCTTGGGTGCTCCCATATTGGCACCTTTTGACACACCAGTGATCAGATGGTACCCTGTCCATAAGCTGCGATCACCAACACACTGTAACAAGTGATATGTTACAGCAGGTTAACTTTCAAGATGTGTATCTCTGTCCTAAGATTTTCAGGGGGATGACTGTTAATATTTAGCCATTGCATTAATGTTAGAAACATTGTGCTGTATGCTATTTCATAGCAGTGCCATTTCTGCACCAAGATATTATAAAATCCATCAACCACCTATAAGGGAAGTTGCATCAAGCTGCTTTTAGCTCAACTTGGGGTGGGGGGATTGGGGAAGTTCAAGTTTATTGGTCAGTATGTTTGGGGAAACTATTCTAAACAGGATGGTTTGTTACTGCATTTGTGGGAGATTGAAAAGGGGATGTGTTCTCAAGAAAAATATGAAATACTGCATTACAGTACATGCAGGAACAATACACATTTGCTATATGAATGTTACTCACAGTGCTGGTTTACCTTATGTACGAAGGTCAAGGGAGCATGATAATACCTTTCTGATACTAGACAATGGCTCACAAAATACATGTTATAGCCTGGAATGTAAAATGCCTTAAAACTGTAGTCAAATGAAAGAAATTACTGAACAAGGTAAGAAAACTCATGGGGGACATTCTACGTATGCAAGAAACTCATATCGTGGAGCACAAGATGCAGAGGACAGCCTCATGTTAGGGGGCACAGGGTAAGTCTCTTGCTTTTAATTCTAAATCAAGGGACAATGATTTGGCTATGGCCTCACTTTCCAGGGGAGGTATTAAAAGTCAAAAATGACATTGGGGGATGCTATATTTTAACAGAGCTGATCAGACTTTCCAGTCTGCTAGATGGGAGGCACTGAAGGCAGTACTCTAGCAACTGACCATAGCCTATGCTAGCCATCAATGGAAGCAGCAGGCCATCAATATGTACTCCTTAGAGGCCAAATGGAAAAGGACCATATGGCTAACCCCCCTCAGAACCTCTACCCCAGGCTGTAAAAACTCAAATGGGAATATAATAGCATGTCATCTGTGGAAATAGATTTATCTTCTTAATGCAAGCAGGGTAATATTTTGAAGGTGATCAAGAGGGCAAGCTGCTGGCATGGTAACTTCATGCCATAATGGGGGCAAGAAATATAGCCCAGATACAGGTAGAGGGAGGCGAACTCACCTTCAGCAGAGAGGGTGTTGGGGACATGTTTTGTGCCTTCCATAAATCCTTATATACAAAAGTAGATCCCTCCCTGAACATCTTGCAAATTTCTTTGGAAAAGCCCCTGTTACTTCAGTTTCTACCCCCATGCAAGGCAAGATTAATCAGCCACTAGAGTGGGTGGAAGTGGAAAAAGCCATCAAGGACCTTCTGGTGAGGGAAAGCACCTGTACCTGATGGGCTTCCTGTTGACTTCTATAAACTCTTCCTGTCTGATCTCAGTGACTCCCTCTTCAATATGATACAGGAAAGTCTTGACAGGGGATGCCTAACTCCCCTCAAGGCAGTTGATAATTCACAGTGCTACCTAAACCAGTAAAAGATCACTCTCTTTGTGCCTCACATAGGCCTACAGTATAGTGCTACTTATGGCAGACTATAAAATAGTGGTGAAAGTTCTAGTTATCAGGTTGGAGCCTGTGTTGCAGGAAGTTATCCACTCTGACCAATTTGTCTTTGTGAAGGGCCAGCAGGGTAAGACCAATGTTGGGAGAATGCTAAATGTTATCCACAGATGGTCAAGGGTAGCAGATAGGTATGGAGCATTGATCCTCACACTTGATGCCAAAAAAGGCATTTAACCACATGGAGTGGGGGTACCTGTTTGAAACTCTAAGATGGTTTAAGCTAGGTGACCAATACATCAAATGGGTCAGGATGCTATACTGAGAACCAGTTACTCAACTCCTAAGCAATAGAAGGCTTACAATCTCTTTTCCTTTGAGGCGGGGTACCAGGCGGAGCTGCACCTTCTCCCCTCTTATACGTACTCTCTTTCAAAGCCTTTGGCAGCAGCAATACAAGCCAGCACTAATAATGTAGCCTTGAAGGTGGGGCAAAGAGAGGATCACAAAATACCCCCTGTTTGCAGATGATATGCAGCTGTACCTCTGTGATCCAGCTGTGGGTCTGCCTGAAGTGCATCGGATACTAAAGGACTATGGTACACTGTCTGGGCATAAAATAAACTGGTCCAAAAGTGAATTGTTGCCAGTGGGGTGGAGGGCATGACTGTATTGTTCAGAAACACCCTGGGGCTGCTGGTGGTTAAGTCCATAAAATACATATAGATCTGTTTGTCTTGCACAAACTCTGTACTATATAAAAATAATCACTTACCTGTTGCACAAACCTTAAAGGATAAATGTGAAATATGGCAAATCCTCCCAGTCACTGTAATTGGCTGGATTAATGTAATGAAAATGTGCACCCTCCCAAAGTGTCTGTATTTGTTCCAGACATTACTAATTAAACTGCCAGTGTCCTTTACAGCTGTGGAAGCTCTAACACACAGATTTATGTGACAAGGGAAGCCAGAACAAATCAAGCATGACATACTTCAGCAGATGGCCAAAAAGGGAGGTTGTGCTTTGCATAGTTTTACATTTCTCTACTGAGGCACAGATGGCTTTCGTCCCACAGTTGACCAGAAAGTGCAAGCCAGCATGTTTAAGTCTGGAGGAAGAGGAGTTGGGAGCTGACATATGTCATGATGTACTCTCCCTAGCCCTATAAGGGAAAAAGATACCCACTCTGGCTAACCCTTACATAGCCAACTTATTGAGAGTCTGGATGGGAGTGTATAAGCATATTGGGCACCTGGAAACTCTAGAACTGGAGTAAAAGTAGCACTAAAAGGGAGCCCCAGCTATAATGTATTCACACACCAGACCCTATTGAGGTGGAAGTGAATAAGGCTAACACAGGTGGGCTTCCTCTTCATGGGTGGAAACCTCAAGTCCTTTGCAGATATTAAACAATACTATGGTATCTCCATTGGTGATTGTTTTGCTTATCTACACCTATGAGGCTGGCTGTCGTAGCACAAAAACCCTAGGGTAGCACTTGGAGACCTGTCCCCTGAAGAGTGCCTTATATTTGAGCCCCCAACAAACACACTCACAGCTTTTATAGGCTGCTGCTTGGCAGCTGTCCCTCCACCACTGCTGCTTCCCAGTGTAAATGGGGTGGGCACCAGTCTCTCCTGGGGGGAGTGGAAGGCTGCAGACAACCATCTTCATAATTGTGCCACGAGTAACTGCCTGAGACAAATTCAGTTAAATATTTTGTACTGTACTTCTATCATGCCTACCACAAAGCAGAAATTTGACAGCAGTAGATGATCCCCGTTTGCTGCACGAACAAGAAAATAGAGAGGACTTCATCTGTATGACCTTGACATGTTTTAAACTTAGCACATTCTGGGTTGAAATATATGGGCTTATGGAGAATGTGATGCAGCTGTGCTTATCCAGACCCCTTCAGAGTTGCTGTTGGGTGCTGACACATCAGTTGTTCCCCATAGACACACTAGGCAACTATTGGATCCAGCTTTAGTTAATGCATGAAAAAACATTGCTCAGTCCTGGGTTAGCAAGAGTCCCCCTAGTATAGCTCAGTGGAGCAGAAATCTATATAACTGTCTGAAGCTGGAGCATGTGCAACACAAAGCAAATGACACAGTCACAACTTTTGATTATATATTGTCCCCTGTAGCAAAGGCCACAGAGGAGGGTATCTTTCCAGTATGATGTATTGTGGTTGGGGTGGCACACATGGACGGGATAACAACTAAACAGATAATACTCTTCCCAATCTTTATTATTGATACTATAAGGACACAAAGCATCTGACAGCAGTACAATGTGTTACAAATCTCAGCTCCACAGAATATAACTCTCTGATCAGATCTGAGTAGATATTTCATCTAATGCATGTTGACCTGCATTGTACAAGTGTAAGAACTGTGTTATGCTTATGTTATGTAAGCAATAATATCCAACAGGGTGGGCAGTATTATGCTATACTGGCCCACTCGAGAGAATAATGAGGCCGGTGACATAGGCGGAGGGCCTTATAGCCTGGAAGGTCAGTTAGCACAATACCGCCTTAGAAAATGGGCACTGTATTATATGTTTTTTAGAAAAAAATGTTATGTTTAAGTGTTAAAAGCCTTACGTTTTTGATCAATTTTGTAGTAAAATAGTTCCTCCATCTGCATTAGAGTGCCAAGTTGTTTTTTTTTGAGCTGGAGTGAAGCCTGTTGTCATGGTCCCCTCCTCCCCACCACACACACACACAGCTTTTTTACTGTTTTTGTTGTTGTTTTTGTATTTATTCAGTTAATTAAGACTGTAGTGTGCTCTCTCCAGCAGCAGTCCCTTCAATACAGGCTTACATCATTGGGAGGGATAATTGCCGTTACAAATAATGTGAGGGATGAAAGAGCATGACAGCCAACTGTGGTCTACAGTCAGAACTCAGGACAGCCACTGGATGAATAGATTTTACTTTTTTTTTACACAAAAGTAACAGGTTTTATTGCACACTGTAAGCAGGAGTGATCGGCTGAGCCATACAGGGAATGGTTGCTACCTCACCCTGCACTCCTGCTGCCAGAAACTCACATGGAAATACAATGAGGGTGACCTCCCCACACCCCGGCCGACTGTACATAGGAAGTTGTAGACATACAAGGAATGGTTGCTGACTCGCCTCGTACTCCTGCTGCTGGTAAGAAATACAGGAAATGTGAAAATGCAATCCCTTTTGAGACTGCGATCGGAAAAGTTGTATCCGCTAATTGCTGTGTGCGAGGCTGGGAGAACCGTTTCTTCTGTCTCCCCATCTGAGTAGTACTACTTCATTTTTTGTCTCCCAGTCTACTTCTTCCTTTTTTCTTTAATTGGAATACTGGGGGGGGAAGGGGGTGATTAATAAACATTGAAATGGCACAGCAGGGGTAAGACCGTATCAAGACGGGGATGAAGGCACTGCAAGGCTCGTTCGGTAGGGCTGAGCACATAACGTTAATTTAAACAGAAAAACATTCTTTTTCATGTGGGGCAGTTTTTTACTGACAGTTTAAACTGAGTGACAGGCTGGAATCACAAATTTTACAACTGTGAAGGCTTGTTATTTAAGCAGTAATGCCCAACAGGGTGTGTATTGTGCTGGGATAATGTCACGCCTCAGGTGACTGGGCACGAGGCCGCAGGCCGAGTGTGTCCAATACCTGAAGCGTGCCATTATCCCAGTACAACACACACCCTGGAGGGCATTATTGCTATTATACAATTATACAATACGAAATAAGAAAAGCTTTTTAAAGAATGTTTTTGTTAGTGTGAAAGAATGTTTTTGTTTCCTAAGAGAAGATGCAAAAAAAGAGAGGTGCTCATCATCATGGTCCTCATCCAGATGGGTTCACAGTGAGGCTGAGACTAGACCCGTGATGATGTGCTGGGATAGCATCACGGGTCCAGTCCCAGACTGACCAATCAGAGACCAGGATGTTTTCTTGCCAGTGTATAATTATTCGTAACCCTCTCACTCTGTAAGCGAGAAAGAAATGGGCGACAGACTAAATGTGAAAATTCTAAGTGCCAGCCTAATATTAGTAATCAGGTCGGTTGGGACTGGTGCTTTTAATAATGTTGTCTGATAGATGCTAAACCTTGCCAGGGCTATCAGCCACTCAGAGCCCAGGATATTCTTAGCCCATTTTCTAAGTTGTTCTTGTGTATGACATCAATTATTTGCCAATAAAAATATTTTACAAAAAAAATTTACTTGAAAAAGGCTACATGTAAAAGCTGTGCTAGATTCCTGAGGAAGGGGAAGAGTGTCCCAAAGCACTGAGGCTTTATGCTGTTCTGATCTGGTGATGTTTCCTATGAGTAGTCTTTTTCACGAAGTTAAACTTGTAGGTCACATTATTTCTTGCTCACTGTGATTTGTGATTTAAATTGTTTAACAGTGGCTAACACTGCATCAAAAACATCTTATTGTCAAGAAAGTTAATAAAAGTTTTGCAGTGCTTCAGTTTATTCTGTGCACTGTTCTTTTTGTCCCGACTAGTTTGCTGTGTGTGCACTGCTGAAAGGGATCAGGCACTTGTGTATGAGCCTGGGGTTTGTTGTTTTTCCATGTTTGAGATAGAAACTGGTATGTTGGGAAATTACTCTGGGAAGGAAGATTGGGCATCTCAGAGGACACTCCTCCTCTTGGGAGGTTTAGCCCTCTCTGCTGCAACACTGTGCCCTGGGTGACCCAGGTGGTAATGTAGTTGGAGATGCTCATGGGTGGAGGATGGAGCCAAAGTGTGGCCATGCAGCTGTATGGGCACACATGCTATGGAGCCCTCACCAGCTGCATCCTGAAGGAAGGGTGAAATAGAATGTGCATGGCAGCATGATACCGGCACTCTTGGACCCCCACCACTCTAAACTTCCTGATGGTCTCCCACACAAGACAGATCTTAAGGAGATCATTGCTGATGATGCTTCTGATGAAATCCACTATAGAAAACATTACTTCAGACAAGATAAGGGACAGATATGAGTGGTGGATGATGCTGGGAGATGTCCTGGCAGAGATGGGCAGCACTGGTGTAGAGGAAAAATAAAGTATAAAAAAATAAAGGAGTTCACGTGTATGACATCATAACCATTGATTATGACTTCAGTTTTGTCATGCTCATTAATTTTAACTGGTACTTACCTGACCTTGCTGAGAAGTAAAATTGCTATCCTTGTTTCAGAAATATCATTTTTTTTAATCTATTTATTCTCCCCTGTCGTGGTCGGCCCTCATTCTTGCCGGTCAGCCCAGCCCCATCACCCCAACTTCCCAAGGGCTTACCTCTCCTGAATTCCCCCATGGCTTTCCTTCTGTGTCAGGGTGGTAGGGAGTTCCTTCGACCTGCCAGGACTGGATCCAGATTCCAGGACGTGCATGGCAGTCGGGTGTGGAGCCTGCAGAGGCCAGCAGTTATCCAGTGTGACTGGGACATTTTTTACATTTTCTCCCCTTGGAAAATGTGGCGTACACTGATGTCAAGGTGCATGCAAGCCACATCTGCCACATCTCCTCCCACCTCTTAGAGCACGGGCTGCCTTTCCCCTGGCTTCTGGCAGGAGCCAGTCATGAAAGGAGCTCTTCCCACCCCTCCCAGAGGAGGAGGAGAGCAATCCATGGGATGTTCAATCCACCTCCCCTCGGCTGGCCCTCTGACTCCTGAGGTTGCTCCTGACCTCAGGTTGTTGGTGCCACAAATGGTAGCACTCATTGGCCGACTCAGAAATAATCATTTGTACTCTTTAAACTGCCCTGGTGATTAATGAAGTACTTTTCCCAATGATTTACCTAATATCTGACTGTTCATTTATACTGTGGCTGTCTCTGGCAGTGGATGCTACGGCGATATTATGAAGGTCGACACCACGGGAGCATCATGGGCTACTGCACAGCAGGACAAACTTCCCTACAATGGTATGCGTGCTTCATAGTCTATCTGTCTTGTCTCTGAAGTAACAATAAAAGTTTTTTGAATGCTACTGGCACTACAGTTTCCACATTTTCTTGACTTGTACTTTGTCAGCAAAGTAAATATTACACGGTATTGACATTAGGTATTCTGTTATTCACTTGCAAGATCAGTGGCTTATGGTGATTGAAAAACTCAAAATCCATTTCAAAAACAAGGGGTTCATTTTTTTCCAGTGTTTTCAGGATTTCTGATTATCATGGACCTAGTTGGTTTCTGCAGTTACAGCGACTGGTATCCGCTGACTGCTACAGATCTGTCTGTTTTACTGGCAAACACCACAAACTCATACCCTTGTTTATATGTATTCTACCAGGTTATTATATAATGCATAATGTATAAGGAGGTGGTTGATACGAGAATTGAACACACACCTGAGTCGAGTGATGCTACTTAAACCCTGAGAGCGTAGCTCGAAGGGTTTATTCAGGCATCACTCTATCAGGGTGTGTGTTCAATTCGAGATGAAACCACGTCCTCATAATTTATTTTTTTATAATTACCGGGCATTCATTTTTAAAAACAGAAAACAAATGCTTCAACTTTTCTTTGAATAGCAGGGTTTTTAACTACCGAAAGTACACTTCTGACTTTTCTACGAGTCCACAACAGCACGTAGAGAACGAAGTTTCATCATTGTTGGTAAAACATGTTTGGGAGAAAGAAACAGCTACTACTAAGTAAGAACATGTTTATTTTTAAATCTTACTGCTGTTTTTTTTCCCTGTTACAACTCGCTTTATCAGTGCGACTGGAATAGGACAGTCACAGCGCATGACTCTGGTAACAACCTGCTGGTTGTTACGGGAAATAGCAACTACTTCAGTCAATGGTAAAAATGAATGCCCGGTAATTATACAAGATTAAGAGATCCCTTACATACAAGCCCTTGGTTTTACTTAATTTACATTATTAGATACTGTATTTTGCAAGCCACTGTACAGCAGACATAATGAAATTAACTTTTAAAACTGAAAAGAGAGTGTGCGCGCGCGCGCGTGTGTGTGTGTGTGTGTGTGTGTGTGTGTGTGTGTGTGTGTGTGTATGATGTCTCATGCATGTGTGGTCAGAGGCTGGCAAAGTTTGTGCCAGTGTTTCAAGGGTTAATTTGAATAGGAGGAGCCTTGCATGTGAAAAGAGATATAGCTAATAGTGGTATGACAGGAGACCAAGGGGAGACAAAGAGGGAGATCAAGGAGGGAGAATGAGTCAGGATCCATTTCTCCATAATGCAGCCTTAGAACACTCCAGCATGTAGTGGATCCACCAGGAAGGTGTGGGGACTGTTGGGCATTTCATCCTCAAGGGGAAAACCTCAATGGCTGGCTGACTTCAGGATAGTCCCCCTGAAGCTCAGAGGGAGAACCTGGAGGGCAGTGTGAATGGAAAGGTGCCTGTGCCAACAAAAGAGGCACATGAAGAAAGCAGTGAGACTGCCCATAGAAGGAGGTGCTGCTAAAAGCATAGAAGATGCAGCATCTACTCCCTACCCCTTACATCACTATGGAAGAGTCATTGGGGGTTGATGCTTGCAAGCCCCAGGCCTTATAGCTGAAGGCTTTTATAGTCCAAGTCTGAGATGAGAGCTATGCAGTTCAAAGATACATTGAAGCCACCAAAAAGTGCTAGCACTATGGGTTAGGACATCACTCCCGTGTGCACTACATACAAGCGTTAAAAAATGATCCGCTTCCTAACTCCTACTCTCTTGACTCATCACTCCACACTAACCCCCAACCTTCTTAGCAATACTCATTTTGGAGTACTCACCTAAGGAAGGGCAGTGACTGAATATTTTAAAAAACTCAGAGGTGCGGAATAGTAAAAGAACTGAGAGGTGCTAATGACACCACTGACAGCACTATTTAACAAATTGCTGGAGTAGGGTGAATGTGATATCCCTCCACAAAAGCAGGAGCAAGGTAGAAGCTAGAAATTATAGGTCGGTCAGTTTGACCTCAGTGGTGGGGAAGATAATGTAATTAGTATTAAAGGAAATGATTGTGGAATATCTCTAGACTAGCGACACAAGACCTGAGGCAATATGGATTCACAGCAGGAAGGTTTTGTCAAACAAATCTGATAGAATTCTTTGACTAGGTGACCAGGATAGTTGATCAGGGAGTTCTGTTAGACATGGCCTACCTAGATGTTAGCAAGGCATTTGACACCATCCCACATAAGAGGTGGTGAACAAGTTGGGAAATCTGGGAATGGGTCCCAAGGTAGTAAACTGGGTCAGAAATTGGCTGAGCAACAGGACACAGAGGGTGCTGGCAAGCTGAGTTCAATCCAGAGAGAGGGGGGTAACTAGCAGGGTGCCACAGGATTCAGTGCTGGGGCCTGTCCTCTTTAATGTCTTCATAAGGGACATTGCAGAGGGGCTAGACAGGAAGGTATGCCTCTTTGCAGATGACACTAAGATCTGATGTGCAATAGGGTGGACACTCCAGTGGGGTAGAGAGAATGAGAAGCGACCTAGGCAAATTGTAGGAGTGGACAAGAGTGTGGCAGATTCAATTCAATGCAAAGAAGTTAAAAATCATGCAATTGGGGAACAAACACCCAGGAGAGGAGTACACGATGGGGGGGGGGGGAGGTACTGACAACAACCAAAACTGGAAAGGGACCTGGTGGTAGTCATCACAGATGACCTAAAGGTAGCCAGGTAATGTGAGAAGGCAGGGAGGAAAGCCAGAGGGATGCTGGGGTGCATAGGGAAAAAAACAGGAGGTGGTGATGCCTCTGTATAGATAGTTGTTGAGACCTCATCTGGAGTACTGTGTTCAGTTCTGGAGATTGCATCTCCATAAGGGCATAGACAGGGTAGAGGCAGTCCAGAGGAGGGCAACAAAAATGGTGCAGGAACTACACTAGAAAACATATGAGGAGAGACTGAAGGACCTCAATATGTATACCCTGGAGGAAAAGAGGGAGAGGGGATATGATAGAGATATTCAAGTACCTCAAGGGGATAAACAAAGTTCAGGAGGGCAGCATCTTTCAGAAAATGAGATGTGTAAGAACAAGGTGACACAATATGAGGTTAGAGGGTGGCTGACTAAGGGGCAACGTGAGGGAGTGTTTTTTCATGGAAAGGGTGTTGGATGCATAGAACAGCCTCCCTGAGGGGGTTGTAGTAGCAAAACCAATAGGTGAATTAAAGAGTGCATGGGATAGACATAAGCAAACCTAGTGGTAGGAAGGAGAAGGTAAGCTGCAGACCATGTAGGATCTGGAGTTTATGCAGTAGGTAGGGAAATGGGCAGACAAGGTGGGCCAAGTGGTCCTTATCTGCCATCAAATTCTATAATTCTATGTCAAGCTGGAGACGGTGCAATCCAGGCTGACCAAGATGATTCAGGGTCAACATGGAAGATCTTATGAAGATCATCTCCAGGCACTGAACATGTATTCACTGGAGATTAGGCAACAGAGTGAGTATATGACAGAGACCTTCTAGTTTCCGAAGGGAATAAACAACTTGGACTGGGGGAATTATTTAGCAGGAGTACAGAGTCAAGGGTGGTTGAGCTGTGGAACAGCCAAGGAAGTGTGCTCCAAGACCACACATGATTTCAAGCATGGCTGGGACAGAGTGAACTGTTTGGTGCTTAGTCAGGTTGGTAGCAGTCTGGAGTGGAGCAGGGAGGTGGACAGGGAAGGAAAAAACCCCTGTATGGACAATAGGCCCAGAGCAGCTAGGGAACTCTGGGTAGACTAGATCGAACTTTGGTCTTTTTCTTCTGTCATTGTCTGTGTTTCTATGAGCAGGAATGCCCAGGAAGAAATAGTGCAGCTGTGTTCTGTATTCATACTGTGAACAAAAGGACACAAATGGACCTATCCTTTACAAAAATATATACTCAAGAAATTAGATTATCATGCACCATAGCTCTCATCGATTGCTGTCAACTCCAGTCCAGCTCCTCACCCAAGGGATGTTGGATGATTGCACCCTGGGATAATGGCAATCAACTTCTCACCCCTCATGAACTGACTGCTGTAACACTACATGGATCTTCTAGAAAGCACTTACCAGGCCTATACAGGGTGGCCTGTTCTGTATTAGCAATACACAGAGAAAAATGTTGTCTGCATGCTCAGTCTTAGGGTACACAGTTAATGCACTCTAGCCAATAACCACCCAATTGCAGCAGATTATCCAAGTTTAGTAATTCTAAATTCTAGTTGCTAGAAAAGCAGTAAAGACAAGATTCCTAAATCATGCTACTTGACTACATTTTACATATTTGCTATATATCAATCCAACTGGGGAACGGTACCAGTTAAAGCAGAAGGAAGCGAGGAAGGTAGTTAGAATAGCAAAGGCCCAAACACAGGAAAAGATAGACAAATCAGTTAAAAGGGGGATAACACCTTTTATAGGTACAGTAGTGAGCGAAGAAAGACCGAGGGAGGGATAGTGAGGCTTAATAAAGGGGACGGGGGGTGGGCAGAGGGCGACAGTGAAAAGTCAGGTATACCAAACAAATATATCTGCTCAGTATTCACAAAATAAGAGGGGGAAGGTACCTAAACTAAACAATAGAGGCACTCTGGATAGGGGGGGCCAATACCAGTCCATTCACAAAAGAAAGGGTCCTGAAACAACTAAAACTGAAGGTGGACAAAGCAATGGGGCCTGGCAGGATTCACCCCAGAATTCTGAAAGAACTAAGGGGAGAACTAGTGACACTACTGACTATCCTTTTTAACAAATCATGGAAGAATGGTGTGGTACCTGAGGACTGGAGGAGGGCGGATGTGATCCCACTTCACAAAAGTGGGAGCAAAGCAGAAATAGTTAACTACAGACCTGTTAGTTCGACTTCAGTGGTAGGGAAAGTGACAGAATCACTTCTGAAGGAAAGAATTGTTGAGTACCTAGAGGCCAGCGGGACACAAGACACAAGGCAGCATGGATTCACAGCAGGAAGGTCATGTCAGATTAATAGATTTCTTTGACTGGGTGAACAAAGTAGTAGACCAGGGAGGGCTTGTAGATATGGCCTACCTAGACTTTAGCAAGGCATTTGATACAGTCCCACACAAAAGATTAATAAACAATTTAGGCAGCCTGGGAGTGGGCCCAGGGTGGTAGCCTGGGTAAAAAATTGGCTGGACACACAGGATAATAGTAAACAGAGTCTGCTCTGATAAAAGGGGGTTACTAGTGGGGTACCACAGGATTCAGTACTGGGACTATTCCTCTTTAGGTGACATTGCAGGAAGAGTGAAAGGAAAAGCATGCCTCTTTGCAGATGACACAAAGATCTGCAACAGGGTTGATACACAAGGGAGGCATGTGGAAAGGATGAGAAAGGACTTGGCAAGGTTGGAGGAATGGTCAAAAGTATGGCAGCTTAGATGCAGTGCAAAGAAGTGCAAAGTAATTCACCTGGGAAACAAAAACCCTGGGGAAGAGTACACAATGTGGGGGGGGATACTAACAACACCAAAAATGGAAAGAGGGTAGTCATATCGGATGACCTTAAGGTAGGCAAGCAATG
Organism: Neoceratodus forsteri; assembly: GCA_016271365.2. NCBI lineage: Eukaryota > Metazoa > Chordata > Ceratodontiformes > Ceratodontidae > Neoceratodus > Neoceratodus forsteri. Next base: position 235,230,843 of record CM057458.1, read on the forward strand.
TGAGAAGGCAGTAAGGAGGGCTGGGGGGGGGTACTGGGATACATAGGGAGAGGCATCACCATTAGAAAGCAGGAATTTGTTATCCCTCTGTACAGACAGTTGGTGGGGCCCTATCTGGAGTACTGCATGCAGTTCTGAAGACAATATCTCAGCAAGGACATAGACAGGATGGAGGTAATTCAGAGGAGGGCAACTAAAATAGTGCAGGGCCTGCACCACAAGCTCTATGAAAACAGACTAAGGGAGCTTAATATGTATACCCTTGAGGAAAGGAGGGAGAGGGAGGACATGATAGAAACTTTCAAGTATCTCAAGGGAATCAACAAAGTCCAAGAGGGTAGAATCTTTCGGAAAAAGGGATGTGCAAGAACAAGGGGGCACAATCTAGAGATAGAGAGGGATTGGCTCAGGGGCAACATGAGGAAGTATTTTTTCACTGAGAGGGTTGTGGATGCATTGACCCGCCCTCCTGAGGAGGTCGTGGGGTCAAAAACATTGGGGAAATTCAAGAATACATGGGACAGACATAAGGCAATTATAGTGGGGGGTTAAAGGAAGTAGGCTGTTGGTTAACTAGAATCTGCAGTTTATCCAACAGGTAGGGAAATGGGCAGACTAGGTGTGCCAAGTGGTCCTTGTCTCTTATAAACACATTAAAGAGGACCGGCCCCAGTACTGAATGCTGCTGTGCCCCACTAGTAACCACCCTTTCTTCAGAGTGTACTCCATTTATTGTTACCCTCTGTGTCCTGTTGTCCAGCCAATTTTTTAACCAGGCTACCACCCTGGGACCCACTCCCAGGCTGGCTAACTTGTTTATTAATCTTTTGTATGGGACGGTGTCAAATACCTTGCTAAAGTCTAGGTAGGCCTTATCCACAGCTCCTCCCTAGTCTTGCTAATAATATGCTCACAACAGCATATTTGCAAAACAATAACAATATTTATTTCGGGGCATAGGGGTTGGGAACGTGGAAACAGAAGGAACAGAGGTTTTGCAGTGATGATTAATATTTACAAATGTACATTTGATTAAGTTGGTTGGTTGAATTTGGTGCTGGTAAAAACCCTCCAGCTGGGTAGTTACCTATTATTATACAATGGCAAGAAAGAATCCTGGGCTTTGATTGGTCAGTTGGCCATCAAAGCAGGGATGCCATCCTGGCATAACATCCCTGATGTTCACAGGTCTACTGTCATCATTATGGATGCCCTCATTTTTTTGCATCTCCTCTTAAGAAACAAAAATATTTTTCCACACTAATAAAAACATTCTTTAAAATAATTTTTTTATTTTATATATATAACAACAAGCCATTGTATAATAGGAATAATGCCCTCCAGGGTGGGTGTTATGCTGGGATAACATCCCTTCTTGGGTGTTGGATGCCCTTGGCCAGTGGCCTTGGGCCCAACCACCCGAGGCGGGATGTTATCCCAACATAACACCCACCCTGTCAGGCATTATTCCTTTATTAAATCAGCAAACAGTTACATTACACCAACAGATGATATCCAGAGCCCTGGCTATCTAGCTGCCTTAAGTCAGATGGAACACATTATTATTATTTTTAACCACCACTGGTACCAGTTCCCCAGACTCAATATGAAACCCTGCAATTTCATACTCTTTACCCTGGGTACCCAGTTACCAAAGCCCCTTGTTGGTTGCAGGCCTGGTGAACAGTGCAGCTGTAAGTTGATCAGCTTGATTCAAAGAAGAAATTGTTAAGCAATTAAAGAACAAAGCATTTCAGACCCTTTAGGGTTGCAGGGATTGCCCTGCTTGTTGCAGTTAGAAACAAAACATTTGACTGGATGTAACCAGCCAGTCACACTGGGTTTGGAAGTTGAGCATTTCTTTCTGACTGTTTAGCACAAATACATGATTTCAAACACTCAGCACATCTATATGATTTGAAATACTCAGCACAATTATAGAAGGGAAGCGCCTTCCACCAGGGGCCAAGAGGGCTGCCCTGGTCAGATTACTTGGTGGAAAACAATAATTTCCAGGTTACAGAAAATCTGATTTTTAACTTGGGGGTCTCAGTCCATTACATGGCTTGTGGCTGTGGCTGGCGGCTCTACTGGATATCTTGACCAGATAGCACAATACTGGATCTCCCAGGCAAAGTCAGGATGAGCCCCTTACTGAGTGCTCCCTGTCCAGTCCTGTAGGATCCAGAAGTCATCACATATCAGCACATTTCAACTCTTTTTCTGAGCTCACTATGGGTGCCCCCAGAGCAGTCATGGTCAGCAAAATTTCCATTATACAGTCCCACCCTCGCTGGGCTAAGGTTATGCTCAGCAGTTGCAAGGTGCAAACTAAATGGACAGTCATAATCAGCAAAACAGTTTGAGAGGTCCACCTGCATTGGACTAAGGTTATGCGCAGCAGTTGCAAGGTGCAAACCAAAGAACGACTTCAGACAGCACAGTCACTTGGGCATAGGTAGACCCAATTTAGCAAGATTTCTTTCTTTCTTGCACTAGGGGTACAAGAGTACTCACTCAGGCTCCTTACAGTAGAATCTCTGCAATCAAGGTTCCTGAATTCTTCAGTTCTCTCACAACTGAGTTTCGATCAGCTGTCTCACAGCTGGCTTGATGTCATCAGGTTACAGGTCCACGTCTTTCCCCAACATGGAAGGGAGGACTTGCACCTGGGGGACATTCTGGCAACCCCCAGGCTAGCAAGAAGTACAGAAATGAAATAACTTTAACTTTTACTACTAAGAAGACAAACACCTCCTCCTGGATAGAGAGGATTAGCTGGATGTCCAGGCTTGAATGCATGGCTGGGGACCAAAGCCCCCACCCCCGTGAGGGTTCCAGCTCGAATCTGGAAAATTGCTGAAAAACACAGTCTCTTATAGGGCTCTCCTGAGGCTCCTGCTTGGCTGAACCTTCTCTGTGCATCGCCTCTGATTGACTGAAGGGCCTGTCAGTCAAGAAAATGAATTAAGCATGAATCTCACTCGATGCAGAAATTTTGTTGTTTTGGTGCCTGAAGTTAGGTCCCTGCAGTTCCCCATGAGTACTTGGTAATTTCTCATGAACTTTGACTAATGTCCCACAAGTCCTGGCTTTAATATCCTAGCTTTCCGATTGGCTATGGCTGCTCTGTAATGGCTGCTTAACCCACAGTCCCTTAAGCAGATTAGGTACAATCTCAAACAAAGTCCTGGTGCAGCCAAATAAAATAAATATTTGCCCAAATGCCCCACAGTTCAGTAGCCCTGGTTATGTACTTGCTGTCACAGCACAGATTACGTCAATTGCTCAGTCCATTTTCCTGTCACTCCTGCCATTATTTAAGGATACCTTGCAGCAGCAGACAGGCTATTTTTCTGAGTCCCAATTTTCAGTGGTGCAGCCAGGATTAAGCATTTATGTGTTTGAATACCCCTTTTCCTTATAATACTTTCCCCCATAACATACAGAAGTTACATTATTTATTTCAAAACATTTCTTTTTCCCTTCAGTGATTGATGAAATACAGCTTCCCCGAGAGCAGAAGCACCCTCATGAATATTAATATGGACTGGGGCTCTGGCTCATTAATATTCACGAGCCCCGATCCTGGACACATCGTAAATCTCTTTAATTATTGCAAAGAGCAGCCACTCAGGACCCTGTCCATGGTCACTGGATCCCATTGATCAGGTGAGGACATGGGGACCACCGAATGCTTTCTCCGTTCGACCACAAATGCAAGCAGTCGAACATTAGAGATGCCTCTCATGCCTGTGCGATCCCCGCTGCACGGGAGTGCTTTGGCAGTATGGATCATCGTGATCTGGGTCTTGGAGGCCCACATGGCTTGGATTAACAGTGGGGCAGTTCTCTGGGGCTACAAGGGCACTGAAAGACTTGGGCAGGACTCGGGCCAGAAAAAAAATATGCAGGCGAACAGTAGGTGCAAAGGACAGCAGCTGGAAATGGGAGCTACAGGGCTACAGGTAAGCCCTGATTTGGTAGGGGGTTACACGCTCCCATGGCAATGAACCTTGGTGTCTGCACCAAGGGTATGCCAAGCCTGGAACACTTAAGTACCATCTAAGCAGCTGCAAAAACACTAAACATTTCGAGGCATATGGCTTCCTAGCCAGCACTGGTTACTGTACATCTTAATCTAACAAATACATCTTATTCTAAGCAGCAAAACATTTCCTTAATAACTGTTGAGCATTAATTAGTTGTTATATACTACAAAGATCCTTGACAAAACAAGATATTAAACTGGAAAAACATTTTCTCTGCAATATTACTTTCGGCCACTGGGGGCATACGTTCCCCACCAATATTTACTGAGCCAGCAGTGAAAAGGATTACAGTAGTTTTGGCACCAAAACATATTTTCTCAGCAAGACGATGGCAGCCATTTTGAGTTCCCATACATACAAATTAGTGAGGATCATGCTGGGTAGGAGAGTGGCTAATCAGTACAATCCCAGCGGTGCCTCCATCATGTAACCCCAAGGGCCACTACCCCTGCCTTGCTGGCCAATACAAGGTTGAGGGGCCTGAGTTCCCAAAATTAACTTTGAAAATAGTTATTTTCATGCTGTTACATTTGCGCAGTGCCTCCACCCAGAGTATAGCTTTAAGTGGGCTAGCTGTTACCTGGTACAACCCTCTGGGGTGTCATACCACCCACTAGTACCATTAGCCTCCCCAACACATAGCGCAATAGCATCTCCCCACATTTAAGACATTTCTGTAATTAGAGACTCTCTAATAATATGCTCACAACAAAATACTTGCAAAACAATAACAACAATATTTGGGGGCATAGCATTTAGGAATGGGGAAACAGAAGGAACAGAGGTTATGCAGTGATGATTAATATTTACAAATGTACATTTGATTGAGTTGGTTGGTTGAATTTGGTGCTGGTGAAAACCCTCCAGGGGGGTAGTTACCTATTATTAAATCAGCAAAAAATTACATTGCACCAATGGATGATATCCAGGGCCCTGGCTATCTAGCTGCCTTAAGTCAGATGGAACACATTATTATTATTTTTAACCACCACTGGTACCAGTTCCCCAGACTCAATATGAAACCTTGCAATCTCATACTCTACCTTGGGTACCCAGTTACCAAAGTCCCGTGTTGGTTGCAAGCCTGGTGAACAGTGCAGCTGTAAGTTGGCCAGCTTGATTCAAAGAAGAAATTGTTAAGCAATTAAAGAACAAACCATTTCAGACCCTTTGGGGTTGCAGGGATTGCCCTGCTTGTTGCAGTTAGAAACAAAACATTTGACTGGATGTAACCAGCCAGCCACACTGGGTTTGGAAGTTGATCATTTTGTTCTGACTGTTTAGCACATGTACATGATTTGAAACACTCAGCACAATTATAGAAGGGATAGCGCCTTCCGCCAGGGGCCAAGAGGGCCACCATGGTCAAACTACTTGATGGAAGGATTTCCAGGTTAAAGAATATCAGATTTTAACTTCGGGGTCTCAGTCCATTATGTGGCTTGCGGCTGTGACTGGCAGCCCCACTATGTTGACAAGATAGCACAATACTGGACCTTCCAAGCAAAGTCAGGATGAGCCCTTTACTGAGTGCTCCCCTTCCAGTCCTGTAGGCCCCAGCAGATGTCACACATCAGCACATTTCTACTATGTACTGGGCTCACTGTGTGTACCCCAGAACAGTCACGGTCAACAAAAGTTCCTACATATGGTCTTACCCTCGCTGGGTTAAGGTTATGCACAGCAATTGAAAGGTACAAAGCAAATGGACTGTCACAATGAGCAAAAATAGTTCAAGAGAGGTCCACCTGCACTGGGCTAAGGTTATGTGCAGCAGTTGCAAGGTGTAAGCCAAAGAACAACCTCAGACAGCACAGTCACTTTGGCATAGGCAGCCCCAGTTTAGCAAGATTTCTTTCTTTCTTGCACCGGAGGGTACAAAAGTACTCACTTAGGCTCCTCACAATAGAATCTACACAATCAAGGTTCCTGAATTCTTCAGTCCTCTCACAACTGAGGTTCAATCAGCTCTCTCACAGCTGGCTTGATGTCAACAGGCTGCAGGTCTACGTCTTTCCCCAATGTGGAATTATGCATGATCCTCACTCGATGCACATTTGGTTTGTTGTTTTGGCTCCTGAAATTAGGTCCCTGCAGTTCCCCATGAGTACTTGGTAATTTCTCATGAACTTTGGCGAATGTCCCACGAATCCTGGCTTTAATATCCTAGCTTTCCGATTGGCTGTGACTGCTCCATAATGGCTGCTTAACCCACAGTCGCTTAAGCAGATTAGGTACAGTCTCAAAGTCCTGGTGTAGCCAGAATAAAGTAAATATTTATCCAAATGCCCCACAGTTCAGTAGCCCTGGTTGTGTACTTGCTGTCACTGCACAGATTATCAACTGCTCATTCCGTTTTTCTGTCACTCCTGCCATTATGTAAGGATGCCTTGCAGCAGCAGACAGGCTATTTTCCGAGTCCCAATTTTCACTGGTGCAGCCAGGATTAAGCATTTATTTGTTTGAATACCCCGTCTCCTCATAATACTTTCCCCCATCACATACAGAAGTTACATTATTTATTTCAAAACATTTTTTTCCCTTCGTCGATTGCCGAAATACAGCTTCTCCGAGGGCAGAAGCACACTCATGAATATTAATATGGATCGGGGCTCTGTCCATTAATATTCATGAGCCTCAATCTGAGACATCTAGTAGATATCCTTAATTATTGCAAAGAGCGGCCGCTCAGGGCCCTGTCCGTGATCACTGGATCCCACTGATTTGGGTGGGGACACCGGGACCACCGAACATTTTCTCTGTTTGACCGCAAATGCAAGCGGTCAGACACAAAGGCGCTGCTCATGCCTGCATGTTCCCCACTGCACTGGAGTACTTTGGCAGTGCAAGTGATCATGGTCTGGATCTTGGAGCCCTGCAGGTCTTGCATTAACACTGGGGCGGTTCTCTGGGGCTACAAGGGCACAGAAAGACTTGGGCAAGACTCAGGCCAGAAAAAAAAACATGCAGGCAATCAAGAGGCGCAAAGGAGAGTGGCTGGAAATGGGAGCTACAGGGCTGTAGCTAAGTCCCCGACTTGGTAGGTGGGTTAAATACCTCTCTGAGTTCTGTTGTTTTCCTACCAGTGCAGCTCATTTTGTTTCCATGATTTTTGCTTTAGTGACTTCACATGAAGTATCATCATGCTCCTGGCTCACTGGCTCTGGTAAGCCCAACTCTTTTTTCTTTCTGGGTTACCATTCCCTCATTCCATTATCTGGCTCTGGTCGGTTGCCCTATCTTCAGTATGGAAAAGTGCGCTGCTTCCCCCAACTGGCCCCTAGACCTTGGCTCAAATCTTGAAGGGTACCAGGATTTTTCCTTTCTGACCCAGGCCCTGTAACTCTTATCTTCTCCTATTTTGAACCTGAGCCCAACGGTGTACCGAACATATCCCACACCGGTTCTACTACTCCAGCCATGTTCACTGTCTCACTCTCACTGATGCTGGGGCCCTTAAACCTGGCCCAGCTTCAATGCCCAAGCTGTACCTCCTGAGCTGCCCTGCCAGGAGAGAGAGACCTGAGCCCTGCTACAACTCAGGCTCTCTGAACAGCCCACACTTCTCCTCAACCCCAATGGCATCCTTTCTGTCTAAGGTGCTCCCAGATGACCATTTAGGAATGGCTCCAGCCTCCTATACATGTCACTGCCATCATATCCTGGGCTTGAGCTAAACTGCAGCCAAGATTTGTCCTCCAAGGCCTCTCCTAATACCTGTGACCTGCCCAGCCCTGAAATGCCAGTGCCCCATGACCTGCCCCTTCATGCAGGCCCCTTTGTCTGGGTGAAGGACACACACTGCACACACGGGCTGCCCTGCCACTCTGGGTATAGGAGGGGACATCTGCCACTGGCCCCTCCTCTGTAGGAATTCTGCCACAGTCCTCACAGCCCTGACAGCCCAAAACAACAACTGCACGGGATCCACACGGGGCTCGTGCCTACCCTACCATTCTCCTACCAAGTAGGCCTTCCCTCACATCCCGATAACACAGATTCACTGGCTGACCGTCCTCCCTGTGGAGCTCCAATCCATGCTCCTCAATGCCACATCACTGTAGAGGTGGTCCCTATCTACCAGCTTTGGGGTGGTCCCCCCACAGGCCCAATCTGGACCGACATGCTCCCAACTTGCCTGCCTCTCCTGCTCTTCCAGCTGCCCCCTACAGCCTCAGGCCTACTGCCTGGTCTGGAAAAGACCCAGAACTTCCTGTTTCCTCTCCGTATATAGCCTTCCTAACCTGCCCTCTGCTGCCACCTTTAGGCATCAGCGGGGATTAGCCCCCCAGAGCACTAATACATTTTTAAGCACTGGGGTGGGGTAGGAGGTGGAAGGAGGTTCCTAGTGGGTGCTTGAGCCCCTCCAGAGAGAGGGGGCTTACAACAGAGAGTTGTGGATGCATGGAACGGCTTTCCTGAGGGGGTAGTGGTTCAAAAACAGTGAGTGGCTTCAAGAATACATGGGACAGACATAGGGGAATTCTAGTGGGGGGGTAGAAGGAAGTAGGCTTTTGGTTAACAGGATCTGCAGCTTATCCAATATATAGAAAAAGGACAGACTAGATGGGCCAAGTGGTCCTAATCTGCTGTCAAAGTCTATGATCTGTGGTCTTTGTTTCTATCTGTATGCAGTCAATCTAAGAAGACATGCTAAAACTAAAGACAGTCCTGCCTCAAAAGTGTGCAGGTTAACTGGGTTATATATTTATCTGCATTTTTATAATTATGTTTTGTGCGTTTTTCTCAAACAAATACTAAAACATGGAACATCCTTAGCAATGTTATCTTCTGAACTCCATTTAGGGTTTAGTTTATTCTTTATGTATCCCCTCTCTCTAGTGTCTAGGGGTATGAATGGATGGTATACAATATAAAGAAGGAGGACAGCACACACATATATTTTGCCATTTACTTGAGTTCTGAGCACTTAGTGACTCTGGGCACCTAGGAACATGTTGGGGGATCTAGGCTGCAAAGGAAGGGGGCTAGCGACAGAGAACAAAGACCAAAATGGATGTAATGTCCAAACAATGGATACTTTCAAAACAGGATCCTTTTTATCTGCTGAAAGCTCATGAGTACTTGAATTCCCCCAGGGCAGGCTGCATTCTCTCACTGTCCTTTTATTCCAGTGTCCTTGGGCAGTCTCTAAACACCAGTCACCAAGGGGTGACAGTAAAGGCATTGTCAAATGGCACTCCTCATTCCTCCGATTTGCAGGGGTTGTGCCAATAACCCAGTAGGGTGCACAGGTATAGATTTATAATACAGCTCTTCACAGGCTGAAACACATTTGCGCTCATAAAGGCAGCTGAATCAGGACTGCATAAAGATTCTAAGGGGTCCCTGTTGCCGGACCCAAAATGAGGATCCACTTGTTTGGACTCTTAGCAGCTATACCACTTTATGCCAAAGATGGAGTTTACTTTTGACTTATTCTGGGCATTAGACTTCACCCTGCATAGTCCTTCTTTTGTAGGAAAGGGGTATTTCACAGCGGGATTTGTGCACTATTTGGATGCAGCAGGCTATTCAAGAGTTTATCATGGTGTGCTTCATGCAGCAGTTGAAGTGAACTCAAACTCCTATTGGGTCATTAATTGGGAAGGACTGCCTCCCTGGGCTCTGGAGAATAAGACACAGATGTATTAGCTCTAGATGTACTGCTAAGTTATTGACTCGGGGGGGGGGCACTCTTGCCTGGGAGTAGCTTGACTTGCTGTTTCTGATGGACCACACATCCAGGATTTTGAGATCAAGAGCCTCCTGTGATGGGGAGGATTGGATGGCATCACCAGCCCCAGGTTTGAGCAGCAGCCATCTCTCCCCCCTGCATCCAAATGGGATTCTTCCGACTCTGTTGGAGATACTTCACTTGGGGCAAACAATTTTTCTGCAGATGCCATGGGGGAAGGGCCTCCTCCTTTACACAAGCCACACACTGGCAGCTTATCCACATGGTGACAAAAACAGCATTGCAGGGGTGCCCCAGACTGTGACCGATGGTCTTCATGCTTGCTGAACCATTCAAGGAGCTGCAGGGGGATCTTCACCTCTAGATCTTTGGGTATTAAGGGTTGTGGACTCTCACATTTGTTCCCCTGTAACACAGAACAAATACTGAAATGTCTGTACCTATTACTGTCACTGATTTTGTTGCATCTACAAGTCCCAGTCTGCCCTGTGCCCTGGACTGAAGCTCCACCATATTATACCTTCTGATGCTCCTGTCATTACAGTTCTTAGTACTCGAGGTGGATCTGCTACTTGCTGACAGTTTTCTGTGAATCAAGTAGAGCCAGCAGCATAAGGTCAGGCCCTGATGGAGCTTACGATCACTCAGAAGATACAGGCAAATAAGGAAATTACTTTTCTTTGATTTTGGGAGTCTTCTTTAAATATTAGCACTGTGACACTTACCTGAGGCTGTTTTCTCCTCAATGGTTCACCAGGTCAGTTTGCTATAGCATGATGCAGCCCCAGCCAAGATGAGGTCACACATCCCTTCGCAGTCTTGAACCAATCATTTTCTTTTTTTGGTGGCACACTTGCATATTCATAACCAGGCACATGGACAACTCCACTGACTTTGCCACACCACTCAGATGTTTTCATAACTGGCAGACAGACTTCATGTATTACTTAAGCCCCATTTCATGCAGACAGTTCTCGAAGGTGCACATTTAACAGAGTCAATAGTGTCACCTTGAAAATGAGCTCCCTGCAGTAACTTTATCAAAACAATCACAGACTTGCACCCAATGCCATTGATCATGCTTGGGCCCTGAAGGAACTCCAAATCCTTGTCAAGTCCCCAGTGTAGCTCCTTTTCCTCGTGTCTAGAGGTATGAAGGGATGGTATAAACAGAAAGGAGAGCATATACAGATATTTTGCCACTTACTTGACCTCGAAGCATCCAGGAACACATCGGGGTATCCGTGCTGCAAAGGAAGTGGGATCCCAACATAGAACAACTACCAAACTTAATGTAATGTCGTAACAGTGGATAACTTCAAAATATGATCCTTTTTGTTTACTGAAGCTTACAAACACTTGAATTCTTCCAGGGGCAGGCTGCAGTCTCTCACTGTCCTTTGATTTCAGTGTCCATGGGCAGTTTCTGAACCCCGTCACCAAGGGGTGTTAGTAAAGGCATTGCTGAAATGGTACTCCTCATTCCTCTGATTTGCAGGGTTTGTGCCACCAACCCAGTAGGGCCCACAGGTATAGATTTATAATGTAACTCTTCACAGACTGAAGCGCATATGACCTCATAAAGGAAGCTAAATCAGGACTGTATAAAGATTCCAAGAGGCCCTGTAACTGGAACCACGATGAAGATCCACTTGTCTGGACTCTTAGCAGCTGTACCACTTTGTACCAAAGGTGCAGTTTACTTTTGACTTACTCTGAGCATCAGACCTCACCCTGCACAGTTCTTGTTTTATAGCAAAGGGGTATTTCACTCCTTAGAGCTACCTGGGGAATAGACCGACCAAGTTTCCACTAAACCAGGTACCAGCTTTCCACTACCTGCCACCTGGCCATAGGGCATTAACTGTAGGGGCCTCTGGCTCACAGATTCACATTTGCCTCACAAGCTTTCTTGACAGACTAAACAGTGGCACCCATTGAGATGTATTTCCCATAACATTTGCTCTGTTAGGAGAGGCATACACTTCCTAGAGACCAAGAGGCGGGGCACCAGTGATGCATCCCATGATGCCCCAAGATTTGACTCCCATGGCAAAGAGTCTAAGTCCACATTAATATTTCTTAGGGTTTTGTCCCCACATGAGGGGGTCACAAATTTAGGGACAAGGAAAGGTTGACACTCCATGGGGTTCGAAGGCTGCCACTGGTGCTGCACTCTCACCCTCTCCCAAGATATGACTCCTGTGGGCAGTGGGTCCCAAATCAAATAGCTGCTAACAGGAAAATACTTTCAACCCCTTCTGCCTAGTGCAAGGAAGGAGGGCATTGCTGGGTCCCCAGTGCCGTCCTGAAAATAAACCATTTTGCATCACCTCCATTTCTCTATTTGTACATTGCTGTTAGTTCTTCAGATGTCTCCCTGTCTTCTCTCAGCCTCTGAATTGATACGTTCATGAGAGATTCCCCCCTCTGAGGGTCATTGGCAATGGCAGCTTCCATGATACCAGCAAGATGTTTCTTGGCCTTCCACCCAGAACAGACAGGCACACAATGTTGGCAATACACCTCCCCAGACTGAGACAACTTCCTGTAGCTTTCTCAACTACAGTAAACTGGCTCCTCCCCTCAGAGGCTTGGAGTAGGCCAGTTGGTCCAGTCCACTGAGACTCCAGGAAATTAACCCCTCAGAAGTTTATAAACAGGTCTCACAGTCCTACATAAGGAGCAGAGCTCTGCATAGGGTGTATATTTAGTAGGAAAAGCTAAGGGAAAATCAATAGCTTAGGATCAATTGGCACAGGACAAATCAACATGAGCATCACTGATGCCAGCACTGGCGGTGCAGATGTCAGCTTTCTTTATCAGATGAAATGTGCAGCACCAACGTTGTCTTCCCTACCTAGAGACAGACTAGCTTGCATTGTACCTCTCCTACTGTGGAGTGAAGGTGCTGTTTACTGTACTTCTGGAATGGAGGTTGAATCTTACAAATGTAGGCCAAACAGGGGCAACAGAGAATGGTATCTCTGCATCTGTTCTCTGTCTCTCTCTTGGAGAAACATTAGAGCCCAGGTGTGAGTCACAGTGATCTTCCCTTCTGGGTCTCAAACAGGAAGGCTCCTCACACAAGCCACACCATCAGGACTGATGAGGATTATACCATGCATGGCTACACTATGGCCCACTTCCCAGCCAATGATCATGATGCTTAAAAAAGAGCTAACTTGCTCAAAATGACAAGATTACAGCTCAACCAGGTCCAGACCCCTCAGCTTCCTCTTCCAAACATTTTCCCTTCAGCCATTATTCCTGATATGTCTCCATATGATGCAGTACATCTCCAGACAACTCCACCTCCATGTTTTCCTGCACACAATGCTGAATTATCCTGTTGGCTTGACTGTCATTAGGCAGGTCTGTGACAGAGTTGGGAAAGGCCCTGTCCCATTTGTTATGCATAGAGAGTTAAAAGCAAGCATCTATTCTGTCCTCTCGTATGCAATCACTTGTCTATCTCTTGCCTGGATGATTGTGCAATCACAATTTCCTTGTGGCACCTAGGAACTGGCCATTCCGATGATCCCCCAATTTGCCCCAATTATCTCCCTTCTTTCACTTCCAGTTTCTATTCTTTCTTTCTCCCTTTGCTTCTCTTTGGCTAAAAAAATAGATGTGAACCTATATGTGAAACTGGGATCGCCTAGTTTGCAAATTTATATAATTAATTGTTGGCACTTGTTAAGAAGTCTAGACATGCTCTTCAGGCTGGTCACAGGAAGGGCAATGACAATGAAACACTACTTGAGAATTTTATATATATTTTGACAACTCATATATATGCACATAATTTTTTTAACCACAGAGAAGCAAGGGAGAAAGAATAGAAACAGCAAGTGAAAGAATGGAGACATGTGACAGAACAGTAGGGGACAGTATAAATCATTGCTTTTAACTCTCTTGCACAACAAATGGGACAGGGTCTTATCCAACCCTGTCACAAATACCAGGATTTAGAATAAAAAAAAAATGCTTGGAATCTGAGACTATCAGATAAATTTCAAGTAACCTTAATGGAAGATGCTCTGGCAGCATCATTCTTTTGTTTCTGTGCTCGCATATCTGAGGTTGTGTTTCCTGCACATGCAGCCTAAGTATTGCCCGTGGCCTAAAGTTAGGGAATTTGGAACAGGCCCAATTTTGGAAAACCAACCATTCTGGGGTGCAGAACCCCACTGTGTGAGAGAAAGTCTTGGAGCCAATGATAGTCTCCAGGTAAGGACAGGGGACAACCCATAGTGTCAACCGACTAGATGGTATTGATTAAGTGGCTTTGAAAGGAATGCAGGTATTTTATCTATTTTTTATTTATTTGAACATTGGTAACTGGGAAAGGCACACTGAGCCAGAGTTCATGTATATGTGTGACCTGGGGGAAGGATAAACAAAGGGGTACAAAGAAAGAACAAGTACAGTCCACTCCCATTTATCGAACCCCCTCAAATCTGACCCTCCCTATCTAACAAACTAATCTCTTGTCCCCCGTTGCCCCAGTGTAAATCGCCTAAGTTAGCAAGTCTCTTGTAATTGTCCCCTTTTCATTCATTGCAAATTGCTGTTAATTGACAAGTGATTACTGTACCTTTGAAGCTTGCTGTTTGCGGTTGGTTTTAGTTACAGTCACCCTGATTACTGTGCTTAAAACTTCCTTTTGACACTCAGTCTTCACTGCTGTACTGAAATTAGGGTTACCACCTGTCCTGATTTTCACAGGACAGTCCTGATTTGGGCAGCTGTGTCCTGCAAAAAAAAAAACATGAAATATACTACATGTCATGACATTATAGAAGAAAAAAAATATTTTCTGATTTTCCTTTAAATGTTGCAAAAAACTATAATACCTGAATACAAATACCTTAAAATGATAAGAAACACTAGAAACAGCTGAACAACTACAATACTTAGTCTTAATTCTGATTATTTAGAGAAAGCAAGGCCATTGCATTGGTCAAGGTTACATATTGTCCTGCGGAAAATCATGTTTCAGCAAGAAATGTCCCACTTTGGGCTTCTTAAAAGGTGGTAACCCTATACCGAAATGGCTACGAAAAACACAAAAGAGTGGTGCTGACATTGGCTGAAAAGCTCTGACTCCTTGACAGGCTGGAGAATGGGGAGAGAGCCGTAGTTCTAGTCGGTGAATATGTTGTTGATAAAAGCACCATAACTGACATTAAAACTGCTAAAGAAAAATTGAGGGAGTTTGCCCTAAAAATGGAAACGGCAGCTGGTACTGGTGACAGAACATGACGACCTGTCATGACGACCAGCAAGATTCAGCCATTTATTTGTAGTTTTGTCAGGAATGTGAGAAAGGGAGACCCATTTCTGGTGCCTTACTGAAGGAAAAGGCCTTGCAGTTCCACCTGAGGCTGGGTAACCGGGATGCTTTTGTTTGCCAGTAAAGGGTGGTTAATTTGGTTCAAAAAAAGGCATGTCATTCACAAACTGAAGCTGTATGGGGAGTGGCTGAGTGCGGCCGAGGAATACATCAACCCCTTCATAGACTCACTGCTTGACACAAGAGACAGTGTAGGGCTTCAACCTGAGCAAATCTTTAACACGGATGAGACTTCTCTTTTGGAGATGCCTTCCTGACTAGAATCTCGTACACAGCTCAGAAGTGGAAGCACCAGGCTACAAGAAACAAAAATACAGAGTGACTTTCCTCAGTTGTGTAAACGCTGTTGGTCACAAATTAAAGCTTATGCTGATAGGGAAGTCCCAAGAACTGAGATATGTCAAACATCTCAATAAGGCTGCATTACCCATCCAGTATGAGGCATAGAGAAATGCATGGTGGATGGCCACATTTTCACACGCTGGTTCAAGGAGTAGTTTGTGCCTGAAGTTAAACCTACTTCCGTGCTAAAGGACTGCCTATCAAAGCAATCTTACTTATGGAAAACTCACCTGCCCATCCTGACATTGCAGAGTAAGAACCTGGGATGGCACAATCAGGGTGATTTTCCTTTCAGCAAATACAACATCTAAGCTCCAAACATGTGATCAAGGAGTGCTGGAAATTTTTAAAAGGGATACTGAAAAACATTGTTGCAAACTGTCCTAGCAGATGACAATGAAAACACCCCCTTGAGCAGCATTCTGAAAGGCATCATATTGAAGGATGACTGCTACATGGCCTCTGAAGCTTGGGATCATGTACGGCCAGAGATAATTGTGAAACTGTGAGTAAAATCAGGCATAAAAACAAGCAGAGATACAGGTTGCAAACCGACTGCCCCACTAACAGATCTTGAGGAACCTGATGAACTTTCTGCTGAACTGTCATCCCTAGCATCTTGTCTCCTGGAACAGCCCAAGGAACAAGAATCCATTACTGGATGACCTGCGATGATGATGAGTATGGTCACGAGTTGCTCATGGAGGAAACCATTTTTGCACCTGTTAGCCTGATCCTGATGAATCTGACATGGAGTCTGAAGAGGACGACAAGGACAACCCCCTCTCCTGTTGTTACATCTCACGGTGAGGCTGTCCAAATGTTTGAGAAATATATTCTTTACTTGGGAGTCACAAATAGACTGTGACCCTGTCCAGGTGATGCTGCTCCGCAGCATGAAGCAGTGAGCCGCACGCAAGCAGTGCGACAGCTGAAAACAAAAGACAAAGAAGGGTTTTGTTCACTAACTCTACTCTGCCATGCGCTATAAATTATTTTTAAAGTGATCCCATGCCTAATCAAACCTAATTACCCTCCTTACCCTGTTTAAATTAAATTTTTTTTTTTATTTGTGCAGTTTTACAGTTGTTTGCTTCTCTTAGGTAGATGCGCTGTTAATTTTTTTAGTGGTCTCTTTCCTAACAGGACTCCCATTTATCCACACATATTTTATGTCTCCCAGGCAGTTCAGATAAATGGGGTTGGACTGTACCATAATGTCAACATAATAACAAAAAAAATAAATAGTCTTGGCTGGTGTGAACAAGGCTGGTTTTGCTTTTTATGTTATTGTCTTTGTCTACTTTTGTAGTAGGCATTACTGCTTCACCAGTCTTACTGTTACAGTTGTTGTTATATGAGGACCATTTCCAATGTCACTTTTATGGATTTTTTATATATAGTGCCCAAAGGGAGAGCTTTGATGCAGAGGAACTGCTTTTCAGTAATGCTCCCTACATTGTGCACAGTGGTTCAAGCCCACCTCTCCCTCTAGCACCAAACTCACTTATAGCTTTCCTGCATATCACAGTTTCTCTGTTCTCTGACACCGGATCCATCAGAAAGTCTGGGGAAGAGGGCCAGATTTTTTTTTTATTCCCTGTTGGGCCAGGTGTGGCACCCTGAATTCTGTTCTGTTCCATTCCATTCCATTCTACATCCCCATGGCTATGAGCGTGGAACTCCTCAGCCTTGTAAAACACTTTGGGACACAGTGTGTATGAAAGACGAGTTGGCTAAGTGTTGTTTTGCAGATTGTCTCACCCTCGCCCCTCTTGCTCTAGCAATTGCTGTCCTCCTCTTTAGTTTTCCCAGTCTATGGCCAGGCTACTCAGATTGACTGGAAACTCAGCTATTGTTTTCCTTATACAGAAGCTGGGAAAGATACTTCCTAGTGCCTACAAGCATCAGATGGTGCCACAGCTATGCAGTTCTTCATCTTTTTGCATTGCAATTATTTAGTAGCATGAAAACTCTGTTTTATATATGATAGTTCACTTTTTTCATAAACAATGTAGGTTAGTTTTCCATTCATAAAGTGGTACAGATGGAGCTTATTATTACTTCCTCAAGCTCATTCATTGTCATTCTTGTTATCACAGTGGGGGGGTGACATGTGTCACCTAGGTCAGTGGTATGTTCATGAGAGTACCTCAGTTGCTCAACAAGTTTTCATGTACTCTGCTCCTATACCAGTGGCAAACATCTGGGAGTCACGTGATGCTATGGTGCTGACAGGCCTGCTCCTGAGTGTAGCTCTTCTCCTCCAACTACTTTCTTTTCTAAAAACAAAAAAGGCTATTTTTTAACTTAGTGGCTTGTGACTTTTATATTGGTGACTTCCTTAGCTCCTCAGCTCCTTGTGGATGTACATCATGTCGGAAGACATGGAGGTTACTAAAGATTCTTCTGTGGTGCATCACACACCACCAGTTACTCCAGAAAAGGAAAAAAGTACAAAATGCCAGAAAACGGAGATGGTGTCAACTAATCCATCTGACTGTAGTTCATTAACGGTGGCTCTATTTTTACAAGAAATTGCACCAATCAGGGACTCTAATTTTGTGCCTCACTGAAGAAATCCAAGCATACCTCTCAACCTTCTGCTGCATGGATCAGGGACAAAGGACCAAAATCAGGGACACATCTTTAGAATTAAAAATATCCACCCATAAAGCTAGTAGAATATGGGGCTTAGTGCAAAATGCATTTTCTAAAGAAGAACACGTCTGTAGCTTTAATGTTTGACATTATTTTGTGCTTACAATCCTCACTGTTTAGCCACGCAAACACTGATTTTAGGAGGGACAGAGTAAAATTTTGAGTCAAAATCGGGGACAGTTGAGAGGTATGAATCCAAGCCATGTGACTGACTATCTCAGAGCTTACAACATGATCCAGAAAAATATCCTGGAAAAAACCACGGGAAATGTTATTGCAGTTATTCAGAACCTAGAGTCCTTAGTTCTGCTGCCTCTTCCGATGTGTTCTTTAATCTACTGTCTGTGAACCCCACACAATTCTGGGGGAGGGGGGAGAAGGGCGCAAACCAGAAGAATTCACACGTAGACAAATCCTCTTGAATATAAATATCTGATTCCTTTATTATAAATATTGGCCCATTTCCTCTGTTTCACCAATGAATCATTGGCTTCCTCAGGAGGTGCCTTTTACTCATATCCATAAATGTGAATCAGTTTTATTCACTTAAAAATGCTCCAATCAATGTTGTTTCTTGTTCAGCCTCTTATATTTCTGCACATCACAATTTTAGAAAACTGGTGAATAGCCCATTTTATAGGTAATCTTTGGCTTCTCATGTATATGTCCATGCTGTGGCTCGATTTGTGCTAAATGCACGAATTGAGCCACAGCATCGATGTATCTCAGAGCTTAGTCAGCTTGTTGGTGATGTGGAGGTCCGGGTAAGCTCCACTGAAGACTGGCAGGCCCAAACTGACCTGACTCTTGTTATTTTACACCAGAAGCTAACGAAACTTGAAGCCTGAGTCGAGCATCAGGATGGATGCTGTCACTGTAATAATTTAGTCATTATGGGGCCTACCAGAGAAGGCTGAGGGCAAAGAAGTGCTGTCTTTTATTCAGTGATTGTGCAAAGATTTGCTGGCCCTTCCCAAGTGGCCCACAATACCTGTATGTAATCAAATGGGCCCACTGGGCATTGAGACCCATGCCCAAGGAAGGTGACCCTCCTCACCCTATAATCTTTCTGGTCCTCAATTACTTGGATAAAATTATACATCTTGTCTACAATCTAGAATAAGAAGCCACTGATCCGGGAAGGTTCTAAAATTTCTATTTTTCAGGACTTGCCATATGACACTCGTCGGAAGTGAGTGACTTATCGTCCATTTATTAGTAAAGTGATTTCTGCAGGGATCCGGTTCTGGTTACTGTATCCTGCTCAACTGCAGATTACAAGAGATGGCCATCAGCATAACTTTGAATTGGCCGATCAAGCCGAAAGTGAGCTGTCCAGGTTATTCCCAGATTTATTCAAGTCTGCTACCCGAACTTGGGAATTTTATTAACAGTTTTGCTTTATTTTAAGGAGCAGAGGACTGTTTGCCTTCATGTTTGATAGTTATTGAAGACAATGCCTAATATGGTCATTTACCTTTCATTTTGATGCTGGACTTTCCTTTGGGACAAAAGTTCTGTCTCATGGACTGCTGTTTACTACCTCCAGAGTTTGTTTTTCTCAGGACGTGGTTCTTATTACTTTTTAAGATTGGATTTTCATGATGTATGCAGCAGTGTTTTTTTTTGTGTGTGTTTTATCACACAGGTTTTATATTATTGAACACTGGTATAGTTGGAGTGTGCTTTAAAAGTACATGTTGGATATTATTTTTGTTATAGAGTTTAGATGTTCTTTTTTAATTTTCTTTACTTCAAATCTGTAAGGCTGGTATATTGTAACTGCCAACCATGTTCTGTGGATGAATGGTATCTTGCTGCCATCTTGTGTTTTTTGGGGGACTTCCCCCTTTTCTTTTTTTTTTTCCAGGCTGTGGGGAGCGATTACCGTATGTGTGAGCATTGCTATTTTTTTTTTGATAAGAAGGTATGGGGGCAGATTTTTTAATTTCTTTGGCAATCCTTGGGGTTTGTTATCCCCAGGTGGAGCTATGGAGATTTGCTGTTTAACATATCCTATCTTTTGAACTGATACCTGGGGGGGGGGGGATCATCCCAGGAGCACAGGATGTGTCATGTGAGACAGGTCACATGCCACATTTTCATATTATAAAAATCGTAGAGAAATCAGAACCAGCTGTCCAAGTGTCACAATAATCTGTCCCAACCCCACTCAGCAGGTCAGGCCCTCTGCTCTGACAGTGCCAACCTCCAAGTGCAGTATTGTGAACAGGTAACAGAAACCGAGTAACCCTCCTGTCTGTTTTGTGGGTTCGAATCACCTTTGGTCTCAAGGTCTGGAGGGATTCAAGCTGTAAACCTCTTGCTTGCATACCCAATGTACAGGCTCAGATAATTCTGCTGTTCGGGGGGATGCCAGATATATTTTTTGCCTACGGATACCTAATCAGGTACACAAAATGAACCCTTAAAAAACTCTATGAAAGACCTCAGATAAACTCTTACCTTGTTCCAGTGTGGTATTACCATTAAGCTTATGCACAGTGTCAACTGTAACCATATATGCTTCACTTGTCAAAAAAAGAATTTCAAAGGCACACCAAGCAGTCTCTTTAAAATAGAGATTTACTTTAAAATAGATAAAAATGTAAAATGTAAATACAGAACAATATATCACAATGCTTACAATCACTTAAAAAGAACTAGGTTTAAAAAGTGCAAACAAATTTCTACCACCAGACAATTAGACTTGTCTAGCTAATGTATATCTTCAAACAGTGCTTGAAGTAGATGTTTCTTCTTCAGAGTCCAAATATGAATGTCTCTAAAGGTCTCCCACAGCATAATTAAAAAACTGTCTTTGACCCTTCCTCCTCCATGATGTCACCCAGCTCCTCCTCTGATAATTAAAAATTATACAACCAGGATATCTTCACTCAGGAGGTATTTTAATTAGGTGACATCAGCAAAAACTCAGTTCCAATATGACTGTTTGATCTGGATTGGTTTCCTGCTCCTCTTTGATCTAGTGTGTTTTCATGTCTTTCAAAGACATCAAAGAACTTTCTGTGACTAACCCTGCCAGATCTCACTGAGGTGTAATATGCTTTGTAACACCAGGTGAAATTAACTGGGCTTCCTCTGAAGACACCATAAAAAGGGAAGAATAGGATTATAGGAGATATTGTTGGTTCTGTATATGGTCTTCTTAATGACTCCTCTCATTTTTTAACACATTTAACAACTCTTTTAGCCCCGTATGTTCAACTTTCAATGGTGATCGAGGGTGATTGCAACCTAGTTTTCCAGTCCAAGATAGACAGGTCAACCTCAGTACAGAAAGGGCTCTCACTGGCACAATGTGAGCTTAGGGATTTGTTTGATTCTGTTGGATCATTGGACCCCTGGAGGGTGTTACATCCCTCTGATAGATCTTATACATTTTATTCCCCTGTACAGCACTCCTTTTTCATATTGATTTTTTTTTTATTATCTAGGGAACAGATGCCTGGGGTGGTAAGCTGTGACTTCAAGGAGAGAGTTCTCCCTGACTACTCTCCAGTTTATTTAGTTTATAGTGTATTGGGTAGTATCCAA
This sequence comes from Neoceratodus forsteri, assembly GCA_016271365.2. Taxonomy (NCBI): domain Eukaryota; kingdom Metazoa; phylum Chordata; order Ceratodontiformes; family Ceratodontidae; genus Neoceratodus; species Neoceratodus forsteri. Next base: position 235,252,513 of record CM057458.1, read on the forward strand.
GTAGATTTTATGCGGCGTCTTAATGTTCAATTACTTCATAATAATATAGTGGTTGACTCATTATCAGTTTATTAAACATTTTTTGAGGCTAACGATACTTCAGAGGTGCCAATGAATATGATATGGAGTGCGGCTAAAGCAGCCATTTGTGGTGAATGTATTTGACTGGCAACAGTAAAAGCAAAGGAACGCCACTGGCAGCTTAGTGACCTCCTACATCAAATTCAGACTTAAAGTCCACCCTGTCCTGTACCACCCCAGAATCACTCTGGTTAGAACTTAATACTCTGCATATTATACTCTTCCTTAATAAATGAGAAGGCAGAACTGGTAATTTTACACACTAAATGCCGTTATTTGGAACAGAGTGAACAAGTGGGCAAACTATTGGCATTATGGCTTTGGCAGCAAGAAGCTTCCTGTATAATTCTTGGGCTTTATAAACCTGGCACTACCTCCTTAGTTACACACCAATGAGAGATTGTTGACATCTTCAGGGACCATTTTGCTGATATTTATTCTGCTTATCCAGAGGTGTCAACTGATCTAGAAGAAATTCAGCAATATTTACAAGAGTTTGATCTTCCTCAGTTATCGGAGGTTCAGAGTGCCTCTTCAAGTAGTCCTATTACAGCTAAAGAGGTGCAGACTGCTACTTCTTCTCTTTCCATGGACCATGCCCCTGGCTCTGATGGTTTCCCAACAAACTTTTGTAAGATTTTTTCCTTTGAACTTACCACAATATTAGTTACACTGTTTAATTATTTATTTGATCATGGACTTTCTGACCATTCTTTAACTAGTACCTGTATCATTCTTGTATTTAAACCGGGAAAGGTGGTCTTTTTCTGGCAAGCAATAAGTAAATGTCACTTACTAATATGGACTTTAAGATTTTGGTTAAGATTTTATCCTTGTGTTTAGAAAAAGTGTGTAAGGGACTTAGTCCTGGAATAGGTTGGCTTTATGAAAGGTCACTTTTCCAGTGACCACACTCATAAGCTTTTCCATCTTATCTTGGCATTGGAGGGGACCAGAGATGCTGCCGCTCTGGTCTCCCTTGACACTGAGAAAGTGTTTGATCAAGTGCCATGGCCTTATTTATTTAAAGGGTTTCAAGCTAGTAATATATGTCAGCATTTATTAAGTGGACTCAATTACTTTATTGTTCTCCATCCACTACTGTTTAGTGTAATAGTGTCCTTTCCTCTTCCTTCCTGATTACAGCTGGTACCCATCAAGGCTGCCCCTTCTCCCTTTTTGTTTAATTTATATTTAGAGCCCTTTTTATTGAAATGTTATTCATTTATTTATTAAAAAGTTTCACCAGGAAGGGCACACTGAACAATATGTTGCTTGTCTAACGATGCGTCCTAGGGGAAGGGAAACATACTAACATACTAAAATGCCAGCAGAATAGGCCTAACTGTCTTTCGAGTCTGCTCGATTGGTCAGCCCCCACCCTGGGTGCTGACCTTGCTGCCCCCCTCGCCTTCTCTGGCTTCTCCCTTCCCAGTTCTGGATATTCTTGCTGCATTGGATTTTGCTTCCAGAACCCTTCCCCTGTACCTGTCCCAGCCCCAGCCCCTCTTGAACTCCTCCACCGTCTCTGCCTCCACCAGCCCCCTAGGCAGTGCATTCCATGGCTCCACCACCCTCTCAGTGAAGTAGCACCTCCTCCTTTCTCCCCTGAATCTTCCCCCCTCCAGCTTCCATCCATGCCCTCTAGTGGCCCCCTCCTCCTTTCTTCGAAGCACCCTAACTGTTCCTCCCCTATTTACACTCTTCATGTACTTGAAGACCTCTCATGTCCCCCCGGTCCCTTCTCTCTTCCAATGTGTACATATTTAGCTCTTCGAGCCTCTCCTCATAGGTCCTGTCCCCCAAGCCCCAAATCATTTTGGTTGCCCTCCTGTGGACCCTCTCCAGGAGTTTAATGTCCCTCTTTAAGTGTGGCCTCCAAAACTGCATGCAGTACTCAAGGTGTGGCCTCACCAAGCAGTTATACAGAGGGTATCACTTCCCTCCTTCTGGAGGTGATCCCCTAGCGATGCATCCCAGCATCCTGTTGGCCTTGGCTGCTGCCCTCCTACAAGTCTCTGAGTTGTTCATCTTGACATCCACCACCACCCCAGGTCCCTCTCAGCCATGTCGAGACTTGCATTCCCCCAGGGTGTACACTTGGCCCATGTTTCTGGCCCCAGGTGGAGTACCTTGCATTTCCCTGCATTGAACCTCAGCTTCCACTTTCTAGACCATCTTTCCAGAGCCTCCAGGTCCCCCTGTAGGGCCTCCCTTCCCATCTCCCCATCCACCACCACCCCCAGTTTTGAGTCATCCGCAAAGAGACTCCTCTCACTCCTGATTTCTGTCCTTATGTCAGAGACATAGGCGTTGAACAGGAGGGGCCCAAGAACTGATCCCTGTGGGACCCCACTAATGACCCTCTTTGGGGATGAGAGTATCCCGCCAACTACAACCCTCTGGGTCCGGTCCTGGAGCCAATTGCCTATCCATCTGATCATCTGGTTCCCCGCCCCCATTTCTCCCAGCTTATCCAACAGGCCCACGTGAGGAACAGAGTCAAATGCCTTGCTGAAGTCTAGAAAGAGGACGTCCACTGGTCTACCCAGGTCCAAGGCACTTGTCACCCAGTCATAGAACTCCACAAGGTTTGTCTGACACGATTTCCCCGGGACGAATCCATGCTGTCTTTCGTCCAGGCACCCTGACTTTTCCAGATCCCCCCCATCCTCTCCTTGACAATGCTCTCCATCACCTTGCCCACCACCGATGTCAAGCTGACAGGCCTGTAGTTCCCTGCCACCTCCCTTGATCCCCCTTGTGGATAGGCACTATATCGCCACCTTCCAGTCCTGGGCACCCACCCTGTCCTCAGAGAGATGGTAAAAGCTCCACCAGGGTTTTGCCAGGACATCCGCAAGTTCCTTCAGCACTCTGGGATGTAATTTATCTGCCCCGGTGCTTTCTCTGCTTAAGAGGCTGGGGCTTCCCTCTCTCTCTGCTGTGATTTCCACTTCCAGTACCTCTTCTCCCTGCTTAGCCCTCCCCTCCTGCCAGTGATGCCTCCCCTCTCCCAGACCTGCCGATCGGTAGGGGTCACCCCTCCTCAGTATCTCTGTCTCCTCCCATGTATGATGCAGCACCCCAATTTTTCTTGGTGAAAACTGAGGTGAAGTACTCATTTAGTACCTCAGCCTGCTCCTCGGGTCTTGTGCCCATCTCTCCCCTGATTTAATCCTGCTAATCTGCCCCTTCACCCTTCGTTTTTCCCCAATGTATCTAAAGAACCCCATTGTTCCCTCTCCTAATTTCCCTGGCCAGGTTCTGCTCCTTCCTTGCCTTAGCCGCCCTCACCGCCCTAGTGGCCCTTCTAGCCATCAGCTCATACTCCCCTCGATCCTTTTCACTCCTTGAGCACTTGAATTGTCTATAGGCTGCCTTCTTTCCCCCCACCACCTCCTGGACCTCCCTGGTCCACCAGCAGGGTTTTCAGGCCCTACCGCATTTTCGTCTTACTCTTGCACAGGTGCTGGTAGCATCTTGCACCCCTCTCCTGATGATTTCCCACCTACTATCAGCGTCCATGTCTGACCCAATCACATCCAAATGCTCCTTAAGGATCCTTCCCATTTCCTTAAAATCCGTTCCCCTGAAGTCAGTTACCTCCGTCTTTGTGCAGCCTTCTAGCCCTCCTAGGTCCAGGCAGAACCAGACCATGGCATGGTCACTCCCCGCCAATGGGTCCCTTACCTCTAGGCCCCTAATCTGGTCTCTGTCTGCCAGGACCACATCCAGTACCCGCGCCTCCCTGGTCGGTTCCCCCACCTGCTGAGTTAGGAACGCATCTTGAAAGACATCCAACAACCTCTGTTCCCTGGTCACAGAAGATGTCATAGTCTCCCAGTCTGTTCCTGGCATGTTTAAGTCCCCCAACACCACCACCGTTCCTCTGCCCAGTCTGCAGTGTCTCCCAACATCTGCCACCAGACTCTCCTCCAGCTCCTCCGCCAGGGCAGGGGGTCTATACACCACTCCTATTTTTACTGTCTTGCCCACCCCTTGTTATCAAGGTGACCCGAATTGCTTCCACGGTTCCCTCCGCCTTCTCTACTCCCCCATGCCAATGCAGTTTTTGACTATCATTGCTACCCCTCCTCCCCTTCCCTCCCCCCTGTCCTTCCTGAACATAGTGTAACCCTCCAGGTTCAGGTCCCAGTCGTGTCCTGCAGTGGCCCAGGTCTCAGTGGCCGCTGCCACATCCACTGCTCCCTCAGTTAGCATCGCCTGGAGCTCAGGCATTTTCTTTCCCAAGCTCCTGGCATTTAGCAGGACTTCCTTCCACCCTTTCCCCTATACTTCCATTTCTCCTGCTCGTGTTCCCATGGGGATTCTGTTTTCCCCTGGTCTGCACTTTACCAGTCGGCCTTTTCCCACAATCCTCCAGCTCCCCGGGGGGGGTGGAGTGGAGACCCTCCTTTATCAGCACCCTGTTGACAGCCTATTCTCCCATCCCTCCCCCCTTCACAAGTTTAAACCCCACTTTTCACCAATGAACCCCTCTATTTTCAACTTAAGGATTCCCCTCCCCTTCAAATTGAGATGGAGTCTATCTCTAGCATACAGCTCCTTATCCTCCCAGGTCTCCCCCCAATCCCCCATCAACCCATACCCTCTGGCCTCACACCACTCCCTGAGACACTGGTTTATCTCCTTAATCTTCCTTTTGTGCTCCCCACTAGCCCTTGGCACCGGCAGGATTTCTGAGAAGGAAACTCTGCATCCTATGTCATGACAGACCCTGGCAAGCTCCCTGAATCTTGCCTGTATCTCTAGCTCACTATTTCCCTCAATGTCATTTGTACCCAGGTGGACCAGTATGTCCGGGGAACCCCCACAATCCTTTGCCAGCTGATACACCTCATGCTTAGCCCTGTGCACCGTTAGTCTAGGGAAGCATTTTGTTCTAACTGTTGAGGCTTCTCCTCCCTATCCCATTTGATACCCTGATCATAGAATCCCCAAAGGAGCCTCTGACCACTCCTTTTCATCCATTTCCCCCTCTTCCATGTCCCTCATCCTTTCTACCGGCCCCTCCACCCAGCCGGCTCCTTGTTCCTCCCCCTATCTGGGTGCCACATGCCACCCCCTCCTTATTTACCCTGGCCACCCCCTCCCCTCCAATCCTATGCCTCTCCCCCTCCTGAGTATCCTTCTGTACCTTGCTAACTCCCCCCTCACTGTTGGCAACTGGTCCTTCTCCCCCATCTGCTAAACTAGCCTGGCTCGTCCTCCCTTCCTTGCTGTCTCCATTTAGTCCCTCCTTGCTTGTTGTGCTCCCCTGGCCTAAACCCTCAGCTCCCTTTACTGAATCCTCCTTGTACTTCTGGTCCTTCTCCTTCACCTTTCCTCCCAACTGGTCCTTCTTCTTGCGCTTTCCTACCTCTTCCCCCTGCCCCTCCTGATTCACTGCTCCCCCCATTTTCCTGCATTCCAGGTTCCCCTTGTTCTTCCTGCTATCTGGCCCCTGCCTCCTGCCCCCCCACTCCCTTTCCATCTCTAACCACCCCTGTCGTGGCTACATTACCCCCCTCATCCTCAAGCAGAAGAAGAGAATTGAAGTGGTTACTGAGTGTAAGGTCTGATCCACCTCCCCACCTTGCTTCCTTCTGTCCAGCCCTGGCCATCTGCCTAATTCCCTGAGAATGTTGTCCCTCTGTCCCTCATTTGTGAGGGTCCCCAGTTATATGCCTGCTTCCTTGGTAGTGTCCTTTTGGACCCCCTCTGCCAGGGTCCCTATGTGACCCTTGAGTATTCTCCTGCACTCCTTTCCCTATGCCACTGCCCCAGTGCTTGGTGCAACCCTGTGGGAGATCCCCTGCCCCCTTCCCCAACCATACCTTCCCCCCCAGCTGTCTGCTAATCACCGCAACCTCCTCCTAAGCTGTGCCAGCTGGTAGCACACTGGGCAACCCAAACTTCAAGCCCAGTCAGTATCATGGCTGCTCCACACCCTGCCCCACTACCCTCCCAAAGATGCCAGCCATAATGCCGTGTGGTTCCATCCCCTTCCAAGTAGGTTTCCTTGGGTGAGCCACCAGGTTCCCCCAGTCCAAGATACACCCCTACTGCCTAATCAGGTCACCCACTAATCTTAGATACAGTCCCACAGTACACTGGTAACCCTGTTACTAGGTGCAGTACAACACAGTAAACTTATAAGGGAAATGAACAACTCCCTAAGCTCCTCCTCCCAGCCTTCGATCCAACCCCAGTGGCTAGAACTACATGAGCTGCACCTGCAGCCTTTTCCTCAATTGCAGGGCAGGTGTTCCCCTATAAATTAGCAGAACTCTGGGGAGAGAAGGGTGGGGAGGGTGGGTCTTGGGCAGACACCCAACTCAGAGAGAGTGTATCAGCCCTGTGTCTCCCCTCCAAGCCCAGCAGCCAAGAACCAGGCCCAAGCAAATCCCACCAAATAGGTTTAAATCAGAAGAAATAGGCCTCCACCAGTGCAGCCTGTTACACAGTGAAACATCAACAAATGAGCCCACTTACAGCCACCAAATCAGTTTTCAAACTTCCAACAGCCCCCAAAACAATACCCTGCTAGCCCCTTAGAAGTAAGAAAGAAAAGAAATAACCTTCTACCAAGTAAAATCCACAAGAACCCTGTGAAAACAGCAAGAAGCAGCTACTGTCCTGGAACACAACTGATCCTGTCCCCTTCCAGTTCCTTCTGAGAAGACAAAGCAGCCAACACCACAAACCTGATTCAGCTCTGCCGCCAGTCAATTAGCTGAGTGAGACCTGGCCAGACCATTAACACCCTCCCCCCACTATGCAGTAATCTTTGCAGCTACTGAAGTCAGCAACAATGAATCAAAATTCAACTCAAAGCCCCCAAAATATGTTTGCTGCCAAAGGAAACAGGTCTGCAATTCAATCAGCTTCACTAACAACACATCAAAATAGGCTTGACATTAACAGATATAGGTCTCCAATTCAAATACCCAGGCCCAAGCAAATCCCACCAAATAGGTTTTAAATCAGAAGAAATAGGCCTTCACCAGCGCAGCCTGTTACACAGTGAAACATCCAACAAATGAGCCCACTTACAGCCACCAAATCAGTTTTCAAACTTCCAGCAGCCCCCAAAACAATACCCTGCTAGCCCCTTAGAAGTAAGAAAGAAAAGAAATAACCTTCTACCAAGTAAAATCCACAAGAACCCTGTGAAAACAACAAGAAGCAGCTACTGTCCTGGAACACAACTGATCCTGTCCCCTTCCAGTTCCTTCTGACAGTGGGGAAAAAATAGTACAAATACAATGACAGTATAAACAATCAATAGACATAATTTAAACAGTAATGTGGGACAAAGCTGCAGTGTAGCAGGTTACATCTGTACTACATAAGCAATGTACATAAGCAAAGTACAAATCTGCTATGTACAATACATCCAGATAAGCCATAACCCATTTTTGGGGGGGGGTAAGCAAAACAATGCAGCATCATAGCTAGACACAAAAGCACTGAATGTAAAGCAATGTTCAAAAAAGTGCATTAGATTGACAACAGATGAATCAGTTTAGTGCAACCCATTAGGGTGACAACAACTTCACGGTGCAAGATAGATGAATGGAGTGAAGTATATGGCAGAAGCAACTGGGCATAGAGGGTAAAATGGCAGTGGGGTTAGCTGAAGGTGCAGTTTACCGAGAGGAAGTTGTTCAGGGCTAGAAATAAAAAGTAGTGGGAGGAGGAGGATAAGTGGATTCCGGGGGTTCCATAGCTTAGGGAAGTGATATGAGAAGGCTGACTGGCCTATCATAGTTGGATGGTGAGGAATTACCAATTAACAAGAATCATATGATCTAAGACAATGGCCCAAGGAGGGTAAAGTGGATAGTAGTTCAAGTTTATTGCAGGGAAAAAAAACTCCATTGAGCAAGCTCATTCACAAGGAGGTCCTGGGTCATTTACATAGACATATGGACATAACATACAAGGTATCATTGTCAGTCGAGAGAAAGGCACATACAAAGTTCATAAATGACGATTCATGATGTGATACAGCCATGTAAGGCAGGGTTCTGGAGGTAAAGTCTGATGCTGTATCAGCAAATGTTTGGGTAGAGTTGTATACATAATAAAATAAGGGCATTATAGGAGAAGGTTAACGTGCAGAGACAGCAGGGATTGTTTAAGAAGGAAGGTAGGGAGAAATGGTGAAAGTAAAAGATGAGGCTAGGGCTAGCAGAGCAGAGTGGAGAAAGGTGTGATAAGGCGATCTAAAAGTGAAGGGCAGTAAAAGCAGGTCATGGGAATCAAATATATAGCTGTTAAACTTAGTCTTATACTTCCTGTGCGGTTGCCAACCTGTTTTGGACAGAGCAGGGGCAGTTGGTGTACGAGTAGCTAAGGTAAGGGTGATGTGTGGGGTATAGTGACAGTGACGGATATCTTTTATTTTAGATGAGGATAAGGCTTTGTAGAGATTAATTGGGACAATGCTGGTTAGTTTTAGTATGGATTGGAGTTGGTTACAGAATGTAGGAAGTGCGACTGAAATGGCACATTGTCCAAAGGCAGTACGAGTTCTTGGGACGTTGAGCAGGATGTAGTTTGATTTCCTGAGTGAGTAAGCACTGTGGGAGATACAGATGAGGGACATTATGTAGCTTAGTAGTTTGTGAAGAAGTATCTTGAGGGTCCATATCCCAGCATGGAGCAGGTGTCTGGTGGCAAGTGAGGTCCAACCAACAGCTGTGTAAAGGTCGCAGTGATGGGTTCTGTGGGGGGTACTGGTGATGAACCGTATAGCATGGTGGTAGAGAACGTCCAGTTTACTTAGGCCTGAGATTGCAGAGGTGGCATAGATGAAATCTCCGTAGTCAAGTAGGGGAAGAAATGTGGCCAATACAAGCTTGGTTCGGGTCGCAAAAGGGAAGAGAGAGACCTGTTTCGAAAGAAGAAGCCTAGCCATGCTTTGAGCCTCTTGGATAGGTCCTCAATGTGGTATTTGAAGGTGAGCTTGTTGTCTATCCAGAATCCAAGGTATTTAAATTTAGGAACAACTTCCAGGGTTTCACCCAGTGAAGTGACGATAAGGTTCTTTGGCAGCAAAGGGGGGGGGGGGATCCAAAGGCAGGATTACACGAGATGAACATTGCCTTAGTTTTCTTAGTGTTCAGAAGGAGCTTTGCTTTATTAAGGTTACTTTCGAGCTGAGCAAAGTCAGCTTGCAAGAAGTCCCTAACTTCCGTTAGAGTTGTGCCAGAGGTACATAATATAGTGTCATCTGCAAAGAAGTGAATACTGGAGTTCATTGTGTAGGAATCACGATCATTGATGTATAGAGAGAATAGGATTGGGCCTAATATGGAGCCTTGGGGGGCTGAGAGACAACCATCTACTTTGACTTTCTGCATCCTACCAGAGAGATAACTGGTGAACCACTGTACGGTAGAAGTAGTGGCACATAGGTTAGAAAGGCAGTTGATTAGGAGGGGGTGGTCAACAGTATCAAAGGCTTTACTAAGGTCCAGGAATACTGTGCCAGTGACCTTCTTGGACTCCACGGTGGAAATCCAGTCATTAGTGACCTTAGCCAAAGCAGTGACTGTGCTATGTTTGGACTGGAAACCTGATTGTGCAGGGTTTAGGAGAGAGTAGGATTCAATATGTTGTTTCAGTTGATTATAGATCAGCTTTTCGAGAACTTTAGAGAGAACAGGCAAAATGGAGATGGGCCTGTAATTGTTAAAATCACAGGGGTCTCCTGATTTGAAAAGAGGAAGGATGTGGGCAGACTACCAGCTAGATGGAACTGTTGCGGAGGTAATGGATAGGTTGAAGATATGTAGGATAGGTGCAGTGAGATAGGCATAGCCTATTCTCAGGAAAAATGGTTCAAGTTCATCATCCCTGGCACTCTTGCTGAGATCTAGATTAAGGAGAGAATCTTCTACTTCTTTATAAGTAACAGTGCGGATCTGGAGGGGATGGGATGAACTGCAGGTAGTGGAGGTGGAGCTTTTACTAGTATTCACATGGTTAGCTTAGGGTGAGGAGTCGAAAGCAAGTCCAGTGGTAACAAAATGTAAATTGAGTTCTTCAAGGATTTAGGTGCTGTTTTCCACCAACCTGCCATTGGTAAATATCTTAGTTGGGATAGATGGAGCTGAAGGATATCCTTCAATAGATTTAAGTGTTCTCCAGATTTTTGGGGGGTTCCCTTTGGCTTGTTCCAGGGTGGAGATATATAAGTCAACTTTTATAGCTCGAATGCTTTTGACACAAATGTTCCTAGCACTTCTGAAGAGAGAGAAGGGGTAGACAGCCAAATCAAAATTCTGACACAAATTTAACACAGTGGAGAAGGCGGCAATTTTCTAGAGAAGTAAGGGATAGAGAGTGATAGAGGTTACAGTGCTGGGTGCAAGAAGGGGAGTCAAGAGCAAAATGACAATGAGTTGAAACGGGTGTCTAATCTGGCTAGGGAAGACTTGGGTGTGGCACAGTAGACTACATCACAGTAGTCAAAAATAGGTAGGATCATCTTCTGGACAAGTTCATGCCTTGCCAATAGTGGGAGGCAGCTACAGTTCCTAAATAATGCACCAAGCTTGGGGTGCAGTTTCTTCAGAATGGTGTCCACATGTCCAGAGAAGTTGAGGTGTTGGTCAAGCCAAACCCCAGGCACCTAAAGGTTGAAGTATCCTCAATGTCTGTCTCATTGAAGGTATAGAAGGAGGGCAGTGAGGGGAGCCTAGAAAGTCTCTGCTTGATGCTGAAGGTCATGGAGATGGTCTTCTTGGCATTTAGGGAGAGTTGATAGGAGCTGAACCAGCGCTGAACATTATTGAAGTCAAGCTGTAATCTGGATTCAACATCAACCGGGGACTGGTCAGATGTGAAGATGACCGTGTCATTGGTGTACATATGGATAGACTAGGAAGAACAGGCTATGGGAAGGTCATTTAGGAATATGTAAAATAGGATAGGCCCCAGTACAGACTCCTGGGGTATGCCGGTGTTGATTGGGAGAGGAGGGGAGGTAGAGTCAACAATTCTGATTGACTGGGTCTGACCTACAAGGCAAGCCTTGAACCGGTTTGTGGCAAAATCAGTTAAGCCAGCCTAGGAGAGGGCACTGAGGAGTCAGGAATGGGAGACAGTGCCGAAGGCCTTTGGTAGGTCAACAAAAATGGCAGAAGTGATTTGGCCACTATCCATCCCTGAGAGGATGGAATCAGTGAGCCTAACCAGGGAGGGGGTGGTGGAATGGTTCTTCCATAAGCCAGATTGGAACGAAGTGAAAAAGATAGTCATAAAGGTAAGAAGAGAGCTGTGATGGGACAAGATGCTCTTGTAGTTTAGCAGGGGTGGGTAGGAGAGAGATGGGCCAATAGTTAAATGGAATGGAGGGGTCTCCACTCTTAGGCAGCAGGAGTACGGTGCTGTGTTTCCAAATAGAAGGGATGGATGCTGTAGCAAAAGAGAGGTTGAGGAGTATGGCCAGAGGAGTTGCAATAGCTGGTACTGATAGGTATAGTAACTTAGGGTCCAGACCATCAGGCGAGCTACCCTTAGTGGGGTTGAGGGCAGTAAGTGCTTGCACGGTATCAGAGGGTGAGATATTGGTGTATGAGAAGGAGGATGATGAGGCAGGATGACTGCAAGGGGGGGGACAGCTAATGGGGTGATGGTAGGGAGGGGGAGGCCAAGGCACAGGAGGTAAAATATGAGTTATTCAGAGGCAACATTAAGATGCTCGGCAACCTGGGTGTTGTTAATCTTGAGGAGAGGGTGGGGCGGGAAAGAGAGTGGATCACTTTCCAGAATTTGGAAGGTCTATTATTATTGGTCTGGAAGACTGAGCAGAAATGTTCTGGTTTTGCTAAGTGAGTGGCTTTAGTGCACTTCAGCAAATGGTAGCTGTCATAGGTCGCGTGGAAGATGTGAGGCTTTGTGCATATTCCAGGTCTGATCATGGGCTGTTTGGCATGCCAGAAATTCAGGGGAGGTGATTGCCCCTGACTCTGGAACATCACAGTGGGGCATGTTTGTTCCAGCATTCCTGAAATTTACTCTGGAAATAGCCATAGGCATCATCAATGGTAAAGGCTGAGGCAGTGGGTTCCCAGTTTATTTAGGCCAGTTCTTGCAAAAGGGGGGCAAGGTCCAGTGACTTATATGGGCTATATTGTATAGTTTTTGGAGGGGCCTTCGCTCTATGGATTTTACGTACCATATAGGTTACATGATGATCACTTAGGGCATTTGGTAGCAGGCTGGATTTAACAACTCTGTGGGGTTAGGAGGTGAGGGCCCAATCATTTAGGGAGGGATTTCCTGTTTTTGTGTTCGAACGGGTTGGTTCTAGAATGAGCTGGGACAAATTTATGGTGTTGATGTCATTTTGTGGTTTATTGAGTGAGGCGGAAAGCCAGTTTTAGTTAAAGTCACCCATTATGTAACTTTCACCCAAGGAAGAGTGAGAGACTACACAGCTAATGAGCTCTGTGACAGAGGAAGGTGTGAAACCAGGGTGACATTAGGAACCAGAAACATAGATAGGTATGGAGAAAGGGAGGGATAATTTTAGAATGAGAACCTCTTATGGTTTAGGGACTGCCTAGGCAAGGATGCTGGTGAATTGGATTTTAGAGGAGACATAGACAGTGACTCCATCTCTCCTAGAAGTTCTGTCTTGTCATCATAAAGAGAATCCAAGAATAGAGAGGGTGTGGCTGCCCACTTTGCTATTTTGCCATGTTTAGAAGTGAATGATAATATATGGGGCAAGTGAGACAGCTAGTGGCTGCAGAAGATCTAATTCAGGGAGGAGACTGAATGTTAAGGTGTAGTAGTCTTAAACCATGGGGTAGGGCAGTGAGGTTTGATTGGGATGGGACAGCCGTGTTAGGTAGGGATGTGTGGGAGTTTGGAGGGCATGGCCCAAGGTTTGGGTTTATGTCTCCTGAGGATAGCAGCAAAAGTGCAGTGATTAAGAGGTGGATTTTAGTACTCTTGTAGCAGGGCTGGGTACCAGTAGAGGTTGAAATATGGGTGTGGGATGGAGGAGGATGACATTTAAACAAGTGCATCAAGGTGAGGAAGGAAGGTATAGGTAGGAGAGTAGCACAGGGCTGGATGAGGTAATGGGTCCAAGAAGACAGAACTGGTGATGGGGTCACTGCAAGGTTAAAAATAGGGGCAGTGGGCATGGGGGGGTGGCAGGGACGGGCATAGTAGGAGATAGCACCGGGGTGAGTGTGAGGAGAGGGAGGTATAGTGCAGTGAGTAGAGTTATAGACAGCCTATATGGGGTTGGGGGTAACATTAGAGAAGACATGACTAGGAGAGATGTTGTTAAGTGCGGGTGGAAAGGCAGACAGACTGCAGCAAGGAACTCACCTCCCATCTACTACAGATTGGGAGGAGGAAGCTTGCAAGGGACTAGGGACTGCAGCATATTGATTTAATAATTTATTGTTCATCGAGAGAAAGCCTTTTGGGGGTTTGCAGATGCTGTGAGGGCTGTACTAATACAACAATTTGAGAAGGAGGGATTATATAAAGGGAACCCTCAGGTTCAAGGTATATGTATAGGGACTGTTGAATATAAAATGTCTGTATACACAGGCAATATTTTATTACGCCTTTCAGAACTGACAGTATCTATTCATGCTGTGTTAGATGAAATTGAAATATTTGGTCATATTGCTGCTTACAAGCTAAATCTTGGTAAAACTAAAGTCTTGCCCCTTAACATATTTGTTGATAAGGCCTGCATTTTATCCATGGGATTGCAATGGGCATCTAAAACATTGACATATTTGGGAATTCAGATCCCATGTCATCTTATGGCTCTTTTGAAAGTAAATTTAGACCCATTATTAAATAGTATTCAGAGATTTAAAATGATGGGACACTTTACCACTCTCTTTATAGGGTTGAACAAATGTCATAAAATTGAATATTCTTCCCCACGTTTTATATCCTTTGGGAATAATAGTAATAATAAATTTATTTATAAAGCGCAATATCAGTGACTATCAAAGCGCCGTACAATTTTCTAAAAGCAAACAGTAAAAAATAAATAGAACAGTTGAAAAGACTTAAAATGTGCAATTATACATACTAAAAGTCAGGAAAGGCACATGTAAACAAGTGGGATTTTAAAGCATTTTTAAAGCTCTCCTCTGTCTAGCACGCTCTTACCCGATGAGGTAGAGCATTCCACAGGGAGGGAGCAGCAAAGACAAAGGCCCGAGCACCCAAAGTCTTCAAATGCATCCTTGAAATCTCTAGCAATCCCTCATTGGTTGAGGGGAGCAGTCTAAGGGGGCAGTAGGGGCACAGAAGCACTTGTAGGTAAATCGGACCCAAACTGTGTAGGGCTCTGAAAGTCAGCAAGCCAACTTTAAAGGTCATCCGCCACTGAACAGGCAGCCAGTGCAGAGCAAGCAGCACAGGAGATTTATGACTGGGTCGGGTTGACCAAGACAGTAACCTAGCCACAGCATTCTGCAGTAGCTGCAAGCGATGGATATTAACCCCTGGCAACCTTAGGTACAGGGAGTTACAGTAGTCAAGGCGCGAAGTCACAAAAGCATGGACCAACGTTAGAAGGTCGCCAGACAGAACAAGGTGCTTAATCCGGGTGATGTTCTTCAGATAGTAAAAAAAGGACTTGACCACAGCTGACACCTGTGAATGAAGTGTCAGCCCATCATCAAATATCACCCCCAGATTCCGTACCCATTCAGGGGTCAGGAGCTGGGAGCTCCTGAGCCAAAGCCCAGATGGCTACCTGGCAACTGATGCCCCCTATCCGATGACCTGGGTCCACCACTAACACCTCCATCTTGTCAGGGTTCAATCTTAGCCAACCGGAATACATCTAGTGTTGGATTTCAGCAAGACAGTTAGAAAAGACTGAGTGCGCACTATCCTGGTCGGGCACAAAAGACAAGTACAGCTGAGTATCATCTGCATAACAGTGAAAACTCAGTCCATACCATCTTACAATGTCTCCTAATTGGAGAATATACACTGCAAACAACATGGGGGACAACACTGAACCTTGCGGGACCCTACATGGCAGGAAGTAGGCATCAGGAAAAAATCCCTGATTCTACCCTCTGCAATCTGCCAGTGAGGAAAGTGGAACCATCTGAGGACTGTACCAGGCAGGTCACAAATGAACCACAGGTGATCAAGAAGTGCCCCATGGTCCATGGTGTCAAAAGCTGAGGAGAGATCCAGAAGGACCAAGATTAAATTTTGTTTCTGGTCTCTAGCCATCAGGAGATCATTGAGTACCTGAACCAGAGCAGTCTCAGTACTGTGTCTCTTATGGAAACCAGACTGAAGAGGATCATAGATAACAAGGATGGTAAGATGGTTCTCCAACTGTTGCGCAGCAAATTTCTCAATAACCTTCCCTTTAAAGGGAAGGTTAGAGATCAGTCTGTAGTTTGCAGGAGAATCTGGGTCAAGAGATGGTTTCTTGAGAAGGGGATAATCAGAGCCTTCTTCAGAGAGTTGAGAAACTCCCTCGACTTCAATGAAGACCAGATTAATTCCACTAGAACCGGGCCGATCACATCTATGCACCCCATTAAAAGGCGAGTAGAGCCCGGATCTAAACTACTGTACAGTAAGCTGTGCGCATACTCTGGAGAAGCTGCATGATATCCTTGATCGCCAGTCAGTCAAAATCAGCCCAGCAAAATGGAGGAGTTGTGACCTCACTCCGACCACCAGTAGTCCCCATAGGGCATGATAAGCAAATCTCCAACCTGATGTCGGCAACCTTATCAGCAAAGAAGGGAGCAAATTCATCACAATCCACTTGCGACAAGGCTTTCTGGACTCATAGACAGGCTGGATTGCACAGTCTGTCCACGGTTCGGAACAGCTGAGCTGGTCAGTTCTGTGCAGAAGCAATATCCCTGGACAGGAATTTTGCCTTCTTATGGGAGATTGATGACTGATAGAGTCTGTAATGTTGCATCAGTCTAAGCTTGTCGGCATCTAAGCCGGATCTATGCCAAGCACACTCTAGCCTTTTACACCACTCGCTTCATTCCCCTCAAAGTCCCATCAAACCATGGGGACCGAGAGTGGAGAGTGAGTGGGCGAATGCAGAAAGAAGTGAGGAAATCTAGAGCTTCCTCCACTGCTCAATTAAAAGCCTGGAGTAGGTTCTCCAGACCCTCGCTTCCATCCAGAATTCCAGATAGGTCCAGTACTGCCACAAAGCCATCAGGGGTCAAACCCTATAAAGGGCGGTATCAGACCATCTCCATGGGGGCAGGCCTACAACAGAGAGCCAAGAAATTTAACCTGATGATGTGATGATCGGAACATCCAACAGTTTCCACCACCAAATCGGAGGCCTCCAACCCCAGGAGGAAGCCCAGGTCCAGTGAGTGACCGTGATTATGAGTCGCAGACAAAGCTACCTGTGTGAAGCCCAAAGAACTCATAAGTTGGAGGAAGTCTTGTTCAAACTGCGAGAGTTCATCGTTGATCCAGGCTTTGAAATCCCCCCCGTACCATCAGCCTAGGGGAGTCCAACACCATGTCGATGATGAAGTCTGCGACTTCCTGCAAAAACTGAGTCTCCCCACCTGGTGGACAATAGACGAGAACAATTTTTCACCCCACACTTGTGACTATGGTACACTCAGAGGATCTGGTGTCCTCAACTGGCACATCAACAAGGCCCAACTGTGATGTAAAACAGATTGCTACACCCCACCCCTGCGACCCAACCTCGTACGGTGTATTGCCGAGAAACCAACTGGAATCGCTGATTCCAAAATGGGACTAGCATTATCATCCAGCCAGGTCTCAGTGATGCATGCCAGATCAGTTGATCCAACAAGACCCACCATAATAGATGATGTATTTCTAATAGATCTGGCATTACACAACACCGTGTGGGTCGGGTGAGAAACCGGAGCAGTTTGAGGTACCTACCCATTAGACATGGAGCCCTTAATGGAATGCATAATATTATTTTACCACGTAAATGGTTCCCTCAATTTCATTTACTGCTTTCCATTTTTATGTGCAATGCTTGAGCTGTTTAG
The DNA here is from genome assembly GCA_016271365.2 of Neoceratodus forsteri. Taxonomy (NCBI): domain Eukaryota; kingdom Metazoa; phylum Chordata; order Ceratodontiformes; family Ceratodontidae; genus Neoceratodus; species Neoceratodus forsteri. The sequence goes on from CM057458.1 coordinate 235,269,648, forward strand.
TGGGCATATTTCAAATTAACATTTTCTATTACTACTAGAGGTATCTGGTTGCCTAATTTTTATGCTTATTGTCTTGCATTACATGGGTCTAAGTATTTTTGCTGGGGAGGGACTTTAAACTGGGATCAAAAAATTTATGTACCATTGTGGCTTCCCTTAGAATGGACCCTTTGCTTTTGGGAAGGTTTACAATTAAAGGCATTGTTATCTACATCCTCATCCATGTTGCAGTAGAGATTAAAATCGACCCCGATATATTGGTCTTTATGGGCTGATGCTCAATTATGTCACTATTATGGGTTTACCATTTTCACTTGCACAACACAACCACTTGTTTGCAGCTTTAATATTAGAATTGCAGATTGACCAGTTCTGCCTTCTTTTTTGCCATTACATCCTTCTACTTCAGTATCTGATCTTCTCTCAAATAACTACTTGTTAGATTTTTCATCTTTTCAAATTAAGTTTAATATGACTTCTTGACATTGTTTTAAATATTTGCAATTATCAGGGGCCTTAGCCACTTGTTTTGGGCCACCTTCTTGGACTGACTCACTAACTTCATTTTTTAATAACTTTATTTCCACTGCTTCTATGCAACATGTTGTAGCTCAGTTATATCGATTATATCAGTCACTAGCTCCAGCTAGGCTTACTGAGGCTACTTATTATTGGCAGAATTCTCTTGATTTGACTTTGGCAAAGTTGGACTGTGAACAATTTGGAAAGACCTTTATAGACTGGTAAAACAAGACTGTTACAGGCAAATACAATTTAAAATTTTGCATAACCTCTATCTGAGGCCTCAGATAGAGTACCGTGTCCAGTTTTGGACCGCTTACAAAGTCCATGATGTACAAACATTGAAAAGAGTGCAGAAAAGGGCAACAAACAAAAATATATCACATTTAGAGTACAAATATTAGATGAGTTAAATATGTATCCACTAGAATACGGATGGGCCAGAGGAGATCTTTGCCTTGTATATAGGGCTTTTAGAAATTTGAACTTCTGGGAGTGTTTGGGACTGCAAAGAAACACTACTAGTAGAACGTTAAGAACTCACAATTTAAAACTAAAAGGTGATCAATATAAAATCATATGACATGGTAGGTGGCGAAACCAAGTGTTAAATATATGTGTAACTCCCCCCCCCCTACAAATGGGGGTTCCCAAAAAGTCTTCCTTGGGTGTGCCTAAATGCCCACTGCCAGGCTGGTGTCCTGTATCTTAATCATTTAAATGCTGTTGCTTGTGAGTGCCTTTATAGCCTCTGTGTACTGTTTTTAAGAGGGGTGCAGGTAGTTCATTTTGTAATGATGTTATTTGTACTTAACTTTACTTTCTTTTTTGGGAGTTTGTTAGTGTTTCTGGTTATATTTAACTGTTCTATTTATGTTTGTTTCATGGGGGTTGGATTTCACTTTTTGAGAGAGTTAATGGGGCTACTTTCCATTTGGTATCGTAGATTTTGGTTTAGCCACTTTCTCCTTTATTTAATTTTTGTGTTATGTGCACTTCATATATTTATGTAAGTTGGAATATTAAGAGTGCCCAGGATGTTAAGAGGTACGTTAACACTGATATATAAGAGACCCATCTGAAAAAGAAAGACATTCTCTTTTTAAACGGGATTGGGTAGGGTAGGTTTATAGATCTGGTGGCAGTAATAAATTAAATGGGGTTTGTATTTTCATTGCTAGGCATCTGCTCTTTCATTTTATTTCTGAATTTGAAAATGAAGAGGGCTGATATACAGTATTTCTTCTCCAGGGAAGAATAGGATTACAGGAAATGTTGGTTCTGTATATGGTCTTCTTAATGACTCCTCTCATTTTTTAACACATTTAGTGACTCTGTTAGCCCCTTAAATTCAACTTCCAATGGTAATTGAGGGTGATTGGAACCTAGTTTTCCAGTCCCAGATAAACAGGTCAACCTCAGTACAGAAAGGGCTCTCACCGGCACAATGTGGGCTTGGGGATTTATTGATTCTGTTGGCTCGTTGGACCACGGGAGGGTGTTACATCCTTCTGATAGATCTTATACATTTTATTCCCCTGTACAGCACTCCTTTTTCATACTGATGTTTTTTTTTATTATCTAGGGAACAGATGCCTGGGGTGGTAAGCTGTGACATCAAGGAGAGAGTTTCCTTTGACCACTCTCCAGTTTATAATGTATTGGGTAGCATCCAGAGAGATTTTATGTGGCGTCTTAATGTTCAGTTACTTCATGATAATATAGTGGTTGACTCATTACATCAGTTTATTAACATTTTTTCTGAGGCTAATGATAATTCAGGTGTGCCAATGAATATGATATGGAGTGCAGCTAAAGCAGGCATTTGTGGTGAATGTATTCGACTGGCAACAATAAAAGCAAATGAATGCTGATGGCAGCTTGGTGACCTCCTACATCAAATTCAAACTTTAGAGTCCACCTTATTCTCTACCACCCCCAAATCATTCTGGTTAGAACTTAATACTCTGCATATTATACTCTTCCTTAATAAATGAGAAGGCAGAACTGGCAATTGTATGCATTAAATGCTGTTATTTGCAACAGGGTGAAAGAGCGGGCAAACTATTGCCATTATGGTTTGGCAGCAAGAAGCTTCCTATATAATTCTTGGGCTTTATAAACCTGGCACTACCTCCTTAGTTACACACCCATGAGAGATCGTTGACATCTTCAGGGATTATTTTGCTGATATTTATTCTGCTTATCCAGAGGAAATTCAACTATATTTACAAGAGTTTGATCCATCTCAGTTGTCGGAGGTCCAGTTACAGCTGAAGAAGTGCAGGCTGCTATTTCTTCTCTTTCCATGGACCGTGCCCCTGGCTCTGATGGTTTCCCTACAAACTTTTGTAAGATTTTTTCCTTTGAACTTACCTCCGTACTAGTTACACTGTTTAATTATCTATTTGATCATGGACTTTCTGATCATTCTTTAACTAGTACCTGTATCATTCTTTTACTTAAACCGGGAAAGGATGGTCTTTTTCTGGCAAGCTATAGGTAAATTTCCCTTACTAATATGGACTTTAAGATTTTGGCTAAGATTTTATCCTTGTGTTTAGAGAAAGTGTGTAAGGGGCTTATTAGTTCTGAATAGGTTGGCTTTATGAAAGGTCACTTTTCCAGTGACCGCACTCATAAGCTTTTCTATCTTATCTTGGCATTGGAGGGGACCAGAGATGCTGCTGCTCTGGTCTCCCTTGACACTGAGAAAGTGTTTGATCAAGTGCCATGGCCTTATTTATTTAAAGGGCTTCAAGCCAGTAATATATGTTAGCATTTATTAAGTGGACTCAATTACTTTATTGTTCTCCATCCACTACTGTTTAGTGTAATGGTGTCCTTTCCTCTTCCTTCCTGATTACAGCTGGTACCCATCAAGGCTGCCCCTTCTCTCTTTTTGTTTAATTTAAACTTAGAGCTCTTTTTATTGAAATGTTATTTATTTATTAAAAAGTTTCACCAGGAAGGGCACAGTGAAAAATAAGTTTCTTGTCTCAATGTCCATCCTGGGGAGGGGAAACAGTGGGGAAAAAACAGTACAAATTCAACAACAGTATAAACAATGAATTGGCATAATACAATTTAAACAGTAATGTGGGACAAAGCTGCAGTGTAGCAGGTTACATCAGTACTACATAAGCAATGTACATAAGCAAAGTACAGATCTGCTAGGTACAATACATCCAGATAAACCATAACTCTTTTTTCCTTTTTTTTTTTTTTTTTTTTTTGAGAAAGCAAAACAATGCACCATCATAGCTGGACAGAAAAGCACTGAACGTAAAGCAATGTTCAAAAATGTGCATTCAGGAAGTGCCTTAATTGACAACAGATGACTCAGTTTAATCAAATCAAATCAAGTGAATTTTATTTATAAAAAGGAGCCTTTCTGAAACCAAGGCACCTGTACAATAAATACATAAAACAGAATAAATTATTCTAACAAACATATAATTCCAACAGGCAGCAATATAATAGCAGCATAGGAAATCAGACTAAACTTGAGTCAATAAATGCCTGGCTGAAGAGATAGGTTTTCAAAGCTATTTTAAAACTCTGGACGGTATAGGTTTTCAAAGCTATTTTAAAACTCTGGATGGTTTGGCAGCCTCGAACCCGATGAGGTAGAGAATTCCACAGGGTCGGGGCAGCAAAACTAAACGCCCTTGCTCCAGATGTTTGCAGACGTACCCTGGGAACCTCTAGCAATCCCACATCGGAGGATCGAAGAGGACAGAGGGGACGGTAGGGACAAAAGAGATCTTTCAAGTAACTCAGTACCTGTTCATGTAGGGCCTTATAGGTTAGCAAAGCAACCTTAAAGGTGATCTGCCACTGTATAGGCAGCCAGTGCAGACCGCAGAGTGCAGGCATCATATGACTGGTTCTTGATGCACCAGTCAATAGCCTGGCTGCTGCGTTTTGCACCAGCTGAAAGCGGTGGATATCTACCCTGGCAGCTCTAGGTAAAGGGCATTGCAGTAGTCAAGATGGGAGGAAATGAAGGCGTGAACCAATGTTGGAAGATCGTCGGGAGGAACCAAATGTTTCACCCGTGCGATATTTCTTAGATGGTAAAAAGAAGTTTTAACAACTGCTGACACCTGTGATTTCAGGGTCAAGCAGTCATCAAACATAACACCCAGGTTCTGCACCCAGTCTGAGGTAGCTAGCTGAACACCTTCGAGCCATAGACCCGAGGGTGAACCTGCCAACATACCTGCCTCACGATGATCTGGGTTCACGACCAACACCTCGGTTTTTTCAGGATTCAACCGTAGCCAGCTCACATTCATCCAGGCCTGAATTTCAGTCAGACAGCTGTTGAGCACCGAGACAGCATCATCTTGTTCTGGGACAAAAGACATGTATAGCTGAGTGTCATCTGCATAGCAGTGAAAACTCAAGCCATACTATCTAATAATCGCTCCCATCGGCAGCATATACACTGCAAACAACATGGGCACTAAGATGGATCCCTGTGGAACCCCACAGGGCAGGGAGAATGGAGCCGAGGTGCAAACCCCTGACACCACTCTCTGAGTCCTGCCCGTGAGGTAAGATTGAAACCATCTGAGGACAACCCCTGAAAGTCCGCAGATAAACCGCAGGTGATCCAACAGCACACCATGGTCCACAGTATCAAATGCTGCAGAGAAATCAAGAAGGACCAAGATGGAACAGGCCCTTCGATCTCTCGCTATCAGGAGGTCATTTAGTACCCGAACAAGAGCCGTCTCAGTACTATGTCTCTTCCTGAAACTGGACTGGAGAGAATCATAGATATTGTGACTGGTCAGATGGTCTTCCAGTTGCAATGCCACCACCTTCTCAATAACCTTACCCAAAAAGGGAAGGTTAGAGACTGGCCTGTAGTTTGCTAGACAGTTGGGATCCAAGGAAGGCTTTTAAAGGAGAGGCCGAACTACGGCCTCCTTAAGGGAGGTTGGAAAAACTCCCCTCTCCAAGGATAACCAGACTATCTCAGCAAGGACCGGGCTGATGACATCAACACAGCCAACAAGCAAGCGCGTGGGGCCCGGATCCAAACTACAGTTGGTAGGATGTAAAGTCTGGATAACCATCACAATATCATTGATTGTAGGCTGAGCAACATTGCATCACTCAAACCGGGAGTCTGACATTTCCTGCTGACCACTGCTATTCCCTAGAGAAAGGGTCAGGCGGATATCGGACCTGATTGTGGCAACCTTATCCGCGAAGAATCGAGCAAACTCCTCACATTGCTCTTGTGAAAAAGCATTTCTGGGCTGAAGACAGAGTGGATTGCACAGTATGTCCACAGTCCAGAAAAGTTGTGCTGGTCGATTCGGCGTGGCAGCAATTTCCCTGGACAGGAATTCTGCCTTTTTACAGGAAATTGTTGATTGATAGACCAAATAATGGTCCATCAAACTAAGCCTGTCACATACCAGGCTGGACTTCCGCCATCGCTCTCTAGCCTTCGTCCCACTCTCCTCAACTCCCTCAGGTCCTCATCAAACCATGAGGACATAGGGCAAAGGGAGAGTGGGACGAACATGGACAGGAGCAATGGAATCCAGGGCCTCTATCACTGCCTTATTATAGGCAAATACAAGATCCCCTGGATCCATGCATTCCCTCTGCATGCCCAATAGGTCCAGTACCACCATCAGACCATCTGGGATACACCCCTCAAAGAGCAGTACTGGACCATCTCCATAGGGGCAGGCCTCTTAGAGGGGGCCTCAAAACTGAAGCTGATGGTATTATGGTCCGACCATCCAACTGGTTCCACCACCAAGTCAGATATCTCCATCCCCAGGAGAAACACCAAATCCAATGAATGACCACCAATGTGGGTCGAGGAGGAAACAACCTGTGTGAGGCCCAATGAGCTCATTAGCTGGAGGAAGTCCTGTCCAAGCTGTGAGAGTTCATTGTCGACCCACACATTGAAATCCCCAAGGATCAGCCATCTATGGGATCCCAATGTTAGGTCGACGATGAAGTCCGCAACTTCCCGCAGGAAAACATTCCCATCTCCTGGTGGACTGTAGATGAGAAGAGTCCTGCACCCCACACCCTCGCCCACGATACATTCAAAGGTGTTGGTGGCTCCCACTGGAATTTCTCCTCAGGTTCAGTTCTGATTTAAAACACAGGGCCACACCCCCACCCGTATGATTGCGCTTCGGGCAATGTATCACCGAGTACCCGGGTGGAATCGCTGAAGCCAAAATTGGGCCTGCATTTCCATCCAACCAGGTCTTGGTGATGCAAGCCAGGTCAGTCAAACTAACAGGTTCCCCAATTATGACAGTCTTGTTTTTAATAGACCTGGCATTGCATATCACCGCCTGAGTTGGATGAACAGCCGAAGGAGACTGAGTTTCTTGTCTGCAATAAGCAGAGCCCTTGGTTATGGGAACCAGACAGGGAGGACCCCTTTCCTGGACCCATTTCACCCCAGGGCATCTACTGGTCCCCACAATCCCAATCCGCCCACTCCCCCCCCATTCCCCCAACAGGCTGAGTTCCTGCCCTAACCCTCCTAGCTATTCCCAATCCCCTACACAGTCTGTACACCTCTGGGGATAAAAGAGGACAGCAAAAAGGGAGAAGATCCCTCAGCCTGGAGAGGGAATACTGCTTAACCGTCAACCCAGGCCAACACATTTTCCTAAAAAAATAAATAACCCAAATCAAAATAATATATAACCATATAACAAATACCAACCCCAACCCCTAAAGAAAAACAAAACTATTTAAAGCAGGACGCAACAGCTTCGAAGCAGCAGCAAAAAATAGTCCAAGACCTATATTTAGTTTAGTGCAACCCATTAGGGTGACAACAACTTCACGGTGCAAGATCGATGAATGAAAGGAGGGAAGTATAGGGCAGAAGCAACTGAGCAGAGAGGGTAAAATGGCAGTGGGGTTTGGCAGTTTACCAAAAGGAAGTTGTTCAGGGCTAGAGACAAAAAGTAAGGGGAGGAGGATAAGTGGATTTCGGGGAGGGGGGAGGGAATTCCATTGCTTAGGGAAGGATACGAGAAGGCTGACTGGCCTGTCATAGTTGAATGATGAGGAATTACCAATCAACGATAATCATATGATCTAAGACAATGGTCCAGGGAGGGTAAAGTGGATAGTAGGGAAGAGAGATAAGGGGTAGAGAGTCAAACCAAAATTCTGACACAAATTTGGCACAGTGGAGAAGGCAGCAATTTTCTAGAGAAGTAAGGGATAGAGAGTGATAGAGGTTTTAGTGGTGGGTGCAAGAAGGGAAATCAAGAGTGAAACAACAGAAAGAGTTGAAAAGGGTGTCTAATCTGGCTAGGGAAGACTTGGGTGCAGCACAGTAGAGTACATCACAGTAGTCAAAAATGGGTAGGATCATCTACTGGATAAGTTCATGCCTTGCCGATAGTGGGAGCCAACTACGGTTCCTAAATAATGCACCAGGCTTGGGGTGCAGTTTCTTCAGGATAGCGTCCACATGTCTGGGGAAGTTGAGGTGTTGGTCAAGCCAAACCCCCAGGTACCTAAAGGTTGAGGTATCCTCAATGTCTGTCCTGTTGAGGGTATAGAAGGAGGGCAGTGAGGGGAGCCTAGAGAGTCTCTATTTGGTGCTGAAGGTCATGGAGATGGTCTTCTTGGCATTTAGGGAGAGTTGATAAGAGCTGAACCAGCCTTGAACGTTATTGAAGTCAAGCTGTAATCTGGATTCAACATCAACCGGGGACTGGTCAGATGTGAAGATGACCATGTCACTGGCGTACATATGGATAGACTAGGGAGAACAGGCTATGGGAAGGTCATTTAGGAATATGAAAAATAGGATAGGTCTCAGTTCAGACTCCTGGGGTATGCCGGTGTTGATGGGGAGAGGAGGGGAAGTAGAGTCAACAATTCTGACTGACTGGGTCCGGCCTACAAGGTAAGCCTTGAACCAGTTTGTGGCAGAATCAGTTAAGCCAGCCAGTGAGAGGGCATCAAGGAGTAGGGCATGTGAGGCAGTGTCAAAGGCCTTTGCTAGGTTGACAAAAATGGCAGAAGTGATTTGGCCACTATCCATTCCTGAGAGGATGGAGTCAGTGAGCCTATCCAGGGAGGTGGTGGTGGAATGGTTCTTCCAGAAGCCAGATTGAAATGTAGTGAAATAGATAGTCATAAAGGTAAGAAGAGAGCTGTGATAGGACAAGATGCTCTTGTAGTTTAGCAAGGGTGGGTAGGAGAGAGATGGGCTGATAGTTAAATGGAATGGAGGGGTCTCCACCCTTAGGCAGCGGGAGTACAGTGGTGTGTTTCCAAACAGAAGGGATGGATGCTGTAGCAAAAGAGAGGTTGAGGAGTATGGCTAGAGGAGTTGCAATAGCTGGAACTGATAGGTATAGTAACTTAGGGTCCAGACCATCAGGCGAGCTACACTTAGTGGGGTTGAGGGCAGTAAGTGCTTGCAAGGTGTCAGAGGGTGAGATATTGGTGAAGGAGAAGGAGGATCGTGAAGCAGGATGACTGCAAGGGAGAAGGGGACAGCTAATGGGGTGATGGTAAGGAGGAGGGGAGGGCCAAGGCACAGGAGGTAAAATATGAGTTATTCAGAGGCAACATTAAGATGCTCTGCAACCTGGGTGTTGTTAATCTTGAGGAGAGGGTGGGAGGAGGGGAAGAAAGAGAGTGGATCACTTTCCAGAATTTGGAAGCTCTATTAATATTTGTCTGGAAGATTGAACAGAAATATTCTGATTTTGCTAAGTGAGTGGCTTTAGTGCACTTACTGTACAGCGAATGGTAGCTGCCATAGTCGCGTGGAAGATTTGAGACTTTGTGCATATTCCAGGCCTGATCGCGGGCTCTTTGGCATGCCAGGAGTTCAGGCATGGTCCAGGGGAGGTGATTGCCCCTGACTCTGGAACATCGCAGTGGGGTATGTTTGTTCCAGCATTCCAGAAATTTGCTCTGGAAAAAGCCATAGGCATAATCAATGGTAAAGGCTGAGGCAGTGGGTTCCTAGTTTATTTTGGCCAGTTCTTGCAGAAGGGGGTAAGGTTCAATGACTTATATGAGCGATATTGTATAGTTTTTGGAGGGGCCTTAGCTCTATGGGTTTTACGTATCATATAGGTCATATGATGATCACTCAGGGCATTTGTTAGCAGGCTGGATTTAACAACTCTGTGGGGGTGAGAGGTGAGGACCCAATCAATTAGGGAGTGATTTCCTGCTTTTGGGTTCAAACAGGTTGGTTCTGGAATGAGCTGGGACAAATTTAGGGTGTTGATGTCATTTTGTGGTTTATTGAGGGAGGCAGAAAGCCAGTGTTGGTTAGTCACCCATTATGTAGATTTCACCTGAGGGACAGTGAGATACTATGCAGCTAATGAGCTCGGTGACAAAGGAGGGTGTGAAACCAGGGTGACAGTAGGCACCAGAAACGTAGATAGATATGGAGAAAGGGAGGGATAATTTTAGAACGAGAACCTCGTATGATTTAGGGACTGCCTAGGCAAGGATGCTGGTGAATTGGATTTTAGAGGAGGCATAGATGGTGACTCCACCTTTCCTAGAAGTCCTGACTTGTCATCATATAGAGAATCCAAGAATTGAGAGGGTGTGGTTGCCCACTTTGCTATTTAGCCATTTTTAGGAGAGAATGATAATATCGGGCAAATGAGACAGCTAGTGGCTGCAGAAGGTCTAATTCAGGGAGGAGACTGTGAATGTTAAGGTGTAATAGTTTTAAACCACAGGCTAGGACAATGAGGTTTGATAGGGATGGGACAGCAGTGTTAGGTAGGGATGTGGGGGAGTTGGAGGGCATGGCCCAAGGTTTGGGTTTATGTCTCCTGAAGATAGTAGCAAAACTGCAGTGATTAAGAGGTGGATTTTAGTACTCTTATAGCAGGGCTGGGTACCAGTAGAGGTTGAAATATGGGTGTGGGATGGAGGAGGAGGATGAAATTTTAACAAGTGCATCAAGGTGAGGAAGGAAGGTATAGGTTGGAGGGTAGCACAGGGCCGGATGGGGTAATGAGTCCAAAAAGAGAGAACTGGTCACTGCAAGGTTAAAAATAGGGGCAGTTGGGTATCGGGGTGGTGGCAGGGACAGGCATAGTAGGAGACAGCACCAGGGTGAGTGTAAGGAGAGGGAGGTATAGCGCAGTGAGGAGAGTTATAGGCAGCCTATATGGGGTTGGGTAACATTTATTTATTTTTTTTATTTATAACAGGAATTGCAACCCTTTGATTCATAGACTTGTTTCCAAAGGCTCCACATCAAATACAGGGTATTACAGAGAAAAGTACAACTATCAGTAAATACAGTTTAAAGAAAGAGAGAGAGATAACACCTAACAGTGCACAGACTCCTAGTTACAGCAGTAAGTTACTTCAGTGCACATTTGGCTTACAAACAACAAACTCTGGCTAAATAGACTAAAAATGGCAAGTTCATATGCCTCAATAGTTTATAAGCAGGCAGTATTCATTAAGGTAACAGCCATGATTTCGGTTTAAAGTACTACTATAACTAGTAACTTAGGACCTTTAAGGTAACAGGCAGAATTGACTGAGATTTAAAGTACTAGCTGCTATTAAAAGAACTAGCAAATAAACTATCTCCACATGTACGACGACCCAAAATGTTGGATCAGCAATTTGGATTAAGGTTAACACAAGAGGCTAAAAAGGCACTAAGTCCAGATTCAAATTCTAATGCAGTTTGCCTACAGGATTCAAGCGAGTAGCGCTCCTGTGTCAAGCAGCCACGAGCTCCGTACCTTGTGATACAGGTCTGGGGGTGGGGGAGGCGAAATGTCCGTGACCTAGCGACCTCTCAAATACAGCAGCTTGTTAATGTGATAAAGGTCCGGGGGTGGGGAGGAAATGTCCATGACCTCATGAACTTCTCAAATACAGCAGCTTGTTAATGTAAGGCAGGTCGCGGAGGCAAAATGTCTGCAACCCTCATGGCCCTCTCAAATATAGCAGCTTGTTAATGTGATGCAGGTCTGGGGGGTGGGGGGAGGGTCAAATGTCCACGACCCTTACAACCCTATCAAATACAGCAGCTGGTGACTAGGAGAGATGTTGTTAAGAGTGGGTGGAAAGGCAGACAGACTGCAGCAAGGAACTCACCTCCCATCTACTACAGATTGGGAGGAGGAAGCTTGCAAGGGGCTAGGGACTGCAGCATATTGATTTAATAATTTATTGCTCATCCAGAGAAAGCCTTTTTGGAGTTTGCAGATGCTGGGAGGGCTGTACTAATACAACAATTTGAGAAAGAGGGATTATAGAAAGGGAACCCTCAGGTTCAAGGTATATGTGTAGGGACTGTTGAATATAAAATGTCTGTATACACAGACAATATTTTATTACACCTTTCAGAACCAACAGTCTCTATTCATGCTGCGTTAGAGGAAATTAAAATATTTGATCATATTGCTGCTTACAGGCTAAATCTTGATAAAACTAAAGTCTTGCCCCTTAACATATTTGTTGATGAGGCATGCATTTTATCCATGGGATTGCAATGGGCATCTAAAACATTGACATATTTGGGAATTCAGATCCCATGTCATCTTATGGCTCTTTTGAAAGTAAATTTAGACCCATTATTAAATAGTATTAAGAGATTTAAAATGATAGAACACTTTACCGCTCTCTTTATGGGGTCGAACAAATGTCATACAAATTAATATTCTTCCCCACGTTTTATATCCTTTGGGAATAATAATAACAATAATGAATGTATTTATAAAGTGCAATATACAAGCAATAACACATGGCGAGGTGTAGGTTATCTCCTGATAAAACATGCCCAGGTGCATTGTTAGGCACGGAGGCGCTTAAGTAGTGCCTTATGCTCAAGGCGTGCTATTATGAGGAGATAACCCACAACTCAGAGTGTGTTATTACACTTATAAAATGGGCTCTGCTGTAAAGAAGTTAATATAAAAAAAAAATAACAAAAACTGGACATAGAGTGAGTGAAACATTTTATATTAATAGAAAACAAGAAAAAGTAGTTCCTGTTTTTGTAGTGGAATGTAGCTTGTTAATGGAAAAATCACTATAGAAGGGTGGGATTTCTGTGTCTGTAACACATGCAGTCACTAGAGGAACATTTAAAGAAATGTTTTTTTTTTCCATTTGTTTAATATCAGTTTGCTTTGTTTTATTTACAGTCAGGAGGATTAGTTTTAATTTTTTTTAACAGCTGGCTGCTGTGTAGAGAGTAAGCATGTGGAAGCACTATCAGAATGCAAAGCAGTGATGGCATTTCATTTTCAAATTACATCAAGAATTTGCATGATTCCTCATAATCTATATTAGGAATGGTTTGTTTAAAATCCATGCAGCATGCGTCTACGAGCAGGAATGGCGCCGAGCCGCAGGTACACTCATTTATGAACGAGTTTGTCATTTAGTGTCCTGTATCAGTCAAATATTGCAGTGTGTACTTTTTATAACACTGGTCAAGAGGAAATAATTCTCCTAGAAAAACGAGCACCCGAACACATTTAATTTTATTTATGAAAGCTGAAGATGCGATTCCAGGCATGCGGCGTGGGCGCTGGCCTGCATGCCTGGATCCCTGACTTCGCTTTCCAGAAACAAGTGCAAATGTGTTGAGTATATAGGAGAACTGCCATTTATCAGTGTTATACAAGGTAGGCACTGCAATATTTTACTGATACAGGACACTAAATGACAAACTCATTTATGAATAAGTGTACCTGCGATTCGGCGTCATTCCTGCTCATGGACACTCCTGTTACAGAGTAGAAAAAAAATGCATATTTTGAATGTAATTTTAAAATGTTATGCCACCACTGCTTTGCACACTGACAGTGATTCTTCTAGGTGTATTGAGTGCTGACACCGTGGGAGACAGACTTGCTGTATCAGGATGGACAGTGCGAAAGCCATTTCTTTGCAGCACGTGGGATGCTCGGTGGATCGCAGGCGGCTGTTGGGACAGTGGAGATTTGAAGCGACTGCTTTTTTTTAAATTTTTTTTATGTCCGGTAGCATAGGTTATAATAGTGGTTCACTGTAGTTTGAGTTTGGTTATGGGGTGAGAGCGGCATAACAGGACATTTATTGTGTTCGGAGAGGGTGCCGTTTCTTCGCTGTGAGCTGTGCCACCCTGTGTTTTTGTTTAGGGTTGACACAGCTCAGTGATTTGTTGTTGTAGTGGGGCTTGGGAGTGGAGGGTAGTGCCGGTTGGCTACAGTATCTTCTGATAAGGACACGGCTCAGAAGATGTTGTAGCCAATCAGGTTACAGGATTTCTTGAGCCCATTTTATAACACTGACTATCAAAGCACCGTACAATTTTCTAAAAGCAACCAGTAACAAATACATAGGGTAATTAAAAAGACTTAAAATGTGCAATTATACATACCAAAAGTCAGGAAAGGCACATGTAAACAAGTGTGTTTTTAAAACAGTTTTAAAGCTCTCCACTGTCTAGCATTCTTATACCCGATGAGGTAGAGCATTCCACAGGGAGGGAGCAGCAAAGACAAAGGCCTGAGCTCCCGAGGTCTTCAAATGCACCCTTGCTATCTCTAGCAATCTCTCATTGGTTGAGCGGAGCACTCTGAGGAGGCAGTAGGGGCTCAGAAGCACTTGTAGGTAACTCTGACCCAAATTGTGTAGGGCTCTGAAAGTCAGCAAGCGAACTTTAAAGGTGATCCACCACTGAACAGGCAGCCAATGCAGAGCGTGCAGCATAGGAGATATATGACTGGATCGGGTTGACCCAGACAGTAACCTGGCCACAGCATTCTGTACTAGCTGCAAGCAGTGGATATTAACCCCTGGAAGCCCTAGGTACAGGGAGTTACAGTAGTCATGGCGCGAGGTAACAAAAGCATGGACCAGCGTTGGAAGGTCGCCAGACAGAACAAGGTGCTTAATCGATGTTCCTCAGATAATAAAAAGAGGACTTGACCACAGCTGACATCTGTGAATGAAGTGTCAGCCCATCATCAAATATCACCCCCAGATTCCGCACCCATTCAGAAGTCAGCAGCTGGGAGCCCCCGAGCCAAAGCCCAGATGGCTACTTGGCAACCAACCCTCCTATCTGGTGACCCGGGTCCACCACTAACACCTCCATCTTGTCAGGGTTCAATCTTAGCCAACTGGAATTCATCCAGTCTTGGATTTCAGTGAGAAAGGAAAGACTGAGTGAGCACTATCCTGGTCGGCCACAAAAGACAAGTACAGCTGAGTATCATCTGCATAACAGTGAAAACTCAGTCCATACCATCTTACAATGTCTCCTAAGGGGAGAATATACACTGCAAACAACATGGGGGACATGGGGGACAACACTGAACCCTGTGGGACCCCACATGGCAGGAAGTAGACATCAGAGGAAAAAATCCCTGATACTACTCTCTGCAACGTGCCAGCGAGGAAAGAGTGGAACCATCTGAGGACTGTACCAGGCAGGCCACAAATGAACCACAGGTGATCAAGAAGTACCCCATGGTCCACGGTGTCAAAAGCTGAGGAGAGATCCAAAAGGACCAAGATGGAATGTTGCTTCTGGTCTCTAGCCATCATGAGATAATTGAGTTCCTGAACCAAAGCAGTCTCAGTACTGTGTCTCTTACGGAAACCAGACTGGAGAGGATCGTTGGTAGCATGGATGGTAAGATGGTTCTCTGACTGTTGTGCAACAACTTTCTCAATAACCTACCCTATAAAGGGAAGGTTAGACATCAGTCTGTGGTTTGCAGGAGAATCTGGGTCAAGAGATGGTTTCTTGTGAAGGGGATAACCACAGCCTTCTTCAGAGAGCTGTGAAACTCCCCTGACTCCAATGAAGACTAGATTAATTCCACTAGAACTGGGCCGATCACATCTACGCACCCCGTTAAAAGGCGAGTAGGGCCCAGACCTAAACTACAGTAAGCTGGGCGCATACTCTGGAGAAGCCACCTAATCTAAACTAGACCCCCTTTTCAATGCCTTCTGCCGCTTCACCCTCAATGCTCCCCCCGCTCCCACCACTGTGATCTCTACCATTACCTCGTCTTCCCCTCCCTCAAAAATCAATGCCTACTGCACTGCTCCAAGTCTGTCTCAAAACTCTGGCTTGGAATCCTCTCCTCCTACCTCTCCTCCTTACTGTTGTCGGCTCCCACTCCACCTCACTCCCTCCGATCCCTTGATACCCGTCTACTAAATATTCCCAGTTGTAAGACCTCAGCTGGAACAACAGTCTTCTCATGCCATTTCCTGAAACTCTGGAATGCTCTCCCCCCTCAAATCCGTCACTCCTCCTCTACCTATTCCCTATCAGCTGTGCTGGCTAACTACCTCACAGTAAACTATGCCTGCATTCCTTAATAAATGGCTCCCTCCCCCTATCGTTTCCCATGCCTACCAGCGGCACGCCCTACACTGGAAGCTGGCTTATATATCCAAAGGCACGTCTTGCCTTCTCGCATTTCTGCCCCTTTCTGTCCTGCCTAGACTGTAGTTTTCAGCACCAATCTGTGCTTGATGTAGGTATGTTGTATGTCTGAACTTGCTGTATGCACTGGTATATGCTTTTTACTGAATGTTTAGCCAATGTTGTAACCAAGTAATTCCAAGCTACCTAGTACATCTGTTTAATGTATCTCTATTGCATATGTAACTGTACATCTATTTAATGTCTCTCTATTGTGATAACCTGCGTGTTATCCTCCCTGTGTATCCATTTCCCCAGGTTGTACCAGGACACGAGCATCGTTTTGGTCAGTGTGCCTTTCCTGTTGAAACAATTACAATAAATAAATAAATAGAAGTCACATGATATCCTTGATCGCCAGTTGGTCAAAATCGGCCCAGCAAAACGGAGGAGTTGCGACCTCACTCTGACCACCAGTAGTCCCCATAGGGCATGATAAGCAAATCGACCTGATGTCGGCAACCTTATCAGCAAAGAAGCGAGCAAACTCGTCACACTCCACTTGCGACAAGGGTTTCTGGACTCGTAGACAGGCTGGGTTGCACAGTCTGTCCACGGTTTGGAACAGCTGAGCTGGTCGGTTCTGTGAATAAGCAATCTTCCTGGACAGAAATTTTGCCTTCTTATGGGAGATTGATGACCGATAGAGTCTATGATGTTCCATCAGTCTAAGCTGTTGGCATTTAAGCTGGATCTACGCCAAGCACACTCTAGCCTTCACATCATCTGCTTCATCTACCTCAATGTCCCATCAAACCATGGGGACCGGGGGTGGAGAGTAAGCGGGCGAACGCGGAAAGAAGTGAGGAAATACAGAGCTCCTTCCACTGCTCGATTTAAAGCATGGAGTAGGAATTCCCGATAGGTCCAGTACTGCCACAAAGCCATTGGGGGTCATACCCCATAAAGGGTGGTATCGGACCTTCACGGGGGCAGGCCTACAAGGGCGAGCCAAGAAATTGAACCTGATGCTGTGATGATCCGACCATCTGACAGGTTCCACCACCAAATCGGAGGCCTCCAACCCCAGGAGGAAAGGGAAAGGTAAAATGTTTAACCAGGAAAGGCACTCTATGCCAGAGCTTGTTTCCAGGTGCGACCTGGGAGCACAAGGAAGTTAAGTGACTTGCTCAGGGTCACACAGTATGCAAGTGGAAGCTGTGGGATTCAAATCCAATTCAATTCAAACCCAGGGATTCAAAAAAGGAAGACCAGGTCCAATGAGTGACCGTGATTATGAGTCACAGACAAAACTACCTGTGTGAAGCCCAAAGAACTCATAAGTTGGAGGAAGTCTTGTCCAAATTTGCTAGAGTTCATCGTCAATCCAGGCATTGAAATCCTCCAGTAAGATCAGCCTAGGGGAGTCCAACATCATGTCGATAATGAAGTCTGTGACTTCCTGCAAAAACTGATTCTCGCCACCTGGTGGACGATAGACGAGAACAATTTTGCATCCCACACTTGCGGCTACGGTACACTCAGAGGATCTGGTGTCCTGAACTGGCACATCAACAAGGCCCAACTGTGATTTAAAACAGATTGCTACACCCCTGTCCCTGCGACTCGACCTCGTACGGTGTATCACCGAGAAACCAACAGGAATCACTGACTCCAAAATGGGACCAGCATTATCATCCAGCTAGATCTCAGTGATGCATGCCAGATCAGATGATCCAACAAGACCGACCATAAGAGATGACTTATTTCTAATAGATCTGGCATTACAAAACACCTTGCGGGTTGGGGGAGAAACCAGAGCAGTTTGAGGTACCAACTCATTAGACATGGAGCTCTTAATGGAATGCTTAATATTATTTTACCACGTGAATGGTTCCTTCAATTTCATTCACTGCTTTCCATTTTTCTGTGCAATGCTTGAGCTGTTTAGTGGGCATATTTCAAATTAACATTTTCTATTATTACTGGAGGTATCTGGTTGCCTAATTTTTATGCTTATTATCTTGCATTACATGGGTCTAAGTATTTTTGCTGGGGAGGGACTTTAGACTGGGATCAACAAATTTATGTACCATTGTGGCTTCCCTTAGAATGGACCCTTTGCCTTTGGGAAGGTTTACAATTAAAGGCATTGTTATCTATATCCCCATCCATGTTGCAGCGGAGATTAAAATCAACCCCGATATATTGGTCTTTATGGGCTGATGCTCAATTATGTTACTATAGAAACATAGACTTTGAAGGCAGATAAGGACCACTTGGGCCACCTAGTCTGCCCATTTCCCTACCTACTGGATAAGCTGCAGATTTTAGTTAACCAACAGCCTACTTCCTGCAACCCCCCACTATAATTGCCTTATGTCTGTCCCATGCATGTTTGAATTCCCCCACTGTTTTAGACCCAACAACCTCCCCAGGAAGGTGGTTCCATGTATCCACCACTCTCTCTCCGTGAAAAAAAATTTCCTCACATTACCCCTGAGCCGTCCCCCCTCTATCTTTAAATTGTGCCCCCTTGTTCTTACACATCTCTTTTTCTGAAAGATGCTACCTTCCTGGACTTTGTTGATTCCCTTGAGGTACTTGAAAGTTTCTATCATGTCCCTCCTTTCATCAAGGGTATACATATTAAGCTCTCTCAGTCTCTCTTCATATGGTTTCTACTGCAGACCCTGCACCATTTTAGTTGCCCTCCTCTGGACTGCTTCCATCCTGTCTGTGTCCTTGCATAGATGAGGTCTCCAAAACTGCACACAGTACTCCAGATGGGGTCTCACCAATAGTCTGTATAGAGGGATAACCACTTCCCTTTTTCTACTTGTGATGCCCCTTCCTGTGCATCCCAGTATCCCCCTGGCTCTCCTTACCGACTTCTCACATTGCTTACCCACCTTTAGGTCATCTGATATGACTACCCCAGGTCCCTTTCCATTTTTGTTGTTGTTAGTACCTCCCCTGCTATTGTGTACTCTTCTCCTGGGTTTTTGTTTCCCAGGTGCATTACTTTGCACTTCTTTGCATTGAATCTAAGTTACCATATGTCTGACCATTCCTCCAACCTTGCCAAGTCCCTTCTCATCTTTCTACCCCTCTTGTGTATCAACTCTGTTACAGATCTTTGTGTCATCTGCAAAGAGGCATACATTTCCCTCCAGACCCTCTGCAATGTCACCTATAAAGATGTTAAAGAGGACTGGACCCAGTACTGAGCCCTGAGGTACTCCACTAGTAATCCCCCTTTCTTTGGAATGTGTTCCATTCACTATTACCTTCTGTGTCCTGTTGTGCAGCCAATTTGCTACCCAGGCTACCACCCTGGGACCCACTCCTAGGCTGACTAACTTGATTATTAATCTTTTGTGCGGGACTGTGTCAAATGCCTTGCTAAAGTCTAGGTAGGCCATATCCATAGCCCCTCCCTGGTCTATTACTTTGGTCACCCGGTCAAAGAAATAAATTAGATTCATCTGACATGACCTTCCTGCTGTAAATCCATGCTGCTTTGGGTCCTGTGCTCCGCTGGCCTCTAGATACTCAACAATTCTTTCTTTCAGAAGTGATTCCATCATTTTCCCTACCACTGAGGTCAAACTTACAGGTCTATAGTTTCCTGCTTCAGCCTTGCTCCCACTTTTGTGAAGGGGAATCAGATCAGTCCTCGGGTACCACCCCATCCTGCCATGATTTGTTAAAAAGGCGTGGTCAGTGGTGTCACTAGGTCCTCTCTTAGTTCTTTTAGGATTCTGGGGTGAATCCTATCAGGCCCCATTGCTTTGTCCACCTTGAATTTTAAGATTTCTTTCAGGACTCTTTCTTCTGTCAATGGACTGGTGTCAACCCCCATACCCAGAGTGCTTCTATTGTCTGGTTTTGGTAACTCCTCCTCATCTTCTTTTGTGAATACTGAGCAAAAGTATTCATTCAGTATCTCTGCCTTTTCACTGTCTCCCTCTGCCCACCTTCTCTCTCCTTTATTAATCTTCACTATCCCTCCCTTAAACTTTCTATGCTTCCTAATGTACTGTACCTATAAAAGGTTTTATCCCCCTTCTTAACTGAGTTGGCTATTTTTTTTCCTCGGTTTGGGCCTTTGCTATTCTGACTGCCTTCCCCACTTCTTTCTGCTTTAATTGATATAGTTCCCTGTCGTGCTCCTTCTGTGATTCCTTATACTTTTTGAATGTAGTCTTTTTCTCCCTAACCTTCCCTGCCACCTCTTTTGAGAATCATAGTGTTTTTTTACTCCGCTTTGTTTTCTTTATTTGTTTCACACAAAGGCTTGTTGCCTCTATGATGGCAGTTTTGATTTTTCTTCATTGTTCTTCCACCCCTCCTTTTTGGCCATTTGCTAGTGCATTCTTCAGGTATTCACCCATTTTGCCAAAGACAACCCTTCTAAAGTCCAGTATCCTGGTTTTTGTATGGCTTATCTCCATGATTGTGCTCATTGTGAAGCACACTGTGCAGTGGTCGCTTGTTCCCAGATGTCTGCTGACTTCTAAATTTGTGATCCTATCTCCATTTGAGAGTACCAGGTCTAGTATTGCTCTCTCCCGAGTGGGTTCCAACACTAGCTGTCTAAGGCCTGCCCCCTGCAGGGCATTGAGAATGACCCTGCTCTTGGATGTGGCTGCAGTACATGTCATCCAGTTAACATCTGGCATATTCAGGTCCCCCATCAGCAGTATCACCCCTTTTTCAGCCATTTTGAGAATGTCCTCTGTCATTTTCTTGTCCATTTCCTCCCCTTGAGACAGAAGTCTGTATACAACCCCTGTGTGGATTGTGATGCCATTCGCCATCTCCATGGTAACCCAGAGTGCCTCTTGTCCTCCCCCTTTACTTTTTAGTTCTGTCGCTTTGATCCCTTCCCTTATGTATAGAGCTATTCCACCTCCTCTTTTACCTTCCCTGTTCCTTCTGTAGATTGTGTACCCTGGTATGTTGACATCCCAGTCATGGTTCTTTGTGTACCATGTTTCCGTGACTGCCACAATATCCAATTGTTCATCTTCCATCAGGGCTAGTAGCTCAGGAAGCTTGTTTCCCAGACTACGGGCATTGGTACTCATTGCCCTCCATCTAATGTTGGCCTTATCCTTTTTTCCCCCATCCCTGGTCTTATTGCCCTTGTCTATCTTTTCCATTTACCCCTATCCTGCCCCGTGTTGAGCTCTGTACCTCAGTGTTTACTTTACTACCTGCCATGTTTTGTGGGGGGAGGCTTGAAATTTCCTGCCTCTTATCAGCACCTCCCCCCTTGGCTAGTTTAAAAGCTTGCCAAGGAAGCATTTAAACCTGTCACCTAGGAGCTTGGTTCCCTTCATGGACAGATGCAGACCATCATGCCAGTATAGGCCTTTATCTCTCCAGGTGGAGCCCCAGTCCCCAATGAAGCCAAAGCCCTGCGCTCTGCACCAGTTTTGCAACCATTCATTAAACTGCATGGTGTGCAGTACCCTAGCCTCACCCCTGCCATGGACTGGCAGCACCTCTGAGAAGGTTATCATGCTTGCTACCTGTCTGAGCCCCCCCAACTCCACAAATTCCTTCTGCACTGCACTGATCCCATGCCTAGCTACGTCATTTGTCCCAAGGTGGAAAATTATATCTAGTTCCCTCTCCTGTGATGCTGCTTCTGCAATCCTGAGGATTCGCTTCCTGTCCCTCCAAGCCATGGCACCAGGCAGGCACCTTGCTTCCTTCTCCTCCTCTCCCTTCCCCAGTTTTATGCCCCTAACAATTGAGTCCCCTGTCAGAAGCTGCTTCCTTCCCTTGTGGTGTCCCTTGCCATCCTTTTGTGGGTCTCCCTTGTGGATGTCCTCAGCATTCTTTTTGGTCTCCACTGAGGGTGCCATCATAGAGGAACCTTGCTCTGCCAGAATGGCATATGATTTGTGTAGAGGTACAACCAGGTAGGCTTTGCCTCTGTTCCATCACCCGCACCCTCCCAGAACCCACTGTGGTCCAACTACTTTTCATACTTGGCAACCTCTGAGGCAGGTTGTGGCAGTGGTGCTCTTTAGGTGGGGGAGGCCTCCTTAGTCCTTGCTAGTTCAGCCTGGAGGTGGGCAACCTCCTCCCTCAGAGCTGACAGATGCCTGCAAATAGGACAGCAATGCAGTTTCCAGAATGTCTCCCAGAAAACTGCTGCTCCATAGCCAGTGCATTGCACCACTCCCCACAAGTCCCTCTCCCTTATAATATACAATATGTAATATATATATATTTTTTTTTATTATTTGTGGTGTGTATCTAGCCTTTATGCACTGTGCTGGGTTATTAAGAATATGACAGTTCTGCCCCAAGACCTGTTGAGGAAGTGATGTCAGAATATGGCTATAAAGAACATGCCATGCCTGGGGGTGGGAGGTGGGGAAGGGTGGGTGGGTAGTCCACAGCTACTGGTGACTCTTAGAAATGATCAAATACACAACTGCTCCACCACCCTGGTGAGTACTGCCCTTTATAGTAATTCAACTAACACCACAATTTACTAGACCACTGCTCCTACACAAACCACTCTACTGAATCCAGGGATAAAAATGAACTCACTCCTTAGCCAGCAGGACACTTTTAAAATGTTGCAAAAATATCCTTCCAAATCCTAGGTCTTAACCCCAGGAATCAAGCAACTCCAGTTGTATCTCACGTCCTCTGGTTATAAAATTACTGCACTTTTAATGGAATCCTGCAATTCTCTGCTTAATGCCAATAAGGAAAAAAAATGAAACTTTCTGTACAAAGCGTCGCTCCCCTTCTTAACAAGTCCCCAACAATATTATGCCTTACCAGGTTTCCCGGTCCTAAACGGAGTTGTAGTTTGTTCTTTGCAGTGTAGCAAAGCTCTCAGCCTCCAACAGACAAATCAAAGTCAGTCTGACCTATTATGGGTTTACCATTTTCACTTGCACAGCAGAACCATTTTTTTGCAGCTTTAATATTAGAATTGCAGATTGACCAATTCTGCCTTCTTTTCGGCCATTACATCCTTCTACTTCTGTAACTGATCTTACTAACATACTAAATGCCAGCAGAATAGGCCTAATGGTCTTTTGTGTCTGCTCGTTTGGTCAGCCCCCACCCTGGGAGCTGACCTAGTTGCCCCCCTCACCCTCTCTGGCTTCTCCCTTCCCAGCCCTGGATATTCTCGCTGCACAGTACTTTGCTTCCATTACCCTTCCCCTGTACCTGTCCCACCCCCTCTTGAACCCCTCCACCGTCTCTGCCTCCAACAGCCCCCTGGGCAGCGCATTCCATGGCTCCACCACCCTCTCAATGAAGTAGTACCTCCTTTCTCCCCTGAATCTCCCCCCCTCCAGCTTCCACCCATGCCCTTTAGGTGCCCCCCCCACTTCCTCCGGAGCACCCTGACTGCTTCTCCCCTATTTCTTCTCTCAAATAACTGCTCGTTAGAGTTTCCATGTTTTCAAATTAAATTTAATATGACTTCTCGACATTGTTTTAAATATTTGCAATTATCAGGGGCTTTAGTCACTTGTTTTGGGCCACCTTCTTGGACTGACTCACTAACTTCATTTTTTAATAACTTTATTTCCACTGCTTCTGTGTGATGTGGTAGCTTGGTTATATCGATTACATCAATCACTAGCTCCAGCTAGGCTTACTGGGGCTGCTTATTATTGGCAGAATTCTCTTGATTTGACTTCGGCAAAGTTGGACTGTGAAAAATTTGGAAAGACCTTTATAGACTGGTAAAACAAGACTGTTACAGGCAAATGCAATTTAAAATTGTGCATAACGTCTATATGAGGCCTCAGATAGAGTACCGTGTCCAGTTTTGGGTCGCTTGCAAAGTCCAAGATGTACAAACATTGGAAAAAGTGCAGGAAAGGGCAACAAACAACATAAAAAATATATCACATTTAGAGTACAAATATTAGATGAGTTAAATATGTATCCATTAGAATACAGATGCACCAGAGGAGATCTTTGCCTTGTATATAGGGCTTTTAGAAATCTGGACTTCTGGGAGTGTTTAGGACTGCAAAGAAACACTACTAGTAGAGCGTTAAGAACTCACAATTTAAAACTAAAAGGTGATCAAT
Organism: Neoceratodus forsteri; assembly: GCA_016271365.2. Classification (NCBI taxonomy): domain Eukaryota; kingdom Metazoa; phylum Chordata; order Ceratodontiformes; family Ceratodontidae; genus Neoceratodus; species Neoceratodus forsteri. The sequence continues at coordinate 235,293,672 of CM057458.1, forward strand.
ATAAAATCATAAGACACAGTAGGTGGCTAAACCGAGTGTTAAATATATGTGTAAACCCCCCTACAAATGAGGGTTCCCAAAAAGTCTTCCTTGGGTGTGCCTAAATGCCCACTGCCAGGCTGGTGTCCTGTGTCTTAATCGTTTAAATGCTAGTGCCTGTGAGTGCCTTTATAGCCTCTGTGTACTGTCTTTAAGAGCTGCCTATATTGCAGTGTAATAGTTAATCTGGGTGGGGGCTGAGTGTTCCTATGCTCGAGTCCCACCTGGGCTGCAAGGTTATTACTCCATTCTGTCATTGCTAATTGCTCAGAGGGAGCTCTGTTAGAAGCTGTACATATTTGCTGAGTATCTTTTATAATAGTAATGTTATTGAAGTTTGTCTAACCTGCCTTCTTTGAAGCATGGACATTTCTGTATTACACCACCATCTTGGTTCTGTCCTAGAAGTTTAGACCAATCGGTACCTTTGGGGATGCTAAAATGCTGTCTGTCCTCAGGGGTCTTGTGAGAGTGAAATTCTGTAGGAATTGTGGTTTTGAGACTTTGATGCCTAAATGGACCTGGAGGGGGAGCCCTTGCTGTGACAGGCAAATGGATCAGCCAACCGAACCCTTTGGATCTTGGGAAAATTCCCAAGCTGCCTGCAGCAGAAGTGAGTCTGTGTTGTGAAGTGAGAGAGAAAACAGCTTGAGATATTCAAGCAGCTGCTCCTGCGTAGTTCACGTGGGAGATTGGTGGAAAGATTGAGTTTGGCCTGTCTGCCTGCTGTCCCCCGAGAGGAAATCCTTTGAAGGGCTTATTGATCGGAATTTATCTGACTTTATTGTGACAAAAGCCACTGGATTGTAACGGTATGTTTGCCTGAAGAAGACCGAAGATTTGCTGCACGCAATCAGCCTGTCAGGAGGTCTGAAACTGCCATAGAGAGCACGGTTTGCACAGAGACACTATGATTGCGACCAGACTGTCATCCAAATCTGTGGTATTGTTTTCCTTTACTATAAATGTGCTGTGTGCTATTGGTGGGTCGAGATTTGGTTCCTTACTGACGATCTGTGTCATGCTCGCTGGAGGCTGCATCCAGCCCCTACTGGACTGAATCCGCATTCATCTCCACTTGGCCTGGGCCCTGCCATCTTAGCCCAGCCAGTTACTCATGTCACAGAGAAGACCATCGATAAGAGGTCTGGGGATCAGCCCCCTGCTCAACACCTTGAACAGGAATGACACCTCGGTGATTCGTGTGGGTCCTGCTACTCCTGGCATACCAGCTCATCAACCTGCAGTCTCCATTTCATCCATCCTGTGTTCTGTGCTGGGTAGCATGAGTAAACACCAGGGTAGCTCCCTGCAACATCAGCTAAATCGAAAGTGTTGTCATCTGATTCAATTGTTGTTTTCGTGTCACGAACTGAGCTTTCTGGCTCCAGATTACAAATTGTGTGTGGTTGTGCATGTCTTTTCTTTTCATCACAGGGCCCCGACCAGCTGCAGTGCCGGCCTATCCCGGGCAATGTTCCAGGCTAGCCCACTTTCTTTCCAACTGGGTACCCAGGGTGTGTGACTGGCAGGGATGCTAAAGTGAATGCATGATTGCCTGATTGAATCAGCATTTTAACCAATCAACTTGATCACACCTCTCCCTTGTTCAAGTCCCCTAAATAAATCAGATCTAACTTTTTGCATTTAATCTGACTGTGGTTTCAGGTTGTACCAAAAGCACTGTACTGTTGGTATTTGCTGTGTATAACCTTGTGTTACAGGGGTCTCCAGGGTCAAGCTAATAGAACCAGCCCTGGTGGTTAAGTGCAAACAGTGTAGGGACTTGTATGCTGAATAGGGGCTATTGTGAAATTGTTGATTGTATATTGTCTAGGCCACTAGAGGGGAAAGAGGGGGTTACAGTGTCCTTGAGTGCTGTACCCAGGTTAGCTTTGCTACTAACAACCCTGTCCTCCAGGTGGAGGCACCCGTTATAGTGCCCAGGCCCCCTTAACTTGCAGCTAGCCAAGCAGACAGGGGTAGTAGCCCTTGGGATAGTGCCACCTGGGGCTTACATAAGGAACATACTACCTGAAGCTATTGTAAACAGCCCTACTATGACATCCTTTAAAACAGCAATTAATAATCATTTTGGCAAATTCTAAATAATAAACAGTATTGAGTCTTTGTGATGAAAGCTCTTGACTCGTAACACTTCCTATGATTCCTATGATACTTCCATGCATTTATACAGGATGGGACGTGTGGAGTCTGCTATTTGTACTAGGTGTGATAAGGCAGACAGTTCCCTTTTGCATTTATTATGGCAATGTGAGAACGTGGAACCGTTTTGGTCTCCTATCAAAGCCTGGTTAGATCTTGTATTTGATTTGGGTAATTTATTTACTTCTGAAATTTGTCTTTTGGGATATTTCTTTTTCTTACCAATAATGTTATATTGCTCTTATAGCTGTTGAGGCTAAAATGGTTATTCTCCGACATTGGCTGGACAATCGGTGACCATCCTGGTTGGAATGGTATAGAAAACACCTTTAGAGCCCTTACTTTAAAACTACATATTGTGAATATTCAACATAAAAGAGCTTCTTTTCTTGTAAAATGGGGGTCTTGTATGCTTGGTTATCCACAGTATAATATGGGGATATGGTATATAATGTTTGGGCCTCCTTGTCTTAATTTTATCATGGTGACTAAATTTGTTTATGATTTTTCACTGGTTGAGCAGCTGGGTAGGGGGTAACTGTCTCATTTTACTGTATTCTGATTGGCTGTGTATGTTTTGGTTATTGTCTGTTGGAATGTGTTTAATTGTCTTATTTTCTTTTAATATGTTATATATACTTAATTAAAAAAAACAGTGGCGAACATCTGGCATTGATGAATGCTTGTATTACACACAGAGATAGGAGTGGGCTATAAATTAAGACTGTACATAAGGTGTAGGTCAGTGAGATACCCAGTCAGGCAGGCCAAGAGGGCCATAGGAGAGACAACGGACAAGGGCAAGCCATCCAGAACACCAGATCAGAGGGAAGACTACAGGCAAGACCGGAGGGGGAATTGAAGTTAAGTAGAAAAACTGGAAGTGATAGGAAGAGAAGCAAAGAGAACAGGGAGTTTGTTCCAAGAAACAAGGAACTGAAAAGAAAAAGCTGATTGCCCAGAGGTAGTCCGTAGGCAGGTACAGAAAAGACAGGTGAGGTGGAAAAAAACAGACCCCCCAGAAAATTAAAGATTTGGTAGCGTAATATCATTAAAAGATGTATTTTATACCAGGGCTAAAACTTTTCGTAAAAAATACCATCAACAGCTTAACCTGATTAAATATATTAGTTTGTATCTGTCTCTCCCCCTTCACTGGATGAGGCTGATGATAGGCAGAATAGCCTGGCCCTCCTTTCTCGTGAAACATAAATTAAATATCTATATCTATATCTATATCTATATCTATATCTATATCTATATCTATATCTATATCTATATCTATATCTATATCTATATCTATATAAACTAACTGTGGTACACGCTTCTGTTTTTTTTTCAATATCTGTTCTTTATCATCCTGCCAATTATCTTCTTTCAGGCTTGGCCACCTCCCAGCTTCCATAACCCCATTTACCTTAAACATTGCCAGTAGGATCAGGTAGGGGCTTGGGGCCTGAAAGTGCAAATGCCATTGGCCTAGTAACTGCCTTTCCCCCTCCTGCGTATTCCTTCCCTAGTTTCCCTGTTCACCCCCTACCCACATGGGTGACATGCTGATGCTGCACAGTCTTATGCATGTGGGGCACCCCTCCCTTACTAGGGATGGCAATGGCTTGACTAAGACGACGGTCACCATGGTAATATTTATATTTTCCTGGATCTGGGGTAAAAGAACAGGTGCTTTTTAGCACAGGTCCTACAGCAGCCCCCTCATTCTCATTTCTCACTGTTCAAAGAAACAAACCGTACACAGTTGCTGGTGCTGGCTGAATTGTTTACTGTTCATACTGGTGAAGACAGTTTCATAAGTATCAGACTGGACACAAAGACAAATATTTTAAAGTCCCATCTCATACTGTATTCAATCTTGTCCTGGCTGATATGGTTCACTTGTTAGGGCTTTTACCAGTGCTCACACCCCGTATCCTAGGATCCATAGGGCTGGTAGCTGATACAGTGGGCCCAATGCGCCATCCAGAGCTGCTATGGATCAGTAGTTGTATATTGCAACCAGAACACAGTATCTGGAAAACAAACTAAATCCCTTTGGGCTGATGCCTCAACACTGTAGCCTGCTATGTCAACCTATCCAATCCTCCCAAAGCATCATAAAGTAGATGAGTTTAGCTAGAAACATAGAAACGTAGAATTTGACGGCAGATAAGGACCGCTTGGCCCACCCAGTCTGCCCATTTCCCTACCTACTGGATAAGCTGCAGATCCTAGTTAACCAGCAGCCTACGTCTTCCTACCCCCACCCCTAGAATTGCCTTTTGACTGTCCCATGCATGCTTGAATTCCACCACTGATTTTGACTCCACAACCTCCTCCGGAAGGCTGTTCCATGCATCCACAACCCTCTCTGTGAAAAAATACTTCCTTAAATTAGCTCTGAGCCGCCCCTCTATCTTCAAATTGTGCCCTCTTGTTCTTGCACACCTCTTTTTTTGAAAGATGCTACCCTCTTGGACTTTGTTGATTCCCTTGAGGTACTTGAACGTTTCTATCATGTCCCTCCTCTCCCTCCTTTCCTCGAGGCTATACATATTAAGCTCCTTAAGTCTCTCTTCATATGTCTTCCGGTGCAGACCCTGCACCATTTTAGTTGCCCTCCTCTGGACAGCTTCCATCCTGTCTATGTCTTTGCGGAGATTGGGTCTCCAGAACTACACACAGTACTCCAGATGGGGTCTCACCAGCTGTCTGTACAGAGGGATAATAACGTCCTGTTTTCTACTGGTGATGCCTCTCCCTGTGCATCCCAGTATCCCCCAAGCCCTCCTTGCTGCCCTCTCACATTGCTTGCCCACCTTTAGGTCATCTGATATGACTACCCCAGGTCCCTTTCCATTTTTGTTGTTGTTAGTATCTCACCCCCATTGTGTACTCTTCCCCTGGGTTTTTGTTTCCCAGGTGCATTACCTTGCACTTCTTAGCATTGAATCTAAACTGACATACATTTGACCATTCCTCTAACCTTGCCAAGTCCCTTTTCATCCTTTCCACCCCACCCTGTGCATCAACTCTGTTGCAGATCTTTGTGTCGTCTGCAAAGAGACATACTTTTCCTTCCAGTCCTTCTGCAATGTCGCTTATAAAGACATTGAAGAGGACCGGTCCTAATACTGAACCCTGCGGTATCCCACTAGTAACCTTCCTTTCTTCTGAGTGGACTCCATTTACTATTACTCTCTGTGTCCTATTCTCCAACCAGTTCTTTACCCAGGCTGTCATCTTGGGACCCACTCCCAGGCTGGCTAACTTGTATATTAATGTTTTGTGTGGGACTGTGTCAAATGCCTTGCTAAAGTCTAGGTAGGCCATGTCCACAGCCCCTCCCTGATCTACTACTTTGGTCACCCAGTCAAAGAAATCTATCAGATTCGTCTGGCATGACCTTCCCGCTGTGAATCCATGCTGCCTAGGGTCCTGTGCCCCTCTGGCCTCTAGATACTCAACAATTCTTTCCTTCAGAAGTAATTCCATCATTTCCCTTTCACTGAGGTTAAACTAACAGGTCTGTAGTTTCCTGCTTCTGCCTTGCTCCCACTTTTGTGAGGGAATCACATCTGCCCTCCTCCAGTCCTCTGGTACCACCCCATCCTCCCATGATTTGTTAAAAGGGTAGTCAGTGGTGTCACTAGTTCTACCCTTAGTTCTTTTAAATTCTGGGATGAATCCCATCAGGCCCCATTGCTTTGTCCACCTTCAGTTTTAAGAGTTCTTTCAGAACCTTTTCTTCTGTAAATGGGTTGGTATCAACTTCTGTATCCAGAGTGTTTCTACTGTTTGTTTTATGCACCTCCTCTTCATTTGTAAATACTGAGCAAAATATTTGTTTAGTATCTCTGCCTTTTCACAGTCTCCCTCTGCCCACCCTCCCTCTCTGTTTATTAGCCTCACTATCCCTCCTTGGTTTTCCTTCGCCTCTGATGTACCTATAAAAGGTTTTATCCCCTTCTTAACTGAGTTGGCTATCTTTTTCCTCAGTTTGGGTCTTTGCTGTTCTGACTGCCTTCCCAGCCTCCTTTTGTTTTAACTGATACAGTTCTCTGTCCTGCTCCTTCTACGATTCCTTGTACTTCCTGAATGCTTTTTTTCTCTTGAACCTTCACTGCCACTTCCTTTGAGAACCATAGTGGTTTCTTACATCGCTTTTGTTTTGTTTATTTGCTTCACACAAAGGCTCGTTACCTCTGTGATGGCAGTTTTATTATTCCCCATTGTTCTTCCACCCTCCTTCCCTGCCCATTTGCTAGTGCATTCCTTAGGCACTCACCCATTTTGGCAAAGTCAGCCTCCTAAAGTCCAGTACTTTTGTCTTTGTATGACTTGACTCTATTGCTGTGTTTATTGTGAACTATACTGTTCGATGGTCGCTAGTTCCCAGATGGCTACCCACTTCTACATCTGTGATCCTCTCTCCATCTCCATTTGAGAGAAGCAAGTCTAATATTGCCTCTCTCGGGGCTCCAATACTAGTTGTCTAAGGCATGCCTCTGTAGGGCATCTAGAATAACTCCACTTTTCAAGTGGCAGCTGCAACTGCACTCCAGTTAACATCTGGCATATTCAGATCACCCATCAGCAATATTCCCTTTTTCTGCCATTCTAAGTATATTTTCTATCATTTCCTTGTCCATTTCTCCCTGAGAAGGGGGTGTGTATACAGCCCCTGTGCGGATTGTGGTGCCATTGCCTGTCTCCAAATTTACCTACAGTGCTTCTTCTCCTCCCTGTTTACCCTTTTGTTCTGTTGCTTTTATTCCTTCCCTTATGTAAAGAGCTACTTCCTCCTCTTTTACCCTCCCTGTCCCTCCTGTAGATAGTGTATCCTGGTATGTTTACGTCCCAGTCATGGTTTTGTGTGTACCATGTTTCTGTGACTGCCACGATATCCAGATGTTCCTCCTCCATCAAGGCCACTAATTCAGGAAGCTTGTTACCCAGACTACGGGCATTGGTACTCATTGCTCTCCATTTTTTGATGGCTTTACCTTCTGTTGCAGCATCCCCCACTGTCCGTTCTACCTCGGTCTTTTTCTCATTTAGTACCCTGTTTTGTAGGGAGAGTCTGGGATTTTCCTGCTGCTTGTCAGTGACTCCCCCTTTGACTAGTTTAAAAGCTTGCCAGTGAAGCATTTAAACCGATTGCTCAAAAGACTTGTTCCCTTCCTGGACAGATGCAGACCATCCTGCCAATATAGGCTGGTGTCCCTCCAGGTGGAACCCCAGTCCCCAATGAAGCCAAACCCCTGTGCTCCGCACCATTTTTTCAACCATTCATTAAACTGCATGGTGCTCATTACCCTCACCTCCCCCATGCCTTTGACAGGCAGCACCTCTGAGAAGGATACTGTGTGTGCTACTTGTCTTAGGCCCCTCCCCAACTCTGCAATGTCCTCCTGCACTGCTCTAATCTCATGATGAGCCCAGTCATTTGTCCCTAGGTGGACAATTACGTCCAGCTCAGACTCCTTGCAGCTGTTCTTGTGATCCTGAGGATGCGCTTCCTGTCTCTCCAAGCCATGGCACCAGGCAGGCACCTTACTTCAGTTTTCCCAGCTCCCCCCAGTTCTATACCCCTAATAATTGAGTCCCCCATCAGGAGCTGCTTCCTTTCCCTGTGGTGTCCTCTGCCTCCTTCCTGTGGGCCTCCCTTGTGACAGTTGTCATCAGTCTTCTTGGTGGGTGCATCCATAGGGGAGCTATGCTCCCTCAGAATGGTGTATGGATTGTGGAGTGGAACAACTGACTGGGTGTGCCTCTGTTCCACCATCCTCACCCTCCCTGAGCCCTCTGTGGTCCAACTGCTGTGCTTTCTTCGCAACCTCTGAGGTAGTGGTGGTGGCCCTAGTGCTCCCTGGATGGGGGAGGTTCCCTTCCTACTGTCCAGTGTGGCCTGAAGATGGGCAACTTCCTCCCTCAGGGCAGAGAGTTGTCTGCAAATAGGGCAGCATCTCAGCCTCCAGAAAGACTCCCGGAAGACTGCTGCCCCACAGCCATTACATTGCACTACTCCCCACATGTTTATCTACTTTTTTTGTTTGTTTTTGTGTGTGTGCGTGTGTGATTGGTTATATAGAAATATATTATTATACAATGCATATGCTTATATTGTCAGTGCAGTGTGCTAGAGAGGATATGACAGTGATATGCACCTTGCACTCTTGAGGAAATGATGTCAGAACCTCAGGTATAAAGGAACTATTTCCAGGGGTGGGTGGGGTGAGGGTGGGATGGGGTTGGACCTAAACTGTGACCTCACAAAACAATCAGCTAAAAGCGCTCACTCACCGCTGCGATGAGTGCCTTCCTGTCAGCAAGATACCCTACACAACAATTTGACAGAAAAAATACCCTACTAATCAAACAGAGAAAAATCCAGACATCCAAGTCAGACACAGGTAAACCTCTCCAGCCTCAAAACAGCCTGGTGGTTTGTTAGCCATAAAGGAAAATCAATATGCAGTTATTTCAGCCCTTCTGAAGATGCTGACAAGATAAGCAGTTTTGAAAACCCCCTTCCTGAATTAAAAACTAAAATAATTAAACACAAAGCAATACCTCTGTAAAAGTGAGGAAAACTTCTCTCAGATGTAAGCAAGAGAGAGAGAGATTAGTTACAGATATTTAGTCCAATATAGTATATCCCACGCAGCTTCTCAGTTGTTTCAAAGCACACAACTTGGAAGAAGATGGACTAGTCCAGCTTTATTTCACAGAGACCTTGGCCACAAGAGAAGGAGTGCTAGCATGAAAATGTAAGTCCCTTACTACTCAAATATTAGAAACCTTTGACAACTGAGTTATTTAATCTGATAGTTTCTGCTTAACAGTAGCCATCAATCAAAATACTGAGTTAGTATACTACACTCCTTAATCCTTAGGTTTCCATTAAACCTATAAGGGATATGACATAGGCTGATATAAAATATCATTTTTATCTTCATGAGAGGGGATTGGTCTGTTGATATCTCACAAGTGGCGAAGCTTCGAGTGAGATAGCAATAGACCAATGCCCTTGAATAAGATAAAAATGATATCTTTTGTCAGCTTATGTCATATTTGATTTATGCAACAGGTGATTACATGGATTTATGATAGAAATGGTAAAAACCTACAAAAGAAAAAGCAATGTAAACTACTTAGACTACTGTATATTCAATAAAAAAATACATGGCATATCACATGTTACTTTTTTATTGAAAGAGTTTTACCAGGAAATGCCCAATGAGCCATAAAACTAACTTCCAGTGGTGTCTTGGGGGGGAAAGAGTAAATGAAATTGGTCACTGAGCATGCCCAGAAATGTATCTTCACATGTGAGAATATATTTCTGAGCATGCTCAGTGTGGCCACAATGACTGAGATAAATTTCTGAGCATACTCAGAAACCAGTTTCATTTATCTTGATCATGTTGCCCAAGATAACATGTTTATCTTGGCAAATTTATTTTCACACCTGTTGTATAAACTGGAATTTAGAACTACTATAGAAGTCTATAGTACAGCAAAGGTAAAAGACCCCTGTTCTTTAAAATAAAAATCCATGGAAAGCCTGAAAAACTGTATGAAATGGAAAAGCAAAGCTCATCTATGTTATTTGCTAAATAGAATATATTTTTGTTTCTCACACTTAACACTTTAGCAGTACTGCTGAAAGTGATGAAGTGCTCTCTAAAGTTAAATTCCATTTTTTGTGACAGGAGTGCGTGCTTCACACCAGATGGCTGCAACTGACCTATCAAGAATGAACCAGTACAAAAGCAAGATCAAGGCTGCTGGTGATGCACTATGCATGGACCCAGCAGTAATTGCTGGAATTATCTCTCGCGAATCTCGGGCTGGAGCTGCCCTGCATGATGGATGGGGTGACCATGGAAATGCCTTTGGATTAATGCAGGTACTTCATCCCCTCACCCCTAGGTGGACTTCATATGTTTCCCTTCCTTCTGTCGGTTCAGACTTCAATGTTTAGCTAAAGGTAGTAAAATGCCACATATTTGGGGTACTGTTGTGCGTGTATACCTTGCAGTAGATGGATGCCATTCAAAGTATGATACTAATGAATTCTAAGAGAAATCCTAATTTCCCTGTGCATTGCACCAAGTTCATTTCAAATACAGCCTCTGCTGAGCTCTGGGATTTAAGATTGGGTGCCCTCAGTGAGGTTGGTCATGGGGCTCATTGTCCAACACCCCTTGCCAATTTCACAGGAGCTCAGGGAAGAAATCAAATGATGGTTGCACCAGTTAGTCCTTTTTGGATGTTATGGGGTAAATTTACAAGTTTGTTTTCAGCAGTGCGTAAGTTCCAATATTATGGTATTAAACATGTCTCTCATGTAGTGCTGCTTTGTGATCACAAAACAGTTGTTCTGTGGGCACAAATCGGGTATCAAGGCTTTGAATAATGGGTCCTTTGCAACAATAACAGTTAATAGAAATACAGAACGGTAAGGACAGATCAAGGCACATGGTCCATCCAGTCAGCCCTGGGACTCTGTGAAAGTAAACGGGATAACAGATGGATCTTCAGGCAATGTTGCAGTTCAATACAGATATATTTATTTACAGAACAAAATAAAGCAGACTTGACTGCGACAAATAAAAGAAAACAGAAGCAAAATAAAGAGATTTAACTTAGCAGCAACCATATATACATATAACCAGTGCTAGAAGTCACTAGTACTGACCAGAATGTTTCTCCTTCAACACCTTACTCCTCTCTGCCTATCTAGACACCATGTTCAGTATGTATAGTAAGATTCAGTCATGTGATATATTAGCTCCACCCATCAGCATATCCTTTTTCCCGAATAACAATGTTACTATATTCTTTTAATAATATAATAATTCAACACACATATATCCATGGTAAAATAAGTATGACATGATAACCAGCTTCCCCTTTTTTCCATAGGGAAACCGTGGCATAATTTGCCATTATAAAGGCGTGTTTATAATGGCAAACACGTGCACAGTTTCCCTTGCTGAGCGCATCCTCACACAGCAGCGCCACCACTCAAGACCGCTGACCGCTTCCATCTCTCCCGAAACAGCACCACCACCGCCAGAAGAACTCAGCGGTAAGTTCTTTCCCCCCCACTACACAGTGAAAACCTCACAAACCAGGACAAAAACAAAATATTTTAAAATACGCCGATTCAAATCGCCACCTGAGAAGCCACACGGTGGATGCACTGGAAGCTTTTAATTTTATATAATTGCTGAGGCGAAAAAGGGAAACCCAGCAATTATATAAAATAAAATATGGGTCAGATGTGTGTCAAACTCAATTTCACACACACCTTCATTGTGGGATGCTTTTCACAAACCCCTCAGGCTTCGCCCTCTGGGTTTATGTAGCATCTCACAACTCGGGTGTGTGTAAAATCTCATTACATACCCCGACCCATACTTTATTCTTTATATTATTGATAACACAAAATAAAGTCTGGATCCAGAGTTTACCCTTGGTGTTCATCAGTAAGCACAGCCCTCAGTGTTACCATGTATAAAATTATAGAGAAAGAGGCCGGCCAGATCTATAGCGACATCTGGGAAGGTGTACTGATGAACACCTGCAGGTTTACTAAGAAAGCAGTACACTAGCAAACTGCAGCATTCATTTTCAGACAGGTACCTGTTTTGTTTTGCACCATTTTCCTTAACGTTAGAGTGGAAACCCTGCTTTTTTTTCTTCTTTTGTCTGTAGAGCAGTCTATTGTTCTGCAGGCAGTGGAGAATTGCAGATTCCTCTACAACAGTGTGCACCTTTGTAAAGGAACTTTAGTTCGAGAAGCCGCACTGCCAGGAAGGTAACAATGTAAAAACATAACTTCAGGCTGCGGCTTCTCAATACTCTAATGAAACACTAGAACTCTTCCAAAATCTCTGTAATTTATTCTCTTGAGCAGCTAGTCCCTTACTCGGTTTATTTCTGGGGAAGCGGGGAAAAAAGCAAAGTATTGAAGCTTCTTTAGTGTCCAAACTGAGTGTCTGAGATCTAACTGCTTTATTCTGTAGCTCCTTCTATAGGCTTACTTCCAGTACTTTAATGTCAAAACAAGTTACCGGACAGCTGCGAACATTGCTAAAATCAAAGCTCTACCTAGATTCCTGCAAAGATAAATATAGCCTGAAATTTTATCAAGTTAGCGAGGTTAAAGCTGTATAGCAATGAAAGGGTTAGAACTATTGAACTAATGTCTGCAGGCTTCATGTTACTAAGTGAATGCTTTTAATATTACTACATTCCTTCTAGTGTGCACAGCAACTGCAGTATTTTAAACTGAGCCACACAGAATGGCCTACGGAAGTCCTAAGACCCTAATCAGAATGATAAGACTGTCAAGTCTACAAGGAAGATAAAAGGAGAAGATAGAAACGGGTGGCCAGCTCGACATTTAAACACATACATACCACCCAAACGACATAACAGAAAAAAAAATTAGAGAGAAAAGTAGATCCTGACGACTCAATATTCCTGATGGGGGAACAACCCTCTCACATACCCTACCATGCAACTACTGTCCTTCACCCTGCTCCATTTTCCTCCCTTTGACTAGCCCTTTGAAACCATCCCAGACTGTGTTGAATCCAGCAATCTTACCTGCATAGACCTCTGAACTAAGTAGTCTACTCCACTTTTCCACTATCCAATCCATGGAGTACTTCCTCTTTTCCTGCATGAATTTGTACCCACCGACATAAAATTATACCCCCTTGCAGCTGAATTCCTATTCACTTAGAAAAGCTCAGACTAGTTACCTACAGTATGATTCTTCTGCAAAAATTTGAATGTCCTTATCATATCCCTCCTCACCATTTTTTCCTTCACTGAGTGCATATTTAGGCTCACAGATCTTTCCCCATATAATTGTTTCTGTTGCCTCTGAATCCCCTTAGTGGCCCTCTGTTGGACTTTCTTCAGTCTATCCCTGTCCCTTGTGAGGTGCAGCTCCAGCAGTGAACATAGCATTCAAACCCTGATGTACAGGCTAATTGCAGACCTGTTTCAAATCTTCCTTTTCTCCAGAAGATTACTGAGAAGGTTGTGGTAACAGAGCTTGAGGCCCACTTCAAGAAATTTGACGTCTACTAGCTGTTCCAGTTTGGTTTGAGACCAGGGCACAGCATGGAGACCATGATCGTTAAAATGTTTAATGACCTGTTCCTGGTGAGAGATGGAGAGGAATAATCTATTGTCATTCTCGAGTTCTCATCAGCATTTCTTACTGTGGATTGTGGGGTTATAATGGGTTACTTAGAGCAATATGGGGGACTAACTGGTACAGCGTTGAAGAGGTTTGAGTCTTTTCTGTATGGCAGATCACAGCAGATCATAATGAGATACTTCTCATTCCATCCAGCTATGGGGTTCTCTAGATGTGTGTTCTGTCCCGTCCCTTATGCTATTTGCAGTATGCACATTGCTTTTAGGATGGGTCATTATACAGTATGTTGTGAAATTTCTCTATTATGCAAATTATACTCAGCTGTACCAGTCATTTATATCAGCTGGGCAAGAGGCAGTCGCTTTCTTGAACCATTGCCAACAAGAAATCCCTGACTGGAAAGCCAACAGCTGGCTGAGTCTTCATCTGGTCAAAATGGAGGTGTCATTGATGGAACCAGATCTTTGCAGGTCAGCAGACATGAGGTGTTGTACCATTTCTTGCATTCTTTGAATTGCAGAGCTTTGTCAACTGTGGACAGGGTAAAGAATCTTGGAATCACTGCAGACAACAAACTGACATTGAAATATCATATGTCAACAGTTCTCCACAACTGATTTTTCAAACATTGAAACATCTCACTGGATTAAAACCTTTCTTGGGCACAGGGACCCGATTCTATTGTACATGCATTTGTGACTGCTAGACTCAATAACTGTAATTCTGTGCTTGGCTGTCTAGAAAGTTGGTGTGTCAAAACAAAACAAACAAAACAAACAAAAAAAACAAGCACAAATACATATCACCATCCTAAGCAAAGCACAATACACTGGTGTAGTGTAAACAGACTTTATAGTCTAACAGAAGTATGGAGCCCCTTGACCAAGCACCCAACATTTTCTCAGCTTCCAAGGGCTTTAGCAAGGGTGAGTGCCTCTGGTGATGGATCCATTAAATGCATCTCGATTAAAGTAACAGTGCATTTTTTTCTTTTACAATGCTAGTGAGATACAAAGTGCATGAAACTCACAAAACACACACACACACACACACACACACACACACACACACACACACACACACACACACATATATGCAGAGAATGTGAAAAACAACAAATGGAACCCTGCATGTACACACTGTACTAAGAGGTAGTGAGCACCTTGTTGATATGCTCACTAAGTTTTAAATAGACTCACATAAATATAATTAGACTAATATACATTACCTAAAATAGGTAAACAAATAATCACAGAAGTTTAAGTGGACAAAAGATATTGAGAGTAATGCTAAGAAAAATATTAAAGTCCTTCTATGTAAGCCAGCATATTAAACAATCATTTTTTTCTGCAAACTGACAGCAAAAGGAAAACCTGCAATAAAAAGGATCAGAATTACAGTGCAGTGAGTAATCCAACCTTGAATAACCATTGCTATTTGCCATAGAAAGGAGCACCATTATGTAAAAAGTGATCCAATACAAAGCATTCATTGAAACCAGGTGGTGTATAGATCCAGAAAATTCAAACAGAATGCTGTGAGCTGCAAGATGAGGGAGGGTGCTTGAACAAAAGGGTAGCCAGCCCAAACTATGAACAGTTCCAGAGACTCTTCATAAAGCACTCCAAACAAGGACAACAAATTTAGTATAACAAAGATGCAATATTTATTTGGTTAAATATCAAAGTGTGGTCACTGGCCATGTACTTGCACAGGTGCTTTGGGTTAAAATAACCCTTTGTCAGGGGTCGTGGACCAAATAAATATTGCATCTTTGCTTTACTAAATCTGTTGTCCTTGTTTGGAGTGCTTTATGAGGTGTGTAGATCAAGAACTCCTGTCTTTCATAGGGATCATAGTCTGATACGAGCCAAGACAGGCGTTAGCCCATATACAGCTCACCCTTGACTGAAAGGGAGTAACCTCCTATAGCATACGATAAACAGTATGTATCAAGAAATCTTTTAAAGGTGGCCATGTTATCACTGTCCACAATGTCCAATGGCAATTTGTTCCATATATCCACAACTCTTTGGCTGAAAAAAAAAACAGATCTTTTCCTGATCCAGTAGCCATGACACTTGAGCTGAAGGTCATGAGCTCTAGCAGTATAACAGATAGCCTTATGTTCTAGTCCTAAACTTTCCCAAAGGTCATCATTGGTATGCTCTGTACACTAGGCACATATCCCCTCTTAGACGTCTGTATTCCAGTGTATAAAGATTTAGTACCTCTAATCTATCATGATAATCGAGTTGGTGATGGACCTAATCATTTTAGCTGCCCTTCTTTGGACATTCTCCAACAAACTGATTTCAGTTTTTGTCACTGGGGCTGAGAATTGTGGACAGTACTCCAGATAGTGTCTAACCATTGAGGTATATAAGGGCAGTAGTACCTTCTTATCTCTGCTGGTTATATTTCTTGCTATACATCCCAGTATTCCCCTAGCTCTGTTAGTTATAATGTGGCAGTTTGTACTGTTCTTAGATCACTGGTGATACTCACATCCAGGTCCTTCTCTTCAGTTGTTTCCTTCAAAATTGTTTCCCCTAAACAATATCTAGCCATTTTATTTGAGTTGCCTAGGTGCATTACTACACATTTGTCCAAGCTGAATGCCAACCTATGCTCTTGTGCCCAGACTTCCAGTTTTAGTGACTCATGCTGCAAATTATGTGTGTCTAAATTATTCTGAACTATGCACCCTAGTTTGGTGTCATCAGCAAATTTTGACAGCCAAACTCTCCACATTTCATTGAGTGGATGTACAGTATATATTAAATGGGATTGGTCCCAACATGGACCCCTGCTGTACCCCACTATCCACCCATTCCCATTCAGGTGCACGCCATCTCAGGATGACCCTCTGTTTTCTTCCTATGAGCCATGATTTAACCCAATTAGTAATATTACTGTTCAAATCTTTGCCTTATATTCTCCCATTTTTCTTTAAAGAGCCGCTGACACCACAAAAAAAACTTTGCAAAACATAATATTTGGACAAAAGGCAGCTTTAAATTTCTCATTAACTTTGTATTTTTTTATCCCCATTATTTTTACTGAGGTCATATATATGAAAACAGGATAGCTGTTCCATGAGGGTTTATCAGCTCCTATTGCTTCTTCCCAACCTGATGTCATAATACTTTGCTTGTGTCATCGTAGTTGTTTCCATGACTGTGATGTCACAATACACCATTATGATTTCAAGCAGGGAATAAGCTATAGAGGCAGATAAACTCTAAGAGATAAAGATCTTGTTTTTGTGGGAATGTCTTCACTAATAAATAATGAAGAAGAGAAATCTGTAGACATAGATAGAAAATATATGAAGTAACAGCTGAACTGTGTCTGAACATTATGTTTTTTGAAGTTTTCCTATTGGCGTCAGCTGCTCTTTAATTCTCTTCAGTCCATTTTTGAATGTATAGCTATTTCTTTCCAGATTTTTAGAGTTAAGTTAAAGGGGTACTTATTAGCTGAAAGTGAGGGCAAATGTTTTGCCTAACTGAATATTGAAAGTGTGTTTATGTATGACTGTATTTTATATTGTGCTGTATGCTATACAAATGTATGTATTTTTTTGTATGTACACTGGTCACCTGTGAAAACGGGTCTTTGGCCCATGGACTCTCCAGTTTATATAAAACAATTTCATCCTTGCTAACTCTACAATAAGTTCCTTATGGTGGCCCTTGTCAAATGCCTTACTTAAATGTAAGAAGATAACATTGACTGGTAGACCCCATCCAACTCTCTGCTCACTTTCTCATAAAACTGCAACATGTTAGTTTGGCAGGACCTGCCAAAGGTAAATCCATGTTGTGCTACATCCCAGCCATCAGTTGCATTTAGATGTTCCTTAATCAGTTCTTTAATGATACTTTCTAGTGGAGCAGCCAGGTGGTGCTGAGGGTTGAGGCACTGGACGCCTTACCTCGCACCATACTGGTGACCCAGGTTGGGGAATGACCTCGGGTTGTCAGGGAGCCAGCATGGGGGGGACAGAGGGAGCAGGACTGAACCAACTAATGGCAGCTCTCCTCTCCCAGGGAGGTGGTTGCCCCTCTGTAGTTTCACTGTTGCCTGGTGGAGGTTTGGTGATGGTGCAGGTGGGAGGGGGCGACACAAAGGGAGGGTGTCTCATAGTGCAATGTGCACGTGCCTCCACACACACACAAGACATGGGGATGGGAAGGCAGAGAAAAACTAGAAAAAAAACTAAAAACTACTTATGGGAAAAAAAATTATACCTTCTACTATCTTGCACAGAATTGATATTAAGCTCACAGGCCTATAATTGCTACATAGCTCCCTTTTACCCTTTCTAAATACTGGAACCACTGTTGCCTCTCTTCATATATTTACCACATTTCCAGTTCTCAGGGACTCTTGAAAAATCCCTGTTATAGCCCTTGCAAATTCACATAGAACCCTTAGATGAATTCCATCAGGGCCTGGTAGTTTATTAACATGAAGTTTTCTTAATTTATGCCTTATATCATCTACCAGTAATTTCCAAATTGGTCCATCACAATTTATTTCCACCACATGAACTGTCATTAAATACTGATGCAAAGTATTCATTCAGCAGTACAGAAATTGCCCTGCCATCTGATATTCATTGAGCTTGACTATTAATTAATGGACCAACTCTTAAACTGCCAGCTCTTGTATAATTAATGTAAGAATAAAATTACTTGTGATTATTGTTAATCTTTTGAACAAGGCTTAATTTGTAATTTCTTTTTTCTTTATGATTTTTTTTTTGTGCTCTAGCTATACTAGAATATGAATGAATAGTACTTTTCTTGATCATTCATTAGACCTTTTCAAAGCTTTAAAAAGTAAAAACATTCAGAGGGAGAACATATAAAAGATAACATTCAATAAATAAATACATACATACGTAATATAAATATACGTGATAAGGAGTATAAATTTTATCCATCTGTATACAATTTTAAACCACATAGAACAGTTCATTATTACTTCTTCGTTAATGACCACGGACCCAATTCAAAAAAGGGGCTTAGATCAACACAAGTTATGGCAAACAGCAGCCAGTACACCAGGAGCTATGCACCTGATTCAGGTACAGGTGGGGTCCTAGCACCTAAGACCCCACACCAATGCCCGTAGTCTGGGAAACAATCTTCCTGAGGTAGTAGCCCTGATGGAAGATGAACAATTGGATATTGTGGCAGTCATGGAAACATGGTACACAGAGAACCATGACCGGAATGTCAACATACCAGGGTATACAATCTACAGAAGGGACAGGAAAGGTAAAATAGGAGGTGGAGTAGTTCTATACGTAAGGGAAGAGATCAAAGCTACAGAATTAAAAAGTAAAGGGGGAGGACAAGAGGCACTCTGGGTCACCTTGGAGACAGGGAATGATATCACAATCTGCACAGGGGTTGTATACAGACCCCCATCTCAAGGGGAGGAAATAGACAAGAAAATGATAGAGGACATTCTCAAAATGGCTGAAAAAGGGGAGATACTGTTGATGGGGTACCTGAATATGCCAGATGTTAACTGGATGACATGTACTGCAGCCACATCCAAGAGCAAGGTCATTCTCGATGCCCTGCAGGAGGCAGGCCTTAGACAACTAGTGTTGGAACCCACTTGGGAGGGAGCAATACTAGACCTGGTACTCTCAAATGGAGAGAGGATCACATATGTAGAAGTCAGTAGACATCTGGGAGCAAGCGACCACTGCACAGTGTGCTTCACAATGAGCACAACCATGGAGATAAGCCATACGAAAACCAGGATTCTGGACTTCAGAAGGGCTGACTTTGGCAAAATGGGTGAATACCTGAAGAATGCACTAGCAAATGGCCAAAAAGGAGGGGTGGAAGAACAATGGAGAACAATCAAAACTGCCATCATAGAGGCAACAAGCCTTTGTGTAAAACTAATAAAGAAAACAAAGCAGAGTGAAAAACCACTGTGGTTCTCAAAAGAGATGGCAGGGAAGGTTAAGGGGAAAAAGGCTGCATTCAAAAAAGTATAAGGAATCACAGAAGGAGCACGGCAGGGAACTGTATCAAAGCAGAAAGAAGTGGGGAAGGCAGTCAGAATAACAAAGGCCCAAACCAAGGAAAAAATAGCCAACTCAGTTAAGAAGGGGGATAAAACCTTTTATAGGTACATTAGGAAGCATAGAAAGGTTAAGGGAGAGATAGTGAATATTAATAAAGGAGAGGGGAGGTGGGCAGAGGGAGACAGTGAAAAGGCAGAGGTACTGAATGAATACTTTTGCTCAGTATTCACAAAAGAAGATGAGAAGGAGTTACCTAAACCAGACAATAGAAGCACTCTGGGTAGGGGGGTTGACACCAGTCCATTGACAGAAGAAAGAGTCCTGAAAGAACTCTTAAAATTCAAGGTGGACAAAGCAATGGAGCCTGACGGGATTCACCCCAGAATCCTAAAAGAACTAAGGGAGGACCTAGTGACACCACTGACCACACTTTTTAACAAATCATGGCAGGATGGGGTGGTACCCGAGGACTGGAGGAGAACAGATGTGATTCCCCTTCACAAAAGTGGGAGCAAGGCTGAAGCAGGAAACTACAGACCTGTAAGTTTGACCTCAGTGGTAGGGAAAATGATGGAATTACTTCTGAAAGAAAGAACTGTTGAGTACCTAGAGGCCAGCGGGGCATAGGACCCAAATCAGCATGGATTTACATCAGGAAGGTCATGTCAGATGAATCTAATTGATTTTTTTGACTGGGTGACCAAAGTAATAGACATGGGAAGGGCTGTGGATATGGCCTACCTAGACTTTAGCAAGGCATTTGATGCAGTCCTGCACAAAAGATTAATAATTAAGTTAGCCAGCCTCGGAGTCGGTCCCAGGGTGGTAGCTTGGGTAGCAAACTGGCTGCACAACAGGACACAGAAGGTAATAGTGAATGGAACACATTCCGAAGAAAGGGGGGTTACTAGTGGAGTACCTCAGGGCTCAGTACTGGGTCTAGTCCTCTATAGCATCTTTATAGGTGACATTGCAGAGGGTCTGGAGGGAAAGGTATGCCTCTTTGCAGATGACACAAAGATCTGAAACAGAGTTGATACAAAAGAGGGGGTAGAAAAGATGATAAGGGACTTGGCAAGGTTGGAGGAATGGTCAGACATATGGCGACTTAGATTCAATGCAAAGAAGTGCAAAGTAATACACTTGGGAAACAAAAACCCAGGAGAAGAGTACACAATTGCAGGGAAGGTACTAACAACAACAGAAATGGAAAGAGACCTGGGGGTAGTCATATCAGATGACCTAAAGGTGGGCAAGCAATGTGAAAAGTTGGTAAGGAGACCCAGGGGGATACTGGGATGCATAGGAAGGGGCATCACAAGTAGAAAAAGGGAACTGGTTATCCCTCTATACAGACAGTTGGTGAGACCCCATCTGGACTACTGTGTGCAGTTTTGGAGACCTCATCTATGCAAGGGGTTAGACAGGATGGAAGCACTCCAGAGGAGGGCAACTAAAATGATGCAGGGTCTGCAGCAGAAACCATATGAAGAGAGACTGAGAGAGCTTAATATGTATACTCTTGATGAAAGGAGAGGCGGGAGACAGGATAGAAACTTTCAAGTACCTCAAGGGAATCAACAAAGTCCAGGAGAGTAGCATCTTTCAGAAAAAGAGATGTGTAAGAACAAGGGGGCACAATTTAAAGATAGAGGGAGGACAGCTCAGGGGTAATGTGAGGACATTTTTTTCCATGGAGAGAGTGGTGGATACATGGAACCGCCTTCCTGAGGAGGTCGTTGGGTCTAAAACAGTGAGGGAATTCAAACATACATGGGACAGACATAAGGCAATTATAGTGGGGGGGTTGCAGGAAGTAGGCTGTTGGTTAACTAGAATCTGCAGCTTATCAAGTAGGTAGGGAAATGGGCAGACTGGGTGGGCCAAGTGGTCCTTATCTGTTGACAGTCTTTGTTTCTGTTTCTATGTTACTTGCAGCAAACTCTCCTTGTGACAAATGCCTGATGCATCGGAAGGGTGTGCCGCAACCCCTGTTAATACAGCAGACATCCTTGCCCCCCCATCCATAGTGGTCAAGTGGTCCTTACTCCATCAATATGCCTTCTATGTTGGTCAGAAATACAGGCAACCCACCCTATGCCCCGATATACCCAGTATTGTGCATTTTACAAAATGTACAATGGTGGCCTACTGGTCCCATGCCCCCCTCAACCTAGACACATTGTTTCCACCCGGCCCCCCCAACCCATACCCTGAGCTGGCACTGGCACAGCCCTCCGCACGCCACCGCCGCTGGTGCTGACTGAACTGTCACTGAGCGCTCATATTATAATAATTTATGCACTTATTTGTGAGTGTGTATTGTATTATAATACTAGCACTCAGTGACATTTCAGTTGGCGATGGCTGCAGTGGTGAGGGTGGGCTGTGCTGGCCACCAGCTGCATTGCGGGAGTTGGGGTGGGAGCGGGGTGTTGGGTACTACTTGCTAAGTTGGGAGGGTGGGGGCCACTAGACCACTAGGACTAGGATGACTATTAGTTATGTTTTAAATCGGGAGGTCATGGACCACTAGATTACCAGGTCAGGGATGATATTGTACATTACAATAATGGGCAATATCGAGGGGCAGGGGGCACTAGTGTACAGAAGGGGAGATGAGGCAGGGGCTCACATGCACACATTGCTCATCACACTCAGAGGGTGATTTACAAAGTACCCTTACACTAGCCCTGGCTGGTGCAAGGGTACTTTGATATCTACCCTTTGGGTGAGATTTGTGAATCCCACTTGTGCCACAATGGCAGCCTGCCTCTGACACAAGCCACATGCACCTTGCCACAGCCCATTTCTGGGCGCAGGGGTGACGAAAGACCTGTTTGGAGCAGGCAGCCTGCGGTTGACACAGGCTGCCTTTTGTGAATCATTTCTGGCATATCTGTCAGCACAAGGTGCACCTTGCACCATTCTTTGTGGTGCAAGCACCTTGCACCATGCCAGAGGCTTTGTGAATTGGGCCCCAAGATTAGCTGAAACTTTAGAAGCTGTGTTGGGATTTCTCATGGCCTATATATATTGTTGTGCTGGTGAAATAAAACTTTGGAAACTGGTTAAGTAATGGACTTTATGCCTTTTTTTATTATAATGTGTTGGTGTGCCATGACTCAGGTTACATAGTATTTGTTTTGTGTCATTGAGCACCTAGCCCTTGGTGTGGCTCTTTTACTTTGTAGTCCATTATTACACTTGTATCCATTTTTCCTTCTTAATGATGATTTAAAATCCCTTTTGCCTTTTAACTTTAAGTACTATATGCGAAGAATTCATTACTATATATACTACTCTCTTTTAATTCTAATACGTATTCTGTTTATACTTGACAGGTAGTTTGCAGCAGAGTGCACAATAACTTCATCAGTAGTTAGAAAGAGCAGATTTTGATAATTTGTCAATAAAGGAATATTGCATGACAGGGTGTGTGTCGTGCTGGGATAATGCCACGACTGGGGGGTTTGGGCATGAGGCCGCAGGCCGAGTGCATCCAGTGCCCCAGGTGTGACGTTGTCCCAGCACGACACACACACCCTGGAGTGCATTATTCCTATTATACAATGGCTTGTTGTTATATGTAAAATAAAAAAATAATTTCAAAAAATGTCTTTATTTGTGTGGAAAATATTTTTGTTTCTTAAGAGAAGATGCAATATGGTCATCATGGCGCTCATCCAAATCGGTTCACAGTGCTGAGACTAGATCTGTGGCATTATGATGGGATAATGCCATGGGTCCAGACCCAAACTGACCAATCAAAGTCCAAGATTCTTTCTTGCCATTGTATAATATAGAATTACATATTGGATCTAACCATTTTTATTTGGGATATTATACCAAGGACATGTGAAGAACATCAATATTTTCCTTAGTATACGAACAGTATTTAGTACATGGAGAAGTATTTTTATTAAATCTTGCAGTAAGGACATTACTTAAAAAGACCTCAAATCTGTATCTTGTATAAAGGGTACACAGTTTGCTCTGTAAGGATGTCTAGATAAGGCCTACGGTAATGCTCATTATAATTTCCTGTCAGTCATGGAGCGATATGCAAACTCAAATTGTGCTGAGCATCCAAATTTTTATAATGATCAATTATTTCGTTTGTAATATACTTTTGATGTTTTGAGCTGATAGTAATTCCCTTGATAATATAGTTCTTAAAATATTCCAGTCCTTGTTCTTCTAGTAACTTAAAAATAGTAGATAACCACGATGAATGTAGATGTCCAGGACTGGTCCACAGACCTTTCTCTTTTAAACATAGTGCCGTAAGTCTCTCAGGGCCTGGGAATAATATTTAGCTTTAATTGCCACAAGCAGTGGCCTGATTCAGTTACCACTATATTTATTATTAAAGGTGGAAAGGAAAATGGCAGTTTGCTTAAGTTTTGTTATTAGTACTTGTATATGTTTAGACCATTTTCCATCTGATGTTAAAAGTACACCCAGATATGAGTAGCTCCTAACTGATTCAAGCCTGACGCCACCTGTCATGACAACATTTTTGATCTTGTTAGTGCCAAAGGTTAAAACCTGGCTTTTTTGTATATTTTATGTTGTGAAGCTTTGCATAATTATTTAGAATATCAAGTTTAACCTACAATCCAGATTGAGTTAAAGAGAGTAGGACCAGGTCATCAGCTTATGCCAATACACCACAATGTTTATTCAATACTTTAGGGGAGTCAGACTGCGAGAGTTCCAACTGTGTCAATAGTTTATCAATATAAATGTGAAATAAGAAGGGTGCAAGAACACACCCCTGTCTAACACCTGTATTAGTAGGAAATGTAGTAGATAAATGTTCAATTTTACCCCTTTTAACCCGGGCCCAGGTTGCCTGTATAAAGTTCTCTGATGATTGCTATCGGCTCCACAGAAAAACCTTCTTTGTGCATCAATTCCCATGATAAATTCCTTTATATCATATCAAAGGTTGATATGAATTCTATAAAGGCAGTATATAATTTTTTTTACATTTGATTACATACAGTGCTTCTCATATAAGTGCCTTATGATGAAACAATTATCTGTTGTGCAGTACCCTGGGTGAAAACCGGCCTGCATTTCTGAAAGACCTCCTAATTTCCTTAATTCTTCAGTGAGTCTATGTAATATTAATTTAGAAAAAAGCTTGCCCAAATTGTCTAATAAAGAGATGGGT
The DNA here is from genome assembly GCA_016271365.2 of Neoceratodus forsteri. NCBI lineage: Eukaryota > Metazoa > Chordata > Ceratodontiformes > Ceratodontidae > Neoceratodus > Neoceratodus forsteri. The sequence continues at coordinate 235,318,305 of CM057458.1, forward strand.
CTGTACATAGCTGGATCCTTTTTGTTCCCCTTTTTATAAATTGAAATTATCAATACGCCTTTCCTGGAGCTTGGAAAACTTAATTTATTGCAACAAGCATTAAAATAATTAGTAACTACAGGGGCCCATAAGGATTTCATACCAAATAAACTTTGGCTTTTATTAAATCAGGACTTGGTGCTTTTCGGGACTTCAAGAAGACTATAGTTAAGTATACTTCAGCAGTTGTAAAGTATTTAAACATAGACATATTAAGGTTTTTAATGTTATTTTAATATCAAATTCTGAACTATAACATTGTTTGGAATAATAATCCTTCCAGACTTGAAGTGAAATATGTGAATTGATTTTATATTTTAATTTATTAGTTTCTTTGGCAACCAGAAGCTAATATGATTGGTAGTTGTGTTCATTTATGACCCTTAACATAGTTTCTCATTGCTTCAGTTTATACTCCATGGCCCAGATATTTAAAAGGGTTGCGGATGGCGCAACCCACTGATGCGCCCTGGCACGATATTCACATTAGTAATGTATGTGGCGCAGGTGGGGGGGCATGCCATGCATGAATCCACATCCTGATATTCAGCCTGGGATGTGCTGAGTCCATGCATGAACCCCTACTTGCACTGCACACAGGTGAGATAAAAAAAGAGAGGAACAATGGCTGGCCACCCACAGGTGAGCTGCCATATTGCAAGGTACAACATGGCAGCTGCCACCTGTGGGTGGCCACCCGAGCTCCTGCTGCACCTCCGTGGTGGCGCCCCCCATGCCCGATTGCAGGTATCTGTTTAAAATAAAAATATCCTATCTCCCTGGTGGTCTAGTGGACCGCTGTCAGCCCGATCGCGGGCATTTGTAAGAATAAAATGACATCCTATCTCCCTGGTGGTCCAGTGGACCACTGTTAGCCCAATTGCGGGCATCTGTAGAGATTAAATTAAGTCCAATATCCCTGGTGGTCCAGTGGACCGCTATCAGACCAATCGCGGGCGTTTGTAAGAATTAAATTAATTCCAATATCCCTGGTGGTCCAGTGGACCGCTCACAGCCAGATTGCGGGCATTAGTAATAATAAAGTTAAGTCCAATATCCTTGGTGGTCCAGTGGTACCCCCTTCCCCACCTACCCACTGAGCCCCACCGCCGCCCGCCGACTGACACCATAGGTAGGGCTGTACACCATTGGTCCACAATGTGAGTCAATGGGCGTGCAGCCCGTACCATACTACACAATCCAGATATGTGAATGGATCCATTCACATATCTGGAATATATATTGCGATATGAGCTGCACACCCATTGCTCATGCTGTGACCAATGGTGTAACCCACCTATGTCGATCGTAAGCGGCAGTGCGGCAGGTGGGTGTGGTGCTGCCGACCGCCGCTGACCGGTGGGGAGCAGGGCAGTGGGGCTCAGTGGGGAGGGGGGTACCACTGGACCGCCAGGGATATTGCACTTAACTTTATTATTACTAATGCCCACGATCGGGCTACGGGCAGTCCACTGGACCACCAGGGGTATTGGACTTAACTTTGTTATTACTAATGCCTGCGATTGGCCTGCGAGCAGTCCACTGGACCATAGGGATATTGGACTTAACTTTATTATTACTAATGCCCGCGATTGGGCAGCAAGTGGTTCACTGGACCACCAGGGATATTGGACTTAACTTTATTATTACTAAACCCCATGATCGGGCTGCAAGTGGTCCACTGGATCACCATGGATATAGGACGTGATTTCTTTCTACTTAAGCCCGCGATCGGGCTGTGGGGCACATTGCCACGCTGTGCAGGGGGCGTCGGTCCCCGACGGCCGCTGCCTGGCAGGGCACCAGGCACAAGTTGCCGGGGATTGGCGCACCTACATGCAAATGGGGCCATAATGACATGCAAATGGCCCCATTTGCATGTGCAGTTTTGAATATCATGGTTGTTGTGCATAGCGCAACAGAACTTGCGGAAGCTTATCCCCCTGCTCCACTCTGGCCACTTGCGCTGGTGCAGTGCCACTGTGCCATGCTCACTGCGGGTGGCCAGGGTGCAATATTCAACAATGCTGTGCCATGGCACAGCTCCATTGAATAACGCCCAGTCAATGCCCCTGCGCAGCCATGTTGCGCTGCGCCCAGGCTTGTGCCACAGCCTGACACAGTCTGAATATCCAGGGCTATTTGTTTTTTAGCTAGAAGAATTTTATATTACTCTCTAACCTTATTGACAGTTTTGTATGGTTTATCTTATTTCTTTAGCTTAACTTCTCTAATTTTCTGATTAAGAGCTTTTTTTGCTAGACGACACTCAGCGTCAAACCAAGTCTGCTTATCTATACTGTCTCTATCCTGCTCAATACTGTAGGTTTCTCTAATAAAGTCCTAACCTGTGACAGGCATGTATATACAGGTATTTGCTCACTTTGTTCTATTAGATCATAGTAACCTGTATGCAGTGGAGTAAGTACATTTTCTAAGAGGACAACAATTTGACTTTCATTCATTCATTCATTCTTTATTTTTATAAGGCGCTTTTCTTGTAACCAAAGCACTTGTACAGTACATAAAACAATAAATATACAAAATTAAAACTATCAAAAATCATTAAAAGCTCTACTAAAAAGATATGTCTTCAAAGCTCCTTTAAAGCTTTGGACAGTTGGGCAATTTCACACCTGACGAGGTAGAGAATTCCACAGGGTCAGGGCCATAAAACTAAACAATCTTGCCCCTGAAGTTTTTAAATGGACCCTGGAAATCTCTAGCAATCCCTCATCAGTGAATCAGAGAGAGCGGGGAGGACAGTAGGAACAAAGGAGCTCTTTCAGGTAAGTAGGTCCCTGATCGTGTAGGGCTTTATAGGTCAGCAAACCGACCTTGAAGGTGATTCACCAGAAAACTGGCAGCCAGTGCAGTCCGTGGAGCATAGGCATTATATGGCTAGACCTAGAAGATCCAGGCAACAGCCTGGCTGCCGCATTCTGCACTAGCTGCAGATGGTGAAGTTCAACCCCTGGTAGTCCTAGGTAAAGGGCATTGCAATAGTCAAGGCGGGAGGTAACGAATGCGTGGATCAACGTTGAAAGATCCTCTGGAGGAACCAGGTGCTTCAACCAGGCGATATTCCTCAAATGCTAAAAGGAAGTTTTGACTACTGCTGACACCTGAGATTTAAAAGTCAGGCAGTCATTAAATACTATGCCCAGATTCCGCACCCGGTCTGAGGTCGTCAGCTGGATGCCCCCAAACCATAAGCCTGAGGGCGATCCAGCTAACAAACCCGCCTCACAGCGACCCTTGTCCACAACCAACACCTCAGTTTTTTCAGGGTTCAACCGCAGCCAACTCTCATTCATCCAGTCTTGGATCTCAGCAAGGCAGTTGTTAAATACCGAAAAGGCAGCATCCTGGCCTGGCACAAAAGACATATACAGCTGGGTATCATCTGCATAGCAGTGAAAACCCAAACCATATCGTCTAACAATCGCTCCTAATGGCAGCATATACACTGCAAACAACATGGGCGCAAGAATGGAACCCTGCAGTACCCCACAGGATAGGGAGACTGATGCCGAAGAAAAAATTCCCGACACCACCCTCTGAGTCCTACCCTCGAGGTAAGACCGAAACCACTTGAGGACTGTATCAGACAGTCCGCAGATAGACCGCAGATGCTCCAACAGCACACCATGGTCAACAGTGTCAAATGCTGCAGAGAGATCAAGAAGTACCAAGATGGAACAGGTCCTACAATCTCTCGCTATTAGGAGGTCATTTAGTACTCGAACAAGTGCTGTCTCGGTACTATACCTTTTCCTAAATCCAGACTGGAGAGAATCATAGACGTTGTTGGTCAGATGATCATCCAGCTGCACTGCGACCACTTTCTCAATAGCTTTACCCACAAAGGGTAAGCTAGAGACAGGCCTGTAATTTGCTAGACAATCCGGGTCTAAGGAGGGCATCTTCAATAGAGGCTTAACTATAGCCTCTTTAAGAGGATCTGGAAAAATCCCCCTCTCCAAGGACCTTCAGACTATCATATCCAGGACTGGGACAATTTTATCCACACAATCCACTAAGAGATGCGTGGGGCCAGGGTCCAAATCACAGTTGGTCAGTTGCGGCGCTTGGATGACCATCACAGTGTCATTGATTGTGGGGAGGCTGAAGTCAGACCATGCAAACTGGGTGTCCGACATCTCCTGCCAACCATCACAACTCCCATTGGAGAGGGAGAATCGGACGTCCAATCTGATTTTGGCAACCTTATCTGTAAAGAAGAGAGCAAACTCCTCACACCGTTCTTGAGAAAAGGCTCTTCTGGGCTGAAGACAGACTGGATTGCACAGTCTGTCCACAGTCCGAAAGAGCTGAGCTGGTCTATTCTGTGCAGTCACAATCTCTCTGGACAGGAATTCTGCCTTCTTACGAGAAATTGCGGATTGATAGACCATGTAGTGGTCCATCAAACTAAGTTTGTCATCATCCAAACTGGACCTCTGCCAATGCCTCTCCAACCTTCATCCAACTCTCCTCAACTCCCTCACGGTCTCATTGAACCAAGGAGACCTGGAACGAAGATACATAGATACATAGATACATAGACAGTGTCGGCAGATAGGGGCCTATGGCCCACCCAGTCTGCCCATTTAAGTTTGTAAGTTCAGTTTATGTTTTCCAGGAAGTCTGTTGCCCCTTACCCCTGACCTCCAGAATTCCTTTATGTCTATCCCATGCATTCTTAAATCCGTGATTGTTTCAGCCCCACCACTTCCTCTGGCAGGGTGTTCCACTTGTCCACCACCGTTCTGTGAAGAAATTCTTCCTCACATTTCCTCTGAATCATCCTCCTCCAACTTCATCCCATGCCCTCTAGTCCTGGAACATCTTTTCGCTTAAAATAGTGCATTCCTGCACCCTGTTCCTCCTGTAAGATACTTGTATGTCTCTATCATATCCCCTCTCTCCCTCCTCTCCTCCAGGGAGTACATGTTCAGTGCCTTCAACCTGTCCTCATAGGACTTGTGATGCAATCCATGCACCATCTTTGTTGCCCTCCTCTGAACCTTCTCTACCCTGTCTATGTCCTTATGTAGGTAAGGTCTCCAGAACTGCACAGTGTACTCCAGGTGCGGCCTCACTAGTGTCTTGTATAGTGGAATTATGACCTCCCTTTTCCTGCTGGTGATGCCCCTGCCTATGCATCCCAGCATCCTATTTGCTTTACCTGCTGCCTTGTCACACTGTTTCCCTGCCTTGAGGTCATCAGAGATGATAACTCCAAGATCTCTTTCCTGCTTGGTGCATGCTATATCCTCACCCCCCAACTGATATATTGTGCCAGGGTTTTTGTGCCCCATATGCATTATCTTGCACTTCCTTGCATTGAATTTCAACTGCCAAACCCTGACCATTCTTCAAGTTTCTGCAGGTCCCTTCTCATTCTGTCTACACCCTCTGGTGTGTCTACTCTGTTACAGAGCTTTGTGTCATCAGCGAACAGTGAAATTCTGCCTTCTAGGTCCTGTGCAATGTCACTGATGAAGATATTGAATAGTACCGGGTCCAGCACTGATCCCTGTGGTACCCCACTGGTCACTCTTCCCTCTGTGGAGTGACAGTCATTTACCACCACCCTCTGTGTCATGCTGCCCAGCCAGTTACCTACCCACCTCACTACTGTCCTGCCCACACCCATATTCCCCAGTTTGTGCAATAGTCTTCTATGTGGCACAATAGTCTTCTATGTGAAGAGTGAGAGGACGAACACAAACAGGTGCAGTGAAATCCAGGACCCCTGTCACCGCCTTATTATAGGCACGTACCAGGTCTTCTGGATCCAAGCAATCTATCGGTAGGCCCAATAGGTCCAGCACCGCCATCAGGTCATCTGGGGGCACATCCCTTAAAGGGCGGTTCCGGACCATTTCCGAAGGGGCTGACCTAATGGGGTGGCCTCAAAACTGAACCCAATGGAGTGATGGTCCGACTATCTGACCGGTTCCACCACCAAGTCAGATATCCCCATCCCCAGAAGGAACACCAGGTCCAGTGAATGTCCACCAGTATGCGCGCCGAGGAGGAAATAACCTGTGTGAAGTCCAGTGAAATCATCAACTGGAGGAAGTCTTGACCAAAATGAGAGAGTTCATCATCGACCCAGGCATTGAAGTCCCCCAGAACCAACCATCTGGGGGACCCCAATGTCAGGTCGATAATGAAGTCTGCAATTTCCCGCAGGAAAACATTCTCGTCACCTGGTGGACAGTATGCAAGAAGTATCCCGCACCCCACACCCTCACCCTGGATACACTCAAAGGACCGGGTGACTCCCACTGGTACCTCCACTAGGCCCAGTTCTGTTCTAAAACAGATGGCAACACCCCCGTCCCTACGATCCTGCCTCAGGCGGTGTACCACTGAGTAACCGGCTGGAACTGCTGCTGCCAAATCTGGCCCAGCATTTTCATCCAGCCAGGTCTTGGTGATGCATGCCAGGTCAGATGACCTAACAAAATCAGCTATAATAGCCATTTTGTTTTTAATGGACCTGGCGTTGCATAACACCACCCGAGTAGGATGGGCCTCCAAGGATGACCGCCTTACCTGCTGATTATAATCAGAACCCTTGGGTATGGGCATCTGACAGGGAGATCCCCTTTCCTGGGTCCATTTCGCCCCAGGGCGTCTCCTTGTCCCCCCATCTCTATCCGCCTACTCCTTTCCATTCCCCCTCAGGCCCAGCACCAGCCCTCCTCCTCCCCCTCACAATCCCCAGAGCCCTATATCTTCTATAGACCTCCGGCGATGGGGGGGACAGGAGAAAGGATGAAGGTCCCTGAGCCTAGAAGGGGAATAATACCCAACTGTCCTACTATCATTCCAGCACATAATTAACACTACAGCAAAATAATCTAACAATTTTAACACCCCCCCAGAAAAAACTTACATAAACAACTACTCTACAGGAATTAACATACAATTATAAACTATAAATCTAACAAACACTATAACCAAATAACCAAGTAACTTAAAAACTAAATATAAAATACAGTATCTATTTAACAAGTCTATACCCCTTAATTCACACTTCTAATGAATAAATAAATCCTATCAAAATTCGTATTGTTGAGTGTCAAAATGTGCCTTCAAATCTTCAATTTGTAAATTTCACTTTGTCTCTCTCTGCTTTCACCCACAATGCTCTCACCACTGAGGGGGAAAGGAGCTTTTACAGACTACACAAGCCCCTAACATAAAGGTGGCCTTTAATATTAAAAGAAGCCCCCTACTCCAAAGCAATACCACAATTTCCTTTGAAAATGATGAAAGAGTTCCAAGGTCTTTTAATGTCCACACCTATGTGCTCTCACCATTTTAGTATGGAAAAATCCAGAATTATACCAGCCTCCTCTCACGAGGCTGAAACAATCCCACCAAGCTCAATTTAATCTTTTTAGATGATATATAACAAACGCTGGCCCAGAAACAAAATTCAAAAGTACATCACCGAACAGATGGTCCAGACAGTTCCACTTTCCTTCCCACATTAAGGTTTCTCTTTCCTAGGAATCCTTCACAATGGCAGGCAGACAGGTAGCATATGTAGTTCGCTTTCAGGTTTGGCTCAGCCCGATCCTTCACTACGGTGAAGTGGGCAAGACCACCCTTCGGTGGTCCCCCTACTCCATCTAAGGAACTAGATTAGCCCCACCACCCTCCGGTGGCAGTGACAACCGTCCCTCTGTCCGTACTGAGGAACCAAACCTCTCCAAAAGTGTGCAAAAATCCTCACTGCACACTATACACTCTCCCTCTCAATGATTTCGTAATTCCTCTTCTTCCAGCCGGTCCTCTCTCACTGGAATCCAGCTATGTCCTTCACATGCAGTCTGACTTTAATATGTCTTAGTCCATTTAGTTCTTATATACCAACATATTTCGATAAATGGAAAAAAATAAAGGCTCAGATGGTATAGCCATCAACTTATTAGACACTCTCAAGATCAGTATCTTCAAACAAAAATATTATATGGAGAAAAGGTATTGAGAATCTTGATGAATCCACCACTACAATTCATATATAGAGACATGATTAATTACATGAAATGCATACACAAGATAATGACTTGCAGACATTTCACATACAGTATTGCAATAATCTGATGAAGATTAAATTCTGTTTTAGAAATAGATAGATAGACAGACAGACAGACAGCTAGATACATACATACATACTTTATTTGTAAAGTTCCCCTTTCCAGGGACTCAGAGTGCTGCACATTTAAAACAAACATTAACAAATATTGTAAAAGAGTATTATAGTAATATGCAACTGGGAGTCAGCAACAAAATGAAAAACTATCTATTCCATTTATAAACAACATAAAATCAATGTAACCATTAAAAGCCTGCTGGAATAAAAAAGTCTTTGACACCCTTTTTAAAGGCTTTTACTGAGGGAGTCTTCCTTAGGTAGCTAGGCAGTGAGTTCCATAGGGTAGGTGTGGCCACTGAAAATGCACGGTCTTCCGAATGCCACAGCCTAGCCCTGGGAACTCCAAGGAGGCATCCCTCGGCAGAACAGAGAGCCCAGGATGGGCAGTAGGGGACCAGGGGATATTGCAAATAGACTGGCCCCCTTTCATGTAGGATCTTGTAGGTCAGGAACCCTACATTGATAACAGTCTTCCACCTGACTGGCAGCCAGTGCAGTTTGTGGAGGACTGGAGTAATGTGGCTACTTTTTTTTTGCTCCCGTCAACAATCTTGCTGCCGCATCCTGCACCAGCTGTAGCTTGGCAGAGGTTGCCTCCAGACAACCACAGGTACAGGACATTGCAGTAGTCCAACCTGGATGTGATGAAAGCATGCACCAGTGTGGTCAGGTCCTCAGGTGGAATGAGGGCTCAGAGACCGGCAATGTTCCTAAGATGATAAAATCCACATTTTACAGTGGATGACACCTGCACGTTAAGTGTCAGGCCATCATCAACGATCATGCCCAGATCCTTCACCCATCTGGATGGGGCAAAGGGGTCTCCCCGATACTAAGCTGGGGAGGGGGTTCCCCTGCCCCCCCCCACCATGATGACCTGGATCCACCACTAGTACCTCAGTCTTGTCTGGATTAAGTCTAAGACAATTATGAGTTATTCAAGTCTGAATTTCCTCTAAAAAGTTGTTAAATATAGAGGCTGCCATCTGGGTTTTGGGTGCACAGGACAGATATAGCTGGGTATCATCTGCATAATAGTGAAAACCCGGCCCATACCACCTGATAATGTCTCCCAGTGGCAGCATGTACATCGTGAACCACAAGGATGAACCTTGCTGGACCCCACAGAGCAGAGGCTTTGGGTTAGATGATGCCAACCCCATCATCACTTCTGCACTCTGCCTGTCAGGTATGACCTGAACCAGTTGATGACATTACCAGACAGGCCACACCAATACCACAGATGGTCAAGTAGCACCTTGTGATCCACAGTGTCAAATACCACCGAGAGGTCCAGGAGTACTAAGATAATATGCTCTCTCTCTCCCCTGTCCTTCGCCATCAGGAGATCATTAAATACCCTCACCAGGGCAGTCTCCATACTATGCCAAGCTTAGAACCCAGACTGTAAAGACTAATGGGGGAGGAGGAGGAGGCAAGGTGCTCTTCGAGCTGGATGACCACCATGTTTTCTACAACCTTCTCTAAAAATTGGAGGTTAGAGACCAGCCTGTAGTTGCTGAGACACTACACGTCCAATGAGGGTTTCTTCAAAAGGGGTCTGACCAGGGCCTCATTCAATGCCAGTCAAAAAACTCCACTCCTCAAAGAACTCTGGTCTTTCTCAGCCACTACAGGTCCAATCAGGTCCAAACATCCAACCAAAAGGCAGGTCAAACCTGGGTCCAGATCACATTGTGTTGGTCGCAGCCTCAAGACTATTTTCACCACCTCCTCCGCCCCAACAAGCTCAAACTCAGCCCAGGCAGGAGGAGTGTTTCGAGATGGTTCATAATGGACCCCACATTCCCTTCCAGTGGTGCTGGAGGAGATCTTAGCCCTGATAGAGTACACTTTGTCAGCATAGGACAGAACAAGCTCTTTGCACTTAGTTCTTGAAACTGCCCCACTGCCGCAGAGGCAGGCGGGATGTAATAACCCATCTACCATGCAGAAGAGCTGAGCTGGTCTGCTCCTTGCTGCAGCACTCTCCCTAGACAAAAAGTCAGCCTTCTTTCTGGAGACTGCCCCTGATAGTCAGCATAATGCGACCTCAGAGCCAATTTGTCCTCCATCAGACCAGACCTCCTCCAACATCTTTCTAACCTCCAGCCTTTTATCTTTAACTCCCTGAGTTCCTCATCATACCAAGGAGGTCTCCATTGAGTAGATAGGGGCTGGACATGAATGGGTGCATCTGAGTCAAAGGCAGCAGTGACAGCCGATTATAGGCCGTCACTCCCTCCTCTGTCCCAATCGGACACACAGCCTCCACATTCGACAGGTGTAGTACCACCTGAAGTCCCTATCTATTAGTAAACGCTGTAAAACAGAAGAACTAAAATCATTGTGTCTTCATTATACGATGAATTAAAGCATTTGTGGCTTTTTAATTATTGTATGTCTTCTTTCTTCCTTTTTAAACTTTGTAATGACTGAAAAGACAAAGAATTTTGTACTTGTACTGTACTTTATAGCTAATGCATGTAGTTCCCCCTCTCTTGTGGACTATTGATGTATAATGAACCCACACCTAAACTGACAGGATATACTATAGTATCCCTAAACTCAGTATGCTGACGCGTGGCATACCAAGTAAAACTGTCCAAAATACACAGCCCAGAATCACTGATATGCCCTACAGTACACACAAATTTGGGGCATTTCAGTAAAATAAAGTGTACAATGCGGGGAGTTTTGCCCCCTGCACCTCCCCGTAACTAAGATATCCAACTCCCAGGGGGGAGCAGACCCCAGAGTAAAATTTTAAAAGTTACGGGTGGTGCAGTATGTAAAATAACTTGACCCAGACCAGAACCCAGGTCACGCAAAGTATGCTGGCTGAGCTACCGGTGGTAGTCCCCTCCACACCACCGGGGCAGCTCAGCCAGCAGCCTCATTCAACCATCCTTTCCTGTGGATCACAAGGGGTAAGATAGCATTCTGTCACATCCGCTACCTTACCCCATCGGGAGCAATAGCGTCGGATTATCTCCTGTTATTGGGCAAAGCTGACTGAGGTACTGTGTGGTGGGATTGTCAGCTTCCAGACAGCATAAGTGTACCAACTGACAAAGTATCAACTGTCAATATGGAGGTCTTGGAGAACAGTTGGTACATCAGTTGTGTCCCCTAATATGGGACGGGAGGTTTCATGCAATAGGCCTGCTATGTGCACCAGCAAACTTCAATAATAACTCTGTCTCAAGGATGTTGAGAAGCAGGACAGTGAGAATGTTTTGACTACCAACCTTCTGGATAATGAAGCCAAACATTGAATTAAATTTGTGGGTTTGGAATGGGTGCAGATAAGCCCAAGAGGGGGTGAATCTAGACAGACTACTAATTCAGAGAGACCAGTTCTGGATGTATCATTGGGGGGGGGGGTCTGTGCCTCCCCTGGTCTCAATGAACACTTTGAATTAGGTCCCATTTTAGGATAATGGTGCTCCTTTATATAGGAACCTCTTACAAACAGCAATGATTATTGCAGGTTTGAATATGGGCTGGAAATTTTAAGCTGTCTGACTGACTGAGAGCCATGCCAGAAGATAATTAAGTACCAGTACAGCCCCACAGAAAACAAGTGCCCACCCAATGTGCCACCACATAACAGAAATTGCTATGCCAAGGTAGAAACTGAAAAAAAAGCAGCTGTTTTTTTTCCCTGCAAAGTGAGTACCTCCCAACAAAACCAACTGCAGAAGAAGTCATCCAAACAGCTCACAATCTTATCAAAAAAGAAATACCTTATTTCAGTCCAGATTTATAACAGTGCCATTCCTGTATTATGGATGCCTGCTCCCTCACCCATCTGATGCAACTTCCTGAATGCCTTCTTGGTTCACCAGCTACCTGCCCACTCTGCCTTCTGCCACAAGTTGGCAGTGCACCTCCAACTGCAGGTGCAGAAACTGACAAAGTACCACTGGTCTCATCATTGAGTCAGTAGTACAAAATGGAAAATAGAAGTCATTGAGCAGTGGGGCTGAGGGCTAAAAATACAGCAAGGAAACATAAACTGGAGGAAAAACAGACATTGGCAGGGAGGACTCAAAATAAACGTAAACCAGAGGGAAAAAAGTCATTGGCAGAAGTTCTAAATTGGGAGAAAATACATATTAAATAATGCAGTGCCCTCTACTGGCGGATATACCAGTAAAGGGACTACTCTGCACAAAAATGATTAAACATTTTTTACTGATTTTTTAGCATTATTTTTTTTGAATGACATAATAAATGAGACGTATTGCCTATTTTCAATTAAGCAGTAAGGCAAAACAGGGTGTGTGTTAGACACTTCAACACATGGCTAGGAGGTGTAGTGAGGCACGAGGCCACCGGCTGAGAGCGTCCAGCCTCCTAGCCATGTGTTCAAGTGTCTAACACACACCCTGCAGTGGCTTAGTGAGCATATGAAATGGCTACCTAAAATACAGATGTATATGCTAACTAAAATATATAGCATTTAATAGTGGAAAACTTAAAAAGTTTGTCTTAATTTTTAATAAAATAGTTCCTCCGCCTACTGTTTTTTCTTTTTTTTTTAGTTGAGGACTTTTGAGCTGTTTAGGCTTCTGTATTTGTACTTTTCCCTTCATTAGGTAGTTGTCATGGTACCACCCTTACACCCCCCAACTTGCAGCACTCCTAAGTTGTTTTTTTTTCACATATCTGGTTGATCCTACATTCATTTAACATACAAAAAAAAAGTATCTAGTTTATCCTGCTGTTTGTCAGTGTCAGGTGATACCGCAGTCCAAGTAGGAACAACAAGTCCATGGCAGACTGGCTTCAGACTGTAAGTCTTATTTTCAAACTCAGTTAAAATTGAGCGCTTCCTCATTGGTAGTACTGTGAGTGGGTGGGATGAACAATTTGACTCTCGGCATCTCCCAACAGGGAAGAGGGGAAGGGTCAATCGCCATTGGTCTCTTGCCCCCGTGCTAGGTCCTGAGGCTGCCACTCTGCATCTCTCAGCAGGGAACAGGAGGGAGGGCTCAAACACCATTGGTGTCATGTTCGGGGCTAGTGGCAATTACACTGCAGTGTACACTGAGGTACTGTGTGGTGGGATTGTCAGCTTCCAGACAGCATAAGTTTACCAACTGTGTGTTCTGTGGCTGGGGACTTGGACTTGGTCAGTGGGAGAATAAAGATAGTTGTTTTTTTCCCTCAACATTCTATGTGGGCACATTTCTAGGATCAGTGCCCAGATGGCATAGTCTGATCTTCTTTGTGTGTGTTAGACAATTTAACATACTGTGGCTGACCAATGAAAACCTTTAAAATTCACAAGCCATTTTATATAGTACAGTAATACCCTCCAAGGTAGATGTCACGAGCAATACCAGACTTTCCAGGGGCTATAAGGCCCTCCATCTCCATTGTCTGGCCTCATTTTGCCCCTCGGCAATCTGGTATTGCCCAATGCCACCCACTCTGTCGGGTATTATTGTTTTCTTGCTTTACTCACAGCATTGTAATTCTGACCCTTTCATTGAAGGTTTTTCTCTTGATAGTAATTTGAAGAAAATTGCATTTAAAAAGCTGTCTTGCTTAGAAGGAATTACATTTTTTTCTTATCCTTACTCTGAAAATCTTTTGCTCACTGTACACCTCTGTGATTATTTCTTTTTTGTTAGTCTTTGGTAACTGGGTAAGGCCCACTAAGCACAAGTGTCTGTTTGCTGCAGTGACCCAGGACCACTGGGGAGGTTAAGTGACTTGCTGAAAGTCACACAATATATAGGGAGGTTGTGGGAATCAAACCAAGGTCTGTACCATGCTTATTCACAGCTCATTACTCTAAGCTCTAGGCTATACTATCAGCCAGTTTCAGGTCATGCATTTTCATCTCATTATGCAACTGTCTTTTTTTTTTCTCAATTATTTAAACAGGAGTGGCACACTAAGCTGAAAGTTTGTTTACAGGCATGACCTGTGAGCACAGGGAAGTTAAGTGACTTGCTCAGGGTCACACAGTTGGGGTTGTGGGATTCAAACCCAGGTCTACAGATTTGCAGCCCAGAACTTTAAACCACTGTGCTATACTACCTCCCTTACTTAGCAAGCATATCAGCAAATAGCTTAGTACCTCTTAGTAGGGAGTAGACATACAGGGTTTATTTACTTATCATAATCTGGATTACACCTTTGAGCAAAAGCTCTTTTACAGAGGTTCCACGTCAAATAGCAATGGACAAGAACAAATAACAAAGGAAAACAAAGAACTAACAGCAGGTGTGTTATGGAAGACAGCCACACCAACAATGAACATTAGATAGATTGTAAATGGAATTAGTCCAAGACAAAATACAATCCCATGATATTCAGAACAATTATGAGCACAAATCTAAGTGCTATAGGAGTAAGTTCCCTGATAAATAAGTGCTGGGAAAGGGGTATGAGGGGGAAGGAGGCAACAGGTGGAAGAAACTGGAATCAGACAAGAGGCCTCATCAGATAGAAAAATAGCAAAGAAGGAGACAGTTCAATGTAGGCAGTCCTCATGAAATAGTTAAGAGAAGTCGGGACATATACTGTATCTGAGAAGTGAGGGGTAGTAAAGGGTGCTAGATCTGGGAATTAACCAAGGGACCTTGTTGAATAGCAAGGGTTCTGTTGTCCCCAGAACCCCGCCATTGAAGACACAGACCATTGTTGTGTGTGGTTGCTCAGTTTGGCAATTATTTTACTGAATTCTAAAATCTCATAGTTTACAATAATCCTGGTCACAACCTGGTACATTTCCACAATTTTCATTTATAATCTCTTCACAGTAATATTTACATACACTATGTACATTACATTCTTGTTCAATTCATACACTCTATCACTTTCTTCTGCCCCCCAGATGCACATCATGGGGGGGGCTTGGCCTTTTCCATTTATGTTGTTAAAGGGTTATGAGCATACACGCTGTACCCCTACCTCTTGCTCATCAATCCTGTGTCCTTTTAGTGTTTTCCATTTTTCCCCCCTTTCTCTCCTATTGTCTTCTCCCTTTTTCCCCGTTTCCTTCTGTCCACCTTCGGCAGTCCTATGCAGCCTGCCACTGTGCTCCACCTACCACAGCGCCTTGTGCTCCTTCTTTCAGTGTGGGAGGGTGGGAAAATTCCTTTGGAGCAAATTTGTGAGCTCCCCTTGCTGTGCAGCCCCTTTTAACTGCCCCTTTTTTTCCTGGCTCCCTTGGCCAACTGTCGGTTGCCACCTCATTGTTCCCAGGCTTATCATTGCCCACCCCTTCATGACCTCATCAGGACCTCCCCCTTTCATAACCTCATGCCCTCTCCTAGCTCACCCCCTCCCCCTATCCTGAGCTTGCCGCACTTCATGGCTGGGCCATGGGATAATGGGGTCTGCCCCTTTAATTGGGCAACCCTCTTTGTCCCCAGAATCCTGCCAATGAAGACACAGACCATTGTTGTGTGTGGTTGCTCAGTTTGGTGATTATTTTACTGAATTCAAAGATCTCAACGTTTATAATAATCATGGTCACAACTTGGTACATTTCCACAATTTCCATTTACAATCTTTTCACAATAATATTTACATACATTAAGTACATTACATTCTTGTTCAGTTCATACACCCTATCACTTTCTTCTTTCGTCTGCCCCCCTGATGTACATTATGGTGGAGGCCTGACCTCTTCCTCTTATGTTGTAAAAAGGGGTATGAGAGTACACATCGTACCCCTGCCTCTTGCTTATCAATCCTGTATCCTTTTAGTGTTTTCGATTTTTCCCCCTTCTCTCCTATCCTCTTCCCCCTTTTTCCACTAGTCCACCACCAGCTTGCGATGGATGTTGGACTTCCCTCATTCCTTCCTTTTATCCTTCCTTTTCCTATCTTATCCCCGCATCAGCCGTTCTTCAATGGCGTTTGCTATTGCCATGTTAAACATGGCCAAACCCAGGCCTGAGAGGTGTATCCCATCTCCCCTGTAATATTCATCCACCCATTCAAAATTTCCGGGGTGGATAACTAAACCTCCCATGGCCTCAAACAATCTGCCCACCCATGCATTCATGCACTTCCGGGCCCTGTCCATCCCCCTTGTGGCTTTCTGCTTGATGCCACATCTTTCAAGGCGTGATCTCAGACCAGGCCAGAACAACCTCCAGTCACTAACCTTTTATCTTTTTCACATTGTGTTTTATTTGATAAAAAATGTCCAGCCAGGGCCATGCTCCCAGGTCATTGCCACCCAGATGTATCATGACCAAATCTGGTCACCTGTTGTCCTTCCTGATCTCCCTGAGTGCTGGCAGCAGTTGCACTCACTTCATTTCCTGCTGACCTTTCCACACTAGCCAGATTGTTTCGCTATCCAGGTACATCTGCTTTCCCCTTTGTCTTCAGGCTGCCCATTTCTCCGCCCAGTAGATACATAAATGCCCGCAGATCCACGGCTCAAGCTTCCTGGATGTTCCTGCATAATCAGGCAAACACTGTTTAGCATATTTCTTCATTAGTCCCCCAGCTCCCCCCCTTCCACCCTCCCCTTCTTCCCCTCCTTTGTATACCTGCTTATAGGAACAAAACAGAGATATCATTATTGTTGTATATTGCGTATGTATTTTGTATAACAATCAGAACTCCACCTCCTTTCTGCTTGATTTCCCCAGGTCTGTTGCCCTGTGCTGCCATCATTGAGCTCCATTTCTAAATGAGTAGGAGGAATATCCCTCCTCCGGTTCCCCCAGAAATCGGAGGCCCTTGTGCAGCACTGCTGTCAGCTGGTATCTGGACACTGGCCTTCTGTCTCCATGTATGAACATCAATGAAATTCCAAGTTTCAGGCAGTCTGCCATGTACACTTGCAGGTCCCCCACTGGACAAATGGCTGCATTGGGGTGCTTCCTTAACCACACCCTGCTGCCCTGCCCTTGTTGATCAGCCTTTGACCTCCTTAACAACACTGTTATTGCTTCTCCAATCCATTCTATGTCTTCCCACTGTAACCTCACTCTCTCTGATTTCTTACCATGACCCACCACGTCATTCAGCCTGAAAGTCCCGCTATACATGGTAGCGTACAGGGCTTTAAATGGCACTGCTTCACTGCTTGAGCTGCAGCCCTGGTGCAGCATCCCCATCAACCTCACCATACTGATATTGTCTTCCTGCTATCCAGTTCTTATCCGCTCCCCGCAACCAGCCCTGCATCAGCCTGCTTTTTGTCGGGTCCTCCCACCCCTTCTACGTACAAATCTGCTGAATGGCCATCAGATGCACCCCATGGTTGCATGTGCCATGTTCTGGTTCTAGTCTGTGTCGACAAATCTAGCCACCTTCTCCATTGTCATTGCCCCCCACAATCCAATCGTCCATAGGTACATCAGGATGGTGGTCTGCCAAAACTCTGCTCCGGGTGTGACAGTCCGGAATTTGTCCATCTGCAAATGGGAGAGGCAGTCAGCTATCACATTGTCCACACCATCAATGTGCTTGGCCTGAATGACATGTTCAAGGTCAGGCCTAGACACACCATCCTTATCAATACCCTCGTTACCCTATCTGACTTTGTCTTTTTCTTGTTCAGCACTTCTACCACAGCCTGATTATCACTCCAAAATGTGACTTGCCTGTTCCTGAGCGCCTCTCCTCAAACTATCATTGCCACCCATAAGGGGAACAATTCCAGGAAGGTGATTTCTCTCATCACCCTTTCCTGCACCCATTCTGCTGGCCATTGCTCTGCAAACCATTTACCTTGGAAATAAACCCCCATGCCAATGCCCCTTGCTGCATCCGTATACAGCTGCAAGTCCGTATTATACAGCCACTCATCCTGCCAAAAAGTTTTCCCATTGTAGGCGTGGAGGAAGTGCTGCCACACTACCATGTTCTCCCTGGTCCCCTGATTGATATTCACCCAGTGATGGGACTGGTTTGCCCCCTTTGTTGCTTAGGCTAGATGCCTCGTAAACATGCGCCCTGGTGCAGTGGCTCTACATGCGAAATTAGGTGCCCCAGTAGCTGTTGTGCCCATTGTAACTGCACCCTCTTGCATCCCCCAGCCACACCTAATAACTCCCTTAACCTCTTAACCTTTTGTTCTTCTAAACAGTACAATTCCTGAACTGTGTCCGGTTCCAGCCCCTATAAACTCCCATCATTCCCTCTGTCTTGTCCCCAGCGAGTGGCACCTCCAATTCTTGACACAACCCTTTGAAGTCCCGCAGCATGGCTTCTGTCTCTCTTTCCCCATCTCCAATGAACAGAAAATCATCCAAATAGCGTACCACTGACTGGTACCCGTACTGCGTCTGAAACACCCACTGGAGCCAAGTACTGAAAGTCGCAACGGTTGCGCATGTTATCGAGCACCCCATAGGCATAGCCTTATCGAAGTAGTACTGCCCATCCACCTGGAATCCCAACAAATCCCAATCTTCCAGCCTGACTGGAGTTAGTCAGAATGCTGATTCTATGTCTGTCTTAGCCAGCCAGGCCCTATCTTTGGCCCTAATGAGTTGCACCGCCTCCTTCAGGGTGGCATATATGACCCTGCTGTCTTCCTCCGCAATCGCGTCATTGACTGATTCCCTTTCTGGATAAGATAGGTGATATATCACCCAGAACTCCCCTGGTTGTTTTTTGGGCACTAACCCCAGTGGTGAAATTCTCAGGTTTGGCAGTGGGGGTGGAGGTGAATGAGCCTCGCAACCTCCCCGTTGCCACCTCCTTCCAAATTTTAAGTGCCAACGTTGCCTCTTTCCCTTGGGTGGATTTGAGGTTCTTTGCCTTCATCACTTTCTGATGCCCTTGGAACTGTAAGCTATAACGTCTCCGAAAACCAGCCTCCAATTTTTTGGCTGCCTCCTGATCCAGATTAACCCTCAACCACTTTTCCATTGCCTCCACTCTGATGAGCATCTGTGCCAGATGGAAACCCCCAGACATCAGACTTTCAACTGTCCTGGTGCCTTGTTTGATAGTTCTGTCACCTCCCATGCTGCTCTGCCCCTGTTTCCCCCTTCCCCACAGCTGTCCCCTAAAGGTGCCATGGTTGGTCCAAAAGGGCTGCTGGTACGAGCTGTCCTGGTTGCCTGACTCTCTCTCCCAGTTGTACCTGCATTTTGAGGCTGGATGGTGCCCACTACACTTGGAGCATATGTGTCAGGACCAACAATTTGGCCAGGAGCAGAAAGCCCTGTTGTATCCCCAGTAGGCCTTTGCCACTGTCCCCCCCTCTTCTGTCCCCTTCTGACTCCTTTTCAGTTGTGAATTTACCTAGGATAGTAAAGGTGAGATGCAGTATCTCATTTTAGCGTGGTCCTAATTTTATAATGTATTTTTCTAGGACAGATCATCTTAGATGCAACATCTTTTCAGTGGAATTCTGCTGCAGGGTCCTGATTTTACATCGTTTTGCAACATATTTACTAAGGATAACCCAACTGAGATACACTATCTCATTTTCAACAGGGTCCAGCTTTGACACATATTTGTACTGTATTTACCCAGGATAGCACAGTTCAGGTGATATCTTGTGTTCAGTGGGATCCTGCATTTCCCAGTTTGTACTCTGCATTTACTCAGGACAGCACAGCTGCAGTGTAATATCTTATTTCTGATGGGGCCCTGCTTTTGCCTATTTTTATAATGTATTTACCCAAGGTAGCACAGCTGAAAAGCACGTTACATTTTCAGTGTGCTCCAACTTTTACAGTGTATTTTTCCACAGTCCAGTGGGGGCTCTCCTGTACTGAAGCCCTGCTTTTATGCATTCTTACTGTATATTTACCCAGGATAGACCAGAAGAAATGCAATATCTCATTTTCAGTGGTTTCCTGCTTTTACACATGTTTAGATTGCATTTACCCAGGATAGGCCAGCTGAGCGATAATATCTCAATTTCAGTGTGTTCCCACATTTTGATGCCAAATTTCCAACATAGTGTTTTTATGACATGGCGTTATGATCAAGACAGGTGGAATTTTTTAAATCCCATCTGAAAGGTGATTTTGCAGTGTGGCTATGAAAACATGTTTCAGAGGAGATATGAACAAGCATTTGTTAATGCCGAACATTCACTTGCAGATATTTGCATTGGTATTTGGCATTTATGCAGGGCCCCCAAGTTGTATCCATGTCCCTTCAGCATCCATATCCCAACAGAGTACCTCTTGCACCTGATTAACATTTCAGCCTCATACTTCTTAAGTGTATGTCTTAGGAACCCTAATGCCCTGGTTGTGCTCAAAGGTACGAACCTGTGTGGAAACTGTGCAACACACGCTTGTAACCGTCATTCAGTGGAATTATTTCACCAAATTTTCAACATAGGCATTTTGTCACCTCTGGTCATGAAAACTGTCACTATGATTTTCTTACTCTGTACCGAGCACAGATTACCCACAGTGACCACTCTATTCTGTGCCGAAAATGTGAAAACACATTTTGGCCAGGATATAAACAATGACGGGTGTATTGTTCATAGGAGGTATGGGAAAATGCAAATGTCAAAAATGTGGAGTGAAAATATTACAGATTTGCAAAGGTATGAGTGTGCGTGGAAACTGCGAAATGCACGCTCATAAAACAGTCATTTTTGGGATTATTTTCACTGAATTTTCAACATAGGCATTTTAGGATGTCTGCTCATGAACAGTATCACTGTGATTTTCTTACTCTGTACTGAACACCAATTTCCCACAGCGACCGTACTATTCTACACCTGAAGTACGAAAACATATTTCGGCCAGGATGTGCAAACTGACAGCAGTACTGCTCATAAGGAGATGTGGGAAAATGCAAATGCAGAAAATCTGGAGTGAAAATATTACAAATTCATGAACTTATGAGTGTGTGTAGAAACTGCGCAATGCACACTCATAACATAGACATTTTATTTATTTTTGTCGCCAAATTTTCAATATAGGCATTTTAGGAACTCTGCTCATGAACAGTGTCACTGTGATTGTCTTACTCTGTAGCAAACACTGATTTCTGACAGCAACCATGATATTTTGCACTGGAAGCGTGAAAACACATTTTAGCCAGGATGTGAAACATGACAGCTGCACTGTTCATAAGGAGGTGTAGAAACATGCCTATGTTGAAAATCTGGAATGCAAATTTTACAGATTTGCAAATTTATGAGTGTGCATGGCAACTGTGCAGCGCACGCTTGTAACAGTCATTTGTTGGAAATTTTTTCTCCAAATATGCAACATAGGCTTTTTGAGAGCCCACCTCATGAACACTGATGCTGTCATTTCGTTAATCAGTCCCAAAAGGTGATTCCGTGCAGTGATCATGAAATTACCTTTTGGGACTGAATAATGCCATGACAGTGACTGAATTCATGAAAAGGGATGTCAAGAACCCCATGTTGAAAATTTGGTGCCAAAAGTCAAAAAAATGACAGAGATATCCACCTAAGTTGGAAAAACACTATTTATGCCATTATACAACTTACTGACATTTCTTCAGTTCGCGGTCGGCTTTGAAGATTGCAGACATGTTTCTGGTCCACCAAAGATCATTAGACCAGGCTCTGGACGTAAGCATGGGGTGAGGGGGTGTGTGGTGAGGTGGGTGCACAGAAGGTGGGCATGGGTTAGTGGGGGGGGGTGCCAGGGACTCACCGAGGGACCGTTTTCTTTTTCACAGGAATTTGAAAAAAAAAAAGGATGCATTCGGTACATTGGGGTGGGCTCCCAGCATGCCACCTATGTGTTTGTTGAGGAGGCACAGGAGCCAGTGGGGAATAGGGAACCCCCGCCGGCCATACAGTGTGTGTGAGGGGAGGCATGAGGACGCTGGGGTGGGCTCCCAGCATGCCAACTGGTTATTTGTTGGGGGCAGGCTGCAGCTGAAGGGGGACTGGGCACCCCCATTGGCAACACAGTGTGCAGGAGAGGCGCATAAGCCGAGGGGGATTAGGCACCCCCCTCGGCACACAACATCGGGGCTGGGAAGAACACTAATGAGGGACTGGGAGGACATTAGCAGAGGGAAGAAGTTGGAGGGATTTTATGCCACACTGTGCATGACAACAGTTCAGCTGATCAGTATGCAAATTGCGTATACACTACCACTGCTGATTGCAGCAGACCTTTTCTTAGAAGTGAAGACCAACACAGCTGAACTGCTGGCATACACAGCTCAGCATGCATTGGTCCAGTAGGGTCATGCCTGCTACACTAAGCACCGGATTTGTGAGGAGGATCACGCATCTTTAAAAGTTGTACTGTTGCAAGACATTCCTTGTGCAATCAAACATAAAAATGACACCTGGCATGTTCATGGGGTGGGGTAACATAAGACATATGTTGAATGTTAAGGGCCACAATCTGCAAAAATAAAGTTATGAGTAAATGTTGGAACAATTCAATGCTCTTCATAAAGTAGTAGTTTACTGACATTTTGACCCCACATTTACAATATAGTCTTGTTAGGTCCCAGTGTTATGATCAAAACAGGTGAATTTTGTTTAAATCCTGTCTGAAATGTGGTTTCACAGAGGGACGGTGAAAACATGTCTGAAAGGGGATTTGAAAAATGACACCTGTCAGGTTCATCAGGTGGGGTAACAAATGGTCTATATGTACACTGGGTGCCAAAATCTGCAAAGATCACAAACTTATGAGTAAATATTGAAAAAAATTCAAGGTTTCCTCGTAACTGCTGTTTTTTGACTTTCTGACCCAAAATTTTCAATACTGTCTTTTTATGATCCCACCTTATGATCACAGCAAGTGGAATGTTATAAATCCCATTCAAAATGTGACTTTGTGGAGCAAATGCAAAAACATGTTTCAGAGGAGATTTGAAAAAAATGACACTTGTTATGTTCATGAAGTGGGGAAACAAGAAGGTATGTTAAATATGGGGGCCAAAATCTGCACACATCACAATGTTATGAGTAAAGGAAAAATTCACACTTTCTTTATAACTTTGTTTTGTGACATTTTGATCCCTAATTTTCAGCATAGTGTCTTTAAGATCCGTCCATCTGAACACAATAGGTGATATTTATAAAATACTGTCCAAAACATAATTTTGAGCCACAAGTGCAAAAACACATTTTGGCCAGGACTGGAGAAACAAAACCTATCACGTTCATGAAGTAGTGGATCAAAAAGGCCATGTTGAAGCAGTAGTGGATCCAGGATTTTACAATGGGAGGAGCTGTGGTGGTATGCGTACATGATATGCAACTTTTTGACATTTTTTTAATCCTTTATATTATCTTTTCCATTAAATCTTCGGCAGAAAATATAAATGTAATTTATTGTTTTGATTGTAGATTTTCTTACAATCAATATACTAGACTTCTCCAACAAAGTGAACTACAGCTGCAACAAGAAAGTAAGCTACAATGGAGGGTGCACGTGCACCCTCTAAAACCCCCTAGATCCACTACTGTGTTGAAGTTATGAGAGAGTGCTGAAAAATGTCAATGCACTTTCATAGCTTTGTTCTTTTTTTTTTATATTTTGATCCCAAGTTTTTAACATAGTCTTCTTATGACTCCACCCTGTGGACCTGCTAAGTGAAAATGTTCCCACTGAAAGTTCATTTTGAAGAGTAACCTTTCAGGCCAGATTTGAAAAATGTCACCTACCTTATTCATAAGGTGAGGTCCCAAAAAGGCCATGTTCAAAATGTTGGAGAAAACTATTAAACAAAGACTGAGTTATGAGTAGAAGTTCAAAATGCATTGAAATACACTGAAAAAAGCTCACCTGATTTCCTCAGTTCTTGGTCAGGCACAGAAGAGTGAAGACATGTCTCTGGTCCAGGGTGGATTATGGTGTTGGACTCCTGGTAGGTAAATACGGGGCAGGGGGTGTTGGGGATGGTTGCTGCTGCTTGGAGGGAGGGTCAGGTGGGTGGAGGATAACAGTGGTGAGGGTGTGGGTGGCAGTAGCAGCAGACATCGATGGACTGTTTTCGTTTTTATAGGGGGTTAAAAAGTAAAATTAAAAAAAGACTTTGAGGGACAGTTTTCTTTATTTCAGGTACTGACACTAGGGATTATGCGCCCCACTGTCAAGTCCATATTTATGGAGCACAGGAAATCATGGGGAGGTGGGAGGGATATTTGGCAGAAGATGGGATCTTTTTAAAGTGGGCATTGGCATGGGAGGCAAATGGGGAGGTGGGAGGGATGCTTAGCAGAGGGTGGGATTGTTTAGAATGTCACGGAGCATGGGAGGTGATGGAATGGTGCATGAGATACGTGGCAGAGGGTGGAATTAATTAAAAGGGGCAAACAGAAGTTGAGCAGGGGCTCTTTGTAGTTAGCTGTGTTGCAGGGGGAGGAGGAGACACAGGCTGATCACAACACCGATCAGCTACTTGCTGGGTGGCATCATGCAGTTTAAAGCCAAGAGCCACCCTGTGATTTAAGCAGTGCGTTTTCTTACTTCACAAAGTTTTCATCCAGCAAACCCAGAAGAGTGTCATGGTAAGCCTGGCTGCTGATTGTTTTGACACCGTCAGTTGCACTGCAGACTGGCGTGCATTGGGCCAACAGTGACATACCTCTCAAATACACCATCATAACAAAATGTATGCTTTGATTAGGCACAAACATAAAAATCATGCACTGTCATTTTAATCAATGTGTTTTTACTGGATACCACCACCAGAGGCACTCTCCTTTTATAAAGTGCATGGATGTTGTGCTAAACAACAGGTGTTTGGTTAAAGGAGCTCTACACTTTTCTTAGACAATAGTCTTTTGATACTACACCAGCGTATGGTGTTTTACTTAGGGTGGTGATACATACGTCTGCCTGTTATTTTTTCAACATATAGTATGTGGTAACTATGAGCACTGTGTTCCCTGAGAAGACTAAACATATATTTAAGGTCACACCTGGAAATGAGCCTAAGCTCAGTGTGCCTTTTCCGCTCACCGAATGTTTAAATAAAGAAAATAAATAGGT
Source organism: Neoceratodus forsteri (assembly GCA_016271365.2). Lineage (NCBI taxonomy): Eukaryota > Metazoa > Chordata > Ceratodontiformes > Ceratodontidae > Neoceratodus > Neoceratodus forsteri. The sequence goes on from CM057458.1 coordinate 235,343,442, forward strand.
GGTAACCATGAGCACTGTGTTCTCTGAGAAGTCCTTTCCATTTTCTAAAGTTGATGCATCACAGTCAGCTGGTACGAAATTATGTGTCCATAGTGATTTATGGTGGTTTTATGCTTGGATCATATTTCCCCTGTATTGTGCATTTTGCACTGGCTTCCTGTTAGGTGGTATATCACATTTAAGATTGTGTTATTAACCGACAAAGGCCTTGTAAGGACTGGGCCCTTGCGGCTTTAAAGATCTATTAGCCATTTATGCTCCCAGTCCCACCTCCATACTGCCGTATTGCTTGGCCATCCACAGGTCTGGTCTAAAACAATCAGAAAACAGAGATTTAATGTTTTTATTTTATTCTTTGGTAACCGAGTAAGGCCCACTTGGCACAGATGCCTGTTTTCAGGGGCAACCTGGGAGCACTGGGGAGGGTGGACAGCTTATCTGTTAGGTAGGAAAATGTGCAGACTAGGTGGGCCAAGCAGTCCTTATCTGCCGTCAAATTCTATGTTTCTATGTTGTTCAGAGTCACACAGTATGCAAGTAGAGGCTGTGGGAATCAAATCCAGGTCTGTCTGCTGGATGTACCAAGCTCATTCACAGCTCATTACTCTAACCTCTGGGCTACACTGCCATCCCTGCTATAGTATAATGTATATTATGAACTACCGATCATAAATACACAAATCTCATTGGCTGAGAGCTCTTTGAAGCCGTGATGATGTTGAGTTACATCATCACGGCTTAAAAAAAGCTCTGGTGCCACTAGCCTCCTTACTGATCCATATTAACAAACTCCTCCGACCTAAACCCTCGCCACATTGCCCGCCCGTAGATTTTTTTCAAATTAGTTAGCAATGGTGAACTTCCGGTTTACGCAGGAGCAGGTAAGTAATTGATCGAAAGCCTCACAAAATGTCCAGCTATTTTAAAAGTAAGCCTTAACTGAACCTGAGTTCAATTCTTTACAAGTGCCCAGCGAACATGTTTCTCACCCGCTGAAGCACGCGTTCGTTTCAAAACGGCAGCGGCAGCGCTTGCTATGCTTACTTTAACTCGTCCTCAGTCCCGTTGCTTCCAAATCCTCCGTTACCGATCAACAGCTTAATTTTTTTCTCTTACTAAACCTCACCTTTTCTGAGTCTATCGCTCAGTACCGCATTTATAGGGAGACTGGGACCACGGACGGCACACAGAGACTGAACATACCGTGGCAGAGTAGCAGCTTCACAAACAGAGCTGTCACCATGTAGCAGCAACACCATCTGCTGGACAAAGTAGAAACTGCGCACTTTTTAATTAAAAGGTATACTTCCACTTCACAAAAACAATTAAAAAAAAAAGTATTTGAGCATAGTTTTTTTTTTAAATAAATGAACTGAAACTTTAAGCTAGTTCATAATAGCAATAAGGCACTCCAGGGTGTGGTATATCATGTAATATTGTCACTTCTCGGACGGTTGGACGCACTCAGCCTGCGGCCTCGTTCCCAACCACCCAAGGCGTGACGATATCCCATGATATACCACACCCTATCATGCCTTATTGCTTAATTATGAACTGGCGATTGTAAATGGAGGAAGCTGATTGGTCGAGAGGTTTTTGAAGCCGTGATGATAGCGGGCTACATCATCACGGCTTCAGAAAACCTCCAGCCAGCAGCCTCCTCACAGGCAACAGATCCTCCGACCACAACGTTCACCTCATCCAGAAGCCTAGAGCGAGTCACTCACCAAGATGACCAGTACAAAAAAAAAAAATATTCCCACTGCTGAAATTATTAAAACTCCCACCAAGTGCGGCATACATAAGCAAAACACCTGCTCCCAACCAAGAAATACCGAGACAGACCCCAGCATGCCGCTCAGCAGACAGCAATGGACACTCATGTGAAAACATCCCCAATACCATAACGGACCTTCCCAACCAAACATCTGCCAGCTCATGGACAAAATGACCTTGCTGTTTTAGCTATTGCTTTTTAAAAAAGATTTTGCCAATCTCACCTGCTCCCTTTAAAATACAATGCAGGCAGTTTACCCTTCTGCTGCATGAAACAATCGCAACACAGCATCTTGGAGGGACAGGTGGTGGTGGTGGTGACGTGACAAGACCAGAGCACAACTGACACAACAGCAGTCCTGTGTCAGCAGCGCTTTCATGAAAAATGAAATCCACACAGATTTTTACCGTGTCCCAGACCAGACTGGGTCAAAATGTTGAGAAAATATAGTTCAGCATTAGTGCTGAGAGAGTGACACTGGGTTCACAGCTGCACTACTCCATTGAACTCCACTTACAACAGCACCACCTGCTGCCCATACCCTCCAGGAACTATTTCTTTTAAAGATATTCCTCCATCACTCCAAAAAAGACAATAAAATATTTAAAAAGTGGATTTTTTTTTTATTATTTTCTCAAGAGAAAACTATGAAATCTGTTCATAATAGCAATAATGCACTCCAGGTTGTGGTATATGGTGGGATATAATCACTTCTTGGGTCGTTGGACGCACTAGCCCAACCACCCGAGGTGTGATGATATCCCACGATATACCAAACCCTGTCGTGCATTATTGCTTAAGTAAATGCCACGGTACCACCCCAGCCTTGGTTAAGGTGGTAGGGGATGTTCAGGTGGCCCTGGACAGGAGGACACAGATGGGTGCCTTATTTATAGATCTATCAAAAGCATTTGATTCTTTGGACCATGGTGTCTTCCTGTACAGGGCAGCATCATTAGGGCTTGTGGGTATAGCACAGAGATGGTTGGCATCATACCTTACAGGAAGGTACCAGTTGGTTTAATTTGGTGAATCGCCCTCCAGCTTTTGCCTGTTGGATCAGGGGTCACTCAGGGTTCCATTTTAGGGCCACTTTTATTCAATAAACATGTAAATGGACTGTGCTTTTCGGATTCATCAGCGTCATTTCACCTTTATGCAGATGACACTGTCATTTACACATTGGACTGCACTTTAGAAGGCATGCAGATGAAACTTCAAAGAGCATTCAATGAGTTACAAGTTTTTTTTCCTAAATTATAAATCAATGTTGAATGCTAAAAAGACACAGTCCATGGTGTCTCGATCTCTGACAAACGGGCAGGAAAACCTGGCGTTGACTTTGGTTACCCTTGGGCCCCCCCGATCCAACAGGTGCAGTGTTACAAATATTTAAGTCTATGGGTGGACGAATCCCTAAACTGGAATATACATATTAGTAACCTGTTTTAAAAATGTGGGGAAAACAACTGGGAGCAGTATATCGGGCCAGACCAAATTCCAAAGTAAGGAGGAGGGTAGTAATTTCCATGATTTTCCCCATCTTAGACTATGGAGATATTCTCTGTTCTGGGGGAAGAAAAGGTGATCTTAGAAAACTAGAAGCCTGTCATGGTGGTCTGGCCAGATATATATTAGGAGCCCCCCACAAAACCCACAAGTGTAGCCTATATAACAAACTGGACTGGCAATATCTAAGTGAAAGAAGTCGGGAGCATTTACTGGGCTTCATAAACAAGGGCCTTCTGGGTAAAATCCCAGCATATGTATCCACCAACATAAAATATAGGAAGAAGCCAGATACCCTTAGAACTTTTTCTGCCCTGGATCTAGTGCTACCCAGATGTCATATGGAAATAGGGTGTCAGTTTATTATAGGGGACTATATCTCTGGATCAAAATCCCAGTACAGTTGAAAATGGGTGCTGGGAATAAAATCTGGCCTGAAGTAAAATTATGGATAAGGAAAGAGTCGAAAAACTTAAGACAATGTTGTGCACTGTGGGTGGGATATTCAAAAGGGTTGCGCCATGCGCAAGTCCGAAATTGCGCCATTCTGTGATATTCAGCAGGAGGCAGTTGTGCCACTGAAAACATGCTGAGCAACAGCGCAATGCAAATGAATGCATGCTGAACTGGAGGGAGGAACCATGCATAAACTGCACAGCCGATGTTCAGCTGGGCTGTGGAGAGTTGTGCAGACGCACCCCCCAACTGCGCCTGCACAACTTTGAGCCAAAAAAAAAAGGATCAAGTTGAGGGCCACCCACAGGTGAGCTGCCGCATTGCAGGGTGCAACACAGCAGCTGCCACCTGTGGCTGGCCCTCAACCTACTCCCTGTGCTCCCCCTGCAGCCCGATTTGTGGGCAAAAGTGTAAAACATCCCCCCACCCTCCTCCACTGGCCTGATCATGGGCAACAGCAGAAAAGTTCCCCTCCCTGACTGGCCCGATCGCAGCCATAAGCTTAAATCACCCCCACCAGCCCGATCGCGGGCAGCAAGTGTCCCCGAACATATCCCTGGTGGTCCAGTGAACCTCTAAACCTGATCGCGGGCTGAATAAGTTCAAACAACCCCCAAGAACGTAGCCCTGGTGGTCCAGTTGACCTAAGGCCCGATCGCTGGCTGCATTATGTCGAGTGGCTCCCCAAAGACCATATCCTTGGTGATCTAGTGTCCCCACCCACCCACCCACAAAGCCCCACCACCCCGCTCCCCCACGGCAGCTGGCGGGCGGCAGCATCCCACCCGCCTGCTGCCCGCTGACTGATTCTGCCCAGTAGGGCTGCATGCCCATTGGTGCATAGCAAGAATGACAGTGCAGCCACATCAAAACGGTCCAGAAGTATGAAGGACTGCCTTGTATGGATGGGCTGCACACCCATTGGCTCTGCTATGCACCAATGGGCGTGCAGCCCTAACTGGCAGTCAGTCGGCGGGGACGGGCGGCAGGCGGTGGATGCTGCCAGCTGCCGGGGAGCGGGTGGTGGGGCTTCGGGTGGGTGGGGGACACTAGATCACCAGGGATATGGTCTTGGGTTGGGGGGTCACCACATAATGCAGCCTGCGATCAGGCTTAGGTCCACTGGACTACCAGGGCTATGTTCTTGGGAGGGTTGTTATAAACATATTCAGCCCGCAATCAGGATTAGTGCTCCACTGGACCACCAGGGATATGTTCGGGTGGGTTGTTTTACACATATTCAGCCTGCGATCGGGTTTAGCAGTACACTGGACCACCAGGGCTACGTTCTGGGGGGGTGTTGTTTTAAACTTATTCAGCCCGCGATCGGGCCAGTCGGGGGGTTGGGGATTTCTTACACTTTTGCCCACAATCGGGCTGCAGGGGGCGTCGGTCCCCAACAGCTGCTGCCTGGCAGGGCGCCAGGTGCAAGTCCTCGGGGATCGGCGCACCTGCATGCTAATAGCATGCAAATGGGGCCATAAACAGATGCAAATGACCCCCCGCACCTTGCATGAATTATGGCCCCATTTGCATGTCACCTTTTGAATATCGGAAATTTGCATATAGGGCAATGGTACTTGTGCCACCGCAAGTTGAATGCTCCACTCTGATCACTTGCGGTGGTGCAAGTTCCACTGCACCATGCACAGTGGCTGTGGCTGGAGGGTGATATTCAAAGGAGTTGCTCAATAGCGCAACTCCTTTGAATATCGCTCCGGCCACACCCCTGCGCAACTATTTTGTGCAGTGCAAGGGCTTACACCACAAAATAGCGCAGTTTAAATATCTGGCCCTGTGTGATTAGAATAGGGTGGGCAGCATAGGCCTGAAGCCAGGATACAAAATTGATTGATTATGGCTTCAGTTTGGGTCAATAATACTTTTACATTGTATTATGTGTTCTGTTGTTCTTGTATTAGTCACAGGTTATCCATCATATATATGTCATACTTGGTTTTAATATTTTATTTAGAATTGATTGTAATGTATATTTTGTAAAACCTATGTTTTTTGAGATGTTTATTATAGGTGGATCTCGCTGAAAATAAGTTTTACTCAGTCGAGTTAATCCCCTGTGCATATGATTTGTATGAATAAAAATATTTTACTACTACTACTACATAGTGTAGACTATTTGGTGGTGAGTCATGGCGACCCCTACTATATGGAACTCGGTGCCATATCATCCCAGGAATTCACCCTCACTGTAGGTGTTTTAGATGGGGATGAAGTTTCAACCTTTCATCTAATATTTTGATGATAGCTGCACCCGTAATTTGTCATGTCTGGTGGTTTTATAGTTCAATTTTGTTTTCAGTTTATACAGGTTATTAATTTATTATTATTGTTAAATTTAATGCATTGTTAAATTTTACCTGATGTGATATGTTATGCTTTTGGATGTTTTGCTCTTTGTCAAGCACTGTGGACCTTAAGCATAGGGTGCTGTATAAATCAAACTGCTTTGCCTTGCTTCCTGGGGCAACTTCCAGACCCATCTGCTACTAACTGCACAGCTTCTGCTATCTTCCTCAGTTATTCTCTCTATTGAAGGGGTCTTGGGGGAGTCTTCCCCATAGGAACTTTGTGAGGACCTAGAGCAGGTGGTGTGCTTCATGAGGTGATACTTGAACATATTGGCTCTGTCAGTCATTTAGACAGTGCCTGGCAGTTTTTTCCCTTGCAGTTCTATCTGTCCACCACCCCTCAAATGCAGTGCAGACCCTCTCGATCAAGGATGCACTGCCAGTAGCACTGCTAGTTCTATGGTCACCCATCTCCCAGTATCTCAAGCTCTTTCCTAAATGTGATTTACCAGATGGAAGTATGTCACATAACCTACTGTGCCATCGGATGGACCCAATAATACTTCTGATGTTATTTCTTCTTACTTTAGAGATCTTTCACTTAAAGGGACACTGTCAACCCCTTTCAGGCCTCAAAGTGCAAAAAAAACACATTTTATAATTGTTCACATTTTATAGAGACTGTTGATGCAGCTGGTAGTTTGATTCAGATCCCTTTCTTCTTTTAAAAAGTGAAAAACTGACTGCCACTATACTGGTGTTACCACACATGTTTGTTTACACTTCTTGACCAGCTCCCACTGCATCTTTCCTGGACTCAGGAACACTCCCAACACAATCTAGCTACTCATTATGCAGTGGGAGTAGAAGAGACTATTTTACCATGAGTGGCTGCACTGTTTGATGGTGTGTCTTACATTCAGGAAATGTGCACTAAGAGCAGATCAGTGATTTGAAGTAAAACAAAGCTGGGTATAGCAATATATTACCATGCATTTCAATTCTAATAAGCAAGGAGGCAGATAAAACAACAAGGAATATCAATGAATTTTAGAGAAAGTAAGCAATCATAAAATGTGGGTTTTTACCTAAAAATAATATGATGCAAAAAAGGTTGACAGTGTCCCTTTAAATGGTGTTTGTCTGCACTCTTGTCCCCTGATGGTCTCAAACAGCTTCTAAGTATAGATCTGTGCTATTGCACTCATGGGAAAGTGAGAAGGCTCTTTCATCAGTGAATCTAGATGGACAGATGGGCCTGACTAAATATGGGAAATGTGTTGGCATCATTAAGGGAAGCCAGATGCGTATACAAATCAGATAATTTATGAGCAGAAATTACCAAGTTTGCTTTTGAGTATTGGGTCCATAATTAAAGTTTTGTGGACAAAGACCTGTGAGATGAAATCTGAACAATAGTCTTCCCATTCGGTACTCCCATTTCTACCCTCCTGGAAGTCGCACTGTACTATATAAAAAATTAACCTGAGAAGTGTGCCCCCTCCTTAAATGTCCACAATGTCCATCCAGTAACATTCTACTCAACACACATTAATAAAGCCTAATTTTAAAAGTATCCCTGTGATAATATCTTCACCAGGAAGTGAAGTAATGTTTATACTTTTTATATGTTTCTAATCTTCAAGGTTGATAAACGCTATCACAAGCTGGTGGGAACCTGGGACAGTGTTGAGCACCTCAAGCAGGGGACAGGGATTCTCATTGACATGATTAAAGGAATCAAGAGCAAGTTCCCAAACTGGACAATAAATCAACAACTGAAAGGTATGTTTTCATGCGTATACCACCAAAGTGTATGTTATTGTACAGAATGTGGAACTGGCCATATTTCATCTGAAGCCATTTATTTACCAAACATGCCTGTTACTGTGCGGATGTCATGCAAGATCCCCCTGCATAATGCACCTCAGCACTGACACAGAGGCTCCATCTCCTTAGGGTGTAGGGCCATTTCCTTTGCCATGCTGTTTCATTCCCTGGCTGCAGCTGAGAAAAATCTGTTACATTATGCCACAAAATGTGAGGTTGTACAGGGATGCGAACCACTGATCTCTGGGAACTGAGCTATGGTATTAAACAGCTTTCACTTGGGTTTAGCAGACAGCTGCTTTTGCCTGTTGCTGCTGCTGCTCAGATGCCCTTTGTGGTAACTAATTTTCCTAAGAGCAATATTCCTAAAGAGCACTGTGTGACATACAGAGGGCACATGCCTAACTCCAGCTTGATTGATTGATTGATAAATTTAAATTTTTATACAAGAACAAATGATTAGGAAAGAAATCCCTATTTTCAACAGTGTCCTGTACAATGAATCACACATTACCAACAGTTACAAAAAAACAGCTTACATGAAAAACATGATTACCCAATGTTAAGATAGTGCTGCCATTGTCAAGTGTAGCATTTACAAGTAGTACATAGAGATTTCCATAGTGCAGTCTGGAATTTGTGTAGAGAATTTTTTTGTCTTCAGTTCGGTGGATACCACATTCCAAGACTGGGCCATACTTATTTGTAGAGCAACATCTCTAAATTTATTTTGAACCCGTACATAAGGAAAGTTCAAGGCATTTGACCTTAATTTGTACTTTCTGTCACCAGGCAACCCAGTTGTTATCAAATGACATAAAGGATAGATAACTTTAGATTTCAGAAATGTATAACACCAGGACTACCAATTATATTGTCTTTTTTCTTCAGGCCCTAACCAATTTAAGGTCAGAAAGACCTTACAGTGGTGGGTACCAAATCTACATAAGTTTATGAATATAGACAATTTGTAATAGGCTTGATCAGTTTTCCTTAAGCTGTTATTGTTGAATTCCTATATATTGATCCACTATACTCCAAGACTGGAATTAACAACTGCTGAATTATTTTTAACCTAGCATAATTGTGAGGCAAGTAAAAACTTATTAATTTTTTTAAACAATTATTTTACCAGATGATGCCCCAAGCTTCTGATTTGTTTTCCTAATGAATTTATATGTTCAACATATGATAACTTATTGCCGGTAAGGACCCCCAAATATTTATAACATTTTACATTTAATACTCTAAGTCCATTTTTAAATGTAATATCTAAATTTCTGACTAAGTTAGCATTTGTTCAAGATGAGAAAAGAATATATTGTGTTTTGCCCATTAAGCAGGAGACCTGAATCAGTAAACCATGTTTCCAATAATAGATCATCCTGAAGCTTTTGTTGCAGTGAGGTGCAGCTGCCCACATACACCACTAAAACAGTGTCATCCATGTACAGATGGTCCTCACTGTTGTTTAAAATTTTGGGCAAAGCATTAATGTACACATTGAAAGGCAGAGGGCCCAAGATGGAATCCTGTGGGACTCCTCTTTTCACTTCTCTCAGTGATGAAACTATAGCTCTCTACACCACACACTACTTTCTGTTTTATAAAGGTGACTTAAACCACTGTAAAGATTCAGCATGAACACTTATCTCATGTAGCCTTTGTAGCAGGATCCAGCGATCCAACAAACCAAACACTTTACTGAAGTCCACGAACACAGTCCCAGTGCTCATCCCGCCATTCACAGATGTCACTACCAGGTTGTTAAAGTCTGCTAGGGCCGTGTCCGTGGACCTCCCCACCCAAAAATCATACTGACAATCTGTCAACAATTCTTAATGTTCCAAGTATTGATAGAGTTGTTTATGCACAAATCTTTCTATAATTTTAGACAGTATAGGAAGCAAAGCCGTTTAATCACTTGCTACAGATTTGACTAGCTGTTGACATTGGTTGTAACTGCAAAAGTACATAGACATCGATGACAGATTTTTTTTTTTTATTCTTTTTTCTCTGTCTTTGGTTATGTCTGTTTCTTGTATTGGGCTAAGCCACCAAGAGGAACAAACCAGATAATCAGAATCTCAGTCAGCAGCAGGTCTAACAAATCAAATTGATTCAGTTTTTTGTTTTGTAGCAAGCACAATAATATAATAAAGGGCATTCAAGTATTAAAAATATATGTAATCACACATACCCCCATAATGCAAAGCATTATCAGCTGTATATGCAAATCACCACAAAATGTTATGCTGGTTCAACTTTAAGCAGGACTGCATGGTACCGAAAGACCTCTCACCACTGTCCGCCCTTTGGGTAACCCTTGCCTCAGTGCTTATACGTGAAGGTTCTTTGTCTTTTAGCTTGTTTTTTGCCTTTTTTGGGCTCACCACAACCCAAACCTAATAGACCAACTTAGTGTAACCAGTTCATTTCACTAGAGTGTCATACAGATGAGGTACACTGATGAGTCCTGGTAGGACGAAACAAGTGTCTGTGTCTTCTGTTGGCACCCTTTGCAGACTGTATGACAGGCCTTTCAGTACCATGCATTCCTGCTTAAAGTTGAACCAGCATTACATTTTGTGGTGATTTGCATGTACAGCTGATAATGCTTTGCATTATGGGGGCATGTGTGATTACAGTGAAGCCTGCCAGAATGAAGCACAGTGTCCCAGGTTTACTGCTTGACAAAAGGGATTACCTCCCATTGAAACTGCATTGTTTGCTGTAGTAATTCTACTGCAGAATTCTGCAGTGCTGTGCTTCAGCCTGGTGGACTTCACTGTATGTATTTCTTTGAAACTTGGCTTCCGGGCCAGTGACCTTTGGGTAACCCTTGCCTCAGTGCTTACATACTAAGGTTCTTTGTCTTAAAATATATAGTTCATCCAGTCCATTATATTGTTCACATCCCAGCACCATAGTTGGGGACACATTACAGAATCCAGACACAAAAGTAAGATTTTTCACAGAGTTCACATAAAAAAATTGTCCAGTCATATCTGGGTTCTATATATTATCTAAATCTGATCATTCACTCTCTTAGAGTTGCCAAATTATTTGGGGTAGAGAATTATTTGCTGACATAATTTAATTTCCAAAGTAAAACATTCAGAACAGGTACCCACCCTCAAATTCTTTGTACAGTCAGAATCTTGGCTGCTACATTTATGTCTGTCGATGCTCTAACTGATCAGCTAAAAAAAAATTCCCATTAGCTGGGACTGCACATATACAGTAGAATACTCTAAGTGAAAATACTGGAGAGGAAGTTTGCAGGAAAGTAGTGCATGAGATCCATACACAGATGCTGGGATAGAAGAAATATCAGGCTAGCTTGTGCCTTTAATTTTTCATAACTGTCTAACAACTAGAGAGAACTGCCGTTACAATTCTTCAACATTATAGGAGTCTGCTGTTGGAATATCTCACACACTGATGGTGCTGCTCACAAACTGCTTTCACAGCCACAACTGCCTCCATTTTACAGTCATAGTTTCCTCCGGTTCACAGAAACAGATTGCTCCAGTTTACAATTGCAACTTTCTCCAGTTTACAGACACATTTTCTTTATTTGTATTCTTTGGTTACTGGTTAAGACCCACTAGATACAATTGCATGTTTTCAGGGGCAACACAGGAGCACTGGGGAAGTTAAGTAACTTCCTCAGAGTCACACAGCATGCAAGTGGAAGTTGTAGAAATTAAACCCAGTTCTGCTGGATGTACCAAGCTCATTCATTGCTAATTACTGTACCCTCTAGGCTATACTGCTAGTCCCTTACTCCAGTTCACAGATACAACTTCCTCCAATTCACAGACACAACTTCCAGTTCAGAGATACAGCTACCTCCAGGTCACAGACACAGCTTCTTCCAGCTCACAGATAAAACTACCTCCAGGTTACAGACACAACTTCTCAGATTCCAGTTCACATACACAGCTTTCTCCAGTTCACAAATACATTTTCCAGTTCACAGTCATAACTTTCTCCAGTTCGCAAATACAAGTTCCTTGAGTTCCCAGGGACTACTTCATAGAAACATTGAATTTGATGGCAGATAAGGACTGCTTGGCTCACCTAGTCTGCCCATTTCCCTCCCTAATGTCTAAGCTGCAGATCTTAGTTAACTAACAGCCTAGTTCTTCCTATCCCCCGCTAGAATTGCCTTATGTCTGTCCCATGCATTCTTGAATTCCCTCACTGTTTTTGACTCCACTACCTCCTCAGAAAGGTTGTTCCATGTATTCACAACCGTCTACATGAAAAAAATACTTCCTCACGTTACCTCAGAGTTGTCCCCCTCTATCTTCAAATTGTGCCCCCTTGTTCTTGCACATCTCCTTTTCTGAAAGATGCTACCCTCTTGGATTTTGTTGAGTCCCTTGAGGTACTTGAAAGTGTCTATCATGCCCCCCCCCTCCTTCTCTCCTCAAGGGTATACATATTCATCTCCTTTAATCTCCCTTTATATGTCTTCTGGTGTAGATCCTGCACCATTTTAGTTGCCCTCCTCTGGACAGCCTCCATCCTGTCTATGTCCTTACGGAGATGGGGTCTCCAGAACTGCACACAGTACTCCAGATGGGGTCTCACCAACTGTCTGTACAGACTAATTCACAAACAAATATTTCTCTAATTTACTGACATATCATCCAATCCTCAGATACAACTTCTTTCAGTTTGCAGACACAACCTCCAACAGCACAGAGATGCAACTTCCTCCAGCTCACAGACATAACTGCCTCCATTCTACAGACACAGTTTCTTCCAGTCAACAGATATAATTTCCTCTGGTAAACAGATACAACCGTATTCAGTGCAGATACAACTTCCTACAGTTCACAGATGCAACTTCCACCAAGCCATGGGTACAATTTCTTTCAGTTCATAGACACAGCTTTCTCCAGTTCTCTGATACAACATCCTCCAGTCTACGGATGCAACTTCCTTCAGTTGACAATTACATCTTCCACTTCACAGATACAACTTACACTGGTTCACAGACAAAACGTCCTCCATTTCACATAAACAGTTTCTTCCAGTTCACTGAAACAACTTCATCCAGATCACATACTGTATACTACTTCATTGGAGATTCACAGACACAACTGTCTCCAGCTCACAAATACAGTGTTCTCAAGTTCACAAATACAAGCTACTCCATTTCACAGAAACAACTTCCTTCAGTCCACAGACACATCTTCCAGTCCACAGACACAGCTTCCTCAAGTTCACTGATGTAATTTCCCACAGTTCACAGATATAACTTCCTCCAGACTCAACTTCCTCCAGTTCACAGACACTACTTTCTTTAGTTCACTTATACAGCTTCTTCCAGTTCACAGATACAACTTCCTGCAATCTGTGTACTTACTGTAGAAACATAGAAATACAGAATTTGACAGGTGATGGGGACTGCCTGGCCCATTCAGTCAGCCTATTTTTCCCCACCTACACTACTACTACATATTATTCCTGATCTATAGCTCTTTCTCCCTCCCCACTTCCTTTCCACTATGATTCCCTTGTGCTTATCCCATGCATTCTTGAACTGCACCATTGTTTTTGCACCCACCACCTCCACTGGAAGGTTGTTCCAATAATCCACCACTCTTTCTGTGAAAAAAGTACTTCCTCGCATCTCTCCTGAATCTTCCCCTCCTCCAGCTTCACAGCATGTTCCCTTGTTCTTGAGCATCTTTACTCCTGAAAATTACTCCCTTCCTGTACTTTCTTTACCCCCATGAGGTATTTAAAGGTCCCTATCATATCCCCTTCCTCTGTCCCAGGGTGTACAAATTGTGGTCTTTTGGTGTCTTCTCGTAGGGCTTTTGATACAGGCCCGCACCATTTCAGTTCCCTCTGCTGGACCACCTCCACTCTGTCTATATCCTTTTGAAGATATGGTCTTCAGAACTGGATACAATATGCTAGGTGGGGTCTTAACAGCAATCTATAGAGAAGCAACACAACCTTCCTGTTTCTGCTGGTGATACCCCTTCCTGTACACCCCAGCACCCCACTTGCCCTCATTACTGCCTTGTCACACTGCCTGGCCACCTTTAGGTCCTCCGATATAATTACTTCCAGATCTCTTTTTATCTCTTTTTTCTGCTTGGTGGTCATCAATGCCACTCCACCTATTTTGTACTCTGCCTCTGGGTTTCTGTGCCCCAAATGCATTATTTTGCTCTTTTTCACACTGAAACCCAGCTGCCATATCCTTGACTACTCTTCTAGTTTTCTCAGGTCTGTACTCATCCTCCCCTCCCAGAGTGTCCACCGTATTGCAAATTGTGGCATCATCTGCAAAGATACACACCATCCCTTCTAGCTGCTCTGCAATGCCACTTATAAAGGCATTATAGAGGACCAGTCCCAGCATTGCCCCCTGAGGCACCCCAGTGGTCATTCTTCCTTCCTTAGAGTGAACTTAATTTACCACCACCACCACCCTCTGTTGCCTATCCCCTAACCACTTTTGCATCCAGTTTGCCACCTTTGGACCCACTCCTAAACTACCCAGCTTGCTTACTAGTCCCCTATGTGGAATGGTGTCAGATGCCTTGTTGAAATCAAGTTAGGCACTGTCCACCTCTCCACCCTGATCTACTTCCTTTGTCACCTAGTCAAAGAAATCTATCAGATTCATTTAACATGACCCCCTCCCTGTGAAACCATGCTTCTTTGTGTCTTGTAACCCACTGGATTCAATATATTTCACAATCCTTTCCTTCAGCAGTGATTCCATTAACTTTCCCACCACCAATGTGAGGCTGACTGACCTATAATTGCCAGCCTCCTCACTGCTACCACTTTTGTGTATTGGGACTACATCCTCACTCCTGCAATCCTCTGGAACCACTCCTGTTTCCAGTAAGCTGTTAAATAGAACTGTCAGAAGTGCAATCAGCATTTCCCTGGGTTTCATCAATACCTTTGGATGCACCTCATCTGGCCCCATTGCTTTGTTTACCTTCAGATTAGCTAGTCCCTTCAGGATGCTTGCCTTGGAAAAAAAAGGACTAATGTCCACCTCCCTCCCTCACTTTTGTCACATTTTTGTGGCCCCTCCCCATCTAATTCCTCTGTAAACACTGAACAAATCAATTGGTTCAGGATGTCTGCCTTTTTCTAGCCCCCACTGCACAGCCCCCCTTCACTTTTTAACCTTACAATCCCACCCCTAGCCTTACTGTTTTAATTATATACCTAAAAAATGTCTTGTCCCGAAGATACAACTTCCTCCAATTCATAGATACAAGTTCCCCCAGTTCACAGATACAACTTCCACCAGTTCACTGACTCGACTTACTCTGATTCACGGATGTAACTTTCTCCAGCTTACAGACACAGTATTCTTCAGTTCACAAATGCAGCTTCCTCCAGTTCACAAATAGGCTATTCTCTCTTCAGTTTGTGCTTTTGTTCTCCTCAGTACTTTCCCTCCTTCCCTCTAGTTCCTTGATGCACCTCCGTATCCTCCTTCAGATCACAGATATTTCTTCTAGTTCACATACACAACTTCCTCCAGTTTAGATACAATGTCCTCCATTCCACATATATAATTTTCTTCAGTTTACAGATGCATCCTTCAGTTCACAGATAGAACATCCTCCATTTCACAAGTAGTTCCCTCCAGTTGCAGATGCAACTTCTTCCAGTTCACAGATGCAAAGTCCTTCAGTTCACAGATACTTGCTCTACTTCACAAGCACAACTTCTTCCAGATCAAAGATTCAACATCCTCCAGTCCACATATATAACTTCTTTAGTTCACAGATACAATGTCCTCCAGTTCTTGATACAAATTTATCCAAATCACAAATACAGCTTTCTCAAGTTCACAAATACTGCTTCGGCCAGTTCAGATGCAACTTTCTTCAGTCCACATATGCTACTTCTTCAAATTCACAGACACAGCTTCCTTCAGTTCACTGATTCAATTTACTCCAACTCACAGACACAACATCCTCTGGTTCACGGCTAGGTTCCTCCATTTCACATACGCAGCATTATCCAGTTCACAGATACAAATTTTTTTTATTTCAGAGATGCAACTTTCTCCATTTCAAAAATACTGTTTCCTCCAGTTTACAGATACTACTTTCTCGAATTCACAAATGCAACTTCCACCAGTTCGCAGTTCCAGGTTCTACCAGTCCACAGTTACAACTTCCTGCAGTTCATAGACACAACTTCTCCAGCCTACAGAATCAACTTCCTACAGGTCACAGATAACTTCCTTGGGTTCACATATACAACTTCTTCCAGTTCACGCAAACAACTTCCTTCAGTTCACTGAAGGAATTTCTTACAGTTTACAGATACAACTTCCTCCAGTTCACAGATACAACTTTCTCCAGTTTACAGAAACAGCATTCTCCAGTTCGCAATAACTTCCAGTTTGCAGACACAATTTTCTCAAATTCAAAAATACAACTTTCTCAAGTGAAGAGACATTACTTTCTTGAGTTCAGAAATGCAATTTCCTCCACTTCCTTGAAACAATTTCCTCCAGTTCTGTTACAGCGTCTACCAGTCCACAAATAACAACTTTCTCCAGTTCACAGAGACAGCTTCCTCCACTCAACATAATCAACTTACTTCTATTCAAAGATGCATCATCCTTGGGTTCACAAATTAAAGTTCTTCCTATTGACAGACACAGTTTTCTCCAGTTCACAAATACAACTTCCTCAGGTTCACAGACAAAACATCCTCCAGTTCACAAACACAACTTTCCCCAATTTGCAAATGCAATGTCCTGCATTCACAGACAGTTTCCTGGAGTTCAGAGGCACAACATCCTCCAGCTCACTGATAAAACTGCATCCTTTCCACAGATAAAACTTCCGTCAGTTGAGAAATTCAGCTTCCTTCAGTTTGCAGACATAACTCCTTTCAGTGCATAGATACAACTTCCGTCAATTCACAGACATAACTTCCTCTGGTTCACAGATATAACCTTCTCCAGTTCATAGCCACAGCTTCCTCCAGTTCACTGATAAAACTTCATCCTGTTCACAGACATGGTTTCCTCCAATTTGTACACACAACTTCCATCAATCCAAATATACAATTTCCTCAAGATTACAGACATAAATTCATACAGTTCACATATACAACTGCTTTCAGCCCACAGATAATGCACTTCCAGTCAAATATACAACTTCCTCTAGTCCACAGATACAAGTTCCAACAGCTGTCAGACACAATGTTCTCTAATTCACAGATATGACCTCCTCCAGCTCACAGACTCAACTTCCTCCATTTTACAGATGTAACTTCCTCCAGTCCACAGATATAACTTCCTCAGGTTGACAGGTACAACTTTTTTCAGTTCAGATACACATTCTTCCAGTACACAGGCATAGCCTCTTCCAGTTGACTACTACAACTTTATCCAGTACACAGACACAACTTCATCCAGTTCACGGACACAATGTCCTCTGGTTCACACATATAACTTCCTCTGGTTTACGGACATAACATTCTCCAGTTCACAAATACAACTTCCTCCACTTCACAAGTACATCTTCTAGTTTAGAGAAAAACTTTCTCCAGTTCAAAAATGCAACCAGTTCTCAGACACTACTTTCTCAAAAATACAACTTCCTCCAGTTCACGATTACAACTTTCTCCAATTCACAGATACAACTTCCTCCAGTTCACAGTCACAACTTGCTCCAGTTCACAGTTACAGCTTTCTCCAGTCCACGGATATAACTTCCTCCAATTCACAGATATAAGTTCCTCCAGTTCACAGATACAACTTCCACCAGTTCACGGACTCGACTTATTCTGATTCAAAGATATACATTTCTCCAGTTTATAGACACAGTATTCTTCAGTTCATAAATGCAGCTTCTTCCCATTCACAGATACAACCCCTCCAATTCACAGCCACAATGTTCTCTAGTTCAAAAATACAACTTCCTCCTGTTCATAGATGCAACTTTCTTGAGTTCACAAATACAACTCCCTGCAGTCCACAGATACAACTTCTTCCAGTTCACAGACACAGTTTCCTCCACTCCACAGAATCAACTTCCTCCAATTCACAGATTGAACATCCTTGGGTTCACAAATAAAACTTCTTTTAGTTGACAGACACAACTTTCTCCATTTCACGAATACAACTTCCACAAGTTCACAGACAAAACATCCTCCAGTCTGCAAATAGAGATGTTGTGAAGTAAAACTTTGCAAGCCAAGTGCCAAAAATTTGCACTTCGCAGAGCTTCACAAAGCTTCCTCACATCTGGGAAACTTTGACTTCAACCGAATCACAAAGTTTTTGCCACAAAGTGTGGAATTTCACCCACAAAGTGCCAAATTCATTGGTGAAATTCTGCCCTTCATGGTGAATTTCCACACGTCACAATCTGCAAATTTTGTGAATTTAGTGAATTTTGCACATTTGCAGTTCACAAATTCCATTAAATTTGAGAATTAATTCACAGAGTGAATTTTGCAGACTTCTCCCATCTCTATTCACAAACACAACTTTCCCCAGTTCACAAATCAACTTCCTGCAGTTCACAGATATAATTTCCTAGAGTGCAGAGGTATAATGTCCTCCACCTGACTGATACAACTGCATCCAGTCCACAGATGCAACTTCCTTCAGTTTGCAGACACAACTTCCATCAGTCCAGAGATAAAACATCCCCCAGTTTACAGGTATAACTTCCTCCAGTCCTCAGATAATATCCTCCAGTTCCAGGATACAACTTCTTTAGTCCACAGATACAAGTTCCACCAGTTCTTAGACACAACGTCCTCTTATTCACAGATATAACCTCCTCCAGCTGAGAGACACAACTTCTTCCATTTTACAGTTTCCTCCAGTCCACATATATGACTTTGTCCAGTTCATAGATGTAAAACTGAATGACTGGCATTTTCTTGAGTACATGAATGCCACCAGCACCACCACCACTGTCAATTGACAGTTGTATATACTGCTAGTGTACTGTTAGGTACAATGTTGTCATTTGGCCAAGTCTGCAGTTTGCACCCCAAACGTAACTAAAACCATTATTGACATCAATATTCCAGATGTGACAATTACGATAAAAGTTGATATATTTGTCCCTTGCTCCTCATGTTATCCATCTGCATAAGTCAACACTACCATTATTAACATATTTTATGTAGTTTGCTATTTTTTCTTCCAATTTGCCTTTCTCTCTAACCTCTGATAAAAATGAAAAGACCCCCCCAACTGGGGACATTATCTTTTTTCCAATATCTGTTACCTCCCTTTCTGCTCTTCAATTAAAAGTCAACTTATTGCACTATTAGATGCAACAGTTAACTTACTATTTCCGTTAGAGGTGGACACCTCACGGAGACTACTTAGAACAATTGATATAACACCAGATCATAAAGTGGTCTGTTTATGGACGTTAACAAACACTGAAAGGCAACCTATTTGGAGTTTACAAGGCAACCTATTTGGAGTTTACTTTTTCCTTATAAATCTCTTGTACAGTGCTTTGATATCCATGTTGTATGGAAAGTCTGATTTTTTCCTGCAGTTCAGTGTAAGACCTGAAAGAGTCGACATTCCATGTTCTTTCTGTTTATTCTGTAAGATGCCTATGTACTGTGTAGATTAAATAAAGTAAGTTTAAAAAAAAAAAGAAATGCTGGTGAGGCACATTGGAATTACTGCAGGCAGTTCTGGGCCCCTCAGCACAGGAAAGATGTGAAGGGGGGGTACACAGGCAGGCAACAAAGATGTTTGGGGTTTGGAAGAAATCAGTTATATAAGCATTGGCTGAGAGAGCTTGATATGTTTAGCTTGGAGAATAGGTGCATCAAAAGTGACCGGCAAATAATGTATTGATGTATGCCATTGCTAAGGATTGCATGTTTAGAAATCAATTGGACTTAGAAGCAAAGGTAGTAACACAGCAGGATAGACTAAGCAATTGTGTTATTCCATTTTTAATAGTGACTGGCACTCACAGTCTTCAGATATGCAGATGTGGTATACTGTATTGCTCCATCTTCTTCCGTTGTCAGACTGGACACACTCTGTGACTCACGCTGTCATTCTGCTACCAACTCCCCCCTCACACTCACCATTGCTCCCTCTCCATCCTCCTCTTTCCCTTCTAATGCCAGTACCACTGTGCAACTTTCATCTCCAAATACTGGTTTGAGGCACTGCCCTTGTGCCTATCCATACTTTCCTCTCCCAGTTTTTCTGCCTCATGCTCCCTTAGCTCCAGTGATATTTGCAGCTTCTCCCTCCTTCACTCTCACTCCTCTGCTGGGCAATCAGCCTTCTCCTATCACCTTTCCTCCCTCTAGAACCTCCTCCTCCTCCTCTTCTCTCCTCCATCCATCTCTCACCCTTCTGCACTTCCCTTAGGCACCAGCTTAAGCCCCTGCCCTCATCCTCCTAATCATGTTAGCCCTCTACCGGACCTGCCGCTGGTTCTCCTTTCCTTTCCCAGTTTTGGTCCTTCTTCTGGGGTCAGTTTCTGATTCCTAATATATTCCTGTTATCACTTACATTGGTCCATGGTGCTGCTCATAGCTCCAGCTCCAGCAACCCATTATAGTTATTTTGCACATATACCATATTGCACTTCCTTTGTTTGCATTTTATTTTTGTGTTTGTATAATTCTGTATTTGATTGTTTGCATACCCATACCCATCCTCTGGGTCGCACCTGGAATTCAGCCTTTCCCAGTTTCCAATTATTCAAATAAATCAATTAAATAAAATAAACAAATCAAAGTACTTTTATATACAAAGGATTGTGGGAGGTTGGAATAAATTATGGGAACAACTGGTCAGCAGACAAACCCAAGACTATTTTTAAACAAATTCTGGTCAGAGCTGATATGGCTGTGGAGAGCTTTTGGGATGTCTTTACCCATTATTTCTGATGAAGTTGCACACTGCAGATCTGCTGAGAGGCAGTTTCAATGTGGTCTTCCTTTCACACATTTTTACAATGCATTTTCCTAGACTATGTCTGCTGATTTCTATATATTTAGCCTGGATAGTTCACAGAAAAAATGGCATCTTATTTTCAGGTGGTAAAGCACCAGCAGTAGGACACTGGAATGTGTCATACATAGGTACAAGATGTGTTCAGGCAATAATGCGCAGTGGCTATATACCACAGGCACTCACATGTGGATCCATCGTCCTGGTGCCATGCCACTACTCAGTGTGGGTTTAAGTCAATGCTGTACTCACTCACACAGGTTCTGGAACAGGCATGTTACAGCTGACCAATTTGTTTGTACAATTGGGGAACCACAAATGCACTAGCCACAGCCTGGAGCATACACTACAAATACCATGGCAGAATACTGCACCCCATGGCATCCAGGATACCTCAGCAGTCCAGAGGGTTACATATTACATGGGGGAATGCAAAAGAGTATATGACAGCAGGAAGATACAGCATTGACAAGGCATGCATTGGAGGTATGTCAATTCCCTCTTACAGTTTGCCAGGGACATACACACAGCTGTATACACTGGTGGGTCTGCAGCTTGTCTAGTGCCCCAATGTATGGTATAACCACTTGGGTCATTCTGGAGCGAAGGTCCCCAGCTCAGGTCCGGTGCAGTTGGCGGCTGACTGTGGCAGGGCATGGAGGACAGTGCCAGTCTCCACAAGAGCTCGGGTATGGGGGGAGTGGGTTTGTCTATGTTATGGATATGAACCGTGCTTTCTTCTGGTGTGATTGGGTCAGGGGGCTGTACATTATGGAGCTCTTCAGGGATGTAATTGGGTCATTCTGGGATTGGAAAGGGTACCTTTAGTCCACCAGGGCTGCCAGACTGCTGTGCACCTGGGTGCACTTCCACAGCCCACCTATGGGTGGGTAGCTGGCAGGCTTAGGTCAGCTATTCATGGCCTAGCTGTGGGCCATGCTACTCTGGGCTGTGAGGGATGAATTTCCCACTGCGTATGCCACAACATGGTATATGCTTGGGAACACACCCTCGACTTGCATGGCATACTATTCGTGTGCACGCTGGCCCATTCCCTTGCAGCAGGTGCATCCCATATGTTTGAATACTAATGCTGTGGTGCATTGTTGGAATTGTGTGGCACATCTCACATTTCTACCAGGATGCACTGTGCATCTTCTTTAAATATGGGGGCCATGGACTAGGCTACCCTGAAGAAATAAATTATCAAAATGAAAAAATCATGACCCCACTAAAAACAAGATATTGCATCTAATCTGGAACAGCCTGAGTAAATACAGTGCAGAAATGTGGAAATAAAGATATCTATGACAATGAGATGTAGCATTTCCCCTGCGATATCCTGGATACAAAATATAGGAAATCTATTCTAAACTGAACTTCACTGTGGTCACTGACATAAACAAACAGTTTCTTTATTGTAACAGTCACTCAGTATGGTGTGCATATTTTATGGGACACATACAAACAGAGGTGAGAAAAAATACATGCCTCAGCTGGTACTTGAACCCAGGCTGCCCAGAATACCATTCTGATTTTGCTAACCATCTGTGCCACTGAGACAACTGGAACCCAGGCCATCCTCAAGCACATTAATCTTTTTCAAATGCACAGCCCAATGGTAACACAAATATTTACTTATAACAATCACACAGGAGTGTGAGTGTGCATATTTTATGGAACACATACAGAGGTGAGAAAGAATAGGTGCCTCAGCTGGGACTTGAATCCAGGCCACTCAGCAGTATTGTGGCCATGAGGATGGTGTGTAGTGTGTGTGTGTGTGTGTGTGTGTGTGTGTGTGTGTGTGTGTGTACAAAATATAAGATAAATATTTAATGAAAATCTACTCTAAACTGAACTTTACTGTATTCACTGACATAAACAGTTTTTTAACAACATATTAGAATGAAATATTTATTTTGAATGTTGTGTCCATGAGGATGATGTGTATAGAAAGAGAGTGTGTGTGTGTGTGTGTGTGTGTGTGTGTGTGTGTGTGTGTGTTGCTGTAGTTCAATGTATTTTTTTCCCAAACAGATAGTAAAAAATGGCTTCCTATTGATACATATTTAGTCTAAGCAGTTCACTGAAGACCTGGCATATGTCTGAGACTGCTCATCAGATCATGGCTGTAGAGGTAAAAAAACAATGTAAATCATAGACTTGCTAGGGAAAGGGTGACATTCATGAGGTATGACTTTTTTGAAAGACAATACATTCTCAAGTTAAACTAATATTGCAAAGCTGTTTAAATGCTTAGCACAATGCTTAAAGGCTGCTGGATGGTTTCCAGAATGTGTTCTTAACACAGTATGTGATGGAGCCCACAAGGGAGGGGCATGTCCTGGACGTGGTTCTGGCAGATGGGGATCTGGTAAGGGACATGGTTGTACAGGACCCCCTAACTGGGAGCAACCACAATACTGTCTGGTTTCAAATAAGCATGGGGGGAGATTTAGGACACTGGCAGTGGACTTCAGGGGGGCAGACTTTGTGGGCATCGGAAATATTCTCAAGGATCACTTGAAGGGGATTACATCAATGACAAGTGTGGAAAGGAGATAGGAGGTCATAAAACGGGGACTTCATGAGGCAGTCAGGATCTGCGCTAAGTTGAAACGTAAGGGAGCAAGGTCACATAAACCATGCTGGTGGTCCAGTGAGGTACAGGTAGCAGTCAGAGAAAAGAAGGCGGCCTACAAAAAATGTAAAACAACAAGAGGGGATAGGGATAAGGAAATGTACCATCTTGCATCTAGAAAGGTCACCTGTATGGTGAGGGAGCAAAGTCCAGTAAAGAGCAGTGGCTGGCACAGGGGATACATGGAGGGGAAAAGGGGTTCTTCTGGTACATTGGGGAGTGGAGAAAAACTAAGTGCCATCTCAGCAGATTGAGATCAGAAGGAGGTGTGTGGAAGAGGCGAGGGACCAGGCAGAGGTATTTAAGTACTTGCCTCTGTGTTCGCTAGGGAGGGGATGGGATATCTACAAAGCAAGGCACGAAGGGGATAGAAGTGGCAGTAAGTGGGATCAGGGGAGCAACAAAAATGGAGCAAGAGGGAGGGAGAGGTACCCCAGGGGTGTCACATCTAGATGAGGATAAAAAGGCCAGTAAGGTGGAGGGGACGGATGATGCTATATCCGCCAAAAGGGTGTGGCATCCCTCAAGGCCCTAAAGAAAGACAAATCTCTTGGGCTGGATGGCATTCATCCTAGAGTACTGTGGGAATTGGTGGTCATACTGGCTGCACCCCTGGCGGAGCTCTTCAACAGGTCACTTGAGACAGGGAGGGTACCTAAGGATTAGCGAGAGGCACATGTGGTGCCAATCCATAAAGGGGGGTCGAGGGAAGTACCAGGTAACTATAGACCCATCAGTTTGACCTCGATGGTGGGAAAATTAATGGAGAGTATACTAAAGGAACGATTGGGGGTGTACTTGGAGGAGGTGGGAGGTCTGGATAGTCAGCAACATGGGTTTGTGCCAGGTAGATAATTTCAAACCAACCATGTGGAGTTCTACGAATGGGTAACATCAGAACTGGACAAGGGAAAGCCTGTGGATGTATTATTCTTGGACTTCAGCAAGGCATTTGACTCTGTCCCCCACAATGGTCTGGTGGAGAAACTGATGGGGTTAGGAGTAGGCCCTTTGATGGTCAGATGGATTGAAAACTGGCTAGCTGGACGCACCCAGAGAGTAGTGGTCTGTGGGGAGCTCTCGCACCCTAGAGAGATTGGTAGTGGGATACCGCAGGGCTCGGTCCTGGGTCCGATCCTGTTTAATACATACATATCGGACATCAGGGAGGGTATAGGGTGTGAAATGAGTCTCTTCACAGATGACTCCAAGATGGAAGCAGTGGTTGAAGGAGAAGAGGGGAGGTTGGCCCTGCAAGGGGATCTGGACACCCTGGAAAGCTGGGCTCACACATGGAAATTAAATTTCAATATCACCAAGTGCAAGGTGTTGCATCTTGGTCGGGGAAACCCTAAACACAGGTACACCCTGGGAGGGGAGGCGCTGGAGGCCTCAATAGGGGAAAAAGACCTAGGGGTCATGGTAGATGCATGTATGAATAACTCTGAGCAGTGCAGGAGAGCGGCTAGCAAGGCAAACAGGATGTTGGGATGCATCATAAGGGGGATCACCTCTAGGAGCAAGGAAGTGATTCTGCCACTGTACAATGGACTGGTTAGACCACACCTTGAGTACTGTGTACAGTACCGGAGACCACACTTGAAGAGGGACATACAGCTCCTGGAGAGGGTACAGAGGAGGGCAACTATGATGATACGAGGGCTAGGGGATTTGACGTATGAGGACAGACTTGAGGAGCTCTGCCTGTTTTCATTGGAGGAGAGAAGAGACAGGGGGGACATGATTGAGGTCTTCAAGTACCTCAAGGGAATAAATAGGGTAAACATGGAGGGGGTCTTTAGACTAAAGCAGGGAGGTATCACCAGAGGGCATGGTTTGAAGTTGGAAGGTGGAAGGGTGAGGAGGGAAAAGAGGAGGAGGTTTTTCACTGAGAGGGTGGTGGACCCTTGGAATGCACTACCTGGTGAGCTGGTTCAGAGATCCACAGTGGAGGGCTTCAAGAGAGGGTGGGACAGACACAGAAAGTGGATGTATCAGATGATGGCCTGTCCCAGTGGGGATGGATGATAGGGGTTTCTGGAGCACAAGGGATGGGAGGGCCTTGGCACCCAACTAAGGATCTAAGGTTCGAGCAGACTCGATAGACCGTAAGGCCCAATCTGCTGGCAAATAGTATGTTAGTACGTTAGTATTTAAATGTGCAAATCTCCAGTTTCATAGGCAACCGATATTTACAAATATTTAACAGGCTGTTTCAGTTTCCTAATGATATCTGATAAGCAGCTTAGAATTATGTCTCCAACATTCTTAACAGAAAGGAGGAAATATTTTATTTCAGTTGACTTGGAAGGATACATAAAAATGTCCAAAACATGTGTTCCATGAAACTGCATTTTCAAGCTACAGATAGCAAAATGGCTGTAGGCTTCACCCACAACCATAAAAACAGGAACATTTATACAAGAGAAGAGAACATAAATCAATACTACTGCTGAATTGCCAGAGACTGACTTGTTGGGCTTCTTGGCCTTCATCTGCCTTATAGACCTCCCTAGCAAACCTTAATAACAAGCAGTGTTTTGCTGATGGCCAGGAGTGTGGCAAATATGGTCTCCTTTCAGAAGAATGAGGATAGTAAGGAAAGGACCTGCGTAATTGTAGGCTGGTGAGGCTAATGGCTGTAGTAGATAAGCAACTGGAGCCAATTATTAATGAGCAGATAGGTGGATTCCTGCATGTAAATGGGTCCATGGATAGAGACAAGCATGGGATCGCAAGAGGCAGGTTGTGTCAAACAAAACTGATTGCTTTTTTCAGTTCATAGACACAAATGGTTGATAGAGGCAATGCAGTATTAATTTACTTGGATTTCAGTAAATCCTGTGATTCAGTGTTGCACAGATTAGTGAAGCAGTTAGGAAACCTAAGATTTGGGAATTGGTTAGCTAGATATAATTAATGGAAAGTTACTGATGTCAGGGAGATTACAAGGAGGGTATCCTAGTTGTTTGTAGATGGAGGGGCACTACTATATAACATGTGTATAAGTGACATTGGGGTGAGGATATAGGGGAAAGTGAGTCTCTTTGTAGAAAACAATATTCTGTGGGACCATAGCATGAAAAAGGATGTTAAGAGAATGGAAAAGTGGTCCAGCATTTGGCAACTGAAATTCAATTCCAAAAAAATGTAAGGTAATTCAGCTACAGATCATCTTCCAAAATCCCCAAATACATTAATGGGATAAAGGTGGAATACTCAAAGGAAATAAGAGACCTGGTGAGTAATAATAAGCAGTAGTCTAAAAAGCTCTTCCCAATGCAATAAAGCATATGGGAGGGCTAACAGGATTTTGGGATGGAAGGGGGGGTCCTATTCTCATGAAGGAGGTCATATTGCCACTCTACAGAAACACAGAAACATAGAAACATAGACTTTGTTGGCAGATAAGGACCATTTGGCTCACCCAGTCTGCCCATTTCCCTACATATTGGATAAGCTGCAGATCCTAGTTAACCAACAGTCTACTTCTTCCAACCCCCACTAGAATTGCCTTATGTCTGTCCCATGTATTCTTGAATTTGCCCACTGTTTTTGACCCCATGACCTCCTCAGTAAGGCCATACCATGCACCCATCACCCTCTCCATGAAAAAATACTTCCTCACATTGCCCTTGAGCCATCCTTCCTTTTTCTTCAAATTGTGTCCCCTTGTTATTGCACATCTCTTTTTCTGAAAGATGCTACTGTCTTGGACTTTGTTGATTCCCTTGAGGTACATGTACATAGAAACATAGACTTTGACAGCAGATAAGGATCGCTTGGCCCACCTAGTCTGCCCATTTCCATAGCTACAGGATGAGCTGCAGATCCTAGTTAACCAACAGCCTATTTCTTTCTACCCCCCAACAAGAATTGCCTTATGTCTGTCCCATGTATTCTTGAATTCTCCCACAGTTTTAGACCCCACAACCTCCTCAAGAAGGCTGTTCCATGCATCCACTACCCTCTCTGTGAAAAAAATACTTCCTCACATTACCCCTGAACCACCACCCCATCTTTAAATTGTGTCCCCTTGTTCTTGCACGTCTCTTTTTTTGAAAGAGACTATCCTCTTGGACTTTGTTGATTCCACTGAGGTACTTAAACATTTCTATCATGTCCCCCCTCCTTTCCTCAAGGGTATACATATTAAGTTCTTTAGTCTCTCCTCTTATGGCTTCTTTTGCAGACCCTGCACCATTCTAGTTGCCCTCCTCTAGACTGCCTCTATCCTGTCTATATCCTTGTGGAGATGGGATCTCCAGAACTGGACGCAGTACTCCAGATGGGATCTCACCAACTGTCTGTACAGAGGGATAACAACTTCCTGTTTTCTGCTGGTGATGCCTCTCCCTATGCATCCCAGTATACACCCAGCTCTCCTACTGCCTTTTCACATTGCTTGCTAACCTTAAGGTCATCTGATATGATTACCCCAGGTCCCTTTCCTTTTTGTTTTTGTTACTATCTCCCCCATTGTGTAATCTTCCTCTGGTTTTTGTTTCCCAGTGCATTATTTTGCACTTTTGCATTGAATCCTAGCTACCATACTTTTGGTAATTCCTCCAACCCTTGCAAGTCCCTTCTCATCCTTTCCATGCCTCCTTGTGTATCAACCCTGTTGCAGATCTTTGTGTCATCTGCAAAGAGGCATACTTTTCCTTTGAGTCCCTCTACAATGTCACTTATAAAGACATTAAAAAGGACTGGACCCAGTACTGAACCCTGCAGTACCCCACTAGTAACTCCTTTTTCTTCAGAGTGGACTCCATTTACAATTACCTTCTGTGTCCTGTTGTCCAGTCAATGTTTTACCCAGGCTACCACCATGGGACCCACTCCCAGGCTGGTTAATCTGACTATTAATCTTTTGTGTGGGACTGTGTCAAATGCCTTGCTACAGTCTAGGTAGGCCATGTCCACAGCCCCTCCCTGGTCTACTACTTTGGTCACCCAGTCAAAGAAATCAATTAGATTCATCTGACATGAACTTCCCGCTGTGAACCCATGCTGCCTTGGGTCCTGTGCCCCACTGGCCTCTAGGTACTCAGCAGTTCTTTCTTTCAGAAGTGATTCCATCACTTTCCCTAGCACAGATGTCAAACTGACAGGTCTGTAGTTTCCTGCCTCTGTCTTGGTCCCACTTTTGTGAAGGGGAATTACATCTGCCTTCCTCCAGTCCTTGGGTACCACACCATCTTCCCATGATTTGTTAAAAGGGTAGTCAGTAGTTTCACTAGTTCTCCCCTTAATTCTTTTAGAATTCTGGGGTGAATTCCATCAGGCCCCATTGCTTTGTCCACCTTCAGCTTTAGGAGTTCTTTCAGAACCCTTTCTTCTGAAATGACTGGGATCAACTCCATCCAGAGTGCTTCTGTTAATTGGATTAGGCACCTCCCCTCCTCTTTTGTGAATACTGAGCATAAATATTAATTCAGTATCCCTGCTTTTTCACTATCCCCCTCTGCCCACCCACCATTCATTCTATTCAGCCTCACTAGCCCTCCCTTTGTCTTTCTACACTCCCTGATGTACCTATACAATATTGTATCCTCCTTCTTAACTGAGTTGACTATCCTTTCCTCAGTTTGGGCCTTTGCTATTCTGACTTCCCTTCCTGCTTTCTTCTGCCTTCTGCCTTAACTGGTACAGCTCTCTGTCCTGCTTCTTCTGTGTTTCCTTATACTTTCTGAATGCTATCTTTTTCTCCCTGACTTTCCCCGCCACCTCTTTTGAGAACCATAGTGGCTTTTTCTTTCATTTTGATTTGTTTATTTGCTTCACACAAAGGCTTGTTGCCTCTGTGATGGCAGTTTTGATGACTCCCCATTGTTGTTCCACCCCTGCTTCTAGCCTGTTTGCTAGTGCTTTTCTGAGGCACTCTCCCATCTTGCCAAAGTCAGCCCTCCTGAAGTCCAGTACCTTCACTTTTGTATGGCTTGACTCTGTAGCTGAGTTTAACGTGAACCACACTGTTTGATGGTCACGTGTTCCCAGATGGCAACCCACTTCTAGATCTGAGATCCTCTCAGTGTCTCCATTTGAGAGTACGAGGTCTAAGGTTGCTCCCTCATGAGTGGGTTCCGAAACTAGCTGTCTGAGGCATGCCACCTGTTGGGCATCGAGAATGGCCCTGCTCTTGAATGTGGCTGCAGCAAGTGTGCTTCAGTTAACATCTGGCATATTTAGGTCTCCCATCAACAGTATCTCCCCTTTCTCTGCCATCCTAAGAATGCCTTCTGTCATATCCTTGTCCATTCCCTTCCCCTGACCTGGGGGTCTGTATACAACCCCTATGCGGATTGTGGTACCACTTCCAGTTTCCAAGGTGACCCACAGTGCCTCCTCTCTGTTTACTCTCTTGTTCAGTTGCTTCTGTCCCTTCCTTTACATAGAGAGCTACTCCTCCTCCTCTTCTCCCCTCCCTGTCTCTCCTGTAGGTTACGTACTCTGGTATGTTAACATCCCAGTCATGGTTCTCTGTGTACCATGTTTCTGTCACTGCTACGAAATCCAGGCATCCCTTTTCCATCAAGGCCACCAGTTCAAGGAGCTTGTTGCCCAGGCTACAGGCATTGGTACTCATTATCCTCCATTTTCTGATGGCCTTACTCATTTTTGCCCCATCCCTATCCTTCTTACCTTTGTCACTTTCTACATTTACCCCAGCCCTTCTCCCTATCGACATCTCTATGTTGGTGTTTACTGCACTTACTACCATGACTTTTTTTTTGGGTGGGGGCTAGGATTTCCCTGCTCCTTTCCAGTGCCTCCACCCTTGGCTAGTTTAAATACTTGCCAATGAAGCATTTAAACCTATCACCTAGGATCCTGGTCCCCCTCCTGGATAGATGCAGCCCATCATACCAGTAAAGGCTTGCATCACACCAGATGGACCCCCAGTCCCCAATGAAGCCAAATCCCTGAGCTCTGCACCAGTTTTTCAACCACTGATTGAATACCATGATGTGGAGCACCTTAGCCTCCTACACCATAGACAGGCAGCACCTCTGAGAAGGTTGCCATGCATGCTACTTGTCTAAGGCCCCTCCCCAATTCCACAAACTCGTCCTGCACTAGTCTGATCCCTTTCTTAGCCAGGTCATTTGTCCCTAGGTGGACAATGACATCCAGTTTACTCCCCTGTGCAGCAGCTCCGGCAATCCTGAGGATTCGCTCCCTGTCCCTTCAAGCTGTGGTACCAGGCAGGCACCTTACCTCCCTCTTCCCTTCCTCCCCCAGTTCTATCTAAGTTTCTATCATGTCCCCCCTCTCCCTCCTTTCCTCGAGGGTATTCATATTAAGCTTCTTTAGTCTGTATTTGTATTGCTTGTGGTGCAGACCTTTCACCATTTTAGTTGCCCTCCTTTGGACTGCCTTCATCCTATCTAAGTCCCTGCAGAGATAAGGTCTCCAGAACAGCACACAGTACTCCAGATGGGGTCTCATCAACTATCTGTACAGTGGGAAAACAACTTTGTGTTTTCTGTTGGTGCTGCCTCTTCCTATACATACCAGTATCCCCCTAGCCCCCTTACTGCCTTCTCACCTTGCTTGCTTACCTTTAGATAATCTGATATGACTACCTCCAGGTACCTTTCCAGTTTTGTTGTTGTTAGTACCACCACCACCATTGTGTACTCTTCCCCTGGGTTTTGTTTCCCAGGTGCATTACTTTGCACTTCTTTGCATTTAATCTAAGCTACCATACTTTTGACCATTCCTTCAACCTTGTCACATCCCTTCTCATCCTTTATCCCCCCTTGTGTATCAACCCTGTTGCAGATCTTTGTGCCATCTGCAAAAAGACATACGTTTCCTTCCAGTCCCTCTGTAATGTCATGTATAAAGACATTAAAAAGGACCAAACCCAGTAATGAACCCTGCGGTACTCCTCTAGTAACCCCTCTTTCTTCAAAGTGAACTCCATTTACTATTATCCTCTGTGTCCTGTTGTCCAGCCAATTTTTTTATCTAGGCTACCAGCCAGGGACCCACTCTCAGGCTGGCTAATTTGTTTATTAATATTTTGTGTGGGACTGTGTCAAATGCCTTGCTAAAGTTTAGGTAGGCCATGTCCAGAGCCCCTTCCTGGTCTACTACTGGTTCAGGTGAGGCTTATCCAGGACCACACAGATTATCCAGGGGCAGCAGGTGAGGCCATATAAGGAAAAGTTGGCAGGCTCACCTGGACACTGGTTAAGCCTCACCTGGAGGACTGTGTGCAGTTCTGGAGCCTTCATATGAGAAAGGACAGGGAGAAGTTGGAAATTACAGTATAAGTCACATTAAACTGTTCCTCCAATGAGCTGTTCTTGCATTTCTGACTCAGTTGCATAAGTACTACTGAATCTGCAGAAAGTTCTGCAAAAACTGTTTCTTAAGAGTTAAAACGCAGTTTTGCATTGCATTATGACTGGACTGCAGGTGCATACCAAATAAGTTGCAAAAACATTTTGCAACCATTGTTGTTGAGCTCAGTAAGCACTGAAAAACAATGCAATCTGAGCTGTGAATCCAATGCCAGCTGTAAAAAAAACAATGCTAAACCAACTCATTGGTGAGACAGTTTAATGTGACTTGTACTGTGTGCAGTAAAGGGCAACAAAATCAATTCAAGGACAGCAGAGAAGATCCAGTGAGGACAGACCAAAAGTCTGAATATATATTCACTGGAAGATGGGAGGGAGA
Organism: Neoceratodus forsteri; assembly: GCA_016271365.2. NCBI lineage: Eukaryota > Metazoa > Chordata > Ceratodontiformes > Ceratodontidae > Neoceratodus > Neoceratodus forsteri. The sequence continues at coordinate 235,375,646 of CM057458.1, forward strand.
GGGGATATGACAGAAGCATACATATACATACATGGATACGATAGGCTGAATCCCACAGAGTTGCATAGAAACATAGATTGTGCTGGCAGAAAAAACATGTTTCATCTAGTCTGCCCATCTCCCTGCCTATCTCTGTGCTTGACTTGTATAGAGATCCAATAGCCCTAATGGCTGATTGCCCCTCTTCACCAGGCATCCCATCTCCTCTTTGCCTTGTAGGTCTAAGTATTCCCTTACACAGTATCCGTCCCACCCAAGAAGAAACCCTGTCACATATCAGCTTCAACCACCTTTCTAAGCAGTATGTTCATTCATCTACCACTTGCTTGGTGAAAAAGCACTTCCTCAGATTTCCCCTGAATTCCCCCCCAAGTCTCCACCCATTTCCTGAGTCCTGCAGTCACTGTACTCTCATTTCTCATGGGCAAGTCCCTTCAATCTACTATATTTATTCCTCACAAGAACTGTTGTGTCACATTCCCTTGTCCCTCTCAGCCATGTTAATGTCTGCCAGCCTTTCCTCATACAACCTTCCCTGCTGCCTCTGGATCATCCGTGTGGCCCTCTTTGTATGTTCAATGCAGTCCATGTCTTTTTTGAGGTGTGGACTCCAGAACTATGTGCACTACTCCAGGTGCAGCCTTACAAGGGACCTGTTTGCAGCAGTATCACCAACATCATTCTACTACTAAATCACCTCTATACATTACAGCATCCTGTTTTTCTTTCCATGTGCTTTGTTGTATTGTGCCTTGGGCTTGAGGCTGTCACTAATGATGTCCCCCAGATCTCTCTCCTCAGTTGTCTGGACAACCCTTACTCCCCTTCCCCCACCAAAAATATGCCTCACTTTGCATTTTTTTTTTTTGCATTGAACCTCACATGTCATAATCTGAACAACTTTCTAATTTTCCCAGGTCTCTTCATTTGTTTGTCACCTTACTCGGTGCCTATTCTGCCACAGATCTTTTAGTGTCATCAGAAAAGAGATGCACTTTTTTCTGGATTCTTTCTCCCATGTTGCAAATGACAATACCAGTCTCAGAAATGGTCCCTGCAGTGCCCCCACTTGTGACAGTTCTGGGCTCTGAATGCACCCCATTAATGACCACCCTTTGCATCCCTCCCAGTTTGTTCCCCCACCCCAAGGTCACCTAGCCTTCCATATGAAACAGAACTGAAGTCAAGGTAAAACACATCCACTGATTGGCTCCTGTCCATCACCTTTATGAACCAATGAAAGGTGCCAATTAGGTTAGTTTGGCAAGATCTCCTTTCTACAAATCCACACTGCCTCCTGTCCTACAACCCATTTGCCTTGAAGAATTATACTGTATGTTCCTTATTGATGGTTTCCTGTGGCCTACCTACAATTGAAGTGAAGCCGATTGGTCTGTAATTTCCTTGAGTCATCCCAGCCCTTGTTCTTAAGTGTCATCACATTAACTGTCTTCCAGTTGGCTGGAACCACCCCCATCTCCAAGGAAAAAGCAAACAGATTTGCCTATAATGCTGCCAGTGCCTTCCCCACCTCCTTCAGTACTCAAATATGAAACCCATCAGAACTAGTTGCTTTGTCTACCTTTAGGGTTTTGAGTCCTCTGAGCACCTTTCTTCCTAAACTGGTCCTAAAACCAGCCCTCTCAACCCCTTCTCTTTGGCATCCACTCTACACTCTGGTAGTGGCCCTCCTCCTCCTCCTCCACAGTGAATACTGAACAAAAGTATATGTGTTATAAGTAATACGTTCAGTAGATCAGCATTTTTGCCATCTTTCTCCACCCATGTCCATTTCTTCTTTAATCTGATGGGAGTCTCCTTAGTTTTTTACTTTTTCCCTCATGGATCTAAAGAAGATTTTTGCTCACCCTTGGCCGCCCTTCACTATTCTTGGCTCAATCTCTGCTTTACCATTTCTTACCTTTATTCCGGCCTCCTTCAGCTTTTTCAGTTAATTCTCTTGGTTTGTCCCACTTAGAATTTTTCTTGTTGAAGAACAGTTCCTCTGCTTTTGGGGGGAAGGTGACAATCTCAAGATGGAAGGTTGAAATTTAGAAAGGACAATAGGAAATATTGTTTCACACAGCAGGTGGTAGCTGGGTGGAAAAGTCTGTCTAGCAAGGTAGCCAATGCTGGGACTATAGTCAGGTTCAAAATGAAATGGGACATTTTTCAAGGGGTTATTCAGAACAAGTAGGCGGTAGGAGATTGAGAAGACTCTGAGGAGGAGACAAACACAGAGCAGTGCATCATAGGGCATCAGAGCAGACTTAATGAACTTATAGCCATGGCTTATTTTGTTGATTTTAAATTTCTGGATAGTCATCATATACTAGCTAGCAAATTCTAAACTTGACATGGGGTGTGGAAACCACAGAGAACATCCTGAAATTCAAGATCAAGTTAAACAGAAATTTATATGTCCCACACGATGTAATGCCAATAATCTGTATAAGATTATGGTGAATAAATTTGTTTGAATTTTGCACACAGGCAGTATGATTCATGATGCTATTGTATTATTTTTCTGTTCCAGGTGGTATTTCTGCCTATAATGCAGGGGTTGGAAATGTCCGCAGTTATGAGCGTATGGATGTTGGCACTACAGGAGGTGACTATGCCAATGATGTTGTTGCTCGAGCCCAGTTCTACAAAAATAATGGCTATTAAAACATTAGACCTGCAAAGCTCTGTTACTTTTTGGGGTTGCAGTTTTTATTTCCTGCTTTTCTTAGACAACCCTATTGGTAATCACTTGGATTGTTATACATTGCTTCAGTGATTGTTGCATTTTAATTATTAATCACCATATAACTATTGTACCCTGCTAACCTATACAAAATAAAATTATTTTCACTAATCAACAAAATAAACATTACATATTGTTGCATCATGCTAATGGGTGTTTTGTTTCAGATTAAATGTGGAGATTCCTACATTTTAGCTGTGTCTTTGTGTGAACTGCAATAAATAAACACACATCAACTTGATAATGTAGTATTGGGATGACAAAGTGGATTTAGGATCTACCTTGTCTGCCCCTTTTGCTACATGGATGTCACTGTATCCAACTTTAGTACTGATGCACATCCAAGTTAATCCACCAAAATGCTCCCTCTGGCTTTTGCTGTCTAACCCTCTGTGTCATTCTCCCTCAGGAACCTGGCTTGTCTTGCTTTGAAAGCCTTAGCTTAGATATTTTGCTCAACCACATTGGGTAGGCTATTCCACACTTACCACCCCCTGTATGAAGGCATTGCTTAATTCCCCTTATCCTGGCCCCCTCAGCTGAAGTATATGTCCTCCAGTTCTGCCTGAATTAACCAAGTCAAACACCTGTGTATTTTATCTCCACCTTAATTCTCTCATTTATTTTGAACACTGACATCATGCTCCATGTCAGCCATCTCTTCACTACAGTGACTACATACATACACACATGCACTATGCCAGCAGAAACAGGTCTTGTGGTCTATCAAGTCTGCTTGAGTGCACAGCTAGCACCCCTAGATTGCAGCTGCCCCCCCCCGGCAATTTCTCATCACTACTTACACAGACACCCCCCCTTTGCCCTGTCCCATGCCCTTTTTAGAGAACCCTTCATCCTACATACCACCTCCTCCAGTAGGGTATTCCATATCTTATACTTTGAACATATCAAATAAAAATAAATATATGTCCAGTCTCTCCCCTTAGTTGTTGCCTCTTAAAGAGACACTGTCAACCCTTTATATACTATACTATTTATAAAACTCTTTGAAGTTGTTAGTTCTTTTAATCTGTTTTCACTCTTAATAGAATTGAAATGCATGGTAATGGTGCAATTGTACCCAACCTTGTTTTGCTTAAAATCCTTGATCTACTCTTGTGATTTGTTGGATATATCCTGAACATTTGAAACACCCTCAAACAGTACAGCCACTCATGATGCAATAGTCTCCTCTCCTCCCACAGCATTCATGAGTGGCTAGATTGTGTTAGGGATGTTCCCGAATCCAGGAAAAATACAGTGAAAGTTTTTCAAAAAATGTAAACAAACATGTTTTTGTGTGGTAACATCAGTATGGTGGGCAGTCTGCTTTTTTATTTTTTTAAAAGAAAAAAAGAATCTGAATCAAACTACCAGCTACACCAGCAGTCTCTACAGAATGCGAGCAATCACAGTATGTGTTTTTTTTTTTTCATTTAGAAATAATTTGAGGTCTACGGGGGTTGACAGTGTTCCTTTAAGCCATTAATCAACTTGGTGGCTATCTGCTGGACTCTTGTGTTCTCTTCAATGTCATTTATGTATTGCAGTGAACAGAAATTAATACAGTGTTCCAGGTGCAGTCAAACAGAAGTCTTGTACAAGTGGAGAATTATCTTTCTTGACCTGCGTCTTACCCCCCAAGCATCCCAACATGACATTTTCTGTCTTGAATGCAGCAGACCATTGACTATCTGGATTCAGAATACAGTCCTCAGTTACCGCTAGATCCTTTTCTTTAGTTACACTGACCACTGATGTACCACACAGGGTGCATGTATGACCCTTATTCCTCAGTTCTAGAAGCAGTAACTAGTACTTTTCCATGTTACATCTAAGCCTCAATTTCTTAGCCTCCCCATGTGTTTAGGTCCCCCTGAAGTGCATCTTCCCCTGCTGTGACTACTCTTCAGTTGCCACCTGCTGACCCCCTCCTCCAAGTCAATAGTGTGACATAGGGGTAAATTATACTGTTACTTTAAGAATTTCAAGAAAGTTCAAGTGAACATGACTCAGTGCAGCTATTTTGAACACAACTGACAGCATCGCCCTGTAAATGGAGCTAAGCATAGTTTCTTGTTATACTTGACACTATTAGAAAATAAAGTATGTTTACTTTGCAGTACGTGAAAAGGTGAATTACCCTAATGTATTCATGCTGATAGAAAATTTCCATAGAAAGACAACTTTAGTAGAGCTGTAGTTCAATAGTATAAATTTCTTAGGGATGTTTACCATGACAGCTTCTCACTCCACCATCCCTCTGGTTGCAAGTAGTTTTTGACAAAGGGAATGGTTCCTACTGTTGGCTTACCCCTGCTACCATCTGACTCAAGTAACCATTCTACAGTGGTGCTGCATTTTTCAGACAGTCCATTTAAATATATATATTTTACTGTATGATCTGTTTCCTCATTGTCCAGCACCATTTTACCCCTAATGCCATGCAGCACCCAAAATGCACTACAGCTGGTGATATGGTTGTTCAGTGAAAAGCTACATTAAAGGGGCACTGCCAGCTTTACTCCGGTTTTTGCCTGATACAAAAAATGCACCACTTTACACAGACTGATTAAATATTTACTGCAGAAACCCCCCATGTGGTTGAAATAAATGAATATTTACCATGTTTTTCATTTTCTGATTTCATTTATTTTCATCCGTCCCGACCGAAAGTGTCCCGCGTCCCGGAAGCACATCCAAGACGTGAACGTAGGGCTGGCTGGAGCGCGTTCATGCACTGCAAGATTTTAACATTGTTTCCCTAAAAGAATCATAATCCAGCACCTTGTGTTGTATATAAATGCTGCTGCCATCTCCCACGACAAACCGAGCACTGCAAATAACAAAAGTTCCTGTTTTAAATCTGAGTTGAAATTCTGGGCATGCGCGCTAATTGCACACTCCTGCGCATGCACGGGATCTTTGTTCATGACTCTCGAGAACATGCCTGTGATTTCAGCTCAGATTTAAAACAGGAACTTTTGTTATTTGCAGTGCTCGGTTCGTCGGGAGATGGCAGCATTTATATACAACACAAGGTGCTGGATTATGATTCTTTAGGGACACAATGTTAAAATCTTGCAGTGCATGAACGCTTCCAGCCAGCTCCCTGCGTTCACATCTTGGATGTGCTTCCGGGACGCGGGACACTTTCTGTCGGGACGGATTTGAAAATAAATGAAATCAGAAAATGAAAAACATGGTAAATATTCATTTATTTCAACCACATGGGGGGGTTTCTGCAGTAAATATTTAATCAGTCTGTGTAAAGTGGTGCATTTTTTGTATCAGGCAAAAAAAGGAATAAAGCTGACAGTGCCCCTTTAAGGAGATGAACTTAATAATGGTCCATTAATTTGCCACCCTATGATATTCTTTTACTTAGATTTGTTTTAGTTACTGTTACATTTTGATATACAGTGCGACCTCAAGTAAGCACAATGCGTAGCAAAAAATACCATCTGTAGGTGATAGTCCAGGTGGTGACTGGGGGAGGGGGGCAGAATCCTTTTGTCAGCAAGGGTGTACTTTTGAATTGTTTGCTCCTTGAATTCACAGTAAGAAAGAAGACACTTCACAAAGTAACTTGCTTCTGTTCCTGCTTCACTTTTCCTGTCTCATGTGTATTACCTAGTTACTGGTCACCTGCTGAAACATTTGCATGCACTCTGTTTTTGTCTGAGTCACTATGGCTCCTGGGTGTGGCTCTCACCCTTTTGCATTCCTGCTCATTTATTCTGCACACAAAGACACAAGGATTTCATCAGACAGTGCCCAATGACTCAATCCTGAAAAAAAAACTTGGGACATATTGATCCAGAAGGATTTTGTTTTAAATAAACAGTGCCATTCTGATGACTACGAAGACCTGTGTCTACATGATAGGCAACCAGTGATGTTAAAAACCCTACAGAAGAGCTGTCAAGCCCACTAACTCAAACTGTCAGTTCCTCAGGGACCACAAGATGAGGTTTTCACTCGTAGCTCCTACATTTAACATGCATTTGCCAATGCTGAACATTGCTTGCTTGCTTGTAGTATGCAGTGGCAAATAATTGTGGCAATACAATACACTGCAGCATTGAGCAGAAAGTGAAAACTTTGTGTACACCTCCTGTATTCTTTCATCCCATTAGTTAGTTTAATTGAAGAAATGTTTAATGAAAATAAGTTATACAGCACAGCACGTGCAAATGAATAGGGCACTGGCTTTCAGCTGAAAGAAAAAAATTGAGTTGTCTGTCCATTTAAATTTTGAGTGCACTGCTGGTACTTGTGCTCATCCCTGCTTGCTTGTGCACTGAATGCATGCCTTCGACGGTCGTAAGGTCCAAATATTTCTATTAATGAAGGATAAAAAACTTAAATATGTCAATGAACATCAATATCTGAGTTCCAATGGGTACACCAAATGCCCTGGTTAGGTCACAGCTTGGACAACCTAGCCTCAGCTATATGATCCAAGCTCTGCAGATTAACTTCTGGGTTTAAGCCAAAACAAATATGTCAGATCAACTTGTATAAAGGAGAAAGGAAAACTAACCCAATATAATACCTCAGACTGGTTAAGTATGACAGAGAGCCTTCTGGAACTTAATGGATTAACACATCTTAGTATTGGGATAAACAAAATATTAATATTAACAAAAAATATACTAGATACATAAAACAATTGTACAATATTTCTAGACAGAAAGATCTTGCTGATTTAAAACAAAATCTTCAAGTTGGCTGGTGGGTAATACTACAGAGCATAACTTAAAACCTTACTTAAACATTATAAAATTGACTGAACGTAGAGTAATTCTAGTGGATTCAGATTTGAAACTTTTGCAAGTATAATGTTGGATGCTAGATAAAGAACAAATTGCATCTAGACTAAGCCACTGTAACATTCTGGAAATTGAGGACCGCAAGTATGTAACATTGAGATACCCATGGTATGACAAACAGAGGAACAAATATTTGAGTAAACAGTTACCTGTAATATTCCTGATAGGTTTATGTTGGATCTGTTATTTAACGCTGAAAATATTGAAGTACTTACAGATCTAGCGCTATACCTAAATGCCATTGTTAAAGTACAGGAAAGAAAACTAGGTATGTTGGTGCACTACTGTACTAAATGGGTGTTGCTGAAACTCATTTCCTCAAAGTTTAATTTAATTATCATGGCTACATATGGTATGGTGTTCGCTTTCTGTATCTTGGTAAATTTATGCATTGGAATTTGCCAGTGTTCTCCGTATAGGGAGGGTAGTAAGTCCATGATAAAATGCAGTTTTGCTATGATATCCTGTTTTTCCCTTTGATATGAAGAGAATTTGCACTTATATGATGGTTTCATTGATTGCTCACTTTTTAGATGGTCTTTTCTATATGTGAAATCGCATTGTATTGTGCGGTGTCAATGAATGTCATGTATGTCATATTTTTACCTTTCGGAAATGGCAATAGCCAATCAATAAATGATTACATTACATCTTAATGAAGGATGACACAATCTGAAGGGAAGGAATAAAGTGCAGTAAGCTAAATGGCTGACTACAATTCTGACTTCAGGATGACGTTTTACAGGGTTGTGTAGGCAGTGGTAGTCGCAGAGATGAGGGGAGAGATGCTTATTTAAACTACTTTTGTATGCACACTGCTTACTTTCGTTATCTCTCTGACTCTATTATCTGACTTTGGGATGATGTTTTACAGGGTTGCGGGTGGTGGCTGGATGGGTTGTGTTAGCAGTGGTAGTTGCAGAGAGGAGGGGAGAGATGCTTATTTAAACTACTTTTTTATGCACATTGCTTACTTTGGTTATCTCTCTGACTCTATTATTAGAGGTGTTTTCTGTGGTTTGTTGGAGGGACTACTGTTCATTTTTTCTGTGGTATTTGTGTGCTTCCTTATGATGGGGCCCAGAGCCATTTGCCACACTTTCTCAGGTCCCCCCCCCCCATTAAGGGAGAGGTGCTGCTGGCATGCAGTTTGTAGTTTATTGCCTGACTTTGTGGAGCATGGTATCATAGGGGAGGTGGGAAATAGAGAACAAACAACTGGAGACACAGAGACCAGAGAGGCAGGGGAAGCTGAAAGGAATGAAGCGCTCAAATGAGAGAGAGTACTTGGCCCTTTTATTTGCATAAATGAAAGGGCAAAGTGCTCTCTCACCAGAGAGCTTCATTTGTTTCAACTACACAGCATTTTCACCCATAATCTGTGAACCACTGTCATAGCTAGCTTGTATGATCCATTGGTCTGTCAAGGACAAGCCCAACGCAGCTTGACCTGCATTGGGCTAGTCAGTGCTACGCCGCCTCTGAAATGCCGTTATCTGTTGCAAAACGTTTCTTGCACAAGTGCAGACAACATAAAAATAAATCAAAATGAGATGTGCAGAACTACAGATCAGTAAGTCTGGCATCTGTCTAATGCAAATTTCTTGAAAGCCATATTAAGGAGAATGTCAATGAAAACCTATTCAAAATGGGAAGAAAAGATGAGACACAACATGGTTTCATTAAAGGATAATCACATGAAACAATTAGTCTGGACTTCTACAAAAAAGTAAGGAGTTGCTAGACAGTTTGATACTTTTTTTTTGGGACCAACACATGTCTTGTACAATGATGGTCTAGTATACAAGCTTTGAGGGTCTACAGGTCCCTTCTTTATGTGTAATAGTAAAGTCAGCAAAAGATGCTGTAGTTATATACACTGTGAAGCATTGCTTCAAAATAATTTATGACAGCATAGTGAGAAGCCTTAAAATGACACAGGATCCAAAAGTCATGGCACTCACAGAAAAAGATCTGATGTTTAACCTTGCAAACAAACTTCATTAAAGGTATTTTTGTAAGGTGAAACATCAGTTCTTTTTTCTGCATTCTTCCTGCTGTGGCAATTAATTGATGTATATTCTTTCATCAGAAATAAAGAGAGATGTTTTTATACTGTAATGGGCGTGTACTCCCTTTTTGTCAATTGGAGGTGAGTGCCGTAACTTTTGGATCCTGCATCATTGGTTGTCACTTGGCACCTGGCACCCCAAGTGGTTCTGTGTGTTTCAAGTCTTAAAAGGACTATTGTAACAGGGTGTCCCTGTTTCATATGGACATGCATCCCACCCTGGTATCTACGATATGCACTCCCCCCATTTCTTTTTCACACTGTCCTCTCCTCTTCTCTTTTTTTCTTCTGTCCCTAAATTTTTTGTCAGGGTGGCCAACCTGACAATCTGTGTCCTTCAATTGCTGTCCCCTTTTTTCTTGTTCCCCTGTATTGTGCATAAAGAAATGCACTGGATAGCACTTTGCTGTACACTCCCGAATGGGATTTGTCTAATAGCACCAGTCACGCTATAAATAGTGTTTAATGGAGCCCTTAGTTTGCTCTTTTAAGGTGCCCTGAATCACTGGTGCCCCATCTGAGGAAAAGACATTTATGTCCTGCTGCTTGTAGCAGCTGAAAGAATTGCACAGGAGCCGTTTTGAATATGGTACAGCTTAGGATTTCCAAAATTGGAGCAGGCCTGCTCCGGATACTGTGGAGTGCCGCTTGATGCAGCTTAGGGGAAATTCCTCATTAGGAGCAGGATACAGCAGGTGCAGCTTATGAAACATAATAAATATTGAAAGGTGGGACATTACAGGCAAGGAGTTAAATGAGCCCCGTATCATCCACATTAAGGCCCTGTACACATTAGCAAGTAAGATTTTTTCCGTTAAAAACATTTTCTAAACATTTTTAAACTCACCACAGCAGCCCATCCAGATCAGTCTTCAACCGAGTTTTAACTCGGTTATACCACAGCCGACTCCTGTCCGCATCTGCCTCCAGTAACATTTTTAAAACCAGTTCTGCATGACTATTAACATGCTTCCTAGAGGAGCAATATGCAGACACCTGTCCGCATTACCACGTATCACGATTTCACATCATAAAACGTTTTTAAAACTGGATTTAAGCCTAGCTTTCTTCAGGGTTTTAGCACGGTTCACTAACATGCTTTCAAACCGTGCTTTAATACGGACAGGCACCGTGTTTGCACTAGTTAAAATGTTTTATGCACCTTAAAATATTTTAACTAGCCTGATGTATACAGGGCTTAAATTGGGATGGTGCCCAGAACTGCGTGTAGCTCAGCATATTGTAACTGGATCTACTAAATCAACTAAAGTGGACAAAAGTGCATAAACTGGCAAAACAGGCCCAAATGAAAGTCGAGCCCATCAGCTGCAATTTCAGCCATCAGCTATAGAACATTTGTAAGGTTTTTTTTTTTGTTTTAAGCAGGGGCACAAAACACCAGTAATTGGAAGCCCCTGCAAATTTAATAAATAGCTACAGCTAGGGAGAGCTGAAAAGTGGGAACATTTACAGGAAAACCCTGTATAATATAAGCTTACTAACAGAAACTGTTGAAAACATTCAGTTTATGCTCAGGTCTCATGGGCTGGCAGGAGGATGGAGATGAGGAGCATGCCCTCAATCTCCCCTTCCCCTAGCCAACCCAGAGATGCCTGAGGAGGAGAATGGTTTAGAAATGTAATAAAAATGTAATTACCTCCTAGTCTTATTGTAGTACCTGTTATAAGGCTGGCTGCCCACAGAATGACTGTTTTTATGTTAACAGGTAAAGATGACATTAGTTGCAGACGAGGGGCTTAACTCCGTAATGAGTCCCCTTAAGATAAAAGAACTTATATCTGATTTCTACCTCTTGGCCTGCTAAAATAAAATACAGCATAAAGCAGAGAACTACAGTATCTTTGGATTCCTTAATAAGGGACATTTTTGTTATGCATTATATGAGAACTAGACCCTAATTAAGCCCCAGCAACTGGTCATATGACCATGATGTCATAGCCCAAAAGGGGATAAAATCTCACCACTAGGAGTGAGTTTTATACAGTAAGGCCAGTGTGCTGATGATCTTTGAGGAGGAAGGTGTGCCAGTTTTCACACCAGTTCAGTAAAAGTGAAGGAAGGTATTGGAAAACGTGACTGAGGAATTCATCTTTTGGTGTGCTAACACCCTGATTTTCTTTATTTCTGTATATATTGAATTATTTGATTAATAAAAATCAAAAATACATTTGTGTGTTTTTTTATGCACTATACCTCCTGCCTAATGTGTCTGTTTTATGCCCACACCATAACAACTATAAAGGAAGGGTGATAAGGACTTAAAAGGCAGGGATGTTGAGCAATGAATAGGTACAGGTCTGTAGCTGTGAGGGGATGTTTAGCAGGAATTCCTAAGATATCTGTAACAGAGGTTGAATGGATGCCTTGAAATGTTAATTTGAAAGGTATCCTGACAGGAACACTGGGTAATAATGACCTGAGATACACAAAGTACATGGGCGGGGGGTCACAGAAATAAAATACATATTTGTATACCAGTATTAGAAGTTTTCCATACTGTGTCATGAATCCAATGTCCCAACTGAGCCCATTACAGTTTGAGTTAAATTGTTTGATATATTTTAATCCCATGTCCTTCTCTCCTGTGTGCTTTTGAAGGTGCCTCTTAGTATTAGGATATACAGGTCCAAGAGGGAGTGGTTTGGTTGGGAAAAATGCTATCCTGGTGTACTGATAATCTGGTTTAATATTGTGTGTCGGTGGTGGTTCATCCTGGTTTGCAGTTGTTACCTTGGTATATATCATCCATTCATGCACTTTTTGTACTGAATTAGGCAAACCACGTTGCTTCATTGATGTGTAAGATTCATTTATTTTTATTGTGCTGTTCTTTCCTGTTTCAGTGGTGGTCTGTGGGCATATGTGGGTGCTGGTCTTATCTTGTATTGTTGTATGATGGTGTTTCACTCATTTTTCTGTTATTTTGATCTGCTGGGAGTTTGCTATGAATTATTATGTTAGAAAGACTAAGGGGCTGTTTGTAGGCAATGATAGGTGGTTCAGAGTATATGTTTCTAAGTCTTTCATCTTCACTCAGCATGGGCTGTAGTTCTTTAATCATTTGCTGAAGGGGTGCTAGAATGAGGCTGTATGCAACAATTTGGGCTGTGTGCTCATTTATTTCATCTGTATTCTAGTAGATCTTCTCTTGGTATTTATATAGCACGCCCCGTTTCTCTGTCAAATTGTCTTGGGGAGTGGCTCTGCTGGATGAAGGAATTACAAAGTGAGGTGAGCTGTCTGTTTCTCGTTATCTCATCTGAGCAGTACTGATGGTATCGAACTGCCTGACTTTAGATCACAGATTTTTTTGTGTGTACCTTGGGTAGAAGCTATAATTATACAAGTATTAGTGTCTGTTAGTGAGTTTTCTATTAACTGTAGTTTGTATATGTCCATCATTAGCAATTCTGATAGTGATATCTGTGAGGTGTGGGATAAAACAGGACTCCAGGCAACAAGTTATAATTAGGCAGGTATTTATTCCTTTTAGATTTATTCAACGGACTGAGTGACACAACAAAATAAAATCATACAAGCAACATATAGACACACTAGAAGCAACTAGTGTCACCACTCAGAACAGAACAGGTCTGCTCTTCACCAGACTATCTGCTGAAATTAAGGAAAGTATCACATTTATAGGGATCTGACAGGGGACGAGCTTAACTCTCCACCCATTTGAGTCACAAGGTATACAAAGTCTTTAAATCAACAAATTATTAGATTTTAAACATAATTTCTGGTTTTATTCTTCATTTACATATTAGCTTAAGCTCATAATTAAAACAAAATATACAAAGAAAAGGATATAGCCAAAAAGGTCCAGAAGAAACTCCGCCCCTTCTATGTCAGGTCTATAAGTAGAACAAAGAAAGGCCAGCCAGCTAGTATAGACCTGGACATAGAGGAAGGTGGAGTCTCAAAGGAGCTATAAATCAGACATTATAAAACAGCCTGCTAGATTAACCACCCCAGGTAAATATACCAAGGTTCATAATTGTATTTTGCTTACTACTTACTCTGAAAAGAAAACAAACAACAAAACATAAATCATATATTTTCCAGCCCTCTAGTTAGACTTACAGAAATATTGGGCTTGAGCTGAAAGAGCATGCCAACAACAAGAAAAGAAAATACTTCTAACTGTATGTATAACCCACAATAATAAGGGCTTTACACAGTTTTGTTCCTCCCCTCCTTTCCTCCTTAAAACGGCTGAAATGACTGAGGAAGGGAGGCTAATAACATAGCTAAAGCATTGGACGTGCTAGAAAATACATAGGGAATGAAAGATGTGGCTTAACTTTTTATTTCTTGCAGGACCCTGAATGTCTTTTATTTGGGTAAAGTGAATGCAGCACCTTTCTGATATTTTAACTTGTCCAGTAAAACAGGACTTGTAATTTCAACCTACAGTGAGCTTTATTTCTGCCTGTTCAATCTTCTTGGGCAACTGCAGCTGTAGCTACGGGACCATTCCAACATGCCTTACAAGAGCATACAGACTGAAGTTGGGATGGTAACTGCACCTAGTGCAGAATGAGCAGCCTCACCAGGAGAAGCAGTGTATAATGCTGACAGGATTCTGCACTTTTGAACTTTTTAAAGGGGTTTTACATTGGTAGCGATACTGTCCACAATGAAATACTAATTTATTAAGCTGGTAGCACAGTCAGGCATGCACGGAGCACTAAAGCTGTAATTTAGGAACCGCGCCCTGCACGGCTTCACTAAAAACAGAGCCTGCAGTCTAAATGAGGACAACTGCGCCTTGCACGAATAAAGGACTTCAGCTACCAACTACAGTTATGAAGGGCTTAACGCTGAATAGGACAGGGTGTTTAAAACAGCGTTATGCTTTAGCTTCTTAATTACTTTTCACGAATGTATACATACTACAAGCATAATAAGACTGCACTAGACTTGGGAGTACTGGCATCTTTACATTTTAAGACTGGGCAATATAACAATCTGGGGGAATTATGACAAATGGATCCTGACAAGAAGCAGAAGGAGACAGAAATAAATAAGATATACAAGAACAGATATCAGGTGGCCATCCTGACTTTATTATAAGAAGGTAAAGAAGCAGAACAGACAGAAGATAAGAGAAAAATAGTCCTGTTGCAACAGACTTAAAGATAATAAAGAATATTATTCCCTTGAAATGAATCCATTCTCACACTATCCAGGAAATTTATGCTAGTGGTGAGTTTTACAGAGGGGTGAAAGTTGTTAACATCCTAACGGAACTTTTTTCTAAAAACGTGTTTATTGAAGCCGAGAAAACAGTACAGACAAGCTCAATACATACAATCCAGAGTAGTAAAGTGCATCCTATAAGGAGGGTAACTCTTGTTACTAAATCTTTTGACAAGCATCCATCCCTTGTTAAGCTACGCATTTGCTAAATGTATTTCAATGGTAGGACCATCAACTCATGGCACAAAAGTAGCATCTTTTAGCATCATGTAGCCAAGTGAACTTTGCCACCTCTGCTGAAACTGAGTACTACGGTTATGACAATAGGCAGTTTTGCGCTCCATATTATAGATTTCTTTTTTTGTTAATCTTATTCTCCCCGTTGGCTCCTTACTTTTCTGGCATTCTTGTTCCTCAGACTACCATTTGTCCTACACCCGTCACCTTCTTGGGCACCACCTTGCTACCCCTATGGCTTACCCCCCATGGCAGGGTGGTGGGGAGCCCCCTAACTCACCCACCAGGAATGGATCCAGTACAGGTGGTGCCCTCAGAGATGTTGTGTTGTGTCGGACAACCATCAAGCCACTCGACCCATGCTGCCATTTTTCCATTTTCTGGTGGTGAGCGTGCAATGCCAACAGTGGGCATGCCATGCATGTGTTCACATGCATCATGGCCACCGGCTGCTTCACCTTTGTGCCCACTGTACTGGGCCAGTTGTGCCAACACCCAGCCTCTGCTAGGTGTCAGGCAAATGCCAGCCTCTGTTCCCCACTCTCCTCAGGAGAGGAGAGCTGTCCTCTGGATGCTCGATACTCTCCCACCCTGGCCTACACCCAGTGACCCACTCGCACCATGAACATGAGTCACCGGCATGGCAGGAGGTAAGGCATCACTGCCTCAGCCCTCCACACCACCGGGCCAGCAGTACTATAGATTTCTAACATTATTGCCCTCCAGTTTTCCATTGCAGTTGGTTAAAGTTTCATCCACAGTCTAGTGATAGCCATTTTGGCTGCCACTATGTAAATGTATACTAGTGAACAAGGGTTCAATCTAATATTGAGTGGAGGAACAGAGAGCAGAACCATGGTTAGAGAAATCAATTCTTGGTCTAGGGATACCTCGTCAAATTGTTCTAACATCTCCTGCCAAGAAAGGCCAATGCAGGACACTGCCAAAAGATTTGGGCATGGTCTGTCAGCGGCTGACTACAGTCCCTCCAGTATGGCCATATTGGGAGGGCACAAATTTGGCCAGGACAGCAAGATTCCAAAAGAATCTAATCATGCACTTTCAGGGAAACTCCCTTCACTGTGTTGAAGAGGTGATTTTGAGCGCAGGTAACATGTACTTCAATCATTGGTCATAATGAAGTGGTGAGCCCAGGTTCTGGGCCCATTTGTCCAGAATTGATTTTGCTGAGTCTCCAAAGAGATCCTGGAGCCCTCAATAATGGTTACTAATCAGATGTCCCCAGCAGATCCCCTGAATAGCTCCAATATACGTTTGCAACAATACTGGCTTGGGTTAGGAAGAAAGGAACACCTAGCCGGCTTGTGTAATAAATAGGTTCTCACTTGCAGGTATTGAAAATGTTCATGGCCTGTCAGGTCATATGTTTGTTGCAATGTTTCAAAGGAAGTACCCCTTTATTTTATTTATTGAAATTTGTTAACCGGGTAAGCCCACTAAGACATAGTGTACCTTTTTCAGGGGTGACCAGGAGTTAACTACATACAATAGGAGGCACCAGTTTACATTCAGAGATGAGTACAACAATCAACAGTAGAGTTACACATTTGCATGTTAAGTTAAAAGATTTAGAGCCACAAAGATTCAACACACAGAGACAGGTCAAGAGCAATAACTAACATGTTTGTGATAATTTTTACTAGAGAAAGTCACTGGCTTGGGAGAGATTAGAGAGGACAGGTTGGGGTAAGATAATGTGAAGTTCAAGTATACCTGGATCACATAGTCACAACCCCATTACTAGGTTGTCCCATGACCCATTAACAGAAATCTTTATGTAAGGCGGAGCCGCCACCATCTCTGAAGGGTATGATCAATTTGTATCAGAAGAAAATCAGAATCCACAGCCAAGATGCTGCAGTAATACTAAACAACTGCCAGTTTAGGCAGTTTTTTCAATTTGAACCAAGTCTGAATGGTATGGGCCATGAACCTGGTATAGTCTCCAAGAAGAAGTGGGCTTTCTCTATTTGTAAATAATGGGGAACCAATATCAAACATGTCATTGAGAATGAATTCTAATACTTGGAAATAAATTCTATCTGTTTCTATGGAGGTGAAGTTCAGGAGCACAACCTGTAATGGGCAAGGTGAAGTAGTGATACCCTGGCATAGTTAATAAAAATGCACAGGTTAACCCCACCTTGAGAGGGAGGGAGTTGCAGCAAGGACTCTCAGACTCTGCCCCCAGTTTAAATGAAAAATCATGATGTTCCATGAATTATAATTGAATGTAGAAGGAAACAGTGGCAGAGTTTGGAGAAAGTAAAGGATCCGTGGTAAAAATTTCATTCAAATAGTCTCCAACTTGGAGAAAAAGAAGAGTGGTAACTGGTTCCAACATGCCAGGTCTTCTGTTGTAACCACTATGAGAGGTTCTCTGTTCAACACTTCAGGATTGCCTAAATCCTTTGGAATATGAATTCCTAAGTATTTAAATCTGGTACTTTGCCATTTTAAGGGGTGGTCACTTTGAAGAGAGGAAGAGGGAGAAAAATTAAATAGGAGTACTTCAGTTTTCTGAAGATTCAGGAGGAAACCAGAGTGAGAGACAACTTTTTGTAGAAGACTCCAAGCAACTGAAATGGAAATATTCAGGAATTAAATGAAAAGAGGACATCAGTCTTGTGCAATGCAACTTTGTACTCTATGCCTCCTAAGGCAATTCCCTCCACTGCTTCTGACTGCTGAAATGCCATTGCCGAGGGCCTAATATAGAGTGAAGACAGCAAGGGAAGCAGTGGACTCCCTTGCCTGGTACCCCGTGTAGGGACATGGAGGAAGCATCAGACCTGTTGACTCAGATGAAGGCTTGGGGGTCAGTATATATGTTTTGGAGCCAGAAAAGAAACTCATTGGGGAAGCTGAAGGCCAATATTGAGCTCCAAAGAAGACTTCAGAACACCCTGTCGAAGGCCTTTTCTGTTTCTAGATTCAGCAATGCCATAGAGATGAACCGCTGCATTGCATAGCATTGCATACTGCAGCAGTAGTAGTGTTCAACAGATGTTATCCACTGTCAGGCGTTTCTTTATAAAACTGGCTTGGTCAGGGTGAATCAAGGAGAGGAGGATATGTTCTAACCTGTGAGCCCATCTTGCCATGTATAATTTATAATCCATATTCAATATTAACATTGGGCAGTATGAGGTGGGACAGAATGGCTCCTTGTCAGGTTTAGGAATAGTGGATAGGGCAGTAAATTTCCAAGAGGGGGGATCTTGCCCTTTTAAACCAAAAAAAAGACCCGTTGTAGCTCTGGAAGAAGGGGATCTAAAAAAGCTGCATACCATTCTGCCTGGTATCCATCTAATCCAGGGCACCTTTGAGTTTTAGCATTAGCCAGTACTAGCTGTATCTCTTCCTGTCTGATAGGAGCAGTGACAGCAGTAACCTGTGAGTCAGATAGTTTAGGAAGGTGAAGGTCTGAGAGATAAAATGAATGATCTGAGGTGTGTGAGGGTGAAGGGTCCATGTATAAGTCTTGACAGTACTTCCAAAAAATAGAATCAGGTTGGAGTCATGCGTTAATCTTCCTGAAGTAGGGTCTTCAAGCTAAAGCACACAGGGCACTTGTCACCCAGCTCAGACTGTACGTGCCAAGCATCGGGAACCTCGCAAGCCCCCTTCATAGTATGGATGTTACAAGAATGTATGGGCCTCCTGCACTTTGGAGTCCATTATAGACTGTATTCTGTCTGCTATGATGGTGCACCTTGGGAGTACAGCATTTGAAGAGTTTGCAATTCTTTGAGAACACTGTAAGTTTTCTCTTGCTTATATTTCTTTGTGGAGGCATAAGATATAGTGTAATCTCACAGGACTCACTTAACAGTGTCCCAGAGTACAGAATATGAAATGTTAGGGAAGGAAGAAAAAGTTACTTACCATAGTAACCTTGTTTCTCCCAGGGGATACTCCAATATTCATAACTCTTCTGCAGTGTGCCTTTGAGGTAGATCTGCCTGGAGATAGAACGTTATGCTAATGATGGAATCATTGGCATGAGCCACTTTTCAAATGCTACCACCTATCAACTGCCTACATTCTAACCCTCAGATGTCATGGACTCCTGGAAAGACAGGCCCAATATTTTAATAACATAAAGAATTAAATTTAAAATCCCCATGTCCAACTTCCAACTGGAGGAACAAAACATAAATGTATATATTTTAAACAAAACACACAATCCCCTATGTCAGAATCACCTGAGAATGAGAAGACCATAGAACAAAGTTCCAACATAGAAACATAGAAGTTGATGGCAGATAAGGACCGCAAGGCCCATCCAGTCTGCCCATTTCTTTTTCTACCTTATGAATGTGCCATTGGCCTTTGCTCTGTTAATGGCCTATCTATTCATACTCATCTATATTGCTCCCTTATGCCTATCCCATGCCTGTTTGAAGCCCTGCACTGTATTCATATCCACCACTTCCTGAGGCAGGCCATTCAATGCATCCACCACCCTTTCTGTGAAAAAGAACTTCCTCGCATTACACCTTAATCGGCCTCCCTCTAATCTCATGCTGTGTCCTCTTGTCCTGCTATTTTTTCTTATATTGAAACATGTTAGACTCTTTCACCTTGTTAATGCCCTTAAGGTGTTTGAATGTTTCAATCATATCACCTCTCTCCCTCCTTTGCTCTAGGGTATACATATTGAACTCAGTTAATCTGTCCTCATATGTTTTCTGATTCAGTCCTTGCACCATTTTGGTTGCCTTTCTCTGGACTGCCTCAATTTGGTTAATGTCCTTGTGAAAATGTGGCCTCCAGTACTGCACACAGTACTCCAGATGGGGCCTAACCAGTGTCTTGTAAAGAGAGATTATTACCTCCCTCTTCTGACTTGTGATACCCCTACTAATACACCCCAACATCCCTCTAGCCTTACCTACTGCTTTAGTGGTCTGCTTGGATGATTTCAGGTCATCGGCGATGATGACGCCCAAGTCTCTTTCTTCCCTTGTGACCACCAGCAACTCCCCTCCCAGCCTATCGGTGGCTTCAGGATTTTATTTATTTATTTATTTTTATTTAGTTGTTTAACCAGGTATAGCACACTAAGCTTTTTTACAGGAGTGACCTGGGAGCACAAGGAGGTTAAGTGACTTGCTCAGGGTCACACAGCATGCAAGTGGAAGCTGTGGGAATTCAAACCCAGGTCTGGTCTGCTGAATGTCACCAGATTTGCAGCTCAGAGCCTTAGACCACTGCACTATACTGCCTCCTTCAGGAGGATTTCACTTCCCTATGTGCATGATCTTGCACTTCTTTGTCTTAAACCCCAGCTGCCACTCCTCCGACCATTTTGCTAGTTTATCCAGATCTCTTCTCATTTTGCCCACCCCATCTGGATCATCTACTCTGATGCAGATCTTGGTGTCATCTGCAAACAGACAAACCTTACCCTCCAGTCTATCTGCAATGTCACTGATGAAGATATTGAAGAGGACTGGCCCCAGAACCAATCCCTGAGGTACCCCACTTGTTACTTGCATCTCTTCTGACTGTATACCATTTACCACCACTCTCTGTTTTCTGCCCATCAACCAGTTTGCCACCCAGTTGACCAACGTCTGACCCACCCCGAGACTACCCAGCTTATTAATCAATCTTCTATGTGGAACAGTATCGAAAGCTTTGCTGAAGTCAAGGTAGGCAACATCAACTGCTCCCCCTTGGTCCACCACTCTGGTTACCCAGTCAAAGAAATCTATGAGATTAGTTTGACCGGACCTTCCTTTTGTAAACCCATGCTGTCTTGGATCCTGTGCTCCTATGGATTCCAGGTGTTGCACTATCCTTTCCTTAAGGAGTGTCTCCATAATCTTGCCTACTACAGAGGTAAGACTGACTGGTCTGTAGTTCCCTGCCTCCACCCTGCTACCACTCTTGTGGAGCGGGATCACATGAGCCCTTCTCCAGTCTTCTGGGACCTCTCCTGTGCTCAGAGACTCACTAAACAGTTCTGAGAATGGCTCTGCTAGTTCCACCCTTAGCTCCTTTAGTACCCTGGGATGTATGCCATCAGGTCTCATTGCCTTGTCTACCCTGAGCTTTTCGAGCTCTTTTAGGACCCTTTGTTTGTGAAGGGACTAGTGCACGCCTCCCTCCCCCCCCCTTTGTCCATGGTGCTGAGCTGTGGGCCCTGCCCTACCTTTTCTTCAGTAAATACTGAGCAGAAGTATCTATTTAGGATAGATGCTTTTACATGGTCCTCCTCCTCCTCCTCCTCACATGCCCCCTTATTCCCTTTGATCTTAGCAATACCCCCTCTGGACTTTCTCCTTTCGCTAATGTAT
Organism: Neoceratodus forsteri; assembly: GCA_016271365.2. Classification (NCBI taxonomy): domain Eukaryota; kingdom Metazoa; phylum Chordata; order Ceratodontiformes; family Ceratodontidae; genus Neoceratodus; species Neoceratodus forsteri. The sequence goes on from CM057458.1 coordinate 235,397,093, forward strand.
CTATAGAATGTCTTGTCACCTTCTTTTACTGTTCATGCTAGTGTTTCCTCGGTTTGGGCCTTTGCCTGCCTTACTGCCTTCCCCTGCTTCCCTTAGGGAAATTTGGTATGCCTCCCTATCTTCATTCTGCTGCATTCCCTTATATTTCTTGAAGGCCAGCCTTTTGGCTCTGACCTTTTCTGCTACTGTGTTTGAGAACCAAAGTGGTTTCCTTCTTCTTTTGCAATTCCTTTTCTCACTAACACAATGGGATGTTGCTTCAAGTATTGCATCTTTAATGCTTGCCCACTTTGCCTGTACCCCCTCACCTGTATTTCTTTTTGCCAGGGCTAGCTTAACTTTGTTGGCCATCTTATCAAAGTCAACTCCTCTGAAGTCCCATATTTTTGCCTTGGAATGGGATGATGATGTTCTAATGGCCAAATTGAACCATACCATGTGATGATCACTGGCACCCAGGCGACCTTCTACCTGGAGATCTGTGATCTTTTCCTTGTTAGTCAGTATTAGATCTAGGATAGCCCTGTGTCTTGTGGGTTGTTGTACCAGTTGTTTGAGGCCCTCCCCCTGCAGGGAATCCACCATGTGTCTCATTCTGGCAGATGTCCCTGCTGGTATTGACCAACTGTATCTGGCATGTTGAAGTCTCCCATTATCAGAACCTCACCTTTAGCTATCATGTTTTGTATATCTTCTAACAGTAACTTGCCTATGTCTTCCCCCTGATCTGGAGGCCTGTACACAACCCCAGTTCATATGGCTGTCCCATTTCCTGTTTCCAGGGTGACCCACAGTTTTTCTGGCTCCTTATGTGTATTCTGAATTTCTGTAGCTTTGATATTTTCATTGACATAAAGGGCCACTCCACCCCCCTTTTTGCACATTGGTCTCTTCTGAACAGTACATATCCAGGTACTGAAGTTTCCCAAGTGTGGTTACTGGTAAACCATGTCTCGCTAATGGCTTCTATGTCCAGTTTAGCCCCTATCATTATTGTCTGCAGGTCTGTGATCTTGTTTCCCAGACTGTGAGCATTTGTGTACATGATTTTCCATTGGCCAGATTTTGGTGTGTTAGTTGTTGGGAGAGGTTTGGCATTTCCCCTGCGCATTGTATGGGGAGCTGGACCTTTTTCTTTACCTGGTGATGCAAATGAACTACAAACATGTTGAACTCCTGTTTGACCACTAGCTGAGGGGGGAGGGGTGTTCTTCCCATTCAACATAAAATAGAATGTGGCATACATACCCAAGGTACAGTACAAAATGCAGAGGCCACTGGTTCTTAATAGGGGAGGCAGGGTGGGAGAGTTATGAATATTGGAGTATCCCCTGGGAGAAACAAGGTTATTATGGTAAGTAACTTTTTCTTCTCACCCCAGGAATACTCCAATATTCCTAACTCTTCTGCAGACTAAGAAGCAGTACCTTTGGAGGCCAGAAGAACCTATTTTGGAAACAGGCTCTGCAGGACAGCTGTACCAAACCTGGCATCAGCACTAGCCTGCATATCCAAGCTGTAATACTTGACAAATGTATGCACTGTTTGCCAGGTAGCTGCTTTACAGATATCCACCATGGGAACATCCCTGGCAGCTGTACCTCTTGTGGAGTGGGCCCTGAGCCCTGCTGTGGCCTCTTTGCCCACCTTTGAGTAATACAACTGGATACACTGAACAATCCAGTGAGAAATTGACCTTTCAGATGCAGGATTTCCCTTTTCCACATCCCCATAAGTGAGGAAGTGCTGTGTCCTGTCCTGCCCATGGGGCTTAGTGGCTGTTATGTAGTAGCTGAAAGCTCTCTTGACATCCAGGCTATGCATCCTATTTTCATCAGAAGAAGAATGCTCAGTGAAGAACACTGGCAGAGCGATAGACTGTTTAAGTGAAAGTCTGAGACCACCTTGGGAAGGAATTTCCTATTTGTCTGTATAACCACTTTATCCCTGTGGAAGGATATGTAGACTTTCTCAGTGCATATGGCCTGAAGTTCACTGATTCTCCTAGGTGAAGTGATGGCAACTAAAAATGCTGTTTTCCATGTGACATACGTCAGAGGTGCTGAAAACATGGGCTCAAAGGGAGGACCTATAAGTTGAGCAATACAAATGTTAAGATCCCAGGCTGGAACTGGTTCCCTGACCAGTGGGTACGTATGGGATAGGTCTTTGAAGAACCTTTTGAAAATGGGATTCAATGCCAAAGAGATAGCCTTACCTGCTGAGGTATAGGCAGAGACTGAAGTCAAATGAATCTTTAATGTAGAAGGCTACAAATCCAGGGAATGCAGATAAACCAAATAGTCCAACACAGGTGGCTCTCCTGCCTGTGCTGGTACTATATTTCTGCTAGAACACCAGATAGAAAACCTTTTCCACTTTGCAGCATTGGTTTTCTTTGAAGAAAGTTTCCTATACCCTCTTAAAACATTCATGACCCCTTTAGAGAGGTGTAAACTGGCGTATTCCAAGTCCTCAAGAGCCAAGCTTTGAGTCTGAGAGACCTGAGGTTCAGGTATAGGAGCCTCCCCTGATTGGAGGTCAGAATATTATGCCTCCTGGGAAGGTGTATTGGTTTGTCCACTGACATGGATAGCAATAGAGGATACCGTGGCCAGAGAGGCTGATAAATAGCCTTTTTTTGGCCATGCTGTGAATTTTTCATGAATATTTCTCTGGGGGATGAGAAGACAGAGGGACTTTGGCCTTGTCACATGCAGCAGCTTGCACCACCCCTTGGTGGTCAGGGTGTGAATATAAACATTCAGCACCTTCCCTGTCAAGCTGATATGTTTTATCCAACCTTTTATCTAAAGGAGGGACAGACCCAGGAGTCTGGAGGAGTTTGAGTGCATCCGTTTTGAAAAACTTATTAACAGGGAGCAACAGTTTCTTGGTGGGAGTTAAACCCATCATCTCAGGGTGCTCAGCCTCCTCCTCATCTTCTACCACCTCAGTGGTAGAGATGTCCAAGGCATCCACAATTTTTCTAACAAAGGAAAAATGTGAAGAATAGTCTTCAGAACCCCTGGGAGGAGAGCCAAACTCCTGCTCAGGGGAGACCTCAGGCTCTATAGGTTCCCCTTCTTCTTCTTCCTCACCATATTCCTCCTGAAAGGCAGGTGAGTTGGAAGTAATAGGGGTCTGAACTGGGGGCTGTGGATCCACAGGCAGCAAACCCTGTAATGCTTGCATACTTTTGACAGCCTGTGCTATCTCTAAACTAGAAGGCACAGCTGTTGGCACCACAGAAGTCCCCTTAGGCTGACCAACAGGGGGTTCACTGTGTTTTGTCTTTTTTGATTTTTTGGCTGGAACCAGAGAGCTAGCCAGTTCAGCTGTTCTCTTTTTACCCATATCAGGGGTAGATGTAATGGGAGCTGTGGTTTCATCCACAGACCCAGAGGGTGTCGGCTGGTCAGAGCCAGAGGAACCCTTTGTCAGAGACATTTTCTTATTCAACCTTTCCAGTCATTTTTCAAATGTCTTTTCTGGAAAGATTTTGCATATTTCACAATCAGTTTTCAAGTGATCAAAGCTAAGGCAGAACACACAAATAGTGTGTTTTTCTGCCTTGGCAAAAACGTCGCGACATTCTGTACAATTCTTGAAACCGGGTTCGTCAGTTCTTTTCTTTGTTTTTTCTGACATAATGGATGCAAAAACTGCCAACTGCAATAAAATAAAGTAATTTAAACTATTTTTAAAAGCTTTTTTTTTATATCAATTCTATCGGTTGCAGTTGGTTCAGGAACCGATTGGTAAACCAAGTGGAACCTTGAACCGAAGAAAAGTAAACCGGGATTAGCGGTTCAGTAACCGAAGTTATCGGGTACTCAAAACTATATTTTTTTTCAACTTTAAACACAAAATAACTCTAAATCAAGGGGAAAACACCCTGCTAAACCAAGAAAGGAACTCAGTTTTTCAGCGGTTATACCGAACTGTGAGAAACCGAGAAAACAACTCAAATTAACTAAACTAACGGTTAACAAAATAACACTAAATAAGAGGCAGCAAATGAAAATAAATAAAGAATACCTAAGTATTTGTTTATTTCAAGGCTTTTTCTGATGACATGCCGATGAGGAGATCTCCGAGCATCTAGTCTTGACAGGTGGAGTGAGAAATCTGAGGGTTAGAATGTAGGCAGTTAATAGGTGGCAGCATTTGAAAAGTGGCTCATGCCAATGATTCCATCATTAGCATAACATTCTACAGTATCTCTGGGCAGATCTACCTTAAAGGCACACTGCAGAAGAGTTATGAATATTGGAGTATTCCTGAGGTGAGCATTTTCTGCTATTATCTGAGGAAATTGCTCTTGTATTAAGGTTTGTAATTATTCATCCTTGAGGAGTGCCCTATTAAACCTCCAAGAGGACATCTTGTTTTTTGTTTTGCCATGATTCAATTTAAGAGAAAGGGAAATGTGATCAGAGAGCAGCTGGAGGGCTGAAAGTTATTTCTTGTACTGTACCAAAATGCTTGCGGGTAGTAAAGAAATATCCAGGGTGGGAATAACTATTATATCATTTGTATCTGGCCAGACTCACTGCCCCAGCATGTTTTCACCATTCTGGATAGCTCACCTCTTGAAACAGACCTGTTCTTCAAGTACCTTGGAGTGTGGTTAGACAGTAAGTTTGACTTCTCAGCCCACATCGATGCCATCCAAGCAAAGCTCCACCCCAAGCCCAGTGTTCTGTACCATAGCAAAGAGTACTTATCTATACATGTCCACAGGGAGCTTGTTACCAAATGGTGCTCCATGTCTTTGATTACGTGGATGTGGTCTATGGTACTGCCCTTTCCACTTCCCTTCCAGACTGGACACCTTCTGCAACTCCTTCTGCTGTTTTGCTTCAACCCCCCCACCAATGTTCTTTGTATTCATCCCTATCCAGCCTTCCTCTGTCCTCTCATCACCAGGCTCACCGTACCAGTTTCATATCCAAGTACTGTTTCAGTTCCCTTCCCTCTTGTCTACTCTCTCTCCTCTCCTCTCCTAACTTCCTCCAGCTTCCTGTTCCCTCCATTCCAGGGACCACCGCATTTTTGTCACTCCTCACCCCATTCATCTGTTGGGCAATCTGCCTTCCCCTATTGAATTCCCTCACTCTGGAACCAACTCCCCTCCTCCCTCCACCTCTCCCCATCCCCTGGCTCCTTCAGGCACAAATTGAAACTCCAGCTCTTCTCAGCATGTTCCTGAAAAAAACTTTCAATTCAGTGGTGTTTGACCTTGGGATACCTTTCTTTTGATGGAACTTTTGCTGTCTTTATATGGTTATGTTGTTTTTTGAATGCAGTTTTAGCCAGTGGGGGTCCTTAACTACTTTTCATCTGTTTTTTTGTTGGTTTTTTTTTATGTTTGATCTGGGTTTTGAGAAAGTATGTTCTCACAAAACAACTGCCAGTGTTTTCTGATGAAGGATATTGCGTAATCTGAAAGCTAAAAGCACCTGCATTCTTTTGTAACAACACTATTGGTCCAATAAAAAGGTATCAAATCATCTGTGTGTGTGCAACCTGTTCCTGTAACCCTTCCCCCTTGATACCTCCATGGCTGGGCCTCAACCGTCATGAAAAGCAGTCAGCTGGGTCCCTCCTCCTGCTTTGGGTTAACTTCAACACCACTACAGTTTTCACTTTCTGTTACAAGGTGGGGGAAAGTAACTTGCCACTCAGGTCACCTGTTGCCAGCAATACTTTTCACTAAGTATTGCTACTACCTCTGAATATGCACTTGCTAGTCATCTTTTTTATTTTGAGCTGTTCTGCACTTTATTTTCTGCACATACAACTTTTTTGAATTGTATTTTATTCCAGTTTTGTACTAATTTCCACTGAATGCTCAAATGTTTCACTACTATGAATTATGCTGCTGTTCTCCCTCTGTTCCCCTTCTCTGGGTTGCACCTGGCAATGAGACTTGGCTCAGTGTGCTTTTCCCATTTACAAATTTTCAAGTAAAGAAATAATCTAGGACAGAAATGAGTGTAGGCCCTATCCATCGGAAAACATAGTGCAAATGTATTTTTTTAGTTCATGAGGCTTAGTATTTAGTCGGGTGGGAGGTAGCTAGATCAACTGATAATGTGGAAATCAGATCATCTTCCATTATAAGTTGGCCCTATAAAAGGTCCATCAGATAGTTAAAAAAACAAACTTGAATAATTAGGGTATCGGTGTTGGGGGAGGATGGAGTACATGATGGCCAGCTTATAAGATGAGATGTGGACCTGGTATCCCTCATGAAAGTTTGGCATCTTGCTGGTCAGTGAGATGGGTTTCTTGAAGGAAAATGATATCAGCCAGGTGAGTTTTATTATACTGAAGAATGTTGTCTGTTTCTTGTTTTTCAATTTTTGACCAGGAAAGACACACTTAGCCGAAGCTTGTTTCCAATTGCATCCTGGGAGCACAAGGAAGTTAAGTGACTTGCTTATGATGACATAGTATGCAAGTGGTGACTGTGGGATTCAAACCCATTTATCCTGGTTTGCAGCTCAGTGCTCTTAACCAGTATGCTGTGCTGCTTCCTTTAATCAGTTTCTTTACTCCACTGATGTTTTGCAAATGCATCATAAATGGGACTACTGTCATGGTATAATATATAGGGCAATCCTTAAAGTGAGGTAGGGGATTAGGTTATATTCCAGAGAGTAAGACTGGTCTGTTTGCAGCACCCACCTGGGGCTGCCAGATAGCCTGAACCCCCATGTGACCTAAAACAGTTGGGTATTCTGGCAGGCCAGGCCCCTTTAGCTGGAACCAAGGTCATTCTGGTGTCTTTTCCCCCAAGATGTTGCAGGGTATTGCAACAGCCATCTGACCATTTCTACATTTTTAACAGGAGTGCTATCTATAAACCAATTAGCAAAGGGCTACTGCAAAACCAAATGGGTCAAAAGAAGGCAACAGCACCTAATGCAGGGCAAACATGGGTGTCAGCAGGCACAGTCGGTGTACTTTTCTGAGTACAGTAAACTCTGGAAAATCCAGGGGCAACATGAGCCTCAGGCCAGGGCAATGACCAGAGCCTGATGTACCTGAATAGCTGTTTTCCCCTCCTTGGGTGCTTTAGTGTGAGTTTGTGAATGATCTTTGGAAGATGTGTGGGTGCTAAACTTAGAGGCCATGATTGCATGAGTGACCCAGTTGAGTATGTATGCATGAGTGTTGGTGTGAATGTAAGGCTGGCTACCTTGCTATGGTACATAGGCTTATCACAATGTATGCTAAACATTGTGACTAAAAGCCAGTCAACTTCTGCTTGATTGGTAGCATGTTTGTTAGAAAAAATAAAATATAGTGAATCTATTAGTTAATTAGCATACTACATATTGTTGACTGAAATGAGGGTAGAACAATATTTATGTAGTAGGGTAGCACATATTTTGGCATGTTTATATGGGGGGGCAACAGTTCCCTCAGTTCTTGAGTACAAGTTTAAAATTCCTGGCTACACCCCTGAGGGCAAATATAAACAGGGTCAAATGCTTCAACCAGAAGCAGAGCCCTAAGAAAAACTGACATAAGGGGGGTTCCAACAGGGTAACCCCATAATGTTAAGAGCACAGTAATGCTGGACTCCACCAAATATTGTATAGCAACAGCCACATACTCCTCCTTTACTGACTGAGAGAAGATCTACTGGTGTGGAAGTAGCTCTCCGTCTGGAGGAAGAGCTGGGCTGCAAAACAGTCTGGGCCTCCACAGGAACACACTTGTTTCAGGGGGAAGGAAGATATTGTATAGACTCAGGGAACAGGGAAAAAGGGGAAAAAATTGCAAGGAAAGGAACATCACACAAAACATGTTGACTCCTAAATCCCCTCCCTCAGTCCACTGAAGTAAGGTAACACATCTATGCAGATGGCCGTGTTAATCATGGTGACGATTCTAGGCTGACGGCACTTTCTAATGGAGTGTTCACTTTCTGTCCAAAAGAAGAATATGTTGGAGGTAGACTAATGGTTTATTGGAGGTAGTGTTTACAAAAGTCTTCTAGACTGGCCGTGAAAAGATTGACATATTGTGGTGCCATTTTTGTGCCCATTATTGTTACCATGATCTCTAAAATGTGCTGCCATTAAATGTGAAGCTGTGTTTCAGAATTAATTTTATTAAAGTGCTCATGGTGGTGTCTGAAATGTCTCTTGTGGATGAGTTGTCCTGTAAAAATCTCTGACAGACTGATATGCCATTTTCATGTGATATGTTAGTGTAGAGGGCACTGGCATCCATTGTGGCTAGGATAGTGTTGGGTGGTAGTTGTCCAATTTACTGTAGTTTCCTGAGAAAATCTGTGGAACCCTGAATGAAACTGCTGATATCTGTCACTGGAGGTTTTAAAGTGGATTCTTTGAGTCCTGAAATGTTCTCAGTGAGTGTGTCAATTAAAGAGACGATGGTTCAAACTGAGTTTCCAGGTTTGTTTATCTTAGGCAGCATGCAAAATGTTCCTGGAGTTCGTCTGTTCAGAATTAGTTTATTTAGCTGTAATTGGATATTGTGTAGTAGAGGTTTACTGATTTGTTTAAGTTCTTCTGTATGTTGTATAGTGGGGTCCTCTGTGAGTTCTCTGAAATAAGTTGTGTCTGTGAGCCAGCTGGATGGGCTGAGGCTGTGGAGATGTCATGTGGCACCACCCTCAGCCTGGGAAGGGAAGGTGCAGGCTTGCCTGCATGGGCCCAAGAAAGTAAGTAAAAATGTATTTCTTGAGCACCCAATTCCAGAGGCTCTGGGCGCTTCACAAAGAGGTGCAACAGTTTACGTCAATTTACAACAGTTTAAAATCAGAGTCAGTTAGCATTAAAACACATAATAAATAATAAATAATTAAACTCTAAACATCCCTTTAAAATTCAAAGGACATCAAATGCCTGCTTAAACATATAGTGAAGATAATTCCTCTCTTGGTATAGGGTATTGCACTAGAGACTTAATGATTTGTTTACGTTCTTCTGTATATTGTATAGTGGGGTCCTCTGTGAGTACTCTGTAATAAGTTGTGTATGACAGCTGTCTGTGAGCCTGTTTGACGTAATCCTCTATATTCATCAGAACTATAGCCCGTCCTTTGTCAGCATGTTTTAATATGATGATATGATTGTTTTTTCAGTGTTTGTATTGCCCTCTTTCCTAGTGGTGTGCTGTAATATGAGAGTTTCAGCTGTTTGCTTAGGATCTGGGAAATTACTCTTTTATGGAAGCAGTCAGTCAGCATCAAACTTGGGGTTGTGTCCACTATGAGGGATTCATTCTGATGATTTCTTTGTGCTGTCATACTGCATTATTTGGTGTTACTCTTATCTAAAAAGAATTCCTGTAGACAAAGTCATCTAAAGTACAGTAGAATTCTGATTATCTGAACTGCCTGGGAGACATCAGATCAGTCAGGATAATTGGGAGATCAGTTGACTGGGGTTCCGTTACTTTACTAGCAGTCTATCCTTTCTCTCACCTCCTACTTCCAAAACTATGAGTGTGGGAGTTTTAAAATGAGCAGAGTCCTTTTAGTGCAGAAGGGTAGAGCTGACTCCACAAAAAAAGAAAAAGGAAAAGAAAAAAAGAAAGGAATGACTCCACAAAAAAAAGAAAACACAGCTCTGCTTGTTTGGTGGACCGTTGTAACGAGACTTGTACAACCCATGGTCTGATGGTTAGACTTAGCCCAATAAGCCCATTCAGGAGTTTTAATGAGGAATGGCACAGTAAAGGCAGTAACCAACTCACTTCACAACCAAAAAAAAATAGAAAAGAAAAGAAAATGCAACCTTAGTCTTTGGAAAAGTAATGAATGGCAGCCCCATCTTTTATGTTCAACCACATCGTTTTCTTTCACATGAATGCGGGAGTTTTAAAACAACAGAAAACTGCAGGAATCTACTGAAACTCAAAATCATGTATGTGGGAGTTGAAAAATAGCAGTTTCCTCTGCTCATTTGGTGGAGCATTGTAGAGGATTCCTCTGACCCACGGTCAGCATATTACAATGAATTTAGCCCACTGAAAGATCAAACAACTCAGCACCAAATGGCTGTAGCTAGCAATAAACTTTGAAACTTGGATGTTTAAGTGGTGTCTTGAAATTAAGAACTCTGGAAAACTCCCCCACAACAAAACAAAGACTTACTCTGAGTTGTGATGGCAGGTCCCATCCACACTTGAATTTCTGTCTGCCTTCATGGTTCTCTTCGCTGGATGTCTTCCACTGCAGTCTGGGTAAGGTTAATAGGAGCAGTAGAGTTCTGTACAGTTCAGGACAGGACTTGTGTGACCTCTTGTGGTGGTAATAGAATGGTACAACACTGAATATCCTCCTCAATTATCCTGCCCCCATTCTATCATATAGGCAAACATTCGGGGGACAAGGGTCTGGTTCATTAGATAGGGAGTTCTGGATAATCAGAGTTTGAAAAATCAGGGTTGTACTGTATTCATCCAGCTCTCCACAGAATGTAACTTTATCAAATTCCTGAGTGGGCAGAAAGTTAAGACATTAGATAATACAAATGTTTCAGCTGGTGTAAGTTCTTTATTTGATAGGTTGATCACTGATAGTTGTTGCAGTGTACCACCCTGCTCTACATTATTGGTGCTGTGGTTTATTTTATCTGGATGAGTCATGGTGCTGTTGTAGCCTCTGTCTTGCAGTTCTTGAAGTTTTCTTCTCTTTTGTGATAGCACTACATTGGGAGCTTTTTGATAATGAGCCCAAACACATTATCAAAAATCTCTCAAAGCCACAGGACCTGCAAGAATGGATGCAGATGCGCAGGACCCTCTGGGCCTTGTGCCAAGTGAAAAGTCTATATCCCTCCATGCCTTGCACATCCATGTGGCAATGGATGTCAACAATTTGTAAGGCTGTCTGGTGGGCTCTGGGACCTGCATCACCATGTGGCTACAATTACAGATACACAAGACAAAGAGTTCATCTGTCAGCTGAAGTGCAGGACCCCGCTGGCAACTACAGGTGCAGGGATGCAGGGCCCTATGCCAAGAAAAGAGTTCTCTTCGCCATATGGTACTTGAGCCCATGCGGGCAACCCTGCACCTTCCCTTCCCAGGCTGGGGGAGGTGCTGCATGATAGCACCACCCCTGCAGCCTCAGCCCATCCAGCTGGCTCACTGAGCCCGCACCCAAACTCAGCTCACTGGCACAGGATCACAAAGCACTTCTCAGTGGGTCAAATGCTGGCACTGCACACAACATTTGTTAATAATTTCTTTTTTCAATTTTGACCCCAAATGTTTAACATAATCATCTTATGAGTCCAGCAAAAAGGACTAAAGTATCGCCCCGATACCAACAGTGCATATGGGTCAAATAGCTGCAGGCATAAAAGGAAAACGAAACCCCACACCAACCATTAGCATCAAAAATGAGTTCCACTCCATTTCTAGGAGTAAAAAACTAGACTTTATTATCACATATAAAAGTGAGGCCATATATTACAGGATAAAAATTTCCCTACAGGGACTAATAAAGAACTCCCCAACACTGTTTTGCACCCATTTGGGTGCTTTATCAAGGGTTAAGTTACACGCACTGCACATCCTCTTAAATGGTGAGATTAATCCTATAATGAATTAGCAATATACATTCTCCATTAAAATTAATAATTCACTGTTGCCTGTGCATATTCCCATTTCATTGTTACAGAACTAATTAAAACATATAGACTTTTTTAAAATAAATGTTATTAAATACTGATCATATCAATAATACAGTACAAAAAGGGAAGTTGGTAGAGTTCATATAAAATAACACAGAGCCAGGAGGACCAGGGTACACAAATAACTTAATATTGCAATAGGTACATACAATAAGCTCTAACTGCACTTGTTTATTTATTCACATTCCCCTATATGATAAACAACTAAAGTCTGAATTCCTGAAAAGGGGAGATAGAGTCACTTAATTTACAAAGTCATTTAATGACCAATGATCCACCTCCATATTTTGTAACCTCCACACCAGTTCAAAGTTTATGAAATATATATAGTTGTACAGCGCCGCCAAAAAAGAATGCTTCCATTCATTTTTGGAGAAAGGGGTCGAATATGAATCACTTTTCCAATATTTCAGTATTAATCTTTTTACTGACATTAAGTTTGCCTTAAGAATGAATTTATCTCCTGACACCTCTCCTTTAACACTGTACATCTCTAAAATTGTATACCGAGGATCTTCGCAGTGTGGAAAGTTAAAACCAACATGATTTAGAATTACAAAGACTGTTGACCACCAATTCTGACTTAATTAACAATCCCAAAACATGTGTAGTATGTCTGCCATAATAGCATAACAATGCCAGCATAGGTTATTTGCACTCAAATGCATTTTGGAAAGTCTGTATGGTGAATAGTAAGCCCTGTTCAAAATTTGTATTGAATAACATGATCCCTAATAAGGCTATATTGAGCAATAACCCTACCGGCCACCATCCATTGCTGTTCTGTGGTGTTTTGTTGAAACTCTTCATCCCACTTATCAAACGTGCTTTTATAACTGCCCAAATATGTATCATTTAAGTGTGATGTCAGTCAAGTAAACATTTTAATTGATTTACCTTCTAAGGACCCGTGTAGGGCTTTTCTAGAGCCTTATTATTTTTGGCCCTTTCCCATGTTTTATAGTCTTTTGCAAACAGATTAGAAAGCTGATTAAGGAAGAGAAACTGATTTTCTTCCAGCTGAAACTTCTTTTTAAAAGAAGACCAAGGTACTTTATATCCTTTATCATATAAATCCAACCATCTAGTCACTTTTTTTTTCCCCATAACTTATTTCTCAACTTTTTTCTCCCTAATTTGAAATTTGGGTTATTCCAAATTTTGTTTTTGGGGGAAAATTTCACTTCCTATTTGGTCTTATTTGTATATTTAATAACTCCTCAGGCAGTGTTTTTTAATGTCACATAGATACATAGATGCATAGACAGTGTCGGCAGATAAGGGCCTATGGCCCACCTAGTCTGCCCATTTGAGCTTGTAAGTTCAGTTTGTTTTCCTAGAAGTCTATTTCCCCTTACCCCTGACCTCTAGAATTCCTTTATGTCTATCCCATGCATTCTTAAATCCCGTGATTGTTTCAGCTCCCACCACTTCCTCTGGCAGGGTGTTCCACTTGTCCACCACCTGCTCTGTGAAGAAATTCTTTCTCATGTTTCCTCTGAATCGCCCCTCCTCCAACTTTATCCCATGCCTCTAGTCCTGAAACATCTTTTTCGCTTAAAATAGTGTTTTCCTGCACCCTGTTCCTCCCTGTAAGATACTTGTATGTCTCTATCATATCCCTCCTCTCCTCCAGGGAGTACATGTTCAGTTCCTTCAACCTGTCTTCATAGGACTTGTGATGCAACCCATGCACAATCTTTGTTGCCCTCCTCTGAACCTTCTCTACCCTGTCTATGTCCTTACGTAGGTATGGTCTCCAGAACTGTACACTGTACTCCAGGTGGGGCCTCACTAGTGTCTTGTATAGCGGAATTATGACCTCCCTTTTCCTGCTGGTGATGCCCCTGCCTATACATCCCAGCATCCTATTTGCTTTACCTGATACCTTGTCACACTGTTTCCCTACCTTGAGGTCATCAGAGATGACAACCCCAAGATCCCTGTCCTGCTTGGTGCATGCTATATCCTCACCCCCCACTTTTGGCCTTTTGAAATTTCCTTGCTGTAAACAACAACTGAATTAAATATATGGTGTCTGACAAATATACTGTAAGTAGGTGATTTATAAATCTTATATTCAGTTCCAAATCCTCCTCATAAGCCCATCTGATAACCATTTTCATAACGTAGGACAAATAGTGATTTCCCAAATCTAGACACACCATATCGCCACTGTCTGTATGAAGACATAGTTTAGACCATGCAGTCCTTCGTGGTTTATTGTTCCAAATAAATGTTTTTGTTTGTTTATTTATTTGTTTAAACCAAGTGTCTGGAATAAAGAGCATCACAGTCTGACATCTATAGGAAAGAAAGAGGACCACCATCATTTTAACTATTTGAATTTTCACCCATAAAGATATCGGAATCTTACCCCAGAGCTGCAATCTGTCGTAAAGTGTATGTGACAGAGTTTTACAATTTAAATTGAAGAAATAACCTAATTTGTTATGAATAAATATTCCCTAATACTTAATTCATTAAAACATATAGACTGATAACCTATTCTCTCACTGTGTCTTGCAAATAATTAATGAAGTCCATCATAGTCAAGTGTTGGACATAGCTTCTTAATCACTTGTTGCAGTGGATGTGGCCTACCTGGATTTTAGCAAGGCCTTCAACACCATGCCCATAGAAGGTTGGTCTATAAACTGGAAAGCCTAGGGGTGGGTGACAAAATAACCAGATGGGTGGAAAGTTGGCTATCAGACAGAACCCAGAGGGTGGTGGTGAATGGGGTGCACTCAGGGACAAGGGAAGTGATGAGTGGGGTCCCCTAGGGGTGGTGCTGAGGCTACTCCTTTTCAATATCTACATCTCAGACATAGCAGACAACCTCAGAGGGTATGTGGCCATGTTTGAGGATGATATGAAAATCTGCCATAGGGTGGACACAGCAGGGGGTACAGAAGATATGCAGAAGGATCTGGGGACTTTGAAATGGTGTGCGGATGCCTGGCAGTTGAATTTCAACACCAAGAAGTGTGTGGTAATGCACATGGGCAACAGGAACCTGCAGGTAGAATACATGATTGGGGGGGAGAATATCAGGGACATGGATCAAGAAAGGGTTCTAGGAATAACGGTCATCAATGACCAAAAGGTGGGGAAGCAGTGCACCAGGGCCATGGGGAGAGCGTATGGTATGCTGGCAAGTATAGGTAGGGGAAAGACAAGCAGGAGAAAGGAAGTCCTGACGCCCCTGTACCAAGCCTTGGTGAGGCTGCACCTCAAGTACAGTGTCCAGTTCTGGAGGTCTTACCTCTGGAAGGACATAGAGTTGGTGGAAAGAGTTCCGAGAAGAGTGACCAAAATGGTGCTGGGGCTGGAAGACAAGCCGTATGAACAGAGATGCAGGGAACTGGGGCTATACACACTGGAGACCCAAAGTGAGAGGGGAGACATGGTTGAGACCTTTAAGTACCTCAAAGAGATCCACAAAGTGGAGGTAGGGAGATTATTTCAGAGGAAGGTAGGCTCCAAAAACACATGGGCACAGTCTGAGACTACGGGGGTGGTTTAGGGGAAATGTGAGGGGACACTTCTTCATTGAGAGTGGTGGAATCCTGGAGCAGGCTGCCAGAGGAGGTGGTGGTGGTCAGTACTGTGGAAGACTTCAAAAAAGCATGGTACAGGCACATGGGGTTACTGGGAGGAGCTCTAAGTGGGAGGAGGGTGGACTAAGGGGGGAGGAGGGGCAGATTTGATGGGCTGAAGGGTCCCTTTCTGCCACCAATTTCTATGATTCTATGACTCTCAGTCCATAGAGTTTAATCCTTCAGCTCATTGATTGTTGTTCTTCCCTATATTTGTTGCCATGGTGATGGCACATAGAGGGTTGTTTGTGCAATGTTCACATCATTACATCAAATACTCCATGAGGCTGCTTTTAACCAATTAAAAAAGAGCCCAAAAAACATAAATCATTTGTTTTAACATGGAACAGTGGCATGCACACCTATTTAGTGTTTCAGCTGGAGACATGGCTCAATCTCAAATCTTTCCCTTATAAACATATGTGGCATCTGTAGAATACAGTGTGAAACATCATTTTGCAGCACAAGTGTGAAAACACATTTCTGCCAGGTTTTGAAAAACAATACCTGTCACAATTATACAGTGGTGTGGAAAAATCGCTATATTGAAAGTTTATACTGAAAGTACTGAAAATTATCAAAGTTATGAGCGACCATAGAAAATGTTCAATGTACATTCATAATTTTTTTTTTTAATATTTTGATCTCACATTTTGACCATTAATTAATTAATATATTTATTTATTTAAAAGTTTAACCAGGAAAGACATACTGAGCTGAGAACAGGTAATTTCCAGGCCTCCATCTGCTGGCAGTCTTACTGCGTGCTGAAATTACAGGGTGAGAGTACTACACCCTTCCTTCCAGGCTATCCCTGGCAGGGTGACTGGGCATGCTCCCCCACGCTGGTCTCATTGTGCCTTCAACCATGATAAGGGTTCGGTTCCCTCTGTCCCTACCTGGGGCAGGTAGGGAAGCTCCCAAAGTAGTGACCAGGGGTAGGCTGTCAGCCACCCCATGGCCTTTCTGCTCATAGGGCTGGCACTAGGGCTGATCCTCCTTCAATGTGCCACCTCTCCCCCAATATCCCTGGGAGATTTTTGGAAGTAGCCCTCCTCTCATGGGGACACTGACTTCTCCTTCTCTAATTTGCTGGCAACTAACGAGACGCACCACTGTATTATCTTCAGCCTAGACATTAGGTGCCTTATGTACACAGCCAGAGTCAAGAAAATTCGCAGCATTAACCATCCTGGTGGTCTCCCGCTCTTTAGGTGGTACCTTCCCTGGCTCCTCCTTCTTGCATTACTTATGGCCGGGGATATAGAGCCCAACCCTGGACCCCCTAATCCGTCCACTAATATCCCCTGCTGCTTGGAGCATGAGTAAGGGGCTAAAAATAGCTCATCTAAATATCAGTAGCTTGCTACCCAATCGTGATGAGCTCTTAGCGTGGGTTGAGCTATATAAACCAGACATTCTAGGGGTAACTGAGACCTGGCTCAAACCCTCCATTCCTGACCCTGCCTGCTCCCTTAATGGACATGAGTTCACCCGCCTTGACAGGGCTGGGGGTAAGAGAGGGGGTGGCATCCTTATCTACCACAGAAACCACTTAAAAATATCACTAGTAACTCACTTGCAACCTGTACATCCCCCTTGTGAGCTACTTCATGTGCTTTTGATGTTAGGGGATACAAAGAAACTGCATCTGGTGTGTGCCTACAACCCTCCTAGGGGAGGTCTAACTGGACTTACCTACCTTCTAGATGCTGTCAGTCCCAGTATAGGTGACAACGAACTAATTATCATGGGTGATATCAACCTAAATTGGGAGAGTGGCAATATTAAGAAATTTGAACTCCAACTTGCCAGCCTAACCCTAACCCAACTAATTCATGACCCAACTAGACAGACAGCGAATGGTTCCTCTAGCACCCTGCTGGATTGGATCTTGTCCAACCGGCCGGAGAGGATTGCATCAGCAGGCACTCTATCCGACTCCATTTCAGACCACTCCCCGGTGTTCTGTGTCTGGAAAATTCCCTCCCCTAAAATTCCACACAAAATCATACAAGTCAGAAACTACTCCAGGTTTGATCCAGAGGGGTTCCTGGATGACTTAAGATGTGCTGACTGGTCTAGGGTGCTTGAAGCTTCTGACCCCTCAGTGGCAACCTCCTGCTTCATTGATACCTTTGGGGACCTCCAGGACAGACATGCTCCTAAGGTCACTTGGAGGGTGAGGGGAACTGCTACTCTCTGGCTGAATGGTAACCTTCTAGCCCAGATGCGTGAGAGAGACAAATGTTGGGCCCGTACCAGGGGATCTATTGATCCTTCTAATTTCCAAAGATACCGCCACCTCAGGAATCAGTGTAAGAAGGCTATTAAGGCAGCTAAGAGTGATTTCTGTAAGTCTGCCCTACTTAGCTCTGCCAGAGACCCTAGGAGGTTTTAGAGGAATATCAAATCCCTCGTTAGTGGGTCTGCCCATTCAGGTGTCATGGATATGGTTATAGATGGAGTCTCATGTGATAATCCCCATACCATAGCCAACTCTCTTAACCTTCACTTCTCTGACCTCTCGGCCCTTACCTCACTTTTCACGGCTGATGGGGGGAGCTCGTTCTTCATCCTTTCCCCCCCGAGTCAGGTTGGTCAACCTTCTCAGAGAGAGTTTAATCTCAGGGCGGTATCAGTTCTGGATGTTCATAAACGCCTTGCAGCCCTCTCCCAGCACTCCTGTCCAGGTCTTGACAACCTGGAACCTAGGCTTCTCAAGCTAGGAACTGTTTACATTGCCTCCCCAGTTGCCCACATTTTTAGTCTACCCTCAGCTCTGGGATAATCCCTGATATCTGGAAGGAGGCAAGGATAGTCCCTGTCTTGAAGCAGGGCAATCCCAAACTTCCTAACAACTATCGCCCAATTGCTATTCTCCCATCCCTTAGCAAACTTCTAGAAAAGGTGGTGGCCGAATAACTCTCTGAGTATTTACACACCAAGCTGCTATCCAGGGCCCAGCATGGCTTTCGAAGGGGACATAGCACCACAACTGCCCTGATTACTGTAACTTCAAGCATCAGATCTGCCATGGACCAGGGCAAACTGTTGAGTGCTATACTTATAGACTTGTCAAAAGCCTTTGACCTTGTCAATCACGACCTACTCAGAGCTCAGCTATGGTCACTTGGACTCTCTCCCCATGCCATGAATTGGTTAATGGGCTACCTGAAGGGCAGAAAGCAACGTACCTGCTTCAACAAGGCCCTCTCGGAGCCTAGGGCAGTGACCATGGGAGTCCCCCAGGGTTCGGTGCTAGGTCCCCTCCTATTCTCACTCTTCATTAACCAACTTCCCTTGGCGATCTCTCATTGCCAAGCCACCCTATATGCGGATGACCTGGTGATAGTGACCCATTCTCATAATGCCTCTGCCCTAACCAGAGCCTGTCTGAAGATTTCAATAAAGTCTTGGCCTGGGTTACTAGCCACAAACTGGTGTTGAACCTAAAAAAAACACAGGCCATGCTCTTTGGTTCCATGGCCAAGATCAAAGCCTCATCAGCCTTGCTCAACATAACTAGTGAGGTTGGACCCTCGCTGCCAACAGTGAACTCAATCAAATATCTTGGTGTTACTCTTGACCTCCAACTTGACATGGGGAGTCATATCCTCAACATCTGTAGAACTACAAATTGCAAGCTTGGCATGGCCTACAGGGCAAAATATAACCTAACCCCTGGGGCTAGACTTGCCCTTGTGAGAGGAGTGCTTCTTCCCTCCCTCAGCTATGGACTTCACTTATTTGCTCAATCCCCCCAAACTCATCTTGCCAGGTGGAACACGCATATAATAATATCAGTCGGTTTGCACTAGCTGCCCCCAAACTCACCCATCACTGTGAGCTCTACGACAAACTCTGCTGGCTCCCCCCAGCCGAATACCTGGACTTTGGTGTTGGAAGTTTCTCCAGGAAAGTGCTTACTACCGGCATTCCGCTGGGACTGGCGCAACTTCTCCCTAAAATGGACCCCACACCCTACCACCTCAGGTCCCAGACTGCTGGGCTGCTCATAGTCCCCCCACCCGTACTCTTATGGGGGACCGTGACTTTGTTGCATATGCGCCCAGACTCTGGAACTCTCTCCCTGATCATGTCCACTCAGCCCCCTCCCATGGGATCTTTCGCACCTCCCTGTGGTCTCATCTAAAACAATCAATGGTGTGTGACTGTCCCAAACCCCCTTAGTGAAATGAATCTAGCTGAATTCTGCTGCCTCTAATGTCAATCTATGTACCCTTCATACGTTGTGTAATTGTTGATTGTGCATCTTCTTTTCCCTACTTGTTATTATTTCCTGTAATATGCTGTTCCTCCTAAGTTGCCTTGTATGTATTCTTCATGTTGTGCTCTCCCGGGTCATTCCTGAAAATAGGCATATTACTTGTCTAGTGTACTTACCCGGTAAACAAGAGCTAAATAAATAAATAAGAAAGGAGAGAAGGAACTAGCTAAGAATAAACTAATACAGTAATATAGTAATACATGAAGCATAAATATAAATAGAGGCAAATCAATAAACGAATGTAAGTAGAAAATAAAACACACTTATATGTATAGAGAAAAGGAATAAGAAAAGGAGAGGGTCATAGACAGTTGCAGGTAAGAGAACAAAAGTCATAAAGAAGAGACTTTAGGGAGGAAGGAGAAGCAGCAGAACAAGTAGAAAGGGGAAGGGAGGACCAAAGTTTAGAAAATTGGTAAGAAAAAGCAGACTGTCCAACAGCATATTTTCTAGAAGGAATAGAAAGAGATGGGGAATTAGTGTTGCTGAGAAGGTAGGATTAGGAAGGAGGTGAGGATAGCAGGGCTTTAAGATAGGAGGGAATGGAGCTTAACCAGAATTTAGATATAAAAGATGCATAACGGGAAAGGCGCCTAGCATCAAGAGAGGGAAGAGACTAGAAAGCAGTGGTGAGTATGAGGGGGGAAATGTAAAGCAAAATGACAGAAAGAATGGAAAAGGAGGAAAAATCTGGAAAGGGAAGATTTAGGGGCACCACTGTAGACTAAGTCACTGTAGTCAAAGATAGGGAGAATAACTTTTACTACAACTTTTCGGTGGTTAGGAAATGGAATGCGTGCTTTATTCCTGTACAATGCTCCAAGCTTAGGGTGTAGCTTATGGTGAATAGCATCAATATGCACTGAGAAATCACAATGCCAGTAAGTGCAGACCCCTTAAAGGAGGAAACACAGTCTATCTTAGTACCATCAAGGGTATTAAATAATGGAAGAGAAGCAAGTTTGGCAACCCTCTGATTGGTGCCAAAAGTCAAGGAGACTTTTTTGGCATTGAGGGACAACTGGTTGGACTTGAACTAGTACTGACTGTTGTCAAAATCCAACTGCAGCTGGGAGGTTAGTTGGGAAGAGGAGCCAAAAGCAAGAAGAACTGTGTCATCAGTGTACATATGAATGGATGCAGAGGAATGGCACTGGATTCAAATGGTGCTGACATCAATAGCGTTGGCATGGTGCACGCGGTCAAAACAGCACCATTTTTTTTGTGCGGGGGCTTTTCCCCCCACACTCCCGACAAGGGGGGCTCTGTCCCTACACCCCTGGACTTAAATATTCTGACTCTGGGGGGAAGCGGACATCGGGGAAGGTTAAAATTTGTGGGGCCATGGAATAGTGTTTCCATGGCACCTTGTGAACAAAACATAAGCCTCAATGCAGCAAAAGTCAGGAGACCAGGATTAGAACCTTGGTCTCTACTGGCACTAACCGAGCTGCTCCATGCCCCAGCCCTCCACGCCATGGGAGCAGCTCAGCCAATCTACTGTTCCTTTCTGCCCTTGTCCTTCTACAGGACCATGGACAGTGACCAGGGGAGCACTTGCAGCAAGTGCTGTAAATCCCCATTCGCTGCTTGTGTGAATGCTTACCAGACTTGCACCATGTAGTGGGGCACTACTCTGGTAGCACTCAGTTGATGGGATACCCAGAGGAACAGGCAATAGAGAGGTCATTTAAGAAAATGGGAAAGAGAATAGGACCCAGGATAGACCCTTGAAGGACACCTGAGCCAATGGGAAGTGGGGATGAAATGGATTTTCGTATCCAGACAGCTTCAGATCTCCCACTATTGTAATAAGAAAACCAATTGACTGAAGAGTCAGAGAGGCCTGCTGTTTTAAGTTTGCTCAGAAGGAGGGGATGTGCCACAGTGTCAAAAGCTTTAGCAAGATCAACAAAAATGGTGGAATTAATCAGTCCTTGATCCATACCTATGAGTATGGAGTCAGTGAGATGAATGAGGGAGGTAGAAGCGGAGTGGCATTTCTTAAAGTCAGACTGGAAAGATGTGAAAAAGGAGGAGTTGTCAAGAAAGGAAATGAACTGAGAAAGAACAATATTTCTGTAACTTAGCCAAAGTGGGAGGAAGAGATATAGGATGGAAGTTACCAGGTGGGATCACCACTTTTGTGATTAAGTATGGCAATGTCATGTTTCCAAACATCAGGAACAGTAAAAAACAAACAGTAAAACACAAATGTTGATGACCGTATGTCATGAACCCAGTAGGTGAAAATGTTTAAATTCCACATGAAAGATGATTTCAAGGAGTGACTGTGAATTCACCTTTTCATCTGGATTTGAAAAATGTCATCTGCCTTGTTCATGAGGTGTGGTCTAAAAAAGCCATGTTGAAAGTTCAGTGAAAAAATATTGAAAATGTGTGAAGTTATGAGTGAAACCGAACTATTTCAATGTTCACTCATAACTTGGGTCATTTAACCATATGATTCCACCAAGTTTTCAACATTGTCTTCTTAGGACCCCAGCTCATAAACTTGGTAGGTAAAAATTTTCAATTATACAATGGGCAGCAAAAGAAACACCAAACCCTGCATTCTGAATGGCTGGCTGGCACCTTTTCAGTGTTGTAAATCCACTAGTGTACCAACCTGAAAAGTGCCAGCTGCCAGTCAGACGCAGCAGGAACCACCACTGAAATCACTCCGAGTATCGCAAAGCCCTGTCTCACAGAACTGTTACTTCAGCCACTCTGCCACCTCTGAAATATGAAAGCAAGCAGCCGCCGGAAAAAACACGATACTGAGTCACTGCTAAACAATGGCAGTAAGCTGTCTTCAACAAACTGAAAAAAAAAAAAAGAATCTCATACAACTAGCCTACTAACTGAGTTTTTTTTCTTAAAATCTCTTTACTGCAATATGTCACCAACTCCCTCGCTAATTCACTTTGTCGCCCTCTCACCACTCACATCCTCCTCCACTTTAATTAGTGGCTCCACACTTGAAATTTTCTGCCAGTTATCACATCTGTCCCTCTCTCATGGCCAATTAGGCAGACGGCACAAAAAGATTACAAAAAAGGAAAAAAGCATTAACATTGTTTCCCCAGCCTAAAACTGCAAAAGAGCCAGGAAATGGCAGTCATACATCATGGCAGCAGTGTATGCTGCCATGCATGCAGCAGAAACTTCTTAACTCAAAACAACTACGGATTAAACTGACAAAGCTGTCCCGACTCCTTGAACACAAACGGAGCCGGGACAGACTGTGCTGGGGACATAGGACACATTGTTTAAAATTTCCCAGCACAGAAAAAGCAAACACTCCTGCACATGTGTGGTATGCCCTAGCAACCCAGGATAGCAACCATGCACTATTTTTTTCTCGTGGTGCTACAAATGCATGAAAATAACTTTAAAGATGTATAAAAAATGTTTTGTCCCATTGTAAAAAAATGAAAAAAGAGGCACATTGTATAATCGCAATATACCACTCCAGGGTGTGGTATAGTGGGATTTACCCACTTTTGGTATGGATTTGATCACTCGGCAGAGCTTCATGACCAAACCACACCAGGCGTGGAAAATCGCACCATATACTCACACCCTGTCATGGTATATTGCTTAAATCACACATGAAAGGTGATTTTGTGGGGAGACTGTGAAATCACCTTTTGGAACAGATTTGAAAAACTTTCTCCTACATTCTTCATGAGGCAGGGTCCCAAAAAGGCCATGCTGAAAATTTGGTGGAAAATATTTAAAAATGAGAATGTTATAAGTAAAAGTTCAAAGCACATTAAAATACATTAACTGGACTTACCTTATTTTCTCATATCACAGTTGCCGTTCCAGGATAAAGATGTCTTTCTGGTTGGAGAGTGGATGTATGTTGTGGAACCCAATTTAAGTGAGTGAGGGTGTGTGTAGGGGGTGTGGTGGTGGGTGCTGAGTGGAGATCAAGGGGTATGCCATCTGTACGATGACATCGGCACAGCGAACTTCCCACAGTGAAACCCCGACTGCAACTATATTGGCAGTAATGGGGATTTCACTTTGATGGACTTTGCAATGACAGGAGTGGGGTATACATCTAACTCCACTGTCTGTGTGATGTGGAGTTAGATATATAAAGTAGAAGGGATGCGGGGGGCACAGCCCTTCCCTGCATTTGGCACTGCAGTGTTGCCAGTCATTACGGGGTGCACCAGTTTTGGGGGTGTCAATGGGTTCTTGAAGCTGTCGAGGACATTGCTGAGGGAGATGTCATGCCTGTGTTATTGATCCAGGTCAAGGTAGGGTGGGTCAGTGTGTGTGTGTGGGGGGGGGCAGAAATTGATAAGGGATGATTTTCTTCTTATCAGGTTTACACTTAGAGAACCATTCCTGCCATTTTTAAAAGTCCCCCAAAAACAAGAGAGGAAGCTCCCTTACCTCCACGGGAGCTCCTCTGTGGTAAAAGCAGTCTCTTTAATTATGCCTCCAAGGGAAGGAAAGGGATCATAAATTGCCCCGAGTGGTTAGTGGCATGATTCCTTTCCACTTTCCTGATGCTGGCTACACTCCGTTTTATGATGTGAACTCATAGGAGAGCTGGAGGCACTCCATTGAAATGTATATAGATGATTTCAAACACATTTTGGCCATTTAAGAATATTTAGTAAAATCAGAGCCAGGGTTCAACTAACAACTCTCTTGTTAGTTGAATCCTGGCTCCGATTTTATGAAACGGCCACTTAAATGGCTGAAAAGTGTGTTTTAAAATCAAACTCCATACAGTTCAATGGAGTGTGTCTTCATGCTCTCCCTATAGCTGCGTCATAAAACATTGGAGCACAGGGGTGTGGCCAGCAACAGAGAAGTGGAAAGGGATCATGCTGCTAGCCCCTCAAGGGCAATTTATGATCCCTCCCCTTCCTTCCCTCAGGGGCATAATTACAGAGGCTGCTTTTAGTACAGTGGAGTAAAGGGAGATTCCTCTTGTTTCTGTGTAGCATCAAGAATGGTGGTCTTTAAAAAAAAAAAAGATGGTTTTCTTTTTTACAGGGGAACCAGAACCAACACTGGGGACTGGGCATCCCAGTGGTGACACTTACTGTTCAGTGGCACCATGGGTGGGCACCCTGGTGTGGCCACCTATATTTTTGGGTGAGTGATCTGGAGGGGAAGGGTGGATGAAGTGACACTGAGGGTGGGCACCCCAGTCCACTTATAAATGTAATACAGTGGACCCAACTCTGAGGAATGGGCACCCCAGTTTCAGCACTTACCATTCTATGGCACTAGGGGTGGGCATCCTGGTGTCACCACCTATCTATTGGGGGGGTCAGGAGGGAAGGGGTGGTGAAGCAGTACCAGGTGTGGGCACCCTGGTCCACTTATACATGCATTGCATTGCAATAACCAGAAGGATAAGGGAGGGCTAGCTGAACTGGGTGGGGGAAGGAACTATAAGAAATGCAAATTAAATGAGCATCAGGGATAACAAAGGAGTGCTGGTTGAGATTGGAGGGGGAGGGAGCATGTAAATGGAGTTTTCTGGGTGCAAGCTGAAAAACAATTTCCCTGTAGCACAATTTTGTGTATGACAGGGAAATCCTTGAGTCACAACACAAAAGAAATGACTCCTCTCTCTAAGCTGGGCACACATGATTTTTGGGGTGCCCAGAAAACATATTTTTTAGATGAAATTAAAAAACAAACAAACACCAGAACCTAGCTAAACAGACACCATGTAGCTACAGTAGGTTCAGGCTTTTTTTTAAATTCAGCATTTTTAGGTATTATATGTCTTTATAAAAAAAAACCAAAAAACATGGTGCTGTCTTGACATAAAAAAAATTCTCATAACCTGAAAACCACTAAGTGGTGTGAAAGCAAAACACTTGCAAAACGATAACTTTTGTGTCTTGTAAGAAGGTTATCCTAAAACCTTACTGAGCATGCTCAGAAAAAATCTTTAAATCCTTATAACTTTGGAAAAGATTAATATTTTTTTTATGAAACTTTCGAAAGGCACTACCTTAGCACAGACTGCTTCTACCATAAAAGACTTGGAATAAAATTACATACCTTCTCAGCTGTAGGTGACAGTAAAAAAGTATAATAAGTATAGGACATTTTTAAAAATAATATAAAAACAGCATATTTGGATATCAGAAACCACATAAGCAACCATCACAAAACTTCCAACACCTTGAGAACTTGCCTCCCAGACAATGCATGCCAAATGCAGGACAATTTAGTAAAACACTGCTAAAGTTATTAGGGTGCAAAATTAGGGATTTAACAATGTGCACTGTACTTGACCCAAACTATACTGGTGCTACCATGCAAGCATAAAATATATATATATATATATATATATATATATATATATATATATATATATATATATACACTAGTAGTGAACAAATTGGGTAAATAAATCATGTTATTTTGGGATAAATATTTATTTTCACTTGGAACACCATTTATATAACTTAGAACACCATGGCCCAGATATTCAGAAATGTGCCAAAGTCTGGCACAAGTCCAGTGCAGTGCAAATCTGATGTGCCATAGCACAATATTCAGAGGTTACACAGGCCGAACAGTGCCAGCACAACGTGGCTGAATATGGCAGAGTTGCGCCATGGCGCAAACAGAGGTGCGCTGGTGCAACCATGGTAGCGCAGAGCAACACAGCAACAGAGGGGGGCAGGGCACAGAGAACAGACCCAGGGACAGAGCCATGTAAGCACAGTGACAGCAGCCACAGGAGCCTCCCCCCATCAGCAGGGCACAGCAGGGCACACACAGACACGCAGGTACCGGACCCCAGGACACAATGGTGGCATGGGCAGTAGGCAACAGGAGGGCCAACGGAAGGCCACCAAGGGTGCACCCCCCACAGGCAGGCTGCTGGCCATGCCGCCCCCGCCACAAGACCATGGCAGGCCACACCCAGGACCATGCAGCCAAGCACACACACGCCACACAGGCACACAGGGAGCCCACACACTGGGCACTGAACTGGCCAGGATACAGACAGCATGAAATACCACATGGGCCAGGTGGCCAAAGCCAAGCAGAGGACCCCAACACAGTGTGCAGAGAGAACCAAAACAATGACCATGGCCGTATGCCACCACCATGCACACACACGCCACACACCCTTGACTGCCTTCCCATGGACACCCCAAAGCACAGCCACTGAACCAGGGAATGGACACCACCAGAGTGGGACACACCACAGTACAAATCAGTGAACCATAGAAGCACAACATGCACCCCACCCATGCACACCATGGACAGACACTGGGCCACTGCAGCATGGCTCCACACGCCACCTGCAAAGCAGACAAGGACACAGGCAGGTATGTGAGAAAAACTTTATAAAATTGTTAGGGATGAATAACAGATAACAGGGCCAGGGAAAGGATAGGTACAGTGAGGGAAGGGGACAGGGAACAGGGACTGTACAGCAGGAAGGGGGACTGTAGGAGAAGGTGCAACAGGAAATACAGGGGACATGTACTGGAACATCAATGATGGCTGTGTCCAGCCACCCCAGCAAGCCTCCTCTCTCTTCTGTCCACTGCCATCATCCGCCGGATGGCAACCACCACCTCCAGAATACTGGACACAACCAGGAGTGTCTGCTGCATCAACCTTGACATCATCAGTCAAGGCGGTCTCCGCGCCAGATGCCTAACACCTGTGGCAAGGGACAGGACAGGTGGTCTGTGCAATGGCCCAAGAAACCATGCCCACCCACAGTGCACAATGGTCAGTGGGGCAGCACACCCCTGAAGGGCCCAGAACGGACACCCGCAGGGGGGTGGGCCAATGCCAGCCAGCAGCATGGCACACCATGGTGTTGCATAGAGGCAGTCCCCACTGCACAACGGCCACATGACCACACAGTGACAGTCACATGGCACACTGCACCAGCAGCACTGAAGCAACAATGGTGGCAGCCAGGTGCACAGCCACCCCACCAACAGCCAGCACACGGGCCCAAGGGACGCACCACAGTGGCATCCATGACGCACAGTGCAACACACACAGCTGTCACAGCACATGGCACAGGCGGCCATACCTGCACCCATGCCCCACTGCCACCCCACATGTACATTGAGAATGACCATGACAGTGCTTACCTGCCCCCTGTGGTGCAGCTTGTGCAGGTTGTCCCCAGCAGGGTGCACAGCCCAATTGTGCTTGACCTCTGCCCTGGCCTGCCTGCAGTCCTCCAGTCCTGGGAATGGAAAGAAGACAGGTGCACATCAGTACCAGACCACACCAGCAGCCCCCCACCACACAGCCCTCTGTGCACAGGGTGTACCCCTGCCCATGATGTCCCACATGCCAGCACAGCTACATTGCAATGCAAGCATCAGCTGCCCATGACAGTCAGTTATATGCATACCGACAGTGTACCCTACCACAGGGCATGCCAGGCAGCGATGCCACCACCACAGTACAGCACCTGGGCAGACATGCAACATGTGTACACCTACCTGGCTGTAGTAAATAGTAGTACAAATTTTTATTTTTATACAGGATACATGTCATTTAGGTTGATAACCCAGTTTTCAAGACAGACCTGTTAAGGTGGCTGTGGCACTGCACCACGCCTGACGCATGCCTGGAGCCTCTGAAGCTGTTCTGGGTCCTTCCTTTGCAGATCACCAAACCAGTGCCTGCACTGCTCTGCTGCTGGGTGGAACCCCTGTCCTCCTCTCCAGGTGGACGACTATGGTGTGCCACCCCCTGCCCCAGGCCTGGTGCAGGGTCACCTGGCCGAACATCTGGTCACTGTATGGCCACATACAGGCCACGAGGTTGATCACTTCCACATCGTTCCAGTTTCTGGAAAGGTGTCTCCTTCCCTGCGCCATGGTTCCCTCATGGTGCAGCAGTGCAAATGGTGGGGACAGGTGCACATGGCTGCCACAGGTGCAGGATGCGCAGGAGAATGCACAGTGCTTGACCATCACATATTGATGGGCATGCACACTATGCGTGGCCCAGCAGGATCATGGGATCACTTAAGCATAGCAGGGGTAAGAGGTCACTGACCAGTGCGCGCATTGCACAAGTGTGCGATAAGATGCATGACATCATACGCAGTCATGCACATAGCTGCCTATGCACCACACGTGCAGTGCTGATGCATAGAGCAGTCTGCACGTGGTGTGTGATTGGAACCATGAAAGCATAGTGCACATGTGCACTGCAAGGATGCACACTATGCATGCGTGGGTATTGCACCCTGGCCAGCTCCGGTGCAACGCCATTGTGCACAGCGCATGTCTGCGTTATTCAGATGCCACATGAAAATGAGCTCATCAACCAATGCGTGGCACAGTGGGGTGCATTAGCATATCATTACCATTGGGCACATCCTTATTTGCATATGTTGCACCTCATAAGCACCACGGAACCGAACAGGCCATGGACCAGTATTGCAGCCTTGACAGGTAATTGTGGGATGCTGCATCAGCAGACTGGGAGCAGACAGCACTGCAAGGTGGAAAAGACCAGGGAGATGCTGCCGCTGACACACTGTGCTGTCCATGTTCAAAGGAGGCAACAGGTCGGGACAGGAGGAGGGCGAGAAGCATGAGCCTGCATGGAAGTGCAGGCCCAACTTCACTAAAGGAGAGTTGGATGCCCTTTTAGAGGCCTAGCTCAAGAGGGAGGCCCTTTTAAGGGGTGCCACAGGCACACCACAGGACAAGGCCATTGGATGGGAGGAGGTAGTGACCTATGTCAACCAGCAGCCATCAGAGCATGCCATAATGCCACCAGAGGAGGGCCAGTAGATGCACCCACACTGACAACAACAGAGGTGTTGGTGGTAGCCACCATCTGCCACAACGCTATGGAGGGTGTGGCTGGAGGGGGCTTCCAGATGGGTGGCAGCCCATCACTGCATGTTATGCACGTCAGCCACGCACAGGTAGTGGCCTGGATGGTGCATACATGGGCAGCAGTGTACAGGGGGCACATGTGGGCAATGCATCACTGACACTCCATTCTTCTCTTGCAGCACCAGCTTGCCTCTGTGCAGAGGATGAGGTGCCGGCAGCGGCTGTGGCACCTGTGGATGCCAGCATGGCCCCCGAGGATGAACCATTAATGTCCACTGGTATCCGGGGGCCTGACGGGCCATGGATGAACACCACAGTGCCTGTAGATGTCCTTGGCCAACACAGTGGATGCTGGGCTCAGATGTAGGCATCCCAGGCATACCCGGGGCTGGCCTGTTTGGCTGCCTACAAATCCCCATGAGGACATGGTTGTGGTCTCACACTTCCACCCCGGGGGACTGTCAGACCCCCACATGGCTGCTGATCAGCTCCGGCTTGGCCGCCCACATGGCCATGGTGGCTGTGGTACAATGTCGCTGCCCTGAGCTGTGTGCTGCCTTGACTGCAGTCTGTTGCTGATGCCCTGTGTGCACATGGGTGGTGTGTGTGCACCATACCTGTGGTGATGCGCATGTGTGTCGTGCTGCATGTTGCCTATGTGTGTGCATGCCCAGCTACTTGACTGTGTGGCATGGGCATGATGAGGGCAGTGATGAGGGTTGTGCCTGTGCACCAGTGCCATGCATCTAATCCACGTCATGTTCCACTGCCAGTGGGGGTGGGTGCGTGTGTGTTGCTGTGTGTGGTTATGTGCCACTGCCTCCCCTACCCCTGCATCATGCCTCTGTGTGTGCATGTCCCTTGCTATGCACATCCCTGCCTGTGTGCTGTACTTGTCTGTGTGGCCCTTGCATGTGTACTGTACCACCTACCTGCATTTTCCAAAGTGCTCCTGTGTGACAGTGTCGTGGTGGCGTCATGCCTGCTGCTGGAGTCGGGGGTCCCTCTGCCCAGGGGATGGCTGTCCACTCCCTCTGGCCCATTGTCTCCATTATCCCCACTACTGTTTCCCTCATCTGCCTCGACAGCTATCCCGTGGTCAATGGCCATGTTGTGCAGTATGCATCAGGCCAGGAATAGGCCACAGGCTTTCGAGGGGCTGTACTGTAGGGCACCGCCTCACCTGTCTAGGCGATGGAATTGTTTCTGCAGCATGCCAAAGATGTGCTTGATGATGTTGCATGTGCTAGTGTGTGCCTCATTGTACCGTTCCTCTGCTGGGGACCCCGGTCGCCGGTAGGGGGTGAGCAGCCAGGGCCTCAGTGGGTACATGCTGTCACCTGTGTGGAGAATGACATGGTTAGCCCTATGCTATTCTGTACTGCACCACTTGCTTGTCCCTGGCAACCACGCCATCGTGCACACCCTGCGCACCCCCATCCCCACATCTGCTATGCCCAGTGCCCCTTGCCTGTGCCATGCTCACCCACTAGGTGGCCATGGGGATGTCCCCATGTTCAAACCTGTGGCACAGCACAGAGCTGTGCCAGATGAATGCATCATGTGCACTCTCAGGGTGTGTGGTGCAGACATTGATGATGCGCCCTGTAGCATTGCACACCACCTGGCAGTTGATGCTTGGGCTCCCCTTCCTTTTGATGTACACCAGTCCATTGGGGCCAGGTGGCATGCAGATGCCCATGTGGGTGCAGTCAATGGCCCCAATCATGCTGGGCATGTGTGCCACCCTGTGGAAATCCTGCATGTGTGCTGTACACTCTGCCTGTGCACTGGGGAAACTCATGAATTCCAAAGAACGTGGCAGCAGATCATTGAGGAACTGTGTGAGGAGGCAGGACGTGGCTGGCTGAGTGATGTCTGTGGTGTCCCTTGTTGGTTGTTGGAAGGTGCCCGTGGTGAGCAGGCACAAGACAGCAGCCACCTTGGTCTCCATATACATGGCATGGCTCCGTCAGGTGGGTGCCTGCATCTCCTCACTGCACAGCTCACAGAGCTGCCTCAGAATGGCCCTGTTCAGGTGGTACTGGCCAACAATCTCGGTGTCACTATAGTTCTCAAAGGTGATACGGGCACGGTACCAACTGTGTCAGGCATACTGCTGATGGGCTCTTTGTCGGCCATGTAGCTGTTCTTCCTGCCTCCTCACACCCCTCATTACCGCCTCCATCAAAAACGGCACACTCTCCATCACTCCTTCAGTTCAGTGTCCCCCTGGATGGTTCACTGCTGTCTGTGTGCCACACTGGTACACTGTTTTTCTGTGTTTGTGTGTGTGTGTCTCTCGCTCTCTGTCTCCCTCTCTGACCCTCTGTCCCTCTTCCACGCCACCTCTCTGTTTCTCTCCCTCTGTGTCTGTTCTTGTGTCGGTCTGTCTGCCTCTCTCACTATCTCGCACTCACTCTCTGTCTCACTCTTGGCGCAACTGCTATCTGTGTGCTTGCACACTGTTTTTATAGGAACAGGTCTGGTCAGTGCATCTTTGATTTGCTCCACACTTGTGTCAAGGCTTCACGGTTAATATACCGTTGCACTGCATATTCATGGGACCAGCCCTGCACTTGCACCACATATATTATAGTTGCACATTGGTGCAATGAGTTTGACGCTGTGTTTTGGCTCCCACTGAACAGCACTCCTCAGCGCATCTCCATACTTGTGCTGGTGCAACTCAGTTGTGCCATGCGCAACTGCTCTGAATATCCAGGCCCATTCATATAACTTAGAACGTGTTATTTCCACTAAGAACCTGGAAATGAAACACAGAGAACAGTGGGCCAAATAAGGAACTGACAATGGAAAGAAAGGCAGTTTTAGGCTAAAACAAGTAAAACACCAGTAAAAACACTACAATTGGTGTGGTATACATATCAAACACATAATGGATTGCAGTAGAACAACACATTTATCTCCACACATGAGTGGTAAGACCTTTATAACTAACTCATGAGTTATGGGTCTTACCACTCACTAGTGGAGATAAATGTGTTATTCCATTATTCCACCACAGTCCATTATGTATTCCTTATATATATATATGTGTGTGTGTGTGTGATATATCTATATATATATATATATATATATATATATATATATATATATATATATATATATATATATATATATATATATATATATATATGTGTACACACATACACATAATATATATATATATATATATATATATATATATATATATATATGTATTTATAAAAGGTAAATAAACTTCACCCTGATTGGTCAAAAGGCGTGTCCTTACCTGTCAACAAACTGAAAGGTGGCACTACTTTCCTAATACCTTAACCTCCATAGGTGAAAGGGCAGCAATATCATTGAGCAACTGATATCTTTCATCAGTCCCTCTGCAACCAGAACTGATCTTCCATCACAAACATGGCTATCTTTACACTATAAAAGCCTTCAACTGGGCCCTAAAAAACTAAACTACGTTAAATAAAAAATAAAACAAATTAAGTAAACGTTGTTTCCCTGATCATCACACTCTCCTTACACACATAAACAAATTAGAAATATTGGGCCGGATATTCAAACTGCGCCATTCTGTGGTGCAAGCCCTTGCGCTGCTCAAAAAAGTTGCGCAGGGGTGTGGCCAGGGTGATATTCAACGGAGTTGCGCTTATTGAGTAACTCCTCTGAATATCGCCTCGGCCACAGTTATCGCATGGTGACAGTGGAACTTGCACCACCGCAAGTGGTCAGACTGGAGCATTCAGATGCGGTGGCGCAAGTTCCATTGCACCATGCACAAATCTGCGATATTCAAAAGGCGACGTGCAAATGGGGCCATAATTTATGCAAGGCACACGGGGGGCCATTTGCATCTAATTACGGCCCCATTTGCATGCCATTAGCATGCAGGTGCGCCGATCCCCGACAACTTGCGCCTGGTGCCCTGCCAGCCAGCAGCCGTCGGGACTGACGCCCCTACAGCCCGATCGCATGCAGATCAGTTCCCCCCCAGCAGCCCAATCGGGCATAATGTAACCCCCCCGTAGCCCGATCATGGGCATAAAGTAATACAACCTCCCCGACTCAGTCTCGATCACGGGTACAACTTCAACCACCCACCTCCGACTAGCCCGATCAAGGGCACAACTTTAAACCCCACTCCCCAACTAGCCCAATCGCAGGTATAACTTCAACCCCCAGCTCCGACTAGCCCGATCGGGCATAATCTCAACCGCCCCTCAAGACCAGTATATGCCTGCATAACTCTGCATGGCCCGGCTGAATATTGGGCTGTGCAGTTTATGCATGGTTCCTCCCCCTTCGGTTGAGCATGCCTTCATTAGCATTGCGCTGTTGCTCAGCATGGTTTGGGGAGCGCAACTGCCTGCTGCTGAATATCACAGAATTTCGGACTTGCGCAGGCACAACCTTATTGCACATGGCTCAGCTCTTTTGAATATCTGGGCCACTAAATATTGTTTATAGTTTTCATTACAACTGTTTCTTTACTAACAGTGAAAAATCTCCCTTCTGTCTTTATCTGCTCATCAGGGAAAGCTCTTCTGCTTGCCTTGACAGTGAGATAATTGAGTCACTGGCTCTAAAACAGGCCTTTGTTGTCTGTGTGTATAGTATGTTGGTAGAGTAACATTCTACCAGCGGAACTGAGCAGAATTTTGAATCCCTGTATTCCATGGTAAAAATTTATGATAAACATTCTGTGTCTTGAATGATGGAAAAATAGAAAAAAAAACAGGATGAAGAAAGTAGGCAATACAGTAATACTTTATAAACAAAAAGAAAAGGTAGGAAAACACAGTTACAGAGGCAGACACAAACTGCTCAAATACATTGCTGTCCCTCCAACTCACTGATTTAGCATTTTTCAGTGAGTTGCTGTTCAATCAATTTTACCACTCCTCTGCCCAAGTCTGGGGACTATTTTTCACCATATTTAAAACAAATAACATACTATTATTACATCTTTAATAATGCATCCAGAGTTTTGTTTGATTGTTATAGAAATAGTTGTTACCCATTTTATAAGAGCAATAAGACACTTCAGGGTGTGTGTTGTTGAGCGATAAGAGCACTACTCAGCTGCTGTAGCCACTTGGCACAAGCGCCTCATGCCTGCCAACGCACCTGGGGGCATGCTCTTATCAATCAACAACTCACACCCTGTCATGTCTTATTTGCTTT
This sequence comes from Neoceratodus forsteri, assembly GCA_016271365.2. Classification (NCBI taxonomy): domain Eukaryota; kingdom Metazoa; phylum Chordata; order Ceratodontiformes; family Ceratodontidae; genus Neoceratodus; species Neoceratodus forsteri. The sequence continues at coordinate 235,431,705 of CM057458.1, forward strand.
CATATTATGGTAGAGTAGCCCTTTTAAGGTTAAAGGGTCAAACTTTGCACCTTAATAACTTTGCCACTGTTCAACGGATTTGCCTAAAATTTAGCATGCTTGATCAAGAGCCAACTTTCATAGTAGTTAGATATACGGCTGCGGAGTTATTAAGTGAGATCTGCGCACATGTTTACGTTTTTTGTGAATTCTTTGCTCGAGCCTAAAAGTCGCATGGTTTGCGTGACTGGTCTGAAAAGTTCAGGGAACGTGCGGCCGGGCTCCCCGATGTGCCTTTTGAAGATTTCGTGAAAAATTATTAAATGGTTCAAAAGTTATCCAAAAAATAAGTTACCATTATAAGTTAGTGGGAAGAGTTAATAAAATGTTTGACAGTGTTGCAAATGGCCCTAGTAATGTCGCAAATCTGCCATTTTGTTTTCAATTGGTGAGCACAAAAATGCTTGCCATTTAAAATTGGGACCATCTAAGGACACAGTTCTTTTTATGTTTACCTAGTCGTGATTTCATTTGTGAAAGTGTCATGATTTGTGACACTATTTTGCGACACTATGCCCAAAATAACAGGAATTCTTTGCCACCCTGCTGCAAAAGAATGGTTTGGTCTATTGAGCTGAAATTTGGAGGTAAGACAGTCAACATGCCACATATGTGTCTTTTGGTGGTTTGGTGAAAAAATACTGGAGGCCTGCAAAGTTACGGCACTCTGAAGTTGATGCTCTTTCCCATAGAATAACATTAAGGCGTCTGTCACATTACAGGAATTCTTTGCCACCCTGCTGCAAAATAACGCTTTGGTCTTTTCGGCTGAAATTTGGAGGGAAGAAAGCCAACATCCCACAGATGTGCCTTTTGGTGGTTCGGTGAAAAAATATTACAGGGAGGCACAGTGACAGCACTCCAAAATTGATGCTTTTTTCCATTGGATAACATTATGCCGTCAGTCGCGCCTTTCGGGGCCCATATCTCAGAAACAGTGTGAGATATGGACTTTTCGTCACAAAAATGCTTAGCCCCCCAATTCAGGGCTAAGTGCAAAACTAGCCAGGAAAGTCATAATTCATACGAAATTTAAATTTTTTTTCTACGTAGTACAGTTCCTGAAATATAAGCAATTTGGTATTCCAAGTCCTGATTTTCTGCTCCAAGGCCCATTGTTCTGTATACATTCTTTGTTTTCACTGTGTTTTTCAATGTAGTTTTTGAGGAAAAGAAGGGTGTGCCCTTTCGTTACTGTGCCAGTTAGCGTTTCCAGTTGCGTTTCCGTTACCGTTCATGGCACCATTCCCGTCTATGCCACCGTGTGCATTATGGTTTTTGTTTTCGCTTGCGCTTGCATTTCTGTGTCATTTGGCGTTATTGTTGCTGTTACCATTACCACTTGCATTTGCAATTGCGGTACCGTGCCCGTGCATTACGGTTTGCATTTCCTCATGTGCTTGCGTTTCTGTTTGCATTTCTGTTTCCTTTGGCGTTATTGTTGCTGTTACTATTACCATTTGCATTTACAATTGCAGTATCATGACCGTACGCATAATGGTTTGCGTTTATGTACTCGCTTGCATTTGCGTTTGCATTTCTCTTTCCTTTGGCGTTATTGTTGCTGTTACCATTGCCATTTGCATTTACAATTGCAGTTCCGAGACCATGCACGTTATGGTTTGCATTTCTGTACGCAATTCTGTTCCCATTTCCGTTTCTGTTTCCTGTTGCATTATTCTTCATGTTAACTTTACCATTGCATTTACTATTGTGGTACCATGCCTGTGGGCATTACAGTTTGTGTTTTCGTATGCGCTTTTGTTCCCATTTCTGTTTCCTTTGGCATTATTCTTCATGTTAACTTTACAATTTGCATTTACTATTGCGGTACCGTGCCGTGCGGTGCTGCTATGGTTTCGGCGCTTTATGTGTACGCCCGTCAGATTTCGCTCCTGTTCCCTTTGCCGTTCTTTTTGCTGTAACACTTAACATTTGCATTTAAAATATTGGTGCCTTCACTGTGCGTGTTAGCAGTTGCATTATCGCATACACTTGCATGTCCATTTGCGTCACTGTTCGCTTCCCCGTCACTTTGCACTTGCGTTTCTATTAACGTTTGCTTTAACATTTACATTTGTGTTACCATCTCTGTAACTGTTGGCGCTTGCGTTTGCATTGCTGTTCCTCTTACTATGTGACAAGACATCACGTGGTGGAAGGGCCCCTCGGTCCTGCCACCGCATTACTTTCACTATCTGTTGTCCTCATTCTCAAAAGGAAGGGAAATTAGAGGCAAAAAACTCTGTTTAATGCATCAGTTTGGGTTGTTCCACCATGACAAAATGAGGAAATTCAGTGTTAGGGTTGAAAGTCCCCCTTGGAACCCCGAGCCCACCCCCCAAACTGGCATCAGGGTGTGCTTTGGGTTTGTCGGTCCTAACTTTCACCCCATTCTCCTACACCTCAGCTTCTTTACACATGTGATGGGGTGAGAGTTAGGGCCGACGACCCAACGCGCACCCCAATGCTGGTTGGGAAGTTGGGCTTAGGAGGTCCAAGGGGGGCTTTCAATCCTAACACTGAATTTTCTCACTTTTGTTGCTGTGGAACAACCCTAACTGATGCATTAAATGGATTTTTTTGCCTCTAATATATATATATATATATATATATATATATACACACACCAATATAATGATATATAAATAAGGGGTTTGCAGAGGGGACCTGTGTGATAAATGATTTATCTATAGAAGTGCTGTCTGACCTCAGGTAACCTTACAAGTGATGTAAGGGGGAGATTACAATGTACACTAGCAGGTAGATGGGCTACTGCTGACAATGTAACCCATTAAACAGGGTGCTTTGATGAAATGTAGGTAAGGTGAGGGAGGGGATGCTAGACTACCAACACTAAACCACCAGTGACTGATAAGACTGAACATTGCTCACCGTCACACTATTAATGGAATGTTGAATCTGGTGACAATAACAGAATATTGTTTACATTACACAAGAAAAGCAAAAAGTGTCAAACAAAAATTGTATGAGAATAACAATGACAAAAGTTTTTTTCTTTGTAAGCAGTCACCATACAGAGGCCCTTGGGGTTCACCTCATCACCTCTCCCAAGGAGGCTGGCTTGGGTTCCCTAAGGATGTGCTACACTGGCCAAATGTGGAGCGGTACATCAACTTGGGGTAGTGATATGGTGTACCTGGTTGCTGAAACACAAGGCTACAACCCCTAGATAACAATGCATAAACTGCCAACACACTCCATCTCGCAAAACAAGTGACACAGTAAGCAATGACATATTCCAAACCATAAAATGCAATTTAAGACAAATAATTTATTTAAACAGGAGGGTACAGAAATAATAAGCAGTAGCAAGGTTAACATGGAAGCAGTGGTGTAACAATAAACCTATACTTTAAGCAGACTTCAAGGCAATAAACAATTCAATTCTTCACCGCACACACTCTGCCCACCCTAGCAGACCATTAAGCCCAATGTGGGTGCCCCCATCTTAAGTCCCCTCAAAGGCCACAAGTGAAAGATCTCTCAAACAGTTGCAATGGATACCGCAATGGAGATGCTGATGCTGCTAGCATGGTGGAGCTCCGTGGCATACTTTAAATGATGGCAGGTAAAACACTTTTAAACACACAGCTGCCAAACACAAACTTTAAATTGGTACAAAAATGGAAAAGGGGACCCTATTTGCAATCCAAATGGGATTTGGTAGGAAGCTGGCCTCAGGTCTTCTGCTGTCACTGGCACAGTCCTGTCCAGGACTTCTCCCTTAACCCCTGACACAGTGACTCTCTCTCCCCAGTTGCAGGGTCAAACCCTGGTTTTACTCATGGTTCTGATAATTTTGTGATAGCAATGAAATAAGACACTCCCATGCAGGAAACAGGTGAGTGTGATTTAATTATAACTCACAGCACGTATCTGTCTTTATAGTTTACTATAGCTTGACAAAATCTCTTAAATTAGAGATTTCAGAAACTAACTATTTAAAAGTTAACCTAAGGCTTATCATGTTACGGTTTGAAGAAATAGAAACATTTTTGGAAAACCGTTGATGTAGCTATTAAAAATTGAGGTGAGCAGCAAACATGATAGCTAGACAAGTAAAAGAGACTTTTAGGTAAAAGTATATAAAGTTTGTGGCATAATGTAATGTGTGTTACAGAGCTGTGAAACAAGAGTATATAATGAAATGAAATTCATTTATGCAAGCTAAGATCATAAAACGTAGAAAGGTTAGCAAAAATCAGTACAGAAAATATAATTATACATAGGAAAAGCCAAAAGCATACTAGTTTCAGGCACTCATCTCTTCACAAGAGGGATGCCAAAACTGTAGTAGAATTAAAAATTCATTTATTTGGACAGACAAGCACACATCCTTCCTGCTGAGGCAGGACATTTGCTTGTCTGTCTAAATAGATTCATTTATAATTCTACTACAGTTTTGGTGTCCCTCTTGTGAGGTGGTGAGTGCCTGAAACCAGTATGTTTTTGATATCTTTGTTTTTTAGAGCACCACCTTCCAAGTGTGCACTTGTCAGTTTGTACATAGGAAAAGTCATTCAGTTCCTGGATAAGAAAAAACAATAATGCATAAATGAATATATTTTGTGACGTCATAAAAGGTCCTTAAGGAGCTGAATGGGATGAAGTGCTAAATAAGTTGAACAATAATAATTTTGGGAATGGTGCATTTATAGAAAAAAAATTATATTTTTAATTTTCATTTATTCTCACCTTCCTGGACCTTGGACATGATGATGGGGTCCAGTGGGGAAGAAGACCATGTGTCTCTAATGCTGGTTCCGTGACCATCTGAGGCAATATGGCCACCATCCTTAAAACCTTACAGCACATAGATGCTAATGTGTCTGTGATTGAGTGGGACATGAAGAAGCTAGAGCAAACAAAGGTGGCAACTGAATGGGCCATCACAGAGTTATGAGACGAGGGAGACTGCCTGAGCAGGGTTGTACTGCCAGCTGTGTCAGACAGCAGGAGCTAACGGAGCATGCAGAGGATGCAAAAGCAAGTGTCTGAAGAAAAAATGTCAGATTGTTTGGCATCCTTGAAGACTCAGAACACCCAGCTATTGATTCATTTTTAAGCACATAGATCCAGCAAGATTTACAGCTGCCAGCTGACCACAACATTGAGACTGAAAGGACTCACAGAGCCCTGGGATCAAAACCTAAGCCAGATGCACCACTGAGATCAATTATTATCAAGTTCCTGAAGCTCCTAGTCAAAAAAGAACTTCTGAGAAAAGCCTGGGCTAAACTGGGCCTCAGTTTTAATGAATCTGACTTTTCTTTGCAGCACTGAGGCACCTAGTGCCTTTTTCCAGGAGGGCTTGTACCAGGTGTGTGGTTTTCTGGACGGACAACCAGGGTACAGGCAGCAGCCTTCCTCCTGAAGGGAAGGCATACCTTCCAGGACCCCTAGGGCTCAAACTGTGCTATGAGGCAGGTTCTAGGAGGGTAGTGAAGGCACCCGATGACTTATGTAGTTCTCTATCTCTAGGAACAAGTGGTTAGTTCCTGGTGTTCTGCTCTCACTTAAGGTCAAGGCAACGCAAGGCAAAGTTTATTTATAGAGAGCCCAATCCATAAAAGGATTTGAGTGCTGTACAGAGTTCAAACATAAAATCAAATGAAAATATTTAAATACACTTTAACTTAAAATAATCAGGAAATGCCTGTTACACAGAAACATGGAAACATAAAAATTGTCAGCAGATAAGGACTGCCAGGCTCATCTAGTCTGCCAGTAGACCCTATACATTGTATGTGGCCACTGTTGAAATAAAAAGATCTTCAAAGAGGCTTTAAAGGCCTCCACTGTGTTGGCCGTATGTACCTGTATGTAAAAAGAGAGCAAGTTCCATAACAATGGAGCAGCCACTCCAAAAGCACTGTCGCCTAATAGTTTAAGCAATATTGTAACTCACGCTGTATTCATACACTCGCTAATTTGACAGTCGTGATTCTTTGATCGTTATTTTTAACTCGTGATTCTGTAGTTGTGATTATCACGGGTAACTGCTTAAACTTTGATGGAGGGACAACAAGCAGGACCACATCGGTGAAGTGGAGCAGGCAAATTGAGTGGCATGGAACCAGAAGCACTTTTAAGTAGTCTGGACCCAAACCTCGTAGGGCCTTCTGTTAACAAGCAGGTCTTGAAGGTGATGCACCACTGCATAGACAGCCAGTGTAGCATATGTAGAACATGGGTGATATGTTTACTCCATAAGGAGCCCATAATCATCTAGGTTGCAGCATTCTGGACCAGTTGCAAGCATGGCATCAGACCTCCAGATAACCCTAGGTACAGTAAGGAGCATTGCAATTGTCTAACATTGAGGTGATGAAAGCATGGATGATTGTCATTGTAAAGATACCCAGTTGTGTGTATGTTTCAGGTTCCAGGTTCTCTGTGTATTGTCTAATACTCTTTTCTGTTCTGGTGTCGTTATCTATATGCAGCACTGAGGGATATTACAGACTTGACAGCGGGGGTGGGCATGATTCTGTAGGGGATGTATGGCCGAAACCCTGCTCGGAGGCTGCTACACAGACCCTCCTGTAGAGGACCTAGGATTTTAGAATGGGGCGGGGGTGCAGTGGGTGAGTCTTGGAGGTGGGTTTTGTTATGCAAATTTTTGGGAATGTTTTGAAATCCTTTCTGTAGCACTCCACATTGTCAATGGGTAATCATAACAACTAGTTATAGTGCACCCCTACCAGGGGAATGGCACAGCCCAAGCTTTAGAATATTGGACACATGAGGACTCCATGCAGCAGCAACTCCTCAGTTAAGCTGTGCCATTCAAAGGGGACAGAGATACTTTTATTTTCTCTCAAGATTTTCAAGATTTTAAGACATATTTGAGGCTGCAGTCCTGCATAGCAGGTTGGGGCTACCTGTTTTTCAGGGAGCACCCCTAAATTAAAATTGTGCCTGTTAAGCTGTGGCTTTCAAAGTGAATAACCTGCATTCCCATTTCCTTGTGTGGTTTGGGAGCCTTTTTGTCTGCCTTGCTAGGGTGTTTTTAATGGTCTCCATTTATCAAAAAAAAAATGAATTAATAAAAATAAAAATATTAAAGCAAACAAGGTGCCACAGGTAGGCACGATTTTATGGTTCTGGGAGTTAAGGTCTCTGGGTGGGTCCCTCAGATTTTGCATCAGTTCCTCCCCCCCCCCCCACAAGCCTCAGGTTTTCTGTGCTGTTTGGTATTTTTGTGGCTATACTGTGTTTTTGGGGATTTGGGGTGTTTTTTTCTCCTCAGACTTGTATTTTCCATTTGTAAAGCTGCCAATAGGGCTGCATGTGTGCTCCTCCGACTAGCCGTTTTCCTGCCTATTGCCAGGCTCGTGCCTGTGGTGTGCACACCCTACACAGTACTAAAGGGCTTTGCACAATGCTAATGCCTATTCTTTTCATTGTGCAAATTGTGCTATTATGCTTACTGGTGCATGAACACCTGCGCGAGTGTATGGACGTCCAGTGCATGCATGTTAGTGAGCGCACACGTCCTTTTACTATTTTTTGATTTACTAATCACTGTGTACAGTTCTGTGGAGACTGTTTAAGCTCTGAACATTCAGCAGTCCTGGGTTTGATTCCCACGACCTCCACTTGCATGATGTGTGACTCTGAGAAAGTTTTTTTAAGACAGCTAAGTGGAGAATTTTATCCCAGAAAAGATATTGGGGCTATTTATTAATTTTTACCCAACAATTATATTTCTCTTTGGCACCTTGATTTATCGGAGAACACTAATCATGAAACATTGTAAGACCTGCAAATAGGGTAATGAGGCCCCCCTCCATGGGTTCCTTTTGCCTTCTTTGTGTTGCTCAGTACCCCCCAGCTGGTTCTCTGGCCTGGAGAGGGGGAGCACCTGGTTCTTTATTTGGCAGCAGCAGCAGAATTGTGATGAAACAACCTTTGTGGCTCGTGAGTGAACTTGAGCCCCGATGTCCAGCAGGACATCCCTGCAGATACACCTGACCCCTGTCAATCCCCTTAGGCCGGGGGGGTGGGCTCATCCAGGCACATCCAGATGTGGCACAGTGAGTTTAGGCTGCGATAACGGATGTGCAGGCAGACCCTGACCATGCCTTTTTGAAGGCCATGATGACAATTATAGGGATCTTGAGGAAGTTCCTGACCTTCATATAAAAAATAAAAAAAAAATAAGCCTTTGTCTTTTTGGATAGCTGAGGCATGTAGTCCCTTACAGCTCAGGAGGTATAGTTGGTGGAGACAACTGATATCAGTCTGACTCTATCTGCATCTTTTTTCAACCACTATGTGCCCAAAATTATTGAGCAATATTGGGCAGGTGTGGATCAGAAAAAGTGTCTTCCCAACCATGTCATGGATCTTCCACTTTTAAGGGAAAGGTCTCGCAGGTGGGAAGCTCCTTCATTGAAAGACAAGGCTATTTGTATTTCTGGAAAGACACTACCCTGCCTATAGAAGGCTGTGGCCCTAACAGTCTTTCATGTTATGTGGGTGGACACCGCATGCAGGATGGGTTCACCTCTATTACTACACAACAGCTGCACATCACATGCTTCTTTTATTGGCCAGAGCCTTCAACAATGGGTCACTACCCTGGCCAGTTTCATTCCATCTATCTGAAAGTGCAAGCCTTTTTACAATTCATTATCACAGTTCAACTTTTTAAGGTGGTTGTTCACTGGAGAGGTTCCACCTTTTCCAGTTAGTTGTTCACTGGAGGATTTCATGTCAGACTACTTGGCCTACAGTACTTCATTGTTTTCAGCCATGAGGACCATGTGGCTTAGTCATTGTGTCTGGTCAAGCTTCATAAGCTAAGCTGTTTAAGCACCCCTTGAGGGAGGACCATGTTTTGATTCTGCCCTGGATATTAAAAAAAAAAAGGATATGCAGTGCAAAGGGCTTTCTCCAGTGTCAAACAACAGCTCAAGACTACTAGAACACAAAGAGGTCAAGGTAAAGGCCAGTGCAGATAGTTCTGAGGGGGGTTCTGCTCCTTTGGAAATCGGCTCCTGAAAATGCATGAGCCTACTTAGGCAACAAGGTTACAGTATCAGAGATGCACTGGTTGGATTCTATGCAGGAGGCCCAGCGCCACAAGCCTGGTGCCTTACAATAAAGCATGTGGGCCCATGCCGGACTCTTTTTCTTGGTGGTAGTTTAGAGGAGATTTTCCTCAAGATGGGCCAGAACAATGTCAGATGCCTTATTAGGGGTTGCTTCTCTGCCCCTGTTTTCATGGACAGTGAAAAGGTGAGATGTTGTCAGAGTTCATGACTCCCTCATTCATTTGGGACCATAGTATAGGTCCCGCTAATCGAACATGGTCAGGGGTCCTATTGGGGTTATTTTATAGTCCCCAGGAAGTTGGGAGGGGTTGGAAGGCCCATTCTAGATTCAAGCGCCTGAACAAGTTGGTGCATCACAAACCTTTTAGGATGAATCCCCGGAGGTCTATCACCAGGCTGCTCAGTCAAGGGATTTTCTTAAGCCCCAATACATCTGGCGGATGCCTGCCACTACATTCCCTCTGTAAGTCCTACTCAGAGTATCTCAGAATTTGATACTGGATCAACCTTCCAGCACAGGATGCTTTTGTTCGCCTGAGCATCAGCCCCAACGAGTTCCTTGGTGTCAGTAGTTCTGGTGGCTTAATGTCTGTCCTGATTGAACAATCTGCTCATTCATGCATCAATGTTGTCCTTGGCAAGAGGTCAGTACTCAGCACTCTAAACATGCTAGAGTCATGTGGATAAGGGTGAACCACGAGAAGAGCTCTCCTGAGCCATTTCAGTCCTTGAAATGTCTGGTGGCAATTCTTTGGCACAGAACCAGGGAAGGTTTTTTGCCTTCCCGGAAGGTGATTTTTTTTGTCAGAAGTCTGCTGGCTGAGGATGCAGTCATTGGCATCTGCCCTCGGTCTTCTGCAATTGGGCCTCAGGTTAAGTAGCGATAGTTTTAATCCCATGGGCCTGCTCCCAGAGTTGGCCTATTCAAATGGGTTTACTGTCAGCTTGGGATCCCTCATCGGAGGATTATCAGCCAGTTTTCCTTCCCTCCCTCTCAGCTTCTTCACTCCCTGAGCTAGTGAGGGGATGTACAGGATCTGAACAGAGTTCCACTATAAGTTCCAAGGTTAATTCTCACAACAGATGTTAGCTTACACAGATGGGGGGCAGGCTGGAGCCAGTTTCCCACTCAGGGAACTTGGTCAAGTCTAGGATCAGTATCTCCACCTCAATGTTCGGGAGATGGAGAAGGTCCGCCTAGCTTCCCTTAGGTTTCCACCATGCTGCTACGCATGGTGTACATTGTACATAACCATTAAGGCATGCAAGATGTTTCTAGAGGTCACCATCCTGTCAACAGTTCACCTGGCAGGGGAGTTGAACCTTCAGGTGGACTGGCTAAGTTGCAAGATGTTCATCCCGTGGAGTGGAGGTTGAACCCGGAGGTTTTCAAACTCCTGGGCAAACAGCTTGGTTGACCTCAGATGGATCTGTTCACATCCAACAGTAATGCTCAGATCTGAGAAGGTTCTTCAGTCTTTTTCGGTGTCCACAGCAGGGGACACTGATCTCTCTGCCTCAAGAGTGGACCTTCAGCAGAGTGTATGCTTCCTCTACTAACTCTTCTTCCAAAGTTTAAAAAAAAAAAAAAGGAAAAGGAAGAAAAATAAATAAATTATAAAGGACACTCTGGAGGGAGCTGCCTCTCATTAGTTGCAGAGTGACTAAGAAGACTATAGTTCTCAGACTTAGCGAATCTTGCTCAGCAAGCACCCTTCCACCTTCTGGTGTGTAGAGACCTGCTATCTGGATCTCGCTCTCCACCCAAAAAATTCAGGAATGATACAGCTTGTGCCCTCACTCCTGAGAGGAGGAGGCCCTTTTCTGTATAAAAATGTATACTATATATGTATTTATATGTTTCCCCAAGAAACTACTTGACACCTTAATGGCTGTTAAAAAATCCTCTATGTCCGAAGCCTATGTTCTGGTAGGGACCACCTCCCTTTTTTATTGACCTAGGGCAGCAATGAAAGTTACACCTTCAACAGCCTCTATTTCACAGTTTTTTGGGGGTTTCTACAAGAAGGCATGATGAAGAGGTTGACATTGACATTGGGTCTGCTGAGAGGCCAGGTTATGCTCTTGTAGCACCCTGGGATTTTTGCCTGGGAATTAATATGTGCGTGTTTAGTAGGACATATCTGGTGTCCTGATCTTTGGTTCTCATTGGGATTGAAATTGGGTTCTGAATGCTCCTTGCAAGGAGTTTTTTTGAACTGCTCTCATCCATATCACTGGATGTGTTGGTTTACAGGCTTCCACCTAAGGAGCTATGCCTTATTAGGCATATTGACAGGTAGTACTCAGAACGGTGTTTTATCCCTAAAGTGCTCAGTGGCCTTCCAGGAGTTCCAGGATATAGGCTTGTATCCTCATGTCCACAACCTCCTCAATCCAAATGGAAGGGATTGCACTATTTGGATTTGTCAGGCACCGTTAAGATGATCTATCCTAAATGGACGGCTGCATTCCGTAAATCTTGTAGTCTTGTTTGTTTGTAGTCCAGCAAAGTCAAGAGGCCTTTTTTAGGCCACCCTCACTTAAGGGTGTGGGTCTGCATTGTTCAGGCCAATGTTGTAGTACGAGGAGGCCCTCCTGCTCTCCTTAAGGTTCACCACTCTAGGGCTAAGGTGATGCCCTGGGCAAGTCAGGTGAAAAATTGATTTGAAGGTTAAGCAAGGCAATTACTTGGGCTTCCATCCACATGTTCACAAACATCCATCTTGGATGTTCAGAGTTTGGCTGATGCAGTTTGGTCGCGGAGTGTTACAGACAGCAGTTTGCAAGTAGTTTTCTGTGCTTGCCTCTGGCGTATGGGATAATCTTCTCCCCCCTCCTGTTTTTTCTGGGTACTGCTTCTTAGATCCCAGTTGTTATGATTACCCATTGACAATATGTAGTGCTACAGAAAGAAGAAATTAACTTAATACTCACTGTAATTTCCTTTTATATAAGTTCCAACATTGTCAATGGTGCCCTCCCAGGAGCTTGGCTCCTGCAGGAGAATATTATCCTGTATGCTAGAAGGGATTTCCTGTTTGTCAAAATCCCCTACATTTTTTTGGACATCACTCTTTCTTGCTGTACTGTTCTCATAAATAAGATATGTGCTGGACTCATAAATAAGATATATATTATAAAAAAAGGGTTATTTTTTGATTAGTCTATGACCACAGGTTAGCAGCTGTACTGATAACTCTTCAGGTGTTTTCCTAGTTACAGGTAGGCTCACTGCATCCAGTTGTTTGCCTTAGTGGCTGGTTAGCCTCCTTTTTCCAGATGGGTGAATGGTGTGGAACCTGCCTTTTACCGGATGGTTCTTCTTGCAGGGAGGATTGATTTGTCCAAACCTTGAGTCCAATGGAGAGCCTTTTCCTCCTCAGACCTGTCAGGAAGGTAAGACAGTTGTTTATTTACATGTTGAAGTATGTTTTATGTAGGTAACTGATTATAATATATGACAATGTGTAGCTATTATGGCACTGTGAGGTCAGTAGTGACTGGGGAGTTGCTGCTGCTGCATGGAATTGTCATGCGCCCAACATTCTAAAGCTTGGGTTGTGCCATTCTCCTGGTAGGGGTGCACTATACCCTGTTGTTATGATTACTCATTGACAATGCTGGAGCTAACAGAAAAGGAAATTACAGTAAGTATGAGGTTAATTTCTTCTTTTTGTAATTGTCTAGCTTCGTTTTTAGTACATCGCTAATATTTAAAAATAGATTTTGCACATACCAAGAGATTCTCTAGTCAACCTTGGCTTGCCCATCTCAGTTCTGATTGTGGTTTTGTAAGAAATGAACTGAGGGGGTCACATGATGGCTGGCTGAGCTGGAGCAGCAACTTCCCCTCGCTCTTCTTCAACTCCAGTTAACAACCCTTCTTTAAACTATACCCACTTACCTTTCAAGTAGCAACTTGGCATTATTCCTCTTCGGAAACTCCTTCTACCACAACTGCAGGCTGATCATCATGGAAGTCGGCATGCAGAAGGCTCTGCCTCACCACACTCCACCGCTGACACCGGAGAAGGACAAGGCCGTGAAATGGCCTAAATCACAAGCAGCCACTGCCACTAAGCCTACTGAATCCACCACGATGCTTTCCGAGGAGCGCTTTCTTGAATTTATGCAACCTCTCCAGTATTCTATTGCTGTAATTTCAGAAGAAGTGCAGTGAATCTGGACTAGTATTGACTCCCTAAACACTCGGTAGGAGATGCCGAAGCCCGGCTTTCCTTGGTGGAGAAATGGAGGGATAAGGCAGATTTGGACTCCTCCATGTTGCATTAAAGGCTTTGGAAAATGGAGGACAAATTGAAGGATTTAGAGGGGCAGAGTCAGCGCTACAACTTAATCCTCTTCAGCCTTCCTGAGAAAGAGGAAGGCAACAACCCTGTTCTCTTTATTCAAAAGTTTTGTGAATGAATAGCAGGCCCCTTGCCTAACAACACTATCTACAAGGTGGAGAAGAGAGTCCACTGATCACTCCACCCCCACAGCCCAGATCACATCCTCATCCTTTGGTTTTTAAGCTTTTAAACTTTCTTGATAAACAGCACATACTTGCCAAGGCCAAAGAAGTAAAAAAAATTCAATGGGGGGGGCACAAGTTCCGGTTGTCTCAAGATCTTCCCTAGTCGGTTTGGCTCAAGCGGCAAGAGTTTCATCATGTGGTGTCAAGGCTGATAGTAGCGGGGAAGGCCTTCCGAATGTGTGATCCTGCCATTCTACAGGTGAAGCAGAATGAGAAGTGGATTACTCTAGATTTGCCTATGCAAGCAATGTCTGAGCTCCGAACCATATTCCTGGATCTTTTCAAGTGAGGGATTATACTGGTCTTCCCTCTTTGGAATAATTTGAAGTTGGCTGTGAACTTTCTGCATGTAGATGTTTGTTTTTTTCTTCATGTTCCATGAGCCTGTATTGTGGACCTCTCCCATAATATAAGATCTGGGCCTCTTTCTACTGTAATGCCTGAGTGAGAGCTGTCGGACTGGCATTAGGATCCGTATTCGGGACTTGCTGCCATGCTAGTACAGAGCAGATATCCTCATTGATGTGACTAGTGAATAGACTCTTACCTGGATTTGGGGTTTGACCCTTTCTTTCACTGCTCTAACCTGACATGCTGTTCATTGAGTATGAAGGGGCTTTGTACAGTGGACTGGATTCTATCATGCTCATCATGAATGGTTACTTTGGACATACAGGTTACAATGGTTACAGTGGTTGAGGGGGCTGTGCTCCTGCCTCATTTTCTCTTTTTGTTTGCTCCAGTTCGTTATGTATTTTACTGTTAATATCTGCTGTTTGGGGTTCTGATACGGACAGGGGGTGGGTGCTTATGGGCTGTGAGAGGTGGCTCTTGCATATTATTATTTTCTCTTTAATGGCCAGTGGTGGTGCTGACTAGGGTGAGTTTTTTTTGTTATACTCTCTGTCTTGGCAATAGCAGTTTTTAGCTTTGTCCACAAAAGGACTCCCCCATCTCCTTTTATTTATGAACTGAACGGGCCAGCAAGTTTTGTTTAGGCAGATGCCTGGATGGGGTTCATGGTTAAAAAAATATCAATTACCTGTTTCCTTAACAGGATTGCACAAATGGGGTGGTTTATGGGCATTTGTGAAGGGTTCCAGATAGAAGCCTTTTCCTCGACAACTTTTTCTTTTTGGACCTTCTGTTAATGCACCATGCTCTTGCTATTAGTGGGTTGGAGGGGTTTGCTCCAGTTCATTATGTACTTTTTACTGTTAATACATGTTGTTGGGGGTTCTGATAAGGACAGGGGTGGGTGCTTATGGACTGTGGGAGGTGGCTCTTGCATATTATTATTTTCACTTTAAAAGTCGATAATGGCACCGATTAGGGTGAGTTTTTTGTTATACCTTCTGTCTTCGTAACCGCAGCCCTCAGTTTTGCCCACGGGAGGGCCCCCCATCTTATTTTATTTTTTTACCTGAACTGGCCCGTGAATTTTGTTTAGGTGGATGCCTGGCTGGGGTCCATGGTTAAAGAAATATCAATTACCTGTCCCCTTAACAGGATTGCACAGATGGGGCGGTTTATAGGCATTTGCAAAGGGTTCCAGATAGAAGCCCTTTCCTTGGCAACTTTTTCTTTTTGGGCTTTTTGTTTATGCACCATGCCCCTGCTTTAGTGGGTTGGAGGGGAGCTGGGGGGTGTGGGGATGTTGGCTCTTGCTTGGCAAAGAGGTTAAAATCACATGCCGTAGCATATATTAGGAGTGTGGTTGTTAGAACCTGGGGAAGTGATAGTTGTAAATAGTTTATTGGACTTTAAATTGTTGTGTTCTATTTTAGGAGATTGAGGGTGGGGGTGGGTTTTAAGGGACAGGGTGGTTTTCTTGCTGTCTTTGGTCAGTTACAAATATTATATTTAGAGATGTTTGGGGGTTGGGTTTCGCTGCGCTTATTTATCATGGCATACAGGGCTGGCGGCACCGTGGGGTAGAGAGTGGTGCTTTGTACTTTGGACCCAGGTTACCCCCTTTCTGCAGCCTTATGGGATGGTGTGAATGGGTGGGCCCTATAATTTTGTGAGCTGGAATATAGAAGGGGCACAGAATAAACAGAAGCGGATAATGATTCTTAAACATCTCTCACATCTACGTGTTGGAATAGCCTGCTTGCAGGAGACCCACTTACTTAGAGATGACATCTCCCTCTTCAAAAAGTACTGGGTGGGGCAAGATTTTGGTTCTGATAACTCCCCTAAATGTGGAGGTACTGTTATTCTGATAGCCAAAGCTGTACTATTTGTTAAAATACAGGAATGGTGGGACCCGGAAGGATGCTACATTATAGTTCAGGGTACCCTTGAGTCTTCCCCAATCTTGTTAGGCTCAGTATACAGTCCAAATGTTGACTCTCCTCATTTTTTCACCCAGCTACTGTCTCTGGTGGTTTGAGATCCTCCTCTTCTGACTTTTCTGGGCGGGGATTGGAACTTGGCCTCCCTAGATAGAGCTGGACCGCTCGGACAGCAAAAGAGTTGGGCTGTCTCCATCACAGCGGGCCCTACGAGATCTCCTATCTGCAGCTGGTGTTATTGATGTATGGTAGACCTTAAACCCCACAGAGAGACAGCACACGTACTATTCCCCCCCTGCATGCTACTTTTTCCCAGATTGATTTCTAGTTAGTAAGTTCTTTTTCCCTCTCGGGCATTATAGACACAACCATACATCCCAGAGTATTGTCTGATCATTCCCCTGTTGGTGTTTCTTATGTATTGGGCCCAGGGGTATGGAGAGATGCACTGTGGTGCCTAAATACGCAGCTGCTCAAGTGCCCAGAGACATTGTCCCACACCTAAGAATTCATAACCTCTTTTCTTGACAACAATCTGGGCTCTGTCAAGAGGGTTGATACAGTTTGGACTGCCCTTAAATGTGTCCTTCGGGGAGATTTTATATGTATATCCACTACCCAGGCCCACAAAAACAAGTCTGCTCTAGACTCCCTGCTAGGAGAAATCTGACGACTGGAATATTCTCTGCAATGGATATCTCCTGCGGAGGAATGAGCCTGGCTCTATCACCTTCAAGCACAATACTCCAGCTTGATGGTGCAAAAAGCAGAGCTGACCATCAACCACACTAAGCTGAAGTACTTAGAGTCAGGGGAGAAGTCCAGGAAACTCCTAGCCCTCAGATGGAGGCAGGCCAAAATGGCAAACTTCATCCCAGGGTTGAGATCCTCACCAAATGGTGACATAGTTTCTCATACCCAAGACATTGCTGCCACTTTTGGAGTGTTTTATAAAAAGCTCTATTCCTTAGAAGATTCCACGGCTGTGACAGATCAGGAGATTGCAGAGTATTTGAGCTCTGCCAACCTTCCTGTGCTGCCAGAGCCGTAGGAAGGCATTTGGGTGCCCTGGGCAAGAGACAAATTTTGCACCCCCCCCTTCCCTGAAAGAGCCAGAAGCTCTGGAGGGTTTACATGCTCCAGCTCTGCAGTGAGATTTTGGGCTTTTCTTGAAGAAAAAAACAAAACACTTTTGCTACATGGTCGGTCCCTGCCCCTTATTTAAGTGAAACATTTGCTGCCATGAATCTGAGGTGTGGGAAGAAGAATCAGCATTTATATAGCACTTTTCATATGCAGTGTATCCCAAAGCACTTTACACACAGTGCTAGACTGGTAGTGAAGTGACTAAATGTGTGGTGGCGGCTATATCACACATCAACACCCACACACAGCCTGGACAATTGCATGAACCGGTTTATGGGAAGGGATTAGCACAGACACCGGAATGTCCCCTACTCTTTGCAAAAGAGTGCCCTCAGTTCTTTTTATTTCCACCTGGACACCCACCAGGACAACACCAGGATGGGTAGAAGGGATCTTGGTTTAACATCTCATCCGAAGGATGGCACACCCCAGCAGTTCAGCACCCTTTACTATTGCACTCTGATGCCAGCATTTTAGGTGCAAGTCCAATCCCAGTGTGGGCAGAGAATATACAACCTTCTGGTCCATAGGTGGATGTGCTACCAACTGAGCCAGGAGACTCTGGCTGGCTTGAAGCACAGTTAGACAGGTGGTATTTTTTTTATTTTCTTTACAGTTTACTTTAAGTAGGGGACATTGCAGCTATGTTTTTGAGGTCTAGGTTGGGGGTGTGGTGCCTGGAAATGTGTCAATCTATTGGAGAGGGTAGTCTGATTCTTTATTAAAAGCAATGCACTGCAGATGCATGATTCTTGTAGCATTCATGGGTATGAGTGAAACTATTTTTCTGCATACTAAAACATTTGAATGGGATAGGAATGCAAGGTATATCTTCTGTTACTGCTTTATTTTTCTCTGGAGCAAAGTGTTTCTTACAGGGTATATCTTCTCTGAAATTATTACAGGTGGTGCTTTACAGGTTTTACAGTTTTATCAACATTAGGTTAAGCTTTCAGGGTTACTGCATTTGTTGTTGACTGATTGTTTCTGCTCTTACCTCCTTGTTCTTTCGTCCGTGGTTCTTCTTTTAGGCAGGGGAAGGGCCCAGCCACCACCCCATCCCCAACCACCCCACGCTACACTCCATTTATAGGGTACCACAGTTGTGACATTTCCTGTGGCAGAGCAGGAAGGGGGATCAGTGGGGCCTCCACAAGGTGATCTCATTTACAGGGCACTAGTAATTTAACTTGTTATAACAAGTTAAACAAAGCACAATTAAACCATTACTTGCATTTTTTTTCCTTCTAATTACTCTGACTAGGTTACAAACCCAGCAACTTATTTGGAATGGATTTCATTAACTGCAGGTACTGTGGAACAATTTTCAGAAGGACATTCTTACAGGTTTAGGACACTGTCCTACATGCTGGGCCTTTGGAGATCTTAGGTCTCAGCTCCGGGCAGCATGGGCAGAGATTGCAGCCTCAAATTTCATATTGAAGAGGAAATACATTATAAGAATCACCCGCCATTTCCCCAGCATCCAACAGAAAAACCTCAACCGCAGAGGGTAGTTGGTCCAGGAGGTTGGCAGGTGGTTAGGAGGAGCAAATCAGGTGCCCCATCACTCTCTGCTCTCCAACACATTACCTCCAAAAACCATATAAACACTACTAAACAGGTATCTGCCTCTATCTCTGAAATCAAATAAAGAGGCAGAAGACACTGCAGAGCAGGACACTGCGCACAGGAGCTAGCACAACAATACTCACCCAAATCAGGAACCAAAACTAAACAAGCACAAAGGAAATCCAAAAAACTTCTGATCATAGGAGACTCCATGATTCGGGGAGTTGATACCCATCTCCAGCCAGGGGTGATGGTCAGATGTCTCCGAGGTACATCAGCATGGAGAGACACTGACCGCATTGCTAAAATTGTTCACAAAGCAGGAGAAACATTGATGTCCTAGTACATAGGGACTAATGATCCTCGCCAGCCGGGTCAGTTGTGGAGACCAAGGAACACCTGACTAGGCTGGGTGACAAACTATCATCTATTTCGTCTGGCATCTCCTTCTCTGAGATCCTGCCAGTCTGGGAGAAGGAGCAGATGGACGGAAGGTCAGAGAAGGGGAGATAGGGGAGCTAAACACATGGCTCAAGGACTGGTGCCAGGAAAGGACACAGATTTGTAGGAACTGGCAACAGTTCTGGGAGCGAAAGTTCTTTAAATTTGATGGACTGCATCTGACTAAAGAGGGAGTCAGTGCATTGGGGCAGAAGTTTGACGCCTTTGCAGAATATTTAAACTAGCAAATGGGGAGAGGGTGCAGCACCCCATACGCTGAATGGGAAGAACACCCTCCCCTCAGCTAGTGGTCAAACTGGAATTCAGTGTGTTTGCCATTCATTTGCATCACCAGGGAAAAAAAGGTTTGTCTCCCCATACGATGCACAGGGTAATGCCAAACCTCACCCAACAACTAACACACCAAAATCTGGCCAATGGAAAATCATGTACACAAATGCTCACAGCCTGGGAAATAAGATCCCAGACCTGCAGGCAACAATGTCAGAGGCTAAACTGGACATAGTAGCAATTAGTGAGACGTGGTTTACCAGTAACCACACTTGGGAGACTTCAGTACCTGGCTATGTATTGTTCAGAAGAGACCGAGGGCAAAAAGGGGGAGGAGTGGCAATGTATGTTAATGAAAATATCAAAGCTACAGAAATTCAGAATACACATAAGGAGCCAGAAGAACTGTGGGTCACCCTGAAACAGGAAATGGGACAGCCATAAGAACTGGGTTGTCTACAGGCCCCAGACCAGAGGGAGGACATAGACACATTACTGTTAGAAGATATACAAAACATGACAGCTAAAGGGGAGGTTCTGATAATGGGAGACTTCAACATGCCAGATACAGATTGGTCAATACCAGCAGGAACATCTGCCAGAACTAGACTCATAGTGGATTCCCTGCAGGAGGGCCTCAAACAACTGGTACAGCAACCCACAAGAGACAGGGCTATCCTAGATCTAGTACTGACTAACAAAGAAGGGATCACAGATCTCCAGGTAGAAGGTCACCTGGGGCAGTGACCATTACATGGTATGGTTCAATTTGGCTACTACATCTAAATCATCCCATTCCAAGGCAAAATATGGGACTTCAGAGGAGCTGACTTTGATAAGATGGCCAACAGAGTTAAGCTAGCCCTGGCAAAAAGAAACACAGGTGAGGAGGTACAGGCAAAGTGGGCAAGCATTAAGGATACAATACTTGAAGCAACATCCCATTGTGTTAGACAGAAAAGGAAGTGCAAAAAGAAGGAAACCACTTTGGTTCTCAAATACAGTAGCAGAAAAGGTCAGAGCCAAAAGGCTGGCCTTCAGAAAATATAAGGAACACAGCGGGATGAAGATAGGGGGCATACCAAACTGCCCTAAGGGAAGCAGGTAAGGCAGTAAGGCAGGCAAAGTCCCAAACTGAGGAAACACTAGCACAAACAGTAAAAGAAGGTGACAAGACTTTCTATAGATACATTAGTGAAAGGAGAAAGTCCAGAGGGGTATTACAGCTTAATGGAGAAAAGGGAGCATGTGAGGAGGAGGACCCTGTAAAGGCATCTATCCTAAATAGATACTTTTGCTCAGTATTCACTGAAGAGAAGGTAGGGCAGGGCCCACAGCTCAAGCATCATGGACACAGGGGAGGGAGGTGAGCACTACCCCTTCCCAAAAGAAAGGGTCCTACAAGAGCTTGCTAAGCTCAGGGTGGATAAGGCAATGGGACCTGATGGCATACATCCCAGGGTACTTAAGGAGCTAAAGGAGGAACTAGCAGAGCCATTAGCAGAATTGTTTAGTGAGTCTCTAAGCACAGGAGAGGTCCCAGAAGACTGGAGAAGGGCTTATGTGATCCCACTCCACAAGAGTGGTAGCAGGGAGGAGGCGGGAACTACAGACCGTCAGTCTTACCTCAGTAGTGGGCAAGATTATGGAAGCACTCCTAAGGAAAGGATAGTGCAACACCTGGAATCCATAGGGCACAGGATCCAAGACAGCATGGGTTTACAAAGGAAGGTCCTGTCAAACTAATCTCATAGATTTCTTTGACTGGGTAACCAGAGTGGTGGACCAAGGGGAGCAGTTGATGTCGCTACCTTGACTTCAGCAAAGCTTTTGACACTGTTCCACATAGAAGATTGATAAATAAGCTAGGTAGGCTCGGGTGGCTGAAGTTGGTCAACTGGGTGGCAAACTGGTTGACTGGCAGAAAACAGAGAGTGGTGGTAAATGGTATACAGTCAGAAGAGATGCAAGTCACAAGTGGGGTACTCAGGATCAGTCCTGGGGCCAGTCCTATTCAACATCTTCATTAGTGACCTAGCAGATGGACTAGAGGGTAAGGCTTGTCTGTTTGCAGATGACACCAAGATCTGCAACAGAGTAGATGATCCAGATGGGGTGGGCAGAATGAGAAGAGATCTGGATAAACTAGCAGAATGGTCAGAAGAGTGGCAACTGGGATTTAATGCAAAGAAGTGCAAAATCATGCACATAGGGAAGAGAAACCCTGAAGCCACTTATAGGCTGGGAGGAGTTGCTAGCAGTCACAAAGGAAGAAAGAGACTTGGGCATCATCATCACTGATGACCTGAAATCATCCAAGCAGACCTCTAAAGCAGTAGGTAAGGCTAGGGGGTGTTAGTGTATTAGTAGGGTATCACAAGTCGTAAGAGGGAGGTAATAACCTCTGTACAAGACATTGGTTAGGCCCCATCTGGAGTACTGCGGCAGTATTGGAGGCCACACCTTCACAAGGACATTAACCAAATTGAGGCAGTCCAGAGAAGGGCAACCAAAATGGTACAGGGACTGCATCAGAAGACATAGAGGACAGATTAACGGAGCTCAATATGTATACCCTTGAGCAAAGGAGGGAGAGAGTGATATGATCGAGACATTTAAACACCTTAAGGGCATAAACAAGGTGAAAGAGTCTAACATGTTTAAATATAAGAAAAATAGCAGGACAAGAGGACACAGCATGAGATTAGAGGGAGGCCGATTAAGGGGAATGTGAGGAAATTCTTTTCACAGAAAGGGTGGTAGATGCATGGAATGGCTTACCACAAGAAGTAGTGGCTATGAATACAGTGCAGGGCTTCAAACAGGCATGGGATAGGCATAAGGGAGCAATACAAATGACTATGAATAGATAGGTCACTGACATAGCAAAGGCCGATGGCACATTTATAAGGTAGAAAAAGAAATGGGCAGACTGGATGGGCCTTGCGGTCCTTATCTGCCGTCAACTTCTATGTTTCTATAACTGGGCTTAGGAAAACACAGTACATGTATTTTCTTATGTCTCAGTTTGAAGATATAGGAATTTCCTGTATCTTCAAAATTGAGACACAAGGAAATACACGTGCACTTACTGAAGAATCCTCTGAATATTACAATACAGCTACTTCTGTATGTGACTGTTGCTAGAGATGATTTCTGACCCGTCTCCATCTCAGGAGTCATGCGACCAGCCATTTAGAGACCACAGTCTGCACAGTGTCTGTAACCTGGCACCCAGTCCCACTGGATGTACAATAAAGAAAAAAAGCATGTACCAACCAACTTGAGGGAGACTAGTCAATGCAATACAATGGAGTCGCAGTGTGACTTTGGTCTGACTGCAGGCTTTGCTCTGACTGGGACTGTCTGTGCCGTCCCTCCACCACCCGCCTGCATGGAGTAGAAGGAAACAGTGCGGGGTGAGACTGGGGGAGACCCCCTGGTGTGGAATTGAAGTGCAGGAGGAACGCGGGTCAAGATGAGAGAAAACAATGTGGTGGGCTGGAGTGAGGGTGCCCGTGGCCCGCCCACACCATGGCAATTAGTTAGCACACAAGCAGCAGACTGGAGGGCATGAACGTCTTCACTCCCATCCCAGTCCCGTGAACTACTAAGTTGTCTTGTCACACATGAGTTAGGCCTGGGCCGTGGGTCCCTCAGCCCAGTCCCACAATCAAATTAAAAATCAGATCCAATCCTTCCTCCCGATCACTGAAGTGCAGTGTGTTTTTCAAATTTCAATCAAGAATCCCCCCTTGCGGCGCCGCTGCTGCCACTGCCACGCGCTGCATACAACACACTCACACTTCATTCACTGACACTGTCACACAGGCACAACAAACTAAACAGTAAACAAATTTGAAGAATTAATTTTCATTTTAAAACAGTATGGAATACAGAATCACACAGAAACATAGGAGATGGCTGGGACGGACTTGTACATAATGTAGATGGACTACTACAGTGATGCGCTACATTGCTTTGCTTAAAAATCTTCAAGATGGATTTCTCTTGTCTTCTCTGTCTATCATCTCTCCCAATCTTCTCTCTCTACATACACTCTGTCTATCGCTTTTTTTGCTGCCTGCTAGTCACTCTATTTCTAGGCTCTACTCTCAACAATATCATTGTGTCCGACTTCAAGTTTAACTGCCTCTCTGTGCTAAGTTCACCACCCGTACCTTTTATACTAGTGGGGGTGCTGGCCCACCCACAGTTTCTCTTTCTTTCTTATCGCAGCAACACCACACCACATGATTATTTGTCTGCAGCTCACGTGACCCCCCCCCAAGCCAACCTGCTGGTCCTTGGTCTGCAGATGTGCCCCTACTGACAGCCAGACATAATTATAGTTTACCATGCTAAAATAAATTTAAAAAAGCAGTAGCACAAGATAATAAACAAATGAGCTTCAGTTGAAAATTGCGCCCCCTTGAGGGTTGCGCCCAGTGCCAGTGCACCACCCGCCCCACCCTTCCTACGGTACTGTGTGCTGCCCCCTCATGTAGCAGAGTGTCTTGGTGCCCTGATAGCCCTGCCCGAGGTAGAGCAGGCAATCAAGCAGCTGCCTCTGGATAAAGCCCCTGGACCGGATGGCCTACCCAATAACTTGTATAAAAGTTGTCTCCCATAGCTCTCCTCTCTCCTGATGAGCATATTCAACCTATGGTATCGACAGGTAATAGTGGATCCTGGGTTTCTAACAGTGCTGATCACCCTGATTCCCAAGCTAGACAAAGATCTGCTATGTCCCGGAAGCTATTGTCCAATCTCTTTACTGAATTCGCATGTCAAGATTCTCACCAAAATCTTAGCTAATCGCTTCACTCCAATAATGGGTAGGATTATTGGTAGGGAGCAGGTGGGTTTCATTATGGGGAGCATGTCCGTTGACCACATGAGGAAGCTAATGCACTTGATGGCGGTGTCGAGGGAGGCTGGGATCCCTTCGGTCCTGGTGTCCCTTGACACCGAGAAGGCTTTCGATCGCATTTTTTGGTGATTCCTGTTTACCTCCCTCTGGCACTTCAGAATGCCAGACAGCTTTGATAGGTAAGTCAAGGTCTTACATGCCTTCCAAACAGCTCAGGTGTGGTGCAGTGGGTTCCTGTTGGACTCTTTTTCTATGGAAAGAGGCACTTGTCAGGGATGTTCACTCTCCCCTCTCCTCTTCAATTGTTTCTTGGAACACCTAATCAGCAAGTTAGCCGCTTCTCCCACCTTGAAGGGTATACACATTCAAGGGGAAAGATCTGTCTTATCAGCTTACGCTGATGATCTTCTGTTGCATGTTGAGGAACCACAGACCAAACTGTTTCCCCTAAATCATCATACCACGAGAGCTGGTTGTAATTTGTTTGGGCTGTCTTGGGAACCCAAGGCACTTACACACCTGGGGATTAAGGTCACTAGGACTGCCCCCTCTATGATCAAAGAGAATTTGACTAAACTGGTGCAAATACTACAAGCAGATCTGGACAGGTGGGGTGCTCTCCCACTGTTACTTTGGAGCCGTATTAACATTCTTAAAATGAATGTTTTGCCAAGGCTATTATATCCGCTTGGCATGCTCATTTTTTTCCTTCCTAAATCTTGGTTCTTGAGGCTGCAGAGACTGTTCAGTAACTTTTTATGGAAAAGCAAACCAGTGAGGAAGGCCTACCTCAAGTTAACAGCACCTAAGTTGCAGGGAGGACTTGCTCTTCCATCCCTTTTCACTTATTATGGGGCGCAACACATAGGCAGGCTGGCCCTCTGGCTCAAACGGGATACCCTGGGAATGGAAGACACCTACCTCCCTATTTGGTTGGACATTGAACGCAATCTAGCATGTAGATTTGGCAGTTTCCTGATGGCATTGGTATACATGAAACCTTTTTGACTCCCCAACTTGCTTAAAGCCTACCCGATTGCTTGGTCTCTCAGAGCTTTGCAGCAAATTCACAGGCATCTCTCCAAGACCTGGCATAGTTCAGCTGCCCAGCCCTTCTTTAATAACTTTCATTTTCAGAGTGGTCGCCATCCCATCCCACCCTCATTTTTGCTTCAGTTTAAGCAGTGTACCCTGGCTAATTTTATTCAGGGCAATGAGTTCATCCCCTTCCAGGCCCTCCAAAACCGCTTTCAGCTCAGTCCTAAGTATACTTTCAAATATTGGAAATCAAAAAGGCAATACTATCTTTTAAGAGCAAGCAGGATTGGACTGAGCAGCCAACTGAAGGACCCTCAAAGGCCTTTCGGGAGGCTGATCAGCCTCACGCGGTTTCAAGAATATATAAGCAGCTCCAAGCCTCAGACCCACGCCTCCCTACCGGGGTGTGTTATCACTGGGTACAAGAGCTGTCCCTTCCAACTGAGACAGAATACTGGGCAAAAGTGTGGAGTACAAACTACAAGTATATCAAGCAGACAGATTATATTTAGTCCAATTCAATATTATGCACAATATCTACTATACCCCAATAAAGTTGTACAGAATGTGACACTTTTCTTCTCCTGATTGCCCCCGTTGTGAGCAGGCTCCGGGCTCGTTGTATCATATGTTGTGGGATTGTCCCCATTCTCAAATTTTCTGGAAAGCGATACAGCGAGTGCTGGACCCTCTCCTCGGGTTAGACACCCTATTCACTCAGGAGTGCTGTCTCCTGACTATATACCCCCCCCGGGGATGCCTTCAATATGAAAAGCTCATATGGCCCTGATCACCTCCACTGCCAATTTAGTCATGCTTAGGCACTGGAAGGAGGATTCCCTTCCCACAATCATGGAGTGGTACCGGGAAGCCCTATTAGCCATTCAGCTAGAAAAACACATAGCATATCTGCGGCACAGGTCTCATAAATACCAAAGTATTTGGGAACCCCTTATGACCCTACTCTCTCTATGGAATCCGTAGTGGTCAGCTGCTACCCCTAATCTTGCCTGTTATTGTATGCTGGTTTAATTCTTTGGTGCGCAGACTTTGGAAGGGAGGGTGGTTTTGTTACTTTGGGGTGGGAGGGTGAGGGAGGTTGTCTGTGTAGTAATTTGTCCTGTACTGTTTTGTTCTGTATGTCTTTCTTGCTTATTCTTTGTTTAATGCATCTCCCTGTCAACTGCTTATACCTTTTTGTGTGCTGCGATAAAAACTAATAAAGCATATTGAAATGAAAAAAAGAAATGAACTGAGACAGGGGAGTCACATGATGCAGGTCACTGTGTAGCAGCTCTTCAACTCAGCTCCATCTACCTGACATTTTAACTTAATATTTCTCAGCCTCGACCCCTTTTAAACAACCAAAACACCTATTTTGACTTGCTGAAAATGCAGAGCACAAAGATTTTTGGCAAAATGGAAGCTGGAATGCAGTTGGAGCCTCCAAAACAAACTCATCCACCAACACTGGAGAAATCTAGCAAAAGGTCCAAGGCCCAGACATCTACTGGAGGCCGCACCACTACTACTACCACCACTGATTCAAATCTTCTGACAGTTGAGAGATTTCTAACAGAGTTTCAGCCATTTCACGAAGAATTGAGATCCCTTACCTCCGAATATAAGTCCATGGCCATGGCATTCGAAGATATTTCCAAAAGGACTGGTGATAGCGAAGCGTGTCTGGTTTCCCTGGAGAAAAGAGCCGACAAGGTGGAACTGGAGTTTGTGGCGACCCATCAATGCTTAACATGGCAGGATGCTAAGATAGAGGATCTCGAGGGTTGAACCCAGCAGAATAATGTAGTACTTATAGGCCTTCCAGAGAGAGAGAAGAGGGGACTGAAACTGTTGTTTTTGTTCAAAAATAAATTATGAAGCTTGTTGGGCCTCACCATATGGGGCAAACTACACCATACAAAGAGCCCACCAGGCGTTAAGACCCATGCTGCCACCTGGAGCAGCTCCCCGACCTTTAATCTTTCGGTTCCTGAATTTTCTTGAGCGTCAACATTTTTCTGGGTAAAATGAGAACGGTACAAGAAATAAAGTGGGAAGGTGACAAATTGCGTGTGACCCAGGACCTGCTTACTACAGTCTGCCAACGCAGAACCCAGTTTCATCCAATTGTCACTAAACTTACTGCTGCTGGAATTAAATTTCAAATGGATTACCCAGCTCGGTTGCAGGTACAGATCTTGGGAGTTTGGGTCACTTTTGAAGAAGCTGAAATGACTTTGACTGAGCTCAAGAAGGCCCTTCCCGACCTTTTCAAATATCGCTGATCTATGAAGGGATTCCCAGGATCCTGAAAACTTCCTAGTTATTTACCTCCTTTTGCATAGGATATTACCAGCATAGAGGCATTGAGGTAGGGTAACTGCCTGAGCTGATTAAAGCTGTCAACATCGCTCTATCCCCCAACTCAAGAGGTACTTTACTTTAATCCAGCTGCAATATGTGAGGAATCAGTTATTTTTATTCCTTTTCTCAGCAGCAGTTGGGAGATCTTGTTGCCTGGACACAAGCATGTAAGTTTTTATTTTCATTCTCTTAAATGGAATGGGGGGTTACTTCTTTACAAAGAGACCTAAGCACACGGCAGTAAGGGCAACTGAAGCTTTGATAATTTAGATCTGAGAATGGCATCACCTCAGAACTGTATGAAGTACTTAGCACAAGAGTGACTGTATAATCAGATCCGGGTTGTGGCTCATTTTCACCAACAACCACGAACAGTGTTTTGGTTTTGCAAGGTTCAGTACACAGAGACTGTAATTTCCTTCCATTTTGATTAAACTACAAATATGTAGTGGGATGCTGAATACTAGTTTAGTGTGGGAATACTGGACTATTATTGGAGGGAAGTTTAATTCAGTTAATACAGGAAAGATTTTCAGTTACACAATGGACTTTTGTTAACTACAGCAGTATTCTCACGATTCTCCCCTCTTAAAGGAGCAGCTCCCTTTAAGTCACACCTGCATTTAGTTAAACCACAATTGCAGCTAATGTGCTGATGTTAAATGTTAATGTATTAAGTGTTTCAGTAGGTATCTTGTCTGTTAGATGGAGACTTTTGTAGCATTTTGGGTCAGGTGGATGGAGGGAGGGATGATGAAAAGGGAAACTGTACATCATGGGCTATAGTGATGTTATGTTGGCAGGGTGGAGTGGGTTGGTATTTTATATTGTTTGGTGCTCACAATCACTGCTCTTAGACTAAGTAAGGAAGCTTGAACATCTGGGAGCATTTTTGTTTTCTCAATTTGATTTAGGATTTTTTGTGGGACAAGGATTTCTTATGGGGCAGGCGGTGCAAGGGAGGGGGAAGAGGGTGGAAGGGGAGGGAAGGGTGGTATGGCATCAGCAATCACGTAGAGAAGTGATTCTGGTCTTGCTGATAAATATCGACAACAAAATGGCTCACTTAATTGGTGGCTTGACAAAAATGGGTAATCACTTTAATATAGTCACTTGGAATGTCCGAGGGGCCAGAAACAAAACTAAACGATACAAGATCCTCAGACACTTGCACTATATTAAAGGAGACATTTCTCTACTTCAAGAGACCCACTTGCTGGAGAGTGAAGCTAATCAATTTAGGAGACAGTATGTGAGTCAAGTTTACACAGCAGGTGACATCACCTAAAGTAAGGGGGGTAGCAGTCCTGATTTCATGGAAAGTCCCCTTTGTCAGTAGTCAGTGTATTAGGGACCATCAGGGTAGATACATATATATCAGGGGGACCCTTCATAGGTCAGAAATTATCCTGGGAAGTATATATGGCAAAAATGTTGACTCTCCCTCTTTTTTTGTGGCGTTACAATATTATCTCCATTCCTCTACCTCCTGATGTTTTAGGAGGTGACTGTAACCTTCCGTATGACCCTGACCTGGACAAATTGGATAGGCATCAGTCAGGACTATTCCCCAGCTCAACACGCTCCACAAGACTTAATGGACCATCTGGACCTATGCAACCCCTGGAGGGTACTACACCCTACTGTACCCTGACTATATTAAAGTAATTAGCCATTTTGTCAAGCCACCAATTAAGTGACCCATTTTGTTGTCGACTTTTTCTTTGGGGTCCGATCCCTTCCTGTTATGACACGCTCTACTACATGTTTAGTTGACTGTATTATCCTACATGGTGTTTTATATACCATAGTTAATGCCTACTTATAATAATGTATGACTATACTAGTGCCTGATCCCCTTCCTGTTATGACCCGTTCCATGATATGTTTAGTTGACTGTAGTATCTTTGCTATTGTTGCATGTAATACTGGCTAATGTTTTGTTAGCCAATCTACTGTTATCCGTGTCTACATGGCTAAAAATAAGCCACATTGTTTTGCTGTCAGGCACTTTACTGTTTACTGTTTACTGTCATCTTTGTCTACATGGCTAAGAACAAGCCATATTGACTACTGTCATGGATTTCTGAAATGCTTTTCTGTATGTATTGCCTTGTACTCTCCCAGGTCGTGCCTGAAAATAATCATTTGTTGGCTAGTGCATTTACCCGGTAAACAAAAACTAAGTAAATAAAAATAAAATACTGCCAAAGAATACACATTCCATTCCACTGTCCACAGACCCTCATCTTGTATTGATTACTTCCTAGCTAGCCAATCACTTCTGGGAGGAGTCCTGGACATTGGAATGGAACCAGGGATAATTTCGGACCATGCCCCAGTAGCTTGCAAGATCTCGTTTCCCCCCTCCCACCCTAAAGAATCAATTTGGAAAATGAATACCGAAATCTTAAAAGATGAAAAGGTGATAAAACAAATATCAAGTTGTCTAGACCAGTTCATGCAAGATAACCTTGGATCAACTGGGAAACCGGACGTGGAATGGGGGGCACTAAAGTGCTGTATTAGGGGTGAATTAATAAAAATAGCTGCCACTAGGAAGAGGGAATGGGGCAGAGAAGTGTTTTCCCTTCTGTCCCAAATCAGAAATATTGAATTGCGTCTGTTGAGTGGAACAGGGAACAGACCCAATAAGATCTCATTAAACTTAGAGATTAATATAGTGAGTTTCTCTGAGAAAAAGCAGAACTGGCTATTTTTGAAAACAAGGGCTACCTGTATAGATCAGGGTGAAAAAGCAGGCAGACTACTTGCCCTCAGGGTAAAAAAACAAGAGGCATCGCGAATTATTAGTGCAATTCGGTCAGCTGCGGATGGGTCTCTTAAGACTGATCCCAAAACAATTGCCAAAGGATTTGAGACCTACTATTGCAGCCTTTATAGTCAAATGTCTAGCCTTCCCATGCAACAAAGGATTGATGATTTCCCTTGCTCTTCCCACTCTCTCAGAACTGCAGAAAAACTCACTGTTCGCCCCATGTACAGAAGCTGACATCATAGGAGGGATTCGAGACTTACCATTAGACAAGGCCTCTGGGCCAGATGGGTTTTCCCCAAATTTCTATAAAGCTTTTGCGCCTAAGTTAGCCCCTTGGCTTCATAACTCATTTCAACACATTCTGACACCAGACTCCTTAGACCATTGGCTATTGACGCATTGATAATTGTGTTACAGAAGCCTAGGAAGGAGCCCGAGAATGTCACCAGCTACAGGCCAATTCCACTCCTTAATTATAACATCAGACTTCTGACCAAAATGTTAGTGGCTAAGATTAGTTCAGTTTTACCATCCTTGATAGGCCCAGAACAGGTTGGATTTATGAAAGGGAGGTCGTCTGTGGATTACCTCTGTAAGCTGGCCCACATTTTCTCTGCATCAAGGGATGCAAAACTCTCTTTGGTGTTGGTGTCTCTGGATGCAGAGAAAGCTTTTGACAGTGTTGGGTAAGTTACTTTTTCTATTACTTTCTGTTACTTTTGGAAACTTGTTCCAGAAAGCTCTGTGCAGTCACTAGCAAGGATGGAGAAGTACTGGAAAAAGTAAAACTACAGCTACAATTACTTATGTATTTTTATACAAAAGAAATACATAACTGTACTGGTTACATTTATTTGAAAGTAACTACAGCAGTAGCCACAAACATTGCCAGCTATTGCCAGATATTTTGTGAACTTTCTAAAGAGTTTCTGTCTGCTGCCCCTACTGTGGAAATGCAGAAAGCAGGAGATTTCTCTAGAAATATCACAGAAATTTCAGGAAATAGCTGCCAATGTCTATGGCTACTACTGTAGTAACTAACCAATTACTTCAAAAAATGTAATCTGTTATAGTTATTTATTATTTTTGTATTGTTTTTGTATAAAAATAAATAAGTAACTATAATTGTAAGGTGTATTACTTTTTCTAGTACTTATCTGTCCTTGCTAGTGACTGTACAGAGCTTCCTGTAACAAGTTTCCAAACATAAGAGAAAGTAATAGAAAAAGTAACTTACCCAACACTGGCTTTTGATCAGGTTGACTGACAGTTTACGTCTAGAACTTTACACCACTTTGGATTTCCTCCCCAATTTATTCG
Organism: Neoceratodus forsteri; assembly: GCA_016271365.2. Taxonomy (NCBI): domain Eukaryota; kingdom Metazoa; phylum Chordata; order Ceratodontiformes; family Ceratodontidae; genus Neoceratodus; species Neoceratodus forsteri. The sequence goes on from CM057458.1 coordinate 235,463,494, forward strand.
CTTTATACGAGCACTCTACGTCAGCCCCAGTGCTCGTATATGTGGTAACGGGATATTCTCTTCCACATTTCCTTTGCACTCGGGCACCAGGCAAGGATGTCCCTTATTCCCCCTGTTATTTAATCTCTATTTGGAACTTCTTATAGTTAAACTGAAGGAGCATCCAACAATTTGAGGCATCATGTCAGGGACCCAAGAAGTGGAAATATCCATGTACGCGGACGACATACTATTACATTTATCCTATCCCCATGAATCTATCCCAGCTGCACTGGAAATAATCCAAGAGTATAGCTCCCTTTCTAATTACAAAGTAAACCTTAAGAAAACTGCTGTCTTCCCATTAAATTTCAGAACCCTCAAGTGCGAAATACTTGATACTGTCCTAAAGTGGATACCTAAGAATTTAAAATATCTGGGAATTTATCTGGCAAGAAGTGAACTGCAAATGAAGAAACTTAATTTAGATGCAATTCTGCATGTTGTGCAACAAGACATGTCTCCTTGGAAGTCACTACCGTATCGTTCTGGGGTGCATAAACTTAGTAAAAATGAATATTCTTCCATGGCTCTTTTACCCAATCAACCTTCTGAATTTGTGGCTACCTCTGAATTGATTTAAGATGGTGCACTCGCACATTACTGCCTTCATTTGGTTGGGGAAAGTGTCGAGGAGAGCATATCATAAACTAGCTGCCCTCAAGAACCTAGGTGGTCTCAGACTTCCTCATTTTGGATTACAGTCAGACCTGTTTAATCCATGCCTCATTAGTCTGTATGCCTGACATTCTGAATGTGAAACACTGCAAATGGATTTTTCTCAGGTTAATGACCTCTTTAAAACATAAACCTGAGATTCTGAATCCATTTGCAGTTCTCTGTAACCAGGCTTATTAGTTGCCATTGTTTGTGGACTCTTTAATCCGTTTTTAATGAGCTCCAGTGGAGGTGCTAACATTTCCGAATGAAGTGATAATTGGAAGTGTTCTTAATCCCCTACTAATCCTCTGTCGTGTTGCCTCAACTGAATGCAACACCTCTTAACTGCCCGAGTGTATCCTCTTGCTGCTGCTGCCCTTTATGTAAAGTTGAACACATTTTTAATAAAGTTCTTTTTAATAATACTTTAATTGAATAAAAGATTACAGTGCTGTTCCTATGGTTCTGCTACTCGGCTGTACCTCTTACCCCTTGTTCTGTTCCCCGATCTGCCCATTCCTGTAAAAAATAAAAGTGTTCTTCAGTGCTGAAGTGCTCCAATCCAGCCGGTCTGCTCTGCCCGTCCCTGTTAAAAAAAAAGTGCTCCTCATGTTGAAGTGCTCAGACCTAGCCGTACCCCTTGCAAAAATGACATTGTTGTCCCACATACAGTCCCAACCCTTCTCCTCGATCCTGACCAAACCCATGGTTCTGCTACCCACCCAAGCTGTCAAGCTTGTTCTGCTCACTGGTTCATTTGTTCTGCTCTCAGGTCCACTTGTTCTGCTCCTGGATCTGCTCTACCTGATCCTGACTGACCCCATGGTTCTGCTACCTGGATGTACCCCTTAACCCTTGTTCTGCTCCCTGATCTGCCCATTCCTGTAAAAAATAAAACTGTTCTTCTGTCCTGAAGTGCTCTGATCCAGCCGTTCTGCTCTGCCCATTCCTGTAAAATCAAAGTACTCCTCATCCTGAAGTGCTCAGACGCAGCCGTACCCCTTGCAAAAATTACATTGTTGTCCCACATACAGTTCCGATCCTTCTCCTCGATCCTGACTGACCCCATGGTTCTGCTACCCAGCTAAGCTGTCAAGCTTATCACTCGTCATGCTCCCCGATCTGATGTACCTGATCCTGACTGACTCCATGGTTCTACTATCCGGTCTTACCCCTTACCCCTTATTCTGCTCCCAGGTCCTGAAAAAAAAAACAGATTAATGTACTCAGCAAGATGTAGCCCTGTTCTGATGTGCCCATTGCTCTACTCCCTGGCAAGCTGTAGCTCTGCCTGATCCTGTAAAAAAAGGAAAAAGATGACAGTGCTGTCCCACATACAGTTCTGATCCTGACCGACCCCATGGTTCTGCTACCTGGCCAAGCTGTCAAGCTTGTTCCCATCTGCTTATGCTAATGCTTTGTGACTGCTTATATTGTTAATGATGTTTTTAATGTTTTTGAACAGTGATGAATAGTGAAGAGCAATGTATAATTTTAGAAGTCACTGCTTATGTGCACCTTTTCCTTTTAATCAGCTTGGATTATTTTAAATATAACTGAAGCACATTTGTTACTGAAAAAGTAATGTACTATAGTACTGGAATGTACATTTAACACATGCACTGTACTGTATTCTAAATTGTTTGTTTTTCTACGGTAATAAATCTTGAAAAAATCCATTATCTGGTCTCTGTCTGGTTACTATGTAGATTTGTATTATGAACAAATTTGGGAATCACAAATGCTTATGGATTAACCAAGTCTGACTGTATATTACTGGGCTAGTCAAGCTAGCAAATATCTCCGCTGGCTTACAACAAACAGAGGAATTAGATACGCTCTCTTATGTGCCCACCTGGCTCAGGTTAGAAAAATATATCATAACAACTAGTGGGGTTTCCCCAGTGGCCTTATTGCACTTGAAGCCTAGGGATTTGCTGTCAGTGCTATGCCAATCTTTGGTTGGGGGTTTTGGTTAGATTTCATTCACAGTTATGCTCCCTTTTGAAATACAAGCACAACCGTGACCCCAAGCAACCCTTGGCCGAAATTACCAACTTTAAAATTGGGGGTAAACCAGTCTCTCCCTTCTGGATCCCACAGCTAGCTACAATAGAGGTAAAGAGCTTAATGACAGAAGAAGGTTCCTGGCTCACTTCAGGAGAGATCTTGTCAAAATTCTCTATTAATAATAAGGCGATCTTTAAAATGTACCAATTTAGACACATTAATTCAGTGCTCTAATTCTCATTTCTATCATTCCCAGATGAGTGAACTTCTACTTTCTCTCAAGTCAATGGCCTAACTTTCACAGTCGTTTCTAAAATTTATGCTAGCATATAAGGCTTATCCAGCAGTAGATGGTGTGCTTAAATATTGATCCTTCCTCTTCTTAAGGACAGAACTTTACTGGCATCAGATCTGGAAAAACTGTCACACCTATGTTACTTAGGATAGGCTGAGACTCATGCAACTCGAGTTACTGAATGACATGTACATGACACTGTCCAAACTATTTAAAATGGGCAAATCGGCCTCCTCCCAGTGTGAGGGGTGCAAAATGGATGACAGCTCACTGCACCACATCGTTTGGGGCTGTATTAGAGTGGCCCCCTTATGGAAACTTATTAAGGAGAGAGTTGACCCCTTATTAGAGCTTGAGGATCTTTTTACTCCAGAAATATGTTTGGTGGGTGACTATGGGGATATTCCAGTGAAGGACTGTAGGTACTTCATAGCTTTGATTGCCCTTTTGGTAAAGAAATTAGTCCTTCATCATTGGCTAGATGAGAAGACCATAACTTATACAGAATGGGTGCAGGAATTACTCCTAAACCTCTGCACTGAAAGAATGATAGCCAGTATTCACAATCTTACCCATAGATATGAGGAACTCTGGGAGAAAGTATATACTTTATATTCTCTATAAGCTCTTCATTACTGATAGCTTACCGGGGCTAAATTTTGTATATGGGGTGGGTACAGGGCCTGCTGATGCCAAGTGGGGAGGGACATAGGGCTGGGAGGGATGGGTGGAGGGCTGAAAATGTTTCTCTGACATTGTCTGTTCACTTTGTATCATGTACTTGAAAACCAATAAAGTGTAAATCTAAAAAAAAAAGTAAGAAATGAACTGAGACCACTGCAACTCTTTGGCATTGTGCACCAAATGGCTTTCAGACACTTGTGATCTAAAGAAGATTTAAACCTGTGACATTTAGCAAAAACGCTCTGTTGTTCCTTGCCAATCCACGGAACCCTCCCATCCTCAAGGTTTCACTAAGCAGCAAAATTAATCACTTAAAAGAAGTTAGCATCTCCATGGTGGCACTTCTGGGAGGCCAGCTCATCTTCATCACAATCTACTGTGGGATATTTCACCTTTTATACAGCTAGCCAGAGCTCTTTGGGCAGCTCACCAAGGACAGGCACAATTTTGTTGAGGACATTGGGACCGAGCTGGTCAATTGGTCATTACATAAAGAAGTAGTTCTTCGGGATATGAGACATGGCATGCTAATGCTTTAGTATTTTTCTTGTTTACTCTTTTATTAACTCATATGTATAACATATCAGGTGGTTCTAGCCCCCCCCCCACACACCTAGTTCATTCACCTTCAGTTACTTTACTGGCACTGGCACTGGTGCTGTGCTGCTGACTGCTTTTTTATCAGATTCAGGCCATTTTTCTCCTCTTTAGTTTTTTGTCTGTCCAGCAGCAGTGAACCGGTTCAAGTGAGAACATAACTCCTGTGACCATTGAGTGTCATCATACTTGTTGCACGCCTGCTGTCACTGTCCATCAGCTCTAGTATTGCTCTGCTCCTGCCTGACAAGACGGAGGACACACAATGGATTTTTTATTATTTTAGGACCAGATGACAGTGTAGGTCTTGCCACTAGCCACCCACCCAATTGCCCAGAAATTAAGTTTGTTTTCGCAGTCACTATTCACTCTTCAAGTTAGTTATTTGTTCTCCTTCCTCGTGTTTGTTGACTCTTGCTACAGCTGCTGGCGTGACACACCAAAACTGTCACTCAGCAGTATAGTACACTCTGTGCTCTAACTAGACATACTGCAAACAGTATATTCTCTGAGGTGCATGTGCTGCACTTGGGAGTGTGGGGGCAGAGGGATTGTGCAACAGGGCAGCAGATCAATCCAATTTTTAAATGCTTTAGCCACAAAAATTTTTAAAAGCACAAATTTTTGTGTTTCATGGGGGGGGGGTGCAGATATTGGCTTCCTACAGGAGTCTAAGCTCTCAGCGGGCAAACATCTCAAACTTAGATGGCAATGGGTGGGTGAGGTAATAGTTGCCTCCAGACAATGTAAACACACAGCTGCGGTGGCTATCCTGTTAAAGAAAGGCCTCCCGTGGAAGATATGAGATAGGTTTGTGGATAAGGCAGGATGCATGGCAGTGGTGCACTACAGAAGGAACAGCATTTGTTGTATGTATTTAATGTATAGTGCTACTCCAGAGAATACAGCCTTTTACCTGCAGATATTTTGCACATTAGCTACCCTCCCCAGAGGATCCTGATGGTCACAGGAGACTAGAATACAGCAGAACAGCCAGGTTTAGACAGATCCTCAGGACTCCAGACAGTAGGTAGTGTCAAGCCAATGTCTCAATGGTCTGAGGGAAGAACTAGGTTTGGTAGACCCTTGGAGGGAATTTCATCCTAAACTCCGTAATTATACATTTTACTCACCACCTAATTGTAGCTACTCAAGGATTGATAGGTTTTACCTTTCCACAGCCCAACCACTGTTCGAAGGTAGACACTTTACCCATTTCTTTAGCAGACCATTCCCTTATGAAATTACAGTTGACCGTGGCACAAGGAGCTAAGGATAAGATAAGGAGAATGAATAGCAACCTCCTGAATGATAAGGCCTTTGATAAAAAGATTAGGAAGAAATTTGGCAATATGTCAGAATAAATCTGCCTCAGCACACAGCTCAAAAATTTATATGGGATAGGCTAAAAGCAGTGATTCATAGGCATATTATTGCCTATGCATCACTCAAGAAAAAAAACAGTGACAGGAAAAGTATGATACACTCATACGAATATAATTACGGAGACACCAGCAGATAAATGCCTTACGGTCTATCTTGTCTGATGCATTGTGCAGGCTCCCCCCCCATGTCTACAGTGGGATTTGCACTCTTCCCCAAATCCCTGGCTCCCCTCGGTTCTCCCCTCACCCTTTCTGCCCAGCAACTTTCTCCTTCATTCCGTCCCATCCTGTCTTTAAGCTATCCACTGTTTTTAAGGAGATCACATCCTTTGGTAACTTGCTTCACTTGGCCACCACTGTCTTGGTGAAAAAGCACCTCCTGGACTGACCCAGTGGTGCTGATGGTTGAGGCACTGGATGCCACACCTTGTGCCGTACTGGCCACCCGGGTTCGGGAATGGACTCAGGCCACTGAGGGCAGGCAGGGGTAAGGAAGGATTGAGTGTCCCATGACTGCTCTCCTTCCTTTGGGTGGGTGAGGGACATACACCATGCTACAGTGACACCTAGTGGAGGCTGGGTGTTCCACAGACATGGGCATACACAGGGGGATGAGCGTAGTGGGCGTCTGCACATCTGTGCATCAATGCCATTGCACGTCTGGCTCCTCAGTGAGTCAAAACTTGGAGGAAAAAGGTGGGTTGACCTCGGCAGCTGATGGCTGAGCCCTGTGTCCCTGGAGTCGAGAGGTGTCTTCAGCATGGTTTGTGCCACAGGTCCCTATGGGGGGGGATGCTGCCATTGGCTGGCCAGTGTGATGGAGCATATAAATTCGCATGCCAGACCGACTTCAGGTGTATGGCTGCCAGTGGACAGGGGTCGTTGGGGACCGCTTCAACCAGGAGGGAAAAATACTGATATGATAAAATAAAGAAAAGGTGCCTCCTCATCCTCTTCTTGAACCCCCACCAGCTTAGGTTATGCACCCTAGTGGACTTGTTCCCACTAAGACTGAAGAGGGCCTCCATATTCACTGTATTAATATCTTTAAGGTATTTGAAGGTCTCACTCATATCTCCCCCTCTCCTGTCTGTCCTCAAGGGAGTACATGTTGAGCCCCTTGAGCTTCTCCTCCTAGGTGTTGCCATGCTGGCCCTGGATCGTTTTGGCAACCCTTCTCTATACTGTCTCCAGAAAATTGACATCCTTATTAAGATAAGGCCAGCAATCATGCACACTGTACTCTAGGTGCGATCTTACAAGTGACCTGTACAGCGGTAGTATGACCTCTGCCTTCCTGCTGGTAATTCCCCTGGCTATGCAGCCTAGCATCCAATTTGCTTTTGCCACAGCTCTCCTGCAGTGTGCCGAGTGCTTCAGGTGCCTCTTGATGATAAACCCCAGGTTATTTTCTTCCTCAGATTTGGTGACCTGCACACCACCCAGCCAGTATTTAGTCTCTGGGTTCTCAGACCCTAAGTGCATAACTTCACACTTTTTAGAGTTGAACCTCAGTTGCCAAGTGCCAGACCACTTCTCTAACCTAGCCAGGTCTTCCCTTAGTCCCTGTCTCCCCTCTTCAATGTCCACCCTCCCACAGAACTTTGTGTTGTCCATGAACAGGTAGATTTTACCCTTGATACCATCTGCTATGTCACTTATGAAGATGTTACACAATACTGGACCAAGCACCAACCTCTGTGGGATTCCACTGGTCATCAGCCTAGTTTCTGACAATCCCCCTACCCCTCTGACAACCACCTTTTGGCTTCTGTCCTTTAACCAGTTTTTAACCCATCTAGTGAGTTTGGCCCGCACCCCCAGATACTCCATTTTCCTCACCAATCTCCTATGAGGTAAGACTCAAAGGCCTTGCTGAAGTCTAGATATAGGATATCAACCGCATGGCCCCTGTCCACTGTCTTGGTCACTCAGTTGAAAAAAGCCAATCACATTAGTCTGGTAGGCCTCTCTGACACAAACCCATGCAGTCGCTCATCTTGTAGCCCATTTTCCTTGAAAAAGCCCACCAGTCTCTCCTTCAGGATAGTCTGTTAGTTTCCCCACTATCGAGGTCAGACTGAATGGCCTGTAATTCCCTGGTTCATCCCTTAGGCTGCTTTTATGAAGAGAAACTACATGTGCAGTTCTCCAGTCCTGGGGCACTCTCCTGGATTTCAGAGACGAGCTAACCAGGTCTGCCAGGCAGCCTGCCAGCACCTCTGCCAGTTCCCTTAGGATGCTTGGGTTCACTTTGTCTGGTCCTGGGGACTTGTCCACCTCAGGGCCTTTTGGTCGTTTAGCACCTTGTGCACACCTATTATGCCATTGATAACACCCCTCCCACCCCCCCCCTGCTCCCTTGTGGCACTGGTCCATCCTTCTCTAGTGAAAATGGAGCAGAGGTACTTGTTAAGTACCTCCAATTTCTCTTCTCTTCCTTCTGCCCAACCCCCACTCCTTTTTTAACCTGACAATTTCATCTTTAATATCCCTCTTCTCTCTTATATATTTGAAGAAAACTTTCTCACCAGATTTTACTCCCTGTGCCAGCCATACTTCCCTTGTAGCCTTTGCCTCTCTAACTACTCTACACACCACCCTTGATCTATCAATGTTGATCTCCCTATCCTCCTTATTCTGTGTATGTTTGTACTTCTGGAAGGCTGCCTTCTTTTCCCTTAGTGCATTTGCCACTTCCTTTCCAAACCAGCATGGCTTTTTGGTCTTCCACTTTCTAATAGCCACCCTCAGTTCCTCTTTTATCTTGGCCCATTTCTGTTCCACCTCCATCTCCTTACTGATCCCAGCAAAGTGCCCTACCAGAATTTCTTCCATCTTATTAAAGCCTGCCTTCCTGAAATCCAAAACCCTCACCTTGGTCCTGACCATTCCTCTGCTCATGTCCAGGTGGAACCACATTGTGTAGTGGTTGCTCCCTGCAAGTCGTGCTTCCACCTTTACATCATGGACATTTCCAAATTTGGAGAGGACCAGGTCCAATATGGTCCTCTCCCTAGGGGGCTCCATGACACACTGTGTCAGGAATACACTCTGGAATGTCTTGAGGAGCCTGCTTCCTGCTGCTGGAGGTAGTTGGGATTTTCCAATACACTGCAGGTAGATTGAAGTCCCCCACAATCACTACCTCTCTCTTGTCTGCCATTACCATGATTTGGGACCCCAGTACCTTGTCTAAGTCCACATCCTGTGAAGGTGGTCTGCAAGCTACTCCCAGCTAGCCCCATCCTTAGTTTTCTCCCCTTATTTGGCCTGGACCTGCACTCATAATGCTTCTGTCTTGCCATCTGCCCTTTCCCCTGTGGTACAGGTTATCCCCCCCTTCACATACGGACTTACTCCCCACACACCTGTTTCCCTGTGAGGTCACAGTCATGGTTTGATATGACTCATGTCTCTGTGATGGCTGCTTTGTCCACTTTTCCTCATGGGTAAACTCTAATTATAAGTTAAAGGAACTGCTATGGGTGCCATGATGGCACCTAATTAGGCTAATTTGTATGTAGGTTAATGGGAGCAAGACCGGATATGTAGCAAAGCCACAAATCCATATTTTCAATACTTGGATTTGTGGTGTCACTTTATTGATGATATTATTGTTTGGAAGGGATCGAGGGAAAAGTTCATGGATTTAGTAGATTGGTTGCATACGACGAGTCAACATTTGCATTTTAAGTTAACCATAATTGAAAACAAAGTGAATTTCTTAGACCTTAGAGTATTCAAAATGGAAGGGGGTAGTGAAATAGGTACTTCTTTATTTTCCAAAACTACAGATTGAAATAGTTTATTACTTTCCAGTAGTTTCACCCTGGTCATATTTGTCGGAATATACCCAAGGGGCAAATGATCAGGACTTTAAGAAATTGTATGAGGAAACAAGATTTTGATGTATTTAAAGAGAAACAGATTTTGCGGTTTGAGGAACGTGGCTATGGTAGGGAAGTGATCCCCAAAGCTGTTGAGACAGTAGAAAACATGGATAGAATTTTTACTATGACTCCAAAACCATAAAATGATAGACAAAATAATCAATACAAATCTGTAGGTTTTGTCACACAATTTAGTACTAGAAGTACCAGTGTAAAGAATATATTACAAGATAATTGGGGTATATTTACAAAGTGATGAAAAAATCTCTAAACATGTTGGAGATGCACCATGAGTCATTTTTACAAGAGCCCCAACTGTTAAAGACAGGATAGTGAAACCATTGTTACCAGAAGAGAAAAAAAAGTAATACCATTTGGGCAGCTCCACGTCCTACTAGAATGAAAAGATGTGGAAACTGTAAGTTTTGCTCATTTTTGACAGTTACTGATACCTTTTATAATCCGGTTACTGGTCAGTTGTTTAAAATTAAAGATTTGATATTGTGTAACACCACATCGGTGGTATATTTACTACAGTGTTCTTGTGGGTATTATTATATTGGATGAACAGTACGTGAATTTAAAATTAGAATTAGTGAACATCTTCAAGCTATAGATAAGCATGATATGACATATGCAATTGTCCAACACATAGCCAAGTGTAAGGATATGAAAATAAAACACGGTATCAAATTTATAGGACTGGAGAAAGTAACAGTAGGATTGAGGGAAGGGGATTTAAAAAGAAAAATAGGGAAAAGAGAGAGTTACTGGATATTTATGTTAAAATCCAGAGAAGGTTTTGGACTTAATGAAAATATAGATTTAGCAGCTTTTTTATAAAATAGTTAGTTGTCCCGACTCAGGTTCCTCAGTGAAGTATATTTAATTATACATGGTCATTAATATGAGTTTTGTATTTATTAAAATGTACACATATGTAATTATGTTAACATGAGAGATATTGGTATCCAAGACAAATGTTGTAAAGCATGCAGTAATAAATAGTAAGCTTGCTTTTTGACTTAGTAAGTAGATCTAAGATGTAGTTAAGTCAAAGTGGATACTTTTTACCTAGATGTTATCATGACGTTTAATAGTGTCCCCATGTTTTGATACATAGCCATTTTTGGAAGTTAATCATTAATTAGGTACCTTTTGTATTCTGACATTAATGGTCAATTATAAATTAAATACTGATTGGATGATTGCACTAACTCATTGATGGATGTGCTTTTTTTAATTATTAAGCCTGAAACGAAATGCAGGAATGCAAGAGGTTTTTATTGATGTTATATAGATTAGTTAAAGTTGCATGTGGTTTTAGTACTATATAAAGTTATATCACATGTGTGTTATTTATCTCTGATGAAGTTCGGCGATTAGCCATGCAAAACATAAGAAACTTTTTGCCTGTGAGCATTATGCTCTAAGAACCGGTATTTTTGCACTGATGCACTTGGTTAAATAAATATTTTATCACTATATTTGGCCTGGACTGGGTGCTGATTTTTTTCATTTATTTGTATATTTGTCATAGCACCGGTATTCCTTGGTGCAGTTTATTTCTTGGATTTTTTTGACAGTTATGTTGTGAGACTGCACGAGTTTCAATTACAAATAGTTTAAAAGACCACTTTTCTAGTGCATGTATGTTCAGTGCAAACCGGTCGGTATTCCGCCATGTTTTTTTGCCGGCTTTTTATTATATCCATTGAGAGTGAAGGACGGCAATAAGACACTCTATTGTGCGGTGTTTGGGCATATTTGGCAATTGATATAGCTAGCATTGTGGACACTGTTTTTGGAGAACCTGAGGGAGGCAATCCACTGCTACAACATGAAACCTCCTTGACTGCAAATGGTATAACATTACCAAAATCTGTTTTCAAACAGTTGGAGAAGTTGGTGCTGAAGGGTCAGAGGAAGCATTGGCACCGAGGGACTTTGGAGGCATACCTTACAGTTAAGAGGATTCCACGAGGTCTGAGAATTACACACAAACCTGCTTATGGGACCGAATTCAGGGGTGTAGCCAGAAATTTCTGTTTTGTACACACTCTCCAACAGTTACACCCCCCATTAAAAAATGTACACATCCTTTCCAAATGGTGCCCCCTTCCAAACAAGTCAGATTTTTGTCAGAGGATTCCTCTTATCTCTAAAGAGATTATACATGCATCTGTCTCCTAAACAACAGAGGTTTAAACAAAGTCACTCCTCAGTGGCCTACACTAACTCAAATACTACAGATTAGAATGAAAATGTTAACAGAAAGGCATATGGTTTGTAACAGGCACTCAACAAAACTGTACACAAATGTGTACAGTGAGTATGCCTGTCTACACCCTTGGGACCGATGATGAGGTATTTATGGACAAATGGCATATAATTATGGAGAATACTGGCCTTGATTCCATCAAGTTGATCTTAGAACATGCTATAAGAGAAAATTTAACCAGAAATATAGAAGACAAAGAGAAGGAACTGAAAGAGTGTAGTGACTCTAGTGAATTTGATAAATATAAGAAAGAGCTAACAGACAAAGTGGCACATTATGACATTCAGTTAAAGAGGGCTAAGCAGAAGAAATTTAATCGAGATGAGGAAGATTATAGACTGGGTCGAGTATTTGATTGGACAGTTAAAGAAATGCCAGTACAGAATAAGCTGAAGTCCATTCTTAAAACCTCTAGTTCAAATGATAATGGTACTATTTTGGACTATACATCTGGGCCAAGTGATACTGACAGTAATTCTGAGTTTTTTCTCAAGCGAGATGACTTTTATCCACCTCGGGATCAGCAACGTCAACAATCCCCCCCCCCAGCGGAGATTCAGCAAATGAAAAACCCGGTTTCAGGAGCCGTTTTTTCAGGGAAGAGATGGGGGGGCATGGAAGAGGTTGATGGGGATACAGTCAGTAAATCAGGTTGTCCCCGTATCAGCTGTTATTAATTCATCTGAACACTCTTTAACTATTGATGAAGAGTTAGTATTGAATAAAGGACTTTCTTTTTCTTTAACTATGGACTTTAATCATTTTCAAACTGTAGCTGATTTACATCATTTTGCTAGGAATATTACTTTAAGATCAATGTATGAAAACAAAGAGGTTGATTCTGCTATGACTGTTGATTCTGAAATTAATAATTATGGTTTGATGTCGAAATCGAGCTATTGCCCCACACTTAGTACGGCTATGTCCATTTTTGTAAAAAAATGTGAAATTGACATTGATCAGCTTGCTAATGATCCTTCACCAAAGTGGTTTAATAATTGTAGTAAAAATGAATGCATAGCGCTCAATAATTTATCTATAAACCAGAAGATAGTAATCAAAGAAGTGGATAAAGTTGTGGTAACAGTAATTATGGACGAAGATAAATATATTGCTGAAATCAACAGATAGTTAGCTGATATAACTTTTTATTAAAAATTACCTAGCAGTAATGTTTGAGAAGTGAAAAGAAAAATAGATTTTGTGCTTGAAGAAGATTTAAACAGTGGGTTTATCACTAATATGCAGTACAGAGCACTAGTAGTTGCACACCCGGTGGTACCAACCATGTATTGCCTGCCGAAGGTACATAAAGATCTGCTAAATCCCCCTGGGAGACCCATCATTTCAGAAGCAGGATGGCTAAGAGAAACTTTGTCTAGATTTGTAGATGCTCATTTACAACTGATTGTACAATAGTTGCCTTCATACTTAAGAGATTCTATGGACATTACTAATGTCCTTGAATTCATGTCTTTGGATGACAATTTTTTGATTGCCACCCTAGATGTGGAAACATTATATATCAATGTACCACATGTGGGTGGTTTAGAAGCTTTGAAATACTATCTGGACTCCAGATCCCTCCCCCATTTAGTATCAACTAGTTTCCTGCTACAATTAGCTGAGTTAGTGTTAGGTTCAAATATTTTTTGTATTCCAGGGTAACTATTACAAACAAGTTAAAGGAACTGCTATGGGTGCCATGATGGCACCTAGTTATGCTAATTTGTATGTAGGTAAATGGGAGCAAGACTGGATACATAGTGACACCACAAATCCATATTTTCAATACTTGGACTTGTGGCGTCGCTTTATTGACAATATTATTATTGTTTGGAAGGGATCGAGGGAAAAGTTCATGGATTTTGTAGATTGGTTGCATATGACGAGTCAACATTTGCATTTTAAGTTAACCATAGATAAAAATGAAGTGAATTTCTTAGACCTTAGAGTATTCAAAATGGAAGGGGGGTAGTGAAATAGGTACTTCTTTATTTTCCAAAACTACAGATCAAAATAGTCTATTGCTTTCCAGTAGTTTTCACCCTGGTCATATTTGTCGGAATATACCCAAGGGGCAAATGATCAGGACTTTGAGAAATTGTACGAGGAAACAAGATTTTGATGTATTTAAAGAGAAACAGATTTTGAGATTTGAGGAATGTCCAGAACTGGGAAGGGAGAAGCCAGAGAAGGCGAGGGGGGCAGCAAGGTCAGCACCCAGGGTGGGGGCTGACCAAACGAGCAGACATGAAAGACCGTTAGGCCTATTCTGCTGCCATTTTAGTATGTTAGTATGAATGTGGATATGGTAGGGGAAGTGATCCCCAAAGCTGTTGAGACAATAGAAAACATGGATAGAATTTCTACCCTGACTCCAAAACCATAAAATGATAGACAAAATAATCAATACAAATCTGCAGGTTTTGTCACACAATTTAGTACTAGAAGTACCAGTGTAAAGAAGATATTACAAGATAATTGGGGTATATTACAAACTGCTGAAAAAATCTCTAAACATGTTGGAGATGCACCATGAGTCATTTTTACAAGAGCCCCAACTGTTAAAGACAGGGTAATGAAACCATTGTTACCAGAAGAGAAAAAAAAGTAATACCATTTGGGCAGCTCCACGTCCTACTAGAATGAAAAGATGTGGAAACTGTAAGTTTTGCTCATTTTTGACAGTTACTGATACCTTATATAATCCCGTTACTGGTCAGTCATTTAAGATTAAAGATTTGATATTGTGTAACACCACATTGGTGGTATATTTACTTCAATGTTCTTGTGGGTATTATTATATTGGATGAACAGTACGTGAATTTAAAATTAGAATTGGTAAACATCTTCGAGCTATAGATAAGCATGATATGACATATGCAATTGCTCAACATATAGCCAAGTGTAAGGATATGAAAATAAAACATGCTATCAAATTTATAGGACTGGAGAAAGTAACAGTAGGATTAAGGGTAGGGGATTTAAAAAGAAAAATAGGGCAAAGAGAGAGTTACTGGATATTTATGTTGAAATCCAGAGAAGGTTTTGGACTTAATGAAAATATAGATTTAGCAGCTTTTTATAAAATAGTTAGTTGTCCCGACTCAGATTTTCAGTGAAGTATATTTAATTATACGTGGTCAGTAATATGAGTTTTGTATTTATTAAAATGTACACATATGTAATGTTGTTAACATGAGAGATATTGGTATCCAAGACAAATGTTGTAAAGCATGCAATAATAAACAGTAAGCTTGCTTTTTGACTTAATAAGTAGTTAAGTCAAAGTGGCTACCTTTTAGCTAGATGTTATCATGAGGTTTAATAGTGTCACCATGTTTTGATACATAGCCATTTTTGGAAGTTAATCATTAATTAGGTATCTTTTGTATTCTGACATTGATGATCAATTATAAATTAAATACTGATTGGATGATTGCACTAACTCATTGATGGATGTGCTTTTTTTAATTATTAAGCCTGAAACAAAATACAGGAATGCAAGAGGTTTTTATTGATGTTATATAGATTAGTTAAAGTTGCATGTGGTTTTAGTGCTATATAAAGTTATATCACATGTATGATATTTATCTGATGAAGCTCGGCATTTAGCTGTGCGAAACATAAGAAACTTTTTTGCCTGTGAGCATTATGCTCTAAGAACCAGTATTTTTGCACTGATGCACTTGGTTAAATAAATATTTTATCAATATATTTGGCCTGCACTGGGTGCTGATTTTTTTCATTTATTTGTATATTTGTCATAGCACCGGTATTCCTCGATGCGGTTTATTTCTTGGATTTTTTGACATTTATTTGAGTTAAAGCATAAGCAGAAATGAACTGGGCAGATAAGATGGACCTGTGGTCTCCTTCTGTCATCTTTTTTTCTAGGTTTCTAGGTTTCTGAACACCCAGGGACATAACATTTATCCTATGGAGGCTGCAGTCACCAGGACTCAAGTCCAAAGGAAACAATAATTGTATTCAAATTGCTATTGCTGCAGCCTACAAGGCAGTTACACAGCCTTGGCTACAACCTGCTCCCCCTAATAACTCCGGGGTGGATCTGAAACTATAAGCAAATCAAGTTCCTGGAATTGCTTACAGCAAAACTTAGAAATAAGGTGCAAAAAGCTGAGGCATACTGGTTGCCCTTGTTTGACTAGCTGGAGGAAGTTGAAAATATTCTTACACCAATTAGTTCATTTGTCCTGAATGATTCAAGGGTTGTAGATGAGACTTATAAGTTATACCTCTAGCTAGCAACTAGTACAAATTATAGTACATGGTAAATGGGTCATGGCACAGTGTTGTAATGTATCCTTATTTTGTTGTTAAAAATATATTTTTGCCTTGGTTACAATACCTACCTATTGTAATAACATTTGTGTCCCGTGGGGAAGGGACATTGGAGATACCAGGAGTGGGTTACGGGACTTTTGCTGACATACTCGTTCACGTGCCTGGGCATGGACAATATGGATTGTGATGCTTATGTGCTTCCCACATTGGGATTCCCACCTCTCCAGCTTTCTCATATGTATCCTTCTTGGGTGCTTTTAGTTTACTTCTCTGTGCCGTTATTGTGATGGTTGTTGTAAAGTTCTGTTACTGGTGATATAGATAAGTTTAATAAAATTTAATTTAAAAAGTGTTTCACTTATTAAAATGTTGATTATTAATGCTGTATAAGTGCATGTGAGAACCGAACTGGATATACAGTATATGGTAATGCACATATTCATGGTGAAGATACCTGTGTATATGAGTAGGATGTGAAAATGTAGAGATACATATAAATGTTGTTATTTATTAATTTCTGTAGCCAGCAAAGTTGCCCTGATGAAGTGACTAAATCACGAAATGCTGGCTTGTGTATCTAGCAGTAAAATAAAATGTTGAAAACACATTTAGTGGGGAGTGGGCTGTTTTCCCAACTTACCAAAATCTTTAACATCAGACACTGAAACAAGCTCCTGTTACTTTGTTTTTGTGTTACAGATTTCTGGAGTCATACTGACGGTGGTACTCTAAAAGGCAAAATATGTCTGTTTGTGGATGACACAAAACTCTGGGGAGAGTGGACACAGAAGAGGCAATACAAGACATTAGAGAGGACCTGGCTAAGTAGGAGAGGTGGTCAGGTATTTGAAGCTGTGATTCAATGCCAAAAAGTTTAAAGTAATGCACTTGGGATGAAGATCCCAGAGACCACATACTGACTGGGAGATGTGCAAGTTACCAAGTCAGAAGAGGAGAAAGACTTGGGTGTCATCTTTACAAGTGTTCTGAAGCACTCAACACACTGCAGAACAGCAGTGGCCAAAGCAAGTCAGATGTGGGGATGTGTAGCCTGGCATATAACTAGTAGGAAAGCAGAGGTCATTCTGCCACTGTACAGAAACATAGAATTTGATGGCAGATAAGGACCGCTTGGCCCACCCAGTCTGACCATTTTCCTACCTAACAGATAAGCTGCAGATCCTAGTTGACCAACAGCCTACTTCCTCCTACCCCCCACTAGGACTGCCTTATGTCTGTCCCATGCATTCTTGAATTCCCCCACTGTTCTTGACTCCACGACCTCCTCACGGAGGCTGTTCCATGCATCCACAACCCTCTCCATGAAAAAATACTTCCTCACGTTACCTCTGAGCCATCCCCCCTCTATCTTCCAATTGTGCCCCCTTGTTCTTACACATCCCTTTTTCTGAAAGATGCTACCCTCTTGGACTTTGTTGATTCCCTTGAGGTGCTTGAAAGTTTCTATCATGTCCTCTCTCTCTCCCTTCTTTTCTCAAGTCACGTGTTTGGCCATATCTAAAGTACAGTGTGCAGTATTGGAATCCTTACCTAAATAAATACATCAGCCTACTGGAGACCATCCAAAAAAGGCAACCAAGATGATCCAGGGACAACAAGGCAGAAGCATACAAGAAGAGACTCACAGACCTCAACACGTACTCCTTGGAGGATAGAAGGAAGAGCAGTGACAGGAACTAAATATTTCAATACATTAAGGGTTTCAAGTAACAAAGTGAACTCTGGGGGTCTCTTCAACTTTAATGGGAACAGGACCACTCTGGGACATTGCTTCAAGCTGGTGGGGTCTTCAAGAAGAAAATGAGGAGACACTTTTTCACTGAAAGAGTGGTGGCAAAATGGAGTCAGTCTCCAGAGGAGGTTGTCTCCTTGAAAACTGTAGGCAGCTTCAAAAGAGATTGAGACTGCATAAAAGGAAAAGTTGCATGGGGGGTTGGGGGATATAGGGAAAGGAGAAGTGGATAGCGGGAATGGGAGCAGATTTCTCAGTAGTTACTGAGGGATCTGCACACTCAAGCAGGCTAGAAAGACCATAAGGTCTTTTTCTGCTGGCACTATCTGCATGTTTGTATGAATAGCAGTACATGAGACAACATTTTTTTACAATTTTACACCTCAGAACAGTCAGTGACAGACTGAAATTGTGGTCCACAGAGACAGGAAAGAAAAAAATTTGAATAGTAAGGAAAGAGGTGCACTGACTTATACAATTATGTGTACACATTTTGGGATGATTATAGGAAGGCATAGAATGAGGGGCAAGTGGCCAAAGGAGAAGACAGACAAGTGGGTAACAAGAATGGTACTATGAATACAAACTGAAGAGCTACTGGCAGCTAACACCATACTGCTAGTTAGTACCAAACTATCTTATCTTCTTTGTCATCCCATCATATTGTATGTTCATTACCTGCCTCTCTGGTGCTGAACTATCATACACCAGCTTGAGTGTTGCTGGAGATGATTGAGTGTGAAAGTCATGCAGATTCAGCTTCAGGAACATGAGCATTTCAACAATCCCATTGTTGAGACATGCCCTACAGTTAGTTACAACTGCACCATCACAACTGAATACATGTTCCAATTGGAAACTTGAGCATAGGCACAAGAGATAATAAAGTGCCAACCTCCACAGTTTAGGCCATACACTCATTTTGAACTGGTACTGGGTAATTATAGTGCAGACAAAACTGTGCATGGAATACCATGCATGGCTTAGTGCGAATGGCTATACAACAACAGGGGTTGTTATAGCGTGTTGTAAGAACCACTACCTCTGTCACTGTACACTTCCATGCCGGAACATGAAGGACACTGCCAGGGTGGTGTCTAGCTGAGCTGCTCAGATGGTGGAGTGGCTAGAGCACTTGCTTCCAGGGGCGTTGGGGACCTGGGGTTGTGGTTCGGTTCTCCCCAGGTCCCACTGTAATATGGATTTTTATTGTTTAAAAAAACAAGCTTTCCCCACACCAAGGATTCCTTTTTCCTGAAGTCACTAAACCCCCCCCCCCCCAGAGTTGATTATAATAAGTCTAGGGTGTGGGGGGCCGGGCGAAGTCCACAAAAACAAAGATTTTCCTCCGGTGTGTGTGTTTCTTTCCTGGTTGGCTATTGTGCCGACTTTATTTTGTTGCATGCTGATTTGCATGCAGCATTCTTAATGTGTGCAGTTTTGTCCATGACATTATGACCCTGTGCCTTTTGAACTGATGGTATTTTAGAAAGTCAGAATATCAGACAGTCCAATGCTGATGTGTGTGCGGCATTCTTGATGTGTGCATTTTTTTCCATGACATTATGCCTTGTGCCTTTTGAATTGACAGTATTTTAGAAAGTCAGAATACCAGACAATCCAAAAATTAGTCAAATATCTGCATGTCCATATCCAAAGAGTTTCTATTTCTTCCTGTTGGTTTGGTAGACACTATAAGATGCATCATTGCTGCCCACCGGTGTAGAGGCAGTGCGTCCAACTGCAATGCTGAGGACCCGGGCTCAGAAATGGACTTGGGACATCAGAGGGTGAGCTGGGAGGAGAAGGATTGAGCATCCTAGGGACTGCTGTCCCTCTCTGGGGGAGGGGGGGACATTGTGGACCTTTGGTGGAAGCTAGGGGGGATCCATTGTGCTGGAGCCATTACCTGTGGGGGGGGCAGGGTGGATATGGGTTGTCATTGCACGTCCCCACCCCCTGGTACAGTCGCACACAAAAAATCCTGGCCCTGCGCAGGAAGCCCCATTCCACTGCTGCCCCCACTGCCAACAGTGTCTGCCATGTGGGGTCCTGCTCCCATGGCCTCACCCTGGGGGGCTAAGCCAGAGCACATCACCACCTACTGTGAGGAGGGGGCACCTGCCCAGGGGTGCAAGCCTGAGCATAGGGGGGCAGTAAGTGGACAGGGGCTGAGCTCTCCTCAGGGAGTGGGTGAGCCAGAAAAAAAAAAGATCCATCACTGACATTCTATGGAGAAATTATGTTGCAGACTCAATTGACACATCTGGATCAGCTTCAACTCTAGACTATTCTTCAAAAATAGTGTCCTCCACTGATGGCTTTTTTTCTTTTGGGTCTGTGTTGCTTTGCATGACAGGCAGGTGCAGCAATTTTTCTGAGGAACATCCTTCCATAATTCACATCTGCATCAAGTGGAAGTATATTTGCCATCTGGTCCTTACGCTCTAACTTGGAAGAAAGCACATACTGTTCCTCACCAAACATATCCTGAAGACGGCGGTTAGCAGACAAGGTTTGACATAGTGATACACCAACTCACTTGGCATCACCATTTTCACAGAGGTCCTTACCATACTGATTGATCTTTGGTTTTAAAAATGAGTGTAGGAACCTTACTTGTGGCAGGATCATGCTCAAGCATGACAAAGCTGAACTGACCTTCCTTTTTAAAGTTTCAAATGGCTCCAGCAGCACAATGAAGATCTGAATGTCAATCCTGTTGCTTGCAGAAATCATGATATTAGCACCTCCTGCTCCACCTGCAATTCTATACAGACTTCACTGGGCTTGCCTGCCCCATCACCGGGACC
This sequence comes from Neoceratodus forsteri, assembly GCA_016271365.2. NCBI lineage: Eukaryota > Metazoa > Chordata > Ceratodontiformes > Ceratodontidae > Neoceratodus > Neoceratodus forsteri. The sequence continues at coordinate 235,484,215 of CM057458.1, forward strand.
AGCTTTGCTTGCCCCACTGGCTTTGCCTGCCCAACTGCCTCTGCCTGCCCCATCACCGGGACCGGCTTTGCCTGCCCTATCACTAGGTAGGCTAGTCCCATTGGTTGCTACCCTGATTACTACATTGCTCCATTACCACCAATCAATGAGGAGATGAACCCAGAACTTGGGCTCTTGGTGGCCAGGTGGATAGCTGCAAACATTCCTCCTGGAACCTCAAGCTGAACACCATGAACAGATTACACCTGATAATTTTCAAACATATAAACATGGTCAAGCTCAAAGCTTGGGCCTCTGCTTTGTTATTAATTTACAATTAGTACTCACTTATGAATTTTAGTGTATGCCTAACCTTAATTGTGGCCAAGTTCACTACTTGGACAACTGCTTTTTACTAGTTAGTTACGATTTGAAATTAATATCTACTTCTGAATTTTACGTGTGTTTGACTTTAATCATAGCCAAGTTCAAGACTTAGGTACTAGACTTTTATTTATTTAATTCTAAACAAAATTAATTACTAAGGATGAACTTTTAAACTCTAAACTTTTCAGTCTTTGCTCTTGAGCAGTACAGCTACTAAGTGTGAACTGTCAGCTGTCAGATGTTTTCCTCTAGTGACCACAAGGCAGTATATTTTTAACTGTTAGATTTGACCACAAAAAGATCAACTGGAGGTCAGTCTTGTGTGTTCCTGAAAACAGCTAACCACACGAACTGCTAGATGTCCACGTGGGTCATAACACCTTTTGTTTAAACCCAGGCTGCATGTCCCACTCAAAGACACAGGCTTCTTTTTGTATTTAAGAAACAGATTCCCCAGGCCATCCAAGATGTAATTCCATGACATCAAACCAAATGTTTTCCCCTATTAATTAGATGTTTTAAGCTACTGAAACCTTTCTAACCCCTAACCTTTGAATAACGGTCACCTGAGTCTGTAGAAACTGGTCTAATACTGAAAACTATCATAATACTGAACCATTTATTTTCCTGCCTTGACAAGCATATATATGTCCACAACAACCCAAGTTAAAGTACAAGCTCTTGGAGGGAGAACCTTGAGTCACCCCTGCTCCTAGGTCTCAAGTGGAGATCAGTTGGTACTGATGGGTGAATATGTTGCCTGTACCCTAGACATAGCTCTAGGGATAACATATGCATGCATTGTTTTTATTTCTTTTATTGCAACTATTTTTGGTGGCAATGGAGAAATTATCTCCACTTGAACTGCTGTTCAGAAAAATTGTTACTGCCATTTTAAATTGTAATTGTCTGCTGTCACTGATGCCAAAACTGCTTTATAACACTTGAACCTTAAATATCAATGAGTAAAAAATATTATCTAAACACAAATTTTGATTCTTTTGGTTCTCATTTTCAATTTAATATAATACAATTAAGGGGGTATGATTCAGAACATGCAAAATCAAAAACTAAGTCAAATTTGGACTTTTGCTTTATAGGTCATGCTGGCACCATACAAATTACAGTTTCTGGATATATCCCTATGGTCAGTTGTGCAGACTTAGCATGTAAAGAATTTCTACATAAATACTTAGGTTGGTGTCTCATTGATTCTGATAAAAAGTACATGTATAAAATATATGATTGTCCTAGACATAAACAGACTAATGGCTTTAAAGTAAATGTAAGAATATTTGAGGAACTAGGTCAAGCTCATTGCTCGATGATGTCCAACCATGCCCATAAGGGAACATTAGACTATAACAAACTCAGTACATTTGTGGACTAAGATCAAATAATCTTGGTCAGTCAAGTGTCCAATAAAATAGTGGTAGTGGGTGGTTTGGACCGCAATGTGGGACATGCCCTGGAAGTGCTTTGCATTGCAACTCTGACAAAACTCTACCCTGACTTAGCTGAACTAGTGAACAGTTTGGAAGGGTCATTAGTTTCTGACAGTCATGGTGAAAACAATGCACAAGAGGCTGACCAAGGGAGTTGCACTAGGACATTGGAAAATTATCCTAGCACTGCAGATGGTGACCCCAGATGTTCAAATAGTGACTCTCAAGATTCGCAGAGTGACCCAAAATACTCAGATGGTAATGCCGGCATATATTTAGTGATCCTCAAAACCATGCTGAAAGTCCAGACTTTAAAATCCAGGTTAAACATCACAGACATAAACACAGACTTAAATTACAATGAATAGATAGTGTGCCATCCATCCCTGACATTCAATATGAAGAACAAGAACAGGAACACTCAGAAAATGAAACCCTTGTCATATCTCTTGGATCTCCAAAACAGGCTCTAAAATAGTTTCAGGACTTAAAACCTTAGCAAAACATAAACATAAATCCCCTAAACAGGTGGTTGTTGGAGCACCACAGGTTGCCCCAACTGAGGAATTTCAAATTCCTCAACAATATTCAGACCCTGAATTTGATAACTCAAATTCAGGTTCTGATACTGACTTTAATGTCCCTCCCACCCCCCGCACTCCCAACAATACACCTCACAACCAGGCACGCCAAACTTCCAAACTCACCACCCCTTCCCCATACAGGCATTCAACACCTCAACAACAAACCACTCAAACTTCCAGTCAAAACCCACTTCCCCCATATAGGCATCTATTGTATCAGCAACAAGCCACTCAAAGTCCAAATCAACCCCCACATAGACATTCAGTGCCTCAACAACAAAGTGCTCCAGCTCTCTGTCAAAACCCACCCCAACCCCCTAAAACCATTGCTATTTACCAGTCACCATTATAATTCCAAAAATACCCATGCCCTATACTTTATTTGACATTATACCTTACTTGCCACAAATACAAGGATACCTACTCAAACATCTGCAACATGAAATACAATTTGATCCTGAAGTACCTCAAATAATTGGACAAAATCAGGCTTGGCGACTTGCCTTCTATGACCTTATACAAGAAAACAAAATATATTTGCCCCGAGTCCTGGCCCTATACATGACACTCCTTGAACATCTACTCAAAGGTTGTAAAAAAGTAGCACAATAAAATTTAACTTTACAATATCAGGAGAATTCACCTATACCATGGTGTACAAAGTTTAGTAGCAGGGGGCAGCAAACAAGCCTGCCAGCATTGCTCTGTCCTCTCTACTCCATCACATTTAAATTCTTTTGTTTGGCTTCACAGGCTTTTTCTTTTCTCTTTCAGCTTTGTTTGGGGGGGGGGGGCAGAGTGGACCATGGATATTGAAGCTAAAAGTCTCAATTAGGTTTGCATAGTCTGCCTGAATAGTGATTGGCCACAGCATTTGGTAGAGGGTGTGGCAAGTCTGGTGCAGCGAGTTTAAATGCCCCAGAAAAGTTAGAAGTCATACTATTAATTAAATTGTACTGAGAGTGAGAGAAGCAGTAGAAGAACTGAGGAGCAGCAGTCAGAAGAACAGACTCAGAGCCAGCTAAAAGAATGAAGACATCATGTGGAATGGCAAGTGGAGTGAATCTGCCTATCTGCAGGGGAGAAAGGAGACATTTCTGCCATGGTCTTGGACTCGTGGTGCAGTCAGTGGTATTTACCAGTAGGCAGTGAGCACCACACTAGCAGTGCAGACAGACGGCAGGTCTAGTGTGGGAATCATCTGAGTGGAGCCAGGAACCTTGGACTTGAGTCATGGAAGAGAGGCATGAACAACAGTGGGGGAAGGGGTAGCAGTGTGGCAGATTGGTGTACACATCTGAAATGCCTGGCTACACCCCTGGTTGGAGGGTGAGTCATTTTCTGATCACAAGACATCAGCATTGCTCCACCCACTGTAGCTTGAAAAAGGAGAGCAATGCTTTGGTTTTGTAGATTTAGACTTGGGCCCGATTCTCAAAGTGTTATGTCTGGTGTAAGGTGTTTGCACCAAAGAAGAGTGATGCAAGTAGCACCTTGCGCCCAAAGTTATGTATGTCAGGATTCTGGTAGCCGGCTTGCGACATACATAGCCAGAATGCAACAAACACCAGTTACGCCACCCTTGCGACATGTGTCTGGCTGTGCCATGTTGCAAAGGTGGTATGCACCATGATGGGGCTGCCACATCCCCTTTTTTGGAATTCTCAAAGCCCCACCATGGCCATGGGAATTGGCACAGTTACACCTGCTGTTAAGTGGCATAATTTGCCATCCTGACTGATGCAAAAAGAGCTGCCAGTGAGAAGACAGGTGATGGCAGAGATGGGGTGATGGTCGTGCCACCAAACAGTGGCCCTGGCACCCAGCAGGGTGCATCTACTGTGACATTCAGGGTATTTCTGCACCAATATGCACACACAGTATGGTACAGTACAGTACAGTAGGTGCATATGGCAGTGGCATGGTATGTTAGATGCACCCCACTAAGTGTCAGGACCACTGTCAGGTGGCACAGCCATCACTCCTATCTCTGCCATGCCACCTTCCATTCATGTTGCCCTCCCTCTGTGTGTTTCTGGGTGTGCCATCTGCTCCCATGGCCCCAGTTGTGTTGTGCAAGGTGGGGGGGGGCATCCTGGATCCAACTGTCTTGTCTGCAGATTGTGCCATTTGTTTGCCAGCATTGCAGCAGACCCAGCATTTTTGGTGCAGGGACCCTGTTCTTTCAGAATCGGTGCAGTGTCCCTGGTGCAACTGCGGTTTCGTGCATCTCTCTTTTGTCGCAGCTTGCGATGTGCAGATCTGGGCTTTGAGAATCGGGACCCTAGAGATTCCCAGATGCATGACTTTTTTTGTACTGCCTATTTATAGAGCTATATTGTTGAAATTGTAATTATTTTTTTTTATATATTTTTTTTGTTATTGATAATAATAAAACACTGCTTGCAAATTTTATAACTGCTCCTGGTTTGCCTTTGCTTCCTGACCGGCACCTCTACAACAAGGTGATAGCTGCCTCCAGGTAGGGTAAACACTTGACTGGGATGGCCATCCTGTTAAAGAAAGACTCCTCATGGAAGATACAAGAAACATTTGTGGATAAGAAAGGGTGTATGGCATGGGTTACACTACAAAAGGAACTGAAGGTATTGCATATACGGTATTTAACATGTCTAGCACTATTCCAGCAAATGCGGCCTTTTACAGGCTGATATTTTCGTATTAATTACCCACCCCCCAGAGGTTCCTGGTGATCACAGGAGACTGGAAGACAGTAAAAAAACAAGCTAAAACTGATCCTCAGGACGCCACATAGTGGGTAAAATGGTAGGCCGCTGTCTCAAGGATCTGAGGGAGGAACTGGGTTTTGGTAGACCCTTTGAAATAATTTCATCCTAAGCTCTGTAATTATATATGTTACTCATTACCGAATTGTAGCTACTCAATGACTGATAGATTTCATCTGTTCAAATCCCACCTGTTGTCTGTTCGAAGGGTAAACATTTTACCCATGACTTTATTGGGTCATGCTCTTATCAAATACTGCTGACCATGGGACAGAGAGCTAAGGGTAAGATATGGAGGATGAATAGCAGTCTGCCAGTCTCCTGAGTAATGAGGTCTTTGTTACAAAGACTGCAGAAGAAATTCTGCAATATCTCAGAATAAATATCTCTTGGAACATAACTCTAAAATGCATTTGGGATGGGCCAAAAGTGATTTGTGGCATATTAGTGCCTACACATCACACAAGAAAAAAGTGACAGAAAAAAATATGACACTCGCATACAAGCATATAATGATGCCAGCAGATAGAGGCCTAACAGTTTATCTTGTCTGCTTGATTATTTGGGTCCCCTCTGTGTCTACAGGGGGACTTGTCCCATCACAAATCCCTCCTGATCCCCCTTAGTTCCCACTCCCACCTTCCCCCAGGAACTTTCCCCTTCATTCTGTCTCATCCTTTATTATAAAAAAGGCTCTCAGAAATGCTGCAATCTGATTGGCTGTTAGGATTCCAACAGCCTCACATGAATCCACTTTACACTGTCATGTACAGCCTGATCGCCATGGCACATGGATTCTTCCTGACAGCATTCCATCCTCTAGTACTGCTGAATGTGTGGAATGATGCCTTCTGATTTTGAACCAGCATTCTTAAACAGTTGGTGGAAGAATTATTTTATTAAAAATCTCCCTCTAAATGAGGAAAACATTCAAAAAGTATGCTTTTAACACTTTTCCTTTGGAATATTTTTTTATAATAGCAATAAGGCACTCCCAGGAGTTAGATGAAAAGTCAGTTAATTGCCCCCTAGGGGCAATATGGCACTTGTCTGCACCTCGTGCCACATCACACCCCTAGGAGGTGATTAACAGACTGTTAATTTAACCCCTGGCCATGCCTTATTGCTTAATTGTAGCTGTTCACTGTTTTCAGGGAGAAAACATCCTCTGGCAACTTGTTCCACTTGGTCACCACTCTCTCTGTGAAAAAAGTACCCCATCTTCCTCCTGAATCTTCCCTGCACTAGCTTTCAGCTCTGCCCTCTGCTGAACTTGTTCCCACTAAGACAGAAGAGGCCATTCGTTTTCACTGTTTTAATACCTTCAAGATATGTGAAGGTCTCAATCATATACCCCTTCTGGTGTTAAGAGAGTGCAAGTTCAGTCCCTTGAGACTCTCCTCACAGGAGTTGCCCTGCTGTGCCTGAATCATCTTGGTTGCCCTTCTCTGGTCTGTCTTAAGCAAGCTGACAGTCTTTCTTAAGATAAGGATATCCGTGTTCCACACTGTACTCAGAGGATAGAGGAAATGTGGAACAGCTTGCTAAGTACAGTGGTTTGGGACTAAACAAGGGGAGGAAATGGGGATGGGTTGCAACAGTTTCAAGGTAGGGCCTCAGGGTAGACTGGATGGACTTTATGTCTTTATCTGCTGTTACCTTTCTTTATTTTTGTGCAAAATAGAGAATGATCAACGTGTAACCATGCACAACAATTCTATGTGTTTATCACAGTTTTCTGATGATGTCATAAGGTACCTAAGCGTGTAAATCCAGAAGTTCCTGATGTTCGCAGGTCCCAGAGAGGGAATCTCAGCTATGTTGTACATGATTGCCAATTGATAGTTTTATGTAGCATGTGGTTTTGAATAACAGAAAAATATTTTGGTTTTTTTTTTTGGGGGGGGAGGGGGTTTGCACCTCAGCTCCTCTCCCATCCACAGCACAAGAAAAAGTTCCCATTTCTATCATAATTTTTACATCTGTTATAATTCAAAACAAAATAGACACCCCACATGCAGCTGCTAATAAACAACTAACCCATAGAAATGGTACAGTAGTCTGCTTCATAAAACATATATCATTTAAGGAAGAGTTGAACTGTTTTTCTGACTGTTAGCAAGTGCTCTACTGTTTCCACTTTTCATAACAGAATATTGCCAATGAAACAGTTCTACCCTCCATCAGCACATTACCATTCACGGTCAGTCAGCTACAGTATTTTGAACAACTATGTACTCGTCCGGCATGTGTTTATCACTATCAGAGAGAAAATGCACAGTCATACCATACAGTATTATTCTTGGACTTCAGCAAGGCGTTTGACTCTGTCCCCCACAATGGTCTGGTGGAGAAACTGATGGGGTTAGGAGTAGGCCCTTTGATGGTCAGATGGATTGAAAACTGGCTAGCTGGATACACCCAGAGAGTAGTGGTCTGTGGGGAGCTCTTGAACCCTAGAGAGGTTGGTAATGGGGTACCGCAGGGCTCGGTCCTGGGTCCGATCTTGTTTAATGCATACATATCGGACATCAGGGAGGGTATAGGGTGTGAAATGAGTCTCTTCGCGGATGACTCCAAGATGGGAGCAGTAGTTGAGGAGAAGAGGGGAGGTTGGCCCTGCAAGGGACCTGGACACCCTGGAAAGCTGGACTCACACATGGAAATTAAATTTCAATATCACCAAGTGCAAGGTGTTGCATCTTGGTCGGGGAAACCCGAAACACAGGTACACCCTGGGAGGGGAGGTGCTGGAGGCCTCAATAGGGGAAAAAGACCTAGGGGTCATGGTGGATGCATGTATGAATAACTCTGAGCAGTGCAGGAGAGTGGCTAGCAAGGCAAACAGGATGTTGGGATGCATCCTAAGGGGGATCACCTCTAGGAGCAAGGAAGTGATTCTGCCGCTGTACAATGGACTAGTTAGACCACACCTTGAGTACTGTGTATAGTACTGGAGACCACACTTGAAGAGGGACATACAGCTCCTGGAGAGGGTACAGAGGAGGGCAGCTAAGATGATACGAGGGCTAGGGGATTTGACGTATGAGGACAGACTTGAGGAGCTCTGCCTGTTTTCATTGGAGGAGAGGAGAGACGGGGGGACATGATTGAGGTCTTCAAGTACCTCAAGGTAATAAATAGGGTAAACATGGAGGATCTTTAGACTAAAGCAGGGAGGTATCACCAGAGGGCATGGTTTGAGTTGGAAGTTGGAAGGGTGAGGGAGGAAAAGAGGAGGAGGTTTTTCACTGAGAGGGTGGTGGACCCTTGGAATGCACTGCCTGGTGAGCTGGTTCAGAGATCCACAGTGGAGGGCTTCAAGAGAGGGTGGAACAGACACAGAAAGTGGACATATCAGATGATGGCCTGTCCCAGGGGGGTGGGGATGGATGATAGGGGTTTCTGGAGCACAAGGGATGGAAGGGCCTCGGCACCCAACTAAGAATCTAAGGTTCGAGCAGACTCGATAGACCGTAAGGCCTAATCTGCTGGCAAATAGTATGTTAGTATGTTAGTATACCTGTTGCATAAACGTGCCAATGGTGATGAAGATAATTATATTCTGTAAATTTTTAAAATGGTATAATCCTGTGTTAATTCACTGAAGTTGTTTCCATTTTAACCGCATATGATAAATTTAAATCATGCTACTTTAAACATTTGGTGGTTCTGAAAAATGTCACTCATTTATGGATTTCAGATTAATAATATTAGTTAAAATTATGCTTATAATTAATACATTAAAAGTAGGATTCTAAAATGTGATTATCACAGAAAAATAATGAGCAATTAGTAAACAGAGCTGACCAAAAATATAGTTTACAAATCCTACAATTTAAAGTTATAAATAAGAGGTTATTCCCTTTGAGATAATGACGAGCTGTATAAGGGCTTATGCCTGATCTGGCTCACAATAATTCTATGATTCTATGGTCTATGAAGACATAACAATTAGTATTTCATCCACCAGAAATTACCAAAGTCAGGCAGATGATTGTCACTGCCACATTCCCATCAGGTTTAATGCCTGCTGTTAGTCAGCCTCTATGAGTTTCTTCTACACATATGTGCTGATTTGGATACAATTGTAGCTTACACGAAATTATGTTTGAAGAGGACCAATGATGCCCATGCAGACTGCCATGTTGATAATGAGGCATTGATGTCTACTTTTATTGCTATGCTGCAAAAGCAAGCTAATTGCTAAAGAAGTGACCAATTCTGATAATCTCCCTGTACTGATGTACGAAGTCAGAAGCACAGGTTTTGACAGACTTATTGATTGTTTGCCCAGCCCTGAAGAAATGATGACATGATACCTGGTTCCAGCTGTCTTCAGTTCTTCCATTGATTAAATCAGACTATCCTAAATCAGTTGCACACATGTGGAAAAGCACAGACAGACAGACAGAATGCAGCATGCCAGTCAGGTAGATTTATTAGAAAGACAGAATTGTCAGAACACCAAATTATAAGCAACAGCAAGCTGGAAACAATCACTGTCTGCCTGAGCTGCTGCCACTTGCCCAGATGCGTCGACAATTTCTAGTGAAAGTGCTGGGGTGAATGGCACCAGCTCAGACTGAAATAGTATTTTTTGTTTCCAACTGGTGCCCTTAGCAACCAACAGGTATGTAACGCATTGCATAAGAATCACAAGCTACGGCAAATGTGGAGGCACAAGTGTGTGCAGCTATAGCTGCCACTGGGATAGGTGGAAATGCTGCCTGGAATGCTATATAAAAGGGCTGACCACCTTTATCTCAGCCTTAGGCAGAAGTGTCCCAGGCTGACCCTATCAGTGACCAATGGTGCCTCATTGGGCCAGCTGGCAGTGACTGCTGGCCTCGGGCCAACCATCTTCATTGGTCTTGGAATCATGTGGCCATGAGCAGCCAAGAGTTCATTTCTTCACACATTCTATTTTTTCTCCATCCCTTCACTTGCAGAGAACTTTGGTTCAGAAATGTTAATTGCATTGCACTGCGCAATGTATTCTAGCACTGTAGAGGATGGCATTTGATTATGAAACAGAGTTGGTAGAGGTGTCAATATGGCTTAGTTGGTAGCACATTTACCTCTGGGCCAGAAGGCCATGGATTTTAGTCTCAAACTGGGACTGGGCTCATACCATAAACACTGGCACCTGATTGCAGTACTAAGGTGATGCTGTACTGCCATAGCGTGCTGTCCTATCAGATGGAACTTTAAACTGATCCTCTTAGAGCATACACAGAATCTAAACCATGTAGGATTTACAAAAGAGGGACCAATATGAAAATGTAAAATTGTGCAGTTTCCAGAAATCCCATAATGGGACATCAAGCAGATTCAGCTGACTACTGAGCCCATCAATTAGAAATGTCCTTTGCGGTCACTGTACATTCTGCTGAGTTGTGTTTACTACTTTTTCAGACCTGGTTCTGGTGTGCAGTTTCTTAGGGCCTGACTGGCCTTACTTATGAGAATGGAATGTGGACATGGACAGGGATGGATTTATAGCTGGAGACATAGGTAGAGATATTACTTCATTGCTCACCTCATTATGTTGTAATATGCCTTTAGAAGTTTTACAAAAAACAAACGAACAGAGATGAAAAAGAAAACAGAATACCATGGGTTACACTAGCTGCTTTGTGTATGGAGTATGAAAAGACAAACTTGTAAACACTATTTCAGTATCAAGCTTGTAAGAGCATATAAGGGTATGATTTCAGTTAGAATTCAGTTGACATCTAGCTCTTCTGAGATATGGAGTGGCTCCTTAGTTGCACATGGAATGCTATGAGGTGGAAGACATAATTTTAAATTGGTGGGGGCAGATTAATGAATGACATCAAAGAGTACTTCTTTGAAGGACACTGGAAATGTGGAATTGCTTGCCAAGCATAGTGGATTGTGCAGGTACACTGTATGTGTTCACTTCTGGCTGTGAGGGATCAAGGGACTAGTCAAGGGAAGAAATGGGGTAAAGAGAGTGATAGTTTCATAGTAGGGCCCCAGGGTTGGCTGGATAGACATCATGCCTTTACCTGCTCTTTTCTTCCTATATGTCAGTCATTTTCATTGTGTACAATATACAGAATGATTATTGTATCACCATGCCAACAAATCTTTGTATTTATCAAGGTTTCATGATGGTATCATCAGGTCCTGAAGAGTGCAAAGATCCAGAAATTCCTTATATTCTCAGAATGCAGAGATGGAATCTCAGTCATGTTGAACATGTTGTACATGATTGCCAATTGATAGTTTTGTGTAGTGTGCAGTTTTGAATTACAGAAAAATTATTTTGTTTTTCAGTTTGTACCCCAGCTCCTTACCCACCCCTGCATAAGAAAAACTTCCAATTTCTGTCATAATTTTTGTGTCTATCATAATTATCATTTAGAAAAAAAAGACACATCCTACATGTAGCTGCTAATAACCACTGAACCCAATAATTGGTAAAATAGTTTTGGTTGTGCAAAAAAATCATTTAATGAAGAGAGTTTGTGTGGCAACAAGCAAGTGAACTACTGTTTCCACTTTTTCTACAGAATATTGTCTATTAAACAGAATTTGGGACTTTCGGTAATCTCACGGAGCAGCTAGGAGCCTAGGGTTAGAAGCTCCTTACACAGTCTACCAATCCTACCTCCATAAACCAACAAATTCACTTTAAGATGTCAAGAAATACATGAGGGAAGCAATTTGAGAACTACAGATGCAGAAATCGAGAAAGAGGCAAAGGGAAAAGTATGGATTGAACCCGATTGCAGGAGGACCTCCCTAGCAGGTCTATCTCCCCGGTGAGCTCCCACATGGCTGGTTATGACATGGATGGGGAATCTGAGCAGCTCTCCCTATCGAGATTCAAAATCCTAGTAAATGAAATTCAGGAATCAAGAACAGAAAACAAACAAGAGTTTAAAGCAGTCCAAAAGCAGTTATCCACCCTTGAATCTTGTATAGGTACAATAGAGCAGCAAGTAGCTCAAAGTCAAGAATCTACCATCCAACTAGCTGAGATAGTGCTGGCCCTGGTGCAACAGTCAGAGGAGCTGAGGTCTAAATGTTTGGACCCGGAAGGGCACTCTCAGTGAGATAACCTTCGCTTATATGGCTTACTGGAGGGAATGAAAACAACTCCTATGGCACCGTTCATTAAGAATTTACTCAAGGATGTATTAGACCTGCTTAACACTTTCACCTTCCACATAGAAAGAGCTCATAGATCGCTCCAAACCAAGCCTACAGACCCCGTGGCTAGACCGCGATCTATAGTGTTCAAACTGAGTTTCTTCAGTGATAAAGAGGGGATTTTGAGATGTGCATGGGCTGAAAAAGAGATAAAATATTTGTCCCATAGACTATTTATGGACCATGACTACCCACAAGAAGTCCAGCAATAAAGGCTTAAATATCTCCCAATTCTTAAGTCTTTGCGAGAGAAAGTGATTCGTTTCCATACGCCTTACCCAGCCAGACTTCGAATCTTTTGGGAGGGTGGTACGAAGGTGTACTCCATAGTGGAAGAAGCAAGAGAGGCCATGAGGGAAAGGAAAATCCAGATAATTGAGAACCGGAACCAGAATAACAGGAGGAGTGACTCTAGTTGACAGTGCACCCAAAACAGGAAGAAGATGGGGACCAAAATATGGTTACATGGAGAAGCTCTATGCAGATTGCAGGCCATCATGGATAAGCATGGGGACAGGGCAGATAAGCCTACTTGAACTGGGTGAAGCATGTTGGATATCATATCCAAATACCAGATGGCCTTGGCGTAATTCCTTTTGAACCTCTAATCTCGAGGAAGCGGTTTTGCAAGAGATAAGTGCTGCATTACCTGTTTGACTCTACAAACTGGTTTGGGAAGTGGGGGGAGCAGGGGTAGTGAAACGAAGCCATGCCTGGACTGACTCGGAAACTGTTTCAAAATACAGTGAAGCCATACAGAGACAGAGACAAATGGAACTAAAGAAGCGAGCAGAACATTAATTAAGGAGACTGTTTACATCCGATGATCATGAAGTAACCAAATCTAAATGGGGTCTTATTTGGCTTTTGACTCCTTTCATGCTTTTAAGAGGACCTCCTCTTTTCTCTCTATCACTTTGCTTGCTTTTACAATCAGCAGAAAACAGGAAGTTGTTATCCCTCTGTACAGACAGTTGGTGAGACCCCATCTGGAATACTGTGTCCAGTTCTGGAGACCCCACCTCCGCAAGGACATAGACAGGATAGAGGCAGTCAGAGGAGGGCAACTAAAATGGTGCAGGGTCTACAGAGAAGCGTATGAGGAGAGACTAAAGGAGCTTAATATGATATACCCTTGAGGAAAGAAAGGAGAGGGGGACATGATAGAAACTTTCAAGTACCTCAAGGGAATCAACAAAGTCCAAGAGGGTAGCATCTTTCAGAAAAGAGACTTTGCAAGAACAAGGGACACAATTTAAAAGATAGAAGGGGCGGTTCCAGGGCAATGTGAGAAGTATTATTTCACAGAGGCGTAGTGGATGCATGGAACAGCCTTCCTGAGGAAGTTGTGGAGTCTAAAACTGTGGGAATTTCAAGAATGCATGGGACAGACATAAGGCAATTCTTGTGGGGGGCAGGAAGATATAGGCTGTTGGTTAAATAGGATCTGCGGCCTATCCTGTAGGTAGAGAAATGGGCAGACTAGATGGGCCTAGCGGTCCTTATCTGCCGTCAAAGTCTATGAAACTTAGTACTGGAGGATGAACTTTGGGCGCTGACATTAAATGAAGTGCTGGCATTAAAGAAAGTGAATGCTGACACTGAGCAACAGTTGCTGCTGCATTGTTACAGCATACCCACCAAGCATTGATATGTGATCTCTTACCTGGGTCCAGAGGAGCCTGTGATGGGACTCTGAAGTCGATGTCCAGTCATACCTGTAAAATTAAGATAGCCATGGGGTCACAAAGAATTTGTAATTCTTTAGAAATGAGATTGATAGGGATGGTTAAACACACAGCAATACTTATCTGATGTGCAGGAGATCTCTATATGGACAGAAGTTGGCAGCCTGTCAAACATGAAATTATGGACAAAAAGGTTAATATAAGGAACAAAAAGAAGAAATTAACTTAATACCATAATTTTCATTTCTGTTGGCTCCAAGATTGTCAATGTGAAGTCATTACACCTGGGTATAGTGCACCCCTACCAGGGGAACAGCAGAAGCCAAGCTTTAGAATTTTGGTCACGTGGGGATTCTAAGCAGAAGCAACCTTCAATGTGACCATAAAGTCCATTTATAAATGAGACAGAATACATAAAACTGAAAAAACTTGAATACACTCTACCTTCTAACTGAAAAAGAGACACACCATTTTACCTTGCTGATGGAAACTAAACAGGATACCAGAACTGCCTGTAACAAGGAAGCCACCAAAAAAGGCGTACACTGTACCTGTTAAGATGCATGGTGGCAAGTCTCTAGTGCGCATTCATACAGGCTTCAAGGCACCAAACTCACCCTTATTAAAAAGGAAGGGGGCACCAGAGAGCCAGCTTCTGGAGTGGATGCTTTTGCAAGAGCTCCTGCACAGCAACATCAATATAACGCTTAAAAATCAAACTCGCCACAAACCACAGTTATAAAGGTTCCACCTTTCATCTACTGAGTGTCTAAGATATCGGTGGATACAAACTATAGCTATGGGGTGACAGAAGAACCAGCCACCTGGACCACAGAAATCAAATGCTCCTTTACCTCTCAGAAGGAGGAAATTGTGGCCTAGCTGGGAGTAATCAGCCTGCTCCTATTTTGACTCCTCCATGGCAAGCAATCATGGAATCTGTTAAATCTATGGATGCCATGATATAGAACACCCTCACGAAATTGGAGATGCATGATGCAGCACTGACTGAACTGTGATGTATGGTGGCAGAGGCTGATAAGAGAAGCCTTACAACCCAAGCGGCAGTGTCAGCCATCATGAAAGAAAATGTGGCCATGAAGAACCACCTGGAGAGTTTATAAAATGAACTCAGATCAGGGAACTTGCGCCTGGTAGGTGTCCCGGAGGGTGTAGAGGGCACAAATCTGCTGCTATATCTAAAAGATTGGCTGGCTACATCTTTAGATGTCCTGGAGGAGTTTGACTGGGGACAACTGCGGAGGGCCTACAGAGTAAACCCACATGTGTGACCCACTACCACCAGAACTGGACACCCAGAACCATCATCCTCTGAACATTAGGCCAAGAAATTAGAGACTTGCTGGTAACATCTGCAAGGGCAGCTTACCCAATTATGGTTCAAGACAAGGATGTAAAATTTTCCTGGATCTATCTTACCAGACCAGGTTGCACTGTAAACAATCTGATACAGTTCAGCAGCGGTAACGAGTACTGGGCATTGTCCATTCCTTCCTTCCTTCTACCTGCCAGGCTACGTATCATCCACGGGTGGAAATCATGGCAGTCTGCTGACCCCAAGGATGTGGGTCGGTGGATGGAGAGAACAAAGTCAGAATTTGCAGCCCGACATAGGAACTGAGCCTGCAGAAAATCGCAAGTTTAAAATTAAAATTACTGGCACTGTAATATAGCTGAGGATGTGGAGAGTCTGTCAATAACTCACTTTTGGCTATTTGAGGGGAAGGCTGACTATATCTTCTCAGGCTCTTTGTTTAGGTTTTCAATATAAAGGAGGGCCTAATCCTAATTTCTGAACTTTGGAACACTATGGACTCTTAATATCTGGCCCATAACACATGTCTAAAGCGCACTTTACCTGTCCTGGATATATGTCAACATAATATGTCTAGCTGAGAGACCATAAGAAGGGTCTCTCTTATTATCTGGTTGTTCATAGCCATGTGAGAATGTTGAAATTTAATTGTTGGTGTTTTCAGGAGCACTGTTAAAAGCATAATTTTCCTGTTTAAACTCAGTATAGAGTATATAGCACTTTGCATTGAAAATTTACCTGCGATTCTCTGGAAAAGGGCACTACTCTTGTCAATTGAAGCGGCTGGCAATGTTATGACTTTTTCATGGAGCTTTCTTTTACTTTCTAGAATCACACCCCCCCCCCCCCAAATTCCTACTGTACCAGATTGCAGGTCATGGTTTTTAATTACTTATTCCCTTAAACCTGTCTGGGTTTGTAACCTACAATGTAAATGTAATACCTGCATGAGAAATGCATAACCTGTATTAGTTATTTTTAAATGACAATAAACAAAAAGTACAAAAAAAAAAGGAAAACAGGCAGCCTTGTGAAGTTAAACAAAGTACGCCATCACAAGACACCATTTTGCCCCGCCACCTCCAACATCCATAACAGCCAAGGCCAGATCCCACATAAAAATTACTCCCAAATGAGTGCTTAAGGCCAGACATTACTGTGGCACAGGTTAAGAGGAATAAAGGCAAACAAGCACAGTACTGTCTCTAATGTATAGTTGCTACTTGGGTCCCATCGTTGTTCAGGAGCTGTCAATCCGAGTCTGCTTTGGAACCTTCACACTTGGTTCAGAACTCCCTAGCTAGTCAATCCACCATCTTCATCGCCTCACCAGTATCAGCGAACTGATATGCCTTTTCCCCATAGATAATTTTTAAACTGGC
Organism: Neoceratodus forsteri; assembly: GCA_016271365.2. Taxonomy (NCBI): domain Eukaryota; kingdom Metazoa; phylum Chordata; order Ceratodontiformes; family Ceratodontidae; genus Neoceratodus; species Neoceratodus forsteri. The sequence continues at coordinate 235,500,948 of CM057458.1, forward strand.
CAGCATTAACATAACATGATGGACTCCCAGCTGGCATAGTCGGCTCTGACCCAGTCATAATTCAGACTGTAACATTGTTGTACTCACTTTATCGTAGTGTGTTATGTTTTCACTATGTGCCTACCAATCGGCTATTTGTACTGTGTCTTGTATACAGTTAAACAATAAAAATAAAGTTAAAAAACAGATGCGTGGTGGCAGTATGATTGAAAATCCTTTTTTCCTTGTTTCCTTGATAAAACATTGCAGGACAATAAAATAGAAGAATGCCAAAAGACAAAAGGGATTTTAAATATACTAGTGGACATCCCCACCTAGATACCAGATAGTATAGTGCAGTGGTTTAAGGTTCTGAGCTGCAAACCTGAAAACCTGGTTCTGAATCACGCAGCCCCTACTTGCATTCTGTGTGACCCTAAGCAAGTCAGTTAACTTCCTTGGGCACCCAGGTCGCACCTGTAAACAAGCTTTCAGCTTAGTGTCTCTCCTGGAAGCAACTAAAGAAACATTTTCTCCCACAGGAGAAGGCTCACGTGTGGGTTCCATTGACAACTGAAAATGAAATTATGGCAAGTATGAAGTTAATTTCTTCTTTCTGCAGTGCTCCACAGTGTCACTGGGAAGTCATTATAACTGGGTTCTAAAAAGACGTACCCAGACCAAACAGGGGAGTGGAGGAAGGGGTGTACCGTATGTCAGAGAAGACTATACTGCAACAGATCACTTACAAACTGTTGCCTGTAAAACTCTGTGACCAAAAGCTGCATCAGCAGCACTCTGAACATCCAGTTTACAGTGTTTGGGGAAAGTGTGGACGGTGGACTATGTGGCTGCCTTGCATAACTTTAAACCTGATGCTTCACCCCTCTTTGCTCAGGAAGTCACCATAGCCCTTGTAAAGTGAGCTTTGATAAGAGCTAAAGGCCTCTGCTTCCCTGCAACATAGACCTTCACAATGCAGGCCCTCATCCACCTATTGTGGCCTTCAATGCTTATTTTCTTCCCCCTCCTCCCCGACTGGTCACTCCTTCAGGTCATCTAGGACATCCACTGGCACTCCGTCCCTGCTGCCAACCACCACTACACATTACAGCCACCCAGATAACCCAGCATATCCCTTCAAATGGTGCCCCCTCAAAAGGGGAAGGTGCCAGTGGGGCCAGCCAGTGGTACTTACTTGGCCCAGGTGCCGCAGGGCTGGTTCGGGCTGTCATGGGCTTTGTGGTAGTGGTGGGCTGGCAACCATCATCCAGCCAGCCAGGGAGTCATTTTCTCATTTTTCTTTTCAGGGGTGAGTGACATCCAGGATGTCTAGGCAAGAGCCAACATCCGACACGCTGTTTACGCAGCCTGACCCAATGTGCTGCAATGGTTGGCAAACACTAGGCCGCAGACTCCCTTCCCCTGGGAGATGGCAAGTCATCATGAGTCACTCAAGCCATCTTCCCCGGCCAGCCCTCAGACACCCGGCTCTGTTCCCAAATTCTGGTCATCTGCGTTGCAAGCGGAATCCAACCACTGCACCGGCAAGGCTTTTTTAAAAATGTATTTCTATTGAAAAACATGGCCCTTGAAAAGCTGGTGGCCTCTCAAATCACTGAGTACCTAATCAAGTACAACATCCTCTGTTCAGAACAGCACGGCTTCTGGGCAGGGCACAGTACCGGAATGCTCTAATTGAGTTTTCAAACTTCATACATTCCTCCCTGGATGCCGGCACCCTAGCTGGTGCACTGTTTGTAGATCTCTCAAAGGCTTTCGACACTGTCTCCCACCCCCCATCCTACTGGAAGCCCTCTCCCATACTGGTCTATCTACTGGGCCAATCTCTTGGTGTACAAGCTACCTATCTGACTGCCTCCATCATGTCAAAATCAACGGGACACTTTCTACAACCTGTCCCATCCACTCAGGTGTCCCCCAGGGCTTCATCCTGGGACCGCTACTCTTCTCAATCTACCTAAACACTCTACCCAGTGCATGCCCTGGTAGAATTATGTTATATGCAGATGATGCCGTCCTCTTTGCCACCCACCGCAACCCCATCGCCCTCCAAGATTCCCTACAACTCGCCTTCAATGTTGCAGAAACCTGGTTCAAAGAGCCATCAATTGTCATCAGTCTCAAAAAAACCAAATCAATGCTCTTTGCCCAACCCTCAAAACAAAGCCAGTAACTTCCCACTACACATCCTCCCCAGCTCCAAGCAACCCCTTGAACTAGTCCGCTCATTACAAGTACCTTGGGATCAGCTTGACACTGCCCTCTCCTTCCACACCCATGTTTGAGGCACTTGCCTCTGCTACTAATGCAGCTAGGTATCCTCTACCGCCATAAAACTGTCTCCCCTCGTTGCCCTCCGACTAGCAGTTACATCCTCGATATTGTCCCTGGTGGACTGCGGCCTACCTGTTTACGGTGCGGCTGAGTCGACCGCCCTCAACAAAGTCTGCGTTGTCCTGAATAAGGCGTGTAGGCTTATTGTAGGGGCCCCCAGGCTCACTCACACATGTCAGCTATATTACTTGGCAAGGCTACTAAATCTGGACGAGCTACTTCAATACCAAACCAGCCTCATTACGAAAAAAAACCTTCTCGGGCTATCCCCCCCCGGGCTGACTGCCTCCATCCGCCAAGCCAAATCCTTAATTAATACCCGAACCTCCTGCAAAATCACCCTTCTGATCCCTAGAACCAGGACAAGCCATGGACAGAGATCTTTCTGTTATAGAGCCCCAACCTGGTTTAACGCGCTCCCACCAGCCATCTCTGACACCACTACTATCTCCACCTTCAAAACTGCACTGCGGAACCAGCTATTTAATGCACGTAATTGCACCTGTTTCTAGTCATGACTTAGTCCACCACATACTGACAATGCTCGCATCAGCGGCACCACTACAACTACAGTGGTTCCTTCGCTCTACAAATATTTGTAAATATACATGACTGTCAATTTAATTGGTCATCATTTTATTACAACTTGAAACTCTGTGATGTAACAATGAGCCTGTAATATAATGTATTTGTCCTCAATGTGATGTAACAATGAGCCTGTAATGTAATGTATTTGTCCTCAATGTGACGAGGTACCTTTGGAAATGAGTCTCTGGCTCAAAGGTTGTAAACTGATGCTCAAATAAATAACTAAATAAACGTAGTGTCAATGTACAGCGTACTGTGCAACTGTAGGAAGGCTCAACCATAACAATAACAATAAAGTACAAAAGACTATCTTTTTTTGTCCCCCCCCAAGTTTTTGTACCAATTTTCTCACCAGACTCTGGCATGTACATGTGCCGTACTGGCTCAGCCCCTTCAGTCCCACCCCAGGCTATCGCCGCAGCCACTTTCTGCCTGCGCTCCCCACTGGGCCTCCACCCAGTAGGAGCAGAGCTATGGGGAAGGGGATGAAAAATCCACAACTCTGAGGTCCGGGACCCTTGCACTCTATTGCCGGACTTGAGCTTTACAGCCCTATTCAGTCCAACGGACTTGCCTATTGCAACTTTATAGCCATGCATGCACTGAGGTGCACTGACAATGGACTACAAGACTGCGCTGTGGACTTCAAGACAAGCAGTCCTCCTCTTCTCCCTTTCCCCCACACTGGGAGGTAATTGCATCAGCCAGGAGCCAACAGTAGGAGAACAACTCCCCCCAGGAGTGCTTGTCTCCATTGCAGCAGCGTCAGAATGGAGCATGCAGTTGCAGAGCATAGATGAAGCTGGGGGGGGGGGACTTTCTACTTCTAGGACTGTGGCGCACAGCAACACTGGGTTCACAAATGGCTGGGGGCGGCAGGGTTTAATGGCTCAGAGGACTTGCAGGACTCCAGAGATCACTCACTGCATATACCACCGACTCTGATAATCACACTGTGCATTTTGACACACGATACCACTTACAGAATACCAATACTGTGGTGTCGTGGAATCATATGTCTTTCTCGCTCTGCATCTTAGACCATCAAATATAGCTAAGAAGCAAAATGAACTGACAGAAATAGAAAGAATTAAATAGGCATGCCACTGGGTGCTTCATTGTAAAATCCTGTTAGGAAACTAATTTTAAATTAGGGACTTGGGCTATGGATACACCATCTGTGTCAGTGTATTTCAGTACAACTTTAATACAGCATTTAAGACTCCAGCAATTATTGAAAACATCCCCCACCCGGATTTAATTTGGGTCTGGGTTACTAAAGAAATGGAAGCCAGCTGCAGTCACCTTGTTTGTTGTGTCTGTGCTAGATACAAAGCTAGAGTTCTGCTGGTCCCAGTTTGAATTGAGCAAACTGTTCAGGACATCTCTGCCTTCATCACCTACTGGGTTAGGCTGTTAACTAGCAGAAGCCAGCAATAAATGTTTGTGTTTGGGGATGTTGGCTGGAAGCAAGCCTAGCAGTCCTGTTGGACCCTTCAGCTTCTGTAGTAAATGTTGGTAGAAAAACAGTGTGACTTACTAATACCTGCAATGGACTTATGGACCGAAGGGACACAAGTACTGGACTTACAGCTTCCCCAAAAATGTTTCAACCCCACCCCAGGAGGGGAGAACTGAACAGTTGCTGCTCAATCCCGCTCCCCCTCGTGCTAGCTCCACAACAACTTCAGGTCTTTTCCAAACCAGGGTCACCGGCATACCACAAGGTAAGGCATCCAGTGCCTCAGTCCTCACTGCCACCGGGCTGCCTACGAAAGACAATCTTGAACCAAAAATATAGCCAGATATGGACAGGAAAGGCACTGCAACTAAATAATTCAAGCAGTATAGTAACTACAGGGAAACCAATAACATTAAGTCTTCGAGGCTTTTTGACCCTGTTTGGCTACCCCGAAAAGAACAAGCAGGCTATCTGAGTTCCAGAACACATCCATCCTTTTAATGTATATTGTAACAGTCCATTGCAAATCTAACTTGTGCAACTCTTTTCTTCGAATGGGATGGATGCGGACTGAAGGATGGAAGACATTTGCTTCTCATGGAAGGTCGCAGGCACTTTTGGAATGAAAGACTTGATTGTTACAGGTAGCACCTTGTCCATATGCATAATAAGAGACAGTTCCCTGTGCGACAAGACCTGGAGATGGCCAATCCTCCTGGCAGAGCACACAGTGACCATAAAACACACTTTGTAAGGCACCACATCCAGCAGAATGGATGACAGTGGTTCGAAATGATCCTGACAAAGAGCATCCAAATCCATATTTAGATCCCATGGATGAACTGAGGACTGGAAGTTGGGTCAAGCCTAGTTAACCCATTGAAGAAAATAAATAACCTCTCTATTAGTCCCCAAGGGGATGCCCAAGAAAGCTCCAAGAGTGAAGACCTGGCCTCTCAAGCGTGCTCAAAGCAAAACCCTTCCACACCTTTCTGCAAGACATTTTAGATCTGTGGAACTGAAGCCTTGGAAGGGTAGCGCTCCTCCTTTCTGGCCCACGCCAAAAAGGTGGACTATACACAAGCATAAGCTATAGAGCAAGTCTTCCTTCAGCCATTAGTGTAACACTACTTTTCTGGAAAAAACTAGTCTTAAGAGTCTCCTCCTTGGAACAAGGCCATGAGCAGCATCGCCCCTGAATTTGGGTACAGAATTGGACCAGAGACAGATGGTCTCCCTATACAGGAAAGAAGAACAGTGCTTGCTGAGCTAGGTTCACTAGATTCAAGAACAATGATCTTCTTGGCCACTCTGAAGCCATTAATTCATTATACCCTGGGCAGCCATTTTGTATCAGGAGAATTAATAAATGGTTTGGACTTCATACAGAGCTATTGGGTACAAGAAGTTAAAAGAAAACTGCCTCTTGACTATCATTTTGTGTGTGACCCTGGCAAGAAGATGCAGTGGAAGGAAGACGTATGCTCTGTTGAAGGCCCTCTCCTGGGACAGAGCATCCACTGCCATCACTTGTGGACACCAATGATGGCTGAAAAACCATGGATTCTGAGCACTGCAACTGGAGCAAACAGATCAATCTGAGGCCAGCGGAACCTCTTGCACAGAAGGTTGAACACCACCAGGTTCAACCGCCACTCTCCCGGGTGAACATTTTCTCGATTTAGTTAGTCTGCTTGAATGTTCAACTCTATTGCTACTGTAGGTGGACTGCTGACAGAGAGAGAAGATTCTCCTCTACCCACCTGAGAAGATCAAAGGCTTCACTTAGAATATTTCTGCTCTTTGTACCTCTTTGATTGTTTATGTATGCTACTATGAGGGCTGTATCCCCACCACTGGTGGAGTGAAGCAACAGCTGCCATTTTGTTTCTGTGGATGAGACAAAGAATCAGATTGCTGTAGTCAGGACCCAGTCGCTGCAGCACCAAAGTGCCCCCCATTGAACACGGTGCTGCAGAAGAGAAAGAAACTAGTCCAGCTGGCCACAACCAGCATCACTCAAGTGGCCGCAAGCCCATTGACAGTTGCCTGCCACCACCGCCGAGAGAGGAGGATAAATAAAAAATCCACCTGAGCTTGCAAAAAGGAAGCCCAATGTTTCTGACAGCCCCCATTGGTACACACACACACAACTCAGATTTCAGAAAGGCTCATTCAAACCACTGTGGATAAATGATCCAAAGCCAAGGAAGGAGGGATCGGTCAAAATTACGCCACAAATAGAAAAAAAGAAACATAAAAGTTTTTTTTTAAAAAGGTGAAGAGTGGTCCAGTCATGAATTTAAAGAGTCCATTTTCCTTTCTCCCCCTCCTTTCTCCGGAGTCCCACAAATATTTTTTTCCTCTGTTGCCCTCCCTGCCCTTTTTTTTCAGTATTAAGTGACTATTAACTCAGCAGCAGTCATGCTTCCATGATGTGCAAGTCCGAGAGTCCCCTCCACTGTGGAATGAGTTTGGGAAGGAGGTGATAGGGTGCTGGGAGCAAGCCTGAAGGGGGGGAGAGAGAGACGGAGACATACCACTGCAGCATTTTATGTTTTTATTTCTTGGTTTCTGATCACGACTCACATAGTATCCCCCCAACTGCAGTGTGTCAGCATCCTCTCCCCACCTCCCACCAATCTCTCTCCCATGACTGAGGGTGATTCCAGTGCATTCTGGTTTGTTGGGATTTAAAAGAGGTGGCTGTCAGCAGCAGCGGAGGGGCAGCGGTTGCGCCATGACGAGTGGGAGGAGGCTGATGGTGGTGGAGAAGCAGCACGAGGAGAAGCAGCACCTCTTTGTTTGCTTCTTGTTGTACTGAGGTGCAGCAGCAGGCCCCGCTTGCCTACCTGCTGACTTAACACTATAGTGTATATGTGTTGTATGTGTGGCCTCGGACACAGACGAGATTTATTTATTTATACATGTTGTGTGTGTGCCTGAAAAGTATTTAGACTTGCAACTAAATTTATAACGTTGTTTTGTAAATTTGTCACCACCTTCCCTCCCCCCTTCTATATCTGTCTCTCCAATTTAATAACATTATGAATAAAAAATGGTAGCGAATGCAGTGGAACCGGTCTAACCTTCAATCAAGCGGCCTAAACTCTCGTCGCCGGACCTCTCAGTCACTGACCAAACAGATTTTGGGTCTTTGATCTAGAACATGACTTACCTGATGAACTGATCAAGTCAACAGATTTGGGCCTAATCAAAGTCTATGTTGTCTGCCCTTATTTTCACTGCTTTCAACTGCAGCCAGTTTTGAAAATGAAGACGCATTAGGCATACCACCCTTATTTTCAGAACATTTGTGTAGAAATGTTATTCCTGGACTGACCAAGTCCTCTGAGTGGGTAGTTGATCCAGGACTGCTCCCCAACCGAGCAGACCGGCATCTGTTCTTAAAATCAGTTCTGGAGAGATTACAATGGAACCCCTTTGCTCAGATTTTCCACACCCCTCCACCAACTCAGGGAGTGATGTAGCCAAGGGAGGGGAAAAGCAGATTCTGGCTTGATAATCTTCCAAATCAGATCCCAGGCCATCAGTAATCCCATCTGCAGAGCTGGCATATGAAAATGAGTCCAGTGGACCAGATCTACTGCTGCCACCATGAGACCCAAGATGCACAGCATGCTGAGGGTTGAAGCCAATGGCTGAGCTAAACCACTGAACTTCCTTCAAGAGAGTCTCCATCAGAGACAATGACAGGATAACCCACCTTTGTCTTGCATGCAGAAGACTGCGCCAAGGTGCTCCAAGGTTTAAAATGGTTTGAGAGAGCTTTTCTCCTGGTTCACCACCAAGCCATTGGAATCTAGTATCTCCAGCGACCCAAGTACTGACTTCCTTGAGGCATGTTATCCAAGGGATGTGTGCTAGAAGTAGTTTCATTAGGTGAAATGAATGAGTGACCCATCGAGTAGTGGATGGGAGCTGTACAAATGGCCAGAGTAGGAGTGTGTGATGGACAAACTAGGGTAGTAGTCACCTGGGTAGGAATACTGGCAAGGAATGTGGTAGGATGCCCCAAGATGGCTATAGCAAACAGGATGAAGCCCCGAGCCTGCAAGGTGGAGATGGAAAGGTTGCTATCCAAAGTTGGAAGGAAAGTCCTAAGTGAATCCTGATGGGCAGAAGGACTGGTCCAGGAAGGTGCCAAGCTGAGTGAAGCCAGGTGACACACTGTACAGAAAGAAACAGGACCTGGCCTGCTCCTCAGCCATTGGCAGCAGAGTGCAGGAAGGCTATAACAGTCACTAGAAGACAATCCATGGAGGGGCCAAGGAGTGAAGCAAAGTACTAAGAGTAGCTGGGTTGAGATACGTATGTCTTACATCTGACGAAGGCTTCAACCAACTAGTGAAGGGACAGAATGTGCTGGAGCAAAGAAGAAACATAGAAACATAGAAACATAGAATTTGACGGCAGATAAGGACCGCTTGGCCCACCCAGTCTGCCCATTTCCCTACCTACTGGATAAGCTGCAGATCCTAGTTAACCAGCAGCCTACTTCTTCCTACCCCCACCCCCCCAGAATTGCCTTATGACTATCCCATGCATGCTTGAATTCCACCACTGATTTTGACTCCACAACCTCCTCCGGAAGGCCGTTCCATGCATCCACAACCCTCTCTGTGAAAAAATACTTCCTTAAATTACCTCTGACCCCCCCCATCTTCAAATTGTGCCCTCTTGTTCTTGTACACCTCTTTTTTGAAAGATGCTACCCTCTTGGACTTTGTTGATTCCCTTGAGGTGCGAAAGTTTCTATCATGTCCCCCTCTCCCTCCTTTCCTCGAGGCTATACATATTAAGCTCCTTAAGTCTCTCTTATCTTCCGTTGCAGACCCTGCACCATTTTAGTTGCCCTCCTCTGGACAGCTTCCATCCTGTCTATGTCTTCATGGAGATTGGGTCTCAGAACTGCACACAGTACTCCAGATGGGGTCTCACCAGCTGTCTGTACAGAGGGATAATAACTTCCTGTTTTCTACTGGTGATGCCTCTCCCTATGCATCCCAGTATCCCCCAGCCCTCCTTGCTGCCCTCTCACATTGCTTGCCCATCTTTAGGTCATCTGATATGACTACCCCCAGGTCCCTTTCCATTTTTGTTGTTGTTAGTATCTCAGCCCCCATTGTGTACTCTTCCCCTGGGTTTTTGTTTCCCAGGTGCATTACTTTGCACTTCTTAGCATTGAATCTAAGCTGCCATACATTTGACCATTCCTCTAACCTTGCCAAGTCCCTTCTCATCCTTTCCACCCCACCCTGTGCATCAACTCTTTTGCAGATCTTAGTGTCATCTGCAAAGAGACATACTTTTCCTTCCAGTCCTTCTGCAATGTCCTTATAAAGACATTGAAGAGGACCGGTCCTAATACTGAACCCTGCGGTACCCCACTAGTAACCCTCCTTTTCTTCTGAGTGGACTCCATTTACTATTATTCTCTGTGTCCTATTCTCCAGCCAATTCTTTACCCAGGCTGTCATCTTGGGACCCACTCCCAGGCTGGCTAACTTGTATATTAATCTTTTGTGAGACTGTGTCAAATGCCTTGCTAAAGTCTAGGTAGGCCATGTACACAGCCCCTCCCTGATCTACTACTTTGGTCACCCAGTCAAAGAAATCTATCAGATTCGTCTGGCATGACCTTCCGCCTGTGAATCCATGCTGCCTAGGGTCCTGCCCCTCTGGCCTCTAGATACTTGACAATTCTTTCCTTTAGAAGTGATTCCATCATTTCCCTATCACTGAGGTTAAACTAACAGGTCTATAGTTTCCTGCTTCTGCCTTGCTCCCACTTTTGTGAAGGAAATCACATCTGCCCTCCTCCAGTCCTCGGGTACCAGCCCATCCTCCCATGATTTGTTAAAAAGGGTAGTCAGTGGTGTCACTAGTTCTACCCTTAGTTCTTTTAGAATTCTGGGATGAATCCCATCAGGCCCCATTGCTTTGTCCACCTTCTGTTTTAAGAGTTCTTTCAGAACCCTTTCTTCTGTAAATGGGCCGGTATCAGCTTCTGTATCCAGAGTGTTACTACTGTTTGTTTTATGTACCTCCCCCTCTTCCTTTGTAAATACTGAGCAAAAATATTTGTTTAGTATCTCTGCCTTTTCACAGTCTCCCTCATCCCACCCTCTCTCCCCTTTATTAAGCCTCACTATCCCTCCCTTGGTCTTCCTTCGCTCCCTGATGTACCTATAAAAGGTTTTATCCCCCTTCTTAACTGAGTTGGCTATCTTTTCCTCAGTTTGGGCCTTTGCTGTTCTGACTGCCTTCCCAGCCTCCTTTCGCTTTAACTGATACAGTTCTCTGTCCTGCTCCTTCTACGATTCCTTGTACTTCCTGAATGCTTTCTTTTCTCTTGAACCTTCCTGCCACTTCCTTTGAGAACCATAGTGGTTTCTTACATCGTCTTGTTTTGTTTATTTGCTTCACACAAAGGCTCGTTACTTCTGTGATGGCAGTTTTTATTATTCCCCATTGTTCTTCCACCCCTCCTTCCTGCCAATTTGCTAGTGCGTTCCTTAGGCACTCACCCATTTTGGCAAAGTCAGCCCTCCTAAAGTCCAGTACTTTTGTCTTTGAGTGGCTTGACTCTATTGCTGTGTTTATTGTGAACCATACTGTTCAATGGTCGCTAGTTCCCAGATGGCTACCCACTTCTACATCTGTGATCCTCTCTCCATCTCCATTTGAGAGTATCAAGTCTAATATTGCTCCCTCTCGAGTGGGCTCCAGTACTAGTTGTCTAAGGCATGCCCCCCGTAGGGCATCTAGAATAACTGCACTCTTCGAAGTGGCAGCTGCAACTGCACTCCAGTTAACATCTGGCATATTCAGATCACCCATCAGCAATATCTCCCCTTTTTCTGCCATTCTAAGTATACTTTCTATCATTTCCTTGTCCATTTCCTCCCCTGAGAAGGTCTGTATCAACCCTGTGCAGTTGTAGGTGCCATTGTCGGTCTCCAAATTTACCCACAGTGCTTCTTCTCCTCCCTGTTTACCCTTTTGTTCTGTTGCTTTTATTCCTTCCCTTATGTAAAGAACTACTCCTCCTCCTCTTTTACCCTCCCTGTCCTCCTGTAGATAGTGTATCCTGGTATGTTTACGTCCCAGTCATGATTTTGTGTACCATGTTTCTGTGACTGCCACAATATCCAGATGTTCCTCCTCCATCAAGGCCACTAATTCAGGAAGCTTGTTACCTAGACTACGGCATTGGTACTCATTGCTCTCCATTTTTGATGGCTTTACCTTCTGTTGCAGCATCCCCCACTGACCGTTCTACCTTGGTCTTTTTCTCATTTAGTACCCTGTTTTGTAGGGAGAGGCTGGGATTTTTCTGCTGCTTGTCAGTGCCTCCCCCTTTGACTAGTTTAAAAGCTTGCCAATGAAGCATTTAAACCGATTGCTCAAAAGACTTGTTCCCTTCCTGGACAGATGCAGACCATCCTGCCAGTATAGGATAAAGTCTGCACATCTGACAGAGAAAATAAACTTGTACATCTACTGGAACAGTGGCCTGCAGCAAGGAAGTCTAAGAGGCAGTCAAACTAGATCACAATAGATACCAGACCAGCTGGCATGTTCCAAGTCATGAGAAAAAGGAAACTAAGGGGTCGCGTATGATGGTCCATGGATGAACGGGATGTCAAGCTGCCTGATGCATTATACTCACATGGCTGGGATATGCAGACAGTCACTCAGTATTGTTAAACAACTGATATATTTATGTATTTATTTTATTATCTTTTAGACCATTTGTAAACCTCTGCCACAGAAGTGGGGGTTTGAAGCAGTTTTGTGGTATTTTTATTTATACTTTTTCTTTATAGACAGGGCTTTTAGGAGGTGATACCTTTCATTTCCCTATAATCTTTTCTTATCTTTATCCCCACCTTGGAAGGACTCCTGCAAAGGGAGGTCCAGGGTGTCCAATATGTTTTGGATAAACGAAGGCATAGAGGGAAACCCTCCTTGGATACATAGGGTTCTAGACCCTCCACATCATAAAAATTCTTATATCATCTGTATCACCCTCAAAGTCTCAGGGGCAAGATCTGTGGAAGAGTGATAGCAGCCCCTGCATGCAGGGGCATAATAAAATTATTTACCGTCACTTGTATCACCCTCACAGTCTATGGGAAAGAGAACTGTAGAAGAGCGTTTGCCAGCCCCAGTAAGGAACAGACCCAAATTTTGTAGAGTCTGAAACAGTTGCCATGCTTTTTCCATATTTTGCACAGATGGAATAATGCTCAGACTTTGCAAGTATTTTGTTTTTTCTGTATGCTTTAAACTGCCTGTTGTCTCACTATTGGCTTTCCCAGGAGCAACAGGAGCATTTATGTCTAGACAGAGTTACTTTTTAATCACTTTATCAGCAGCTTGATAAAACTTCCTTCCTTCCTTCATCAGCAGCTTGATAAAGCGTCCTTCCTTTGTCACTTCTATTATTTTGTAATTTGTGAGGAATTTCATATTTGGAAGCTTTATTTTTGGCTGGGATCTGGAGGGTTCCTCAGCACCTCCTTACATTTTTATTACTTTTGGATGGCCACTAGTCGGAAGCCTTTGATAGGTCCTCAGCTATAATCAAAGGTTTGTCTGCTAAGTTTGCAAATTCAAGCAAAGCAAACCAGTCTTGGACCTTATGAACTGAGTGCAGGTTTCTTTTTTTGTATTTTTTATTTATTAGGTTTCACAAGTAAAAATTACAAACACTGTCTACGATGGGGTAACAGTACAACAATTAGCAAATAAGATTTTCTTACAAAGGATAGTTGATATCACACACTATTGAGTTACATCATAGGGAAGCATTCTGTAAATGATATGTAGCCAAAGTTCCCCCAAAATACATGTAGCCAAGGAAGATTAAGGGGAATCAGTACAACACTCAAATAAATTGTTGTCCTTTTTACCAAACTGACATTTTTGTCAAAAGATTTCCCCAGTTCATCGTGTGAAGTAAAACGAACAAACCCAAGCTTCTGTGGTCAGATTCTTATCCAGATCTAGTGCCAAAGATAGTAGTAACAAAATATACAGTCTGATATTAAGTCAAATGGCATAAACTGCATCATGTCATAGTAAAAATAAAGCCCATAAGTCCATTTAAACAGTCTTCAGTGCACTAACACATCCAACACATTAATATCAAAAGTTGAGAAGCAAGTCCAGACATACATATCGTAAATGTAAAAAGATGTATGCTGTGCAACCTGTCCATAGTTTAACATCAAGGATAAAGCAAGGATCCCAACCCAACCCAATCATATCCAAACAAATCAAGAAATAATATAGGAAATGAGTAGTTTGCATGGCTTATATGCCTTGTGTAAATGACCGTGCTTGTTGAAAGAGATGGGTATTCCCCGTCAGGGAGAAAAACAATATAATCAGACATGCAGCACAAGTCTCTTACCACCCTGGATCCATGACCCTTGTGTCAGAGGGTCACCCCATGTCAGAGCGTGGTCCCTGGGTAGGAGGCTGAATTCTTCTTTTCTGTTTTCCCTTTTAACCTCCCCCCAAGAAGGAAGTACTACTGTTGAAGTGCAGGTGAATAATGGTGCAACAGTAAGTGCAACTGTACTTTACATATGTAGCGTTAGTAAATAAATGGGCAGCTATGAAATGCATGAGTGCAGAGGGATTAAAGTGCCTAATTAAGTGAAACACTTACAAATGCAGAGGCTAAGCACAGAGCTCTTCTCTAAGAAATATAGGATGGTATTGTCTATGTTACAAAACCTTTCAAAAACCCAGTTAAGAAGGAATTTTTTTCACTCAACGAGTTATCTTGGTATGGAACTCCTTACCAAGAGAAAGTGTGGAAGCTGATTCTTATAATTCATTCAGATTTAAACTTGATAGATTTCTATTGAATGTGGGTAATGGGGATTGATGCCTGCTAAGGCAGAAGATGTACATTCATGGGCTTTGGTCTTTTGTACATCTATACCTCCTAGTATGACTCCTAGTAAAAGAAGTTAATAGATTTCTACTGGCTAATGTAAGCCTGTTCCTTGCATTGGACCTTCTCATTCTTTAAAAACTACTGTTGCAACAGTTCTGTCCTGTCTTTATACTGTCCTTTATGCTCTTAGTTCAGACAGTTGGCCACCACTGAATGCCCCCCCCCATCTTAAAGCTTTTCTGTCTCTGTTGTTTGCATTGAACTTTATACCAGACTGTTGTGTCCATCTATTATCCCACATCCTATTACACTTGGTGGCAGTGATGGGATAACTGCCAACTGCATTGGGCTGGGGAAGGCATACGTAGTTGTTGGTGGATACTGGCAAAAGTATCCCAGGTGGACAAGTTCCAAGGACCATGGAAGGAGTCGGTGGCCTGAACGAAGTATCTGGGATGGAGTAAGCAGATCATGTGGCTGACCTGATACGATTGGTAAACTGGCTCAGTGGACAAAGGCTTAAAGCGGATCAGCGCAGGAAGGAGGCTGAGCACTGATACCAGGTGCTGCTGGAGAGTTCCAGGTCAGTGTAATTGGTGGAGGCTGCAGATGACCAGGAATCAAGGAACCCAGAGGGAGAGGACATTCTGAGTGCATCATTGTTGCCTAGATTACTGATTTTTCCTGTTCACTATTTGGTAGAAAGTGAGACGCAAGAGGAGAATCCCCATGTAAGACCGACTCTGGACTTGTGCCTGCTGGGGTGAAAATACCAAGCAACATGGAAAAGGCTGACAAGGCTGAAGGGACTTGTTGTGAAACTCCTATCGTAAAATGTGAATAGTTTCCAGAACCAGATTGGGGACTACTGCAATCAAGGGACCCCAAAACTAACTATTTAGGGAATCACATTAAGGTTAAGGAGGGCATTAAAGAAGGATGTGAAAAAATTAACACTTTGGGCAAATGAAAATAATATGCAGTTTAATCAAGACAAATGTTTAGTAGTGCATTTCGGTGTAAATAATCCAAAAATGATATATTATATAAACGGACTACCACTTCACTCATCAAATTGTGAAAAAGATTTAGGGATATATGTTAATAATAAACTTACATGAAATGATCACTGTGTTAGAACTGCTTGCATGACCAACAGACTTTTGAGGCAAATAAAATGCACTTTTGTTAATCGCACTGAACAGTGCCTTATTCCATTGTATAGGGCATACATTAGACCGTATCTAGACTATGGCTCCCCTTTCTGGAATCCAAACCAAAAAAAAGACATAGCAATTCTTGAACAGGTTCAAAGGAGAGTAACTAGAATGATTCCAAGATTAACAAACTTGGATTATCAGAACAGATTAAAAGCTACTGGTCTCTTCTCTCTTCAAACTAGAAGATTAAGAGGTTATGGTTTTTAATTTAATCAATTCACCAGATCTAATAGAAAAATGTGGTCCAACACTCTCCAACAGGAGACATGTTCTGAGACTGCATAATAAACAGCTTGAAGTAAAAACGTATAAAACCAGCAAAAGGGGAAACTTTTTTTCCAATAAGAGCATCCATTATATGGAACACCTTGCCACAAGAATTGGTAGGGGCAACTAGAGCCACTGTCTTTAAAAACAAATTAGATGTTTGGCTGAGGGATAATAGATAAATAATGTCCCACATAGTGTGGGGAACAGTCTTGATGGGCTCTGACCTTCTTCTGTTCTTTCATACCAAGTAATACCAAGTAATAAGGCACAGGGAAGCAGCCAAAAACCTCTCCGGCCATGTTAATGGTTGATGGATCCTCAACCCTTGACCCCAAGGTGATCGCAAACAGCTTTAACGTGGCTTTTTCAGACCTTAGTGCTGTTCTACCCCATGATTTTTTCGAAAACAGGGCCTACTCCCCAAATACTTCAGCCCCTTAGTCTAACCACCCCTCTTCTACTTCAGGAAGGTAAGGCTGAATGAAGCTTGCCGCTATATTACTGCAGCTATCTCTAAATCTAGATCTCGTAGCGACACCCTGGACCTTAAGCTTCTGTTGCTCACCCTCAGTGAGGTAATTCATCCATTAACAAAAAATCCTAAACCTCTCTCTCAGCTGTGGAAAATTCCCAGACCTATGGAAAACAGCCACCGTGACACCCGTCCATAAAAGTGGGGACAAGACGATTCGCTCAAATTGTTGCCCTATCTCCATACTGCCCCCACTCTCTAAGGCACTTGAGTGCATCATGGCTGATCAACTTACCTATCACTTGGATAAATACAATATACCTTGTCCACAACAACACGGCTTCCAGAAAGGTCACAGCACCACCACAGCCCTTCTTGAGTTCACTGGAGCTTTGCACAAATCCCTTGACAATGGCCTTCTCACAGGGGCTGTTTTTGTCGACCTCTCCAAGGCCTTCGATACAGTACACCATGGACTACTAATACACCAACTACTGGATGCCGGGCCATCACCTGACTCTTCTCTCTGGTTTAAAAGCTACTTAGAAAACCGGTCACAGAGAGTAAAAATTGCGGACGCTCTTTCTAACACCCTGCCTGTTCACTCGGGTGTCCCACAGGGATCCATACTGGGACCCCTCCTTTTTAGCCTTTTCTTAAACTCCCTCCCTTACCACTGCTTTGAGCAGATCATACTATATGCCGATGATGCTGTTGTATTCTCCACTCACAAAGATCCTGCAACTCTTCAACACAACCTTCAACTTGGTTTCAGTTCTGTAGAGACATGGTTTCTTAATCATAAACTGGTCCTCAATGAGAAGAAAACCAAATCTATGCTCTTCTGCGGCTCTCATAACCCACATAGCTTCACCATTTGGCTATCCTCGCACCAGAGAACACTCTAGAGCAGGTGGTGTCCTTCAAATACTTAGGGATACAGCTTGACCCTAATTCTCCTGTGGACTTCATGTAGATAATGTAGCTAGAGCTGCTAATACACGGCTTGGTCTCCTCTACAAACACAGACCACACCTCACGCCAGAAGCTTTGAAGGTTGCAGTCCTGAGCTCTGTGATCTCTTTAATAGACTATGGTCTCTTCATTTATGGCTCGGCCACAACCACAACCCTTAGACGCCTCTCAACTGCCTTAAATAAAGCATGTCGGCTCATCACTGGTGCTCACTGTCTCACCCACACATGTGACCTGTACACTCAGACCGGCTGGCTCCAACTATCAAACCGCATAAAGTTTCTCACCTGCTCCATGGTCAAAAAAATCTACCTTGGCCTTGCACCTTCTGGGGTCTCAACTCTGTCACAACACCGAATTAACAAATGGTGCCTTAGGAGATCCACGCTACAGCTACTGAAAGTCCCCCACTGTTACACTTCACAAGGACAACGCTCTTTTGCTTATCGAGCACCACTCTGGTTCAATGGCCTCAGCCCAACCATCTTCTCTGCCCCAACTATTGGTATGTTTAAAACTAGGCTCCGGGACTATCTCACTACCAACAGCTCCTGTGACTGCCCAACTTAACCTTGCTTCTCCACTTCCCTTTCTGCTCTAGTTGTCCCCCCCCTCCTCCCCTCCTCACTGGATTCTACCCTCACATCTTGGTAAACCCAATGCTGCACTTTTCACCCTCTCGCCACCCTTCCTACATTCCTTCTCCCCCCCCATCCTCTTCCCTCTCCCTATGACTCTGGCACTTCTTATCTGTTGTCTATTTTCTCTGACAAATGCCGCTGGCTGCCTTGTTACAATGCTATCCTTGAACTGTATTAATCTGTAATCTGCTTGCAATGTCTACATTGTTGTAATGCCTGTCTTGATGTTCCCCATAATTTGTATTTCTCTGACGTGGAACCTTTGTAAAAGAGCCATGGCTCAAAGGTATTTGTAATCCTAGACTTGATAAATAAAAAATAAATAAATAATGGTGGTGTCAGAGATAGGCTAATGTGGTACGAAATGAGACACGGTATTCTTTACCACATCAGACCTAATCCCCGTACTTGCGAAAAGGATGTAAAGGTGGTAGTACCCAGGTCTCACAGGAGGAAGGTGTTGGACGTTGTTTGTTTCAAACACACCTGGTCCTCAGATCATGGGGAAACACTACGAGACATCACTTCTAGGTATTACTGGCCTGGGCTGTATACACAGGTAGCTGCCTATATAGAAGCCTATACAGTGTATCACAGAGTATCTGACAGATGGGTGGAAGGGAGGACCCAAAGGTGGGTGGGCCATAGGAAATGGCACCCATGGAAAAGGGGGACTCACCCACATAAGTCATATGTTACTAGGTGGTAGTCTATGCTAAACTGCATTCTCCTTACATGCAGATAGCTACAGTACAACTCTTTTGTACTGAAGGATGTACATAAAATGTACATAAAATACTGTGATAAATACCATGGTAAAGTTGGGCTGAAGCAGGATTTTGGAAAATGAGAATAGGAACTATTCTCACTAGGTCTACTTTGTCAAAGTGTCTCATGGTTCTAGTAATAGTTTTGTGCAAATGTATGTCTCCAGACAATTACTTCTGAATGTGTAGGGACCCTGAGATGGAGCTTGTGGACAGGGTGGGCCATAGCTCCATCCCCTTCCTGGGAAAGAGAAGGGGATACTTCCTGCCACTATACCTTTAGTGGGCAGGTATGACAGTATCGGACAACCATAGAATGGTTGCCCTCTTGGGTGGGGAGATGTGTCAGAGGGTGGTCCCTGGGTAGGAGGCTGAATTCTTCTTTTCTGTTTTCCCTTTTAACCCCCATGAAGGAAGTATTACTATTGAAGTGCAGATGAATAATGGTGCAATAGTTAGTGCAACTGTACTTTACACATGTAGAGTTAGTAAATAA
Source organism: Neoceratodus forsteri (assembly GCA_016271365.2). NCBI lineage: Eukaryota > Metazoa > Chordata > Ceratodontiformes > Ceratodontidae > Neoceratodus > Neoceratodus forsteri. The sequence continues at coordinate 235,520,116 of CM057458.1, forward strand.
ATGGGCAGCTATGAAATGCATGAGTGCAGAGGGATTAAAGTACCTAATTAAGTGAAACACTTACAAATGCAGAGGCTAAGCACAGAGCCCTTATAGGAGAAATATAGAATGGTATTGTCTGTGTTACAAAACCTTTCATACGAAGTTAGTAGATTTCTACTGGCTAATGTAAGCCTGTTCTTTGCATTGGACCTTCTCATTCTTTAAAAACTACTGTTGCAACAGTTCTGTCCTGTCTTTATACTGTCCTTTATGCTCTTAATTCAGACGGTTGGCCACCACTGAGCACCCCCCCATCTTACAGCTTTTCTGTCTCCTGTTTTTCAATTTTCCTGTGGTCCACAAATAAGGCTAGATGCAGTCAGAACACAGTGAAAGAAAAGAGAAGAGCCCATCACTATTACCTGGCACTGTTAAGTATCTGAATGTTAGAAGCCGCCTCTCAGTATTAGGCAAGTGTGGTAATTTTAAAAGCCAGACTGGTACAGTTTGACTCAAGTAGCCCACTTGTGCTCCTGCTGACTAAGCAGTGGGGTTGTTTAAAAAAAATAATGCTATTCCCCTACTGAAATGAAATGGGAGAGGATGTGTGCTCTGTTGTTCGCCTAGTTGCTGTGTGCTCTCATTATAGGGTGGCAGTGGCCTCTAGTGTCTACCTTTATACTGCAACACCTTTCCTTAGACCTGAATGAAATGTTTCCTGTTTGAAATTAAAGCTGTCCTTAACTAAAAATATGTTCTGTTTATTCAGACCTGATGTAGTGAAACTTATATGAACATGATGACGCTGTGGACACATGACTGTGTAGGCGGGTAGAAAAGGGCTAACCTGTTAAGCATTTTTTTTCAGATAGGGTCAGTGTTTTCTGACCAGGGAGTGAGAAGGGTCAATAAGACCTTATCACACAAGTGGAAACTGAATGCTTAAGTTTCCCACAATGATACAGAATGTTATTAGCTTTATACAGCCTTTATTTTGTATGCTACATTTGCTGCGACCCACTATGCCTAATCTGAAATCTCTTCTGAATTCTCTGCGATGCTCCTTCATTTCTTCTATGTCTGCATTCCCTTCTCATATTTCTAAGCCTTCTCTTGAATTATTTTCTGCCATTTGCTCTAAGACTAAACTCTGCAGTCACTTACAGTTTCTTTCCAAATGCCGCCACCTGGGTATTATTCCTAAAGGTTTCTGTTTGAAATTTCATCCTTGTTCATTTGGATCTGAGACACATGTTTCCTCTACTAACAAGCTTTTGAAAACTTTCTCTAGGAAACTTATCATGCACACCATTCTCTCCATCAAAACACAGCTGATCTCTGTGGACAAAACCATTCAAAGGCAAAAGGATTTCCTGCAGCGAACGGCTCCACATAACCTTCCTTTTATTAAGCACTGCATCCAAAACCTTAACTCCACTCTCTTTCAGTTTCTCAAGGATACCAAAGCTGCAAAACTCCAGTCTCTCACCCAGCAGATCAACAACCAGCATGAGCCCTCGAGTCAGACACAACCTAACAATTTGGTATTTTGTATTCCTCCAGACCTTCCCCTGACACAAGATGAGCACTCACTCCTTAGCATAGGTCTCTCTTTGCCCACACCCAGATATCTTGATGCACCCCAGGTTCAAGTTGATCTGCAGTGCTTCTATCGTGAAATGCATGCTTGCAGCTCATTTTCTAATATGACTCCTCTTCACACAGATGATGACGGTATCACCAGAACTATCAATGACATCAATCCCCAGCAAAGTGCATGGACACCCCCTCCAGGACGTTTTGCTGCGGTTGATTATTTTGTTAACCAATGCATGGAAAACACCACTAACTTTAATCTTAATTGCAGGCACAACCATTCCAACCTGACACCTGGTGAGCTTGCAGCCCTCAGATCTCTACAATGTAGGAATGACATTGTTACTAAACCAGCTGATAAGGGAGGTGCTGTTGTGGTCTGGCAAAAGGAGCTATACATCACGGAAGCCACACAGCAACTCTCTGACACCAGGTTTTATTCTTCTCTTCCACAGGACCCCACTGCTGACTATCAGACGGAGGTCACCACCACCATCACCTCTGCTATTGAAAACAATGCGCTCCCTGCTTCTGCTGAGAGACTCATAGTCCAGCATCCCCAGACATCTAGGTTTTATCTTCTTCCCAAAATCCACAAAACAGGTAACCCGGGTCGTCCCATAGTGTCTGCCTGCTCCTGCCCCCATCCCACATCTCCGCATTTGGATGGCCTCATGAGACCCTTGTTGAGTCCCTGCCCTCCTATGTTAAAGACACTAACCATGCTCTCCAGTTATTTGACAGGTTCAGATTCAGTGACTCTCATCAGCTCATCTTCACCATGGACATCAAATCTCTTTACACAGTGATCCCCATGATGATGGTCTGACAGCTTTGCAGCATTTCTTGAACAAGTGGGAAGTCCAGCAGCCACCACACACACTAACTCATCTGGCAGAACTGGTTCTAACACTCAATGCTTTTTCTTTTAATAACAGTTTTTTCAGCAGGTCAGTGGAGTTGCCATGGGTACCAAGATGGGTCCCAGCTTTGCTAATCTGTTTGTGGGTTGGGTGGAGGAATGTTTTTTTCTCTCATTCACAGGGACTGTGCCTGAACTCTACAAACGCTACACTGATGACTGTGTGGGGGCCACCTCCTGCTCCAGGGAGACCCTCCAAGTCTTCCTTGACAAGTTCTCCATGGCTCATCCTTCCCTTCAGTACACTGTTGAAGTATCCTCCTCTACACTGCCTTTCCTGGATATCCAGCTCTCAGTCCAGAACACTGGTCTGAAGACATCAGTCTATTACAAACCCACTGACTCTCACAGTTTCCTCTTCCATAGCTCCTTCCATCCTAAACATGTCAAGAATGGCCTGCCTTATTCACAGTTTCTTAGAACTTGAGGTTATGCAGTGAAGAGATGATTTTGCTGAGCAGACCCAAATAATGCATATTTTTTTTATCAACAGGGATACCCTAAAAGCACAGTGGACAGAGCACTCTCCCGGGTCAGTAACATGCCCCGTAACCTTGACCCCTGCAGGAGGGATACTGTCACACAAGAACAACGGTGAATTCCACTAGATCTTCCTTTCCATCAGAGCACACCATCTCTTCACAGGATCATCACTAGTAACTTTCCCATTTTGCAAACTGACCCTAACATTGATGCTTCCTTTACAGAACCACCTATTGCCTCCTACTGCCGGCCACCTAACCTGCGCAATCTCCTGGTAAAAAGCAGCCTACCCACTCCTAACAGTTCCTCCCCCAGGTACCAAACCTTGCAACAGGGCTCGCTGCTACACCTGCAAATTTATTTCCAGTGTAACTGAGATTCGGGGCCTACAGGTGTTTTTCACATCACCAAGGAGTTCTCATGCATCTCCACTAATGTGTGTACTGTATTCTTTGCAGGAGGTGTTCAGCTATTTACATCAGAGAAACTGGTAGGCGTCTTGCTGACCGTTTCAGGAACATTACAGAGTGGTCAGGAATGGTGAAACTGCTAAACCCATTGTATCCACTTTATCTCCAGGGACCACAATGTCAATGACCTTTCTGTTTGTGTCCTTCAGCAGGGCTTCCGGGATCCTAACCATAGAAAACATGGAAGCCAAGCTGATCATCTGCCTTGGCTCCCAGCAGCCCTCTGGTTTAAAATGATAGACTTATTTTCCATTAACATCTTTCAGCCTCCCTTTTTTCCCTAAAGTCAATTTGTTTTGTACTGATTTATTTTTCATTTCACCATATGTCTCCATTTCTGTCTCCTTCTCACACATTTGTCACCTTTCAGCCTTCTTACAAGGCCTTGTTAATCAGTCTCTACCTGGGAACTTCCCCAGCTTTTTCTCTCCCATTATGTTTTATCTTTCCCATCATCACCTTTTTGTTTCACAGATTCTCTCTTAACCTTACCATTTATCATTTCTTCTCCCTTAGCCTCCCCCTTCTTCTTTCTCCACATACATATCTCATTTTACCTCTCCTCTACACTGACTTGTTTTTTTTCTCTTTTGGATATTTCCCGAAGAAGACCTAAGGTCGAAATGTAGATTTTTAACTCTATTTTCTATTTTCAGCGTGCATTTAATATAACCATTTTGTTTGCTTTTAGACCACATGCTGACTCAGCGCCTTGTCTTTATTTTGCTTGCAGTTTGAGCCTTTTACTTTATTTCCTTTCTGTTGGTGTTGGAACAAACACACATTGCACCTTGCCAATGGTGCATTGAACTTTATACCAGACTGTTGTGTCCATCTGTTATCCCACATCCTATTACACCTAGAAAGGTAAATGCATTAAGAGCCCCATCAGAAGTCCATTCAGCCGAAGTTCCAACCCAGCTGACTCCTTTGCTCAATGTACCACACCACTATGTGCCCATCATTGTAGTAAGAGTCATAGCACAAAGTCCATAGCAAGAGCCATCTCCCAAGTTAGTGATCTCCAAAAGATCAGGCATTATTCATTCAAATTATGCATCCTCCGAATAATCTTCCTGTTCGCCTCCCTCCAAATATGCCTCAATCCGTTGGACCAATTTCTCAGCACCCCTCTGGCCGTTCCACACTAGTCGTAGTTTGGCAGGAAGCAACACTTGGTGCTGTATGAGCGACTAGCGCAATGGACCCCCCGCACCCCATCAAAAGCTCTACGGTGCTGACGGATGCTATAGGAGCTACTGGGAAACAACTGCACAGCATGCACTCCATACTTTAATGTTCATTTCCTTCAAGCCATCTGAAGCACCCTGTCCTGATCGCCAACTCCAGTTCAAAAAGTCATGAAAGTACGGGGGAGGAAGCGCCAGCCACAGCCCACTGAGGGGTGACATGATAGGCCTTTTCAAGGGACATTGGGGTATCAGCTTCAGTAAATTCCAGAATAGTAGGCAGAAATGTGCAAGCAAACATCAAAACATCTTCCCCCTCGGCTAGTTCAGGCAGCCCCATGATTAGTAAGTTTTTCTCTCTGGCCTGATTTTCCAGTGTCTCTAGATGTTGTTTTCGGAGGCTGTTCTCTTTAATTTAGTTGTTGCATCCACTGTGTTTGATACAGAAGCCTTCAACCTCTGAACTGTCTGCTCACAGGAATCCATGAGAGTTTCCAGCACTGAGACTCGGGGCGTTAGGGTATTAAACGTGTGGTCTAGGTCTTCAACAGTTTTCACCAACTGATGCAGCGTTGACTGAATTGTAGCTAGTGAAGCCTCCCCCAACTGTGACCCCGAGGAGTCTGTGGCTTTTTCTTGTTGCGCAGGCTGCCTTTCTCTTTGCTATCCTCAAACAGCAAAAAAGTCAGCAGCTGGGGCAGCTGCATCTCTGTTTTTGCCCATAGTGAAGTGTGCAAAGTTTCCAAACGATCATCTACCAGGCAAGGCAAGATAGTAAAACAAATAATGGCTTTACAAGTTATTTTTCTGAATTTTGGCCCAGGAGCTCGAGACGTATGCAGCTTCCTAAATCGGCTGCTCAGCAGCTCCCCTGAGTGCAGATTTCTGTGAAAACTCCATCAGCCAGTCCTGCCCCAGTTAATTAGCTCTGTCTGTTGCCAGTGCCTATTTTACTTCCCTCTGGTTGTAGAATTGGAATCTATACCACTGCCAATGTTAATAGGAAACCCAGCAATACTTGTCCACTGCCACAGGTGGCTGCTGGACCCTTATGGACAGTCCTGCGACAGATGATACCTTAAGTCCAGTTCCTTATGTATAAATATATATAATAGAAGGGGTTTTCTTAATATGCCAATTCTGAGAGAGACCCCCAGGCACTGTTAAAATCTGAACTCCAATGGAGTGCCTCGCTGTAAAACCCGCAAGGGTCTGAGGTAAAAAAACAAGCAGCTGTCCCTAATTTGACGGTTCCCACAAGAATTTGGGCAGAATGAGAGAAACTGTCAAAATTAAACACCCTCAATGAATTTAACATTCCAAATTAACAGTCACAGTAAAAATAACGTCAAAATAGCATGATTGCACTAAAAATAAAAAATTAGCGCAGAGCTAACTAATTTGTAAAACTTTCACTCAGCACAGTATTAAAAACAAATATGAAGAAAACTTTACCCAGATAAGCACTAGGAGACTGACAACAAGGAAAGTTGAAAGACACCTCAAGGGCAATGTTGCTCAGTTAAGCGGAGAAAAAATTCTGAAGCCTTCAGCAGCTTTTACTCAGCTTACTACTCTTCTGTTCTCTGATTGGCTATTGCCCAAGCTCATTTAAATTCTCTTAACGGCATACCTCTGGGGCAGTTGCACCTAGCCAGCTAACTGCTAAAGTTACTGATGCAAAAGGACTCCTGACGTAAGAACTACCACTAACTCAAAGGAAAATACAAATACTCTTGTTTGTGACACAGTTATAAGTTTCAAACATTAATTATAGTACCTGGTCCCTGCTGGAGATTTATTATCCAGTTTTCATACTAACGTACTGTTCGCCAGCACAGTAGGCCTCATGGTCTATCGAGTCTGCTCGTGCTTCAGAATCCTGAATGGGTACCTAGCCATCACCCCATCTCCTTTCCCTATTTCACCCTCCCTCAATCCCAGCCCCCCCAGGCAAGCCAACCTCTGTTTCATCCCTTTCCTATACCTGTCCCACCCTCTTGTGAGCTCCTCCACCATACAAACCAGAGCATTCCACTGTTCCACCACTCTTTCAGTGAAATATTTCCTCCTCCTTTCCCCCCTAATCCTTCTACCCTCGAGCTTCCAACTGTGTCCTCTGGTGATTCCACTCTCTTTCAGCCTAAAGATCCCATCTTGGTTTACCCTATTGAATCATCTGAGGTACTTGAAGACCTCAATCACATCCCCCTGTCCCTCCTCTTATCCAGTGAGAACAGGCTGAGCTTCTCTAGTCTCACCTCATACATCATATCTCCCATTTTGGTTGCTCTCCTCTGAACCCTTTCCAGGAGTTGGATGTCCCTCCTTAAGTGAGGCCTCCAGTACTGCATATAGTACTCAAGGTGTGGTCTAACCAGGCTGTTGTTCAGTGGCAGAATCACTTCCCTGCTCCTTGAGGTAATCCCCCTTGCGATGCAGCCAAGCATCCTGTTTGTCTTGACTGCAGCCCTCCTGTAGTGCTCCAAATTATTCATGTTGACATCCACCAGGACTCCCAGGTCTTTCTCCCCTGCTGTGGCCTGCAACTTATCCCCCAAGGTTGTGCATGTTTGGGGTTGCCCCACCCAGGGTGTAGCACCTTGCATTTGGAGAAGTTAAATTTCAATTTCCAGGTGTAGGACCACCTATTCAGAGTATCCATCCTTGCAGGGTCAACCTCCCCTACTCCCCATTACCACTGCACCCAGTCTAAAATTGTTCGCAAAGAGACAAATTTTTAACACTATATCTTCCCTGATATCAGAGATGTAGGCATTAAACAGGAGCTGCCCCAGAACTAACCCTTGTGGGACTCCACTAATGACCTCAATAGGAGATGAGACCTACCTGCCGGCCACTACCCTCTGAGTGCACCCAGCAAGCCAATTTCTGATCCATTTGACCATCAGTGGGCCTACTCCCATCACCCCCAGCTTCTCCAGTAGGCCATTGTGAGGGACCATGTCAAATGCCTTGCTGAAGTCCAGGAACAGTACATCCACTGGTCTTTCCCTGTTGAGTGCTGATGTCACCCATTCATAGAATTCCACAGGGTTAGTTTGACATGATCTACCTGGCACAAACCAATGCTGCCAACTATCCAGGTATCGCATCTCCTCCAAGAACCCCACCCAGTCTTTCCTTAAGTATGCTGTCCATCACCTTCCCCACCACCGACATCCAACTGACAGGTCTATAGCTTCCCAGCACTTCTCTTGATCCTTCTTTATGGATGGGCACAACATGTGCCAGCCTCCACTTCCTGGGCACCCTCCCCATCTCTAGCAACATGTTAAAGAGATCCACTAGAGGTGCAGCCAGAACATCCACCAATTCCCACAGAACTCTGAGATGAATGCCATCCAGCCCCGGAGATTTGTCCTTTTTAAGGGACTTAAGGGCTTCCCACAACCGATCAATGGGGATAGCAACATCGGTCCCTCCTCCTCTATCAGCAGATCCATCCTGGCGCTGTACCCCAGACTTATCCCTTCCTACAACTTGTTCATCAGCAGATGCCCTAGCAGTCATGCATGCTGCCCTTTCTTAGTCCTGCAGCTCCTGTTTTGTAAGTCTCCCAGCCTCCTTCCTAGTGAACACCAAGGCAAAGTACTCATTCAGTACCTCCGCCTGTTCCCTAGCATTTTCCACCCACCCTCTGTTTGTCCTCAATCTGCTGAGTTGGCCCTTGACCTTCCTCCGCTTCTCAATATACCTATAGAACCCCTTTCCCCCCACCCTGTATCCACTGGGTGAGCCTCTGCTATTTTCTGGACTTTGTCCCCCCTCACCATCCTGGTGACTTGCCTGGCTGCAAGATGGTAGTTCTCCCTATCCATCCCCCCTCTCCTTTTTTTTGTACCTACTGTAGGCAGCCCACTTCTCCCTTATGGCCTTCTGGACCCCCTTGGACAGCCAGCACAGTTTATGAGACCTAGCCCCCTTGTGCTTCACTCTTGCACAGGACCTGGTGGCCTCCTGTAGCCCCCGCTTTATGATCTCCCAACTACCGTCTACATCTGTTCTTGGTTTTATCTCCCTCAAATGCCCCTTGAGAATTTCTCCCATGCCCCTAAAATCCACCATCATTGTCCTGGAACCATCCCTTCCCCTGACATTAAGCCGAAACCAGACCGTGTTGTGGTTGCTCCCTGCCAGGAGATCCGCCACCACCAGATCCCATACTAGATCCCCGTCCGCAAGAACCACATCCAGAACACAGCCCTCCCTCATTTACTCCAACACCTGCTGAGTGAGGAACTCATCCTGGAAGCCATCCAGTAGCCTCTGCTCCTTGGTCACCATGGACGTCATAGTTCCCCAATCAGCAGCTGGCATATTAAGGTCCCCCATCAACACCACTCCTTCCCCTTCCAGCCCACGATGGCCCTTTATGTTAGCCAGCAGACAATCCTCCACCTCCTCCTCCAGCCCTGGGGGCCTATATACCACCACCATCTTGATCTTCCCTCCCACGGGGGTTCACAAGGGAACCCATAAGGCTTCCACATTGCCCTCTGCTTCCTCCGCCCTAAGAATTGTGATATCCCTAATGAACATAGCTACTCCTCCCCCTCTGCCCACCTTTATATCCTTCCTAAGCACAGTGTACCCACTCAGATTAAGATCCCAGTTGTGGCCAGGGGTGGCTCAAGTCTCAGTGACCACTGCTACATCCACCGCTCCCTCAACCAGCATGGCCTGGAACTCCTGCATTTTGTTCCCCAGGCTCCTGGCAGTTGTTAACATCACCCCTCAACCCTTGTCCCTGCCTCCTTTTAACATGCCCACACTGGATCTTTTATACGTATGTCCTCCATCCTCTCCTAAGGTACCTTCCTCCCCTAGGTAACTGTCCGCCCCCCCCCCCCGAGTCTGAAGGCCAGGCCTACCCATGAAATGAATGGTAGGATCAGATCCTCTGTTTCCGCCCGCCCCGCTTTACAAGTTTAAACCCCATCTAGCCTGAATGAAATCCCTCATCACATTTTAGAACTTCCTTCCCTACCAGATTTAGGTGAAGCCTATCCTGGGCGTACAGTCCCTTGTCATCCTAAACTCCCCCCAGTCACCCAACACCCCAATCCTCCACTCTTCTCCCCACTGCCTGAGCCAGTCACTGACCTCCCTGATCTTCTGTTTGTTCTCCACAGTGGCCCTTGGCACTGGCAATATTTCCAAGAAGGAAACTGTGCATCCATTGTCCTGACAGACTCTGGCCAGTTCTCAGAACCTAGCCTGGATTTCCAACATACTATTCCCCATAATATCATTTGTCCCCAGATGCACCAGGGAGTCTGGTGATCCTCCACAGTACTTTTCCAGCTCATACACCAGAAACGTTGCCCTATGCACTGTCAGACTAGAAATACCCGCTACCTTAACTCGACTGGATTCTCCCTCTCCTGCCCTCCCAATGTATACCCCTAATCATGGAGTCCCCCAGCAGGAGTACCTTAATGTCCCCCTCGGCCTTTTGTTTACCTCCTTTTTGTGCTCATGATCCAAGTCCCGTAACCCTCCCTTCCCACAGTCCTCTTTCCCCTGGTTGTCCTCTGGCCTCCCTATGAGAGAATCCTTTGTTGCAATCTCCTTCTTGCCACACTTTTTATGACTGAGTTCCCCGGTTTCCCCCTATTTAGCCTCCTCCCCACTCCCTACCCCAGCCATGCCAATCACTCTGACCTCCAACTCCCCCAGCTCCTGCAACCCTAGTCCTCAACCCCCCTACCCCCCGCTCGTATCACCATCCCTCTCTCTGGCCTCCTCCACAATCTTATTTCCCCCATCCACGCCCCCCTGCAGGTCCCCCATACCTAGAGACCCTTCTCTGGTATGGTCCTCCCCCCTCAAGGGGCAACCCTCCAACTATTTCTCCTTCTTTCTCACTGGGCGGGCCCCCAGCCCCCACACCGGATCTCTGGTTTTCTACCTCCCCCTGCTTTACAATTAAAATTTGCCTCTTCTCTCGCTAGCTCGCCTGTTTGAATTTCCTTTACCAATCCCCATCTCACTCCGATTTCCCCAAACACTCCCTCCAGCCTCATTCTTTTCGCCCTTAACACTCCGGGCACTGTGAGGACATTGCCTATAGTCTCATGCCTCAACGCACCTGAGGTGTTGATCAATTGCCAATAGCCACACATCCTGGAGTGGATTATTGCTTACTTAGAACTATTCATTTCTCATCTCCTTTAACTAAAGAGACTACAAAAATGCTTACAGACTTACACAGCAGTCAAAAGTCCTGAGAGTTGGAGTACCCTTACTGAAGTAAGGTAGGGATATTGTGAAGGAAGAGGGCCATTTTTTTTCTGGCACACTAAATGCTCCAGCTTGTACATGGTATGAAGAAATAAAGCCCCTTCCCCTCTTTCACCTGTCATGGATCCCATGCTCCCTACCCTTGTTCAGTGAGGGTCCTCTAGCCACCAGTGACAGACTGTAAAATCTTAAGTTGACATATATTTTTGCTTCTTCTAATTCAAACAACACCCTTTCACAGCACTGTGCAAGTGCATGCAAGCAAATGATGTTATTTGCCCATCCCTGCTTCCCAAGGAGAACTCCCTCTCCCCAATAAAACAGCCAGTCACCCACTGTCCTGCACCCTTCCTCCAATAGTGGTGCAGGTGTCTGCCCCCCCCCCATTCAGGGGCCTGCATACCACCTCCCACACAGGGGCTTGCACCCCTTCCCCAAAGCATGGGCTTGTACCTCTCTCAATGCTTGCAGGTGTCAGCACCAACCCACCTGGAATCCTTCTGATGTGAATGGCTCCTCACCTGCTGGAATACCTACAACCCAACAGAAATCCACTCTGACCCACTGAAATGCACATAGCCCACCAGAATTCGCATCTGATCCACTAGAATATAGTCCACTTACCACCAGCTTTCTGTGCACCCCCCCCCCAGTTTTAGCCCAACTTGGGGTAAAAAACATGTCAATTTGCCCTCAATTCATGCAGAAAAAAATTAGTTTAAGATTTCACCCAATGGAAAAGTCAATTTCTGAAGACTAAATATCACAGCCCCTAACACTTTATTACTCATCAGCAGTGACATCATTGCATGTGGTAAAGTGCAGTGATGGCAGTACATATGGCACAATGAAATGAGAGTGCACAAAGCATAGCTGGCAGTACAGCAAAAAGGTGAGAGTAATGAGCTGTGAATGAGCGTGATACACCCAGAAAACCTGGGTTTGATTCCCACAACCTCCACTTGTGTACTGTGTGACTGAGCAAGTCACTTAACTCCCCACTGCTCCCAGGTCACCCCTGAAAAAAGGCACTTGTGCCTAGTGGGTCTTACCCGGTTACCAAAGACTAAAATAAAATTAAAAAATTGCACAGTGGTAGCAGTGCATCACAAACGCTGCACTGACAGCAGTGTGTGTGCTGAGTTGCCTGGTCAACATGCCAGATTTGGGAGTGGGCTCAGGAACTGGTTGGATGATACATGGTGATGCCAGGGAGCAGTATTGTGTGGGAACTCCAGCCAGGGAGGGTAGGTGCATTGTTCAGGTACTCCAGCAACAACTGGGAAGCCAGGGAGCTTGTTCCACAATAGGAGACATTACTCTATTTTAAGAGAACTTAGTACTGGAGATGAACTATAGCGCTGGCATTAAATGAAGTGCTGGCATTAACGGAAGTGAGTGTTGACACCGAGCAACAGTTGCTGCTGCATTGTTACAGCATACCCACCAAGCATTGATATGTGATCTCTTACCTGGGTCCAGAGGAGCCTTCGATGGGACTCTGAAGTCGATGTCCAGTCATACCTGTAAAATTAAGATAGCCATGGGGTCACAAAGAATCTATAGTTCTTTAGAAATGAGATTGATAGGGATGATTAAACATAAAACAATACATAGCTGATGTGCAGGAGATCTCTTTATGGACAAAGGTCGGCGGGCTGTCAAACATGATATTATTGAAAAAAAGTTAATACAGAAGAAATTAACTTCACACTTACCATAATTTCCATTTCTATTGGCTCCAAGATTGTCAATGGAAAGTCATTATAACTGATTATACCATGGACTCAAAACAAAAGACAAAATCCTGTGCTTTAATTGGCTGGCTGGCACCTTTCTGCCATGGTAAATCCTACGATATACCCATGGCAAAGGTGCCAGTCAACCACAGCTCTAAAATCCATCCAAACCCCGAAGTTGGCAGCGGCAAACGGCCATCTTGAAACCCCGCAAAACGAGACGCAGCAACAGCACTTATTTTTAAAACAGTGCAACCCGAACAAAATAGTGTGTGCCCCTCCTGTCTTTGTGTGCGCTCCACAATTCAAAATAAACAGTCCCAAAACCATATTGGAATTTCAGTACTTTTAACATTGTTCCCCAGTAAACACTTGGCTGCACCCACCTCACTCCTCGCTCTCTTTCTCTTCAGTTTACTCCCACTTGCTCTCTGGCTCCACTCCGTTCCCATTCGCTACTGCCCCATGCTCTCTCTCTCTCTCTCTCTCACCAACCAGCTGTACCGTCATGCCTCGCAAACTGTAAATCCATCCAAGCAGTTTTCGCCCCGTAACGGCCGTCATTTTTTCTGCCCGCTACGAGAAGTTAAACCGCACCTCTGTGTTACACACAATAAAACAGCCATGGAATCAAGTCTTGAATTAATGGATCTGAGTGAACTAGATGACATTTTCCATTTGCCCAAGTCAAGTGACCCCAAACAGTCGCAGTAACCCAAACAGCTTTACCTATTGCTCCCGCTGCTCTGGCTGCTGCTCCTCAGGCCCCCAGCACCGACACAGCAAATGTGCTCCTTCCGATTCCTTCCTCTGGAAACACCACTCTGCCCTAGTCAAACTCCACAGAAATCACTCATGCACCAGGCCTGTCCAATCCATAACAGGCATGAACATCTGTAACCCTTCCCCCAAGCCTCAAGCAAGTACAACAAAACAACTTAAAGCTTAAACAATGTTGAAAGTAATAAAAACAGTTCTACATTTCAAACCTTGTTAAATGTTACACATATAAAATGCTTATATAAGGCAGCATATACTGCATGGACTATTTTATGTGGAGTAAGAATATTTACATAAAACATGTATTTCCAATACAATTAAGCAGTAATAAAAATAAATTTCAAACTGAATGTTATCTAGATCCAAGGTATAATCACAATAAGCCACTCAGGGGATGTGGGTTATTGAAGTTACGGCTGAAGCGGTTACCCACTCAGCTAAGCCTCATGGGCAAAACCCCCTGCAGTGGTAAATCCCCCGATAAACCACACCCCTTCGTGGCTTATTGCTTAAGTATACTGCACCCCTACAAGGGGAATGGCACAGAATGACACAGGCTTTAGAATGCTGGGTACATAAGGATTCCAAGCAGAAGCAATCTTCAGAGTGACCATAAAGTCCATTTATAAATGACACAACAGAATACATAAAACTGAAAAAACTGAATACACTCTACCTTCTAACTGATAAATAGAAAACATGTTTTACCTTACTGATAGAAACTAAACAGGATGCCTCATAACTAGATCTTGGTTTGTTCATAGTTTCTTTCTGATGAGGTGGTGGAAAGCCCACTTGAACTACTACATCAACATTCTCTGCGACTTAGAGACTGATACAGTGATTAACTCTGGCGAACAAACTACATGCCGTAACAACTACCTGTAATAAGGAAGCCACCAAAAATGACATACAACTAAACCTGCTAAGATGCATGGTGGCAAGAGTGTAGTGTGCACGTGTCCAGACTTCAAGGTGCAAAACTCACCCTTATAAAGAAGGAAAACAGGCAGCCCTGTGAAGTTAAACATAGTACTTCATCATAAGCTGCCATTTTGCCACTGACAATGCTGACATCACTAACAGCCATGGGCACATCTCACATAAAAGTTACTCCCAAATGGGTGCTTAAGTCCAGACATTACTGTGGCTAAGGTTGAGGGGAATAAAGGCAGACAAGCACAGTACCAACTGTAATGTATAGTTGTTACTTGGGTCTCATCGTTGTTCAGGTGCTGTCATCCAAGTCTGCATTGGAACCTTCACCCTTGGTCTGGAACTCCCTCTCCATTTGATCCAAAATCTTCATTGCCTCACCAGCACAGTGAACTGATGTGCCTTTTCTCTGTCATCCGAGTCTGCAATGGAACCTTCACCCTTCGTGTGGAACTCCCTCTCTATTTGATCCACCATCTTCATCGCCGCACCAGCGTCAGCAAACTGATGTGCCTTTTCCCTGTAAACTGGCCAGCATTAGCAGAACATTGATGGACTCCCAGCTGGCATAACAGAGCTCTGACACTGTTAACATTCGGACTGTAACAATGCTGTACTCACTTTATCGTAGTGTGAGTGTTTTCACTATGTGCCTACCTATGGGCTATTTGTACTGTGCCTTATACACAGCTAAATAAAAAATAAAGTTAAAAAAAAAGATGCGTGGTGGCTATCTGATTGGAAACCTCTTTTTTCCTTTTTCCTATTAATAAAACATTGCAGCAAAATAAAATAGAAGGATGGCAAAGACAAAAGGGATTTTAAATATACAAATGGACATCCCCTGCCGGCATACCAGATAATATTCTTCCACAGGAGAAGACTCATGGGTGGTTTACTCTGACAATGTTGAAGAAAACTGAAAAGGAAATTATGACACATATGAAGCTGATTTCTTCTTTCTGTAGTTCTCCACATTATCAATAAGAAGTCATTACAACTGGGTTCTGAAAAGCCATACCCAGACCAAACATGGAGTGGGGGTGTTATACCGGGGTCGACTTTAGCAGTATCTTGAGCCACCAAAAACAAGTTTGGCCCAGAGGAATTATTTGTTTGCTGGCCTGATTGGCCAGCATCTTTCTGAAAAGCTATGGCAACTTTAAGACTGACCTGTGCTCTTCCACATTGCTGTTTGAGCATCAGCCAGGTGTACACGTGTGTGCTCATTCACAGTGCACCAACGCTGACAGTCAAGGTGGATGTGGAACAGATGATGGGGACACAAAAGATGCATAGTGAAGTCCAGCATGGCATGGTATGCTAATCACATGATAGCTTCAAGGCTCCCACTTGCATCACCTGCCAGAGTGTGTTATGTGTCCTAGTACCAGACTGATGTGCTGTGCCAATGTGGGGTCCAATCAGGTGGCAGATCAGTGACAGTTTGAGACTGGCCAGTAGTTGCTAATGCAGTCCAGGTCCAAAGAAGAGGGCTTCTTTAAAAGGGGCCCAACCACAGCCTCGTTCAAGGACAATGGGAAGATCCCACTCCTCAATGAACTCTAGACAACCTCAGCAGGTCCCATTGGGTCCGAACATCCAGCCAAAAGGTGAATCGGACCTGGGTCCAGATCACAAAGTGTAGGCTGCAGCTTTGAGATTATCCCCATCACCTTCTCCACCCCAACCAGCTCAATCTCATCCCAGACAGGAGCAGTGTTTTGACACAACCCTGGATGGACACTGCATCACTTTCAAGAGATACTCGAGGAGACCTTAGCCCTGATGGAGGATATCTTATCGGCTAAAAACAGAGCCAACTCTTCACACCTAGTGCTAGAAGCTGCTTCTCCCACACACAGACAGGTTGCAAAAGTCTGTCTACTGTACGGAAGAGCTGAGCTGGTCTGCTCCTGCTGCAATCTCCCTAGACAGAAACTTTGCCTTGCAGATTGCCCCCGATAGCATAATGCAACCTCAGGGCCAATTTGTCCTCTATATGGCCAGACTTCCTCCAGTATCTCTCTAACCTCTGCCTCTTAATCTTTAAACACCAGAGTTCCTCATCATACCAAGGGGATCTCTGGTGAGCAGACTAGGGGTGGACATGAATGGGTGTGATTGAGTCAAAGGACGAAGTCACAGCCCCATTATAGGCTGCCACTACTTCCTCCAGCCCAAATCACACAAGCTGCATCCACTCTCGATAGGCCCAGTACGGCCAGCAGTCCCATACAGGAAACTCCTCTTAACAGGCAGTACCAGACCATCTCCACAGGGCCCGGAACATCGGGGGGGGAGTCACACAAGAAACCACACCATTGGTTTTAAATCCATCACGTGATACTGACACTATCCATAAATACAAAAGGAGAACATTTATTGTGTAAAATAAAATGCCCACTTAATGCGTTTCAGGTCCTGCCTGGACCCTTTCTCAAAGGCCTTTGAGAAAGGGTCCAGGCAGGATGTGAAACATGTCAGGCGGGCATTTTGTTATTTTATTCAATGCATTTCCTCCTTTTGTACCTTATAGATAGCATCAGTATCACATGTGGTGGTGAGTGCCTGAATTTCCCGGTGTTAAATGATTTACAGACCTCCAGCACAGGATGAGAAAGTGGACAGGGAGCTAGTGAATGAAATACACGTGATGGCAAATAAAGGGAAGGATCTGCTACTGGGCAATCTTAATATGCCTGATGTGGATTGACCACCCAGGCAGCTGCTTCAGCCAGAAGCAGAAACATCCTAGATTCCCTACTGGGGGGTATGTTTCTAAGGTCTAAGGCAGCTAGTGCTTGATCCCACCAGGGACAGGGCAATTCTGGACCTGGTGCTGACCGATGGGGACAGAATACCAGATGTCAGGATAGAAGACAAACTGGGATACAATGACCACCACATCATGTGGTTCCCATGGGGACAGGGATACAGCCAAGTCACACACAGGAAAATGTTTTAGATTTCAGAAGGGCAGACTTCACTGAAATGAGGAAATGTTTACTAGTTGCCCTGGAGAGGAGAAAGGTAACTGGAGGAGTTGAAGAGCAGTGGGGACACATAAAAGAAGTCATACTGACAGTGACTACTCAGTGCATCAAGTTGGTGTCCAAGGGCAAGAAAAGAAGAAAGCCACTATTGTTCTCAAAAGAGGGGCAGACAAAGTGAGGGATGAAAGGAGGTAATTCAGGAAACATAAGGAGACCCAAAGGGGAAGACAGGGAGTAGTACCTAGAGGGAGGCAGTGAAGGCTGTTCAGCGTGCAAAGACATAGACTGAGGAAGGATTAGCAAAGATAGTGATGAAAAAGATCTCTGCAGGGGACCCAGAAACTCCCCTTCGCTTCCTGTAGCCCTCAGTGCTTCTAAAGCAGTCATCTCCTGAAGTAACACAATTTGGAAACAAGAACAAGAAAATGTTAATCTGAACTTGTGGCCTGGAAGGGCAGACTTCAAACACTCTGGTCCGATGGCCAACTTCCAACATTTTGAGAGCGGAGGAACCCAGAGACCAGCCGATGGAGAATAAAAATTTACAGGCATTTAAATTTCTATTTCTCTCCCCTAAAGCTGGTCTCCGGGCTCATAACTAGTGGGATATATTAAAGAAGAAGTACATCCCCTTGCTTCCTGGGTGGGAAAAAAAAATGTAAGTAGCCCTTTATGGGTCCGCCACCGCTTGTAGAACCCAGTGGCTAAAGGATGTCTTGGCAGAGGTGGAAACATCCAATTTGTAGAACTTTGCAAAAGTATGGATGGATGACCAAGTGGCCGCTCTGCATAAGTCTGCTGGAGAGGCTTCTCTGAAGTCTGGCCAGGATGTGGCCATTGCTCTAGCTGAGTGTGCCCTCACTGGGCCCAGCATGGGAACCCCTGCCGTCTGGTAGGCAATGGATACTATGGAACAAATCCAACTGGCAATAGAGTCTTTTGATGCTTTTTTTGCCCATATTCTGCCCGAAAGTGAGACTAAATAAACTTGAAGTCTTGTGCATGGACTCAGATCTTTTGATGTAAATCTTGAGAGCTCTCCTCAGGTCCTCTCCTTCTCATTCTTAGGGTGGAGGACAGAAGGAAGGTAGATTCAATTGTTGGTTGCAGTGGAAGGATGACAACACCTTTGGCAGAAAAGAGGGATCTGCTCACAGGGACACAGAGTCCTGGTGAAACACAATGTATGATTCTTTGGAAGACAGAGCACCTATCTTGCTAATGCATTGGGCTGATGTAATTGCTGTAAGAAAAATGACCTTCATCGTCAGATGTAGGAGGGATGCTTCCTTGAGGGGTTTGAAGGGTGCCCTGGAGAGGGCTTTGAGGACCAGGTTAAGTCTCCAAGAAGGAACAATGTACATTACTGGAGGACAGTTCAGTGCCGCAGCTCTCAAAAATCATCTAAAGTGTGGGTGAGCACCCAAGGACTCCCCTGAGTCCACCATCAGAAGTGCACCCAGAGCCGAGACTTGTATCTGCAAGGTTTCTGGTTGGAGTCCCTTGTCAAAGCCTTCCTGTAGGAACTGAAGTATAGTGGGGAGAGATACCCTGTTGTCTGTGACAGAGGTAAATTGTAACCAAAAGAGAAATCTTCCCCACACTCTGTAATAGACCTTAGAAAAAGAAGGACATCTGGATTGGATCATTTTAATAACAGGCGGTGTGTAACCTAAGCCCTTGAGAGTCTCCATCTCAATTTCCATGCCGACGGGGACAGATTGCATAAACTGGGATGCAGCAGGTCTAGGTGGGCCAGAAAGATTAGGAGGTTGAAGGGACATCTGGACCAGTTGAGGGAACCGTGGATGCCATGGCCATTGTGAACATATTAGGATTAGATCCGCCTGATCTAGGGCGATCTTGTGTAGAACTCTTAAGATTAGTGGGATTGGTGGAAAGGCCTAGAGAAGATCGTAATGGCCCCAGTCTATAGAGAAGGCAAACTGTGCTATGGCCAGCTCATCCCTGGCTAGAGAGCAGAACTGTGGAACTTTGTAGTTTAGTCAGCAGGCTAAACAATCTACCTGTGGGAGACCCCACTGTGCAGTGAGGAGGCAGAAGGCACTTTCCTCTAGCTCCCATTCTCCTGGAAGGATATCCTTTCAACTTAGCCATTCCACCATGATGTTCCTTTGGCCTGGGATGTACATGGCTGTCATGCTTGCCAGGTGGTGTTTTGACCACCAAAAGAGCAGTAGGGTTTCTATTAACATCCAAGAACTCTTTGTACCTTCCTGGTGATTGATGAAGGCCATTGTGGTTTGATTGTCTGTGAGCATGAGAACATCCCAGTTGGAAATCTGTGCTTGGAAACTCTGAAGTTTGTTTTACGTTTGTTTTACCAGGAGACACACACTAAGCTGAAAGCTTATTTACAGGTGTAACCTGGGAGCACAAGTAAGTCAAGTGACTTGCTCAGGGTCACACAGTATGCAAGTGGGGGCTGTGAGATTCAAACCCAGGTCTCCAGGTTTGCAGCTCAGATCCTTAAACCACTGCACTATACTGTCTCCTGAAAGTGCCTGGTGGACTGCATGCATCTGATTCTAGAACTACTCTAGTTCTGATTCTAGAACTCTGAGCTGAGTGGCTGTGTTTGAGAAGAGCTCCCAAAGCTAAGTGCTTTTTGATATAATTTTCAGTTTAAAAATTGTTTTGTTTTATGTAAATTTAGGTGATTGTAAAAGACAACCCTGTAGACTCCAGGAAGATATAAAATTTGTGCGGTAGATATTCGTTGGAAGTCAGAAGGATCAACACATTTATTTAGTGTGATCTTTCTACTCTGATGTGGTTAATTTTAATACTATTTTAATACTATAGTTTAAACCCTTTCTGAATGTGCCTTTGGTGGTGTCTGATATTGAGAACCTAAGTGTCATTTGTGGGTATCCTGTCTGTTTTGGTAGGTACTTTTTTTTCTCTGTTAAACAACTGAGTATACCTATTGCCTAATACTTAATAGTACATTGTGGCCCAGATATTCAAACTGCGCTCAAAACTAGCGCAACAGCAGGAGCAAGCACAAACCAGTTGCGCAAATGCGCAACAGGTGCGATATTCAAACATGGAGCAGAGCAAATTGCGCAAGCAACCAACGTCTGAATATCGCACATACTGCGCCATCGCGCAACCAGGAAGGAGAAGCTGAGCCAAATGTTGCGCTTATGGAGCAACCAGGGAAGCTCAGCTGAGCATTCCAGAGCTGCCATAGCGCAAGCACAGCCCCCAAGAGCAATGGAACTGCACATTCAGGGAGGCAGGCTGGGGCCCACCGCCAGCCATGCCACACATGGGCACAGGAACACACTGCAGAACCCACACCACACCTGCACACCCAAGCACAGCATCACTGGGGTGGGACGGATGATCTGCGTGCCCATGGGGACAAGCCAAAACAAGCATAGCAGAGCCATGACACCCCAGCACAAC
Organism: Neoceratodus forsteri; assembly: GCA_016271365.2. Classification (NCBI taxonomy): domain Eukaryota; kingdom Metazoa; phylum Chordata; order Ceratodontiformes; family Ceratodontidae; genus Neoceratodus; species Neoceratodus forsteri. Next base: position 235,540,912 of record CM057458.1, read on the forward strand.
CACTGGCAGGCGGAGAGTGCCACACACAGGGGTTGACAACCACAGTGCACATCAGCCCCCGCACGCTACAGCACACCCTGCACCGTGACCCCAAGACACCACCCATGTGCAGTGACTGGCACTGCAGGAAACACCATGCATCCCCCTGGCACACGTCAACCCCGTGCTGCAGAGAAGCATACAAGCCAGACCCACCCTGTGCACCCAGCAGTGGGTGGCAGCAGACGGCAAGACCAACAGAAAGTCAATGCCATGCTGGTGATACCTCCCCATGCACACACACGCACACACACACACACACACACACACACACACACACACACACACGCATACCAGGACCATACCACCCCAGATGGCTTGTACACCACTGCAACTGAGCAACCATAGTCAGCTGCAAATCAGAGACCAACACAGCATTCATATCAAAATAAAAATGTATTATCAAGAGTAAAGTGCAAAACAATCAACCAGAACTATTTACAAGGGGGGTATGGGTACAAGGTCGGGTTGGTCAAGGGGTAGGGATTACAAACTTGGAGAGGGAAGGCAGGGTGGTAGGGATGGGAGAAGTGGGAAGGGTAAAAACAATCTATGGTCCCACCGGCCGCCCGTCTCCTGGCTGGTGTTGGCCCGTCCCATGCCGCCTCCTCCGAAGGCCATGCCTGTGGATGGACTGCAGGATGGCTTGGTTGTCCTCCAGCAGCTGTCTCATGCTCCAGACATCCCTCCCAATGCGCCGGAGAACCTCGAGGCCTAGGAAAATGGGAACACAGTCAATGACTGTGACTGACCACAACCCTGAACACCACCCAACCTGCAAACCATATAGCCCAATGTCCCGCACCTGTGATGGCGTACACCCACCCACAGTGAACATGCACATGGCCATCACAAACAGGCAGCACCAGCTATGCACACCACTGCCCACACACACACTGCCCACGTCCATTACAGTACAAACAAGGCTGGCAAGTGACGTGGCAACATGGTGCGATGCCAGTTACACAGCTATGTGCCCAGTGCATGCCTGGACCACCAGTGGCGCGCATCACAGACGTGCTGTGATACTGCACAGTGATGCATGTCACCTGTGTCATGCCTACATACATAGATACATAGACAGTGTCGTCAGATAAGGGCCTATGGCAAACCCTGTCTGTCCATATGAGCTTATAAGTTCACGTTGTTTCCCTAGAAGTCTGTTGCCCTTACCCTGATCTCCAGAATCCTTCATGTCTGTCCCTGAAGTCTGAAATCCGTGATTGTGTCAGCCCCACCACTTCCTCTGGCAGGGTGTTCCACTTGTCCACCACCCGCTCTGTGAAGACAGTCCATCACCATGTGTCCTCTGAATCGTCCTCCCTCCAACTTCATCCCATGCACTCTAGTCCTGGAACATCTTTTTCACTTCAAAAAGTGTGTCCTGCACCCTGATCCCCCCTGTAAGATACCTGTATGTCTCCATCATATCCCCTCTCTCCCCCCTCCCCTCCAGGGAGTACATGTTCAGTTCCTTCAACCTGTCGTCATAGGACCCGTGATGCAAGCCATGCACCATCTTTGTTGCCCTCCTCTGAACCTTCCTGGCCACTCTACGTCCCTACGTGGTATGGTCTCGGAAATGTACACTGTACTCCAGGTGGGGCCTCACTAGTGTCTTGTATAGTGGAATTATGACATCCCCTTTCCTGCATGGTTGTATTGTGCAGGGCTAGTGGACTTCCCCGCAGCATGCAATAGCATCCATGAAGTCATGATACTCACATTGCTCAAGCAGCTCTGTCTGCCGCTGTTGACCCTGCTGCTGTTGCTGTGGCTGCTGCTGCTGCATCCGGGGGGCGACTCCTGCTGCCACCGGGGCCCTGGCATGGCCCTCCTCATCCCGGCCCTGCATCCTCAGATCCCGGCCTGTGGGAGACATATGTTGAGACAAACATCAGTGTGACTCAAAAGCAGAGTGCCCCCTGCCCCAGTGAGAGTGCCTGCCCACACAGCCATAACCATCAATCGCACAGCTGCACACACTGACACAGCCAACCGTGTCCGAGCCGGCACCTATGTACAGCCACCCAAGCACACACACATCCCTACAGAGAATATAGGTGCATAGATGGTACACACACCTGGCCTAGGCACCATGCCCCGCCTGGCATGCGAACGCAGCCGCGTCAAGAGTTCCGGCTCCCTCCGGCGGAGGTCACTGTACCGGTGCCGGCACTGCTCAGCAGACCTGCCCCGGCCAGTGACCTCCACCAGGTCAGTGTCCACTTGCTGCCACATGTGGGTCCTAGGCATGGTGAGGGGGGCCTCACCATAAGTGCCTCACAGTGGGGCTCCACCAGGGCCACCAGGTTGGCCACTTCAAGCTGGCTCCAGGACACCGCCCTCCTACTAGCCATGGCACCGACTTTACAGCAGGAAATATGGTGCCCTGCTGTGCCGTGACCCCACGTGGAGTTGTTGCACAATAGACCACCACAGGCTCCAATCGCGCTGTTCGAACAGCGCCGTCACTTTACATGGTGCTGTCACCAGACAGCGCAATGAGGATATGCACACATGGCATGCGAACAGCGCCAGAGGGCAGAGAGGCATACATAGGTCACGGCAATGACGAGGCTACGCACAGCACCATAGGACGTATAGGCATCCAATGCGACTGCCAAGCTGAGCACCAGTGCCACAGTGGACTATCGCGCAGTAGTGCCGCAGCGCCGCCGCATTGCCCAGTGCTGTGGCGCCACTGGCACAATGGTGGCCACATAGCCTGAATCGCCCTGCTCGCTCAGCAGGTCTGCAGCGTGATAGGCGCGCATCGCTCAGCTGTCTGGGCATGCGCAATGCAGTGTAACGCAGCCACAAACATGCGCATATTGGCTCAGCCGGACCTTCCAGTGTGCGCAAGCGCAAAAGCGGCATTCAAACGCATATGAAATCATTCAATCAGCCATTCAAAGGCGCAGAGGCGATTAGCATGATCATTAAAGTGAAGCCACACCTCATTTGCATGTGTTGCACTATAAAAATGCGACAGTGGGTTGTGCTGGCCAGATTTGGTTACTGCAGGTGAGAGGTGAGTTACATGCTGTGTGATGCTCAGGACAATGTTCATGGGCAGGGATGCCGGAGGATGATAAAGGCTGAGGGGGCTGAGCATGTAAGGGGCACTTAGAAAGGGACAAAGGGCACCCTTTCGATCAGTATCTGCCATGCGGAGTGGAAACGTGGGGGGCGTCCGCCCCCCCGGGCCGGCAGCTATGCTCATGGGGAAATGCTGTCAACTGCACAGTGACAGGTGTCCACTTCCACCCATACAGATCACCATGACTGACCAGAGCCAAGCTGAGGGTGTGGACGGCGGGCGTAGGAGGAGGCCGAACTTCACCGCGGCAGAGACGGAGGCCCTCTTCCAGGCCTACCTGGAGGATGAGCCACTAGTGAGTGGACGGAGGGGCACCCCTCAGGAACGTGCAGCTGCATGGGAGGGGGTAGCTCGGGCTGTCAACCTGCATGGAAGCCACCAGCGCTCCATGCAGGAATGCAAGAAGAAAATGGGGACTGACCTCAGGAGGCTGAAGGAGAAGGTGGCAGCCTTCAGGGCGGCACGTGCTGGCACTGGTGGGGGCCCACCAGTGGTGTTGCAGCTGACCCCTACAGAGGAGACACTGGTTGCAGCCATTCAGCCGAGTGCCATTGCAGGCGTACCAGGTGGAGGATTCCAGACAGGTGGAAGCCCATCACTGCACGGTATGACATGGTGGTGTTGTTGGGGGGGGGCTGTTGTTCACATGCACTCACATGTACTCTCTTTCTGTTACAGATCCTGTTCGTCTTCAGGAGGCGGTGGTGGTGGTGGGTCAGACAGTGATGCAGACCTGCTGGACATGGAGGAGGACCATCCACCTCCGCCACCAACCTGCAGGCACTGCAGCAGCATACTGCAGCTGGGCCAACAACTCGGTGTCAGTGATACGGGTGCAGGGTGCACAGCATGTGTCACAGCAGTCTGGCATGCAGGTATGCCAGCATGCTGTGCCTATGGCAGTGGCACACACCTGCACCATTGATGATAGCAGGCCTGCAATGGGCAGTGATAGTGTGTGTCCCATGACGGACACATGGCAGGCCAGCACGTGCCCTGGGCCTTCCTGGTTCCACACCTGTACCAGCATGCTGGAACAGTCCCAGGCTGTGCCTGTCAGCACCGGTGGGGCAGCACCAGTGGCTGTGCAGGTGTCTGGCACTGTTGTCAGCACGGAGGTGGAACAGGTGGACCTGGGGGCTCAGCAGTTGGAGGGGCGGCAGCAGCAGCAGTCGCACACCAGGTCTGGGGGTACAGTGTCAGGCAGTGGCACATGTCCACCACCCTTTGATCCGCCCATATCTGGTCCTGGCGAACAGCGCCCACCCTCAAGGGTGCTGTGCACCAGGACCGTCCACACCCTGGGGGTCACGATGCCATTGGGGCACAGTACCCATTGGGCACACCCACCTGCTGCAGGAATCAGTACAGCTGCAGAGGCGGGTTGCAAGGTCTGTGGAGGCACTGTCTGTGTCCATGGAGCGGCACAGCAGGGAGTGTGCTTGGGACCGAGCCGAGCTGGTCTGTATGCGGATGGATGTGACCGCCGCCATTGACAGGCTGACCCAGGCAGTGGTCTCTGTCGTGGACGCATTGGGCACACAGTCAGGTGCCCCTGTACCACACACCCCACACAGTGCGCTCTCCACTCCCCGTTCCCGGCGTCGTGCGACACCAGGCCTGTCGATGCCGGGTTCTGCTGTGGGCATCCCGAGCACCCCTGGTGCAAGTTTGTTTGGCAGAATGCAGACCCCTGTGCGGGCAAGGTCGCGTTCACGAAGTGGGACCCCTGGTGGTGCACCAGCACCACCCGATGTGGCCTGCTCAGCCTGCCAGTGCTGCTGGGCACGGCAGGGCCGCCCACGCATCCATGGTGGCCGTGGGACAGTGCTACCTGACTGAGCTGTCTCCCAGTGCAGGCCCTGTCTGGTGCTGCCCTGTGTGCTATGTATTGTCATGGTGGGCAGTGCACTGCCGGGTGCTCTGCTCATCAAGCTGACACACGGACCACCTGCACACTCTCCCAACTGCTGTCCACAGGTGCGTGTGCATGATGATGCCTGCATTTGCACTGTACACCAAGGTGCAAGGTGCCCAGGTCCTGACACATGTACGTGGACAGTCCAGGTGGTGGGGGTGGTTGGTGGTGCTGTGTGTTGGCAATGTCATTTCCGCATGATGCTGTGCTGCCCATGTATGCTGCCTGGTGTGTGTGTGTGTCCATATGAGTGCTCACCTCTCTGATGGTGTGTTGGTATGCCTGGAACCTTCAACTCTGACCTTCATGCACGGTGTGTTCCCCTGTGTGCCTGTGGTTTACGCATGGACAGTGTTGCCTGCACATGTCCCCTTGACTTACCTGTGTTGGGCGTAGTGCTCTTCTGCAATGGTGTCCCGGTGCAGCTGGGCCTGCTGGGTCAGTCGGGGGTCCCTCCGTCCTAGGGGGCTGCTCATCACCCACATCACCGGCGCCACTGGCGTCCCCATCGCTGTCCCCCTCTTGGACCTGTACGGCTATCCCATGGTCTTTGGCCATGTTGTGCAGGATGCAACAGGCCAGGAATATCCCACAGGCCTTTTGGGGGCTGTATGAGGCTCCGCTGGAGGTGTCCAGGCATCGAGCCGTGCCTTGAGCATCCCAAACACCCGCTCTATGATGTTACGTGTGCGGCATGTGCCTCATTGAAACATAGCTGCGCTGGGGTCATGGGGCGCCCGATGCAGTGTGAGCAGCCAGGAGACGGAGTGGGTATCCCTTGACACCTGTGTGGAATAGTGGAGATCAGTGTCATGTCAGGTCCATATTGCCCATATCCTTGTGTTGCTACCATGGCACCTGTGTCATTCCACCCTTGCACAGTTTGCATTCCATACATGTGTACTCACCCACTAGATGACCCGTAGGGATGTTCCCACTCTCGAATCGATGGCACAGGTGCAGACTGGTGCCATATGAAGGCATCATGTGCTCCGCCAGGTGTGTGGCACAGACATTGATAATGCGCAGTGGCATCACACCACCTGGCAGTTGACACTGGAAAAGCCCTTTCAGTTCGATAAGCCTGGCCGTCGGGGCCAGGTGGTGTCAGAATGGCCGCATGGGGCAGTCTGGCTAGCATGCCAGGCATATGTGCTACCCTGTGGAACTCCTCCGCATGTTTGTTATCGCTCTGCCGCAGTGCTGAAATGGATGTACTCCGCAGCATGAGGCAGCAGTGTGCTGAGGAATTGGGTGAGGATGCATGACGTGGCGACTGTGCAATGCCTGTGGTGTCCCCTGTCGGCCTCTGGAAGGTGCCCGTGGCAGGCAGGCACATGCAGGCTGTCACCTTGGTCTCCACCGGACAGGCATGACTCAATCGTGAGGGTGCCTGCATCACATCACTGCACAGCTTGAAACCCGTCTCAGTATTGCCCTGTTCAGGTGGTACCGGGCCACAATCTCGACGTCTGTGTACAGCTCGAGCTGATGCGGCATGATACCACCTGTAGAGGGCATACCGCCGACGGGGCTCCCTCCGCTGCCACGCCCCCTGCAGCATGGTGTGTCTCACCCTCATTACAGCTTCCATGTGGAAGCTGACACTGTCCATCTCCCTGGCTTCTGCCCCCGGCTGCTGTTCCTGTATTTCCCGCTGCCTCCATGCTGCTTCACTGCACGGCACCCCCACTGGCCTCTCTGTCCTCCTGGACCCACTGTCCCTCTCTGCCCTTCCAGCTCCTGTCTCTGTCTCTCTCTCTCTCTCTCTCTCTGTCTCTCCCCAGTTTGCGGCCTGCTAGGGTTCTTGCGCCGCTTCCTTGAGCTCTTTATTTGGCTCAAATCCGGTGCACGCAACTTCCGGCTGAGCCACTCTTGCGCAGTGCGCCCAGTGTTCAGAATGCTCCATTACGCACTTTATGCATGGACCCCTTGCCGGGTTAGCGTACCTTCATTTCCATTGCGCTGTTGCTCAGCATGTTTTCGATTGGCAACTGGCCCTTCTGAATATCGCAGAATGGCGCATTTTTGGAGTTGTGCAAGCGCAACCCTGTTGCGCATGGCGCAACCCTTTTGAATATCTGGGCCCGTATCTTTTTGCTCAGTCTCTAATTTTTCTCTTCTTTCTCCAATGTTTTAGAACTGTTTAGTTATTGTGGCAGAGGTGTGGTACTGTGTTCTTTCTTGTAGTTCAAGGTGCTTTTGGAACTGCTGATTTCTATTGGTTTAAACAACTACATTTTTCTTTTCTATTTTAAAAAAAGCTACATCAACTTGGTATGTTGTCACCTGTTTGTTGTTGCTAAGTAGCAGATGTTTTAGCATTGTGCTCTGATTCTGTGATAGAATCTGTATTAATAGAAGGTAGATTTTTGTGATTGTAGTTACCTTTTGATTGTAAGGATAAAGAGCTTAGATAGAAGTGTATGTATTTTCAAATATTATAGGGGAATAGTGGCAGGATTTTTAGGACAGTAAATTAATAAAAAGGGAACTAAGAGAGCTTCAGTAGCAGACAAGTAGTGGAATTGCAGTATAATGTGGGGAGTGGTGCAATGCAGTGGCTGTGGGGCAGCCATATTCAGGCAGACCTTCTGGACACTGAGGTGCTGCCCTATCTGCATGCATCTATCTGGACTGTGGGATGAGGTAGCCAGACTCAGAGCCGGAGTAAACTGGGTCAGGAGTACCATTACCCTATCCAGGGACCACCCAGTCAATGCAACTGCCTCAAAGGATGCCGAGAGCGAGGAGCACTTGGATGACAGTGGGCTCAGGGAGGTTAGAGCAGTCAGGCAGAGGCACATCCCAGATCCTATTCCACTCAAGAACTCATATGCCACACTGGAAAACGAAGACAACCAAATACAGGTACCCAGAGAAGTGGAAGGAAAGGATGTGGAGGTTAGCCAAGGAGGTGACCTCAGCGGGGAAAGCAGTGGACCCCAGAAGAGGAGGAAGCGAATCCTGGTGGGGGACTCCATCATAAGAGGGATCCAGCTAGGAACACAGGAGGGGGAGGACAGGGAGGACAGGGAGGTGAGGTGCCTACCAGGTGCCACGGCATGGAGGATGGAAGGAAGATCCTGGGGATCACTGGGAAGGCAAGATGGGAGGGTGAGCTGGATGTCATTATCCACCTAGGTACTAATGACCTGGCAAATGGGGAGCCAAAGGAAGTTCAGGAAGAGTTTAGGAAACTGGGAGGGGTCTCAAGCAGGCAGCTACTTCTGTCACTTTCTCAGAAGTACTACCTGTGAGAGAGCAAGGGAGAACATAGGAGTGCATGCACCGGAACTTTAACTCATGGTTGAAGAACTGGTGCTGTGAGGAAGGGTTTGGATTCATTGGTGACTGGGGACCCACCTGGAGGGATGGAGGTTTGTTCATGCCTGGCGGCCTGCATCCATCCTGGAGAATCAAACACTCAATGATAAGTTTAAATGCTACATTGACAAGCATTTAAACTAGCAAAGGGGTGGCAGGCCAGCAAGGAGGGTATCTGCCTCACCCCCACAGCTAGAGTGGAACCAGTGAACCAGAGGGTGGCTATCTCTGCAAAGCAGTGTGCAAAAGATGGAGATTAGTGCCCAAGAGGTGGATAAGCAGAAAAGGGCAAAATTCAGCAGACGGGCAGACAGCAAGGAGAACCAGGGATAAATGACAACCAAGGAAGGGGCTGGAGTAGAACAGTGAGACAGTCTAGGGAGGTCAAATCAGGAAATCCATGTGTGCAAATGCCAGGAGCCTTAGCAACAAGATGGAAGATCTGAGGCTCTCATGGTGCAGTCAGACCTGGACATTGTGGCCATCACTGAAACCTGGTGTAATGATAACCACGACTGGGAGTTGGCCATACCTGGCTACAACATATTCAGAAGAGACAGAGCAGGCAGAGGGAGGAGGAGTGGCACTGTATGTGAAAAAATGACATAAGGCCACAGAGATCCAGGAGGAACAAAATGGAGGAGAGATACTGTGGGTTAAGCTGGAAAGGAAAATGGGGACATCCATCCGCACAGATGTGGTCTATAGACCACCAGCCCAGGAGGAAGAAACAGATAGGAGTTGATGCTAGCCATCCAAAAGATGGCAGACAAAGGTGAGGTAGTACTGGTTGGAGACTTCAATATTCAGATTGGACTGGAGCATCCAGCAGCAGCATCAACTAGGAGCAGATTTATCCTGGACTCCTTCAGGGTGCCTTCCTCAAGCAACTGGTCATGGAACCAACTCGGCAGAAGGCAATACTGGACCTTGTGCTCACAAACAGGGACAGTGTGATGGGAGTAACAGTGGGGAGCACCTGGGAAACAGTGACCACCAGTCATTGTGGTTTGAAATCACAAAAAGAGCAGAACCAAACCACACAAAAACACGCATCCTGGATTTTAGGGGGGCAGACTTTGGGAAAATGGGGAGATACTTGAAAGAGGCATTAAATGGGACAGGAATCAGGGGTTGAGGAACCATGGGCAGTATTTAAAATGGGGATTACAAGAACAACAGAATTATGTATTAAGCAGGTTAGCAAGAGGAAGATGAGACCATTATGGTTTTCCAAAGAGGTAGCAAAGAAAGTGAAAGCCAAAAAGATTGCATTCAGGCAACACAAAAAGACACAGGCAGAAGGGGATAAGGAGAAGTACCAGGAGAAGCAAAGGGAGGCAGGGGGTCAGTAAGGGAAGCCAAAGCTCAGACAGAAGAACACATTGAAAAACCAGTGGGTAGAGGGGACAAAACCTTTTACAGGTACATAAGTGAAAAAAGAAAGACAAAGGGAGGGATAGTGAGACTGAAGAGGGAGGATGGGGGCCGCGTGGAGGATGACAACAGTGAAGCTGACATACTGAACAGGTATTTCTGCTCAGTCTTTACTGAGGAAGAGGAGGGTAATGGGTCTGAAGGGAGTACAAGGGGTGAGAATGGTGCAGAAATGGACACAAGTCCCTTTACACAAGAAAGGGTCCTGCAGGAACTGGAAGTAATAAGAGTTGATAAAGCAATGTGGCCAGATGGGGTGCACCCCAGGGTCCTTAAAGAACTAAGAGAGGTGGTGGCTGAACCTCTGGCTATCCTGTTTAGCCAATCACTGGAAACAGGGAGGTACCCAAAGACTGGAGGACAGCAGATGTAGTCCCCTTATACAAAAGTGAGAACAAAAGAAGTAGGAACTACAGACCAGTCAGCCTCACCTCGGTGATGGGAAGATCATGGAAGCAGTACTGAAGGAGAGATTGGTGGAACATCTGGTTGTCAATGGACTACAGGACCCAAGGCAGCATGGTTTCACCAGGGGGATGTCATGTCAGACCAACCTCATTGAATTTTTTGACTGGGTGACTAGGGAGGTGGATCAGGGAAGGGCAGTGGACATGGCCTATCTGGACTTCAGCAAGGCCTTTGACACTGTGCCACATAGAAGACTATTACACACACTGGGGAATATGGGTGTGAGCAGGACAGTAGTGTGGTGGGTAGGTAACTGGCTGGGTGGCAGGACACAGAGGGTGGTGGTAAATGGCTGTCACTCCACAGAGGAAGAGTGACCAATGGGGTACCACAGGGATCAGTGCTGGGACCGGTCCTATTCAACATCTTCATCAGTGACATGGCGCGGGACCTAGAGGCAGAATTTCACTGTTAGTTGATGACACAAAGCTCTGTAACAGAGTAGACACACCAGAGGGTGTAGACAGAATGAGAAGCGACCTGCAGAAACTTGAAGAATGGTCAGGGGTTTGGCAGTTGAAATTCAATGCAAAGAAGTGCAAGATGCATTATATGGGGCACAAAAACCCTGGCACAATATATCAGTTGGGGGGGTGAGGATATAGCATGCACCAAGCAGGAAAGGGATCTTGGGGTTATCATCTCTGATGACCTCAAGGTAGGGGAAACAGTGTGACAAGGCAGCAGGTAAAGCAAATAGGATGCTGGGATGTATAGGCAGGGGCATTACCAGCAGGAAAAGGGAGGTCATAATTCCGCTTATACAAGACACTAGTGAGGCCCCACCTGGAGTACAGTGTACAGTTCTGGAGACCATACCTACGTAAGGACATAGACAGGGTAGAGAAGGTTCAGAGGAGGGCAACAAAGATGGTGCATGGATTGCATCACAAGTCCTATGAAGACAGGTTGAAGGAACTGAACATGTACTCCCTGGAGGAGAGGAGAGAGAGGGATATGATAGAGACATACAAGTATTTTACAGGGAGGAACAGGGTGAAGGAAAACACTATTTTAAGCGAAAATGATGTTCCAGGACTAGAGGGCATGGGATGAAGTTGGAGGAGGGGCGATTCAGAGGAAACATGAGAAAGAATTTCTTCACAGAGCGGGTGGTGGACAAGTGGAACACCCTGCCAGAGGAAGTGGTGGGGGCTGAAACAATCACGGGATTTAAGAATGCATGGGATAGACATAAAGGAATTCTGGAGGTCAGGGGTAAGGTGCAACAGACTTCTAGGAAAACAAACTGAACTTACAAGCTCAAATGGGCAGACTGGGTGGGCCATAGGCCCTTATCTGCCGACATTGTCTATGCATCTATGTATCTCCAGAACGTTGATGCTGTAGCGGGTCTCTGCCAGCGACCACTTGCCCAGAGTCAAAAGCTGATCCAGATGAGCCCCTCAGCCCCAAAGGCTAGCATCCTTAGTGATTCTCATCTGGTGAGGATGCTCCAAATGTAGACTCTTCATGATATTGGAGCGACAAGTCCACCAATGAAGGGACGCTTTCACCTGGTGAGAGACTTGTATCTGTTGGTTCAGGTTGTCCCATGACTGGGACTATTGTTTGAGTAGGTTTGACTGGAGGAGACGCATGTGAACCAGGGCCCAGGGAACTGAGTCTGCTAGGGAGACCATTGTCTCTATGAGCTGCATGACAGTGTGGACTGGCAGGTATTGGGTCACTTGGAATCGAGCCTTGAGGTGCCCGAACTTCCGATTCCGTAGGGTACACCTTATTCTGGGATGTTTTGAAGACCACTTCTAGATGGTTTAGAGTCTGGGATGGCTAAAGGGAGCTCTTTTTGTGGTTGATCAGGAATCCTAGAGAGGAAAGGCATTGAATGACCTCCATCACTGCTCGAGATGTTTTATTGTACTGAGGGGCTTTGATTAGGCTGCTGACCAGATTTATTTATTTATTTAAGAGATTTACCAGGAAGGCATACTGAGCGGAGTACCGCTCGATTCCAGATGCGCCCTGGGGATAGCGGATGAGCTGGATCACTTGCTGTCGGAGGTGAGCAATCACTGTCATCAGGATCTTGGAGAAAACCCTGGTGGTTGAGGCTGGGCTGAAGGGGAGTGTTTTGAATTGAAAGTGGCAGTTTCCCTCCTTGAACCAGAGGAAATGACTGTGGGTTCTTCTGATAGGGATATGTAGATAAACATCCCGCAAATCTGTTGAGGCCAAAAATTCTCCCTGATGGATTTTTCTGATGATGGATGAGAGGATTTCCATCTTGAATGTCATGTGGAGGACTAAGCCTTTCAGAGATTTTAGGTCTAATACCGGCCTGAACCATCCTGAGTGTTATCGAGCTATGAAAAAATAGAAAGTAAACGCCCATGTTCTTTCCTGCGTTAGGCACACGTTTGGTCACTTGTGCCTGTAGAAGGTATGTGATTGCTTGAAGTGTCGCCATCCTTTTTGCCCGATTGTTGGACAAGGGTGAGGGTACCACATGGGGTAATGAGGGCCTTGCTTTGAACTGTATGGAGTAGCCATCATGCATGATGTATAGCACTCCACTGACCGTGGTGGTGAGGACCCATTCCTCGAGAAAGCTTGAAAGCCTGCCCCTACTCAAGGAAAGGTGTGAGGATCCTCAATGACTTTTTGGTTTCTCCTCCGGTGACTCAGGAGCTTCCTCTTCCTCCCCTAAAGCTGCGCTGGTTGCAGGCGGTGAACCAGGGTAGTCTGCCAGAAGTTGTTTTATTTGACCTCAAGTAGTTATGGGCTTGAAAATTCTGTCTGGATCCAGACAAACAGGGTCTGTTCCTGCCCCTGGCTTGCGGCATTCAACCGTTTGCTGATTCCACAGATTCCTTTACCATCTCCTTGAGAGCTGAACCAAACAGGAGGCCACCCTCAAAGGGGGTATTCACCAAGTGAGCCTTTGAGGACGTGTCCACCTGCCATACCCTTAGCTGTAGGTTGCATCTAATTGAGGTCTGGTAAAATATGGCTCTTGCTGCACATCTGACAGCCTCCTCCGATACATCAGCTGAGAAGGCAGAGGCTAGTCCCATTAGTTATAGCTGCTGCAGAGTGGATCTGTTTTTATCTGGCTCATCAGTAAGCTGGAATGCCAGGTCAGAGGCCCATGATAATGCAGCTCATGCAGAGAACAGGTTGGCTGTAGCTGTCTTGAGGGAGGCTGCGGTGGATTGGAATGCCCTCTTGAGGGATGTGCCCACCTTTCTGTCCACTGGGTCCCACAGAAAGGTCCCACCTTCTGCTAGGATAACTATTTTCCTGGTAAGACTGGATATCAAGGGATCAATTCTGGGGCAGTCTAGCCATTGTTCAGAGTGCTTCTTGTCAAATTTTAACAGCTTGGAGAGCCAATATGGGATGGGGTAGAAACAGTCTAGCCCCTGCCACTTTTCTTTCAGGAGGTCCTCTATGGCAGAGGGATGTGAAGGTTGCTGCTGGCTTGGTGGCTGACGCAAGTCTGAATGCTGGCTTTGGGTGTTCAGGAGCAAGGGGCAAAGGCCGTGTTAAGCTTTTCGAGTAAGTCCGGGGCTAGGTCAGTGGGCAATGAATTACGGCCCTTGGAGGTGGAAGACTCCAGGGCCCAGTCACCTGGGATCGGTTCTCCTGGGAATGTAAGGTGAATGCCTCTGGAATCTCCTCCAACTTTGCAGCTAAGGCACTTTCTTTGCACTTTAGGCAGAGCGATCCGGTGAAGATGGTCAGAAGGGGGACTGTCACTTGTGGCACTTTCTGCCCCTTGAAGGCATCTCCGCTTTAGCAGAGGACATAGTGGTGTCAATTGAGCCCCATTTCACTGAGAACAGACTTTGCTACTATGCCCCCTATAGGCCTCTGCAGACCCTCTTCACCTAGTTGCAACATGTGGGAAGGGGTGGATTGAAGGGGTGGATTAAATGAATAAGTCCCAAAGAGCTTGGCACCAAGAGCTCTGAGGTATAGGTGCATAAAGATTTCTTGCCCAGTACAGTGTCCGGCACTTGAAGATTCATCGACGAGCAAAGGAAATTTGCTCATCGAGGCGTTGAGAGTTTCGGCCTTCCCCCTCTCCCGCTCACCTCCTGGCAGAATAATAACCAATGCTGATGATGTGCTGGTTTCGTCGCAGTACCTCTGGTAGAGGAGTGGAAAAATGCTCAGACGGGCTTCCCCCGCAGTACCTTGACGAGGTCAAGGACCAGGGGATTCATCGATGGGCCTGTGCTGAAGGGGCCATTGATGAAAGAATGAAGAGCTGCTCTTCCAAGCTTCAGCCTCCTGGGCAAGAAAGAAAAAATTCCTGTAGTTTCGCCTTTCTGCGGGCCCAGTCTGCTGACTGTGCCACTAAGCCCCCTTTTGTTGACTGTGCCAGTAAGCCCCCTTTTTCCTGAGTCCTGATGTTGCCAGGGGAATGGGTGATGCATGATCTTTTGAAAGGCTCAAGATTAAGGGAGAAAAGCTGGGCAGCTAGTCTGTGCAACACATTCAGCTGAGACCGGGTCCCTGTGCTTATTGATTTGTGCCCCTGGAAAGTCCTGTTGTGTCCCCTCAAAGAAGCTGACTGATGGAAGGGGGGAGGGGGTGAGCTCCTCAAAGCACAGGAATAATGAGGGGGAGATGGGGAGCCCATCTGTTCAGCATGCAGGGCTGACACTGGGCCCCCAAAGAACTCAGAGATAAAGTCAGAGTGAAAATCGTCTTCTGTAATAGAAAAACTGATCAGCACTTTGTTTTCGGGCTTCAGCTCTGTCACGCAGAGCCCCTGCAGAGAACCTGCCATTTGACAGGCAGAAAGTTAATTGATGGCTACAGGAAGCAGAAGGGAGGTTCTGGTTTCCCTCAGAGATCTTTCTCCTGCCTGTCACGTGGTACCAGGAGGGACCTCCACTAGTAATGAGCCTGGAGACCAGCTTTAAGAGGGAGAAGGCAGAAATATTTCAGTATTCACAGAAGAAGAAAATGGCCAGGGACCACAGATAGAAACATAGAAACATAGACTTTGACGGCAGATAAGGACCGCTAGGCCCATCTAGTCTGCCAATTTCCCTACCTACAGGATAGGCCGCAGATCCTAGTTAACCAACAGCCTATATCTTCCTGCCCCCCACAAGAATTGCCTTATGTCTGTCCCATGCATTCTTGAATTCTCCCACAGTTTTAGACCCCACAGCTTCCTCAGGAAGGCTGTTCCGTGCATCCACTACCATCTCTGTGAAATAATACTTCTCCCATTGCCCTAGACACGCCCTCCTTCTATCTTTAATTGTGTCCCTTGTTCTTGCAAGTCTCTTTTCTGAAAGATGCTACCCTCTTGGACTTTGTTGATTCCCTTGAGGTACTTGAAAGTTTCTATCATGTCCCCCTCTCCCTTCTTTCCTCAAGGGTATATATATTAAGCTCATTTAGTCTCTCCTCATTGGCTTCTCTTGCAGACCCTGCACCATTTAGTTGCCCTCCTCTGGACTGCCTCTATCCTGTCTATGTCCTTGCGGAGATGGGGTCTCAGAACTGGACACAGTATTCAGATGGGGTCTCAACAACTGTCTATACGAGGATAACAACTTCCTGTTTCTGCTGCTGATGCCTCTCCCTAACTTCCCAGTATACCCGGCCTCTACTGCCTTCTCATTGCTTGCTAACCTTAAGGTCATCTGATATGATTACCCCAGGTTCCTTTCCTGTTTGTTGTTACTACCTCCCCACCCATTGTGTATTCTTCCCTGGGTTCTTGTTTCCCAGGTGCATTATTTGCACTTTTGCATTGAATCCTAGCTGTCATTGACCATTCCTCCAACCTTGCCAAGTCCCTTTTCATCCTTTCCACACCTCCTTGTGTATCAACCCTGTTGCAGATCTTTGTGTCATCTGCAAAAGGCATACTTTCCTTCCAGTCCCTCTGCAATGTCACTGAGTGAAGACATTAAAAGGACTGGACCTAATACTGAACCCTCGGTACCCTAGTAACCGCCCTTTCTTCAAAGTGGACTCCATTTACAGTTACCTTCTGTGTCCTGTTGTCAGCCAATGTTTTTCAGGCTACCACCCTGGGACCCCTCCCAGGCTGGTTAATTTGACTATCAGTCTTTTGTGGCCAGGACTGTGTCAAATGCCTTGCTAAAAGTCCTAGGTAGGCCATGTCCACAGCCTCCCTGGTCTACTTTGGTCACCCAGTCAAAGAAATCTATTAGATTCATCTGACATGACCTTCCCGCTGTGAACCCGTGCTGCCTTGGATCCTGTGCTCACTGACCTCTAGGTACTCAACTATTCTTTCCTTCAGAGTGATTCATCACTTTCCCTACCACAGAGGTCAGACTGACAGGTCTGTGGTTTCCTGCCTCTGTCTTGGTCCCACTTTTGTGAAGGGGAATCACATCCGCCTTCCTCCAGTCCTCGGGTACCACACCATCCTCCCATGATTTATTAAAAAGAGTAGCCAGTGGTTTCACTAGTTCCCTCCTTAATTGTTTTAGAACCCTTTCTTCTGTGAAAGGACTGGGATCGACCCCTCTATCAGGAGTGCTTCTGTTAATTGGATTAGGCACTTCCCCCTCCTCTTTTGTGAATACTGAGCAGAAATATTCATTCAGTATTCCTCCTTTTTCACTGTCCCCCTCTGCCCACCCACCGTTCATTCTATTCAGCCTCACTATCCCTCCCTTTGTCTTTCAACGCTCGCTGATGTACCTATAAAAGGTTTATCCCTTCTTAACTGAGTTGGCTATCTTTTCCTCAGTTTGGGCTTTTGCTATTCTGACTTCCCTCCTGCTTCTTTCTGCCTTAACTGGTACAGCTCTCTGTCCTGCTCCTTCTGTGTTCCTTTACTTCCGAATGCTATCTTTTCTTCCTGACTTTCACAGCCACCTCTCTTGAGAACCATAGTGGCTTTTTCTTTCATTTTGATTTGTTTGTTGCTTCACACAAAGGCTTGTTACCTCTGTGATGGCAGTTTGATAATTCCCCATTGTTGCTCCACACCTCCTTCTAGCCTGTTTGCTAGTGCTTTTCTGAGGCATTCTCCCATCTTGCCAAAGTCAGCCCTCCTAAAGTCCAGTACCCTCACTTTTGTATGGCTTGACTCTGTAGCTGAGTTTAATATGAACCACACTGTTTGATGGTCACTTGTCCACAGATGGCAACCTACTTCTAGATCTGAGATCCTCTCACTGCCCCCATTTGAGAGTACGAGGTCTAAGATTGCTCCCTCATGAGTGGGTTCCGAAACTAGCTGTCTTATGCCTGCCACCTGTAGGGCATCAAGAGTGGCCCTGCTGTTGGATGTGGCTGCAGCAAATGTGCTCCAGTTAACATCTGGCATATTCTGGTCTCCCATCAACAGTATCTCCCCTTTCTCTGCCATTCTAAGAATGCCTTCCATGATATCCTTGTCCATTCCTTCCCCCTGACATGGGGGTCTGTACACAACCCCTGTGCGGATTGTGGTGCCCTTTCCAGTCTCCAAGGTGACCCACAGTGCCTCCTCTCCTCCCTCCCTGTTTACTCTTTTGTTCAGTTGCTTTTATCCCTTCCTTTACCAGAAGGCTACTCCTCCCCTCTTCTCCCCTGCCTGTCTCTCCTGTAGGTTATATACCCTGGTATGTTAACATCCCAGTCATGGTTCTCTGTGTACCATGTTTCTGTGACTACTCGATATCCAGGCATCCCTCTTCCATTAAGGCCACCAGCTCAGGAGCTTGTTGCCCAGACTACGAGGCATTGGTACTCATTACCCTCCATTTCCTGATGGCCTCACCCCCTTTTGCCCCATCCCTGTCCTTCTTGCTTTTGTCACTTTCTCCATTTACCCCTGCCCTTCTCCCTATCGACACCTCCATGTTGGTGTTTGCCACACTTACTACCTTGATTGTTTGGGGGGGCTAGGATTTTCCCACTCCTTTCTAGTGCCTCCCCCCTTGGCTAGTTTAAAAGCTTGCCAATGAAGCATTTAAACCTATCACCTAGGATCCTGGTTCCCCTCCCGGACAGATACAGCCCATCATGCCAGTATAGGCTTGCATCACTCCAGGTGGACCCCCAGTCCCCAATGAAGCCAAATCCCTGAGCTCCACACCAGTTTTCAACCACTGATTGAATCCCATGGTACAGAAACACCCTAGCCTCTCCTATGCCATAGATGGGTAGCACCTCCGAAGGTTACGTCGTGCTACTCGACAGGCCCTCCCCAATTCCACAAACTCTTCCTGCACTTCTCTAATCCTTTCTGCTGGGTCATTTGTCCCTAGGTGGACAATGACATCCAACTCCCTCCTGTGCAGCTGCTCTGGCAATCCTGAGGATTACGCTGCCCTGTCCCTCCAAGCCATGGTGCCAGGCAGGCACCTTACCTCCTCTCCCTTCCCTTGCCCAGTTCTACCTTCCTAACAATGGAGTCCCCACCAGGAGTTGTTTTCTTCCCCTGCAGGGTCCCCTGCCACCCTCTTGTGGGTCTCCTTTGTGGAGGTTCCAAGCATCCTCCTTGGTCTCCACTGTAGGTCCCTCCATAGAGGAACCACACTTTGCCAGAATGGCATAGGAACTGTGGAGAGGTACAGCTGGAGGGATGTGCCTGTGTTCCACCACCCTCACCCTCCCTGAGCCCACTGTGGTCCAACCGCTCCTCTTTCTTGGCAACCTCTGAGGCAACGGCAGTGGCACTGGTGGTCCCTGGATGGAAGGAGGTCCCACAAATCCTGGCCAACTCAGCCTGGAGATAAGCAGCCTCCTCCCTCAGCCCAGAGAGGTGCCTGCAGATGGGACAACACCGCATCCTCCAGAATATCTCCCGGAAGACTGCTGCTCCACAGCCACTGCACTGCACCACTCAATCATGTCTTATTTCTGACCCCTTAACTGTTTGCAATCCTTACTCTTTCGTCTGTTTTTTTTTCTCTCTCTCCTTACTTTCTGCCTGTGTGCCCTTTAAGCTCCTGATTGTCCTGTTCTGAGACAAGAATATCCTATATTTCTCAGTAGACCACTTACTTGTTCAGAGGCAGACCTCCAGCAGCAAATACAAAGACGGGGGAGAGGTGAACACCAGTCCATTCACAATGGAGAGAGTCCTTAGGGAGCTCAGGAAACTGAAGGTGGACAAAGCAATGGGACCAGATGGCATACACCCAAGAATATTAAAAGAACTGCATAGGGAGCTAGCAGCATCTCTCGTAGCTATGTTCAATGACTCACTCAACACAGTAGTAGTCCCAGTGGTCTGGAAGAGGGCACAGGTTGTCCCTCTGCACAAAAGCAGGAGTAGAAAGGAGGCAGAGGCCAGCCAACCTCACCTTAGTGGTGGGTAAGATCATGGAGACACTGCTCAAGGAAAGAGAAGTGGACCATCTAGAATCCAATGGAGTCCAGCACCTGAGACAACATGGATTCACAGCAGGAAGGTCATCTCAGAAAAATCTGATAGACTTTTTTGACAAAGGAAGTAAATAAGAGAGAGCAGTGGATGTTGCCTAACTAGATTTCAACAAGGCGCTGGCCCAGTGGCGCTGAGGGTTGAGGCACTGGACACCACACCTCGTACCATGCCGTCGACCTGGGTTCGGGAACGAGCTCGGGTCACCAGGTGCTGGCAGGGGAGAGGCAGGATTGAGCATCCAGAGGACTGCTCCCCTGTCTTGGGAGGGGTCCCGTCATGGGGAGCTGGGGACTCCTAGCGTAGGCTGGGAGCACAGCAACCAGAGACCAGGAAGTAAGGGGGATTGGCTGCGGTAGTGACCCTGCAGGCACACACAGGAGTGTCCATGCCCACATGAGGACACATTGCACATCTGAGCCAATGGAGGGGGAGACCTAAGAGAAAAAATCTCTGGCCTCGGGGACAGGCAACAGCATCACCTCCCCTCGGCCACACTCCAATGGCTGGACCTGCTCTTCAGTTGGGCCAAGCCCAGCCTGGCCAGAATTGACAGATAGAGTGCCCTGGGTGGATAGGGTAGCCCTACCCTCGAAGGGCTCAGAATTGAGGGGGATAGCCGGGCTGGTGCCAGAGAGACAGAGGGGTTTCAGGTCCGGAGGTAGAGCTGCAGAGGTAAGTGGATGCCTGAGAGAGTTCCTGGGTGCTGGCGTACAAAGAGAGTTCAGAAAAAAAAAACAATTTCAACAAGGCCTTAGACACTGTCCTGTACAGGAGGCATAGGGCACTAGGTGGTAAACTGGGTTAGGAACTGGTTGACTGACAGCAGGCAGAGGGTGGTGGTAATTGAAATCCAATCTAGGGAGAGGGGGGTGACCAGCGGGCTACCACAGGCTTCAGTCCTTGGACCAGTCCTGTTCAATATCTTCATTAGCAACATTGCGGAAGGGTTGAAAGGAAAGGTCTGCCTGTTTGCAGATGACACCAAGACCTGCAACAGAGTGGATATGCCAGAAGGAGTGGAAAGAATGAGGAGGGACCTGGGGAATTTGGAAAAATGGTCTGATATGTGGCAACTGAGGTTTAATTCTAAGAAGTGTGCCAGCCTGGTGGCGCTGATGGTTGAGGCGCTGGACGCCACACCAGCGACCTGGATTCTGGACAGACTTTGGTCGACAGGGGTTGGCCGGGGAGGGGGTGGTGGTGGTGTGTGGATTGAGCTTCCCAAGGACTGCTCTCCTCCTCCAGGGAGGGTGGGGAGGGACACCCATGTATGTGCTGTCACCTAGCAGTGGCTGTGGGCTAGAGAGAGTCCAGAGCAAATAAGAATTGGCATGGCAGATGTCTGACATGCGGTACACAGGAGTGCATACCACTGTGTCACTGATGTCCCTGCACGGACATGCTGTGAAGGGACTTCAGGGCAAAAACTCGCAAAATCCTCCGGCGTATGAAGGTCTGGAAGAGGTGCTACACCAGTCACTCCCTGGAGCTCCCTCTGGGCCCGACCCCTTGGTCTTCCATGATTGGGGACGCAAAGTGGCCTAGAGAGAGGGTGAAGGTGAGGAGGTGTAGCTCGGGCATGGCATCTGGTGCAGGAGCCGCTAGCCGAGTTCCAACATGGGGCACCATAGGGAACAACCCAGCTGAGGAGGAGGTGGAAAAACAAACAAACCAAAAAAAAACATTCAAAGAAGTGCACAAATTATGCAGCTTGGATGAGAAACTCAGGAGAGTTACAGAATGGGTGGGGTGGGGGAGAATTACTGGATGACCACCAAGAAAGAGGACCTATGGTCATCATTTGAACCAGCCTCCACCAAGCTAAGCACACTCCCTGGACTACTACTCAACCTATCCAACTTGCATCCCAACAACCAGCCACCATCCCTGCAGTTGGGCCCAAACGCCAGGACCACCCTTCCCGCTCATAGAACAGCACCCCCCCAGCTCACTACCCTTCCAAAAGCTGGACCCTTGCCCTCAGACCAGACACCCCAGCTAACAAATCTCACTTCAGCTGTAACATCATCCCCTGCACCACCGTTACTGCAGACTTACCACCCTGCCTGCCTCCAGATCAACCTCTGATAAATTTCCCTGCAGCTAGAATCTTTTCCTAATCACCCTCACTGGAGCCAGACCAAACTCCTAGCAACCAAATGACCACCCTCCCAAGAGATGGATTCCACACAGACCACCCTTCCCATCAATAGCCAGCACACCCCACACAAGCACCCCATCCTCCAGATCAGCCATCTCCACCAGTTGACCACCCTTCCTTGAACTAGACCACCCTTGCTGCCAATGGAAATGCATCTAAAACCCCCACACCCTTGAATGGACGTGCTATGTGCTCCTTTGCCACGATCTGCAGTTCCAAAGGGCTGATGAGTGCAAAATGAACATAAAAATGCTGCTTTGGTGCTGTGATTTAATTAAATGCTTACACTGGTTGTTAGCACCAGAGCCTATAAATGTTATCACAGACAAGTAATAACTTAGTATATGGTCTGAAAAAAAGTTTATGGGATGACAGCTTTTAATTCCATGCGTTTGCCTTTCAGGCCTCATTTAGTGTGTACTCCCCTACCCAAGGTCTAACCCCCCCCCCCCTCCATGTACTGCTGGTGTTGATACTTTCCCACAGAGATAGACTTAACATTCTGTTCCTCTCTCCCCCAATTTTTTTCTTCATATTGATGGGACCTTACACCACTCTAACAAAGAGTGTCTTTCCCAGAACATATGCTTCATTAATGCTGAAACACCACTGTCCATTTCGCAACACTCTGCCATGATCGCAATTGACAGTAGAAGTACACCCGCTCAACTTTAAGTTGCTGACTCTCACACACACCCCACTCTCTCTCAGGTTAGGCTAGCATTGAATGCTGATCTGGGGTACAAACACTGCATTTTACCTCCTCACAGCTCCAACAAACTTCAGCTGACTGTACTGTAGGCCCAATATTCAAAGCACACTGCAAAGGCAGTGCAAAGGTTTGCCCTGCGCCTAAAACCAAGAGGGCTATATTCATTCAGATAGCGATATGTGTTTCCTTCCCCCCATTTCCTCCTCCCTATTTTTCCCTGTGCCCCTCCACTGGATTCCGTTTGTGTCACCCCATGCTTCTTGTGGTCCCCCTAATCCCGAGCCCCATTACTTGGTTGTTTCTCACACTGTCTCCTGATCGCTGTATACCACCCTCTTTACCTTACAGATTCCTCAGCAAAGTGAACCTGTTGGAGGGTTTTATCTCCCTGCTCAAAGTGCCTTCTGGAAATGTCTCCTGCCCTCCCTTTCCTCCATTTTGACTGGACTCATTCCCTCTTCTGCCCCCTCTCACACTATCTATATTTAATCCCCCCCACTTAGTGTACTGCCTTGGTCCACTTCCTGCCCAGTCAGTCCTACTGGACCCAAAACCATGCCTCTCCTGCTCCTCTGCCCAACCAGCACCTCTCCCATTCCCAAAACCCACCTCAGCCATTCTATTTCTACATATATGTTGCCCAAGTTGTCTACAGACCACTCACCCTGTATTTCCACATTGTTCCCCAAAGAAGATGGCAATACCACATCCATTACATCTCTGACCATCTTCCCACTTAATGACTGCAATCTCCATCTACCATCACGGGTCCACCCCCACCCCAGTTCTGTGTTCCCCATGCCTGTTAGGTAGGCACATGGTGGTCTAGATACCACCCTCAAGGTACTTATGTATAGACAGTGAGTGCCCCACCTCTTCCTGTCTCAGATGATTAAGTCCTGGCATGTCAGACAGCACCCTATATAGCAGGACAGCCCTGTGGAGGGTGAAGGAGGAGTGTTTCTCCACATTCTCCAAAAACAAATCAGGCCCAAAAAACAGGATTCCCCAATCTACCACCCATTCCCCAATCAGCCAGTGGAACTCCTAGATGGCCATGTTCCCCTTTCTTTGAGGCTGCACCGTCCTAGAAAAATCTCCACAAGAGCCCACAAGCAGCAGAGCTTTCTCCCCAATTTAGCCCCAGAGATACCTTTGTTGCTACAGTATGCCACAGTACCATCAGGTACAATCAATGCAGGACAAATAACTTACAAGCGTTCCCCCATGGAAACCTAATTACCAGCACTGCACATTTTAACAAAAGTAATGGATCGCCCCAACCTGGTGTCCTGAGCGATTCCTGCCATTTGTCCTTTGCAAGCCTGCTGAATGGAACTCTTGCCTCCGCCTGATTCACCACTCAATCCCCACTATTCCTTTCCTCTTCAGTATGAAGGATGCAAAGTTAGGACACTTCTATGCAAATACACAAACAGTGCCGTTTGAAACAGTCAAATTGCATGCTCCCCCCCATTGCTTTACTGGCCCTGTATCTGAACTGCGCAGTGGCTGCAAAATGACCCCACCCTCATTACTACAAAAACAATCAGGCCCAAAGAACAGGAGTCCACAGTCCACAACCTCATACCCCCATTCAGACAGTGGAACTCCCGGACGGCTATGTTCCCCTCGAGCAGGCTACACCCCTCTAGAAAAATCCCCACAAGAACCCACAAAGGAACATTCTCCCCCATTTAGCCTCAGAAGCACCTTAGTTGCTGTACATTCACCTGATGTCCTGAGTGATTCCTGCCATTCATTCTCTGCAAGCCTGCCAGAAGGAATGCAGGTCTCCACCTGATGCACCATGCGATCCCCTCGACCCACGCTATTCCACCTGGACCCTCTCCTCCTTGTGGTGGCACCATGGTTAACTAACTTGTCTCCCAAGAGAACCAGAGTTCCAGTTTTCCTCCAGTGCACAAACTACTCTCCAGCAGTCTTCACCCATGACCTGCCCCAAAAAGACTATTACACAAAACAATGGCACGGAGCTTTTGACAGGAAGGAACCAGGTCCCAGCACGCAGCACGTATGAGCAGCAGTTTTACTACTGACCCGCTACAAAGCTATTAAAATGGAGAAAAAATAAATGACTCAAGAATAAACAATTAAACCACTCAGATTAGATTAAATATTTTTTGTAAGCTTATTTAAAAAAAAAAAAAACTCTCAACCTGACAGTCTTGTCGTGCTGAAACCACTGAGTGCCAGAAATACACAACACATGCACCATCTACTAGCTAACTAGTGGTACTGCTGTCAGCATTGTCCGACATTTTCTTTAACCTGATTTCTCGTGCCAATTTTAGGAAATAACTTGCAGTATCGATGACTACCACTGTATGGAGATGATGGGGTTAACACTCATTAAGCAGATTTTTCTGTCTATTAATAAATACTTCAAGAAGGATTTATTCACAATCTTGCAGAACTTTAACTCTGCCATGTCTCTGGCTAAGAAGGCTGACAAGAAGTACCATTTGGACAGGAAAGGGGCTGAATTCCTCTATTCTCACCCTGACCATCAGGGTATAGTCCACGGGCAGCCTGTGAGAAGGCAAGGGTTCTTTTATCCTCTCACCCTCCTGAGAAGGATTCTAGGAAAATGGACAGCATGTCAAAAAAAGGGTACTTAGCTGCCTCCCTTGGGGTCAGACAAGCTAATTACCAGGACTATGCTGCACAGTATCAAAAAAACACTGTGGCAGCCTGTTTTGGCCGTGTCATAGAAGGATCTCTCCCCTATCTCTGACAACCTAGCAGAAACAGCCAGGTTTGGACTGGAAGCATCTAAATACCAGTTCCAGATGGCAGCATATGCCATTGATAATGCTGCTAGGATTATGGCTCTGGCTGTAGCCCTGAGAAGGTTTGCTTGGCTAAGGGTTACAGACTTAACACAGGACTCCCAGGCTAAGGCCAAGGACTTCTCTGTACAAGATCATTCTCTCTTTGGCAAACAAACTGAACAGTATATGAAGAAGGTGGATGAATACAAAACCACCTATAAGAGTACTCCATCTAAGGACAGGCCTTCTACTTCTTATGGGTCTTATGGAAGGGGAGGTAGTGGAAGGTCCTATGGTAGGTCCTTCTATCAGCCTCAAGCTGTCCCACAGCTGCAGCCATACCCACAGCAGACTGGGTTTTATATGGCCAGAGGTAGAAGAGACTCCAGGAGGGGTTCCCAATCTGCCCAGGCTCAGGATCCACCGAAACAAAATCCCTGACTCCATTGCCAAGGCTGCCTCCCTAATACCAGTAGGGGGCAGACTGGTTCACTTCTTCTCGGCCTGGCAGGCCATAACCACAGGCAAGTGGGTATTGGAATTAGTGAGCCTGGGACTGTTTCTGAGCTTCAAATCTCTCCATCCTATGAAGTCAAGGTTGTTCAAACCAGCCTCTCTTCTCGAAGAACAGCTCCTAGGAAAGGAGGCTCAAATCCTGCTCTGCATAAAAGCAGTGGAGCAGGTGCCAAACCTTCAGAGGGGCAGAGGGTTTTATTCCTTGTACTTTCTTACCAAAAAGAAAAATGGGGAGTGGCGGCCTATTCTAGACCTAAGGTATCTGAATAAATATCTGGTAAAACCAAAATTTAGGATGGTGACCCTATCTACAATTTTGCCTGTTATCCAGCAGGGACACTGGCTGGCATCTCTAGATTTAAAAGATGCATATTTCCACAACCCCATAAGGGAGTCAAACAAAAAATATCTCAGCTTCAGACTCCCTTCAGATTGTTACCAGTTCTCAGCCCTACTCTTTGGTCTCACCTCAGCACCAAGGGTATTCACAAAATGCCTGGCAGTGGTAGTGGCATTCCTACGAAAGCTAGGAATTAGTTTTTCCTTACCTCGATGACTGGCTAGTCATGGGAAAGTCATTTCAGCAGGTGCAAGCATACCTGGAAATAACAAAAAATCTGTTACATTCTCTGGGCTTCCTGTTAAACCAAGAAAAGTCCATTCTCACACCGGTTCAAGTCCTGTATTTCATTAGAGCAGAACTGAATACTTTAAAAGGAAGAGTTTTTCTCCAAGAGGACTGAGTTCAGTCTATTCTGCAACTGATTGCCTCATTTGAGCTAGGAAAGCCATGTCCAGCAAGAAGATACTTGCAAATACTGGGTGGGACACATGGCTGCAGCAACAAAAGTGGTCTTGGGAGCAAGTCTTTGAATGTGGACATTCAGTTTCATCTACAGGCACACTGGTGCCAAAGAAAAGACAATATGTCAAAATTGATTCCTGTAACAAAATGTGTGATCCAGTCCCTTCAGTGGTGGACAGATGTCCACAATCTAAAGGCAGGAGTTCACTTTCAGAGGGAAAATTCCTCAATCATTCTTACAACAGATGCTTCTCTTCTTACGATGAAGTGCTCATATAGGAGAGCACACTACTCATGGCACTTGGTTAAGTATGGAGACTCTCCTCCACATAAATCTGCTAGAGCTCCGAGCAGTGTTTCTGGCTCTAAAAAGTTTTTCCCAGTTGATACAGGGCAAGGTGGTGCAGGTCAGAACAGACGACACCACTACAATCTTCTACATAAACAAGCAAGAGGGAATAAGGTCGGATCCACTGTGTACAGAGGCCATGAAAATCTGGAAACTGGCTTACTCACTAAAAGCTTCCTTGTAAGCCATTCATGTACCAGGAAAGGACAATACCCTGGCAGATGCCTTAAGCAGGATCAACCAGGCACATCACGAATGGTCTCTGAACAGACAGATATTGGACTCAGTCTTCAGACAATGGGGCACTCCAGAAGTAGATCTCTTTGCCTCTCATGAGAATCACATTGCCCCTATTTTGTTGCAGGCCACCAATCAGGGGTACAATTCTCCTGGATGCTGTAGCCCTGGACTGGTCAGGAAGGCATCTATATGCCTTTTCTCCTTTCTCTATCATCTTCAGAGTGCTACTCAAACTCAGGCCACAGCCTGCGTTCATGATACTGATAGCACCAGACTGGGCCAGGCAGCCATGGTACCCCCCTTCTGCTGTCACTGTCAGTGTCCAGACCAATCCTCCTACCCAGTAGGCACAATCTGTTAACTCCCCACCAAGGGAAGATCCTGTACCCGAACCGCAGGTCTCTCAGGTTCAAGGCCTGGCTCTTGAGGACTTAGAGTTTGCAGACTTACAACATTCTCAAGCTGTTCTAGATATCCTAAAAGGATATAAAAACCATCTACTAAGAAAACCTATAATGCAAAATGGAAAAAGTTTTCTATTTGGTGTGATGCCAAGCATATTTCTCCTTCCCTGGCAAAAATCCCAGTGCTGTTAGAATATCTTACTGAGTTACACTCACAAGGTCTGAAACATACATCTTTGAAGGTGCATTTGGCAACAATTTCAGCTTTTATTTCTGCAGGGAAAAATGTTTCCCCTTGCATCTAATCCCATTTTCAAAAAGTTCTTTAAAGGGCTATGTCACTTACATCCTCCTATTAAAGAGACAGTCCCTGTATGGGATCTGAACATTTGCATTGCTCAGCTCATGAAACCTCCATTCGAGCCAATGTCATCAGCACACTTGCAGTATATCACTTGGAAAACTGTGTTTTTGGTGGCAATCACTTCTGTTAGGAGAATAAGTGAATTACAAGCATTATGTGTGGAAAAGGATTATTTATCTTTTCATAATGATAAAGTAGTACTTCAAACTAATAGGAGGTTTCTTCCAAAGGTGGTTTCTGATTTCCATATAAATCAGTCCATGACACTGCCAGTCTTCTTCACAGAATATGCCAGTTCAGAAGAGCACAGGCTCCAAGTCTGGATGTAAAAAGGGCATTGAGTTATTATTTGACCCACACTAAGGATCACAGAGGTGATAAACAACAACTTTTTCTCACTTATGTGGATGTGGGAAAGGGCACCCCCAGCTTCCAAGAGATCAATCTTTCACTGGATAGTTCAACGCATTCAGTTTTGTTACACAAAATATGAAAAGCAGGCCTCAAAGCCCACTCTACTAGGGGCACAGCTGCCTCTACAGCAGCTTCCAGAGATATCCCTTTGGTGAAGATCTGTAAGGCAGCTACCTGGAGAACAGTACACACCTTTACTAAACATTATAGTTTGGACTTGCACTCCAGAAGTGATGCCAGGTTTGGTACAGCATTCCTGCAGAGTCTCTTTCCTAAGTAGGTTCTCTGCCCAACTCCAAAGGTACTGCTTTGAAGTCTGCAGAGAGTTACAAATATGAAAAGAATACATGAGGTTAGAAGAAAAAATTACTCACCTTAGTTATCTTGTTCCTCCCAATGTATTCTTCCATATTCATAACTCTCACTCCCTACCTCTCCTTCCAGAACCAGAGCCTCTGAATGGTCTTCTTACCTGACAGTCCTAAACACAGACACACTTACCTTTAATCCTGTGAGGTTTTATCTTACCTTTCTTTTTTTCCAGGTGATTCTGGTCGTTTTGAGGTAGGACTGATACCATAATCATTAGTATCATCTTTAGTTTATAGGCAGAGAGTATAGTTATCTGTATCAAGCAGCATTTAAGCTTGAATATTTTTAAATAGGTTGCCTTTTGGGCTTCCTAGAAATCTGAGACATTGATAGAACATGCAGCAGATGAGGGCAGCAGTTTGAATAATTGTCACACGCAAATGTTTCCATCATTAGCATATAGTCCCATTCTCTGGGCAGTTCTACTGAGCAGACTAACTGCAGAGATTTATGAATATGGAAGAATACATTGGAAGAAACAAGATTACTAAGGTGAGTACTTTTTTTCTTATCTGTAACAACACACAACAAAATGACAAATAACTCCACAGTGGGTAATAGTCACCAGGTATCTCAGCCTGAGCTGCTGCCACTCACTCTGGCACTTCAACTCTTTCCAGGTAAAGCATCAGAGCAAATGGCATCAGCTCAGGCTGAGATAGCCGGTGATAGTTTCTGCTGGGTGGTATGAACAACTATTTGGAGTGCCAGTTAAAGAGGTTGATTACCTTTATGTCGGTCTTAACTAGGGGCAGGAGCATTCCTAGCTCACCCTATCAGTGATAACTGGTGCCTGATTGGGTCAGGTGGGGGGTAACTGCTGGCCTCGGGCCAACCATCCTCATTGGTCTTGGGACTATGGGTAAAGCTACCCCCCCATGAGTGGCCAAATGTTTATTTCTTCACCTTTCCTTTTCTTTTCTTTCTGTATTTCTTCAGTTATAGACCAGTTTGGATAAGAAAAGTTGAGTGTGCTGTATTGTGCAATTGATTGTAGCACTGTAGGGGATGACATTTGATTATGAAACAGAGTTGGTAGAGCTATTGGCATGACCCAGTTGGTTGCACATCTGCCTCTGGGCTTCAAGGTCATGAATTTTAGTCACAAATTGGGACTGGGCTCATACCATAAACACTGGTACCTGATTGCAGTACTAAAATGATGCTGTACTCTTGGAGTGTGCTGTCCTATCAGATGAGATGTTCAACTGATTCAAGCAAGTATTAGGGAAACATTGTCATTTTTTTAATTCACACGATTCTTTTAAAGCGTACACATAAACATGTAGGATTTATAAAAGAGGGGTCAACATAAAATGCATAATTTTGCAGTTTTCAGAAATCCCATAATGTGACACCAAGCAGATTCAGCTGACTTCTGAGCCCACCAGGTGGAATGTCCTTTGTGGTCACTGTACATTATGCAGGGTTATGTTTACTATTTTTCCCAGACCTGGTTTGGGGGTTCTGGTGTGCAGTTTCTTAGGGACAGACTGGCCTTACTTATGATAATGAAATGCAGACATGAACGAGGATGATTCTACAGCTGGAGAAATGGGCAGAGATATTATCTCATTCCTCATCTCATTATGTTGTAATATGCCTTTAGAAGTTTTACAAAAAAAAAAAAAGAACAAAGAGATGAAAAAGTAAATGGAATAAAATTGGTCACACCAGCTGCCTTATATATGGCTAGAGAAAAGACAAACATGTACTCACTATTTCAGTATCAAGCTTGTAAGAGTATATAAGGTTGTGGTTTCCGTAAGAATTAAGTTGACATATAGCTCTTCTGGAGATATGGAGTGGCCCCTTAGCTACACATGGGATGCTGTGAGGTGGAAGACATAATTTTAAATTGCGGGGCAGATTAATGAATGACAACAAAAGTACTTCTTTGAAGAACACTGGAAATGTGGAATTGCTTGCTAAGCATGGTGGATTGTGCAGGTACACTTTATGTGTTTACATCTAGCTGTGAGAGTTCAAGGGACTAGTCGAGGGAGGAAATGGGGTGAAGGGAGTGATAGTTTCATGGAAGGGTCCCAGGGCAGGCTGGATGGACTTCATGTCTTTACCTGCTCTTTTTTTCCTATATGTCAGTCATTTTCATTGTGCTCAATATAAAGAATGATTATTGCGTCACCATGCCAACAAATTTTTGTGTTTATCAAGGTTTCATGATGGTATCATCAGGACTTCAAGAGAGCAAAAATCCAGAAATTCCTGATGTTCGCAGAATCCAGAGATGGAATCTCAGCCATATTGTACATGATTGCCACTTGATAGTTTTGTGTACTATGTAGTTTTGAATTACAAATTATTTTGTTTTTTGTTTTGCACTCCATCTCCTTACCCACCCCTGCACAAGAAAAATATCGATTTCTGTCATTTTTGTGTCTATAATTTAGAAATAAAAGACACATCCCACATGCAACTGCTAATAACCACTATACCCAATAAATGGTAAAATAGTTTCTGTCTCACACAAAAAACTATTTAATGAAGAGAGTTAAACAATTTGTGTGGCAATAAGCAAGTGAACTACTGTTTCCACTTTTTCTGCAGAATATTGTCTATTAAACAGTGCAACCCTCTGTGAACATGTAATCATTCAAGGTCAGTTAGCTATTCTGGACAACCATGCACTCGGCTGGCATGTGTTTATCACTACCAGAGTGAATACGCAGTCATACCTGTTGCATATACGTGCCAACAGTGATGAAACTAATTTTATTCTGTAAATGTTTTAAATGGCATAACCTTGAGTTAATTCATTGAAGCTGTTTCAATGTTAACCGTGTATGACAAATACAAATCATGCTGCATCTAAAACATGGTGGTTATGAAAAATGTCAGCCAGTTATGGATTTCAAATTAATAATGTTAGTTAAGACCATGCTTAGGATTCTAAAATATCATTACCATGGAAAATAATGAGGAATCAGTGAACAGATATGGACAATGAATGCAGCTTACAAATCCTAACATATAAAGTTATAAATAATACAAAACTAAACTCTTAGTATTTCATCTGCCTAAAATGTCCACAATCATGCAGACAGCTGAGTGTCACCACCACATTCCCTGTAAGGTCTCGTGGATGCTGTTAGGCAGCTGCTACTAGTTTCATTTACACACATGTGCTGATTTGGATGAAATTGTAGCTTGTATGAAATTATGTTTGAAAAGGACCAACGATGCCAATGCAGACCACTATGTTGATAATGAGGCATTGATATCTACTTTAATTGCCATGCTGCAAAATCATGTTCATTGTTAAAGAAGTGACCAACTTTGATGACTTCCCTGAACTGATGAATGCGGTCGTAACTACAGGTTGTGTCAGATTGATTGTCTGCCCCCACCTGATGAAATATTGACAGGATGCCTGGCTCCAGCAGCCTTCAATACTTCCAGTGACTGATTCAGAATATCCAAAATCAGTTGCACATATGTGGAAAACCACAGCAATTAAGAATACAAAATGTTGATCAAGTACATTTATAAGAAAGATTGCGTCATCAGAACACCACGTGATCTGTAACTGCACACAACAAAATGACAAATAACTCCACAATTGATAATAGTCATTGGGGTATGTCAGTTTGAGCTGCTGCCACTCACTCTGGCATGTCAACTCTTTCTAGGCAAAGCATCAGAACAATTGGCATCAGCTCCAGCTGAGATAGCCAGTGATTGTTTCTGCTGGGGTGGTATGAAAAGTTATTTGGAGTGCTGGTCAAAGAGGTTGATTACCTTTATGTCAGTCTTAAGTAGGGTCAGGAGCATCCCTAGCTGATCCCATCAATGATAACTGGAGCCTGATTGGACTAGGTGGGGGTAACTGCTGGCCTTGGGTCAACCATCCTCATTGGTCTTGGGACTGTGGGTAAAGCTACCCCCCCCCCCCCGTGAGTGGCCAAAGGTTCATTTGTTCGCCTTTTCCTTTCTGTCTTATTTCTGTTATAGACCAGTTTGGTTAAGAAAAGGTGATTGCACTGTGTTGCACAATTGATCGTAGCACTGTAGAGGGTGTCATTTGATTATGAAACAGAGTTGGTAGACTTGTCAGCATGGCTCAGCTGATAGCACATTGGCCTCTGGGCTGTAGGTTGTGGATATTAGCCCCAAACTGGGACTGGGCTCATATCATTGACACTGGCACCTGACTGCAGTACTAAGGTGATGCTGTATGGTTGGAGTGCGCGGTCCTATCAGATGAGATGTTCAACTGATTCAAGCAAGTATTAGAGAAACATTGTCATATTTTAAATTCAGATGATTCTTTTAGACTGTGACAGAAATGGTAAGGAAAGAGTTAATGGTTTGGATTCTCTAGCTGGTGTTTTTTTAGCAGTTTGAAAAAAAAGCACAAACAGGCTAAAATCCAAATTCCAGCAGCATCCACAAGCTGGAATTTGCAGTCCTCCCTAGCTGCTAGATAAGAACTGGGTCATAAATCTCGATTGGACATCTCCACACACACACAGACCTGTAGATACATACACAGGGCAATTTGAATGGATTGGGTCATTCAAATATAAACTGAAGGTTAAAATGGAATATAATTGGTCACTGATAGGTGTTCAGTCTGATTGGGACTATTAAATACATACATGTTAAATGGTTGGTGCATTCAAAGGGGGAATAGGCATTACCTATTCCCATGAGAATATATAAGAGGCTGAAAGACAATGAAGTCTCTCTTTTGTTTTGGAAGCTGGGAGGGGAAACATAAGTTTGGAGCCTACCCTTGTAGCTATGTTCATGGGAGCTGGCAGTTAGAATAAGGTCCAGTGTCTCTTAGTAGGACAGGAAAGGGTAAGTTTAGTGCTAGCATATTTCAGTAATAGCCTTCTTCTTTTGCCATCCATTATTTAAAAACATTTGTTTACTTTTCTTGTATGAGTGTTATTCTCTTCTGTTGTAAATACCTATCCTCTAAATGTCCAGTGCACTTTCTGTTAAGCAAAAAGCTATTTATTTGCTCAACAGTTGTGACTGTGATGTCATTTTTCTAAGGGAAGATTTGGTTTCCTCTGGCTAAGGTAAACTCTGTGTAGCATCCACCACCCAAGAGAGACACACTACCAGACTTTAACTTATGCAATTGCACATTTGATTATTCAAGTTTGAAAGCTTGAAAGAGGTGCCAAAATAGAGTCCGGCTGGTAGCAGTGAATACCCGAAGACAGACACCTCTCTAAAAGCTGTTTCAGCCCAGAGAGAGAGGTGGGTTGTCACATATTGTTTGGCAGTGGTGGGGTGATGATAGCGGACTGCGTAGCACACTGAGATACAGAGTTTGCCAGTGGAACAGTAACCTTAGCATTGCAAAACAGGATATATAAGAGAATACATTTGTACAACAGTTTTGTTTGTTTCTAGTTAGCACAGTATAGTGTAGCAGTAGAGAATGAGCTCCACGGAGTATGACTCACTTACTGTGCCACAGCTTTGTGAAAGGTTCCAGGAAAAGGGGATTCAGCTTGAGGGTCTAAAACAGAAGAAAAATGCAGACCTCATAGCTGCCCTCTTGGCACATGATCTGAAGCAGACAGTCTCTGGGGGTGAGTCAGTAACTGATGTAACTGACCCCCCAAACCAGCTTGAGGCACTGCGACTGCAGCTGTTGCTGCAAGAGAAGGCACTGGAGGTGAAAAGACTGGATGCTGAAGCAGAAGCAAGAAGGTTGGATGCAGAAACAAAAAAATGGGAAGCAGAGACCAAAAGACTGGAAGCAGAAGAAAATCTGGAAGAAAAAAGACTGGCAGACAGAGAGAAAGAACGTGAAGAAAGAGAGAAAGAACGACAGCATGAAAAGGAGATGATGATCAGCAAACCGTGAGTAATGGTGGAGTGAGATTATCTCATGAAGCCAAAATGAATTCTAAATTGTTCCCTCAGTTTAAAGAGGGAGATGACCTTGGTTTATTTTTAAGGTCATTTGAGAGAGTATGCAACCAGTTAAAATTGACTAAGGCTTCCTGGTCAACTTATCTCACACCCTTACTTACGAGGAGAGCTTTGCATGCATTTGCTAAAATGAGTAAGGAACACTATGCTGATTTTGATAAAGTTAAAACAGTGTTGCTGAAATGTTTTGAATTAACTCCTGAGGCTTATAGAAGGAAATTTAGGGAGTTAAAGAAAAGCCCAGAAGACAGTTATGCAGAACTGCAGGTTCAACTGCATACTTACCTTGATAGGTGGATGGAGGGGGCTGAAGCAACCACTGTGGAACTGATTAAAGATGTATGGTGAGAGAACAATTCCTTAAAATTGTACCTGAGGACATGTGTGTATGGCTCCTAGACAGGGCATGTGCCTCTTCAACCGAGGAGGCAGGAAGCGCTGATGTGTTTCTGTCTAGCCGGCCATACACACAGCATAAGTCTTATGGTGGGGGGGCAGCACACGGTTATAAGGGATCCCATGCGGGGCAGCCCAAAGGAAACCAGCCTGCACCTGAGCCCAAGGTAGAACCCTCTGGTTCTAAGAGGACTCAAGAAATAGGACCCAAGAAATGTCATATTCGCAATCAAGTGGGACACTTGAGATATAACTGCCCTCAGAAACTGGTTAAGGGGCAGAGGTGATCAAAAGAGCACTGGTCTGTTTGTAGGGTGTGTCCAGTCTGAAGAACCACTCTCCTCTGATGAGAATCTGCATCCCATTACAGTTAATGGAATAATAACACAGGGACTGTGGGACACAGGCTCTGACATCTCCCTGGTGAGGCATGATCTCATCTGGGCAGAGCAGATGGTGCCTGGGAAATACTCCAGGGTCCAGGCATTCACAGGGTCACCAGTCCAATTACCAATGGCTAGAGTCTTCTTGAGCTGGGAAGGGGGCCATGGAGAAAAGTAGGTGGGAGTTGTAGAGGACCTACCTGTAAATATGATCATGGGGATGGATCTGGACTCCAGGAAAAAACTGGTGTGTGTTGTAACTCATAGTCAGGCACAAGGGCAAGCTTCTTAGGGTGAAGAGGGGGTGACTCTGGGTGGTCCAGCCATACCCTCAGCAGCTGAGGAAGTGTCTAGCACAGGGGAGGGGCTGGCTAGAAGCAGCAGTCCAGAACCCCAGTCACATATAGAGGAGCCCACAGGACTTCCTTTGGAAGGGGCACTGGGAAGGGTCAGACGAGGACAGCTGAGTGCTACACAGTGAACTGACCCTACCCTGGAAAAACTGAGGGAAATAGCTCATTGGGCTGAGCATTCACAGGGGGGGTAAAGAGTCCATTTACTTGGACAATGGGCTGTTGTACAGAGAATGTACAACAGAGGAAGGGCTAGATGGTGAGGTACTCTAGCAGCTGGTAGTCACTAAGATTTACTGTCAGCAGCTTTTGGCCATCACCCATGATATCCCTTTTTCAGGGCACTTGGGGGTGAGGCATATGAAAAAGCATCTAACCAACAATTTCTTCTGGCCTGGTATTCGCAAGGATGTGGCAAATTATTGCAGGACTTGTCCACAGTGCCAGCGGGTGGGGAAAATGGGGGACAAGGCTAAGGGCAGCTTTGGTGCCCCTGCCCATTATTGATGAACCCTTCAAGAGGGTAGCTGTGGACACAGTGGGGCCATTGAGCACCCCAAGTCACACTGGCAAGCTGTATATCCTGGTAGTTGTCAACTATGCCACAAGATACCCAGAGGCAGTGGCCCTAACATCTTCTGAGGCAGAACCAGTGGCAGATACACTGTTTGGAATATTTAGCCGGGTGGGCTTTCCCCAGGAGATATTGTCAGATTGGGGTGCCAATTTTATGTCAGGGTTAATGAGTAGTTTGTGGGAGAAGGCTGGGGTAAAGCAGCTCAAAACCTTTCCATACCATCCCCAAGCTAATGGTCTGGTGGAGTGATTTAATTCAACCCATAAGACCATGCTAAGGACTTTTGCTGACCAGCATAAGAGGGGCCGGGACAAATATTTGCCTCATCTCCTATTTGCATACAGGGAAGTCCCACAGGAGTCCACAGGGTTCTCACTTTTCAAGCTCCTGTTTGGTCATTGGGTGCGGGGGCCCCTAGATTTGATTTGGGACAAATGGAAGGGGGACCGTACCTCCCAAGGGGAGTCTGTTGTGGAGTACATCCTGAACTGCAGGACCCACCTTAAGGAGCTCATGGGGCTTGCTTAGGAGCACTTGGCCACTGCACAACAGTGTCAGAAAGTCTGGTATGACCGTGGGACCCGAGCCAGAGAATATGAGGTGGGACAGCGAGTGATGTCACTCATTCCTGTCCAACAGAATAAATTACAGGCAGCATGGGAGGGGCCATTCTCCATTGTCCAAAAGGTTAGTGATGTTAATTACATGATAGAACTACCGGACAGGAGATGCAGGCGAAAGGTGTATTATGTTAACATGCTGAATCCCTACCATGACAGGGAGGAATTGGTCCTCGCTGTATGCAGTGCCCCAGAGGAGGAAACTGAGATGGAGTGCCATCACTCGCTGTCCTACCTCATGTACTCCACAACAGACTCCCCTTGGGAGGCACGGTCACCCTCCCATTTGTCCCATTATGCCATTTAAAACATTTACAGAATATAATTAGCTTCATCACCACTGGCACGTGACTGCATTTTCACTCTGATAGTGATAAACACATGCCAGCTGAGTGCATGGTTGTCCAGAATAGTTAAATAACCTTGAATGATAACATGTTCACAGAGGGTAGCACTGTTTAATAGACAATATTCTGTAGAAAAAGTGGAAACAGTAGTTCGCTTGTTTATTGCCACACAAACTGTTTAACTCTCTTCATTAAATGATTTTTTTGTTTGTGACAGAAACTATCGTACCATTTATTGGGTTTAGTGGTTTTTAGCAGCTGCATGTGGGAAGTGTCTTTTTTTTCTAAATGATGATGACAATAGGCACAAAAATAATGACAGAAATTGGAAGGTTTTTTTGTGCAGGGGTGGGTCAGGAGCTGGAGTGCAAAACAACAAATAAAATAATTTGTAATTCAAAACTACATACTGCACAAAACTATCAATTGGCAATCATGTACAACGTGGCCGAGATTCCATCTCTGGATTCTGTGAACAGCAGGAATTTCTGGATCTTTGCTGTCCTGTGGACCTGATGATACCATCTTTAAACCTTGATTAACACAAAGATGTTTTTGGCATGGTGACACAATAGTCCTTCTATATATTGCACACAATGAAAATGGATTTATAAAGGAGGGGCCAATATAAAAGGAGCAATTGTGCAGTTTCCAGAAATCCCATAATGTAACACCAAGCAGACTCATTCCTGTCCAACAGAATAAATTACAGGCAGCATGGGAGGGGCCATTCTCCATTGTCCAAATGGTTAGTGATGTTAATTACATGATAGAACTACCGGACAGGAGATGCAGGCGAAAGGTGTATTATGTTAACATGCTGAATCCCTACCATGACAGGGAGGAATTGGTCCTCGCTGTATGCAGTGCCCCAGAGGAGGAAACTGAGATGGATCCACTGGTGGACCTGCTTGGGGAGGCTAGGGTTGCATCCTCTGTGGACAACCTTACCCTCTCAGAACAGCTGATGCCAGCCCAGGTGCAAGAAATTAGGGGTGTGCTGAGAGAATTTGAGGACATGTTCACATGGAAACCGGGGTACACCACGATGGCAGAGCACCATATGGATACAGGGACCCAGGTTAAACAGTTTGTGTGGCAATAAACAAGTGAACTACTGTTTCCACTTTTTCTACAGAATATTGTCTATTAAATGGTGCTACCCTCTGTGAACATGTTATCATTCAAGGTTATTTAACTATTCTGGACAACCATGCACTCAGCTGGCATGTGTTTATCACTATCAGAGTGAAAATGCAGTCACGTGCCAGTGGTGATGAAGCTAATTATATTCTGTAAATGTTTTAAATGGCATAATCTTGTGTTAATTAATTGAAGCTATTTAAATTTTAACCTTGTATGACAAATACAAATCATGTTGCAACTAAAAGTTGGTAGTTATGAAAAGTTTCATCCAGTTATGGATTTCAGATTAATAATGTTAGTTAAGACTATGCTTATGGCTCTAAAATATGATTACTATGGAAAATAATGAGGAAACAGTGAACAGATGTGGACAATAAATACAGTTTACAAATCCTAACACATAAAGTTATAAATAATACAAAACTCTTAGTATTTCATCTCCCTAAAATGACCACAATCGTGCAGACAGCTGAGTGACACCACCACATTCCCTGTAAAGTTTCATGCATGCTGTTAGGCAAACACTACTGTACTAGTTTCATTTACACACATGTGCTGATTTGGATGAAATTGTAGCTTATATGAAATTATGTTTGAAAAGGACCAACAAATGTCATGCAGACCGTGATGTTGATAATGAGGCAACATATCTACTTTAATTGCCATGCTGCAAGACCAAGTTCATTGCTAAAGAAGTGACCAACTTTGATGACTTCCCTGAACTGATGAATGAGATCAGAACTACAGGTTTTGTCAGACTGATTGTTTGCCCCCACCTGATGAAATATTGACAGAATGCCTGGTTTCAGCGGCCTTCAATTCTTCCAGTCATTGATTCAGAATATCCAAAATCAGTTGCACACATGTGGAAAACCACAGCTAGCAAGAATATAGAATGTTGATGAAGTAGATTTATTAGAAAGATTGAATTGGTAGAACACCACATTATCTGCAACAGCACACAACAAAATGACAAATAACTCCACAACTGGTAATAGTCACTGGGTATCTTAACCTGAGCTGCTGCCACTCACTCTGGCACTTCAACTCTTTCTAGGCAAAGCATCAGAGCAAGTGGCATCAGCTCCGGCTGAGATAGCCAGTGATTGTTTCTGCTGGGGTGGTTTGAAAAGCTATCTGGAGTGCTGGTAAAAAGGTTGATTACCATTGTAACATGGGTTCCTAAAATACTGTCTTCTGATTCGTCCAAACAGGTCACCTGACCATGGATTAATGCCTGATATACCCACATTTGCATGGTCTAATGACTTTATTTCACAGTTTTTTTAGGTAAAACTTTTAACAAAATATTGCTCATGTTACAAAAGGATTAACCCACTCCAGGGTAAGGGTTTACTGAGCATTAATCCACAGCTGGGTGGTTAAAATCACTTGGTTTTGCCTTGTTATTGCAACCCCCCCAGGCATGGATTAATGCTCATTAAACTCATACCCTGTTGTGGGTTAATCCTTCCTTATGTCAGTCTTAAGTAGGGGCAGGAGCATCCCTGGCTCACCCTATCAACGATAACTGGTGCCTAATTGGGCCAT
The DNA here is from genome assembly GCA_016271365.2 of Neoceratodus forsteri. Classification (NCBI taxonomy): domain Eukaryota; kingdom Metazoa; phylum Chordata; order Ceratodontiformes; family Ceratodontidae; genus Neoceratodus; species Neoceratodus forsteri. The sequence continues at coordinate 235,580,977 of CM057458.1, forward strand.
GTAGGGGTTAGTGCTGGCTTTGGGTGAACCATCCTCATTGGTCTTCAGACTATGGGTAAAGCTACCCCCAACCGGTGAGTGGCCAAATGTTAATTTCTTCCTGTCTCCCTTCAGTTACAGACCAGTATGACTAAGAAACGTTGGAGTGCGCTGTGCTGTGCAATTGATTGTAGCAATGTAGGGGATGACATATGATTATGAAACAGAGTTTGTAGAGCTGTCAGCATGTCTCAGTTGGTTGCACATCTGCCTATGGGCTTCAAGGTCATGGATTTTAGTCCCAAGCCGGGACTGGGCTCATACCATAAACACTAGTACCCGATTGCAATACTAAGGTGATGCTGTACTCTTGGAGTGTACTGGCCTGTCAGATGAGATGTTCAAAGGATTCAAGCAAGTATCAAAGAAACATTGTCATGATTTAAATTCAGATGATCCTTTTAAAGCATACACATGAACACGTAGGATTTATAAAAGAGGGGCCAATATAAAATGCACAATTTTGCAGTTTCCAGAAATCCCATAATGTGTCACCAAGCAGATTCAGCTGACTACTGAGCCTACCAGTTGAAAATATCCTTTTTGGTGACTGTACATTCTGCAGGGTTATGTTTACCATTTTTCCCAGACCTGGTTCTGGGGTTCTGGTGTGCAGTTTCTTAAGGATGGACTGGCCTTACTTATGAGAATGAAATGCGGACATGAACCAGGATGGATCTACAGCTGGAGAAATCGGCAGAGATATTACTTCACTGCTCATCTTATTATGTTGTAATATGCCTTTAGAAGTTTCACAGAAAAAAAAAGAACCGAGAGATGAGAAAGTAAATGGAATAAAATGGGTTACATCGGCGGCCTTATGTATGGCTAGGGAAAAGACAAACTTGTACTCACTATTTCAGTATCAAACTTGTAAGAGTATATAAGGATGTGGTTTCCGTTAGAATTCAGTTGACATCTAGCTCTTCTGGAGATATGGAGTGCCTCCTTAATTACACATGGGATTCTGTGAGGTGGAAGACATAATTTTAAATTGTTGGGGGCAGATTAATGAATGACATCAAAGAGTACTTCTTTGAAGAACACTGGAAATGTGGAATTGCTTGCTAAGCATGGTGGATTGTGCAGGTACACTTTATGTGTTTACATCTGGCTGTGAGGTTTCAAGGGACTAGTTGAGGGAGGAAATGGGGGTGAAGGGAGTGATGGTTTCATGGAAGGGTCTCAAGGTGGGCTGGATGGTCTTCATGGGCAGGATTCACGAAGGGAATTTTACTAAGTTCCTCTCTGCAACTGCCATTGCAGACTGTAATTACTCGCAGCTGCGGCAATTGCGATTCATAGCCGCAGCAGTTGAGGAGGGTATTACACCTGCTTCCTTCATCTGTAGCCCATTCCCACGGCTGCGCTCATCTCCCCAGCAACACCACCCGCAAGCAGCAGTAGATTGTGGAGCCGGTTGTAATCTGACTCCAGCTTTGTGAATACCCCCAGCTGCGGGTAACCTGTGGATCCGCCCATCGCAACCAACTCGCGCCAAGTTTTATCCACAGCTGCGGGTATTTCAGGCACTTCATGAATCCTGACCCATGTCTTTCCCTGCTGTTTTCTTCCTATATGTCAATCATTTTCATTGTGTGCAATATAAAGAATGATTATTGCGTCACCATGCAAACTAATTTTTGTGTTTATCAAGGTTTCATGATGGTGTCATCAGGACCTCAAGAAAGCAAAGATCCAGAAATTCCTGATGTTCACAGAATTCAGAGATGGAATCTTGGTCATACTGTACATGATTGGCACTTGACAGTTTTGTGTAGTACGTAGTTTTGAGTTATAAATGATTTTGTTCTTTGTTTTGCACTCCATCTCCTCACCCACCCTTGCACAAGACAAACTTCCGATTTCTGTCATCATTTTTGTGTCTATAATTTAGAAATAAAAAACACATCCCACATGCAGCTTCTAATAACCACTAAACCCAATAAACAGTACAACAGTTTCTGTCACAAAAAAAAAATATTTAATGGGGGACTTCCGGTGATGTCATCGGGCTAATGGCAGCTTAGCTCCTCGACTCCTACCCTGACATGACAAAACCTAAAGCCATCATAAAGACAACTGATGCCTTCCCCAGTCAAAACCACCAGAATGAAGGCTAGTAGACCCTCGCACACCCCGATGCAAAAATTGAGGGAATTGCTGCAAGTGGAGCAGGAAAATACAGCAGAGGCCCGAACGGGAGAGGTTGGCTTTCAAACACCAGCTCAGCATGAAGACGGCCTACAGACGGAGCTCATTAAAACAATCATGCAAATGGCACAAATGGTCCAAAACATAGACCAAATGCTTTCGGACCTCCGCGCGGAGCTAAACAATATGAATCACAAGACGGAACAACTCAAGCTCAGCCTAATTCAGACGTCAGAACAATCAGACAGGCATGACCGTCTACTATTGTACCTTTTAGCCAGGGACAGAGAGATGACCCAGAGAGTTGATGATCTAGAGGGTAGATACAGGCGGCAGAATGTGAGATTCTATGGAATCCCAGGGGGAGCAGAGGATAAACACAAAAATACTGAGGCTTTCCTGAAGGACATGCTAAGGGAACTCTTGGCCCTCCCAGAGGAACTTGATCTCTCAATGGATCGTGCCCACCGCTCCCTGGCACCCAGACCCCACGACCCTAATGCTAGGCCATGGCCGCTGATTGCACGCTTCACTCATTACAAGTCAAAGGAGGAGGTGCTGAGACGTGCCTGGCAACAAAGTCCCTTGACCTACCGTGGTCAAAGAATTGCCCTGGATAATGATCACATCACTTCGGTTCAAGAAGCACAACGAGGTCTATGGCCTATAGTGAAGCTTCTAAGGGCCAAATCTATCAAAGTTCAGGTTCTCTTTCCAGCGCGACTGAAAGTAATGACGGATAAGGGGGTGAAAATCTTCCCCGATTTGCTCGCTGCATCCCAATACCTAGAGTCGCTTTCAATACCCATCCCCACGATGTATAAGGAAAAGCTAGAAAAAGATTTACTTGCATGTGCACGGCTGGTGGCTCAAAAAGGCGCAACTCTTCCAGGCTCCGCAAAGAAGGTTCTCTCTTCAGACCTCCGCTTGGATATTTCATCGCTGATCCGAAAATATGGTGACCCCCTCCAGATAGAATAAGCAAGCACAGCATCTGAGAGAAGACCCGAGTCCCAGCCAACTAGAGACAGTGCATACCTGACTTTGCCGCTCGATCACGCAGGCACTTGCCTGCTTTGGACTTTTCATATTTTTAGGCCAATCGGACCCTCCTCGTGGTGCTCCCCCCGAGCAGTGATGTGCCAGTTTTCAACTTGTATCCTTACAGTGTGTTGTATGGATTCCCTCCATCTGTAGCTTTTGATCGATGCTTGACTGATGAATCTTCAGAGGGAAATAACTGCTTATGGATCTTGTCTGAGTAATTTCACCTCGAAGGACGTTTGCAGTTTTAATAAGGGATAATGGGCCCTGTTGCCCGGTCTGGTGTGGGGGGGCCTCGAGGGGGGAAGAAGCCAGAGAAGGGAAGCCCTTTTGCCTGAATGGGGCGGGGAGGTGTGCACCAGCTGGAGGGAGGTGGAATCAGGGTGTGCTGGGTGTTGGGGGAGGCTTAGGGGCCTGCTGTTGGGACAAGGAGGGTTTTTCCCTCCATTCTGATTTTGGGATCTTGAGGTTTCCCTGATGGATGTATTTCTGACTAACAGACCCAGTTCTATGCTAAAGGCTGTGGTCGGGCAGGGTGGGGGGTTGTGCCCTATCGTTCTCAGGTGAAATAAGAAGTTCTGTTGAGACAGCATATTGCATCTCAGGATCTCTTCAATATCTGTCCCTATGTTATGATCAGGCCTTTGGGGAGGGAGAGAGGTCTGCTCCCCGCTCCTAATAAAGGGGAAAAAAAAGGCTTTACATTTTTATCTAATTCTTTAATCAAAACGTCGTGGGGGGAGGAGGAAGTGGGCCCTGATGGCCAAATGGGTTACTGGCATCATGGGGCTGTGTCCTAAGAGGGGGCTTTCCCTGGGACCAATGGGGTGCCTCTTGATTTATTTGAGTCCCCTATTGTCAGCACTAGAGGCTAACGCCTGCAAGCTGGACTCCTTCCAGCTTAACCTAGGAAGTCAGCAAAACTTGTATTCTGTGAGTTTATACTTTTTTTTTTTATTTAGTTGTTTAACCAGGTATAGCACACTAAGCTGAAAGCTTTTTTACAGGAGTGACCTGGGAGCACAAGGAGGTTAAGTGACTTGCTCAGGGTCACACAGTATGCAAGTGGAAGCTGTGGGATTCAAACCCAGGTCTGGTCTGCTGGATGTCACCAGATTTGCAGCTCAGAGCCTTAACCCGGCTACCCACAAAACATTGCAGTTCCATCCCCTATGTGGGATCCATGTTAATGAAACAGGTTAAAGATATTTGGTTTCAAGGCTTAAAAGTTTGTTTGCAATTTATAATTGTTAGTTATTTGGGTAACAGTTTTATTAATTGTCAAAACAATACCAGCCCTCAGTCAAGAAAATATGGTAAGCACAGCAAAGCTAAATGGCAAAATATAAACATATCACATGAGTAGGCAACCTTCAAAAGTTCTCTCCTTTAATATAAATGCTTGCACTAGCCCTATAAAGAGAAAGAGGCTGCTGAGATACTTGTCACTTCAAGATTGCAGGGACAATTTTCTCCAGGAAACACATCTATCTCCTTCAGAAACACTGAAGCTGAAATGTAAAAGATTTCCCCAGGTGTTCCACTCCTCCCTCCAGAAAGGCAGCAAGAGAGGGGTTGCAATTTTACTTGCGGCTTCACTTCCATTTGAAGTGCAGGAGGTGGTGGAGGACCAGGGTGCTAGATACATCATAGTTATTGGTAGGATTCAGGACACTATAATCACACTTGGCAATGTATATGCTCCTCCAGGCTCACCAGTCTCTTTCTACTCTTCCCTAATACAGTTGATTGTAGAAAAGGCAAAAGGTATTTTGGTTATGGGGGGGGGGACTGGAACTTAGTTTTCAACAGGGCCCTTGACACCACCTCTCAAATATCAACAACGGATATCAGGAAAGCCAACTCTGTTAAAAAGATAATGGAACAGGGGGGGCTGAAGGATGCATGGACAGAGAAGTACCCCAGGACTAGGGAGTATACCTGCTACTCCCCTAGGTTCAAGATTTTTTCCAGACTGGACACTTTCTTCACTTTCTCACAGAGCCTGCCTGAGTTCTCTGCTATGTGGGTGAGGACCTGTACAATTTCGGATCATAGCCCGATATTTTTAGAAATAGACCTTAATCTCCCAATGAAAAAAACACACTGGAGACTGAACTGTTCACCCCTCCAAGACAAGAACATAGTTCAAGAAATTAAACAACATATTGCCAGAACTCTAGAGGAAAATAATAAAGGGTGGGGGTCTCTCCTCAGATGGTCTGGGACACTATTAAGGTCATGGTTAGGGGGAAGCTCATAGCCATTGCCTCTGCAAAAAAGGGAGGGTAAACAAAGACAAAAACTTTTGGTGCATATTAAACAACTAGAGGATGCACAAAAGCTCAAATGGGATAAGAACAGAAATCAGGAACTCAATATAAAGTGGAAGGAACTGGGGGAACTCCAGAGAGCGGAGGTAGAGAAGGCCTTATACTTTCTGAGACAGAAGTTCTATGAAGGAGGACCTAGGGCAACCAAACTATTGGCCTTCAGACTAAGGAGGCATCAGGCGAACACCGCTATCACTAAAATAATCTCCCCAACCACTGGTAAAATGGGCACTAGGCTGTCTGATATTTCTGAGGCCTTCGTCTCATATTTCTCCAGTCTACCAAGCCCCTGAAGAGACATCCCCTGCTGCGAGGGAGAGGTTTTTGACATCCCTTTCACTCCCTGCTCTCTCACAAGAGGCGGGCCAATCCCTAATCAGACCAGTTTCACAATTGGAAATTCTAAACACAATTAAACAACTAAAAACGGACAAATGCCCTAGGCTTGACGGGTTCAGTGCTGAGTTTTACAAAACCTTTAAAAAGGAGGTGGTTCCCCCCTCTCAGAGGTTTACTCGGCCGTGTGGGGAGATGGATCCCCTGTCCCACCCTCCTGGGAATATGCCACTCTCTCTTTGATTCATAAGGATAATAAAGACCCAACTAGATGTGAATCCTACAGACCCATCTTGCTACTCAACTTAGACTACAAAATTCTCACCTCTACTATAGCCTCCCGACTAAACTTGCTTTTACCAAACCTGCTTAATATGGACCAGACGGATTTGTTTCTGGACGTCAGGCTTCGGATAGCATCCGGACCACTCTGGACACTATTGACTCTATTCACTGGGCCCAAACCCCAGCATGCCTTATGAGCTTATATGCAGAGAAGGCCTTTGATAAAGTCTCCTGGAGTTTTCTCTTCTTAGTGCTGGAGACTATGGCTTTCCCCCGTCCATTCATAGATGGCATAAAATCACTGTACACTGGCCCACAGGCATACATTCGGGTGAATGGGAGTTTGTCAGAGAGGTTTAGGCTGAATAGGGGCACCAGGCAGGGCTGTCCCCTTTCCCCATTGTTATTTGCACTTTATATTGAGCCATTGGCAGAGACTATTCATCAGTCAAAAACCATTTGGGGAATCGAAGTTGGGGGGGTGGAGAGGAGGATCTCCCTATATGCGGACGACGTGCTCCTCTCTCTTGCATGTCCAGAACTATCCATCCCTGAGGTGTGGTCAGTCTTGGAGGAGTTTGGGAGATATGTGGGATACTCACTTAACAAAACCAAGATGGAGGTTCTCTCCTTCTACTACACCCCATCCCAAATGATTTTACAAACCATACCCTTGAAGTGGGAGGCAGGGAGGATGAAATATCTAGGCACTTTAATAACTAAACACCCCCTCCCAGCTCTTTGAGGCTTGCTATACTCCCCTAGTAGGCCAGATTAAAAAAGACTTTGAGAAATGGTCTCTAATCAACCTTCCAATGTACTCTAGAATCCAGATAATAACAATGAATGTTCTTCCTAGGTTCCTCTATTTGTTTCAGTGCCTGCCAGTGCATACAGGGAAGTTTCGATTCCTTAAATGGCATAAACTAATATCCAAATTTATTTGGAATTGTAAAAGGCCTAGGGTCAACCTTAGGGTACTTCAGGTGCATGGGGGGGGAGGGAGGTAGATCACTGCCGGATTTAGAGGATTACTATCTTCCAACCCAATTAAAGATGGCCCTGTCCTGGTCCATTCCTTCATACTTTTCAAACTGGAAGACAATTGAACTAGGAGAGACGGAGGTGGAGGTTCCTTTGGATGTGAGAGCCCTGTTGCCTAGAAGCTGGTTAGGAATACCTCTACACCCACTTATGGCCATTAGAAACAAAATATCTGGCACACATTCGATCTGGCAAAAATATAAACTGACTGGCTCTCTCTGGCCCCTGTTTAGAATAGCTTGGGCCCCCGACTTCCTTCCAGCAAAGTTAGATCATAGCTTCAGGACCTGGGAAAGACTGGGCTTAACTCACTTAGAACAATTTATCCAGGGAGAACAGGTCTTAGCCTACGCCACACTCAGAGACACTTATATGCTCAGGGAGGTGGACCATTTCAGATTTTTGCAAGTTAGAGCTTATATAAATCAGTGTCAGAGCTTAGACCACACTTCAGCTGGAGCGGCCCCCCTCCTGGACTGTCTGCAAGCAATTCGATTAGGTCAGACCCAAAGAGGGCTCATTTCAAACATCTATAAAGCAATATCAAGACTTTAAAAAGATCCCCTACATAGAATTAAGACTAGGTGGGTAGAGGAGAGTGGATTTAGCTTGGAGGAGAAGGAGTTTGAATGGAGGGTAAAAACACGCTTCTTTCTCATTCCGGCAGCTCTGCACAAAAGAAACCCCATGCAGACTTCAGAATGTTGGAGACAGTGTAAAGAACAGGAGGCGACCTACTTACACGTCTTCTGGAGGTTCCCGAGGTTGAGACACTTCTGGAAGGGGATTCGGACTGCCCTAACAGATATTTTTTCAATAGTTCAACCTTTGGGGGATATAAACTTGATCTTGGGTATCCTCCCTTCCCCCCAGGTCTGGGCGGATCTGATGCCCTCTACCTATGGGCAATACTTATAGTGGCAACACATAAAAGTATAACTCGCTCTTGGCAAAGACCAAACCCACCCTCACTACAGACCTGGTACAAGACAATACTTGAGATCTCAGAGATGGAGGAGTTAACCTTCAAACTTAATCACAAAACACTTCTATACACAAGAAGATGGACAAGGTGGTACCTTTGGAGAGATACACATCTAGAAACATCTCTCTGAGTCCGGGCTGGGGAGGGGTGGGGTCTGGCTAAGGGGCGAGGGCAGTAGGCCGGGTGAACATTCACCTGAGGTGGACCCACTGAAGCTTGAGGTGTCAAGTTTATTTACTGTATTGAACCTTGTATTAAATGAACAGTGTGATAAAATTGTACTGTGTAAACCTAAGAAGCAATATAGTTAAGAGGAATAATAGAAACATAGAATTTGACGGCAGATAAGGACCACTTGGCCCACCCAGTCTGCCCATTTCCTTACCTAGTAGATAAGCTGCAGATCCTAGTTAACCAGCAGACTACTTCTTCCTACCCCAACCCCCTACAATTGCCTTATGACTGTCCCATGCATGCTTGAATTCCATTACTGTTTTTGACTCCACAACCTCCTCCAGAAGGCCGTTCCATGCATCCACAACCCTCTCTGTGAAAAAAATACTTCCTTAAATTACCTTTGAGCCACCCCCTCTATCTTCAAATTGTGCCCTCTTGTTCTTGCACACCTCTTTTTTTGAAAGATGCTACCCTCTTGGACTTTGTTGATTCCTTGAGGTACTTGAAAGTTTCTATCATGTCCCCCTCTCCTCCTTTCCTCGAGGCTATACATATTAAGCTCCTTAAGTCTCTCTTCATGTATATTCCGTTGCAGACCCTGCAACATTTAGTTGCCCTCCTCTGGACAGTTTCCATCCTGTCTATGTCTTTCTGGAGATTGGGTCTCCAGAACTGCACGCAGTACTCCACATGGGGTCTCACCAGCTGTCTGTACAGAGGGATAATAACTTCCTGTTTTCTACTGGTGATGCCTCTCCTATGCATCCCAGTACCCCCAACCCTCCTTGCTGCCTCTCACATTGCTTGCCCACCTTTAGGTCATCTGATATGACTACCCCCAGGTCCCTTTCCATTTTTGTTGTTGTTAGTATCTCATCCCCCATTGTGTACTCTTCCCTTGGGTTTTTGTTTCCCAGGTGCATTACCTTGCACTTCTTAGCATTGAATCTAAGCTGCCATACATTTGACCATTCCTCTAACCTTGCCAAGTCCCTTCTCACCCTTTCCACCCCACCTTGTGCATCAACTCTGTTGCAGATCTTTGTAACATCTGCAAAGAGACATACTTTTCCTTCCAGTCCCTCTGCAATGTCGCTTATAAAGACATTGAAGAGGATCGGTCCTAATACTGAACCCTGTGGTACCCCACTAGTAACCCCCCTTTCTTCAGAGTGGACTCCATTTTACTATTACTCTCTATGTCCTATTCTCCAGCCAATTCTTTCACCCGGCTGTCATCTTGGGACCCATTCCCAGGCTGGCTAACTTGTATATTAATCTTTGTGTGGGACTGTGTCAAATGCCTTGCTAAAGTCTAGGTAGGCCATGTCCAGAGCCCCTCCCTGATCTACTACTTTGGTCACCCAGTCAAAGAAATCTATCAGATTTGTCTGGCATGACCTTCCCGCTGTGAATCCATGCTGCCTTGGGTCCTGTGCCCCTCTGGCCTCTAGATACTCGACAATTCTTTCCTTCGAAGTGATTCCATCAATTTCCCTACATGAGGTTAAACTAACAGGTCTGTAGTTTCCTGCTTCTGTCTTGCTCCCACTTTTGTGAAGGGAATCACATCTGCCCTCCTCCAGTCCTCGGTACCACCCCATCCTCCCATGATTTGTTAAAGAGGGTAGTCAGTGGTGTCACTAGTTCTACCCTTAGTTCTTTTAGAATTCTGGGATGAATCCCATCAGGCCCCATTGCTTTGTCCACCTTCAGTTTTAAGAGTTCTTTCAGAACCCTTTCTTCTGTAAATGGGTTGGTATCAACTTCTGTATCCAGAGTGTTTCTACTGTTTGTTTTAGGTACCTCCCCCTCTTCCTTTGTAAATACTGAGCAAAAATATTTGTTTAGTATCTCTGCCTTTCACAGTCACCCTCTGCCCACCCTCCTCCCATTTATTAAGCCTCACTATCCCCCTCCTTGGTCTTCCTTACTCCCTGATGTACCTATAAAAGGTTTTATCCCCTTCTTAACTGAGTTGGCTATCTTTTCCTCGGTTTGGGCCTTTGCTGTTCTGACTGCCTTCCAAGCTTCCTTTTGCTTTAACTGATACAGTTCTCTGTCCTGCTCCTTCTGTGATTCCTTGTACTTCCTGAATGCTTTCTTCTTAATTAATGTACTGTGTATTAGCTGCAACCTGAACTGGCAGCTTACTGGGTCTGATGAATATAAATGTATTTTTACCCATTTGTTGTCAATAAACTTGAGTATAAAAAAAATATTTAATGAAGAGAGTTAAACAGTTAGTAGGGCAATAAGCAAGTGAACTACTGTTTCCACTTTTTCAACAGAATATTGTCCATTATACAGTGCAACCCTCCATGAACATGTGATCATTCAAGGTCAGCTAGCTATTCTGGACAACCATGCACTCAGCTGGCACGTGTTTATCACTACCAGAGTGAAGATGCAGTCATTCTTATTTCACATACGTGCCAATGGTGATGAAGCTAATTATATTCTGTAAATGTTTTAAATGGCATAACCTTGTGTTAGTTCATTGAAGCTGTGTAAATTTTAACCTTGTATGACAAATACAAATCATGTTGCATCTAAAAGTTGGTGGTCATGAATAATTTTGTTCAGTTATGGATTTCATATTAAGAATGTTAGTTAAGACTGTGCTTAGGATTCTAAAATGTGATTACCACAGAAAATAATGAGGAATCAGTGAACAGATCTGGACAATGAATACAACTTACAAATTCTAACATATCAAGTTATAAATAATACAAAACTCTCAGTATTTCATCTGCCTATAATGTCCACAATCATGCAAACAGCTGAGTGACACCACCACATTCCCTGTAAGATCTCGTGCATGCTGTTAGGCAGCCACTACTAGTTTCTTTAAACACACGTGCTGATCTGGATGAAAGTGTAGCTTGTATGAAACTATGTTTGAAAAGGACCAACAATACCAGTGCAGACCACTATGTTGATAATGAGGCATTGATATCTACTTTAATTGCTATGCTGCAAAATAAAGTTCATTGCTAAAGAAGTGACCCACTTTGATGACTTCCCTGAACTGATGAATGCGATCGTAATTACAGGTTAAGTCAGATTGATTGTCTGCCCCACCTGATGAAATATTGACAGGATGCCCGGTTCCAGCGGCCTTCAATTCTTCCAGTCATTGATTCAGAATATACAAAATCAGTTGCACGCATGTGGAAAACCACAGCTAGCAAGAATACAAAATGTTGATCAAGTAGATTTATTAGAAAGATTGAATCATCAGAACACCACATTATCTGTAACAGCACACAACAAAATGACAAATAACTCCACAACTGGTAATAGTCACTGGGTATCTCAGTCTGAACTGCTGCCACTCACTCTGGCACTTCAACTCTTTCTAGGCAAAGCAACAGAGCAATTGGCATCCGCTCCGGCTGAGATAGCCAGTGATCGTTTCTGCTGGGGTGGTATGAAAAGCTATTTGGAGTGCTGGTCAAAGAGGTTTATTACCTATATGTCAGTCTTAAATAGGGGCAGGAGTATCCCTGGCTGATCCCATCAATGATAACTGGTGCGTGATTGGACCAGGTGGGGGTAACTGCTGGACTCTAGTCAACCATCCTCATTGGTCTTGGGACTGTGGGTAAAGCTATCCCCCCCGTGAGTGGCCAAAGGTTCATTTGTTCACCTTTTCCTATCTGTCTCCCTTCAGTTACAGACCAGATTGGTTAAGAAAAGGTGATTTCACTGTGTTACACAATTGATTGTAGCACTGTAAAGGATGATATTTGATTAAGAAACAGAGTTGGTAGACTTGTCAGCATGGCTCAGCCGATAGCACATCTGCCTCTGGGCTGTAGGTTGTGGATTTTAGTCCCAAACTGGGACTGGGCTCATATCATAGACACTGGCACCTGATTGCAGTACTAAGGTGATGCTGTACAGTTGGAGTGCACTGTCCTATCAGATGAGATGTTCAACTGATTCAAGCAAGTATCAGAGAAACATTGTCATTTTTTTAATTCACATGATTCTTTTAAAGCATACACATAAACATGTAGGATTTATGAAAGAGAGGCCAATATAAAATGCACAAATTTGCAGTTTCCAGAAATCCCATAATGTGACACCAAGCAGATTCAACTGACTACTGAGCCCACCAGGTGGAAATGTCCTTTGTGGTCACTGTTCATTCTGCAGGGTTATGTTTGCTATTTTTCCCAAACCTGGTTCTGGGGTTCTGGTGTGCAGTTTCTGAGGGACAGACTGGCTTTACTTATGGGAATGAAATGCGGACATGAACCGAGATGGATCTACAGCTGGAGAAATGGGCAGAGATATTACCTCACTGCTCACCTCATTATGTTGTAATATGCCTTTAGAAGTTTTACAGAAAAGAAAAAACAGTTGAAAATGTAAATGGAATAAAATGGGTTACATCGGGGCAAGGAAAAAGACAAACTTGTACTCACTATTTCGGTATCAAGCTTGTAAGAGTATATAAGGTTATGGTTTCAGCTAGAATTCAGTTGATATCTAGCTCTTCTGGAGATAAGGAGTGGCTCCTTAGCTACACATGGAATGCTATGAGGTGGAAGACATACTTTTAAATTGGGGGAGGTAGACTAATGAATGACATCAAAGAGCACTTCTTTGAAGAACACTGGAAATGTGGAATTGCTTGCTAAGCATAATGGATTGTGCAGGTACACTTTTTGTGTTCACATCTGGCTGTGAGGGTTCAAGGGACTAGTCAAGGGAGGAAATGGGGGTGAAGAGAGTGATAGTTTCGTGGTAGGGCCCCAGGGCAGGCTGGATGGACTTCATGTCTTTCCCATCTCTTTTCGTCCTATATGTGAGTCATTTTCATTGTGTGAAAAATTGAGAATAATTGTTGCGTTACCATGCCAACAAATCATTGTGTTTATCAAGGATTCATGATGGTATCATCAGGTCCTCAAGACTGAAGCTCCAGAAATTCTTGATGTTTGTAGAATCCAGAGATAGAATCTCAGTCATGTTCTACATCATTGCCAATTGATAGTTTTGTGCAGTATGTAGTTTTGAAATACAGAAAAATTATTTTGTTTTTCATTTTTCACCCCATCTCTTTACCCACCCCGCACAAGAAAAAACTGCCATAATTTTTGTGTCTATCATCATCATCATTTAGAAATAAAAAGACACATTCCACATGCAGCTGCTAATAACCACTAAACACAATAAATGGTACAATAGTTTCTGACACACAAAAAAAAATTTAATGAAGATAGTTAAACAGTTAGTATGGCAATAAGCAAGTGAACTACTGTTTCCACTTTTTCTACAGACTATTGTCAATTAAACAGTGCAACCCTCCATTGACATGTGATCATTCAAGGTCAGTTAGCTATTCTGGACAACCATGCACTCAGCTGGCACGTGTTTATCACAACCAGAGTGAAGGTGCAAGCATATCTGTTGCATGCCAATGGTGACAAAGCTAATTATATTCCGTAAATGTTTTAAATGGCATAACCTTGTGTTAATTCATTGAAGCTATTTAAATGTTAACCTTGTACAACAAATACAAATCATGTTGCATCTAAAAGTTGATGGTTATGAAAAAGTTCATCTAGTTATGGATTTCAGATTAATAATGCTAGTTAAGACTATGCTTAGGATTCTAAAATGTGATTACCACAGAAAATAATGAGGAATCAGTGAAAAGATCTGGACAATGAATACAGCTTACAAATCCGAACATATCAAGTTATAAATAATACAAAACTCTTAGTATTTCATCTGCCTAAAATGACCAGAATCATGCAGACAGCTGAGTGTTACCATTACATTCCTTGTAAGGTCTCATGCATGCTGTTAGGCAGCCACTACTAGTTTCATTTTCACACATGTGCTGATTTGGATGAAATTGCAGTTTCTATGAAATTATGTTCGAAAAGGACCAACAATGCCAATGCAGACCACTATGTTGATCACGAGGCATTGATATCTACTTTCTTTGCCATGCTGCAAAATCAAGTTCATTGCTAAAGAATTGACCAACTTTGATGACTTCCCTGAGCTGATGAATCAGATTGTAACTACAGGTTTAGTCAGACTGATTGTCTGCCACCACCTGATAAAATATTGACAGGATGTCTGGTTCCAGCTGCCTTCAGTTCTTCCAGTGATTGATTCAGAATATCCCAAATCAGTTGCACACATGTGGAAAACCATAGCTAGCAAGAATGCAGAATGTTGATCAAGTAGATTTATTAGAAAGATTGAATCATCAGAACACCACATTATCTGCAACAGCACACAACAAGATGACAAATAACTCCACAGTTAGTAATAGTCACTGGATATCTCAGCCTGAGTTGCCTCCACTCACTCTGGCACTTAAACTTTTTCTATGCATAGCATCAGAGCAATTGGCATCAGCTCCTGCTGAGATAACCAGTGGTTGTTTCTGCTGGGGTGGTATGAAAAGCTATTTGGAGTGCTGGTCAAAGAGGTTGTTCACCTTTATGTCAGTCTTAAGTAGGGGCAGGAGCATCCCTGGCTCACCCTATCAATGATAAATGGTGCCTCATTGTGCCAGGTGGGGCTAACTGCTGGCCTTGGGCCAAACATCCTCATTGCTCTTGGGACTGTAGGTAAAGCTACTCCCCCTTCCCCCCCCCCGTGAGTGGCCAAAGGTTCAGTTGTTCAGCTTTTCTTTTCTTTCTGTCTCCCTTCAGTTACATACCAGTTTGGTTAAAAAAAGGTGATTGCACTGTGTTGTGCAATTGATTGTAGCACTGTAGAGGATGACATTTGATTATGAAACAGAGTTGGTAGACTTGCCAGCTTGGCTCAGCTGATAGCACAGCTGCCTCTGGGCTGTAGGTTGTGGATTTTAGTCCCACACCGGGACTGGGCTCATATCATAGACACTGGCACCTGATTGCAGTACTAAGGTGATGCTGTATAATTGGAGTGCACTATCCTATCAAATGAGATGTTCAACTGATTCAAGCAAGTATCAGAGAAACACTGTCATATTTTAAAATAAGATGATTCTTTTAGACCATAAACATGTCAGATTTATAAAAGAGGGGCCAATATAAAGGCACAATTGTGCAGTTTATAGAAATCCCATAATGTAACATCAAGCAGATTCAGCTGACTTCTGAGCCCACCAGCTGGAAATGTCCTTTGTGGTGACTGCACATTCTGCAGGGTTATGTTTACTATTTTTCCAAGATCTGGTTCTGGGGTTCTGGTGTGCAGTTTCTTAGGGATGGACTGGCCTTAATTAACAGAATCAAATGCAGACATGAACAGGGATGGATCTACAGCTGGAGAAACTGGCAGAGATATTACATCATTGCTCACCTCATTATGTTGTAATATGCCTTTAGAAGTTTTACATAAAAAACAGATGAAAATGTAAATGGAATAAAATGGGTTACGCTGGCTGCCTTATGCATGAATAAGGAAAACACAAACTTGTACTGACTCTTACAGTATCAAGCTTTTAAGAGTATATAAGGTCGTGGTTTCAGCTAGAATTCAGTTGGCATCTAACTCTTCTGGAGATATAGAGTGGCTGCTAAGATACACATGGGATGCTGTGAGGTGGTAGAGATCATTTTAAATTGGTGGGGGCAGATTAATGAATGACATCAAAGAGTACTTCTTTGAAGGACACTGGAAATGTAGAATTGCTTGCTAAGCATAATGGATTGTGCAAGTGCACTTTATGTGTTCACATCTAGCTATGAGGGTTCAAGGGACTAGTCAAGGGAGCAAATGGGGATGAAGTTAACAACAGTTTTCTGGTAGGGCCCCAGGGCGGGATGGATGGACTTCATGACTTTAGCTTCTCTTTTCTTCCTATGTGTCAGTGTTTTTCATTATGTGCAATACATAGAATGATTATTGCATCACCATGCCAACAAATCTTTGTGTTTATCAAAGTTTCATGATGGTATCATCAGGCCCTCAAGAGAGCAAAGATCCAGAAATTCCTGATGTTCGCAGAATCCAGAGATGGAATCTCAGCCATATTGTGCGTGATTGTCAATTGATAGTTTTGTGCAGTACGTAGTTTTGAATTACAAATTATTTTGTTTTTTGTCTTGTACTCCAGCTGCTCACCCACCCCGGCACAAGAAAAACCTCTGATATCTGTCATCATTTTTGTGTCTATCATCATTTAGAAAAAAAGATGCATCCCACATCCAGCTGCTAATAACCACTAAACCCAATAAATGGTATGATAGTTAATGTCACAAAAAAAAATCTTTTAATGAAGAGAATTAAACAGTTTGTGTGGCAATAAGCAAGTGAACTACTGTGTCCACTTTTTCTATAGAATATTGTCTATTAAACAATGCAACCCTCCATTGACATGTGATCATTCAAGGTCAGTTAGCTACTCTGGAAAACCATGCACTCAGTTGGCATGTGTTTATCACTACCAGAGAGAAGGTGCAGTCATACTTGTTGCATATACATGCCAATGATGATGAAACTAGTTTTATTCTGTAAATGTTTTAAATGACATAACCTTGTGTTAATTCATTGAAGCTGTTTAAATTTTAACTTTGTACAACAAATAAAATCATGTTGCAGCTAAAATTTGGTGTTTATGAAATGTTTCATCCAGTTATGGATTTCAGATTAATAATGTTAGTTAAGATTATGTTTAGGACTCTAAAATGTAATTACCACAGAAAGTAATGAGGAATCAGTGAACACATCTGGACAATGAATACAGCTTACAAATCCTAACATATTAAGTTATATATAATACTAAACTCTTAGTATTTCATCTGCCTAAAATTCCCACAATCATACAGACAGCTGAGTGTCACCACCACATTCCCTGTAAGGTCTCATGCATGCTGTTAGGCAGCTGCTACTAGTTTCCTTTACATACATGTGCTGATTTGGATGAAACTGTAGCTTTTATAAAATTATGTTTGAAAAGGACAACGTCAATGCAGACCACTATGTTGATAGTGAGGCATTGATATCTACTTTAATTGCCATGCTGCAAAACCAAGTTCATTGCTAAAGAAGTGACACACTTTGATGACTTCGCTGAACTGATGAATGAGATCGAAACTACAGATTTTGTCAGACTGATTGTCTGCCCCCACCTGATGAAATATTGACAGGATGCCTGGTTCCAGCTGCCTTCAATTCTTCCAGTGATTGATTCAGAATATCCTAAATCCAGTTGCACACATATGGAAAACCACAGCTAGGAAGAATGCAGAATGTCGATAAAGTAGATTTTTTTAGAAAGATTGAATCATCAGAACTCCACATCATCTGCAACAGCATACAACAAAATGACAAAATAACTCCACAGTTGGTAATAGTCACTGGGTATCTCAGCCTGAGCTGCTGCCACTTACTCTGGCACTTCAACTCTTTCTAGTCAAAGCATCAAAGCAATTGGCATTAGCTCAGGCTGAGATAGCCAGTGATTGTTTCTGCTGGGGTGGCTGGTCATTTTAGGCAGATTCACAGCGTGAGCCAATGGGTGTGCAGCCCGTACCATACTGCACATTCCAGATATGTGAATGAATCATTATAATATAATCAATGGGCGTACAGCCCTACCGATGGTGTCAGTCAGCAGGCGGTGGGGCGGCAGGCGGGTGGGGTGCTGCCGCCCACCGGCTGACCAGGTATGAGCGGGGGCGATGGGGCTCAGTGGGCAGGTGGGGAGGGGGTACCCTAGACCACCAGGGATATAGGACATTTTTTTTTAACAAATGCCCATGATTGGGCAGATAGTGGTCCACTGGACCACCAGGGATATAGGGCTTTTTTCTATTATTATACAGATGCTCGCAATAGGGCAGACAGTGGTCCACTGGACCACCAGGGATATGGGAATTTTTTCTATTATTATATAGATGCCCGTGATTGGGCACATAGCGGTCCACTGGACCACCAGGGATATTGGACATGTTTATTTATTTTTTGACAAATGCCTGCTATCGGGCTGCAGGGGGTGTCGGTCCCCGATGGCTGCTGCCTGGCAGGGCGCCAGGCGCAAGTTGTCGGGATTGGGCGACCTGCATGCAATGAAGAGAATGATACGTGCAATGGCCCCATGTGCACCTTTGCATACATTATGGACCCATTTGCATGTTAACTTTGAATATCGAGTTGCTGTGCATGGCGCAATGGAACTTGCACTAGTGCATCCCCATGCTCCACTCTGGCCACTTGTGCTGGTGCAGTGCCACTGTGCCATGCACACTGGGGGTGGCCAGGGTGCGATATTCAATGCTGCTGTGCCATGGTGCAGCTCCGTTGAATAGGGCCCAGTCCTCACCCCTGCACAGCCAAGTTGAGCTGTGCCCAAGCTTGTACCACAGCCTGGCGCAGTTTGTATATCTGGGCCTTTATGTTTATCAAGGTTTCATGATGTTATCATCAAGTCCTCAAGAGAGCAAAGATCCAGAAATTCCTGATGTCTTCAGAATCCAGAGATGGAATCTCAGCCATATTGTACATGATTTCCAATTGATAGTTTTGTGTAGTATGTAGTTTTGAATTACAAATTATTTTGCTTTTGGTTTTGCACCCCAGCTCCTTACCCACCCCTGCACAAGAAAAACTTCCAATTTATGTCATAATTTTTGTGTCTATCATCATCATCATTTAGAAAAAAAGTCATCTCCCACATGCAGCTGCTAGTAACCACTAAACCCAATAAATGGTACAATAGTTTCTGTCAAAAGAAAATTAATTTAAAGAAGAGAGTTAAATAGTTTGTGTGGCAATAAGCAAGTAAACTACTGTTTCCACTTTTTCTACAGAATATTGTCTATTAAACAGTGCTACCCTCCATGACCATGTTATCATTCAAGGTCAGTTAGCTATTCTGGACAACCATGCACTCAGTTGGAATGTGTTTATCACTACCAAAGTGAAGATGCAGTCATACCTGTTGCATATACAGTAGGTGCCAGTGGTGACAAAGCTGATTATTTATTTATTTATTTATTTATATCAGTTTGGGAGAAATGCCTTTGAGTCAAGGACTCATTTTCAATAGTTCCATGTCAGTGTTGAACAAACATTACAAAAATACGAGGTTTACAGAGAAAAAGAAAAAGAAAAACATTGAAGCATATACACAGGCAGTAATAGTAAAATTTGAACTTATACACATAAAATTAGTACATATTAACAGATAGACTGATTAGATAAGAGGGGGTTGGGGGAGTCAGCCAGAGGTGGCATCATCTGAGGTGGGAGAGAGGTAGAGCTTTCAACCAAGTGAGGCCATCGTCATGTAATTGGGGTTGGGGGGAGCGGGTTAAGAAAATAGTGGTGTATAGCAGAAAGATGTAGAGGGGTTGGTAAATGGAAAACTGGGGGTGAGGTACTATCACATTAGTGCAAGCAGGTACAATTCATTTCAGAGCTAAGGAGAGACTTGAGCCCAGCTTTGAAGGTACTAATCTTGGTAGTATCAGTGAGGTCAGCAGGTAGTTTATCGTACCATTTCAGTCCTTGATACAGGATGGAGTTCTGGGCAAATTTCATCCTTTTGAAGGGAATCACCATCTTGTCAGTGACTGCACTATGGGTAGATTTCATTGGGATGGCCAGCTTAAAGTGTCTGCCCAGTGTGTTGGATGTCAATCCAAGTAGTACTTTTTTTAAAAGTAGGCAGGTTTTGTATTGCCTTCTAAGATGGAGTGGGAGCCACCCAATTTCAGTGTACAGTGAGCAGGTGTGGGTGTCAAGAGTAGCCCCCAAAGTAAGACAACAGCCCCTATTGAGCAGTGTGTTGATCCTGCTAAGAGCAGTTTTTGTGCCCGACCCATATATATAGGCACCCCTTAGTCGATGGTAGACAGTATTGAGCTACTGGTGGCTAGTTTGAGTGCATCTGGTGTCATTGAATGTCTGTGATGATAAAGTACACCAAGTTTTATATTTGCAGTCTTGATAGAGTCAATGTGGTTTGAGAAGGTGAGCATGTCATTAAAGGTAGTGCCGAGATATTTGAAGTTAGATACTTCATCTAGGATCTCACACTTTTGGTTATGAATACGCTGTGGCAGGTATTTCTTTTTGCTTTGGAGTTCAGTTGTGATGGATTGTTGGTCTTTGCCAGCGACTGAGATCACTGCATCATCAGCATAGAGAACTGTGCTTGCAGAGCAAGCCACTGGGGTGGAGTTGATGAAAAGGTTAAAGAGTAGAGAACCAAGGATTGGCCCCTGCAGAACCCCGAGGTGTACCTCCTTAGCTGAAGATAGGGTATCACCAATTTTAACTCGTGATCTGTTAGAGAGGTAGCTGCCAAACCACCTGGGGATAGACCTGTAGACAGAAGGCAACTTAGGAGGAGGTTGTGATTAGCAGAATTGAAAGCCTTTGTAAGGTTGATGAAGACTGATCTAACTGCCTGACCCCTATCCAAAGCATTATATAGTTGGGATGAATAATCAACTAGAGTGGTGAGTGTGGAGTGTTTTTTACGGAAGTCGTGCTGTTGTGGGCAGAGTAGGTTATGGTTATCAAGGTATTCAGTAAGCTGCTCCGAGATCATTCTTTTGAGTGCTATTGAAAGGGGAGGAAGGATGGATATAGGTCTGTAGTTGAATGTTTGGGTTTTATCCCCCACTTTAAAGACAGGCGTTACGTTAGCTGCCTGCCATGCATTTGAAAATGCTTCTTATTTTAGAGAAGCATTAAACACCATGGTAAGAGGACCAGCAAGGTTGAGAAGGAGTAGACCAACCAGCTTCATGTCAAGCAGATCCACTGCCATCCTGGTCTTGCCAAGCACCCTTTTAATATGTTTGATGGTTTTGGTTTTGGTGACACGTCTAAAGTAAAAGGGTGGTACATCTTTCCTTGGGGGATCTTGAGGAGCAGTTGGGCATTGCTGAACATGCATATCTTTGAAGTAGTTACCAGGGAGTACACTTAAAAGGTCAGTGAATGCACTGTTGAGCTCATTGGTAATTTTGATGGGTTCCTGAAGGGGTCCCTTCACAGTCAACAGTAGATCTGGCGGGGCTTGGGGGCTTTGCCCGTTAAGGATTTAAAAGAACACCAAGTTTTGGTTAGTAGATCCTTATAGTAAATGGCTTTAGCCTGTCCGATGAGTCTGGTGCAGGCATTTCTAGCTGTCTTGTAGGTATTAAATGCAGCAGGTGTACTGACTGTTTTTGCTATATGCCAAAGATTGCCTCTGTTCTTCATAAGTCCAATAAGGGAGTTAGAGAGCCAGGGATTGGAGGTTTCCTTAATTGTTTTAATTTTGTATGGTGCAAAAATATTACAAGCACGGTTGAAAACCATTATGATGTAGTTAAGTGCCTCACTACCATTTATATCCCCAGCCAGTGAGGACCAATCCAGTTATGTCACATACAGCTTGAAATGTTCAAGTAGTCCAGGCCTCAGGCAGTGGTATTTGCACACTTTAGGTAAACTCTTTGGGAAATTGTTAGACCAGGTACACTTCACAGGGGAGTGGACACTGAGGCTGTCAGGCAGGATAGTAACATCAGATATATGCTCAGGGTGTGTGGTCATGAGCTAGTCTATGAGAGAGCTGCTCCCAGTTTTGTAGTTAAGCCATGTGTCAGCAGTGACCATCTGTTTAAGGAAAAGGCTAGTAATTAGATTCTTGGCTTTTGTTCCTTTCTGTGAGTGCCAGCTTATGTTGAAGTCACCTACAATGATCTCCCAGTGGTTGCCCAGTTGCTCTTGGCTTGCTATGACATGGTTTAGCCCAGCAGGTTGGTGCCCTGGAGGTATGTATACTGTAGAGACCAGCCAGGACTGTATTCTGTGTCTCTATGTTTAATTTAAGGTTCAGAATTTTTGCCTCTTTTGTATTAAGACTGTTATCAAGGGTCTGCTCCTTTATTCCAGACCTGATATAACTGCAGCCTTGGGAGCACTTGGCTTCCACTTAAACTATTATATGCCTTGCCCACCTCATCAGAACAAATGGGTTCGGCATGATCTGTTAAGCTTGTGCTGAGAGCCCTTAAAATGATACTGTTCATGCTTCTGCTCTGTTCTGGCAGCATTGAACTGAACCCACCTATCTCTGCTCTTTGCGACCTTATCAACCTAAAAGGTCTAAGTATTGTCCATATTAATGTGTGCAGCCTCCCTAAGTAAGTTAGATGCCATTCAGGCTTGGATTACAAACACAAAACCTGACATCCTGGTGGTTTCTGAGACCTGGCTCAAGCCCACTACCCTGGACTCTGAGGTCAACTTACCTGAATACAATGTCTTTCGTGCAGACAGACGGACTAGAGGTGGGGGGGGGTTGCCATCTACGTATTGGAAAAATATAACTTTTTTTATTACTGACACCTCATCATTGCGGAAAGAGTCCAACTCTCAACCACCTTGGCCATGCGCATCATAGGATGCTACAGACCTCCCTCTGCAGGGCTTCAACTGTTAAGACACCTTTCCCACTCTCTTAGTGTGCTGCAATCTAAAGTCAAATCCTGGGTGACCGTAACACGGACTGATTTTTAGACTCCTCCAAACCCTTAAAAACTCTGACTCATTCGGACTTACTCAAATTGTCTCAGAAGTGACCCATCCAAATAAAAAGAGCCCAAATAAATGCTCCCTACTAGACATTATTCTAGTAAACAAGCCGCACCTCTTCTCACATTCTGGAGTCTGCTTCACTGATCTCAGTGGCCACTGCTTTATTGCTTGCATAAGAGCTGAACCCAAGTCTATTTCTAACTACAGTTTCACAGTCAGGAGATATTTACATAATTTAGTGCCACAAGCTTTCCTTTCGGACTTACAAAACTCCTTGCTATGGCAGGACTTCTACCTAGCCAAGACAGTAGACAGTATATGAGACTTTCCATACTATTGTCCATGGACCTATTGACAGACATGCCCCCTTGATCAAAGCATGTACCAAGAGAAAGACTCTCCCATGGTTTACATGTCAACCGAAGTCAGCTTTGCTCAACAGGGACAAGATCTAGAAGAAAGCATGTAGATCAAAGCTTCAGTTGGATTGGCTGATTTTAGAGCAGCCAGAAACCTCTGCACAAAGCTTGTCAAAAACACTAAGGCTAACTGCTTCCAGTCAGCTCTGGACTCCTCTACCAAGGACCCAGCCAGATTCTGGCAAACCCTTAGAGATATTCAAGGTCATGCTTCGTGAGGTTCTCTCCAAACCAAGATCTTGTACAAAGGATCCCTTATTACCAAGAAGGCAGAAGTCCTTGACTGTTTTAATAATTATTTTATTACTGCAGATATGGCTTTTAACATTTCACCTGTGAATAACTTACTTACCCAGTTCTCATCGCAAGGACCAGCAAGCCCTCCCCCGTCCACAGTACTCCTGTCACGGGTTTCTCCTTCCGACGGGCAACTTACAAGGAAATGGATGACCTGCTCCTTCAGCTAGACGCCAAAAAAAGCACAGGAGCAGACCTCATTAGCCCTTTTTTCCTAAAGCTTGGTCACCAAGTGCTGGCAGCTCCATTAACGCATCTCTTTAATATGTCCCTCAACTTGGGTAAACTCCCTTCTGTCTGGAAGACTGCCCAAGTTTTACCACTCTTCAAATCAGAAGACCCCAGAGACCCAACTAACTACAGGCCAATCTCCTTGATCCCCACCCTATCAAAATTGCTGGAGAAATTAGTGAATTGCCAACTTAGAAACTATATTGATGCCACAAATCTACTAAACCCTGTGCAATCAGGCTTTAGGCCATGCCATAGCACAATCACAGCTCTGGCTAAAGTCACAAATGACTGGCAGAGAGACCTCGACTTAAAGAATCACATATGCACGGTATTCCTCGACTTAAGCAAGTCTTTCGATACAGTCAACCATGCACTGCTCTTAGTTACTCTCCACAACATTGGTCTGGATGCACCTTCCCTAAAATGGTTCTCATGCTACCTGGCAGAGTGGATGCAGCAAGTAAAAGCAGTAGGAGTGTAATGCCCCAAAGTTGGGCATCCCAGAAAGTTTAAAAATAAATACATAAATTAAGGGTTCGCAGGTGCTCAGGGTACCTGCTGTAGGTGTAGGCAGCAGGGTACTAGGATAAGGGGCCCCTGAGAATAAAAGATTCACCTCCTTGTAAAGGGAAACACTGTAAATAATAGAAAAGTGCCCTGTGCACTTACAGTATGGGCAAAAGACAGATTTTAATGGCAAAATATGTCACAATGGCCTGGATGGAATGCTGTGCTGAATGGCTCATGCACAGCATTCCACTCCAGCCAATCTAGAACCCCAGGGAGGTTCAAGTTTAAAAAATAATTCTACAGTTAGTCAGTTGTTGCTGGGCTGTGGAGTAGAGAGGATCACAGGAGTGCAACAGGGACTTGTGGCTTACCTGGAGTCGTGAAGCCGGTCCTGTTGACTCCGTGGTGATTCCCCTCCTCCAGTCCACTGAAGACTCCCTGCTCTGCTGTGTCCTGCAGCCGGTGGTGCCATCGGGGCACCATGAAGAAAAGAATGGCCGTTTGCCACGGTTTGGGCTTAATAGCCCCTCCGTTTTTTTGTTTTAGCCCCCGAGTATTATTTAAGTTAAATTTTCGGTCCCACGCCGGCGGCAGAGAATCACTGCATTGCTGAGTTTCCTGCCAGCTATCATAGGCTCCCAGTCATCCCCCCTTCTGTCTGAATCAGTCCTTCCCTCTGCCAGCATCCTTCCCGCCTTCCTACCGCTCAGCAGCCCTAGAAGATGGCGAGGTGGTGGTGAGTCGGAGGCAGCACAAGAAGAGTGCTGACCGCCTGTTCAATTGAGACTATGTCTTTGTGTGTGAAGCACGCAGAGGGCACGAGGAAAGGTGGCCGAGTGCCACAGGGGCATCGGGTCGCTAGGACCTTTAGTTTTAATATTAATTAAGGAGGCAGGGTTAGCGACGCCCTTAGGAGGGGCTGAACAGCAAGGCCTTTATAGCGGCCTTTTAAATATTCATTTCAGGGCGGGATTTGGGCGTAGCCTCAGGACTAAGTGGCAGCAGGCTCTGGGAGCCTACAGATTTAAAGGGTCCCTGCCACTCTGCAGATTTAAAAGGGCAAGTCAGGCCCAGTATTTAGAGGGGCACCGGGCCCAGTGCTTAGAGGGGCACCAGGCCCAGTATTTAGAGAGGCACCAGGCCGAGTATTTAGAGGGGCACCAGGCCCAGTATTGAGAGGGGCACCAGACTCAGTATTTAGAGGGGCACCAGGCCCAGTATTAAGTGGGGAACCAGGCCCAAAGTAACGTGGGGCACCAGGCCCAGTATTAAGTGGGGCACCAGGCCCAGTATTACGAGGGGCACCAGGCCCAATGTAAAGTGGGGCACCAAGCCCAATCTAAAGTGGGGCACCAGGCCCAAGATAAAGTACGGCGTCAGGCCCAAGGTAAAAGTAGGACATTAGGCCTGAGGTAAAGCTTGGTACAAAAGGGAGGCCCCGGCCTAGCAGAATAGGGCAAGCCAGCCTAGCGGTACTATAGGGAGGCCCCGGCCTAGTGGAATAAGGCAAGCCAGCCTAGTGGTACTAAAGGGAGGCCCCGGCCTAGCGGAATAGGGCAAGCCAGCCTAGTGGTACTATAGGGAGGCCCCGGCCTAGCGGAATAGGGCAAGCCAGCCTAGTGGTACTATAGGGAGGCCCCGGCCTAGAGGAATAGGGCAAGCCAGCCTAGTGGTACTATAGGGAGGTCCTGGCCTAACGGAATAGGGCAAGCCAGCCTAGTGGCACTAAAGGGAGGCCCCAGCCTAGCGGAATATGGCAAGCCAGCCCAGTAGTACTAAAGGATTCCTTAGTCATTATGTACAGAAAGAGATCCTATTCCAGAAGACCCTACATTTAGAAACAGGGGTTCATTTAAGGGTGTTCAATTTGCCTATACTGTGAAACTACTGTGATTACTGTACTGCTTATGCTGATCTATTGTCCTAAGTACCTGAACTACTGTCCTAAGTACCTGAACTATTTCTCTAAGCACCTGGACATTGGCCTTCATCAGTAAGAATTACTCCTGAAGTTATCATTTGCCCTCCTCCGGCACATTGAGGTCCCATCTGCCTGGATTGGTGGTAGTTCAGGTGGATGTTAAAGATCCCATGGCACTTATCGAAAAGAGTGGGGAATTTCCCCGGTGTCCTGGCCAAATTTCCCTCATTCACTTAAAAAAATATCACCAACAGCTTAATCTGGTTCAAGGTCAGTTGGCATTCATCTGTATCCCCCTCTCGTGCCTGAAAATAGGCAAGATTTGTCTAGTGCACTTACCCGGTCAACAAAAACTAAATAAAATAAACATTATTGTATCATTCCACAGTTCTCTGGGCATTTTTCACTTATATGGTTACTATTGTATGAAGACAGTCTCAATCTTCTACCACACTGCAGTCCCATAGTGTGGTCTGTAACACCACATACTCAGAATTAGTCTCTACTCAGAAGAAGACGTCCTCTAAGCATTCTTCACTCCTGGGAGATCATCCATCAGCTCATCACATCCGTTTGTGTTGTCCGCCGAAGTTGAGTCCATCGCCAGTTGTACAAGTCGTACCCGCCGTTTTCTTGTTTTCACAGCTTGAAAGTACGTCCGCCAAACCGCATCACGACAGCCGTGCCAGTGTCGTTCTGTATGGTTCCTGTTCCAGATGTCCCGAAGTTGGGCGCCCTCTACAGAAGAGTGAGCTCATCCTGGAGAACCTAGTCTGCGCCCCACCTGGTCGTTCACCAAAAGTCGAGTCCGTCGAAGCCCAGTACGGGACGCATCCGCTGTTTCTTTGTTTTGTATTAGTTCCTGATCCTAGGATTGCAGAGTCAACCATCATCTCTTCAGATTCTTATGGTTCCTGGTCCTGTCAGAGTTTCTTCTGAGTTCAGCTGGCCCTTGGAGTGCCGCAGCATCAGTCAGGTTGTGGTAGTCCTCCATTGGATTCATCGCCATGCAGATCTTGATCTATCTTCGTCTTTGGCAACCCTGGAAGTGGGTTTTGGCCGAGGAACCCTTTGTTTTCAGCGTGTTATTTCAGGAACCAGTTGCTCTGGTTCTACATTCTGGCAGCCTTGGCGAGAGTGGGCTTTTGCCGAAGAAATATATGGTGTGTTTACCAAACCTCTCACCACCCCAGTGGCCTTATCTAGGTCCTTGCTGGGAATTGTGATTAGGGTTCTACAGTTCTGTTTTACTTCCCTTGTAGCTACCAACAAAGAACAATGGTGTACACGAAGACGCCAGATCTCTGGACTCTTGTAATATCTGGACTGTTATGGAAATGTGTGATGATAATTACCCTAATACAGTTCTGAGTAAGCTTATGTCACCTGATCCTCATTTAGAGTATTGAAGTATAGAATAGTGTCAGAATAAGAGTGGCAGTAGGCCTAAAGTTTATTCTTGTGGTAATAACCTTAGTAGTGGTAGATGAAAGTATTTCTCTGTTTATTGCCCTATTGTTCTCGAGCAAACTCTTCCTTCTTGTGACTGTGTCTCTCTCTACCCTTGGTACAAAATAAACGCCCTGCGGGCATCGAAGCACTAAGTTGACTCCTGCCTCTCCTTGTCTGGGTAACAGTTATCCTATCCACATAATTCGGACCTTGGTGCCTCGTTCATCTCTTTTCACCACCTTTAGAGTAGAGCACTACCCTTCACAGAGCACCGCTATAGACCATCACAGGAGATCTTTCCACTCTAAAACAGATTAGCAGAGGCATACCTCAAGGCTCCATCTTGAGGCCCTTACTTTTCTCACTTTATATCAACAACATCGATTGTGGTATCAAACTTTCTAGTGTACCTCTCTTTGCAGATGACATGGTCCTTTACACTGCCAGGCCTACTCCCGAAAGTGCCTGCTTGGACTTGCAATCAGATTTCCTTACGTTGCAACAAAACCACCTGAGTCAAAAGCTCCTATTGAATGCCAAAAAGACCAAGGCTGTGCTGTTATCCACAATGACCAAGTCCATAAACTCCCTTAAGTACGACAATATTCTCACTATCACTGCCCTACTTGGCGAGTCTCTTGACTATGTGAACAAGTTCAAGTACCTGGGTATGTGGATTGACAACAGGCTTTCTTTTGCTGATCATATAGACGAGCTCTCAAAAAAACTTAGACAAAGGTTTGGACTTTTTTTTTAGAATTAAGAATCTGCTTACCCAGGAGTACAGAAAAAGCTTAGTACAAACCACGTTTCTAGCTATCTTGGACTATGCAGACTTCCTGTATTGCCAAGTCCCAAAAACCACCCAATCTAAGCTTGACACCCTATATTTTTTATTTATTTAGTTTTTGTTGACCAGGTAAGTGCACTAGACACATCCTGCCTACTTTCAGGCATGCCCCGGGGGAGGGGGATACAGATGAATGCCAAATGACCTTGAACCAGATTAAGCTGTAGGTGGTATTTTTAGTGAATGAGGGAAATTTGGCCAGGACACCGGGGAAATTCCCCTATCCTTTTTCGATAAGTGCCATTGGATCTTTAACATCCACCTGAACTACCACCAATCCAGTCAGATGGGACCTCAGTTTAACATCTCATCCGAAAGATATCACAGGGTCTTATGTTTTGTTTCAGGTGTGGCATATAATACCCATCACTGTGTACTCTATTCCATGGTAGGTTGGACCTCACTTGCGTTCAGTAGGCAGACGAACGCTATACTATGGACCTATAGATCTATATCCAAGATACTACCCTCCTACATTTCTGACTGTCTGCCCTCCTGCACCTTACAAAACTATGCCTTGAGAAGCCATTCATATATCTCATTAGCTGTGTCTAAAGTCTTTTCCCATTTTGGCAGAGCCTCCTTCAGCTATGTGCTGCCCCAGTTGTGGAACAACATCCAGAAATCCATAAAATTGGTGTATCCTATTGGTTTTTCGGAATTCAAGTCACTCTATTCAAGATACTTCTCAGAGCCTTGTCATTGCCCTACCTGTTGCTAAACTGTAGCCATACATTGCTATTCCTACAGTCAACCCTCTACACTTTCTATCCTCTCATTGGAATTACCCTAAGCCAAGTTCCTGGATTCATCCTTGCTTTCTACTTGCTGCTGAGCCCCTAGCTTGCACTGTCGCTAGCATTAACTCTGCTCCACTAAAGCTGTAAATGTCTAAAATCACTGGTTCAGCACATTGTTGCTGACTTGCTTCTACCTCTCTACTGTACTGTTTACTGGGATGAGGTTTCACCTTACAACCAGGCCTCATTAATTATCCTTGTACATTGTTTTTATTGCTATGTATTATATTTCTATGCCCATTTGTGCTATATGTTCTATTGTGCTACTGTATTATTTATTCTGTACAGTGGTGCCGGAAGCTTCTGAAAAGTGGTTGGGCCGACTACCCAGTTGGTCTGGATTGTCAATTGCTTATCCAGTTTGGGTTTCAACCCATGACCAGCTCCCAGTGCACCTCCCCCGACCAAGTTGTGAATTTGGAAGGGGGGTCCTCTTTTATATATATTTTGTATAATGTAACATGTGACCATCCAGTCCACCATTTTTGCTCTGAAACCCCAGTGGACTGGTGTGTGTGTGTGTTGCTTGCAAGTATCAATTACTACTACTTTCTTCTTAAAATGTTAAATAAATACTTTTTACATTACCGGTCCTCTGGACTGGATGGGCATAAGCAGGTAGTCTTTTTCTGTAAGTCAGATACAGTGCTGGACTAACCTGTTACCTGAGGTGGTCTGGTCATGAAGTTGTTGCAGAGAACATCTGAAAAAAAAATTAAAAGCAGCGCAGATGGATGTCCAGATAGTACTTTATTAAAAAGTGTGATGATAGAGGTTCACTGCAACTTGCTTAATGCTCATTGCCTCATCAATGGACTGTGAACAAAATCTTGCTTATTTTGCTGTCTAAAACATTATTTAAGTTGACAGTATCTAACTACTACCATCTAGCAGTTAACAATGTAAGACAAGTTACAAAGCTGTAGTGAAACAGCACAAGGTGTACTGCTTAATGTTACTTCATAAAAATTCTCATGCCATATTATTCCTGAACTATTTCTGAACATCATGTTCCTCACCGAAACATTTAACACAGTCATGTAGGTCAGAACAGTAGTGCAGTAAAAAAAGCATTAAGTTATGACTCAAGTAGTGTAGTGTGCTATGCTGATACATGAAGGTCAAGCTGGAAAAATGAAATGAGAGTTCTCTAGCAGACTTAATAGCTTCTATAAAACTGTAAACTAAATTAACAGTTACTTTACTATAAAGTTTTCAATAGCTGAATAACACTTCTAGTTTCACCTTCCAAAAGATAATTGATTGAAAAACACAGTATGCACAGGGTATGAAATTCATATAAAAGTACATACACTTGACATGTAAGCAAAGCATTACCTACCAAGAAACTAACTACATACACCTCAAGTTAGTACAGTAACAGCCCACAGGCACAGACTAGCTCTTACCTGGTCTTTTATTCAGATTTTAGCTAAATTTGCTCATACACTTGCCCTTTAAGGCTTTAACAACTAGACTTTTTTTTTAAGATTTCAGGTGATCAACAATGCAAAATCTGTAAGAGATTGCCTTCTTAGATTTTAGTTAGTACGGCCCACAGACCACAGGCACAGTAGCTGTTTGAGATTGTTATGTAGTTTAACTAACTTGCCTCACTGCCCCTTTAGAGACTTTTTCCTTTAGATTTGTTTAGTCCAAAATACTACTTCAGTTTCTGTAAAGATGTATTAGTCAGATTTTAGTCAGTACAGCCATGGGTGTAGACTAGTTGTGGCTCTTACAGGATATTTTTTTAGCTAACTTTGCTCACACTTGACCTTGTCTTTTAAGGCTTTTAACAAGTCATTCTTTTTAGATTTTAGTAGTCAACAATGCAGTATATCTGTAAGAGAATTCCTTTTCAGATTTTAGTTAGTAAAGCCCACAGGGACAGTAGTTGTTGAAAGAGGGGTTTTATATAGTTTTGAGCTAACTTTGCTCACAGTTCCCCTTTAGGCTTTAAAGAAACTATTTTAGATTTTTTAATTGTAGCCTCAGAATAGTTTTTTTGAAAGTCTTTTAATGAGTTTTAAGCTAACTCAGCTCACAGTAGTTCTTGAAAGAGCTTTTTATTTAGTTGGATTTTATGTCTTTTAGAACACAGTTCAGTAGCTCCAAAATATCAATTTTATTTAGATTTCAGATAGCTTCCTCAACTCTCAGTAGCTCTTTATTTAGATTTTTGATAGTTTAGCTCCAGTTGAGTAAAAAAGAGCTTTTTATTTCAGATAAGAGATCCATTGAGTGAAAAGGCTTTTGTATTTATGAGAGGCAGGAGAATATGAGATTAGGTGTCCTGAGACAAAGTGCTTGCCTGGGGCACCTAAGGTATAGGAATTTCCACCTGGTATGCATATAAATTGTCAGGCATAGCCAAGGCCCCTGGAATTCTGCTGGTAGCAGAATTTTCATAGAATTGCATCATGCCACAGAATGTATATAGTGCCAGAGAATTCATTGTTTTGGTGAATTTTCATATAAATATACTGTTTTCCATAGTGTCAGGCTTTCTTTCCCACCTCGTTTATCCTGAAGCCCTCCTCTATGCTCAGCATATGATGTGTCATCGATGATATCACATCATATTTAGCCAATGACAGGACTGCATTCTGCCAGAGAAATGAATAAATCATGCCACAGAAATCATAAAATGCTGCCGCATAAGTCAAGCCATGCCACAGAAATCAGAAAATTCTGCCGCAGAACACCAGGGCCTAGGCATAGCATAGGTAAGTTTTGTAGTCTCATTAAAGCCGAGAGATGCAAATTTTCACTACTGATTAGTAATGTAATATGCAGAAGTGCTGCTCAATTTTGCTGCACTTACTGAAAACCCATAACTTGCTGCCTGTACTTGTAATATACAAGTATGTGTGTGTGTGCATTTTATATATATATATATATATATACACACACACACACACACAGTACACACACACACACACACACACACACACACACACACAGTCCTATAGCATTATTGCTTGTAATAATTGTTATTCACATGAAAGAGAAACATATAAGGTAAGTGTAGTCCCTGAGAGCAGTGGACAACATTGGGAAAATGTAAGCACTGTCTGTGGCACTGGTTATGTAGCAGCCCATCAAAAAGGAATACAAAGAGCAATTAGTCTTTAAAAAGTGTGTGTAGAGGTTTGTTGTAACTTGCTGTGTTTGTCTGCAGTTCTGACTTTGGATGTATTGCATGAGACAATAATACACAACTGGTCGTGCTGAAGGCTGAAGCCAGCCTCTCCAGTATTAAGTGTTGCAAATTGTTTTCGAGCTATACTGCTCTCTCTGGTCATCATATTTTATAGTGTCTTGTTTGGTTAGTTTTTGTCATATTGATGACAACAGTCAACAACAATGGACCTGGTGAAGTAAATGTTCAAATTCAAAGACCCTTTTCCTTGCTGAACTAGCTGTATTGTCACTTCCTTGTCAGGCAATTGGTTTTGTCACAGTCACAGAAATTTTCAGAGCAGTCCTGCAGGACAGTCAGCAGTGTTCCCAGTAAGTGCTTATGGACATTTCCAAAAGGAACTCGAAATGGTGCAGCAGTCATACTTCTTGCTTGTAAGACAGCAGGTGATGCATACTGAAGACAAAGTAAGGTAAGTGCTTGAGTCGGTCGACGAAGTGGGTCGTGGAGATCAGTGTACAATGCTGGGGAATTTCAAATGCAGTTCCTGTGGATGTGGAACAGCGCATCATAAGGAAGACAAGATCAGAGGCACTTGGTCTTCTGTAAATGTGGAGAGGTTTGTTGCAACTTGCTGTCATTGCTGACTTCTGTCTTTGGGCTTTATAACATGAGGCGTCATCATGCATCTCTTGGTCACTGCTGCTGCAGGTTCCTCCTAGTAATAAATGATGGTAAAATGTTTTGTGAGCCATACGACTCTCTGGTCCTCAGTTTTATAGAGTGTCTTGTACAAGGTTAGCATCCACTGTATTGATAAGTATGTTGAAGAAAAAGAAAGAAACAGTTTATTTCTAAGTCTCAGACCACAGCTCAAAATACTGTTGCGCATATCATTTTTATCACAAAACTGTTTTGCACATTCATATAGGTCAATGCTGTCACATAAGTTCTTATGCATGAAGGAACATCAAATGGTTCAGTCTTTTTTGTGTCATTGAAGATTGCAGATAGGATTTGATCCGTCGCATGGAGCTAAATGATCTTTCTGCTGTAGCATTTGACATTGGAATAGTTAGGTATAGCTGTAGCAATCTATGCACTTCACCAAGAAGTAAGTGTGCTCCTTTCACATTAAATAACACCTCCCTAACTGTAGATAGCTTGGTTACAGTCTTAATTTTACACATCTCTGATTTTGACTTATTATATACCTGTAAAGTATCTGGAAGCATTTCAAGCTGTGTTTGCAGCTTCTTGAAATTTATGTCCCTGGAATACACTCTTTGCAGTTCTGCATCAACCTCAAAAGGCTCCAAAGGGAATGAGGCATTGATTGCTCCAATAATAAGTTTTTCAATTTTGAGCATAATATGTAGAGTTTCTTGTTCAAATCGGTCATTCATCTTGTTGATAAGAATATCAAGTAATGCAAAGTATTCCTTTCTGAAGTAGTCCTCAGCTGATGCAAATGTATGTGCCTCAGAGCCATCATCATAGCGCCTTGGTGGTCGTCTTGTTCTTGGTGGGACTGGTGGAGCAGTGAGACCTTCACTTGACTTCAAGGTAGAGGTGTAGAATGCAGCAAATTCATCATCTGTCTTCATTCACTTGAAGTAAGCAGTGGTTGCAGAGAGGATATTTATTGCAACTTCTGCTGAAATGTCCTTTGCTTGCAATTGATATGCCATGTTTTCAGTGGCTGAAAAAACCTTCAGCCCAAGTTTCAAATTGAAAAAAGTGTCATATTTATTCATTACGGCAATCATGCCAGGTGCCCTTTTGCTTGCCTCTGTGTTGCCTCTGTCCTTCGATACTTCATGCAGAGTATCCAGGATGTATTCATAGTTATTGATGACAGCATCAATAGCTGCTTTCCGAGCTGTCCATCTTGTTGGGCGCAGTGGCTTTAAGGTTTGGGACTGAAGTGTTTGTTCAGATGGAAAAGCTGCTCTGATATTGTTGAACAATGCAAGATGCTTTGGAGAGGAATGAATAAAATTGTAAAGATCTCCGCACAAATTTAAAGCATCTCTCATACCATAGCAGTACTTGGCTGCATCTTGAAGGCACAGATTCAGGCTGTGGTTTAGGCAATGTAATGACAGAGCAGAAAGGTTCTGTTCCTTAATACGAACACATACTCAGTATTCATTCCTTGAAATGTAGATGCTCCATCATATGTCTGTCCTCTAAGATTCTGAAAGTCGAAGCCAAGTCGAAGCAGCACATCTTTCATAACACCCATTAGATAATCTGCATTTGCCTGTTCAATTTCATATAGGCCAATGAAGTCTTCATGTATTGTGTAGTCCTCATTTACCCATCGTATGCAGAATGTGAGTTGTTCTAGTCCAGAAATGTCTCATGTCTCATCAACAATAACAGCAAATACACCTGCCTGTTCAATGTCCTTCCTGAGTTGCTGCAAAGCACAGTGATACATCTCCTGAAGCAGCTCATTCAAAATATCATGAGAGCCATATCTGTAGGATTTTAACCAGCAGGTGAATTGATCAGCAAGCTTGTGGTTTGCACCTACAGCACTCAGCACTCTTTTAAAGTTACTATCCTCATCAGTATTGCCTCGAATGGCAAGTCCTTGTCTAGCCAGAACCTATAGGACTCTGAGGTGTTCCAGAAGAAATTGTCTGTGCAGGTCTTGATCCTTTTCTGTCTTGTTGACTAACTGAACACTGACAAGGTACTTTTTTTTTAAACTTTGTAACTTCAGTGTGCATTCACGGTGAAAGTTTGATTTTTCATGAGCATCTAGCAATTTACTACCATCTTTCCAGTTATGAAAGCCTTTAGTAAGGAATGCCTGATCGCCACACTTTGACCAAGTGATCAACTTTGTCTGGATTGCAAATCGACACATATTACAAAAAGCAACTTTCCGTGTTTTACACAATACAAGCCAACTGTACTTTTTGTACCATGAAAACTGGAAAAACCTGGGTCTGCGATTTGGTCCTTCTCCATAGTATCTGATGGTTTCCACCTTTGCTACAGGCAAATGTACAGGATTTGTTGGTGAAATATTCTGACAGCAGTCCAGAAAGCATGATGTATCTTTATCATTCGTGATGTCTATCTCACCAAAGTCCGCTTCATGCAACTCTCCATCATCGACTTCCTCGCAAAAGTCATGTTCACGATTTGGATCACCTGTTTCAATTATGTGTTGGCAACAGTCAAGTTCAACTACTTCACTGGTACTTGTAGAAGAACAGTCAATGTGAATGGTGCTCTATAACAAACAACAAATTATATATTTAAGTTTATAACACCAGCTTTTATTCCCTTTGCATCACTGGTAAAGCCTGCCCTGTCACCTTCTCTACCTAACCTGTCCTGCCTAACACCCCCTATCTTGTACTAAAACGTAAGTATAACACACAACTCATTAATAGCACTCAAAATCCAATGGAAATGATCAACGAAAACTTACGACATGAATCTTCTGTTCTGCTGTCGTCTTCTTCAGTTGAAGACTTAATAGTAGCAGCTGCAGTAGCAATCGATGTACTGATGTTGTCGTTGAGTCTGTTCTTTTTGATGGGCACAGTACCATTTGATATGAAATTGAGAATGGAGCTCTGGAATCTATATTTTTTTCCTGCCATTTGAAGTCTTCTAGAAATCTGGAAACGTAAACAAACATAGTAAATCTATTCTCACAATGTTAAAAAATGAGAACTTAGCAAGAAAATCTACAGCACTACCATTATTACTACTGCATTTAGTCTGCTCCACACTAGACAAGGTAAACTATCAGGTATCACTATGATAAATTCACCCCAGACTGCAAGCTGATATTTATGAGCATCACGTAATTTGATATTCCTGTCAATAAAGCCCCCCTGAGTGAGGATGGCTGTATGGCACTTTACTGGGGTATTGTTTGCGTGTGCAGACAGTATAGCACCAGTATAGTTTTAGTAATAACAATTGTACTTAGGGGATCACAGTCATGCAGACTATGATAAAAAATGATTTAATAAGCCATAAAACCTGATCAGCCATTCTGGTTTTGCACCGATCTTGGAGGTTTTTCATGTCCTGGCATTGTGACATTTGTGTATATATATATATATATATATATATATATATATACACACACACACACACACACACACACACACATATATATATGTGTATATATATATATATATATATATATATATATATATATATATATATATAAAAGTAGCAAGCATATTGCAATAACCTCATCAGCCCAGTTTTTATGGCTTAAAAAATGTTTTTTGATCACAGTCTTGATGACCCAGGGCCAGGGCCACTTCTAACTTTCAGTAACTGTACTTTGCAGCTATGAAATATGGTGTCCAGTAGTGGTAAGACCAAATACAGTGCTTTAAAAAATGTACTAATTTTATTAAATATCCTGAGTGAAGTGCATGCAGTCTGTGTAAGGATGTGTCATCAAGAAAGCCAGTAGGGAGCTAGTTTCATGGCTGGGACTGGGACATACAGCAAGCGTAACTTGAGAGATATTTAAAAGGCATCAACAAGGTAATTAGGTACTGAGAGTACCTACAGAAGGGAAACATCTTTCTGGAATGATTATGCTTAGTATGATATGGTGATGAAATCTTAAGAATGATTTTAAGCTGCAAAGTGGAAGCCAGGAAGGGTAATGTAAAAAAGCCATGAAACATTTCTTCACCGATTGGCTTGTTGTAGATCACTTAAATAAAGTCCACCCAACTCCAACAGGTAGTGATGCAATTACGGAGGCACTGTTCAGCACAACATAGGACAGGCAATGAACCTGTAAACCAGCTTGATACTTTATCAACATGCAGAGCAGAGCAGCCTTTCACCACCAACTACACATAATTGGCACTTTGCTATTAAGGAAAGCAAGCATATACTATAGAAAGATACATTGCAAAGCAATAACAGCCATAAGTAACAAAAAGACAAGTGACATAGCCGTAGCGTGCAAACCTAAGCTAACCAATTATTTTCTTTTTCTTACCTCCTCCGTCCTCCAGGTCCTGCAGCTTGTAGCCCTGTCTTCAGAATCCACACCAGCCAAGACAGAACAAACTCCACCACAGCTAGGAACAGATGACCGCTGGTCCACCGTCCACTGTCAAGATGGCAATACAGAAAACCACGCGCCACACAACAGCAGCCAACCACCAGACCATAACACATAGCGCATGCTCAGTCCGGTCCACACGTTAAAAAAAACAAGAACTAGTGGTTTGTGCGTTCACCTTCCTCTAATCAACACTCGCAGACCAGGTGGCACAAGCAGGCTGTGGAGCAGGCTGGCAGCCCAGAAACAAAATATGGACTGACTAGTCTACATGATCGACTAAAACTTGGAGGTCAGCCCCTTAGTAGATGGGTAATCATCCATTCTGAAAACACGGATGGCTCGCTAGTGCATGCCTCCTGGCTTCTCCACAGTGCCCACTGAATATAGTCGGTGATGGTCCACACATCAATATAGAAATAACTGCATTGTTGGTTGTTCTTTACATTATAGTTAATGCTCACGGACCCCAGTAGGTGACACAGGCATGTGAGGGCATCACAGGCTGTAAGTAGGCAGCAGCAGCCAGGATGTAGGGGTCAGGCAGGCACTGGCTGACACTCTCTGGCACTGGTTGCAAAAAACTAAAGACACACACTGCCCTTCTTAATGTATTCTGAGTTCTGACAACCAGCACTACAGAACTTGAAAGATACAGTAGCCACATGCTTATTTTTTTACATTTCTTAGACTTTGGAGGGGGACTGGGGAGTCTTGGACTTACTCTGATCATAAGTAGAAGAAAATTGGCTAATAGTGCAAATGAGAGCAGTGAGCACAGTCAAATATAGTCAACCTGGAGAAAGTGCTCTGATTGGCACACAAAGTTGTCATTGTCTATTTTACATAAACATGTGTTTTGGGTCAATTGAACTTCTTATTTTGATCTGAATGAACCCTATTCCACCTCCCCACCTCCAGACACCAGTCCATTCATAACCATTAAGCAAGGTGCAATAAATCTCTCTCAAACATACTTTTTAAAGGAAAGCTCCACAGATCCTGGGCTCCTGCACCTGAAAAGCTAACCCTCCAGTTTGGCTTTTAACAACAAGAGTGACCTTTTCTTTCATGCGCTGCAACTTGCTGTATTTCTATTTTAAAAAATACAAAATCCAGAAGTACGGAGGATGCAGGGGCACTCCATTTGCTGAAAAGAGTCTGACGGCCTTCACCACTTGCTTCAATACAAAACAAAATGCGCTCTTGTAGTTAAAAGCTAAACCAGAGGGTTAGCTTTTCAGGTGCAGGAGCCCAGGATCTGTGGAGCTTTCCTTTAAGAAAGTACTGTCTGCATGTATATTTAGAAACAGTGACAGTACCCTCAGTGGCACTACTATAATGGAATAATTGACATTCACCTCTGTAACTAAACCTACAACACAGCCACAAGCTTGCTGATCAGTTCACTTGCTGGGTAATAAAATCCTACAAATACGATTATCACGATATTTTGAATGACCTGCTTCATCAAGAGATGCATCAGTATGCTTTCCAACAACTATGGATGGATAACAACTATGAATATATCCTGGATACTCTGCATGAACACCACTGCCCCCCTGAGTGGGAAAGTAACAGGTATGTGTCCACAGTCCACTGATAAGCATTAAGCAAGTTGCAACAAACCCCTCTCTCTCCTGATGCACTCTTTTTTATAAAGTACTGTCTGGAAGAAATGCATATGCATTATGTTTAGGCACAGTCATGACAGCAGTACCTGCTAAAAGCTACACTAAATGCTCTGATTGACCTCCATCTCAAATCACTGCTGCCCTACTCTTTTCATTCAAGTGCTGTTGGACTACAACAGCTAGATTCTAGAGAGCTCAGCCCCAGCCCAGCATCACCACTTTGGTCACAGCAGCACCACTGCCCCCCCACCGAGTGGGAAAGTAACAGATATGTGTCCGCAGTCCACTGATAAGCATTAAGCAAGTTGCAACAAACCCCTCTCTCTCCTGACGCACACTTTTTTATAAAGTACTGTCTGGAAGAAATGCATATGCATTATGTTTAGGCACAGTCATGACAGCAGTACCTGCTAAAAGCTACACTAAATGCTCTGATTGACCTCCATCTCAAATCACTGCTGCCCTAGTCTTTTCATTCAAGTGCTGTGGGACTACAACAGCTAGATTCTAGAGAGCCCAGCCCCAGCCCAGCATCACCACTTTGGTCACAGCAGCACCACTCCCCCAAGTGGGAAGTAACAGATATGTGTCCGCAGTCCACTGATAAGCATTAAGCAAGTTGCAACAAACCCCTCTCTCTCCTGGCTTACACTTTTTATAAAGTACTGTCTGGATGAAATGCATATGCATTATGTTACGCACAGTCACGACAGCAGTACCTGCTAAAAGCTACATTAAATGCTCTGATTGACCTCCATCTCAAATCACTGCTGCCCTAGTCTTTTCATTCAAGTGCTGTTGGACTACAACAGCTAGATTCTAGAGAGCCCAGCCCCAACCCAGCATCACCACTTTGCTCACAGCAGCACCACTGCCCCCCCAGAGTGGGAAAGTAACAGATATGTGTCCGCAGTCCACTGATAAGCATTAAGCAAGTTGCAACAAACCCCTCTCTCTCCTGACCTACACTTTTTTATAAAGTACTGTCTGGAAGAAATGCATATGCATTATGTTACGCACAGTCACGACAGCAGTACCTGCTACAATAATGTTAGGCATCAAACACAGGAAGTTGGCATAGTTCAGAAACTGGATGTGCGGGTCAAAAATAAAAATAATACTCTTTCCTTGTGTTCTCAGATGTATCAACAAGCGTCATTCAGGCAATTCAATATGTTCCTTTTCCCTGCCCCGCCTATCCTAGACATCACAAGTGACCCAACCCTTCCCTAGCTAAGATATCACTGCCTCTGCTCCATGCATTCTATATAACATGTCACATGTGCTCATTTTGACTGTCTGTTTCTTTCATTCCATGCATGCATCATCATGAAGATGACGTTCTTAGTTTGCCCCTCTACAATTCTCATCTCATTCTCAAGCTGTTCCAACTTTCTGAATTGGTAACCCTGTGTGCAGTCACCATGTCAGTGATGTCACACATTTAAATAAATTTTATCTAGCTTTATTACATCTTTCCTTGCTGGACTACTGTACTGTACTGACACTGTATTTGTTAACTCCTACTGTATCCGACTCCTACTAAAAGTTAAATAACATTTTTTCTTCAAATCACTCAACACACCACACACACTGACTGTGACAGACACAGCTGACTCACCAGAATGCTTTTTTTTTGGAGAGCGTGGAGACTGCACTGGAGAAGACTGCACTGCCCTGGTGGCCAGAAGGGACTGTCTGCCACCGCCCACCACATGAACAAACAATTAGCCACACACCACCACCCCACCCCTGAGAGACGAAAGGTGACTGAGTGACTCACTGACTGTGAGAAGAGAGTGGAGGAACCTATGCTGGCTGGCTAGCTGCTGCTCCCTAGACCTGGTTGGCTGAGTGAAGGTCGGGTATGATTGATTGTCTCTTGATTGAGGACAAGCACAAGGAAAGCCAGTGAGCTGGCTCCTGGCTGACAGAATAACTGTCCTCCTGATTCATTTCACAGAGACTCTGCTGAGAATCACTTCACTGTTTTGTGCCACTGCCATCCATGAGGCTGGGCCGCTGGGGAAGGGAGTGTGGATGTGGAGCCTGGCCTGCTAGCTGCTGCTAGCCTGCTGCTGCCTGCTGCCTGTGTGTGCCATGTCCTGGCTGGGCCTGGTCTGGACTGGAGCCGGAGAGGAATTATTATAATATCCTGCTTGCCTTGCTGCTGCACATCAGTCTCCTGGTTGGAACTTGGCATGGTGTGGTGGCCCAGGCCCACCAATAACAACCCAACCCACTGACCAGTCCGAGTCACTGAGTGAGGAGCGAGTGATGATTCCCTCCCTGACTGTTACTCCTCCTGTCCAAATCCCAAGACCAACGCGGGCGTGACTCTCTGTGCAAGCGTCGCTGTCCAAAAACCAAGCGCCAAGCCTTAGGCCCTTTTTTTAGCCAAGCCACCAAAATGCAGTCTGCCAGTGCTGATCAGAGCTTTTAAACCTCCTCCAGCCCTCCACCGTCACCCATCGCTGAATCGCTGACACAGACAGCACGGGGCCCGACGATTGAGCGATCGATCAACAAAAACGGGCGGCTGCTGCGGCGGTACTTACGAATTTGCACGCCGCTTGGCTCATCTCCATCCCACCACATTGCTTGCTGCAGTGCTGCATCAGTCTGACTGAGATCATGGCGCTTGGCACCAAAAAGCACTTGCCACCCATGATCCCCCTCGGCTCTACCCACAATGATGTTCACCTGGAAGTTGGTGGGGGAGTTGCCAGTCGGGACCGGGAGTCAGGAGGGAGTCGGGAGATACCATTGATCCGGGATCCGTTGGGGGGTGCGTGGGGCAGACCACCGTGGCGCAGATCATGCACATTTGAAGAAAAGAACAGACAGTCAGCTCAGCCGGCAGCCGCCCAGCAGTCTTGAAGTGCATTTTTTCCTGACCAACTCCACCCCCCCTGCTCTAATACATTACAGTGTGGCCTGCCCCTGCCCAGCCTCTGCTGCCTTCCCCCCCCCGTGGCCGTGACCTGCCCTATTGCGGCAAGCACCATCCAATGATGCAACCGGCAAAAAGGCTGGAAAAGCAATATTTTATTTTTTCCGGTGCCTCAGTTTTTAAGTGCTAGGGCCATGCCTACCTATCATAAAGTGGTAGGGCCATGGCCCTAGTGGCCCCCCCGTCTCGCGCGCCACTGCTTAAAACCCTCCTTGTGTTAAAGGGGTACAAGAAGAATGTTATGCTCAATAGCTTACTTTTAATGACTAGATTTTTTAGTGCAAGAGAAATATAACTTATAGCTGGCATAATTTGGATTCTAGTTAAATGCTAAATTAAAGGCACCCTGAAATGTGCTAGTGAGCATTACCTCTCAATTATGCAGCGGGGAGTGGGAAAACACGGGGGGGGGGAGAATGTTGGATACCTGAGGGCTTGCATTACAACATTGCTTGACAGTATAATAAGTTAGTGCAGTTACACAAACTGGGGGTAGTTCATAAAATTATTTTAAAGGGGTTTTTGAGGTGGAGTGGAGGGAAAAGGGGTATACTGTTTCTATCTTATTGGTTTAAAATAGGTGCCAAATGTTCAGATACTCAGATCCTAGGATCTATTGTTCCTTTTGTATCATTCAGGTTACTGATTTTTCTATAATAAATGTGTGGACCGTGTACTATAGTAAGCTGGAATGTTAAAGGAGCCAGAGACAGATGCAAAAGACAAGTCATCCTTAAAACACCTGTTACATTTAAAAGCTGGAATTGTATGTTTGCAAAAAATGCATCTTAAGAGGGAAGATACCTCCTTATTGTGCAAAGGTTGGGTTGGGCAAGCTTTTGGATCTGGAGGGTCCACTAACCGGGAGGGGGTCGCCATATTAATTAATAAAAATACCTCTTTCACACTAGAGCAGGAGATATGGGATCCCAGTGGCTGCTACCTATTACTTCATGGGTCTCTATATTCCCATCAGGTCCTCTTAGGATCCATATATGATCCTGATATGGACTCTCCTAATTTTTTTACATCCCTGTTGGACCTGGTGATCACTAATTCACCAGGAACAGTCTTCCTAGGTGGAGACTGGAACATCACTCCTCAACTCCTATTAGACAGATCGGACCCTAAACGAACTGGCCTATCCCCAGCACAAAGAGCACTAACAGATCATTTACTTGGAGCAGGATTAATAGATGTGTGGAGAATCCTGAATCCCTCAGAAAAACAATATACTTTCTTTTCCTCCCCCCATCATACCTTCTCACGAATAGACTATTTCTTGATTAGCTCCCATATTTTACCTGGAATATTGGACACTAATATACATCCACGTGTTATTTTAGACCACTCCCCTGTCTCTCTTACCTACATTTTAGGCCCTGGAATAAAGAGGGACTTTCTTTGGTGTCTCAATAACCAACTTCTTCAATTCCCCCACATTAAAAGTCACCTCAAAAACTTTTATCTCCAGCTTTCTAGAGATTAACCTGAGATCAGTCTCTCAACATGATCTTGTCTGATCCACTTTGAAATGTGCTTTGCGGGGTGAATGCATACGCCTGGTGTCTATTAGGATCAAGCAATCAAAGTCACAAATTGAAACTCTTCTCCATTCAATTAAGACACTTGAAAGGACTATTAGCTGTCATTCATCAGAAGAGGATTGGATTAGATTACATAAATTGCAGGCACAATTTTCTGATTTGATGTCCCAAAAAGCAGAGCTCTCTCTGAAGAGAACCAAACTTAAATACCTAGAATCTGGAGAAAGGGCTGGCAAACTCCTTGCCATTTGAATTAAACAGGTGGAAATGGAGCATTCCAAATCAGGCATATACCT
Organism: Neoceratodus forsteri; assembly: GCA_016271365.2. Lineage (NCBI taxonomy): Eukaryota > Metazoa > Chordata > Ceratodontiformes > Ceratodontidae > Neoceratodus > Neoceratodus forsteri. Next base: position 235,625,014 of record CM057458.1, read on the forward strand.
AGCTAATGCTGGCTCCTTAATAACAGACCTGAGAGAAATTGCCTCGGGATTCAAACAATATTTTAGTAATTTATACAGCATCTCGGAAGAGGAAGTCCCAATGGAGCAAAACATACAGAATTACTTAGACCTCCTATCTCTTCCTAATTTATCTCCAAACAAGACCTCCTCATTAGGAAACAGCATTGAGGAAAAGGAAGTCAACTTAGCAATTCAATAACTCCCTCCTGATAAATCTCCTGGACCAGATGATCTTTCAACCAACATGTACAAATTCTATAATTTAGAGCTTGCTCCCTTGCTGATGAAGGTGTTAAATTTTTGGTTTGAGAATGGCCTCTCTGACCATTCCTATTTAGAGGCTGTCATTACTCTTATCCCCAAAGCCAATAGAGACCTTCACTATCCAGGTAATTACCATCCCATATTGCTGTTCAGTGTGGACATCAAAATTCTGCCCCAAATACTTGCCAATCGCTTAGGCCCCCTGATGAATAAGCTTATTAGCAATGAACAAATAGGCTTAGCTTCTGGTAGCTCCTCTAGTGATCAGATGTGAAAGTTTCTTTATCTCCTCTCCATAACTAGTAATTCAGATTCAAAGGCTGCTCTTATTGCATTAAATGTGGAAAAAGCTTTTGATCGAGTTTCTTGGGACTTCCTTTTCACAGCTCTCTCCTGTTTTGGTTTGCCACATTCATTTATTAAATGAATAAAATTGCTTTGTACGTCTCCAACAGCCTGAGTTTGGTGCAATGGCATTCTCTCTAGCTCTTTTCCATTGCACCGAGGCACCAGGTGAGGCTGTCCCCTCTCTCCCCTTCTTTTAATTTATATTTAGAACCCCTTCTGTGGAGATTACCTATGTCTCAAAATCTCCATGGAATTACTGTGGGGCTGCAACAATATTTACTATCCACTTATGCTGATGACTTGTTACTCCACATGGAAAATCCTGAGGTTGGCATACCAGTTCTTTTACAGGAAATTGCATCCTTTACAAAAGTCTCCTTCTACAAGCTTAACCTTTCCAAAACTAGTGTATTCCCACTGAATGGCAAGTTGTTACCATCCAATGTACAAACATTTGGTTTGAAATGGGACCCGAAGTCCTTGAAATACTTGGGTATTTAATTATCCAGAGACATCCCCACCATGAAAAAGGAAAATTTCGCCAACTTACTAAACACAATTAAAACAGATCTTGATAGGTGGAACCTCCTCCCAATTTCTTTATAGGGAAGGATTAACTTAGTTAAAATGGATGTGTTACCCCGCATCCTTTACCCCTTAAATATGTTAGGATTCTTTTTCCCCAAATCATGGTTTTTATCTCTACAAAAGATGATAAACCAATATATATGGAAAGAGAAAAGTGTTAGAAGGGCCTACCATAAACTTACCACACCGAAATCGCATATTGGGCTCTCCCTCCCATCCTTTTTCACCTATTATGGAGCTGGCCATATCAGTAAATTAGCACGCTGGATACATGTATTGGGAGAGGAAAATGTAGGCTCATACATCCCTCCCAGTCAAATATTGAGAAGACGATTGCTCTTAATAATTCCTGCATGCTTCCAGCCTTGCTCTATGTTCTCCCAAAATATATCCCCCGTAAACCGTGGAAAAATCCAATAGGATGGTCCTTAAGAGCATTACACCAAGTGCAAAGACATCTGAATCTGGAATGGCATAACTCTCCAGACCAACCACTACTAGGTAACCCCCACTTCCAAATTCAGAATAGAACCATCTCTGCAGCCTTCTGGACTTCTCTGGTAGGACTTCGGCTTGCAGATATTGCACCAAGGGCAAAACCCTTTCCTATCTTCAATTCCAATCAAACTTCCCTCGCACAGCTGTAAATTCCTTTAAGTACTGGCAGATTAGACACACAGTAGTTTCTTTTCTGAATAAAATAACTCCACCTGGTCCCACTAAGATTGAGCTGTCCTCCCTCTTACACACTGCTGACCAGCCACACTCAGTATCCAAAGTCTATAAAGAGTTACAGCATCTTGATGTTCAAATGCCCAAAGGGATTTGTTATTATTGGGTTCATAGACTCTCTCTCAAGGAGACCACTGAAGTTTGGCAACACATGTGGATGAGCCTATATAAATATGTTAAACAAGACAGGCTTCACCGAGTCCAATATAATATAATGCTCAACCTATATTTTACCCCAGTTAAGCTCCATAAGATTGGGAAACTTAATTCTTCACAGTGTCATAGGTGTCTCAGGGCAAATGGGGATTTATATCATATGTTATGGACCTGCCCTAAAGCCCAGTTATTCTGGCAATCCATCAAAAACTTGCTAGATCCCCTATTGGGATTAGATCCTTTATTTTTGCCAGAAGCCTGCTTGCTTAATTGTTTACTTTCAGGAGCAAATAAACAGAGACAAGCCTATATGGACTTAATAAGTGGTGTAGCCAAACTGGTTATAATGAGACACTGGGTGGATATTTCATTGCCTACTGTGTTGGAATGGCATAAAGAAATGCTTCTGGCTCTCCAACTTGAAAAGCACATAGCTATGATGCACAATAGACTGCAGTCTTACTTGAATAAATGGGGTTCTCCTGAAGCTCTGCTAACAGCATGGAAGCCCTAGATCCACATGTGATATACTCGTTAATTAAAGTCAATTATATTAATGTTATTAGACTTCTGCATTTGGTACCATTAAAGAGGGAATAAGTTAAGATTTTATGTATAGGGAATTTTGATTTTTTTTTTATTTTGATTACAAACTGGTACATTATGTTTCGCACGCAGTCTCATAGCTCAAATGCAATTTATGTTTCTGTAACTCAGACTGATTGTTGAAATCTACTTCTGCACCATGTGTAAAATCTGAATAAAATTTATTGAATAAAAAAAGAAAATTAATTGCAAAGAAAAACAAGTCTAAAGATAACAATGCAGTTGTACCATCCAAAAATAAGTGATGGAAGCCCATGTTTAACAGGCTACCCAAGGCTGACCACCAAGTCCCAGTAGGTGACTCAAAGAATGTCCAAGGTGTGTAGCAAAGACCAGTATAGGGTAGTCTTTATTACACAGATACATAGACACTGTCGGCAGAGAAGGGCCTATGGCCCACCCAGTCTGCCCATTTGAGCTTATAAATTCATTTTATGTTTCTCTAGAAGTCTGTTGCCCCTTACCCCTGACCTCCAGAATTCCCTTATGTCTATCCCATGCATTCTTAAATCCCATAATTGTTTCAGCCCCCATCACTTCCTCTGGCTGGGTGTTCCCTTGTCTACCACCCTTTCTGTGAAGAAATTATTCCTCATGTTTCCTCTGAATCACCCTCCCTCCAACTTCATCCCATGCCCTCTAGTCCTGGAACATCTTTTTCACTGGAAAATAGTGTATTCCTGCACCCTGTTCCTCCCTGTAAGGTACTTGTATGTCTCCATCATATCCCCTTTCTCCCTCCTCTACTTCAGGGAGTACATATTCAAGTCCTTCAGCCTGTCCTCATAGGACTTGTGATGCAGTCCCTGTACCATCTTTGTTGCCCTCCTCTGAACCTTCTCTACCCTGTCTATGTCCTTACCTAGGTAAGGTCTCCAGAACTGTACACCGTACTCCTGGCAAGGCCTCACTAGTGTCTTGAATAGTGGAATGACCTCCCTTTTCCTGCTAGTGATGCCCCTGCCTACGCATCCCAGCATCCTATTTGCTTTACTTGCTGCCTTGTCACACTTTTTCCCTACCTTGAGGTAATCAGAGATGATAACCCCCAAGGTCCCTTTCCTGCTTGATGCTATATCCTCACCCCCAACTGCTATGTTGTTCCAGGGTTTTTGTGCCCCATATGCATTATCTTGCACTTCTTTGCGCTGAATTTCAACTGCCAAACCCTTTACCATTCTTCAAGCTTTTGCAGGTCCCTTCTCATTCTGTTTACACCCTCTGGTGTGTCTACTCTGTTATCGAGCTTCATGTCATCAGCAGACAGGGAAATTCTGCCTTCTAGGTCCTACGTAATGTCACTGATGAAGACATTGAATAGGACCGGTTCCAGCATTGATCCCTGTGGTACCCCACTGGTCACTCTTCCCTCTGTGGAGTGACAGCCATTTACCACCATCTTCTGTGTCCTGCTGCCCAGCCAATTACCTACCCACCACACTACTGTCCTGCCCACTCCCTCATTCCCTAGTTTGTTTAATAGCCTTCTATGTGGCACAGTGTCAAAGGCCTTTCTGAAGTCCAGATAGGCCACATGCACTGCCCTTCCCTGATCCGCCTCCCTTGTAACCCAGTCAAAAAATTCAATGGGATTAGTCTGGCATGACCTCCCCCTGGTGAAACCATGCTGCCTTGGGTCCTATAGTCCAATGGCAACCAGTTGTTCCACCAAACACTTCTTTAGTAGCACTTCCATGATCTTCCCCACTATTGAGGTCAGGCTGACTGGTCTGTAGTTCCCCGCTTCCTCCTTGTTCCTGCTTTTGTATAAGGGGACTACATCTGCTGTCCTCCAGTCTTTCGGTACCTTCCCTGTTTCCAGTGAATTGGCTAAACTGAACTGCCAGAGGCTCAGCCACCACCTCTCTTAGTTCCTTTAGGACCCTGGGGTGCACCCCATCTGGCCCCATTGCTTTATCAACTCATTCCTACCAGTTCCTTTAGGACCCTTTCCCATGTAAAGGGACTTGTGTCCATTTCTGCACCATTCCCACCCCTTATACTCCCATCAGGCCCATTACCCTCCTCTTCTTGCATAAAGCTGCTGAGACAGAGACAGAGAGAAAGAAAGAGAGAGAAAGAGAGAGAGAGAAAGCAGCCAGATCGACCTTAAATCAAGGAGGTTATTTTCTACACTACACTGAATAGGGACCTGTGTAAGTAACTAGTATTGATTCTGTTTTTGGGGTTGACTTTTCTTAGTTTAACTTTAATTTGCCAGGGAGGAACTGTAGCTGGGAGATATTTGCAGTAATTTGTGACTAGACCTGTTACTTAACCTCTGTGAAATAGGTGTCTGTTAAGGGGAGGAGCTGAAGGGGCCTAGTTGAACTGTAACTTTAAAACTGGAGTTGTTTGTGGTCTCTGTCTGCTGAGACAGAGAGAAAGAGAGAGAGAGAGAGAGAGAGAGAAATCAGCCAGAGCTTCATTAAATCAAGGAGGTTATTTTCTAGACTACACTGAATTGAATTATTACTTTTTGGACCTGTGTAAGTAATTAGTATTGATTCTGTTTTTGGGCTTGACTTTTCTTGGTTTAACTTTAATTTGCCAGGGAGGAACTGTAGCTGGGAGATATTTGCAGTCATTTGTGATTAGACCTGTTACTTAACCTCTGTGAAATTGGTGTCTGAAAGGAAGGAAATGCACTCCCTGGGGTGGAGGGTCAGAGTTGTAGTTGATTGTTTCTGGAGGGCATATGTTTACTCCCACCTGCCCCAAGAGCATAACTTTCTTTATAGCAGGGGTTCTGACATCACTTCCCCAAAACTGCTAACAACATACAGCTTTTCATATCCTTAAAGGCACAGCACACTGAATAGGGGGTAGAGACACACACAAGCTTGCACACACTAAAACAAGAACAAAAAAAAGCATTTGTAACAGGAAGGAACACAGATATGTGGGGAGTGGTGCAATGCACTAACTGTGGAGCAGCAGTCTTCTGGGAGACATTCTGGAGACTGCGTTTCTGCCCTATTTGCAGGCACCTCTCTGGTCTGAGGGAGGAGGTTGTTCATCTCCATGCTGACTTGACAAGGATTTGGGAAACTGCTGTCCCACCCAGGCCACCGCCACTACCTCAGAGGTTGTCAAGAAAAGAGGAGTGGTTGGACCATGGTGGGCTCAGGAAGGGTGAGGGTGGTGGAACAGGGGTGCATCCCTCCAACTGTGCCTCTCCATAATTCATTTGCCACACTGGTGGAGCATGGTTCCTCTATGGAGGCACCTGCAGTGGAGACCAAGGAGGATGCTGGGAACCTCCACAATGGAGACTCATAGGAGGGTGGCACAGGACCCCACAGGGGAAGGAAACAACTCCTGGTGGGGGACTCAGTTGTTAGGGGGTAGAACTGGGGGAGGGAGGTAAGGTGCCTGCCTGGCACCATGGCTTCGGAGGGACAGGAAATGTATCATCAGGATCATGGGAACAGCTGCAATGGGGGGGGGTGAGCTGGATGTCATTACCCACCTAGGGAAAAATGACCTGGCTGAGAATGGGATCAGAGCAGTGCAACAGGAGTTTGTGGAGTTTGGGAGGGGCCTTAGACAAGTAGCACACACGGTAACTTTCTCGGAAGTGCTACCTGTCTATGGCATGGATGAGGCTAGGGTACTCTACACCATTGGATTCAATGACTGGTTGAAAACCTGGTGCAAGGGAACACGTGATGCAGCATGCCTAGAAGACGTCTCTTTAGTCTGCTCTGACTACCCGCCTAATCAAAGTACTTATTTCTACTGAACAAAGAGAGATATAATAGCAAAACCATCCTGCACCTACTATCTACAGCTTGCAGCACCTATTGGGGTATTTTCAAGAGTTATGGATATGGAAATGAAGTTGCCGCCACCAAAGCATACACCACCCGTAACCCCGCAAAAGGCCCCAAAGAAGGTACGGGCCTCAGGTGCCACTACTTCCCACTCTCAGTCTACATCTTCGGGGGATCAAGAGCCACTCACCCTGGCTGGCTTTCTGGCTGAATTTTGACCCTTCAAGGAAGAGCTCCGGTCGATGGCTTCAGAGATAAAATCACTCTCCCAAACAATTGAGGACATTGTTATCAAGACCTCCAGCAATGAAGCCCGACTAGTTTCATTAGAAAAGCGGGTTGATAAACAAGACCCTGAAATTGTCTCTTTAAAACAAAAATTAACCAAGGTTGAACAGAAACTTGAAGGCTTGGAGGGTCGCAGCCGCAGGAACAATGCAGTGATCATTGGCTTGCCTGAATTAGAAGAAGGCAAAGATCCGATCCTGTTTATCCAGAGGTTCCTCAAAAAGACAGTGGGTCCTTTACCTTATGGCCCCCAGTACATAATAGAGAAGGCACATAGGGTACTTTGACCTACTCCACCACCTGGGGCAGCCCCCCCACCCACTTATATTCCGATTTTGAATTACCTCGAGCAGCAACATCTGATGGCTAAAGTTAAAGATCTCCAAGTGTTGTCGTGGGAGGGATGCAGGATCTGCGTAGTCCAAGACTTGCCAGTTTTTGTACGACTATGTCAGGCCAGCTTCCACCCACTGGCCACAAAGATCATCACTGCGGGGATAAAGTTCTGCATGACATATCCCGCGAAGCTCCAAGTGCTCATTGATGGGGAATGGCACTCCCATGAAGACTACAAAACAGCTCATTCGGATCTTAAGCGAGCCCTCCCTGACCTTTTCCGGGATTCCAAATGACAATCCTGTCCTCCCTATTCTAAAAAGTAATCAGAGATGTCACAGCTTATTGGGCAATTGTGATTTGTAACAGTGTCCCAGGAAGGTTTGCTTGCTGAAATTCACATGGGGTCAGTCCAGTCGTAGATCACTGCTTAGGCTTGGTATTCAGTTCATTGAGAACTACCTCGTCGATCCCTCAGCAAGCCCTCAAGGTGGATTCCCTGATCTTTGGCAGTGAGAAGACATCCCATTACAGCAAGTGTTTAACTGGTCTCTTGGTTTCCTTAATTGCCAATCGGGGACCCTGGCTCCTGCTTTGCAGAAACTTTCTCTAGTGCTGATCTGCTGATGGCTTAGATCTCTTTTACTGATTTAGGTTTTTCTGAGCCTGGAATATAAGTTTCATTAGTGTTGCTGTATTCCCATGTTACTTCCTTTCCTAGATTAGCATAAAATAGGTAAAATGGGCTCTTAGCAGCTTTCATTTCATTACCATGTACCCTCTGTTTTTCTTACAGGTATGTAGTTCATGTATTTAGACACAAGAGGGGAGTGTTTCATTAACCTTGCATTTTAGTGTTGATGATGATAACAATAATAATAATAAAACTTTATTTATTAAGCGCCTTTCAAGCACCAAGGCGCTGTACAAATGAATGTTAAAAGCAAAAATACACATATAAAATCAATATTCTCAGCAACATCAATTCATAAAAGCCTTACTCCACAAAAGTGTCTTAAAATCCTGCTTAAAGGATTCCACGGTCATGCATTCCCTAAGTCGATGTTAAATGATGTTAAATTTCTCCTCCAGGAAGCAAATGTAAGATGCTCAGGTTGTTCTTTGTTATATATTTCTCTCATATGGGGGGGTGATCGGAGGGGGGAACGGAATGACATGTTGTTGTGTGATGGTGCATATAATAGGTAAGGGGACGGGGGCAGGGTTTGTTTATGCAAGATTGTTCTTCACTTTTATATCTTCAGTTTGTATTGTATGGGGCTTTTCTGGTTGTTTAATGGGGTAAATTTGATAGCTAGGTGGGGAGGGGGAGGAGCAAACCAAAACTTATGGTCCAGATTGCATGTCATCTCTCATATGCAGCTATGTTGGTTATTCATCATATCCTTTGTTCTGATTTATATACTCAAGTATGGGGCATGATGTGTGTTTTTCCACCTGGAATGTAAAGGGGATCAGAAATAAACTCAAACAGTATAAGGTTTTAAAACACTTAAGTCTTTTACGTTCACAAATCACTTTCATCCAAGAGTCACATTTGCTGGATTTAGAGGCCTTGCAGATAAGAAGGCTTCAGGTAGGGAAAGTTCTTGCAGCCCAAGGCTCTACCAATAGCAGAGGGGTTATGATTCTGATTAATAAAATTATTGTTTTTGATGCAGAACAGGTTATTGGGGATCCGCAGGGTAGATACAGTATATATTAGTTAAAGGGACTATTCATTCAGTCCCTCTCCTCCTCTGCAGTGTATATGGACCTAACTTAGATGATCTGTTTTTTTTTACAAAGCTGATCTTGAGGATACTTCCCTTTCTTCCTACATTGATTGTCATATGGGGCGACTTAAATCTAGTAATTGATTCTGAACTAGACCGATCACCTCCCCAGATCAAAGTGATCTCCCCAGTGCAGAGAGCCTTGCATGACCTGATTGATCAGCTTGGTTTATGTGATGTCTGGAGAGTATTGTACCCCAAAAAGAAAGAATACACCTTCATTTCCCCGGTTCATCACACGTTATCGCGTATAGATTATTTATTAATTTCGCAGGTGCTCATCCCTGGGGTTTTGTCCTCCACCATTCTACCCAGCCTGCCCTCTGACCATTCCCTAGTCCAATCTTGTATAGCCTTAGCCTTCCTTCCAAAGAGAGACAGAAGATGGAAAATTAACAACCAAATTATTAAGGATCCCAAGATCGCTCAAAAAGTACAAGAGCATATCGAGCTTTTCTTTACTATGAATACATCTCCGGATGTTGCTCCAGATGTTCTATGGTGTGCCTTCAAAATGTATATTAGAGGTATTCTAATTAGTCAGGCTACTGCGCAGAAGAAGTCACAGGATGCGAAACTGAAGACTTTACTGTCTCAGATACGGGCATTTGAAATGTCCCTTACCCCAAACAAGCATGAGGAAGTTAAACATAATTTAGCAGTCATTAGAGAGCAATGTTTGGAGATTCTTGGGGAAAAGGCTGCAATTGCCATCATATGTACTAAAGCCTAGTACATGGATCAATGGGAAAAAGCCGGCAAACTTCTTGCCCTTAGGATTAAACAGCAGGAATCAGCAAGGTTTATTCCCCCTATTAGATGCCTAATGGATGGAATATTGAAAACCTCCCCTGAGGATATTTTGCACAAATTCACTCAGTATTATAAATCTTTATATCATAAAATGAATAACCCTCCTTTGTTTTCCATATTGGATGAATATTTTTCATGTACCCATTTACCTGTTCTATCTGAAGCTCATAATAGTCTATTGCTGGCACCTATTTCTAGTCTGGAAGTTATTGAGGTAATACAGAAACTTCCCTTAGATAAGGCTCCTGGTCTGGACGGCTTCTCAGCCTACTTTTTTATGAAATTTAATTGTCCCTGTTCTCCCCTCATTATACCAACATATTTTATCTGGGGCCCATACTGACCCCACTCTTTTTGAAGCCCTAATTGTACTGATTCTGAAATCCGGTAAAGATCCGGAACTTGTTCAGAGTTATAGACCCATTTCCCTTTTAAACCAAGACATGAAGATCTTAACAAAAATTTTAGCTGATAGGCTCTCTATCGTGTTGCCAGACCTTATTGGAATGCATCAACTGCGGTTTATGCAAGGACGCTCTTCAATGGACCATCACTGCATGTTTACTCATGTCTTCTTGGCAACCAGGGATGCACAATTCCCAGTAGTCTTGGTGTCCCTGGACACCGAGAAGGCCTTTGATAGAGTTGATTGAGATGGGAAACCAAAAGCTTTTAATGCCTGGAACAAAAAAAAAAACAATTTCTGGACTGGATTGCTGCCATTTATCGGGCCCCTTCAGCCAGGATTATGGGAAATGGAGCTATCAGACAGAGATGCCCTCTTTCCCCCCTTCTATTTTACATTTACCTTGAGCCACTCCTACAAAATCTAACTGCTAGCACAAAAATACAGGGTATCACCATGTATGGGCAGGAAGTAAGGATTTTAGCATATGCAGATGATCTCCTTCTTCAGCTCTCTCATCCAGATACCTCAATTCCTGCAGTGCTCAAGGTTATCGAGAGTTACAGTCGCCTTTCTAATTACAGGCTTAACCTAAGTAAATGGGCTGTTTTCCACTTGAATCATAAAGTTTTTAAGCAATCAGTTACTACCTTGGGTCTTAAATGGGCTCCAGACTCTCTCGAATATCTCAGCATTTCACTTACCAGAAATTCTCTTTCAACCATTAAGAAAAATTTCAACCCCCTCATTTTGACCATCACACATGATCTGGACAGATGGGGTAAACTTCCTGTTTCCCTCTGAGGTTGGATCAATCTGGTCAAAATGAATGTATTTCCTTGTCTCCTATATCCTCTTAATCTTCTCAATGTATGGCTCATCGGGGTATGGTTTAAGAGGCTGCATCAACTCCTTACTAAATTTATCTGGGCTAATAAGCAACCGAGACTGGTATACAACAAGTTGGCTGCTCCAAAGGACAAGGGAGGGTTGAGACTTCCCCATTTACATATGTACTACTGGGACTGCCATGTCTCTAAATATATTAGATGGCTTGATCCAACTCCTTCACTTCCCTGTCCTCTGTGGCTTGAAATAGAGACTGCCATGATTCGCTCTGCAGGGGTTGAACCCTCTATTCTGCTAACTTTAAAACCCTCTCAACTTCCCCCTAAGCTAAAATCCACGAAAACTGAGCTATCCTTATGGGTTCATCTACAGCTCTGTGCGTGCCTACAATACAACCCTCTCCATGATCTCTCCCTATCTATCTGAAACTCTCCTTTGTTTGTACTGGATGGCAAACCCATCCCTTCTACATGGTTACCACACCTGGGGATGGGATCCCCATCTTTGCTCCAAAAGGATGAGAACTCTTGGCTCTCTATCTCGGATATTATGTCTAAATTTAATATTCCCTCCTCTGGCTACTTTAAGGTATGTCAACTTAAACATCTTCTCATTGAGATCTTGGGCCACTCTCCACCGGCACCAAATAGTAAGTCATTGCATCAAGATCTTCTGGTTTTAAGTCATCCCCCTAAGGCTATTTCTAAGATATATGCTACACTCTTTGAGTACCATTTCCCCCAATTCTTAGGCCCTATGGAATACTGGACCAATCTGTTCCCTTCCTTAACATTAGATTGGACCTCCTTGTGGTGTAATTGCCATTGTTTTATTACACAGGATAGACTCCGTCTTAAACAATTTCATATATTGCATAACCTATATTACTCTCCCCAGAAAATGGCCAAATGGGGTCTTATTGAGTCCAACCTATGTACTCATTACTCCTTGGAGGAAGGTTTGCTCCTACATATTTTCTGGAGTTGTCCAAAAGTTGCACCTCTTTGGAGAACAATTTCAGCTAAGGCTGATCCTTTGTTAGGTATTTTTGATTGTTTTACCCCTGAAATTTGTATATTAGGGGATTATTCCTCGTTAAGAGTCATAGAACGTAAATATTATATGTCCATTATTGCGATGTCTGTTAAGAAACGTGTACTTAGACATTGGAAGGATTCAGAGGTGCTCTTTTACAATGAGTGGCTTAACGAATTATTGGGGAAGCTTAGGACAGAAAAGGCCTGTGCTAATCTCCAGTATAGACTACCTAAATACAATAGGATTTGGGATCCCCTTCACACCTTGTACTTCATCTAATTTATTTAGAACATTGGCCTCGTGGACTGTTAATTCTTACTGATGCTGTAAACTTGGTGGTTTGCCGGGTTGGGGGGATGGGGTTTGAGGTGGGTGGATGGAGGGGGACAGACACAGTGTATTGAAAAACTTGTACAGTATGATTATTTCCTATGTTCTGTCTGCTTTATGTATGAACAATTTTCAATAAACTTTAAATAAAAAAAAGAAAACCTGGTGCAGAGCTCAGGGATTTGGTTTCATTGGGGACTGGGGCTCCACCTGGAGTGATGCAGGCCTATACAGGCATGATGGCCTGCATCTATCCAGCAGGGGAACCAGGATCCTAGGTAATAGGTTTAAATGCTTCATTAGCAAGCATTTAAACTAGCCAAGGGGGGAGGCACTGAAAAGGAGAAGGGAAATCCTAGCTCCCCCCTGAAAAAATCAGGGTAGTTAGCAAGGTAAACACCAAGATAGAGCAGTTGAAAGGGAGAAGGGCAGGGGTAAATGGAGAAAAAAGACAAAGGCAGTAAGGACAGGGATGGGGCAAAAAGAAATAATGCCATTAAAAAAGTGGAGGGTAATGAGTACCAATGCCCATAGTCTAGGTAAAAAGCTCCCTGAAATGGTGGCCTTGATGGAAGAGGGATGCCTGGATATTATGGCAGTCACCGAAACAGGGTCCACAGAGAACCATGACTGGGATGTCAACATACCAGGGTACACAATCTACAGGAGGGACAGGGAGGGAAGAAGAGGAGGAGGAGTAACCCTCTATGTAAGTGAAGTGATCCAAACAATAGAACTAAAGGGTAAACAGGGAGGAGAGGAGGCACTGTGGATCACCCTGGAGACTGGAAATGGCACCACTGTCCACACAGGGGTTGTATACAGACCCCTGTCTCGGGGGAGGAAATGGACAAGAAAATGATAGAAGGCATCCTTAGGATGACAGAGAAAGGGTAGATATTGCTGATGGGGGATCTGAATATGTCAGATGTTAACTGGAACACATTTGCTGCAGCCACATCCAAGAGCAGGACCATTCTCGATGCCCTACAGGGGGCATACCTCTGACAGCTAGTTTTGGAACCCACTCGGGAGGGAGCAATCTTAGACCTGGTTCTCTCAAATGGGGATGGAGAGAGGATCTCTGATCTTGAAGTGGGTAGCTATCTGGGAACAAGTGACCGCCAAACAGTGTGATTCACAATAAACTTCGCATAGAGTCAAGCCATACAAAAGTGAAGGTAATGGACTTCAGGAGGGCTAATTTTGTCAAAATGGGTGAGTGCCTCAGAAAAGCACTAGCAAACAGGCAAGAAGGTGGGATGGAGCAACAATGGGGAAACATCAAAACCATCATCACAGAGGCAACAAGCCTTTGTGTGAAGTAAATACACAAATCAAAACAAAAGAAAAAGACACTATGGTTCTCAAAAGAAGTGGCAGGGAAGGTTAGGGAGAAAAAGACAGCATTCAGGAAGTATAAAGAAATGCAGAAAGAGCAGGACAGAGAACTGTACCAGTTAAAGCAGAAGGAAGCGGGGAGGGCAGTCAGAATAGCAAAGGCCCAAACCGAGGAAAAGATAGCCAACTCAGTTAAGAAGGTGGATAAAACCTTTTATAGGTACATTAGGGAGCAAAAAAGACTAAGGCAGAGATACTGAGGCTGAATAAAGAGGAAGGTGGTTGGGCAGAGAACATCAGTGAAAAAGCAGGGATACTGAACAAATACTTCTACTCAGTATTCACAATGGAAAAGCAGGGGGAGATACCTAATCCAGTCAATAGAAGCACTCTGGATAGGGAGGTTGATATTAGTCCTTTCACAAAAGAAAGGGTTCTGAAAGAACTCTTAAAACTGAAGGTGGATAAAGCAATAGGGCCTGATAAGATTTTTCCCCTTGCTAACCTGCTTAATGCATAATTCTGCTGTTCTTGTAATCCCCGTTTAAAATATTGCCCACTGTTCCTCAACCCCTGAGTCCCTCCCCATTCCCATTAATGCCTCCTTCAAGCATCTCCCCATTTTCCCAAAGTCTGCCCCACTAAAATCCAGGATACGTGTTTTTGTATGGTTTGGTTCTGCTCCTTCTGTGATTTCAAACCACAGTGACTGGTGGTCACTGTTCCCCAGGTGTTCCGCCACTGTTACTACCATCACACTGTCCCCATTTGTGAGCACGAGGTACAATATTGCCTTCTGCCAAGTTGGTTCCATGACCAGTTGCTTGAGGAAGACACCATGAAGGCAGTACTGGATAAATCTGCTCCTGGTTGATGCTGCTGCTGGGAGGCTCCAGTCCACATCTGGAATACTGAAGTCTCCAACCAGCACCACATTACCCTTTTCTGCCATCCTTTGGATGGCTAGCATCAGCTCCCTGTTTCTTTCTCCTGGGCTGGTGATCTGTGGATCACCCCTGTGCGGATGGCCAACCCCATTTTCCTTTCCAGCTTAACCCACAGTATTTCTCCCCCATTTTGTTTCTCCTGGATTTCTGTGGCCATTGTGCCATCTTTCACATAAAGTGCCACTCCTCCTCCCTTCCTGTCTGCCCTGTCTCTTCTGAATATGTTGTAGCCAGGTATGGCCATCTCACAGTCATGGTTATCATTACACCAGGTCTCTGTGATGACCATAATGTCTAGGTCTGATTGCACCATGGCAGCTTCCAGATCCTCCATCTTGTTGCTAAGGCTCCTGGCATTGGCATGCATGACTTTCCATGATATGAACTTCCTTTACTGTTTAGCTGTTCTGCTTCAGCCCCCTCCCTGGTTGTCCTTTATCCCTGGTTCTCCCTGCTGTCTGCCCTTCTGTTGAATTTTGCCCACTTTCTGCCTATCCACCCCATGGGTGCTTATCTCCATCTTTTGCACACTGCTTTGTAGAAATATCCACTCCTCCTGGTCACTGGTTCCACTACTAACTGTGGGGGGTGGGCAATTATGTACCCTCCTTGCTGGCCTGCCACCACACTTGGCTAGTTTAAATGCTTGTGCATGTAGCATTTAAACTTATCTTTTAGTGCTTGGATTCCCCTCCAGGATGGGTGTAGGCCATCAAGCTTGAACAAGCCCCCATCCCTCCACATGGGTCCCCAGTCACCAATGAATCCATACCCTTCCTCACAGCATCAGTTCTTCAACCATGAGTTAAAGTTCCTGGTGTGTGTGTCAATACACTCTCCAATGCCTCTCACAGGTAGTACTTCAGAGAAGGTGATAGAAGAAGCTACTTACTTGAAACCCCTCTCCAGCTTCCTAAACTCTTCCTGAACTTTCTTAGGCTTCCCATTTGCCAGGTCATTAGTACCTAGGTGGATAATGACATCTAGCTCACCACCCTGTCTTGCCTTCCCAGTGTCCCCAGGATCTTCCTCCCATCCCTCCATGCCGTGGCACTTGGTAGGCACCTCATTTTCCTGTCCTCCCCCTCCTGGCTTCATAGCTGGATCCCTCTTACTTTGGAGTCCCCCACCAGGATTCACTTCCTCCTCCTCTGCGGTCGACTGCTCTCCTCATTGAGGTCACCTCCTTAGTTAACCTGCATATCCTTCCCTTCCACTTCACTGGCTACCTCTGTTTGGTTGTCCCCATTTGCCAGTGCAGCATACAAGTTCTACAGTGGAATAAGATGATTTGGGATGTGACTCTGCCTGACTGCCCTAACCCTTCCCGAGTCCACTGAGTCCACCGTCATCCTCATTCTTGGCATCCTCTAAGGTAGCAGCATTGGACTGGGTGGTTTCTGGATAGGGGCAAAGGTACTCCTAACCCAGTTTACTTCTTTTCTGAGTCTAGCAACTTTATAGTGCAGTCCAGACAGAGGCCTGCAGATAGGGCAGCACCTCAGCATCCAGAAGGTCTGCCTGCATACGGCTGCCCTGCATCCACTGCATTGCACCACTCCCCACATTATACTGCACTTATACTGCTATCCCAGTACTTGTCTGTTACTAAAGCTCTCCTTGTAGTTCCCTCTTTATTAATTTACTGTCCTTAAAAATCTGCCACTGATCCTCACATACTTTTTTAAAGAAGGAAAATAAACAAAAAAAATATCAGTCAAAACACTTGTGCCAAGTGCAGGCTTCCTCCCCCTTGTGCCCCTCTAACTCCACAACACCTGCTATTCCCTGTCAATCAGATTTAACAGGGCATATAATTAAGAGTGGGGGGAAGGAGAGGTTTGGTGGGCAATAATTTATAGCAAATAAAGACAGCAAAGGAAAACAGCACCACTACAAGCACACCAAACAGCCCCAAAACAATTCTAAGTAAAGACAGAAAGAAATAACAGTACCACTAAAAGCCCACAGATCTAGGTTTAAAACAAAAACAGCAAGTAAAGACAGCAAAGGAAAACAGTACCACTACAAGCACACCAGACTAGGTTTTAAATTTTCAACAGTCCAAAAAAAATTTTAAGTAAAGACAGTAAAGAAATAACAGTACCACCAAAAGCCCACAAATCTAGGTTTTAAAACAAAAACAGCAATGAGCAGTTACAAGCGGCAAGTAAAGACAGCAAAGGAAAACAGCACCACTACAAGCACGCCAAATTAGGTTTTACATTTTCAACAGCCCATTCTCCTAGAGTAAGAGAAATGAACATCACTCCACAGGAGAAATACTGGTGGTGACCACCCTGGGACACCAGGTCAGCTTTTATGGCAAAGGTGAGATGGGAGAGGGACCAGAAAGCATGACCACACTTATTATGTTAAAATTGCTTCTGCCCTGGCCACCATTCCCAACTCATCCGCTGTGGGCTGAGTGAGGAGGGCCAGCTAATTAGTTGACTTAGGCATTGGGGGGGCAGCATCCCCACTGGCCCACTATCAGTCAAGCCATGTCAGGGAGAGCAGCTCAGATCCCCTGCCTCCAGCTTTGCTGCAGGAATACACACTATCTCACAAGTATCGCACACTGTGGTTACCCATAAGGCACTTCCTGTGGAGAATGCGGTCACACAAGTCATTAGAGCCCATAGACTAATGTCAGGACTTAATTGATTTGTAAGGCATAAGATCCTGGATATAGGCACCTGTGGAGGCTAAGAGTATGTCAAGGAATAACAGTAATCAGATCCCTCAGTGGCCACTACAGTCCCCGCTATGATCCCCTGCCCACCTAACAGCTAGCTCATACAATGTTTAACAAACCACCAAAGTTTTCTGTATGGAAAAGATCCAGAAAAAAAGAGATGATCTGATACCTTTTATTGGAGCAGCACCGATGTTACAAAAGAAAACAGGAGCTTGAGCTTTTAAGCTCATATTTTCTTTTGTAACATCTATGTTGGTCCAATAAAAGGTATCAGATTATTTCTTGTTTCTGGATCTTTTGTCACAAGGACCAATACGGCAACATAACTAATTTTCTGTGTGTGGAAAAGCTAAGAATGTAGACATAGGAGAAACTCAAGAGAATGGGAGAAGCCACCATAACATCTCAGTGTCAACAACAGTTCATAAGAGGTCCCCAGCCTAAAATGTAAATCAGGCATGAGTCCATCCCAAAGTTCACAATAGGATCAGAACTCATATAGGTCTTTCAGCACAAGCACTGGTTTCAGCATCCTGAAAACACCTGTGTCAGCTTTCCATCTGTCAGTCCCCAGTAGTGAAAAACATATACCTGTGGTATGGTAAACTGCTTTTCCAAGCAGCAGGGTGGTTGCCTAGCAATGGCATACTCATGCTGACTGACATGGTCTCCACATCAGCCTGCCCAGTGACCATGGGCATAAGAGGGCTAATCATTCCTCACACCTGTGCTGCCGCATAGCATCACGTATTGGAGTAAGTTACTCCTGGTAAGTGTTTTAACTCCAGAATCTAAAGTATCACAGTACAACTGAATTAACAAGTGGTTTCCATATATAGAAATATAGTACACACCTTCAGTTTAAAACAGTGTAACTCTTAATTCAACAAACTCAGCACACTAATATGCTCAGATTGCATAGTGCAATGTTCAGTGCAAGGGACATACACCAAATGGCATTTCCATTATATTCAGAGGGTCCATGGGCACACCTGTAAATGAATACCAATAACTTAAACTGCAGAATTCCTAGCTCACATATTATAAGTCTCTTTATTAATCTAAAACTGGAGCAGATGAACTTCTAGCTAGGCTGGTCTCCATTTATACAACAAGGTTTTTGCACTAAATATTGAAAGCAAGTTTGAAAGAATAGAAAAAGTGGATATCTGCTGCAGTAAAAAGTTTATATTAGGTCTATATGATCTTAGCCTGCAAGCACAGCCTGTCTAAATTACTCTACAGGACATATATGATGCAACCAGTAATGTTAAGTATTAATTACAGTCAGCAGTGACCTTTCCCAAATTAATCATTGAACAGACAAGATATTACTCCTAGCTGTGTATTAAGTGACTTGACATTCACTGACCAATGAAGGAAAATTTGCTTTGAGAAACTTATTTTGTTATTCACACTGTAGCTACATAAAGATGTCCAATCTCATTACCAACAGAGATAAATATCATGAACTGTTGATGGTAATTTTTTTTATTTTACTAATACATGCCTCACCATTATGAAAAGTTTAACAATTATTTTTATATTGATATAAAGTCTATTAAAGTATTGCTTGAAAAGGAAACTATTTACATAGAAGCACCAGAGTGTTGTCTGGTAATGAAGACTAGGTAGGTTAAAAGCTTTGTGGCAATGTTTGCACACTTGAATATAATAAGGATTCCCATAGGGTCCTGTGTGGAGTTGAAGATGGCACAGCAGTGGTACTGTGTTTACTATTAAAACTGACAAAACATTAAAAGTGAACAACACATTCTGTATTTTAGAGGCAGACAATAGAGAGTAAGGACTCTCAGTGGCTATAAAGCAGAATCAATTTAATCCAAGGCTAAAAAAAATCATAATAAATATTAAAAAAAAATTATCTATGCAGGGTGTTACAAAAATAATCATTTGTACAAGAAAGCACATATAGTAAGCACACTGAACATGTTTTTGGGATTGTTTCTAGTGTCCCCTGCGGAAGCCTGAATAGGTGAAACATTGGAGTTTTAAATTAACTGAAAACTCTATGAAGAACTATTGTGTTGTGGCTTCATTCCGAAATCAGAGCGATTTAGCACTGGAGTGTGAAACAAGATCACCTCCGTCACGACAAGCACCACAGCTTTACCTTACAAGAGACTGTGATTACCTGTTTGATTCTCAGTTTTTGGATACAGTACATTTTCATTCAGGATAGATGCATTCCGGAAAGCCCACGAACATTCACCATCATTAGCAAGAATGGTTTTGTCCCTCATAGACATTTTTTTCCACACTGCATTGATTTACAAATACATTTATTTGCATTACAATTTCGCTACTATGGGACCCATTTACCGATTCACCTTGTCACCATCAACATGAAGGAGTGTGCAGACATACA
Source organism: Neoceratodus forsteri (assembly GCA_016271365.2). Lineage (NCBI taxonomy): Eukaryota > Metazoa > Chordata > Ceratodontiformes > Ceratodontidae > Neoceratodus > Neoceratodus forsteri. The sequence goes on from CM057458.1 coordinate 235,644,739, forward strand.
GCAGGTGCTAGTGTGGAGAGCCAGTATTCATTTATAAGGTTTAGCCAGAATGATAGGAACTAGCTGGTTAAGAAGATGAGAGATAACAGATACATTGTTACCTTAGGTGAAAATATTACAGAAGGCATGATGACTAAAACCAAGAATTTAAAAACATGAGACATAAGTTTAGAGTGGCATGGGTTGACATTTATTATACCATGGACATAAGTGAACAACCAATGAAATCATCAGACTGGCAGTTTACCACCAGTGTGAATCCTTTGATAATCACTGAGTGATAAGCAGATAATAATGGTACAAATAGTCATCTACATCCTAATCATCTGCAGCCCAAGAATAAATATAATAAAAATAAACAAACACAAAACAACCTCTTTAATATTTGTATTTTATTATAGTAAAAAAATTAACCTTGGTATAATCGCAATGAACCACTCGGAGGAAGTGGGTTATCGGGGGATTTACCACTGCTGGTGAGGATTTACCCACTCGGCTGCACCAAGTGGGCAAACCATTCCAGCTGTGGTAAATCTCCCAATAACCCACACCCCCTCATGGCTTATTGAATAACTCAGTACTTAGAACATCACAGAATATCATGGGGCCTGAGGGTAGGAACAAAAGCCAGCATAGGCATACACACAGATGCCCTTATAAACAAGTGGAATAGCATTTCTAGCAGATATAGAGTGGATTTCATATACACTGGCAGGGGGCCATATCACTGAAAAAAGCAGACTAGCAGCAGAGTTACAAAAGGAAGAGGAAGCTCTGAAAGCCAAACTGGAGACTACAGAATTCAACTATTGGTTAGAGGACTGCAAACAAAAATTGTGGCTATCCCTGGTTGCTCCTTAGCTAATCAGGGTTGAACAAAGAGCAGCAGTGATGTTGTAGTTTATATCTCCACCAGCATCCCATGTGTGCCTGTGCTTGATGTCTCTTCACCCTCCTTCCATGAGCTGCTTCTCCTCAAACTCTCTAGTCTAGTAAAGCAACTAAGCAGAAGACATTCCAGAAGGACATGGTGATTATCATGATGATAAGGTAGACACCTAGCAAAACTACAGATTAACTAATTTTTCCAGTGACCTGGGATCAGGCTCAGATAGCTCTGATAGTTATTCTAGAGATTCTCTTAGAAATCGTGGACAGAGTCAGCCTTCTTTAGGACAGGACAGGGGCTTCCAGGGCCCAGAGCAGAACCAAGAGAGGCAACAAGAAGTGAACCCAGGTCCAGCCCAGAAGTACAATCTCAGGACCAGAACACAGGAAGAGGAGGAAGAAGCCCTAGGAAGAAGTGGAGGAGCAATAGGCAAGGTAGGCAGACGTGGCCACAAACTGAACCAAGTCAGATAGCACTATTTAATTTAAACCATAATACTTTAACTGAAGACCAAGAGAAAGTATTAACATTGGGTTTATCATTTTCACCATTTAAAGTTAGGAATACTTTTCAATTGGAAAGTGATTTGCGAAACTGCTACTGAACTCTGAGATTGAAAATGGGATTTGCACTAGAAACAGAAAAAGATCAGTATAAAACCATGGTGAGACAAGAACTCGGCATCCATTCTACATATGTCACAAGAAGGCTATAATGTGGCCATAGAAACATAGAAACATATACTGGCATGGTAGAGAAGGCTATTGAACAAGCCAAGAGTTTTTGGGTAGACTAGATGGACCTTCCGGTCCCTGTTTGCCATCACTTTCTATGTTTCTAAAAAAGTACACAAAAGCTGACCCGCAGTCTCAGTAAACCATTACAAATAGCAAGCATGACCTTGCAGGAAGACAGAGAGCTGGTCTTCAAACCTGCCGACAAGGGAGGGATATTGTTGTTCAGAACCTTATGCAATGCTGAAAAATATGGAATGGACTTTTTCAAGTGAGGGAGAACTATACTTCTCTGAGGCAAGACCAAACAGAAGGGCTACAAATCAAGATTTCAGAATTCCTAGAGGAAATGGTGTCCACTAGATGGCTAAAGGAGTAGGAGGGGGACTGGTTAAAGAAAATCCACCCATGAGTACCTCAGTTTTATGCTATACCGAAGTTGCATAAAAATAACATTATACTCCAGGAAGGCCCATAGTTTCAGGAATTGATTCACTCCTAGAACACCTCTCCACCTACATCAATATCCACCTCCAGCTCCTGCAGAGAACTTGCCAACATATCTTAAAGATACCGCATAATTTCTAAATTTGCTTCAAGATTTCAATAGAACTAATGATGCACTAGGCATCATTATGGTGACAGTAGATATGAAAGACTTCTATACTGTATGTCCATTCCACATAATGAGGACATAGCAGCAATGAGACTCATACTGGACACAAGGCCTCAGGGAACACAGCCTCCAACTAGGTTGCTCTTAGAAATGGCTACAATGGTGTTAACAAAAGAACTACATGAGAGTTATTTATTTATTGAAATGCATTAACCAGGTAAGCCTACTGAGACATAATGTCCCTTTTTCAGGAGCAACCTGGAGTTAGTTACATTTATATAGCTGACAACAGTTTACATTCAAATCAGAGACATCAGCTTACATACAGGGACATATTACACAAACGACAGGATGGATACATAGTAACAATTTACATATACTGGGTAGCAAAGCTTATGGCTAAAGTAAAACAATGCACAACAGGACAAGTCGATAGCAATGACTTACAAGCAGGCAATAATAAATTACCTGGGTTTGCCACTGATAAACTAGAGGGAAATACTAGACATGTAGGGACCAAAGAAAGCAGGGCTTGGGTGCTTTACTTAGAGCAGCAACATCATATTCCAATTTAATGAGTTTGTCATAAGGATAGCGGTATATTAAGTGAGGTTAAGTGCTCTGGAATTAAGAGACCATGACATAGGGGTATACCAAATGATTAGGCAGCAGAGCCATGATGCACAACGATGGCATCAGTTATAGCTGCATTTGCAAGCTACACACAAGTGGGACTTCAGTATAGTTTTGAAAGTTCTCAGGGTGGACAGTTAGTCACATCAGATGGCATGGTTTTCCGGAGTACCGGTCCCAAGCTGGTGATTGACCTGTCACTTGTGCTGTATCTTGACCTTGTTACTTCAAGAGCAGCTTTAGCAGATGACTGCAGCTCCCACGTTGGAGTCTTGTACTCGAGTAAACCATTTAGGCTAGGTGATACCAATAATTTGGCAGTTTTGAAGGCAAGGCAGAAGATGAGGTAGGCAAGCCTGGCCTCGAGTGCTGACCAGCTGAGGGAGGTGAGAACACCATAGTGGTGGTTATGAGGGTGAGCAGCAGCAAGAAAGCATGCAACTTTTTGGTAGAGGACTTTGAGTCTGGAAAGTTCGGTACCTCAGAGAGGCTAAAGGAGGGAAGCACCATATAGAAGAACAGGGAGAAGAGTTCATGTAGCGATTGCCAGCCAAGCTTCATTGGTTAATTATTGTGTTTGTCTGTAAAGTAACCCTATTTTTTGATGGAGATACTTGGTTAAGGCTACCACATGTGTCTTCAGGGTTAGCTCTTGATCAAGACGCACACCAAGGAATTTGATGGAAGAGCAGACTTCCATCCTAGTGCCATTGGTCAAGAATAGTTGTAGAAGATTTTGTCTCTTGACACCCAAACATTTGGGACCAAAAACCATGGCCTTCAATTTCTTTATGTTTAGTATGAGTTTATTGTCTACTTGACATTGTTTCAAGAGTTGGAAGTCCACATTGTTGTCCAGATTTATTTCGTTCACATCCTTAGAGCTTCTGTAGAGGATAGCATTGTCTGTATATAGTTGAATGTTGACTCCTCCACAATGTTTAGGCATATTGTTAATGAAAATTGAGAAAAGTAGTGGCCCAAGGATGGACCCTTGGGGAACACCTTGGTTGACTGGTTTTAGATCCATTGTTGTATCCAATCATTTGACCAGCTGTTTCCTCTCACATAGTTAGTTTTGAAATCAGTTACAGGCATGGGTGTCCAGGTTTGTTGATGAGGAAAGCGTGGCTGACCAGACTGAAAGCACTTTTGTCAAATCCAAGAATAATGCCCCTGTAGCCAGACCTTTGTCCATTTCCCTGAGTACTGTAGATTTGAAGTGAAGTTTTATGAGCAGAAGAAAGGAACCACCATGATTCCTGCGCATGCTAATACATATATGGATACGTTTGAAACAGAATGTGTGCTCACTGATAACAGTCCCTACCATCAGTTCACTCACTTGTGGAAGTAAAATATAAATGATGTGCTCTTCCTGTGAGGATTGAACCTTGAATCCCTTGAAGAATTTCCGACTTATTTGAATTTGAGAAATCCTAATTTCAAATTTAGTATCACTGAAAAATTCTTTACCTTCTATTTTAACAGCTCCAGCACATTTGTGTTCAGTGAGTGAGTGGAACAGTGAAGGATTGGAACAGGTGTCGAGCATTGTAGGGGTCGGCAGGCATCACCTAACCCCATGTTTTCACTCCTACCGGGTCACAACGTTACACGCTTAATAGTGTACAACATTATGGTGAACCCGGACTTGTACACTCCCTGAGTTGGACCAGCCAGGAGTTGAGAATCTTTAGTGGGAGGGTCCAGGGGGTGGAGCCCCCACAGAACAAAGAAATGTGCCTCATGGCATAAATCGTGCAGCGTGACTGCTATGCAGCATTATGTCTTGTGACATAATGACCCCGTACCATCTTCACTCCCTTCCACTCCTGTTTCTACTCCCATTCTTCCTTATCATTTCCATCCTACTTGTCTCAGCTTTAGGTTTTTGTGTCAATTTCCCAACCCTAGTGTCCTCCCTACTGACTGCTTCATGCTGTGGGGGGGCAGTTACCTTCCTTCTGCTTACTTTTGTCTCCTCCCTTGGTTAGGTTATATGCTTGCCCATGAAGCATTTAAACCTCTCACTGAGGACCATGGTTCCCCCAGATAGATGCAGTCCATCTCACTTGTATAGGCCTGCATCCTTCCAGGTGGGACCCCAGTCCCCAATGAAGCCAAAGACCTCTGCACTGTACCAGCCATTCAACCATGCATTGAATCTCATGGTGCAGAGTGCCCTATCCTCACTCTTGTCATTGACTGATAGCACATCCAAAAAGGTTACAGTGCCTGCTAGTTGTCTAAGACCCCTTCCAGGTTCCCTGAAGTCCCCCTGTAGCACCCTAACCTCATCACCAGCCTGATCATTTGTCCCCAGGTGAACAATGATGTCTAGCTCTCCCTCCCATCTTGTTGCCCCAGTGATCCTCTGGTTGTGCTTTCCACTCTTCCAAGCCATGGTGCTGGGTTTGCACTTAATCTCCCACTCTCCCACTCGATGTGCTCCCAAGTCTACCACCTAACAATAGAATACACCACTAGGAGTTGCTTCCTCCTCTCCTGGTGGGGGGCTTTCATCAACTATCGGCATTGTTGCAATGCCTGTGCCAAAGCCACAAGGCTTGCAAAGTCCAGTCTCTCTGGTGCTGTCTGTCCCTTTTTTTATCTTATCCTTCCACCTTCTCTTCCCTGTTGTCCTCCTCTGCCAATCAGTATATTGGTTCCATTAAGCTCCTTCTTTCCATGCTGCTTTTAGTAGCAGGAAACATTGAACTAAATCTTGCCCCATCCCTGCTTCACCCCTTCAGATTCCAAAAAGACTGTGGATTGCCCATTTAAACATCCACAGCCTCCTCCCAAATTGACCAGCTACAATCTAACGTGCTCAGTCTCTGGCCAGATGTACTTGCCATCTCTGAATCTTGGCTCTCCATTAAGGTCCATTATTCTACTGTGACTATCCCTGGTTACTCCTTAGCTAATCAGGGTTGAACAAAGAGCAGCAGTGATGTTGTAGTTTATATCTCCACCAGCATCCCATGTGTGCCTGTGCTTGATGTCTCTTCACCCTCCTTCCATGAGCTGCTCCTCCTCAAACTCTCCTTTCCCTTCTCAGTTCCCATCTCTATTGCTGGGGTTTACTGGTGGCATGGTACGTCCCCTGCCTTGGTTACTGAGCTCCATCCCTCTATCTGTCCCCAATCCTCCAATGGTGTGTTCTTCATCCTTGGTGACCTTTTATTATAAATTAGCTCTACTCGATAGCAAATAAATTATCCCAAAATGTAAAATCCCTCCAGTTGTCTCAATTGATTTCTTTCCCATGCATCTAAATATAAAATCTTTAAACCACTCTTTCTCTCTTGGACTGGATCCCCCCACACCATATAGTGGGTGCAGGCATCCTTCCTGATGCCCTCAGTGCCTCAGTGAGCAGCATATGGTTTCCTGTGTGTGTGCAAGATTCATTATCCTAACACCCCCCACACACACACACCCACACATACACACACACACATAAGCACATTTATCTCAGGTCCTTTAGGTCGCTGGACATGTTCAAGTTCAAGTTCAAGTTTATTGCAAGAAAGACTCTGTTGAGCAAGCTCATTCACAAGGAAGTCCTGAGGCACATACACATACAGTTCGCAATTACATAGACAGGAGATATAAAATGTAAAACAACAAAGAAAAAATATATAATACAAGAGGTATACACAATAGAAGTCCTTATGCTATATATGCAGTACATTCCAGCTTTAACAGTGCCCTAAATTATGCAACACATTTCAGCTTAATAAGTAGAGAGCCAGTTGGTACCTAGGAAGTTGACTTGGTGTTGGGGGCTTAGTAGCACCTCCATATATCTTTTAATTTAGAGATAGCTAGTGTTTTGTGTGAGTTAATTGATACGATGCTGGTTAGCTTCAGTATGGCTTGTAGTTGGTTCCAAATGTTTGGGAGGGCATATGAGACAGCTCTTTGGCCAGCTATGGTACGTGTCCTGAGAACATTTAGTAGGATAAGGTCGGATTTCCTTAGGGAGTAGACGCTATGCGAGATGTGTATGAGAGATGTTAAATAGACAGGCAGTGTGTGGAGTAGTAATTTGAGGGTCCAAATGCCAGCACGCAGGAGGCATCTGGTGGCAAGAGAGGTCCACCCAACTGCTGCATAAAGATCACAGTGGTGGGTCCTGTATGCAGAGTTAGTAATGAAGTGAAGATCACGGTGATAGAGTACGTCCAGTTTAGATAGACTCAAGGTTGAGGAGGAGATAAAGATAATGTCTCCGTAGTCAAGCAAGGGAAGGAATGTTGCTTGGACAAGTCTTTTTCAGGTCTCGAGAGAAAAGAGGGTCCTATTTCTAAAGAAGAAACCCAAGCCTGCTTTAAGCCTCTTTGATAGATCCTCGATGTGGTCATTGAAGGAAAGCTTGTTGTCTACCCACATGCCTAGATATTTAAATTTAGGTATGACTTCCAAGGGTTCACCTAGGGAGGTAACTATGAAGTTTTTAGGTGGGGTAGGTAGGGCATCAGACAAGGCAAGTCTCGAGAAAATCATTGTCTTGTTTTTTTTAGGCCTTTAAGAGAAGCTTGGCATTGATAAGGTTGCTTTCAAACTGGATAAAGTCAGCTTAGAGTGCTTCCCTGACTTCAGTTAAGGACGAGCCTGATGCGTTCAAAACTGTATCATCCGCAAAGAAATGTATGCTAGAGTCCACCTTTGTAGCACCTGTCACAAAGCCACAGGGCTTATAAAGTCCACATATTTTGCATCCACAGTCCAGAACAACATTAATCACCCCTCCAAATTCTGTAAGGTTCTCCATTCCCTTTACATGTCCTCCTTCCTAGCCGACCAATGGGTATCTTATTGGTCTCCCATATCTGCAGCTACCAATATTAATTAAGCTGGGCCAATGCTTCCAGTGAAAATGTATGACTGTATGAGACCACCATGCACCCCCAAGGAAAACCAAAGTATGGAATCCCACCTTCCTTGGATAACAGCTGAGTTGTTAGCCTGTTGCCATACCAGAGACATTGCCTGGTGATCCTACAAGATCACTGGGCCCTTGGCTGCTTTGGCCAAGTATTGTCACCTTTGTAGCACCTGTCACAAAGGCACAGGGCTTATAAAGTCCACGTATTTTGCATCCACACTCCAAAACAACATTAATCACCCTTCCAAATTCTGTAAGGTTCTCCATTCCCTTTACTCTGCTCAACCGCAGTCTCCCTTCCCTGTTCTCGAAGCTGGAGGCTCCCTCATCTCTGCCCCATTCTTCTGTTGACATCTTGAAAAATGCTGAGACAGCAGCTTAGGGGACTGTTGTGGGTAATTGGATCTCATGTACTGAACAAATAAACATCTCTTTAACACTCATATCTGTGGTGAGTGTTTTTCTACATACAGTAACTTGGTGCCGGGCTTTTCCAGAGTTTGCCATTTGTGCTCTAGCCTTGTGCACAAGATGGTCACAGCTTGAGTGTGCCTTTTTTTCCCTTGGACTCCTTTAATTGCCTTTGGGGTCTGACTGGACCATCATTTTGATTTCTCATTATCCATTGATGCCATGCACAATAAGCTCCACCTCAGGCTTGGTAAACTATATAGGAACAAAGTAAGTGTCTTGCTTCCAGCTTGCCATGAGATTGTTTTAAAGATGATTCTCTCTATTTTTCACTATGGTAACATAGTTTATAATGCAGCTCCCAAATCCTCCCTTGCAAGACTGGACCCTCTCTTTCACTCCTTTGGTTGTTTTGCTTTAGAATACTCCCCCCCCCGCCCCATAGCTATCACTGCTCACTCTACTCTGCCCTCTCCCAGGCACCTGTCCCATTGTGGTGCCTTCATATCCAAATTCTGGTTTGGTTCCCTTCCCTCCCCTCCTATCTTATTGCCCTCTCATCCTCTCCCCCTCCTTCCTCCTACCCAACCTGCAGCAATGTTTCTCATTCCCTTTCTATTCTATTCAGGAAATGTCCTGTTGGTCAAGCTGATTTTTCATATCACTTTCATAAACTCTGGTCCATCCTTCCCCTCTCAATCTGCCTGCCTCTTCCACCTTCTCCCTTAAGTATCTTCTTAATGACTTTTCTACTTCTTCCTGCAAGTGTCCCTGACCCCTTACCTTATTATAGCTCCTTCCCCCCTACTCATATTGCCCTGGTTATATTGCTGTCCCCTCCCCATTGTTACTGTTGGAGTAATTTGCCATTGTCTATCCAAGCTCATGCTGTATCTACTACAGGAACCTTGTTGTACTCTTTTGCCTTGCAATGCTTAAGAGTCTGCTTCTTTTGATGTACTGCACTGCTTACACAGACTATTATTTTTATAGTGCTGTTACATGCTGTTAATTACTATTTATTTTTTCTCCTCTTGTACTATCTTCCATATTGCTCCCCACAGGGCACATCTGGAAATAAGCCATTATCAGCACAGTATGGCTTTCCTGGTAAAATATTTGAAATACATTAATAAATTCTGTTCTCAACTCCACTATTCTGTTCTATATCTATGATACTATTCTGTACTCCTTGAAATCTATCACAACTGATGTGTTCTACCTTAAATCAGATTTCAATAGGATAGAAAGTTCTCTGCTGGATTTATGCTTTGTTACTTAGTGCTAAAAAAAACACAGCGGGTGCTCATCTCCAAAAACAAACATTGTGCCAATGGTTCTTCTACTTCTCCCTTGTTGGAAACCAACAATATCCAGGTATCTACCTAGACAGTACACGTGCATTTCAGAATCGCATTAATCCCACTCCTCAAACCTAAAGATGAAGCTGGAGTTTTTGTTTACAGGCACAAGGTCTTGTTTAGCCTTTGCATTAAAAAAATTACTAGAAACACAGAGACTAGTACTCCACCGACCTCACAAAGGACATACCTTTGCAAAAAAACAAAAACAAAATATGCATAGGAAATATATTCCAAAAGTGTAATGGTGGGGCAGAAACACATTGACACTCACAGTTCAATGTAAATTCATATGCCAGCCTGTGTTTCTAGTAGTTAGTTAATTATCAGGCACCTCACAGACCCCTGAGCTGTCTTTGTGCTCTTTGTAACAAAACAAAAACTTACCAGCTAGTTTCTTTCCAGGCATGACTATTGTGATGTCATATATCACAGTGCTTCTAAAATCTTGTTCTCTTTAACTGACTTTCTGTATCACAATGCCTTTCACTTCACCACTTGCTTCTCCTTTTTCACTTAACATTGCATTCTTTATTGCCTTTTGGGCTGGTCACTTCTAGTAGATAGAAGATTGCATCCCTTGTAATTCTTTAGCTACTGTACAGGTTCATTTTAGGAAATGCTTCCTCCTTCCTAACTCAGTTTGTAACATTTTAAAGGGTACTGTCAGCCTTTTACTTACTTTTTTACCAGTATTCCCAAAAGTGTCTGCACTCCCTGCAGCAGTCTATATTGTGAGTCAGTATACATCCATCAATCGATACCTCCAAATAATATCTGTTTTTATATGTTTTATTGAAAAATTAAACCCTTTCAGTCCACTCTTATTTACTGTCGCAGTACTGCTCAATGCCAAAGTGTGTATAAATGGCAACAAAGCTCCTGAAGGCCTGTCCATGGATGAGTACTGCCCATTTTAACTGAGTTCTTCAGACAACCACTGTCTCTAATGGTTCTACGTGATAACAGTGATTGCGGAAAGGCGATCGCCATTAGGGAGAATGTACATCAGCAAAAATCAATTTCGCCAATGTTCACTCATGGTGCAAACCGAAAGGGCAATGAAAATATGTTTTTTTTTTGTTTATGCAGAGGGGGTTGCACCCCTCCCCCACAGGGGTCTTCGCCTCCGCTCCCCCCTGCTAAAGGATTCTCAGCTCCAGGGGGTGCATATTGGGAAGGCGAAAACAAAAACAATTTACATGGATTGGTGCAAAAATCCCAACACACCCAATACTGAACCTGCCACCCTCCCAACCCAAGCCTGCCATGAACTCACCATGCCACATGCCCAGCTCAGCAACCAACCATCACATTACACCTCACAAACCTCCCTCCCCTTCCACCTGTCACATGCCATGCTCGCTCTCCCCCGCACATGCATATACATATAGAGACAGGATGTCACTATATCTGTATTTGCCCCCTGTCCAGTAGCCCTATGAACTGATGCTGCTATTGAGTTGGCCTTTTTGTAAGCCCTCAGTAGTGGATGCCCTTATCTCAGGATACCATTTAGAACAGTAGAAAGCAGGCTGAATTTTGGAAAATATTTCATTTTCAGAAGTGAGTGTTTTAACTTATGTAAGCCAAAACAACTTTATTTCTATGGCGCCCCAAAGGCCAAGGCGCTTTAAAATAAACACAAGAAAACTCAGAAACAATGAAAATAAAACAGGCAGTGAGTGATAACTCACAAGTATTAGCAAGTATTAGCAAGTGTTTAACAATTCAGGAACTAGCTTCTACAAAAAAGAAAAGTTTTTAAGGACTTAAGGGATTTAAAGATTTTTAGATTGGACTTAATATAAATCACAATCTGAAAGTCAAGCCGTAATACTGGACATGCACATCAGCACTGAGTGTCGATGCAATTGTCTGGTATCATGGCTCAACTTTCAGACCCTGATTTACATAGATCAGAGTGTTCATATCTAGAGATACTTTGCTGAGTTTGGCTTGCTTTCTGCTATTAGAAATGGGCCCAGATATTCAAAAGGGTTGCGCATGCGCAACTCCAAAAATGTGCCACTCTGCGATATTCAGAAGGGGCCAGTTGGGCCACCGAAAACATGCTGAGCAACAGCGCAATGGAAATGAAGGCATGCGCGACTGAAGGGGGCGGGTCCATGCATAAAGTGCGAACGCGAGTTCGAACACTTATGCAATGCGCAAGAGTGGCTCAGACGGAAGTTGCGCAGTAGCGGAATTGAGCCAAAATAAAAAGGCTCAAGGAAGCGGCGCAAGAACCCTAGCAGGCCGCAAACTGGGGGAGAGAGACAGAGACAGAGAGAGAGAAAGAGAGACAGAAGCTGGAAGGGCAGACAGGGACAGTGGGTCCAGGAGGACAGAGAGGCCAGTGGGGGGTGCCCAGTGCAGTGGAAGCAGCAGTGGGGGCAGCGGGGGTAACACAGGAACAGCAGCTGGGAGGGGCAGAAGCCAGGGAGATGGACAGTGCCAGCTTCCACATGGAAGCTGTAACGAGGGGGGTGAGACACCATGCTGCAGGGGGACGTGGCTGTGGAGGGGCCCGTTGGCGGTATGCCCCCGACAGGCGGTATTGTGCCCGCATCAGCTTCGAGCTGTACACAGATGTCGAGATCGTGGGCCGGTACCACCTGAACAGGGCAATACTGAGATGGCTCTGTGAGCTGTGCAGTGATGTGATGCAGGCACCCTCACGACGGAGTCACGCTCTGTCTGTGGAGACCAAGATGACAGCCTGCATGTGTCTGCTCACCACGGGCACCTTCCAGAGGCCGACAGGGGACACCACAGGCATTACGCAGTCGGCCACATCATGCATCCTCACCCAATTCCTCAGCGCACTGCTGCCTCATGCTGCGGAGTACATCCATTTCCCCAGCACCGCTGCAGAGCATACAGCAAACATGCAGGAGTTCCACAGGGTAGCACATATGCCTGGCGTGCTAGGGGCCATAGACTGCACCCATGTGGCCATTCGCATGCCACCTGGCCCCGACGGCCAGGCATATCGGAACCGAAAGGGGTTTTCCAGTGTCAACTGCCAGGTGGTGTGTGATGCCACTGGGCGCATTATCAAGTCTGTGCCACACCCTGGCGGAGCACATGTGCCTTCATATGGCACCAGTCTGCACTGTGCCATCGATTCGAGAGTGGGGACATCCCCACAGGACATCTAGTGGGTGAGTACACATGTATGGAATGCAAACTCTGGGCAAGGGTGGAATGACACAGGTGCCATGGTAGTGGCACACAAGGATATGGGCAATATGGACCTGACATGACACTGCTCTCCACTATCTCCACACAGGTGACTGGGATACCCTCCATCCCTGGCTGCTCACACCATACCAGCGCCCACGACCCCAACACAGCTATGCTTCAATGAGGCACATGCACAACACTGTATCATAGAGCGGGTGTTTGGGATGCTCAAGGCACGCTCCGATGCCTAGACACCTCCAGTGTGCCCTACAGTACAGCCCCAAAAGGCCTGTGGGATATTCCTGGCCTGTTGCATCCTGCACAACATGGCCAAAGACCATGGATAGCCGTACAGGTCAAAGAGGACAGCGATGGGGACGCCAGTGGCGCCAGTGATGTTGGTGATGAGCAGCCCCCCCTAGGACAGAGGGACCCCCGACTGACTCGGCAGGCCCAGCTGCACCGGGACACCATTGCAGAAGAGCACTACGCCCAACACAGGTAAGTCAAGGGGACATGTGCAAGCAACACTGTCCATGCGCAAACCACAGGCACACAGGGGAACACACTGTGCATAAAAGTCAGGGGAGTTGAAGGTTCCAGGCATACCAGCACACCATCAGGAAGGGGTGAGCACCCATATGGACACACACACACACCAGGCAGCGTACATGGGCAGAAGCACAGCACTGCAGAAACGACATTGCCAACACACAGCACCACCGACCACCCCCACCACCTGTACCGTCCAAGTACATGTGTCAGGACCTGGGCACCCTTGCACCTTGGTGTACAGTGCAATGCAGGCATCATCATGCACACACCTGTGGACAGCAGTTGGGAGAGTGTGCAGGTGGTCCGTAGTCAGCGTGGTGAGCAGAGCACCCAGCAGTGACACCACCCACCATGACACACATTGCACACAGGGCAGCACCAGACAGGGCCCGCACTGGGAGACAGCTCAGTCCTGTAGCACTGTCCCACGGCCACCATGGAGTGGCGGCAGCCCTACCCGGGCCCAGCAGCACTGGCAGGCTGAGCAGGGGTTACATGGGGTGGCGCTGTTGCACCACCAGGGGTCCCACTAACGCGACGCCATCTTGCCACACAGGGTCTGCATCATGCCAAACAGACGTGCACCAGGGGTGCTCGGATGCCCACAGCAGAACCCGCGCCGACAGGCCTGGTGTCGCACGATGTCGGAATGGGGTGGAGGCGCACTGTGGTGTGTGGTACAGGGCACCTGACAGTGTGCCCAATGCGTCCGTGACAGAGACCACTGCCTGGGTCAGCCTGTCAATGGCGGCGGTCACATCCGTCTCACGATATGGACCAGCTCGGCTCGGTCCTGAGCACACTCCCTGCTGTGCCGCCTCCACGGACACAGACAGTGCCTCCACGATCTTTGCAACCCGCCCCTGCAGCTGTACTGATTCCTGCAGCAGGCGGGTGTGTGCGTCCAATGGGTACTGTGCCCCAATGGCATCGTGACCCCCAGGGTGTGGACAGTCCCGGTGCACAGCACCCCTTGAGGGTGGGCGCTGTTCGCCAGGACCAGGTATGGGTGGATCAAAGGGCGGTGGACATGTGCCACTGCTTGACACTGTACCCCCAGACCTGGTGTGCGATTGCTGCTGCTGCCCCTCCAACTGCTGAGCCCCCAGGTCCACCTGTTCCACCTCCGTGCTGGCAACAGTGCCGGACACCTGCACAGCCACCGGTGCTGCCCCACTGGTGCTGACAGGCACAGCCTGGGACTGTGCTAGCATGCTGGTACACAGGTATGAACCAGGAAGGCCCAGGGGCACGTACTGGCCTGCCATGTGTCCGTCATGGGACACACACCTATCACTGCCCATTGCAGGCCTGCTATCATCAATGGTGCAGGTACGTGCCACTGCCATAGGCACAGCATGCTGGCATACCTGCATGCCAGACTGCTGAGACACAGGCTGTGCACCCCCTGCATCCGTATCACTGACACCAGATATATGGCGCTGTGGCACTACTGCGCGATAGTCCACTGTGGCACTGGTATGCAGCTTGGCAGTCGCGCAGGATGCCTATACGTCCGATGGTGCTGTGCGTAGCCTTGCATCATTGCCGTGACCTTGTGTATGCCCTCTGCCCCCTGGCGCTGTTTGCATGCCATGTGTACGTCCCTTTTGCGCTGTCTGGTAACAGCGCTACGCGGAAGTGACGGCGCTTGTTGAACAGCGATTGGAGCCTGTGGTGGTCCATAATGCAACAACCTCCACGTGGGGTTACGGCACAGCGGAGCACCATATTGCCTGCTGTAAAGCTACCAACATGGCTAGGAGGAGGGCTGTGTGTTGGAGCCAGCTGGAGGTGGCAAACCTGGTGGCACTAGTGGAGCCACACTATGAGGCACTGTATGGTGGGGCACACCTCACCATGTCCAGGACTAGGGTGTGGCAGCAGGTGGCCACTGACCTGGTGGGGGTCACTGGACAGTGCCGGTCTGCTGAACAGTGCCGGCACCGGTACAGTGACCTCCGCCGGAGGGAGCCGGAGCTATTGACGCGGCTGCGTTCATGTGCCAGGCGGGGTGTGGTGCCTAGGCCAGGTGAGTGTACCATCTATGCACCTATATTCTCTGTAGGGGTGTGTGTGTGCTTGGGTGGCTGTGCATAGGTGCCGGCTCGGACACGGTTGGCTGTGTCAGTGTGTGCAGCTGTGCGATGGATGGTTATGGCTGTGTGGGCAGGCACTCTCACTGGGGCAGGGGGCACTCTGCTTGTGAGTCACACTGATGTTTGTCTCAACATGTGTCTCCCACAGGCCAGAATCTGAGGACACAGGGCCAGGGTGAGGTGGGCCCGTGCCAGGGCCCCGGTGGAAGCAGGAGTCGCCCCCCAGATGGGGCAGCAGCAGCAGCCGCAGCAACAGCAGCAGGGGCAAGAGCGGCTGACAGAGCTGCTTGAGCAATGTGAGTATCATGACTTCATGGATGCTACTGCATGCTGGGGGGGGAGGTCCACTAGCCCTGCACGATACAGCCATGCAGGATAGGGGAGGTCATATTTCCACCATACAGGACACTAGTGAGGCCCCACCTGGAGTACAGTGTACATTGCTGGAGACCATACCTACGTAAGGACGTAGAGTGGCCAGGGAAGGTTCAGAGGAGGGCAACACGGATGGTGCATGGCTTGCATCACGGGTCCTATGACAACAGGTTGAAGGAACTGAACATGTACTCCCTGGAGGGGAGGGGGAGAGAGGGGATATGATGGGGACATACAGGTATCTTACAGGGGGGGATCAGGGTGTGGGACACACTGTTTGAAGTGACAAAGATGTTCCAGGACTAGAGGGCATGGGATGAAGATGGAGGGAGGATGATTCAGGGACACATGGAGAAGGACTGTCTTCACAGAGCGGGTGGTAGACAAGTGGAACACCCTGCCAGAGGAAGTGGTGGGGGCTGACACAATCATGGGATTTCAGACTGCAGGGAACAGACATGAAAGGAATCTGGAGATCAGGGGTAAGGGGCAACAGACTTCAAGGGAAACAAAGTGAACTGACAAGCTCATATGGACAGACTGGGTTTGCCATAGGCCCTTCTCTGACGACACTGTCTATGTATCCATGTATGTAGGCACGACATAGGTGACATGCATCACTGTGCAGTATCACAGCACGTCTGTGTATGCGTCACTGGTGGTCCAGGTATGCACTGGGCACGTAGCTGTGTAACTGGCATCACACCATGTTGCCACGTCACTTGCCAGCCTTGTTTGTACTGTGCTGGACGTGGGCAGTGTGTGTGGGCAGTGGTGCGCATAGCTGGTGCCACCTGTTTGTGATGGCCATGTGCATGTTCACTGTGGGCGGGTGTATGCCATCACAGGTGCGGGACATTGGGCTATATGGCTTGCAGGCTGGGTGGTGTTCAGGGTTGTGGTCAGTCACAGCCATTGACTGTGTTCCCATTTTCCTAGGCCTCGAGGTTCTCTGGAGGATTCGGCATGACATTCGGGGCCTGACACAGATGGCCATTGAGAACCAGGCCATCCTTCAGTCAATCAGGCGCCATGGCCTGCGGAGGGAGTGTCACCAGACAGTGCAGCACCAGGCAGAGGATGACCAGCCGGCTGGGCCTTAGGGGCACATACCCTTCCACTTCTCCCATCCCTACTACCCTGCCTTCTCTCTCCCAGTTGTTCATCCCTACCCCTTGAACACCCCTACCTTGTACCCATCCCCCCCCTTGTAAATAGTTGTTGTTTATGGTTTTGGTTATTTAGTATTTGAAACTTTAAATATACCTTTATATTTTGATATGAATACTGTGTTGGTCTCTGATTTGCAGCTGGCTATGGGTGCTCAGTTGCAGTGGTGTGCATGCCATCTAGGGTGGTATGGTCCTGGGTATATGTGTGTGTGTGTGTGTGTGTGTGTGTGTGTGTGTGTGTGTGTGTGTGTGTGCATGGGGAGGTATCTCCAGCATGGCATTGACTTTCTGTTGGTCTTGCCGTCTGCTGCCACCCACTGCTGGGTGCACAGGGTGGGTCTGGCCTGTATGCTTCTCTGCAGCATGGGGTTGACGTGTGCCGGGGGGGATGCATGGTGTTTCCTGCAGTGCCAGTCACTGCACATGGGTGGCATCTTGGGGTCACGGTGCAGGGTGTGCTGCGCATACGGGGGGCTGATGTGCACTGTGGTTGTCAACCCCCTGTGTGTGGCACTCTCCGCCTGCCAGTGGTTGTGCTGGGGTGTCATGGCTCTGCTATGCTTTGTTGGCTTGTCCCCATGGGCAAGTGGATCATCCGTCCCACCCCAGTGATGCTGTGCTTGGGGTGCAGGTGTGGTGTGGGTTCTGCAGTGTGTTCCTGTGCCCATGTGTGGCATGGCTGGCGGTGGGCCCCAGCCTGCCTCCCTGGATGTGCAGTTCCATTGCTCTGGGGGGCTGTGCTTGCACTGGCAGCTCTGGAATGCTCAGCTGAGCTTCCCTGGTTGCTCCATAGCGCAACATTTTGGCTCAGCTTCTCCTTCCTGGTTGCGCGATGGTGCAGTATGTGCGATATTCAGACGTTGGTTGCTTGCGCAATTTGCTCTGCTCCATGTTTGAATATCGCACCTGTTGTGTATTTGCACAACTGGTTTGTGCTTGCTCCTGCTGTTGTGCTAGTTTTGAGCGCAGTTTGAATATCTGGGCCATGGTGTTTAGCTGAACTCAGGTTAAATTTACAGTACTCGTCCATGGAAGAGCCTTGAGTGCATTTTGGTTTCAGGCAGCAGCAAATAAGAGAAGGCATACAGAATTTAATTTTTCAATAAAATATAAAAACAGATATTATCTGGAGAAATCCATTGCTGGCATGTATACTGAACTGCAGTACAGACTGCTGCAGGGAGTGTATGCGATTTGGGAATACCAGCAAAAAAGAAAGTAAAAGGCTGACAGTGCTCCTTGTTCAAGTTATAAATCGCCTATTCATGGTTCTCACAGCAAAAATCTCTGAGGCTGTGAATGTTAGTTACTGTGCTGAAACTTAAATCTTTAATCACACATGTTCTTATTATTTATTCCTTTTCTTTACAAATTATTGTGATTACCTGCTATAATTCCATTCAGCTGTACTGGATATAATTGTAAATGAGACCTGTGCTCAGCTTGCTTTCCAATAAATACATTGAAAAAACTGAGTTCTTCCTAGTGACAGATCGCCATCCTTTATGCCAAATACACCACTTAAAGGACAAAAATACATGAACAAAGTGCAGATGTTCTGTCCCAATACAGTGCCGGTGTAGTAATATATGAAGGAAAATAACTGTAAATTACTGGATGTGAAATGAACATATGTTATAGTACTGAATTAACAGTAAAGGATACTGAGATTAAGAAGCCATGGGAATTTTATTAGTAAGGATAATAAGTTAGTATTATCTTGTTTAAAAATTGCTATATTATACATCATGAAGATAAAAGAAAAATAAATAAGGGTTAAAATAAACCCTTATCTTTTGTATTATTAATGTATAACAAAAATATTGATTTGCTGGAAGGTAATGGAATTGCTTATACTCCAGGATGTTATCAGACTGGTCACATGTTAAAAGAGAGGATGTATAAAAAGCCCCAGGTTTAGAGTGGAGAGTAGATGACCTCGAGCTACCGAGGAGTGAAGACGTCCTGCCTCCAGGTGAAAAGGTATGGCCTTATCCTTGCTTAAAAAATAATTACAGAAAAGACATTTCATTCTGCCTGTTGACATCAAAGCTGTTTATGTTTAAAAAAGTGCATTGTTGAATAAAGGTTAGGTGTAGAATGCTGAAGTGGTTTGGAGAGAGCACATGATTTCTCTGTTGTATGAGGTCTGAGTACAGGGAAGACCTCAATTCTCTTGACCACTACACTGGAAGAGACAGGTGTGCGGTGTGCCACATCCCCCCCCCCCATATAGCACTGGTTCTTTGTGTATCATGGATTTGTTGGGTGGTGGTTTGGACAGCCTCCATGAACTCCCTAGCCTGCCACCCAGTACAGCGACTGTGTATGAGACAATAGCTTTCATGTTATTTTGCTTCAGTGAGTGTGAGTCTCTTTTGGGTCTGAGAAGAGTCAAGTAAAGCCAAAAGCTGCTGTCTTGAATTTTGTATTTCTTTGAAACGTGGCTTCCCGGCCAATGCCCTTTGGGGTAACTATTGCCTCAGTACTTGCACACTGAGATTCTTTGTCTTTTAGCTTGTTCTTTGTTTTTATTGGGCTTACCACAACATACCCCAGATAGACCATCTTAGGGTAGCTAGTTCATTCCACTGAGGTGTCACACAGACGAGGCATATTGATGAGTCCTGATAGGATGAAACAGGTGTATGTGCCTTCTGTTGGTACCCTCTGCAGACTGTGTGAAAGGCCTTTCGACACCTTGCATTTCTGCCTAAAGTTGAACCAGCACAATATTCTGTGGTGATTTGCATATACAGCCCATGATGCTTTGCATTATGGAGATAGCTGTGCTTTTGTATTTCTTTGAAATTTAGCTTCCCAGCCAATGCTCTTTGGGGTAACCATTGCCTCAGTACTTGCACACTGAAGTTATTTGTCTTTTAGCTTGTTTTTTGATTTTATTAGGCTCACCACAACATAACCCAGTAGACCATCTTAGGGTAGCTGGTTCATTCCACTGGGGTGTCACACAGATGAGGCACACTGATAAGTCCTTGTAGGACAAAACACATGTATGCTTCTTCTGTTGGTACCCTTTGAGACTGTGTGAGAGGTCTTTTGGCACCATGCATTTCTGCTTCAAGTTGAACCAGCATACTATTCTTTGGTGGTTTGCATATACAGTCCATGATGCTTTGCATTATGGGGAATGTGTGATTTTGTATTTCTTGGAAACTTGGATTCCCCAGCCAATGCCCTTTGGGGTAACCATTGCCTCAGCACATGTGTACTGAGGTTCTTTATCTTGAAATAAGATGGAATATTCTGTACCAGCAAGTAGAAGTTCATTTATTTTCACACATCCTTAGCCACAAAATTTCAGTATATTAAAAAGATAATACATACAGGTATTTATTTTTGATGTTTTCATTATGGTTTTCTCAATTATGCAACTGAAGGAGAAACAACTAATACATTGATTGAACTGCAGATTACAATATTTGCAAAATATACATTCCATGAAATTTCAAGTTATTATGCAATTCTCAATTCAAACTGTAGAATAACATTGAGGGGTCAAGATTTCATTAGTTAATTTATAACAAGAATTATTTCTTCAAATTAAAGTCTGATAAAAATTATTTATAGTTATTTAATTTTATTTAATTCATATATCGGATTTCAAAACCTTTGAGTCAAAGACTCATTTACAAAAGCATCTCGTCGCAGGGAGGTGAACAATATATTTGTGAGACAAGACAGTGGGGAACAGTACAGGTGAGACACATGCAGCATACATAACAGAAATTTCAAAGAGCAAGTAAACATAGGCAAGTTACAGAAGAGCACACAACAATAAGTCATTGGGCCCAGTGGGTCACACAGGATACAGTGTGTGGTATACAGACTGAAAACAGGCTAACTGAGAGAACTGTTGTATATGTAATATTATAGGAGCAGGTTGGTTTGAGAGGCACTCATGGGAAGATCTATAAAAGGCATATACAGCTCCAAGTGCTAGTGAGGTGTTTGCATAGGGCGGTTTTGAAGGGGCCAATTTTGGAGGTGTTTGTGATGTGCGCAGGAAGGGAGTTATACCAGGACAGTGCTCTGTGGTGAAAGGACCTTTGGGCGAGTGAGGTCCTGGCTCTAGGCACCTGGAAGATGGCTTTGGTAGTATTACGGGTTGCGACCGAGTGGGAGGCCCGTAGAAGCGGTGCACATACATAGTCCATTGAAGGTGAACTACTGGCTTACCTTTAAAATGGTTACAGGGTAACTGCCTTGAACCTGCAAGTCTTTGTTTTCAGTAGACGCTGTGTTTCGAATACTGTTTCACATTATATCTTTGTTCCATCATTACTGGCTTTTTTTATGTCCTTATTAAGGACTCACATTTTTATCACAATGGTTCCGTGTCCTATTATAGAACTCTATGGTGCGAGGGGATGTAAACTTCATCACACAGTTCCAAAATGGCACTGTCCACCAATGTATAAATAAGAAACAAACACTGAGTTTACTAAAAGGCCAGTAAAAAGAGCAAAAATAACATGGGATCCAAGATATGAAAACAGCTTCTGCAGGAAGAAATTACTTACTGGTTAAGTGGAATTCTCTCTTGTAAGCTCAGCTAGCCTTAGCAAAATTAATTTTATCTAAAGTCAAGCTACAGGCTTACCTATAAAAATGTCAAGTGTAAAGGAATAGGGCAAGGGAAGGCACCAACATGGTTAGTTGATTTTAAAACATTATTCCTTTTAAAATGGAGCTCCTGTTATCTAACAAGTAGCCAGCATCTAGTCTGGGAGGGAATCAAGGCCACAGAAGTATATAGGCACCAGGATGAAAAGGAAGGGCTGGAGATGCTGTGAGTCATCTTGGAGACAGGTACTGGGGCTGCAGTATATACAGGGGTGGTACACAGACCTCCAACATAGAGTGAGGAGTTAGATATGGCACCTCAGGAAGTCAACATCAGTATATCAAGTAAGGTGGAGGTGCTGATATTTGGGGACTTCAATACACCAGATGTGGACTGAAGCCTTCCAACTGCTGCTTCAGCAAGGAGAAGGGTCATCATTGACTCCCTGTATGGGTCAGTCGCTTGGAACCTTCCCACTGCAGTTTCAGCAAGGAACAGGGCCATCCTCAACTCCCTCCAAGAGGCATTTATCAGAAAACTAGGCAAGTAACTCACTAGGGATGGGGAAGTGCTGGACCTGGTACCTACAAACTGTGACAGCATTGTAAATATCACAGTGGGCAGTCCCCCTGAGTACCAGTGATCATGGTACAGTGTGGTTTAACATTAGGACTAGAACAGAGGCAAACCAGATGAGGATGAGGGTCCTGGACTTTAGGAGGGTGGATTTTATACAAATGGGAGACAACCTCAGAAATTGCCTCATATGAAGGGATTGCTGGGAGGGTAGAGGCACAATGGGGAAAAATGAGAGACGGCATAATTAAGGAAGGTAACCAACTTTTGCATGAAGGAAGTGAGTAAAGGTAAAAGGAAAAAGAGACCCTTATGTTTTCTTAGAGCAGCAGCCAAGGTGCTGAGAGGAAAAAAGAGTGACATGCAGGAGGTACAAGGAAAGGTAGAGGGAGGAAACCAGGGAGGTATACCAAGTAAACAGAGTGACACTGGAAAGCCAGTGAGGGGAGCAAAGGTGTAGACAGAGGAAAGAATAATGAAAGAGGTATCTAAAGGGGATAAGACTTTCTGCAGGTACATGAGAGGAAAGTAAGAGGAGGGACCATCCTGAACAGGTACTTCTCCTCAGTCTTCACTAAAGGGAGGGTGGGCACCATAAAGCAGCAGAAACAAAGGGGGGGAGGTGGACACAAGTCCATTTTCAGAGGAAAGAGTACTAAAAGAACTTGCAGCTCTGAAGGTATACAAGGCTATAGAACTGGATGGTATACACTCAAGGGTACTAAAGAAACTCAGGGTGATGCTAGCTGCCACATTAACTGCCTTATTCAACAGCTCACTGGAAACAAGCATGGTTTTGGAGGACTGGAGGACAGCAGATATGATCCCTTTCTATAACAGCAGCAGTAAGGATGAGGCTAGCATCTATAGGCAGGTCAGTCTCACATTAGAGGTGGTGGGGAAATTAATGAAAACTCTGCCAATGGAAAGGTTGGTGGTTTCAGTAAGGAACTGTTTAATGGATAGGTGACGGAGGGTAGTGGTTAACAGAATTCACTCTAATGAGGGGAAGTGACCAGCTGGGAGCCACAGAGCTCAGTAATGGGACATGTTCTCTTCAATGACTTCATAAGTGACATTGTAGAAGAACTGGAAGGGAAGCAAAGCTGCGTACATCAAAAGCTGGGTACTTAAAGCTTGTGGAGGGATCTAGGTCCACAAATGAATTCAAAACAAAACTTGAGTTATACTGCAGTGGAAATGCAGTTATGGATAATACATTTTTAAGCCGGAGGAGCATTTAAAGGGCAAATTGTCTAACTCTGCTCATAATAACCTATGAAACCTATCAAGATGTAACACTGAACCTGGCAGACAGCAACTTTCACAGTGCAGATGACATCATAAAAGCCATGTGATGTACTTAAGTCAGCAGCTGAAATGAAATCTTCATCCAGACAGAATATTTGAAGGCTATAACAAGTAAACTAATATGTACAAACAGAATATGCAATGGGCCTACTCAACATACACAGTTCATCATCACTTGTGAGGGGCAGGACTTTTGCAACTTATTTATGGCTTTGCCGCACTTGAATTATAATCCTGCCCCTCACCTGTAAAATAAATCCCATATATGCAATCATCCTATTGCTCCCATTTATTTTTTCCATCCTGTATTTCTCTGTGACTCTTTCAGAGATCCTTCAGGTCAGCTTCTCTGATGACCTCCCAGCCTCATTGGTTACTATCCCCACTGTCATGCCAACAGAGGTCACCACAGCAAGCAGGATCTGAGAGTACCAGTGACTCATATATATGGTACCTCCTTTTTTCCTCTTTTTTCCCCCCAGTTCCTTTCCACCACCCCATGGCAGCTGTCAACTCTAGACCTGGTGGCCAGCTTGTGTGCATGCAGCTTTCACCTAACAGAGGAACAAGCTTGTTGCCCAACATCAAGGGTTGCTCCAGTGGGGAAACATGCCACCAGTCCCTCCCCCACTGGGGTGCACTGCTATTAGAAGTCTCTCTCTCCCAGCTGGTTGACCATATGAAATGTTTAAGTGTAGAAGCATGTTGATTAGTGAAGCTGAACTCCAAGGTGCCCTGATTCATGATCTGTCTCTACGACAGAACTGAAGAGGCCACACACCAGTTATACAAAAAGAAGCACTGTTGCAGTTCTAAATGTGTAGAAGTTTGTGGAAGATCCCACAAAAATCTATATCATCTCCCATTTTGTAGCTTATATGAGACCTTCAATCCCAGTTATACCAAAAGTAGAGAGTCACTTACTGATGATCCATGGGGAATTTCCCAGTAAAAAGGCAACTTAAAGATTTTCTACAATAAACAGTGTCCTTATGTACAAATATACCCTTGTTATTTGCAGTCAGAGTGCAGTCTAGCTTCGTCATCAAATTACCATTGTATTGCTGAAATGATCTCAAGAGGGACGATAGAAATAAGAATATTTTCTCAAACTTACAACAGCACCCCCCCCAACCAAAATATTTTATCTTGAACACGCTGTGCCCTGTATAAGCTAGCAGCACAGCAAAGGGTTTGGTTTTTTTGCCTTATTTTAGATGGCCAAGCTCCTTTCATTAGCTGATGTTACAGGCTAAAATCATCACAAGAGCAATGGTGTTTTTCACGTGACATAAAATGACCATACAGACTTAATCCTTCCCCAGCAGTCCATCACCCTGGTGATGGCCTCTTCTGCCCAGAATGGCTGTAAAGGGGCATGACAGGAAAGAGTTGTTGTCAGATTGTAGTCTATAAGGAATGGGTGAAGCAATATGAAGAACTTTCCAACCACCATCTAGCACATGAACATCCGAAAATGCCTGTAGAAACAGGCCTCAAGGTCTATCGAGTCTGCTCAATTGTGCAAATAGCCCCCTCAATTTGCAGCTGCACCATTTGACCATCTTTTTTCCCACCCCTATATACTCCAGCTCCCTCCCAGGCCCCATGCAGCACAAAATCAAAGGCTTTGTTGAAGTCCAAATATAGGACAGTCATTGCATGGCCCTTGTCCAGTTCTCTGGTCACCCAGTTGTAGTACTCAGTTAAGTTTGTCTGGCAGGATCTGCCCCAGTCAAAACCATGTTTACTGTCCATTGACCATCCTTAAGTATATTGTCCTCCAGAAAGGTCACCAAACTCTCTTTTAAGATCGCCTCCATGAGCTTACCCACGATTGATGTGAGGTCAGTCCCATTACTTCTGCCTGACCCAGAGTCCCCCTGGTTCTGTCAGATACCAGAATACTCAAGGGTACATAGAGGTGTGCCATTGGAATGGTGCAGCATTAGATGACCTTGTGGCTGCCTCGACCCTCCCCAACATCTCCACTCCCTTGGACCAGTGGCCCTCTGAGGGAGTAGGAGTTTTGGCTCCAGCTGAGCAAGTGCCAGAGGGAGTCATGTTCCCTCACCAATACCAGCTGAGCATGGAGCTCCACAACAGCCTTCAGAAAGGGCAGGAACCCTCCAGAGCATAACCCTGGAGGGGAGCACCCCATAGTCCCTGCAACTGACTTGTGAAGCTCACCACCAAGCTTCATGAACCTTGGCCAGCTCCACACCTCTGCCTTTTCCTAGTGCACTATTTCTGGAAACAGAAAGAAAATAGATCACTTAACAGGGTGTTTTCCAGCAAAGTAAAGCTAGTGTAAGGCCCGCCCCATCAAATATTTAAGCTTACCAAAGTGGACTGGGGTGTGGGAGAAAGCCCACTTCCTTAGTGGGCAGGGCCACACCAAATACTTTGCAGTAGCAAGCCAGGATGAATTGATCATGAAGTACTGTAGCTTTATGTATTGGTCTGAAAAAATTGTATTTGATAATGTATGTGAATTTTCCTAGATATCTGACTGCAAAAAGAGCTATTTCGGAAAGGATGCTGACACTTGTATTTTTCTGCCTAGCTGTTTTTACTGGTAAGTTTTTATTAAACTTCACAATGTTATACAACAGATCGGGTCCCTATTTTCAAAAGACTATTGCTGTTTGCACAGAACAGGAAAAACATAAAGGAGAACTCTGGAATCCTGTTGTTTAAGGATATTGCAACTCACCTGGCAGTGTTACCAGTAGTGGTAGCTTCTGATGTATTGTGCAGCTGCCGGCACAAAAATCGCATTTTTTTCCTCCCGATAGGATAGCACCACTTTTTTAAAGTCATACATGTTGAGTTTCATAAGTTACAAGGCATAAATTATATGATAACATGTCCTAAAGTTAGACAGAGACAGCCAACGTGCTGTTGTGTTTATTACGGTGATATTTTCATTATTTCAGTAGATAATCTTACCTTAACACTGCAGATGGTTATATTATTTTTATATTTATATGGGGTATTCTGACTTAGACTACATTTATTCCCGTACATAAATTTTGTTTTGTGTAATTACTAATTTCCTTATAGAGCAGTGCCATAAAAGGTGCTTTGACAACTTAACCTTTTGCCCTTATCTTTGTTTGGAGCTGTTTTCTTTGAGGTTTAAGGTATGAAATGTTTATTTAATATTATGTCATTAGAGTCAGGTCTAAATACCCCTTTTATAGATATCATGTACCTTATACACACCTCTGGCATGAGTATGTGGCATGTACATTTGCACCTTATAGGCAGTCACGGTATCTACTTTAGAATAGCCATCTGTCCAAAAAAAAAAAAAAAAGGTAAACTTCTATCTTCTACTATTAACACAATATAAACTATGTACAGGAGGTGCAAGTCGTTAAGTGTGAGGCCAGCCGCCTCATTTCATATTTCTTTAAAGTCTTTTGTGAAACCTGTTGAGCCTTTTTTCTCTGGTTGAGGTATGTGGGGGGTGGTAAGATTCTAGAAACC
This sequence comes from Neoceratodus forsteri, assembly GCA_016271365.2. Classification (NCBI taxonomy): domain Eukaryota; kingdom Metazoa; phylum Chordata; order Ceratodontiformes; family Ceratodontidae; genus Neoceratodus; species Neoceratodus forsteri. The sequence continues at coordinate 235,671,640 of CM057458.1, forward strand.
GTATACCCCAATATAAAGCCATTTGAAGCTCTGGAGCGGCCAGCGCTGCAACATTCATGCAAATGAGCAAGCAGTGCTTCCACACGCTGTGCACGCCACATGCTTTGTGCCTCAGCAGAACCTCCTTGGGCCCTATGCTCTGGATGAGAAATCGGAGCCAGAAGCACCTCGGTGAACATGCCTACTTGTGATTGTGGTTAGTGCTAGTGTGCACTTTTCCACAAACCAAAGTGCAGGGTGCAAATTTAACTGCCAAACATTGTGGAACTACATGCCTTTTCATTGTGGAGGCTCTCTGGTTATTTTTTCATAAAGGTACTATCCAGCGATTGTCTATATGATAAAACGGGGGTTTACATAGCTTGTCAGTGTCAGTACCATTCTGTATGGCATATGCAATGTATCTTGCTGTTCTGTGCTATTTCAATACATCTTTGGGTAATAAAGTGTACAATGTGTTTATCAGTGAGTTTGATGACTGGACTTCACTGACATATAGCTTGCTTTCAGTTACACACCTCTAAGGTTGTCAGTAAGTGTGCCACATCGCAGCTTGCCCCTCCAGGAAAACAGGCTCTAAAACGTGCTTGTGCTCAGTAACAGCAACAAGATGGACTGGTGGATCTTTGCATTGTCCTGTTTTTCACCAGCAAAACTATTATGATGTAGTACTGTGCTCCTCAGGATGCCATTGCCTGTCAGCTTAGGTTTGTTAGTGCCCGGTGTGTGTTCCACTGGTTGTGCCTGAGGGATCATGAATATAAACTCCTAGTTGTCACATAACAGTGCACATCACAGGTAAATATGTGATGAGGTTAGTATCTAAACACCTTATTGTTTCTAAAATGGAATGTAGGATCATATTTGGGGGGGGGGTAACTGCACCATGTCCTTTGGTATTGTGGACCCAACTGTTTGGACTGCATGTGATCTCTTGATGGCCGTTGATACTGCACTGCTCATCAGAATGTATATGGCATTCATTGTTGTTGGAAATTTCTGGCCTGTTTCTGGCGTGTTGCAACAGTACAGCTGCTGTATGTGGAATGCACAGCTTTCTATACGACATGTGTGGATGCATATTAGTGATAAGGATTGCAGGTAATGGTCGCTACCTGCCTGTTATGCTAGTGGTGATTGTTGGTGGGTGGTCATGACCTGTTGTTGCAAGGGGTGCTTGTGGTGTTCCAGGCATGAGACACAGGATATATATATATATATATATATATATATATATATATATATAAGACAAAGAACCTCTGTGCGCAAACACTGAGGCAAGGGTTACCCCAAAGGGCATTTGGCTGGGAAGCAGAGTTTCAAGAAAATACAAAATCACATGCTCCCACAGATACAAAGCATCATGGGCTGCATATGCAAATCACCACAGAATGTTATGCTGGTCCAACTTTAAGCAGAATTGCATGGTGCCGAAAGGCCTCTCACACAGTTTGCAAAGGGTGCTAACAGAAGACATAGACACGTGTTTCGTCCTACCAGGACTCATCAGTATGCCTCGTCTGTTTGACACCCCAGTGGAATGGACCAGCTACCCTAGAGGCAGTGTGCCTTGGATATATTGTGGTGAACCCATTACAATAATGCATTGTGGGGGCATGCGTGATTTTGTATTTTCTTGAAACTTGGCTTCCCAGCCAAATGCCCTTTGGGGTAACCCTTGCCTCAGTGTTTGCGCACAGAGGTTCTTTGTCTTTTAAATAGTTTTTTATTTTAATGGGTTCACCACAATATATCCAAGGCACACTGCCTCTAGGGTAGCTGGTCCATTCCACTGTGGTGTCAAACAGACGAGGCATACTGATGAGTCCTGGTAGATGAAACACGTGTCTATGTCTTCTGTTAGCACCCTTTGCAAACTGTGTGAGAGGCCTTTCGGCCTCATGCAATTCTGTAAAGTTGGACCAGCATAACATTCTGTGGTGATTTGCATATGCAGCCCATGATGCTTTGCATTGTGGGGCATGTGTGATTTTGTATTTTCTTGAAACTTGGCTTCCCAGCCAAATGCCCTTTAGGGTAACCCTTGCCTCAGTGTTTGCTGAGAGGTTCTTTGTCTTTAAATAGTTTTTATTTTAATGGGTTCACCACAATATATCCAAGGCACACTGCCTCTAGGGTAGCTGGTCCATTCCACTGGGGTGTCAAACAGAAGAGGCATACTGATGAGTCCTGGTAGGATGAAACACGTGTCTATGTCTTCTGTTAGCACCCTTTGCAAACTGTGTGAGAGGCCTTTCGGCACCATGCAATTCTGCTTAAAGTTGGACCAGCATAACATTCTGTGGTGATTTGCATATGCAGCCCATGATGCTTTGCATTGTGGGGCATGTGTGATTTTGTATTATATATATATATATATATATTAGAGGCAAAAACTCAGTTTAATGCATTAGTTAGGGTTGTTCCATAGCGACAAAAGTGAGGAAATTCGCTGTTAGGTTAAAACCCTAACTCAATCTACCTCCCCCAGCACCACACACACACAGACACACACACACACATTCAAGTATGAGGGAGGACCAAGTCAACACAGCCAATGACAGACATCCAGCAGCAGGTGACAGAAATAACAAACAATTGTCTAAATGTACTACGAGACATCCCCACCCACCTGACCAGGTACTGCATGCTCAGTGGAGATCAACAGCAAAACTGAGGCCATGTACACCAAACGTACACATCCCTGATTGCAGCTGCACACAACGTACCGCACTTAGTAGTTGCATGGCCTTACCTACCGATGCCCCACACCAGAACACACCACTTGTGGTGGGCCACCTGAGCAATAGAGTTCAGCAAAACCAAGGAGTTGTACAGGTATAATATCTCTGATTATAACAAGGGTTTGAGAAATGCAGCTTTCTAATTGACTGTAAACATTGTAATAGCCTTATGTTTAGTTTTTATTAACATACATGTAGAGCCTAACCATATGATGAACATGGTTTAATGTTGTTTAAAAAACAGTTTTATTATGCTAGCAATAAGCCACTCCCAAGTATTATGTTAATGGTCAGTTTATCACTGTCTAGCAACATGTGGCACTCGGCTATGCCTCATTCAACATTAAACCCCTACAGGGTGATTAACAGACCATTTAACATAACTGTTGGTCATGCCTTATTGCTTAATTGTCTTTATGAGTAGATACTCTCCCTCTGCTAGGCACTGCAGCAGCTTTGCAACACAGTGTCCCACCCAGTTACACCATACACTGTCTAGTTACTGGAGAATGGCTGTGAATATGAACTCATGAAGATGAACAGTGTTACTTGATCATTACAGTCATCGAAACCCTAGTGTGATTATAACTGACAGAGTCAGTGATAGAGGATAACCCCTGCTGTCCTAGTACACTTACCCCATTGTGAGTTAAATCAATACTAAAAGACATTCTGTTTATATCTACACCATACCTACTTGATTCCTGTTGTAGCACAATTAACATAGTTATCAGTTTTGATAGCATCGGTGACAGAAGTGTGGCAAACCCCAAACAGTAGGCATACAGCCTGAGTATGAAACAACTGTTAAAAAAAATCACACTGTGTCCATAAGTGGCATAGATCACTCATTGCAACAATTGTAAATGTATTACTATTTGAATAAGTTAGTCATCACAGATGCAATGAGATTGTCTTTATCAGGTACAACATACTCAGTAAGTGCCTACAGGAAAATCTATCCTATATACATCTCCGATACAGGTACATCATTGTTGGCTCAGTAGTGCTATGATATTTAGAAGTTGCTTGGCCTGATCCATGCAATTACAATGTTTCTTACAAAGAATACTTACTGCATCTTTAGTATTGAAACACACTGAAGGTCTATGTATGTACATCAGCCGTACACCTTCATCAGTAAGAATGCATGTAATACTGGCAGTACCAATTTCACAGCGTTGAACAGGCAATGCTTTTCCATATGTTTACATCAGCCTCTCTATGTTGAGTTAACCATTGCCGTAAATGTACTACTATGTAAATCACCTACTAAATGTATCACTACTTTTATCTTGAGCATGCTAGTGTCTTGTAGTTAATTTATGTGCTTCTCTTAATTAATGTATACTCACTAGTGTTAAAACCTTTCTACAACTGTCATCATGCACCTTCAGCATTTATATTGAATAACGCACAGTACCAGTTGTGGTGTGGTGTGGGGCATCGGTAGGTAAGGCCATGCAACTACTAAGTGTGGTACGTTGTGTGCAGCTGCAATCAGGGATGTGTACATTTGGTGTACATGGCTTGTTTTGGTGTTGATCTCCACTGAGCATGCAGTACCTGGTCAGGTGGGTGGGGATGTCTCGTAGTACATTTAGACAATTGTTTGTTATTTCTGTCACCTGCTGCTGGATGTCTGTCATTGGTTGTGTTGACTTGGTCCTCCCCCATACTTGAATGTGTGTGTGTGTGTCTGTGTGTGTGTGGTGCTGGGGGGAGGTGAATTTGGAGTTAGGGTTTTCAACCCTAACAGCGAATTTCCTCACTTTTGTCGCTGTGGAACAACCCTAACTAATGCATTAAATGGATTTTTTTGCCTCTGATTTCCCTTCTTTTTGAGAATGATAACGAGAAATAGTGAATGTAATGCTGCAGCGGGAGCGTGGGGTTAGGCCCAGCGCTCCCGCCACATGATGTCTTGTGGCATAGTAACAGGAGCAGCAACGCAAACAGAAATGCTAACAGTGGCACACATGGTAACACAAGCGCCGAATGAGAACAGAAAGGGTAATTATTGACCGGTGTATGCAGACGTGGAACGGTACCATGTGATGTCTTGTCACATAGTAACATGGTGCCTGTAAATCGAAATGTCAATGGGCATGGTGACGCAAAGTGAAACAGAAAGAGAAACAGTACTGTAGACACAAATGGCAAAAATAACAGAAACGCAAGTGCAAATGAAACGCAAAGATAACGTGCAGGCCCCCGCGGCCCGGCACGATCAGCAGCGGGAGCTGGGGCCCAAAGGCCCTACACTCCCACCACATGATGTCTTGTGGCATAGTAACAGGAAGAGCAACGCAAAACAGAAGCACTAACAGTGGCGAACAAACGCGCAATGCCAATGAGAACAGAAAGGGTAACAACACGGTGGCAGATGGGAATGGTGTGCCACGTGATGTCTTGTCACATAGTAACATGGTGTCTGTAAATGGAAATGTTAATCGGCATGGTGACGCAAAGTGAAACAGAAAGAAGAAACAGTACAGTAGACACAAATGGCAAAAAGTAACAAGCATAGCAAAATGAAAGCGCAAGGATGGCGCATGTGGTGGCATTAGGGTGTGCATTGGGATCATCAGCCTTAACTCTCACCCCATGACATGTGAAGCAGCAGAAGATAGGAGAATAGGGTGAGAGTTAGACCCATGATTCCAATGCACACCCAATGCCGGTTGGGGGTGGGCGGAGTCCAGGGGGTTTTCAACCCTAACAGCGATTTCCTCACTTTTGTCGCTGTGGAACAACCCTAACTAATGCATTAAACGGAGTTTTTGCCTCCAATTTCCTTCTTTTGGAATGATACAACGCAAACAGAAATGCTAACAGTGGTGCACATGGTAACACAAGCGCGAATGAGAACAGAAAGGTAACGTACATGGTGGCGCATGCAGGAACGGTCTGCCACGTGGATGTGTTGTCACATAGTAACATGGTGCCTGCAAACAGAAATGTCAATGGGCATGGTGACATAAAGTGAAACAGAAAGATAAACAGTACTGTAGACAGAAATGGCAAAAATAACAGAAACACAAGCACAAATGAAAGCGCAAAGGATAACGCACATGGTGGCGCAGACGTCCAACGGTAAGTGAACGGGTATGAACACAAGCGAAAGGACAACAGTAACAGTAATGTGAGCGCACAGGCTGGTTTTCCCCAAAACCTGCATAGAGAAAGACAGTGAGTACAAATAATGTATGCATAATAATGAGTATCGTCGCAGAAAATGAGATCTTGGAATACTAAATACATTATATCTCAGGAACCGTACGATGTAGAAAAAAAATTTAAAAGTCATATTATTTATAACTGTCCTGGCTAATTTGAATCTTAGCCCTATTAGGGGCTAAGAATTTTTCCAATGAAAAGTCCGTATCTTGCACCATTTCCGAGATACGGGCCCTGAAAGGCGCAGCGAACGCCGTAATGTTATCCTATTGGAAAAAAAGAAAGGTTCGGAGCGCTATAACTTTGCCTCCCTGTAATGTTTTATCACCAAACCACTGAAAGGCACATCTGTGGGCTGTTGGCTGTCTTCCCACCAAATGTCAGGAAAAAAGACCAAACCGTTATTTTGCAGCAGAGATCCAAAGGATTTCTGTAATGCGTCGGGCGCAGTAATGTTATCCTATGGGAAAAACCATCAACTTTGGAGTGCTGTAACTTTGTCACTGTGTAATATTTTTTCAATACAACACTGAAAGGCACATCTGTGAGATGTCGGCTCCGTTCACTCCAAATTTCAGCTCAAAACTCCTAACGGTTCTTTTGCAGCGCAGTGCCAAAGAATTGCTGTCATTTTCCCACAGACTAGAAAACTACTGTCGCAATTTGCGAAAGCTTTCACAAAAATGTGCGACACTTTCGTGAGCATGAAAGTAATTTGCGAAAGTACTTTTTCCAGAAATTTGAAAAACATATTTCTGGGGTGTTTTACCACAAAATAAAGACATGGCAAGCATCCTCAGGGCCCGACTAGGTGAATACAAAAAAATTAGGTTGCTAGAGGGTCCCAAATTTAAATGCCAACCATTTTTCTGATCACCAACTGAAAACAAAATGGCCGATTTGTGAAAGTAACAGGCCCATTTGTAAAAGTAAAAATGCATTTGCGAAAGTGTTGAACTTTTTGTTAACTTTTCCCATTGACTTATAATGGGAAACTGTTTTTTGAATAACTTGAACCGTTTAATATTTTTTCATGAAATCTTCGAAAGGCACATCAAGGACCCTGGCCGCACGTTCCCTGAAGATTTCAGGCCGGTCACGTAAACCGTACAACCTGTAGGTGCGACCATAGAATTCCAGAAAAGCGTAAACGCGCGCACAGATCACACTTAATAACTCTGCAGCCTTATATCTGACCAGTACGAAACTTGGCAGATCTGAAGGCCTATGGTTCTTGATCATAAATTTCAAATTTCAGGCAAATCCATCAAACGGTTGCAAAGTTATTAAGGTGCAAAGGTTTGGGGTTTAACATAGAAATGGCTCCTCAACCCTAACTATGGTAGCACTACCGTGCTACCATAATATATATATATATACTGTATATATACATACTGTGCCACAGCTACAGGGCAGTTTTAGGGGTAGGGGAGAATGGCATCACCTAAGGATGAATGTGCAGTGCAGTGGGTGGCAATTGCCTTGTGGCACAGATGGCCCAAACATGCAGGGCTTGTTCGGTGTGGGGGGGACTGTACATGGGTATATGGCAGGTGGACAATGGTGCATTCATGATACAGTCATGGACATTGCTTCTTCACCTACTAAACATTTTCCCATGTATGTTTTGTGATGAGGTACTCATGCTTGCTGCGCATTATGTGAGAGGAGAGTAACAAGCATCTGGCGGTGTCACTAGACATTTGCATGATCCTGCTGCTATTTGTGGTGATGGGGGGTAGGGGTTGCTGGGTGGTGGTGTGTTTGAGATTACAGGCTGTACAGAAGTCACCCATTAAAAATACAGTTACACTGAAGGGCGTTGAGGCACATGAATGATATCAGGGCAGTGATGCTGGTGAACTGTCTGACTGCAGAATCATTTTCAAGGACTGATTACGTCACTGCCATGAGAAGACAGAACTGCAGGTGCACCAAGCAGTAAAAATGAACAGACAGACAAACACCACAATTTAATAAAAATCCTTTATTTGTTGCACTAAATTACGGAGCTTCCACACATTATGACCAGCTTCAGAGGTGACATTTTGACAGCGGGAGTGCACACTGTGACCTAGTAATGGGGTCAAAGGCTACAATGTGCACAGACATGTATGGACAGTGGCAAGAGGAAGATGGCTTGTGAACGAGCTGAGCAGACTCTTCCGGTGCGGCCACAGTCACAAAATGGAACTACTCATCTGACAGCACCAGAGTGTGGTGCAGTTACTACTGTCTCAGTTCATGAAACAAAAGGTTAGTTTCATTTATTGAAAACCTTAGGACAGTCACTGTTGGACATTGAGCGACTCAGTAATGCTTGGATTTACAGTTATGCAAGATAGGGCCCAGCTAGAAAGCAGAAATCAAAGTTTTCTCTTTCGAGGGGACAATTCCAGTTGTTTTTGGCCTTGAAGGAACATCTTTTCCACTCTGAGTAGGAATTATGAGACAGAAAAGTAATCCATCTATGAGGTCGTTACTAAACCACTTCTATTTCAATTGTGCAAATGTTGCCGAGGTCATGTGACTGTGCTGTCGCATGATATTGCAGACTGGTGAGTTCTTCTGTCTTCTTACGTGTCCTGAGTCATAGCCTCATGCAACTAATCAGTCGTACACTGTACAGCCAATTAATACCCACTGACAGTGGATGGAAACAAAACTGACCCCTACACACTCCCACCACAACCTAACTGATGAAAGGACCCAGGAGACAGCCCAGTGCCTCTCTTAGCCCTTGTAGAAAGCAGACCAGGCCCAGCCACCCAACCATCTCTTGCCTTTAATGCATACCATTCCTCACCAAGCCCCAGGCTTATACCTTGGACCTTAGAGCCTTAGTCTTCAATTCACTCGTACCTGGCCCAGGATCCGTAGTCTGGGGGAGATTGATGTCGTTTTCATTGTTGACTTGTACGGCAACTAACAGCTTGAGTTTAACTATACTCTTCAGGCTTGCACCATGGTTTGGTAAGGCAGCTCTCCCAAGCCTCTGGTTGTCCAGCAGCTCATCATCAACACTCACTGTCTGTGTCCTATGAGACATCAGCCTCCACTGAGTGACTGGCAGCTGGGTAGGGGAGGTGGGACAGTTGATGTTCTAATAGACTCATTGCATTTTGGTCTCTTCAAAAGGCTTGGTGGTATCTTTCTACGTGGTTGAAAAAGGCTTTATTTGATGATTACTTTTCACAGCTATGTCTGTGGCGCCTACACTAGAAACCAGAAGGAACTCCTAGGTAAGGGGATATGTGTATATCATCTGCCTTCCCAGGTCAAGGGCTGCCTCACAACTCCACCAATCAAGAGCGAGAGACCAGTAGAAAGGTCTTTTTATGTGCCGTGCCAATTACTCTAGCTAGAATACACTGCCTGATTTGAGTTATCATAACCATCCCATCTCAATTACTTCCAACTTTAGATATGCCATTACAATGTACACATTATCCTACAGTTGAAATGCATCAAACATGTTCTATAATACTTTATACAATAGCTAGATGGAGGGATTTGAATGGAACACATTTAATGTTGAATCTGTGGGGGAAGTGGATCGAGAGAGGGGTAGGAAATAAAAGAAAATAGCAGCAGACACCTTTTTTGATACCCAGAATATCCTATTATACATAAGCATGAAATCTCAACCATCTCTAGCAGAATTTGTAATGTCATAACTGTGTATGATAGTAATCTGCAGTGAATGAAAACTGGTTAGAATCATGTCTAACCAGGTATTTTAGAGTGAGGGCTTGTCCTGAACCCTTTGCTTGAGAAATCTTCATCATGGCATAACATGAAAAATGCGTGAGACAAAACTCACAACCATCACAGATACGTTCAGAGCCCTTAAAGGAAATGATAGGAAATTGAGGATTATAGGAACAACATTTTATTTATTTGTAAGATTTGATCAAGAAAGGAAAGACATTTTGTTTCCAGATGTGTCCTGGGGAGGGGTTATCCTGACCTGTTTTTATTGAGGTACTGCTGGACAGGCAACTGAGTAAAATCCCCTACAGTTATGATAAGTGTCATGGGAGCCACATCTTCCACCTTTGCAGCCACCAGAGACTGGCAAAAGGGACTTCAGTTTAATATCTCCTTTATAGGACAGCAACTCAGCAGTGCTTCACCCTCACACCCAAGTGCTGTACTACAATATTAGCATTAGATATTAGCATTAGTTCCTCATGTGGGACTAGAATCCATGACCTTCTGTTCTTCCAGTCCCACAGATAAGTGTGCGGCTGAGTCACTGAAACTGCTAACATAGGGAACGCTAGAAGAAAAAAGTCCAAGGGTCCATTCTATTTTATCAATCCACAAAAAACAGAACAAAGAGAAGCATTTTGAAGCAGGTTATCAAGTGGAATCCTGGTGATGCCAGGTTCAGCACATTTATTATAGCAGTGCTACCTGAGTTCTGTGTACTACAAAATTCAAATGTTTGGGAACCCCCCTGTGAATAAGAGGTGTTTACCTTGATTCCTTTTATCGGATTTGTTGGTAATTTGAATTTTGGAGTCCATAGTACTCAGGCAGGACTGCTCTAATGAATGTCCTGATGCCAGTACAACCAGGACTCACTTTTGTAACCATCTTGGAGTGCTTTCTTATTTTGTAGGCAGTTGCTTTCCTTTCTTTTTTCACAAAATGTATCACTCCTGCATCCAGGAGCAACTGATCTCTTGTTCCTGCTTACCCAAGGCAGCCACCGCCTCCCTGCAATTCACCTGATCTCAGATTCCCCCCAAAATTTCCCTTTGTGGTGGGACTCAAGGGTGGAGGGCTGTCCTTCTCAGTGTTCATTGTCCAAGGCGGACCACACTGAGCTTCCCAAGCGATGGCACAGACTCAGGGTGAGCAGGCAGGGCTTCATGTAGACTCCAACACCCTTTTCTCATTTTCTCCGCACCCCTGCCACAGGATGTCAAGGCACATGCGTGGAGGCACACATGCCTGACTTTCCAGAAACTTCTCACTCTTCAGGCCACTCATGCTGTACTGCTACCAGGCCACTACCTGGTGGCAGTTTAAGGACAGGCCAGCCTCCTTCCCTTGCTCAAGAGAGAAGAGCTGTCCTTCAGACACTTGATCCCCTCCACCCACAGTCAACACCCAGCAACCCAAGTCCATTCCCAAACCCAGGTCACTAGTGTGGCAGGTGTTAATGCACCAGTTCCTCAGCCCTCCACTCTGCTGGACCAGCCCTGTTGCTTACCTGTTGAAAGCAATCAGTTCTGTGGTAGGATGCTTTACTTGCACGTTTAGGCAGTTGCAGCATCCAGTACTATGTTAAATATTTGCAGTCATTGTTAAATGGGAAATGATACCAGTAAATGTCATGGGCTTCGGTATTGTGGAGAGAAAAGCCACCAGCGGCGTGAGCCTCTGGGACCTAATGGCCAATGGATCTACCATTCCTTCTGTAGCAAACTGCAGTACAGTTTGCATTACTGTAATGTGCGACTCCAATAAATAACTTTAGCATTTTTTGTTGGATTGCATGCATGTTGCTGGATCCAGCACAATGTCTTAAAAAAGTTGCTTCCTAAAAGGTGCACTCCAGTTAAGGTACAAAAAATGTTTACTAAAGGTTAATTGCTCTTGCACTGGTTTTGTGTTGAAAAAGCAACCCTATGTGAGTGGCAAGTGCATTGCCACATTTGAGAAACAATGTAAACAATGTAAATCCAGCTCATTGGTGTGAAAGTTTAATGAGTATCGTACTGTAATGTAAGTTAACAGAGCTTATGGTAAAAGAGACTCCAAGCATGAGGTCTGAAGTGAAGCTGAGTGGTTCTGTCTGCCCAAAACCTCAAGGAGTCTCTTAAACCACAAGAAACACCCCTCAGAGGTCATTTTAAATTATTATAAATAACTTGGGATGACTAAAGGGATTTATGACAAGTTTTAGACATTCTTTTTACTTTTCAATAGCTTCTTTGGGAGCCCTCCCTCAGCTCTGAAGTGGAGCACTCTATTTCTAACACTCCTGCATGGGACCCCACTGTAAGGAGGATAAATGGTACAATGGCTCTGTACGCTGATTGGCTGAAATCACACAAGTGTTTTGCAATGCTGCTAAGAGCCATGCTCTTTGTGACCTTCCCTTCTGTTCCCCAGTGGATTAAGTGTAGTAACCAGCAATGTAATTCTCCATGAAGAACTGGTCCAGCTTGAGTTTGAAAGATTCAACAGCCCTTACATGTTCCATAGGTTTACAGCTCTTTGGGTAAAACAAAGCCTTCATTTGCACAAACAGACCCCCAAAGGAGCCTGCAGCAGCATTAGCAGGTACAGCATCCCTCAGTCAAAGTGGTTACTGCTGCTGGCACAGCAGCTGCTAAACTCTCCCTGGGTGGGTACTTTCTTTATAGTGACACTGTCATATGATCTGGGAATAACCTATCTCCCTTACTTCCCACTAGCAGGTCATACCAACTCTCCACTAGTGGGTTGCTGCTGCACAGCCTTCCATCCACCCAGGGTCTTACTAGAACTGAGCTAGCACTACCATTCAGACCCCCTGAGCACATGAGCTGCCACTTAACACATCACTGTCCGGACACCAAATTCCCATCCTCCAACTTGGAGGTTTTGATCTACTATTTCCAGTATGTAACCTAGTGTGGGATTTGAACTTAAGCTGCTGTAGCCCTCCCCACTTGTAGTCTGCAGCTCTGACCACGAGGCCATACTGACGTAAATGTAGAAACCGGTGGGATATACTTGTTCCTCAAGCTCCCCCCCCAACTCTGTTGGTATGCGCCCATGATCTGTAAGATCTGAGCCAAAGTTGAGTAGAGTCATCTATTGATATGTGTGTGTGTGTGTGTGTGTGTGTGTGTGAACTAAAGCAGTTCCACCGGCAAGTGTAGACATGGACAAACTTAACCTAAGATAGCAGGAGTAAGGTGCAGTTAAGAGAGAGGGGGATTGTGGATGTGATTCTATGAAATACTGTCAAAGGCAGCAGGAGTGAAGGAAAAGGGGAAGGTGAAAGGTGATTCTCTGAACTACTAACTATAAATTGGGGCAGCATGAGGACAAGGGCTTTAAGATTTAGAGGGGTGCAGCACTACAAGTAGTTGTATCACTAAAGTCTTGGGGCCTTGGGAAGTCTTAACTTGGGCTCAGAAGATGGTAGGGGAGGATCCAGGGGAGGGTAAGACAAGAGGGACCAGTTTGAAAAGACATATGTGCTGATGATGGGGTACCAGGTAAGAAGAGGAGGAGTGTGGAGGAGTAGGGTGGGGGCAATGAGGCTTTGGGGAAGGTAGTGGTCCTAGGAGGATAGTGAGGTGCAAAGGATGCGAAGCAGTGATACATGTAGACACACTGTGGAGAACAGGGGTATGCCCTATTTGTGTGAGAGTGTTGCACTTGGAAAATGAAATTTGGAAGCTGAAGAGGGAGGTGGAGAGACTAGTCATGGGAGGAGGTACAGCATCAGTTTTGCAAATCATAGGAGAGGGATGAGTGGTCAAATGCAAGGGAAGAAGGGGAAAGAAAGGAGGATGGAAACAGATCAGACTGTTGGAAGTACACAGGAGAGCATGAGGTGGGTAGGAAGAGCTGGGGGACAGGGGATGGCAGGAGGTGGTCAGGAAGGGGGGGAGAACAGGGGATAGCAGGAGGTGGTTAGAAGGAGAGGAGGGGAGAAGAGAGGTGTTGTAAAAGGAGTGGCAGAAATCAGCAATGGTAGGGCCAGGATGGAGAACAACATTGAAACTGTAGGTGGGGTTATAGTGAAGAACAGGTACACCCCCTACAAAATATTAGGGTTTGGACGATCAGGTGAAGACAGTGGTAACTGATGATGTTAGGGATGGGCATGGAAGTGAGGTGGACTTAGGAGGGGGATTAGCAAAGCTCCTGGGCATAAAGTAAGGTAAGGGAGGGAGGATGAGTTAGGGAAAGGGGGAAAGATAGGGGAAGACCCAAGGAGAACAGCAAGGGATGGGGAGGATGAGGAGGGGACAAGCATGATAGTCTAGTTGTGATTGACAAAATGGGGTGGGGGTAGAAGGTATTGGAAGGGTGGAAAGGGGATCATTTGAGGGAGGTAGGGAAGTTGGCAGGAAGAGTTATATCAAGGGAAGTGGAGGAGGGGTAACTATACAGGTGACAAGAGGGTCCCTGGAGAGGGGGACTGAAGTTGACAGCAAAGGGGTTAGGCTAGGCTCCCCTGACAGGTGGGTGGAAGGGGGTGCAATGGAGAGAGATGGGTAGGGGCCAGGGGTACTGAAGGAGGCAGGGACAAGTCTGGGGAGAGGCAGAGATATCTGATAGGGAGCAGATAGTTGGCAAAAGTATACAATTCTGAAGAAAAGAGGAAAACAGGGTCTTAATATTGAGGGGACTCCATAATCAGGGGAATCAAATGGGGAGGGAATAATGATGGGAGAGGAGCTCTTTTAGGGTGGAGTGCATGGCAGGAATGACAGCGCACAGGGCCAAGCACCTAGTGTACTCGTTAGTGAAGAAGCATGGGGGGATCCCCACATTTTGGTGCACATAGGCTCTAATGATCTGAACAAGAATAGTGTGCATGCAGGGCAAGTTAGGTACATGAAGTTGGCCAGAATTTGTCTAGCCAAGGGGAACACCATCTTGTTCTCAGACTTCCTGCCAGTGCCAATGGCTACTTTGGACAGGAAGTAGAAAATTAGTTAATTTAGTCATTGGTTGAGAGAGTGGTGTCTAGCTATGTGGTATGGCTTGGTGGGTGACTGGGGATCCACTTGGGATAATAAAGAGTTATTTGATAAAGCCAGACTTCACCTAAGCAGATAGAAGAAAAGAGGTCCAGAAAAATAAACTGGTTGAATTTATAGGTACTAGGTGGGATTTAAACTACTGGGTGGGAAGGGGGGCTCAAATTATGCAGTGAACAGTAAAGCACAGCATGGGATGGCATAGGCCTCTCCCCGAATATGAGTACCAGATGAGAAGATAGACTTGAACGGGCCAGAAGTAAGGGGTTAGGGAGGACAGAAAAGGATAGTGTAACAGGTTGGAAGGTGGTCTTGATCAATGCACAGAGTCTGGGGAACAAGATGCCAGTGTTACAGGCAATGGTGACTAGTGGGGGTGAATGTGGCAGCAGTCACAGAGACATGGGCCACATAGTACCACAAATGAGACCTGAAGGTCCCAGGATACACCACCTATAGAAGAGATAGGACATTTGGCAAGGGGGTTGGCAATGTTTATTAGGTAGGAGATTGAGTGCAGAAGGGAAGATGTTGTGGATGGGAACAGAGAAGTGATATGGGCCACCTTACCTGATCCTAAGGGAAAGAGAGTCAACCTGGGGGGTTGTCTACAGGCCACAAACACAGTCGGAGGACATAGACAATGAACTGATAGATAACCTTTGAAAACACTGTAGCAGGGGTAGGGGTGGGACTGTGAGGTATTGGAGGCTTTTAACATGTCGGGGTGGACTGGAGTACTATAGCATCTACATCTGTTAAAGAGCAAAGGCTACTGCATGCCTTCCAGGTTGAATTCCTGACTCAGCTGGTGGGAGAGTGGACCAGAGAGGGAAATATCCTGGATTTGGTCCTGGCAGATGGAGACCAGGTTAAGAACTTGGTAGTGGAGGACCCAATGGCGGAAAGTAACCACTCCACATTATGATTCACCTTAGACCTGGAGAAGGAGTGGAACCAGACTAAGACTATAGTACTGGACTTTGGGGGGCAGACTTTGGTAAGATGGCTGCCATCCTCAAGGAAAATTTAGAGAAAACCAGTCTGGGGATGTGCACAGAGCGTTGGTGGGAGATACTGAAGCTGGGCCTGCTGGAAGCTGTGAAATCTTGCACAAAATCCCACCATAAGAAGCCTAGGGCTAGGAAATCTTGTTATTGGACCAGGGAGGTGCAGGAGGAGGTGAGAGAAAAAAGGATGGCCTTTTGAAGGTAAAGGTGCTTTTGTATGGAGTGAGACAGGGATTACCATAGGATCTCCAAAGACATCAGTAGGGTGGTATTAGCGGTCAAGACAGCTAAGGAGCTTTGATTAGTGCAAAGGATCAGGGAGGGGGAGAAGGAATTTTATAGATATGTCAGGGAGAGAAGAAAGGCTGGGGGGGCAGATAAACAGGTTAAAAAGGAAGGGGTGGGCAGACGAGATGGTAGAACAAGCTTAAGTTTTCAATGAGTACTTCTGCTCAGTCTTTACAAGGGAAAGGGATGAGCCAATGCCACAGTGGGGAGGCAGGATAGGGGCTAGGGATAGGGGAGCACTCACAGATAGTAATATCCAGGTGGGGAGGGTGAGGGAGACTTTCAAGTCCTTCATGACAGACAAGGCCCAAGGCACAGATGGAATCCACCCCAGGGTTCTGAAGGAACTGGCAGATGTTCTGGCTGCTCCAGTAATGGAACTATCAAATTCTTCCCTCTAATCAGGATGTGTTACTCTGGACAGGAGGGTGACACACGTGCCCTTCCAAAAGAGTGGACCTCGGGGTGATCCGGGAAATTACAGACCAGTCAGTCTATCGTCCATAGTGGGGAAACTGATAGAGGCCATCTTGAATGAAAGGCTGGTGGAGTTCCTGGAGGCAAATGACTCTCAAGATCAACGCCAACACGGGTTCATCTGGTGGAGATCGTGTCAAGCCAACCTAGTCACATTTTTTGACAGGGTGACAAGATCACTGGATGGTGGAAGGCCGGTTGAAGTCCTGTACCTGAACTTCAGCAAGGCCTTCAACTCAGTCCCACATGGAAGACTGTCATGAAGGCTGAGGAACCTAGGGGTGGGAGAAAAAATGGTGGGATGGATTGCAGACTGGCTTAGCAACCAGCAGCAGAGGGTGATGGTAGGAGGAGAGGCCTTGACTCACAGAAGGGTCATCAGTAATGTCCCTCAAGGATTAGTGTTGGGCCCACTCCTGTTCAATGCTTTCATAGCGGACATCGGGGAGAGAGTTAGGACCACAATGAGCCTATTCTCATGATTTCAAACTGGGAGCAGTGGTGGAGAGCAAGAAGGGGAGGAGGGCACTCCAAGAAGACTTGGTGAGGCTTCAAAGTGGGCACACACTTGGCAGCTGGGATTTAATGCCCAGAGGTGTAGCCTACTACATTTGGGTGATAGGGACCCTGGGTATAACTACCATTTGGAGGGGAGAACAGCTGTTGATCTCCAAAAAGTAAAAAGATCTGGGAGTGGTAATAGGTGCCAAAATTATCAACTCAGAGCAGTGCTTGAGAGCAGCTGCAAAGGCAAATAGAATGCTTGGGTATATTGTTAGGGGGATAACATTGAGGAGAAGGGAGGTTATACTGCACCTGTACAATTCCTTGGTGAGGCCACACCTGGAGTACTGTGTGCAGTTCTGGCACCCTCACTTAAAGAGGGATGCTACTCTACTGGAGACAGTCCAGAGAAGAGCAACAAAGATGATCCAAGATCTAGGGGAAAAGTCCTATGAAGAGAGATTTAGCGGGCTGAACATGTACACCCTTGAAGACAGACGGGACAGGGGGGACATGATAGAGGCCTTTAAACATTTGAAGGGGATCAATAGGGTAAATATGGAGGGTCTGCTAATTTGAAGGGGGAAGGGACTACGAGGGGTTATAGCCTAAAACTAGTAGGGAGACAGTACAGAGGGGAAGTGAGGAGACACTACTTCACAGAGAGATTGGTGACACCTTGGAATGCACTACCAGAAGAGTTGATTACAATGGAATCAGTGGAAGGATTCAAGAAGATATGAGACTGGTACATGGGCAAGGTACATGCTGGGGGAGAGGGAAACAGCAAGGGAGTTCTAGAGGGTACTTGGAAGGAAGGAATTCATAAGGGAGCAGCAGCAGAGACTTAATTGTGAGCTGCATCTCGGGCAGATGAGATAGAATGTTAGGCCTAGTCTGCTGGCAACTTTGTATGTACTGCATGTATGTATGTATGTATTTCCAGTTCCACTGAGGGGCCTCAACAATGTTTTTACCCTTGAGAGGGGGCTTGAGTGGTTTATAATGTCTATAAAATCCTGAGATGAAATTACAGGCATAGTCATAGTTTTTCTGTCTTTTATAACGTATTTGGATCAAGGTATATTTTGCAGTATAAAACAGAAAATGTAAGAATGGAAATTGCGTTTATATAATAAGTTAAAAGGGAAATTCACTGTCAAGTTTCAAGACTGGTTTATGTAAACTACTATTCATTTAACAAATATATTATCCATTGTTGATTGTATGTGTTTTTAAAACATTTGGCCCAGTACGCTAGAACTGATGAGGCACATAACATTTAAAAAAGTTGTAATTTACTGTTATGACATCATAAACATGAATTATAACACTTATGTTGTCATAGCCATGAATTATGGCTTCCTTCCTGACCTGGCTATGAATGAAAGTTGCTCTCCATATAGTATAATCTTGTGTACGCTTGTCCTGGTGACAATCCCCTTATACAATGTCTTTAGATCAGACAGACTGACGGGGGGTACCTATCTGCATTCGTGACAAGTCTGGTACTTCCATAGTAGACTCTTCTTCATGTATTACCTTAAAGGTACAGCTATCTCAGTCGGTTCCCATCTATATCATTGGATGTTACAGACCTCCCTCTACAGGGTTCAAGGTGCTGAAGCACCAAAGTGATGTTTTAGACTCCTTATTCTCTGAGGTTACCATTATGGATTATCTCAATATGGATTGGCTATCTGCATTGTCCAAACCCATAAAAGCATTCTGTGATATCTTTGGGCTTTCTCAAATCATAACGGAAGTGACCCTTCCTAATATTAAAAACCTGGATCATGACACATTACTTGACCTAATTTTAGTAAATAAACCTCACCACTTTACTCACTCAGGCATATTCTTCAATGATCTTTGCTATCACTGTGCTATAGCCTGTGTGAGGTCTGTCCCTAAAGCAATCTCATCTTCTGGGTATATCTTCAAGAGATGTCAGAGGAACTTCGATCCCAACATTTACTTTTTGATCTTCAGTATGCAAATTGGCAAGATTTCTATTTGACCCCTACTGTGGCCAATGCATTCAGGGCCTTCCAAAACATTGTTCTCAGGATCATAGATAAACATGCTCCAGTAGTTAAAATCCACACCAAGAAAAAAACTTGACTATGGTTCATGATTGGCCTAAAGGCTGCCTTGTTGCATAGGGATACCCTATGGAAAAAGGCAAGGAAAACCAAACAGGCAGCTGACTGGGCAGCCTTCAGAGCTGCTAGAAATTGGTGTACCAAGCTAATGAGAGCCAAGAAAGCAAAGTATTTCAAGTCAGAACTTGAGTCTTCATCTAATTGCACAACAAAATTTTGGAAAACAGTAAAGGATGTAGAAGGTTACTGTCCGGACAATTCACTCCCATCAAAAATCTCCTTTGGTGGTAGTACCACTACTGATAAAAATTTGATTCTTGAACTCTTCAATAATCATTTTGCCACAGTAGATTTAGCTTTTGACTCATTGCCAGCCAACAACCTATGGGCCCAGATGTGTGGTCAGAACTCTGAATGTCTTAACTCAAACTCACCCAATCTAGACACAGTATTCTCCTGCCTGTTTCCTTGAAACATGTTGAGGATTTCCTATTGGCATTGGATACCAGGAAAAGCGTGGGAGCTGACCTTATTGAGCCCCACTACCTAAAACTAGGATATTAGGTTTTTCTGCCTCATTACCCACATTTTTAATATGTCCCTTGCTCAGGGCACCCTCCCCATGTCATTCCACTTTTTAAATTTGGAGACTCCAGTGACCTAAATAACTACTGTCCAATATCCTGACTCCCTGTGTTGTCCAAATTGCAGGAAAAAGTAGTAAATTCACAACTCAGGCAATTTCTAGAGAATTTAAACTGCTAAACTCAGTCCAGTCTGGTTTTAAACCCAGTCATTGTACAATCTCAGCGCCTGCTAAGATCACGAAAGACCGGCAAAAATCCCTGGATGCGAAAAATTACTTATGTGCTTTGTTTCTTGACCTTAGCAAAGCCTTTGATACAGTGGACCATAACCTGCTTCTGGTCATCCTACATAACATTGGAGTAGACAATTTGGCAATAAAATGGTTCACAAATTACCTTACCAATCGGCACCAACAAGTCAAGGTGGATGGCGACCTCTCCACATTGAAAATCCTCCAAAGAGGAGTGCCTCAAGGATCCCTCCTTGGACCGTTACTGTTTGCCATCTTTATAAATAATATAAACACTGGTATCAAGACAATAAGCAGTCACCTATTTGCCAATGATACAGTGCTGTATGTAGGCAGGCCCACACCAGAGCTGACTTGCAAAGACCTCCAGTATGAATTCAGTCACTTGCAGGAAAACCTTTCGCATTTAAAACTTCTGTTAAATGCAAAAAAAAGCTAAGGCTATGCTTTTCTTCCCCTCAGTTAATACATCCAAACTTAGTACCTCAGGGACAACTCCTCAAGTACTCACACTTCCAGGTGAGCCTCTGGGATTAGTATTGAAATTTAAATACCTGGTTGTCTGGATTGACCTTAGACTGTCCTTCACAGGTCATATTGACGAACTCTCAAATAAAACAGAGGCTTGTTTTTTTTTCAGATCAAACATTTACTCATGCAGGAAGCTAAAACACGGCTAGCTCAAACTACCTTTATGCCCCTATTGGACTATGCTGACTTCTTGTATGGGCAAGGTCCATGCACAGCACTATCCAGACTTGACACTTTACCATCGGGCACTTAGATTCTTAACTGGTATATCATACTCCACCCACCACTACACACTGTATTCTATGATAGGATGGACTTCTCTTAATTACAGATGGCACAAAACAGAGAATAATGGTTAGGTAGGTGTGTGCTATGATGTTTTTTTACACACCTGAGGTGAGTGATAAGTCATAAACCTCGAGAGCGAAGCTTGAGAGGTTTATGAGCTGATCATTCACTAATTGTAGCAATTAGCCTACTTTTAGTTATTTATTTTTACATTAAAACCACCGAGTATAGACTCAGAAGAGTGAGTGACTCGGAGGCTTCAGAAGACAAGATTCAAGTATAAGCAAGTGTTGCCATAGCAACACTCGCTTACACTTGAATCTCATTTTCGGAAGCCGTCGAGTCGCTCACTCTCCTGAGTCTATACTCGGTGGTTTTAATGTAAAAATAAATAACTAAAAGTAGGCTAATTGCTACAAGGGGTAAGATTTTTAAACCTAGCATTCCAGTTTGTCTTCATTTTCGTTATTTGTTTTCCCAAATGAGCACCGCTCGGTCACGCTATGCTGCCAAGAAAGTGAAACTGGCAGTCGAGGACAGTGCAAGTGAATTGCTTTCTGAACACTGTAGTAACCTGTTCTACCAGTAATTATGGCTTTTGAAGCATGGCTCTAGTCTGTGTGTTAAAGGGGTCACCAGTAATTATAATGCAGTCCTCTGGACTTATAGAGCCATCTCTAACAGGCTCCCATAATATATCTCTGACTGCCTACCTGTCTGCTCTGTGGGAAACTACCCTTTAAGAAGTCTCTCATATATCTCATTTCTTATTCCCAAGGACAGAACGCATTTTGGTAGAGTGGCAATAAGTCATGCTCTCCCTGTTCTTTGGAACAATATGCTAAAAACACTGAGACTTGTGCTCCCTGCGAAGTTGATCTTCTTTAAAAATCTGTTAGTTCGGACATTCAAGGAGACTTGCTACTGTTTCCGCTAATGGCCCTTCTTCTCTTGTTACCTTGCTGTCTTCTCCTTCTTCTTAATTTCCCACTTCCTTATGGTCACTTTCAAATCTCGCATTAGTTGTATATTTTGTATTTTTTGCAATATTTTCATGTCTGTATATTATTATAAGTTGTTGCCTCTTCCACAGAGTGCATTTTTGGCTGATTTTGCTCCTAGTGTTTTGCATTAAACTGTCATATGTATAGCCTGTTGCTGCATATTCTGCTCCTGATTGCCTTGTACATATATTGTATAAATTGTATTTGCTTCTTTACCTTACTGAGGTCCACCATGTAAATGAATTCACCTCAATGGTGTTTTGCCTGGTAAAATAAAGATTGATTGATTAATTGGTTGACTGATAGAATGTTTAAAAGTTTATTTCCCAATGTGCAGCATGTAAAACAACAATAGTTTATCAAATACAAATTATAACTAAAAACAAGCACACATTTAAAGACAATTCAACAACATAAGATAACACCATTTTTGTACCTTCCAAATTTCATATACACATCGGTTGTAATTCATATTATGCACAATGCATAATGAGCAAAGATGCAGTTGCATAGACATGTTTGCCATAAGTACAGAATAGTATGCATTCCAAGGTTTTATTTCTATCAGTGCAGTTAGATGTACTCTTTTGTATTGGTTTCAGACATCTCTCCCTGGCCTTATTCAGTCTTGAATGAGCAAGCATTATACGGCTAACAGATAGTTCTATTTTCAAAAGTTCAAGCCATTATTAGCCCTATTTCTGCTCATCAGGAATTTCTCCCCAACTAACTGTTCTTTATGAAACAAGCAGTAAGCAGGTCTGAGAGACTCCTTTTCACAACATTTTAAGTATTTCTCATACTTTCTAAAACTCATGAGGCTTTGAAAGAGCTTGATGTTTGATATATCAACCAGTCTGCAATATTTTAGTTGGAAAACAAATACCCATCAGGTATTGGATTGCTATAGTAACAAAAGCATTCACATTATCAAGTGAGTAGTTGCCCATATAAAAATGAGGCATGTTCTTTTTATATACTGTATTGATTCACATTTTAAAACCGTAGAACTTGATTGGGGTTCTATTAGATTCTATTCAGCATTTCAAGAGGGTTCTATCCTGGTCCAGTTTAACAGTCTTTTTTCCAGAGATTTAGTTCTCTGATCAGTACATGCAGTGAAACTGATTTTATATTTAGTTCAGTCCTTAGAAGCACTGTTGAAATGAGGGCATGCTTTCTACATGATTTACTTAATAACTGACTTCATTTTAGCGGTTGTCTCTGGAAGTGGATGCTATGGTGATGTTATGAAGACTGACGCCAATGGAGCATCATGTGCTACTGCATCACAGGATTGGCTTCCCTACTGTGGTATGTCATAGTCCATCTCTCTATTGTGAAGCAGCAGATGAGCTTTTCTAGAACTGCAGACACTACTGACTCCTTGTTTCTTACATGATATCAACAAAGTAAAGATAATTGGCACTGGTATTAGGTAATCTATTAATCTGCATGTGCTGTGGTTTATGGTGATTAAAAACATATGGGATTTCTAATATGTTTTCCTGTAGTTTAGGCATTTCCAATTATCAGAAATTTCAGTGATTGAAATCCACTGACCTATAGATCAGTGTTAAAGTTTTATATATACAGTGAAGCCCACCAGGATGAAGCACAGTGTCACAGATTTATTGCATGACAAAAGGGATTAACTCCCATTGAAATCGCATTGTTTGCTGCAGTAACTCTACTGCAGAATTCTGCAGCACTAGCTTCATCTTGGTGGGCTTCACCGTATATATATATATATATATATATATATCTTTCAAAAATCAGATTAATGCAACAGTTAGGTTGTTTCACACCAGCAGTGGAAATTCAATGTTAGGGTTCCACCCTACCACCCCTTCACAAGCTCCTATCTCTTCACACCAACAGATGTTGAGTGTGCCATGGCGTCATCAGACCCAGCTCACCCCATTCCATGTGTAAGCATGCTGATGCTCATAGTATAGGAGAATGTGGTGAGAGTTAGGACTGATGACCCATGGCACACCCCAACGTCTGCTGGTGTGTGGAGAATGAGGGTGTGGGAGTAGGGTGGTAGGGTGTAACCCCTAACATTGAATTTCCACACTTTTGTTGGTGTGAAACAACCCTAACTGTTGCATTAATGCAGTTTTTTGCAAAGAATTTCCTTACTTTTTGAGAAAGTGTAATATAAGTAGTAAATAACATGTACTGGTGGGAGGTGGGAGCACGGGGCCTGCACTAGGCTGCCCATCTGTGCATAACAATATGCATGTGTGGGAGTGTGGGCCCTCCGGGCCCTGCCCTCCAACATACACACAGCAACAGTGTTGCTTTAACCATAACTGATGCATTAAACAAAGTTTTTAGCCATAAGCCAAAGAGAAACTTGCTCTAAACAACAGAAATTAGCTGATTCTATGACCAATACTGAAAGATTTAAAGTTAGGAAATTTAAAGTGAAAGAAATAGAAAAAGAGCTAAAGAATCTCTCAGTTTTAAAAAGTGGTGGATTGGATGGTATTGAGACAAGATTTTTGAAGATTAGTGCCGATCTTATTGCCCCAATAATTACGTATTTCTATAATTGGAGTTTAAAATCTTCTTTGGTGCCTGAATTTTGGAAAAAAGGGGAAATCGTTCCTATAAATAAGGGCAGTGACTCCACACTTCCTTCCAACTTTAGGCCCATAACTCTTCTCCCCATTCTCTCAAAGGTGCTGGAGAAGCTGGTTAATTACCAGCCTGGCCAGTACCTTGAACATGGGATTATAACTAAATTCCAATATGGGTTTAGGGAAGGGAGGTCCATGAACACCGCCCTAATTGACTTTAATAACCTGGTGGCTACATCATTAAATCAGGGTAGGAGCACTGGGGCGGTGTTTGTAGACCTCAGCAAGGCTTTCAACCTAGTACAGCATGAGATCCTGATTCAGAGGTTGTTTGACATTGGGGTGCAACAAGAAGCCCTGATGTGGTTTTGGTCCTACTTAGCTGAACGCAAGCAGTGTGTTCTGTGTGGGGCCACTGTCTCAGGTCTGGTGGACATAGAAAGAGGTGTTCCACAGAGCTCAATATTGGGTCCTGTATTGTTTAACATCTATGTAAACAACCTAGTTACAGAGATGACCAACACTGAGATTAGGCTTTATGCGGATGACACTGTACTTGTGGCTTCTGCAGAAAATTCTGAGGACCTGAGACAGTGGCTCCAGACAGATTTTTCCCATTTGGAGACATGGATGGGAGACTCCTGTTTATTAATAAGTAAAGAAAAGACACAGAGCAAGACATTCTCAGTTGGAATCAGGTAAAAAATAAACACACCTCAAACCTGCAGATAAGATTTCATGATGGGTTAATGGTGCAAAATGTGACCTCCTATAGGTACTTAGGAGTCCTTGTAGATTTTCGGCTGACCTTTACAGACCATATCCAGAGTCAGATTAGGAAAGTTAACCAGAGGCTGGGTGCTCTACGGAGGATATCAGGATGTCTCTCAAGAGATATCAGAGCCAGACTAGTAAAGCAACTACTGCTCCCAATCCTTGAATATGGTTCTCCACTTTATATGTTTTCAAATCAGAAGTCTTTGGCTAAAGTGGATCAACTGTATCACAGGATGGGAAAATATATATTAAAAAAGGGTATGGAGTACACCATTGTTCGGTCTTTCAGGAACTTGACTGGCTGCTCCCGACAAAACGGAGGGCCTATTTATGGACCGTGATTTGTCATGGACTTATTTATCCTCAAAAAAATCAGCATCCATCGTCATATTTAGTGCAATTGGAGACATATTCACTATACTCATCCATATTAAGGAAATCATCTGGGAAGGTACCCATTAACAGAATTTTGAACAGGACGGGGGATATGACTCTTCAAAATAGTCTGGCCAGAAACTGGAACAAATTACTACCTTTTGAATTAACTGAAATTGTGGATTTGCTGAGTTTTAAACTTGAGTTGTTTAATTTCCTGAATGTTAAATGTCATTGTTTTTAGCTATATTTATTAACTGTTTGGATAATTTGTTTGTTTTTGTCTGTTATATCACTTGTATTGTTATACGTCTACCACAGGAATTTGCTGTAAATGGGGGTTCCCCCAGTCAAAATATCCTGTATAAATATAAATCTTTTAACAACAACAACATAACTTCCCTTACCTTTTGAGAAAGTATAATATGAGTAGTAAGCACTCCCACCATGCTGCCTATTTGAGCATTACAATATGCATGTGTGGGAGTGCAGGGCCTCTGAGCCTTGCACTCCCACATACTCACAGCAACGGTGTTACATTAACCCTAACTGATGCATTAAACAAAGTTTTTAGCCATGAATTCCCTTACCTTTTCAGAAAGCTCCCATCAGGCTGCCCATTTGTACATAATGACATGCATGTATGGGAGTGCGGGCACTCTGTGCCCTGCGCTCCCACTTACACATAGCTACAGAGCCATACAGCAGCCCTATACAGCAAGGAATCCTTGTAACAGTAATTTACCAATATCTCGGGAACCATAGCAGCTACAAAAAAAAAAAATCAAGTGTCTTTGTAATCCTGACAGTGAGATGTCCATGCAACATACAGTATATCATCTGTATTCATATCTCGCATTGTTTACAAGCTACAGGCACCGAAAAGCGCAAAACGCACACAATGATATCTTATGGTGAACATGTCAGATTTGTAACATCATATCTCTGGAAATGCTTAATTCTTAAACTCCTAGATAGCATAATTCATATCTGCAGGTCATCCCCTACATACTCTGAAAATTTCATGTAAAAAGACCAAACCATTCCTGAGATATTCAATGGCAAAGTTTTTAAAATCCTAGTCTGT
The DNA here is from genome assembly GCA_016271365.2 of Neoceratodus forsteri. NCBI lineage: Eukaryota > Metazoa > Chordata > Ceratodontiformes > Ceratodontidae > Neoceratodus > Neoceratodus forsteri. The sequence continues at coordinate 235,698,159 of CM057458.1, forward strand.
GAGATAGCAAAATCCTTGACCACAAGCTCATGGACTAGGATTTTAACAGCTCGTGGACTAGGATTCTTAGCGAGTGACGGTAAAATAATTTTAAACTATAAAAGCTCTATTTTGTGACCAAAATGACCCAAAAAAAAGGCATGGCTCGATAGAGGGGGGTCCTCCTAAACAAAACCCATGCCTTCTTTTCCCCAAATGTCACCCATGGGGAAAGCTACATTATTTTTGGCCGCATATTTAAAAACAAAATGGCTGCTCTCACAGACAAGGATTTTCTGGCAGTCGATCATCCTAGTCCGCCAGCTCCCAAATCTTTGTCCATGAGCCCAATTCTTTGTCTGAAAAATAACCATATAAATCTTGGAGTGAATTGAGCATGCTCAGAATCTGAAATTTCAAAATTGAATAACTTTGGAATGGATTAATATTTTTTTACCAAACCAATACCCACTTCTAAATCTGAGATCCTTTCTCCATCCCTGTTTGAGAGTACCAGGTCTAAGATTGCTCCCTCCTGAGTGTGTTCCAATCCTAGCTTTCTGGGGCATGACCCTGCTCTTGGATGTGCCTGCAGCAAAGGTGCTCCGGTTAACATCTGGCATATTCAGGGCCCCCATCAACAATATCTACCCTTTTTCTGCCATTCTAAGGATACCTTCTATCATTTCCTTGTCCATTCCCTTCCCCAAGATTGGGGTCCGTATACAACCCCCATGTGGATTGTGGTACCTTTTCCTGTCCCCAGGGTGACCCACAGTCCCTCATCTACTCCCTGTTTACTCTTTAGTTTCATTGCTTTGATCCCTTCCCTTACATAGAGAGCTACTCCTCCTCTTTTACCCTCCCTGTCCCTCCTGTAGATTGTGTATCCTGATATGTTGACATCCCAGTCATGGTCCTCTGTGTACCATGTTTCTGTGACTGCCACAATATCCAGGCATCCCTCTTCCATCAAAGCTACTAGTTCAGGGAGCTTGTTACACAGACTACGGGCATTGGTACTCATTACCCTCTATTTTTTGATAGACTTACCCCTTTTAGACCATCCCTTTCCTTACTGCCATTGCCTTTTTTTGCATTTGCCCCTGTCCTGTTCCCTAATGACTTCTCTACCTTGGTGTTTACCTCGCTAACTACCATGTTTTGTGGGAGGCTGATTTCCCTGCTCCATTTCAGTGCCTGCCCCCTTGGCTAATTTAAATGCTTGCCAATGAAGCATTTAAACCTATCACCTAGGATCCTGGTTCCCCCCATGGACAGATGCGGACCATCACACCAGTATAGGCCTGCATCCCTCCAGGTGGCTCCCGAGTCCCCAGTGAAGCCAAAACCCTGAGCTTCACACCAGTTTTTCAACCATTCATTGAATCCCATGGTGTGAAGTACCCTAGCATCACCCTTGCTATAGACAAGCAGCACCTCTGAGAAGGTTACCGTACGTGCTACTTGTCTAAGACCCCTTCCCCAACTCTACAAACTCCTCTTGCACTACTCTGATCCAATTGCCAGCTAGGTCATTTGTCCCTAAATGGACAATGACATCCAGGTCCTCCCTCGTGCAGCTGCTTCCATGATCCTGAGGATTCACTTCCTGTCCCTCCAAGCCATGGTGCCAGGCAGGCACCTTACCTCCCTCTCCCCTTCCTCCCCAGTTTTACCCCATAATGATAAAGTCCACCACCAGGAGTTGTTTCCTTCCCCTGTGGGGTCCTGTGCCACCCTCCTGTGGATCTCCTTTGTGGAGGTTCCCAGCATCCTCCTTGGTCTCCACTGCAGGTGCTTCCATGAAGGAACCACTCTCTGCCAGAACAGCGTATGAATTGTAGAGAGGTACATCTGGAGGAATGCACCTCTGTTCCACCGCACTGTCCCTTGCTGAGCCCACCTTGGTCCAACCGCTCCTCTTTCTTTGCAACTTCTTTTTTTTTTTTTTGTGCCCCCTCCTCCACACCAGATTTTCCACCCGGTCATGGATCCCCCCTGCTGTGGCATCCCCCCCCTTGATCCATGCTCCCAGTACCCCCTGGCTTGCCCCCCAAGGTGGGGAGGTGGCACCCTCGGCCCTGGGGTGCCACAAATGTCGTAATAGGCTGGGAGCCGTGCTCTTGGGGAGCCCATTGCAGCCCAGCCGGGACGGGCATCATAGGCGTTGGAGGTGGACGGGTTTTTCCCCTTAAAGGGGCGGGCGTGCAATGATGCCAGCGACTCTTCGCCCCCATCTGCGTCAGGCCCGAGTGCTTGGGTTCTCCCGGTCTCCACCAGGAGTCCACCGTGCACCGGCAACTCACCACACCCTCCCCCCGGAGAAGGAGAGCAGTCATGAGACGCTCGATCCTTCTCCCGCGGCTGGCCCTCTGGCGACCCGAATCCGTTCCCGAACCCGGGTCACCGGCATCGCAAGTGGAAATCTAACCACTGCGCCGGTGGGCCGGCTTTCCTTTGCAACTTCTGAGGTAGGGGCGGTGGAACCTAGTGGTCCCTGGGTGGGGGAGGATGTTTCATGAATCCTTAGCAGGTAAGCCTGGAGACAGGCAACCTCCTCCCTCAGACCAGAGAGGTGCCTGAAAATAGGGCAGCATCGCAGCCTCCAGAATGTTTTCCAGAACACTGCCAACCCACAGCCATTGCACTGCACCACTCACATCATGTCTTATTTTGTGTCCCCTTTCCTGTTGCTTTGTATGCTTACTCTCTCCTCCCTCTATTTATTGTTCCACCCATTTTCCTACTGCTTATGTGCCCTTACAGCTCTCACCCTTCCTGTTCTGGGACAGGAACTTCCTGTATTTTTTGGTAGTCTCCTTCTTCCTTCCTCAGAGTCAGATCTCCAGCAGCTAGGGGGGAGAGAGAGAGAGAGAGAGAGAGAGAGAGAGAGAGAGAGATACTTTTTTCTTTCAAGGTTGACGAAACTAATGTGTCTCAGTGATCCTTCCCTTCCTACTGCCAAACAGGAAGTTCCTGTTGTCAATCAAATCCAGTGCCTATAAAAGTAGAACTGGCTTAGGGTGGTAGGGTGGAGGAGAGGAAAGGAGGGCAATTAGTAAGAAAAGTTGTAGCTTTTTTAGTCAGCTGCTTCTAGCTCTGAAAGAAAGATTCCTTTCTGCCAAAAGCTAGCAGCAGGAAGCTGTAATTTTAGACACCTGCTTTTCTACTGCCTAAGCCACACCCCCAATTAACTTCTCTCCTCCCTTCCTGCTTTAGCAAACTAAGTTAATGCAGTCCTCTTTCCCCAACGCAGAAAAACACACTGACTTTATCTTTTCTTTTTCTCTTTTATGGCAGCCTAGATATCAGTAGGATAATGATCAGATGAATATAGAATGGTGTCATCCACTTACATGTGAATATTACAGAAGTTTACATACTGTTGCAAATCATTTACAAAAACAGTAAACATGAGAGGCTCAAGAAAAGAGCCTTGTGGGACCCCAAGGGTGATTTTTCTAGGGTCAGCTATAGCCAGGTCAGAGGAGACAGATTGGGTGTGACCAGAGAGGTAAGATGAAAACCAAAAAAGGGAAGTGCTGGAGAGGCCAGAAATAACAAGTTTATTTAGAAGAAGAGAATAGTCAACTGTCTCAGACATGTTGTCGAAAACAAAGATTATAACACTGTGTTGTAGACCCATGTCTCTATTACAATAAAATGAGTGGCTCTGAGCAGTGAGGTGGATGTAGAATAAGTTGCACCACACCCAGATTGGTATTCACAAAAGAAATACTTTGCACAGAGGCAGGCAGACAGCTGATAAGCAACCAATCTCTCCAACAGTTTAGAGAGAACAAGGAGGAAGGAGATTGGCTGATAGTTATCAGGCGAGTCAGTGGGGCCACCTTTGTAGAGGGAAACAACAATGGTGTGCTTCCCAAGTGAAGGGAAGGTAAAAGAGCAGTTAAAAATATAAGCTAGATGGCAGCAATAGCAGGGACACCTAATATCAGCAAGCGGGGAGGGATACCATCAGCCTCCTCGTCAGAACCTAGTATGGTACAGGACAGTTGATGAAGATCTCAGAAGGTGTGATGCTAGAGAAGGCAAAGTGAGGACTAGCACTGAGGTGGAATCGTGGGGTGGGGGGTAGTGTTTGTACCGAGGAAGTAAAGGAGGACAATTGCTAGAGTTCCTTCCATAAAGAGGGCATTTAGTGTGTTAGCTATAGAATGAGAGTCAGTGACCACACTATAGGTACTGCCAGGGCTTGTGATATCAGAGTACAAATGTGAGGGAATGAGCAGATTATTTACTGCATTCTATAATTTGGTTGGAGCGGGCAGATTATTAGTATATTTGGAATGGAAGTAAGAGGGCTGGGGCTGGCAGTATAGCCTAGAGGTTAAAGTAACAGGCTGTGAATGAGTTTGGTGCATTCAGCAGACCTGGATTTGATTCCCACAACCTCCACTTGCATACTGTGTAACTCTGAACAAGTCACTTAAGCCTCCCCCCATGCTCCCAGGTCACCCCTGAAAACAGGCACTTGTAGGCCTTTCCCAGTTACCAAAGAGTAAATTAAATTAAAAATTACAGAGGCTCTGGCTCTCTGGATAGCTTTGGTACCTATGTTCCTGAGCCTGCTGTACTGATGTATGTCAGCAGGAGTACCAGAAGCCTCATGAGCACACCAGACAGCATTTCTGAGTTTAGACAGTTCTACATAGACAGAGGAGGCCCAGGGGAGATTCACCCCACTTTCCCTGGTCATCCTGATTGGGGCATGTGTAACCAGGGTCCAGGTAGGGTGTTATTATTAGATGTTATTAACGCGGTGCCTCCAATTTGTAACCAGGTGTTGGGTGGTTGTTATTATTAGATGTTAGATGTTAGCATCTGGTGCCTCCATTTTTGTAACCCATTACCTGGTTAGCCTAGGTTCAGGGCGAAAACATTTGCTCGGCATCAGGGCTAGGTTTGCACTTCTGGTCAGGGGTACCCAAGTAATTCTGGACATAGGAAGCAATAACTGTAAATGTCCAAACCAGGAGTGGGATTATAAAGTGGGGCTTTTATTCACTTCAACACAAGAATACAAAGCAAGATGGACCTCCAAGGGGCTACACTCACTGGTTATGCAGCTCTATAGAGGTCAGAACTCATCTTCTTCATCATCACAACAACCCTCAGGTTCTGAACACACTGGGCTCTCAATCTGAACTGGTACTCTCTTTCTCTCTCTCTTGGGGTCCCTGGCATGGCCTTCGGCCAGCACTGGTACACTTTTCATATGTCATGGACATTTGGTGGTGACTCCCTCAACCACCCATGAGCGCTTCTAGCTCTAAAGGGAAAAACACATCTTAATCCCACGTCTGGGTACTTTCTGCAGACTCTGGCCAAGTGCCTGGGAGAAAGCTATAGGTGCCCAAAGTGAATCCGTAGTGGTAAATCTGGTTACTCCAGATCGGGGGTCTCCCACCTCTTGTCCCCAAATCCATACCCGGCCATTCATTTGGAGTCAACACTTATCCTTGAACTCTCTGTTTGTAGATTGCTATCTCGAAATGTATATCACATTTAACAGTCTACTTTCCATGTAACTGGTGTCCTGACTTGCAACGTTCTCTAAGTGGCTATGTCCATCCCTGTAGACCCCCACTGGTTAGATACATTTCAAGCCATACACATAACTTCAAGTACTGTACTTGGCTGTCCTTTCCTGACCCCACAGTAGCAGAAACACAACTGTCTCGGTGAAAACATGGGCTCTATGTCAGAGCAGACTCACCATGGTTCGTAGGTGCCCCAGGACTTTTCACACAGAAATCATACATCTGGTACCTCAGTACAAATTCTTTCATCAGGCAACTTCTCCTCTTCCAGCAGGGCCAGGGGGTTGCCCCTGAAAGCTGGTCTCCCTCCCCCATCCCTCCAGGGATGGGGCACTGGAACAAACCGGGGAACGGTCTCAACCACTTCTATTGCTTTCTTCTGTGTTCTTCTCTAGGGCGAGAACATACACCCTCTTCCTGTGGTAGCTCTATTACAGAGCTAGGCTCTGAGGGGCTGCCAACTGCAGCACACCTCCTGCTTCTACTACAGACTGCCCAAGACTGACTTTGAAAACCCCAAACATTCTAACCTAACTCCCAGCTGCAACATTCCACTGTGGCTTATGCTGCTGCAAGAATTCTAAGTGATGTCATCCCTCCAGCTCAGCTGAGACTGAGAACAGAGTGAGACAGTGTGAAACCCATTTAACTGGTGTCTCACAAACTGCCTTTCCCTGCCTGCCACTAGCTCTAAGTGGGATTCTAGTAACCCCGGGTGACAAGGGGGTTACACATGGGTATCACAAATGGACAAAAATATAGAGAAAATATCCATGCCTGATCATGGTCAAGGGATAGCTATACCAAATTTTGATCAGCTGCCAGAAGGCCAGACAGGAAATCAGGCTGGGAGAAGTTATGTATGCGAACAGCCCTTAATAATTTTAAGTGGAGTCTTACTTGTCCTAATTTTACCAACACAGTACTATAGGTGATACAGTGATCACTGAACAATTCAGGAAGGGTGTTAACAGTCACAGTTCCATAGGGGTGAGAGGACAAGATCCAGTCTATGAGGGAGTGGTTGGAAGACTGACTGTGGGAGCTCTTGGTTTCTTTTACCCATTTTATAATGACTTTTACCACCATACCTCTCAATCTCTCGGCATTAACAATCACAGCACTGGCCTTGTACATGGCCAGAATGTGGAGCACTTTTTTTTTTTTTTTTTTTGGTCCATCACAGCACCTGTTTTTCAGCCCAGTCATGGCTGTCTCCACCCCTCGCTCTCAAATCAGCTGCACTCCAAGTTTACCCCCTGGCATTCCCCCCAGGACGGGGCCGCATCACCGGCCAAGGTGCTGCAGACACGGGTTGGGTTGTTGGGAGCTGGCCTAGAAGCGATGGAGGGGCAGCGAGGTGGTGTCATGAAGGTGCTGCAGCAGGATTTTTTCTATATGCTCCTTCTGGAACTGAGTGCATGCAATGACGCCAACCAAGACAGAACCCGCATGCTCTCATGAGTGCTCCCCTCTAAGCATCTGCACTTGGCTGCCCCCTGCTCCAGCATGTCGCCTTGCTCCCCAGCCTCCGCCAGGGGGCGCTCAGGCGATGGTGCTGCACTTCCCCTCTCCCCAGGGAAGGAGAGCAGTCCTCCGGATACTCAATCCTTCCCCACCCCTGATGACCCCTGGTGGCCTATGCCCATTCCCAAACACGGGTCACCTGCATGGCACAAGGTGTGGTGTCCAGCGCCTCAACCATCAGTGCCACCGGACCGGGCGCACTTTCTTATTTTAAAAACAAGTCTTTTAATAGTGGCCCCATATATTTACTGTTAAGGAATGTTTCTACTCAGTTACTTCAAAGATCTAATAGTTTGTGTGTCCAGAAATAGATCTAACATTGTTGATGAAAGCAATAAGACATGACAGTGTGTGGGTTGTTGATTAATAAGAACATGCCTCCAGGTGCATTGTTATGCATGAGGTGCTTGCACTGAGTGACTACAGCAGCTGGGTAATGCTCTTACCAATCAACAACCCACACCCTGGAGTGTCTTAGCGCGCTTATAAAATAGGTAACAAATATTTCTATAACAAACAAAACTCTGGATACATTAATAAAGATTTAATAATAGTATGTTATTTTTTTTTTAAATATGGTGAACAAAATAGTCCCCAGACTTGGGTAGAGGAGTGGTAAAATTGATTGAATAGCAACTCACTGATAAATGCTAAACCAGTGAGTTGAAGGGACAGCAGTGTATTATTTAAGCAGTTTGGGTCTGCCTCTGCCTCTGCCTACGTAACTGCATTTACATACCTTTTATCTTTGTTTATAAAGTATTACTGTATTGCCTACTTTTTTCATCCTGTTGTTTTCTGTTTTTCCACTCATTCAAGGCATAGAATGTTTATCATGGATTATACCATGGACATACAAGAACAGCCAATCAGAGCAGCAGGCAGGCACCTTACCTGCATTGTAAATCCCCCGATAATCACTGCAAAAGGTGCCAGCCAGCCACATGTCTTACAAATCATCCGACCCGGGAAATTCAAACTGGAGATCTGCCTATTGAAATGCTTGCTAACCGGTGGTCTCCGACTCCCATCACGTCCTACTCAGCAAAGCACACAGTATGAGTAACACAAACCCCCCAAGAAAGTGGATCTGCACTTAAAAAAAAAAACACAACACGCTTCAGCATGTATTTCCCCAAAACCGCCGAAAGTGCACCCACCTCACCTCAGTGTCCGTTCCCACTCTGTCTGCCCTCCATTATGCCATAAGACTCCCGCTGTTCCTCTTGGTTCCCTCGTCACTGTCTCTGGTCCACTCAGTCTCTGCCCTCATCAATTTACCAGCCTATCTCACTCCTCCATATAAAAAAAAAATATTGAAAAAAACCACCCAACTCGTTCACTTCCTACTGCTTCCTAGAACAGAAAGCAGCTCACACCAGAAACCCAACCCGAAAGCACAAGCTCTGCTGTGCAACCGCGTCAAGGGGGCAATCACATAATTCCACCTAGCAACAGCGAACTCTTTTTTTTTCTCACGCAATAATAAAATTAATAAAAATAATTAAAAGACTTAAAACCTTTTCATTAAACTTTATTTTTTTGTAAAAAAAAAAATAAAAACAACAAGGTATAATCACATTAAGCCACTCGGGGCATCTGGGTTATTGGGGGATTTACCACGGCTGGTGAGGATTTACCCACTCAGCTGCACCTCGTGGGCAAACCACTCCAGCCATGATAAATCCCCCGATAACCCACACCACACCCCCTCGTGGCTTATTGCTTAAATGTTTACCATGGAATATAGGGATTCAAAATTCTGCTCAGTTCCGCTGGTAGAATGTTACTTAAGCAATAAGCCACTAGGGGGTGTGGATTTACCACGGCTGGAGTGGTTTGCCCACGAGGCGTAGCTGAGTGGGTAAATCCTTGCCAGCCATGGTAAATCCCTCAGTAACCCACATCCTCTGAGTGGCTTATTGCGATTATACCAAAGTTCATTTTTTTTTTCTATAATAAAATACAAATATTAAAGGGGTTGATTTTTTTTTTTTTATTGTATTTATTCCTGTGCTGCAGATTCTTTTTTTTATTTTAGTCTTTGGTAACTGGGTAAGGCCCAGTAGGCACACGTGCCTGTTTTCAAGGGTGATCTGGGAGCACTGGGCAGTTAAGTGACTTGCTCAGAGTCACACAGTATGCAAGTGGAGGTTGTGAGAATCAAACTCAGGTCTGGTCTGCTGGATGTACCAAGCTTGCTCACACCTCGTTCCTCTAACCTCTAGGCTATACTGCCAGCCCACATTATTCAATGGATAGTCTCATCAACAGCCATTGGTTATCAGAGGATTTACACCGGTGGTAAATTGCCAGTCTGATGATTTCATTTGCTGTTCACTTATGTCCATGGTATAATCTCGTAACGTACTGTACACATAGACAACAAAGGCCTATTTTAGAGCCAGTGACTCAATTATCTCACTATCAGGGCAAGCAGAAGAGATTTCCTTGATGAGCAGATAAAGACAGAAGGGGGCTTTTTCACTGTTAGTAAAGAAAGAGTTGTAATGAAAACTATAAACATTACTTAATGTTTCTAATTTGTTTAATTGTGTAAGGAGAATGTTGTGATCAGAGAAACAACATTTAATTAATTTGTTTTAATTTTTATTTAAGGTAGTTTTATTTTTAGGGCCCAGTTGAAAGTTTTTACAGAGTAAAAGTAGCAGCTATGTTTGTGATGGAAGATCAGTTCTGGTTGCAGAGGGACTGATGGAAGGTAGTTTTGGTTGTAGGAGGGCTGATTTGCTCATTGTGTGATGTGGTTTAGGACCAGGATGACTGTTTATATATAGAGCTTTAATGTGCATTCAGCTGATGTCTCTTGGCCAATGAGATTTCTAGATTTTTTCTTGCCATTTTATAAAACATTAGTAAACCTCTGCGGAGAAAGGGTAAACTTGAGTGTAAAAATCGTACTACTATGCAAAATTTGTAGCAGTTGAGAGGTGTGCTTACCACTTCCATAATACTGCTAAAAATAGCAAAATGTTCTCTAAAATTAAATTCTATTTTGTAACAGGAGTACGTGCTTCACATGCAATGGCTCAGACTGATCTAAGTAGAATGAACACGTACAAAACCAAGATTAATTCTGTTGCTGCAAAGCTGTGTGTGGACCCAGCAGTGATTGCTGCGATCATCTCTCGGGAGTCCAGAGCTGGAGCTGCCCTAGTTAATGGATGGGGCGATGGTGGATATGGCTTTGGCCTAATGCAGGTATTTCATGCCTTAACACAATGAGGAGGGGGTTATTATGTTGGAAACATATTGCCATTCTCTCTGTCTTGTCAGCAGATTGGTCAAAGTTAGTAAAATGCCACTTGAGACAAAGCACTATCCTGTGCCCCAGCCTGTGCCTCCTGGTGCCCAGCTGCTGCATACCTCCACCCTTGTTTGTAAATATTGTGTCCTGTACCCATGCTCAGCTATCTGCAAACCTGGCACTCTCCCAGCACCTGGACCTGTTGCACAATGCCATCAGTCAAGGCAGACTGCTAACCCCAGGTGGAGTATGGGTTTGTCTTATCAAAGTTAACCCACATTATTTCACTTTCTTAGCAAGGATTATGCATCTCAAATTACCTTAAAATAGATTTGAATGTCCCCTCAGAATGAAGGTTACTTCAGACTTTCACAATACCTTCTTTAAAATGCACCAGCAGAGCCAGCCTGCTGGCACAGAGGCAAGGCATTCACTTTTGGTGCCAACATCCCAGGTTCAGGGATGGACTTGGGAGTCAGATGGTCAGCCGGGGGGAAAGATTGAGTATACCTGGGACTGCACTCCTTCTTCAGGGGGGTTGAGCATTGAGTGTCCAGTGCAATGCAGACCTTTGGTAGACGCTGAGAGGGTACTGCCACAGCTGGCACCACACATCTGGGGGGCGGAGCAGATGCTGGTCATCATAGCACATCCCGGCCCCCGGGGGTTTCTACAGAAAAAGAAAAAAATAGCCCTCCCCACATGATGCCAGTCCTGCTGCCTCCCCCAGTGCCTACCCATGTCTGCCGGGGGGAGGCCTGCTCCCATGGCCCCGAAATGGGGGGGTAAGCTGCATCCAGCCTACTCAGTGTCCATGGGGGGATGCCCATCCGGTGGCCCCACTCAGGGAGGTAAGCCTGGGTATGGGGGGGACAGTGGGTGGAGCAGGGCTGAGCCTTGGGGGTGAGGGGAAAAAAATGCACCACCAGTCAGAATATTTGAATAAATAAAAGGTAGATCTTTACTTTCTCCAGCATTGAGCACAGTTCCTTTTAAGTACAGCAAGCTTTAGGATTTTGGGTACCCACAGTGATGTTTGAAATGGGGCACATAGTTCAACAGTCCTACGAGCTCCACACACACACACACAGACACACACACACACAATTTACAGGAGCTCAGGAGCAGAAATAAAGGGATGTTGATACCAGTTGGTCCTTAAGATGTTATGAGATAATTTAATTTTTGGCAGTTCACAAGTTCTAGTATTACTGCAAATTGTAAAGAGGGGTTGTTCATGCAGTGCCACTTTTTGTTCACAAAACAGCTAAACAGCTGTTCTGTAGGCACAAATCGGGAATCAAGGGTTTGAATACTAGGTCCTTTTGCCACAATGATAGCTCTGCAGAGGAGTTCCTAAGGTTTATGCTTTAGTAAAGCAGAAAGTTATTTTTTCAAGTCTGTGGCTAATACTTTATGCAAACCTAGAGCACATACCTTTTTCTTAAGGGAGGTGGGATAAAGGGTAATGAGTTTAATGTACTAACCAGGGCCAGGTATATCTGGGAGGCAAGTACCCAGCCTGTGCAGCTCCACACCCATGGACAGGTGTGCGATGGGCAGGCCCACATTTACTATCACTGGCCACCTGTCCATGTTTCCCCCAGTGCAAAGCTGCATGGAGGTAGCTTGAGGGACACAGGTGCGCATTCAGCTGGATGCACATCCTGGGTCCCAAAGTGGATCTCCTGCTGCACATGAATAGGGGATGCTGGCAAGGCATGGGACCCTTTTTTTTAGTAAACTATGAGCAAATTCCAAATGGCTGCCCCCAGCCCTACCTGTTGCCAGGTGGGTCGGGGCAGCAAGGGGGAGGGAGGTAGGTCCCATCCTGTTGCTTCTGGTGGGTGTCATTGGGGAGCACATACAAGGTATGGCACTGTCCCTCATGCCATATTGTGTGCACCCATGCCCAGCACTCCGCACTTTAGTGAATGGCATGGAGTTCAGGTATGTTCCCTTACATGCCCCAGATTGCCTATGGTATGTAGCTGCATGATAAGTTGGGTGAGAGTGTATGCAAGGGGCTCATTCCCCTGCTGTGAATGCTGCTGAGGCCCTGCTGCAAAGCATTCTGACTTAGGGTTGCCTACATGCCTCATATATCAGGTGCATAGGTTATCTACACATTAGTGCATAGAGCCCAATATGAAAAAGTCATTTTTCACTCATATTTGCAAACCAATGGAAAGAGCTCCCTAGAGAAGAGGAGGAAGATGGGAGTGTTGAGTAATGAGCTAGATCATTTTCTTATCAAAAACACTATTACTGGGTACTGTATGTAATGATCTGCGGTGAGCGTGGGTCACATAATGAGTGCACCATACAGAGAGCAGAATTAGCAACCCTGGGAAGAACAGGGGGATCAGTTGACTTCTGTTTTCCTGAGGTTTCTGTTACTAGCTGTTTTTCCTCCACAGTGATGAGGCCCCTGAACCAATTGGTAACACCTCCCATTAATGCTTTTTACAACAGCTAATAGACAGTGGTGCCCATCTGGATGAAATGCAGTGTCACAGTTTCCTGCACAACAAAAGGGATCATCCTTCACTTAAATTACATTGCTTCCAGCAGTACTGTAACTCTACTGCAGAAATCTGCAGAATTAAGTTGTTTCCTGGCGGGGTTTCATTGTTTATGCATTAGTAGCAATTCCCATTAATACTATCTTCAACAACGGTTCATAAGATCAATTGGTAACACTTCCCATTTACAGTATACTGTCTCCAATCACATCTCATACTATTACTTGGTAACACTTCCTCATTAATACTGTCTCCAATAACATCTTATCCTATTAATTGGTAATACTTCAAATTAACGCTGTCTGCAGTGTCATCTCGTGTAAATATTTGGTAACATCAGCCATTATTATTCATTGTAACACTTACTGTTCATGTTTATAGTAACTTCTCATATTATTCATTCATAACCCTTCCCATTAGCGCACCTGCACTACCATCTCATATGTTTTCATTCTAGCACTTTCTGTTAACAATGTCTACAATTACATCTCATAATATTCATTGGTAAAACAATGCTTATACTGACATCTCATACTGTTCAGTGCAGCTCTTCTCATTCACACTGGCTACAGTAACATTTCTTTCTATTTATTGCAAAACTGCCCATCAACACTGTCCACAGTAATAACTAATATTAGTAACCCTTCCCATGGACACTGTCCACTGTAACATTTCATACTATTCATTGGCAACGTTTTCCATTAACTCTGTTCACAGTAACGTCACATTTATCATTTGCAAACACTTCCCATTATCATAGAATCCTAGAATCCTGCCAGCAGAAAAGGCCCATTTGGCCCATCCAGTCTGCCCAAAAGAGATATCTTCTATTATAACTGTCCACATTAGCATCTCAAACTATTCCACTATGGACACACCAGGGGGAGTGAATAGAATCAGGGGAGATCTAAGGAAGTTGGAGGATTAGTCAAGGGATTGGCAGCTAGGTTTCAATGCAACAAAAGTGTAAGATAATGCACATAGAGCACAAAAACCCAGGAGCTACATATCAGCTGGGTGGGGGGGGGGAAGAAATAGCATGCTCCAAGCAAGAAAGATATCTGGGGGTGGTCATCTCCGATGACCTCAAGGTAGGTAGGCAGTGTGATAAGGCAGAAGGAAAGGAAACAGGATGCTGGGATGCATAGGCAGGGAATCGCCAGCAGAAAAAGGGAGGTTATAATTCCACTATACAGGACATTAGTGAGGCCACACCTTGAATACTGTGTCCAGTTCTGGAGGCCAAGAAATATAGAAACAGAATCTGATGGCAGATAAGGACCGCTTGGCCCACCTAGTCTGCCCATTTCCCTACCTAACGGATAAGCTGCAGATCCTAGTTAACCAACTGCCTACTTCCTCCTACCCCCACTAGAATTGCCTTATGTCTGTCGCATGCATTCTTGAATTTCTCCACTGTTTTTGACTCTACGACCTCCTCAGGAAGGCTGTTCCATGCATCTATTTACTCACATTACGTCTAAGCCGTCCCCCCTCTATCTTCAAATTGTGCCCCCTTGTCCTTGCACATCTCTTTTTCTGAAAGATGCTAACCTTTTGGACTTTGTTGATTCCCTTGAGGATTTAAATGTTTCTATCCTGTTCCCCCTCTCCCTCCTTTCCTTGAGGATATACATCTTAAGCTTCTTTAATCTTTCTTCATATGTCTTATGGTGCAGACCCTGCACCATTTTGGTTGTCCTCTTCTGGACAGCCTCCACCCAGTCTATGTCTTTGTGGAGATGGGGTCTCCAGAACTCTACACAGTACTCCAGATGTGGTCTTAACAACTGTCTGTACAGAGGGCCAACAACTTCCTGCTTTCTACTGGTGATGCCTCTCCCTATGCATCCCAGTATCCCCCAGCCCTCCTTACTGCCTTCTCACTTTGCTGGCCCACCTTTAGGTCATCTGATATGACTACCACCAGGTCCCTTTCCATTTTTGTTGTTGTCAGTATCTCACCCCCATTGTATACTCTTCCTCTGGGTTTTTGTTTCCCATGTGCACTACTTTGCACGTCTTTGTGTTGAATCTAAGCTGCCATACATTTGACCATTCCTCCAACCTTGCCAAGTCTCTTTTCATCCTTTCCACCCCACCTTGCACATCAACCCTGTTGAAGATCTTTGTGTCATCTGCAAAGAGACATACTTTTCCTTCCAGTCCCTCTGCAATGTCACTTATAAAGACATTATAAAGGACCGGCCCCAGTACTGAACCCTGTGGTACCACACTAGTAGCCTCCCTTTCTTCACTGTGGACTCCATTTACTATTACCCTCTGTGTCCTGTTGTCCAGGTAGTGTTTTACCCAGGCTACCACCCTGGGAACCACTCCCAGGCTGGCTAATTTGTTTATTAATCTTTTGTGCGGGACTGTTTGAAATGCCTTGCTAAAGTCTAGGTAGGCCATGTCCACAGCCCCTCCCTGCTCTACTACATTGGTCACCCAGTCAAAGAAATCAATTAGATTTATCTGACATGACCTTCCTGCTGTAAAGCCATGCTGCCTTGGGTCCTGTGCCCCACTGGCCTCTAGGTACTCAACAGTTCTTTCCTTTAGAAGTGATTCCATCATTTTCCCTACCACTGAGGTCAAACTGACAGGTCTGTAGATTCCTGCCTCTGTCTTGCTCCCACTTTTGTGAAGGGGAATCACATCTGCTCTCCTCCAGTCCTCAGGCACCACACCATCCTCCCATGATTTATTAAAAAGGGAAGTCAGTGGTGTTACTAGTTCTTCTCTTAGTTCTTTTAGAATTCTGGGGTGAATCCCATCAGGCCCCATTGCTTTATCCACCTTCAGTTTTAAGAGTTCTTTCAGAACCCTTTCTTCTGTGAAAGGACTAATATCAACCCCCTTATCCCGAGTGCTTCTATTGACTGGATTAGGTATCTCCCCTGGCTTTTCCATTGTGAATACTGAGCAGAAGTATTCATTCAGTATTCCTGCTTTTTCACTCCCGCTCTCTGCCCAACCACCTTCCTCTTTATTCAGCCTCACTATCCCTGCCTTAGTCTTTCTTTGCTCCCTAATGTACCTATAAAAGGTTTTATCCCCCTGCTTAACCGAGTTGGCTATCTTTTCCTCGGTTTGGGCCTCTGCTATTCTGACTGCCTTCCCCACTTCCTTCTGCTTTAACTGTTATATTTCTTTGTCCTTCTCCTTCTGTGTTTCCTTATACTTCCTGAATGCTATCTTTTTTCTCCCTAATCTTCCCCGCCACTTCTTTTGAGAACCATAGTGTTTGTTTCTTTTGTTTTGATTTGTTTACTTGCTTCACACAAAGGCTTGTTGCCTCTGTGACAGCGATTTTGATGTTTCCCCATTGTTGCTCCACCCCACCTTCTTGCCTGTTTGCTAGTGCTTTTCTGAGGCGCTCTCCCATTTTGACAAAGTCAGCCCTCCTGAAGTCCAGCACCTTCACTTTTGTAAGGCTTGACTCTACAGCTAGGTTTATTGTGAACCACACTGTTTGGTGGTCACTTGTTCCCAGATGGCTACCCACTTCAAGATCAGAGATCCTCTCTCCATCCCCATTTGAGAGTACCAGGTCTAAGATTGATCCCTCCCAAGTGGGTTCCAAAACTAGCTGTCTGAGGCATGCCCCCTGTAGGGCATCGAGAATGGCCCTGCTCTTGAATGTGGCTGCAGCAAAGGAGCTCCAGTTAACATCTGGCATATTCAGGGTCCCCCATCAACAATATCTACCCTTTCTCTGCCATCCTAAGGATGCCTTCTATCATTTCCTTGTCCATTTCCTCCCCCTGAGACAGAGGTCTGTATACAACCCCTGTGCAGATTGTGGTGCCATTTCCAGTCTCCAGGGTGACCCACAGTGCCTTCTCTCCTCCCTGTGTACCTTTTAGTTTGGTTGCTTTGATCCTTCCCTTACATAGACAGCTACTCTTCCTCCTCTTCTTCCCTCCTGTCCCTCCTGTAGATTGTGTACCCTGGTATGTTGACATCCCAGTCGTGGTTCTCTGTGCACCATGTTTCTGTGACTGCCACAATATCCAGGCATACCTCTTCCATCAAGGCCACCATTTCGGGGAGATTCATCTACATAAGGACACAGGGTGGAGACAGTTCAGAGGAGGGCAACCAAATGGTACAGGGACTACATCGCAAGCCCATGAGGATTGGCTGAGGAAATTAAATATGTACTCCATGGAGGAGAGGAGGGACAGTGGGGATATGACTGAGACATTTAAGTACCTCACAGGGAAGAATAAAGTACAGGAGAATACTATATTCCAAAGAAAAAGATTCTCAAGCACGAGGGTGCACAAGATGAAACTAGAGGGAGGGAGGTTTAGAGGGAACGTAAGGAAGTACTTCCTCACAGAGAAGGAGTGGACAAGTGTAAAAGCCTGCCAGCGGAGGTGGCGGGGGCAGAAACAATTACAGGTTTTAAACATGCTTGAGATAGGCATAGAGGATTGCAGGTAGTTGGGGGTACAGGGGTACAACCTAATGCCAGCAGTGCATGTTAGAGTGAAAATGTTAATGGTAGTAGGACTGACTAGGTGAGACAAAGGCCTTTATCTGCCAACAAGTTCTATATTTCTGTGTTTCATGCTATTTATTAACACTTCCCATCAACATTGCCTAAAATAACTTCTCATTCTATTCATTAAAAAATAGGTAGGGATCATTTTCATTTCTCATTCACTACTGTCACCAACTAGCCAGTCCGGTATCAGGCAACAGAGACCATGAAATAATAGGTTCAGCCACCTACCAAATCAATGACTCCAATCTCAGTAGTTTCCTTCTTCTGATCCCAGGTTCCCATCACAGTAGAGCTGCCAACTGCATTGCTGTTCTGAGTGGCGAGCGCAACGCCATGTTCCAGTCATATAACAGTGAAAATACATATTTTTTAAAATACTGCTGCCCCACTAATGGGGGAGGGGGGACTGATAGATAGCAACGAAACATGTGGCTGCACACCCCCCCCCTTACATACTTCTGGATCATGTGGCGAGCATCATGAAGTCAACTTGAGAATCAGCGAAACCAATGGTATTACTTCCAGTCTAACCTTAGCTCTGCCATCCATCCCGGTGCTAGTCACAGTGCCTTAACTTCCAGTCATGATGTGCTCAACTGTCATACTTCTTGAACAAAACAAAACAAAACAAAGGGGAATTTACACAGCATAGATGATGCGGGAAAAGATGAGGAAAAATCAAACTAACCTTCAACTAGTTACAGACATGCCACAGTGCCTTCTACTGCCAGTTGCAGCAGTGGAGGGAATACTTTACAGAAATGTTATTTTTTTTATTGTCTAGTGTTTTGAAAATAATTTACACATTATTAGAATCTGTATGAAAAATATTTTTTATTATTCCTTTTTTCAATTTTCCAAATGGCTCCTGCTACCCACCATCCTGATTCTCCAGGTTGCCCATCTACATATTTCCTTCAGCTGTAAGGGTGAATGAGCTACTGCTTTCACAGCTGACAACAACGCCACTTCTTGTTCAGCCAACACGACTGCACAAATGTTATGCTGCCCACTCGTTCCCTCCCTGGTGCCAAGTACAGCTGTAAGGGCTGGCCACCCTCTTTGTTGAGGAGTATATGGTGGCATATCTCATCAGAGGAGCTCTCACCCTACACCATACAATCTATACCTCTTACTAATACGTTTGCCACCTTGGGTCTAGGGTGATGGGACCAGGGCACCTTAACCATACACTGGGGCACCCTTAACATGAACCCACTCATAAATAGAGATCCAGACAGGAGCTGAAATCAAGCAGGATGGCTGTTGGATGGTACATAGCATCAAGGGAATCTCCTTTGCCACTTCTGATCTTTATTTCATTTCACCACTACAGTTACTCACTGCATTGCTCTGTACTATAATGTTTACACTGGGGTCCAGGTCACCACCCCCACCAGTTCTTCAGGGACGTTCTACCTCTACACAACACCCTTTAGTTACTATTAACTAAACCAAGGTGGCTACATGAGCACTTGGAGCCATGACGAAAAGAGAAATACATTTTGTAAGGAGTCAGGCTGTGCAGTGCCGATAAAATAAAAAAAAAAAATAAAAACTTTCAGATAGCTAGTGTTAAGTTGCTTTAATAAATAATAAAAATAGCATAGGGCAGCAGCACTCACCTTTCTAAAGGCTCCCATTTCATGCAGTGATGTGTGCTTTTTCAAGACGCCTTGATAAAGCACACATCATTGTGCGAAACATTGGCCATGCAGCCCAACTTCTTACACCTTGTATCCCTTAGTTACTGCCAGGTTCCCTCCCTTGATCTAAGGGGCATGGATGCTACAGATGCACTGGATCTATGCCCATATCCTTATTCCAGTTTCCCCATCCATCCCTATCCTCCCTGTTGATGTCCTTGGAACCCTGGTGCTCCCAAGACCGACTGTGTGGCAGCACTCTCCCAGGAAGGGCAAGCACTACTCTGGGGCAAGCTGTGCCAGCACTTGTCTTACTGTGCCCACATAGAGCAACATTTCAGCTAGCAAGTCAGACTATGACATAATCCAAAATTTTTAACTGCTAGTTGGTCGCCCATGTGTACCTTCTTCTAGCAACTACACTGATAGCCCTAGTGGCTAAAAGAACAGGGTCTCTAATGTAGATAAGGAAAAATGGGCAGAATGGGTGGGCCAAGCGGCCCTTATCGGCCATTATGTTCTATGTTTCTATGTTTCTCCTATGTCTGGCCCCATCCTGGGGACTTACTGACCCCAAATCTTGCCATGCCCCTTCCTTCTGGTGACCCATTCATTTGGTTACCATGCTAAGGGGTTACCCAGTTTACCTATGCTGTTCTTTCATCGACACAGAGCATCCTTACTGCAAGGCTAACTTATAAATGTGCCCTTTTTCCAGTGGTGCTCTCTTTTAGGCTGCTTCATGGCAGGACTGAATCCTCACAAATCCTGCCAACCTTTCTTGAGGGGCAGTGCTTCATGAGTTTTAGTGGTGCCATGGTGGTCATGATCTTTGGGTTCCCGAGGCAGACATCCTGGAGTGCCTCATCCTTCTGGCTGCTACCTGACATTCTTCCATCTACTCTGGAGATCTTGACAAAGGGGACCAGTGCTACCTAGATGTAGGGACGATGCCACCATCCCTGGACCCACAGGATCCCCCAGTTTAGTTACAGCTGGAGAGTAGAGCTCCCTCTGAGGTTCCTTTTCTAATCCTCATCAGGCTATGCTTGCCTTCCCTTCATAAACTCTGTAGGGTGGAGGGCTGGACCATAAATATTTATGCTGGCTTTCTTGTTTCGAGCTGAGTAGGGCCAATTACAGCACAAACACACCTAGACACATCGTATCCAAGCAGGTCCCCCCCCCAAGGGCAACTGTCAGGGTCAAATATAACTCTTCAAGTGCTCTCAAGTACTGCAATCAACCTCAACCTGGGAGAAAGGGGGACGAGAGAGAGAGACAGAGAGGGAGGCTAGTTAGAGATCATAGCCATGAGGCTTGGAGCAAGGCAGAAAAATGGGCAGACTGGATGGACCTATGGATTTTGTTCTGCTGACAATCTATGTTTGTATAAAATGCCTACCCCTCTGCTGGCCCCAGCATGAGGTTCTGGAGACTGCAAGAAAACTTCAAGTCTCCAAGATGGCAGCAAAATGCACTGCAACCACACCACTGGGCCAAACAGGATAAAAATACATTTTAAAATTAATTTTTCTTCTTACCTGAGTGATCAGCCACTTACTGTAATTGCTGTTTGTCACTATACTTACATCCTGATGGTCTCAAACAGCTTCTAAGTACAGGCCTGTGCTAGTGCACTCATCATAGACAAGTGAGAAGGTCCTTCCATCATGTATATGTGGACCTGACTAAATATTAATAATGTGGGGACAACACCGGGGCAAACAGATGTGTATGCAAATCACATAAAGTCTGAACAGAAATTACTTAGCTTGATTTTGAATATTGGATCCTTAGAAATTTTCTGATTTTCAAAAAAAAAAAAAATTATAGTTCACATTTGCATAACCCTGTTACACAAATTTTCCCATCAAACTGAATTTCTGAAAATTCAGTTAGTTTTTTTGAATTACTGAAGACACGTGCATGAAAACAGGCTATGGGCTCTTTAGATTTTTTATGCCCCTACTGCTTATGGAGCTCCGAAGACACAGTCCCCTGCTTCTGACATTTGAATCATTTGAATCATTGGTTGTGATGTCACAGTAGAGGACTGTAATTTCAAGGCAGGAACAGCAGCTGGGAGAAATGAAATCTACAGGGCACTAAGTCTGCTTCTTTACATATATCTTTAGTAATAAAGAATTAAATATGAAGTTCCATTTTCTTTTTTTTTGGGGGGGACACTATTTTGAGACTTGAGTCCTGCAGATACAAAGTGTGACTGTTTTGCAGAAAACTAGAAAACTGTTTTGTGCAGGAGGCTGGGTGACCGTTGCAAGAGGGATTGGGTCAACATATAAACAGCAGCACATAAAACTTCAGCAGTGATACAGAACATAGAAACATAGAAACATAGAATTTGACGGCAGATAAGGACCGCTTGGCCCACCCAGTCTGCCCATTTCCCTACCTACTGGATAAGCTGCAGATCCTAGTTAACCAGCAGCCTACTTCTTCCTACCCCCACCTCCCAGAATTGCCTTATGACTATCCCATGCATGCTTGAATTCCCCCACTGATTTTGACTCCACAACCTCCTCCGGAAGGCGTTCCATGCATCCACAACCCTCTCTGTGAAAAAAATATTTCCTTAAATTACCTCTGAGCTGCCCCCTCTATCTTCAAATTGTGCCCTCTTGTTCTTATCTTCTCTTTTTGAAAGATGCTACCCTCTTGGACTTTGTTGATTCCTTGAGGTACTAGAAAGTTTCTATCATGTCCCCACTCTCCCTCCTTCCCTCGAGGCTATACATATTAAGCTCCTTAAGTCTCTCTTCATATGACTTCGGGCAGACCCTGCACCATTTTAGTTGCCTCCTCTGGACAGCTTCCATCCTGTCTATGTCTTATGGAGATTGGGTCTCCAGAACTGCACACAGTACTCCAGATGGGGTCTCACCAGCTGTCTGTACAGAGGAATAATAACTTCCTGTTTTCTACTGGTGATTCCTCCTATGCATCCCAGTAACCCCCAGCCCTCCTTGCTGCCCCTCTCACATTGCTTGCCCACCTTTAGATCATCTGATATGACTACCCCCAGGACCCTTTCCATTTTGTTGTTGTTAGTATCTCACCCCATTGTATACTCTTTCCCTGGGTTTTGTTTCCCAGGTGCATTACCTGCACTTCTTAGCATTGAATCTAAGCTGCCATACATTTGACAATTCCTCTAACCTTGCCAAGTCCCTTCTCTTCCTTTCCACCCCACCCTGTGCATCAACTCTGTTGCAGATCTTAGTGTCATCTGCAAAGAAACATACTTTTCCTTCCAGTCCTTCTGCAATGTCACTTATAAAGACATTGAAGAGGACCGGTCCTAATACTGAACCCTGCGGTACCCCACTAGTAACCCTCCTTTCTTCTGAGTGGACTCCATTTACTATAACTCTCTGTGTCCTATTCTCGAGCCAATTCTTTACCCAGGCTGTCATCTTGGGACCCACTCCCAGGCTGGCTAACTTGTATATTAATCTTTTGTGTGGGACTGTGTCAAATGCCTTGCTAAAGTCTAGGTAGGCCATGTCCACAGCCCCTCCCTGATCTACTACTTTGGTCACCCAGTCAAAGAAATCTATCAGATTCGTCTGGCATGACCTTTCCCATTGTGAATCCATGCTGCCTAGGGTCCTGTGCCCCTCTGGCCTCTAGATACTCGACAATTCTTTCCTTTAGAAGTGATTCCATCATTTTCCCTATCACTGAGGTTAAACTAACAGGTCTATAGTTTCCTGCTTCTGCCTTGCTCCCACTTTTGTGAAGGGGAATCACATCTGCCCTCCTCCATCCTCCCATGATTTGTTAAAAAGGGTAGTCAGTGGTGTCACTAGTTCTACCCTTAGTTCTTTTAGAATTCTTGGATGAATCCCATCAGGCCCCCTTGTTTTGTCCACCTTCAGTTTTAAGAGTTCTTTCAGAACCCTTTCTTCTGTAAATGGGCCGGTATCAACTTCTGTATCCAGAGTGTTACTACTGTTTGTTTTATGTATCTCCCCCTCTTCCTTCGTAAATACTGAGCAAAAATATTTGTTTAGTATCTCTGCCTTTCACAGTCTCCCTCTGCCCACCCTCCTCCCCTTTATTAAGCCTCACTATCCCTCCCTTGGTCTTCCTTCGCTCCCTGATGTACCTATAAAAGGTTTTATCCCCCTTCTTAACTGAGTTGGCTATCTTTTCCTCGGTTTGGGCCTTTGCTGTTCTGACTGCCTTCCCAGCCTCCTTTTGCTTTAACTGATACAGTTCTCTGTCCTGCTCCTTCTGCGATTCCTTGTACTTCCTGAATGCTTTCTTTTCTCTTGAACCTTCACTGCCACTTCCTTTGAGAACCATAGTGGTTTCTTACATCATCTTGTTTTGTTTATTTGCTTCACACAAAGGCTTGTTACCTCTGTGATGGCAGTTTTATTATTCCCCATTGTTCTTCCACCCTCCTTCCTGCCCATTTGCTAGTGCATTCCTTAGGCACTCACCATTATGGCAAAGTCAGCCTCCCAAAGTCCAGTACTTTTGTCTTTGTATGGCTTGACCTCATCACTGTGTTTATTGTGAACCATACTGTTCGATGGTCGCTAGTTCCCAGATGGCTACCCACTTCTACATCTGTGATCCTCTCTCCATCTCCATTTGAGAGTATCAAGTCTAATATTGCTCTCTCGAGTGGGCTCCAGTACTAGTTGTCTAAGGCATGCCCCCTGTAGGGCATCTAGAATAACTGCACTCTTCAGTGGCAGCTGCAACTGCACTCCAGTTAACATCTGGCATATTCAGATCACCCATCAGCAGTATCTCCCCTTTTTCTGCCATTCTAAGTATACTTTCTATCATTTCCTTGTCCATTTCCTCCCCCTGAGAAGGGGGTCTGTATACAACCCCTGTGCGGATTGTGGTGCCATTGCCTGTCTCCAAATTTACACACAGTGCTTCTTCTCCTCCCTGTTTACCCTTTTGTTCTGTTTCTTTTATTCTTTCCTTTATGTACAGAACTACTCCTCCTCCTCTTTTACCCTCCCTGTCCCTCCTGTAGATAGTGTATCCTGGTATGTTTACGTCCCAGTCATGGTTTTGTGTGTACCATGTTTCTGTGACTGCCACGATATCCAGATGTTCCTCCTCCATCAAGGCCACTAATTCAGGAAGCTTGTTACCTAGACTACGGGCATTGGTACTCATTGCTCTCCATTTTTTGATGGCTTTACCTTCTGTTGCAGCATCCCCCACTGACCGTTCTACCTTGGTCTTTTTCTCATTTAGTACCCTGTTTTGAAGGGAGAGGCTGGGATTTTTCTGCTGCTTGTCAGTGCCTCCCCCTTTGACTAGTTTAAAAGCTTGCCAATGAAGCATTTAAACCGATTGCTCAAAAGACTTGTTCCCTTCCTTGACAGATGTAGACCATCCTGCCAGTATAGGCTGTTGTCCCTCCAGGTGGAACCCCAGTCCCCAATGAAGCCAAACCCCTGTGCTCCGCAGAATTTTTTCAACCATTCATTAAACTGCATGGTGCCAATTACCCTCGCCTCACCCATGTCTTTGACAGGCAGCACCTCTGAGAAGGGTACTGTGTGTGCTACTTGTCTTAGGTCCCTCCCTAACTCTGCAATGTCCTCCTGCACTGCTCTAACCTCATGATGAGCCAAGTCATTTGTCCCTAGGTAGACAATTACATCCAGCTCAGAATCCCTTGCAGCTGTTGTCATGATCCTGAGGATACGCTTCCTGTCCCTCCAAGCCATGGCACCAGGCAGGCACCTTACTTCAGTTTTCCCAGCTCCTCCCAGTTCTATCCCCCTAATAATTGAGTCCCCACCAGGAGCTGCTTCCTTTCCTTGTGGTGTCCTCTGCCTCCTTCCTGTGGGCCTCCCTTGTGACAGCTGTCCTCAGCCTCCTTAGTCTCCTCTGTGGGTGCATCCATAGGGGAGCTATGCTCCCCCAGAATGGTGTATGGATTGTGGCATGGAACAACTGACTGGGTGTGCCTCCATTCCACCATCCTCACCCTTCCTGAGCCCACTGTGTTCCAACTGCTGTGTTTTCTTCACAATCTCTGAGGTAGTGGTGGTGGCTGTGGTGCTCCCTGGATGGGGGAGGTTCCCTTCCTACTGTCTAGTATAGCTTGGGGGAAGGTCTCCGTACTACTGTCCAGTGTTCCCTGAAGACGGGCAACTTTCTCCCTCAGGGCAGAGAGTTGTCTACAAATAAGGCAGCATCTCAGCCTCCAGAAAGACTCCCGGAAGACTGCTGCCCCACAGCCATTACATTGCACTACTCCCACATTGTTTTTTTTTGTGTGTGTGATTGGTTTGTAATATAGAAATATATATTTATAATATACAATGTGTATGCTTATATTGTCAGTGCAGTGGCTAGAGAGGATATGACAGTGACATGCACCTTGCACTTTGAGGAAATGATGTCAGAACCCCAGGTATAAAGGAACTATTTCCAGGGTGGTGGGTGAGGGTGGGAAGGGGTTGGGCCTAAACTGTGCCCTCGCAAAACAATCAGCTAAAAGCTCTGACCCACTGCTGCAATGCATGCCTTCCTGTCAGCAAGATGCCCTACACAACAATTTGATAGATAAATACCCTGCTAATCAAACAGAGAAAAATCCACACATCCAAGTCAGACACAGGTAAACCTTCCCAGCCCCAAAACAGGCCTGGTGGTTTGTGCTCCGAGAGCTGTCAGCCCCAAAATAAGTCAGCTGTGCTTTAAACTCTTCCTGCACTGAAAATTTTAAGAATTGTAACAAACAAACGTAAACCTAGATCCACCACCCTCTGTTGCTTGAAAGACTGCCTTTTCCTGTTTCACACTGCAGGTTTTTCTGTGACCACTCCTTAACCCCAGTAACTCTGTTAAAAAGAGTTTATCACAAACTCCTATGCACCAGTAAATTATTTAAAAATAGTTTCTGTCCCAAAATCCTAGTAGTCAATCCAGCTACCCCCAAGGAACAACCAGAATGCAGATTTCAAACACTTATGAGGTTACTTCCAAGATAAGCAGAGTTTGCAAGTTTCTTTTTCAACTCCTCAGCCAACTGTAATTCATTTAAAAATAGTTTAACTGTCAGCAAATCCTAGTAGACAATCTAGCTACCTCCAAGGACCTACCCAAATGCAGTATTTAAATCCTTCTGAAGTTACTAACAAGATAAACAGAATTTACAAGCCCCTTCTTGGTTAAACACTAAATAAATGTGAATAAAAAGCAATTAACAAGGGTGATTAGTTTCACCTCCTACAGAATTAAGCAAAAGTGCACGTTAGTTGCAGATATCAAGTGCAATACAGAATTTCTCACACAGCTTGCAGTTGAAGAAAGTAGTGTCCTTCCATCTCCAGAAAATGTGTTTTGTGTTTTTGAAAATTGCAGCCAGCAGTACTTATAGTAATCTGATCTAGTCTGGATATCTCCACCCAGGGCAATTTGTTGCCAATGGTTATATGTAATCCTTTCTGTTCCAATATAACCTATTTGGTCTGAAAACAATGTCCTGCCCCCTAAGGCTGTCTGTGTTTCAATTCACACTGCAGGTTTTTCTGTGACCACTCCTTAACCCCAGTAACTCTGTTAAAAAGAGTTTAACTATCACAAACTCCTACGCACCAGTAAATTATTTAAAAATAGTTTCTGTCCCAAAATCCTAGTAGTCAGTCCAGCTACCCCCAAGGGACAACCAGGGGGTATTCAAATGGAAGTTAACATGTTTTTCTGCATGCTGGATCATGGTAAATAATAATGCTGGAGAAACTGGAGCTAGAAAGAACATTATACACATATATTTTGGGACTGTCCAGTAACACAATTTGGGCACAAGTAAATAACAGAGATAAAGACATACTGATATTCACTATCCAACACATCTTATTGTTTGTATATGCTTCTGGGTCACCCACCAGAAACTGACAAAACAAGTAATTCATTCCCCAGCTGTACAGCAGCAAGCATAGTACCAGCAATAACAAGAAAGTGGTTAACTGCCCTCCCAAATGCCACTGCCACCATTACCACTACCAGCACCATCACCAGCATCTCATACCACACACATAGGCACTTGTGTGTGTGGTATGGGTGTCAAGAGCCAGAGTAAGAAAGCCATGACCAAAAAAACAAGTTGAATGAGTAGAGAGGTAGTGAAGTAGGTGAGGGAGTAGAGAAATGCATTTAGGATCTACAAGAGATTCAACAGGGCAGAAGACAGAGAAGAATATGTGAAGAAATCCAGAGAAGTGAGCAGAGTCGTAAGGGCAGAAAAGGCAGCTAGGGAATGGAGGTTAGTGCAAGGGATCAAAGAAGGAGAAAAGGATCTTTTCAGATATACAGTATCAGAGACAAGAAGAAGAGCAAGCATCAAATTTTTAGGATCAGGAGGAGAAGTAGGTGGGTAGAAAAGGGGGCTGAGCAGGCAGAATAACTTAATAAATACTTCTGTTCAGTCTTCACCAAGGAGAGGGATGGGCCCGTACCTGAGAAGAAGGGCAAGGTGGGAGAGGGTGGAGGAGAAGCAACCACAGATGGGGAAATCATGGTGGAAAGGGTGAGAGAGGGCCTAAAGTCCCTGAAGGTGGACAAGGCACCTGGCTCAGACAGAGTCCACCCCAGGGTGCTGAAAGAGTTGGCAGAGGTCCTGGCAAGGCCATTGGCAGACCTGTTCAATACCTCTCTGAACTCAAGGTGTGTGTCCAGGGACTGGAGGGAAGCACATGTGGTACTGCTCCATAAGAGTGGGCCCAAGGACGGACTGGGGAATTACAGACCAGTAAGCCTTACTGCAATGATGGGGAAATTGATGGAGACAATCCTCAAGGAAAGACTGGTGCAATTTCTTGAGGACAACAATCTCCAGGACAGTAGGCAGCATGGGTTTGTCTCAAGCAGATCCTGCCAGATTAACTTGGTTGATTTGTACAACTGGATTATGAGGGCACTGGACAGGGGACATGTGGTGGATGTCCTCTACCCAGATTTCAGCAAGGTGTTTGACTTGGTGCCACACAGTAGGCTGACCTGCAAGTTAATGAGTCTGGGAGCAGGAAGGAAACTAGTAAGATGTGTCGAGAACTGACTGCAGGGTAGACAGCAGACGGTAGTAATGGGGGGGGGGGCATCTGAACCCAGGGTAGTAACAAGTGGTGTACCACAGCATTCAATGCTGGGACTGATACTGTTTAACATTTTCATAGCCAACATTGCAGTGGGGATTAAGATCAGTCTTTTCGCAGAAGACAAAAAGATTTGTGCCAAGGTAGATGGGGGGGAGGGTACAAAAGTACTTCAGGAGAATTTGATAAAACTGAAGGAATGGTCTCACACTTGGCAGCTTGGTTTCAATGCCAAGAAGTGCAAAGTGATGCATTTAGGAGGCCAGAACCCAGGACACAATTATTGGCTTGAGGTTGTCCCGTTCACAAAATCCAAGGAGGAGAAGGATCTTGGAGTGTGAGTAACTGGGGAGATGAACCACTTTGCTCAGTGCGGGAAGGCAGCAGTGAAGCAAACAGGATGCTATGGTGCATAGCAAGGGGGATTACTTCTGGGAGTGGGAAGGTTATCTTGCCCCTGTACAGGTCCCCGGTGAGACCGCACCTAGAGTACTGCATGCAATTCTGGCACCCCTACTTGGAAAGGGACATCAAACTGCTGGAGGGGTACAGCGCAGAGCCACAAAAATAATCCTGGGGCTGGGGGACAGACCATATGAGGAGAGACTGAGACAGCTCAATATGTATACCCTGGAGGAAAGAAGGAAGAGGGGATATGACTGAGACCATTAATTACCTGAAGGGTTTGAACAAAGTAGGCACCAGGTGTATGTTCAATCTGAAAGGTGGAAGGGAAACAAGGGGACACTCTATGAAGCTAGAAGGGGGCAGGTTCAAGAGGGAACTGAGGAGGCACTATTTCACAGAAAGAGAGGTAGCAGGGTGGGACACTCTGCTAGAGGAAGTTGTATCACTGCGGAGTGTTGGGGGCTTCAAGGGGGGTGAGACAGATTGAAGAGGAGGGTACAAATCGGAAGGGGGTGGGAGACGGGGAGAGGGCATATGAGGGAGGTGGTGGCAGCTGCAGTCTAATGGACTGAAGTGCTGCACACTCGAGCAGACTAGATAGACCGAATGGACTGTATCTGCTAGCAATTTCCTGTGTTTGTATGTTCGTATGTACAGGCATAGTGGATGGATAGACTCAGAAAAAAAAAACAACAAACAAACACAGGGATAATGGGGAACATGTATCACTACTCTTCCACCTTTGGTGAACACAGAATTATAAAAGCAATTAAGACAGAAATAATTGATGACAATATGGTTCCAGTTTAGATCTGTAGAGGTAAACTAGATTAAATTATTGACAAATTATTTAGTCCGGTTTTATGTTATATAGCATCTTTCATACAGTGCATCACAAAACACTTTACAAAGGGCAAAGTGAGAACAAGAACAACTAAAAGACAGAGAAGACAGAGTAATACATAAAATCAAATGGAATATATAGAGGATAATGGATGTGCAACAGTGAACAACAACAATATAGTGTATGGGAGAGGTCTGTCAAGTTTAAAAATCAATGGAAACACAATGCTATTGTACCATCAACATGATGTCAACATGCTATTGTACCATCTTGAGTATGTCACATCGATGATACAACAGCATTGAGCAACATTACGTAGGTGCAGATCTTGATGTGCTGGATTACGGGAAACGTCCATCAAAGAAGAGCCACGTGGAGCAAATCTGTCGCAGTAAGGGGAGCAGCCGCTTTTTTATTTAAAAAGCGTTTAAGTGAGTGAGGGTCACATTTCATAAAAAAAAAATATTTATGTGAGAGCAAAGGGGAGACCGAGGATGGAGTGGGGCTTGTTCTCACATTGGGGGTTGGGGTGACAGTCAGAAATGCTAAGTGAGCAGCTGTTGATTTTACTGTTGCTCCATACACTATGCAAGATAGGACGGCAACAGTAAACGACAATGTTGAAAACATTTGTTGAGGTTGTTATGACAACCAAAACCTCTCAAGCTTTGCTCTTGAGGTTTACATGGTTGTCACAACAACCCCTCAAAGTGAAGAACAATGTTGTTGTTTACTGTTGCCCATCCATTATCTTGCATAACCCCCAACCCCCCAATGTGTGAACAAGCCCGACTCTATCCTGGACTACCCCCCTCATTCTCACATAAACATTTTTTTATGAAACATGACCCCTCACTGTCACATAAAAAAATGTTAAATAAAAATAGGGACTGCTACCCTTACTGTGACAGATTTGCTCCACACGGTTCTTCTTTGACAGACATTTCACGTAGTCCAGCGCATCAAGATCTGCACATGCTCAATGATGATCAGAGTTGTTGTACCATCGATGTGACATACTCAAGATGGTACAACAGCATGTTGACATCACAGAAGTGTACAACAGCATTGTGTTTCCATCAATGTTTATATATAACAGACCTCTCCCACACGCTACAAAGCAATTATAATTACATGTCCTACTGTAATACCGAATGAACATAAGTGTGATACATTAAATGTGCCAGCAACTAGAAGCCATAGAGTTAAGATAAGTTTTTAATAGGAACTTAAAATAGGAAAGGAAATCATATGATTGAACTTTGATGGGGGGGGGGAGTCCATTCTATAATGGAAAATGTGTTAAATCAGGAAAGGGAAACTGTCATGTGTCGGTTTAATCTATAAACATGTAGAAAATCTGTAAATGCAACATATGTGTATATTATTTCCTGAATAAAACATAAGTGGACAATAAACCTGGAAAATCTGATAAGAATGTAACATGGGAGTACAGTGTCTATGAGATGAAGTGAGACCACCCATAAAACCAGTTGATCTTTCCTAACTACCCTCACAGTAGTTGTATCCATGCTATTTAAAAATAATCTGAGAAGTGTTCCACCCTCATCCAAATCTTAAATCGAGTAATATTCTATGACAATAGAAATATATAAGGCCTGTTTTTAAAAGTTTTCATATGATAATGTTTCCAGTAGGAAGCACACACAGACTGTAAAATGTTAATGGAAAGTGGTGTAACTGGCACGCATTTCTAACCTTTAAGGTTGATAGAGAGTTTCACAACCCCGTGGGAACCTGGGACAGTGTAGAACACATCACTCAGGGGACAGGAATTCTCATTGACATGATTAATGGAATCAAGAGGAAATTCCCAAACTGGACAATAAATCAACAACTGAAAGGTACGTTTTCATCTTGTTAAACTCTGCTTATACCACCAAAGTCTATGTGTGTGTGTGTTTACTGAAGAGTGTGGATCTAGACACTTATCATCCGAAGCCCCTTAGTTATCCAACATTTCAGTTACTATATTGATGTCATGCAGGCTTCTCCTGCCCAAGGCACATCAGCACCAACATAGAGAAACCCTCTCTTCTGGGTTTGGGAGCAATTCCTTTGCCTTGCTGTTGTCATTCCACAGCTGTAGCTGAGCAAAAACTGCTGTATTATATCAAAATGCGAGAGGTGGTACTGGGATGAGAATCATTGGTCAATAGAAACGAAGCTATGGCATCAAACGGCTTTCAGACGGATTCCGTAGAAAGCTGCTTTTTCCTGTTGCTCCTGCTCAGATGCCCTCTGTGGTAACTTCCCTAAACAGCCCTCTGTCACATATTGTACATCGGACCCATTTCCAGCGTGAACCTCTTGCCACTTATTCCCTTGTCACAGATTTGGCTGAAGGTAGCCATTGGCTACAATTACTAAATGTATACTGGAGACATAGTTGATAGATTTTTCAGAATTATTTTTTTCTCTGACTTTTGTTATGTCTGTTCCTTCCATTGGGCAACACCTTTAGGAAATCTTACTGGGAATCAAACCAGAGAATCAGAGACCCAAAGGAAGCACAGTTCTGAACAAATCAATTCAGTTTGTTTGTTTAATGATAAACACAGTAATACAATAAAAGGTATTCAAGTATGAAACAATATCTATTTCATAAAGTCCTTTACACTGCACATGTCATAGAATCCAGACATGTGCTCCAAAACGTTTCACAGTCCACATAAGGAATTGTCCATTCCTATCGAGATTCTATATCTTGTCTAGATCAGACGATTCTCCTTCTTAGTGAAGTCAAGTTATTTTGGGTCTGCTATTTCTTACCTAAATAATGTAATTTCCAAAGGAAAAATGTTTATACTAGGTAGCAACACACACAAATTCTCTGCACAGAACAGTTTGTTGCTGTATTGGTCCTTGTACAAAAAGATGAACAAAATTTGTGATTTGACACCTTCTGTTGGATCACCAAGAGAGACACAGAATGTTTTTAGCTTTTAAACTTACACAGAGTTCTTCATCAGAAAAACTCTCTGAACAGTCAGAATATGGGCTCCTACATGTATGCCTTAATGCTCCAACCAATCAGCTTAAAGTACATTCCCATTAGCTGTGAGGTTACTGCACATTACATTACTAGTCTCAAACAGCTGGTGGGTGCTGATGTTACAAGTCCTCAATATTACATGAGTCTGCTATTGCAGTGTCTCAGATACAGGCAATGCTGCTCACAAACTGTTTTTCACAGATACAGATTCCTCCAGTTCAGATATAAATCCCTCCAGTTCACAGACACTTCCTCCAGTACACAGACATAACTTCCATCACTTTACAGACAAACTTTCTCCAATCACAGACATAATTTCCTTCAGTTTAGATCATAGATTCCTCTAATTCACAGACAAAACTTCATCCAGTTCACAGGTGTAAATTCCTCTAGTTCACAGTCACTTCACAGAAACATAGAATTTGATAATAGATAAGGACCACTTGTCTCATCCATTCTGCCCATTTCTGTCTCCCTACTCTATTACTGCAGACCATGATGGATCTACAGCTCTTTTTTCCTCCCTCCCTCCCTCCTTCCTTTCCACTATGATAAATCTCTTGTGCCTATCCCATGCATTCTTGAACTCCACCACTATTTTCACCCCACGACCTCCACTGGAAGGTTTTTCTAGGAATCCACCACTCTTTCTGTGAAGAAGTACTTAATCACATCTCTCCTGAGTCTATCCCCAACCACCCACCAGTTTCATAATATTCCACTTGTTCTTGAGCAGCTTTTCTTTTGGGGGGGAAACTTCCCTTCTGGACCTTATTTACCCATGTGAAGTATTTAAAGGTCTCTATCATACTATCATATCCCCCCCCCCCCATTTCCAGGGTTATATATTAAAGACCTTTAGTCTATCCTTGTAGGGCTTTTGAGACAGACCCTGCACCATTTTAGTTGCCCTCCTCTGGAATGCCTCCACTTCATCCAATACACAGGCACAACTTCCTCTAGTTCACAGATACTTCTTTCCATTCACAGACACAACTGCCTCCAGTTCAAAGATACAATTTGTTCCAATTCAGAGACAGAACTACCACAAATTCTCAGATACAACTTCCTCTAGTTCCCAGACACAAATTCCTCCAGATCAGACAGATTCCTCTGGTTTATAGACACAGCTTCCTCTGTGATCGCAAATTCTCTCACTGTAAGTATTACCTGAGCAACCACTCCCGTCATCACGGGCCAAAAACCACACTACTGGGTTTTGTCTTAATGTCGCTTTATTTGATCAAATATCTCACACATGCATGTGGGACTTCTACAATGGAGAAGTTCCCCGATTACAATTTACAGCAGCTTTTTATAAGCTAGATTTTGCACTTCTTATCTTGAAAAATACCAACATTTCAGTATGAGCCAATCATAAAACAGCATAACAAGTTTTCAGCAATGTAACAGAAAAAACACATTGATATGCATAAGGTACTTTTCCACTTGCTTATTTCATTTCTTTCCCATTACTGCTTGATACATATGCCTGGGTCAAGCTGACCTGAGAGAGACAATGAGTTTCACTCACACCATAACAACGCATAGCTTGCCTTCAATGCTACTCACGTGTGTTATTATTATATTTTGCCCAGGCATGCTCCTATCTCTATATTTTGTCCAAGCCTGCTATTCAGGCTGGTACAACCAGTTCTGCTCAGTTTTATCTAGCTTTCTTGTTTTCCCAAATGTACCTCAAGTAACCTCAGTACAAATTCTATAACCCTTAAAAGAAAACATGAACTCAGAAATGTCTACTACATTCATTATTACTTTGTTACAGCATGGCTTTTAAAGCAAGCATAACTTCAAGGCATATTATAGCAAATATAGCTTTAGGATATAAAAGAAACATATATAAAATTCCTCACACTCTCCCCTTTTGATACTATGTATCAACTAACCGATTTTTTTTACTTTTCTCACTTTTATGGTTACCAACTACATATTGTTGATAAAAGTTTGGTCACTGATTACTAAAACCTTGGCCACTGACCACTGTTAATAATTTCCACCCTGAAGATAGGAGGCCCCTGAGGCACTCGAACATTTACAAAAATTGAACATAAATGTAAAGATATTAGTTAATAACTGAAGGTTAAAAAAAAACTAAACATTTTTACTTTTAGACTGTTAGACTAGGTGAATAGGTATATGATTTAAAACTGGTTGCCAGCATACAGATAGTCAAGGCATTTATAAAAGGCATTCTGTTTTGGAGTTGGCACAGGGGTGGTTACAGACGGAACACAAATTGTGAGTTTGTAAAACATAATACAGAATTGAGGGATGTCAACACCACAATTGAAATATGTGAAAATGCTAACATGTGACACCACAATAACACAATATAACATAACAATTTTGTTGATGAAAAAGAGTTCATGGAATTCACTTTGAGAGTGAATAAGGTAGATGCTACCTTGTGTTGAGGTGTGGCACACCCTTGGAGCTTGATTGAAGAATCTATTGATAATGTCTCTGACAGATAAGTCCTTATAAAACATAACAGTCCATGAAATTAACAGTTCATAAGTTCATATAAGTATTCACAGGTTGATGTAGTTACAGTACAGATGAAATGTCATTTGCAGAATGGTGGTAACCCCACAAGGCATATGGGGCAATGCAGACAGTAATTTAAAAACAAAACACCAGCATAGTAGAAAAGTCAGTGTTCAATTTGCTGGCTAGCTGCTGGATGGCTGAGTAGTAGACACACTGGCCAGGGGTACATTGAGTCCTTTTAATGGAATAGCCACACACACACACTGGCATGGCATTTGTTTTGTCATAGTTGATTACACCCCGGCATAAAGATTAACAGTCCATAAAAAGGTAACAATTGACAATAAACCATTAAGAACACAGTCCATAACAGAGCAATAGGGTTGTAGAAAGTACCATCCATGTTTGGAACAAGCGGCAGTGAAGAAAATGGATGTATTGCTTGAAGGTCAATTGAAGCAGAATCTTCTCGCTGGAGTTGGGGAGTGCCCTTCCCAGACTTAACTTCATAGTAAGCAGAAACAATAAGCTTGATTGCAGAGTCTGAACTGACTGGACCTTTCAGTTGATTTAAAGTTCTACAAATAGGTGTAATTTGCTGAAAACATTACACTTGCAGAGGTAAATAATAACCAGATTCATGCAATAGTCCTTATTAGGAACCAGTCAGGCACAAAGATGGTGATAACATTAAAACTGTGGCAGTTGTTTTTCTTTTTTAAGGAAAAAGATGAAGGTCTTGGCAACTTAGATGAAAGTATTACTGCTGTTGAACGTGGAGATCTTATGTGTGCCACACCTTGGAAACCTGCAAACTTGCAAAGTGTGCTAGACACTGAATTAAAAAAAACACATAAATAACAATTTTTTAAACCATTAACTTTTTGTTTTGTAAAGAGTGGTGTGACAGAGCCTAAATTCTGGCAATTAGAAAGAGAAAAAATAAAAATTGGACATTAACCGCACACCTGGGGGTGCAGGCCAAGGTTCAATTATACCATTTGACCATCTGTAAATCATGACAGTGTTATGGTTACCTCCTGCTTTTAAATCACAGAAGCAGTTATGACAGTGATGAACATGATTTCCCTGTTTGTTGCAAGCAGGCCTGACTTATAAAATTTCGTAATGTTACAATACATAGATACATAGACAGTGTCAGCAGATAAGGGCCTATGGCCCACCCAGTCTGCCCATTTGAGCTTGTAAGTTCAGTTTGTTTTCCTAGAAGTCTGTTTTCCCTTACCCCGGACCTCTAGAATTCCTTTATGTCCATCCCATGCATTCTTAATTCCCGTGATTGTTTCAGCCCCCACCACTTCCTCTGGCAGGGTGTTCCACTTGTCCACCACCTGTTCTGTGAAGAAATTCTTTCTCATGTTTCCTCTGAATCGTCCTCCCTCCAACTTCATCCCATGATCTCTAGTCCTAGAACATCTTTTTCGCTTAAAAATAGTGTTTTCCTGCACTCTGTTTCTCTCTTTAAGATACTTGTATGTCTCTTATCATATCCCCTCTCTCCCTCCTCTCCTCCAGGGAGTACATGTTTAGTTCCTTCAACTTGTCTTCATAGGATTTGTGATGCAATCCATTTCTGCACCATTCTCACCCCTTGTACTCCCTTCAGACCCATTACCCCCTCTTCCTCAGTAAAGACTGAGCAAAAATACCTGTTCAATATGTCAGCTTTACTGTTGTCATCCTCCACACGACTCCCATCCTCCCCTTTCAGTCTCACTATCCCTCCCTTTGTCTTTCTTTTTTCACTTATGTACCTGTAAAAGGTTTTGTCCCCTTTAACCACTGATTTTGCAATGTGTTCTTCTGTCTGAGCTTTGGCTTTTCTTACTGACTTCCCTGCCTCCCTTTGTTTCTCCTGGTACTTCTCCCTATCCCCTTCTGCCTGTGTCTTTTTGTATTGCCTGAATGCTATCTTTTTGGCTTTCACTTTCTTTGCTACTTCTTTGGAAAACCATAATGGTCTCCTCTTCCTTTTCCTCTTGCTAACCTGCTTAATGCAGTTACACGCTTCAAACATATTGTTCATAACAATATGCCTTTTACAATGCAATTAGTGGGACAAATACATATGTTGTTGGCCTATGCCAATTTAATAACAGTGCCTATTGCACCTGTGACAAGTGAAAAGGTCTACCTTCTTTACCCTGTATAGTGAAATACTCCAAAGTACTGAGTGGGGTAAGGCTTGAAGCATAGGTTTGGAGTACAATCTAAATTTTGCATATTATAATTGTTAAAATTTAAAATGACAAAACCTGCATAGAGTACACTCATTCTTCAGGGGTACCTGTGAGCAATAAGACAAACGGAGCATTAATTTTAGTTTTGGTTTTGCTTTGGAACATATTGTAGGGGTGGGTCAGCAATGCTGGTCCCAGTATTTAGGTTTGGTTATGAGCATTAAAAACGTTATACATGTGGAACACTTTTCTGAATACACACATGATACATTGTAGCAAGATGTATATCAAAACATTATAACATAAACATGAAACATAAGCATGTTTGTAATAGAACAATTTCAGTATTAAGCATAATGCATAAAATACATTTTAAACAACACATATAGACTGTAAACTTAGCTTAGAGTCCAGAAATGTTAGAGTACTGTGAATTTACTGGTTGAAAAAAATGCATTCATTGCTGTAAGGCAATGACAAAAGTTGTTTTGCATTTGTTTTAACAGGATAAGAAAGCTGAAAAGACAATCAAAAGTATGAATATGTGGACATACATACACAACTTCACCCTCCAGCATAACTGATTACTTGCTGAGGGCAGAAACCCTTGTACCAATAATAGGTGTGAGATTTAACTGTTTGCACTAGAAAAAACAGAAGGGCTTGGGCTGGGTTATGCTGTTAAAATACCTTGGGTCTTTTTTTGAACCTGTAAATAAGAAACAATTATTGGCAAATATACATTTTCTTTATTTACCCCTTTGGGGGACCAATGATGTACCTTGCAACCTTTGTGGGTACTACACTGGAA
Organism: Neoceratodus forsteri; assembly: GCA_016271365.2. NCBI lineage: Eukaryota > Metazoa > Chordata > Ceratodontiformes > Ceratodontidae > Neoceratodus > Neoceratodus forsteri. The sequence goes on from CM057458.1 coordinate 235,736,088, forward strand.
GGGATAGAGGAAGGGTAGCTTACCCCCTCCCCCCAAACTCCTACTGGTGGAAGAGACGGCTCGAAGTGAAAGAGACAGCTCGAATACTGTAGCAATAAAAAGGTTAGCTGTGGATGGTGACATGATCCCCACCTACTACACTTTAAATTATAACAAGATAATATTACAATTAGTTTAGTAAGTTTTATACCTTACTATAAAGATGGGGAACTTCTTTTTCTCTAGAAGGAAGAGAAGAAACACAGACAAACAACAAAAACAAACACACACCAGTTTAAAAATAAAACAAGATTATTTCCATAGGGTAAAAGAAGCCAAGCGTCCCTGGGTTCCCTTATCCTAAGCATGACAAAATGTCAGCTGAGTTTATAAAAAAAATCCAGATTGATGGCAATACCATAGGTACGTATCTCTTAGAATGCATTTCAAAAAGACAAAAAAAATGATTACACCATGGTCACACATAAAAACAAAAGCCATTGCTTTTAACTGTAGATGGTGAACTCTCAAAAACAGCTGTAATAGTCCTTTTTTCAAAATCGTACTATATATATATATATAATAAAAATATGGGGAGATGATGAATAATTCTCCCTTTCAGCTGGAGTATTGCCTGTGTTGGCTGCAAGTCAGAAGCAGTGAGATGAGAAGAAAAGTTTGTTCCTCTTCACTTAGAATACTAGTTTTGCAATAAAAGTCAAATTACATGGTTCACTCTTGGTGTGCTTTCATGAAAACATACATTTTGTGTGAAAAGTTGTGCTTTAGGTATGGAATACACATCAAGTTTGAACTGGTAGTAACATAAAATGTTGAAACACAAGAAGGTCAAATAACGTGCAAAAGGTCACAGTGTGCATGCAAGGGTCATTCAAACCCAGTTATTTATTTTTTTTTTTAGTGTCCTTGAACACTACTGATATTAAATATCTTTACAATAAAACTGCTGGCCAAGACAGTACACACACATACACATACACAAAAAGAAATACTTAACACAAAATAAGACTGACATTGTTTCACACCAATTTGCTGAGGTAATGCCCATAGTTTCATTAGAAAACTGTACGTGTTTTAGATATATGTGCTGCCTCCCCCTGTCTTGTAACACTGACAATTTTAAATCAACACATTTATACATATCACCATGCCAAATCTTTCTAGAACAAAACACTTTTTAAACAGATTTTAACTCCGTTAAAAGCATGGCACAACATATCATCTGTAAGTAGACACATCTTGTATAACATGGTTACACCTTTTGGGCGCATAGCCAAAATATGGCACCCTGCCATTTTGCAAAAAGTTTCTGGTTATAACTAGAAGTATGATAAAGCCATTTATAGCTGTTAACACATTACATTTTCACCTAGCAGTGGCTTGGCACATTGCTTGCAAACTACAAATCTTTCTGCACATTGCGATCTATATGACGTCATAACTCTTCACCATCAACACTACCTGCTCCAACCCAACAACTACAAACAAAAGTTCTTCACTGACCCTATCTAGGCAGCACAAATGTTCCATTAAAAATAAAGCCAATTAAAACAGTCAGCTATGAGGCAAAGAAGCTTCTTCTTTTTTTTTTTTTTTACTGTAACATGTTGTGCACTGAAGGCAGTCAATCCTATTTCGCAACCTTGACAACAGAACATAATTACAGAACACAGATATATAAGCTAGAAAATATGCACGAGAAAGACAGAGCAATACCTTGTTTAGTATATGTATTACAGAAATAAAACAGACAGACATAAAACAACTTTGAATAAAAAATTCAGACTTACCCGGTGCCAAGGTATTTTTCTTCTTCTTTTCCGATACACTAGTCTGAGTAAGAAAACTGACTGCAGGACCTTCATGATAATTTCCAAACACTGCAGCTATTAACCCTTTCAAAGGTTTTAACCCTTTCAAAGGTTTTCTTTTGGCCATTTTAGTAACCTGCCAAACCAAGTCTTTTTCCAGAGCTCTGGTTTGCAGTTTAAAAACAAAACAAAAAAATCTCTAACAGTACTAGGTTGAGATCCATTTGGTAGAGGTCCTGAGTACTTGGGTTTGGGATCAAATGTTTCAGCCTCTATAGGAGGCAAGGGAACTTGAAATTAATACAAAAACTTGAAACTACACAGATAGGCAACATGGGGGGTAGGATTTTCAAATAATTCCATCTGTAGTCACCTACTGTGCGTACATTCACAGTAGTTTATTTTTCTTTCTCTAGATGTTGCTTATTTAACGTTACTTAATCAGCCGCTGCTTTTCTCCTAAAAGCAGCCTGAACTGTGAAAGCCATCATTGGCTCTAACAGTATATACTTGCAGCAAGCACAAATTACAAGTACAAAGGGCAGTGCAGTTGCCCTTGTAATTTGTTTGGTCAAACTTGTCAAACATACATTTTGCCGGTCCAGATAATACTAACTCGACCCAGCTGTTTTTTTTTTTCCTTGTTTACATATTATTTAGGCCTGTCCTTTATAGTGCACACTCGCTCCAAGGTATTCTTGTACTTACAGTGATGATGAGTGTCGCCGGCCCCTAGGCATCACGTCCTGATGGGGTTCCACAAAAATGTCCTTTTTTGTCAAGGAAACAACCCGATTATGAGGTGACACGGACTGAAGAACTCACCCTGCCGACTACGCCAAAACTGTGATCGCAAATTCTCTCACTGTAAGTATTACCTGAGCAACCACTCCCGTCGTCACGGGCCAAAAACCACACCACTGGGTTTTGTCTTAACGTTGCTTTATTTGATCAAATATCTCACACATGCATGTGGGACTTCTACAATGGAGAAGTTCCCCGATTACAATTTACAGCAGCTTTTTATAAGCTAGATTTTGCACTTCTTATCTTGAAAAATACCAACATTTCAGTATGAGCCAATCATAAAACAGCATAACAAGTTTTCAGCAATGTAACAGAAAAAACACATTGATATGCATAAGGTACTTTTCCACTTGCTTATTTCATTTCTTTCCCATTACTGCTTGATACATATGCCTGGGTCAAGCTGACCTGAGAGAGACAATGAGTTTCACTCACACCATAACAACGTACAGCTTGCCTTCAATGCCACTACGTGCTGTTATTATTATATTTTGCCCAGGCATGCTCCTATCTCTATATTTTGTCCAAGCCTGCTATTCAGGCTGGTACAACCAGTTCTGCTCAGTTTTATCTAGCTTTCTGTTTTCCCAAATGTACCTCAAGTAACCTCAGTACAAATTCTATAACCCTTAAAAAGAAAACATGAACTCAGAAATGTCTACTACATTCATTATTACTTTGTTACAGCATGGCTTTTAAAGCAAGCATAACTTCAAGGCATATTATAGCAAATATAGCTTTAGGATATAAAAAAAAACATATATAAAAATTCCCTCACACCTCTCAATGACAGACATAGATGACAGAGCCCAGTTCATAGATGCTATGAGTAACTTACAGATACCTGAAAACATGCATGGCTTTTGTGGCTACTGACGCTGTGAAATAAAATCTTGAACTGCAAAGTATTAAAGCTAAATGACAATACAACATCAGTATTATGTTTTTTTCTGAGCTATCAAGTCACCACAAGGGTATTCCCAAGTATTTCAAATTCACATTTCTTTCAGATGCATTCTCAAAACATTTTCAGGTTTGCTAACTGGCTTTAATGCATCCATATATCTGCAGTGTAAACCATTTTTAGATTACATATTAATTTAAATTATGTTATGTCCTACTAATACGCTAAATTCAGTGACAGCACAGTAACAAGTTCCATCAATAATACACACAGACAACATTCTAGACACTGTAGATATGTAGATTAGTGGCAGGCTTGTGTAGCTTATTTTTCTTTGTAATTCTTCATATACATTATTTTGGAATTGTTTACAATGCCTTCTGGTATGTTATTTTTATTTTGCGGGTAATCTTTTTATTAGAAGTATATAACAGAAATGTATTAGATACATTCAGGAGGTAAAGCATCTTATGCATATTACACAAGAGTATCCAGTCTTACAGAACACTGTAAATGTGGTGTAAAGAAAGAAAGAATGGTATTGGCATAAAAAACATCTCACAACAATAACTGAGACTGTACTAAGAGTCTTGTAGGTTACAACATGCAATTCTGACAAAGCTGGGTAAAGAAGATTTATTTCTTTATTAGAAAATCGCAATTACAACACGCCTTTGAGCTAAGCTTATTTACAGAGGGTCCTCGTCAATAGGGAAGGGGAAACAAGGGGAAAAAACAATAGCAAGCCACCAGGCCTTGTCAGTAACACATCAGAAAGCAAATATACAGAGGTATAAATATGAAAAGAACAGTGTTAGAGTAACATCCAAGTCAACTTTACATTGAACAATTGGAGGCAACATCCGAGTAAACATTACATTGTACAGTTGGTGGCTGTCCCCATACACCATATCAGGGTATTGATGGTGGTTCATCAATGTGCAGTTTTAGGAGCTTCAGATAGAGGCTAAAAACCTTGATAGTAAGCAGGTAGTAGGAGAGGGAGGAGGCAAAGACGTGAGCAGTAGTTAATAGAGATAGAGTTAGAGGGAAAAAGTGGGTGTGAGAGCTTCACAGTAGTGGGATGGGGTAGGAGTAGAGTATGTGGTAAGGAGGTAGGAGGAAAGTGGTGGGGTAGAGAGACCAAACAGAGGTTAATAGCCAAGGCACAGCATGTCATAAGGTGTCCCGCAGAGGGTAGTGCTAAGGTTAGCTGGATTATATTTGACAGTAGCAGTGTTTGGGAGGGGAGATACAGCTCCTGAGTTTGGTTTTAAAGTGGCCAAGGTGTGTGATGCTTGAGGTGGAGTGGGGGAGCTCATTTAGCCATGTGAGAAGCCGTACTGTGAAGGCTTGCCTCCCCAGGGTGGTTCTTCAGAATGGCACAGCTAAGGCATGTTTTGTAACACTTCTAGTTGCATGTTTGCTGGGGCAGCCCGAAATAAGGCCTGTAAGGAAGGAGGTGCCAGACCTAGGTGGGGCTTCTTTCCAAGAAGGCAGGTGTGAAGCCTGATTCAGTCCAAGAGGGGGCGCCAATTGGTCCTAATGTAGAGTTTGCACATATGCATAAGGTGGTCAGCATTTAAGACAAGTCTGCAAGCTTTGTTAAGAGTGGTTTGGACTCTGTGCATGCTAGTTTCAGTGACTGTACCATAAATCACAATTCCATAGTGCAGGATTGGTAGCATAGTACCTCTGACTGCCAGAAACTTGGCTTCAGGAGTGAGGCAGGACTGTAGTCTGTATAATGCTCCTAGCATCCTATTGGCAGCACTGGTGATGTTGTGTATATGTTTATCAAAGGTGAGGGACTCATCAATAGTGATACCTAGATACCAGAATGAAGACATCTGCTCAAGGATTGGATGAGAGGTATTAGTGATTGTAAAGGGTGTGGTAGATCTCTTCTGCCACCAGGAGAAGAGCATGATCTTGGTCTTTTTACTGTTGAGTACTAGGAAACTATCCTTGAACCAGTCCTGTGGGTGATTAAAACTTACCTGCATGTTCTTAGTGAATGCACCTTGACAGGACCCCCAAGACAAGACAACTGAGTCATCAGCATAGAGCAGGATTCTAGAGGTGGGGCATGCTTTTGGCAGGTTATTCACATAGAGGCTGAGTAGGAGCAGGCCAGAATGGATCCCTGTGGGACCCCCACTGTGACTTTGTATGCCTCAGAGATGGTTCCATTAATTTTCACTCACTGGGCCGGCCCAGTTAGATAACTAGAGAATCATTTGTCTGTGTTGGGGGATAATCCAAAACAACCTAACCTACTATATGTAGCAGAAGCTGGTGATCAGCAAGGTCAAATATCTTGGTTAGGTCTACAAAGATTGCCCCCAGTAGCTGACCTTGGTGCTTATGCACGTAGCCCATGAAATCAATAAGGGAAGTATTGGTGCTGTGCAGCTTATGAAAAACATGCTGCTGTGGGCAGAGGAGGTCATCCAGTGCTTGCTACAGTAAAGCTGCATGGTATACTGAGTGGTGCACAAATTGGTACCCATTGAATATCATGTATACTGCTAGTACACAATTTGCATGGCAGCATGGCACCAAGCAACTTTACTGTAGCAAGCACTGTACTTATAAGGCAACTAAATCTTGAGCAAGTCTTGCGTGAGGGACATACAGCCTCCAGATGGGTTCCTGTATTTATTCCAGGGAGAGAATGTGGGATTAAAACAATAGGAATAAGGAAGAGGGAAAACAGGAACAGAACACAAGACTGTAACACAGCCTGTTAATATATTATGCATCTATAGTAGCATCTTCACTGGAGTCTGAGTATTGGAGCATGACAGCAGATGTGGTCTGAGGAGCATACAGCAGTCAGAGTTCCCTAGCACTATGTATTCCTCAGATAGCCCATTCAGTTAGTATCTAGCCAGCCCATTAAGTCAACCTACCCCCTTTCAATGAGTAGCATCAGTGGGTGCTGTATCTGGAATACTTTCTGTCAGATATCGAAGGTATGGGCTCCACATCGCCTGATATCCCACCATAGTATTTGTGCTGAGATGTGAGCGTCTCTCAAATCAAGCTAAAAGGGATAAGTTGTTATTTTATTTATTTAAGCATTTCACCAGGAATGGCATACTGAGCTCATTTCCAGATGCATCCTGGGGAAGAGAGGAAATGGGAAGCAGTATAGGATTCAATCAACCAAAAAAGGAAGTTACATTTAGACAATTTGAATAAGAAATACAAACAGCAAAATGCATGTCAACAATTAGAAGCATTCATTACAGTACCAGATACAAACAAAAAAAATATTGAATGTATAACTAAGCAAAACAGTAGTACCAATAAACATAAAATAAGTGCTCTCAAGTGTTACAGAAACAAAGGGGGTAGTTAAGAGTGGAGAAGGTATGTTAATGAACAAACACTTGCACAATAACATAAAAAATTTGACCACATGTTACAGAACAAAGGGGGTAAAAAGGGTGGGGGAGGTATGTAATACAGCTGTGGTAGGAAGGTCTTGGGTGTGCCATCTTCTCAGAATAAGGTGTTTAGCTTCCATAGAAACAGCTGAGATAGAAAGTTGAGACATTTATGTGCGTTGCTTCTTCGGGGGTCCCCAGAACAAACAATTCAGGAGAGCGGATGATTGTTTATCTGAGAATATTAGTTAGCAGTGTAGAGATATCTGCTCAAAAGGGTTTTATGTTGGGTCAATTCCAAATAATATAATGCAAGCCCCCATTTGTTGTCTGGAACAAGGTGCACTTTATGTAGCATGTCTGTTGTGCAGTACCATAAATGTAACATCTTATTCTGGACTGATCATGCCTTGGAGTCTCTGACTGCTTTGTGGGCGGACCGCCAAAAATGTTCTCAGTCTATGTCCTCAGACCATTTGATAGGGCTTTTTGCCCATTGGGTCTGTGCTTTGAATGCGGGGTCAGGCAGGTGACTGCTTATATATTGGTATATGGTACCTGCTCTTCTGTGGTGCTTCCAGACCCAGGTTAGCTGCAGGTGGTTGGGGGGGGGGCTGTAATTATACATATGTGAAGATGTAGCAGACAGTTCTCCTGATTTAGAACAGAGTAAATGGCTACACATTCAGAACCACAAACAGTTTACACTCCAAAGATAGGAGACAATAAAATATTTATTTGAACAAACAGTAGGGTACCACCCCCTCCAGGAAGCGTCAATGTCTTGAAAAAGTGTCAGTGGCTCAGTTTGTGGTGTACCATTCAACCCTCTTTTTCTTTTAGTACTCCTGATATGCAGGTATCACCATAAATCTGACCATTCCAAGTCAGATGAGGTTTGGAGCCATTGGAAAGAGTCGATCATGTTGGAGCATGGCATAAGTAGATCTCCCACCACCCAAATGCCCTTGCTTTTCCATTGGAGCCATTTGATTGGGATCTTGTCCACAATAATGTCAGGGTTGTCCCACAGAGGGGTGTAGATAGGATGAGGTGTGTGCAGGAGTTTCTGAATATTCTTCCATACAGTGATTGATGACCCTATGGTGGAGTGTGAACTTGGGGCTTTGGCCCTGGGGGAGTACAGACATGCTGTAGGGAAGCCTTTTGGTGTTTTGGGGTCCTTCAATGTCCAGTCATGTGGGGGACGGGGTTCCTGCATTGACAGGGTCAACCATCTGACCATCCTTGCAGTTCTAAGTGCCCATGCATAGACCTTGAACCATGGTAGTCCCCAGCCCCCTTTTTCCCAGTGCAGCCAAAGCTTCAGAATACTGAAGTGAGGGGCTGCCCTTCCCATAAGAATCCTCCTATGAGCTTATCCATCTATCTGAACCATTTATTAGGAATTTTAATCAGTAAGTGTGCTAGCAGATGCAGTATTTTAGGGGTCGTCACCATTTTGAGAGTCTCATTTTTTTCTGGCCAAAGAGAGATGTAAGGGTTTTCAACTGTCACATTCTGCTTTAAGCTCTGTTAAGAGGGGGTTCAAATTTATGTCACAGATTTTTGATAATTGCAGTGTTATCCAGATGCCCAGGTAGGTCATAGCATCTGTAGCCCATCTTAGACCCAGGGGCTGCATTATGGTTCTGTGCACTGGTGGTTGAGAGGTACGTCCTCAATCTTTGTTCTGTTTATTCTGATACCAGAGACTGTGGTGAAGGAGGAAAGGGGGTCTAGTAAGTGAGAAGTGGATTCAGGGATTGGGTAGTTAGGAGCAGCAGATTGTCTGCACATAGCAGCATTTTATGTTGATGTTTTGCAACTTGAATCCCCTGTGTCCCCTGATGGGCCCTGATGGCTGCCACCAGGGGTTCAATTGCAATGACAAATAACAGTGAATAGCAGGCATCCTTGTCTGGTAACCTTATGAGGGCCAGAACCCATCTCTTGTCCACATCCCTTGCTGTTTTCAGCAGTTACCATGGAAGGGAATGGTGGATAAGGATGGATACTCCCCTTTTTTGCATTGGGCAAAACTGTGGACTTCAGTACCTACCCAGTCCCTTTTGAGCTTCTGGGCATCTGCTGTGAGCAGTTTGGTTTCTTGCAAAAAGGTAACGTAAGTGTGTAGTTCTTATAAATATGTAAATACCTGTTTCCTTTTCACCAGCAAATTTAAACCCCTGACATTCCAGATGAGGAACTGTATGTCGACTATTAGGAAGTGTAGGGGGAATATTTCTGCTCGGGTACATGACAGGTGAGGAGGAGGCAGGTCTAAGAAGCAGCACTCTGTAGCATATGGTGTCCATGTTCCGGATTGCTACACTCCAATAGAACCAGACTCCAGTGATAAGGAAATATAGTGGTGAGTCATGGTCTAAATCGCAGTCTAAACAAAGGCTCAAAGAAAGCATAAACAAACTGCCAACAAAAAACATAACTACAGTATCTACAGAGACATATTTATCAGAGGTGAAAGGAGACAGACCTGGCCCTTGCTAGTGGGGAGAAGATACCTATTCGCACTCCTGGGCTCAGTTTAAGCAGAGGAAATTAATACCATTAGTCCACAGTAGACAGATCACTCCTGATTGTACTTAGGGGGTTTCCATACCCCTAGTGATTGGCGCTACAGGTACCAGGATGTGGGATCAGTGATGAGAGATGAGGTCTTTGATCCTGCCAAGGCAACCTCACTATGAGTGCCCTCGGTTGTCATGGATGAGGGGTGGGGTTGTTAGTCCAATCCATATGTGGGGGTGGGGAGGGGAAAGGGAGGGGCATTGCCTAACAGGATCCAACCTGGAGAGGAAGAGGGTGGAGAGAACATCTGTCTTAGTAATTGATGCATGCCAGCTAAGGATCATAACAATAAGTGACTACAGTCATGGGGTCACAGAGTCCCCACTCATGAATCTGGCTAACCCTACAACTAGCAGCAGTGAGTATTTCTATCACAGGGTTCTTTGGGTCTGTGTTGTAGTCTTTTTTATAGTAGCCAACAATAAGGGGAGACAGCAACTCAGCTATCCCATGATAGGTACAGCGGGGGGGGGGTCCACCCATACGTTGAGGGAGGGTGAACCCAGGTGAGAAGGGGTAGGGGGTGTTAGTTTGGGTCCCAAATCACCTTATCCTCTGTCCTCCATCCCAGTCCCTCCTGACAGTTAGTTCTGGTTGCTCCTATTGTAATCACAGTAACATGTTCATATAGTGCACACAACGTAAGACAAACAAACAATATTCAGTTCCCTTTCGCTAAGGGATAGCAGAAAAGACAGCTTGTATGTACTCTCAATCTTCAGAGGAGGAAAGGAGGATAAGGGGTAATGAGCGACAGAGAACACATTATGGTGGTTAGTTTCCTAGCATATTTATTAGCAGATCGTGTTTGGCAGATACAGGGGAGTAGCCATGATTGATTATTCAGCCTATGGGATCAAAACTAGTGGATTATTTATGCTTGATACCAGAGTTGAAAGATGTGCTGCCTGTTGTAAACATTAACATTCCTGAGAACTCCATTTATTGATGTACATTAAAGGTATTGGCAAACAGGACCCATTGTATATAGTTATAAATTCCTGTAATCATATATGTTATGTGTAGTTTGTGATGGACTGTTTGTGGCTGTATCTGCAAAATCTTTTAATAAAAATATTATGCAAAAAAAAAAAAAAAGGTACTGGATGGAGATAGCGATTATTGAGGCCTATCGCTGCCTGTAGTTGCATTGGAAGTAACCACAGCATGCTTTGTCGAGTCTGTTGGACCGCATCTTTGCCCTTGAGCCCATCACCCCCCACTCTCTGGAACAAACATCCATGGAAGGGACTGTCGGCAGGGTGTTTGACTTGTGGCCATATGACAACTTCTGGATCTGGGGAGCCATCTGAAGGATGTGGCTTGGCTTGTCAAGGAGGTTGGACGATACACCCCAATACCTAGTCTCAGTTGGTTCAGTGAAAGGAGGGGAGGCTGGATTGTGGGGATCCCTCTCATCTATGGAATCCAGTCAAAAGATCAGGACCTGGGGTTTCAGGGCCCCCAGCGGTTAACACCATTAGAGGAACCCTGATTATTACCATAGGTAACAGAGATTCTGTATAAATGGTACACCCATGTTTTGTTAGGTGAATGGGGGAAGGGAAATTGAAGATGGGCGTGCTGAATAAATTCCAGCTGCAGCACATTAACGTCTTAGGCATTGGGGAAGGGGGGGATCTGGTATTAAGTGATTGACACATTACATTGGAGCACATTAGGGTTATAGATGTAAAAGGTACTTAATGGAGCCTGAACTGAGAGGCGCCCCCATTTTGGCATCGGTTGGGAATGCTTATTTTTTGTCGCCAAGACTCCTCTCGCCCCACCCCTTTGGAATTGAGCACAGTCGCTGGGTGAGAAGAAAATCCTGCAAGAACTGGGCAGGTGGGAAAATGGTCTCCTTAATCCATGTATGCCTCAACTTGATTAAGCAAAGAGGACAGAGAAGAAGGGAGGGTGATGCATGACTAACATATCACATAGTTCATCAACACCCATAAACAGTAACACGTAAACATGAACCATTTGTCCCTCTAAGATGGGGGGTGGGGGTTAGGGGGGGACCACATTGACAGGAAGCGAAGCATACTCTATAAACTATTTGGTCCTGCATTAACTAACAGCTGAGCAGTAATTAATAAGCATAAAGATTACTTATCTAAGCCTTTCCTATTCCCCCAACCTTTCAAAACCCCCTTCTGGTAAGGACAGTGTTTATTTAGCTTTTGACATTCAGGTCGACGATGGGAACATTTAACAGTTTATGGTACCTTCAAGTCAGGCTTGTCATGTCACCATCAGATCTCATGGTTGGGGCTCCAATCTCACAGTCTAAATTAAAGCTGGTTGGGAAGTAGAGGCAGCTTTAACTGTTGCAGCCACTTCAGCCCAAGAGATTACTTTCTGGTATAAGGATTTAGTAGCTGACCCATTAGCAGTATTAGGTGAAGTGTTGATGGTGGTCACCTGCTTTGGGGTGTCCACTTGCTTTGCTTGGCTGTATCTCAGGTCTTGATCTATTTCATGGGCTGGAGGTGCATAACTCGTGGCAGTACAGAGGGATGAAAAGCAGCCCTCATCTGCTGAGGGTTCTCCCTTGTTTCTACAGCTGCTTCTAGAGCGTAACCACTGATTACTCTTCTTTGGCTCTGCGGTGCTTGCTCGTGTTTTCTTGTTTGGATCTTTGAGGGAAAGACCAGGGTTCCTCATGTTGTTCCTCTGTGGCACATTGTGAGTTATACCAGTCCTGTGGCTGGATAGTGTCCATTTTAGAGGCGTCTCCATGAGGACTGTGACTTGTCTGTTGCTAAAGGTGAGGGCACTTTGGGTCCTGTTCGTCTCATGGTCAATGTTCATCAATGAAAGCAGTGGCAGCCTCCGGGGAATGGAAACATTTCTGTACCCGTTGGATTCCAGACATAATGTTGCATTGTATCTGATAACAAAGGGGATATGGAGCTGATGTAGCCACTGCTGCATCACTGTGCAGGCTCTGTGATGATTTCTATGGTCTTTTGAGAAGTTCTGAAAGACCATTATATGATGGCCTTGCCATTCTAGGTGCCCCAGCTTGCATGCCCTGCATAATATAGTTTCCTGGGGTTGGAAGCAGAGGAATTTACCCAGCATCAGACAGGGTTTCTCTCTTGGTCTGGGCATAGGAGCAAGGGAATGGTTGGCCCTCTCTATGTCAAACTGCAGGTTCCTCAGCAGTTTTAGGATGACTGGTGTAATGTTGCATAGGAAGCCGATGATGTCCTTTAGCTCTGTTTTTTTGGAGAGACCAACAAACCACAGGTTGTTGCACCTCTCTATCTGTTCTCTTGGTCATCTAGTTTTTCCTGTAGAGTCTTTATTTCTCTAACCTAGTCTCATAGCTATGCATAGAGTTCTTCAATCACAGTCTCTGTGCTACTGCCCACTCTTTCAGTGGCTGAGACCTGATTGTCAAGGTCTCGGACAGTCTGTGTGTTAGCTGCAGCAGCGGACTTAACATTGTTGATGCTTGAAAGCATTTGGGCAAACAGTCTCAGTACGCTTCATGGATGGAGCTGATGCCATCTTTCCTATAAGGTACAGTGATAGACTTCTGTCATAGAATGAGATCCTTCATAGCTCATGGTCAGAATGTAGTAAGGGAGAAGAAAACAGATTTTCTGTATGTTTGTAGTATGCTGAATAGATAGATGTCTTTTTCAGCCTTAAGGGGGTACAGAGAGCCCTTGGATTGTTTAGGATACAGAGTGACCAGTGTCAGAGTAAGGCCCTGTACACACTAGGCTTCTTAAACTATTTTAAGCAAGTTAAAATGGTTTAAGAAGTGTTAACACTGTTTGCGGACACATTACAGCATAATTTAAACAGTTTTTAAAAAACATGTTAAAACTCTGCTAGGTAACTAGTCTTAAGCCCAGTTTTAAAAAGGGTTTAAGCTAAACACAATTGCACTTACTAGTGTATACACACTGCCATGTTCATCCCGTTCTTTGCTGGTCCTCCACTGTGCACAGCTCTCCGATGCACAGCACGGTTGCAGGCATTGCTCTGTGAGGTTCCAGAGTGTATACACGATGGGGGGTTGAAAATGATTCAAAAACTGGATTAAGGCAGCAATGTAATAGTTGTAGTAGTAAACATTTTTATTCATTATAATGAATGAATCGGCAGCTCAAATGAGTTTTAAAAACTCATTTGCAGTGAGATCCACAGCTGCATTAACATGGTAAGAGTTAAACTGTTTTTAAAGATGGTTTACAGGGCCTGAAAGGCTATGGCTGCCATCTTGGCTGAGCCCAAGCCATGCTGCCTAGCATGTTATTTTTAATTTAAAATGTTGTCCACTCTTGTCTTAGTTGTTGACTTAGGTCACTCCTGCTCCCATGTTTCCTGACAAGGCCTAATCTGCCTCAATGGGTGCCCACTATCCCAGGACCTGACCCTCCTGTAAAGCTCTTAAACTTGCTGCCTCAAAAAAGGTATGTGTTGGGCTGTGCAAGACAGGAGAATGTATCCACTATGGTGCTGGTGTTGAGGGACCAACAGGGACAGGAGCTGTGACATTGGGAGGGAGGTGGCGATCTTGGGGACCAGGGCAGTTTTTCCCTTTTATCTGTCTGCCAACTCCCCTAATGCACTTGCATCAGCTCTCTGCTGTGTAGCCAGACTGTTGATGAGGGGTGGAGAGCAAGGTTGTATTGGCACGCACAAAGTCAAGACCCTCCCATGAGCCAGAGGAGGTGCTATTACAATGGGGAGGTGCTCCTGCCCAATTTCTGGCCACAGAGCACTGCCTCTGTAATGCTCCACTGACCTGATGCAGGTTCACTACGGTTCCCACCTGGGCCAGGCATGTTTTATTTTGGGGTTGGGGAGTTTCTTTAAAGCATTTTTAAAGTATCCAGTACAAGCTTTTAAAATATACAGTAATATCAGTACACAACTTAACCTATATACTTATAATTCATTAAGCTTCTATATATACTTATGGCCCTGCGTTGTTTATTGCAAAGGAAATTTGCAAGAAAATGGGATATAAACATATAAACATAAACTTTGACGGCAGATAAGGACTGCTTGGCCCACCTAGTCTGCCCATTTTTCTACCTATTGGATAAGTTACAAATCCTAGTTAACCAACAGCCTACTTCTTCCTAACTCCCACCAGAATTGCTTTATGTCTGTCCCATGCATTCTTGAATTTTCCGACTGTTTTTGATCCCATGACCTCCTCAGGAAGGCCGTTCCATGTGTTCACCACCCTCTCCATTAAAAAATACTTCCTCACATTGCCCGTGAGCCCTCTCCCCTTTCTCTTCAAATTGTGCCCCCTTGTTCTTGCACATCTCTTTTTCTGAAAGATGCTACCCTCTTGGACTTTATTGATTCCCTTGAGGAAGTTGAAAGTTTCTATCATGCCCCCCTCACTCCTTTCCTCAAGGGTATACATATTAACAACATCTGTGACCCAGAATTCTTCTCATTCTCTTGCCACCACCCCTCCCCCACCTGCTGAAGTCATAATTCTCTCTGTCATCCTAATCTGTTGCTGTGGAAAGATACATGGTCTGACAAGCAAAGAATTATAACTTCAGTGGGGCGGGGGGGGGGAATGAGAACTTATCTGAAACTTAAAGATCCTCCTGTTCACACAACAGATTGAAGACTGAAATGCATTCTATAAGGGCAAGTCTGGTATTCAGGTTCATCACCTGCAGCTTTAACACTTCAGTGAGAATTCCAACTTCCATTCAAATGTTGGAGCATATTACACCATCTCTGCTGTCTCTGTGCTGGCTGTCCTTTAGGTGGTTGACTGGACTGTAAGATTTTACCAAGAATTGAATTTACCAGTTTTGAAATTCATTTGATTGACCTCACAGCTACCTTCTCAGGTATTTGCATGGTTTAGTTGATAGCACATGGCCTCTGAGTCAGAAGAGGATGCTGAACTGTTGGGGTGTGCTGTCCTTCAGAGGAGGTGCCTTCTGCCCATCTTTGAATCGGTCCTGGTGGAAGTAAAATAAACTAAGGTACTTTTCTTAAGAGTAAAGGACTTACTTTGGTGTCCTTTCCCACACTGCCCTTCCCATAAAACTGGTTCAGGCAGTTGTCCAAGTCTGTGTGTGGCTGTTGATATGTAAATTGGCTGCCACTACACTGTTCCGGTCACTTCACTGCTAGTCTCACTTTACCTGTGACGCTCATTGCAATACAGCACATATGAAACACACTAGCTAATGCTTCTTCTTATAAAAACTTCATCTCACTTCATTTTTATTCAAAGGTTAAATCTACTGAGCCAAAGGCTCATTTGCACTGGAAACTGCAAAAGGAAGCCATCTGGGGGACATTGCATGTGCTGAGAACAGTGCTGTCAGCAAACTTCAAAGACTACTACAGTACTAATTTCCTGATTGTTGAATATGCCCTGGCTTAAGAATGGTGTCCATTCTCGTCATGGTACTAGAAATCCCTGAATAGTGGGAGACGCTAACCCCGAGAGAGACATTATGCTTGTAAAAATAATTTGACACCTTACTATCAATTTCCAGCATGAGGTATTATTTATTTTTTTATTTTAAAGTTCAGAAATACACTTTTGAGCAGAACTGCTCATTTACAAAGGTTCCTTGTCATGTCAACAAGTAACTAAAACTAAAGCATGAAAAGCCTGGTATATTTTGTCGATTTTAAATGTTTGGATGACCATCATGTGCTGTGTAACAAATTATAACTTTGACATAGCATGCTGAAACACTGGAGGACATCCTTAAATTCAAGGGCAAGCTAAAGAGGAATAAACATGCCCACATGACCTAAATTCCAATAATCTGTGTACTGCATGTGATATTGGTGGATACGTTTGTTTAAATTTTGGAAGCATATGATTCCTGATGCTAATGTATTATCTTTTGTTCCAGGTGGTATTTCTGCCTATAATGCAGGGCTTTATAACGTCCAGACTTATGAAGGCATGGACATTGGCACTACAGGAAATGATTACTCCCATGACGTTGTTGCCCGAGCTCAGTTCTACAAAAACAATGGCTATTAAACCCTTAGCCCTACAGAACTCTTGTTGCTTATTGGGTTTGCAGTTTCTGTTTCCTGCTTCTGTTCTCAGACAGACCTATAGATAAACGCTAGGAATGTGATACATTGCTTCGGTGATATCTGCATTTTATAACTGCTTTATTAATATATAACTGTTGTATCCTGCAAGCCAACACAAAATAAAATACCTTTCACTTTAATATTGTTGCATCATTTTAATGACTCTTGTGTGTTGCAGAAATATGAAGTTTTCAGCTTCTTAATGGTGCCCTTCTGTGAAATACATTTGTCACAACAATAGGAGGGATTTTCAGTTATTGTATTATGTCCACTGAGCTCAGGTTCAAACTGTTTTCCCCTTGCTTCATAGATCATGCAAAATAATGGAAAATGGCTAACATTTTCTTTCACAACCTACTGCCTATAAACGTTCTTATAATTTTAGAAATGAACATGGTATGAGTCAACCCCAGAATGACATAAAAAATGGATTTTATTATTCCTGTACAATATAAAACTAATAAAAACAAAGAAAAACTACTGCATAGATAAAGCATGCCTTGAAAACATTGCACAAAACAGAATAAATAAAACTTAAAAAAAAACAAACACACATTCCGCCTCCTTGGCCTGTGTGGCTGGCTGTTTGTGTTTGTCTCTGTCAGTAGTTTAGTTTTGTGGATTTTCATGTGTTTCTGCTTGGAGTAACTTTATTTATTTATTCTTTATTTATTGAATTGTTTCACCAGGAAAGATACACTGAGCAACTCCATGCTCGTCTCACGGTACGTCCTGGGGAATTGGGGAGAGGGATGTACAGAGTGAGAATTCATAGATACATACATTACAGAGAGTGAATACAAACATACAATATCAGAACAGATTCAAGGCATTGGATACATGTTAGGCAAATGTAACAGTTACATTACAGGTAGTTCACAGGAGATGCATACATACAGTACATACATACATACAAAATCAGTACAGGCTCAAAAGCATTGGATTCAAGGTAGACAAATGCATACAGTTACATTACAGGCGGTTCACAGGTGATGCAGAAGCTGCAAGGGTGAAAACATTAGAACAAAGACACCTTTATAAGAGTTAGGCTATATAGGGCTGTATAAGTGCAGATGGGGTAGGGGGCATAGAGAAAGAAGAGAGCGAGGGAGAGAGAGAGAGAGAGAGAGGGAGGAAGGTGGGCAAGGAGGGAGTCAGGAACAGGTACAGCTAGGTGTAAGGTAATTGTGCAGAGCATGAGGTAAGAGAATATAGGGAGGAGGAGAAGCGGATTTGTGGAGGAAGTGCATTCCACATTTAGCAGGTAAGAGAAGACTTTAATAGAGGATGCCCCTCTGCAGGGACTGAGAGGCATGTGTGTTAGCCTGGGATCTCAGAGAATAAAGGGAGGGAGTAGGGGTGCCAAGGGAGGAGGGGAGATATATGAGGGGAGAGATCCAAGCCAGAATTTAGAGATGAATTTAGCACCATGTAGCGCACACTGGGAGTGGAGGGGAAGGAAGTTGAGGGAGATGGGTGTGGGGAGGGGCATCAAGTGCAAAATGACAGAAGGAATTGAAGAGAGAATCCAGTCTGGATAGGTAGGACTGTGGGGCAGGACTGTAGACTATGTTGCAGTAGTCAAAAATGGACATGATCGTCAAGGTGGACAAAGCAATGGGGCCTGACAGGATTCACCCCAGAATCCTAAAAGAACTAAGGGAGGACCTAGTGACACCACTGACCACGCTTTTTAACAGATCAAGGCAGGATGGGGTGGTACCTGAGGACTGGAGGAGGGCAGATGTGATTCCCCTTCACAAAAGTGGGAGCAAGGCAGAAGCAGGAAACTACAGACCTGTAAGTTTGACCTCAGTGGTAGGGAAAATGATGGCATCACTTCTGAAAGAAAGAATTGTTGAGTACCTAGAGGCCAGCTGGGCAGAGGACCCAAAGCAACATGGATTTACAGCAGGAAGGTCATGTCAGATGAATCTAATTGATTTCTTTGACTGGGTGACCAAAGTAATAGACCAGGGAGGGGCTGTGATATGGCTCTACCTAGACTTTAGCAAGGCATTTGACACAGTCCCACACAAAGATTAATAATCAAGTAACCAGCCTGGGAGGGTCCCAGGTGGCACCTTGCAAAAAACTGGCTGCACAACAGGACACAGAAGGTATAGTGAATGGAACACATTCCAAGAAAGGGGGTTACTAGTGGAGTACCACAGGGCTTAGTACTGGGTCCAGTCCTCTTTAACATCTTTATAGGTGACATTGCAGAGGGCCTGAAGGGAAAGGTATGCCTCTTTGCAGATGACACAAAGATCAATAACAGAGTTGATACACAAGGGGGGGTAGAAAAGATGAGAAGGGACTTGGCAAGGTTGGAGGAACTTGGCAAGGTTGGAGGAATGGTCAGACATATGGCAACTTAGATTCAACACAAAGAAGTGCAAAGTAATGCACCTGGGAAATAAAAACCCAGGAGAAGAGTACACAATAGCAGAGGAGGTACTAACAACAACAAAAATGGAAAGGGACCTGGGGTAGTCATATCAGATAACCTAAAGATAGGTAAGCAATGTGAAAAGTTGGTAAGGAGAGCCGGGGGATACTGGGATACTTAGGAAGGGGCATCACAAGTAGAAAAAGGGAAGTGGTTCTCCCTCTGTACAGACAGTTGGTGAGACCCTATCTGGAGTACTGTGTGCAGTTTTGGAGACCTCATCTATGCAAGGACATAGACATGATGGAAGCAGTCCAGAGGAGGGCAACTAAAATGGTGCAGGTTCTGCAGCAGAAACCATATGAAGAGAGAATGAGAGAGCTTAATATGTATACCCTTGATGAAAGGAGGGACGGGGACATGATAGAAACGTCTCAAGTACCTCAAGGGAATCAACAAAGTCCAGGAGGCTAGCATCTTTCAGAAAAAGAGATGTGTAAGAACAAGGGGCACAATTTAAAGATGGGGGGGACAGCTAAGGGGTAATGTGAGGAATTTTTTTTTCATGCAGAGAGTGGTGGATACACGGAACAGCTTTCCTGAGGAGGTCGTTCAATCTAAAACAGTGGGGGAATTCAAACATGCATGGGACAGACACAAGGCAATTATAGTGGGGGATTGCAGGAAGTAGGCTGTTGGTTAACTAGAATCTGCAGCTTATCCAGTAGGTAGGGAAATGGGCAGACTGGGTGGGCCAAGTGGTCCTTATCTGCCGTCAAAGTCTATGTTTCTGTACCAGCTCATGCCTGATGGTGAGCAGGATGCAGCTGCGGTTTCTGTAAAGGGCCCCGAGTTTGGGCCTTAGTTTTTTTCAGAACTGCATCAATATGTACAGAGAAGTCAAGGTATCAGTACAGCCAGATGCCGAGATACTTGAATGAGGGGGAGTCTTCAAGAACAGTCCCATCAAGGGTGTGAAACGTGGGGTGGTGACTTATCCCAGCAAGTATCTGCCTTGTGCCAAAGACATGGAGACTGTCTTCTTGGCATTTAGAAAAAGTTAATGAGAACTAAACCAGAGTTGGGCTTTAGTGAAGTCAGACTGGAGCTTGGTAGTGACATCAGAGACAGAATTTCCAGAGGTAAACAACACTGTATCATCAGCATACATGTGGATGCTGGATGCAGAGTAAACCAGGGGGAGGTCATTTAAAAAGATGAAGAACAGAATGGGGCCTAGCACTGAGCCCTGAGGGACTCCAGTGGTTATAGGCAAGGGGGGAGAGGTAGCATCAGCTATTCTCACTAGCCCTGAGGGACTCCAGTGGTTATAGGCAAGGGGGGAGAGGTAGCATCAGCTATTCTCACTGATTGCAACTTGCAGGACAGGTAGGCACTGAACCAGCCTTTGGCAGAAGGGGATAGTCCAGTGGCTGAAAGGCTGTGCAGGAGGAGGGGGTGCAAGACAGTGTCAAAGGCTTTGGCCAGGTCAATAAAGATAGCCATGGTAATGTGCCCTTTGTCAAAGCCTGAGGAGATGGTCTCTGTTAGCCTCAGCAGAAAGGTGGTGGTAGAGTGGAATTTCCTGAAGCCAGACTGGAAGGGAGTGAAGAAAGCAGAGTCAGAAAGGAACGTGGAGAGTTGGTTGAGGGCTATGTATTCTTGTGGTTTAGCTAAGGTTGGCAGGAGAGAGATAGGTCGATAGTTCCCTGTTGAGGAGGAGTCGCCCCCCCTTCAGGAGGGGGAGGACTATTGCATGTTTTCAAAACTGAGGGAACTGTGGCAATCTCAAAAGATAGGTTTAGTATAAGAGAGAGCGGGTAGGCAATGGCAGGAGCAGAGAGGGAGAGGAGCCTTGGGCCAAGGCCATTCAGGTGAGGAGCCTTTGGTAGGGTTTAGTGTCAGGAGAGCTAGAAGGGTAGACCGTTCTTGGACATGACATCTATGAAAGTATCCTGGACTAAGAAACTGCAAAACATCACCACCAGGTGTTGGCATTCTCATAAATAAACTTTTTTGGAAGCCATCACAAGCAAAACTAAGTCCAGCAAATAAGTTTTACAAGTTCTGAGTTGTGGAGTCCTGTAGTGAATCCAGATTTCCGTCTAACCTATTCCTAAAAGATCTGTGCTTGTCTTTGAGATCTATTCACAACCATTTTGGAGAACAAAGGGAAGACACTGACAAAGCAGTTTTACATCTTGCATATGCCCCAGGCCAGTGTTCATCACCTTCAGGAATGTAACACATTCTGTGTCTTTGATCTACAGTAACTACAGTTTACTGGTCCCCAGTAGTTAACCATTTCTTGTGTATTTGATTATTTTTCATCATTTGACTCCTGGTCCCTTGAACAAGATAATTATATTACATATCTGGACTTACAGTAATTCAGGCCAGTCAGGTGGGCCCACAGAGGAGGTGCCCAATTGAAAAGGAGTGAAACCACCTCTGGGCCTCAGTGCTGCCGAACTGTTGCTGCAACGGGGGTAAGAGGTTGGCAGTGTCCACACTGGTACTCCCTCTTCCCCTGCACTACAAGACCACTGAAGAAGCAACATTTTTTTCACCTGCCCATCCATCTCCCACCACCTCCAGTTTTAAATGCTCTTCTGGGGCTCCTCCCCAATGAACCGACTTAGGTAGGGAGGCTAGCAGATGTACACCTAGAAGGAGGATCATCAATCAGGAACTGGCAGGAGGAGGAGTAGTACAGTGAAGGGGTGTTCTCAGGGTGTACATTGAGGTAGGACTGCTGCTGGAGAGACTTAAAAATCATACAGAAGGTACTGTGAATGCATCCTTAAAGCTTAATCTGGGGATAAGCTGCTGTATCATAATCACTAGCACTGAAACTGTGACTTTTGAGACACTGCAACATAACCAGGGGAACAGTGACTTTTCAGGATCATGGGGTAATCTTGAGTTGTTACAGTCAGTTTATCTATTTCTGCTAATAGTTGCTTTATCTACTTATCTAGGGATATTTTTATTGCATTATACTGCCAATTACACTGTAACTGTATATTAATCTAGTAATTAAGTTAGTAATTTAGTGTAGTTCTGCTCAATACTGACCTAGCAATCAAGTAGTCATTTGGTGTATTCTAGCTTACCATTAGGATACTTTATTATTAAGACAAAGAACCTCAGTGCGCAAGCACTGAGGCAATGGTACCCTGAAGGGGCATTGGCTGGCAAGCCAAGTTTTGAAGAACTACAAAATCACACATACCCCCATAATGCAAAGCATCATGGGCTGTATATGCAAATCACGACAGAATATTATATGCTGGTTCAACTTTAAGCAGAAACACATGGTGCTGAAAGGCCTTTCACACAGTTTGCAAAGGGTGCCAACAGAAAACACACACACACATGTTTCATCCTACCAGGACTCATCAGTGTACCTTGCCTGTATAATACGCCAGTGGAATGAACCAGTTACCCTTAGACAGACTATCTTATTAGATAGACTAAAGACAAAGGGAGGGATAGTGAGGCTGAATAGAAAGGATGGTAAGTGGGCAGAAAGGGACAGTGAAAAAGCAGGGATATTGAACGAATACTTCTGCTTAGTATTCACAAAAGAGGAGGAGGAAGTGCCTAATACAAGTAACAGAAGCACTCTGGATAGGTGGGTCAATCCAAGTCTTTTCACAGAAGAATGTGTCCTGAAAGAACTCTGAAAACTGAAGGTGGACAAAGCAATGGGGCCTGATGGAATTCACCCTAGAATTCTAAAAGAATTAAGGGGAGAAATAGTGAAACCACTGACTACCCTTTTTAACTAATCATGGGAGGATGGTGTGGTACCTGAGGACTGAAGGAAGGCAGACGTGATTCCCCTTCACAAAAGTAGAAGCAAAACAGAGGCAGGAAACTACAGACCTGTCAGTTTGACCTCTGTGGTAGGGAAAGTGATGGAATCACTTCTGAAGGAAAGAATTGTTGAGTACCTAAAGGAAAGTGGGGCAGAGGACCCAAGGCAGCGTGGGTTCATAGCGGGAAGGTCATGTCATACAAATCTAATTGATTTCTTTGACTGGGTGACCAAAGTAGTAGATCAGGGTGGGGCTGTGGACTGGGCCTACCTAAACTTTAGCAAGGCATTTGACACAGTCCCACACAAAAGATTAATCATCAAATTAACCAGCCTTGGAGTGGGTCCCAGGATGGTAGCCTGTGTAAAACATTGACTGCACAACAGGACACTGAAGGTAATTGTAAATGGAGTCCACTCTGAAGAAAGAGGGGTTACTTGTGGGGTACCGCAGGGTTCAGTACTGGGTCCAGTCTTTGTTAATGTCTATATAAGTGATATTGTAGAGGGACTGGAAGGAAAGGTATGCCTCTGCAGATGATACAAATATCTGCAACAGGGTTGATACACAAGGAGGCATGGAAAGGATGAGAAGGGACTTGGCAAGGTTGGAGGAATGGTCAGAAGTATGGCAGCTTGGATTCAATGCAAAGAAGTGCAAAATAATGCACCTGGGAAACAAAAACCCAGGGGAAGATTACACAATGGAGGGAGAGGTAATAACAATAAAAATGGAAAGAGACCTGGGGGTAATCATATCAGATGACCTTAAGGTTAGCAAGCAATGTGAGAAGGCAGTAGGGAGGGCTGGGGGATACTGGGATCTATAGGGAGAGGCATCACCAGCAGAAAACAGGAAGTTGTTATCCCTCTGTACATACAGTAGGTGAGACCCCATCTGGAGTACTGCATCCAGTTCTGGAGACCCCAGCCCCACAAGGACATAGACGGGATGGAGGCAGTCCAGAGGAGGGCAACCAAAGTGGTGCAGGGTCTGCAAGAGAAGGCATATGAGGAAAGACTAAAGGAGCTTAACATGTATACCCTTGTGCTGCTGGGACTAAAGTAGAAGAACTTTTGTATTTGGACCTTTAATTTAGGGTAAAAAAACTAACATACAAAACAAAAAAAAAAGTTTGTGTTTGGGTTAACTGAACTGAATGGGTAACTGAAAAGTCATCTAGGTGTAAATCTCAGGTGACTGAAAGGACTTAACTGCTGTGAGGTTTAAATTACTTGTAGAAATATCTGGTAAGTAGAGGCAGTGGCTTAGCTAGAAGGAAGCTACATTTAAAGACTGCCTTAGAAAGATTCTGCTAATAGCTTGGCAGAAGACACCAGGAGAAAGGACTGCTGTGTGACTGAACTTCTCTACTGGGACTATATTGCCCTCCTTCCTCCCTCCACCCCCCACTCAAAGCTAGTTCTATTTCTATAGGCACAGGATTTGACTGACAACAGGAACTTCCTGTTTAGGAGCAGGAAGTGAGTGATCACAGAACCACCAAGGACCCACCATCCTAGAAGGGCAAGAGTAGCTCTCCGGCCCCCTCAAGCTGCTGGAGGTCTGCCTCTGAACAAGTAAGTGGTCTACTGAGAAATATAGGATATTCTTGTCTCAGAACAGGACAATCAGGAGCTTAAAGGGCACACAGGCAGAAAGTAAGGAGAGAGAGAAAAAAAACAGAGGAAAGAGTAAGGATTGCAAACAGTTAAGGGGCCAGAAATAAGACATGATTGGAGTGGTGCAGTGCAGTGGCTGTGGAGCAGCAGTCTTCCGGGAGATGTTCTGGAGGATGCGGTGTTGTCCCATCTGCAGGCACCTCTGGGCTGAGGGAGGAGGTTGCTCATCTCCAGGCTGAGTTGGCCAGGATTTGTGGGAACTCCTCTTCCATCCAGGGACCACCAGTGCCACTGCCGTTGCCTCAGAGGTTGCCAAGAAAGAGGCGGTTGGACCACAGTGGGCTCAGGGAGGGTGAGGGTGGTGGAACAGAGGCACATCCTCCATTTGTACCTCTCCACATTCCTATGCCATTCTGGCAAAGTGTGGTTCCTCTATGGAGGCACCTACAGTGGAGACCAAGGAGGATGTTGGGAACCTCCACAAAGGAGACCCACAGGAGGGTGGCAGGGGACCCTGCAGGGAAGGAAACAACTCCTGGTGGGGACTCCATTGTTAGGAAGGTAGAACTGGGCAGGAAGGGAGAGGGAGGCAGGTGCCTGCCTGGCGCCATGGCTTGAGGGACAGGGAGCGAATCCCAGGATTGCTGGAGCAGCTGCACAGGGAGGGAGCTGGATGTCATTGTCCACTTAGGGACAAATGACCTGGCTAAGAAAGGGATTAGAAGTGCAGGAAGAGTTTGTGGAATTGGGGGGCCTTAGTCAAGTAGCACACATGGTAACCTTCTCGGAGGTGCTACCCATCTATGGCATAGGAGAGGCTAGGTGTTCCGTACCATGGGATCTAATCAGGTTGAAAAACTGGTGTGGAGCCCAGGGTTTGGCTTCATTGGGAACTGGGGTCCACCTGGAGTGATGCAAGCCTATACTGGCATGATGGGCTGCATCTGTCCGGGAGGGGAACCAGGATCCTAGGTGATAGGTTTAAATGCTTCATTGGCAAGCTTTTAAACTAGCCAAGGGGAAGCACTGGAAAGGACAGGAAAATCCTAGCCCCCAAACAATCACAGTAGTAAGTGTGGCAAACACCAACATGGAGGTGTCGATAGGGAGAAGGGCAGGGTAAATGGAGAAAGTGACAAAGGCAAGAAGGACAGGGATGGGGCAAAAGGGTAAGGCCATCAGGAAATGGAGGGTAATGAGTACCAATGCCATAGTCTGAGCAACAAGCTCCCTGAGCTGGTGGCCTTAATGGAAGAGGGATGCCTGGATATCGTAGTAGTCACAGAAACATGGTACACAGAGAACCATGACTTGATAAACAATATACCAGGTACATAACCTACAGGAGAGACAGGCAGGGGAAGAGGGGAGGAGTAGCCTCTATGTAAAGGAAGGATAAAAGCAACTGAACAAAAGAGTAAACAGGGAGGAGAGAAGGCACTGTGGGTCACCTTGAGACTGGAAAGGACACCACAATCCGCACAGGGGTTGTGTACAGACCTCATGTCAGGGGAAGGAATGGACAAGGATATGATGGAAGGCATTCTTAGAATGGCAGAGAAAGGGAGATACTGTTGATGGGAGACCTGAATATGCCAGATGTTAACTGGAGCACATTGCCGAGCCACATCCAAGAGCAGGGCCATTCTTGATGCTCTACAGGTGGCAGGCATTAGACAGCTAGTTTCAGAACCCACTCATGAGGGAGCAATCTTAGACCTCGTACTCTCAAACGGGCAGTGAGAGGATCTCAGATCTAGAAGTGGGTTGCCATCTGGGGACAAGTGACCATCAAACAGTGTGGTTCACGTTAAACTCAGCTACAGAGTCAAGCCATACAAAAGTGAGGGTACTGGACTTTAGGAGTGCTGACTTTGGCAAGATGGGAGAGTGCCTCAGAAAAGCACTAGCAAACAGGCTAGAAGGAGGTGTGGAGCAACAATGGATACTTATCAAAACTGCCATCACAGAGGCAACAAGCCTTTGTGTGAAGCAAATAAACAAATCAAACGAAAGAAAAAGCCACTATGGTTCTCAAGAGAGGTGGCTGTGAAAGTCAGGAAGAAAAAGATAGCATTCGAAGTATATGAAACACAGAAGGAGCAGGACAGAGAGCTGTACCAGTTAAGGCAGAAAGAAGCAGGGAGGGAAGTCAGAATAGCAAAGGCCCAAACTGAGGAAAAGATAGCCAACTCAGTTAAGAAGGGGGATAAAACCTTTTATAGGTACATCAGCGAGCGTAGAAAGACAAAGGGAGGGATAGTGAGGCTGAATAGAATGAACGTTGGGTGGGCAGAGGGGGACAGTGAAAAAGCAGGAATACTAAATGAATATTTCTGCTTAGTATTCACAAAAGAGGAGGGGGAAGTGCCTAATCCAATTAACAGAAGCACTCTTGATAGGGGGGTCGATCCCAGTCCTTTCACAGAAGAAAGGGTTCTGCAAGAACTCCTAAAACTGAAGGTGGACAAAGCAATGGGGCCTGATGGAATTCACCCCAAAATTCTAAAAAGAATTAAGGAAGGAACTAGTGAAACCACTGGCTACTCTTTTTAATAAATCATGGGAGGATGGTGTGGTACCCGAGGACTGGAGGAAGGCGGATGTGATTCCCCTTCACAAAAGTGGGACCAAGACAGAGGCAGGAAACTACAGACCTGTCAGTCTGACCTCTGTGGTAGGGAAAGTGATGGAGTCACTTCTGAAGGAAAGAATAGTTGAGTACCTAGAGGTCAGTGGAGCACAGGATCCAAGGCAGCATGGGTTCTCAGCGGGAAGGTCATGTCAGACGAATCTAATAGATTTCTTTGACTGGGTGACCAAAGTAGTAGACCAGGGAGGGACTGTGGACATGGCCTACCTAGACTTTAGCAAGGCATTTGACACAGTCCCACACAAAAGATTATTAGTCAAATTAACCAGCCTGGGAGTGGGTCCTGAGGTGGAAGCCTGGGTAAAACATTGGCTGGACAACAGGACACAGAAGGTAATTGTAAATGGAGTCCACTCTGAAGAAAGGGGTGTTACTAGTGGGGTACCGCAGGGTTCAGTATTGGGTCCAGTCCTTTTTAATGTCTTCATCAGTGGCATTGCAGAGGGACTGGAATGAAAAGTATGCCTTTTTGCAGAAGACACAAAGATCTGCAACAGGGTTGATACACAAGGAGGTGTGGAAAGGATGAAAAGGACTTGGCAAGGTTGGAGGAATGGTCAGACGTATGGCAGCTAGGATTCAATGCAAGAAAGTGCAAAATAATGCACCTGGGAAACAAGAACCCAGGGGAAGAATACACAATGGGTGGGGAGGTAGTAACAACAACAAAACAGGAAAGGGACCTGGGGGTAATCATATCAGATGACCTTAAGGTTAGCAAGCAATGTGAGAAGGCAGTAGGGAGGGCCGGGGTATACTGGGATGTATAGGGAGAGGCATCAGCAGCAGAAAACAGAGCCATAATAGGCAACAGAGAGCCTTCTTCATCTTCCTGTTTCTAGAGGGGTGTTAGCCCATCAACACTGTACGTCAACTACCCTGCCTGGCCCAGCCACCATCCCACCCAAGGCCGGCTTTTCATTTAAGGATCGCCTTGATCACGTGACTTCCTGCCTCACTTTTTCCTAAGTCCCTAATTTCCCATTAGCAGGTCCCCTCTCCTTTCACTGCTGTCAGACTCTCTAGTCTGTCCAAGCCCTCCACTCCTCCGCTGCTTTTTCTCCTGTATCCCTCTCGCCTGCTGTTTTCCTGTCTTCCCTGTACCCAGTACCCTTCCTTCCAACAGCTGCCACTAGGAGTCAATGCCGAACCTGACGATTTCAGCCAATCACCCACCTCCCAGGAAGGCACCCCACACCATTTATCTAGTCACTCTGAGGTACCTTATATGGTGTCACCCTGGGTTTCAAACCTGGTACCCCCTGCACCAAGGGTTGTCACCCTGCCACTGTGCCACTGTGTCCATCACAATGAAGGACATCAATAAGCATCCCTTATCATCACACTTGGTTGGCACCATGCAGTGCATGTTTCCTGGCATCCCCAGCCCCCACAAACTAACAATGCTTATTCTGTTTGTACTGCCTGTCCTGCAATTTCATGTATCTTCTGGTCCACCCACTCTTCCCCCTCACCCTACACAGGACTCCCACCCCCCCACCACCTCTCACCAACACTATTGACCCTTTCCATCCCCCACTCCCCCACCAGCCCCTCCCAGCAAAACACTCACCCCAGTCATCCTGCCCTCTTCTCCACTAGGCCTTCCCAGCCCTCCTCCTCATGCCCATTCCCTGCTCGCCCTCCTGTAAGCACACCCTCCACCACTACCTTTGTAAAAGCCACCAACTCTTTTCCCTCCTGAGGATAATCTACCTCTTGCTGCTAATGTCAGGCAACACACACTCCAACCCAGGCCCAGCTACTTGCAACTAGCCACAGCCTTCTTCGGGCCTGAGTTTAGCCTCAATGAATATTTGTAGCCTGCCCAAAAAAATCACCCCCTACAATGCTGGCTCATTCAACATCAACCTGATTTCCTAGTACTAACTGAAACTTGGCTCTCAAAAAAGACACCAGACACCTTTGTCTCCCTCCTGGGCCTCTCCCTCTTCAGGGAAGATAGGACAGGAAAACGGGGTGGTGCATGTGCCATATAGGTACGCAACTTACTGAACTCTGAAATACACTTCATTCTATGCTGGACAGAGGTCAACTTGCCAGTGCTGTTTTTATCGACCTCTCTAAGGCCTTTAACATGGTCTCTCACCCCCTCCTACTGAGCACACTTCTACACATTGGGGTCTCCCAAGGGCATCTCAACTGGTTCTCCAGCTATCTTGCCTCCAGATCACAGAGTGTTAGAATGAAGGAAAGAATTGTCGAGTATCTAGAGGCCAGAGGGGCACAGGACCCAAGGCAGCATGGATTCACAGCAGGAAGGTCATGCCAGACAAATCTGATAGATTTCTTTGACTGGGTGACCAAAGTAGTAGATCAGGGAGGGGCTATGGACATGGCCTACCTAGACTTTAGCAAGGCATTTGACACAGTCCCACACCAAAGATTAATATACAAGTTAGCTAGCCTGGGAGTGGGTCCCAAGATGACAGCCTGGGTAAAAAATTGGCTGGAGAATAGGACACAGAGAGTAATAGTAAATGGAGTCCACTCTAAAGAAAGGGGGGTTACTAGTGGGGTACCACAGGGTTCAGTATTAGGACTGGTCCTCTTCAATGTCTTTATAAGAGACATTGCAGAGGGACTGGAAGGAAAAGTATGTCTCTTTGCAGATGACACAAAGATCTGCAACAGAGTTGATGCACAAGGTGGGGTGGAAAGGATGAAAGGGACTTGGCAAGGTTAGAGGAATGGTCAAATGTATGGCAGCTTAGATTCAATGCTAAGAAGTGCAAGGTAATGCACCTGGGAAACAAAACCCAGGGGAAGAGTACACAATGGGGGTTGAGATACTAACAACAACAAAATGGAAAGGGACCTGGGAGTAGTCATATCAGATGACCTAAAGGTGGGCAAGCAATGTGAGAGGGCAGCAAGGAGGGCTGGGGGGATACTGGGATGCATAGGGAGAGGCATCACCAGTAGAAAACAGGAAGTTATTATCCCTCTGTACAGACAGCTGGTCAGACCCCATCTGGAGTACTGTGTGCAGCTCTGCAGACCCAGTCTTTGCAAAGACATAGACAGAATGGAAGCTGTCCAGAGGAGGGCAACTAAAATGGTGCAGGGTCTGCACCGGAAGACATATGAAGAGAGACGTAAGGATCTTAATATGTATAGCCTCGAGGAAAGGAGGGAGGGGGGGGACATGATAGAAACTTTCAAGTACCTCAAGGAATCAACAAAGTCCAAGAGGGTAGCATCTTTCAAAAAGAGGTGTGCAAGAACAAGGGGGCACAATTTGAAGATAGAAGGGAGGCTCAGAGGTAATTTGAGAAGTATTTTTCACAGAGAGGGCTGTGGATGCATGGAATAGGCCTTCGGAGGAGGTCGTGGAGTCAAAAACAGTGGTGGAATTCAAGCATGCATGGGACAGTCATAGGGCAATTCTAGGGGGTGGGGGTAGAAAGAAGTAGGCTGCTGGTTAACTAGGATCTGCAGCTTATCCAGTAGGCAGGGAAATGTGCAGACTGGGTGGGCCAAGCGGTCCTTATCTGCCGTCAAATTCTATGTTTCTATGTTTCTGTTTTTATCGACCTCTCTAAGGCCTTTAACATGGTCTCTCACCCCCTCCTACTGAGCACACTTCGACACATTGGGGTCTCCCAAGGGCCCCTCAACTGGTTCTCCAGCTATCTTGTCTCCAGATCACAGAGTGTTAAAATCAACAATGCCTTGTCCTCCATACTACCAGTATGCTCTGGTGTCTCACAGGGGTCCATCTTGGGACCCCTGTTATTTAGCATCTATTTTAACTGTCTGCCCAGCTTCTGCTCTGGGAACATCCTCCTATATGCGGATGATGCATATAGAGGATGTCCATGGGTAGTCAGGAAGAAAGAGACTTTAAGCGCCATCACTACCAATGACCTGAAATCATCCAAGCAGACCAATAAAGCAGGTAAGGCAAGAGGGATGTTGGGGTGTATTAGTAGGGTATCACAAGATGGAAGCGGAGGTAATAATCCCTCTTTACAAGATACTGGTTAGGCCCCATCTGGAATACTGCATGCAGTACTGGAGGCCACATCTTCACAAGGACATTAACCAAATTGAGGCAGTCCAGAGAATGGCAACCAAAATGGTGCAGGGACTGCATCAAAAAACATATGAGGACAGATTAACTGAGCTCAATTTGTATACCCTAGAGAAAAGGAGGGAGAGAGGTGATATGATTGTAACATTCAAACACCTTAAGGGTATTAACAAGATGAAAGAGTCTAACATAGAAACATAGAAACATAGAATTTGACGGCAGATAAGGACCGCTTGGCCCACCCAGTCTGCCCATTTTCCTACCTGATGGATAAGTTGCAGATCCTAGTTAACCAGCAGCCTACTGCTTCCTACCCCAACCCCCTAGAATTGCCTTATGACTGTCCCATGCATGCTTGAATTCCACCACTGTTTTTGACTCCACAACCTCCTCTGGAAGGTTGTTCCATACATCCACAACCCTCTCTGTAAGAAAATACTTCCTTAAATTACCTCTGAGCCGCCTCTTCTATCTTCAAATTGTGCCCCTTGTTCTTGCACACCTCATTTTTGAAAGATGCTACCTCTTGACTTTGTTGATTCCTTGAGGTACTTGAAAGTTTCTATCATGCCCCTCCCTCCTTTCCTTGAGGCTATACATATTAAGCTCCTTAAGTCTCTCTTCATATGTCTTCCGGTGCAGACCCTGCACCATTTTAGTTGCCCTCCTCTGGACAGCTTCCATCCTGTCTATGTCTTTGCGGAGATTGGGTCTCCAGAACTGCACGCAGTACTCCAGATGTTTCAATATAAGAAAAATAGCAGGACAATAGGACACAGCATGAGATTAGAGAGAGGCTGGTGGATTCATGAACAGCCTACCTCAGGAAGTGGTCGATATGAATGCAGTGCAGGGCTTCAAACAGGCATGGGATAGGCATAAGGGAGCAATACAGAAGGGTATGAATAGATAGGTCATTGACAGAGCAAAGGCCAATGGCACATTCATAAGGTAGAAAAAGAAATGGGCAGACTGGATGGGCCTTGCGGTCCTTATCTGCTGTCAACTTCTATGTTTCTATGTTATGTTTCTATACGCCTCCTACCCAGACCCTTTTGTTCTCCATCTCTCCCTACAAGACTCCTTCAAGCAGATTGAAAACTGGTTTGCTGACCACAGGTTAGTGGTCAACATTAAAAAAACAAAAACTATGCTCTTTGCTCATTGCCAAAACAGGGCAAAGGACTATCATCTGAACATCCTCTCCAGCTCACTTATCCCACTTGATCAGGTCCAAACCTATAAATACCTGGGTGTCACCTTTGACACCACTCTTTCATTCCACAAACATATCAAAATACTCTCCTCAGCCACCAATGCCCGTATTGGCCTCCTATACAGGCACAAGGAAGCTCTGCGCGTGGCCGTAATGTACTCAGTCCTGTCTCTCATGGATTATGGGCTCATGAACTATGTTGCCTCTGACCCCACTATGGTCCACCAAATCCAGTTGGCTGTTAACAAAGCTTGCCAGCTCCTCTCCGGTGCAGACAATCAATTGCACACCTGCACACTCTGTGCACTCGCTAATATTCTCTCACTAGAAGAAAGGCTACTGTATCAGACTTGTCTCCTTACTAAAAAAATCTACCTGGGTTTGCCCCCCCCCCAGGGGTCTCTGCCTCTCTTCAGTTGACTACCCTCTCCGTGGCCACTCGAACTGCCACCAAAGCTATCTGGAAGGTCCCCAGGGTCAGGATAGCCTTAGCCCAAAGATCTTTCCTCTTCAGAGACCCCACCTGGTATAATGCCCTTTCCCCCTCTGTCGCTGCTATAGACAAACTAGGTCCCTTTAAGGTGGCTCTGAAAACCCATATCATGACTTCCAGGAATTACCAATGCATCCGCTAACAATTCTATCTCAATGGACTTCGAACCTCATGCTCTGATCTCACCTCCACTGAGGCTACTCACTATCTTCCCCTGTAGTCCACAGCCATGGACATATTAACCTCCTAGTGTCTGGGATGTGACTTATTGCAATGCCTCCTGGAGGCTGCACTCTGTTATATCTAGCTGAAACCTGTATTTAATTCTCCTTAGCTACCAACTGTATGAAAAATTAGCCTAGCTACCACATGTATAGGCTAGCTCATCATCTGCTTATATTACTGTACCTGTAAATACATTATTCCGTATATATATATATTTATATATATATATATATATATATATATATATATATATATATATTTTAAACATCTATCCTCTTGCCTGGATAACAACTACTGTATCCTATGGTTTAATTTGTTGTACTGTACTGTATGCTCTCAACCATATCTGCATTGCTTTCATTCTGTACCTGACGTGGAGCCTTTGGAAACAAGTCTATGACTCAAAGGGTTGTAATTCCGATGAAATACATTAATAATAAAAGTCTATATTAGGGTAGCTGGTTCATTCCTCTGGGGTTTCATACAGATGAGGCACACTGATGAGTTCTGGTAGGACAAAACACGTGTATGTGTCTTCTGTTGGCACCCTTTGCCAACTGTGAGAGGCCCTTTTGGCACCATGCATTTCTGCTTAAAGTTGAACCAGCATATAATATTCTGTGATGATTTGCATATACATCCCATGATGCTTTGCACTATGGGGGTATGTGTGATTTTGTATTTCTTTGAAACTTGGCTTCCTGGACAATGCCCCTTGGGGTAACCATTGCCTCAGTGCTTGCACACTAAAGCTCTTTGTCTTTTAGCTTGTTTTTAATTTTTTATTGAGCCCACCACAACATAACCCAGATAGTCTATCTTAGGGTAGCTGGTTCCTTCCATTGGGGTATCACAGACGAGGCACACTGATGAGTTCTGGTAGGATGAAACACATGTATATGTCTTTTGTTGGCACCCTTTGCAAACTGTGTGAGAGGCCTTTTGGCACCATGCATTTCTGCTTAACGTTGAACCAGCATATAATATTCTGTGGTGATTTGCATACACAGCCCATTATGTTTTGCATTTTGGGATATGTGTGATTTTGTATTACTTTATTATTAGCTTAATAAGTAAATCAATAATTTAGTGTATTTTTGCTTTTTATTCTGGTACTTTTATTAGTGCATTTAAAGTACTGCTGTATTCAAGCCAGTCAATAGGGTGGGGAATGTTTAGGAAAACATTGCTCTCAAGGTTGCAATTGGAGATAACTCACTAAATTGTAGGGTGTAGTATGATCGAGGGATCAAGTAATTCCAAAACTAGAGGAGAAACTATAGCCAGAAAAGAAGTGGGTAAAATGTGGGGCATTAGGAGACACAACATGAGACAGGGCAACCAGGGAAGGATTGTAGGTTGTAACTACTGTAGGGTGGCTGTATTCATGGAGATACTGTGGAAGACGGGGGAGTTGCCCAGTGTATAGGAGCATAGGAAAACTAAAAATGGAGATAGAATGCCTCACTAAGACACTTCAAGAAATGATAGAGGGCAGCAGAAACGGGAAGCAAGGGCAAACTAGATATGGAACAGACGTACATGGACTAAAGAAAATCAGCAATGAGGAGAGTCAGAAAGGGGACAGGCAAGGGCAAGGGACAGGTCAGAATGAAGAGCAACACCCACATGAAAGGGGCAGAGGGGAGAGGGGAGAGGTGGAAGATGAAAAGAAATGGAGAAAATATACAGTTGCAAACTGGACATGGAGTAGATGAACATAAACTAAAGAATATCAGCAATAGGGAGAGGCAGAAAGAAGGCAGATGAAGGCAAGGGATAAGTCTGGAGGACAAGCAATACCTATATGATAGGGAAAGATGAAAGAGGAAGAAGATGATAAAAACAAGGGGGACAAAAACAAGGAACTCGGAGCAGG
Organism: Neoceratodus forsteri; assembly: GCA_016271365.2. Taxonomy (NCBI): domain Eukaryota; kingdom Metazoa; phylum Chordata; order Ceratodontiformes; family Ceratodontidae; genus Neoceratodus; species Neoceratodus forsteri. The sequence continues at coordinate 235,771,035 of CM057458.1, forward strand.
AACTGGAGGGCACGGGAAACCTCTGTCTCCGGGGTGACAACATACAATAAGTATGCAATACTGACAGAGGGGACCCAAGGGAACAATGGCAAGGCAGATATGGAATTGCAACAGGATGCCAAGGAGGTTGTTGGTGAACAGATTCAGAAGACAGCTCAGGACAGCCAGAAACCATATGTCTCGATGGAAGGAAACAGGGAGGACAGAAACGAGGGGGACAGAGGAAAGGGGAAGTGGGAAAAAGGTAAAATGAGGATGGACAATGCAGGTGGCAGAAACCACAGGAGGAATGTATGAGAGAACGGACACTCTGGAAAGAATAAAATAATTGTTTATGGGGACTCGATAATAAAAGCTATTCAGTGGAGGAAGAGTGAGGACACATATATGAGGACAACAGTGGTGTGCGCACCTGGGAGGAGGACAGGTAAAGCAACTCAAAAGATAAGGGAACTGATAAGAGAGACGGGGGGAAACCAGACTTGATACTGCTCATTGGGACAAATGATTTAGCTGGGGACGAGACCGAGGTGGTGCAACACATATTGATGGACTTAGCAGCAGCATGTAGACAGGCCATGAAATCACTAACCTTTTCTAAGATAATTCCTATACCAAGGACAATCACAGCTAGGAAGGAAAGGATAAGAGAATTTAATGGATGGTTAGGCCGGTGGTGTAGGGAAGAGGGATTTGGACTTATAGGTCAGTGGGGTGACACATGGGTGGACAAGAGACTCTATAGTAGCAACAGGCTACACCTGACCTGGGAGGGGAGAAAGAAAATTAAAACTAAAATGAGGGAATACATGACAAGGGAGCTGGGTTTAAACTACTGGGGAGGGGAGGCAGAAAAGGGGAGGACAGAGTGCCTCCTCTCCACATCAGCAAAGTCATGGAACAGGGAGCAAAGATGGATGACAATTCAGATGAGGGGGCAAAGCAAGTTAGGTAGGATTAAGTCAGAGGAAGAGATCCCCTCGATCTCTAGCCCTAAGGAGGTCATTGTGCACCCAAACTAGTGCAGTTTCAGTGCTATGCCTCGCACGGAAACCAGACTGGAGCAGTTCATAAAGATTATGGGCCACGAAATGCTCCTCAAGCTGAAGCGCCACCACCTTCTTGACAATCTTACCTAAAAATGGAAGATTGGAGATAGGACGGTAATTTGCCTTGACGTCAGGGTCCAACGATGTTTTTTTCAGAAGGGGTCTCACCAATGCCTCCTTCAAGACATCAGGAAAGACCCCCCTCTGATAGGGAACACTGGACAATCAGGGCAAACACCGGGCCAACCGAGTCAACACATCTTATTAAGAAACGAGTTGGCACCGGGTCCAGTTCACAAAAGGTGTGCCAAAGCTTGGAGGCAATCTCAATGACCTTAGCCACCTCCACCAGTCTTAACTCACCCCAAACAGGTGGAGTGCTCTCTGGCCACCCATGGCAACCACTGTCAGCCAGATTCTGGTCCACTGGTGGAACCCCCTGCCTGATGGCAGACACCCTGTCCGAGAAGAACTGAGCAAACTCATCACACAATACATTCGAACAGGCTACCTTCGGCTGTAGACAGGAAGGATGAAGAAGCCTGTCCACCACCCAAAAGAGCACAGTTGGTCGGTTCCTCCCAGCAGCAATCTCCCTGGACAGGAATTCTGCCTTCTTATGGTTGATTGCCCCCTGGTATGCACCATAGTGCATACGTAGGGCCAGTTTGTCTACCTCCAGGCCAGACTTCCACCAGTAGTGCTCTAATCTCTGACCCAAGGTCTTCATCTCCTTGAGCTCCCCGTCATACCAAGGGGACCTCAAGTGAGAAGACCTGGGTCATACACGGGCTGGTGCAAGGGAGTCAAGCACACCAGAAAGTGCCTTATTATAGGTATCCACTACTGCGCACACACCCCTACCGCAAGCATTGTCCACACTAGATAGGTCAGCCGCCACCAAAAAACCCTCAGGGGTCAGCCCCTCTCAAAGGGCGATAGCTGATCATCTCTGCAGGGGGAGGACTACTGAGGGGGGCCTTGAATCAGAACTTCACCATGCAATGATCAGACCAAACAACCCTTTCAATGCTGAGACTATTTATCTCAAGCCCCAGTGAGAACAACAAATCCAACATGTGACCACCCTGATGAGTCACAGAAGAAACTCCCTGCGCAAAGCCCAGAGATGACATCATCTGGAGGAAGTTATGACCAAGCCGAGAGGATTCATCCTTGGCCCAAAACTGAAGTCCCCAGCACTAAACATCTGGGGGCCTCCAATGTTTCCCCGATGATGAAATCGGCCACTTCCTGCAAGAAATCTTCCATCACCCCAGAAGGGTGGCAAATCAGGAGAACCAAGCAGCCTGTTCCCGGACCCCCATGAATGGCCACACACTCAAATGAATGTGGTGCTTTCACTGGGTGCACGGTAAAGCCCAGCTCAGATCTAAAACAGATGACAACCCCCCCCCGCGTTCCACTCTGGGGCAGTGCACTACAGTATACCCGGACGGGATGGCAGCCTCTAAAACTGGGCCAGCATCATCACCAATCCAGGTTTCCATAATGCAAGCCAAATCAGCCAAAGAAACCAAGTCCGCCATAATTTCAGTCTTGTTTCTGACCGCCATTACAGAGACTTGGGCATCAGCACTCCAGGACTGGGACCTATCGATCCCAGGTTACAGGCTGCACAGAAAGGACAGGGAGACAGGAAAAGGAAGTAGGGTGGCAGCATATGTAATGGAAGGTATTGTATGTGCAAGAGAGGAGGATTTTGAAAGAGGGAGCATGGAGGCACTATAGCTCCAGATCCAGCTAAATAAAGTAAGAAGATAAGTATGGGGGTCATATACAGACCATCAGTCAGGACGAGGACCAGGACAGGGAGTCATGCTCTCAGTTAACAAAAACAGCAGAAAGGAGGGAAATAGTCATGGTAGGAGACTTTAATTTGCCCAAAATCGAATGGGTTAGTCCAGTCACATCCTGTGCCAGAAGCCAAGCAATCCTGGACGCAATCCAGGTTGGCATCATGACACAGTATGTGGCCAGTCCCACCAGGGGAGAAGCAATGCTGGACCTGGTGCTCTCCAATGGTGAACACATGCAAAACATAGATATCGGGGATCCCATGGGTGGAAGCAACCATAATACAGTGTGGTTCAACCTGGACATGGGTAGGGAAGACACCTCCACCAAGACAAGAGCACTAAACCTAGGACATTGAATTTTAAGAGAATGAGGGGAATGATCATAGACCACCTTGGGAACCTAGAGGAAGGCTTGGGTGTGGAGGAAATGTGGGAGGCGATCAGAGTGGCCATATAGAATGCCACAAACAGATGCACAAAGATGAGGGGAAAGAGGGCGAGAACTCGACTGCCTAGCTGGTTTAGCAGAGAGGTGGCTAAGTCAGTGAAAGATAAAAGGGCAGCATACAAGACAAGTAAAAGGACAGTGAGGGAAGAGGATGAGGAGGAGTACCAAAGGCTGGCTAAGCTAGCAAAAAAGGAGGTAATACAGGCAAAAGCAAGATAGCAGAAGAGATAAAAGAGGGGGACAAGGCCTTCTTTCAGTACATCAAGGAAAAAAGAGACAAAAAGAATGGCATAGTCAGGCTGAAGAAGGAATGCATAGTGGTGGAAGACAGGGCAAATGCAGAGATATTAAACAATTACTTCTGCTTTGATTTTACCAAAGAAAGAAAAGTCCCAATACTGCACAGTGCAAGGAGCAGGGAGGGGGCTGGCGAGGACCCATTAGGGGCCATAAGAACAGAGCAGGTGAAGGGGGGGCTCATGAATTTGAAGGTAGAAAAATCTCTGGGGCCTGCTGGAATACACCACAGGATACTAAAAGAGATGGCAGAAGAGCTAGTGGGCCCACTGACAATACTCTTCAATAGCTCTCTTGATATGGGGGTGGTGCCAGGGGAATCAAGAATAGCACATGTCATGCTACTCCATAGCAGTGGCCCCAAGGAGGACCCTGGTAACTACAGGCCGGTCAGCCTAACCCGATTGTATGTAAACTACTGGAGACAATATTGAAGGAGGACTTGGTCAAGTTCTTAGAGGAAAATAGCCTGCAGGATAGCAAACAGCACAGGTTCATGGCAGGCAGGTCATGTCAAGTGAACTTGACTGAGTTCTTTGACTTGGTCACCTGGACAGTGGACAAAGGTCAGGCAGTGGATATTATATATCTGGACTTTAGCAAAGCCTTTGACTCTGTGCCACACAAAAGGCTGATCACAAAGCTGAAGGACTTAAGGGTGGAAGAAAGGTTGGTTAGATGGGTAGATAACTGACTGAGTGGCAGGACGCAGAGGGTGGTAGTAGGGAGGGAGTTCTCCAGTACAAGGGAAGTCACCAGTGGGGTTCCACAGGGGTCAGTGGTGGGACTGGTGTTGTTTAACGTCTTTATTAGGGACATGGGGAAGGCATTCAGGGAAAAATGTGCATTTTCACTGATGACACCAAGCTTTGCGGGAGGGTGGACACTCAGGAGTGGACAAAGACGGTGAGAGAGGACCTAGCCAAACTAGAGAGATGGACAGGGATATGGCTGCTCGGATTCAGTGCCAAAAAGATGCACATAGGGGTGAAGAACCCAAGAACAGAGTACTACATTGGAAAAGTTCAAGTTCTGCCATTGGAGAAGGAAAAAGATCTGGGAGTGATCATTTCTAGTGACCTGAAGCATTCAACTCAATGCAAAAAGGCTGTAGCAAAGGCTAATAGGATGTTACGGTGCATTGCTAGGGGAATTAGCAGTAGGAAGAGTGAGGTTATTCTGCTGCTATACAAGTCATTGGTCAGACCTCATTTGGAGTAAGATACTGGCACCCACTCCTGAAGAAAGACATGGACATGATAGAAAGGGTCCAGAAGAGAATGACTAAAATGATAGAGGGGCAGCAGAATAGATCATATGCAGAGAGGTTGGAGGACCTGGGGATGTACACCCTGGAGGAGAGGAGGCAGAGGGGGAATATGATTGAGACATTCAAGTACTTGAGGGGAATTAACAGAGTGGACTGTGGGAGCCTATTCAATAAAAGGGCCACCACCACCACCCGAGGGCACAGCCTAAAGCTGGTGGGGGGTAGATTCAAGAGGGATATAAGGAAGCACTTTTTTACAGTCAGAGTGGTGATGGCATGGAATGAGCTGCCACAGGTGGTGGTGGAGTCAAAGTCAGTGGGAGCTGGGACAAGCATAAAGGAATGTCACAAGGCCTTGTAAGGGGAAAAAATGAAAAATTCAGGAGGGGGTATGGGGTCACAGATGTCAACTGAAAGTTGGATACTACCCATATTATTTTGAGCAGACCTGATAGACTGAGAGGTCTCCTTCTGCTGACCATGTTCTTATATTCTTAGGTTCTTAAACATACTAAGGTTCATACTAAGATGTAAGGAGCTGAAAAAGCAGTGGACCAATATTTGCTCCTGTTACATCACCCATAATACTTCAAACAGTTGCCTTCCAAGATATGTGTATTATTTCTATTCTTAAACTGATTTTTGTTCTTGCCAGCTATCATATCTAATGGTAATTGATTCAAAGGTTTTACCACTCTGTGTGTGTGTAGAAAGCTGTCCTTTCATTTGTGTTAAACTTCTTGGGTCTTAGTTGTAGTGTATGCCCCCTAGTGCTCACTTCTGGATGTTGCTTAAATCTTTTCAGATTATGGCTATGTTTTCACTATTACTAGCAATACCTACAAGTTTTGCATCATCTGCAAATTTACTGAGCCAATGTGGTGCATGTTGTCCCATGTCTGACATAAATATCTGAAACAGCACCGGACCAGGACCAATCCCTGCAGCACCCCACTCATCACAGGTACAGGGGATGAGTAGTAGCCATTTATATACATCCTCTCTGTTCTATCCCCAAACCAATTAGTAATCCAGCTCACTATTCTGTAATCTAACCTCTTGTCTATGAAGCTTTGAATAATGTCACTATGTGGGACCTTATCAAATGCCTTGGTGAAATCCAGGTATACGCAATCAACCAACTCTCCCCCATCCAGAGTTGCAGATATTTTTTTCATATAAACACAGCCCGTTTGTTACACACGATCTGCCAGACACAAACCCATGCTGATCTCTATCTCTGTGGTTGCCTCTATGTGAACATTTATCACATCTTTAAGTATTGATTCCATCAACTTCCCAGGGACAGATGTCAGACTAATAGGCCTATAGTTAGTTTGATCTGTCCTACTTCCCTTTGTGTGTATTGGTACCCCATTTGCTGATAACCAATCTGGTGGGACATTATTATCAGTTAGTGATTTCAAAAGTAGTAATCTCAATGGGATGGCAATATATGAAGATAGGAGCTTTAGCATTTCAGGGGAACTATTATCTGGTCCTTTTGAGTGTAAATTTTTTAACTTATGTATTTTTTTCTATAATGTCTTCCATGGTTATCTTTATGTTTCAGTATTAACTGGGATATTTTTTGAATACACTGTACTTGTGAAAACAGAACCAAAATATGAATTAAATATGTTTGCCATAGCTTCAGATTCCATGATACGTTTTCTGTCTACCATTAAGGAGCATAAACTACAGTTTGATTTACGTAGTGAATTCACATATCCATAAAATTTCTGCATGTTGTCCTTAATAGCACTGCTAGGTAAGCTTCTTTCCATCCTTTGTTTATTTATTCAAATCATATTTCTAAATTTTTTATGGACATTTTTAAATTGTATCCATATTTTTTCATATCCTGTTTTTCAAAATTTGACATAAAGTTGATGTTTCTTCTTTATTAGCTTTTTTACATCTTTTGTTAACCATTTTGGTTTGATGCCTTTGCTATTGTATTTCTTGTTTTTTTAATATGTTTGTTGCATATAGTGAGTATTTGTTGTGTAGCGGTGTCCCACATTTCAGCTACATTTTTGTTTTTTAATATAACATCCCAGTTGATTTTTCCCATGTCTTCTTGAATAAGAGGTACATTGGCGGTGTTGAAATTATAAATCTCCTTACATCCCCTTGTCACTGGGATATATTCTTAGAAAGAGAAATTTATACAATTGTGGCCACTCTTCTCCAGAGGTGCAGTAACTTTGCAATATGTAGTGTTGATCTCATTTGTGGCTAGAACTATGTCTAGAATGTTTTCTCCTCTTGTTGGTTCCTTTATATATTGCGTAACTCCTAATTGTTTAACTATCTCGGGGAAGGAAACACTATGTTGCTTGGCTTCTCCGAGCTTGTAGTTTAAGACTACCATGAACATCACTCTTCCAAGTTCACCTGCTTTCTCAAGTTTATCATTTATTTGTTCTGTTATTTTGCTGTTTGTGGCAGGAAGTTTGTAGCACAACCCCATTATGATATTCCTACTGTTTCCTGTGTCCGTTTGGATCCATATTGATTCTGATTTGCTACATTCCATTTTTAATTTTTTCAGAAATATTTGTGGATTTTAATTTGGATATATATATGCTGCTACTTCCCCATCTCTTCTTTATACTGTATCAAGGTGGTATAAGGTATAAACTGGTATTTCACTGACCCATATATCATCACCTGTCCACCAGGTCTCACTTATAGATGCCATATTAACATTATTTTGTGATTCAAGCATTACTTCCAATTCTTCTTTCTTATTTTGGATACTTCTTGAATTTATTAGATGATGATTGATTTAATTTCCAGTATTATGTTTGACATCTCTTTTCTGAACTTACTTTTGGTTAGTTACTGTTGTAGATACCAGTCCAGCCCCCCTCCCATCCTGGGTAATTTTAAATTACCCTTTGCTGGTAATTTGCTTTTTATCACGGCTGCAAGTGTTTGTATTCCTATGTTACTTAGGTGCAGACTGCCTTTGGCGTACAATTGTTTCTTTCTGATGAAAGGTATCCCAATTACAGTATCTATGAAATTGATTCCCTCCATCAGACACCTATTCTGTAGCTGGACATTAGTTCTCTGTATTGTATTGTTTTTTTTTTCTTTGTGGCAGTTTAGTCTTGGTAGTAGCCCAAATATCACAGGGATTGTCTCCTACTCTTAATCATAGTGCCCAGGTCAATTATATCTTCCATGATATCTTTTTCATAGTCTTTCCTAATGTTATTTGTTCCCACACGTAATACAATTATTTGGTTATGATTCTGCTTGCTAATAACCCTCAGGAGAATGTCTTTTATACCTTTAACCCAAGCCCCAGGTAAACCATTTAAAACTCTGTTTAATTTGTCCATTCCACAGATTATGCTATCTGTGTTATACAATATAGAGTCCCCAATGACTAGTATTTTTTTTATTTTATAGCCACCCAGACTGCGCATGGAACATTTTGTGGAATTCTGTTGAACAGGGGCAAAGTTATTAAGGTGCAAAATTAGGTGTTTAACATTAAACAATCTACTCAACCCTAACAGTAGTGGTGCAAATGCCACTATGATATCTAAATCTTTATCCAATGGGTGTGTGTTTTAGAAGAGTCTCCCTATTTAAGCACCCCTTTCCTAGGCTATACTAGAAATATAAAAATTAAAGTAGTACTTAGACCCTTGGAATTTGCACAAAATGTGGGTTTTTCTTCCTATTGCAAAAATAATGAAGAATCTGATTCTTTGCTTTTCTACTGATGTTACTTTGGTGGTGCTAATTTCTTGCCAGAATACACAGCATTCTTCCTCACACTGGCACCTCAGGTCTCTGGTATACACTTATACAGCATCTTTCAGTACAGGACAGGGGAACTTAGGACATCTTCAGCTTGGATACAGGTAAATCACAATAGCAGCTGATTTGGCAGATTCTAATCAGATTTCAGACTAACCAACATTTATATGCAATCATAATTCCAAAATTATGACATCACATAATCTGGTTTTCCAGCTCGGACTGGACATTACAAATGAGGAGGGACATGGTAAATTACTCTTCTTGGAAATGCCCATCTTTAATATAATGCTCATTTTAAAAAAAGGCTTCAAATCAAAGTTATTTCCCACTCTAATATCTGGAGGCAATAAAATACACGGGTCAACACAGATGTCTTTGGATTTAGCAAGTCACTTTGCCGATTCTTATACAAGTCCCACCTCTCCAAAGAATATAGCTCACAAGATAAGCTGCAAACAGCTTTTTATTTGAAACAAACCTTTACAAATAGGGTGGAAGTGACAGAGCCTCTCCTGAGTGGAAGTTTCTTTGTTTGTTACTACTGAAGCATGAAAGCCATAGACTTCAGACACATCCCAAGACTTTCATACAGTTATAGCAGTTTTTAAGCCATATAACTAATTTCTTCAACCATAAAAACAAATGAAAGAAGTATATTTGAATGTTTCATGAAGTAAGAATTAAAAATTAAACTAAACGTACTTAGACTTGTAAACTGTTAGCACAGGATGTTTCTATAGGTAACTCTTTTATATAAATTTATTTATTTATTTATACATATCGGAATTACAATCCCTTGAGTCATGGACTCATTTTCAAAGGCTTCTCATCAAGTATACAGAGACAAACACAGGGTTACGTAGTTACATAGTTACATCATTACATTGTTACAGAATAAACACAATAGTAAATTAGGTGCAACACTAGTAGGGTACAGACAAAGTTGTAATGGTAGTGGCAAATAAACATATGGTAAAATATTGTCCTATACAAGGTGGTAGCTAGGCTTTTAGAGTGTTAATGTAACCAGTGGGTTGGTGTGGTGAGTGTGACAGGATGAAAAACTACAAATATAAATTTGGTATAAATTCTTCTTTTACACTCTATTCTATCCCTTTATTCTTTTCTCACTATCCTTATTTTCATGTCAGGGTGGCCAACCCGACATTTCTAAACTCCCTGCACTATCCCTTTAAGTTGCATCCCTTTATTAGAACTGCCACTTTAACTAAAACATCCAAAATTAAGTATTCCTGGGTGAATCCTAAAGTCACAAGTAGGAGGCTTTATATAAATAAAAATGAGTTATTGCAAGAATAGATGTACACTGTACTTCTTTAGCACTTCACTATAAAAGTTCTTGAAATGTTGGAAAAAGGTCTCTGCTCTCTGTCTGCGAGGGAATGTGTGAACACTCACACAATCCCACAGGCACTGTGCACTCATTCGTGCAGTATAAATGTTTTGGAGCTGCTGAGCTCCTAGAAAAGAAATCGCTTGCTGCAGTAGCATAAGATGCAAGCGAGAGGCTGCGAGTTAAAGAAAAAAGTAGTCTTGCTTGTTGCCATGGGAGCAGTAAATGTTCCGTGCAGCCTCCCACTGCAAAAGAATGTCCGCTTCACAGAAAAGTCGAGTAAGGCTTAAATAATTATAATTAGAAAATGGGCTTTTTATTTCCTGTTCTCTGATTAGCTGGTACCCCTGCCAGAGGGGTACATTAACTTTCAACAGATGACCAGGAAATAAAAAGTGCTATCCCCTGCGCCCCTTTGCCCACTGAGGTATCTTTGTGCCCAGCCTACTTTCTGATTGGCTGTAAGCACATAATCCAATTTAAAATAACCGCCATTTTTTTCTCTCGCATAGCGAAAGAAACTGCTCCCCCCAATGGCTACATAGCTCACTGTCAACTGTCTGATGAAACCTTGCAGAAAGCTCCCATGAGCTCAATTTTTACTACACTTTTTTCTCTTTGTGCATCTAGTGTCATTTGCTCTCGATTGTGCATCCACTATTCCTCCTCTCTCTCAGTATCAGTTCCTGATGTCTTGGTATCACAGCAGGCACATGCATATCCCTCCCAACCACAGTCTGGTACTGCACCAACAGTCCCCAATCGCTAAATCCCCCCCATGAAAAGAAATTCCTACTGTCAAAGCCATCAGATCGGCTTTTTCGTATCCCTATTCTTGTCTTTCTCTGCCATTTCACTTGATCTTCCTCCAGTGTTGCTTCTCAGTACGATTGCCAGCAATGGCCATGCTGCCAATTATCAATACTCAGCAGTGCGGCCGTTGAGGGCACTTGCACTGAGAAGCAGCACTGGAGGAAGATTTTAACCCAAACTAGTGAAGTCCTGCATAGGTGAGGGATGGTGGTGCTCCAGGTAAAACTGCAGAACATTTAAAACGTCAGAGCAGAGACGTGTAATAGAACGGAGCAAGTCACATCCCACCTTCCTCAAACACCAGCCAGTCTAGTAATTGTTGAAAACTGCCAAATTTTTATAGTGTTTGGCGATGCTTTTATTTTGTATCTCAGCTACATTCTGGACTACTGGTGTTAGCACTACAAGAAAGTTTTCATTAATAAGAGAGGGGAGTAAGATGATGATGCACCAGAGAATTTAACCCTCAGCCATTTGTTTTGTGATATGTTGCTGGTGGTCAGATGATTTTCTGCTGAATTGCAGAATTGTTGAATTTGTAAGGAGACCGGAGAAACTAGAGAGACCGTAGAGAAAAGGTGGATTCCCGCTTCAATGCTGGCATGTTTTGTCAACAAGTTAATTCAAATTTATTAACAGATATGCTAACGTTGCTGGAGGGTCCATATAGAGTATTTTAATTACAATTAAAATTTACAGCACTTAGAGGAGTGTGCCTCTTATTTTGGTTTTTACAGGAATGCCATATAAGTCTCCTTTTATTTTCTGACTTACCTTTTTTTTAAATGTGCCAACTACTTTAGTTTGCCACAATAAAAAGGGTGGTGGGGGTTGCGTTATTTATCTGGAAGTTGTGTGTGTGTGTGTGTGTGTGGGGGTTAACTGCAACAGAATGGCTCTCTGGGAAGGAGCAACAAAAGATGGAATAGCATAAAAAAAAGGGAGGGACTACTTTAACAGGAACACTTTTTTCTTTGTTCTTTCTATTCATATTAAACTAATTTCCTCTCTTATTTTATTATCTAATTAAGCATGACACATATACCCATTTTCTAAGCGCAATAATACCCTCCAGGGTGGGCAGTATGGGCAATACCAGACTTTCCAGGGGCTATAAGGCCCTCCGCCTGTGGTGTCGGGCCTCATTATGCCCCTAGGTGGTCCTGGTATTACACTAACTCTGCCCACCCTGTCAGGTATTATGGCTTTCATAACACTCCAGGCACCAGAGAAGAGCCCTGTAGTGTTTAACCAATTATAGAGAGTGTTTGTTTTGTGGAATACAGCCCCAATCAGAGAGGTAGATGCCTTGTTGGGATGAAAGTAAAGAATGAAAAGTTAACCCATGGCTGCAAAGTCAAGCCTTCGGGATTGTGCAGTTCAGCAAATTATTGTATACTACAGTCCTAGCAGAATAAATAAAGGTCCTAGGCTGTATACTATATGTTTATTGAAAAGAAATAGTAAACTGTAATGGTTATCCTGTGCAAAGTTTAGGAATGTTTTTGAAGAAATTCTAGGAAAAATACCAAGAGAGGTTTCTTGACTTTACCGAATAAATAGATATGGAGCTCATCCCTCATCTATTTATATCTGGTAAGCTGAAGATTCCAACAGCAGAACAGAAAAAGCTGAACTTTTGGTTTTTGTTTCTCCTTACCTGAATGTAGTACTGGTAAGTTGGGGGGTCTTTCTATAGGGCTGGCAGCCCAGAGAATGGCTGATGATTATACAGAAAGAAGCATAATGATGTCACCCAGAGGGGGAGGAGCTACAAACTCCAGATGATGCCCAAACCCCTAATTAAGGTTCTTTTAGGCAGATTAAGACACCCTTATTATTTGTATTGACATAGGGGTAGGTGGGATTAAGGTGGCATTTATTCAAGAGAACAAAGAGCATGATGAACCTAACCAGAACAAAGAAAAAAGGTTTTAATTCTAGATTGGTTGGTCACATGTCTATGAGGTCATTCTGGTACACTGTATAACCTCCCTACCAGGGGCTACAGATGGAGAGGTAGGTCAGTGTCTTCTGACCAAGTGAGGAGGAAGGACATGTGAGAGCTTACACACAGAAAGGTGATATTGTATGTACAGAGACGAGCAGGGAGCCTGAAGAAAAGATTTGCCTGAAGGATTTATTTTGGTGTGAGAGTTTTAACACCCCAGTTATTTTCTTTTCTGTAAATATCTAATTTTTATTTAATTTATCAGTTTTTGAAAATAAAATGATAGACGCAGTTTTTGCATTTTTTATGCACTAAAACTATTGACTGGTGTTTGTTATCGAACCCACTCGCTTACATTGGTGTGAACTGTGGGATTTCAACCTGGTGCATCAAGGCTGCCTAGGAGGCATACCAGGGGGTGTTGCACCAAAAGCACCCTAACAGATGCAGGAGTGAGAACAGTCTGACCTTAGTGCATTTCACCTGACCCGATCAGTGAGGAAGAAGACTGGAGTACCCTTGTTGCCAGGATTGGGTCCAGTCACGAGACCAAAGATGAAGAATGTCAAAGAATAAGAAGAGGAACTTACATAGAAACATAGAAGTTGATGGCAGATAAGGACCGCAAGGCCCATCCAGTCTGCCCATTTCTTTTTCTACCTTATAAATGTGCCATCAGCCTTTGCTCTGTCAGTGGCCTATCTATTCATAGTCACTTGTATTGCTCCCTTATGCCTATCCCATGCCTGTTTGAAGCCCTGCACTGTATTCATAGCCACCACTTCTTGTGGTAAGCCATTCCATGCATCCACCACCCTTTCTGTGAAAAAGAATTTCCTCACTTTCCCCCTTAATCGGCCTCCCTCTAATCTCATGCTGTGTCCTCTTGTCCTGCTATTTTTCTTATATTTAAACATGTTAGACTCTTTCACCTTGTTAATGCCCTTAAGGTGTTTGAATGCCTCGATCATATCACTCTCTCCCTCCTTTGCTCAAGGGTATACATATTGAGCTCCGTTAATCTGTCCTCATATGTCTTCTGATGCAGTCCCTGCACCATTTTGGTTGCCCTTCTCTGGACTGCCTCAATTTGGTTAATGTCCTTGTGAAGGTGTGGCCTCCAATACTGCACGCAGTACTCCAGATGGAGCCCTAACCAGTGTCTTGTACAGAGGGATTATTACCTCCCTCTTACGACTTGTGATACCCCTACTAATACACTCCTAACACCCCAGCCTTACCTACTGCTTTAGAGGTCTGCTTTGATTTTAGGTCATCAGTGATGATGATGCCCAAGTCTCTTTCTTCCTTTGTGACTGCTAGCAACTCCCTCCAAGCCTATAGGTGGCTTCAGGGTTTTCTGTTCCCCTATGTGCATGATTTTGCACTTCTTGCATTAAATCCCAGTTGCCACTCTTCTGACCCATTCTGCTAGTTTATCCAGATCTCTTCTCATTCTGCCCACCCCATCTGGATCATCTACTCTGTTGCAGATCTTGGTGTCATCTGCAAACAGACAAGCCTTACCCTCTAGTCCATCTGCAAGGTCACTAATGAAGATGTTGAAGAGGACTGGCCCCCAGGACTGATCCCTGAGGTACCCCACTTGTGACTTGCATCTCTTCTGACTGTATACCATTTACCACCACTCTCTGTTTTCTGCCCGTCAACCAGTTTGCCACCCAGTTGACCAACTTCTGACCCACCCGAGCCTACCCAGCTTATTTATCAATCTTCTATGTGGAACAGTGTCAAAGCTTGCTGAAGTCAAGGTAGGCGACATCAACTGCTCCCCTTGGTCCACCACTCTGGTTACCCAGTCAAAGAAATCTATGAGATTAGTTTGACAGGACCTTCCTTTGTAAACCCATGCTGTCTTGGATCCTGTGCCCTATGGATTCCAGGTGTTGCACTATCCTTTCCTTAAGGAGTGCCTCCATAATCTTTCCACTACTGAGGTAAGACTGACCGGTCTGTAGTTCCCGCCTCCTCCCTGCTACACTCTTGTGAAGCGGGATCACATGAGCCCTTCTCCAGTCTTCTGGGACCTCTCCTGTGCTCAGAGACTCACTAAACAATTCTGCTAATGGCTCTGCTAGTTCCTCCTTTAGCTCCTTTAGTACCCTGGGATGTATGCCATCAGGTCCCATTGCCTTATCCACCCTGAGCTTAGCAAGCTCTTGTAGGACCCTTTCTTTGTGAAGGGAGTAGTGCTCACCTCCCTCCCCTGTGTCCATGATGTTGAGCTGTGGGCCCTGCCTCACCTCTCTTCAGTAAATACTGAGCAAAGTATCTATTTAGGATAGATGCCTTTACAGGGTCCTCCTCCTCACATGCTCCATTTTCTCCATTAAGCTTAGCAATACCCCTCTGGACTTTCTCCTTTCACTAATGTATCTATAGAAAGTCTTATCACCTTCTTTACTGTTCATGCTAGTGTTTCCTCAGTTTGGGACTTTGCCTGCCTTACTGCCTTCCTGCTTCCCTTAGGGCAGTTTGGTATGCCTCCCTATCTTCATCCCGCTGTGTTCCTTATATTTCCTGAAGGCCAGCCTTTTTGGCTCTGACCTTTTCTGCTACTGTATTTGAGAACCAAAGTGGTTTCCTTCTTCTTTGCACTTCCTTTTCTGTCTAACACAATGGGATGTTGCTTCAAGTATTGCATCCTTAATGCTTGCCCACTTTGCCTGTACCCTCACCTGTGTTTCTTTTTGCCAGGGCTAGCTTAACTCTGTTGGCCATCTTATCAAAGTCAGCTCCTCTGAAGTCCCATATTTTTGCCTTGGAATGGGATGATTTAGATGTAGTAGCCAAATTGAACCATACCATGTGATGGTCACTGGCCCCAGGTGACCTTCTACCTGGAGATCTGTGATCCCTCTTTGTTAGTCAGTACTAGATCTAGGATAGCCCTGTCTCTTGTGGGTTGCTGTACCAGTTGTTTGAGGCCCTCCCCCTGCAGGGAATCCACTATGAGTCTAGTTCTGGCAGATGTTCCTGCTGGTATTGACCAATCTGTATCCGGCATGTTGAAGTCTCCCATTATCAAAACCTCCCCTTTAGCTGTCATGTTTTGTATATCTTCTAACAGTAATATGTCTATGTCTTCCCTCTGGTCTGGGGGCCTGTAGACAACCCCAGTTCTTATGACTGTCCCATTTCCTGTTTCCAGGGTGACCCACAATTCTTCTGGCTCCTTATGTGTATTCTGAATTTCTGTAGCTTGATATTTTCATTAACATACAGGGCCACTCCCCTTTTGCACCTCGGTCTCTTTCTAGACAGTACATAGCCAGTACTGAAGTCTCCCAAGTGTGGTTACTGGTAAACCACGTCTCACTAATTGCTACTATGTCCAGTTTAGCCTCTGACATTATTGCCTGCAGGTCTGGGATCTTATTTCCCAGGCTGTGAGCATTTGTGTACATGATTTTCCATTGGCCAGATTTTGGTGTGTTAGTAGTTGAACTGGTAGCTGCTGCACCTAAACCACAAGAGCGACAGATGCCTGCCGTACCTGATGGTCCAGTGAACTCTTGAAGTGGTTATGCGTGTGCCAGATTGAGATCGAGAATCAACGGGAGGAAGATCAAAGACAGAGGGATGAGGACCAAAGAAACCCAACAGAGAAGAGGAGATGACAGGACCAGAAGTGGAACGACATACTGAAGGCCATTCAGGAGATGTCACAAGGACAGGCAGAGATAACATTGCCAAGAGATATAAAACTGACTAAACTTACTGAAAGCGATGATATCGAAGCATATCTCACCACCTTTGAGAGGGTGGCCCAGACTTGTAACTGGCCCCAAGATCAGTGGGTAGTAAGACTGGTACCCTACTTGTCTGGGAGAGCTCAGTTGTGTATAGAAACATAGACTTTGATGGCAGATAAGGACTGCTGGCCCACCTAGTCTGCCCATTTCCCTCCCTACCTACTGGATAAGCTGCAGATCCTAGTTGACCAACAGTCTATTTCTTCCTACCCCCCACCAAGAATTTCTTTATGCCTGTCCCATGCATTCTTGAATTCTCCCACAGTTTTAGACCCCACAACCTCCTCAGGAAGGCTATTCCATGTGTCCACCACCATCTCTGTGAAAAAATACTTCCTCACATTGCCCCTGAGCTGTCCCCCCTCTATCTTCAAATTGTGTCCCCTTGTTCTTGCACATTTCTTTTTCTGAAAGATGCTACTCTCTTGGACTTTATTTATTCCACTGAGGTACCTCCAGAACATTTCCCGGAAGACTGCTGCTTCACAGCCACTGCACTGCACCACTCCCATCATGTCTTATTTCTGGCCCCTTAACTGTTGTTTTGAATACTTACTCTTTCCTCTGTTTGTTTGTTTGTTTATTTATTTATTTTCTCCCAACTTACTCACTGCCTCCATGCCCTTTAAGCTCCTGATTTTCCTGTTTTGAGACAAGAAGTTCCATCATTTCTCAGTAGTCTCCTTACTTGTTCAGAGTCAGACCTACAGCAGCTGGGGGGGACGGAAAGATACTTTTTTCCTTCTAGGATGGTGAGTCTTTTGTGGCTCTGTGATCACTCACTTTCTGCTCCCACCCAGGAAGTTCCTGTTGTCAGTCAAATCCTGTGCCTATAAAAATAGAACTGGCTAAGGTGGGGGGTGAGGGCAATATAGTCCCAGTAGAGAAGTATAGTTATGACAGCAGTTCCTTCCTCTTGCTGTTCTCTGCCTGTCCTCTGCCAGAAGCTATCTAGGGCAGTTTTTAAATCCAAAACACCTGGCTTCCTTCTAGCTAAGCCATTCGCTATAGCCAATTAAGTGTGACTGATGCCACTAACCATGCCAAAGCTAAAGAAGAGGTACTGCGTAGGTACAATATCAGCATGGAAACCTGCAGACAGTGGTTTCACTCTCAGAAAATGCTGAACTAGGACACACCCCAGGAAATCTGTGCAAGACTCAAGGATTACTGTGGGAAATGGCTGCAACCTACGACCAAAACTGTAGATCAGATCATGGAGCTAATTACCATCGAACCGTTCATCCAAGTTTTGGCTCTTGATGTGCAATTGTGGGTTAAAGAGCACACACCTGAAACTGCAGAGGAAACCATCAAGCTGGCTGACGATTATCTAGCAGCCAGGACTTCCCGATCCAGAGGACAGCCAGGTACCCAAGGACCACCTGCGGCTCCAGTAAGACCTTTTTATTCTCAAAGTAATCAAAATCAGAGACAATCACAATATGTTAGAAGGGATCGATGGGGTAGAATCCCATACTCTGAACTGATTTGCCATGGCTGTCTTGTGAAGGGACACATTGTAAGGAACTGTCCTAATAAACGAAAAGAGCCAACATATCTGGCTTTAGCTACTATCAGATATGTGGAATCAGTGGGTATAGGAGATCAACAGACATTAGGATTATTGGACTCTGGGAGCAGACAGACACTGGTGAGAGCTGACCTAGCCCCAGATTGTGCAGTAACCCAACAGGATACCACTGTTAATGTGTCCATGGGGATATCCACCAGTACCACACAGCCAATATTGAATTCACAGGTAATAAAGCTTGCTGCAAGGTGCTAGTGAGCCTAGTACCCCATTTGCCAGTCCCTGTTACCATTGGGCAGGATTTTCCCAAATTTGCGGCCCTCATGAATAATCACCAGGCATTATGGAACCAGTGAATGTACAGTAGTTACAAGATCCAAGTTAAGGTCCAGCTAGAATCTGTTTTCCCTTTAGAAAAGGAATATTTTGAGATTATGGGGAAAGACAGGAAGTCTTGGAAAACAAGAAGAAGAGAGAAACAGGCCTGGAAGGAACAGCATCCAGAAGGGACATTAAACTTGGTTCCAGGACTGTCCTGTAAAAACATTTATGAGGAACAAATTTCTGATGATTCTTTAAAACCCTTATTTTTACAGGTACATGAAGAAAAGCAACCGGAACAGTCTTATTTTAAACAAAAAAAATGACATATCGTATAGAGTAACTGTTGATGCTAGGAATGATTGTGAAACAGAACAACTGATGGTACCCCAAAAGTATAGAGAATAAGTGAACTACCTCGCCCATGATATTCCGATGGCTGGCCATGAGGGGAGGAATAGAACAGTCCAACGTATTCTGTCCAGGTTCTGTTGGCAAGAGGTGCATCAGGATGTTGCTGCTTATTGCAGAGCTTGTGCCAAATGTCAGCTATTAGCACAAGGGTGAAAAAAGACCAGTTACAGTACCTTTGCATCCCATACCTTATGTCACGATCCCTTTTGATAGGGTGGCAATGGATTTGGTGGAGCCCTTGATTAAAAGTTCAAAAAGTGGGGCCGGCCCGCCGGCGCAGCAGTTGGATTTCCACTTGCGACACCGGTGGCCTGGGTTTCGGAATGTATCTGGGTCGTCAGAGGGCTGGCTGGGGGAGAGGAATTGAGCATCCTCAGGACTGCTCTCCTTCTCTGGAAAGAAGGTGTGGGGTGTCACTGGTGCTTGGTGACCCCTGGCGAAGGCCAGGAGTCACCACAACAGCCAGAGACAGCAAGGCACTAAGGACCCCTTCGCTGCAGCTCTCCCATATCAGCCACCCTCCCAGGACCCCCTGGCTTGCCCCCCAGGGCAGGGCCATGGTACCCGAACCCCTTTGAAAGGTGCCACGGTAAACAGGATAGGGCAGGAGTTGGCTTGGGGGAGCCGACTGCAGCCAAGGGATGGGCATCATGGAGACAGTGGGCAGGCTGGTTTTTCTCCCTGTTAGCAGGGGGTGGGAACATGCAATGACGCCAGGAGGGTGGCCAATATGGGAGATCTGCAGCAAGGGGTCCATGACCGGGTGGATGTCCAGCAGAGCAAGCGGGCACAAAAAAAAAAGTTCAAAAGATAATAAGTACATACTGGTAGTATGTGATTACACCACCCGGTACCCCGAGGCCATCCCTATGAGGACAGTAACAGCTCCTTGAGTAGCCAAAGAACTGACTAAAGTTTTTAGTAGAATGGAGATTCCCAGGGAGATTCTGACAGATCATGGCAGTAATTTTACCTCAATCACGCTACAGGAGTTTTACTGATTATTGGCGGTAATAGCACTAAGAACCTCACCTTACCATCCTCAAATGGATGGATTAGTGGAGCGATTTAACAAAACACTAAAAAGATGCTCCAGAAGTATGTCCAAGAGGAGGGTAGAAACTGGAACAAATTTATCCCCTACCTTTTGTTTGCTTACAGGGAGTTACACCAAGCTACTACTGGGTTTTTACCATTTACCATGTTATACGGTCGCAATCCAAGGGGACCATTAGATGTCATCAAAGAGCACTGGGAAGTTGGGAAAAATGTTGGGTGTACAAACATTGTGGATTATATGTTGTCATTGAGGGAAGAATGGTGAAATATGTTACACTGGCACATATGAATGTGGAACAAAAACAGCAGACCCAAAAAGAACGGTATGATGTGGGGCTTAAAAACAAACAGTTTGAACCAAGGGAAAAAGTGTTACTGTTGTTACCATCCACCGAGAACAAACTATTAATGAGATGGCAAGGGCCCTATGACATTATCCATCAGACTGGTGTGATGAATTATGAGTTGGAAATGTCAGGACATAGGCCATTGAAACATATTTACCATGCCAGTCTATTAAGAAAATGGGTGGAAAACCCTCTGACCCAGGAAGCCTGTTACATATAACCAGATCAGGATAGGACAGAACTTGATGTAGCCTATGAGCATCTGGAACCTCTTAGAGAGGATACCACCATTCATATAAACCCAGAATTGACCCTAGCCCAGCACCAAGAGATTGACCATCTCTTAACTTATTACAAGGACACTTTTACCAAAGCATCTGGTCAAGCGAAAGGGGTGGTGCATGGTATCGAAATTTCCTAGACTAGGCCAATACACCAGAAACCATTTAGGCTCCCTAAAAAGATTAGGCAGAAGGTAGTGGAGAAAGTAAAATGAATGGAACAAGCCAAAGTAATCGTACCATCATGCAGTCCATGGTCTTCACCTTTAGTAGTAGTTAACAAAAAAGAAGGTGGAGTGAGGTTATGCCTGGACTTCAGATACATAAACACTGTATCTGAATTTTATGGATACCCCATGCCCTGGATTGATGATCTATTAGACCAAATAGGATCTGATCAGTATATCAGTACCCTGGACCTGACAAAAGGGTACTGGCAGATCCCATTAGCACCACAGGCCCAGGAATTAACAGCATTTTGTACCCCAATTGGACTGCATCAATTCACGACGATGCCTTTTGGTTTTTATGGGGCCCCTGCTATGTTCCAAAAGTACATGGATCATGTGTTAAGAACTCATAAATCCTACAGTGCAGCCTATATGGATGATGTAATGGTTTATAGTCTAGACTGAGATACTCATCTGATACATTTAAGTGCTGTTATCCAGAGCCTTAAAGATGCTGACCTGACCATTAACCCAGCAAATTGTACCCTTCCAAAAACCGAAAACCGATATCTAGGTTTTATTGTTGTTAATGGGTCTGTAAAACCAGAGGATAATAAAGTTGAGGCTATGGCTAACAGTCCAGTACCTGGTACAAAGAGACATGTACTATCTTTTCTAAGTCTAGCCAGTTATTATCGCCTGTTTATTCTGGACTTTTCCACCATTGCCATGCCCTTGACAGATCTTACTAAGAATAGTTTTCCAACAAAGGTTAAATGGACACCAGACTGTGAAGCTGCCTTTAGAAAAATAAAAGCCATTCTATGTTCAGCTCCAGTTTTAAACAGTCCAGATTTCTCTAAACCCTTTGAGGTGCAAACAGACACCTCTGATACAGGCATTGGGGCAGTCCTCACCCACTATGACAAAAAGGGGGAACATCCAATCCTTTTTCTGAGTAGGAAGTTGCATGAAAGAGAAAGGAGGTATTCTACGGTGGAGAAGGAATGTCTGGCCATGAAATGGGTCATAGAAGCCCTAAAATAAAATCTGTGGGGAAATGAGTTCACTATGGTAACAGACCACAATCCTCTGTGTTGGCTGAATCTCATGAAAATTAAAAACATGAGGATCATGCGTTCGATCGCTACAGCCATATCATTTTACTGTTAAACATCGGGCAGGAACCCAACATAAAAATGTGGACTTTTTGTCCCAGTTTGGTGGGGACAAAACAGCCTCAATAGCAGAGCATTGACTGAACATATGCTTAAAGTGATTGATTGCTGACAAACTGTTAAATGCATGTACCAGTTTAATGGAAACACACCTCAGGGAAATATTTTGGATTGGAACAATAGAATACTATATTGATATTTTATTACCATTAAGGTAATTGTTCCAATCAGCTTTAAGGGTCCCTGAGGAGAACTTCTGGAGTGGGTGGGTGGAAGTTCCAACCCTTCCTAGGGTTATGGATATAGGCAATGATGAGTTGTTGCCTTCTTGAATGGGGAGGAATGTGGCAGGATGAGAAACCACAAATAAAAATTTGGTATGAATTCTTCTTTTTTACTCTATTCTGTCCCCTTATTCTTTTCTGACTATCCTTATTTTCATGTCAGGGTGGCCAACCTGACATTTCTAAACTCCTTGTACTATCCCTTTAAGTTGCTTCCTTTTATTTAGAACTGCCACTTTAACTAAAACATCCAGAATTAAGTATTCCAGGGTGAATCCTAAAGTCACAAGTAGAAGGCTTTATATAAATAAAAAAAATAGGTATTGCAAGAATAGATGTACACTATACCTTTTAGCGGCCGCCTGTCGGGCAGAGTGGGATTTCCGCCATGCGACTCGGCGACCCGGTTCGGGAATGGACTCGGTCGCCGGAGGGCCAGCCAGGGGAGTAGGATCGAGTGTCCGATGGGCAGCTCTCCTACTCCAGGGGGGGTGCAGGTAGCCGGTATGTTGGGGCCCCTGGTGGAGACCGGGGGTCCCACGACAATCCGACGCCGATATGGGGGAGGTAGGGCCAACGCCAGCCATTGCACAGCCCCACCTCCTCAGGGGAAAAAAGGGGAGAAAAGCCCACGCCCAGCGTCTAAATGACGCTCTGCTGCGGGAATGCCCTGATTGGCCACCGGAGCTGTTCCCCCGACTAGTCACTAGTTCCGCGGCCTGATACAGGGGTCGGAGCCGTGGCCCCACTCTCTGGGGGGAAAGCCAGGGATGACCATGGGGAGTCGGCGATTCCCGGTGGCCGGGGATCCCGGAGCCCGTGACCAGAGCAGATGACTGACGTAGGGGCGTGTAAAAGAGGAAAATGAAAAAAAAAAAAAAATACCTCTTTAGCGCTTCAGGCTAAAAGGTCTTGAAATGCTGAAAAAAAGTCTCTGCTCGCTGAATGCGAGGGAATGCATGCACGATCACACAATCACATGATTGCATAGGCACTGTGTGTGCACATTCATGCAGTATATTTGTTTTGGAGCCGCTGAGCTTGTAGAAAGGAAACCGCTTGCTGCTATAGCGTAAGATGCAAAGAAAAGAAAGTGGTCTGGCTTGTTGCCATGGGAGCAGTAAACGCTCTGTGCAGCCTCCCCACTGCCAAAGAATGTCCTCTTCACAGAAAAGCCAAGTAAAGCTTAACTAATTATATAAATAACACTCCAGGCACCAGAAAAGGGCCCTGTAGTGTTTACCCAATTGTAGAGAATGTTTGTTTTGTGAAATACTGCCCCAATCAGAGAGGTAGATGCCTCGTTGGGATGAAAGCAAAGAATGAAAAGTTAACCCAATGGCCGCAAACTCAAGCCGTCATGATTGTGCAATTCAGGAAATTATTGTATAATACAGTCCTAGCAGTATAAATAAAGGTTCTAGGCTGTATACTGTATGTTTATTGAAAAGAAATACTAAACTGTAATGGTTATCCTGTGTAAAGTTTAGGAATGTTTTTGAAGAAATTATAGGAAAATACCAAGACAGGTTTCATGGCTTTACCAAGTAAATAGGTAGGGAGCGCACCCCTCATCTATTTATATCTGGTAAGCTGAAGATTCCAACAACAGAACAGAAAAAGTTAAGCTTTTGTTTTTTGTTTCTCCTTACCTGAACATAGTACTGGTAATTTGGAGGGTCTTTCTATAGGGCCGGCAGCCCAGAAAATGGCTGATTGTATAGAAAGAAGTATAGTGATGTCACCCAGAGGGGGAGGCGCTACAAACCCCTGATGATGCTCAAACCCCTAATTAAGGTTCTTTTAGGCAGATTAAGACATCCTTATTATTTGTATTGCCATAGGGGTAGGTGGGATTAAGGTGGCATTTATTCAAGAGAACATAGAGCATGACGAACTGAACCAGAACAAAGAAAAAAGGTTTTAATTCTAGATTGGTTGGTCACATGTCTATGAGATCATTCTGGTACACTATATAACCTTCCCACCAGGGGGCTACAGAATGGAGAGGTTGGTCAGTGTCTTCTGGCCAAGTGAGGAGGAAGGATGTGTGAGAGCTTACACACAAAAAGGTGATATTGTATATACAGAGAAGAGCAGGGAATCTGAAATAAAGACTTGCCTGAAGGATTTATTTTGGTGTGAGAGTTTTAACACCCCAGTTATTTTCTTTTCTGTAACTATCTAATTTTTATTTAGTTTATCATTTTTTGAAAATAAAATGATAAACGCAGTTCTTGCATTTTTTTATGCACTTTAACTATTGACTGGCGTCTGTTATTGAACCCACTCACTTACAGTGAGGAGTTAGCTGTCCCTGGGGGACATTGTCACAGCAGTCAGAGGTAGGCTAACCTTGGGTCTTGCCAGGTTGGTGGGGCCCACTCGGCATGGGAGTCGGTTATGCACACCTACAGTTACGGGTGGCAAATATGTGGTTCCTGAGTGCAAATTTGAAAGGACTGATTTTAGGGAGGTTGGTGATGGTGGTAGGGAGGGAGTTGAACTGCACAGGGCCCTGTAGCAAAAGGATCTCTGTGTGAGTGAGGTCCTGACCATAGGGACAAGGAGGGAAGACTTGCAGGCACTGTGGGTGGAGACGGCGGGGGTAGCAGGGTGGAGTGATGAGGTCACCCCAGGAGGGGAGAGACCTAGGAGAATTTCTGGGGTCAGTAGACATGATTGATAGAGGAGCCACTCCTTAAAATTGAGCACATTGGCAGAGGAGTAGAGTGAGCAAGTGTGTGTGCATCTGTCAGCACCTGTCAGGAGCCTGGTGGCCTTATTGATGGACATTTGGATCTTACTGAATGCAGTGTTATCTGCAGCTGCATAGACTGGAAGGCCATAGTCCACAAGGGACAAAACTGAGGAGGTGACAGCCAGCTGGAGTGCTTTGAGGGGTAGGAAAGTCCCCAGGGTGGTATAGGAGTCTGATCCATGCATTGGTGGCATAGGAGAGGGTGTTGATGTGGGAGTGAAAGGTGAGGGCAGGATTGAGGGTAATGCCTCGGTATTTGTATGAAGACACTTGTTTAAGGAGGTGTTGAATGCTGGAAAGTATCTGGAGGGGGGAGTTTCTGGCCCTGCTTTAGTGATGGGCAAAAAGTATAGTTTTTGTTTTTTTTCAGATTGATGACCAGTCTGTTGTCTAAGAACCAGCACTCTGTCTGATTGAAGGAGTGCTGGTGGGAGATCTGTAGGGAGGTAGGATTCGAGTGAGACATGAACAGCACTGCATCATCTACATAGAGAAAGACCCTACCAGCACAGGAGCTGGAGAGCACATTAAGGTACAGGATAAAGATAAGTGGGCACAGTATAGAGCCCTGGGGGACACCAGAGTGGACAGGATGATAGTTAGACAGAGTGCTGCAAATTTGTATGCACTAGGACCTGGAGGACAGGTAGCTGGTGAACCAGGAGATGGGCCCTTGGGAGAAACTGAGTTGATGAAGGGAGTCATGCAAGAGAGGTGGCAGACCATGTGAAAGGCCTTGGGGAGGTCGATAAAGACAGCTCCAGCAAGGTGGCCTGAGTCCAGAGCAGAGTGCAGGAAGTTGGAGAACTTCAGGAGAACCGTGGTGGTGCTGTGGCCAGAGTGGAAGCCATGCTGCTCCATGTACATAAGATCATGTGTGACCAGGTATTCTGTGAGCTGAACTGCCACTATTTTTTCTAAGGCTTTGGAGAGCAGGGGGAGGATGGAGATTGGCTGGTAACTACCGGGGAAGGAGCTGTCTCCACCTTTGAGTATTGGTGTGATGAGTGCCGTTTTCCAGGCTAGGTGGACCTGACCAAGACACAGCAAGTGACTGAGCAGGTCAGTGAGTGGGGCAAGCACTTTATCAAGGACCTGGCAAAGGAGCCTAGTATCTAATGGGTCATTACAGGAACTGGTACCATTGAGGGCTTTTGTTAGATATGGCCTGGCTTCTTGTGGGAATATAGTGCAAAGGTGGAAAGATGGATGGTGGTGGGTGGGCGGCTGTGAGGGGGGATTGGATCAAAGAAGTTACTTGGGAGGACTGTGCTGAGGTCGGAGAAGGCAGTGTTAAGTCAGTCCATGATGCTTTGGGGGTCTGTGGAGATGAAGCCATTGATGGTGGGCTGGGACGGGGTGGGGGAGTGCGATTTCCCATTCAGTTCTTTTATATTGTCCCAGAATTTCCGAGCGGTCCCCCAGGAGGAGGAAAAGGCTGATCTGTAATATTCAGCCTTGGCCTTGTGAATGGCCCAGGTGCACCTGCTGCACTCAGTATTATATGTTTGTCTATCCGCTGGTTTACCAGATTCGACAGCTCTGTGCCATAAGTTGTCCCTAAGTCTCAGATGTTGAATGAGAGATGGGGTGACCCATGGTGCATTTTGTTACTTGGACTGGGTCTTGGTAAGGTGGGCAAAGATGTCTCAGGCCTTGTTAAAGAAGCGAGTGAAGTAGACAAGTGCCAAGTCAATATCTGGAGCACGATTTATGGGGGACCAATCCCATTGGGCAAGATACAGCCTGAGTTTTTTGAGGTTACTGGGGCAAAGACGCTGATGGAGGACTGTCCTGGGCACTGGTTTGGGTAGGACAGCAGACCATGTGAAGAGTACCGGGGAGTGGTCACTGAGAGAGTTAGGGAGGACAGTGATATCCACAGTTTTATGGGGATGATTAGTGAGAACTATATCGAGAAGGTTCAGGTTCCATTGGAGGGGTTGCACCTGGTTGGCTGTGAGACTATTTGAGTCAAGTCTAGTGCAGCAAAGGTGTCCTTGGCTTGAGACGCTGAACTAGCGAGCCAGTTTGTGTTGAGGTCTCCCAGAAGGTTCTGCTCAACCTTGTGTGACAGGTTGGAGACGTAATCTGAGAGTAAGAGAATGGCTGGGGTGTGGTTCCGGGGGGGAACATAGGCCACAGTGATGATAATCGGGGCCCTTGTAGGGTCAAGGGTGATTTTGAGGGAGATGGCATGTGCCCCATGGTCCAACTTTGGTGCCAGGAGGGCATGGCCTAGCAGGGTATCACACATAAAAAGGGCACACCCACCCCCACACTTGCCCACTTGATCCTCTCTGAATAAAGTATACCCGTGGAAGGTGATGAAGGAGTCAGGGGTCAATTCTGAGAGCCAGGTTTCCACCAGAGCTAGGACATCTGGTTGGTGCTGTACAATCCAGCACTGGAGGGCTACAGATTTTTTCAGAAGGCTACAGATATTTATTGATGCAATGCGTAAGCCAGACACGGGGTTACCTGAGACTGACTGGGAAGTGGGGCCAGGATTGGAATGAATAGTCCCAGATACCATGAGAACCAAGAAGATTACTCGTAACAGGGCAAGGTAATGTTTAGAATTTGCTGCGGTGTAATACAAAGTGGACCTTGCAGGATGAGAGCATGGGATTGGCATGGTGAGGAGTGCTGGAATGGCGAGGAAGAGAGGAGACTGGGGGGGTTAGGGAGGGATGATGGAAGGGGAATGTAGGATGGCGGCGGGTGTGGAGAGGCGGTGAGGGTGACCAAGATAGGGGGAGGGTGAAGTGGGGTGATGAGGTGCTTAGCGGTGTCATTGCGAGGGGGAGGTGTATGGCCAAGGTGAGGAATGACAAGCACCAGTAGCATCAGTGTGGCCAGGCTGTGTGGGTGAGCAGGGACACCCATGATATGTGGAGTGGAGAAGGCTATGATTAGATATAAGGCTGACAAGTAAACTTCCAGAAGCGAGGCAGCTATGATGGTGCAGTGGTAGGGCTGTGGACTTTGATAAGCTGTGATAAGCATTTGCTCATCATGAGATGAAAACATGTGCCATCAGACAGTGCTACTTCCATATCTGCAGCATTTTTAGTTTTTTAGGAATAAACAAGAATATACGTTCGTCAGAACATATCAAGTCCCTTTTTTAAGTCTAAACAAGTAAAATCTTGAGATTGAAGCACTACTTCACAGCCACCAGAGAACTTTCAACAATGTTACTCCTACTGTCTGGGAATGTCCACCCCAACCCAGGCCCTGCTGGTTGCTCTGAGTCTGCCACCCATAGCCAAGGACTTCTGAACATAGTCTCCCTAAATATTGGTAATCTCTCACCTACATTTATTTGCTCAGTTTGAAGCCTGGATTGAGTTAGTGAAACCAGACGTTATTTCCCTAACTGAAACTTGGCTCAGTCCATGCATACCTGATGCTACTATCTCATTACATGGCTTTGATATCTTCAGAGAGGACATAATAAACAAGTGAGGGGGCTGCCTTATCTACCTCTGATCAGACCTGAAAGCTTCTAAAATCATGATCAAAGAATTAACCAGGGCCTGTAAATGCCTAGCAATAAAGCTTTTGATTGGGCAAGGGCACACATCTCTTGCCATCCTGTCTGTATATGTCCCACCATGTAAACAGAATCCAGACATGTAGTCACTTACTCACTATACCATGCAACTAAATCAGAACTGGGAATACATTGTTACTGGTGACTTTAACATCAATTGGAATGTTAAGTCCAACACAGTTCATGGGGATAAGATGCCCAGCCTATTTCTCACACAAATGGTCACTGAGTACACCAGAATCATGTATAAAACAGGCAAAATGGTGCTGCTTGACTGGGTACTAATTACACACCCTGATAGGGTTAAAGTTGACGAAGTTCTCTCAGGTACCCTAAGTGACTGTTTCCCCGTGCAATGTCTATGGGCAGTTAAACAGACAAGGCAACCCCACGGCCCCCTGGATCACAGGAAGCTGAATCCTAAACAAAATTAAGGTGCCTGAATTCAAATCTTACTTGGCCCAAACTGATTGGAGCTTCTGAGTTGCCATTCCAAATATTGACTCACCTCTAGAATTCTTTGTCTTCAGTTCACACGTGCTTATAATAAATTTGCACCATTTAAAAAATGTAAGGCAAAAGGAACACTGACAGCATGGATCACCTATGAACCCCTTGCCCATATGAGAGATAGGAACAGTCTGTGGACACTGGCCAGGGAAACAGGGTCATCTGTCCACCTACAAGAAAGCCTGCAATAAGTGCACCAGTAAGATTAGAAAGGTTAAATACGACTTCTATAATGATCATCAGACCTAGAACTGGAGCAATGACAAAAGATTCTGGGACATCTTTTAGCTCCTTGGAAAAGGGGCTACAATCACTCCTCAAATGCTCACAGTGGATGGTCAAAAGTCCTTGATCCCACTGAAATTGTCAATTACTTCAACACAGCCTTTATTGGCCTCAGTTGCATCATCTCTTCTGAGTCTGCCCATATCCCTTGCAGGGAGCTTGTTCCTGCAGACTTCCAGATGGTATTCTCTGAACCAGGGTACCCAAAATTCTACATCAAGGCTGTTTCAGTCAGACGCCTCAAAATACATTAGTAGGGCACTTGGCAAAACTTGGTACGGGAGTGATTCGGTTGATATTAAACTTCTTGCCCTGGTGGTAGAAGAACTTTCCCACTCCATCTCAACAAGTTTTAACTTTCCCTGTGCTACTCGCAATTCCTCAAGAAGTAGAAATCTGCACTGGTTACACCAGTATTCAAATGTGGTAACTGCACTAGCCTTGCCCATTACAGACCCATTTCTATTGTCTCATCCCTGTCCAAGGCCCTTGAGAGAAAGGAGTCTGACTAACTTGTCACATACCTCCAAAAGTACAGCATCCACTGTGTACAGCAATGTGACTTACATAAGCTTCACAGCACAAACACAGCACTTTTGGAATACACCAGTTTTGTTCATGAGGTCCTTGACAATGGTGACCTCATCAAAGCTATTTATATTGACCTTATTGAAGGCCTTTGACCTGGTCAACCATAAGCTCCTACTTAACAAACTTATTGACTTGGGTTTGTTACATAACACAGTTAATTGTTTTTTACAGCTGTCTCACCAACCACTCCAAGCATGTGAAGATCAATAACTCTTTGTCTGACACCAGGGGAATAGCTCTCAATGTTCCCAAGGGCTCCATCTTGGGCCCACTCTTGTTTGGCCTCTTCATAAATCAACTGCCTAGTGCATGTCGGACAGCCAATGTACTCATCTATGTCGATAATGTTGCCATCTATTCCAAAAACACTAACCTTGACAGTCTCACTGCCACTCTCCAAAGTAACTTCAGGTCACTAGAAAGCAGGTTCTCAAATAACAAACTGATCCTCAATTCCAAAAAAAAAAACAAAAGAAAAAAAAGCAAAGTCCATGCTCTTCTCTAGTCTCCCACAAAAGAGAAATATTCTACCCTTTGTCATTCGAAATGGCCAGGGACAAAACCTTGAACAGGTGCAGACTTTCAAATACCTTCTAGAACCTCTGGATGACACCTGAGACTTGATTTTCAAAAACAAAAACTATGACAGAGGGTGCCTGCGCCAAAGGTGTATGGCACAAGTGGCACCTTGCATCATAATTTGTGGCAATCCCAATTTTCAAATGCTGGCTGCGGCGACATCGGAACACCATGTGGCAAAGACTCCCTGCACCACCCTTGTAGCAAAAACGACACTGCACCAGGTCACACAGGGGCTTGTGCCATGGCAAGGCTACACCATCCTCTTATTTGGGATTCTGTAAGCCCCACCATTGCCACAACAGGGAATTCAAGTTAAACCAGCAAGGAGGTGGTGTAAGGGCCCTGCATCACTGATTGACAGAGTGGGGAAGTGAGCTACAGGATTGCAACAATGGGTAACGGGCTGCTGCAGTGCCATAGGGCACAAGTGGTTGACAGAGGCAGGCATGGAGAGCAGAGGAGGCACCTGGTAGAGGTACCATACACCCTATAGCACCTCTGCCAGGTGCCTCCTCTGCTCCCTATACCTGCCACTGTGCCCCCAATGCCCTACAGCACCCTCAGCATCTCCCATTCCCCACCTTCCAGACAGATTCCACCCCCCCACCTCCATGGGTCCTGTACCCTTGTGCCAGATGGGAATGATGGATTCCTCCTTCAAATTCTGCAGGTGCTCCTAGTATTTGTTGCAGGTGTGCAATTGTGGCAACTCCTGGGTCTTCAGTGCAGGGACCCGTGATTTTATAGAATCAGGTGCCTGATGCACCCAGAGTTTGTTGCAACCTTAGAGTGCTCCAAATTGCAGCAATCTAAGGTCTCTTTGAAAATCGAGCCCCTTATCTTTTGACCCCATGTTGACAATCTAGTAGCCATAGTTAACAGAAGACAAGGCACCCTGTACCAGTACCTGAACAATCTCATGGGGGATGCCAGATGCCTTTTTGCACACAGCCCCACTCTGTCACTTATAGATTATGGCCTTCCTGTCCACACAGCTGCCTGTGACATGATGCTAAACATAGAAAAGTTTATCTGTTACAAGGTGTGCCACTTTATACTTGGTGCAGACTGTAGTGATTTGGCCACTGTGGATATAATTATATTGTGGACAATATTTGTTTTGTATTTTTTTTTGTTTATGATTTAAAAGGTTTACGTGCAGAGGAACTTGGTTCTAAACAGGCCAAAAACAAAGGGTTGCCAACAGAATGCCCAGTTCACTGGTCCCAGAAAAGAGAGAAGGTCTTGCAAAATGTTTGACATTCCTCTGTAAATTGAGCACAGGCTGCTGACAGGAACTTGAAAATAACATGTCAAAACCCAATGGTTTCAATGATATAATGGACCGGAAGCCATTTTTATACGAGATTTTTATGGGGCTTGAGGTTGCAGTATAAGATCAGAACATGGTTAACTGTGACCTATGTCATGCATGGATTACAGTGCTTACAGCTATAAAGCTTAAAATATAAAAAAGATTCTATTAACTAAATTGCTTTTAGCTGAGTGTGTCATATTAAACTTTCTGATTAGAGATGAAGTGTCTGATTTCATTGTGGTGGATTACTAAATATGTAAAAACTTTATTCATCCTGAAGAATATAAATACATTTGAATAAACTATTTTTATAACACCATAAATATAATTGTTTCATTGCAGCATGCTAATGAAAGTAAGCAGCATTTTATTTATGAAATGCTATTTCAGTAGATTATAGCATTTTACAGAAATCACAGATTGCAAAAACATTCAATTTAGTAAATCAAACATTAAAACATATATATATATATATATATATATATATATTGCAGGATTAGGTGTCACAAAACGCCCAATCAGCCACTTGGACATAAAGTGAAAACAGAGTAATTTACCTTTAGATTGTTTGTTGCTTAGCCAGAGTGATAGGGAGCTGACCGGATCACAGCATAGATGTAAAGATTCGGTTAACTCATTGCCTCCGCAGGAGCTCTCTGAAGTTGCAGCACTTGTCTCCTGTATACTGTTAACAGTTAATCCTGGGACTTTCTAAGCAAAATCAAGCCATAATTGACATGCCTCAAACAAATGCTAATAGCACAAAAACCGTAAGTGCTATACACAAAGTATGAGTGGCAAAATTGTTCAGCATAAAATTACCTTTCCAATGGTGGTATGCAAGGAATAGTAGGTAATTTAGTTTTATTTCTGTGCTGGTTGAAACAGCAAAACAAAATATTTTTTCCACTAAAAAATGCACCGTAAACCTTTTTTTGTTGGGAAATATGTAACATAACAACACCAAATTAACCATCCAGACATTAGATGTAATTTTAATCATTTGTTTGGAAAACAAACAGCTATTTCTGTAGTATTAAACATAATTTTTCCCCACTTGAGTCAAGGTGTGTTGGTGAGGTTTGAGGGACAAATCTGAACCATGCAGACCATACCATAAACAAATTCATATAACTCCCAAAGTATACATGATACACACAATGTATTAGTGGCAAAGTTGTTCCACACAAAATTGCCTTCCCAACGGTTCTATGCAATCAACTATACTCAATTCAGTTTTTGTTTTATACTGGCTGAGATACCCAGAATGTGTGTTTTCTTCAAAGTGCTTAGGTGGTTCTATAGGGACAAAATGTTATAAATAAATATGAATAACTCCTAAAGTGAACATGATACACACAAAGTGTCAGTGGCAAAGTTGATCAGCACAACATTACCTTTCTAATGATACTATGCAGCCAATTCTAATCAATTCTGGCTGGCCAGTAATATTAAAACATGTGAGTGACTTCTCCAGATGTTTCTAGGGCACACAGGAAATCTGTAGGTGACTTCTGTAGGCGTTCTGGGACACATTACCATAAGATTTGCTGATGCCTACAGGCGTTTCTAGGGGGCAATGAGTTAAGCACTTGCACTTCAGAGCACGTTTGTCATTAATGACATTTTTTATGCAGTTATCTTATTGCAATGCTCGATAGAAATAGAAATGAGCTGACATAATGAAGGAATTGAGAACTGCTAGCAGCTAATTCCTGTCCGGCCAACTCATGGCTCTCACAGTACTCTTCATTACCACAACCACCATCCGTTATCAACCACCAGCCACAGACTGGGGAACTTGTCATCCCTCCAGGGGAGAGTACAGCAGCCTCACCGCAGCTTAATCCCACTCCTCACCCTCCCCACTGCCTACCCCCAACAACCGCAGCTCATTCATGAACCCAGGTATATGGCATGGTGAAAACTATAGCATCCACCGTCTCATCTCTCAGTGCCAGCATGCCGATTGCAATGTTACCATAATGGTATGGGGTACAAGATGATAAAGTGGGCTAGAATCAGGTTCAGAGGTGAGGCAGAGGTCCTGGATGCCACAACTCTATCCACGCCAGAGATGCGGGTCAGGGAACTAGCATGGGTTCTCTGAGGTCAGTTGGTGGGAGAACAGGAACATGATTAAACTACCGTAGGTTAGCTCTATTCTACAGGGAGGGATGAGGTGTTTCCACAGCCCTTGCCTGCAAACAACTCCCCCCCACCACTGGAGAAGGAAACTGGAAGAGTGGAATCTCTGGGTACAGAGAGCACAGGCAATTGCCATGGGAGGGGCAGAATGGCATGTCAGTTTCATGAGTAGCTTGTGTGCCTCCACACACATGCATGCCTGTATGCTGGTGCCCAGTGAATGGTAAGATAAAGGGGGAAACAAATACAAGAACATATATATATATAAAAAAAGTTCAGGTAGTGGAGTACAACTAAACAATGTTATTGCTTGACAGTAAACAGCATGGGTTTGAGACAGGAAAGTTGTTTCAGACAAAATGTGTAGTATTCGTTGGATGAGTTATGACGTCAGTGGACAATGGATAATGGTCTGTCGTTCATCTTACTCCATTTACACTTACGCAATGCCTTTGATTTGTTTAAAAGAAGAAGGCCGATAAAAATACTGCATGAAACGGGATAAGAATAAAAACTTATCAGGTGGATAGTGAGTTAGTTAGGGAAGGAAGCAGAAGACATTGCTAAATTTGATATCTGTACATGGGCGATTTAATAGAGAGGCATCATGGCAGTCTTTTCTGGGTCATGTCATTTTTAATTTGATCATTAGCAACATTTTGGGCATACATCTTAACCTTCTGTCAATGACATGAATGACATGAACGATTAGAATGAGGGACAATGATTATCAAAATGAGAGACACATCATCAAACATGCATATACAGCATCATAACACTGTGGATAACATTACCTTTATTTGTGCAAGTTTATTTTACATTTAGAATATTCATAATTTATGCTTTAAATTCAGAATTTAGAGCACATTTTCAGTGTGTGTGCAGGAGCTTTTCCATGAGGGACAAATAAGGGACAGGGCAATACATGGAGGGGTAAAATGAGCGATGTCCTTGTAATGAAGGGCACTTCAGAAGTATGCTTAGGGGAAGGAATCTGGGGCAAAATTAAAATATTTGCAGATGACGTGTAAATTCAGTAGCAGCGTATATTGAGGTTGGGGTCATATAAAAGACCAATACACCGTGAAAAGGTGGTACACGATCTTGCGCTTTTAGTTTAGTTGAAGCAGTAAAAGGTACAATAAATCAGCAAGAGACTACAGGTGTATTTTGTGGAACAAAGTTTAGTAACTGAGACCACAGTTTGCTTTAAGTAACCACATACACTTGACAGGAAGAAGCAGACAGAAACTACAGATGTAATGCTGAAGAGAAAAATTACACAATACATCATTATACATGGCATAGTATTCACAAATACATAACAAGGCTAAAACTAGGCAGTCTATGTTAGAGTGAAGCAGGCAAAAAACTAACAATGAAGCTGTCAAGTGCAGCAACTGTCATAGGGAACACCATCCACTACCCACAACACATATTAATTCACATGGTGAAAGTAAAAATAATTAATTTCAATTCTAGAATCAATCAACAATTGGGACTACTAGCCATTATGATCTAGTCAGTCACATCTGTGCGCGTAAGGACAAAACATGAGCAGGCAACCAACAAAAATGCTAAGCTTCATTAGAAGATGACATATAGCAGAAGCAGATACCATTTCTTCCCCAATCAGATACTAAAATATGACTGTCGATATCTGTGTGATTTGTATAGCCACACGGAACTACGATCACTTTGAGCAGTTCAGGTAATGAAAGATTTCCCACAGCGGCAGGTCCACACAACTCCACATCATCACGCAGCGGGAACAAGTGGTTGCAGAATGTCTAGCCATGGGCATGAGTAAATGCCGGAGATCTAGAAGTAAGGAGAAAAAAAGATATTTACACTGAGGTAAGAACAACATCAGCTTCAGCAATGTCACTCAGAATTGTTTCTCAAATAGATACTCAGCAGAATAACCTTACATGTCAGTAGCTCCTTAAATCTTACTTAATATTATCGGTGGTGAATTTAATAGGGATCACCTGTTTTGTAAATACTATAAAATCTTGGGAAGTATGGGTATGTCACACCTTGAAGAAGAGGTTGTTGGGACCTCGAAGTGCTGGGCTGTATGCATTTTTCAGTAAACATAGAAACATAGAATTTGACGGCAGATAAGGACCGCTTGACCCACCCAGTCTGCTCATTTCCTTACCTAGTGGATAAGCTGCAGATCCTAGTTAACCAGCAGCCTACTTCTTCCTACCCCCACACCTAGAATTGCCTTATGACTGTCCCATGCATGCTTGAATTCCACCACTGCTTTTGACTCCACAACCTCCTCTGGAAGGCCATTCCATGCATCCACAACCCTCTCTGTGAAAAAATACTTCCTTAAATTTCCTCTGAGCCGCCCCCATCTTCAAATTGGCCCTGCTTGTTCTTGCACACCTCTTTTTTTGAATGATGCTACCCTCTTGGACTTTGTTGATTCCCTTGAGGTACTTGAAAGTTTCTATCATGTCCCCCCCTCCTTTCCTCGAGGCTATACATATTAAGCTCCTTAAGTCTCTCTTCATATGTCTTCCGGTGCAGACCCTGCAACATTTTAGTTGCCCTCCTCTGGACAGCTTCCATCCTGTCTATGTCTTTATGGAGATTGGGTCTCCAGAACTGCACGCAGTACTCCAGACGGGATCTCACCAGCTGTCTGTACAGAGGGATAATAACTTCCTGTTTTCTACTGGTGATGCCTCTCCCTGTGCATCCCAGTATCCCCCCAGCCCTCCTTGCTGCCCTCTCACATTGCTTGCCCACCTTTAGGGTCATCTGATACGACTACCCCAGGTCCCTTTCCATTTTGTTGTTGTTAGTATCTCACCCCCATTGTGTACTCTTCCCTGGGTTTTGTTTCCCAGGTGCATTACCTTGCACTTCTTAGCATTGAATCTAAGCTGCCATACATTTGACCATTCCTCTAACCTTGCCAAGTCCCTTCTCATCCTTTCCACCCCACCTTGTGCATCAACTCTGTTGTAGATCTTTGTGTCATCTGCAAAGAGACCTATTTTTCTTCCAGTCCCTCTGCAATGTAGCTTATAAAGACATTGAAGAGGACTGGTCCTAATACTGAACCCTGCGTTACCCCACTAGTAACCCCCCTTTCTTCAGAGTGGACTCCATTTACTATCACTCTCTGTGTTCTATTCTCCAGCCAATTCTTTACCCAGAATGTCATCTTGGGACCCACTCCCAGACTGGCTAACTTGTATATTAATCTTTTGTGTGGGACTGTGTCAAATGCCTTGCTAAAGTCTAGGTAGGCCATGTCCACAGCCCCTCCCTGATCTACTACTTTGGTCACCCAGTCAAAGAAATCTATCAGATTTGTCTGGCATGACCTTCCGCTGTGAATCCATGCTGCCTTGGTCCTGTGCCCTCTGGCCTCTAGACACTCGACAATTCTTTCCCTCAGAAGTGATTCCATCATTTTCCCTACCACTGAGGTTAAACTAACAGGTCTGTATTTTCCTGCTTCTGCCTTGCTCCCACTTTTGTGAAGGGGAATCACATCTGCCCTCCTCCAGTCCTCGGGTACCACCCCATCCTCCCATGATTTGTTAAAGAGGGTAGTCAGTGGTGTCACTAGTTCTCTTTTTTACACACATAATGTGAACTGACATTATGTGTGTAAAATTTGAACTGGTTTTCTTATTTAAATAATATTTTTATTCACGTGCCTGGAGTGCTGTTATTATTTTTATTGAACTTACACTTTACAGCACCCAACTTCATTGTGAGCACTATCCTGGCCTCTTTTATATGTCAAAGGCTTGCTAAGGAAGAGAGTCATAAATGGCGAGGGGATAGAAAACCATCTACCCCTATTATAAACCCTTACACTTCAAAGGAAAAGTGCTTCAGGTTCCAGTAACTGTCCTGGTACAATTTCATTTTATTAGGTAGCAGGAAGAATGAGAGAAGATCAAAGGATATTGGAACTGTATGAGAAATCTAACTAATCAGTAATATAGTTCACTTAAAAATCTTGGACAGAGCAAGAGAGACCCCTGCTGGCCCAAAAAGATAAGTCCACCAGAGAATTACAGATTGCATGGAACAAAAGGTGTTTAAAGCCCTCAGAGCAGGGCATGTGTACACTTTTTCATGGGACACTCTTCTGTCACACACCAAGCAAGACTGCACAGAAACAGACTAAAAACCAGTGAATGCTACAGAAGGACTGAAACTTTTGCAAAAACCCATTTATTTCTGGGCTTTGATCATCCACGACCCAGGTAGAACACTACATAGTTATTTAACCCCCTTTCACTGGTACCATGGTCTGAAAGAGAGTAGGGCTACCACTCCTGCCTTGTCAGCTCGAACCAGCTCAAACAAGGTTGAGGGGCCTGGTATCGGATTCTGATAGAAGGAAGGAGGTTCTTTCCCAAAGTTTAGGTAAATAGCAGAGTGCCTCCACCCAGAGATAAATATAAAGTGGGTCAGATGTCGTTTTTAGCAGTACAACCCTCCGGGATGCTGTACCTGTCCACCTCCCCCTACAGTCATCCCACACACATGGCATACCTGAAATCAAAAATCCCATTTTCATAACATTTGCAATTAAAGACTCCTGCTAATACTATGCTCATGAGTCAGATATTGTTCCAAAACAATAAAGTACATTTTTTTGCATATGGGAAGGCTAGGAAAGATACATTTGAATGGAGTTAGCAACATTGGAATTCATTATGTTGTATGTTTGAAAACATTCACCTTTCAGGTAGCACATTTTTAGTGATCACCTCCCACAGTCATCACAGGTATTAACCATATTACCCACTCCTAAACTGGTACCAGTATAACCCCTATGAGTCCTATCTGGGTACCCAGGTTCTAATTGCAGGCCTGTATGATGCAGCTGGTTGGCCAGCAGTTGGTGCACTTTAAAAATCAAATTAATAACCCCATAACCCCAAAGGCCATGCAATTGCTTAAATGGCATTTTTAACTCTTTTCTTTAAAATGTTCTGCACTGTGGGGTGTAAACTTGAAATCATAACTAAGTGCAGTTCCCCAAGGGTAGGACAGTCCCTGCAGTTACTTGTGGTTCTGCAGACAAACTCTGGTGGCATTAAATCTGTAGCTCTGGGGTGGATGGAACTTACAGAAACCTGAATACTTAAAAAACTTGAGACATGATGCAGCATCTTGCAGCTTGGAACACTGAGGCATGATGCAGCATCTTGCAACTTGGAAAACTGGCATCTTGCAGCTTGCTTGCAGCCTCTAGTAGCTTGTCTAGTGGGGGGTTGCAGGAAGTAGGCTGTTGGTTAACTAAAATCTGCAGCTTATCCAGTAGGTAGGGAAATGGGCAGACTGGGTGGGCCAAGTGGTCCTTATCTGCTGTCAAAGTCTATGTTTCTATGGTTCTATGTTTCTATGTTTGTCCCCTTTAGCCCAGTGAGCAAGCCAGGTGCAGAGCATGGCACAAAGTATCCTAGACCACAATGAACCCAGAACCAGGAGTGACCCTACGGTCCAGCTCCTCCCAATCACAGTGCCCTAGCACTCTGGTATAAACTCGTGGCTCACTGTGGCCCAGTCTGCCCCACTTGATTGGGGCTGACAGTGTTCCTACCCTGGCTCCAGGTTGCAGCTTGCAGTCTCTCATAGCTTTACAGTCACTTATTACTTCACTTTAAAAAGTAATCTGTTGTCACCTCGTGACTGGAAAGGCATTTTTGACCAGCTACCAGCATGGCAGCTGTGGCCCTTTGTTTTCAGCACACAGTCTCTGAGTTCAGTTCTATAGTCACGTCATGTGACTGGAAAGGCATTTTTGACCACCTAAACATCATGACAGCTGTGGCCCTTTACTTTTAGTATACAGTCTTTGGCTAACAGAAGTCACATTTCTCTTGTATCTTCTACCACAGCATGGCAGCTGTGGCCCTTTACTTTCAGTATACAGTCTCTGGCTAACAGAAAACACTTTTTTCTCTCTTTTCTCACTGTGCAGGAGCTGACAAACATGAAGAACAACTCACAGATCAGGTGCAGCATCAGAGGCAGTTTCCATCACACTGGAAATTCAGGCAGGCTCCTTTGGGCATTCGGTGGCCGTGTAGGCACCCAAAAAAAGACCTTCACACTTTCACAAACCTCAAAGGCATCCAGGAAATTCACACTTCCTTCAGGGAACCCCAGCGGATAACCCTGACTATGTTTTAGACGTTCTCAGAAATTGCAGACTCCAGGCAGGTCCCTTTTCCTTCAGGGACCCCAGTCAATAACTTTGATTCTGCTTTAGAAACACCTTTGTGCTGGAAAACACTTTCTTTCCCATCAGTGGGAGGCATTCAGGCACCTCCTGGATTTTGCTGATTTGCAAACCCCCAGGCAGCCCTTTTATTTCACTCAGGAGAACATAGCAACTGTCAGGGAACTTTGCTGCATCAGACAATAAAAATAATTTTTCTTCCTTTTAAACTGAGCACCTTCCAGGCATTGGAATGCATACTCCACTGCAGTTCTTAGGCATTTCTATTTCTTTTGCCCCCACAGAATCAGAAAGCAAGGTGCAGGAGCCCGCCTCCCTCAGAAGGGGGCTCCAGTCAACACACTGACTGAATTCAAACTCAACTCTCAACTGTCTGACTAGAACTGAACTGATTTTCTCTCTTCACAAGCTGCAGGAAAAGAACACGGTCTCTGATTGGTTAGGGCAGACAATTGGGGAAACCTGGTGTCTGCTGATAGGTTGATGCCAGCTGTCAGTCAGAGAAAAGGCAGTTAATGGGTTTCCTCGATGCCCTATTGACTGGCAGTCTTGGTGGCAAAAGCTGCCACCTCCTCATTTTCCCAAGAGCCTTCACAGCAGCTTCCTGTTATACTGGCACTCTGATTTGTTGTTAGTAATCATCAGGCCTGCAAAACATGGCTGCCGGTAAAACATTTTAAGCAGAGTCCCACTTTCAACATTAAAATACATGCAAACCATACCACTTCATATTTATTTAAAAACACACATGCCGAACCGCCAGCACAGTGGAAAGATTCTGTTAGCAGTTACAGGCTGGTCTCAGAACTGTCTGCTACACCGATGACCCGGGTTCAGGAATGGACTCAGGCATTGGAGCGCCAGCCAGGGATAGAAGGCTTGAGCGTCTGCTGACTGCTCGCCTTCTGTTGTGGGGAGGGTGGGGTCAAGAGTCCGGCGCCTGCTGGCTCCTAGCGGAGGCCGGAGAACAGCAGTACATCAGGGCTCCACTGCCTAAGGGGGACATGTCAGACATCGGCGTCTGCCTTGATGCCCTGAACAGCACACCTCTGTGGGAGAAACACAGAGTAAAATAGTGACCCAGCCAATCGGATGACAGCCCCCTGGACCCCTTGCCACCGAGCTCCCAACCAATGATGGCCACTCCAGAAGCACCCAGGACTACTGGAAAGTCCAATAAGGACATTTCCCTTCATAGGAAGGGGACCTGCCAGATGAAGGAATACATTGGGGTACCCTGAAGGTGGCTGCAATGTGGGGCAGTAGGTGGGGGAGTAGACCAGGGTGAGCAGAGGGCCTTGTGAGGACCCTCAGGAGTGACAGGCCAGGGTGCGGGGAGCAAAAAAAAAAATCACACACATTTATGGCTGATCCTCTGCCCTATCTAATGACTGCAGAGTGGATTCTGGCATGGGCATCCCATGCCCGTCGCTACCTCTGTAGCGTTATCCCCCATGGCACACCAGCCAGACTAATATTCATGAGCAGCCTTGGCTGCTTCTTAAAATGACAGGTGCTTTTTAATTACCCAGCACTTAAAAGCTCTCTTTAGAGGGACACTGTCAACCTGTTTTGCATCATATTATTTCTAGTTAAAAACACACATCATATGGTTGCTTACCTTCTCTAAAATTCATTAATGTTGCTATTTGTTTTGTCTGTCTCCTTGTTTACTAGAACTGAAATGCATGATAATGTATATTTATAAACAACCTTGTTTTGTTTACAATCCTGGATCTGTTCTTACTACATACTTCCTGAACATTAGAAACACCCCCAAACAGTGCAGTCACTCATGAGGCAGTAGCTACATAAATTGCCACTGCATCATGAGTGGCTAGACTGTATTGGAAGTGTTCCCAAGTCCAGGAAAGATGCAGTAGGAGTTGATCAAGGAATGTAAACAAACCTGTTTTGGTGTGGTAACACCAGTTTGGTGGGCAGTCTGTTTTTCACTTTTTAAAAGAAAAAAGAATCAGAATCAAACTACTAGTTACATCAGCAGTCTCTGCAGAATGTTAGCAGACATAAAATGTGTTTTATAAACAAGGGACACTTTGAGGCCTAATGGGGTTGACAGTGTCCCTTTAAAACATTTATTTTCTGCTCCCCTTAGTGTCTCCATACCCCCTTTTGCTTATTTACACTCGGAGCCAGGGCACACACAAATGGGATTGCTGCCAGCTGCACAAAGGACTTTTACATACAAGCACCGCAGCTGTCACTTCAGTGTGCGGGGGATTGCAGCAGCTCACACAGTGAGCTGCATGGTGATTCCCTGCCACAGCATGCAGCTTTTCTATTCTTTTATTTATTTTTATTTAATGAAGTCTTGTAATTGCAACCTTTTGAGTCAAAGACTCTTTTGCAAAGGCTCCACATCAGGTTTACAAACAGACAGGTTACAAAAAAAAATTACAGGAGATTAATACGGTATATTATGCATAGAATATGAGTATACAAATAATACAGTACGTTATACATAAGTGCATCATAAATAAGGGTGTAGTGCATGGCAAAGAAACAACATGGTGAGTAGGTTTAAGACAGACAGGGTATGAAACATTACAGGAAATTAATACAGTACATAATACATAGGATACAAGTAATGCAGTGCATTATACATAAGTGCATCATAACTGAGGGGGAGTACATGATAATGAAACAAACACGGTGCAGGTAGTGCTAGCTAACTATGTAAACAGATAGGAAATTAAAGAAAGGAAAGGAGGACCAGAAGGAAGTCAGTTAAGGAGAGTTGTGAGACGGCTTGGGGGGAGGTAGGGAGAAAAGCTGAGTAGAGGAGTGTAAGGTGTAGAGAAAGAGAGAGAGAGAGAGAGAAGTAGGAAAGAGTGCAGGTAAAGGATGAATAAAGGGCAGGAAGGGAACAGAGTGGGGAGAAGCAGGGGTAAATTGAGGGGCAAGCCAAGAGCAGTCCCGGATTGACCAATAAAAGCTAGGAGCAGTCACAACTAGTCACTGAGAGTAGGTGCTGGTGAAGTATAGTTTTAAATGGGCCCAATTTAACTGTGGAGGAAACCAGAGGATGCAGGCTATTGAGCAGGACAGGGGCCCTGTGGAAGAACACTCGCTGCCCTAGAGATGTCTTACAGAAAGGGACTAGGAAAAGGTCCTTATCAGAGCTCCTAGTAGAACGAGGGGTAGGGGCTGGAGAGATGAGCTGCTGGACTGAGGAAGGGGAGAGAGAGGGAAAATTATGCTCCTTCACTCTGCCGACCCCCAAGCAGGCAGACAGGTAACAGGGCCAGCAGGTGCATTCAGTGGTCACATGGAACTGGGGACATGGCAGCATAACAACAGAATAAGCCCCCACTAGGGTTGGGGGGGTTACATTTGCAGTGCACTTTTACATGTATATTTCCACCTTTATTTTTGTTATTCTATAACCAGATTTCTAAACCTTTTGTTTGCAAAGTTTGTATGATAAACATTTAGACTGAGTAAAAGCATTTTTGCTTTTAAAACTGTCTGTGAGTGATTTTTGTGTTTGTAGAAGTAAAAGGTTTAGTCAGTTCTGAGACCAGCCTGTAACTGCTAAAACGCTGCCATTCACTGCCAAGACTAGAATCCTGAAAAAAGGTAATCTGGGTGCCTTAAATAAGGCAGATACACAGGTCTCCAGGAAAGTCTGTAAGGGGGAACTAGGTGTTGCACATCATGTGGGAGAGGACACAATCAGGGTTACAAGGGCAAATCCTGAAGAGCTCGTAACACGTGGGTCACCCTCCCCCACCCAGTACAGCAGCTGAGGAGAGTGCTTACCTGGCTACAGACTTGAGACTGCATTTTGTCCTTACCCACAACAGAGAGGGCGCCCTGGGAACTCGTGGCAGGTGTTCAGCTGTGAACTTGGCAAGCATTCTGGAAGGACACTTGGAGGGTATTCCTGCCCCCCATCACAGATAGCACTTAGGGGGGGCACTGTGAGCTCAGTGGACCTGGCTCCTAGAAGTGGGTTTGTGACACAGATAACACTCACAGTTGTACCTTTTACTCTCACTAAGTGGCTACCTTTACCCTGCAGAATAAAGATCCAGACCTGTTTGCTAGCCAAAAAGGTGCTCCTGGGCCTAATGCCCCCTCTTTTAACAAATTGTTTTTATACTGTCTCCAACCTATACAACAACAGGAATATGGCCAGGAATGTCCTTAAGCCTCCTTTCTGGTGTACTCAGTTGGGCAAGTGGTCATTTTCTGTCAAGGCCACTAACTGGTTAAAAGAATTGCCTGATTCTCTGCTGAATCTACCCAAGATTAACCAGTTTAAGAGATATTTGCGGTCTGCCCTTGCAATCCATTGCAACTGCAACTGTTAAACTGTTTTATTCAGTTTCTTTTTATACGTAGCCTGTAACTTTTTATACAATGAGCTATCTGGATTGTTTTTTTTAAACTTTATGTAAGTGACCTCTCTTAACTGCTTTGAGCCTGAATCAACTGCATTTCCTCAGGAACTGCTAACTGTACTTGTAATGTTTTTTTGCAACTATTTATTTCACG
Source organism: Neoceratodus forsteri (assembly GCA_016271365.2). NCBI lineage: Eukaryota > Metazoa > Chordata > Ceratodontiformes > Ceratodontidae > Neoceratodus > Neoceratodus forsteri. The sequence goes on from CM057458.1 coordinate 235,815,697, forward strand.
TGAGACCTCTAAATGAGCACCTAAGCCCAAAGGTATTCTCCAAAGTTTTCAATAAATAAAAATACACAGATAAGTAGTAGTAGTAAACTTTTATTCATTTATATACAAAATGAACTGGATTTCTCCACTGAGCTGAGTCTCGTTTCCAGTGAGGTCCTAAGCACAATTCCAGTTACTTTTACATATTAAATTGATTACATTCAATAGTAGTAACTAGAGATGCAGCTAAATTTTATTTTGCTGTTGAAATTCTGGTAAAATCACTGATTTTGCCCTGCAAAACAATTTGTGTAATAATTGCCTTTTGGCAAAATTTCACCACCCAATTTTACCTTGAATGTCACCTTGCGCTTTTATAAGGCGATGTTTGGTGAAATTGGGCTTTTCTGTCTGCTAGTGGTCACATGGTTGAGTCTAAACAGGCAGGAAGTGAGTGGTTCAGTTCCTGTGCTACATGTCTCTAGAGGAAGCAGGCAGCATCAAGACTCAGAGTCAGAGCCCGATTCCACTATGCCATGGTGACAAGAAATTTGTCGACTGTCGGCACAGTGACAGCACAACACCACCAAATGGTGTTGTCCCATTGCTGGGGGAACAAGTGTTTTCTGTAGGGGGTTTTGCCCCACACACATCCTCATGTGGGGGGCTCTGTCCCCCACTCCCCCCTGTACTAATGATTCCTAACTCCAGTCGGAGTTAGTTCGGGGAGGGGAGCAAACACCCTGGTGGCAGCAGCGTCCTAATACCTGGAGACCATCACAGCGAACTGCTGAAAATGTTGCTGTGATGATCTTCGAAGTATTTGCATCGCTACATCGTCAGTATACCATCACAGCCCACCTCATGGACCTCAAAATGAAGCTTCTGCCATTTACCAAGGATTACAAGCCTAATCTTGGTGCTGCCACTGTCAAACATGCCCCAGAAGCTCAGAAATCTTTCCCAAAAAATGTTCAAGTAAATTGAGACCAAAATCTGTTGTCAGTCATTCTGTTATATGGTTCACATCCACCACCAGGACTGAAATCTGTTGTTTTCTGCACCGTTTGCAATGGTTTTCTGGCCTAATCTTGGTGTTCCACTGCCAAACATAACCCAGAAGTCCAGAAATGTTTCTCAAAAAATGTTCAAGTAAATTGAGACAGAAATCTGGTGTCAGTCATGCCGTTATGTGGTGTCCCCCCACCTTATGGACCTCAACTCAATGGAGTGGCAGCTCCACTGCTACTATGCCCACTGCTCAATAGAGAAAAGGACTGTTCACACTCCTCCTCCTCCTCCACTGACCCACTCAGCCCTCCCTCCTCCTGCTTTATTGCAGCTTTATTGCACTGCTTTCACTAACATTAAGCTTGAAAGGGAAGTCCCACCAACAGCTCTGGTATCTTTCTGGTGTTGGTGCCAGCACAATGGGTGCTTGTTTTTCATGTGGGCGTGCTGGCCACTGACGCTTATGTGGCTGCCCTTTTTTCCATGACTGACATGTACTTGACACAGCTGACATCTCGCTACAGTCTCATCAGCTTCATCAAGCATGAAAATATCCCAAACTAGGGACTTTGCACCTCTAGATTTGACATGGTACTTAAACTTGAACAGTGGAGCCAAAGGTGTGGAAGTTTTTGCTTTTTGGGATGCTTGCATGACTTCCACCATGCTAGGTTTGGGGGGGTTACAGGACTGCTTGTTGTAGGCTTGCCGACAGTCTCACTCTCAGGCTTGGCATCTAAATGGACTATATCATCACCCTTCAGCTTTTTCACTTCTGGCTCCCACAGGGGATCTAACACCTCCTCCTCATCATCATCTGTATCGAAACATATTATATCCTCTTCCTCCTCCTCCTCCCTATCACTGTCTACTTCCAGAGAAACTTTTCCCTTCTTTGGCATCTCCTTACTGTGGTCGGGGGACTGACTTTCCTTATCTCCTTCTCAAGGAGAACAGTCTTTAGCTGGACAGTATCCCCCTCATCACCATCAGCTCCACCTTGAGCAGGAACAACAGTCACACCAACAACTTTCTCCACCTCCTCCTGGACATCTGTGCCTCCACTGGTGCGAGTGTTTCGCTTATTCCCAGTATTATCCCCAACAAGCATGCTAGCTACAGATGGGGCAGTAAAAACTGAGTCACAGACTTGAAGCCACTTGTAACGTCAATTTTGCTGGCACTGGTTGCCACAGCAGCACCGGAACCCACAGAAGGCATTGATTCAGAAATAGGTTTGCTTACTGGAAGTGGAACTGTATTTCTATTTTTTCCAACAGACTTCTTTGAGCCACCTCCCACCCGGTCACCTTTCCCTGAATTGGAACATCTCTTGGCAGGCATATTTATATGCTTGTTCCATTTGCCTTCCTCTGGAAGTATATGATTATGTATTTCTATTTAATAAGTGTGAATAACAAGCGCAGTACTATCTGCAAAGGGCAAACAGAAATCAGAACAGGTAGCAGCACTGTAGTTTATACAACTACCTACAACTGCTACTGTAGCCTAATCGAGTGTTAAAACACTATTTTATTTTTTTACATTGTAAAAACATAAATTAAGTAACATGGGGTAACAGGAGGACAGAAGTAAGAGACTTTAAATACCAAACTGACGGAAAACACCACCACAACAAAGATGTGCAGTAACTCTGCAAAACATATTTAAGTAATTCTTAATAAAATGTCAGTTTTTAAAGGGAATGGTTATTATACAACTTGTTAACAACTGGGTAGGTACAGGTAGGTTTACACAAACTAAACTGAAAATCAACTGCACAGAACACAGAACAGTCACAATACGATCTACGGCCTGGATAATTGGTGTCTGGATAAGGCAAGTACTGCAATGTGTTAGTACTTACTAAATACAATGTTGGCTTATAGATATATCAGATGTAAGGGACAACAAGACTTCAAATGAACAAGCAAACAAAGTCACCTCCAACAATCTTGCAGGGACCACCACTCTCTTGAAAACGATGCAGTTTTTATATAGTACAGGTCAAGTAGTAAACACCAGTGGTGTAACAGGGAGGAAAGGGTTAATATGTTAAGCAATTAAACAGAAAAACAGGAAAGCTGCAATGCAGAGGCTAGATCACACTATTAATTTCTATGAGCAATTCAACAATGCAGTGTACCTGGATATGGACAAGTGTTCAATGTCCAGAAATACTTCCAATACAAAAATAAAGCAGAAAAATGATTAAACAAAGGGAAACAGGAACAGAACAATTCAGAACGAGTAACTCCTCAGATAAAGTTACCCAAAAAAGGGTCAATATGTAAGAAAAAATATTACAAATAAGTAACACACCAACAAAAATATTAAGCCAAAAAAATTAAAAAAAAGTTACTCACAACTCTGCATTCACATACACACACACACATACACACACACACTATGGTCGAACCTCCCCCACTCAACTCCCTCACAGACACAGAGAAAACTGAAAACAGTACCTAAGTTTAACAAAGTATTATCCAAAGATACCAAAACAAAAAAAATGTTCACTAGCAGCACTAAGAACAAAATTTAGATTTGGGGAGCAATTAGTTCTCAAAAATAACAAATAAAGAAGTTTTTGAAGGGTTTATTGGCTGTGATGCACCACACTTAACTGCTCTCCAACTCAACAGACAATATACTGTGCAGGAAACAGCCTGCACATGGTATTTCAACTATTTATTACCCACAGTGCATTGCAAATTTACAGGTAAAATTGACAAAAAAAAATCAGTGGAATTGGCCAAAGTTGGCAATATTACGCCTTTACACGAAATCACAATCAATGAAAAGGTTCACGTAATGCAATAATTACATGAAATATTTCGCTAGGCGAAATTTTACAATTTTGCACTACACTATTAATAACATAAAAAAGAAAGTCACTCACAACTTGTGAGAAATCTATCAAATATTGGGAAATATAGCCTGCTCTGCTTTCACACACACACACACACACACACACACCCATGCTCGACCCTCCCCCACTCAACTCCCTCACAGACACAACGTAAACTGAAAATACTACTTAAGTTTAATTATTATCCAAATATACCAGAACAAAAAAATGTTCACTAGCAGCACTAGGCACAACATTTAGATTTTGGGAGCAATTAGCTGTCAAAAATAACAAATAAAGAAGTTTTTGAAGGGTTTTTTATTGGCTGTGATGCACCACACTGAACTGCTCTCCGACTCAACAGACAATATACTGTGCAGGGAACAAACTGCACGTAATAATTCAGCTATTTGCCCACAACGCATTGCAAATTTACAGGCAAAATTGAAAAACATTGGTGAAATTGATGAAATTTTGCCTTTATGTGAAACTGCCATCTGAGGTGAAATTATGTTTCACCTAGGTAAAAAAGTTTGCATAATGCAGTAATTACGTGAAATATTTTGCTAGGTGAAATTTTCCAATTTCGCACAATACTAGTAGTAACATAAAATTATATAAGAAAATATCACTTGCAATCCTTGGACCCACACCTCCCCTCAGGAATTTTCTACTGCTGAGTCCAAGAATTGTCTCTCCCAGCAGAGGCAGACTTCTGAAGGAAAGCCTGGAGCACTGTGTACAAGTTTATCAAACAATTTAGACTCCGCCTGATTCAGTTTAATGTAATGCATAACCTTTACTTTACTATGATAAAATTGCACAGAATGGGTAAACTCGTATCCCCCTTATGTTCCCGCTGTAAAGATGCTCCTGGGTCCTTGTATCACCTACTCTGGAGTTGCCCTAAGTCCCAATACTTTTGGAATTCTATAAAGCTGGTGCTAGATCCCCATCTGGGTCTGGAACCACTACTTACTCCCTCAAGTTATCTATTAACTCTGTTTCCTCCCAGAACACCCAGGATGAGGAACGCTCATCTTGTCCTTGTGGCATCCACAGCAAAACTGATAATGTTGTGGCACTGGAAGGAGAACTCACTCTCTTTAGTACCGGAGTGGTACCGTGAGACCTTACTCGCAATCCAACTGGATAGGCATATAGCATTTATACAACATAGACCTCACTCCTTGCAGGCAACCTGGGAGCCCCTATTGGTCCTGCATTCCCTCTGCAAGCCATAGTCCCTTTACCTCTTCCTGTTTGTACTCACCACCCTTTTTTCCCTGATTGGATTGCAGACATGGGGTGGGGGATGGGGAGAAGGGGGATATTTTTGTTTGTTTTCTTGTATATGTGCAGCCATCTGTCACTTTTCCTGTTGTGCATTGTACTGTGTGCCTCTTAAAACCTAATAAAGCTAAGTAAATAATAAAAACATATATATATATATATATATATATATATATATATATATATATATATTAAAATATATACAGGGTCCAGTGTGGACGAATACATTATATGATATACATAAAACACTTAACAGCAATGTATTACTTAAACATGATTACTGACACTATCTCAGATCACATTTACATAAAACACTTAACATACTACACTGAACTCTCCCGTTAACTATCTTCATAACATTTAAGTTGGTTCCAAGTTATAGATTCAGAGTAGTCTGATACCTGCAAACTGGAGCAGACTCGCTAGATCATATGGCCTGTATCTGCTGGCATTTTTGTATGTTCGTAATACCACACTCTCATTTTCTCTGCCTGCATTTTCCTACTAATGGGTCTCATCCGTATTGGTAATTTATTCCACAAAAATGGACCAATATATTTAAAATATTTCCTGCCCACTTCCATTCTGCATCTGGGCAGTAAGCATTCTAGACCCTCTGCTGTTCTCAAACCTGTTATGGGAGTTTTGAAGTGAATACAAGCTAATGTGTAATCAGGGACCTTTTCCAAATTACGCTTTGTTAGAAATGACAAATTATGTAAATTTCTTCTTTTGGACAAGGAAAACCAGTTCAGTTCCTTACACATTTCTGTTCTATGTGCTTTAAGGTACATTCATGATGAATCTGGCTAGCTTATTGTGCATACATTAAGTTTATTTAACTGTGATTTTGAGGCTACAGCATAAACTACGTAAGTATTAAGCCATGTGAAAGGAGGCTTCTACTAGGGAATTAATGCATGGTTGGGGGGGTGGGCTGAGCATAAGGTTGAGTGCCCCAACCACCCAACCATGCATTAATTCCTTAGTAGAAGTCTCCTTTCGAGTCGCTTAATGTGCTTGTTACATGACAAACGTTTACATTTATTGTATGTTGTAATATCATTTAGACAAACATACAGACACATTTGTTGAGATTAGAAGTGTTTTTATGTAAAGATCAACAAGAACATGTTTCGAAATGAACCCCGTTTACAAATATTGTGGTGTGCATTTTATACAAATACTACCATTGATAGTATTGTAATAGTAATCTATCAACATGTGTAGAACATATTTTAATATCTCTGAAATCTTAATAAAACACTATTTCAGCTGCTTGTGAATGCGACTATAATGCTGTACAACTGCTTGCTATGAATTGTGGGATTGCAGTTCCTAATAATTTGCATAATGAAGCTCTTTAGTTATCAATCAGAGGACAAGGAACTTGCAATAACGTCATACAGCCATAAAATAATTTTAAAAATAAAGAACATTTTTAGTTTGTTAACTTTATAACACTAAACAACACTTTTTTTATCACTCTTAAACATTTTCCCCGGTCTAACAGAGACCGGAACAAGCAGGGCAGTCGCATTAACATAAAGAGACAAATCCACAGAACATATTTTTTTTTTACATGTTTTCTTTACTACTTGGTGAGTACAGTAGTACTTAAAATGTACCAGTCCATTAATTGTGAACTTATTGAGGTTAAATGGACTGCAACTGGCAAGAGGCATGGGATTGCATGTCATATCTGTGGGATTCCATTTGTTGTGTGTTTCATTTCCTTGTTGTTTGTCTGACACTTTCTTATTTTTCTCATGCTGTTCATGGGATATCGAGGGTATTTCTGATGACTGGTTTGCTTGGTTATGGTCATCAGCAGGGACTGTTGACTTTAATGGCATTCCTGCCACTGATGATTGTTGCTGTTGTGTACTTGTGTGATCATTCTGACTGAAGCTCACGTTTGCTTTCTCTAAAGGCTTGCTAAATTTTTTAGTGACAGCTGTTCCATTTGCGCTCTGCTACAGACAAGATAGAGGACAATTTCTATATAATGAGATATCGACGAGAGAGTCGGATGTCCTCGTGGCAGGTGGGTGGGAAATAAAGCATCACTTGGTATTAGAAAGTGTGATGGACACTTGCAGGTGGACTAAAATGGTACCATAACAGCAGGCGTTACTAGGAAATTAATACCCACTTGTTTCATGTCACATGTTGCATTTTAACCAATGATTACTACGAATTTTCATTAACATTTATTGCCATGTTATAGATCTCTATATTCCAATGCAGGTATTACCATGACATTTATAATATGTTTTCTAATTTCAACTGACATACAGTTTTTTATTTCTATATAATGATCCTAAGTACTTTCCAACCTTGTTTATTTGTTTATTTGTGAAATCAGTTTACAACCTTTGAGCCAGAGGCTCATTTCCAAAGGTACCTCATCACATTGAAGACATACATAGAGTTTTAGGTTACATAGCATAGGTTTGCAGAACAATAGGCGTTCATCAGAGGCGCCACGTCACACTGAGGTCAGACAAAATACATTTAGGTTACAGGGTACAAGTAGTTGAGAACAGGTGTTACACAAGTTGGTATCAAAAATTGAGCAATCTAATAGGTATACAATGAAACAGCTGGCACTGGCCAGGTTAGACATAGGTACGGTGTACCTGGAAGCGGTGGTGGGGATGGCTAGGTGGAGAGCCACCCGGTGGGCGTTGTCATGAGAAGTCGAGGTGGAGGCTACTTTCAGAGACAGGAGCAGCTACGAGTGTTGAAGAGTTGGTTTCGAAGGGTGGTTTTGAACTTGGAGATGGTGGTGGCATTGGTGATGGGGGCAGGGAGAGAGTTAAACCAGGATGGGGCTCTGTAGCAGAAGAACCTCTGGCCACGGCTGGTTCTTGATCTGGGGACCATTAGAGCGGTCTCGTTGGATGACTGTGTTGCAATAGTGGGTGGGATCTGGTGGATGGATGCCGTTACCCCAGCGGGGGAGAGCCTGAGTAGGGTTTTTGTTGTGAGGAGGCAGGTTTGATATCGGAGCCGTTCATCCAGGGTAAGGAGTTTAGCCTCGTCATACAGCTGACAGGTGTGTGTGAGCCTGGGGGCACCAGTAATCAATCTGCAGGCTTTATTCAGGGTTAAGTGAATTTTTTTTTGAGTGCAGTCGTGTTGGCAGCACCATAGACTGGTAGACCATAGTCTACAAAGGGACAAACAGAGGGCGTAACAGTGAGCAGTGCATTTGGGGAAGGCAGGTTCTATGGCGGAAGAGGATGCCAAGCCGTGTGTTAGTGGCGGACGTTAGGGCATCAATGTGGTTGTGAAATGTGAGGGCTGAGTCAAAGGTAACCCTGAGGTATTTGTAGGAGCAGACTTGTTCCAGTGGCTGTTTGGTACTAGGAAGGATATAGAGTGGGTGGTTGCTAGCTTTGTTTTGGGGGTGGGAAAAGAGCATAGCTTTGGTCTTTTTAAGATTGATGACGAGTCTGCGCTCCTGAAACCAGGCTTCGGCATTATTGAAAGACTGCTGTAGGGTGTCCTGAAGGGAGACGGGATTGCAGTGGGTGGCAAAAAGGACAGCGTCATCTGCATACAGGAGAATTTTGCCAGGGCATACACTGGGCAGGGTGTTCAGATAGAGTGAGAAGAGAAGGGGGCCCAGGATGGAGCCTTAGGGGACCCCAGAGTGAATGGGACGGGTATCAGAGAGTATCCCATTGATTTTAACACACTGTGATCGAGCGGCTAGATAGCTTGTGCACCATGCTAGGGGGCCAGCTGAGAGACCAGTGTGACAGAGAGCATTCAGCAGAAGAGGATGGGAGACGGTGTCGAAAGCCTTTGAGAGGTCGATGAACACTGCACCAGCTAGGGAGCTGGTATCCAAGAAGGAGTGTAGGAAGTTGGAGAATTCAATTAGTGCAGTGCTGGTACTGTGACCAGCATGGAAGCCATGTTGCTCTGGGCATAAGATGTTATCTTAGCCAGATAATCAGTGATTTGAATGGCCACCACTTTCTCCAGGGCTTTGGGGGATGGAGATTGGCCTGTAGTTGTTGGCGACGACCTGTCACCCCTTTATGAATGAGTGTGATTATGGCTGTTTTGCAAGCTGTGGGAAATTGTCCCAGGCAGAGCGATCAGGTTAATTAGGGCTGGTGAGTGGGGCAAGGACTTCATCTAGCACCAGCCTGAGGATACTGGGGTCCAGTGAGTCACTGCTGGGGCTGTTACTATTCAAAGCTTTGATTAGGATGGGTCTGGCTTCCCGGAGGCGGAAAACTTGCGAGGTGGAAGCTGGGGTGCTGGAGGACAGGGGAGGTGGTTGGGGGGAGGGTTAAAGAAATTACTAGGGAGGACTGAGCTAAGGTCAGTGAAAGTGGTGTTGAGCCAGTTAGCTATGGTGGCAGGCTCGGTGGTGGTAGTGCCATTGCTAGTGAGCTGGGATGGGGCAGGGGAGCGTGATTTTCCATTGAGTTGTTTAATATTATCCCAGAAAGTCTGGGCCGAGCCCCAGGAAGAGGTAAGGGTAGCCTGGTAATGGTCAGCCTTTGGCTTTCTGGACTGCCCAAGAGCACTTATTCCGGGCTGCATTGTAAGTCTGCCTATCAGACAGCCGACCCGTTTCAGTGGCAAGGTGCCAGAGGTCATCCCGATTTCTTAGTAATTGTAGAAGGGCAGGGCTAACCCAGGGTGCATTCTGCTTTTTGGATAGGATTTTGGTGAAGGGTGCAAAGAGATCACAGGCCATGTTGAAGGTGTGTGTGAAGAAGGCGAGGGCAGTGTCAATGTCAGTTGCACGATGAATGGGGGACCAGTTTATCTGGGTGAGGAATAGTTTAAGTTTTTGCAGCCCACCAGGGTGGAGGCACCTTCGGAGGGTGGTGTGGGCTTTGGGTTTGGGATTGGGGACTGCCCAATGAAATAGGATAGGGGAGTGGTCAATTAGGGAGTCTGGTAGGACCTGGATGTTTTGGATTTTTTGTGGTCGGTTGGTTATAATAACATCCAGAAGGGTGCTGGTTCCTCTCTTAGGGTTTATTCTAGTGGGCTGGGTGATGAGTTGCGTCAGGTCTTGGGCAGCAAATGAGTCTCTGATCGTGGAAGAGGAGGTGCTGAGCCAATTTACGTTAAGGTCCCCAACTAGGATTTGTTCCGCCTTATGGTGGAGGGAGGCCAGATAGTCAGTTAAAGATACCAGGGCTGGGTGCTGGTTCTTTGGGGGAACGTAGGCCATGGTGAGATAGAGAGGGCCCCTAGAGGGGTCCGGGGTGAGTTTGAGGGTAAGAGCCTGGGCCCCACTTACAAGGGCAGGGTGGGAGTGCGTGTGAGTATTGTGTCCCTAGGTGTAGATTGCAGCCTCCCCTCGTTTGCCTACTGGTCCTCCCGGTGTAAGGTATAGCCTGGGAGGGAGACAAATGAGCAGGGGTGGATTTGGACAGCCAGGTTTCAACCAGGGCTATGATGTCTGGTTGATGAGCCATGGCCCAGCACTGTAGGGGGCCAAATTTATTCAGCAGGCTGCATATGTTCATGGAGGCTATTTGAGATCAGTGGGCCGGAGTGGGTGGGTGGGAGGGGCAGGGCCTGGGTTGGGATGTATGTTCCCTGTCAGGAGCAGAAGGAGGAGAACTGCTCTGGTCAGAGGGTGGCAGATGGAGTTTACGCTGGGCGATAGGAAGAGAAGAGGGTTTCGTAGCACAGGGGTGGGTAGAGGGCACAGGCAGAGAAGGCTTGTGTGATCAGATGCCTCAAGGGAGCAGGGGGAAGATAATGTCCGGATGGGGGTGAGGTGGAGAGGAGCATATGGGGTGTGTGGAGGAAGAGGGAGGGAGGAGCAGTATAGGAGGAGGGGAGGACAGGAGGGTAGGTAGGAGCACTGGAGTAGTGAGGCTGAGGGTTAACAGGGACAATAGGGTTGGTGAAAGGCAAAAGGAGGAGGAGGAGAAGAGAGAGGCAGGTGGGCAGGAGGTGCACATGCATAGCTGGTAAGGGTGAGAGAGCTGAAGTGAAGAAAGATGGGGGAACTAGGATGACAGAGGGGGAGATAGTAGTGAGAGGTCACCTCTAAGTGTAGTTGCTGCTTTGGTACAGTGGCAGAGCTGGTGCCTGAAGTGCACAGGGTACTAGGTTCAAGACTTGCCCAGGGTAGCAGGAAGGACCCCAGACAGTGGCTATAGCAGCAGGGAGCTGAGCTCAACATCTGCAGAAACAATCAGACAACAATTTAGCAGTGTCTGAGGGTTAGAGTGTTTTTTAGAGTTTGAAATCCTGCAGAAATAATAGACAGGTGTGCTAGCTGAGTGGTGGAACTGCTGACTAAGACAGTGAGGGTGCAGGGTTCAAAGGCAGCAAGAGAGAAGTGGTAAAACTTTATATTTTGGCAGGTTGGGGCGGGTAAGAGACTAAAAGGCCTAGAAAGTAGAAATAAAATAGATAGACAAAGTGATTAAGAGGTAGAGCTGCTGACTCTGATTGCAAGGGTACTGGGTTTGAACACAGCTTAGGGACAGAGTGTAGGAAGTTTTTTTAATTCAGAGAAGGAGGGAGGAAGGGTTAAGAGTTTGAAAGTAGAGGAAGATGTTGGCCTGGTTTGTTGGCTTAGTGGTTAGCCAGTAGACTTTGGAATAAAGAATACCAGGTTTGAGGCTGCCGGGTGTTTAGTGGTAGGCTGATGGAAGGAGTGAGGAAAGTAGATAGCAGAAAGGATTCAAAGGGAACTGTGGGGACCTCTAGTGGGTAGGTTTGCAAACAGTTGCTAGAAAGGGGTGGGGAGTGCAGCAACCCCTTGTGGTTGGTGTCTATAAGCTGCAAATGGGAAAGTGGACACCTGGTAAATAGAAGGGTAGGTCACATGATGTGACATGTGACCTGCCAGCAGCAATAAATGAAGTGCTGACCTTGGGTCCACTTTCCCATTTGCAGCTTATAGACACCAACCACAAGGGGTTGCTGCACTCTCCACTCTAGCTCCTCTTTCACAACCACGGCCCCTCAGCAGACATGAGGAACATGTAGTGGCACAGATCAGCATGTGCAGCATACAGGGTGACACTGAGCTAGACCTGTATTGGCAACAACATGCACATGATAAGCACTGGGCATGCACGTGGTGTGTGGCACCACCTGTGGAGGATGATACACTGCATGGGCACCAGGGACCCACAATGGACAGTGACTACTTTAGGGTATTAAATGAGGAAAAGACCAGGGTAGAAAGGTCAGTGGGGGAATGTTGCTACAGGAGGTAAAGCCATCAAAAAATGGAGAGCAATGAGTACCGATGCCCATAGTCTGGGTAACAAACATCCTGAATTAGTGGCCTTGATGGAGGAGGAACATCTGGATATCGTGGCAGTCACAGAAACATGGTACACACAGAACCATGACTGGGACATAAACATACCAGGATACACTATCTACAGGAGGGACAGAGAGGGTAAAAGAGGAGGAGGAGAAGTAGCTCTCTACATAAGGGAAGGCATCAAAGCAATAGAACAAAAGGGTAAACAGGAAGGAGAGGAAGCAGTGTGGGTCAATTTGGAGACAGGCAATGGCACCACAATCTGCACAGGAGTTGTATACAGACTCTCCCAGGGGGAGGAAATGGACAAGGAAATGATAGAAAGTATACTTAGAATGGCTGAAAAAGGGGAGATATTGCTGATGGGGGATCTGAATATGCCAGATGTTATCTGGAGTGCAGCTGCAGCAGCCACTTCTAAGAGTGGGGTTATTCTAGATGCCCTACAGGCGGCATGCCTTAGACAACTAGTATTGGAACCCACTCTAGAGGGAGCAATCTTAGACCTGGTACTCTCAAATGGAGATAAAGAGAGGATCACAGATGTAGAAGTGGGTAGCCATCTGGGAACTAGCGACCATCGAACAGTATCGTTCATGATAAACACAGCAGTAGAGTCAAGCTGTACAAAGGCAAAAGTACTGGACTTTAGGAGGGCTGACTTTGCCAAAATGGGTGAGTGCCTAAGGAATGCACTAGCAAATGGGCAGGAATGAGGGGTGGAAGAACAATGGGGAATAATCAAAACTGCCATCACAGAGGCAACAAGCCTTTGTGTGAAGCAAATAAACAAAACAAAACGATGTAAGAAACCACTATGGTTCTCAAATGAGGTGGCAGGGGAGGTTCGAGAGAAAAAGAAAGCATTCAGGAAGTACAAGGAATCACAGAAGGAGCAGGACAGAGAATTGTATCAGTTAAAGCAAAAGGAAGCTGGGAAGGCAGTCAGAACAGCAAAGGCCCAAACCAAGGAAAAGATAGCCAACTCAGTTAAGAAGGTGGATAAAACCTTTATAGGTACATCAGGGAGTGCAGGAAGATCAAGGGAGGGATAGTGAAGCTTAGTAAAGGGGAGGAGGGTGGGCAGAGGGTGACTGTGAAAAGGCAGATATACTAAACAAATATTTTTGCTCAGTATGTACAACTGAAGAGGGGAAGGTACCGAGACCAAACAATAGAAACACTCTGGATACAGGCGTTGACACCAGCCCATTTACAGAAGAAAGGGTTCTGAAAGAACTCTTAAAACTGAAGGTGGACAAAGCAATGGGGCCTGATGGGATTTTTTTGTTGTTGTTGTTGTTTAACCAGGTATAGCATTTTGGGATTCATCCCAAAATTCTACAAGAACTAACTGTAGAACTAGTGACACCACTGACTACCATCTTTAACAAATCATGGGAGGATGGTGTGGTACCTGAGGACTGGAGGAGGGCAGATGTGATTCCACTTCACAAAAGTGGGAGCAGGGCAGAAGCAGGAAACCACAGACCTGTTAGTTTAACCTCAGTGATAGGGAAAATGATGGAATCACTTCTGAAGGAAAGAATTGTTGAGTACCTAGAGGCCAGAGGGGCACAGGACCCAAGGCAGCATGGATTCACAGCAGGAAGGTCATGTCAGATGAATCTAATAGATTTCTTTGACTGGGTGACCAAAGTACTAGATCAGGGAGGGGCTGTAGACATGGCCTACCTAGACTTTAGCAAGACATTTGACACAGTCCCACACAAAAGATTAATATACAAGCTAGCCAGTCTGGGAGTGGGTCTCAAGATGGTAGCCTGAGTAAAGAATTGGCTGGAGAACAGGACACAGATGGTAATAGTAAATGGAGTCCACTCTGAAGAAAGGGGGGTTACTAGTGGAGTACCGCAGGGTTCAGTACTAGGACCAGTCCTCTTCAATGCCTTTATAAGCGACATTGCAGAGGGACTGGAAGGAAAAGTATGTCTCTTTGCAGATGACACAAAGATCTGCAACATAATTGATACACAAGGTAGGTGGAAAGAATGAGAAGGGACTTGGCAAGGTTGGAGGAATGGTCAAATGTATGGCAGCTTAGATTCAATGCTAAGAAGTGCAAGGTAATGCACCTGGGAAACAAAAACCCAGGGAAAGAGTACACAGTGGGGGGTGAGATACTAACAACTACAAAAATGGAAAGGGACCTGAGGGTAGTCATATCAGGTGACCTAAAGGTGGGCAAACAATGTGAGAGGGCAGTAAGGAGGGCTGGGGGGGATACTGGGATGCATAGGGAGAAGCATCACCAGTGGAAAACAGGAAGTTATTATCCCTCTGTACAGACAGCTGGTGAGACCCCATCTGGAGTACTGCATGCAGTTCTGGAGACCCAATCTCCACAAAGACATAAACAGGATGGAGGCAGTCCAGAGGAGGGCAACTAAAATGGTGCAGAGTCTGCACCGGAAAACATATGAAGAGAGACTTAAGGAGCTTAATTTGTATAGCCTCGAGGAAAGGGGGAGACATGATAGAAACTTTCAGTACCTCAAGGGAATCAACAAAGTCCAAGAGGGTAGCATCTTTCAGAAAAAGAGGTGTGCAAGAACAAGGGGGCACACTTTGAAGATAGAGGGGGGGCGGCTCAGAGGTAATGTAAGGAAGTATTTTTTCACAGAGAGAGTTGTGTATGTATTGAACGGCCCTCCGGAGGAGGTTATGGAGTCAAAAAATGTGGTGGAATTCAAGAATGCATGGGACAGTCATAAGGCAATTCTGGGGGGGTAGGAAGAAGTAGGCTGTTGGTTAAGTAGAATCTGCAGCTCTGCAGCTTATCCATTAGGTAGGGAAATGGGCAGACTGGGTGGGCCAAGTGGTCCTTATCTGCCATCAAATTCTGTTTCTATGTACTGTAAGTGACCAGGGGGGCAGGCACAGAGGGACACAGTGTGGTCTTGTCCACCATGCAGATGCATCAACTGGAGGACATGCCACTGCCAGGTGGGCCACACCATCACAATGCCTTGCTGTGACCAACAGTGACAGTGATGCATTGGAGCACAGCACGAACAGCAACAATGATGAGGAACAACAGCAGGCATCTTCCAGCAACAGCAGAGTGAGCCAGGCACACAGGAGGGTGACAGTGAGGCGGATGAACAACACAGATGTAACACCAACAGCAATGCCGTGCTGTCCAACGGCCGCAGTACCTCAGGGCACAGCACACCTGTGGCCAAAACTGCAGACCAGCACCAGACGACAGTGGACACTGAGCAGCAGGGGGATGGAAGGGATGGCACTGTGGTGGGACAGGCGGACAGTGCCTTCACCACTGGAGGCCGTGACTGTCAAGCACACAGCACCGCCACACAAGACCATGGAGGTGCAGGTGGGACAGGCGAACATGGTGCAGTGCCACTGCCACTGGATGATGACCTCGGGATTACCTGTTCTGATGCTGCCAGGATGTCATGCTCAGCCAGGAGGCAGCACAGCGTGAGCTGGCAGGGATACGTGACAGCATACGTGAACACACCACTGCCGCGGTAGCACACATGGGACAGCTGCAGCTGACAGTGGCAGACATCCACGCAGCCATCATACATGGGATATAGAAAGGGGCATGCCAAACAACACAGACAATAAGGCTACTCCAGGACATATGGCTGTGCGTCACACACCAAATGGATGCATAGAATGGCAAACCACTGTCATGGAACGCAGCATGGCGCTGCATATCACCCAGACAGAGGCAACAACAGCAATGGCCACAGCACTGCAGGAGATTACAAGATGCATGCAACAACATGCAGCCAGTGTGACACTGGTCCCACAGGTATGTCTGGAATGCAATGTGTGGTGGCACAACAGAGGGGCAGGAGACAATCTCCACAGCACAGGGAACACAGCTGGCATACATGATGTGGGACAGAGCCATGAGGGCACACAGGGCACAGTGCAGCCGTTGAAGCCTCTGGGACAACAGCCGGAAACAGTGATGACACAGCATGTGACATGCACAGCCATGCTCAAGGACAGGGTGATGGGCAACATGGCTGGCCAATGCGCAGACAAAGAGGACCAGCTGCTGGACACAAATGCCACTGAAGACAGACAAGTGGGACCAACAGACAACAGAGATGGTCTGGAGCCACGCAGTGATGCCTGTGTGGATGGTGGACATGGCGCAGTGGGGCACACACTGCATGGGGCCACAGCAGGACATGACACAGAAGACAGTCACAGCACCACAGCCATGAACACAGCTGATGGTGTGCAGAGGCACATAGGGGTATTGGAACATGAAGAGCACAGGGGGCAGGACGTCCACCTGCCTGAAAGTGCTGCGGTGCAGTCCAGTCATACACAGAACAGTATGGTGCTGGACAACAACATGGCCATGCCAACATCCAGTACAGCACAGAAGCCGGAACAGCACATGACATCCCGGTCCCGAGGCCACAAGAGGGCCCATCCTGATGCAGGTGGAATGGCCTGTGAGGGGCGGATGACTGGGCAAGGACCATCAGCAACAGAACCCAGTGCACTGATGGCTGCAGTGGTCAGCAGGACTGGATGGAGGGTGAACAAAAGCAGCAGTATGACAGGGACCACTGCAGCACAACAGCCACTGCCAGTGACACCACAGTGTCCTAACAGGGTGCACACAGTGTCGGCTGTGGCAGAGGTTCGGACAGGGTGTGCCACACTGCAGGATGCTGCACAGAGCAGCAACACGATGGTACAGCCACCATGTGCTGCATAGAGTGTGACACTGGTCACCATAGGCCATAAAGGGAAGCCAGCACACACACACCAGTAGGAAGCCCGCAGCATGCCAGGCATGTGCAACAGACAGGGTGGTCCCACTGATGTTAATGCCTGCCATTATGCACTGGTTCTGTGTCCACACCATACCCTGGGCAGAGACCCCCACCCAAACACACACCACACATGGATGTACATGTGCCATGCATACCTGTGCTGCATGCACATGTACCCCATGTCCCCTGTACATTTTCCATGGCCATGGCACACCCAGTCATGACACCACAGCATGGTACACACACACAAGCCTGCATCCCATACAGTGGCACCCCCCACACGGCAGTGGTATGCACACTGCCAACCCAGACAGCACATACTGGACACCTGCACAGACCCAACGCCTGCCCTTGGAACAGTTGCCTGCAACCGGTTGTGTACACCATGGCATGCCAACAACCATTGACACCGCACACCCACACTGGTGCACCACCAATCAGATGGGCCTCCCCACACCTGTGACCAGAGAGATTAGTGGGTGCGCACACCGTGGTGTTGTGCATCAGCACAGGCATGGCCCGTGGCACACACGGCACCATACCCGTCCATGATGCCATGCATACCCCCACACCCAGGTGCATGACCTGTGCAGGACTGTTGCCTCCCCACCACACAAGGGGCATCACATACAACCCACCATCAACACTCACACACAGTACCCAACATGTGACATACCACCACAGCAGGCATACTGAGTTGCACAATGTATGCCAATGGGTGGGCACTGCAGTATGCCACATACTGTGTCACACCACCTGGCCCCACCATGGACATGTGTACCACATGTCTGGTACCAT
This sequence comes from Neoceratodus forsteri, assembly GCA_016271365.2. Taxonomy (NCBI): domain Eukaryota; kingdom Metazoa; phylum Chordata; order Ceratodontiformes; family Ceratodontidae; genus Neoceratodus; species Neoceratodus forsteri. Next base: position 235,833,701 of record CM057458.1, read on the forward strand.
CACATGCACAGCACATGCAGGCCCAAACCGCGGGGTCCCACCTTGTCAACTGGTGGTTTGGCTAAACCACTGTGGCATGCCACTGTGGAACTAGGAGGACCCCAACACTGGTTGACACATGTCCACAGGGGTACAGTGTCCTGACACTATGCACAGTGTGTCACACTACCAATCCCTGTGGCACATTGTGCTGTGGTGGCATGCAGTGCATGCCACATGGCGTAGGACAGCAGTCCCTGTTGTCCACATGTCTCCCTGTGAAGGCCCGTATGGGCAGGTACCCACACATTGGCTGCCACTGACCTGTACACAGTATAGGCAGATGAAGGGCATGCACAGTGCGGAATGACACACAGACACAGCATGAACATGGAACAGCAATGTATTAGGAACACAAAAGCAATGCACAACAGCAACTGTGAAGGCAATTCAAGAGGTACACAATGCAATGGGCACAGCATCCCACACAGCAACAGGGGTACAATGGTGATGCAATTAACAGCATTGCACACTGTGTGACATAAACTCTGCAGTACCAGACACCTGTGTATATGCTTCACTATGTGCCCTGTCCATAGCATGTCCGCCATGGTATGAGGGAGGTCCTGGACATTGTTGCACTCACTTGCTCACTGCTCAATGTGCACCAATCTGGTCCAGGTAGTCCAGCAGTTCACGCACTGCATCATTCAAACGAGGTCAGAAGCCTTGCCATGAGCCTGATGCACAGGCTGAGTCCCTGAGCAAAGTCACAGAGAGTGGGTGGTGGGGCTGCATGTCATCTTCGCCCTCGCATCCCTGTCTGGCGATGTGTCCCTGTCACTCATGGGCTGCCCTGAGTCATATTCGAGGACTGATACACCACCACCATGCATGGGAGTGACACCATCCCCAGCCTGTTCAGCACCCACCCATTCAGCTGTACCAAGGGTGGCCTCGCCTTTTGCCATGTCTGCCATGTCTCCTGCCACAGACAGTCCCACAGCACTGTTATCCAGCTCCGCATGTTGGCAATGCTCCTGTTGGTCACCCTGGACATCCTTCTCCTCTGTTGTGTCCTCCACACCCTATTGTGGTGACACCTGTTGCCCACTCTGGGCCATCATCCTAGTTCTGGCTGCATACGCCCATGCATCACTCCACTTCAGGCGGCGCATTGCCTACTCCAGGGAACACCACCATGCATCCCAGCCCTGCTGTCCACTCCTCGCACCAGCATCGGCACCTGGAATATAATGTGACAGACTGTAAGTGAGTGCACCACACGTTCATGCCAATGTGTGCATTGACAACACATGCGTTGCCCAGACCACCAACGCAAGGCTGGCAGGCCATCAGCATGCCATGCCACGTGTTGCATAGGCTGTGTCACGCACCAAATATGTATGGGGCATACACCCACACATGTGTACATGGTGCATGTGCCCTACCAGCAACTGACAGCCATGGCCAGCATTGCTGACCCTGCTGGAGGGTGTGTGTGTGTGTATGTGTGTGTGTGTGTGTGTGTGTGCGCCCCCCCTACTGCTGGTCCCTACACAGTGGCCTACACTGCTGCATACATGTCATGACCGCTGTACACTTACCTCGGTGATGTTGATCACTGCGGTGTCCTCCTCCCTGTCTGTCCAGTCCAGGTCCCCTGGGCCTGCCCTGCCCTTCGGTGGCACCACTCTCTCCTGCAGAGACATAATGGTGTGTGACATCATCAGTACTCATCTGTGCAGTCATGGTCACTGTGGTGTGCTGTGTGTCATTCACATTAGTGGTTACACATACCTGGCTGGCGTGGCCATCCTCCACACATGTGGACGTCAGCTTCGTGTGCCATCCTCCTCAGGTGGGCCAGGAACCACCCCTCCCTCCAGGCCCAGTCATTCCAATGGTGCCTGACCTGCCGCATGGTTCTTCTATTCCAGACACTGCCTGTACCCTATTGCCTATGGTGGACCATGGTTACCCCCCCCCAACAGCGACATTTCACCAGCGAGGTCCCCCACAGCGACTACAGTGCCATGCCACTGTGGGAAACATGATGGCACCAGGCGTTGTCTGTCGGGGGTCCTGCACCCCCTCAATCAGCTCTGACTCGGAGTTGATAATCCTTAAGAGGGGGTGTGTGGGGGGTTTGGGGGCAAAGCTCCCCAAAGAAAACACAGTCAGCCTGTGGGAACCAGCAGCCGACTGCAAAATGCGGTCGACCCGTCTGTAACAAAAGAGTTCTGCTTATATAAGCAACATTGATTTAACCCTAAAACTCAAGGAATATTGTAATAACAAATTCTCCTAAGCAAAAGCAATGTTGCTTACAACTCTACCCCTGTTTTTAATGTTCCCCTTTCTTTTCTAAATAAAAAGTGTCTACCCACTTTCGATTACATATACCCTCTTTAGTTACTAACTTCAGCTCTCCAGTCCTTGGCTCCAAATCACAATATATCGTTATAGTCTATCCTGAAAATTTCTCACCAAAGCTGGAAACTATAGAGGAATTATTACTAAACTACAAACTTTTAATATTAGTAACACATTTTACCGCTGTCTGATCTAAGCTATACTTTCTGAATATATATAGAATAATATATGGGCTGGTATGTGTAGCAAGAATTTTACACACACCAGCGGTATTGGATGCCACTTAAACCCAGAGAGTGAAGATTGAGGGGTTTATCTAGGCAGTCAACACCAAGCGTGGGTGTAAAATCTGAGTTTACACACCACCCCATGTTTTATTTTATATACTTGCTGGCGTGCACTTTTTCACCACAGCAGTGATATAAAATAAGCAAAGATCAGTGTTTGGCAGCCATGGACTAGTAGGAATTCGGCATGGTCCACAGTCTGCCAGGTTCACACGTCCCATTAGTGTGTGCCCCAAAAGAAGAAGACCACTGTTTAGTTTAAAAAATATTCTTTGTCAAACATTTACTTACTACCAACTGGCAGTTTCAGCATCTCTCACAGCATGTGTGGCATCTGTCCAGCAGCGAGGAGGTGGAGAGAGTGTCTGGTGCACGCGCAGACACAGGGAAACCTGGCATGTTTTCCGTTATAACCAGTTGGTTATAACTGCAAATTATAACCAGGTTTCCCTATGGAAAAAGTGCTGGCCAGTTATTATAATATATTTAAGCATTGTTCTTTACTGAGTCACTCACACTTGCACACAGCATGGGCTTTTAAGCCTGCCCAGCCCCACCTCCAACAAAATGTAACACCTGGTAGTTGACTCCCCCAAGTCCCCCACTCAACAGGTAGATGGAAAAAGTTATAAAGACAGCACTCAATAAAACCCTCTTTGCAGCACACAGTTTGTTAACAGAGCAGCAATGTTTCAGGCAGCAGCATTTCAAAAGCAGCAAATACAGGCACAGCAGTTGAAAATGTATAGGGTTCAATACAGCTGGTGCAGTTCTTTCTTGCACAAATCCTGCTGGTAAATGATGATTCATTCAGTCTAACTGAGCACAACGCAGGCTTTTAAACCTGCCCAGCCTCACCTCCAGGAAATGGAACACCTGGTAGCTGACTCCCACGAGTTCCCTATTCACCAGGCAGCTGGAAAAAGTTGTAAAGACAGCGCTCAAACGCTCTCTTTAGCACACAGTTCATTATCAGAGCAGCAGTATTTCAGGCAGCAGTGTTTCAAAAATCAGCAAACACAGGCACAGCAGTTGAAAATGTACCATGTTCAATACAGCTGGTGCAATTCTTTCTCGCACAGATCCTGCTGGCAAACGATGATTCAGTCAGATAAATAAAATACAATAAACTAGAAAAGATTGTGTTGATTCTTAGACTGAACAACCACTAGTATCTTCTGGCCATTTCCAAATGTAATAATATATGATATTTTATAATGTTTGAAACTAAATTTTAAAAGCTGAAATGTCTGAGCTAATGATCATAAAAACAAGTTTCTTTTTTTAAAAAAAATCTTGGAGTCCAATCAACATGTAAAGAACTTAATGATGCAGTTATCCTGTGTTGCTACACATCTATACATATTATAATATGATGTTAAAAATGACGAGTTTAAAATTTTGCAAACCATTTTATGTTTTTTATTTCAATATAAAATATTTTATGTTTTTATATAAGCATATTGGCCGCTATGCACAAATGGGCAGAAAAATATGCACCAGAGGCACGTATACCACCAGCATAGCTCTGCACCTGCTGACAAGTGCACACAGAGCAATAGCCATCAACGGCTGCCACCTATCTGCGATTCCACACCCCCGGCACTCAAGTCCATACAGGGCAGCCGGGGGCAGAGCAGCAGCCAGTTGGATGCCCAGCATCAGTCTCACAGTGGATCCCTTGCACAGTACAGCAAGTCCTGGTGCGCGTATACCAACCACAGGCACACAGACCCACTCGGCCAGTCCCTGACTGACAGTGTGACCCTCAGGCCATGCCAATGGCACACAGCCCTCACCTAGCACACAGACAGACCGCTAGCTTTATTCTCCCACTCTGTCCCATGTGTTGCCCAGGCCAACCACACAGCGGTTGTCCATTCCTGATGTAGGCATCCCCCCAACAGAAGAATGATAGCTTGGCATGGCATGAAGCTGCAAGCATCCCCCTACCCCCCCCACACACACCCCACAGCATCCCCAGTCCTGGAGGTGGCCATCCCCACCAATCACACAATCCTGACCTGGCACCCGACCCCCAATCCAGGTACCTTCAAAGTCACAGTGGCAACCCACCAACTCCCGTGGCACTGACAACTCCTCCCCTGACCCTGTACCTGGCTGTCAGTGTTGCAGCTGTGGACAGCCAGTGGCACATCTCTCCTCACACCACCACAACTGCCAGCCATCTGAGTGATGCTGGGATCGCACCACCTATTTATACAGGCACGTTCCCAGCATCAGCTGGATGGCTGGTGGCCATGGTGGTGTGAGGAGGGATGTGCCACTGGCCATTCAGTGCCCGGCATTGACTGACAGGTATGGGGGACTGGGGGTGGGCTGCCAGTGCTGGGGGGGCACCGACCACCAATGTGGACGGGGGTACTGGGTCCATGTGTGTGCAGACCTGGTCATCACTGTGGGTGGGGGATTGTGTGTACCACATATGGGGACAGGGCTACTACCTGTGTGGAGAAGGGCATGCATTGTCACTATGGGATGGGCTGCCATGTGTTGGGGTGGGGGGTTCTTGGGTTCTTGTATGCCTGGATGGACCACGAATCTGTAGCGTCAGGTCACAGTGCCACTGCTGCTGTATGGGCACCCACCAGATTGGTTGCCCCAGCTCACTCCAGCAACCTACTAGGCTGGGGAAGCACGGGGAGTCATCACCTGATTCCACCGCGACCGGCATGTTACATCCATAGGGGTACACAGTGGGTTGTGGCAGGGTCCTGGCTGCCAGCCATAGCATGCTCACCACTACACTCCCCTGCAGCCAGCACTACATGCCTTTGTGAATGGCACATAGTGCTGGCTCACCCCCGCCTGCCCTGGGGCATTCGTCTCTGTGCAGTAGCGGGACCGGAGCCGCATTAACTATTGTGTGCCCTATTGTTGAATGCCATGTGGAACCCGCTCTGCAGCATTCATGTGTAGTGATGCCAATGCGCCCGGTTTCTGTGGCACGTTGGCATTGTGCATAGCGCCCATTGTCATTGTTGTAATAGCCTAGCTATGTTTATAACATGGATTCTGAAAATACTGTCTTCTGAGTTGTCCAAACAGGTCACCTGACCATTGATTAATCCCTGATATACCCACAGTTGCATGTTCACAGGGCTTTATTTTACTATTTCTTTAGGCAAGACTCTAACATAACATTGCCCATATTATAAGAGGATTAACCCACTCCAATGTATGGGTTTACTAAGCATTAATCTACACCTGGTTGGTTGAAGTCACTCAGCTTAACCTCTAGACTTTAACCCCCCCCCAGGCATTGATTAATGCTCAGTAAACCCATAACTTGTCATGGGTTAATCCCTTCATATCTACTTGGCCAGCTACCAGCTGTCATTTAAAAAATTAAGTCTCTGACCCTAACAGTTCAAAATGATCATATTTTAAAAAATGTTTTTTTTTTAATGAAAGCTTTAAGTCTAGCCATTAAGAAATGTTGTTATTTTGTTATCATATAAAAGTATTAAAGGGGAAGTAAACATTGCAGGGATCACTCAAATTGTGAAAGCCCATGAAAAGATATTTCAAACGAGCCACTGGACTTCCTTGTAGGTGTTAGGAGTCCTGAGATATGATTATCTAATTAATCTGTAAATCAAAACAAGGCAGCAGCCATTTTAAAACAGAAAGTGATGTCACTGAGGGGCAAGCTGCATGTTGTTAATGACAGCTTGCCCCTCAGTGACATCACTGTTGGCCTCATGATTCAATGTAATGGTTGCTGCCTTGTTTTGATTTACAGATGACTTAGGTATTCGTATCTCAGGACCCCTGACACCTACAGGTAATCTCAATACCTCATTTGAAAGATTTTTTGTGGGGTTTTCACAGTTTGAGTCACTCCTACAATGTTTGCTTCTCCTTTAATTATGTTATCAATATAAAAACAGGTGGTTTTCTCTAGCTCGCTTGCTCGCTCTATCTATCTATCTTTATATCCTGAAGGGTTGATTTTTTATAAAATATATGTTATCAATATACATTTCACGTAACAATAAGGTATACTCATATTCTTTTTAAATACTGACATGGAAAGTTTCTTGATGGTTAAAAAAATATAACAATTTTTGCATTTTTTTTTAGCTTTTTTATCAGTCCCTGTAATTTAATTAACATCTCTATAAGCGTAATGCCCATAAACATTTATCTAATGCCTTAAATCACAAGGTAAGCATTCCAGTCCCCCCATACCAAATCTTTCTCACTTTCGCAGGCTTTACTTTCAAAATCTCCAGAAGATAATAAATTCCAACACAATAATATAGTATTGTGATTATGGAAGAGTACCCACTCCTACTCAAGCCTTGCAAAGTATAATTTTAATCACCTTTATTGACACCCAGGGCATTTATTATGGGCCCCACAAATCCTATCTGACTACTCAGGAGAAGGTAGTCCTAAATGTGTATGGAACTATAACCTCATTGCCACTTGAAGATTCCTGCAACCATCATCAGCTACCCTCCAATAGAACCGGGAATGAGCTCCCAACATATGATCTGTCTAAGGTGCTACTACTCAGTGGTCTCGTAATCCACATAGAGCACACAAAAACCAGAGTGACCAACTAAAGGCAGTGACTTTTCTATAAAAACATAATTTAGGAGCATCTCCTCTGACTACTTATACTACTCCTACTATTGATGTCTGGCAATGTGCATCCATACCCTGGTCCTACACCCAACCATAACGCTTGTCCACAGAAAACCCCCAGGCTCGTGCTTGCCTCACTAAACATCTACAGCCTGCTCCCCGAACTGGACTGTCTGAAGGCCTGGGTCACTAAGAATAACCCTGATGTGTTATCTATCATGGTAACTTGGCTATCCCCAAAGATACCTGACATGGCCATCACTCTGCCTGGCTATACCCTATACAGACAGGACTGACAATCAAAAAGAGGTGGGGGCTGTGTCATCTACACCAAAGACTACCTCCAAGGTCATGTAATACCCACACCATGTAGCAGTGACAACCTACAAACCCTGGCCATCAAATTGCTACTAGGGACCCACAACGGTGTGCTCACCATACTCTCAGTTTATATTTCACCAAAACTGTCTCTGACCGGTGCCAACAGCCTACTGGACTATATTAGCACACTAAGCCTAAACACTGAAATAGTACTATTAGGAGACTTTAATATGAACTGGCACTCATCTGCATCCACCACTATCAAGGATACCCATTCCACGATCCATTTCCCCAATTGGTGGAGACTCAGACTAGAATCAACTAAAAGACCGGCACCAGCATACTACTGGACTGGATCCTCAAAAACTGCCCTGTGCTTATCTCCGACCTTACTATTCTCCCTGATGCCCTGAGCAACCACTCCCCTGTCAAATGTCTATGGAACAAAAACTACTGCAAGCCCCTAACCAGAACAAAAAAAAATGGCTGCTCTTAAAGAGCCACCTGCCTCTACTAAAGGCTGACCTCAAACTCCTTGACTGGTCAGACCTTGGAGAATCCACGGATATGGACACGGCGTTCAACCTCTTTATATCAAAATTTAATGCTGACTGTGACAAACATGTCCCTGTCAAAACAAGGAAAGCCAAAGGACCCCTTAACCCCTGATCTCCTGGCACTGCTTGAATTAAGAGACCAATACTTGCTAAAAGCACAATTACAGGGCTCTGCAGCAATCATTCAGTGATATAAAAAGGCTCATAACGACTGCACAAAAGCGATCAGACAGGCAAAGAGTAAATACTATAAAGAAACCCTCACCGACTCATGGAACAGCAGCAAGTCCTTTTGGGAAAACCTACGGGATATTACAGGGAAGGATCCAAAAACGCCCCCTGCTATGCTCACTGTCAAGGGTGTCCCTTCTGTAGACCCCCTACTCATTGCTAACATACTGAATCAGGCTTTTACTGACCTCAGTAGTGTTCTCCAGGCTGACTTCTTCAATGTCCTTAACCCAAGAGACATTGCAAGAGCACCTACAGCACCTCCCTACTGCCCGCCTTTCTGCTTCAAAATAGTATCTGAAGCAGACATGCACAAATATGTAGAGAAGGTCCTAGGAAAGTTAAGCCATAGTGGGGACTCACTGGGCATTAAATTCATTCATCTGGCACTGGATAAAATAATTGGACCGCTAACAAAAATAATTAAACTCTCCCTCTGCCACTCTCAATTCCTGCAAAGATGGAAGTCTGCCACAGTAACTCCTGTTCATAAAAGTGGGAACTGAACATTACACAACAATTACAGACCAATCCCCATACCCCTGCCACTCTTCAAGGCTCTGGAACTGATTGTGGCTGACCAGATGGTGGAGTATCTTAACCAACACAAGCTCCTCTGCCCAGATGGCCACAGTACCATCACAGCCCATCTAAAATTCACTGGGTTCATCAATAGTGCCTTGGACCATGGCCAGCTAGTAGGGGCTTTCTTCATTGACCTATCAAAGGCACTTGATACAGTTCATCATGCCCCTCTCCTAGAACAGCTTTCTGAAATCAGACTCGCAACAGAAGCCATGGACTGGTTCAGCAGCTACCTGAGCTTCCGCACACAAAAAGCCAGGATTGGGGAAGTCCTATCTGACAGCTGACCTGTCAGATCTGGTGTACCTCAAGGGTCTATACTGGGACTGTTGCTATTTAGTGCCTTCTTAAACAACTTACCGGTAGCTTGCCAGTGCTGCATGCTCTTATATGCTAACAATGTGGTAATCTTTGCCAGCAATCAGCACCCTGAACTCCTCAAAAAAGATCTCCAAAGTGGCTTTGCAACAGCTGAAACATGGTTTAAAGAACAAAAGCTGATCATGAATTATAAAAAGACCAAAACCATGCACTATGCCACAGTCCAAGACAAACTAAAAAGCTACCCCTTGGCAATATGGAATGACAGTGCCATCACCCTGGAACTCGTCCCACACTTCAAATACCAGGGGGTTACAATTGACTCCTCCATGTCATTCACACAGCACATCAACAACACTGCCAAAGCTGTCAACACCAGAATAGGCATCGTCTACTGACACAGGCACTGTCTCACCAATGAAGCCCTGAACCTGGCAATTAATAACTCGATTATATCCCTCGTAGATTATGGACTGGTAATATATGGCTCTGCAACAGACACAGCACTCCAGCTCATTACAGTTGCCTAAATAAAGCCTGCTGCCTGCTTACAAATGCACCTAAAGTAACCCAAACCTGTGAGCTCTATAACCATGCTGGCTGGCTGCAACTTGCCAACAGAATGAGATATCAAACCTGCCTTCTTGCCAAAAAGGTTGCACTAAACGATCTTCCTCCTGGAGTGCAGAACCTGTTGTCCCTGCCGCTAAATACCAGGTGAACCAGGAACTCCTCCACACAAACTTTCTATGTGCCCAGATGGCATACATCCATGGCACAATGTTCTTTCTTACACCAGGCACCATACTGGACAAACGCACACCACCTGATATCTCTGGCATGGCTACCATTGGATCCTTCAAACTCAAATTGTGCCAACACCTTATTCATATGAGTACCTACAGGTGCCACTGCTGAGATATTCCATGCACCTACAGACTACCTCCATCACTTCCCTGCTCTATCCTCAGGATAGGCAAACCTCAGCACTTAGCCCCCACCTTCAACCTCTTGTGCCCCTATCTTGTCCCAGCCTAACTCCCCTCTTCCCACACTGTCCTGCTTACCTTACCCCCTCCTTCCCCTTCCTTCTCCCGCTCCTCCTTCTGATGCAGGCATACTTTGTACAATGTCGCAGCTTACCTGCTCCTTTTGGATTTATGTACCTGTTATGTTAATACTCTCAGTATTTCTTTACTGTAATCTCCATGTGTTATCTGTATATTGTCCTCAGTTTCTTGCCTTGTTGTTTAATGTATTTGACGTGGAACCTCTCAACGAGCATCTGCTCACAGGTGTATCCAAGATTTAATTAAATAAATAAATACAATTTTGGGTCTACCTTGTCCACGCCTCTTGTTGCATGGTGGTACCCAACTTTAGTACGAACACACATCCTCGATTTTCAACTAGAATGCTAACCTGTTTTTTGCTGTTTAACCCTTAGTGACATTCTCCCTCAGGAACTGGTCTCACCCTGCTTTAAAAGCAGGAACAGTGCTAGTTTCCACAACCTCACTAGGTAGGCTAGTCCATGTTAGAAAATGGGTCCTGAAAATTTTGTAGTGTGACTGACCAAAACAGGTCATCAGGAGAAAATTATCAGAACACAACACAAGTAAGGGAGGCGCACTATATAGACGATGTGTTCATTGTGTGGAAGGGTAGCATCAGCCACATTAATCAGTTTGTGAGCTGGTTGGAGGAATCTAGCAGTTGTTTGAGATTCAAAAAGCATATTCATCCAAAAGAGATTTGCTTTTTGGATTTAAAAATATAAATAAACTCTGCTGGGGAAGTTTGCACAACCCTGTTCCAGAAGGACACAGACTGCAACAGTTTGCTTACATTTAACAACTGCCACCCTGGTGATGAGGCTTTTAACATACCGTAGCAAAGGGGCAATTAATCAGAATGAAAAGGAATTGCTTTGAACAGCAGGAATTTATCACAAAGCAGGCAGACCAGATAATGAGATTCAGACAGAGGGGGTACTGTTACAGTTCTATAGCTGTAGCAGTTATGGCAGTAGCTGATATCAGAGGAGAACAAACCTTGGTCCCAAGGGCCCAAGAGGAGAATGGCAGTAAAACAATATGCCCATTTGTTACAACATACTCAAATCATGCTGGTGAAGTGCAAGAGATAATTAGGAACAACTGGAATATCCTAAAATTGGAGAAAAAATTGAGTCACATTAATTGCATGGATCCTGATGTGGTCTTTCACAGATGAAAAATATTAAGGTTATAGCTGCCCCTATCTCTCACAGCCCCCTGCATGCATGATTAAGCCCCCCCCCCACACACACAGGTACTTTCTGATGTGGCAGTTGTATTTATTGCCCATACATTAAACCTTGAAAATTTTTTGTGAGACCACTTATAGGACAGGAGGTTCAGAGCATGAGCCAATGGGCATGCAGCCCATACTGTACTAGTCAGTCCAGATATGTGAATTAATTCATTCACATATCTGAACTGACTAGTATGGTATCATGCTCTGAACTAATGGGCGTGCAGACATACCGAGCTGTCAGTCAACGGGCAGCGAGGCGGCAGGCAGGAGGGGTGCTGCTGCCCGCCGGCTGACAGGGGGGGGGAGCGGGGTGGTGGGGCTCAGTGGGCAGGTGGGGTGGGAGGTCCAATAGATCACCAGGGATTTCGGACTTGGGGGGGTGAGGAATGCTGCCCGCGATCGGGCTCCGTGCTGTCCACTGGACCACCAGGGATATTGGACTTCAGGGGGGTACAGTTATGCCCATGATCAGGCTAATCACGGTCCACTGGACCACCAGGGATATTGGACTTCGGGGGGGTACAGTTATGCCCGCGATCGGGCTAATCGCAGTCCACTGGACCACCAGGGATAGGAAACGTTCTTTGTCCCTTACGGGACATCCTGTGACCGGGCTGCAGGGGGCGCCGGTCCCTGACGGCTGCTGCCTGGCAGGGTGCCAGGCGCAAGTCGTCTGGGATCGGCGCACCTGCATGCTAATGGCATGCAAATGAGGCCGTAATCAGATGCAAATGGCCCCCCGTGCACCTTGCATAAATTATGGCCCCATTTGCATGTCACCCTTTGAATATCGCAGGTGCTGTGCATAGCGCAATGCCACCTGCACCACAGCATCTCAATGCTCCACTCTGACCACTTGCACTGGCGAGTTCCACTTGGCGCTATGCACAGTGGTGGCAGGGTGCGAGATTCAAAACAGTTGCGCCATAGCGCAACTCGGTTGAATATCGCCCTGGCCACACCCCTGCGCAACAAATTTGAGCGGTGCACAGGCTTGCGCCACAGAATGGGGAGTTTGAATATCTGGGCCTTTATCTCTTGTAGCACTAAAGCAGTTGTTTACTTGCTGAATTGTTCCTGTGGACCTTACTATGTAGGTAGAACTGCCAGGATGTTGAAAAATAGAATGGGGGTACATATACAAGCCACTGCTAACAACAACATGAAATATGCAATTGTTAAACATATTCATGACAACTCAGGAGGGGTCCACAATACACATTTTGTGGGAATTGAGAATGTGAAATTAGGATTATGGGGGGTGGGGCACCTGGAAAAAATGATAGGGCAGCGAGAAAGTTTTTGGATATACCAGTTACGGGCTAGGAGTGACAGAAGTCTTAATGATGCTATTGACCCCTCAGCATTTCTAAATAAATTATAGAGTACAGTTTATTCATTATTACATGATTTGCACAATTCTGTATATCATAACTAACATGCTTATATGTCTCTAGTTGCATGTACTGCCAACTGATTAAGCCTGGAATTTTTTAAGCTGCTTGTTAAACCTCTTAATATGTCAGGCAACTAATTTGTCATGTACTGGCCACTTTTAGTATTAGGTGCTCTGATTAGTGTTGTCAAAATCAGTCTATAGCTATCAATACATAAAGCAAATTGCACAAATAGGGGTTGCTTCTTTTGCATATAATAAAATCATGATGAAAAATTCCGCTTTGTGCTTTGTAAAGTAGCCACAATAGAGAAAACGAGTATAACAGACACCTCTGTACAGACAGTTGGTGAGACCCCATCTGGAGTACTGCGTGCAGTTCTGGAGACCCTATCTCCGCAAAGACATAGACAGGGTGGAGGCTGTCCAGAGGAGGGCAACCAAAATGGTGCAGGGTCTGCACCAGAAGACATACGAAGAGAGACTAAAGGAGCTTAATATGTATACCCTCGAGGAAAAGAGGGAGAGGGGGGACATGATAGAAACTTTCAAGTACCTCAAGGGAATCAACAAAGTCCAAGAGGGTAGCATCTTTCAGAAAAAGAGATGTGCAAGAATAAGGGGGCACAATTTGAAGATAGAGGGGGGATGGCTCAGAGGTAATGTGATGAAGTATTTTTTCATGGAGAGGGTTGTGGATGCATGGAACAGCCTTCCTGAGGAGGTTGTAGAGTCAAAACTGTGCAGGAATTCAAGAATGCATGGCACAGACATAAGGCAATTCTAATGAGGGGTAGGAGGAAGTAGGCTGTTGGTTAACTAGGATCTGCAGCTTATCCATCAGGTAGGGAAATGGGCAAACTAGGTGGGCCAAGCGGTCCTTATCTGCCATCAAATTCTATGTTTCTATGGATGGTCCAAATGCACCATTTAGCTGATACAAATTTACACCAGAATTGGTGTTTATTCAAGCAGAGGCATAGATAGAATGAAATGTATGTAGTTACAATGTCATATTCATTTCCATTAGGATTATCCATTAACTTAAGTGCCCGGTATGGTTTTTATTTCCAATACCATGTGTTAAGTGTAATGTTACACGTGCGTATTTTTATTAAATTAATCATGCATTGGGCAGGTATATAAACTCTATAACGAAGGTTGCACTTTACTCTGATGAAGCAAGGGGGCACCCTTGCAAAAAATTAGTTTTTCTTTCTCCTTATCACTTTGCACTTGTGGACTATGTGCATGCTTAATAAAATGACGGCATAATTTTAAATTCCATCTGGTGGTGTTTTTGCTGAGTGGTGGATGCCCTTCTTTGCTTCCTGTGTGGTCTTTTAAACTGAAAGATTTTTTTTTTTAAAACAACAAATATAAGTCCATACAAACCCATGATATAAGTGCAAAACAATCCTTGAAAGCTGTAGGTTATGGTCTACTAATCCAGCTTTATGGATGGTTGAAGCTACAACAGAACCCACTCTGTCTTGTATGTTACTGCATAATTAATTACTCCCTGTATGAAATAATGCTTTCTAATGATTCCCCTTATCTTAGATCGCCTCGGCTGAAGTGTTCCAGTTCCGCTTGCACTAACCAACTCATCGGTTTTTACTCCACCCTGTCTATCCCCTTTGTTTGGAACACTGACACTATTAGCCCTCTCAGCCTTCCCTTCTCTAGAATGACTACTTCAAGTATGTTTAGTCTAGTCCCTTAGTTCTTGCCTCCTAAGTCACTAATCAACTCAGTGACCCTCTGCTAGACCTTCTTATTCTCTTCAATGTCATTTATGTAGTGCAGTGAACAGAAATGGCTCCAGCACTCTAGCTGCAGTCTAAGCAAGATATTGTACAGGGGGAGAATAACCTTCCTTGACCTGCATCTTACCCCAAGCATCCCAACATGACATTTGCCCATCCTGACTCCAACAGAAGATTACCTAACGAGCTTTAGCTGGCAGTCCACAAGTACCCCAGACACTTTTAGCTGTGACTGTGACTAGTGACGCAGTGAAGTTTTAATTTGCAGGTAAATATATGCCGCAAAGTCAGCAAATTAACCCGCCTTGCACTTTGCATAATTTTTTGAATTACCGAATTCACCATTTGTGACTTTGCCTTTGCTTTCAGCCTCAGTGCAAATTGCAGTTAAAAAAGTAAGCAGAGATTACAAATGGAGACTCCCAAAACCACTCCCAGATCTATCCCTGGTGCCTAGTGTCCCCCCAATCACTAGCCCCAGTTTAAAATATGGTGGTAGGGGTCCACTAGCTATCAGGGATTTTATATATATATATTATATATGTTGACTAAAATCCTGGTGTCTAGTGGACCCCCCACCCCACTGATTGTCAATCCAAATAATAATAAAAAAATAATCCAAATCTCTGATGTCTAGTGGACCCCCCACCTCACCGATCACCAGCCCAAATAATAAAAATAATTGTAATCCCTGATGTCTAGTGGACCCCCCACCCTACTGATCACCAGCCCCAATAATAATAGAAAGTAATAGAAATCCCTGGTGTCTAGCCCCCACCTCACCAATCACCAGCCCAAATAATAAAAATAATTGTAATCCCTGAAGTCTAGTGGACCCCTCCACCCCACTGATCACCAGCCCCACTAATAATAGAAAATAATAGAAATCCCTGGTGTCTAGTGGTGGTCCCCCTGTCCCCTTCCACCCATTCAGGTAGTGCCCACCCAACAGCCCGTCATCACTCCGTTCTCCCACAGTCCAAACTCCGACCCTGAGTGGGCCACCGGCACAGCCCTCCACTCACCTCCACATCTGGCAGCCGACTGACTTCTTCTGTAATGAAATGGATGAGCGTGTGCTTGCAACACGTCTCATTCATTTAATCAGTCAACCAGCTCATTAAGTAGCGAGGGGCGTTTTCACAGGGCTAGAGAGAAGGGCAGGGCTACTCAGGTGATCTCATGGGAAGGATGGGAGGAAATGGCATTGGGACTGCCTCCGGGTCCACAACGTTTCTTCCATCCTGCCACCCCATGAATCTCTGGAACAGCCCTCCTCTCTAGCCCCCTGAAAATGATCCCAACACTGATGAGCTGGCTGACTGATTGAATGAATGAGCACATCCCCCGACACTGATGAGCTGGCTGACTAATTGAATGAATGAGCGCATCCCCTGACACTGATGAGCTGGCTGATTGATTGAATGAATGAGCACATCCCCCGACACTGATGAGCTGGCTGACTGATTGAATGAATGAGCACATCCCCCGACACTGATGAGCTGGCTGACTGGTTGAATGAATGAGCACATCCCCCGACACTGATGAGCTGGCTGACTGATTGAATGAATGAGTGCATCCCCCGACACTGATGAACTGGCTGACTGATTGAATGAATGAGCACATTCACCACTGCCCCCACCCTAACCCCGAGTGAGCTGCTGACACAGCCCTCCACTCACCTCCATGGCCGGCAGCCCGACTTACTTCTTCTGTGATGAAATGGATGAGCGTGTGCTTGTCCAAGCACACACTCATTCATTCAATCAGTCAGCCAGCTCATCAGTGTCAGGGGATCCATGGCCGTGAGTGTGGGCACTATCTGAATGGGTGGAGGAGCAGGGGGTTCACCACTAAACACCAGGTATTTCTATTATTTTCTATTATTATTGGGGATGGTGATTGGCAGGGTGGGGGGTCCACTAGACACCAGGAAGTTTGATTATTTTTTTTTATTATTATTAGTTGAGCTGGTGATCAATGGGGCAGGGGGTCCACTAGACACTGGAGATTTTGATTTTTTTTTATTATTCTTTGGTCTGGCGATTGGCATGGTGGGGGGTCCACTAGATACCAGGGATTCTGATTATTATTTTTTTATAATTCTTTGGGCTGGTGATCGGCAGGGTGAGGGGTCCACTAGATACCAGGGATTTCGATTATTTTTGTATATTTGGGTGGCAATTAGCAGGGGAGGGCAAACAGTAGTTTTTGGGCTCCGACTTCGCGAATTGGCGACTTTCGTGAATTGCGCTTCGTGAACTAAGCGCAGTCTGCAAAATATTTAATGGAGCAAATTTTATTGACATTCACTCATCTCTGTCTGTGACTCAGCAGGTTGCTCACTCACCTCTGAGGCCAGAATATGGAAGGTTGTGGGTTCTAGCACCACACCAGGAACTTGGGGTAAATCCCACTGATACTGTAGTGCAGCATGATGGGGGTGATGCACTTCTGAGGTGCTTTCTTTCCAATGCGACATTAATCTGTCCACCTGTTCTGTTGGTTGTTCAGGTGGATGTTAAATATCCCATGGCACTTCTTTAAAAGAGTAAAATAATTCCTTCTGCCCTGGTCAAATGTCCTAATTCACTATAACTGCCACCACCAGCTTAACCTGAATCAATATGTCAGTTTGCCTCTGTAGTCCCTTCCCCGTTCAGAACAAGGCTGAGAATAGGAAGACTTGTCTAGCCCTCCTTTCCCAGTCAACAAAATTTACCTAAACCAGACACTGGACAGACACTTGTAGTTCAATGCTGCCACCACCTGGCTGACTATTAGAGTATCTCAGTATTAGTCACACCACTGGCCACTGCTCAGCCAGTACAAAGACCTTTATGTAGGCAAAAGAACCACCCCATTAGTCACATCTAGGAACCTCTCACCTGCTCTGTAGCAAATACAGGTTATGTATATACTTGGTAGCTGTTCTCTATGTATTTGCATTTATTTGTTTTGCCAGGAAAAGGCTCCATTGAGAAGTGCTCCTTTACAGGGAGGTCCAGATTAGGACAGGCAGTAGTAATAATAATAATAATAATAATTTTATTTTTAAAGCACTTTTCAAATTTCAAAGCGCTGTACAATCATATAAAAGTAAAACCATACAATCATCATTATAATACAATATAAAACAGTCACAAAACCACAATTTTATAACCAGATCGCATTATACTATAAAAAGGCCATGTGAAACAAATGAGTTTTAAGGTCACTCTTAAATTCCCCCAGGGTGGTGCACTGCCGTAACCGACGGGGTAGAGAATTCCAGAGAGTGGGGGCAGTGTAAGAAAAAGCTCTACAGCCAGATGAATTTAAGCACACTCTCGGAATCTCTAGCAACCCCTCGTCAGCCGAACGGAGCAAACGGCCAGGGCAGTAAGATACAAGAAGGTCTTTCAGATAAGCTGGACCCTGATTGTGTAGGGCTTTGAAAGTCAATAAACAGACTTTAAAGGTGATCCGCCACCTAACCAGAAGCCAGTGCAGTTCACGCAGCACCGGGGTAATATGACAAGACCTACTGGTTCCCGTCAGAACCTGGGCTGCCGCATTCTGCACTAGCTGAAGGCGTCGGATTTCAACCCCAGAAAGCCCAAAATACAGGGAGTTGCAGTAGTCCAGACGAGAGGACACAAAGGCGTGGACCAGCATAGGTAACATGTTGGACGGAACAAGGTGTTTCACTCTAGCGATATTCCTAAGATGGTAAAAGGAAGTCTTAATGACAGCTGACACCTGCAGATGCAGTGTCAGCCTGTTGTTCAAGATAACCCCTAGGTTACGCACCTGTTCAGAGGTTGGAAGTGAAACACCCCCAAGAAAAATTCCTGACGGTGAAACAACAGGCGACCCCTCTATCCGACAACCTGGGTCCACCACCAAAACCTCCATCTTTTCTGCATTCAACTTCAGCCAGCTAGAATCCATCCAACCCTGGATTTCTCTCAGACAGCTGTTAAACACTGAGATAGCTCTATCCTGGTCAGGAGCAAAAGACAGGTATAGCTGGGTATCATCTGCATAGCATGAAACTTCAGCTCATACCGTCTTATAATGTCTCCGAGGGCCAGCATATACACCGCAAATAACATGGAAGACAGCACAGAACCCTGAGGCACCCCACATAACAAAGGCATAAGGCCAGAGGAAGAAAGTCCTGACACAACCCTTTGTGATCTTCCGGTGAGGAATGAGGTAAACCATCGAAGGACGGTTCCTGATATTCCACAAATCTGCCTCAGGCGTGCTAGCAACACCACGTGATCCACGGTGTCAAAGGCTGATGAGAGATCAAGAAGAACTAAGATAGAACGTCTCTTCTGGTCTCTCGCCCTCAAAAGATCATTTAGCACCCGAACCAGTGCAGTCTCAGTGCTGTGTCTTTTATGAAAACCTGATTGGAAGGGTTCGTAGATGTCATGGATGGCTAAATGGTTCTCCAATTGGGATGCCACTACCTTCTCAATCACCTTCCCAATAAAGGGAAGGTTTGAGATAGGACTGTAGTTTGTGAAACAGTTGAGGTCCAAGGAAGCTTTTTTCAAGAGGGGTGTCACCACCGCCTCTTTCAGGGAGCTAGGAAACTCACCTGATTCCAAGGAGCACCAGACTATTTGCACAAGGATTGGGCCGATGATGTCACAACAACCCAATATTAGGGAAGTCGGCCCAGGATCCAAACTACAGCTCATAGGGCGCACACCATGGATAATCCTCATGACATCCACAAAGTCTGGCCTGCTGAAGGAACACCACGAAGACAGAGGTACTGTGAACTCATGCTGTTCAATGGCATCCCCCTTAGAAGCCACCGGACGCAAATCCATCCTGATGTCAGCCACCTTATTAGCAAAGAATTGAGCAAGCTCCTCGCACTCTAATTACGAAAAAGCCTTCCGAACTTGTAGACAGGCTGGGTTGTACAGCCTGTCCACAGTTTAAAAGCTGAGCCGTCGATTCTGGCTACTACAATCTCCTGGACAGGAATTCTGCCTTCTTAGGGAGATTGCAGATTGATAGACAGAATAATGGTCCATCAATCTAAGGCGGTCGGCATCAAGGGCGGATCTGCGCCAGCACATTCTAATCTTCGCCCCTGTCTCCTCATCTCCCTCAGTGTCCCATCAAACCACGGCGCCTTGGGACGAAGGGAGAGGGGGCGTACACGAACAGGAGCAATAGTATCCAGAGCCAGTGCAACAGCCTTATTATAGGCAGTCACCACAGTCTCCGGACTACTGCTCGCCAACGCAGGGGACGAGAGGTCGAGAACCGCCCGCAAGGCCCTGAGGTGTAATATCCATAAAGGGCGGTATCTCACCATCTCCACAAGGGTAGGCCTTCTCGGGGTACTAAATTGAACCTCACGGTAGTGGTCTGACCAAACGACTGATTCCACCCCAAATCGAAAGCATCAATCCAGGAGAAAGACTAAGTCCAAGAGTGCCCAGATTTATGAGTAGCGGTGGAAACCACCTGTGTAAAGCCCAAAGAAATCATTAATTGGAGGAAGTGTTTACCAAATTGCGAGAGTTCATCGTCGATCCAGGCGTTGAAGTCGCCCAGAACCATCAATCTGGGCAACTCGAACGACATGTCGACGATGAAGTCTGCCACTCCCTGTAAGAACCGTCTCCCATCTCCTGGTGGACGGTAGATGAATACGATTCGAACGGCAACACCTGCTACCACTGTGCACTCAAAGGACTCAGCCTCCCCCATAACCACACTCGTGAGGTCCAATTCTGTCTTAAAACAGACTGCAACCCCCCACCCCTGCGGTCCAATCTTCGGCGATGTATCACGAGTACCCGGCTGGAGTTATAGCTTCCAAAGTGGGGCCTGGATTACCATCCAGCCAGGTCTCGGTGATGCAAGCCAGGTCTACCGAGCTAACAAGATCGGCTATAATACCCGTCCTGTTTCTAACGGACCTAGCATTGCATAACACCGCCCGAGTTGAACAAACCCCAGAGGACGTCAAGCTCATCTGTCTACATAATTCCGTAGAGCCCTTGGGTATGGGCACCAGACATGGTAAACCATGATCTGCATTCCATTTTGCCCCAGAGCGCCTTCTAGATCTAACAACCCCAACTCGAAAAAAACCCTCGTCCATCCTCCCTGGTTCGCCCCCCCCCCGCCCTCCTCCGCCCACTCCGGGCAATTCCCAACGCTCTACAGCACTGATAAGTACTGTACTGAAGGGCCGGAGGATAAAAAGGGCGGAGGGTGCGAGCAGAGGAGAGTAGCGCACCGCTGTGGGGGTAGTAAACTGACACATGCTGCAACAAAAATACTAAAACCACACAATAACTCTAAAATCCAAATAAGATCCAAAATAAATTCAATAAATAAATAACCTAAACTAAACCAATAACTTTCTAATCCCCCAGAAGAAAGTCAAAACTATCCCAGTGACAAATAAAATAAAATAAATATAAACCAAATTAAATCAAAAACCAAAATATACAGTAACACATCCCTTCCCCCTCTCTCCCAACCCTCTCACGATCGGGGAGAAGAGAAAATAAAATAATAAACAAAATCACCCCCCAGCTTTCTCAATACCGGAGGGCACTTATATATTTCTACACTCTCACTGAAGAATATATCCCTACTTAAAAATCAACCCAACCCCCCACTGCCAGTCCTCTCACGACCAGAAGATGGAGGAGATAAAATAAATAAAATAAATGGACACAAGGTCCTCTCACCACCTCATTGTCCAACTCAAAAAGAGAAAAAAAAGACACTGGGAGAGAATCAAATTAAATCACAGGCGGGGATCAAATAGTCCATTAAATTAAAAGCCACAGGAGACAGTTTAAGCCTTAGGTCCTGGGCAAGGCAGCACAAACCAAAATGTTAGGCTTCACAAGTTCGAATCCAAGCACAACAAACTCGCCACAGGAATTTTCCTCACAGATTAGGTACACACGTTACTGAGTTCAGCGTCCCCTCACAGTCTCACCATCTTCACTCCAAAAAAAATGTCAGCAGGGCTTCCCAACCTTAACCCAGCCACAAAGCCCTACCCCAGACCCGTTCAGTCCCACGGCAGCCCAACAGCTACCGTTTGACGAACGGAAGCACTACAGTACCAACCGCCCTACGGCAGAAGGTCCACAGCACACCATTGAGTCAGGCCAGGGCAGAGAAAAAAGGTTTACTAGGAAAAAACAGGTATACTTGCTGCCCCAACGGAGGAACTGCCAGGGTCCAACTCTCTCCTCCACTACTCCAACCTTCACAGAGCTCCAGCCAAGTTACCCAACGAGGGTCTCATCTCAGTCAAAGCGAAATCCAGGAAGTAACTCCCAGGTGGCCAAAGTTGCCACAGCCCAGAGGATCCTGAAAAATAAAGTCCAGCGATGTCTCAACACACAAAGAAACCCTCAATCCACCTGCAGCACTTCCATGTCCATTTCAAATGGAGGAACAAGAATCCCCAGGACTTCCCTGTCCTCTCCTCTCCTCATCCCGATCATACAGTGACAGTCTGAAAGCCAGTCTAGCAAGCATAGAAGTCCAGGATCTTACACTCCTCGAAGACTCCCCAGCTTCAACTTCCTGCAGTTTCCCTGAGCATAACAGGCTGGCTAACACAAAACTGCAAAGTTCTATATTTAGGTCTTGCAGAAGCCAGGGCCGCCCGGTGCCTATGTAATTTGTTCATTTTTGTGTGTGATCAGACCAGACACTGGGTGTTTGGTCCATGTTATGGTTGCTCTGGCCATTTGTTGTTTAAGGCGGAATACCAGGAGTCTGGTGGCTCTGGGTCCTCCCTCATAATATTTTTGTTTTAAGTACCAGAGTACTCTCTCTATTTCGGCTTTCTGCAGGTTTTGGATTTTAATTCTAAGTTCTTTTATCTCTGTTTCTGTTCCCCTCGACCATTTTATTTTTGGGCTGTCTCTAGTGTTTTTAATTGGGAGAGAAGGTCTGTTTTTGCTTTGCTAGTTTCTTTTTATAAGTAGCTATTGAGATTAGCTTACCTCTCACCATAGTTTTAACTGTTCAGCATTTTCTTTGTTAGTTTTCACGGAAAAAGGAAGCAGTTCAGAGCCTATTTGTTACCCCCCCCCCCCTAAACAGAATTGCACACCATGGAGTGCTTGGAGTATGCCTGGCTACACCCATGCTGTGGTGTTGTTCCTGGTTGGGAGTTTTCCTGCAAGGTCCTTTTTATTAAGTCTTTCACTTCTGCAACCACAGTTTTATCTTGAAGCAAAGAGACATTAGCCTCCAGAGGGTTTTCTTTTGGGGTAATTTCAGCTCTACCTCTAGGTAAATGGGTTGGTGGTCTGATAGAGTCAAAACTCCAACCGACATTGAGGGTATAGCGGGCAAGTCCCTTGTAAAGGTAATAAATGTGTCCAGCCTTGGGAAGATTTTAAATCTTAAGGAGTAGTATGTATAATCCTTTGCTGAGGGGTATTTACTCCTCCATACATCCACTAAGCCTATTTCTGTTAGTACATGTTGAAAGGTGTGAGCTTTATGGATTTTGGGGTTTGGAATTTGTGATGTTGTGTCTAAATTTCTGTCAAAAATTAAATTCCAGTCTCCTCCAATAATTAATAGTCCTTTTGCTTTCTCTGCTATGAGCTGAGCAAGGGAGGTGTAGAAGGAAGTGGGGGATCCTGGTGGGGCATAGATGTTTGCCAGTGTAACAATGGTGTCCTAGACCCTACCAGCCATTATAATATATCTGGCCCCAGGATCTTCAATGCAATGATCTCCTCGTATTCAAAGGGGAGGAGGCAGACAGTAGACATGCTACCCCTCATTTTCTTCCTGAATGCAAGGAAGAGTGAAACAGCTGAGGAAAATTCTTAGTTTTTAGCTTTATGGCCTCAGAAGGAGTCAGATGCGTTTCTTGTAAAAAGTTCATCTCGCATTTTTGTGCTGTTAGAAACCTCCACAGTTGTTTCCTCTTAATAGGGTTTAAGATTCCATTTATATTAAATGATAATACTTTAGTATTTCTGGTAGCCACTGTGTACATTTCATACTTTAGCCTCTAATTGAGTCACTTGACTAGAAATTAATTGAGACATTTCTCTGATAACTTTTGACTTCCTAAATATGCACCCCAATACAACAAGAACCTGCCAAAACAAACTCTCAGAACATTTAAAAAATATAATTATTACCCCAAATGGGGAGAACTTGAGAGGTGTAACTCTCCTTTTGAACTCTTTTACCATCAGAACCTTATAATAGTGTGTGGGCCAGATCCCCCCCACCCTTCATACGGTGGGGAACAGTGTAGCTCCACCAAAGGAGTGAATTCAGGTTGGCTTCCAAGGTCGAGCTGCAGTGATTGGGTCAGCTCGTGGGGTACCGCCTCAGCGATGTGCCTTGTCATGCATATCAACAGCATGAGCCAGCCCATTTCACCTCAAGAATATCCCTTTGGCAGGTCTGTGTGATCCAACATCAGCAATTTTTCTAGGCTGTGGCCTCCAACTCTTCAGCCCCCCCCCCCAATCCAGGAGTTTGCAATAACCTGGTGACTGCTAGTAGAACAGAAATTACATTTGATAACAAGATATTTGAGTACAAAACCATTTGGTGTTTTACCCAGTAAACAGTCACATACGTATAGCTGCCAGCAGATTGATTAGTGGTTACCGAAAGTATTTACAAGCTCTCTGAAGTACGTACCAAATTGTTTGTTGTTAGCATTAAAACCAGGAGCAGTGGGCTTTGTTATCTGGAAGAAGGGGCCACTCAGAGTTTCAGGAGGGCAACTGTTTGGGAAACATAAGGCTCTAAGCTATATTATGGTTGTTTTTTTGACTAGGAAGCACAGTCCAGGCTACCCCAGTGCGTCCTGCCCCACCCACAGCCCTTCCCCATAAGTTTAAGATAATAAAGAGGGCCCCTCTCCCAGAAAGCTCAGATTTGAAATGAGAATAAAAAGTAAACCACTTTGGCTTGTATTCAAGGTCAGACATTGCCATAATCAGGCTCTCAACCCTTGCTCTGTTTAAAGCAGCTCGAGCAGGATTGTACTAAATATAAATGTGAGTGGAAGTCACATTCAGGAAAAACAGGTACACAGCTTTTAAAGAGAATTTAGAATACAGTATCTGCTATTTGCTGCATTTTGTAGTCTTCTTGAAGCGAGGCACATCTAGGAGTGTGCAGTACCTGAAATTGGGCCTTCCACATGATATTGAGAATTTGCCTGTGCCCTCCCCACAACAATTTTGTCATGCCTTGCTTAGGTAATATCGCATGAGTCTTTACTCCTGCCCCCGGGCCCCAAGACAAGCTGAAGCACCACCTGCAGATTGGTGCTCTACAGTTCTCCGTAGAGAAAACACGGAGAGGAACACAGAGCAAAAGGAAAAGATGAAAGTACTTACTGGTGTCTTCCTTGGCCCAAAGGGCTGCTTTAGTAAGTTGCTGTACTGTTTGGCAAGGGTTGATCCAGTGGAGTTGCTGGGTGCAGGACGTTCTGAGCAGAATCTATGCATGGGGTTATGGGGGGGGGGGCAGAGGTCCGCAAGTAACAGCAAGTGAGGAAAGGCCCGGTTTACATTCAGGTCATCTTTTGGGAGTGGTTGTCAGCTTCTTTGGCTCGGAGGTGAGATGCTTTCTTGTTCATCACAGTCGGGTCTCCAAATGCTCACAACATGGCCACCACATCCGAATGGAAGGTTGGTGTGTGGTAGTTTTTGGCTGGATCCAGATTGGGTTGTACCTTTTTGGGCCACTGACCACGCTTAGGCAAAAGGTCCTTCTTGAGTTGCTCTTTTACTAGCGATGGAACGGAGATACCCAGGCCCTCCAGGAATTGAGCTGCACTGAGGAGGTTAGGAACCACTTTAATGCCTTGATCGTTGTCACTTTCAATCAAGCAGGGTACAAGATTTGGGCTTTGATGTTCTTTGCTCTCAGCTGCTTAATGAAGGGCTATAGGGTCTTTCAATTTTCTTGTACCACGCTGGTATAGTGATTGTCAAGTGTAATTTTATGGCCCTTATATTGCAAGTCCTGTGGAGCTGATTTTTGGAACTTATTTTAAGTTAAACAGTGTTTATATTGCGCATTAGTTTGCTGATGGTAATTTCTGCCCTTTTATTTTAAAGTTTAAGACTGATTCTGCATTTCTAATCTGTCTGGCTACTATACCTTCCCCCTGACTCTGGCACCAAATGATCAGGTCAGATACATGCCCCTGTTTAATACCCTTTGCTTTAGTTCCATGCTGCAATTTGTTGCTGGTACCTTGCCAGAGTCTGTAACAGAGCCTCCCCCCTTAATCCCAAGTTCTTTCAACTGTAATTTTTTTTTCTCACCCCTTTCCTGCACTGAAACCTCCCCTGACTACCACTGAGGCTTATAATTGCCTTCTCTTCTGTTTCTCTCTCTCAGGCTGATCAGAGCCCACTGGGCTGGTAATACTGACACAGTCCCCTCCATAAGCAACCCCTCTGCCTAGGACAGGTGGAGAAGGCATCTGCTGTCCACTCTCCTCCTTGGCTCGCAAGGTAACGTCTGGTCCCAGACCCAGGACAAAAGAAAGGGGATTTTGGAGCTTTTTTTTTACTTTTCCATTTGCAAATTATACTGCAAAGCCACTACAGGGCAACAACACGTGTAGGTTGCAGTCCTCTTCCCTCTACTCTCCCGTAACACTTCTAGTCCTGGATTCTTCATACCTAAAGCAAATTACCTACCTCTTAACATTCAGTGGTGTGATCCGAATCTGCAAGCCTGTACAAAGCCTCTACCACCCTACCCAGAATGGTTTCCATCTCCCTCCTACTCACACCTTTTCTGGTTCTTACCCTTATTCCAGTCTCCCCCTCCACACCTATTGCCACTTCTGTCTCCCCTTCTCTCCCAGATACCTCATTTATCCTGTCAATCACCCCCACAACTCCCCTTGTAAATAGACCCTACTTTCCCTACTACCCTCTAGCCTCTCTGGTTTATCTTCCTAGTCATTTTGCCTTTCTTCGTTTCCTTATCTCCTTCTCTCCACCCCTCCCTGCCGCCCTCTTCCCCTGCCTCCCATATTTCCTACTCTCATTACAAAAGTCCTAAACTTCACTATTTCATCCTTGCCCTCCTCCTTCTTTCATCAGAGAACAACCACCCTAACCCTGGCCCTATTTCTTCTCCTTCCCAGGCTCCTTATCCAAATAACATGTCTCCAAACCCCACTTCCACTACAACCCTTCCTAATGGGTTGAAGCTCCTCCACCTGAAAATCTGCAGCCGACTACCTAAAATCGACCTCCTACAAACTCTTATGATTTCAGACACCCCTGATATCCTAATTATTACCAAGACATGGCTCAAAAAAGGTATCCCTGACAATGCCAATGCTATCTCTGGGTATTCCTTCACCAGGCAAGATCGATCAGGTCACAGAGGGGGAGTGGCCACGTATATTCTGTCCTTCCTGCAGTTCACTACCATCCTAACTGCCTCCATCCCAGCTACCTATGAAACCGTTGTCACCCGCATTACCTTTCCTTTCTCAATCCTAATCTTTGTGGCTGGCATCTATTGCAGCCCAAGCATTCAACCCTCGGTCATGACTGAACTCTTAGCCAACATCACCTATCTCTCGCAATCTGGTGAACTGTTCATAATGGGTGACGTGAATCTAAATTGGTTGTCTCCCAAGTCAAACAAGCTATGCAATGATGTCACTGCTCTAAACCTCACTCAACTTATACTTGAGCCCACACACCCTAATCCAAAACACAAAACCATACCCTGCTTGACTGGGCACTAACAACCCACCCACACCGCATCATTAAATCCGGTCTTCATTGTACATAAGGTCCATCGCCCCAAACCTCCCCCTAAAATCATACAGCTCTGGTCCTCTAAATCCTTAGACATAACCTCACTCAGCACTGCACTTGCTTCCACTGACTGGGCCCCCCCTCCACTGCCATTTCTATTGCTCAAGCCCTTGACTATTTTAAGGATAAATTTATGGCCACCTGGAATGCCTTTGCTCCTTTCAAAAGGACCAGAGTCCATGGGCTTCACCTCCCCTGGATCACCCCCAAACTACTGGCCTGCTTTAGGGAATGTGATCAGGCCTGAAGGAAACACAAATCTACAAACTATCCAAATGGCTAATGCCAAGTACAGAATGCTACGTAATTCCTGTACTAAAGCTACCAGAATGGCTAAGTCCGATTATTTCAACTCCTCATTCCTAACTAACATTAACTCTCCATCTAAATTCTGGAGGGTAGTTCATGCCCTCTTCTCTCCCCCCTCTCAGTCGCCCCTCCAGTTCTCAAAATAAATAACTCCCTAGTTTCTGACCCTGGCTCTGTGGCCAATGAATTTAATGCCTACTACAGCTCGTGCACCACATCTCTTCTAAATTCCCTCTCTCCCTTACCACTTAGTAACTTCAGCCCTTCGCCTCAACTAGCGCCTACCCCTCCCCCTTTTCTTTTTCTACTATCTCCTCTAACAAAGCTTTTAGTGCCCGCCTATCCCTCCACCCCTCCAAAGGCTCCTTATCAGATGATCTCGATCCTAAACTTCTCTACCTTTCTGTTCCTGCATTTGCTTATCCTTTCTCCCTAATCCTTAACCTCTCCTTTATTTCTGCCCAAGTACCCTCATCCTGGAAACACACTGTAGTCCTTCCTCTCCCCAAAGGTGGTGACACATCCACTCCTAGCAACTATCACCCCATTTCCCTCCTTCCTACCATTGCCAAACTTCAAGAACATTTATTTCTTTCTCAACTATCATCCTTCCTCTCTGAGTCCTCCTTCTTCACCCCTTTCCAATATGGTTTTTGGAAGAACTACTCAACGACCACCTTCCTACTCAGGCTTACTGACTCCATCCTTTCAGGGATGGATAATGACCTCAGCCATCTTTGTCGACTTAGCCAAAGCTTTTGACACTGTTTCCCATCCCCTGCTTCTTGATTCCCTCTTCTCAGCTAGCCTTGCTCCATCGGCCACTAACTGGTTTAAATCCTACCTCACTGGTAGGACCCAATCGGTGAGAATCTTTGATTCTATTTCCCCTTCACTCCCCGTCAACACTAGTGTCCCTCAGGGCTCAGTGCTTGGTCCCCTACTCTTCTCCATTTTCCTTAATGATCTTCCCACAGCCTGCTCATCCTTGTATATCAACATGCATGGTGACCATACTGTTTTATACAGTTCCAGCAAAAACCCTGCTGCTGTGGAATCCAGCTTACAGCAAGACTTCAACCAAGTTCAGCTCTGGTTTGCTTCTCACCAGCTTTTTCTAAACATCAAGAAGACAGTCTCAATGACCGTTGGCACCAGGCAGAGACTCTCTAGGCTTCTGTCCCTACCCACCTTCCACACCCTTGACGGGACCATCCAGGAGGACACTTCCTCATTTAGATATTTGCGGGTTTGGCTGGACCAGTACCTCAACTTCTCTGTGCATATCAATGCTATCCTGAAGAAACTGTGCCCCAAGCTCGGTGCTCTGTACAGGAATCGTAGTTGCATCCCGCTGACTGTGAGGCGTGAAATTGTCCAGAAGAAGATACTCCCCATCTTTGAGTAATGCGATGTAGTCTATGGTGCTGCTCCCAAATCTTCCCTGACCAAGTTGGACACTCTCTTTAACTCCTTCTGCCGCTTTGCTCTCGACTCTCCTTCCTGCTCCCACCAATGTGAACTCTAGTGCTCTCTAACCTTCCTTCCACTGTCTCACAGACGCATCTAACACTGTACCAAACTAACATCTAAATTCTGGTTTGGAGTGCTCCCCTCCTATCTCTCATCCTCTCTCTTCACTCCACCTCCCCCCACCCACTCTCTCAGATCTAATGACGCCCGCACCTTGACAGTTCCTTGCCACTACACCCAAATCGGTCAGATTGGTTTTGCCCATTGCTTCCCTAAAATCTGGAATTCCTTCCCCCCTGAAATAAGACACTCCTCCTCCTCCTCCTCCAACTACTCCCTTACCTCCACCCTCCACAATTATCTCTCCCTCAGCTGTTCCTGCTTTAACCCTCCTTAATACCTATCCCCAGTTTCTGCCTTCCTACCCTCCCCCCCAGCAGGGTTCTCATCATCCTGAAGGAAGAATCGGGAAATGGCTACCCCTTCTCCTCATATTCAGTTCTTGCCTCTCCCCCCTCTTCTCCACCTGCCCTTCTGGATCACCAGTGTGCACAACCTACCCCATCCTTTTTACTCCAATAGCACTTTCGTACTACCCCGAGCCTGCTCCTGGTACACTCATGCACTATAAATGGTTCTGTCACATTATTACTGTTTTGTATGTTTATATGTTCTTTTGTATGATTTTGGGCATGTATTGTAATTTACTCAATGTTCCACTACTGTTCATTGTACACTACCTTGTGTTCCAACTGTTGCACAATCTTACAATGCTGTATTGTTTGTACTACCCACAAACTATTGTAACTGATCATCCTTCACAACTCCTTCCCTCCAGGTCGCATCATGAGACAAGCAACTTGTTGTTCAGTGAGCCCTCCTGGTGTAACATTTCAATAAATAAATAAATAAAAAAGTCCCCTTGCTGCCAGACTGTGCGGAGGAGCTCCTCTTTTACCCTGTAAGAGGTTAGCCTGACTATTATCGAGCGAGGTCTACTTCCCGGGTCTTGGGGTTTCGCACTGAACGACCTGTGGGCCCAATCCATAGAAAGGTCTAAATTCTCTGGCAAACTAAGTGAATCCTGAAACATTTCTTGCAAGAAGGCTGGCATGTCTTTGGATTTGTCTTTGGATCCCTCTAGAACCCCATACACTCGCATAGTCTGTCTATGGCTTCTTCCCTCAAGGATGTCTAACCGATGAGTGAGCTTCTGATCGCGAGCCAGGAGGTAAAGTACCAGATGGTCCTGCCTGTGTGTTTGCTCTGAAACCTGTGTTAGGCAAACCTCTACCTGATCAGTCCTGTGCTTAATCTTGTTAATATCGGAGCGAAGATCTGTTAGAGTTTAGTCAATTTTGGCCACCGTTTTAGCTGTTTGCAGGATTGTGTGTATCAGGTCTGCCTGATTCTCCTCATCTTGTGAGCCATCTGCCATGTGGCCTTCTCCGATCTTGGGTTCTGTTGGGGATCTTGATTTTTCTTGTGCTAGAAGGTCTCGTAGCTTTTGTGCTGGCGTATTTGGATTCTTCAGTGGTAAAGGCCTTTAACCTGATGCTTTTTGCTGGAGAATTCATTTTCTAGCAGTAGATGTTTTGCAATTTTGAGTTGGGGGTGAGTGGAGCTCAGAGAGTAGGTAGCCATCAGGTTACTGATGTTACCGGAAGTCCCGCCGATGCATTCTTCATGCTGAATGGCATTTCTCAGAATGCGAATAATCCAAATAAAGGCTAACCTTTCCCTGGCTTCAGGGGTTACAGGTACGTGGCACTAGCCTTTTTTTTAGGTCTATGGTACAGTGCTAACTCACTATAACAAACAGAATAAGAATAATAAAGTGTGTTCATCATAGCTCCCTGTTTGTTACATCAACGGACGTTGAAAGACATTCAACATCTGCCACCGTGCCTCCTGCCTGCTCTGCAACGGTTTCCTTTGTCCACCCAACAGTCCACCCTATTAAAGCAGCTTTCATTTCTTTGTAAATGGATATAGGGCAGCTTTCTTTATACAGTACAGTTCTGCTTGCAATAACAACTACAGTATCTGCCGTTTAGTTCTCCTGCCCACACGCTTACTCTCCTGACTGTGACTCAGATACAGTACTGTACTGTATATACAGTAGTTAGTTTAGGTTGTTTATTATTTTTATTTATTTTCTTTTGTTCCTAGCTCACAGCATTTGTGAAGAAATGTTATGAGTGTGCTTGTCGGACAGAACAACCCAGTAGTTTGATGGTCAGTTGGAGGAAGGCAGAAGTAGTGATAGCAAAACAATACAGTACTTTTATTTTCTTTGCCATAATTGTTCATAACTTTGAGTAACTTACATAAGAGGGCCTCTTCTATAGTGAATTTAATTCAATTTTTCAAACACTGATCACTGACTGATAATTATAAAGGCACAGGGCAGTCAAGCAGTGATGTAGTGTAAATACCAGGAACAACTGATTGTGGCGAGGAACCACCACAGCATTCATAATAACAGGGAGTTCATTATACCTAGGTTCAGTATAGCAAGTCAACACTGTAGTCAGATACTGGGCTATTCCAAGCCCATTCCAAGAACCCACCTGTTTTGGGCATGGATGGGTGTCTGACTCCATGCAGATGGTAAGTCTGCAGTAGTCAAAGAAGAACCTTGTGGTCCCATCATTTTTGGGGAATTAGTATCACGGTACAGGCCCAAGGACTACTGAACTCCTTTATCACCCCACATTCCAGCATGTCATTAGAAGTCTTAGCATACATCTGGCAGAGAGTTGGGAGCATAAATCTACCTAGGTTGCTTGGGGCAGGAGATCATCTGCCCAGGGACCACACTATGGCTATATCCAGAACCCCAACAATATACAGCATTTCAGGTGCTGGGATGAAATCAGAACCAATTTGGATTCTTTGACCTACAGACCCAGTTGATCAAAAAACTGGCTAGTCTGAGACAAAGTCTGTGGTACCACATCCAAAGACACAGCTTTTAGAAGCCAATCATCCAGGTATAGGAAAGCATATAGAGCCTCTAAGTATAGAGACATGGCCACCACAGCTAAGAGAACAAGGCTCTATTCACAAAGCTTTGGATGGGCTGCGTAGGTGGTGCAGAGGCAGTGCGTGGAGCACTACTTCAGCATGGTACACAATGCATGACTGGATGGCTTTCACATAGCACGGTGTGCCAGCATCCAGTGCGAACCTGCGTGGACCTGTGGCATGAGCCTTGTAGAGTGGCAGTGCTGCATAGTGCGCAATGCACCCACCTGGTACATGCATGCGCAACCACCTCATGACGGTAATGCACACAGGGCACATGTGCAGAACTATGCCTGGTCAGTGGCAGCCATAAAACAAAATGCGCAGTGCTCAGCGCGAGATGGAGCCTGGAAGGAGTGAGCACAGACACAGCCCCTGCTGTTGCCCCCCCAGCCATAAATTCAGACAGCTGGACTGCACCTACCAGTCACCATGGCCAACAGCCACACCCATACATGGTGCTGCATGCAGCCAGACTTAGGTGTGGTGCTACACACAAGCCCTGACAATGAGACAGTGGTGGGCAGGCCATGACCCCTCCACAAGCACACAGCACACCAAGTTACCTGAGCAGCCCAACACCTGTACAAGGGCACAACCCTGCCCAAGGCCTCACAGCTACAGTGAGCAACAGGGGAACACAGAAACAGGACACAGCCGTGCCTGGATGCTATCAGCCCCTCCCCCCCATCAGTACTCCCCGCGCAGCCAGCAAGAATGATGTCATGGACACAGGGTATAGATTCCACATACCTTTATTGTATGTCATGTTTTACAGCAATGCACATTCACATAAATCTAAACATCCCCCTCTGAAGAGTCCCCCAAAGGTGGTGGTGGTGGGCTCCTGGTTGGAGGGCAGAGGTCCTGGATCATTCCATGCAGTGGACTGGTGTACCCCTACAACAATACTTGAGCCAGGACATGGGTGTGAGCACCAGACCTGTGAAATGACACTCCATCCACATAACACACGCACGCCATGTTATCCTCACCTTGGCGGGCTCCTCCTCTCTACCATAGTCCCGACCACCCCTGGTCCCAGCTCCCTTCCCTCAAAAATGTGGGTTTGTTTTAGTTTGTTGGAATGGGGTGGGGGTGATTTAATTGCATTTTATA
Source organism: Neoceratodus forsteri (assembly GCA_016271365.2). Lineage (NCBI taxonomy): Eukaryota > Metazoa > Chordata > Ceratodontiformes > Ceratodontidae > Neoceratodus > Neoceratodus forsteri. The sequence goes on from CM057458.1 coordinate 235,867,214, forward strand.
GGTGTCAGTGGAGTGAGAGGTGTGTGTGTGTGAGTGTGTGTATTAGGGTAAATGGTATCTGAGATCTTTTGTTATTGAGGCTGATAGTTAGCATTTTAATCTAGTATGGTAGTAGTGATATTGGAATAGCATTTATAGTTATGATGTAAATGGGTTATCTAATTCATGCCCCTGGATTCTGTTACACCTTCCTCCTTTTAAAGGCCTTGCGTCCTTTCTTTGACCCACCTCTTTAGGCTATAGTCCATCAGAGATGCTGAGAGCTGGGTATTGTAAGAAGGGGTGCAGGGGGAGGAGGTGTGAAGGGAGTTGAGGTCGGAGGGAGAGGTTGATTCAGGTTGTGTGGACCAGGATATGTCCTGGGACAAGAAGGCAGTTTGAGAGGGGTCCTTCTTGCCTTGTCCCTCTTTCCAGGGAGCCCTCCAAACCAAGAGGGCAGGTAGCTGAACGATCAGCCTCAGTCTTTCGTCCTCCTTGGGCAGTGTTGAGCAATGCCAGGTCGATGTCAGATAAGACTGCCATAATGGCAGAACTTTTGGCATCTGTCGACCTGGCATGCATTACAGAGACCTGGCTGGGGGATGCATCCGGCCCTATGCTGGCGTCGTCTATCCTGGCTGGTTTCTCCATGGTACACTGCCTGATGAAGGAACCCGGGGGGGGGGGTTGCTATTTATTTTAAGTTGGAGCTGGGCCTGACGGTGCACCTGATGGGAACACCAGTTTGTCTGAGTGCATGGCAGTGTGGGGGGATCCATAGAGAATAGAAACATAGACTTTGACAGCAGATAAGGACCACTTGGCCCACCTAGTTTGCCCATTTCCCTATCTACTGGATAAGCTGCAGATCCTAGTTAACCAACAGCCTATTTCTTGGTACCCCCCACAAGAATCACCTTATGTTTGTTTCATGCATTCTTGAATTCCCCCACTGTTTTTGACCCCACAGTCTCCTCAAGAAGGCCATTCCATGCATCCACCACCCTCTCTGGGAAAAATTATGGATTACAGAATTCTCCTTGTCTACCATCCACCTGGTTGGAACTGAAGGTTTCTGCAGGAGGTGATGGCACTTGTCACCAAGAGCATGTTGGAGTCGTTAAGATGACTTACACTTGGTGACTTCAACACCTGAGTGGATGATGAGGTTTCGTCTGGTGCCAGGGACTTTCTTTCCAATATGGCAGCCCTTGGCCTGACTCTTGAGACCACTTCTGGGACCCACCACTCCGGGCATGTGCTGGACCTGTTGTTCCCCCGGGACTTGAGATTTACACCCTCAGGGTTGATACGGTCATTTGGTCGGATCATTGCATCATCAGGTTCAGCTTTAGCACACCCCCCCCCCCAGTTGTCCTTTCCCCTGTGAAAATTATCCAGTTCTGCCCTTTGAAAGGGATGCAGTCGGAGGAACTGCTGTCAGAGCTGGACATTTTGTCTGTGCTGGAGGCTTGCGCTGGGAGACTGGAGGAAGCCGTGGATGCCTACAACAGGGCTGTCGTGGAAGCCCTGGATCATCTGGCACCAATCTGTTTATGCCCGCTGGTTTTGCACCTCGGCTCTCCTTGGTTTGATTGGGAGCCAAAAGCATAAAAAAACAGGGGGTGGAGGTTGAAGAGGCATTGAAGGAAGACCACATCCCAGGAGGACAGGCTGGTTCTGATGACTCATTATGATGAGTATCAGAATGTAATCATCTATAAAAAGGTGGTCTTTATGTCTAGGATGATTGCAGCTAGCAAGAATCAGCCAGCTCAGTTCTTTTGGGTTGTAGACAGGTTACTACATCCTGTTTGTCTTGAACCCGTTAGAGCTTTTTCAAATCAAAAATGTGAGGAGTTTGCTCGGTGCTTCTCAGACAGAGTGTCCTCTGTTAGGGCTGAGATTTCTCTGGGCAGAATACCTTCATCCAACAGTGGTGGGTCTCGGGAGTGCAGATGTTTTCAGCCTTCTTGAGGGGAGTTCTGGCTGGTTACGATGGCGGAGGTCTGTGGAGTGATCTCAGGGCTTAAACCAATGTTCTGCAACCTGGACCCAGGCTTGATGCAATTACTTGTTGGTTGCGTTGGAGTTCTGGGTCTGTTTTTAGCCAAGACTGTCGGGTATTCTCTTTCGATGGGGGTCTTCCCTGAGTCCCTTAAACAGGCTCTGGCAAAGCCCCTGTTGAAAAAAACATCTTTAGGCCCCAAAGTCTTGGAACATTACTGGCCTATCTCGAACCTTCCTTTTTAGGGAATGTTCTTGAGAAGGTGGTCCCAGAACAGCTTGAGAGTCGCCTCATGGATTTCCAGAATTAAGAACCATTCCAATCCGGGTTTAGGGCCATGCATAGCATGGAGACTGCATTAGTAAGGGTGCTGAATGACCAGCTCAGGGCGAGGGATAGAGTAGAGTGCTCTATTCTTGTTCTCCTCAATCTCTCTTTGGCGTTCGACACTGTGGACCATGGGGTGTTGTTGGCCAGGCTGCAGGACTATTTTGGACTCACTGGCATGGTCATCAGTCAGTTTAAGTCCTTCTTTCAGGGCAGGTCCCAGAGGATGGTAGTGGGAAATTATTCCTCAGGCCTGATGGCCCTGCTCTGTGGAGTGCCCAAAGGTTCTGTCCTTCCCCCATATTGTTCGCAGTGTACATGATGCCCATAGGCAAGGTTACAAGGTGGTATGAGCTGAGTTTTCATTGCTATGCTGATGATACTCTAGCCAAACTTTCGGTTTGCAACTCAGACAAAGGCCAGTTTCCCTCCTCTATCATCTACCAAGATATAGCCTCCCACATTAGACCATGGCATTCTACATCAGGGACGCCTCCTCTATGGTCATGCCCCTCCTTCCACTAGGCCATAACTATAGAACACATGCAATTCCCAAGGATGGTGTCGGCTCTATCAGTTCTCTATGTTTTATCCCTAGCAAATAGCAATCCTGCCCTTAACACAGCCCCCGCTAAACCAATGTACGCTAGAAGGAGTAACAAAAGAATGTTTAGCAGGCTAAGACACCACCTTTAAAAACTACTACTGCTTCTCCTACTCTGTTCGGGAAATATTGAATTAAACCCAGGTCCACCTATTTCTCTGGATGCCCCTGCGGACCTCCCTCATTATAAAGGATTAGCCTTCTCCATATCAATGTCTGTAGTTTGCTAAAGAAGATTGACTCTATACAGACCTGGGCTCTACATGCATCTCCTGATTTCTTCATGATAACACAATCCTGGTGCACACCCTTGGCCCTGGACAAATCTATCAACGTACCCGGATATATCATCATCTACCACTGTGACAGACTGACTAGAGGGGGAGGGGTTGCAATATATGTCAAAAGCAAATTCACAGTCATAGTCTTTGACTGTACCTCAAAGGCTAAGTAATTTGAATGCCTTGCTCTAAAATTATCACTTTCCAGCGAGAAATCACTCCTTATGGCAGCATGCTACCGACCACCGTCTGGTAGCTGGGCACTTCTGCCACACCTTCAAAATCTTCTTGACTCTGCTGATACTGAGTGTATTCTAATGGGGGATTTCAATCTAAACTGGAATGATGACAGCTCTAAGAAATTGAAGGATCTATGCGATGTTAATGGTCGGTTAGAAATGGTGACTGCTATAACCAGACCTAACAGAAAACCGTCTTTCGGATGAGACGTTAAACCGAGGTCCCATCTGCCTGGATTGGTGGTAGTTCAGGTGGATGTTAAAGATCCCATGGCACTTATCGAAAAGAGTAGGGGAATTTCCCCGGTGTCCTGGCCAAATTTCCCTCATTCACTATAAATACCACCAACAGCTTAATCTGGTTCAAGGTCAGTTGGCATTCATCTGTATCCCTCCTCGGGTCGTACCTTGAAAATAGGCAGGATTTGTCTAGTACACTTACCTGGTCAACAAAAGCTAAATAAATAAATAAATAAATAAATAAAACCCTGAGCGCAGCACCCTCCTGGACCTATCCTAGTAAACAAACCTCACACTGTCTCGCATACTGGAGTATTCTTCAACGATATAAGCGACCATTGTGCTACTGCCTGCATCAGACGTCCTTCCCAAATAAAAACGGCTGCAAATTCAAACTGAAAAGATGCCTGAAAAAGTTCTGCCAGTACACTTTCCTGAAAGATCTAAGCAACATTCGTTGGCAGGATTTCTACCTAGCCCCCACCTTTAACGAAGCATTTAACATCTTTCACAGCCTCTTACTGGAGCTAATAGACAAACACGCCCCACTTAGACTGATCAAATCAAAAAATAAAACTCCTGGCTGGTTCTCTCCCATCCTGAAGAAAGCACTTAGGGATAGGGACTCCTGGTGGAAAAAAGTGAGGAAATCCCACCTGGAGGCTGATTAGTTAGCATGCCGTACCACTAGGAATGCTTGTACCAAGCTAATTAGGTCAGAAAAACCTAGGTACTTCCAAAAAGAGCTAGAAGACAATAAAAACAACTCTGCCAAATTTTGGAACATCCTCAAAGAGGTTGAAGGTCAGTCCACTGCAACACCCCTTCCAAATAAAATTGTGTCTGATGGTACTACCTATACGGACAAAGCTGATATACTAGAAAAGCTTAATGATCACTTTACCACTGCAGAGCTTGCCTTTTACACCTCACCTATCAGCAAACTTAGCCCAGCCAGAGACTACATGGTTGGCTTCACTGATAATCACAACCATAACCAACCACATCCCACCCCCTTCAGCTTCCTCACAATTACGTGGGGACTTGCTGAGCAGGTCGAGAGGGCCGCAGCTCCTGCCCTCCCCCACCCCCCGCCAGGCGCAGAGCACAGAAAAGGTACCTGGGACTCTCGCTGAGCAGGTTGAGAGGGCCGCGAGTTCTGCCCTCCCCTGCCCCCTGGCGAGAGCACGAAAAAGGTGCCAGGGACTCGCTGAGCAGGTCGAGAAGGCCACAGCTCCTGCCCTCCCCCACCCCCCCGCCTGGTGCAGAGCACAAAAATTACCAGGGGACTCGTAAGCAGGTTAGAGAGGGCCACAGCTCCTGCCCTCCCACCTCCCCCACGCCTGGCACAGACACGGAAAAAGGTACCCGGGGACTCGCTGATCAGGTCGAGGGCATGCTCCTGCCCTCCCCTGTCTCCGCCTGGTGCAGAGCACGGAAAAGGTAATTTGCCGCACTAGGAGAGAGTCTACTGAGCAACCAAAGTTGATTTCTCCACAAAATCGCAAGATTAATTTGTAAAGGACTAAATACATTACTAAAGGGCTAAAAGGGGCTTACCTTAAGATTGTAGCTGCCCCTTGTTGCTAGTTCAATAAGAGCCCTCTGGTGTGCTGTTTGGCCACTGTTGGCGAGACGGCTCTGCCCCACCACCCCCACCACCACCCTTGGTTGGCTCTCGAACTTATAGTGCACTGGATGGTCACATGAGCTGAAAACACCTATCAGCTCACTTTCCCACCTGCAAGTTATACAGTTCTGCCACTGGGGCTCACTGTCATCTCTTGCATAACAAATAGTGTCTCTTCACAAACATTCTCTCAATAAGCCACAGTTTCCCACTAGAGGTCCCCCTGTTTGCTTTTATGCATCTCAAACCTCCAAAAGGCTAACCTTTCCTCCCAAAATAAAATAAAAAAAAATTGTCATACTCTCTGCCTAGATACTTCCCTTTAATCCTGGCAAAAATTGAATAGGTTATCCTGTTCTAAACTGCATGCAAGAATCAGCTTACAATTTCGCTCTTCCTCCAAGGCAACTCCCTCCTGCCATTAGGTCATAATGACCCCTTCATACAAGCCTCCTCTCATAATACTCCTGCCTGGACCCTTGCCAGATGCAGGAAGTGATGGCCGGGTCTTTTCTCTAAAGAGGAGCAATGGGCAGCTGACACTTCCCCCTCCTTACTTTCTTTCTGGTCACCTGGGTAGGACTCTCCTAGCCCTTGGAGGTGATATTGAACCTAATCCAGGTCCTTTCTCCCCAAATCTCACTCTCAATAACCCCTCTAGCCCCTTGTGGGTGGATTCTAAAGGGATCAAACTTGCTCATATGAACATAGGCAGTCTAAGGCACAAATTCCATGACCTAGAGGCATGGGCGTCACTCTATAAGCCAGACGTTCTAGCCCTAACTGAAACCTGGCTCAAGCCGCAGATCCTCCCCCACAAAGTGGAACTACTGGACTACCTTACCTTCAGAAAAGACAGGGTAGGGAAAAAGGGAGGTGGGGTGATTATCTACGTAAGCACTGACCTTCAGGCTTTGGAGTTGGATTTCCACTACCATAGTGACTCCCTAGCTGAAATGTTGCTCGTAAAAATACTACTTGGAAACACCAAACCCCTTACTCTAGGGGGTGTCTATCTCCCTCCACAAGCAGCTGCCTCCTCACTGGAATCCCTAACAAGCCTCCTGGAGGACCACACTTTGGGGGAGACCATACTCCTTGGGGATTTCAACCTCCACTGGCCTTCCCTGCTCTCATCTCCTGTTAAAAACCCTCTACTTGGCTCTCCATATACACAGGTCATTGACATCCCTACACGACATAACCCCAAGACTGGAAACCACTCTCTCATTGACTGGACCCTTGCATCCTGCCCGGGCCGGAGTCTGTCGGCAGGGATTATGGCTGATGCCCTGAGTGATCACTCGCCTATATTCTACGTCTGGTCCAACAAGCCTCCAAAAATTACCTCTAAGGTCATTGAAGCGAGGAGCTACAGCAGGATCGCACCAGCTGACTTCTGCTCTGATTTGTGGAACATCGACTGGTCCCCAATTATGTCTCTTCCCACACTCAATGAGACTCTTGAATATTTCATTCAAGCCTTCTTGTCGGCATCAAATAAGCACGCTCCTATAAAAAAGATCAGGGTACAGGGAAAATGCCACAAATGGTTGAACTCGTCTCTCAAGCATTCCATGCTCCTCCGGGACAGAGCATGGGGCAACTATAATACACTGGCAAGCAATCTGACTGGGAAAAGTACAGAGAGCTGAGAAACCAGTGTAAAAAAGCCTCAAAACAGGCCAAATCACAATACTTACATGACCTCCAAACTAAGCACCTATGGGACCCAAAAACATTTTGAGGGCACATAAACATACTCCTCAAAGGCTCCTCAAATAGCCAAATGGACTCCATCCTGGTAGGGGACTCACTGACCAATACCCCGTCAGTAGTTGCGGAGGCTTTTGGTGCTCACTTCACCAACACTAGTGGACCTCCTCCCCTTGACCCCTCCAGGCCCTCCCATCTCGCTGGAGATACTTGGTTGTACCCTTGGCCTCAATTCCATTTAAAGCTGGTCAATCAGTCAGAGGTGCTACCTCTCCTACACAAAATTAACCCCTCCTCCTCGATAGGACATGACCAGCTTGAACCTCGACTACTGAGGGCTGCCGCCCCGGCAATCACCCGCCCAGTCACCCTACTCATAAATAGATCACTTCGGGAAAGTGTTGTCCCAAAAATTTGGAAAGTAGCAACGGTTGTCCCTGTCCACAAAAGTGGGTCCCGAGACAAACTGGGAAACTATAGACCAATCTCCCTACTTAGTCCCCTTGGGAAAATCCAGGAAAGACTAGTCTCTAACCAGCTTCAGGACTACATGGAGTAGCACCTTCTCATGGCTGAGGTGCAACATGGTTTTAGGAAGGGCCATGGTACTGATACTGCCCTCATATGGCTCACTGTGGACATCCTTGCCTCTATGGACCAAGGCTCCTCAATGGGTGCCCTCTTCATTGACCTGTCCAAGGCCTTCGACTTGGTCAGTCATAACCTCCTTCTATCAAAACTCCTGCACTTAGGACTGGATTCCCACTCTCTCTCCTGGTTTGAGAGCTATCTGAGTGACCGTACCCAAAATGTCCGCTGGAAGGGTACCCAGACTGTTCCTAGACTGGTTACTGCACGGTGCCCCAGGGCTCAATTCTGGGCCCTCTGCTTTTTTCACTCTTCCTCAATAACACTGAGCGGAACTGCCCCCCCAGCAAACTCATTTTGTACACGGACGACACCGTCATTTACTGCAGTGATCCCCAACCTAGTGTTATAGCCATGAAACTGCAGAATAGTCTCTCATTACTTGAGACCTGGTTCTCCGCAAACTTCCTTAAACTTAATGAGGATAAAACCAAAGCCGTACTGTTGGCTCAAGGCGTCTGGGCCCCGACAGAAGTAAGCTGCTCCAGATCTGCACTAACCAAGGAAAGAGAGTTGAGGTCTTGGCCAGCTTCAAATACCTTGGGATCCTTTTTGACTAGGAAATGACCTACTGACCCCATATCAATTCCATAACTAGGTCCTCCCACCACAAAATTGGCCTCCTTTTCCATCTGGGTAACTCCTATCCTCAGTTGCAAGACAGGCAATTGCTAGCTGCAATCTCCTCCCCTCCATCCTATATGGAGCCCCTCTACTGCAGTTCCTCCGAGAGACAGAATTTAGCAAACTTTCCGTACTCTATAACCATGTGGCTCATTTCGCCACAAACTCCTCTCCTAGGAGGCACCATTGTGAGGCACTTAAGGATCTAAACTGGCCCACACTTCGACACAAGCTAGCTTACCCTGTTGCGTGTCTTGCCTTCAAGTTCACTACCCTTGGTCCCCCTCCTCACCTTAGAGGACTACTCTCCTCCAAAGAACAAATCCGAACCCTGCGATCATCAGCGAATCATCCCCTCAACTAGGATTCCCTCCAACCAAGGCAAACGCTCTTTCAGATTTGCTGTCTCCCACCTATGGAACTCTCTTCCACCCAGCCTGGCTGACTCATCCACCCTTACCCAATTCAAGTCTGGGCTCAAGCTATATCTTCTAAACCTCAGTCTCTGTGGCTGTAACTGTTAGCATCCCAAGCCCAGGTCTCCTCTCCTCTGCACTGCCTGAACCTCCCCTCATTCCTGGAAGTATCTCCTAAGATTTTATGTCAATTTACTGTTATTATCTCCTTCCCTACTAAATGGAGATGAAACTTGATGTCATAAGAGCCTGTCTGCAAATCATGTACAGTATATTGTTTCTACTCTACACTTGTGTACCAAATTGTAACAATTGTAAATAACACTTGAGTCTGTACTGTGAATCCTTCTTAACCCCTGTATACAGTTGATAATATATTCTGTCGCTAATGTCTAATTGTGCAACATATGTAACTACTGTAAAAAAAAAAAAAATGTTTCGAAATGTCTTTTCTGTAACTAATCCCGGGTCGCCCCTGAAAAAGGGACCTCTGGTCTCAGTGGGTTTACCCGGTTATCAAAATCTAAATAAATAAATAAAATAAATACATTCAAGCAAGTGGAGGACCTCCTCCTTTCTCTGGATACAAAAAAGAGTGCAGGTGCAGATAATATTGAACCTTACTTCTAAAACTTGGCCATACCTATCTGATCACCCCCATTACACACTTATTCAACACCTCTCTGATTCAAGGTGAGCTACCTGTCTTGCGGAAAACTGTCCACATCCTACCATTATTCAATACTGGGGATCCGAGTGATCTGAACAATTACCGGCTTATTTCTATACTATCCGTCTTCTCTAAATTACTTGAAAAAATTGTTAACATCCAACTTAGAGAACATTTGGATTCACAAAAGTTGCTAAACCCGGCTCAGTCCGGCTTCAGAGCCAAACACAGTACAATATCGGCTCTTACCAAAGTAACTACAGACTGGCAAATGGCCTTGGACTCTAAGAAGCATGTATTTGCCCTCTTCCTTGATCTAAGTAGGGCCTTCGATACTGTGGATCATACCATCATGCTTACTGCACTGAGTAAAATCGGACTTGATAGTTCTGTCATTAAATGGTTCACCAGCTACGTAACCAATAGGTTACAACAAGTCAAAGCCATAGGAGATCTGTCCCCACAAAAATCCTTGTTACGAGGAGTCCCACAAGGCTCCATTCTGGGCCCTATCCTCTTTGCAATATACATCAATAATCTGGACTCGCAGCTGGGTACAGCAAATGTGCACTTATTCGCAGATGATACTGTACTCTATACCACAAATTCAACCTTGGATCTGGCCCATGAGTACTTACAGAAAGACTTTGTCACCCTCCAATACAACCTTCTCACTCATAAACTCCTCCTCAATGCCAAAAAGACTAAAGCAATGATTCTCTCACCAAAGTCTACTTACGGATGTCCACATATCATACAAATCCGAACACTCTTAGATGAACCCCTTGAAGTAGTTGATGCCTTTAAATACCTAGGGTTCTGGCTGGATAACAAGCTCAACTTTCTGTGCCACTTAAATGAAACCTTGAAGAAACTAAGACAGCGATTAGGTTTATTCTATCGCATTAAACACCTACTCACATTAGAAGCCTGAATGAGACTAGTACAAACTACATTCCTACCTACAATGGACTATGCTGACTTCCTTTACAGTCATTGCCCATCAACGATGCTAAACAAACTGGACATCCTTTACCACCGGGCTTTAAGATTTATCTTAAATCTACCCCGTAGTACTCATCACTGTCATCTATATCAGGTTTCAGGATGGACCTCACTCTCAACTAGAAGAAAAAGGAATGCTCTCCTCTGTTTTTTTAGAGCATTATCTGATAACCTCCCTGCATACATCTCGAACATCTTCAAATGGGCTAAAGGTTCCTATGGACCGAGACGCTTCTCCTTAATTTGCTTCCAGATTCCTAGAGTGAAAACTACCCTTGGCTCAGCAGCAATCAACTCATATCCATCACTTTGGAACACTATACAAGACTCATTAAAATTATCCTCACTCCCAAGCATTTTCACATTCAAAGCTCTATTAATGGATTATCTGAAGGAATCATGCAACTGTTTCAGATACCGATGACCCCTAAGCCTCGGGTGCCACTTTCAAATCCTACGCCTAAGTATCTCATCCACCCACATTCCTAACAACAGAAAACTAGGACCTACAAGCCTAGCTCCCTTAATCCAAGATGACCCTGCCTATTCTCTACCTTTACCTATTCTGGCCTCCCTTTGGCTGCCTACTCTTTCATCCTATTTCTACCCTATTCCTTAATACCTCCTTATTTTCTATCATTTAGGTATGAGATCTTACTCATCGGAGACTATATGGGATTGTTGTCTCTTCTCATTTCAGTAAAGCTTATCATTATGTACCTTTGCATGTTAATTATGTTGACCGGTATGTATAGGCCCATATTGACCAGCACCTGCACAATGTTTTTCCTTTTTTTTTTTTTGCACTGTTGTCCACCGTAATTGTAATCTTATGAAGTGTACTGTATTGTATTTATGTCCAGGACCACCTTGAAAATGAGCTTGCTCAAAGGTGTTTATGCCTGGTTAAATAAAGTGATTGATTGATTGATTAATTGATTGATTGATTGATACACAGCTCTATCTGTCCTTTACACCTGGAAGATCTGACGCAGTCAATGTGCTGAATAAGTGTCTGGCCAAAATCCAGACTTGGATGTTGTCGAACTGACTGGGTCTCAACCTGGAGAAGACTGAAGTACTTGTGGTTGTGTTGGATGGGGGGGGGAGTGGAGGCCTCAGGGGAAGGTTTAGGGCTTTTTATTAGTCTGACCAAACTAGAGGCCTCCCATAAGGTGAAGAATTTGGGTGTTGTTATGGACAATGAGCTGATGGTTAATACTCAGGTGTCAGACATTGTCCAGATAATTTTTTACCATCTCCACAACACTGCCCAAATTAAGGCCCTTGTTCCGTCCCACCCCCCCAATGATCTGACTACCCTAATACATGCATTTGTTACCTCAAGTCTTGACTACTGTAATGCACTCTTCCTTGGGGTCAGTGGGGATGCACTGCAGTGCCTGCAGCTGTTGCAGAACGCTGCGGCCTGGCTGTTGACCGGTCTGTCGAGGTTCAGCCATATAACGCTGGTTCTGCATGAACTGCATTGACTGCCAGTGCATTGGTACATCTCCTTCAAAATAGGTCTTCAGACCTATAAGGCCCCACATGGGTTGGGTCTGGACTACCTGAAGGAGCTCCTGCATCCCTACGTCCCTAGTCATTCACTTGGATCAGCTGAGTGAGGCCCTCCTGAAGGTCCCCAGAGCAAGGTTAAAGTCTTCCGGGGACCAGGCATTTGAGGCAGCGGCCCTGATCCTATGGAACTCTTTGCCAGGGTAACGCTGGGAGGCGCCTTCCCTTGAGATATATTTTAAAAGAATTTAAAAACCTTCCTCTCCCAAGAGGCATTCAGGGTCTGAGATCTTTGTCATCTAGGACAAGCAGCATATGATTAATTAATCTGAGTTTTATTAATTATGTTTTTATTCATAGTTATCTATTATAAGTCATGTGTTTTTATGTTGCTGTTTGTCTATTTGTGCTGTAAGGGTGCCATAAGCCTTCAGGGAAGGGCACCCAAAACAAATAAAATCTACTACTACTACTACTGTACTACTACTACTACTACTACTACAACTACTACTACTACTACTACTACTACAGTGTCATCTCCAGCGGCTTCCCACTGAATTCCTGTGGAGACATAGGCAGTGACAGGCCATGAGCCATATACACAGTGATGCAAAGCACACACAAAACCTTCACAATACAACATGTACTCACCCCCACTGGAACTGTAGCATCTCAAACATTGCCACACTCCTTGTCCTAGTATGCGGGTGCAGCCCTCCTCCATAATTTGCAGGGGTAGTCCCCCATGCATCCCATGCTGGCTGCAGTCCTTGCTGGTACCTCTGCTTGCTGGACTACAGAATGGACATTGCCACGTGGTCAATGCCCTCGCAGGGCATGCCACATGCCGGTGTGCACCGGAAAGGCAACATAAAGACCCAGGGACCACTGCAGCATGGACAGACAGTATGGCTGGTAGACACATCCACACTGTACAGCACACCTTCATAGCACAACACATGGTGTAACACCCACAGGTGCGCCATTTGTCCAAGAGCACTTATGAATGCCCTCCTGCTTAGTGAGGAACTAGCATGCCACTGGCAGCACCATGCATGCATGGCTGACAGTATAGCCTAGAGGTTAGAGTAATGAGCTGTGAATGAGTTTGCTACCTGCAGACGTGGGTTTGAATCCCAAAACCTCCACTTGCATACTGTGTGACTCTGAGCAAGTCACTTGACCAACCCAAAGCTTCTGGGTCACCTTTGGAAACAGGCACTTGTGCCTATTGGGCCTTACCCAGTTAACAAAGACTAAACAAATAAATGCAAGATGATGGCTGAGACTGTTCTGGGACAGGCTACTGCTGCAATGCTCAGGGACACACACTGCATACAGTGGTTCAGGCTGGATCATGATGCCATTGCATGAACCAAGACTCCGGGGGGCACTTTAGGAGCAATATGAGAGGTCCATTTTTCACAGAGAGAGTGGTGGAGAACTGGAATGGGCTTTCGGAGGAGGTGGTGAACTCAGAGACTGTAGAGGGATTCAAGACTGCTTGGGATAGGCACATGGGGCTAAGGGGAAGGGGGGGTGCCTTAAGTTGCAGTAGGTTGGGCTAGTGGGGTAAGGGACAGATAAGATGGGCTGTGAAGTCTGTTTCTGCCATCACCTTCTATGATTCTATGATTCTATAATGGTACAAACAAATGTCATACCACGCACCGGATGGTACAGGGTGATGTTCATGGAGACAAAGATGCTGTGTGCATTGGCATACTACACCACTAGCTCCTTCTAAAGGGTGGCAGGGAATGTCACTGACATGAGACAGCCATACATGTTTCGTACCCTGCACCAGGTCACGGATGCCCAGAAATGTCATGTGAATGCACACCTCACCTTTCCAGACAGCCCAGCTGACCTGCGGGCCATGGCACGGGCCTTCTTTGAAATGCAGGACATGCTGAACATGATCAGGATCTTGACTACAAACATGTCACCATTGTGGCCCCCATGGTGGTAGAGGAGGCATACTATCAAAGAAAGGGGTACCACAGCATTAATTGCCAGTCCATCTGCAATGCAGCTGGCATCATTACAAATGTGTGTGCAAAATACCCTAGCTCATGCCATAACTCCTATATTTTCAAGCAGTCGTGTCTGGGTGCCTTCCTCAATGGACACAGTTGAGAGGACTTCTAGTTGCTTGGTAGGTACCACAGAGGTGACCTGGGGTGCATGGCTGTACCACCACACACACACACACTGACACTGTTTTCTCAGATTATAGGTGACAACAGGTACCCACTGTGACCATACCTGCTGACACCATCCCTGATGCCACAGGGGCACACTGAGGAGGCATACAATGTGGCATACAAGAGGATACAGTCAGTGGTGGAACACACATTTGGAAGGCTGAAGATGGAATTCCGGTACCTAGATTGCACAGGTGGCCCGATGATGCTTGCCCCCGGGAAGGCATGCAGAGTGGTCATGGCCTGTGCCATGCTATACAACATCTGTGAACTGCGCCACCTGCCCATGCCATGTGAGGCCCCAGCGGACATGTCAGCTGGGGATTATGATGATCCTGCACATGGTGGCATGTATAAGACCCTCTCAGGACATGCCCTACATCACACAGTGGCACATGGTACATTCGGCTGGAAGACTGGGGGCCTGGGTGCACTGTGATGATGTACACCCTGAGTGCACCCATGCTAGCAATGCTGCATGCATGGACAAGGTGTGGACAGTGGTCAGCTGTAAAGCCAGCACTGCCATGCATCTTTGTGGCATCACACATGTGCCATGCATGTAGGGGGGCACGTCATATGCATGGCAATGTGTGTCCATGTGTGTGACCCTGGGTGTGAGCCATATGCCTTTGTGATGGGTGTTGTACCATGGTGCAGTCATGGTGGTGTACATGTAGGGACCATGTGGCCATGTGTAGTGTATGGTGGACTCTGTGGGGTTGTGCAGGGTTCTGTGATGTGCATGTGTACCGGTATGTGCCCACCAATGTATAACAGATATGGCATGTTGTGGCATGGTGAGCACTACCCAATTTTGTGCCCAGTCACCATCGTGACTGGTGCACCATGCATGGGCAGACACTTCCATGGCATGCTACTCATGTCTGCCATTGGCCCATCCCCACCTGTCCCCCCGGTGGCTGTCTCTTTAACATTCCTCCTGTACCCCTTGTGGCCCACAGTGGTCTGATGGACATTGGTGCAGCATCCTGTCTTCGATCCCTCTGAGCACTGTGAGCACCTGCCATTCCCTGGGCAGTGTGTCCACCAGCTACCCTATCTGGCTGGCCTGTGTGGCCACAGGGGCAACAAGTGGAGCCAGCATGCAGTCAGCCATCATCTCCAGGATGTCACTGATCCTGTTGATCCCCAGGCAAGTGCCTCGCACCTCCTCCATTAGTTCCCACACTGCCCCTGTGGTGTCCTGCTGCACTGTCAGGTGGTCATATTCAAGCTGCCGCAGGTCATGGTAACAGGTCTGCAGCATGCCTGTCTCTGTGTTCCACCTGCTATGCCATGGTGCCCATCTTGGAGGACCCTTGTTCTCTTCCTCCTCCTTCACCTTCAATGCACTGTGGTGAGCATGGCAGCAAGACACCTGTGCGTCCAGTGTATGCTGCTGGGTGGAGGTTCCTGTGGGTGATGTTGCAGGGCATCACCTTGGTGTCGCGATGTTGGGGCCTGGTGTTCTGTACCTGCATTCTCACCTGTGAGTACAGACCTGCTGATGGGTGGTGGTGTGGCACATGTTTGATGGGGGGTAGGTCTTTTTTGACAACTGTATTTTGGCTCCATTGGCCCAGTGCATCATTCAGAGGTGCCCACTCAATCTGGACCTTCTACTCCCAGGCAAGACCCTTGCTTCTCTGGTCCCTCCCCCAACCAGGACTTCCTGGCCCCATAGCTCACCCCTGGGGGAGGGCCCACCTCACCTATCTGGTGGCTCTTTCCGAAATTAGAGGGTCCGTCCTGTATGGGTGGCACTTGGGACCATCGGAGTAGTGGTCCGGCATTGGGGATGTGAGGCCAAATCTCTGAGGCTCTTGTCACCTTCCCAGACCTACGGGGATTTTTCCTGTAGTTCCCCCACAGGAGCACGGATGTGCAATGATGTCATGGCACTATGTGCTGACGTCCGCCTTGGCACCTACCTCCACTTACAGCACCGCATCCTTGCTCTGCCCTCAACATCCATCGGGGCAGCTATTGAGTGGAGCGAGACCCGGATCCCTCCCCAGAGAAGGGAGAGCAGTCCTCCGGATGTTCAATCCTTTCCCTCCCCTGCCGACCCAAAGATGCCTGAGTCCGTTCCTGAACCTGGGTCACCAACATGTTGTGATGTGTGGTGTCCACGCACCTCAACCCTCAGTGCCACCTGGCCAGCTGTTGGGGGGTGTTGGCTCAGGCCAGCTGTTGTGGGGTGTCCTCTGCACCCCTCAAGGTCTCCTCCACCCTCTGTGTGGCATTCTGGGCTGGCATGCTGTCCTCCACCATTGTCCAGTCCAAGTCCAGCAGGAAGACATGGTGTGGCTAGTATTGGCTGTGCTATGTGTATGGGTATGGTCACTAATGTGTCATCCCATTTTTGCCACGTACCTCCTGTGGGTGCATGCTCCATGGGTGGTCTCCACCCATGTGCTGTTTGCTGCAGCTCCCATTGCCTGCCATGCTGTGTCTGTGAGTGTAACACAGGGTTGTTAACAATGTCCCAGTGGTCACCCAGGCATCCTATGCTGTCCATGATGTCCCATATACCTGTCAGTGAATTGATGCCCATGTCTTTGCCATGGCAAATCATGTCAGTGATGGTCTCAACCGCTACCTTCTCAGTGGAGCTCAGGACAGGCTCCTTGGGGCTGAGCCACTTCCCATGGCTGACTGGAAGTGAGAGATGGTAGCCAACTTGCACTTGACAACTGACCATAAGTCACGTCACTTGTGCTTTATGGCACTCAGTGTGCATGCCTCAAGTCCCACAGCATTTACCGCTGCCTGTGTGTCAAGCAACACCCACACCTTTGTTTCAGCAGGGAGCTTCAGCTCATCCACCCTATATAGTTCTGTATAGTGGGTATGTATGTCAGTGACAAGGGTGGCCACCTGAAGTCTGGTGAAACTGGTCAACTAATGCATGCTGTGGTGGTGGATGGGTGGGTGCACCTGTGTCTTAGTCGCCAAGGCCCTCCACCTGGGGTTCTGGACATGGTGGCTGCCTTGTTGCAGCCATCATGGCTGCAGGTGCTGTGCTGGTGCTGTTGCTGTCCATTGTAGTATTCACTTCTTCATATGTACGCTGTGGTGCAGTTGCCCATATATGGTGAGGTTAAGGGGTGTAGCTGCATTCATGGACTGTGTCTGGCCCTTCCCCACATCCCTCTCTGCACCTTGGCTGTCACTGTCCATTTCCTTCCATGCGGTTCCACCTCTGGTTGTGAATGTGGTGTGTCAGAGCTGTCCTGCATGCCACATATGGGTGCACACCCACTACGCCCTATTCTCACACAATTCCTGCGCATTCTTTAATAGAGTCCATGGTGAATATCTGTGGATAGCTGTGTCAACTAAACCAAATTCAAACAGCAAGACATGAAATGAATAGTGCTTACAGTCCAAAGGAAAACAGAGGTACTTGCGATGGCTGCACTGAATCTTGGAGTGCAAGTATGCATTTTGCATGTTTAGGGTACACATCAAGTTTCACTGTAGCAACTGAGGGAAAAGAGGCTAATGAAACACCATCCTGAATTTCTTATACTTTTTACTGTAGGTTCAGAGGTTTATGATCCAAGACAGGTTGTAAATCACCTATCTGTTTTAGGACTGGACAAGTAAATACTTGAAACTAACCGGCTGATTCTCCCCAGGTAAGGGAATGGGTTGAATTGCCCATTTATCTATTAGAGCTTGAACATCTAATAGGACAGAAAAATGACCTGGTGGGTTATGATATATGATGGGAGAGTGCAGCAGAGGGTGTGCAAGCAGTTCCTGTGCATGACCCAATTTATTATGTCCAGTGCCCATTCATCTCCCATGATCTCCCACCATTTTGAAAGAGACAGGGTGACCCTGTCCCCTACATGAATCTCCATGAGTGCCACGGAAGGTGGGAACATCTGGGTCTTTAGGGACTTTGAAATTGGTAACCAAAGGGGATGAGGTGGGGGGGGGGTTCTAGCATCACTTCTACCACAAACATGTCCATAGGAGAGGTTGGAAACCCTGCAAAAAGAACTCTAACCAATACTACAAATGAAATGTGCTATAAGGGAATTTAAAGATCAGAGAATCATTTATGGGGACTACTGTAAAGTTCCTAAACAGACATCTCCACAATTAAACAGTTGTTAGCTATGAAAGAACAAGCTAAGAAACCATTGTTGAATATCAGTAGCAAAAGCAGCTACCCTCAGTCAGAAGAACCAGTGAAGGCAGATACTAGAGGCAACAGCCCAGGCAGAAGCATCAGAGGCATCACTGGCCTAATAAAGCAAATGCTTTCTGGAATTTAAACAACGCACAAAAGTGTGTTGGCTCTTGATTTTAATGGCACTCTCAGCAGCATGCCGAGTGTGCCAGATAGTCTGTCAAAGGGTTTTATCATATAATAATAATAATAATAATCTTAATTTTTATTGCGAATTTTAAAAGTCAAGGTGCAGAACAAATTGTAAAATCACATCAGAAGAAAACATTATAATAAAACCAATAAAATAAATAACATCAAACATTATGATAAAACATTAAGATCAAACCAGGTCAGCATCGTCCCCAAATGCCTTAATCCACAGAAAGGATTTTAATGCTTGTTTAAAACCCCCCACAGTCGTGCACTCTCTGATCCAACAGGGTAAATAATTCCAGCGGATCAGTGCCATGAACATAAAAGCCCGGGCACCAGAAGATTTTAAAACTACCCTTGGAATCTCCAGCAACCCCTCATTGGCCGAGCGGAGCGGTCGCTCTGGAAGGTAAGGAACCAGGAGCTCTTTCAGGTAGTCAGGGCCCAATCGTACAAATATAAGCCTTATAAGTAGGCAATATGGAGGCCCAATGTAGTAGAGGCCCAAGTCAGTTATTTATTTATATATGTATGTCTGTGTATACTATATGTATGTATGTATTTATTTTATTCATTCTGATAACGGGGTAAGTGCATTGGTGCCAAGGTGCCTTTTTCAGGCACAACTCGGATACTATGGAGTGCAAGTCAGGATAAAGGAACATGTTACAAGTATGTACTATATGTTAATATGGCCCCCGGAGCCACTAGTTGCTAAGAGTGGTTTCATGTGCCTTCAGCTGAAGCAGGAACAGTGAAGCGAAGCTGAGCTGTTCTGTTCTGACTCAAGCCGAAGACAAGCGAAACCACTCTAATACAGGAATGAGTGGAGATGAGGGATGTATTACTATATTATTGATTAAGAATGATCAATAATATATTTAAAAAAAAACTGTTACTTGAATGTGCCCATTTCTAGGGCATCTACACCTGAGATGTTCTTCATAGAAAAAGAGTGTCTCACGTGCAGAGGAAAGGAGTGCTCCAATTGGTCAGGAGCGCTCCTTTGATCAATAAAATACATAATGAAGTGTTGTGGTGCAATATGAACATTCAAACTTGTACAGTAAACCAGCAGAGATTGATAAGTTATGCAAACCAGATTCAAACATTAAACTGTTAAAGAAAATTGTTCAATTTGACAGAGGCAAATTGGCCGGCTGAAATTGCTCTAATTGAAAATGGAATCGTGTTCCAGAAAGACTCTGCTCTTTAGCTAAACAAATTCTTCCTCATACCCATGTTATTCAACAGTACTTTTAAGAAGTTGTTTGCAGGGGAATGGGAAGATGGGTTGTCAACAAACAAAAAGCTTGGTGAGGCATTGGAGTGCACATGCATGTAGACTCTTAAACATGAAGTTGGCTAATCAATCAGTCTTTATTGTAACAAGTGAAACACCATTGAGAAGAACTCATTTGCAAGGTGGACCTGGGTAAGGTTCACAAAGTCAACAATGACTACATCATTACAGCATGACACACATGATGTTAGTTAACAATGTTCAAGACACTATGACATGTATGCCAAGGACAGGCTTCATCTTGCACCATTAGGGAAGGAAGTCCTTAAACAGGGGATGGCTGACTACATTCAAGAAAGGTGGGGTTTAAACTTGTGAGGGGGGAGGGATAAGGAAGGGGCTGACCAGAAGCCCTCTCCTCCAGAGGAAGGGAGTAGCCTTCAAGCCCAAGGGGGGGGGAAACAGACTGGGGGTGGAGGTTTCAGGAGGAGCAGAGGGAGGATGGAAGTGTAAGGAATCTGGGTGGGGTCTGACAAAGAGGATCAGGGATAAGGGGTGGGGGTTGGTGTTAGTAAATGCCAGGAGCTTGGGAAACAAGTTGCCAGAGTTCCAGGCCATGCTGTTCGAGGAGGGGTGGATGTGGCGGTGGTCACGGAGATGTGGGCCAACAAAAACCATGACTGGGACCTAAATGTGCGGGGGTACACTATGCTTAGGAAGGACAGAAAGGAGGGCAGAGGGGGTGGAGTGGCTATGTTCATTAGAGATGACATAGAAATTGCTAGGGTAGAAGAGGCAGAGGGAAATGTGGAGGCCTTATGGGTCACCTTACGATCCCCAGCAGGAGATAAGGTCAAGCTGGTTGTAGTATATAGGCCCCCCGGGATGAGTGATGTTCTAGAGGATGGTTTGCTGGACAACATCATTGCCCAGTGTGGACCAAAAGGGGAAGGAGTGGTGTTGATGGGGGACCTTAATATGCCAGGTACAAACTGGGGAACCATGTCCTCTAAAGGCGACCAAGGAGCAGAGCTGCTGGACGGCTTCCAGGATATGTTCTAACACAGCATGTGATGGAGCCCACAAGGAGGGCATGTCCTGGACGTGGTTCTGGCAGATGGGATCTGTTAAGGACCTGGTTGTAGAGGGACCCCCTGACTGGGAGCGACCACAATACTGTCTGGTTTCAAATAAGCAGGGGGGGTGGGGGAGTGAGATCTAGGACACTGGAAGTGGACTTCAGAGGGGCAGACTTTGTGGGCATGGGAAACATTCTCAAGGATCACTTGAAGGGGATTACATCAATGACAAGTGTGGAAAGGAGATGGGAGGTCATAAGACGGGGACTTAATGAGGCAGTCAGGATCTGCGCTAAGTTGAAACGTAAGGGAGCAAGGTCACATAAACCATGCTGGTGGTCCAGTGAGGTACAGGTAGCGGTCAGAGAAAAGAAGGCAGCCTACAAAAAATATAAAACAACAAGAGGGGATAGGGATAAGGCAATGTACCATCTTGCATCTAGAAAAGTCACCCGGATGGTTAGGGGAGCGAAGTCCAGTAAAGAGCAGCGGCTAGCACAGGGGATACGTGGAAGGGAAAAGGGGTTCTTCCGGTACATTGGGGAGTGGAGAAAAACTAAGGGCCATCTCAGCAGATTGAGATCAGAAGGAGGGTGGATGGAAGAGGCGAGGGACCAGGCAGAGGTATTTAACGAGTATTTTGCCTCTGTGTTCACTA
Organism: Neoceratodus forsteri; assembly: GCA_016271365.2. Taxonomy (NCBI): domain Eukaryota; kingdom Metazoa; phylum Chordata; order Ceratodontiformes; family Ceratodontidae; genus Neoceratodus; species Neoceratodus forsteri. Next base: position 235,888,651 of record CM057458.1, read on the forward strand.
GGGAGGGGGATGGGATATCTACAAAGCAAGGCATGAAGGGGATAGAAGCGGCAGTGAGTGGGATCGGGGAGCAACAGAAATGGAGCAAGAGGAAGGGAGAGGTACCCCAGGGGTGTCACATCTAGATAAGGATAAAAAGGCCAGTAAGGTGGAGGGGACGGATGATGCTATCTCCGCCAAAAGGGTGTGGTTAGCCCTCAAGGCCCTAAAGAAAGACAAATCTCCTGGGCTGGATGGCATTCATCTGAGAGTACTATGGGAATTAGCAGACAAACTGGCTGCACCCCTGGTGGAGCTCTTCAACAGGTCACTTGAGACAGGGAGGGTACCTAAGGATTGGCGAGAGGCACATGTCGTACCAATCCATAAAGGGAGGTCGAGAGAAGTACCAGGTAACTATAGACCCATCAGTTTTACCTCGGTGGTGGGAAAATTAATGGACAGTATACTAAAGGAATGATTAGGGGTGTACTTGGAGGAGGTGGGAGGTCTGGATAGTCGGCAACATGGGTTTGTGCCAGGTAGATCATGTCAAACCAAACTTGTGGAGTTCTAGGAATGGGTAACATCAGAACTGGACAGGGGAAAGCCTGTGGATGTATTATTCTTGGACTTCAGCAAGGTGTTTGACTCTGTCCCCCACAATGGTCTGGTGGAGAAACTGATGGGGTTAGGAGTAGGCCCTTTGATGGTCAGATGGATTGAAAACTGGCTAGCTGGACGCACCCAGAGAGTAGTGGTCTGTGGGGAGTTCTTGAACCCTAGAGAGGTTGGTAGTGGGGTACCGCAGGGCTCGGTCCTGGGTCTGATCCTGTTTAATGCATACATATCGGACATCAGGGAGGGTATAGGGTGTGAAATGAGTCTCTTCGCGGATGACTTCAAGATGGGAGCAGTAGTTGAGGGAGAAGAGGGGAGGTTGGCCCTGCAAGGGGACCTGGACACCCTGGAAAGCTGGGCTCACACATGGAAATTAAATTTCAATATCACCAAGTGCAAGGTGTTGCATCTTGGTCGAGGAAACCCTAAACACAGGTACACCCTGGGAGGGGAGGCGCTGGAGGCCTCAATAGGGGAAAAAGACCTAGGGGTCATGGTGGATGCATGTATGAATAACTCTGAGCAGTGCAGGAGAGCAGCTAGCAAGGCAAACATGATGTTGGGATGCATCGTAAGGGGGATCACCTCTAGGAGCAAGGAAGTGATTCTGCCGCTGTACAATGGACTGGTTAGACCACACCTTGAGTACTGTGTACAGTACTGGAGACCACACTTGAAGAGGGACATACAGCTCCTGGAGAGGGTACAGAGGAGGGCAACTAAGATGATATGAGGGCTAGGGGATTTGACGTATGAGGACAGACTTGAGGAGCTCTGCCTGTTTTCATTGGAGGAGAGGAGAGACAGGGGGGACATGATTGAGGTCTTCAAGTACCTCAAGGGAATAAATAGGGTAAACATGGAGGGGATCTTTAGACTAAAGCAGGGAGGTATCACCAGAGGGCATGGTTTGAAGTTGGAAGGTGGAAGGGTGAGGGGGGAAAAGAGGAGGAGGTTTTTCACTGAGAGGGTGGTGGACCCTTGGAATGCACTGCCTGGCGAGCTGGTTCAGAGATCCACAGTGGAGGGCTTCAAGAGAGGGTGGGACAGACACAGAAAGTGGATGTATCAGATGATGGCCTGTCCCAGGGGGGTGGGGATGGATGATAGGGGTTTCTGGAACACAAGGGAGGGGAGGGCCTCGGCACCCAACTAAGGATCTGAGGTTCGAGCAGACTCGATAGATCATAAGGCCTAATCTGCTGGCAAATAGTATGTTAGTATAAAATAAATAGTGCACAAAATAGAGACAGGTAGGCTAAGATAGGTTAAGGTTATCTGGGCTCTGTATTACAGTTGCAACCATTCAAGATGTTTGAAGTTGGCACACTGATAGGATCTTGGCCCTAGGAGGATGCAAATCTGGCAAACTTGTAGCTTAAGGCCCTTTTTTTGTCCATACTGGGGTTCTTTTAATTTTTACCCTACTAACACTACCTCTTCCTCTCCTTTCCTCCTTCTACTCTTTCGCTCCCTTTCCAATCCCCAAGATCTGATTCCATTCAGTACAATACCTACTATTATAACATAGAATGACAGCTTTGTTTGAAACCCCCTTCTTTTGCTGTAGAGCAGTGGTCACGTTGTGTGTGTTGTTTTTGATTTTTGCCCTTTGCACTTTAACACTTGTGAGGGTAGTGGAGTGAATCAGCTGGCCACACAAGCGGTGCAAGATCAATTCTTGATTACCTCTCCTCTTAAATGGCACATCAATCATGTTATTTAGTGAATATAAAGGAAAAGAAAGTTATCTGTTAAGAGTGGTCTTAATTGTATACTTGTAATAAACAGGATGTTAATTTAATATTTCACATTTCCATGCTTTTCTTCTGCCTACTTAACTCCTGCTGCTGCTGGCAGCTCTCATTTCCTGAGGAAGCACCAGAGCACCTTGAAACCCTGGCAGTTTGTGGTCTGATTTTACCCTACAATAAAATTTTAAACAGGCTAAATGGAGTGTATGAGTGGTGTTTTGTATTTCATGACCATGTACCTGGCTTTCTAACAGTGCTCCTTTTAGTATGGTAGACCCATTCTTGAACTTGATTAATGAACATTGGCTACATCTTGTGTGTGGCTCCAACATTCAGCATTGTAACTGTGTTCCAACCGGTTTAACCTTACCTATATTGTTTTACCATCTAACATCAGTCCCCCTTGCAAGGCACAACCTCTGTTGTTATTTTTTTAGAAAACCACCAATTTCAGAGTCTGAGTGTGATTTCAGTATGAGCACATCAAATCCAGAGTGGCAGTTGCCAATAAATGTTATGGACCAGAATGCTGTAAGCAGAGAGGAGGATTACTGGAGATCGATATCCGACAGCACTTATGAGATGACAGAAAGATATAAGTAGCATCAAGGAAATACAGGTTCAGGTACTACCTCCGATAAAGCTAACTGCACCCTAAAAACACTGTTCATTTGTCTAAAAAGAGTCCTCACCAGTGAAATTATCTCATGGCATACCATAAATAGCCCGGAGGAATATATGGCATAGGCATGAGCTCCAAGGGTGCTCCATAAAGACAAGCAGCCAGCAGTGGGATTAGAAACGTTCCAACACAGCTGAATGGGCAGAGTCTATGACCAAGAGTTCAGTAAGACTGATAAAAACAATGATAAAAGAATGTCAATATAATTATCAAAAAGTGCAGGAGGTTAAAGATATTGAAATAGAACTTGGAAATCAATGATAATCTGGATTTTGCAGCAAGAGTCTAAATGCTGTATTGAAAAACATGAAAAGGAGGTTTCAGAACATAAAAAGAATGAAGTCCCAAGGGATGAAAAGGGTTACTTGACCAGCAAGGTTTTCGGTTGAGACTGTTTTATTTTAGTTTTTGTTGGCCGGGTAAGTGCACTAGACAAATTCTTCCTTATTTTCAGGCATGACCCAGGGGATACAGATGAATGGCAACTGACCTTGAACCATATTAAACTATTGGTGGTATATTTTTTTTGGGGGGGGGGATTTGGCCAGGGAAATTCCCCTACTCTGGTCGCTAGAGGGCGCTGTGACTGGTGCTGAGATGGCCAGTCTACCTGAGACTTTGCAGAGCATGGACGTCTGCAAGGCTGAGGAGCAGGTCTCCTCCTCGGTCTTTTCAAATGCAGAGACCGACTTGGGTTTGCTTTCAGACCCACGGAGAGCATCAGGGCAGGCTTGCCTCTCAGTATGGAGACGGAGCAACCGGGACCTGGGAAAATGGAAACGGAGCAGACTGCTCGATGATCAGCATCTCCTGGGGTTGAAGAATTACACAGTTTAATAGGAGGAAGAATGCAGCTTGTTGCACCAAAGGAATGTATTGAAAGAGGCTCTCCGCTCCCGCGAGAGTGCAGAGGAGCGAGAAGGTCGGGGTGTGCATGCAGGAGTATCAGGCCTGATGACATCGAAGACCCAAGAGGAGTCCACAGCTGGAACAAGCATGGTTAACCCCCACAAGAGCTCTCCAGATGGTCAGGTAGTGAGTGCAAATCCTGTATTGATTTTGGATGGGAGCGGGGAGGCGTGTGTGGAAGAGTGTAGGCTGCAGGAAACGGTGGATCTGCAGACTAAAGTTAATATTGCACAGATTGAAGTAGCTTCTGATGCTAGTTGCAAAGAGCAAGGGAAGTTTACTATTTTGCAACAAAAAAGTATACAGTTTACAATTGTCACGTAGTTAGGAAGCATGAAGAAAAAGATGTTGAATAAAGAAACGGTGATAAAAGGAAAGAAGGGGAGGAATGCACCTCAGAAGGAGGGCCCCCCTTTGAAGGAATGCAGTAAACACAATTTTTCAACTGCAGTAGCTGATATTCCCCCAGACAGCCCCAACTGGGTGGTGGACTCTCTGCAAAAAGCAGGATGGGTGCGAAAATTGGATGGACAGAGATGGGATGCTAATTTACCCAAGAATTTGGGTGGTGTGAGAGCAGATGAACTAATGGATGTGACCCCAGTTTCCAAAGATGGGCCTATGACTGCTTGCAGTGCATCAACCCCCCCCACCCCAGGACAGGGTAGCCTGGAGACTGTAATTATGACAGATGATGTAGGAGATGGAAATGGCCTATTGAGGTGCATTAAAAACTGGAACAAAGTGCTGAAATGACAGAATACCCCCAGCCTCCCTTCTGGAGATAGACGGCGAAACTCTCCCCCCCCATTGAGAGTGGGGGATGCTACCACTGGGGTTCAGGATCAGATGACAGAAGAGCCACGGGGGCCACAACATAATTCAGGGGCAAGATAGAATGTCTGGACAGCCAATGTTAGGGACCGACTGTTTCCAGAATGCACTAGGTCCACACTGGAACCAGCTGCAAGGTGAAATGCCATCCACCTAAAGTTCAGGGGAGATATGAATGAGGTCCCAGATCACCTTTTTGTAGGGCGGGTACTGCTAAGGAATAGTATGAAATATGACGCTTACGAAATCAATGCCCTGATCCACATGCCGGGTGATTCCATATTTGATATCAGTTTTAAACACCCTGCAGCACTGGATCGATTTCGGAAACAGTACCAACAGTTTAAAGCCACAATGTTGTGGAGACCCTTTTTGGCAATCCCCTTGACAGAGCCCCTTTTTAAAAGAGTTATGGTAATTTTCCGAAACGAAGTGGTCAAAGTGGCAGACATCACATACTGGATGAACCAGCATTGTACAGTGAAGGAATATCCAGAGCCAATTTTGGATGAGGAGCATCTGTGGACTGGGGGTTGGAGATATCAAGTGACACTGCATCAGAAAACAGGGTCACCTCTACACCTGCCTAGCTGCTTCTTTCTGAGGTGGGATGGGGGGTGATATTTTATGCAGGACAACCGAGAGCTTGTTACAAATGTCAGGAGGTGGGGCACCTTAGCAATGTCTGCAACAAACAGAAATGTGGATTATGTGGTGAAGTGGGGCATATTGGAGCAGATTGTGAGCAACCTATGAAGTGCAACTTGTGTGAGGGTATGGGGCACACTTTTTGGGACTGTGAATGGGCCTCCCATAACAGCATGGATAAAACCGTAAGAGCAGAAAAAGATGTGTATGTAGCTACGGCCCAGAACGAAGGACTACGGCTCCAGGACTTAGTACTGGAGGCTGATGGTCCAGATTCCAAGCCACAGAGGATATCAAAAACAAGGGTTGAGTCTCGAAGGGTGGTACTGATACCCCCCCGTTGAGACGGTTACCCCTAACCTTGCCCAGAATATTGATATACAGCCAGTGAATGACCCAGTGGGTGCCTCTCCTTTGACAGAACCACAAGACCCTTCTTCGACCACTTGTGCTCAAGACACGGGGCCAACAAGTATCCCAATTTTGGTTCTAGACAGTAGAAGAACACACAGGAAGGAAGACGGAGTAGTATATGACATGCCTCCCCGGAACAAACCTTGGAACTACCTTTCCAAAGAGTGACAAGGTCTAAATCAGGGCAGAGGACCTTACCTCCACTTGCGCCCTCCACCATTGAAGAAGGTCTGAGTTCTGCCAATTCCTATGAACTATTAACGGATATGGAAGGGGAGGAGATAGGAGAAGAGTCTCATGTATCTTCAGTAACTTCTTCTTTACAGGAAACTGTAGGAGATGGGACTATGGGTACCAAGTCTAAACCAAATATAGGAAAAAAAGAAAATGAGTGCATGCTGTCTTGGTTTTCTTTTTCTCATTTACTTATTACACAAATGGATAAAGGTATCAATCTTATCACTGCAAATGTCAACAGCATAAAATCTCATGAGAAAAGATTGATACATTTTTCCAGTTTGACAGGAGGAGGTGGTAATGTTTTCCTTTTACAGGATACACGTTTGCACTTGGTGGCCAAAACAGCTCAGGCACAGAAGGACGAGATGGGTCTATGCCTCTGGATAATTGGGGAAGACACTTGTACAGACTTACAGTTTTGTTTTAAGGATGTGCAGGTTAAGTTTTTGAACATAGTTGATTTGTACACAGGAAGAAGCATGATATTGGATTTGTTGTTGAATAAAGTAGTCTATAGAGTTATTAATATCTATGCCCCACAATCAAAAGCGGAGCAAGTTGCTGTTATTTTAGGACATAGAACCATACTTATACACATCAAAATTTCTTTTGTGGGGTGGTGATTTTAATTGTGGCCTTACACATAGGGACTGCGGGAGGAAAACTGAAAAGTATATAGTGATACTAATGCCTTGCGAACGATATTACAGAGTAATATATTGAGCGACATATATGAGAAACTACATGTGGAACCAAAGCATACCTTTCATAAAGGTAAATTGTAAACTAGAATTGACTTTTGGTTAATTTCTGAGAGGTTGATGGGATATGCGGTACAGTTATTGCCTCTAGAGACATCAGACCATCTGGCTGTGCAGATGGCAATAGGCTCCTTTCAATAAACTGTAGTGGGCAGGAGTTTTTGGAAAATGAATGTGTTAACACTGCAGAATGAGCAGTGCAAAGTAAGAATACAGACCCTCCTTGGAGCAAGGTGGGATACTGATTTTTTATATGACAGCTCCCTGGAGTGGGGGAGGATATCAAAAGAGACATAAAAGAATTTACACAGAACAGATCCCTGAGAACCGCACAAGACAATTATACCCATTACCTGGGGTTGCGGGCAACATACATGCAAATAATTTCATGCACAGGAAGGGCAAACACAGATTTGAGAGCCCAACTGGAGAATATTAAAGTTCTAATGATGGCTTACCAGAAAGACACGGTGAAAACCTTAAATAAACAACAGTTAACCACTAGGGGTTCCAAGGAACAGGTTAACCCATATGACTGGGATCAGATGGGACTCAAACACAGAACAATATGTATGCTTGTAGCCCAGGATGGGCAACGTGCGGACACTCAAGGTTCCATCCAACAAGTTGTACAGGATCATGTTACGAACACTTTTCAAGTGGGTGGGAGAGAACCCCCTTTTTTGTCCCAGCTAGAGATCCCAAACCCCACACCAGACCAGCATAATGAACTGAACAGTGACATCTCACCAGTAGCAGTGCAAGACGCCATAACAAAATTATCAGCACATACCTCACCTGGGAAGGATGGGATCCCGAATGACTTTTACAGGCACTTTAGTAAGGAACTAGCTCTAACACTACACAAGGTTTATCTAGCAGTGTATCGAGAGCAGAAATTGGGGATGAGCATGATGGAAGGAGTGATGTTCTTTATTTACAAAAAAGGGGAAACAGAATTTATTAGCAATTGGAGACTGCTTACACTCTTGAATACGGATGATAAAATTTTGGGAAAGATAATAGCAAACCATTTGGCTAAAGCCACAGAAAGAGTTATTTTGGCTACACAATCCTGTGCAGTACCTAATAAAGCCATTCAACAAAACCTGAGTTTTCTTAGAGAGGTTTTTGAACAAAGTCGCAACGGGGAAATAGGGAGTTGTTTGCTGTTCTTGGATCAACAAACTGCCTTTGATGCAGTACAGCATGATTACCTCTGGGAAGTATTGAAACATTATCATATACCTGTAAAATTAATAGAATGGATGAGATTATTATACAAGGATGCCCAAGTAACCCCATTAGTGAATGGCATTTGGGGCTCCAACTATCTTAAAAATGGGGATCGGCAAGGGTGTCCCCTCAGTCTGCTACTGTATGCATTCAGTTTGGACCCAATATTGAGACAGATAGAACATACGGCAGAGATAAAACCATTCATTAATCACCTGGGAACAGAGAACCCCAAAGCTACGGCATATACAGACGATTGTGTACTTACAGTAGCGGACCAAGATTATAGGAAAAGAGCTTTGAATCTTTTTTCAAGAGTAGGACCATGCACAAAGATCTGTAACAGAGTTGATACACAAGGGGGTAGAAAGGATGAGAAGGGACTTGGCAAGGTTGGAGGAATGGTCAGACATATGGCAACTTAGATTCAATGCAAAGAAGTGCAAAGTAATGCACCTGGGAAATAAAAATCCAGGAGAAGAGTACACAATAGCAGGGGAGGTACTAACAACAACAATAATGGAAAGGGATCTGGGTGTAGTCATATCAGATGACCTAAAGGTGGGTATGCAATGTGAGAAGTCAGTAGGGAAAGCCAGGGGGATACTGGGATGCATAGGGAGGGGCATCACAAGTAGAAAAAGGGAAGTGGTTATCCCTCTATACAGACAGTTGGTGAGACCCCATCTGGAGTACCGCGTGCAGTTTTGGAGACCTCATCTACGCAAGGACATAGACAGGATGGAAACAGTCCAGAGGAGGGCAACTAAAATGGTGTAAGGTCTACATCAGAAACCATATGAAGAGAGACTGAGAGAGCTTAATATGTATACCCTTGATGAAAGGAGGGACGGGGGGACATGATAAAAACTTTTAAGTACCTCAAGAGAATCAATAAAGTCCAGGAGGGTAGCATCTTTCAGAAAAAGAGATGTGTAAGAACAAGGGGGCACAATTTAAAGTTAAGGGGGGATGGCTCAGGGGTAATGTGAGGAAATTATTTTTCACGGAGAGAGTGGCGGACACATGGAACCGCCTTCCTGGAGAGGTTGTGGGGTCTAAAACAGTGGAGGAATTCAAACATGCATGGGACAGACATAAGGCAATTATAGTGGGGGGTTGCAGGAAATAGGCTGTTGGTTAACTAGAATCTGCAGCTTATCCAGTAGGTAGGGAAATGGGCAGACGGGGTGGGCCAAGTGGTCCTTATCTGCTGTCAAAGTCTATGTTTCTATGTACTGGGATGCATCTCGATCTGCAGAAGAGTAAACTGTTTTTTGGGGGGCACGGCGCTGGATGCCCCGGATGCCCCACTTCCTACCACAACTGAACCTATTAAGCTACTAGGGATCTTGTTCAGAGCACAGGATTTGGCAGAAGAAAACTGGGGGATGGCATTTGATGCAGCCAATCAAAAGATACAAAAATGGTGTCATTGGAAGATGACTAGGAAAAAAAGGATATTTTTGTTAAAATCATGTTTCCATATGTTTCACATGTGTATCCTCTATGTTTGCAATGAATACACAGATCACGGGATTGTTTTTTACCTTGGTCTAGGGGAATTGTCTAAATCCAGTTAAGCATGGCCACACATAACGGGGGTGGAAGGAAGGTGGCCTGGGTATGTTGCAACCTTAGATTTTGGTTTTTGGGAATTTTTTTTCACCAACATTAAGCCCCTGATATTGGGCAACATTAATATGAGTACGATAAGTATGGGCTCATGGGAGGAAGGTTTCTTTACTGCCTGGGGAAAAGGGAAATGGAATGTAAAGGAGAAACAGCTGCTTGGTTATATACAAACCACCCTAAAATATTTGAGAACATGGAAAATTGACTTAAACTGGGTTATTAACAAGGAGAAAAAGAGATTCTATATGGAATTGGTTGAAAAATGCTATTTTTTAGAACCTGTATTCACTATTGATACTAATGAAATAGAAGAGTCTAGGTTGGCATGTATGACTGAGGCTAGAATTCTGCTTAAAATGCAAGACATGATTTGGCTGTGTGGACATGGGAAGCTGAATGTTGGGTACAACCACAAGCACAAAAGAATTGAGGAAAGGATGCATTTAATTGCAACCTGTGTTGGGACAGTGGAAACCATGCAGCACTTATTTTTTGATTGCACATTTATACGTTGGTTTTGGGACTCCATAGTGAGCTATTGGAATGTGCCAGCATTTAGTACAATGACATCTAGAGTGCTACTATATGGGAATCTACCATATTGTTGGGGTAAATGGAAGAAAATGACCATGTATGTTATATTTGCAGTTTTTACGTGGGCCATTTGGCAAATTAGATGTAAGCAATGCTTACGACAGGAAGTGGTAACACAACAAGATTAGATTTTTTTTAATACAGGGAGAATTGGATAAAGTATATGCATATGAGAAAAACTCTTTGGGACAGACAGTATGCAAGTCATTGTGGAGAAAGATAGATTGGGTGGGCTGATGTACTAGAGAGAGGGTGGATGATGTCTTGAGAATTAACCGGTTTGGATGGGTTAGAAAATTTTACACCTTTTTTGTATTTATTTCTCATTTTCTAACAATACCAGTATAAAACTGGTTAACCTGGAACTGATCTGTATACATGTTGTTGTTTTTTTTTCTTGTACATATTGTAAGTATTGTATTTTGAGTTATTTCCCCAGAAGGAAAGGGTGTACTCTGTTTTAATTTTTTTCTAAGGTTGCCGAGTGTGCAAAAGTACACATTTATGATTTTTGATGTTTTTTCTTTCTCAATCATTTCCTGAGCCATGTTGTACTTACTGTATGTTGCCTTTGTTCATGTATTGCAGTAAAAATGTCCCCTACTCTTTTCAAGAAGTGCCATGGGATCTTTAACATCCACCTGAACTACCACATGGGACATCGGTTTAATGTCTCATCCGAAAGATGACACCTCAGCAGCACAGTACCCCACTCATGCTTCACTGCAGTGTCAGTATTAGGATAGTAACTGAAGTGCCTGGTGTAGAGATAGAACCCACAGTCTTCTAATCTCCTGGCTTCAGAGGTGAGTGTGCTATCTGCTGAGCTATAGTAGAGGCTGTGACCATAACCATGCATGTTTCAGATGTAGGAGAAAAAATTATAGCCAAACTAGAGCCAAGACAGCAAGATAAGAGACCTGCACAAAATGGTGATTCAGAAGATAAGATGGATAGTTTAGAATTTTCAGTTGAAGTTGCTGAAGGACAATCTGTTTGTTTTTTTTAGACCAAATGAATCAACAGTAAAAACAGAAATGAAAGTGAAATCAAATTGAAAACAAAATTAAAAACAAAGTGAAGCAAACAAGGAAGAAAAAATGCAGACGACCCTTTACGTAGATGAATGAGGAAAGCAAATTGGGAAAATGATAATTAACCTCATGGACATCAAGTTAAATGAAGCTCAGGAGTTGGCTTTTAAGAAGGGGTTAAGTTATATATCCTCCCCTGTGGTGAATGTTTTTCCAACCAAGTGGAACTGTATAAAATTATTTGAAAACTGAAGATAAAATAATTTCCACAAAAGTAAAAGAATGGGACTTTCAACATTTGAGAACGAGACTGTCTCAAGGGAAGAGCTGAGTTACTTGATTTCTACTCTAAATAAAACTGAACCAGATAGTTACTTTTTAATTTGAGCATAACACTGACTGGCAGTGAAATCTGTGTAAGTGAGTCCCATCTCAAAGTATAATAATTTTCCAACTGTGTCTAATGAAAATCAGACTGCTGTATTGGGAGTTCTGATTACAAGTTCACATGATGGACTCAAAATGAAGTGTATCATTTGAAAGAAAGTGATTTATTAGAGTATGCTTGTGAACCAGAATGTTTTGCTAATTTTGATTTTGATCTAGAATCATATTTAAATGTAAAGGCAGGAACATAATTTGCAGAGGGGTAGCATGGGAGAGGCTTTCTTTTTCCATGTGTTAAGTAAATTAGAGACTATATTCTGCCATTGGGATTAGGGCATCTCTTGTATGAGATTTATCAAAATAATTTTACCACTATAAATGAAGCAGTAAGAGCAAGGGTATGGGACACTGTGCTCTAGAATGATAATAAAAGAATAAATGATTTAAAAAAATTTAAATGGTTCAAGGCAAATAAGCAAAATCACAAATTACAGCCATACTTCATGAAATTGATTAACCGTGAAGATCATAGATTGATTACAAGATTCCATTTGGAAATATATGTGGCCAATAGCATATATTATAAACAGAAGCACAGTGGTGTCCACGGTCCTTATTGGAATTGTGGCCTAAGTGTTGAAGGTGATTTGACAGATGTAACAATTAATTGCTCTCATTTTGATAGTAGAAGAAAATACTGGTTGGGTCCATTGTTATTGAATTATAAAATGTCTGCTGATAAAATAACAGAACTCTCCATATCTGGTGATACAGTACAACAATATTAGAGCATCTGGTAAACATATTTAAAAAGTATTACTTTATAGGCTTAACATATGCATAAATTATATTTAAGAGCTGATTATTATTACTTTGTTTTCCAATCTTGATTGTATTGGAATTTTAAAAATTGACAGCAAGCTGTATATATTGTAAAGACATCTTTGTTGATCAATAAAACATTTGTTGTACCTTTATAGCCTCCTGAGTGGGTTCTACTACCAGCTGCCTTAAGTTTGCTCCTTTCAGGGAGGTCACGAAGCCCCTAATCCCTGTTGTACCTGAAATCTGAGTGCTCCAATCTGCATCTAGCAGGGCAGGGCTGACAGTATAGCCTAGAGGTTAGAGTAACAAGCTGTGAATGAGCTGAGTACATCTAGTAAACTAACCTGGGTTTGATTCCCACATCCTCCACTTGCATACTGTATGACTCTAAGCAAGTCACTTAACCTCCCCGGTGCTCCTGGGTTGCCCCTGAAAATAGGCACGTGTGCCTTAACTGGTTAACAAAGAATAAAGTAAAAATAAAATAAGTCTCCCATTAGCAGTAGTATCCTTCTGGTTGCTATTTTGTGAAAGGTCTTCATCAGAAATTAATCTATTTCCTCCCCATCACAGGATGTCTGAAAACCACTTCAGTGTGAATGGTAGTCTTATTTCCCACCACTAGGGTGACCCACAGGACCTCCATTCCTTCTTGTAACTCTTAAGTCTCCATTGCTTTTATCTCCTCCTTCACATCCATAGCCACCCCCCCTTTCTTCCCTTCCCTATCCTTCCTAAAAATTGTGTATCCTGGTATAGCTGTATCCCTATCCTGATATAGCTGTATCCCTATCCTGGTATAGCTGTATCCCAGTCATGGTTCCCTGTGTACCACATTTCTATAATAGCCACAATGTCCAGGTTTGTGTCTGCCATGAATGTCATTAGATCTGGCATTTTGTTTTCCAGATTGCGGGAATTTATGCACATTACCTTCCATCCTGTGCACCTTGCTCATTTTCCCATTTTCCAGTCTGTGCCCTGTGATGTGTTTGAGTTATATTTTTTGTTTTCCTTCCTAATTGTGACCAATTTTTTCCTTTTTTTTTTTGTGTGTCCATATACTAATAAGAGTCTCCTCATTTCCTGCTATGTCATGTGGGGGGGGGGCTACAGTAATCCCCTGACTGCATTTGCCTCCCCCATTGGCTAGCTTAAATGCCTGCTGAGGAAGCATTTAAACTTTACAGTGAGGATACCTTTACCCCTCCCCCCGGATAGATGTAAGCCCTCCGGTGAATACAGTCCTTCATCTCTCCAGCTGAGGTCCCAGTCCCCAGTGCAGCCATTCCCCACCTCTCCACACCATTTCTTCAGCCATGTGTTGAATTCAGTTTTGCTGAAGTCTTGGTCCTCTCCCTTCTCCTGGATAGGCAGAACCTCTGAGAAGGTTAAACAGTGTACTTATTACCCAAAATTCCTTCCCCAGATCCCTGAATTTGTCCTGTACTTTACCAACATCTACCCCCTCTCCTGCCAGGTCATTTGTCCCCATGGAGATAATGGCATCCAGCTTCCCACTATTTGCCACTGTCTTAGAAATCCTTAGGATCCGCTTGCCCTCCCTCTAAACTGTACCTCCAGGCAGGCACACTACCTTCCTTCCCTTCCCCACTGCTGCCTGTCCCCAGATCAATTCCCCAAATGATGTAGTTCCCAAACAGGATTTGCTTCCTCCACGTGTGTGTTCTCCTTCCAGTTGCCTTTGGGACTCCATCCTGGATGATCCCCTCATCCTCCTTGTACATTTCTGGAGATGCTGTGCGATCTTCCTGCTCTTCCAAGATGGCCTGTGAGTTAGGAATTATCCTCTGAGGGAGTGGTGGTAGACAAGGTGGTTCCTGTGATGGGGGAAGGCTGCCAGGATCCTTGCCAACTCTGCTAGGAGTCCTGCAAGCTTCACACTCTATAAGACAGGTGTCTGCAGATAGGGCAGCACCGCAGATTCCAGAAGGTCTTCCTGAACACTGCTGCCCCACAATCACTGAACGATGCTCATCATCTTTCTTTGCCTATCCTTTCCTTACTCTTTCTGCGTCTTCTGTCCTTTATCCTTTTAGGTACCCACCATTTGCCTTGATGCTTTTTTCCCTTTTGTACATTGTAGCTATTTTTTTTTCTCTCTTCCCTTTTTACAAAATTGCCCCTACTATGATTATGGACTCTACCTGCTTTGAGTAAGTATGCTCAAATTCCTGTGATATCAATAAAAACACCCAGAAACAGCTTCTTGTCAAAATCTTGTCACTGGTCATCAGATAATTTCAAAGAGCAGGAAAAGACAGAAACAACTTTATCAATCCCCTGTCCCAAAAATCTTGCCACCGATCATGCAGATAATTTTAAAACGAAGGAAAACAACAACAAAAACTGAGTCAAAACAATTGTTGTGCAGAGGGCATTCTTACTCCCCCTTACTCCCTTCCTTCTCATAGCCTCTGCTATTCCCAGTGCCTGGCTCCTGTCAGTCAGATTTAACAGGGCATTTAATTAAGAGCAGGTGTGGTGGTAGGAGGGTGGGCAAAATTTGCGGCAAGTAAAGACAGCAAAGAAATAACAGACCCACTAAAAGCATACCAAAATAGGTTTGAAATCAGAAGAAATAGGTTTCTAATTCAAAGAAATTCAAATTCAAAGAAATAACAGCACCACTTAAAGCATATCAAAATAGGTTTCAAAATGTCAACAGCCCCAAAACAATTCCCTGCTAGCCACTTAAAAGCAGTAAAAAAATCGACCTGCTACCAAGATAAAGCAACAATAAGCAGTAAAAGAAGCAATAAAAGCAGCAATGAGCAGTTACTGCACTGAAATGTATCTGATTCCTATATATACATACCAAAGGTAATGGAGATGTACCCCAGGCAGGGGAGGGGAGTATCAGATGACAAAAGAAAAAATATTATAAGTTGTGCTAACTGGTTTCTTTCTTCATACTCAGATATAGACATACATATATAGAAAATAATGGTTATGCAACTGTGTGTTATGGATTTTTTTTTACACACCCGAGGGATGTGATGAACCATAAAACTCAAGAGCGAAGCTTGAGACGTTTATGTGGTCATCACTCCCAGAGAGTGTGTAAAAAAAATAAAATTCTGATAACACCACAGTTGCATAAACTTTATTTTTTATAATTGCTGGTGTTGACTGTCTGTCTCTCCACTACATAGACACACTCACTCACACACACACAAACACACAGACACACTCACTCACTCACTCACTCACACACTTTGTCCCCGTTCTCCCATTACTCAGTGACTGACCTCTTATGTGAGCTGTGATCTGTTCAGGTGCAGAGTCAATGTCTGCTGATTTGGAGACGCAGCAGGAAGCAGGATCAACCAGATAATTAAAAAAATAGTGACGATAGTAAAGAAAAATAGCTCGCCTGTGAGTGAGAATCCAAGCTGACATTTTTTGGACAATGCTGAGGCTGCCCACATGCAGAGAGTGAATCAATTAACAGGCGCAATAGAAACTGTGCATGAGGAGACTGGTACTGACTTTTGAAAATGTTGTAATAACAGGTTATTACGGTATTTACCGGTTATTACGGCATTTGAAAATCACAGTTCGGCCATATATTAAAGGGGGTCACCAGTAATTATATATTTATACAATGGGAGTGGGAGCAATATTAGTGTTACAAACTAGGTTATTTCCACTAGAGTGTGATATCTGATGATGACATCACCGGAGTTAAAATATCTGACAAATATACATACTCTGCTAATGTCACCACTCACTCACTCACTCACTCACTTACTCACTCACTCACTCCAGCCTGCATTCTAAATTGAACTTCTTCACAAATCTATTTCTCACTGCTACTTGCAAGTAACTCAATTAATATTGCAAAGGACATTCACCTGTTTCCCACAGTGTTTGTAAAACTCCCAGCCCATTACTATGCTACTCTCATTTTCAAGAAAGCCTGCATTCTACATGACATTGTAACATGGCAAAGATAGCAAGCAGTAAATTAGGACCATCAATTGGATTGAATGCATCAGGTGGTATAGTTTGGAGATGGCATTAATCCAGCAGTAATGCCGTCCCCAAATTGAAGTACCAGGCTCAGCCACAGATGTTGAACAGCAGCACAGAAGCAAACATTAGTGTATCGTACGGGACAGGTACTTGTCTGTCTCACCCACCCACCCAAATGCCCATGACTGCCTGCGCACATGAGTCAAGCATAACACATAGTGCCGTAGACCGGAAAGTGTCATGGAGCTAAATGGAGCAACCAGCGAGGTAGCCCACAGCGCAAAGCAGAGTGATAGGAACTGACAGTCCAAAGGCAATGTCTGCGCAAGTGGGAAACCTTACCAGTACATGCAACGGCAAATGTGAAGGAATACTGTTGTAAGCGGACGGAGGAGACCCCGAACACATGGAATGGAGTTAGGAAAGGAACAAACGGCAAGGAGAACGGGACACTGAAACGGAAGATGTAAGGAGATTGGAGTGACACAGTAGGCACAAAGATAGGTGAAAAAAATCTTAAAAACAGATTCAGCGCCAAATACAGGAAGGCAAGAATAACCGTGCAGTGGACCTCCTAGGGCGTGTATAGCAATATTACCCACTGCGATCTTGTTAATTGACAGCAAAAAAGGTTGAAACACATTGTCTTAACAGCTATGTGAAATATGTTTTTCACAACATCAGTATATAAATACGAGTCTGGTAAATGTTCAAAAAGTGCATACAAGAAATGTAAGCAGTGCAAAAACTGTTTGTATTGTGCCATCGGCAGTATGAAAATAAGAGTAAGATTAACTATAGTATCCCAAAAGCCATGTTACAAGCGCATTAAGCCACTCCAAAGGTGGCATCTAATGGTGGATTAATGCATTGTTGGGCTGTTGTAGGCACTCGGCCACACAACCCTCCCAGCCATGCATTAATCCACCATTAGATGCCACCTTCGTCATGGCTTAATGCTTACATGCCTCACAGTTTCTGTTTCTTACTGCTACTTGCAAGTAACTCAATTAACATTGCAAAGTACATTCACCTGTTTCCTACAGTGTTTGTAAAACTCCTAGCCCATTACTACCCTACTGTCATTTTCAAGATAACCTGCATTCTAAATGGCAGTGCCTCACAGTTTCTGTGTCTCACTGCTTGATGAAACTAACTCAATTAGCATTACCAAACACATTCACCTGTTTCCCATACTGTTTGTAACACTCCCAGCCCACTCAGAAGCACTTAAATACACTCAGAACACACACAAATGGTGCTCTCAGTATAGCCTAGAGGTTAGAGTAATGAGCTTTGAACAAGCTTAGTACATCCAGCACCAGACCTGCATTTGATTCCCACAACCTCCACTTCCACACTGTGTGACTCTAAACAAGCCACTTAACTGCCTAGTGCTCCCATATCACTTCTAAAAACTTACCCAGTTACCAAACAATAAAAAGAAAGAGCACTCCTACATCATGAGCTCTGGATACTCTCACTCATGCCTTCGGTACTCATGAGTTTCCAGAGCTCACCCTGCAGAAGTGAGAATAGTATCCATATCACACTCCTGCCCATTACGTATCCTATATGTTTGGTATTACAAGAATTATTTTTTTTAGTTTTGCAAGAAAAACTAATTTTGTGTGTATTTTTTTTTTAGTTGCAGAAAAAGCTCTAGCCCCAGATGGGAACGGAGAAAGTGACAGTAGGTCCTGTGTCTGTCAGGCAGTGTGATCACAGGAAGGGGCGAGCTGCTCAGTAACTGTGGCTCATAATAGAGAGCGGGATGCCAGGTGACCAAGTGATACATAATGGAAAAGATATTCTGGAAGAACTTCAGTTAAGGTAAGTATGATATTTTCTGTTGTCCCAGGAATAAGTCTTTATGGAATCCCACTCTTACATTCAGTGTATCGAGCTGCCTCTTCAGTGTGGGAGGAGCCTACTCACCCTGAAGCTACAAACTAGCCCCAGTTCTCTGTGTGGGGGTGAACACTTAAGGAAGGGGGCTACTCCTGGTCCCAAGGACAGTTGGGTTGAGGTGGTGGCTTCTGGGACAAGGAGCAGGAGGGTTCCTTGAAAACTGCCACCTCACCCACAGGGAGAAAAAATGTGTCCCCATTTAGTGGAAGTTCAGCACCTTATGCCAGGCCGAAGGTTCTAGTGCAAAGGTACTAGCTGCAAGAGATTAAACCACAACAGCTGGCTGATACAGATGATAGATCCAATGACTCGAAGCCACCTTGTTGCCATTGTACTATGCCCTCAACAGGTGTCTTCCTGCCTCTAGGCCCCAAATTTCTGGCAACTTTAAATTCAGGAATAGCAGACAACAGAGAATGTATCTGCAACACTGGTAAGCTACTATATATGACTGATGTGCAAAAATGGCATGGAGTCTAAGTCAAAGTAAAAACTTTCTTTCCCAGGGCACTGAAACCTGTCGAATCTTGCACAGGGGGGGCAGTCACATCTTGGGGGCCATGTCCCCAAATGGGTCCAGATGACCTGAAGCCTTACAAGGGGTGAAGTATAGCACTTACGGGCTCAGGGGTGTACAATACATTGTTTGGAGGTCCCTTGGAGTGGGAGGTGTGGCAGACAGATGTTTTCACACAGTCATGGTAGCCTCTTCCATGGCTGTCAGCCATAAAGGCAGGACACAAAGGTCTGTACTGGGAACTCATAGGAGACCCAACAGCAGGGTAACATGATCATAGCATGTTAGAGCAGTATGCCCCAATGCCTACATCACTTTCCCAACTAAATGCTGGTACAGAATGTACTTTGTAGAGGAGGCCAAATAAAGGAATATTCACTGTCCTCCAAGGAGAATGCTGAGGTAGAAAAGGCTTAGACACCAAATGGGTTAGGCACTGGGGAAGGGACCATAAACTGGGCCCTGTCAATGTCCTGGTACCATAGCTCTGTGGTACTAACCCAGGCATGATATTGGTCCCATGTGAGGGGCCCTAGAGGCCTGAAAAATGTGAGTAACCTATCTAGCCAGCTGAGGCACATAAGCCTTGGAAAATGGTACAACTGGAAAACCCTTGCCTCAGAAAGGGCTTTGAGGCTCTAGCAACATCTACATCCTAGCAGTAGCTCAATGAAAATAATCCTGTTTCTGACTCTTCTACAATGGAGGAGGTGGCAGAATGGTGATGTGGATGGGGTGGGACCCCAGTACAAGCGGAGAATTCCCACTGTGGAGCAGGCCACTCTGGGAGATATAATCCATGCCTGGTGTTACCATCGGAGTCAAATCCAGGAGAAAACTCAGCATCAGTTTCAAGCTCTGTCTCTGCATTGATGCCACGAGTGTGACCCTCTTTCCCGGTTCTGAGACTGTCCTCAGTGTTGACCTCGACATCAACATTGGCACCAATGTCAGCATCAGGCCTAGTACTGCCCCTTCCCCTTGTGTCACGGTCAACATCAAGGTCACAAACAGCAATCTGGCTGTGTTTTCAGCATCGACAATGTCACCAGGGCTGGTACCGTGAACTGTGTCAGAGCTAGGCCTGGTGCCACCTCTGGTGTTGTCCTTAGACCAATGGAACCAACAGTTGCAGCAGTGCAGGTAACACCCCCAGCCAACATCAAGGGATCTATTACAGTGGACAAGGCCAAAAGCCTCCACTCTAAACTCAGGGATGTCCACCACTCAGAGTGTACTGACTGTGGTAGGTTTTCCACCACCTGCCAAGAATAAGACTGCAACCCACTACCACCAAGGACTGCAACACAACCACAGTGCAGTGGGGGGGGCTTTATACCATAGCTGGCCCCAAAGTATGTGAAGGACTCCAGGAGAAGGGTGCAAAATCTTCTCCTGGGCTCTTCAGGAGTGATGCCTACCTCCAAAAGTTGTGGGCTGTTGCCCTCACTTTCAGTCCAGAATTTGGAGGGTACATTTGTCCATGCTGAAGCAGGCATTCCAGAAGTCCACATAATGGCCTGGTCCTAAACAGCAGAGATGTCACTTGTCAGCACTGATCTTCTCGCTGCATGGGCACAAATGAAATAGAGGGCCCCATTTGTCCCTCTTTTTCTTTTCTAACTTTGGCATCACAGAAAAATAAGAACACGAACTGAAGCACTGACAACTTGATCCGATGGTGTGAAAAACAGAATCAAGTTAGGCAAGGGAGTCAGCAATGGCTATTGGCAGGCATATGTCACCATGCAGTGTCACGCAGGTGCCATAGGCCAATGGCCATTGCTGGCTCCCAGGCCAAAACAGAGATGATCAGACAGGAATCAACCAGCCAGAAGCTGAATATATTCAATTTATCAGACCACATATTAATGGAACCACAGCGTAGAGTCTTAGAGAAAGGAATGACATTTGTACCAACACCAGCAGTTAATGAATTTGAAATTAATCTGTATTTGTTCAAGTTTTTCAGGAAAATTAAGTTGAAAGAATGTTTTTGACATAGTAACCATACAGAGGAAGAGGAAATAGTTAATGAACAGCAAGAAAGTGAATGCAACAGTGATTCTCAGTAAAGTACCACGTTAGAAATTCTAAATGAGTTGTATTTAGAAATAAATGTAATAGATGATTTAACTAACAGCAGTAATTATGTGACTGAGCAACAGACAAATGCTAGCAGTGAAAGTTCAATAAGGGATGAAAGAAGGAGACTTTTGAAAGTGAAATCAGATTTTTGCCCTAAAACATGTGATCCAAATATAATGGTGTTTGAAAAACTGGTAACTGATGAAGTTGGCAAAATAATAGCTGATCACAGCAATCAAAATAAAAAATGCAGGAAGAATTTATCAAACAAAGAAAACATAGCACTAAAGCATGTTCAAAAACTGGAAGATGTAACCATACAAAGTGCAGATGGGGGGTAGAATTATTTTGTCATCAAATATGAAATAGAAGAACATGGTTAATGAGATTGTTTGTGATCAGCTAATATACAAGAAATTATCTGATAATCCTATTCAAAATTTTAAGGCCAAGTTTTATGAATTACTGAATGATGCAAAAACAAGTGGTGATATCACCTTTGCAGAATATAATTTCTTGTGGCCAGAAAATCCAGTCGCACCATTTCTGTGTGCATTACCAAAAATACACAAAAATGCAGGGGCACCTCCTGGTCATCCCATTGTCTCTGGGGTAGGATCTCTCACCGATAATTTATCAGTTTTTGTGTATTTTTTCCTGAAAAAAGAGGTATGCAAATTGAGATCCTACCTCAGAGACACTGGGGACCTATTAATGACATTGCAGAATTTTAAGTGGGAAAAGAACTACTACTGAATTATAATAGATGTTGAAATCACTGCCTGTATTGTGCGACTGCCAGATGCGGTGAGACAGGGGGGTCTGTGGCTGAAAAGTGTGCTGTTCCATGTATTGGCAACTGATAGTGTGATCCTGAGATGCTTGCAACCAAATACTTGTAAACCCTCTATGTGCTAGGGCAGAGGGTACAGAACACAGTGGATACTGGGTAGTGTAGTCCACATGTGAAGGACTACAGGAGTGGGGTTGTGTCTGTTTAAAGACATTTTAGCAGGGGATTATTACAGGAGCTGGTGCTTTTGGTAGTACTTCCAGTCAGCTGTGAAAGTGCTCGAGAGTAGGGGATTGTGAGCGCGAGACCCTTGCTACTTCTGGGTCCCACAGTAGCTTAAATTCAGGTACTCATGTAAGCAGTGCAAGCATGAGTGGAGCGCCTCAGCGTGCAGAGACGCACGGAGACACACGTGTCTGAGCACGTGTTGGCTTGTTGGCATGTTAGTGGGGAGAGGGGAGAAGGAGAAAGGACATGCAGGTGCTAAGGAAGGTAAGGTGACACTGTAGATATAACTCAGGTGCAAATTGGGGACAGATGAAATAACTAAATGAAATGCGAAACCATCGTTATTAACATCAGAGGGGGGTTTGATGATAAGCTGTACAAGCTGTAGTATGTATAAAAATGATGAATTGGGGGCTGTCTACACTAGTTATGAATATGTAAAATGTGAATTGAATAGAGAGTTACACATAAACCTAATAAAGGTCACTGAATGTTTGGGCGTTATTAGAGAAGAGCGAAATGGAACTCACGTCTAGGTTAAAGATTATTTCAAGTTTAAATATTAATGAGGCTGCTATGGAGGGGATTGGTTCAGTGGTTGGTCAAGGGAAAAGAAAGACAAATGAGGATGATGAAGGAAGTAATCAGAGGGGATGACGTGAGATAAGTAAAGTTAAAAGAAAGCATAGGGGTATAAGCCCTCTCAAACCAGTCCCACTACATTTAAGAGGTGAACATGAGAAGAATATATCAGAAATTAATATGAAAGGAGAAAGGCAGGAAGAACATGGTTCTGCTAACACTAAGGAAAAGGAAGATGGTGTACTAGATGGAATAACATAGAAACATAGACTTTGACAGCAGATAAGGACCTCAGATAAGGACCGCTTGGCCCACCTAGTCTGCCCATAACAGTGGGAAATAGCTTTAATGTATTGAGTGACCTAAATCGGTCAAATATGGTAGAGGTGGATTGTAACTTGGATTCAGTAGAACCAAGAAGTGAAGGTGACCAAAACCCAAGACAGGTCATTGTTATAGGTGGCTCTATTATTAAATACACTGATCAATATATTTGTAAAAATGACAAAGAAAATAGAATGGTTAGCAGTTTTTCTGGGGTGGGTGCTTTGGATTTATATGGTATGGCTGACAGCATATTCAGTGGAGTAGGGGAGCATCCCCTGGCATTGATTCATGTGGGTATTAACAATATTGTGCAGAAGACCTTACCTGAGATGCAGAAGGATTATATTAATTTAGTGGAGAAATTAGTTGAAAAAGGATGTGAGATAGTGGTCTCAGAAATATTACCAGAACCAAGAGCATCTGTTTATAAGAAGAAAAGAATAGCTTTGAACAATGAATGGTTGAATAAATGGACTGGAACAAGTGATCACTGATTTATCAGACATTGGGGCCATTTAATAATAAGAATTACTTTTCTTGTAAAGATGGGCTGCATTTGAATTTAAGGGGAAGCAGGATCCTGGGGATGAGGCTGCGACAGGAGAAGGAAAATTGTTTAAACTAGTAGGAAAGGGGATGATTATGGACAAGAAGGGAAAGAATATTTCTAATCAGGGAAAAATCAATGGGGTGTCAGTCATAAAAGCCATGTTTTGTAATGCCAGAAGTTTGAATGTAGCTAGTATGTCAGAACTGGAAACAGTAATGAGAAATTATAATTTGGATATGGTAGGGGTAGTTGAAACCTGGTGGAATAATGAGAACTTATGAATTCAACAGATACCAGGTTATAGACTAATTATTAGGAACATAGTAGGGAGAAGGGAAGGGGGTGGCCTTCTTTATAAGAGAAGGATTAGAAATTAGGGGCATTGAGGAAAGTTCTGAGCTAGGTAGTATTGAAATTATTACTATTGAACTACTGGGGATTAAGGGGAAGAAATGTAGGATTTCAGTTTTTTATAGAGCACCTGGCATTGGTATGGAGGAGACTGAAACCTTCATTGAGTGTATTGTTGTCTTGGCAGAAAACACTGATTTAGTGTTACTGGGGGACTTGAACATGACTGACATTGAGTGGGGGAAGAAACAATCAGGAAATAATTTAGCCTGCAGGTTACAGGCAGAACTGATGGTGGTGGGTGTCCAGCAATGTATTCATGAAGCTACAAGGGGAGAGAATATATTGGATGTCATTTTTACAAATATACCTGATATTATTCAACAGATTAGTATTCAGCCACAACTAGGTACAAGTGACCACAGCTCTATAACATTCTTGATGGATTGGGTAACCAATCTGGAAAAAGGTAGTACACTCCAGTTTCTTTACAATAAGGGTGATTATGGTGCTATGAGAGAAAGGTTGAGTAGTATTGATTGGGATGGTATGATGAAGGATCAAAATACTAACAAATCATGGGAGCTTTTTTTAAATACAATGAACGAGATAATAGAAACTTACATTCCACAAAGCAAAGCTTATAATCACAAAGGTAAAAAGCCACCATGGTTAACTAGAACTGTAATTAGACTCTGTAGAAAGAAGAAAGCGATGTTTCAGAAAATGAAAAAAAATGAATCATTAGCATTTAGGAATAGGTATAAGAAGATATTAAGGAAATTGAAGAATGAAATTAAAAAATCTTAGAAACAGCTTGAATTTAGACTAGCAATGAGTAATAATAATAAAAAAAGCTTCTAAGCTTATGTGAGTAGTCGAAGGGGAGGAAGTAGTATGGTTGGTCCATTGAACATTAATGGGGTAATGAATTCTGATCCAAAGGAAATGGCAAATGAATTTAGTAGATGTTTTGATGCTGTATATAAAGAACATGATGACTTTATAGATAATGGCAGCTTGGGTATTGGCCAAATGGATCCAAAAATAATAATAACTGAGGAGAAGGTGATGAATAGTATCATGAAATTGAAGGTGGATAAGGCGACGGGACCAGATGGGATCCAGCCATACTTTCTAAAGGAGTTAAGAGATGTTTTAGCACCAGTTATCACTCTGTTAGGTCAAAAATCATTGGCAGAAGGCTTGGTGCCTGAGGAGTGGACATTGGCATACGTGGTGCCTATATATAAGAACGAGAGAAAGTGTGGGGCAATAAATTATCAGCCAGTGAGCTTCACCTCTGTGGTGGGGAAAATTGTTGAGGGAATCCTTAGTGAAGCTATTACTGATATTATAACAAGAAGGGGTCTAATAGATAAAAATCAGCATGGATTTGTGTCTAACAAATCACGTGAAACTAACTTGATTACCGTCTATGATTACATCAGCAAGTGCATTGATGAAGGAAGTAATGTAGATATGGTGATGCTCAATTTTAGTCAAGCATTTGATACAGTTCCACATTGTAAAATCATTGAAAAACTAATTGGTAAGGGGATTGACCTGACTATTGTGAGATGGGTGGAACAGTGGTTGACTAACAGACAACAGCAAGTAAGGATACAAGATCACCTTTCTGAACCATTGAGGGTGGGGAGTGGTGTGCCCCAGTTGTCAGTGCTGGGACCACTGTTGTTTAGCATCTTTATAAGTGACTTGGGTATACTTAGTAAAAATAAGCTAATAAAGTTTGCTGATGATGTTAAAATAGGGGGAGTAGTGGACACATTCAATGATAGAGTAATTTTTGGAGAGGACAAAATTCATATTTCAGATTGGGCAATAACAAATGGTATGAATTTTAATAAGGATAAATACATAGTAATGCATTTGGGTAGGCATAATATCCAGCAGACCTATTATATGCAGGGCCTTAGGCTTAAAGTTTCAACGTGTGAGAAGGAGTTAGGGGTTTATATTCAAAATGACCTAAAAAATGGACTTCATAGTAGAATAACATCAAACAAAGCTATACATTTGGTAAATTGTATAAGAAGGGGGTTCCACTCTAAAATAGGGAGGTGTTGCTGCCACTGTATAGAACATTGGCTATGCCCATTCTGGATTACTGTTCCACTGTATGTAGTCCCCTTCTTGTGAAGGATATCAAATTGTTGGAAAGGCCACAGAGATATTTTACTAGATTGATAGGTTGTGAGGGAATGTTATATGAGGATAGATCGGAGAAACTGGGATTGTAGTCCTTAGTCAATAGAAGGGCAAGGGGGAACTTATTGTTATTGTGTAAGGTTCTAAGGGATGAAGATTTTAATACTGAGTTGGGATTAGTAATCAGGGAGAAATCATATCAATTGAGAGGGCATGATAGACAATTGAGGGAAGTAATGAGTAGGACAGAATTAAGAAGGAATGGCTTTAAGTGTAGGGTGATTAGAATGCGGAACAGACTGCCTCAGGAGGTGGTGGAAGCTAACAATTTGAGTATTTTTAAGAACAGATTGGAAAACTTTTTTGCTGAAGTTGGTGACATTTGTTACTGCCACTGAATTGTGGGGAAAGTCCATATGGGCCTTGCCTTCTTGATTTTCCTATTCTTCCAGTATGAACTCCAGTATATTCCTCAATACAGCATTCACATGCAAGTATTTTTTTAGAAAGAACATCAACAAAAAATACAGCAACTTTTTTACCTGAGGAAATCAGGTTTATTCTCACACACAATATTTTTGAATATAACAAAGACTTTTTTTGGAAATTCTTGGAACAGCGATGGGGACTTGCATGGCCCCATCTTATGCTAATTTAACATTGGGTTTGTGGGAATTGGATACAGTGTATTATGAGGCCTTACCATACACAGATGACGTCATCTTATGGTATCGCTTTATTAATGATGTCATCTGCCTGTAGGGAGGCAAGAAAGAATGTATACCAGAATTTATTGCTTGGATGAATTTAAATAATTTAGGATTGCATTTAACATATGTGATGGATGAAACTGCAATTCCTTTTTTTGGGTGTAGAGCTCATTGGGAAGGTGGAAGAGCAGGTTGCTACTCGAAATCATAGGAAAGACACTGCATGCAACTCTTATTTACATTATAAGAGTGCACATCCAGCAAAGCTCAATAAGTCATTACCGTATAGTCAGATGTTATGAGTAAGACGCATTTGCAGTGTGCAGAGTGACTTTGACATTAAAGCAGATAAGATGGTACAAGATTTTTTTGAGAGGGGATATGATAGGAATTATTTACAAGAAGTGAGACAGCAAGTAGCATCAAGAGACCAGACGGATCTCATGACAGCCAAAAAAACAGGTGAATGTAAAGAACCTACTACATTTTGTATGGAGTACAATTCACTTGCTGGCAAAATAGGCTGTGTCATGTACAGATACTGGCCAATTCTAGCAAATGACACAAAATTGGTTGAAAATGTAGGAGTTAAGCCTGGAATGTCCTCCAAATGTGCAAAAAACATTAAACATAAAATAGTGCATAGTAGATTTGTATCAAATAGTGCAGTTGGTGCAACCTGGATACCCCCACCCATGCAAGGTTTCAGAAAATGTAGAAACTGTAACATTTGTCAGTTTGGAATAGAAGGTGTAGAATTTGTTCATCCAGTGAACATACAGAAGTTCAGAATAAATGAATGTATTACTTGCAGTACTACACATGTTGTTTATGTTCTGATATGTCCACTGTAGGAGGAAACATAGAACTGAAATGAAACCCTATGGACTGCTCTATGTTATTACCCTCATCCTTATAGAGCCTTCTCCAATTCTTGATGGTCAGGATTATATTCCTTTTCCTCCTACGGGCAGACTGGCTTGGCCTAGCAGTCTTTATCTACCAACAATTTCTATGTTTCTATGTTCCTCATATAGAGGAAGAGGAACTATAAGTTCCTGCACTACCTAAGGTATCAATAGAGGAGGCATGGAATCAGTGATAGGGAGTAATCCAGAGGGGCCAAAGCCCAGCATCAATTACAGTGATGCATGGTGCAGCAGTGCCAGCAATGCTGCAACCATTGACAGCAACAATGGCAACAGGAGTTGAAACAGTTCAGACATGAGCTGGTCTACCGGTACAGTGGTAGTGCTACTGCCTGTGACACCGATGACCCAGGTTCAGGAATGAGCCCGGAAGTCTTAAGAAGTTCTCCAGTCCTTCTAAAACTTCTCATTGCTGGTTAAAGCCATGTCAAATAGCACATTTCTTAAGAAGTTCTCCAAAGTCCTTCTACAGCTTCTCATTGCCTAGATAAAGCTCTGTCAAATAGCAACATTCTTAAGAATGTCTCCAAAGTCTTTCTACAACTTTGCATTGCCTGGTTAAAGTCCTGGCAAATAGCACAGTTCTTTACATCATGTGAGAGTCCCAGGCAGTTGACACTGCAGCAGTGAGGGTCAGCTCTGAAGATTATGCTGTATCAACAAAGGCTGAAATGCAGTTCTGGTTTCTACCCCATACACAAATATAGCATGCAGCAACAATAGTAAGTGTAAACAATAAAAAAATAAATTTAAATTGACACCAATGTTTTGAGTGAAGAGGCCACATGCATTATATAGGCAGCGTTGATGTACTTCAATGTGGATGGACCCAGCTAGAAAATATTTTTCAAGTGGTCCTGATGGTGATGGGTTATTACAGCCCCAAAGGTGTGACTTTATGGGGAAGTCCTTGAAAATGCATTTTTCAAAGACATACATTGCCTCCATAGAGCCACACATACTAAATGATTCCTAAGCAGTTCAGTATTGCAGTGTGTGAGAAAGATCATGTAGGGGAGATAACTTATTTCCTAACACAAGAGGCTTTAAAGGGCAGCAAAGCTGAAGTCAGAATGGACCATAAGAGAAAAGTCCTGAATATGCTGGGTAAAAGCTTGTAGAGCAAGAACAGCACTCATCTCCAAAATGTTGGATGTGGCGAGAGAAGTCAGACTGGGACCAAACATCCTCCTAAAAGCACCCAGTTGAGCACCCAACCCCATTTCAGAGGTGTCTGTAGTGAGGATCACTTCTGGGGATGGATGGAAGAGTCCTGTACAAGAGGTTGAAGCAGTCCAGCCACCAGCAAAGACTGTTAAGTACTGATGATGACATGCAAACTATACAATCATGAGGTTGAATTGCCTGGCCTCACGAGGCATGAAGCATCCAGTAGGGAATTTGCATGGGGAGGCATGCTGGGGGGGGGGTGGAGCAGTTACTAGGAAAGCAGCCATATCAAACCAGAAGTCTGAGCATGGACCTGGCAGTAGCCGAGCCACTGGATACAATTGTGGCTGCTTGAGCAATCGGTGTCATGGCACAGTCCTCTAGAAGTGGATAGTTTTAGGTGTGAGTCTGAGAGTGAATGCTATTTATTATACAGAATTATTGTATGATTGTTGTAAGTTGACTGTGTTAGGGTTTAGGGTGTGTGTGTGTGTGTGTGTGTGTGGGGGGGGGCAGGAGTGGGTCAATAAATTAATTACATTTTATATGTGGGTTTCTGTGTAGGTTTACACTGCACAGATAGTAGATAGTAGTAGAGTTTCAGATAGCCAGCATAAGATGTGTTGGGATGTCAGACCCCCCTAGGCTTAGCTAATCTTTGGCCCAGCTACTGGATCTCCACCCTTTTGAGGATTGTTCCATTATGCCACAGTGACAGGAATGTCGGCAACCTCCCCTACAGTGACACATGGTCGCCGATATCCCTGACACCGTCAATTCGGATGCCTAACCAGAGACTGTACCGACACTTGTTCGGTACACATGCGGGGGCTCTGCCCCCTAGACTTATGGATTCCAACTCCAGAGAGGTGGATATTTGGGGATGTCAGGGAGAGTGGCCAAACTCCGGATTTGATGACTTGGTCATTGCTCCTGTAATCTGGTCGACACTGCGGGTGTCAACGGGTTGGTGTAATAACAGTGTCACTGTGAAAGCATCACTGTTACAACGGTATACCTTTGAGGACTACCCCTGCCAGCTGATACATACAGATGCTGCAGTGCGGCAGGTACTGTGAGAAAGCAGGAGTCCAGATGGAATGGCTCAAGAAGGGCTAATGGGGAGGCTGGTAATAGGGCGGTGAGGTTCAGAAGATGCTCTGGGATGAAAATGGAACTAGAGAGAGTCCCCCAATCTGGTTCCCATACCCATGTGTTCCACTGATTCAAGTGGGCAGGTAGCATATGGGTCAGTAGTCTCTACTCATCCCACTTGGGCTGTGCTTTGCATTGCTAGGTCTATGAGGAACAAGACTGCCATTATGGTGGGCTTGCTTTCTCTGGCTGACCAGGCTTGCATTACAGAGACTTGGCTGGGTGATGATGCCAGTCCTTTGTTGGAGGTGTCAGTTTCTGCTGGGTTCTCTATTGCATACTACCCAAAGAGGGGCAGCTGGGGTGGGGGAGTGGCTATCTGTTTTAGGTCCAGCTTGAACTTCTCTGTGCTACAAGTGAGACCTTCCATGTTGTTTAAGTGTGTGGCCATCTGAGGGGGCTCAGGTACAGGTTGAAGGGTGAGTTCCTGCTGGAAGTCACAGACTTCATGGCCAACCTGGTTTTGGAGATGATTAGTTCTTGGCAACTTCAATTCCTGGGTCGATGATGAACAATCACATTTTGGTCAGGACTTCCTCCAGATTATGGAATTGCTGAGCCTATCACAAGTAATTGCATCCACAACTCACTTGCGCGGTCACACCTTGGACTTGATGTTCTCTCTAGGACTCAAGACTGACAATCTTGAGACTGATCAGGTCATTTGGTTGGATCATTGCACAGTGAGGTTATCATTTGCCCCCCCCCCCCCCCCACTGAGAATCCTCCCCTGTGGAGATGGTCTGTTACCGTCCTTTAAGGGACTTGACCCAGTAGGACTTCAGACAGTATCAGACCTACCGAGTGTGATAACTGCATGTGAGACAGGACTGGGGGGAGGCAGTGATGACCAATAACAAGGCCATCATTGCAGCCCTTGATTCTGTAGCACTGATTCATGTACAACCTAGGTAGTCACGCTTGTGATTCCCACTGTTCAATGGGGAGCTTAAGAACCTGAAGACTAGACTGAAGGTTTGAGCACCACTGACGGAGATCCTGGATTAATGAGGACAAGTTGATTTTGAGTTCTTACTACAAGGAGTATCAAAGGACAATCTCCCATAAGAAGGCAGAGCTCCTGCCCAGAGAGATTGCTGTACTGAAGAACAGACAAGCTCAGTTCTTCCAGACTGTGGACAGGGTACAACATCCTACCTATCTTCAGCCAGTTAGAGCATTATCAGCCACTAGATGTGAGGAGTTTGCTCTGTTCTTTGCTGACAAACTGTGCTCTGTCAGGTTGGACATCTCCCCTGGTGCACCATAGGCATGTGGTGCCAGGTCAGAAATTAACAGGGGCTTCCCTCCAGTCTGGAGTGAGTTCAATCCAGTTGGGGTTGAGGAGGTTAGTGAGACAGTCTTGAAAATTGTGACCAACATACTGTGACCAGGACCTAGCTCTGACTAATCTCCTTCAGGTAGTGTGGTGTCCATTGAGCTAGTGTTCTCAGAGATAGTCCAGTGTACCCTTTCAAGAGGGGTTTTCCCTGACCCTTGAAAGAAGCTCTTTTGACACCTCTCCTGAAAAAGTCTTCATTGGACCTGGACTGTCTGGTGAACTACAGACCCATCTCTAACCTACCCTTTTTGGGGAAGGTTACTGAGAAAGTGGTGGCC
Organism: Neoceratodus forsteri; assembly: GCA_016271365.2. NCBI lineage: Eukaryota > Metazoa > Chordata > Ceratodontiformes > Ceratodontidae > Neoceratodus > Neoceratodus forsteri. The sequence continues at coordinate 235,920,306 of CM057458.1, forward strand.
AGCCAACTCAAGGCATATTTCACTGCCTTTGAAATCTATGAGCCACTCCAGTCCAGATTTAGGTCTAGGCATAGCATGGCAACTGCACTCAGCAAGGTGCAAAATGATCTCCTTTGGTTGAGAGACAGTGGTGAGCAATCTAGTCTTGTTTTCCTTGATCTCTCTGCAGCACTTGACACTGCAGACCATGGGGTGTTAATGGATCACCTTAAAGAACATTGTGGACTCACTGACACTGTCATCAGCTGGTTTGAATCCTTCCTCATGGGCAGTATGCAAAGGGTGGTGATGGGAATTTACTCCTCCCGCCTGAAGCCCCTGCCCTGTGGAGATATGCAGGGCTCAATCCTTGCACCAGTCCTGTTTGTGGTGTACTTACTGGCACTGGTAGATATCATTAGATGGTACAGTATGAGTTTTCACTGCTATGCGGATGACACCCAGCTGTACATGTCTTTTGCACTAGGACTACAGAGTCTGCATTTAACTCTTGTCTGGCTGAGGTCCAGGACTGGATGTCCTCCAACTGGCTAAAATGTAACCCAGACAAAATGCAAGTATTGGTGATTGAGCCTGGATGTTGGTGAGGCAGCTGATGGCTTGAGGAGGCAACCAGTCTTATACTTGGTGTGTCTTGGCTGGCCACACCCACTAAGTTTGAAAACCTGGGCATGATCCTTGACAGAAAATTGACATGGGAGGCTTAGGTGATGGCCATTGTCCAAAATGGGTTTTACCATCTGAGGAATATTGCCCCTGTTAAGCACCTTATCCCACCTGATGACCTGCCGTCGCAAATACATGCTTTTATGACCTCTAGGCTGGACTACTGCAATGCCTTGTACCTGGAGCTAAGTGGAGGAGTCCTGTGTTGTCTGCAGCTAGTGCAAAATTCAGCTTCCAGACTGTTGGCAGGCCTTCGTAGGTTCTGCCATGTAACACCGGTCCTGCGCAATCTGCATTGGTTGCCGGTGAGGTGATAGATCTCCTTCAAGGTTGGCTTACTGACCTATAAAACCCTACAAGGACTGGGATCTAGTGACCTGCGAGACATACTGTCTCCTTACCAACCCTCCTGACCTCTCCATTCCTCTGAGGAGGGCCTCCTAGCAGTTCCCAGTGTTCAGCAGAAGTCCTCTGGGGAGCATGCCTTTTCAGTAGCAGCCCATGTGGAACTCACTCACAAGGTCCTTGAAGGAGGTCCCCTCTCTGTAAACTTTTAAGAGAGGGCTGAAGTCCCACCTATTCAATAGGGATTTTACTTGTATTAATTTGGATGGCTATTATTTATTTATTTATTTAAAGTTGATAACTGGGAGAGGCACACTGAGCCAAGGCTCATTTCCAGGTGCAACCCAACAACACTTTAAAATATGATAAAAAATGACATACAGGTAGGGAATGATTTACAAAGGAGGACATAAGGTACAATAGCAGTGCTCCCAGATCTACGGGATTTCCCGTATTTTACGGGGTTTGGGGGCTGAAAACGGGATACGGGAAGGATTTCTGTATTTTGTACAATCTACGGGAGAAATTGGCGCCGTCACGGGGAAAAGTTGCTGCCGAGAGTCCCAGACAAGATTTCGACGAGCCTGCCTCTTGATTGGGTCAGAGACCCAGTCATGCTCTGATCATGCACTGACTGTGGTCTCTGATTGGCTATTCGCAAATGCTTTGATGCAGCGCAGTGCAGGTCACGGGAATATGTTTAGTTTGTTCCCGACTATACTTTCCACTTGCCTAGTTACTATGCCACCGATTTTGCTACGAGAGAGAGGAGTTGAGGAGCAATCATTCCACATCTGAGCTCGCTGCCACCATGTGTTTTGGCGTTTAATCACCCGGGACCAACCTCACCCCCATCCAATCCACAAGAGAGTCGGCGAGAGAGACCTGACCCTACCCCAGTCCCGCTCCGTTTGTTAGCCTAGAAAATATAAGAGATGTCTTTTCGCCTTATCTCACCGGAGGATCATCTTGAAAAAGCCGCAAGCGAAGTCAGGCATCCGCATTGAGATAACCCCGACTGGTGGTTCCGTTTCTTTTGTCGGCCTTTTCCAAGCCAAGACACCAGAATATTTCACACAGGAGAAGAGCCTGATGCCCGAGCTGCCTTCTCATGGGAGAATCTGTAAAAAAGGTAAAATTAATTGTCTGTCTCTGGAGGTTGCATTCTTGGTTTTAAAATTTTTTAAAAAGCAATGAAATAACCGGCTACATCTTCATCCTGATTTTTCTGTGCTTTCTTTGGCTGCCTGGGACAGAGTATATTTGAGGAGATGATCTCTATTTTTTTTTTTTAATACATTTAGTGCCAAAAAACTCCTTTCAGTCACTGAAGTCAGGATGGAAAATAATTCAGTGTGTGTCCTCCCTGTCAGTGGTTATTGAGACAGTGTCTACTTGGAGGAGCTCAATGAGAGCTAAGTTTTTGAACATGATTTTAGCAGGTTGTGTGTTGCAGCATTTTTTTTTTATATAAATATTAAGAGAAAAAGAATAACAAATAAGTTGATGGTCATTGGGACAGAGTGGTGTACTGGGGGAGGCCTGGTCAATGAGATCTGCAGTATGAGTTTTTCAACAGGGTTTTAACAGTGTGTGCGTGTGGGAGCTTGTTTTTAAATATAAATATTAAGAGAAAAAGATGAACAAATAATATAATGAAACAATTATTCAGGTACCAAACCGGTCTCTGGGGCAAGCAAATAATCATGAATTATTCATTAATTTGTGTGCTGCTTTGGCTGGGACAGTGTGTACTCTGGGGAGGTCGAGGAGAACTAAGTAATTTAAATATAAATAAAACTCCTTTCATTCACCAGAGGATGAAAACATAATTCAGGTATCAAACCTCTGTCTGTGGGGTAATTAAAGAATCATGCATCGTTTATGGATCAATTTGGCTGGGACATGCACATGAGGGAGGTCGAGGAGATGATACTTTTTTAAATATAATATTAATAATAAAATCCTTTCAGTCACTGGAAGATGGTAAAAATAATTCAGGTGTCCTGTCCCGTCGATGGGACAGAGTGTATTAGGGGAGATTGAGGAGATCTCTTAGTTATTTTAACATAGAAATATTAATTAAAAAGAAAATCTCCCTTCATTCACCAGACGACAGCAAAAATAAAAGTACCAACTCTGTCTCAGGGTATCAATCATGCATCGTTCTCACAGTAAACCAAGAACACTCAGAACAGCCAGAGCATGTGGTGTCGTGATTTTGACAACTGTAATGATGCCGATTGCATACAGGAAAATCTACAGGAATTTTACCCAAGTTTTACAGGGAAAATACAGGAAAAATTATGGTCTGCTACAGGAAAATGCTTTGGCTGATCTGGGAGCACTGCAATAGCATGAACAATTACAATTAATAAAATAATCAGGCTAGTATGCCAGACAGGTAAAGAGCAATATACAGTTGGGATAGTTAGGAAACATAGACTTATTGGTTAATAATAATCATATGCATGATAAGACATTGGCGGCTCTGATCCTGAGCCACATAAACTGCAACAGGAAGGACAAAGAGTGGCACTTCTCCTGCACCTCAAACAAAGCCAAAGAGACATTTGGCCCACCTCCACCCCCACCCTGCACTCTATTAAATCATCAAACTGCAAAGCAGTGGATTGGTCAGAGTGGGTAAGAAGAGAGCAGAGGAGAAGAAACCAATTAAAAAAGACATGGTAAAGTGACTTAAGGAAAGCTACTGGGTGGCAATTTAAAGGAACAAATTGCTTTGAACACTGTTATCATTTACATTTTTAACTCAACAGGAATCCAGGGTGGTGGGACTTAGGGGAATAAATTGTTCAGATGGTCTAAATAATTTCCACATTTTTAACTCTACAGGAATGCAAGGCAGAGAACTTAGGGGAACAAAGTGTTTTAAATGGTCTAAATTGCCCAGACAGGGATGCTTTTATTACACTGTTGTTGAGAGGACATCAGTGCATGGCTGGCATAGGTATAGAACTGGTCTGATAATATTCTACAGGGATCCAGGGCAGACAGGCTTAAGGGAAGCTGCTGTGGGGTGAGGCAGAAAGAGGAAATAAACTGTGTTTGGCTTTTTTTTTTCCTTTTGACTCTGCAGAAATCTTTGGCAGAGGGACCTAAGAGAACACAGTGTTGTTTAAAAAGCATTGCAAAATTGTTGAGGGGGCATTGGTGCATGGTTAGCGTGTGACCTACACTGTGCAGATAATATTGGTCGGCATCGTGATCTTAAAGTATTTGATACATAGTACTTTGCTAGAAGGCTGGGACAAATGTGGCATGGGGAGAAGGGCAAGTGTGGAACAGAGGGGAGATACATGGAAGTGGTGGTGGCAGGGTAGAGGGGAACATCAGGGAGAGGACTGGTGGCAGGGAAGGGGGAGGATACATCAAAGGAAGGAGTCAAGTAGAGGACCTACAGGAGGGGGGGATAGTGGGGTGTAATGAATGTGGGGAGGCCATATTCATAAACACTTTATGGAGGTTAGGAGGGTGGCCAGTGTGTCAGAAACTTGGGAGGCTAGATGCTGCACTAGTAGGTCTAAGAAGAGAACTGGAGATGAGGACTGGAGAAGGACATAGGGTAAAGGTTGGGAGACAGGAAGTCAGAATGCATGGGTGGATGGAAGTTTACAGAAAAGGGGGGGCAAACTGGGGGAATGGGAGAGAGGGACCAGGACAGAGGGAGGGACAGAACTCAAGAGTACACAAAAGGCAAGTGACAACATAAAAAGATATACAGAGGATTCAAACAGGTACTGGCCCTTAGCCAGGATGATGGAACCAGAGGTGTTTGAAGGGAGGGGATCAAAGAGAACAGGGAGCAGAGCCATGGAAAACAAAAGGATTCAGGGGTACAGGAGAAACCCACCATGACAGTGCAGAAAAAGAGTGGTGGTGGTGGTGGCACAGAAACAGAGGGTAAAGAAAAGGGGGGATGAGAAGAAGCTGCCAAAGGCAGAAGAGAAAAAGGGAGTTGGGTCAGGGGAAGAGAGATGGGGAGCAGGGGGGAGGAAATGGCAATGAGGACAAGGATAGAAAGGATAACTTAAGAGGGAAGGAAGGGGGTAATGGTAGTGCCAAGGATGGGGGGGGACAGACCAGGGCAGCATGGAGGAGGACAAGAGGAAGAGGGAATGGCGTATATAGGGGTTAGAAATCAGGGGATCAAGGTAGAAGTGCAAGGAAATCAAGGGAAAGTAGCCAGGGAAGAGTTACTGAGGCTTCTTTGGTGAAGGTACATACAAAATTGGTAGTGGTATAGGGGGACTCAATAATAAAGAGGATCCATTGGTTGAGAAAAGGGGGTAGCATATAAGTGGAGGTCAGTTTTCTGTGACCCAGGGATGGAAGCAAGTCGGACGCTTCTGAGAATCAATGAGAATATTAGGTTAATTGGAGGTAAATCACACCTAGTCCTGCACCTTGGAACAAACAACCTGGCCAGGGAGGAGGTGGAGAAGGTACAGAGGAAATTTAGGAAGCAAGCCAAGGGGTGTAAGGGGATAGTCCGTTCCATGGCATTTTCAGAAGTTCTGCCTGTGCACTGCACCAGTACAGCTAGGCAGCTAAGAATTAAAGATTTTAACCACTGGCTGAGGCAGTGGTGCAGAAGGAAGGGATATGCATGTATGGGAAACTGGGGGGGACATGTGGGTGAATGAACACCTATACACAAGGGACAGGCTGCATATAAATAATAAGGGAGCTAGACTGCTAAGATGGAAGCTGCAGGGGTACATAGACAGAATTCTGGGGGATGATTTAAACTAAGGCAGGAGGAGTACAAAACAAGGGAAGGACTAGAAAGAGTGGCTTGAGGAACTTATTTAAGTCACATTCCCCAGAAACTAGGAGCAGAGGTCACTAGAAATAAGGTGAACAGAGCGGGAGGGGATTGATGGAAGGGTCTGCTGGCAAATGCCAGGAGTCTCAGAAATAAGATGAAGAACCTTGAGACAGTGGTGGGGACGGATGAGCCAGACCAGATATTGATAACTGAAACAGGGTGGATGGATAATCATAGCTGGGAGGTGGAATTGCCAGGGTATAGTCTCTATAGGGGAGACAGGAGAAGAAAAAAGGGTGGCAGGTAGCCCTATACATAAGGGACTCGGTAAGAGCAACAGTGAGTAGGGATGGGCAGGGCTCGGCAGGAATCCTTTGGGTCAAATTAAGTAAGAGGACAGGGGAGGCAGTAAGCATGGGGGTGGTATACAGACTGATAAATCAGGGGGAGGAGGTGGATAGAGAGATGGCTAGGGAAACACAAAAGATGGCCAGCAAAGGGGAAATCCTGGTGGTAGGAGATCTAAATCTTCTGGACGTGGACTGGGGAGTTCCAACAGCAACATCAGAAGGAGTAGGGAGCTGTTGAATTCCATGCAGGAAGCATTCATTCACAAGCTGGTCAGGGAGCTGACTAGGGGAGGGCCATACTAGACCTGGTTATGACAAATGGGGACAATGTGGAGGATATAGAGGTTGGGGAAAATCTAGGGTACAGTGTTCACAGAATGGTAAGGTTTAGCCTTCGGATGAGGTCGGAAAAGAGCAAGTCTTCCACTAGGGTACTTGACTTCAGGAAAGCAAATTTTAGGTAAATGAAGGAAATCTTACAAAAGGAACTAGAAAGGAAGGAGAACCTGGAAGACACAGAGGAACTGTGGTGCAATTAAAAGAGATATTTTGACAGTGAGAGAGCTATGCATCAGGAGGGTGTGCAAATGTAAGAGAGGCAGGAAACCAGTTTGGTTTACAACAGAGATAAGGAAAGCAGTCATGGAAAAAAGAAGGCGTTTGGGACTACAAAGCTTCACGGGGGTGGAAAATACCTTTATAGGGAGAAGCTAAAGAAAGCAGAGAAAATAGTGAGGTGGGCTAAAGCAGGTACAGAGGAGACAACAGTAAGGGAGGCCAAAAGGGGGAGGGCAAACATTTTTTTCAGGCATGTGAGTGACAGAAGGAGGGGCAAGCAAGGGATCATGAGACTCAAAGGGGAAGGGGTAGCTCTGGTAGAGGAGGAAGAGGAAACATCAAATCTGCTGAACGACTATTACACCTCAGTCTTCACAGTTGAGGAAGAAGGGGAGGGGCCAGATCTAAGAAACAGTGGGAGGGTAGGCATTGAAGCGGACACAAGCCCCTTCACAGAAGGCAGGTTACTAGAGGAATTAGGTAAACTGTGAACAGACAAAGCAATGGTCCTCAATGCATTCCTCCCAGAGTACTCAGGGAGTTAAACGAGGAACTGGTGGCTCCACTCACAAGGTTATTTAATTTATCTCTAGACCAGTGGAGGGTACTGGGGAACTGGAGAAGGGCTGATACAGTGCCATTACAAATGATGGGAGGAAGAGATAAGCTGGGCAACAACTGTCCTGTTAGCCTTACCTCTGTGGTGGGAAAACTAATGGAGGCACTCATCATGGAAAGGCTGGTGCAATTTCTAGAGGAGGAAAGCATCATGGACAACAACCAGCATGGATTCACAGGTAGATGGTTGTGCCAAAGCAACCTGCTTGAATTCTTATTTATTTATTTATTTATTTATTTATTTCACAATCAGATTTACAACCTTTGAGTCAGAAACTACTTTGCAAAGGCTCCACATCAAAAAACAGAATAAGACAATTACAGTACATATTTAGTGAATTACAGTGCACACAGTTTTAAAAAAAGCAATGCCATCTAGGGTAGGGTAGACCCAACATACACAGAGAGTAAGTAACTGATACAATCTAGGGTCACAAATTGACCCAGCGTTTGTGGTGCAATACAATCCATGGAACTTAGCAGTAGACAGGTCAGTCCCATAGTAGCACCGGTGAAGAAATGAGAGTGCAGACAGTGACAGAGTGTTAGGAGCAGTCGTAGGTTGAGAGCTCTTAGAGTAGCTTCATAAGGTTAGTTTTGAAGGGGCCCAGCTTAGGTGAAAGTAAGATGGGGGCCAGTATGCTATTAAGCCAGAGTGGGGCATGATGAAGGAAGGAACTTTGACCCAGGGAAGTCCTGCAGTGGGGAACAAGGAAGGTGGACTTGAAGGAGCTTCTAGAGGTTCTATGAGAAGGGTCTAGCTGGATAAGGGAGTGCAGTCCAGGGGGGAAGGGCTTGCCTGAGGTAAATTTTATAGGCTAACAGGAAGGTGTGATACTTGAGTCTACCCTCAAAGTAGGAGGAGCTAACAAAGATATGTGATCAGGGAGGGGCAGTGGACATGGCCTATCTGGACTTCAGGAAGGCCTTTGACACCAACCCCCACAGAAGGCTAATAAGCAAATTGGGGAGCTTAAGGGTGGGAAGCAAAATAACAAACTGGGTAGAAAATTGGCTGGGGGGAAGAACTCAGAGGGTAGTGGTAAATGGGATGCACTCAAGGGAAGGAAGGGTGAAGAGTGGGTTCTCTCAGGGGTCAGTGTTGGGGCCCATACGGTTTAACATATACATTGGGAACATTTCAGTGGGAAGGTGCGTCTGTTCGTGGATGACATGAAGGTTTGTAGCAGGGTGGACACATGGGAGGGGTGGGAAAAATGAGGGAGGATCTGGCCAAACCAGAGGAGTGATCAGGGAAGTGGCAACTACACTTCAATGCAAAGAAATGTAAAATCATGTGCATAGGGCGCAAGAACCCAAGGGCAAAATACTGGCTCGGGGGGAGGAACTCGAGGTTATGGAGCAGGAATGGGACCTGGGGATCACAATTTCAGATAATCTGAAGGTTAGGAATCAGTGTGATAGGGCGGTGGGGAAGACAACCAGAATGGTTGGCATGCATAGAAAGGGGCTTTACAAGCAGGAAAAAGGAGGTGATCATGCCACTATACAAAACCCTAGTCAGGTCATAACTAGAATACTGGGTCCTGTTCTGGAGGCCACATTTACAGGGTGATAGGAACAGGCTGGAGAGGGTCCAGAGAAGAGCAAGTAAAATAGTTCAGGGGCTACACAGGAGGTCATACAAGGAATGACTGGAAGATCTGAACTTGTACACACTGCAGATGAGGAGGGAGGGGGGATACGGTAGAAACCTTCACATATCTGAAGGACATAACAGAGTGAGGAAGGGTAGCATCTTCAAGATGAATGAGAACAAATCCACTAGGGGACATGCATTCAAGCTGGAGTGGGGTAGATTTAGAGGAGACGTTTGGAGGGAGATTGTCTAAGGGAGCTTCGAAGAGAGTTCCAGAGTAGATGGTAGGAAAAGGCAGCCTGACCTAAACATGATGAGAGACAGGAAAAAGATAAGATGTGGGTATCCCTGGAACAAAGTGGGTAGGAGGGTAGGGAGGAGGGTGAGAGGAGTGAGGTGAGGTAGGAGGGGAGAGACCCAAGCCAGAATTTGGAGATGAGTAGGATGGCATGGTGCTGATGGCATAGATGAAGAGAGGAATCGAGAGGGAAGAGTAGAGGGAACAGTGATGAGTGCCGGGGGGGGCAATTAATGTAAAGTGGCATAAAGCACTGTATAGAGTATCCAGCCTGGCTAGTGAAGAGGCAGGGGCAGGTCCATTGAACTACGTCTGCATAGTCAAATATGGGGAGGATCATTTTAGTGATAAATTTCCAGTGGACTGTCAGGGAGAGGGAGACTTTATTTCTATACATAGCCCCAAGCTTAGGATGGAGCTTTGAATGTATGTGGTTAATATGCACTAAAAAAAAATCAAGACAGACACTAAGATATTTGAAAGAGGGGACTTGTACCATCCAGGGTGGAGAAAGAGAGGGGGGAGGAGAGTTTGGCCAATTTTTGAGGAGTTCCGAAGCTCATTGATACCGTTTTCTTGGCATTAACTTTGAGCTGATTGACCTGAAACCTACGAAGGACAGACTAAAAATCACACAACAGCTGAGACTCGACTTCAGAGGTGGAGGGTCCTGAGGTGCAGAGGACAGTATTATCTGCATTCATATGTATGCTTGAGGAAGAGCAGGCTGAGGGAAGGTCATCTAGGAAGATGGAGAAGAGGAAGGGGCCTAAGATAGAACCTTGGGGGATGCCGGCCTGGATGGTTCGGGGAGAGAATAGGCCATCTCCAGCAAGGACACACTGTGTGCAGCCAGAGAGATATGAGCTGAACCATTTGACAGACTAGGATGAGCCCTGCAGAACTGAGTTTGCCAAGAAGGGGTTAAAATACAGAATCAAAAGCCTTAGCTAGGTCAGTGGAAATGGCAGCAGTTATGTGACCTCAATCCATGCTAGTGAGGACAGAGTTAGTAACTAGAAGGAGGGAGGTGATGGTTGAGTAGTTAATCTTGAAACCAGATTGGAAGGGTGAGAGGAAATCTAAGGAGTTTAGGAAAACTGTAAGGCAGGAGAAAACTAGGGATTCTTGCAGTTTGGTCAGGGAGGGAAGGAGGGATATGGGCCTGTAGTTATTCTTTAATTATCTGCACCCTGTCATTTACCTTATCTGTTTTATGTTATAGTGTTGATTTTAATTTAATAAGTTATTGTTTGGCACCTACAGCCTCCAGGGATGGGTGCTTTAGAAATAAAATTGTGCTTGCTTTGCTTGCTTGCTTGAATGCTGTACCCTGCTCCAAATTTGCAGTTGGCAAGGAGCAGAACTGACTTGATTCATTGGCCAGAATACCCACGTGGTTGAACAACTGGCACAGCCTGGTGCAATGTCTATATCATCAAATCCCTGGATGTCTTGAATAGCCAATCATCCAGGCAAAAGAATACAAACAGGGTCTTTCTGTGAAGGTGAGGTTGTGGCTACCACAGTGAAACAGCTGGTGAAAGCCCAGTGGTGCCAAGAACAAATTAAAGAGTAAGACACAGAACTGGTAGTTCCTGCTTTCCAGAAGGCAGAGCAGATACTACCAGTGCCAGCACCTGAGCTTGGTGTGCAGGTAAGCATGCTGCATGTCCAGGAAGCACTGCCAATTCCCCTTTGTAACAACAAAGGGAGATGTAACTGAAGCAATATCATTCAAAATGTTTTGTATGCTATAAACTCATGTAGATCCCTGAGATCTAAGACCAGATGTAGCCTGCCAGTCTTTTTCTGTAATTGAAAATACTGGGAGTAAAACCCTGGTTCTGTTCCAAAAAAGGCATGGCTAAATTGCCCTTTTTTTCCAGCAGAGTTCATACTCCATTTTGCAGGACTGACAAGTGTACTGGGAGGGTAAAAGCAAGGGCTGGGAGTATGCACAAGAGGCAATGATACTAACTCCCAAGCATGGCTTTCCTGAATTACATACAGGACCCACCTGTCTGATGTGGACTCTAGCAACCTGGACAGGAAGAGGAAGATTATGTCCACAATCTAAGCCCCCCAGCAGCAGGGCAGGAGGAGAAGCAAGGGAGTCAGAAAGAGAGAGGAGTCATGGTGGGAGCACCACCCTTCCCCTTACCTTTGGGGGACTGAATGGAGGCAGTCAAGGACTGTTATCTTTGGAAGACAGCAGGGGCAGCCAACTTGCTCATAACCCTGGAGCGGGTGCAGTGGAGCCCTTATAAAATGAGCTGCGACCTTGAAAGCAAGGAGGGTGAAGACCAAGGGGCATGAGGGAATGAAGGAACATTTTTAAAGATTGTGACTCCATGAGGGTCAACTCCACATCATGTCCACATAATTTAGGTCCAAAGAAGGGAGTGTTAAAGACCAATAGTTGTACATCAGTGGCAAAACCAGCAACATGCAGCTAAAAGTGGCAGATGTAGCTGTTGTGGAATGTGCCCTTAAACCCGTGACTCTTTGCTAGACTGTTCATAGCAGAACTCGATACAAGTTACAATTGGACAAGATATAGTCTTCTTCCCTGCACATTTACCTTGTTTACCTCACGAAAAGTGACAAACAATTGTTTGTTTTTAGTTTTGGACTTTTCTGTCCTAGGCACGCAGAACCTCAACATCGAGGCTGTGAGTTTCTTCTTTCACATATTACAATAAGGTTTTGGAAACAAAAAAAAATATATGCAATGTTACAAACTGATTCATGTGAAATGAGGGAAACACTTTATATTGCAATTTGTTCTAAGCACCACCTTATACTTAAGAAACACCAAGAAATCAGTGCCTGTAAAGAGTGCCTGCAACTCACTGACCTTTCCAGCAGAAGTAATAGTTAACAAAATGGTTTCTCAGGTAATACACTCAAGTGCTGATAAAAATATAGGCTTGAAAGGAGGCTTCATCAGTTGTGACAGAACCAGGTTTAAATCCTATGGTGGGACTGGTTTTCTTACAGCTGAGTACTGGTGGTTCAGGCCATTGAAAAATCTTCTGAACTCTAGGTGACCTGCAAGACTATTTCCATGCCTGTAGATTTGAAAGCAAAACTGGCTGCTAAATGCACCTCCAAAGGGGAAACATTCAGGCCTCCAGCCTTTAATTGTACTACATAACACAGTTCCACTGGCAAGTCTGCAGTTTTTGCAGTGATACAGTAAGAGTTACACAAAATACTAAATCTTTTCCATTTTGAACTATTGGTTTTCCTAGTTTAATTTTAATTTTTTTTTTATTTTTTTTATTTTAGTCTTTGGTAACCAGGTAAGGCCCACTAGGCACAATGGTCTGTGTTCAGGGGTGACCTGGGAGCACTAGATGGTTAAGTGACTTGCTCAGAGTCAGACAGTATGCAATTGGAAGTTATGAGAATCAAACTCAGGTCTGGTCTGCTGGATGCACCAAGCTTGTTCACAGCTCGCTACTGTTACTAGTTGCTGACTTTCTTGCAAGTTTCAAAACTTCCACAACCTGGTTTATTTATTTATTTATTCATTTATTTAAGAGTTTAACCAGGCTGTCATACTGAGCGGAGAAACCACTCATTTCCAGATGTGACCTGAGGAAATCAGGGGAGGGGGCATAGGTGAAAGGCAGCAATACATATATGATCTGTACATAGAAGTTCATGAGACATTATACAATAGGTAGCTAGGTCAGACATGCAAAACCTGTATATAACATATAACATACACAGTGAATTCCCATACATTGCACTGGGAATTTATATCACCTACAAGTTGACAGTTTTGAGAAAGGAAAGGTTTGAGAGGTCCAGGTTAAAATACTCTTACTCCTCAAGAACCGTTATCTCAAGTGAAGGAATTTGAGGTCTGGGTGAGTCACCCTGCCTTGGGGAAGTGTCAGCAGATCCTGTCTCAGTTGCAGGTCTATTGGCATTCTTTGTGACATTTCAAGCATCCCTAATTATCAAGACTGCCTTGCCCACTCTGGTGCTATCAGAATCATTGCAGCAGCTCCACTTCTTGGAACAATATTCTGAATTTGTGGGAAATTGGGGGGGTGCTTACAGAAATCTGTTTCTTCAAGGAAGAGTGAGTATATAACATGGAACTGTCCCCCCTTCTCTGAAACACTATGGTTAGAACCCCTTGGTTGGATTTACTGTCGGAGAATTTTACAGCATTGTCTGGGGAAGAGCTGGGTACTTTTGCTGTGAGAGCATTGCAAGAATTTCAGCTGAAAGGACAGTTGGTGGTGTTTTAAAGTACTGTGAGTGGTGGGACCTGATTCATTGATCGGCGTCCTTCTCTCCCCTGTGATTTTATTTTTCTGTTTAAACTGTTTTTTCATTTATCTGAGTGTTCAGTTTTGCTTGGGGAAGCAGGGCCATAGCAGTGGTTTCGGTTTGTGCCTGGTTGACCTTGTGTTGTGCTGTCTGGGACCTAGCAGGAGCTGTTCTCATTCTCTCCCTAGGGAGTTAGGAGTTATTGGGGAGCTCCTAAGCTACTCCGGGGTCAGCCTTGTTAGTCCGGCCTCGGGATATCTGAAGCTGCGGGTCCCAGGTAGTACAATAGAGCCTGATTAGGCAGTTCGGGGGTGTATGTGGGGGGGGGGGAGAGCCCCAGCTCCTTGTGGCTTGGACTGTGTATGTTCTTGGCCTTATTTGAGACTTCTTTGCTTCCACCTATGGACTTGCACCAAGACTGTATGTTGTCGTCCTTTGGATGTACAAGTTGGAGTAGTCTGGATTTTGATTTTGGTTATCGGAGTACCATTTGACTTTTTACCAGATCCTGTTTTCATCCTATGAAGGAAAGTGTGTGCGGTGAGAGGGCCTCACTAACCTTATATACTTGGATTCCGTGCAAAATTAATCATCGTCAGCAGTGAGTGCCTAAACTACAAATTGACCACTTATATTTTTGTTTTTAAGTGTTTTTGGCCTGCTGGCAGTGAGAGGACCTTTGGGATGAAAATTAGTTTTGAATTGTATTACTTTATTTGTTATTTTTTTGGTTAATTTCTTTTTTCCCACCTCAGAGCTGTGACAGGGTCCTGGGGTGGGGAAGTTTTATTAGCTTGCTTTTGTTTGTTTATTGTTTTAGGTTTTTTATAGTTCTGTTTTGAGTAAGGTGTAATTATGGGTGGGTTTTAGTTTATTTGTAACTTAGGGTAATTGATTTATGAGGTAATTAGGATTTTTTTTGAGGTGTTTGGTACTTAGTTTGTTTTCTGCTTGTGGTATGTGTTGGTTTGTCCCCCCCGGCAGTGCGTTACTCATCCTCTGATCTCCATGCCCTCTGCCCTTTCCCCCCTCCCATTTTCCATCTACCAGTGCTGTCGGGTGCTTGGTATTGTACGTAGGAGGGATTGGGGTGGGTACGGCAGGGGGCACGGACATTGGAGGACGAATGAACGGACCTCTCATATAGGGCAGGTTAGGTTCAGAAGATGCCCTGGGACAAAATGGAGCCTGGAACGTGGCATTCCATGTCTAGTCCCCATACCCAAGAGCACCATCTGTTCTGATGGGCAAGTATTCGGGACAGCTCAGGAGCCTTGTCCAACTTGGGTGGTGTTGTGCAATGCCAGATCTGTTAAAAACAAGTCTGCTGTTATTGCTGTCTTTGGTGGAACAGCTGATCTGGCCTGCATCACCGAGACCTGGCTGGATGGAAATGCTGGCCCCATTTTGGAGGCAGCAGTTCCAGCTGGGTACTCAGTGATTCACCGCCTGAGTTTGGATCGCGGGGGGGGGGGGGTAGCAGTCTGTTTCAAGGCCGGGTTGGTGCTCATGGATGTACCAGTTGATGAGACCGAATCCTTTGAGTGTACTGTAGTAGCTGGTGTGGGTTGCAGGATAGCCCTGATCTACCATCCACCAGGGGCCGAGAGGCGATTCCTGCAGGAAGTGGCAGACTTCATCGCCGATATGGCATTGGAGTCATCCTGATTGATGGTTCTGGGCGACTTCAATGCTTGGGTCAACGACGAACTCTCATCTTTTGGTCAACACTTCCTCCAGCTGATGATATCGCTGGGCTTCACACAGATTGCTTCTTCAGCTACTCATAATCACGGTCACTCTTTGGATTTGGTTTTCCTCCTGGGGGTTGAGGCCTCTGATTTGGTGGTGGAACCTGTCAGTTGGTCTGATCATTACACTGTGGGCTTCAATTTTTGTGCTCCCCTTCGTAGGTCTGCCCCTGTGGAGATGGTTCGATACCGCACTTTACGGGATGTGTGCCCTGAAGACCTGATGGTGGTGATGAATCTCTTAGAGTTTCCTGTTGCCAGCATGAGTCCGAAGTCGATGGTTCTGGCTTATAATCAGGCCATTTCCTCAGCTCTTGACTCAATTGCTCCTGTCCGTGTTCGTCCCCTCCTTCTCCGCCCTTTGGCCCCATGGTTTGATGGATCCTTGAGGGAGTTGCGGCGTGTGGGACGATGGTTAGGGCATTGTTGGTGGATATCTGCTCTAGAAGTCGACCACCTTAGTTTGGAGGGGCATTATCAGCTCTACCTATCAGAAATCTCCCATAAGAAGGCAGAATTCCTGTCTAGGGAGATCGCTGTCACTCAGAATCAACCGGCACAGCTTTTCAGAACTGTGGACAGGCTGTGCAATCCAGCCTGTCTTCAGCTCAGTCGAGCTTTTTCACAAAAGGAGTATGATGAGATCACTCAATTCTTTGCGAATAAGGTAGCCAACATCAGATCAGAGATCCACCAGACACACTCTATGGGGGATGCTGTTAGTCGGTGTTTGGTCACGGTACCCCGAGCCTCCGGGAGTTCCTTTGGCCTGCCGAAGTTCCAGGATATTATGCGGATTGTCCAGGGGATGCACCCTACATGCTGTAGTTTAGACCCGGGTCCAACTGCCCTGATTTTGGGTTGTGTTGAGATTGTAGGCCCATTTCTGGCTCAAATAATCTGGTGCTCCCTAGAATTGGGTGAGTTCCATAGCTCCCTGAAGGAAGTGGTGGTGACTCCCCTTTTGAAGAAAGCTTCTTCGGACCCATATATTTTTGCCAACTAGAGACCTATCTTTAACCTGCCCTTTATTGGGAAGGTTATTGAGAAGGTAGTGGCAAACCAGCTGGAGGACCACTTGACCATCCATAATATCGACGAACCTCCCCAGTCTGGCTTTTGTAAGAGGCATAGTACTGAGACTGCTCTGGTTCGTGTGCTCAATGATCTCTTGATGGCGAGAGATCGGAGAAACCATTCTGTCTTGGTTCTCCTTGATCTCTCTTCAGCTTTTGACACTGTAGACCATGGGGTTTTGCTCGAGCACCTGAGGTTCATCTGTAGACTGTCGGGTACAGTACTCAGATGGTTTACATCTTTCCTATCTGGGAGAACACAGAGAGTTGTGTTGGGGACTTTTTTCCTCTGACCCTTTCTCTCTGCAGTGTAGGGCTCCCCAGGGCTCGGTGCTTCCCCCATGTTGTTTTCAGTGTATATGCTGCCCTTCAGAGACATTGCAAGATGGTATGGGCTGAGGTTTCACTGCTATGCTGATGATACCCAGCTCTACCTGTCTTTTGCTCCTGACCAGGCTAGTGCTGTCTCAGTATTTAGTAGCTGCCTCACTGAAATCCATGATTGGATGAATTTGAGCTGGTTAAAGTTGAACGCAGGTAAGACAGAGGTTATGGTTGTGGACCCGGGTCACAGGATAGAGGGGCTGAGGTCTGATCAGCCTTCTGGTTTATTCCGGGGGGAGATCAGATCCTTGCCTCTGAATGGGTACGTAACCTGGGAATGGTACTCGATGATAGGCTGACCCTTCGTTACCAGGTGTCAGCAGTCATTAAGTCTGCATTTTACCATCTTAGGAACATTGGCAGTGTGAAGTGCCTTGTTCCATCTGGTGATCTACCTGTATTGGTCCACGCCTTCGTGACCTCTCTCCTCAACTACTGCAACTCCCTGTACCTGTGGCTTCCTGGGGTTGATATTGACTGCTTGCAGCTAGTGCAGAACGTTGCTGATAGGTTGTTGACAGGGGTATCAAGAAGGACACACATTACCCCTGTTTTGCACGATCTGCACTGGCTGCCGATACAGTGGCGGATCACCTTTAAAGTAGGTCTTTTGACCTTCAAAGCCCTGCACAGACCTGTCCCCGACTACTTGAAAGAACTTCTGATTCCCTAAAGTGCTGTACGACAGCTCTATTCGGCTGACAAGGGGTTGCTGGAGGTTCCGAGGTTTATTTTAAAATCTTCTGGGGCTTGGGCTTTTATGTTTATAGCCCTGGCCCTCTGAAATTCTCTGCCTAGCCAGCTTCGGGAATGCATGACCATGAAGAGTTTCAAGCGGGAACTTAAGACCCATCTGTGGAGTCAAGCTTTTATGACTTGAGGTTTTTATTATTCTGATTTTATGTATGTTTTTTTTCTGATTTTATTACTCATTTGTAAGGCACCTTGGTGCTTGAAAGGCGCTTAATAAATAAAGTTTTATTATTATTATTATTAAGACTGCTTGTAGTTATATGTCCCATCCTGCACAATGAATCTGTAGTACAGTCTTCTTTCCTGCTAGGGGTACTACAGATCTGTTTGCATTTAACCTGTACATGCATTTCCAGATCTATCAACTTTTTACAGTTTTGATGAGCTGGTGCCTCCATGTTTGTTTATGCAAAGAACAGGTTTTGTACTTTCTGTCTTTTACCAAGATGGCACGCAGCCTTGCAACATAGAAGTGAATAAGTTCATGGAAAGCAGCACTGCTCTAAGTCCCAACAAGTTTATGTACACCTTTATTTATTGAAGAGTCCTGATTCTGTTTACTGTTCTCCCCTCCAAAACTCCTTCCAAACCTAGTAGGGATACATTTCTTGTCAGAACACTTGTAGGCACAGCCTGAAGGAAGTGAATCACTTCTCTGATGTTGCCTACTTATTTTCACCACTCAATTGCTTGTATCAATCTGCTTCAGACAGGTTCTTGCTGGTACAGTGGAGCACTTGAACTGAGGTGGTACTGGACATCCCTTATCTGTAATCTTGCCCATGGGACCACTGCAGAGGTAGATGCCATGTGGCCTAGAAGCTTCAGAGGGTCCTATGCAGCCCTTTTCTGGCCTTCCTGGAATGTATCAATAAAAAACTGGAGTGTCTGCTTTTTTGCAGAGGTGGGAAAGTTTTTCCCAGTTACGTGTTCATCTCTGTATTTATGAACAGCAGAATCTATCTGGTTTCCAGGTGTGACTTTTCTAAGTTTAGAAGGAAACCTACCCATTGCAGGGTAATGCAAACTGTTTGAACACACTGTCTCCTCCAGTGTGTTTCCACACACAAGCCAGTAAGTAATGAAACACCACAACACCCTACCAGCAGGTAAGCTGCCACTACTGACAAGCACTTTATGAACACTCTTGGCTCTGTAGCCAGACCAGAAATCATTGCTTTGAACTGAAACCAAGCATGCCCTACTCTGAACCTGAAATATTCTCTGTGGAAGGGTCTTACTGGGATGTAATAATATGCATCCTTGAAGCCCAGATACCCCAGCCATAACTCTTGTTGTAAGGATTGAATTAATGTTTGCACTGTTATCATTCTGAACTTGACAAGTGCCTGTTCAAGAACCTCAGGTCCAGAATGGGTCATGAAAAGCATCATTTTTTTTCAAAATGAGAAAGTACCTGGAGAACAGAAGCCCTTCCCAACTGGGAAACAGAGATCCTCCCCACAGTATTCAGCTCCAGCAATTTTCTCACCCTCCAGTTCCAGTGGTGATTTTTACTCTGGTATCTGAGGTAAAAACATTCTGAATTTGCTTAGCTTTAGAAATCTTACAAATTGAAGGTAAGTATGATTTTGTTTAACTTCAAAAATGTTACAAACTGAAGGGAAGGGTGGAGGTAGTGTATGCCTTTTTAGCCTAGACAGGGAGCTCCTGACAGTCTTAAGGACCAACCTTTTCTTAAATCTGTTGCAACAATTCTATTTCTTAGCCTGATCTATCCTTTACAACTTTTAGTCCATAAGGTTGGCCACCTATGGGCACCCCTTCCCCTTTCTTGACTATGCTATAGTGTCCTCTTTCATTTTCTTTTTCCCTCTTAGGTCCTCGTACAGGGAGGTTATTTTTGTGACCTCCGAGCTGATATAAAACAATAGGCTGTGTTCCTCATTGTTGGATTTAGTATGAGATGGCACTATGTCATAAAAGACTTTGATGTATATACCTTATGTGCATAAAACCTGTAAATGTTGAAAATACCATGGCACTAGGTGTTTTTGATAAAGGTAAAAAGTTACTCGGGACTATATTATAAAAATTTAGTTGTGCTATTTAAAATGCATGTAAATAGCTGTAAACTGAGCCAGTATAAAATGTCATGTTGGTTTGCATATATCCCATGATGCTTTGCATTATGGGAATATGTGTGATGTTGTGTTTCTTTGAAACTTGACTTATGATAAATGTCCTTTGGGGTAACCCTTGTTTCAGTGCTTCTGCACTGAGGCTCTTTGTCTTGAGCGTGTTTTTTTTTTTTATATATTTATTATTTATCCTCACCTTTTACTGCCCCCCACTCTCCACTCAATCAGACCACTACAATGCTCCACACACCATCCCTCCTGACATACACGGTCAGCTCAGCTCACCTCCTTATGTTGTTTGAGGGCCTGGATAACCCCCACCCGGCGGGGTGAGGAGAGATGCCCTTTACCTCCCTCAATGTGCTCCGAGGAGTGGGCCTGCACAGTGGGGTCTGCCTTGATTCTGTCAGTGGGTGGAGTGTTTTTGCATGAGAGATCTTCACCTAGGAGGTGTGGAGGGTTGTTTTCCATGTTCTGGTCCCCGATGCCAGCGTGCAATAAGGAGCAAGGAGTCAGGCGCACACTGAGATGTGCATCTGCTCCAGTCCTCTGCCAGCATAAACCCTGCATGGTGGCATCCCCTGATCGCACCGACATCCCCTCAGTTCCCCAGTAGGTGGCAGTGTAGTGGCAGGGAAAGCTTCCCATCTCACCCTGGAGAAGGAGAGCAAGCCACCAGGTGCTCAATCCTTGCCCCCCCCCCCGCTGACCCTCCGGCGGCCTGAGTCCATTCCCATACCTGGAGTGAGGTGTGGCATCCAGTGCCTCAACCCTCAGCGCCACCGGGCCGGCCAGCTTTTATTTTGTTTTTTTATTTGAGCCCCCACCACAAAAGCAAACAAGGCCCACATAGGGGAGGCTGAATCTCAACTGAAAAGTTAGATCAGAGATCAGTGAGGCAGTAGGTGCTGGCTAAGTGCAGAGGAACAACATGCAAAGTCTGTTGCTGCAAAGTCATGTATTGAAGAAGGGATATGCCATTGCGAAAGGTTATCTGCTGTATTTTGAATAAACATCACACAGAGATTGTGTGTGGAACCTGAAGTTTGGTGTCTGGTCTATCTGTTATCCCAAGACCCCTCCACAGACTTGGTGTCAATAGTGGGATAACTTTGCTGGAAGCATCTGGACTGGCCAAAGAGGGACGTATACCGGAGGATACTGCCCAGATATCCCAGGTTGACCGATGCACTAGGAGTTTCCAGAGGAGAACCCAGAGAAGAAAGTCCATGGAGTTCTGACCAGAACCATGGTCAACAGACAGAGAAAAGCTGCTAGCTGGACTGGACCTGGGAGCTTGGAGGAAGGCCAAGCCTGAAGACAACAAAGAGATGCAAAGGGATGAAAAACTACCATGGGGTCGAGACAGACTGGAGGTGCAAAAACAACACCCAGGAGGTGGAGACCCTGATGAGGATGATCCACTAGATGAGTAGGCAATGGCTGGAAGCAGACCAACTACACAGAGAGGTGGAACACCGGTGTCAGGTGCTCGACAGGTTCCTGTCAGAGAGTTTGGATAAAGAGTTGGAGGAGGATTTTTTGTGGGCTCAGTTCGAGGAGGACCCCCTGACTGAGCAGGATATTCCTTTGTTACCTTTGATCCCAGAATGTTACCTGTTGGAGATCAGAGATGCAAGTGTGGAACTTGAATGTGAGACCCCAGGTAAGACTGTGCCTAGTGGTATTGTGCTGGGGTTGAAGACTACAAGCAAGCAAAAAGAAGCCTATGAGGCTGAAGGGACTTTTTCTTGTGTTAATGTAGCTAAATCTATTAACAGTATCGACTGGGGTATACCGGGGCTAAAGATACTAATGTTGCCAAACTGGTTCTTTGTCATTAGCTTGTTTTTTTTTTTGTTTTGTTTTATTTGAGTCCCCAACACCTAGGCAAACAAGGCCTGCATAGGGGAGGCGGAATCTCAACTGATAAATTAGATCAGAGATCAGTGAGCCAGTAGGTGCTGACTAAGTGCAGAGGAAGAACATGCATAGTCTGTTGCTGCAAACTCATATATTGGAGAAGGGATATGCCATTGCTAACGGTTATCTTCTGTATTTTGAATAAACGTCACATACAGATTGTGTGTTGAACCTGAAGTTTAATGTCTGGTCCATCTGGTATCCCACAACCCCTCCACATAGCCATTACATCATTTATTAAGGAATCCTTATCAGAAAACATTACAGAGAATTAACTTCTGCTATTTCACAGTCAGCTGCTTGAATAACTCCCCCAAGGTCAAGATGAGTGTAAATGAACTAAGAGCCTTTCCTGGTTACAGCATTTTTATTTTCTGTCTTCTTGTCTATGGCCATGGAGGTTGAAGACACATCAAAAACTTGTCAGTGATATTCCAAGAAGCTTTGTGGATGGGTATGGACATAGGGGATACATGATGGGCAGAAGTGTGATATGGGAAATATCACCATGAGTTGCTAGTGACCTCAGAATACTCATGAGTGGCAGAGCATAACAGAGATCACTAGCCTTCTTTTGTTTATGGCAGAAAATTTAGCAGAGTTCACAATTTTCAAAATTGTTATCCATATGACCAGTCAAAGCAAAGGTCTTGGACAGCTGCATTTGTCAACCAATGCTTACAGGATCTAGTTTTTAAATCCTGTAGGCCCAGTTTCTTTTTTTGGCATTCTTGTCAAGTTAGTCTACCAGGAAGTAGCATAAAATTGTTTTAGCAATTGTAGCGGAGAATAAATTAAAACTAGTGTCCAGAGCCGGCCTGCAGGTGCAGCGGTAGCATTACTACTTGCGATGCCGACAAACCAGGTTCAGAAGTGAATCTAGATTGTCAGAGGGCCAACCAGGGGAAGAGTACTGAGCGTCCATAGGGCTGCTCTCCTCTTGGGGGGGGGGGAGACAGAGCCCGATGCTTGCCTGGCCCTTTGCAGAAGCTGGGGGAAAGGCAGCCCAGGCCAAGAAGGTAAGGAGGCATGACAGACGTTGATGCAAGTCACACTGGAGCTTGTGATGTTCACCATGACATCTTTGCATGCCACACCTCCCTTGGGGACAAGAAATGACCAGCAGGAGGATGACTACAAGAGCCTGCAGCCCTGCACATGACCAGTTGGGCACGGCAGTCCTAACTGGATCCATTCAATGCTTGGGCATGGGGAACCCAGCTGATACCGCAGGGAGGGGGGTCAAGCATTGTGGGAAGATGGCTAGCAGGTATGCCCTGGCGGATGTTGGGGTGACAGGGCTGGGGTGCTCAGAGGAAGGAGGGCCAACCACAGTAGGCAGGGGAAAAAAATTTAAATGTTCAGTCTTTCTGTATGTTGCAATCAGAGACCCAAACCAGGAACCAGTGAAAAACACTGTTCCCCTGGTTCCAAAAGCTGCAAAGAAACTGGTAAAAATAAAATGCTAAGATATGCATATGAAACTAATTCAAATCACTAAATAAACTCATGCCTTTGCAAAATAACAGAATGGTGGTAAAAACCAAGAGAATAACCACTGGGACTAGAACAAGGCTCTCAAGCAACTCATGTTTTCAGTGATGAAGTAATTTTCTGTTAGAAAGTGGGCATCTAAGATCCTGGCTCTTGATTGGCCAGTTCCCTTTCCAGAGTCCTGGTCTATCTGACAACAGACCCCAGTAAAAACTAGTTCCAATTAGGGAAGCCCCATTACTTGGGGTATCTTAGGCCACCCCGAATTTTGAAACTGGCCATCCACCATTTCTTGTTCTCGCTTAGCGAGAGACTTGATCAGCAAGTTGGAGGCTGGCCAAGTCCTCCTCCCTTTGCCTTAAATGTTAATGGATAGCCACACATGTTAAAAAGAATTAAAAACCCTGTTTACACAGCAGCAGCGATTTACTTACCACCATGCTGCCTTCCCGCTGCACTGTGCCTGCAGCCTGCAATTAACTGTTTACACTCCCGACCCTGATGCACTGCAGATAACGCTGGGAGGAGTGTCTGTGGACTTGCGGACAAGGTTTGGAAAAATTACATCTCCATTCAGGAGATAGGGGATCACAGTGGATCGAGCCCATCAGCTGTTCACACCGCAGGGCAAAGCGCTGAATCCAGTACACATTCCCACTTTTCAGTCAGATCAGAAACTGGAGCAGGAGCACACTTGGAGCAATGCAGCGAGAGTCCACAAATTAGGCTTTGCAGCGCATCAACCGGAGCGCATGAGTTGATGCGCTGCAAAAACGGTAGTGTAAACAGGGTGAAAGAAACAAAAATGAAGCCATCAATCTGATTGACTTCAAGTCACCAGCAGTTGGAAAACAGCAGCACAGTGCAAGTCTCTCCATTGCTGATCGCTGGCTATATGATGATGTCCTGCTAGGTGGCGCCGCTTCTACACAGGACATACTGCGGGAAATAAACACAACCTCTTAACTTTATATTACAATTAAAAAAAAATAAAAATAATAAAATACACTTAGTGGTCTGTCACCTCTTCTTGTCTCTCCATACTGTGGTACCTACAGAGACAAGTTACCTTAGCACGCACAAGGTGATGGTTCCAATGCCCTGTGTGATTGGAACATTAGCGGTGGCACCTAGTGGGGCATCGTCATCATAGCCAGCTATCAAATTAGTCCATGTGTCAGAGAACAATTTTTTTATTATGAGACCACACTTAGGGCACAGTGAATCAAGAATGGGGGGAAAAAAGCCAATGTTCTGATAAGGTCCTGAAGCCTTTACACCTGTTGCGTGCATGGCTCTCAGTCTGAATCTCACCTGGGAAGATGCATGGTACCGGAGCTCCAATACTAAAGACAAAAAAAAAAAAGAAAACATGGAGCAGAGCCCAGTGGGAAGGGGGTGGAAACTGCAGAGAAACAAGTAAAATCAGTGCTATCTGTCCCTGTGTTTTGGGAGGTAGGAAGGAGGGACAACAGCTTACAGAAGGAGACAGTTTAGTGGGTCTAGTACCAAAACTAAAGTAGCCTTATATGGTTTTCCATCTGCTTTCTCTACCTTCTGCAGTCTCAAAGTGTAGCTTTTAAATTTGAAATCAGTCCCTCCTCCTCAGCTTTATAGTGCAGCAGGCTCCCATCAGCAACTATTGTTTCCCCTTAAATACAGTCTTCAGTAGAACAAAAGTCCCTAGCTAAAAGAAAAATAATTCTAATGCAGTTAGGGGAACTATTTTATTATAAAACTTAGTTTAAACCAATTTTTCATTAACATGTTTTATTAAAGTTATTTTTTTTTACAGTGCCCATTTTCTAAGTGCAATAATATCCTCCAGGGTGGGCGGTATTGTGCTATATGGGACCTTCCAGGGGCCATAAGTCCCTCTGCCTACAGTGTTGGGCCTCATTACATCCCTGGGTGGTCCGGTATAGCACAATACCACCCACCCTGTTGGGTATTTTTGCTTACTTAGAACACCAGAGAGAATGTGACACAATAAAGTTTAAACTTTAAAATTCTAAGGTTCTGTTTCCAATGCAACATCTAGGAAATCACAAATACTCTCTTGTTGCTAGGAACTGGTGGTGTTCTGTTCAAGAAGACCACACCCTTTCTGTATACTAATACCACCATGGAGACCACTCTTTTGCTTGTAAGAGTGGTCTGATGTGCCTTTCTAGGGCATGAGAACTGCAAACCAAAGGTAATAGTTCTAATACTCCAAGAATGCATATAAGACCACTCTTAAGTGTTAAGAAAACATTACTCACCATAGTAATCTTCTTTCTTCCAAGGTGTCCTTTAGCATCAGTAACTATTGCAGTGAGCTGACTAGCTAATACTGCCCCAGAGGTGGAATGTATGGCAATAAGTATTATGAATTAGCCAGTCAGATTTAAGCTATTGGGAGTGCTGAGGAGGGAGAGTGAAGGAGGCTTCAACATTTTTTTGAAGTTAGAATGGGCAAATGCTTACACTGAAATGAACCAACAGGATTCAAAAACATACACAACAACCAGAACCAGAATAATAACTACAGAACTTTGCTCAAAATGTAATCCAAAATTCAAAATCCCAAAATAGTTAGATGGCAAATGGCAGAGTCCTCTTCTTAAGGTTATCGGGAGGGAGGTGGGATCTCACTGATGCTAAAGGACACCTTCAAATAAAGAAAATTACTACGGTGAGCAATTTTTCTTCTCACCACAGGGGTCCTTTAGCATCAGTAACTATTGCAGACTATAAAGCAGTACAGTTGGGAGGCGTGTAGAGAACCTACTTAGGAAAGAGGCTCTGCAGAACTGCCTTGCCAAACTTGGCATTAGATCTAGACTGTACATCTAAGCAATAGTGTTTAGTGAAATTGTGCAATAGTGTTTAGTGAAAGTGTGCACAGTCTTCCAAGTATCTGCTTTACAAACATCCAGAAAGGGTATATCCCTAGCAGCTGTGACAGAGGCAGCAGTACCCCTAGTAGAGTGTGCACTATGGCCTTCTGGGAGCTGCTTGCCAGCCTTCTCATAACAGAACCGAATACAAGAGACTATCCAGCGAGAGATAGTTCTCTTGGTGGCAGATTTTCTTCTACCTTCCTCCCCAAAGGTGAGGAATAACTGTGTGGGTGGGCCCCTAAACTGCTTGGTATGGTCCAAATAGTAAAGAATGGCCCTCTTGACATCCAGACTGTGGAGCTTATGCTCCCCTAGTGTGGATTTTTCAGTAAAGAACACCAGTAGGGTGATGGACTGATTGAGATGGAACTCTGAGTCCACCTTAGTCAGGAATTGTCTGTTTGTCCTGAGCTTAGTCTTATGCCTGTGAGGGATGATGTAGTTAGGTTCAGTGCAGAGAGCCTGTAACTCTGAAATCCTTCTTGCAGAGGTAATGGCTACTAAAAATATAGATTTCCAAGTGACATACTTGAGGTGAGCCAAAGCCATAAGCTCAAAGGATGGCTCCATAAGCTTGGCAATACAGATATTCAAGCTCCAAGGAGGAACAGGTTCTCTAGTTGCAGGCTGTATATTAGGAGACCTCTGAAAAACTGTTTAAAGACTGGTTGTGAAAAAACAGATTCTTTCCAACAGACAGATTAGCTGAAACTGTGGTCAGGTGAAGCTTCAGGGAAGAAGTTCTCAAGCCAGAATCCTGCAAGTGAACCAGATAATCCAAAAGGATGGGAATCAAAGCCTTAAGAGGATTAATGTGCTTTTTCTTGAACCAGAGGGAAAATATTTTCCATTTGGCTGCATAGGTCTTTTTGTACTAGATTTTTTGGCCATCCTCAGGATCTTTAAAACTTGTTCAGAGTACCAAGTGGCAGGAAACTATTAACTCCTCAATAGCCAAGCTTTGAGGTGAAGAGATGTCGGATCTGGATAGGTCACCCCTGTCTAAGGGAGAGACTGAGCGAGAGATAAATGGGTTTGCTGCAAGACAGGGACATCAATAGGTGATACCAGGCTTGCCTTGGCCAGTCTGGTGCCACTAGAATTATTGTTGCAGACTGAGTTTTGAGCTTTAACAAAGCCCTGAAAATCAGAGAAAAAGGAGGAAAACGTAAAGAAACTTTCCTGTCCAGGCCTGAACTAAGGCATCTGTTGGAAGAGTTCCCAGGGCTGAGGGTCTACAGCAAAACAGTGGAAGTGGATGGTTTAGGTGAGAGGCAAACAGATCTACTTCTGGAGTGCCCTACCTTCTGAACACTGTGGCCAACACCTGTTTGTTCAGACACCATTCGTTGTGTCCCTGGTTGATGCGACAGAGTGTCTGCCAGGGAGTTGTCCTTGCCTGGAAGATGTTTGGCTGACAGGCTGACCTCTAGGGAGTAGGCCAGACTCCAAATCCTCATTGCCTCCAGGCACAGAATGCTGGGTCTTGTGCCACCCTGCTTGTTTATACAGAACATTGCAGTGTTGTCTGTGCTGATCTGGACTGTGTAACCTATTATCTGTGGAGCAAATTATTTGACAGCCAGATAAATGGCCCTGAGTTCCACCAAGTTGATGTGAGACTGTGACTCCTGTGGAGTCCAGGAGCCACTGATGGAAGTACTGTCCATGTGAGCTCCCCATCGAAGCACAGAAGCATCTATAGTAATGATTTATAAAGAGGAAGGAGCTTGGAAGGAAATTCCTACAGAGAGGTGGCAACATCCTTCCACCATTCCAGAGACTAAAGGAGCTTGTTTGGGATCAGGTTGGACAGTGAACTTTTGCTTTGGGACCAGTGAGACCTTAGGTGCTGCTGTATGTCCCTCATTCTGTATCTGACTCCTGAAATCACAGCTGTCATAAATGTAATGTGTCCCAGAAGCTGTAGGAATTGTCAGACTTGTCTGTGCTGGCCTAGAATGAAAGAGTTTGCTACTGACAAAAAGTTTTGAATTCTCTCCAGAGGAAGGAAAGCTCTGCTCTGCACTGTGTACAACTGTATTCCTATGAACATGAGGAGCACTGATGGTTCCAGATGAGATTTATTTTAGGTTTATAAGGAATCACAAGGAATGCAGTGTGTCTTTTGTCAGAGAAAGGGCCTCCTCCACTTGTAGAGGAGTTTTTCCCACTATGAGCCAATCATCTAGTATTTGAGGGCAAGTGGTTGGGACAACTCGTCAACCTCATCTGACCCGGGTGTTGTTGTGCAATGCCAGATCTGTCTGTAATAAGACGGGTCTTATTGCGGACTTTGTTGCAGGGGCAGATCTGGCTTGAATTACCGAGACCTGGTTGGATGAGAATGCGGCCCCGTTTTAGAGGCGCTGTTCCTACCGGGTTCTCTGTTATACATCGCCTGAGATTAGATCACGGGGGGGGGGGTGGCGATCTGTTTCAAGACCGGATTGGGCCTAACTGTTGTTCTAGTTGACGAGGCAAGATCATTTGAGTGTACTGTGGTGGCTGGTGTGGGGTGCAGGATTGCTCTCATTTACCGTCCACCAGGGGATGAGAAGCTTTTCCTGCAGGAAATAGCAGACTTTGCCACCGACATGGCTTTGGAATCACCCAGATTGATGGTACTGGGCGATTTCAATGCGTGGGTCCACGACAAATCCTCACTTTTTGGTCAACATTTCCTCCAGATGATGACATCGCTGGGCTTCACACAGGTTGTTTCCACAGCCACCCATAAAGGTGGTCACTCTCTTGATCTTGTTTTTCTCCTGGGGATTGAGGCATCCGATTTGGTGGTGGAACCAGTCAGTTGGTCTGATCATTACTCAGTTGGGTTCAATTTTGAGGCCCCCACCCCCGGGTAGGTCAGCCCCTGTGGAGTTGGTCAAGTACCGCCCATTGTGGGATGTTGTCCTTGAAGAACTGATGGCGGTCCTTGACTTCTCGCTGTTTGGCGATTTGTGCTCTGATCCTGAGTGGCTTGTGGTGGCCTATAATGAGACCATCTCGGCTGCCCTTGATCAGATTGCACCTGCCCGTGTTCGCCCCCTTCTGCGCCATCCCATCGTTCCTTGGTTTGATGAGGCATTGAGAGGGCTTCGGAGGTTGGGGCATAGGTTGGAGCATCGTTGGAGGAAGACTGCCTTGGATGCCGACCATCTTATTTTGTTAGAGCATTATAAGCTCTATCAAACAGAAATTTCCCGTAAGAAGGCAGAATTCCTGTCCAGGGAAATTTCTGCTGCTCGGAATCGACCAGCTCAGCTCTTCAGAACTGTTGAAAGACTGTGCAACCCAGTCTGTCAGCAGATCCGTTGAGTTTTTACACAGACTGACTGTGAAGAGATCGCTCGGTTCTTCGTTAATAGGGTGGAAGACATCCGGAGGCAATGTCCCCGACCTCACTCTAAGGTTGTTGCAGCTGACCAGTGTTTTGTTGTGGCGCCTGGAATTTACTGGAGTACTTTTGACCTGCCGGATTTCGTAGACACTATGAGGATTGCCTCGAGATGCTAACGTGCTGTAGGTTGGATCCGGGTCCTACTTCGCTGATTTTGGGATGTAGTGAGGTTATCGGCCCGATCCTTGCTCGGATTATCCGGTGCTCCTTGGAGACGGGAGTTTCCCCTAGCTCTCTGAAGGAAGGGGTGCTGACTCCCCTTCTGAAGAAAACTTCCTCGGACCCGGATGACCTAGCTAACTACCGCCCGATCTCTAACCTTCCCTTTGTAGGGAAGGTTATTGAAAAAGTTGTGGCGACTCAATTAGACAACCATTTGACCATCCATAGTCTATACGAACCTCTCCAGTCTGGTTTTCATAAAAGGCATAGCACCGAGACTGCTCTGGTTCGGGTGCTCAATGATCTCCTGATGGTGAGAGATTGGAGACATCGTTCTATTCTTGTTCTCCTCGATCTGTCATCAGCCTTTGATACTGTGGATCATGGGGTTCTGCTCGAACGCCTGGGGTCGATCTGTGGACTTTCAGGTATGGTCCTCAGATGGTTTTCATCTTACCTCGAGGGGAGAACACAGAGAGTGGTCTCGGGATTACATTCTTCCGAGGCTTTCTCTCTGCCCTGCGGGGTTCCACAGGGTTCGGTGCTTTCCCCCATGTTATTCACAGTATATATGCTACCCCTCGGAGACATTGTAAGACGATATGTGCTGAGGTTTCACTGCTATGCTGATGATACCCAGCTCTACCT
Organism: Neoceratodus forsteri; assembly: GCA_016271365.2. Taxonomy (NCBI): domain Eukaryota; kingdom Metazoa; phylum Chordata; order Ceratodontiformes; family Ceratodontidae; genus Neoceratodus; species Neoceratodus forsteri. The sequence continues at coordinate 235,950,407 of CM057458.1, forward strand.
GTCTTTTGCACCTGACCAGGTTAGTGCTGTCTCAGTGTTGAATAAGTGCCTTGTAGATATCCAAGACTGGATGAATTCCAGTGGTTTAAAGTTGAATCCGGGAAAGACTGAAGGTTTTGGTTGTGGACCCGGCCGCAGGGTTGGGGGATTTAGAGTGGGAGTCCCTCCGGAATAGTTCTAGGGACGTCCAGATCCCCATTTCTGAACGGGTGTGTAACCTGGGTGTAGAGCTTGACACAGAGTTGACCCTTCGTTATCAGGTGTCCTCTGTTGTCAGGACTGCATTTTTTCATCTGAGAAACATCTCCAGGATTAGGCACCTGGTTCCTCCTGGTGATTGGCCGGTTTTGGTCCATGCCTTTGTGACATCTCGCTTGGACTACTGTAACTCCCTGTACCTAGGGCTTGCTGGGGTTGATATCTGCCGCTTGCAGCTAGTGCAGAATGCAGAAGCACGTTTGTTGTCTGGGGCTTCAAGAAGATCTCATATTACCCCTGTGTTGCACTCTCTGCACTGGCTGCCTATACAGTGGCAGATCACCTTTAAAGTAGGTCTTTTGACCTACAAAGCTCTACATGGGTATGGTCCTGATTACTTGAAAGAGCTTTTGGTGCCTTACACCCACTTTGAGACAGCTACGCTCGGCTGACAAGGGGTTGCTGGAGATTCCAAGGGTTAATTTGAAGTCTTCTGGAGCCCGTGCTTTTGGCTTTGTGGCTCCACTCCCCTGGAATTCTCTACCCAGTCCGCTCTGAGAGAGTACAACAGTGGATATTTTTAAAAGGGCTTTAAAGTCCTTTTTATAGAATAAGACCTTTCCACCCATATTGTAATTGGCTTTATTTGTTGAAACTGCTGTTCTGTTTTATTGTATTTGTTGCCTGGTTTTATGAACTGTACAGCGCCTTGAAAACTTGAAAGGTGCTTAATTAAATAAATTTCATTATTATTATTATTATTATCTATGTAGGGATAGACTGAGATATTTTTTCTCAGATATGCTGCCACCACAGCCAGACATTTTATGAACACTCTTGCTGCAGATGTCAGGTAGAAGGGCATAGCCGCAAACTGGTAGTGCCCCTAAGGAAGTTTGAACCTCAAAAACATTCTGTGAGGCTGCCTGATAAGTATGTGAAAATAGGTGTCTTTGAGGTCTCGGGAGGCTAGCCAGTCTTCCTGCTGCAGAGACTGAATCATCATTTTTAGGGTGACCACCTTAATTTGGGTTTCAGACGATGCTTGTTCAAATATCTGAGGTCTAAAATAGGTCGCCATTCCCCATTTTTTTTTGCATCAGGAAGTATCTGGAGTAGAGACCTTTGTCAATACTGTGCTGTCTTAGATGCATGGGCCCAGATATTCAAAAGGGTTGTGCATGGCGCAACAGTGTTGCGCCATGCACAACCCATTGATTCGCCAATATTCAAAAAGGAAAAGTCGCCGCACAAATCCCGATGTGCCGGAGCGCATCAGTAATGTAATACAGTCACAGGTAGAGGCGTGCCATGCATAACCTGCACAGCCCGATATTCAGCCTGGGATGTGCAGAGTCATACATGTGCAACCCCTACCTGTGCCTGCACAAAGTTAAGCCCCAGAAAAAGGAACAAATGATGGCCACCCACAGGTGAGCTGCCGCATTGCAGGCGCAACACGGCAGCTGCCACCTGTGGGTGGCCACCGAGTTCTTATGCGCACCTGGCGGTGCCCCCCATGTCCCATCGCGGGCATCTGTGTAAATAAACCCCCTTCCAATATCCCTGGTGGTCCAGTGGACTGCTATGTGCCCGATCATGGGCATTTGTCTCCAAAACACATCCCCGTCCAATATCCCTGGTGGTCCAGTGGACCGCTATGTGCCCGATGGCGGGCATCAGTATAATACCTCCCCGTCCAATATCCCTGGTGGTCCAGTGGACCGATCACTGCCCGATTGCGGGCATCTTTTTAAATCAACCCCCCTCCGCCAATATCCCTGGTGGTCCTGTGGACTGTACTCTGCCCGATCGCGGGCATCTGTAAAACATAAAAAAGTCCTATTACCTGGTGATCTACTGTACCCTCCTCCCACCTGCCTGGCCCGCCCCGCCCCTAGTCAGCGGTGGCGGCAGCTACCATGCCGCCCGCACCGGCATGACAGCTCAGTAAACTGCCGTCCATTAGTTCACAGCATGAAGCGAATGGGTGTGCAGCCCATACCGTACTACACAGTCTAGATACATGAATGAATCATTCACATATCTGGACTGAGTGATACTGTGTATGACCACTGCCGATGGTTCATGCTGTGAACAATGTAGCGTCAGCCTAGCTGTCAGTCAGCAGGCAGCGGGGTGGCAGGCGGGTGGGGTGCTGCCGCCCACCGGCAGACCGGGGGGGAGCGGGGCGGTGGGGCTCAGTGGGCAGGTGGGGAGGGGGGTACACTAGACCACCAGGGTAATAGGACTTTTTTATGTTTTACAGATGCCCACGATCGGGCAGAGTGTGGTCCACTGGACCACCAGGGATATTGGATGGATAGGTATTATACCGATGCCTGCAATCGGGCACATAGCGGTCCACTGGACCACCAGGGATATTGGACGGGGATGTGTTTTGGAGACAATTGCCCAAGATCGGGCACATAGCGGTCCACTAGACCACCAGGGATATTGGACAGGGATTATATTTTAGACAAATGCCTGCGATCGGGCTGCAGGGGGTGTCGGTCCCCGACGGCTGCTACCTGGCAGGGCGCCAGGCTCAAGTCGTCAGGGATCGGCACACCTGCATGCTAATGGGATGCAAATGGGGCCATAATGACATGCAAATGGCCCCATGTGCACCTTGCATAAATGATGGCTCCATTTGCATATCCCCTTTTGAATATCGCAGGTGCTGTGCATGGCGCAATGGCACTTGCGCTAGTGCATCTCCATGCTCCACTCTGGCCACTCGTGCTGGCGCAGTGCCACTGCGCCATGCACAGTGGGGGTGGCCAGAGTGCAATATTCAAAGCTGCTGCGCATAACGCAGCTCCGTTGAATATCGCCCAGGCCACATCCCTGTGCAACCAAGTTGAGCTGCGCCCAGGCTTGCGCTACAGCCTGGCGCAGTTTGAATATCCGGGCCATGGTATTTACCTGGTACTGTTACAGAGGAGTGCTTGCAGTTTTTTTCAGTCTCACTGAGTGCTACAGACAGCTGCAAGAACAGTCCACCTGTTGCATGCTTTCTACACTCAGTGTTATCTTCCTCCATTTTTTATACTGTTTTACAAGGGAGCACTCTCCTGAAGATGTAGTTGAAGGTGGTGCTGATGATTGCTTTATAGCAGCCCATTTTTGTTTACTGCAGAAAACTTTGCAGAGTTCTCAGTTTTCAAAATTGTTATCTGTATGACCAATCAAAGCAAAGGTCATGGACAACTGCTTTTGTCAACCAATGCTTACAGGATCTACAGTGGTTAAGCATATATGTCAACTGCTATGGATTTTGCATTGTGCTATAATTTTACACTCTACCCTTGCTCCACAAAGGTTTACTGATGTTCTTAATAATGTTAGAGCTATTTCTGGACACACAATCTATTAAATAAATGAACTAACTTGGCAGAAACATTCCTTAACACTAACTATATGGGACCCACTGTTTGTAGACATATTATTCTTTAAAATAAAAAAGTGCTACACATTCTGGCCATTTGCTTTGAGTTTTGAAGGTCAGTGCTACGATTTGTAACGGTGAGAAGATGAGAGATATGTGTTTAAATCCAGTAGGCCCAGTTGTCTTTTTTGGCATTTATGTCAAGTCAGACTGCCATGAAGTAGCATAAAATTGTTTTAGCAGTTGTAGCGGAGAATAAAGTACAACTGTCTTAAAAACTGTTGTCCAGAGCCAGCCTGCAGGTGTAGAGGTAGCACTATGGCTTGAGATGCTGACGAGCCAGGTTTGGAAACAAATCAGGGGTGTTGGAGGTCTGGTCAGGAGGAGGTGGATTGAGCATCAGTAGGACTACTCTCCTCCGGGGTGGTGCTGGTGGTGGGGTGGGCAGAGTCTGGCAATTTTCAGAAAGTGGGGGAAAGGCAGCCCAGGCCAAGAAGGTAGGGAGGCATGATGGACATCGATGCAAGTTACATTGGAGCACATGGTGTGCACCATGACATCCTTGCATGCCATACCTCCCCTGGGGACAAAAAATGACCAGCATCAGGATGGCTGTAAGTGCCTGCAGGCCCTGCACCTGACCAGCTGGGCATGACAGCCCAAACTGGATCCATTCAATGGCGGGGCTTGGGGAACCTTGTCCACCTGGCTGGGGGAGAGTGGGCAAGCCCTGGGGGAAAATGGCTAGCAGGTACATCCTGGCGGATGTCAGGGTGACAGGACTGGGGTGATCAGAGGAAGGAGGGATGACCATGGTAGGTGGGGGAAAAAAACCTTAGTGTTCAATCTTTCTGTATATTGCAACCAGAGACCCATACCAGGGAGCAGTGACAAAAGCTATATATATATATATATATATATATATACTGTATGTGTGTATATATATATATATATATATATATATATATATATTATTATGCAGCACGGTAGTGCTACTATAATTAGGGTTGAGTATCCCATTTAAGGTCAAAGGGTGAAATTTTGCACCTTAATAACTTTGCTATGGTTCAATGGATTTGCCTGAAATTTGTTAGGCATGGGACATAGCCATAGATCTTGGGATCTGCCAACTTTTGTACTGGTTGGATATACTGATGCAGAGTTATTAAGCAACATTCGTACACGCAATTACGTTCTTTTACGCATTCTTTGCTCATGCCTACAGGTCACACAGTTTGTGAGACTGGTCCGAAAACTTCAGGGAACATGCGGCCAGGGTTCCCGATGTGCCTTTTGAAGATTTTGTGAAAAAATACTGACCGATTCAAAAGTTATTCAAAAAACAAGTTCCCATTATAAATCAATGGGAAAAGTTAACAAAAAGTTTGAAAGTGTCACAAATGCACTTTTTAGTGCCACAAATGGCCCTAGTAGTGTCGCAAATCCATCATTTTGTTTTCAGTTACTGATCACAGAAATGCTTAGCATTTAAAAGAGGGACCATCTAGGGACATAATTATTTTTCTGTTTACCTATTCGAGCCCTGAGGATGCTAGCCATGTTTTTATTTTGGGGTTAAACACACCCCAGAAATATATTTTCAAATTTCTGGAAAAATAGTGTATAAAGTAGTGTCGCACTTAAGACACTTTTGCAAATTTTTGGCGTAAAGGTGTTGCAAATCACTACACTACTTTTCTAGACTATGGCCAAAATGACAGGAATTCTTTGCCATCCTGCTGCAAAAAAAGGTTTGGTTTTTGGGCTGAAATTTGGAGGGAAGGCAGCCAATATCTCACAGATGTGCCTTTTGGTGGTTTGGTGACAAAATATTTCACGGATGCTAAGTTTCGGTACTCAGAAGTTGATGTTTTTTTCCCATAGACTAACATGGTGGCGTCCGCCGTGCCTTTCGGGGCTCGTATCTTGGAAACGGTGCGAGATATGAAATTTTTTTGATGACAATGTGTAGCCCTGAAAACATAGCCAGGAAACTCATGAATCATGTGAAATTTTAATTTTTTTTCTACATTGTACGGTTACTGAGATATTACCAGTTTAGTATTACAACTGCTCATTTTCTGCTCCGAGGCCCATTATTATGCCTACATTCTTTGTTTTTCCATGCCCGTTTGCATTACCATTACTGTACGCCACCGCAAAGGGCACTTTGTGTTTCGGTTTGCGCTTGTTTTTACTGTTACCATTTGTGTCTCCACTACTGTTTGTGTTTGTCTTTTGCTTAGCTTCACCATACACATTACCATTTCTGTTGGCGGCTGCCCTTCCACTTTCGTTTACATTTGTCTTTCATTTTGCGTCATCGTTGTTCTTACCATTACCATTTGTATTTCCAATTGGTTCCCGTGCCCATGTGCATTGCAGTTTGCATTTCTATATGTGCTTACATTTGCATTTCTGTTTTCTTTAGCATTATTGTTGCGGTTACCGTTACCATTTGCGTTTACAATTGCGGTACCATCGCCATGCGCGTTACGGTTTGCGTTTCTGTACGTGCTTGCGTTTGCATTTCCGTTTCTGTTTCCTTTCACATTATTGTTACTGTTACAGTTATCATTTGCATTTACAATAGCAGTACCATGATCGTGCATGTTACCAGTTGCATTTCCGTATGCGCTTGCATCTCTGTTTGCGTCACTGTTCGCTTTGGCGTCACTTTGCACCTGCGGTTCTATTAACGCTTGATTTATAATTTATGTTTGTCACCATGTGCGTAACTGTTAACGCTTGCATTTGTGTTCCTGTTACCATTACTATGTCACAAAAAATCACATGGTGGGAGCATGCCATTCACTATTTTAGTCCTCATTCTTAAAAAGAAGGGAAATTAGAGGCAAAAAACTCAGTTTAATGCATCAGTTAGGGTTGTTCCATAGCTTCAAAAGTGAGGAAATTTGGTGTTAGGGTTGAAACCCCCCCCTTGCACCCCCTCAGCCTGCCCCCCCCAACCAGCATCAGGGTGTGCGTTGGGGTCATCGGTCCTAACTCTCAACCCATTCTCCTATGCCTCAGCTTGTTCACGCATGTGATGGTAAGAGTTCGGCTGATGACCCCAATGCACACCCGATGCTGGTAGGGGTGGGCTGAAGGGGTGCAAGGAGGTTTTCAACCCTAACACCGAATTTCCTCACTTTTGTCACTGTGGAACAACCCTAACTGATGCATTAAATAGAGTTTTTGCCATATGTGTGTATATATATATATATATATATATATATATATATATATGTAAACTTTGTTAATGCACTAGTTAGGGTTTAAGTGACAAAAGTAGGAAATGTAGCATTACAGTTTCAACCCTAACATCCCACCCCACCCTGCAGGAAGCAACAGGTGTGGGGTGTGCCTTGGGGTTGTCAACCCCAGTGCTCCTCTATTCTCATATACTGTACACATCTCAGCTTACTCATGGAATGGGTGAGCATTAGTGCTGACAACCCCAAGGCATACCCCATGCCTGTTGCTACCTGCAGGGTGGGGATGGGATGTTAGGGTTGGAAACTCTAACGCCACATTTCCCTACTTTTGTCATTTTAACCCTAACTAGTGCATTAACAAAGTTTCTGCAAATAATTTCCTTAATTTTTGATACAGTACTGTTTCTGTAATTATTTTTTATAAACGCACGAGTATATTTCTATAATTAGTTTTATAAAAATGCATGAGTTACTACAAAAAAACAAGCATTTGTCAATACCGAATGTTGGCTTGCTGGCATTGGTATAGGTTGTGTAGGAGTTAGAGAGATGCATAATAGGAATGGAAGTGAAGTATTGAACTGATGCCAACTCCACCCCCACCCTGCAGAGACTGACAGGTATTAGGGTATGCCTTTGGGTCGCTGGCCATAACACTAATGCCATTTCAGCCTTGGGGCCTTCGGGATTTATACTCACCCCATTCCATAAGGAAATATACTGAGATGGGTGTGGTATAGGAGAATGGGTTGAACACTGGGGCCGAAGACCCCAAGGCACACCTCGAAGCCTATCACTGGTTGCAGGGTGGGGGTGGAATGGCATGAGCATTACATCCAATGATCCCAAGTCACACCCCTGACGCCTGTCAGTCTCTACAGAGTAGGGAGTTTTGGTTGGAAACCCTAATGCCCTGGTTGTTTGTTGGTATTTTAGTTCCAAATTTTAAAAATGGGATTTTTGTGACCCCACCTCATGAACAGTGGCACTATCATTTTGTTACTCAATCCTGAAAGGTGGTTTTGCACAGTGACCATGTCATTTTGTGCCTCGAGTGTGAAAACACATTTGTGGCAGGATGTCAAAAATGACAGCTGCGAGGGGCGCCAAGAGTGCCAGCTTCCAGGCAGGACATTCCTTCAACTGCTCTGTGCTATTTAGGTCCATTTTTGCCACTAAAATACTGTTTAAAGGCTCTGAATCGCAGTTTAAGTGAGCTCAGCAGCTTCATCAGCATTTTGGCTTTCTAACGATATTAAATTTGTTATGGGGTGCACCAAGAACACGCAGCCTCAAGCCTCTGGAGTTCAGTGGCCTGCTGCACCATACAACAAGTCGAGCAGGGGACTGGAGTTATCTGATTAGCCCGCATCTTTGACCTCTAAAGAACCACCTTGGCAGGCTATCTTGGATTCCGTGAGAGCCATGGGCACTAAAATTGAGAAAACGCTAACAGGGTGAGAAGCCCACGATGCAGCTATTATAGCACTAAACTCCTCAGTTGCTGAAGCAAACGATCCCTCTCTGCACAAACTACCACTGCCCAAATTACCAAAGAGAACCAGCAACTGAGGGACAGACTAGAAGTGGTGGAACATGCTATGCGGGCAGGAAATGTCCACATGGTTGGTCTTTCTGAAGGAGCCAAGGGATTGATTCTTCTTACCTTTCTATGGACCTGGCTAGTGGAGAATCTTCACCTTCCCGAGCAGTTTGAATGGGCTAAACTGTGGCAAGGGTACTGAAGTACACCCAGAGTACGGCCTTCTGATCCTAATCAGCCGTGTACTGTGGTCCTGAAAACAGTGGGGCCAGAGTTTCAGGATGTGTTAATTTCTGCTGCACAGGAGGCCTACCGGCTGAGCATCCATGGACAGGATATTAAATTGTTCCACGATCTTCATTAGTTTGATGTGGTGTGACAGAAGCTTCGGCATTTGGAGATAGTTCACTCTTTTTTATTGCCTGTTTGCCTTCGAGTTACCTATGGTGGGAAGACTTGGCAGTTTAATGATCCCAGGGATGCTGGTCAATGGGTTGAGAAGACCGAAGCTGAATTTCAAGCCCAGCCACTGAAAGAGACTTTTCTGGAGAGCTCTGATACGGAAGAGGACTAAGTGACTGTTTTGTTTTGCCACTTATTTATCATTAAAATTGCTGCTCCAATTTATAATATTTGATCTGTTGATTCTAAATTTTTGATGGGGATGAGTATGTCTAAGGGGGATAAGGGTAACTGGAATTACAGATAAGGATAACCACTCTCTTTACTTTTAATGTTCTAGTTGTTGCCTTACTATTCTCCCAGAAACATTAACTCTCGATGGAGTGGCATATAGTGCTCTTTCTTTATATGACAGTGCCTTGTTCGAATGTTTATATTTTGCTGAGTGGCGATGTGAAGGGGCATGTGGAGTAGTGAAGGCCATATTCTCGATTTGTAACCAATATTAAGTAAAGGTTAATTGCACTGCTGGTTAGTGCAGGTTTTCTCCCTTTGTTTTTCCACTAAGGAGCCTTAGCCACTCAAGCGGCTGGCATTATCGATGAACATTCTAGAACTCTAGGCATATAAATGCCATTGTTTCTTTCCCCCCCCCCCTTCCTATTGCACCAGATTGTGAGTGCAAATGTGATATTCCATCTGTACCTTTATTGGTTGCTTATCTCTTGCATGAGATTACTGGATGTATTGTTGTTTTTTTTTTTCCCAGAAGGGAAAGGGAAAGGGGAAATTGTTTAACCAGGAAAGGCACACTAAGCCAGAGCTTGTTTCCAGGTGCGACCTGGGAGCACAAGGAAGTTAAGTGACTTGCTCAGGGTCACACAGTATGCAAGTGGAAGCTGTGGGATTCAAACCAAGGTCTGGTCTGCTAGATGTCACCAGATTTGCAGCTCAGAGCCTTAGACCACTGTGCTATACTGCCTAAACAATAAACAGAAAGTTAAAAAAAACACAAAAAAAAAACAGCTGCACTGTTCATGAGGTGGTATGGAAAAATGGCAATGCTAAAAATCTGGAGTGAAAATATGAAAAATTGTTGAAGTTATGAATGTGTACAGAGACTGCACAACGCACACCTATAACGCAATTATTTTTTGTAATTTTTTCAACAAATTTGGGCATTTGGAACCTCTCCTCATGAACAGTGGCACTGTGATTTTGTTACTCTGTCCTGAAATTTCATTTCCCACAGCAACTGTGCCATTCTATGCCACAGGTGTGAAAACACATTTCGGGAAGGATGTGAAAAATGACAGCTATACTGTTCATAAGGAGGTGTGAAAACATGGCAATGTTAAAAATCTGGAGAGAAAATATAAAAAATTGCCAAAGTTACAAGCTTACATAGAAACTGCGCAATGCATGCTCATAATGCAGTCATTTTTTGGAATTTTTTCCTCAAAATTTACAACATGGGCTTTTTGGGACCTTCTCTAATGAACAGTGGCACTGTTGTTTCATTAATCAGTCCTGAAAGGTGATTCCAAGCAGCAACAGTGAAATCGCCTTTTGGGACCGAGAAACTAAATGACAGTATCATGTACACAAGGTGGGGTCCCAAGAAGCCCATGTTGAAAATTTGGGGCCAAAATTCCAAAATGGCTGAGATATCAACTCTAGTTGACCCCCCATTGCCTCCCATTATAAAGCTTACTGTCATTTTTCAGTTCGCAGTTCAGCTTTGAAAAGTGCAGACGTGTCCTGGTTCAGAGATGATTGTAGCTCCAGACCTCTGTGGAGTAGGTATGGATGGGGGGCGAGGTGGATACACAGAGGGAGGGTGGGGATGGGGGAGGGGATAAAGGAGACAGCGGTGGACCGTTTAACAAGAAAAGACCGAGAGGGAAGGTTTTCATTTACTGGTTATACACACACAAAAAAATAAAAAAATAGGCACACTGGGGTGGGCTCCCAGTGTGCCACAATTGGGGGGGTGCCGACATGGGGATAGGGCACCCTGATGTTGGCACGGCGTACAGATGGGGGGTGCATCCGACACCAGGAGTGGGCATCCCAGTGTCAGAAAGGAAAGGGGAAACTGTTTAACCAGGAAAGACACACTAAGAGGGGGGATGCTGAAATGGGGATTGGGCACTCCGATGTCAACTTTTCAGAAGTGTGTGGTGGGTGGCAGGAGCTGCCATGTTATGGTTTGCCACATAATGTGGGGGGAATGCCAACATGGGGATTGGGCACCCAGCTGTCGGCTTCCTGGGGATTGTGTGGTGGATGGCAGGAGCCGCCATATTTATTGAGGTGTTTCACCAGGAAAAGCACGTAATGGAGGCGTGTTGTCTGCTGCAGCAATGACGAGCCTGTCTCTGATTGCAGCCGCAGATTCATTTCAACTCCATGGCTCTCTCTGAAACTATTGTCATTGTCAGCATGCTCACTAGTTGGAAGCTGAGGGATGCACCCACTAAAGCATCCCCTGCATTTGCTACAACATTGACACACCTCTGAAATGTGCTATTACCATAAGATGTTGCATGCGCATGTGCGCAAGTCAACAAAAAAAAAAAAAAAAAAATGTTGACCATATTCAGCAGGGGCTGTAGGATTCAAACCCAGGTCTCCAGGTTCATAGCCCAGAGCCTGGACCACTACATTACATTGCCTCCTTGGATATCACTGTGTCAGTGTTCTCTTATCCAAAGCCAAGACAGTTCCAAAGTAAAATAGCCAACAATACTTTCATGTTACTCTGTATTGCCAAAGGTTTTTTTAACCCTTGCGTATTGCTAAGCCACTGAATTGTCTGAAACTTTTGCAGTTCACATGAACACAAAATATACTGTATACTTTGCTTACTTTAACATAAATTAAAAACTGACTACTGTCCTTGTATAGCCCTATTTAACATATTGATTTGTAACCCATGTTTCAAAACAGTTCACATTTTCAATCTGTCAGTATCCACAAAGTAAACTAAAAAAGAAATTGTTGTAAACAGTGATTCTGAACAGACCAAGCTTTACAAAGAGGGATAACCTTGTAGCTTGCACCCAATTTGTCAAATTCCATCAATTTTAAAAATGGGTATTCATATAAGCTCATAATTATTCTTGAGCTACAGATATACTGAGATTTTTGGAAAACATGGGGCACTTAAGGAACTGTTCTTGCAATATGAGCAGGCGAAACCAAAAAGATATTGTAAACAGTGATTTTGAACAGACCAAGCTTCCCACAGAGGGATAGCTTGCAGTTTTCACCTGATTTTTCTAATTCCCTTATTTAAACGAGTTATGCAAATTAGCTAATGATTATTCATGAGCTATGAGGTGATTCTTCTTGTCCAAGCCACAACCCTTTTACAGCTATTTTGAAGTGCTTACTGAGCATGCGCAGAATCCGAATTTTTAAAATGTAATAACTTTGCAATGCATTGACATTTATTTCACCAAACCAGCAAAGGACATCCTTCTGAGGAAAGCCCTTTGTACCCTGAAAATTTCAGACCAAAATTCCAAACTATCTGGGTGCCCCGTGACGGCAAAAAAACAGCAAAAAATAGGAATGTTTTAACTTTATATTTATTTAATCTAGAACTGTTACACTTTTGAGCACAAAGCAGCTCATTTAAAAAGGTTCTACATCACAGGGGAGGGTTACAAAACAACAAGGGAGGTCAAACAAAGACATACTAGTTGTATAATTTATAACAACACAATTGGCAATGATTTGACTACAATAGGAGCAGACAGGAGGCCACAGTGACTAGCTTAATACAAATGGCTCTACTAGTTAGGAGGGGGAAAGCTGAGTTAGGAGGAGAGAGGAGGCAAAGGGGGGGAAATGGTAACAGTAATGGCAGGGAAGAGAGAGGCAGCCAGCAGCTTTGTCGAAGTAGTTGTGAAGTGAGGGTGAAAGGAGGGATGGGTGAGAGGGAGACATGAATGTGAAAGAGTTGCTGGGGGTGGGGAAGAGGTGGGTGGAGGGGCGGTCAGGTGTAAGATGGGTGTGGAGGGGTGTGTGGTGCGAGGGGCGCATTGGATGCCAGGAGGAGATTTTTTATTAGGCTGGAGACAGGTTTTTACTGAGCCGGCAGTTACAGGAGCTGCTGGAGACAAGATACTGCTGGAGCAGAGACTTAAATTGAGTGAACTTTAATGAGGCGGATTTCTGGATCCAGGGCATTTAGCCAGAGTGGGACCCTATGAGAGAAGGATTGCTGACCTTGTGTTATCCAACATCTCGGGACAAGGAGGAGCTGATTGGCTGATGCACAGGTATGTTTAATGCCATGGTAGGGAGTCAGTTGCTCTGTAGTCCCGGGGGGGGAATAAGCCAAGAAGACTGAGAAACGTCCAGCAAGATGGTAAATCCCAGAAAAGAGAGGGGCGGCAAAAGAGCAGTTGTCTGCCCAGGGGGATGGGTGGCTTGTGGAGAACCACTGTCCCCGAAAAGGGAGCAGGGGTCCCAAGTACCCAGATGAACTGGCGATCTATACGCACTGGATAGATCGCTCACCAAGGCCCATGGATCTCATATGGCAAAATAAAATGGACGCCTATGAAAGAGGAAAGAGGTAAACCTGCTACCCATCCTGAAACCAGCACCTGTGTGGAAGCACAGGGGACAAGTAGAGAATGGTACCCCTTCCCAATGGGAAAGCCAGAAGGAAGGGGGGGTCCCCAAGTAAGGAAGACCCCGCGGCTGTAATGGCCCTGTAGGCTGACCCTAGAAACCCTTGGAGTATCGAGGTACGTCTCAACGTCTGAGAACTGGGGACATCCGCCATGACGTCCTAAGTACCCAGCAACTGCAAAGGGACACTCGACAACAGTGTAATCATAGGACTGAAACTGCCAAAGGTGCTGCGAAGATAGCCAACTGTCTTACAAGTGACAAGCCCCATCAGGGTATCGCAACCCCAGCAGTGGGGGCCACTTCAGCAAAAGGGTTGTTCAAACCAGGAGGAAGAATTGAGACAGCCAGATAACCTCCCAAAAACATAGGGTTCTCTGGCCACTGTCAGATAAGGGGAAGTGATCCCAGGTCTTGCTGGAAGCTGGAAGATTCATACAGCCCAAAAATGGTTAGGCCCCATCAATGGCCCAAAGCCACAGGGGTCATGAACCAGCAAGTGGCTAATATCTTTACTGCCAGGAACCAACAAATGCCTGTAAACCCTGGCAGGACATGGGAAAGAACCTCAATAAGCTGGAGTCTTTAAATTGGGAAGAGTCTCTGCTCCCCTGAAAAGGGAAAACACTCAGTGAGTCCCGGGAACTTAAGAACCAGCATTTGGGCCTCCCACATTGAACCTGAGACCAACGTTGGTCCTGCTTCACTGTAAGAAGGAAAAAAATAATCTGTCCTGCAGGCCTGGGGATAAAGGATTACTGTTCCTCGACCCGCCAATCCAACAATAGCTGTCAGAGGTAAGAGACTCTGAGAATCAGCCATTTAAATGAACAATGGGACCACAGGCTCAAAAGAGAGGGCTGAAGGAAACTGACTAGTAGGGGCACCTTAGGAAACAGCCTAGAATTCTGACAAAAAGATGGAACCGGAGGAAGTCTGTCCAACTCTGGCACCCACCCAAGGGAGCTACTAAAAGGAAGAACCTTGTAGAAAAAATTCTAAAGAAAAAAGGGCAGAAGAGTCGGAGGGTGTGTGTGGGGGGGACACCTCACCCTGCCAGAGGACATCTCCCTCTCCCTGAATCTTCTCAGAAGACCAAGGGTGGAGAGGAAGGTAAAAGCCACTGAGATTAGGGCAATAGGGCTGGTGCTGGGGCACCTGCCTCTCTGTGGGTCTTCGTAGCTGATACATCCTCTGAAGTTGCAGCTGACAATGGTGTCTTACACTTGCCTCTCAGATCCAGACACCAGGTGTGATGTCTGGGAAGGTCTGTACATTCGATCCGCACTGATGCCCCCGAGTTACAAGTTGAAGAGGGGCTCCTGAGTCCTGGAGCGAAGCCATGAGAGCCTGGACATCCTACCCAAACAACATAGGGCCTCAGAAAGGAGCATCTAAAATAGAGGCCTGGGTCACAGCATTAGGGTTTGTCAGACGAAGCCATGCATGGCACCTGAGACAAACAGTGGATGCAGCACTCCGGGTGGTCATGCCTACTGTATCGTATGAGGCCTTAGGGCACAGAACCCCACATTAGATGGCAAAGTAAGAGATATTCCAGTTGAGACTGGGTATGAGAATCCCCAGTGGAACTTGGCAAATCTCCAGTGTGACCCAAAATGGACTGCTGGTGCACCACCATATGGACCAAATAATTCTGAGCTCTTGAGGCTAGGGTCAAGGAGGCATAGGCCTTATGACCTAAAGAGTCCAGAACATCAGACTTCCAGTTCAGTGGGTAGTCCTGAAAACCTGGGCCTCCTCCTGTGGCTGGTAGTCCCTCAAGTGCAGAGGGGTCTGCCTAAGGCTGGGAGGTGAACTGTTCCTTAACATCCAGGGCATGATAAAGGTGATCAGCCTTGCACAGGTTGGCTGGAACCGATGCCTGTTGTAGCCACACTGTGGAGGATGCATCGTCATGAAGGATCACCAGGGGTGGGACCATGACTGCATCCACTTCAGGAAGGTGCAGATGCTGCACAAGGGGCATTGGGAGTCTTGATCCTCTGTGCACTACCCCTGGAGGGTTTGGATCACCCTCACCATTTCAAGAAATGAATGATCCTTGGGGGGGGTGATTTGGGTGCACCCCAATCCAAACTTCCTTGGGGGGGGGGAGTGAAGGAGGAGATCTTGAGGAATTGGCAGATGATGAGGAGGAGGGATTGCTCTGAACCAATGGCTTAACTCTGCAAAGGGGAGATACCAGGGGTTATCTCCTGATCCACTGTCCGATGTGAACCCTGATCCAGAGGGAAGTTGTCTAGTCCCGAAGGCTGGGTGTCCCCTCTGGGGGGGAGAAGTTGGCACTATGGATTGAGAGGTCAAAGTAGGTCTTGGAGCTGACACCCACCAGGCATTCAATAAAGCTCCGTAATCCATCGATGTTCAGCACAGAAACATCATCTGAAAGGCATAACTTGATGCTGGACAGTGTGCCAGAAAGTCCAACATCTGACCTGATGACACACCGGCTGCACACAGAGCCCGTCCAGAAGATAACGTTCGAAGTACAGAGTCTACGACAGTGCTGGAACCTGTGTCAGAGGTTGAAACCGGCTGCTCAGCCTCTAGAAGAGCACCCAATGAGTCCAGCCCACAGGTCAGATCTTCAGAAAGTTGCGCAGACTCCAAAGAAATCTGAGCTAAGCCTGACTGGTCTGGGGACAGCGGACGTTGTGATTTAGAGCCATTGAGCATCAGGCCCCTGGCTATAGGCTTGGAAGACAAGGGCTGCATTGGTGACTGAAGGGGGAAGCCTGCCCCCCAGCAAGAGCCTGGACTGAAAGCCCACCTGGGCGAATTACTTCCTCTCACTTAAACTGCATTGCAGTTCGAAAGTGAAGCCATGCCACCATCCCTGGCCCGCCTCCCCGAAGATTAAGGGGACTGAAAGCTCGCTTGGGTGAACCACTTCCTCTCACTTGAACTGTGTTGCAGTTCAAAAGTGAAGCTGTGCCACCATCCCTAGCCCGCCTCCCCGAAGATTAAGGTACGGAGCTGCACAGGAATTAAATCTGGCACCTGAAAACTTTCGCGAGTAGCACTCACTCCGTTTCCCAAGCAGTGCAGCAAAGGGATCAGAAAGACTGAGCTCTTGTGCCTTACCTTAAGCACTGCTGCTCCTTCCTGCTGCTGCCTTTGACTTGAATTTTGTATAATCAGAATGTTTAAATGCTGCATATTCTAGAGTGCATTTTTGTTTTTTCCTTCATATGCTAGATCTAAACTGGTTATCTAATCACAATTAAGTGATAGAGCTAGATCAAACTATTCTGTAACTCTATGTTTATTTCTAGTTAGAAGTAAACCAGATTTCTTACAGTGCTAAGTGCTAGATCCTATTTCCTAGGAACTTTGAAATCTGACTATCTGTATCTTTGGGTCCTCTGCACCTACTGTTTTTTTCTGCTTCTTCTGCTACCCCCGTAGCTGCCTCCATGCAGACTCTACCCTCCCCCAACCCTCCATCTGAACATCGGTCCCTCCCATTCCTGGTTCCCTTTGTTCTGTCTACACTCCACTCCCTACAGTCCAGTGTTTACTTTTTTTAGTAACCCCCCTCCCCCTAAACAAAAAATAAATTTGGTTTCTCTTCCCTTTTCTTCAAGGGGACTGAAAGCCCACTAGGGCGAATCACCTCCACTCATCTGAACTGCGTTGCAGTTTGCAAGTGAAGCTGTGCCACCATCCCTGGCCCGCCTCCACGAAGATTAAGTTACGAAGCTGCACAGGATTTAAATTTGGCACCTGAAAACATTTGCGAGTAGCAGTGCAGCAAAGGGATCAGAAAGACTGAGCTCTTGTGCACTGCTGATCCTTCCTGCTGTTGCCTTTGGCTTGAATTTTGTGCCAACCCCAGTCCTTATTAAAAAGACCTTTGCCCCACTCACGCACCAATCAGTCACACACCAAGATTCTTAAAGGGGCAGAGCCCTGTTAAATGCAAATAAGAACCAAACCCTATTCGTGTCAGAAGAAGCTCCCCACAGTATAAACCTGTTTTCACTCCACTCGGACTCTACAATCACACTATTGAACTGAGTTCTCTCTCAAGTCTTGTACTACAACAGCACTACTGTATATAGTATTCTGCATAACTACATCACTCTACCTAAAATGAATATCCTGAAGAAAAGTATTGCTAAAAGGAATTCCTCGCCTACATGCCTCCCCATAACTGACATCTATGTGCTCCTTCTACTATGCCCCTCGTCTGATGAACAGTAAGCACACAAACATGCACAATCTGACTACAAGCCTTGTTTGGATCCTGAAAACTACACATATAAGGGGACATTAGCAACCCCTCCTAAAGCTCTCACCCCCCAACCGTAGCTTCATGATCTCACCTATAACTCGCAACCAGTGATACCTGTAGCATCCCTGCTACTTTGTTGCACCACTAGTGAAACATCAACAGAATGAAAATGCACTAAGGGCAGATCTGCTTCCTTTACGTGGCCATACCTGACTCAATATCTGAGGAAACTTACAATAATCATGCTTCTAATTTCTGGGAACATGTACCCAAACCCAGGACCAGCAGGAATTGTCAAAGCCAAGGGTATTGGGCACCTCAAAATTGTGGCCCTAAATACTGGCAGCCTTCTACCCAAGTTACCACAATTTCAGGCTTGGGTGACCCAGATTAAACCTGATGTGATTGCTCTAACAGAGACCAGGCTCTCCCCTAAAACCCACAATGCTGCTATCACCTTAGATGGCTATAACACATATCAACAAAATAGGTTGACCAAATGGGGTGGTGGATGTCTGGTCTACCTCCATGATGCCATCAAGTGTTGGGTACTAATAGCCAATGGTCTAGTGAGATGCAAATACTCACCATAAAGCTCACAGTGAGATTGCAAAACAAGACATGAGTGCTCTCAACAGTTTACATACTGCCAGACAAGCAAACCGGTGGGTTTCCTCAGTTTGTTGAAAGCCAAAGGAAACAATCAGAACTGGGAACAACTGGTGGTTGGTGACTTCAGTACAAACTGGCTATCAAAAGACACAGCCACTTCAAAGGACCAAATTGTTGGCCTTTATCTCACCCAAATGGTAACACAAGCCACAAGATATAATTATAAAATTAGCACCAGCACACTAATAGACTGGCTGCTCACCAATCGCCCAGAGCAGATCACTGAGGTGTCAGTACTCCCTGACACCCTCAGTGACCACTCCACGGTGATGTTCACCTGGTTGAACAAGTTCACTAAGCCTCGGTCGCAAGTCTCAAAGAACTGCTGTCTCAGAAAAGGTCATTTGGAGCCATTTAAGCACCAACTAAGGATGACTGACTGGTCTGTGTTGGATAAGGCCCTGGATGTAGACCAAGCTTTGGACCATTTCTGCTCCCTCTTCACCAGTGCTTGCGACATATTCACTCCACTCAGAACCAAGAAAATGAATGGAAGCTCAACCCCATGGCTCAGTGGTTCCCTCCTGGAGCTAATGCAAAGCACAGACAACTTGTGGCATATAGCCAAAGTCACTGCTAAACAATCCGACCTCACAGCCTACAAGGTCACTAGAAACCAATGCACGAAACTCATCTGAACAGCCAAAGCTGACTATTACACAAAACTACTAGGCAAAACTTGGAACAATGGTAAGGAATTCTGGAATGCAGTGAAATCCCTCACAGGAAAGGTATCTAAATCTCCATCAGACCTAATTATCACCTCATCTGAAACGTTACATGAACCAAGAGACATCGCAAATGCTTTCAACTCGGCGTTCACTGACCTAAGCTCAGTACTACTGAGCAACTATCTAAACTCCCCCCCAACCCAAAATTCCACCCAATCCAAGCTAGCCCACTCGGAAAATACACCACCGTTCTACTTCAGACTCATCAGTAGAACTGACATTGTTAGATATATCTCGAGGGTACTAGCCAATACTAGGATGGGAAACGATCAAGTAGACATGAAGCTGCTAGCCCTAACACTGGAAGAGGTTTTTCTACCACTCACAAAAATATTTAACGAATCACTCTGCAATGGAGTCTTCCCTACCAAATGTAAATTGGCACTTGTGACCCCAGTTCTCAAAAATGGCGACAAAACTAGGCTAACTACCGGTCAATATCCATCTTTCCACCCCTATCAAAAGCATTAGAGAGGATCGTCTCGGACCAATTGAATGACTGTTTAGATAAGTACAATCTACTCTGCCCTCAGCAATGTGGCTTCTATAAGCAGCATACCGAACCCCCCTCATCATATAATCATATGTAACACACGTGTTTTTGTCATGCTTTGTCATGTTATTTAGTGCATCGACTGGGTACCGTCATGTCTTTTTGTTTGACTTGGAGCCTTTGAAAAAGAGCCTTTCCAGCTCAAAGGTTGTAATCCAAAACTTCAATAAATAAATAAATCTTGGAACCCCAAGGATGGCTGCTCTGCAGAAGAAGGCTGTGGCCCAGGGGGCAACAGCAGGTGTCAGTCCACTAGACCACTGCTGGACCCCGCTTCAGAGTTCGGTGAAGACACAAGACTGGAAGGGTGAAATCAACCACAGCCTCACCCTTAATGTCAGCCTGGCCACCTGCATCAGGCCCTTGCACGAGGACCAGACTGAGTAGAAGGGGTGGAGGGGCAGAGGAAGGAACCTCCACACCCACAGAAGCACCATCCATCACAGTGAAAACTGTGGAAGGTGGGTCCTCTGGCACAGATGAAGAAATCAAACCCCGCAGAAGGAAGACTCTGTAGCCATCGCAGCCCCAGAAGGAGGCTGTGACTCCATGTTGGACCTATCTTGGTCCCGATGTTTCTTATGCTTCTTTTTCAATGATGATGGAGGATCCCCAGAAGTCCTGGCCATGGTATGAGACTGCAACTCTCTTTCTAGGACAGCCAGCTTGTGCTATGGGAGGTATGATTCCAAGACTTTCTGCCTCTTTTTCCATGTGACTTGATTAAACTTTTGGCAGCCCTGGCAGGCTTTGGTGTCATGATTCAGACCTAGGCAGATGACACAAGTGGAGTGGCCATCCTTTTCAGGGAGCTGCTTCCTGCAGGCACACTTGAAATTATGTGTGTCGGTGGAAGAGTTCAGCAACGACATAAGGTCGAAAAAGTAACTGGTTAGACAAAGAAAAAGAAAACCCCAAAGGGGAAAGAAGAAATGGTGGTTGACTGTAGTGGTGTTGATCTGAGAAGTCCAACAAGCACAAGTAGACAGCAGGATAAGAACTGAGGTGGGTGTGGTGGACCACCTTTATACATGGACAGATGTCAACGTGCGGACAATAGGGGGTGGTCCACATTTGGTACTGCTAGCTAGAATTTTATTTTGTGATCCTGGCAGTTTAGCCCTAATGGTGTTGCCTACTGCAAAAGCCTCCCCAAAGTAAGATTAGTAAATTACATCTACATGTGTAGTTTGGGTTTGATAAGCCTTGTACTGCACAAGAAATTCCATTACTGTGGTAGGTTTTAAAAGTCATTTTTTTGGCATTTCCTAAGGTACAGAAAACAAATGGAAACAATTACATTGGCTTATCTACCACCATTATAAACATCATTTTGTGTTGAACAACTTTGCCAGTCACACTTTGTGTGTAGCTATTATTTATGAGATATCTGCATTTATTTGAGGTATGGAGCACTGGGCTGCATGTTGGCGGTACAGGCTCAGGGTAACATCTGCAGTTTGCTGAGGACAAAGCGGCAGAATAAGGAATGAGTTCAGGTGTCAACCTGTGTGTGAGGAAGATATGTGGTTAAATCTGAGAACTGTGCAACCCAGATTAATGTGGTGAGGGCAGTTCTAAAACAGAGCTTCCATTGTTCTTAAAGTTTCATAAAAAACTGTTCACTCCAACTGATGCCCTTATTCTACAGAACAGGGAAGTCACAGCAATCCTTACCTACCATGCAGTGTGAATTTATTTAATATATTGCTTGGACCATAAAAACTACTTTTCTTACACATTCAGGCACTCACCAGCAATATATGTGTAGACTCCAACCTCTCATTATATTTCTTAAAAAAATGCTTTATTTATACCATGAGAACAACAAAAAAAATGGACAAATGCTTGATGTGTTTTGGATCACAGTCTTTATCAAAAGATACCATAGAAATGACATTTGCTGCACTAATGAGAGGCTGCAGGAAGTGGGGGGAAAGTAGAAATGCAGAGGTATCACAAAAGGCATTGTGCTGCCATCACTGCTGCTTGCTACTGCTACTTCCTCCACCTCAACTGGTCAGTCTGCTTTCTCAGTATGGCAACCTTCTCTCTGGAACTCTCTCCCCCTCCTCCCTTATGTTTGCCCCCCATTACCTGCTGAGATTCCATTTCTCTTCTGCATGCTGTCGTCTTCACCACTAAGACACCTGATCCAGCTTCTCCTCTGCTTTTGTCATCCCCAGTACAACTCCAAGACAGCTTAGGGAACTTTATAAGTTTTGCTTTATTTTCATTTTCTGCCCACTCTTTTGCAGTTGCATTTTTTTGTAAATTATTCTGCTGTTTGCGTTGTTGTCCTATTACTATCAGTAATATGCTTCAGCATACTACCGTTCGCAGTACAAAGCAAGATGAAAGGGAGGAGGGGTACTGATCTACATCAAAGAGGGGATTAAAGCAACTGAAATAAAGGGAAAGCAGGGAGGAGAGGAGAGGAGACACTATGGGTCACCCTGGAGACAGGAAATGGCAACACTATCCACACAGGGGTTATCTACAGACCCCCAGCGCAAGTGGAGGAAACAGACAGGCAAATGGTAGATAACATCCATTAAATGGCAGAAAATGGAGAAGTGTTGTTGGTAAGGGACCTAAATATGCCTGATGTTAACTGGAACACCTATGCTGTGGCCACATTCAGGAGAAGGGTTATCTTGGATGCCCTGCAGGGGGCATGCCTCATGCAGCTAGTAGTGGAACCCACCTGGGAGTGGGCAATATTGGACCTGGTGCTCATAAATGGAGACAGAATAATGGATCAGTGGGCAGCCATCTGGGGTCCAATGACTATCATACAGTGTCGTTCAAGGTAAAGACAGCCGAACAGTCAAGCCACACAAAAGCAAGAGTCCTAGACTTCAAAAGAGCCGACTCTGCTAAAATGGGAGAATGCCTCAAGAAAACACTGGCAAAAGCGTGGGGGAGGGGGAGTAGAGGTACAGTGGGAGAACCTTAAGAGTACGATAACAGAGGCAAGAAGACAAAGAAAACCATATATTATGGTTTTCAAAAGAAGTGGCAGGGATGGTTAGAGAGAAAAAACTGGCATTCAGGAAATACAAGGGAACGCAGAGGGAGGAAGACAGTAAACTGTATCAGACTAAGGCAGAAACACAGGAAAGGACAGCTCAGACAGTGAAGGAGGGGGCAAACCTTCTTCAGGTACATAAGGGAAAGAAGAAAGGCCAAGAAAGCGATAGTGAGGCTAAGTAAAGGGGGGAAGTGAGCGGAGGGGGGTCCTGAAAAAAACAGATACCGAATTAATACTTTTGCTCAGTATTCACAAAAGAAGGGGAGGGAGAGGGATCAGAATTATCCAATCGACACACACACAGGGAAGAGGGGTGGACACCAGACCATTCACAGAAGAGAGAGTCTTTCCTAAAGGAACTCTTAAAACTGAAGGTGAATACATACCAGAAAACTGAAAGAACTCAGAGGTGCTATTGACATCATTGACAGTCCTATTCAACAAATTGTTGGAGGAGGGAGTTGTACAGGAGGACTGAAGGACAGCGAGCGTGATACCCCTTCACAAAAGTGGAAGCAAAGTAGAAATGGGAAACTATAGACTGGTCAGTTTGACTTCAGTGGTGGGAAAGATGATGGAATCATTGTTAAAGGAAAGGACTGTGGAATATCTAGAAGCCAGCGGGGCACTGGACCCAAGGCAACATGGATTCACAACAGGAAGGTCATAGAAACATAGAAGTTGACGGCAGATAAGGACTGCAAGGCCCATCCAGTCTGCCCATTTCTTTTTCTACCTTATACATGTGCCATCGGCCTTTGCTCTGTCAGTGGTCTATCTATTCATAGTCATTTGTATTGCTCCTTTATGCCTATCCCATGACTGTTTGAAGCCCTGCACTGTATTCATAGCCATCACTTCTTGTGGTAAGCCATTCCATGCATCCACCACCCTTTCTGTGAAAAATAATTTCCTTACATTCCCCCTTAATCTGCCCCCCTCTAATCTCATGCTGTGTCCTCTTGTCCTGCTATTTTTTTTACATTTAAACATGTTAGACTCTTTCAACTTGTTAATGCCTTTAAGGTGTTTGAATGCCTCGACCATATACTCCTTTGCTCAAGGGTATACATATTGAGCTCTGTTAATCTGTCCTCATATGTCTTCTGATGCAGTCCCTGCACCATTTTGGTTGCCCTTCTCTGGACTGCCTCAATTTGGTTAATGTCCTTGTGAAGGTGTGGCCTAGAGTACTGCACGCAGTACTCCAGATGGGGCCTAACCAGTGTCTTGTAAAGAGGGGTTATTACCTCCCTCTTACGACTTGCAGACACCCCTACTAATACACCCTAACACCCCCCAGCCTTACCTACTGCTTTAGAGGTCTGCTTGGATGATTTCAGGTCATCAGTGATGATGCCCAAGTCTCTTTCTTCCTTTGTGACTGCTAGCAACTCCCCTCCCAGCCTATAGGTGGCTTCAGGGTTTATCTTCCCTATGTTCATGATTTTGCACTTCTTTGCATTAAACCCCCATTGCCACTCTTCTCACCATTTTGCTAGTTTATCCAGATTTCTTCTTATTCTGCCCACCCATCTGGATCATCTACTCTGTTGCAGATCTTGGTGTCATCTGCAAACAGGCAAGCCTTACCCTCTAGTCCATCTGCAAGGTCACTAATGAAGATGTTGAAGAGGACTGACCCCAGGACTGATCCCTGAGGTACCCCACATGTGACTTGCATCTCTTCTGACTGTATGCCATTACCACCACTCTCTGTTTTCTGCCCGTCAACCAGTTTGCAACCCAGTTGACCAACTTCTGACCCACCCCGAGTCTACCCAGCTTATTTATCAATCTTCTATGTGGAACAGTGTCAAAAGCTTTGCTGAAGTCAAGGTAGGCGACATCAACTGCTCCCCCTTGGTCCACCACTCTGGTTACCCAATCAAAGAAATCTATGAGATTAGTTTGACAGGACCTTCCTTTTGTAAACCCATGCTGTCTTGGATTCTGTGCCCCCATGGATTCGAGGTGTTGCACTATCCTTTCCTTAAGGAGTGCCTCCATAATCTTGCCCACTACTGAGGTAAGACTGACTGGTCTGTAGTTCCCTGCCTCCTCCCTGCTACCACTCTTGTGGAGCGGGATCACATGAGCCCTTCTCGTCTTCTGGGACCTCTACTGTGCTCAGAGACTCACTAAACAGTTCTGCTAATGGCTCTGCTAGTTCCACCTTTAGCTCCTAAGTACCCTGGGATGTATGCCATTAGGTCCCATTGCCTTATCCACCCTGAGCTTAGCAAGCTCTTGTAGGACCCTTTCTTTGTGAAGGGAGTAGTACTCACCTCCCTCCCCCCTGTGTCCATGATGCTGAGCTGTGGGCCCTGTCCTACCTTCTCTTCAGTAAATACTGAGCAAAAGTATCTATTTAGGATAGATGCCTTTACAGGGTCCTCCTCCTCACATGCTCCCTTTTCTCCATTAAGCTTAGCAATGCCCCTCTGGACTTTCTCCTTTCACTAATGTATCTATAGAAAGTCTTGTCACCTTCTTTTACTGTTCGTGCTAGTGTTTCCTCAGTTTGGGACTTTGCCTGCCTTACTGCCTTCCCTGCTTCCCTTAGGGCAGTTTGGTATGCCTCCTATCTTCATCCCGCTGTGTTCCTTATATTTCCTGAAGGCCAGCCTTTTGGCTCTGACCTTTTCTGCTACTGTATTTGAGAACTAAAGTGGTTTCCTTCTTCTTTTGCACTTCCTTTTCTGTCTTACAATGGGATGTTGCTTCAAGTATTGCATCCTTAATGCTTGCCCAATTTGCCTGTACCCCTCACCTGTGTTTCTTTTTGCCAGGGCTAGCTTAACTCTGTTGGCCATCTTATCAAAGTCAGCTCCTCTGAAGTCCCACATTTTTTGCCTTGGAATGGGATGATTTAAAATGTAGTAGCCAAATTGAACCATACCATATGATGGTCACTGGCCCCCAGGTGACCTTCTACCTGGAGATCTGTGATCCCTTCCTTGTTAGTCAGTACTAGATCTAGTATAGCCCTGTATCTTGGGGGTTGCTGTACCAGTTGTTTGAGGCCCTCCCCCTGCAGGGAATCCACTATGTGTCTAGTTCTGGCAGATGTTCCTGCTGGTATTGACCAATCTGTATCTGGCATGTTGAAGTCTCCCATTATCAGAACCTCCCTTTAGCTGTCATATTTTTATATCTTCTAACAGTAATGTGTCTATGTCCTCCCCTGGTCTGGGGGCCTGTAGACAACACCAGTTCTTATGGCTGTCCCATTTCCTGTTTCCAGGGTGACCCACAGTTCTTCTGGCTCCTTATGTGTATTCTGAATTTCTGAATCTTTGATATTTTCATTGACATACAAGGCCACTCCCCCTTTTGTACCTCGGTCTCTTCTGAACAATACATAGCCAGGTACTGAAGTCTCCCAAGTGTGGTTACTGGTAAACCACGTCTCACTAATTGCTACTATGTCCAGTTTAGCCTCTGACATTGCCTGCAGGTCTGGGATCTTATTTCCTAGGCTGTGAGCATTTGCACATGATTTTCCATTGGCCAGATTTTGGTGTGTTAGTTGTTGGTGAGGTTTGGCATTACCCTGTGCGTCGTATGGGAGACAAACCTTTTTTCTTCCTGGTGATGCAAATGAACTGCAAACATGCTGAATCCCTGTTTGACCACTAGCTGTGGGGAGGGGTGTTCTTCCCATTTGACGTATGGGGTGCTGCACCCCTCTCCCCATTTGCTAGTTTAAATATTCTGCAAAGACGTCAAACTTTTGCCCCAATGCACTGACTCCCTACTTAGTCAGATGCAGTCCATCAAATTTAAAGAACTTTCGCTCCCAGAACTGTTGCCAATTCCCTACAAATCTGTGTCCTTTTTCCTGGCACCAACCCTTGAGCCATGTGGTTAGCTCCCCATCTCCCCTTCTCTGACCTTCCGTCCATCTGCACCCTCTCCCAGACTGGCAGGATCTCAGAGAAGGAGATGCCGGATGAAATAGATGATAGTTTGTCACCCAGCCTGGTCAAGTGTTCCTTGGTCTCCACAACTGACTGGCTGGCGAGATCATTAGTCCCTATGTGTACTAGGACATCAATGTTTTCTCCTGCTTTGTGAACAATTTTAGCAATGCGGTCAGTGTCTCTCCATTCTGATGTGCCTGGGAGACATCTGACCATTACCCCTGGCTGGAGATGGGTATTAACTCCCCGAATCATGGAGTGTCCTATGATCAGAAGTTTTTTGGATTTCCTTTTTGCTTTTTTTGTTTTGGTTCCTGATTTGGGTGAGTTTTGTTGTGCTAGCTCCTGTGATGCAGTGTCCTGCTCTGCAGTGTCTTCTGCCCTCTTTGTTTGATTTCAGAGACAGAGACAGATACCTGTTTGTAGTGTTTATATGTTTTTTGGAGGTAATATGTTGGAAAGCAGAGAATAATGGGGCACCCGATTTGCCCCTCCTAACCACCTGCCAACCTCCTGGACCAACTACCCTCTGCGGTCGAGGTTTTTCTGTTGGATGCTGGGGAAATGGCGGGTGGTTCTTATAATGTATTTCCTCTTGAATATGAAATTTGAGGCTTGCAATCCTCCGCCCATGCTGCCCGGAGCTGAGCCCTAAGATCTCCAAAGGCCCAGCATGTAGGACAGTGTCCTAAATCCTGTAAGACTGTCCTTCTGAAAATTGTTCCACAGTACCTGCAGTTAATGATATCCATTCCAGATAAGTTGCTCATTTAAAATCTAGTCAGAGTAATTAGAAGGAAAAAAAATGAAAAAAAATGCAAGTAATGGTTTGATTGTGTTTTGTTTAACTTGTTATAACAAGTTAAATTACTAGTGCCCCTGTAAATGAGCTCACCTTGTGGAGGCCCCACTGATCAACCCCTTCGTGCTCTGCCACAGGAAATGTCACAACTGTGGTACCCTATAAAAGGAGTGTAGTGTGGGGTGGTTGGGGATGGGGTTGGGTGGCTGGGCCCTTCCCCTGCCGAAAGAGAAGAACCACGGATGAAAGAACAAGGATGTAAGAGCAGAAACAATCAGTCAACAACAAATGAAGAGAAAAAGCTTGGAGCCGCGAGGGCTACGAAGTCGCCAGCCCTCCCAGCAGCAAGGACAGCCTCGGGCATTGGGGTCATGGAGCATCACGGACCCCCAGAACCAAAGACTGGGGAAGAGAGAAAGGTACGCGAAGAGGAGCTCAGCCTGTGTGGACTGTGAGCTCACCCTTTTGCGTCTGTGTGGGCCAGTCGGCGCGTGGAGTAGGCCCTGCTGGCACTGGCGTCCACCTACTTGGAACTTTGGCACCTTTTTTATTTAAGAAAAGAAAAAAAAAGACAGTGTGACCTAGACTCAAGCGTGGAGACTTCTAGTGTGCCCAGTCTACCCTTAACTAATGTATGGGAATAGTGCTGTTTAAATGTTGTAAATGCCATCTGAAACTTTGCTTACTACCAAATACCTAGGAGCCAGTATGTTGTGTTAACTCTGCTTAAACGGTTTAAATACTTATTACATTATTTTATTAACCTGCCTTAACTTCACTACAACCAGTTACCTGGCAGCCAGTGATATTATATCTGCCCCCACAGTAAAGCTCTCCTTTTGTGCCTCTCTCCTCTGCCTCTCTGTCCTGTGATATAGCCAGCTTAACATTTCTTTTTCAGAGTCGAGCTCTCCTGTTCCTACCTTGCACCACTTTGACTTTCAGCCCTCTGTCTAACTTACCTGTTCTTCGCCATGTCTCCTCCAGTCCCTACTTAACCTGTGGTTTCTTCTTCTCCTCAGCTGGTAGCCGTGAGGGCTACGAAGTCACCAGCCCTCCCAGCAGCAAGGACAGCCTTGGGCGTTGGGGTCACGAGCATCGCGGACCCCCAGAACCCATAAGGCGGGGAAGAGAGAGAAATGCAGATGGGAGCTCAGCCTGTGTGGACTGTGAGCTCACCCTTTGCATCTGTGTGGGCCAGTTGGCGTGTGGAGACCCGCTGGCGCGTGGCGCCAGCTCCCCACCGCCCCCACCACCACCACCACCCTTGGTGGCTCGTAGTTTTATAGGGAGAGTCACGTGATCGTGTGGGTGTAGAAAACAATCAGCCCACTTTTCCATTAGCAGGTTATCTGCTTGCTCCACTAGTGGCTGCTACACTGTACATGTCCCCCTGCTACAGCATAACAATGATGCTTCTAGCACTGTCCCTACTCCTGCTTGGCTTTCCAATTGCCTCCTTCCCCCCAACCTCTTGCCCCCTAAGGCAACCACTGTCACATCTCCACCTCAATGATTTAATCACAGGGCTAAGGTGCTCATCCACACTCTCACAATCAGCACCAACTAGCCCCCCCCCCACCAACTGGCTAATAGGAGCAACCACTCTCTCCCTTCTCTCTCACAAGGACTGTCTGTGCTACGCTATTTCAAGGCTGACCTGCTCCCATCAGTACCTCGCCCAGATAAATGCCATCGCACATACAGGACCTCTTGGCATAGGTTCTTACAGCTTGCTTCGCTGCTCTTACTATTAGCAGGGGATATTGAAACTAACCCCAGCCCTACCCCTCCTACAACGCCAACCCCTCTGGCTCTACCAAAGGGCCTAAAAATAATGCACCTAAACATTTGTAGTGTCCTCAGCAAAATTCCAGAAATACAACTATCCATCCTATCACTTCACCCAGACATCCTGATACTCTCTGAGATGTGGCTCAACCCCCAACACCCTGATTCCTCTGTTGCCATCCAAGGATACTCCCTAACTAGGCAAGACCGTATGGGTAAAAAAAGGTGGGGTGGCCTAGCCATGTTTATTTCCAGCAAGCATCAGTTCACCCCAGTCCCCACCCCTACTCCCTCACCACAAATCGAGTCTCTAACTGTCAAAATTGCTCTGCCCTTCTCTGCCCTGGTGTTTATAGCAGGATCCTACTGCGCCCCTAACACCCCTATACAGAGTATACTGGACCACCTGGCCAACTTAAAATCTGCTGCCACAACAGGAGAACTATATGTCCTAGGGGACTTCAATTACAACTGGCTTGCAACTGACTGCGCTAAGCTACGCTCAAAGTAAATGCCTAAACCTCGCACAACAAATATCCCAACCCACCAAGCTAAATCCAAAAATGCACAACCACTCCCTTCTGGACTGGGCATTGACCACACACCCCCATAGGTCAATAGGAGCAGGCTTACTCCCGGACTCCCTAAGTGATCACCATATGGTTTACTTAGTCAGAAAAGTATATAAACCCCTCAAACCCCCTTCCCGGACCCTACTAGTCAGGTCCCTCAAATCACTCTCTCTAGCATCACTTCTATTGGATCTGACCTTGGTGGACTGGTCCTTCATCTCCCTGGCCCCTACTATTGACGTTGCGCTTGACAACTTCAAAAATAGTTTCCTGAATGTCTGGAACCTTCATGCACCACAAAAAAAAACTAGAGTTAGGGGCTCCCACCTCCCATGGATCTCCGCTGATATTATCAGCAAATGCCGCACCAGGGACCAGGCATGGAAAAAGTACAAAACATACTAGCTCCCATCAAGCTTATCAATCTTATCGAGCCCTTCGTAACTCCTGCATGAAATCGATCCAACTAGCCAAACAGAGTTATTTTTCGCTAACCCTTCGCACAAATCTTAACCACCCGACCCAATTCTGGAAAACTAGTAAATCACTCCTATCCACGCCTATACAACCACCTACCCCGGCCCTATCCATCCAAGGCTCAGCTGTCACTGACCCCTTTGAAGTTGCCTCGACTTTTAACTCCTTCTTCACCAACAGTGCTTCCTCCCTGGTACTGAGCCTACCTCTTTCCCCACTCAAGTCAGCTACCACTCTTAACTACCAGCACTCCCCCCCCCCTTCCGACCTGTCTCCCCGGCCAAAGTCTACCAAGCACTGTGTAACCTAAACTCCAACAAGGGTAAATGCCCCTCAGGCATGGACTCCAGACTACTTCAGCTCTCAGCCCTTGCTATTGCCACCCTGATAGCCGACTTGCTCAACCTCTCCTTCTCAACGTCAACAATTCCCACAGCATGGAAGCTGGCAACTGTCATCCCACTTCCTAAAGGTGGGGACCCCTCCTCCCCTGGGAATTACTGTCCTATTTCCCTTCGCCCAACTCTGGCAAAAATACAAGAACGATTTGTCCTTGCTCAGTTCTCCCAATACTTCGTCGAGTCTTCTTTCTTCACCCCTTACCAATCAGGCTTCCGCAAATCTCATGCCACTGTCACCTCCCTACTAAGAGTCACAAATGACATCCTCTCAGGTATAGATAAAGGCTATATTACCTCGTCCATCTTCATCAATCTGGCTAAAGCCTTTGATACCGTCTCCCACACAATCCTACTGGACAAACTAAAGGCTGCCGGCCTATCTGACCTTGCCACTAACTGGTTTCAGGCGTACTTGCATGGCAGATGGCAAACAGTAAAAATTGGCTCCAACGTATCGTCCCCCCTCCCTATCACTATGGGAGTTCCTCAAGGTTCAGTCCTGGGCCCAATCCTTTTCTCAGTTTTCCTGAATGAACTACCGCAAGTCTGCTCCCACTCTGCTATACAAATGTATGCAGACGATACTGTGCTTTACAACACTGGCCCATGCGCAGAAGCAGTGCATGACCAACTGCAGCAGGATTTCAATGCTGTTCAACATTGGCTCAGATTGAATCAGCTTTTCTTAAACACAAAAAAGACTATCTCACTAACTTTTGGCTCGCAACCTCGGCCCTCCCGACTCTCCATCCGCCCCCCTTACCTAACCCTGGACCTTGCCCCCATAGAATCCTGTACCTTGTTCCGCTACCTCGGCGTCTGGCTCGACCAATATCTAGACTTCTCAACCCACATGGACTCCCTTCACAAAAAATTGCTTCCTAAACTAGGGGCCCTCTATCATAACAAAGGCTGCCTGCCTACCCCGGTCAGGCGTGAACCCGTGCAAAAAATGATACTTCCAATTTTTGATTACGGGGATGTAGTCTATGGCACCACCTCACCTTCCACTCTGACCAGCCTGGACACACTCTTTCATTCTTTCTGCCACTTCATACTGGAAAGTCCTAAACTGATGCTCCACTGTGACCTATATAGCTCCTTGGCCTTTCCCTCATTCTCAGCCCATAGACTAATCTACTGCTCTAGAGTTGCTGCTCAATACTGGTCCCATACCCTTCCTCCCTACCTGAATTCTACCTTAACTACTCAACCCCTGGCAGCTTACTCGCTGCGACACTCGGATACAAGGCATTTCCATATCCCTCGTATGCGTACCTCTATGGGTCAGACTGCACTTAGTTACCGCTTACCTAAACTATGGAATGACCTCCCAACAGATATCCACCACATTTCTAATCCGAGACATCTTAACACCTGACTCCATGAACTTTTCCTCACTGTCTGCTCCTGCTCTGGGCCTAGACATTAGTAGGCCTCATGCCCTGCTGGGCTTCCATACCATGTTATTCTGATATAGTACGCTATCCTCGATATAGTCTACAAAACACTAGCTATGTTAACTTTATATGTACAATGTAAGGTCTTTTGCTCCGCTATGTCTCTGTGCCTGCCTAGTCTTAAGTTGCATGTTTGCCTTAGCTACCTACACGTATAGTCTTTATTAATGTGCCTTCTCAACTGTACAAATTACTTGTGTGTTTGCTGTTTCCCCTCAGTGTCCCCTCCCTTGTTCCCCCCAGGTTGCATCTGGAAATGAGTGGTTAGCCGCTCAGTATGCCTGCCTGGTTAAACTCTTAAATAAATAAATAAAATAACTAAATGCAGTAACCCTGAAAGCTTATCCTAATGTTAGATAAAACTGTAAAACCTGTAAAGCACCACCTGTAATAATTTCAGAGAAGATATACCCTGTAAGAAACACTTTGCTACAGAGAAAAATAAAGCAGTAACAGAAGATATACCTTGCAACAGACAATTTGAATCAGAAGATTACAGCAGTAATCTGTTAGCACACACCCTGTAAGCACAGCTTGTAATAATGCAGAAGGTATACCAGCAACAACAATTTGAATCAGAGAAAAATAAAGCAATGAAATGTTAGCAACAAACAGTATCAATCCCTGTGAGTAAAAAATAAAAACAACACCACACAGTAAATCTGTTTAGCCAAAATAAGTCTTAATCCTTTCCCCTTGCTCTGGTAAGTTTCTCTACTCTGCGTTTCAAGCAGTCTTAGAAGGAAAGAGCTCAGGTGAAGCTAGGTGCCTTGGCCAGCAAACCAAGTCTTCTACCTCCAAGTTTTCAACTAACCTGACTTTTTAACTCTTCTTTCTGTTGGAAATTACTGACAGTTTGCCAGCTCCAACCCCCACATATACACCTAATCCTTTGGAAGAGCTGTGGGAGGAAAGCAATTAGCTCCTTCAATGTGAAAAGGAGACTGAAACACCTCTGAGACGACAAACCTTTTCAACAACAAAAAAAAAAAAAACAAGAATAAAATAAAACAAGGTCTTGTCAAACTAATCTGGTAAAATACTCTACTTGGGTAATTGCGACCCAGGTGTTGCTCTGGCTCTTCTCCATTGTTTCACTTTTGCTAATCACTGTAGCCTGTTATGCAATATGTCATTCTACAGTATATATTCACCTGTACATGCTATAACCTACATCTGTACTAATTGTGTATCCTACTAGTCCTGTAACTCCCCGGTCGCCCCAGAAAAAGGGACCTCCAGGGCCCAGTGGGCCTACCCGGTTATCAAAATTCAATAAATAAATAAATAAATAAATAAATTTTTGACTGGGTGACAAGGGTAGTTGATCAGGAAGGGACAGTAGCATGACCTACTTAGATTTTAGCAAGGCATTTGACACAGTCCAGCACAAGAAATTCGTAACTAAGTTGGGCAGTCTGGGAGTGGGTCACAAGGTGGTAAACTTGGTCAGAAATTGGCTTAGCAACAGGACATAGAGGGTGGTAGTAAATGGAGTCCAATCTGAAGAAAGGGAAGTAACCAGAGGGGTGCCACAGGGTTCAGTGCTGGGACCAATCCTCTTTAATGTCTTTATTACCGACATTACAGATCAAAAAGAAACAAAAGTTATTTAAAAAACTCAAAATAAGTAAATCATTTGAGAAAAATGCAATCTATATTAAATATAAACAATCTCTATGAGTCTTAAAAGGTATGTTCAAAAAGCAAAAATGAATATTGAATTCAAATTGGCTCACACCAAAGATGGCCATAGAGCATTGTTTTCATATTTAAACAATAAAAGGGGAAACTTTAGATAGGTAGGGCCTTTAACACATAATGGAAATATAATGCAGTCTAACTTTGACATAGCTAACCTTTTTAACAATTATTTTTGTTCAGTGTTTTCAAAAAAAATCACTTTATATGAAACATGGATTCAACTACAGGCAAAAATCTCAGAAACAGTTGTAATATTACTGCTTCTGATATTCTTCCCCTTCTTAAATCCTTGAAGAAATCAATTAGTCCAGGTCCTGATCATATCAGTGCCAGATTTCTAAAATAAACTGCAGAACCAATTTCAACACCATTAACCATTCTATTTAATAGACCCTTACATTTAGCTGAAATTCCAGCAAACTGGCTAACAGCTGCAATAACCCCTATTCATAAAAAGGGTAGTAGATCATTTGTCCAGAATTTTCGACCCATAAGTCTTACATCAATCATTTGCAAAACAATGGAAAAAATCATAAAATCATACTTAATGAAAGAAAGAATTAGACATAGATGACATCACCCAACATGGGTTTAAAGTTGGTCACTCATGTACAACTGACTTGCTGTCCTTCTATGATAACATAAGTATGGGTATAGAAAACAGACAACACATTGATGTCCTATTGCTGGATTATAGCAAGGTATTTGACAAAGTCCCCCATGGAAACCTTATTATAAAAATGGAATCATTGTTTTTTTTCCTATGGACTAATAAAATGGATCAATGCATGGCTGACAAATAGAACTCAGAGGGTCGTAATAAATTATTGTTTTTCCGATATAGGTGAAGTCTCCAGTGGGGTTCCACAGCGTTCAGTGCTTGGCCCTGTTTTATTTAACACATACATTAGTGATATGCAAACAAGTAATAAAAACTGGCTCTATAAATTTGCCGATGATTCTAAGCTAGGGAGAGTAGTGAACAACACGTATGATTACAATGCACTTAAATTAGATTTACTAAATATTGAAAAATGGGCAATAAATAACAAAATGGAATTTAATACTGATAAATGCACAGTTTTACATTTCGGAACACATAATCCCAAATACAACTATCACATAAACAATTGTTTCTTTAAACCTTCCGATAAAGAAAGGGATTTACGTATATTGGTTAATTCCAGATTAACCTTCTCAGATCATTGTTTAAAAACAGTAAATAAAACAAATGGTATACTCAAGGCTCCTTAGTTACAAAAACTGAACAATGATACCTCTATATAGGGCATATATTAGACCTCTAATTGATTATGGGTCCCCTTTTTGGAGCCCTTACTCAAAGGGAGACATAAACCGACTTGAAACGATTCAGTGACGGGCTACAAGGATGGTACCAAGACTAGCTAAAAGTTCTTACTCAATTAGATTGCAGAAAACAGGTTTATACTCTCTGCAAAACAGAAGCATTGGGGGGACCACATTTTAATATATAAATTAATGAGAAATCCAGATCTGATGAATAAATGTGGTCTTTTTTTTGGCAAATCGTCGAATCATACCAAGGAGTCATAATAAACAACTCATTGTTCCGTATGCACGTACCAACCTCAGGAAACATTTTTTTTCAGTTAGGGCTCCTAGACTATGGAACCAACTACCTCAAATGCTGATTGATGCAGGAAGCATTGGTGTGTTCAAAAGGGGACTCGATACCTGGCTAACTATGATGCCTTTGTCTTAAAATTGCCCACATTGTGTGGGGGAAAATCTTGATGGGCTATGGCCTTCTTTTTTCCAGAAATACCTAGTAAATCTAATAATTACAGAGGGACTTGAAAGAATGGTATGCCTCTTTGCAGATGACACCGAGATCTGCAATAGGGTTGACACTCCTGGAGGTGGGGTGAAGAAGATGAGGAGAGACTTAGCCAAGTAAGAGGAGTGGTCAAGAGTGTGGTAGCTCAGATTCAATGCCAAAAAGTGCAAAATCATGCACTTGAAGAACAAAACCCAAGGGAGGAATATGCAACGGCAGGAGGTACTAACAATGACCAAACTGGAAAGGGACCTGGAGTTAATCACAACAGATGATAGAAAAGTAGCCAGACAATGTGAAAAGGTGGTGAGGAAAGATGGGGGGATGCTGGGGTGCACAGGGAGAGGTACTACCAGCAGAAATCAGGAGGTGATGATGCAGCTGTACAGGCAGTTGGCGAAGCCTCATCTGGAGTACTGTGTGCACTTCTGGAGGCTTCATCTTGGAATGGACATTGACAGGATGGAGGCAGTCCAAAGAAGGGCAACAAAATTCTGCAGGGGCTACAACAGAAACCATAGAGAGACTGAGGAAAATCAATATGTATACACTGGAGAAAAGAAGAAAGAGAGGGGATTTGACAGAGACATTCAAATACCTCAAAGGGATCAATAAAGTTCAAGAAGACAGCATCTTTCAAAAAAGTGCAAGACCAAAGGGTCACAGTATGAAGCCGGGGTGGGGAAGACTCAGAAGCAATGTGAGGAAGTATTTTATTCACAGAAAGGGTGGTGGATGCATGGAACAGCCTCCCTTAAGAGGTTGTGGGGGCAACAACGGTAGATGAACTCAAGAATGCATGGGACAGGCAGAAGGCAACACTAGGGGTGGGAAGGAGAAGGTAGGCTGCAGACCAAGTAGGATCTGAGGTTTATATAGTAGGTAGGGAAATGGGCAGACTAGGTGGGCCAGGCGGTCCTTATCTATTAAATTCTATGTTTCTATTACTTTTGACTGACTGCAGAATCAGGTTGCTTCCATGTCAACTGCTGTGTTACTGTTCTCCCTGTTTCCTGTCCCCCAGGACACACCTAGAAATGAGCCTCAGCTCAGTGTGCCTTTCCTGCTCACCAATTTTCACCTATATAAATAAATTTGTATTACATGGCCATACCCCAGCAGGGACACTAACAGTTTTGGGCCCAGCAGGGAGAAACAGAGATTTCAGAAAAAAAAATACTAGTCAAATTGCAGAGGCTGCTAGGCGACTCAAGCTATGTGTGTGATCAACGAGTGGAATAAGGGACGCATGGTAAGGCAGAGACAACTGGCTGATCCTGCAATGTCACTACTGGAGTGCTGATGGGTTTTGTCCAACTGTAGCCAAGTTCCAGGATTGGCAGCACCAAATGGCTCTGACTGGTAGGTGTTACTGGCAGCAACAGACCAGAAAATCTGTTATTGTAAAAAGTGGCTGTATCATGCTACTTTGTTTTCCAGGTATGGAGCACTGCAGCAGGGAGGTAAATGCCCAAATCAGGATGTCCTGATGAGTAATGCCCTGCATGTATATTTTCAACCTTTTGTTCATTGTCTTTTCCACTTCCCAGAAACATTCAGCCAGGCAGTATCTCTCTGGGATTCCCCTCTCTGGACCACTCATACCATCAATACACTCATCCCCTGTGGTTTCTTGGCTAGTAATAGTGAAGAAAGTACTGGCACAGGAGTTGCTGGTGGGGACAGTACCACCAGTGCACAGGAGTTGCTAGTGGGGACAGTATCACTAGTGGCCAAATGGTGTAAATAATTACTGGAATGGATGAGAGCAGAGTGCCTTATTTACACCCTACTGGGTAAACAGCAAGTGTGTAAACTAATGTGGAGTCCCCTGGAGAGAAACACAGAAGTTGACGGCAGATAAGGACCGCAAGGCCTATCCAGTCTGCCCATTTCTTCTTCTACCTTGTGAATGTGCCATCGGCCTTTGCTCTGTCATTGGCCTATCTATTCATAGTCATCTGTATTGCTCCCTTTTACCTATCCCATGCCTGTTTGAAGCCCTGCACTGTATTCATATCCACCACTTCCTGAGGTAGGCTGTTCCATTCATCCACCACCCTTTGTGAAAAAGAACTTCCTCACATTACCCCTTAATTGGCCTCCCTCTAATCTCATGCTGTGTCCTCTTGTCCTGCTATTTTTCTTATATTGAAACATGTTAGACTCTTTCACCGTTAATGCCCTCAAGGTGTTTGAATGTTTCGATCATATCACCTCTCCCTCCTTTGCTCTAGGGTATACATATTGAGCTCTGTTAATCTGTCCTCATATGTTTTTTGATGCAGTCCCTGCACCATTTTGGTTGCCCTTCTCTGGACTGCCTCAATTTGGTTAATGTCCTTGTGAAGGTGTGGCCTCCAGTACTGCACACAGTACTCCAGATGGGGCCTAACCAGTGTCTTACAAAGAGGGATTATTACCTCACTCTTATGACTTGTGATACCCCTACTAATACACCCCAACACCCTCCTAGCTTTACCTACTGCTTTAGTGGTCTGCTTGGATGATTTCAAGTCATCTGTGATGATGTTGCCCAAGTCTCTTTCTTCCTTTGTGACTGCCAGCAACTCGCCTCCCAGCCTATAGGTGGCTTCAGGGTTTCTCTTCCTATGTGCATGATCTTGCACTTCTTTGCATTAAACCCCAGTTGCCACTCTTCTGACCATTTTGCCAGTTTATCCAGATCTCTTCTCATTCTACCCACCCCATCTGGATCATCTACTCTGTTGCAGATCTCGGTGTCATCTGCAGACAAACCTTACCCTCCAGTCCATCTGCAATGTCACCAATAAAGATATTGAAGAGGACTGGCCCCAGGACTGATTCCTGAGGTACCCCACTTGTGACTTGCATCTCTTCTGACTGTATACCTTTTACCACCACTCTTTGTTTTCTGCCCGTCAACCTGTTTGTTACCCAGTTGACCAACTTTTGACTCACTCTGAGCCTACCCAACATATTAATCAATCTTCTGTGTGGAATAGTATTGAAAGCTTTGCTGAAGTCAAGGTAGGTGATCAGCTGCTCCCCCTTGGTCTACCACTCTGGTTACCCAAAGAAATCTATGAGATTAGTTTGACAGGACCTTCCTGTTGTAAACCCATGCTGTCTTGGATCCTGTGCTCCTATGGATTCCAAATGTTGCACTCTCCTTTCCTTCAGGAGTGCCTCCATAATCTTGCCCACTACTGAGGTAAGACTGACGGGTCTGTAGTTCCCTGCCATCACTCTTGTGGAGCAGGATCACATGAGCCCTTCTCCAGTCTTCTGGGACTTCTCCTGTGCTCAGAGACTCCCTAAACAGTTCTGATAATAGCACTGCTAGTTCCACCCTTCACTCCTTTAGTACCTTAGGATGTATGCCATCAGGTCCCATTACCTTGTCCACCCTGAGCTTATCGAGCTCTTGTAGGACCCTTTCTTTTGTGAAGGGAATAGTGCACACCTCCCTCCCCCGTGTCCATGGTGCTGACCTGTGGGTCCTGCCTTACCTTCTCTTCAGTAAATACTGAGCAGAAGTATCTATTTAGGATAGATACTTTAACATGGTCCTCCTCCTCCTCACACGCCCCCTTATCCCCTTTGATCTTAGCAATACCCCTCTGGACTTTCTCCTTTCACTAATGTATCTATAAAAAGTCTTGTCACCTTCTTTTACTGTTCGTGCTAGTGTTTCCTTGGTTTGAGCCTTTGTCAGCCTTACTGTCTTCCCTTAGGGAAGTTTGGTATTCCTCCCTATCTTCATTCCACTGTGTTCCCTTATATTTCCTGAAGGCCAGCCTTTTTGCTCTGACCTTTTCTGATGTTTTTGAGAACTTAGGTGGTTTCCTTTTTCTTTTGCACTTGCTTTTCTAGCACAATGGGATGTTGCTTCAAGGATTGCATCCTTAATGCTTGCCCACTTTGCCTGTACCCCTTCACCTGTATTTCTTTTTGCCACGGCTAGCTTAACTCTGTTGGCCATCTTATCAAAGTCAGCTCCTCTGAAGTCCCACATTTTTGCCTTGGAATGGGATGATTTAGTTCTAGTGGCCAAACTGAACCATACCATGTGATAGTCACTGGCCCCCAGGTGACCATCTACCTGGGGATCTGTGATCCTTTCCCTGTTAGTCAGTACTTGATCTAGGATAGCCCTGTCTCTTGTGAGTTGTTGTACCAGTTGTCTCAGGCCCTCCCCCTGCAGGGAATCCACAATATGTCTAGTTCTGGCAGATGTTCCTGCTGGTATTGACCAATCTGTATCTGGCACGTTGAAGTCTCCCATTATCAAAACCTCCCCTTAGCTGTCATGTTTTGTATATCTTCTAAGAGTAATGTGTCTATGTCCTCCCCCTGGTCTGGAGGCCTGTAGACAACCCCAGTTTGTATGACTGTCCCATTTCCTGTTTCCAGGGTGACCCACAGTTCTTCTGGCTCCTTACGTGTATTTTGAATTTGTGTAGCTTTGATATTTTGATTGACATAAAGGGCCAGTACACCCCTGCCTTTTTACACCTCGGTCTCTTCTGAACAGTATATAGCTAGGTACTGAAGTCTCCCAAGCATGGTTACTGGTAAACCATGTCTCGCTAATGGCTACTGTGTCCAGTTTTGCTTCTGTTATTATTGCCTGCAGGTTTGGGATCTTGTTTTCCAGACTGTGAGCATTTGCGTACATGATTTTCCATTGGCTAGACTTCAGTGTGTTAGTTGCTGGGCGAGGTCTGGCATTTTCCCTGTGCATCGTACGGGGAGCTGGACCCTTTTCCTTACCTTGTGATGCAAATGAACTACAAACATGCTGAACTCCTGTTTGACCACTAGCTGAGGGGGGAGGGGTGTTCTTCCCATTCAATGTATTGGGTGCTGCACCCCTCTCCCAATTTGCTAGTTTAAATATTTTGCAAAGACATCAAACTTCTGCCCCAATGTACTGACTCCCTCCTTAGTCAGATGCAGTCCATCAAATTTAAAGAACTTCCGCTCCCAAACTGTTGCCAGTTCCCTACAAATTTGTCCTTTTTCCTGGCACCAGCCCTTGAGCCACATGTTTAGCTCCCCTATCTCCCCTTCTCTAACCTTCCATCCATCTTCCCCCCCCCCGACTGGCAGGATCTCAGAGAAGGAGATGCCGGACGAAATGGATGATAGTTTGTCACCCAGCCTGGTCAGGTATTCCTTGGTCACCACAACTGACTGTCTGGCAAGATCGTTAGTCCCTATGTGTACCAGGACGTCAATGTTTTCTCCTGCTTCCTGAACAATTTTATCAATGTGGTCAGTGTCTCTCCACGCTGATGTACCTGGGAGATATCTGACCATTACCCCTGACTGGAGATAGGTATCAAGCTCTCCGAATCATGGAGTCTCCTATGATCAGAAATTTTTTGGATTTCCTTTTTTTTGTTTTGGTTCCTGTTTTGGGCAAGTTTTGTTGTGCTAGATCCTGTGCTGCAGTGTCCTCTGCCCCTTTGTTTGATTTTGGAGATAGAGAGGGCTCTGGATGCTGATCTTTTCCCTCTATAATCTCTTCTCGTCCATCCCTACTTGATGGAGCAGGCTTGAGCTGAATCATGATACATCTTAAAAGGTTTTACCTGGGGGGCCCATGAAACCTCCACTGAATAACCTCAGGGGTTGTCTATCCTGTTGACAACATAGTTTTACCTAATATTGTATTGCTTTGAATACCCATCATGCCTGCAAGCCCTGGATGCCTGACCATACTCCTGCATATTATCATTCAGTAATAAGTGTTGGTTGTACTTATGTGCCGTGAAACCCAAACCTTTAAAACACTTTTTTTTTGTTAAATCAGAAACAGTGTGAAACTGCTAAAAATATTTTGCAGTTTTGCTGTCAGACTGTTGAACTTGTGTTGTCATACTAAGCTAATAAAGCAGCATCTGCATGTAGCTCAGCTGTACCTTTTATGTTTGCTTGCAAACTGCCAAGTAAACATACTGGGATGGTGGAGTCTGTAGATGTGTCAAACTGGTAGCCACTGAGCAATGAAGAAAGTGTACTCATCTTGTCAGTCAATGGTGCTGTGGGGCTTTTAAATGCTTGTAAGTGGCAACTTCAGCAGAAAGTTCTGACTGCATGGCAGAATCATCCACCTCACTGCCTGCTCAAGTTTTCCAGTTGAATATCTGTTGTTAGTTGTATGTCATAGTCAGTTGAGGAGTCAGTCTGCCAGAGAGGCTGTGATTTACTGGGTAAGGTGTCAATCTGCATGTGAAGCAGATATGCGGCTGATATGGGGAGCCATGTGGCTCAGTTTCTGGTTCCTCAATCAATACCGGCAGGCAGCAATGATCATCTCTAATGCACCTGCAAGGGTCAAATTAAGTTCTGCAGCAAGAAGCCAGCAGGGTTAGTGACTGGGAAAATCCAGTAGCCCAATAGACATTTTTAGTGGCCCAGCTAGTGTTCTTATTGAAATATTACCTTCTCCAGTACAAGCCCATAGGGCTAATTTTTTTTTTTTTTTACTAGCCTGAAACAAAATCTACCAGCATTTGGCTAATGGGCCAGTGCCAATTTTGACCCCATCCTGTGTGGCTCTGTTTCTTCTCCCAATAATGGCAGTAATGGTCATTGGTAATACTGTTATGTATTTCCAGCTACCCACAATGTCATCAGCACTGATCATTTGTAATCCTGGTGTGCAGCTCTGTGTTTCTGACCCCAATATCGGCAATACTGGCAGCACCAGTTATTTGTAATGTCATTGTGTGGCTCTGTGTTTCTGGCTCCCACCCCAATACCATCAAGTACACACAGAAATGAAGCTTAAGCAAGACTGTTAAGCAGGGATGGTCTCAGCATTCATATGTGCTCCTCTGCTCAGTGTGGCCATGTTCAGTCTCCCTGCTCCGCATTCCCATGCAGGAGGCATTACTTTAGATTCTGTCCCATGTCATAGGCAGAAGGCCCAAACCCGATTCCTCTGTGACAGAATGGTAGTTGCATTCTTTGTGGTGCACCGGCCTAGGTTTGAAGAAAGAACAGGTGCCTCCTGATTGTGGGTGCTGCCTGGTTTCCCCTTGCAGATGTTTGGGGATCAGCAGTATCGGCAAGTCCACTGAGGTATGCAGTCTGAACAGGTAGAAATAGAGACAGTATAGTTAGGGAACAACTGGGCAGACTAGGTGAGCTAAACAGTCTTTTTTTTTGCCATTTTTTTTTTTAACTCAGCTTTATTGAGGTATTCAGAATTGGACATGCAGAATCAACAGCACCTTATGGTCATAATATATTCGTAATATTGAGATACATATAATCTAGATAAAAGATGAGATATTAAATCCTACATTATCATAGGGGAATCCCCTTTCATGACTAATGTTGTATGCAGAACACTGCACCTGATACGTTTAAGGTTAGTATTTGACATAATAGGAGTTTATATAATCTAAAAAATAAAGAAACAAAGGTTGACTTAACATCTTTTGCCTTCCATATTTTACCAACCAGAGGAACACTATAAAAAAGAGATTTAAAACATGTCCCCTATATTATGGGCCTCACCAATATGGCCCCTGGTTCAGCTGCGTGTGCCCCCTCGTCCCATATATTCCAAATCTCATATTATAATGTGTTAAATCAATTCGTCTCTACCCTCCGATTCCTACAAGAGATGTCCCCCTCTAAGATGAGGAAATTCAATTTCTCTCCATGAACCACATCACACCCCATCTGTCAGGTAAATTATCTCATCTTGTCTTTTACCCTCATCCCTCAGCTTCAAACGTATGTAACCAGGTCTCCCATCCCCTCCATCTTTCAATGTGTTTTTCTGTAGTAAGTCATAGTCTGGCCATGAGCTGCTCCATCTGAACCACCGCCTGCACCCATTTGACCCATTCTCCTAACATTGGGGGTAGCATAGACAACCAGTTTCCTGTGATACATTTCAAGGCAACTGTCAACAGGATCAGAGAAACTCTTCTGGCCTGCCCCCTTAGATGCATCACTGTCGGGATACCCAATATTCACTCCTCTCCTGAGAAGGGGATGTCTGTTCCCACTATTTGGGTTACTGCAGCCCGAATTTCACCCCAAGAATGACAAAGCTTCGGACACTCCCAGAAAATGTGCCAGTGATTGCCTGGTTGTCCACATTTCCTCCAATATATGTCCTTTGCTCCTACTGTATAGTACTTAGTTGTTGTGGGGACTCTAAAAGAAATCTAAGACTTTTCAGAAAAACTCCCTCCAACTGGGGGAGGAAGTTACTTTCCAGACCCATTTCAACCTATGTTGCCAATGGAGTTCCGAAATTTGGATATTGGCCTCTTTTTCCCATGCACTCTTGCAATGTTTAAGGAGGTAATTTGGAAGTTGTGAGAGGAGTTTATATATAGAAGAAATATACCTGGTAGGACCCACTATGGTTACCACACCATAAAGGAAATCTTCCCAACTGGAATATGGGCATGAAAGCCAGAAGATGTGGTCCTCTGAATTAACAAAATGTCTCACTTGCATGAATCGGAAAAATTCCTTATTTGTCCAAAGAAATTTCTCTTTAGCTCTTTGAAAAGAGATGCAGCTGCCACCTTCAATGAACTGTGTAAATCTGGTAAGCCTCCTAGATGCCCAATTAGTATATCCCCAAGTCTAATTTCGATGTTATGAAGGTTGGTTCAAATCTAATTACTGACAAGGGCCTCAGTCCTTCGGGAGTTCCAGGATTTTGCAAATTTTCTTGAAAATATTGAGGCCATGCTGCACCACTCTTTTGTATATGATGTCTATATTCTGAGGTACAGGCCATGAG
Source organism: Neoceratodus forsteri (assembly GCA_016271365.2). NCBI lineage: Eukaryota > Metazoa > Chordata > Ceratodontiformes > Ceratodontidae > Neoceratodus > Neoceratodus forsteri. The sequence goes on from CM057458.1 coordinate 235,994,782, forward strand.
TGCCAGGGTAAATACTGGCCTATCTCCCAAAGATGCCTCTTCTAATTTATACCATTGAGATGATACTGTCTAGCCCAAGTCATGAGACCAGCCCCTTGAGCTGCAAAATAATATAAAGATAAGTCAGGCAGAGACAATCCTCCTGCTTCTTTGGGCAGATGTAAAATGTCTTTGGAATTTCTAGGTTTTTTATGGTTCCATATAAACCGTGAGACTGCCTTGATCCTGCTCCAGAACTCTTTTGGAATTGGGATTGGAAGACACTGGAACAAAAGCAAAAGGTGGGGTAAAATATTAATTTTTATTACTTCTATACGACCTACCAGTGACAAAGGGAGAAGGTGCCATCTCGCCATGTCCTGTTCGATCACCCTCCACAATGTTTTATAGTTAGCTGTAAAGAGTTTCCTAAGATTAATGGGGATCTGGATACCCAGATATCTGATTTGATTATGGGGAGCCCACTTAAATGGGAAGTTATTCCTAAAACATGCTGTGGAGGAGCCACTCACCAGCAGAGCCTCCGACTTAGGTAAGTTAATTTTATAACCCGAGATCTCACTGTACGAATGCAATAGTTCCATGAGAGGAGGGAGGGAAGATAAATAAAATATGGAATCGTCCGCATAAAGAGATAGTTTCTGTTCAAGTCCCCCCACCATTATGCCCCTGATTTCCAGAGTTTGACACATTCTGGCTGCTAGCGGCTCCAAACTAATTGCAAATAGAAGTGCCGACAATGGGCAGCCTTGTCGGGTACCCCAAAAGACGGCAAAAGGAGCTGAACTAATACCACTGGTTCTCACCATCGCCTTAGGATTAAAGCCTGGAAATCATCTGTATAAATTTAGGGCTAATATTTATTTTCTCCATGGACTTCTTTTTAGAAAATGTCAATTAACCCTATCAAACACTTTTTCGGCGTCCATGGATATTGCCAGCTGAAATTTCTGATTAGACTTCTGAGAGGAGATAATATTTAATAGTCTTCGAATATTGTCAGTGAGGTATCTACCGGAAATAAATCCAGTCTGGTCCTCCATGAATGATATAACAAATCTCCCCCTGAAGACGTCTAGCCAGTAGGCCAGTAAATATCTTTAGGTCTACATTAAGTAAGGATATGGGCCTACACAACCCGCATGCCAATGGGTCCTTACCTTCCTTATGTAATACTGAGATAAGGGTGGTTTCCCAGGACCTAGGCAGTGTCCCTCCCTCTCCCTCTGCAACTTCTCTGCAGACTTGCAAAAGGGATGGAAGCAACAAATCCCCAAATTCTTTAAAGAATTCTATGGGGAACCCGTCTAATTCTGGGGCTTTATAACTTTTGAGCAACTTAATCTGTTCCCTAAATTCGTCAGATGTGATCCCAGCTTCTAGAATATTCTTCGAAGTTTCTGGGAGAGATTGAAGGACAGTCCGGGGTAGGACAGTTTCTGTGTTCTGTCATGTGTGGGGAATGTTCTTGAGTATACAAATCTCTGTAATATTGTGCGAAAGTCTCTGTAATCTTTTCTGGTTTACTATAAATAAGACCATCCCCCTTGAGGTCTGCTATTTGAAGAATTAATTGGCTGGACTGCTGAGACTGGAGGGAAGCTGCTAAAAGTTTCCCTGCCTGATTTCCTCCCTCATATTATTATTGATGAACCCGTCTGTATACGCCTTCCAACTGCTGAGTCAGTGCTCTATCTAGCTCCAGTCTATCCTTCTCGAGTTGTTTATTGGTATCGGGGTGTAATGAAATCTTATGCTGAAAATCTAATTGGGCAATCTTAACTTGGAAGATTCTGTATTTTCAGGGAGTGTTTTTTCCTCTCCCTGGAAGCCAATATAATAATTGATCCACGGAGCCAAACCTTAGAAGCATCCCATCGAACACAGTAAGAAGTTTGCTCTTGTGGATTAAGATCCAGGAACTCCTGAATTGACTCCCTAACATATACCTTGAAGGTGTGGTTATTAAGGAGGCGAACACTGAAGTGCCAGCGCAAGTTTCTCAATGTGGGGGCTGAAGCTAAAGTAAGTTGCACTGGGGCATGATCTAACACAGACCTCAAGGAGATTTATTTTTTGTTGACCAGGTAAGTGCACTAGACAAATCTTGCCTATTTTCAGGCACGACCCAGGGAAGGGGGATACAGATGAATGCCAACTGACCTTTAACCAGATTAAGCTGTTGATGGTATTTTTAGTGAATGAGGGAAATTTGGCAAGGACACCAGGGAATTTTCCCTACTCTTTTCGGTAAGTGCCATGGGATTTTTAAAATCCACCTGAACTACCACCAATCCAGGCAGATGGGACCTCGGTTTAACGTCTCATCCGAAAGACAGCACCTCAGAAGTGCAGTACCCCTCTCATGCTGCACTACAGTGTCAGTACTGGGATATTAACCCAAGTGCCAGGTGTGGGAACTGAACCCACAGCCCTCTGATCTCCAGGCCTCAGAGGCAAGTGTGCTACCTACTGAGACACTGACACTGCCACAGTGACTATGACTATTTGACTATGTGTTGTAGTGTAAGCCCATTCTTCTGATATATTGAAGATTGGCTCACCTCCCGCCGTCTTATCAACTATAATAAGACCAAAGTCATGATATTCGCCCATCCTCAAAACCCACACAAATCCCTGTGCCCAATGTTCCTCACTGCAAATCAGACCCCCCCCAGAACAAGTATACAACTTTAAATACTTAGGGATCACTCTAGACCCCACCTTCAACTTTAATCAACATATCCTACACTTAACAACCGCTCTTAGCTCCAGGCTAGGCGTACTCTACCGTTACAAGCATTGCCTCACCCCTGAGGTACTACAACTTACCATAAACTCCTCGATCCTCTCCCTGTTAGACTATGGCATCCTAATTTACAGTGCTGTGCCCTCCACAGCCCTGAGCAGACTCCGGCTAGTACTAAACAGAGCCTGCCGCAGTCTTAGGATGTGATCACCTCACTCACTCCTGCTCCCTATACAGCAGCACAAATTGGCTAAACCTGGAAAACAGAATTAGGTACCACACCTGCCTTATGACCAAAAAGATACTACTAGGCCTCAGCCCACCCTCCCTACTCCAAATTATACCCCCTGCACCACTAAGCAAAACAACCCGAAGCTTCCAGTGCTAGCTACTATGGGTACCCATGGCCGACCTCCCAATACCAACGCACTTTCAATTACAGGGCCCCCTCCTGCACAAACTCCCTCCCAATCCATATTACTGAGGAAAGAAGGCTGGGCCCTTTTAAATCAATGCTAAAGGAACACCTGCAGGTCTCAAAATAGATGTGACTGTCCTTGGCACCGGATCTGCTTTGCCTCCGTACAATCAAGCTATTAGCAGCAAAAGTACCACAAATACATTTTTATGAAGCAAGACAAGCAGCCTTTGTCTGAATCTCTCTTGATACCTGTTCTCCTCACTCCTGGCTGTGCTAAATTACCTAAATTTCTCCCTGTTAGCCTACTAAGAAACAACTTTGGAACCTGTTTATGTTATGCTTATCGTGTGTATCTTTATTATTCTTGATTACTATGTAATGTGCTGTTCTCTGTCTGTATACTAATGTCCCGTTCCTTGTGGAATTGCTTTGTATGACGTGGAACCTTTGTAAATGAGTCTCTGACTCAAATGTCTTTCTGATTATTCAAATAAATAAATTAAAAAAAAATAATAATAAACAGCATATCAACTCGGGAATAACTCCCATATCGATCTGAGTAGTGTGAATAATTTCTATCCAAACCATTTACCCACCTCCATGTATCCACCAGGCCCCACATCTGAGCTATTCTATTTAGTGTTTTGCCAGCGAACCCCAACCGTGGTTTTTATGCACCCCTATCTATCCAGTATGGCGGAGATCACAGTACTGAAATCACCATCTAGTATTAGAATGCGATCTGTGTCTGCGTGCAGTAAATTAGCCAGAGTGTGTTTAAAAAAGCCAGCAGCCTCTCTTTCATCATTTGGGGCATAAATGTTAGTAAAGCAATATTGTTGATCTCCCAGTGAGGCATTTATCTTGACAAACCGACCGTCTGGGTCTGTCTGGACCTCTCGCACCTGCAGGGGGCACATTTTGTGGATCAGAATCACCACTCCACGTCTATGAGGGTGCTCCACATACGTGGAGGCATAAACGGTTCTCACCCATCTACAGCTTAACTTATTATGTTCCACCTCAGTGAGATGGGTCTTTTGCAAGAAAACTATGTGGGCGTGCAGGTTGGCCAATTCTTGTAGAATTTTCGATCTTTTAATAGGATGGCTCATCCCCTGGACATTGTAAGATACTATGTTAGTGCCCTCCATAGTGAAAGAGCCCGGACAGACCTATAATCGATGGGGGACCAGCCCAGCAAAAATCGGGCTTGGTGGGGGAAGGGGGGCATACAATCTCCATAACAGAACTAAAATAAAAAGAACTAGAATCTACAACCATAACAGTCAGTTTATACATCAGTCTTCCATCCGGGGAGATTAACTTTGCATATCTCTGCAGAAGAATTTTCTTCCAAGGTGCCACAGTTACCCCACCACAGATTTCCTGACAGTGGTGGGAGGTGTCGAGTTCAACTCGGCACTAGGCTGCTCAAGCCCAAATTATTTCAGGTGTGAGCAACTATAGTGAGGCCACTTGTACCATTGTAGACCTTCCCTCTCATACCTTCTCCCCAACTTTCCTGCATAAAAACAGCCCAAATCTTTCTTCCTTCCTCAAACTTCCAAACTTTCATACAATATAAGTACTATAGTTTATCAATTTAAGGTAAGATACTTGGTCTTCTGATTAAGGCCCGTTTTTTTCCAAATTACAACAGTACTATCCATGACTGCTGTTAACAAATCTACGAAGTAGATCACTGTAAGGAGTGGAAACAAAGACGAAAAAGGGACACCAATCAAAAGCTTTCTGAATAATCATCTAATGTCCTCAATAGTCTCTGAAGTAACCCAGTCCCCACAATCATATTCCAAGGCCACTGGAATATAAAGCAGCAAACAAATGTTCAGGGATCCAAGCTCTGCGGCTTTGTTTCATCTCCAGACTGTGTCATCTGCGACTTCCTTCGCTCTCTTATTCCACCCACTACAGCTCCCAGTTGTATCCGTGGCAGGCATTCTCGTATTTCTCCTTCCCAGACCTCCCACTGTTAACCACTGCCTCCTCTCAATCTCCCTCATCGCCTCTGGATTGATCAACTCATCTAAAGCGATATTTAAAGATGCCAGAAACTTTTTTGCTTCAGAGGGCGAATCAAATAGTTTAATACCTGCATCAGAGGTTACTCGTAAATGCGCTGGAAAGTCGACTCTGGCTGCCAGGCCTTTAGTACGCAGGGCCTTCATGATCGGATATAAGATTTTGCGTCTTGCCATAGTGGTAGGGGCATAATCTGGCTCGAAGTACAGCCTAGCATCTCCGAAAATAACCTCCTTTTTGCCCAAGCCTTCCTCAGTACCGCTTCTCTGGTTCTGAAATCTAAGAAGGCGACAATCAGGGATCGGGGTCTTGCCTTGGGGTCCTTCAGAGGAGCTGAAAGTGCTCTATGGGCCCGTATAATATTTAATGGAGTACCTTTATCAAGATCCAGTAGCTCTTTGATAAGCCCCTCAATGTATTATGGGACGTTACTGGTTTCGGATTGCTGTGGTAGACCATGAATTCTTAAATTTACTCTACGAACATACAAAATTTGCCAGCAGATAAAGGCCTAGAGGTCTATCAAGTCTGCTCGAATGTGCAGCTAGCACTCCTTATTCTGCAGCTGCCCCTCGCTGCCACCATTCCCCTTCATTGACCCTCCCCTTTGTCCTGTCCCATCCCCTTTTGAAGCAGACCACTGTTCTACTGGATACCACTTCTGCAGGTAACGCATTCCACCCAGCCACCACCCTCTCTGTAAAAAGTGTCTCCTCATCTCCTCCTGAACCTTCCTCCTCCAGTCTCATATCATGGCCCCTGGTGTCCCTCCTCCCTTACTTTGAACAGCCCTCTGTACCTGTCTTGTTTATTCCTTTCATGTACTTAAAGGTTTCAATAATGTCCCCGTCCTCCCTCTCCTCCAGTGAATACATGTTCAACTCCCTCAGCCTCCTCTCGTACAAGTCCCCAGCCCCTTGTTCATCTTTGTCACCCTGCGCTGCACCCCCTCCAGTAACTTAATGTCCCTCTTCAGATACGGGTGCCAGTACTGCACGCTGGTACTCCAGGTGTGGTCTCAACTAATGACCTATACAGTGGCAGAATCACCTCCTGAGGATATATCCTTGTAATACACAACCCACATTTTGTTGGCCTTTGCAGTTCCTCCTACATCGGCCGAAGTTGTTCATTGACCCTGTAATGAGCACCCCAGATCCTTCTCATCCTCTGTCTGGGCTAGCTGCACTCCCAGCTGGTAACCCTCCTTGGGTTCTTCATCCCAAAATGCAGTACCTTGCACTTTTGGCATTAAAACCCAGTTGCCAGGTGTCTGACCAGGTTTCAAGCTTTGCCAGATCATCCTGCAACCCCTGCCATCCCCCTAGGTCATCCACCACCGCTTCTACCTTGGTATCATCAGCAAACATACTGATCTTGCTCTTGATGTCCTATGATATGTCTGCAATGAATATCCCAAACAACACTGGTCCCAACACCAAGCCCTGTGGAACACCGCTGGTCATACCCTTGGGTGTGGGAGCTCCACACCCACCACCACCCTCTACTGCCTTCCCTGAAGCCAGTTCCCTATCTTACCAGCTTTGCACCCGCCCCGTGCCTTCTAGCTTACTTCCCAGCCTTCCATGCAGCACTGAGTTGAATGCCTTACGGAAGTTCAGATACAGGACATCAATTGCATGGCCCCTGTCCAGTTGCCTAGTTGCCCAGTCATAGAACACCACCAGGTTGGTTTGGCAGGATCTTCCACATATCAAGCCATGCTGTCTGCTGTCCTGTAGTCCTTTGGCCTCTAGGAGGGCCACCAGCCTCTCCTTAAGGACAGTATCCATTAACTTACCCACGATGGATGTGAGGTTCACTGGTCTGTAGTTTCCCGGTTCATCCTTGGGGCCACTCTTGTGGAGGGGCACCACATTAGCCATCCTCCAGTCCTGAGGTACACACCCCGAATGTAGTGAGGCATAATAGATCTGCCAAGGTCCTGCAAGGACCTCTGCCAGCTCCTTCAGTACCCTGGGGGTGGATGCCATCTGGCCTGGCACCTTTCCGCCCTTCAGTGCCTTCAAACCCTCCTGAACTCTGCTCTCCATGATTTCCCGTCACCCCCCATTTCTGCCATTCCTCGCCTTGGTGTCACCCCTCTTCGCCTTTAGTCAATACTGAGCAGAGTAATCATTTAGTGCTTCTGTCTCATCGCACCTAGCTTCCACCCAACCCCCTCCTTCCTAATCCCTCATGGGTCCTTACAGCTCCTTTTCTCCCGATGTACTTAAAGAAGTCCTTCTCCCTTCTAATGCCTTGTGCCAGCCTCGAGTCTGTGATGCCTTGGCCCTCACTGCCTCTGCCACCTCCTCTCGATTCCGCATGCTACTCCTCCTGTCCTCCCCTCCTATTTTCTTGTACCTACTAAAGGCAGCTCTTTTCCTCCTTACCTTTTCCATGACCTCCTTGCTCAACCAGCTCGGTTTCCTAGCCCTAGCCTTCTTGCTCTGGGCTTTGCAGCAGGTTTTGGTTGCCTCCACTATCCCCAGCTTTATGCGCTCCCACCTCTGATTAGTGTCCATACTAGATTGAATTCTGGCCAGGTACCCTTTTAGCACTTCCCCCATCCTCCCAAAGTCGGCCCTCCTGAAGTCCAGCACTCTTGTGCCAGATTCCACTTCTTCCTTGCCCATATCCAATGTGAGCCATACTGAGTGGTGGTCACTCCCTGACAGTAGTACCTCCACTGTAAGCTCTCTCACAAAGTGCCCATTTGCCAGAACAAGGTCAAGGGTATTCCCTAACCTGGTTGGTTCACTGACCATTTGCAGCAGGAAGCTGTCCTGGAAGGCATCCAGCAGTACCTGCTCCCTTTCGCTCCTGGTTGTTGGGGTACTCCAGTCCACTCCTGGCATGTTGAAGCCCCCCACAATCACCACACTATCATTCTCGCAGGTTCTCCTGATCTGTCCCACTAGTTCCCTAATTCCTCCATCTGAGTTGGCAGCCTGTACGCCACTCCCATTCAGAGAATCCTATTCTTGGAATCCTGGATTTGCATACAAAGCAACTCTGTACTACCCTCCTCCCCTTCCTCCCTTACATACTTCAGTCCTTCCTTCACATATAGTGCCACACCCCCTCCTTTCCCAATCACCCTGTTCCTATGAAATAATCTATAACCTGGTACAGACAGGCCCCAGTCATTGTAATGGGTGGCCCATGTTTCTGTAGTGGCTGCAATGTCCACCTCTCCCTCTCCCTCTGCCATGAGCACTTGTAACTCTGCAGTTTTCCTTCCAAGGCTCCTAGCATTAAGGGTAACCACCTTCCACTCCCCCATCCTGCCCTCCTTTACTAGCATCACCAATAGTACTTGCCATTTGTCCTTTGTCATTGTTATGGAGGGGGGTAAGCTCACATGGTTTCCCAACCTGTGGTCTCTGCACGTCTCTTGCCCAATTGCCACCCCCGCTCCTAGTTTAAATTCCCAACTTCCTCTATGTACTCCTCCATCCTCTGTTTCAACACTTTCTTTCCCTCCTCACTTAAGTGTAGTCTGTCCTTGTCAAAGAGACTACTGTCCTCCCAGATCCCTCCCACCCCCACCCCAACAGCCCATACCCTTTAGCACAACACCAGGTTCTTAGCCATCCATTAAATTCCTCTAGTCTCAGCTTTCTTGTTGTGCTTGCTTTGGGCACTGGAAGTATCTCTGAAAAAGTTACTGATCTTCCTGCCCACTCACATAATTGTCCTAGTTCCTCAAACCTCCTCTGGATTTTATCTACTGTCTTGTCAGCCAGGTTGTTCATCCCAAGATGTATAATTAAATGAGGCTTGTCCCTACCCCTTCTGGCATATATCAGAACAGACTGTCCCACCCTTTCCGCTGTCATTCCTGGCATGGCCTCCACCCAAATGTGACTATGCCTCTCTCCCTTGCTACCCCACCTGACTCCTCTTAGTACTGAATCACCCAGCACTAAGATTCCACCCCTCTTACTCCCCGCTTGCTTCCATTCATCCCCCTCTCTCATTTCTGGCTCCTCTTCTTCCTCCTGCACATTTCCCCCTTTTGCACCTGTTGCAATTCTCCTAGCAGAACTTCCCCCCGTTCCGGTTTGGTCCAGACATTTATCAATTACTCCTCTAATTTCATCATTTCCCTCCTCCTCCTCCTTCCTCTCTAGCAGTGTAAAATTTTTTTATGAAGACCATTCACAAATGCCCGTTCCCTCTCTCTTCATAGTAACCTGTTCTCTCCTTTCCACTCCATGACTTTTGCCTCTTCTTCACCTCCCCTCACAAGTCCCCATCTCCTCCTTCCATTTGTCTTTTGTCTCCTGACCTGGTTTCCCCGACAATCATTATTTCTGGCCTGGGCCCCTTTGTCTTTCCTTTCCTTCTTCTGACCCTCTCCTCACCACTGTTGGCTCAAATTGCCTTCCCTCATCTCCCCTCCTTTCTCCCTCCAGTATTGGGCTAAACCCACCCCCTGTCCGCCTTGCCTGTCTTAGTTCCTCCTGCAGACCCTCGATCTCCTGTCTAAGTTTCTCTATGTGGTTGCACACTAAACATCCCCCCACACTCCAATTTTCAGAAAGATTGGTGCACCGCAGTTGTTGCAGCCTACCACCCTACCCATTGCTGTTGTTGCCTACCAACGACCCCCCACCCTTCCAGATGAAGGATACCAAATACTCCCCCAAGTCTCCTCTCTCCTCCCTCTATCAGTGCAAAACATTATTTTCTTAATTTCCCTTACCTCCTATGTTGTACACATTTAGATAGATTGAGCAACTGATTTTTATATTCATATCCTTCCTATCCACACCCAAAAAGAGACTTTAAGTAGCTATTGCACAACCTTCTTCAAACTCCTATTCCTCCTTTCCACAATGCAATAGAAATGCAAAGAAGTAACAATGAAAGCTCTTTGATTTGCAGTTACTTCCCTTCCATTGAGATAGCAGTCCCCTCTTCACTCACTGCTGTTCCTTTCCTGGATGCCTGCTTCTGCTATGACAGGTGCATATCCTTTGCCCGTTTGAGGAAGTGATGTCAGAACCCCTGGTATAAAGGAAATCATGGACCAGGGCGGGTGGGAGTGAGGGTTGGGTGGGGACCAGCCCAAGTCTTCCAGAAACAATCAGGTAGTTGAGTCCCCTGGTCAGACCATTAGTACCCTTCCCCCACTATGCACTACACTTTACAGCTAGTGAAGCCAGCAAAAATTAATCACAATTCTACTCAAAGCCCACAAAATAGGTTTGCGACCAAATGAAACAGGTTTCCAATTCAAACAGCTTCACCAACAACACATCAAAATAGGCTTGAAATTAGAAGATATAGGTCTCCAATTCAAAGAAACAGCCCCAATTAAATCACACCAAATACATTTTAAATCAGAAGAAATAGGCCTCCACAAATGCAGCCTGCTACACAGTGAAACATCAAACAAATGAGCCGACTTATAGCCACCAAAACAGGTTTCAAAATTCCTACAGCCCCAAAACAATATCTTGCTAGCCTCTTAGAAGTAGTAAGAAAGAAAACAAAATAACCTTCTATCAAGTAAAATCCACAAGAAACAATGTAAAAACAACAAGAAGAAGCGACTGTACTGGAACAGATCTTATCCTTTCCCCTTCTAGTTCCTTCACAGACTGAAAAAGAATGTAATGCTTATCCAGCAAGTAAATCCTTTCCTCAACTGCTTAGCAAAAGAAGGTTCAGACAACCTCTGCCAGACCCCAACTGCTTCTGTAGTTAACAGACCTCAATTACAATGTCCAACACACAGAAATGGCAGCTAAAAAAACTTACAACACCCTCAGCAGCTAAAGGCCCTTTCTCTCTCTCCTCTAGCTGAAGACTGAAAGGGATCTATTCTCTAGGTCTTCAATTTTACTCATGAGTAGTTGTGAGTGATCATGGAGTTGTAAGATAGCTCCATTGTGTAGGTCCACAGCTTCTGTATTACTGGTAAGGCTCTCCTCTATCTGGTTCATTTTTTACCCTGTTGTGCTATGTTGGACTTATTTTCTTTAATATCTGCCTTGAGTCCATAGTATTGGTCAGACGTTGCAACTCTCGGCACAGCTGATGGGAGGTAATTATAAAATCCTCCCCCTTCCTCAGAGTCGCTGTCCCATCTCGCCTCCATTTCTGCATCTGCTGCAGGCTTTGCGGTCTCCGAGTCGGCGGTTGATTGTTTGGGAGGTAAGTTCAGTTTTTGTTGTTTTAACCCTCCTCCGTGAGCCGCTCTTGGCTTATTTCTGGTCGCCATCAGTATACTGCTCAAAGCCTGCTGAAAGTGTGTTTGTTCTCTAGAGAAAGGATCATTTAAATTACTTTTTGTTGAGGGAGCCAACAGAGCGATCGTGTTCCGTGTCTACATGGAACAGTGACGTCACCGGAAGTCCCCTTTTTGCCAATTCTTTGTTTCTATGTTGCAGTCATGAGGAATCAGGGGAGACCAGCAACTTTGTTCCACAGAACTATGGAATAAGCACAATTTGGGATGTACGCATCACATAAAAAACATGCAGTTATAACAATGACCCAAATGTAAAGTCACGTCCAGCCAGTCACTACTTAGGGATGGCTATAAAATCCAGAACTTCATTCCTGGAGACTAACATTTCCATCTCTTTACCAGCAAGAAAACACATTTTTTTTTCTCAATTCAGAAAAGAGACAACAAACAAAATATCATGTAGACCAAGAGGTACCATTGTTAATAAACTTGCAATCCACTTGTTTTTCCTCAGGAGAAGGATTATTGTGTGATCTCCTGCTCCCTCTCTGAAAAAGTGCCCAGTTTATTAGAAGCAAAACACCAGGTGGCTATTCTCCCTTTGTGTTTTTTTGCATGGCTATACCTAACAGATCACACATGGTCACCAACTAACTCAGCACATGCTTCTTCCAAGTCTTTCCTTAGATCACCTTATCCTTTGTCACCAAGTATGACCTTATCCGTTGTCACCAAGTATGACAATTTTACTAACATAACTGGAAAGCAAACATTAAAGGAGATAGTGGTACCAGCCTTTTAAATTCTGCCTGGTAGTAAGCGGGACCACGGAAGAATTCAAGGCAACAAAGGTTCTCGCTTTACTCTGTGTGGCTGCAGAGACTGCAACAGATATAAATACAACTCTTCTGCAGCAAGAAAAAGACGAGAAGGTGAAAATGGACAAGTCCATGGAAAAATTCCAAGCTTACTCCCACACCTGAAAGAATAACTTGGAGGAGACTTGTGTCTAACTCTAGGACATCCTTTACACAGTACATTAGCATGGGGGAAATTTTAAGTCCAGTTTTCAGCTCCTGTGATTACTGAAACATGCTGCTTTGCAGTGGTTTTAAATTCAAGTTCTTGGACTGATGTTGTTATGTGACATTGTGTCAGTGCCATGGTCATTAAAATAAAACTAATACTTTGTAGCCATCACGAAGTGCTATAATGTCGAGAAGATCAAATACGCAGAGTAGAATGTAGAATATTCAATAGGATAAAGGGATGCCCTACCTGCACAGCTTGGGGAAGGTGGTACTGCTCATTTAGCTCAGTTGGTATGTTCAAACCCCACATTTATGTGTTAGGGAAGAACAGTAGCAATACTTTGGAGTGTTCTGCAGCTAGCACTAGTAGAAAACCATTCAATTTACCTTTTACAGGCACTGAAACAAAATATGCAAGTTAAACCACCACCAACTGTAATCTACAAACAGCTTAGGAATGTTTTTTTTTTTGCTATGTTAATGTAGGTTCTCAACGTTTATTGCTCAGACATGCATGGCACAATACATGTGTATGAAGAGGCCAAAGCCACTGTGGATACATCACAGCTCCTAAAACACAGGCTGAAACAATTGTACATTTAAAAGACTTCTCTCTTCTCAACAGCACAGCGAAATAGGTTCTGTTTGCCACACTGGAGACCTACGTTCACACCCTCAGCGGATGGGCTGGCCAGGGAAGGATCAGCATCTCACTGGATACTCTTGTTTCTAGGGAGGGTGGAACCACTGTTTGTCTACTCCATGGCATCCCAAGGGTCTCAGGAGAAGGCTGCCATTGGCTAAATGATGAGACAAGGCTTGCGCTACTAATATCGTGGGTGGTAGGATGGCCTGAGGGACAACATACAAACAACAAATTGTCAGTGCTGGGAGAAAGACCTGTTTCAGTAAAATTGGGGAGTCCATTTGCAATTTAGTAATTTGCTAAACATAGAAATTCAACTGAACAATGGAAATCTGACAAAGCGATTTTGTTTCTTATGGGCAAACACCAGAAAAATAAATAAAGCTACCTGAAATTCTGGAGAATAATACTGGAGACTTTAAAATATAGCTCTGACAGGTGCGGAGTGTGCCGACCTCAGTTAAAGGGCTAAAATGCTACACATTTTGCTGTGCCACAACCCACCTAGGCTGATGGTGATAGGAGCATCAAAATAACAATAAAAAAGTTGAGCAGAATAAAAAGACTGTAAAAGCAAAAAATATTCCTATGGAGGGTCAGGTACTGCAGTGTGCTGTCTGTAAAAAATAATGAAAATATATTTTTATAATTACACATAAACACACAATTACGTTACATAATTTATTTTACTTTAAGGTGATCAATTAATGTAAGACGAGTCCCCTGAAGAAGTCGTATTACACGGTGAAATGTTGGGACGAAAGCCAACAAATAAATGACCACTGTTGATGAAAACTTCAAAGACTACTGTGAAAAGCATTTTTCATAGAAGCCTGCCCACCCCATTTTTTTAGCTGAGGTCATGGTGACCATCCCCACACCTAACCAGGATACTTTCAAGGCCTTTCTCCCTAGAGCTGCACACAAATTCTGCTTCTCTGACAATGTAATCCCGTCAGTGTGATAGTTGCAGAGTTAGATGTGCAGTACATGAGTGACTCCTCAAGTGGGCATGAAGCATGGCTGCACCAAAATAGGTCCTGATCCTGAAGGCAGATAGGGGATGGGAACTTGTACGTTGTAAAACAAAAAGACTTTCGAAAGCTGCTCCTAAAGGACTCAAGATAACTATATTTATTGTACATGAGCAGTAGGTTTTCAGGTAAACTAAGATTCAATAGCATTTTGCTCAAGTGGTTGCAAATTCCGCCGTACAACTAATTCCCCAGTGCTCTTCAGGTACGTGTTAGAGAGTTCTTCTTCTTTTGGGAGACCTTGTGGTAACTTCAGAGGTTGTACCCTGCAAAGACAAGAAGAAGAAATGATGTAAATTAATGCACACTGTTGCTACTGTTTACATCTGTTTATCATTGTTCTGTTGTACTTCGCCATTCTGCTTTAAGCTTACTTCTGTATTAATCAATTATCCACTTAACTCAGCTAGCCGCAGAACCAACTACAGTTACTTAGTCCCTGGTCTAATAATACTGTGTTCATCTGTTCCCTTCTCATCATGCTTATTTTCTCACTTATTCTGCTACCCATCCTTGCTCGTTCTCCCATTTTCCCCTCCCAACTATTCCCCGTTTCCTGCCTCCTGCTTTATCCCCCACCTTATCATCTTCCCGTCCTCTTTTCCTTAGTAGTCCATAACTTCCTGGGTGCAATTTCATCCTGACTCCCTGCCTACAACTCTTAAGCCCTTTGGCGGCTACTACCCCCTCACCCTCTCAATCACCACTCGTTCCCCTGTCACCATAACAGCTACCTCAAGCCTATCATTTCCTCACTCATCCTTATGGCAGGTGGTAATGAACTTAACTCTGGACCCTCCCCCCCACACCCTCTCAGGGTCCTCCATTTAAACATCTGCAGCCTTCTCCCCAAACTGGATCAGCAGTGTCTGCTGTCGTTAAACCTCCAGCCAGATGTTCTGGTCATCAGCATCTTGGCAATTTGACCACAGCTCTCTTTGGCTACACTGTGAATAGGCAAGACCAAGGCAAGAAGGGTGGGGGTTATAGTGTATGGCTCCACCCGCCTCAGGTTTGAGGTTATACACTGTTTCTCTAATCCATCCTCCCATAAGCTGTTGCTTAACAAGCTCTCCCTTGCTTTCCCAGTCTCTGTCTTTATTGCAGGTATCTACTGCTACCCAGCTCTAATCCGGACTCCACCAATGACCTCCTCTCCTCAGTCTCTATCCTAGATTAAGCAGAGGGATTCCTAGTTCTAGATACTTCAATTCTAATTATCTCCTCACTTCAAAAATTAATTCAATAGATAAAATCATTCAAACTCAGTCAACTTATCTCCAAGTACACAATGCTGAACCCGACATCCTCCAACCACTCCCTTACTGACTGGGTCCTTTCCTTTCACCCCAATGCACTGCACACGTTGGCACAATCCCTGATGCACTCAGTGGCAAATGAATCATATACTGTGTGTGAAATATCTGTTGCCTCAGAGCTCCTCCCATGGTCATCTGGATCCAGTCCTTTAGGTCACTTGATCCATCTATCTTGCACGCTGAACCTCTATAACATGGACTGGTCAAAGTTCCTCCGAAGGTCATCCAGACTGTTTTTTTTCTATCTGTAGTAAAGGAGGAAAAGGAACAGGGGAGTCATGACAGACCAGGGTCTGAAGAAGGATAAGCAGTATGTAGTTGCTGTCAAGTGTACCAGCAGAATGATGGGCTGCAAAAAACAAAAAAAAAAGGGGGGGTGCGCCTAGCAAGGCAAGAGGAGAAATCCTGACACTTAAGGTCCTGGTCAGACACTATCTGGAGTAGTACGTGTGCAGTTCTGGGCTCCTCAATACAAAATGGACAACAAGGCAGTTGAGAGAATGCAATGCTGGGCCACCAAAATTATCAGGGTTTTTGGAGATATAACTTACAGGGGTAGGGTGGTGGCCTTTAACAAGTTCATGCTGCAGCAAAGGAGGCCAAGGGGATGTGATCTCAATCTTCTGCATATTAAAAAAGTATCAACAATATTAGACATGCCTAAGCTGGTGTTGTTTAGTAGGATGCAGGGACATGCCCTGGAATTAAGAGAAGATAACTTCAGTGGTGATGTTTGGGAGGCACGGTTTCTCTCTGAGGGTGGCAAACCTATGGAACGGCCTACCATTCTAGACATCGGACACGAAGACAGTACAGGCCTTCATGGTAAGCCAGGACAAATATTTGCTCATCAAAGGAATCACAGGGTGCTTTGAATAATAATTGGCTACGAAATCCTCTAAATTGGTATGTTATTGCAAAGTGTACTTACTTCATCACTGCTTAGGAAGAGTGTATGTGGGGGGGGTGACATGAGTCCATCCAGTTTAAAATTAGTATGTTACTATGTTCCTCTTGCCTGCCAAGTCACTAATCAGCTTGGGGGGTCTTCAATGTCCTTTTTATCCTGTGGTGCCCAGAAATAGATGCAGTACTCCAGGTGCAGTCTAACCAAGGCCTTGTAATGGGAGGATTACATCCCTTCTCCAGCTCCTTACCCTTCCTAATGCATTCCAACATAGCATTTTGCTCGCCTGACTGCAGCAGCATGTTGCCTATGTTGTTTAAGTGTACTGTCCACAACCAGCCCCACATCCATTTTTATGGCGGCATAGCAAATGTTATGCTGCCGAACTGCGAATGGAAGGAGAGAAAATAGGTGGTCTCAAGGGGGGTTCCCGGGTACCAAATGCATCATGTTTGTTCCACGGAGTGGAGAGTGGAGTTAAAGCACATAATGAGTATGCATGAATCAGTGCACTTTCTCTCTCTTTCTCTCTCTCTCAGCACTATTTTCTCTCCAGCGGGTCTGGTGCTCATCCCAGACCTGCCAGCTCAGGGTAATGCATGGCACCTATTTCTGTTCAGTGGGGCCAGTGCTCATTCCAGACCTGCCAGCTCCCATTAGGTACTTTTTTCTGTCCAGCAGGTAGGGCGCTCATCCCAGACCCGCCAGCTCCCGCTCGGTGCAGTTTTCTGTCCAGTGGGTTGGGTACTCATCCTGAACCCACGAGCTCCCACCAGTTACTATTTTCTGTCCAGAGGGTCGGTGCTCATCCTGGATCAGCCAACTCCCGCTAGACCACTCCACAGGCTCTTCCCTCCGTTCACTCTTGGTAACACAGGGACATGGCCACAGCACTCTTCGGCTCTTATAACAAATTTACCACTCTGCAAATCTTATCTCATCCCTTTTCAGAGAGGGGGAAACAGTGCCATGGCCTCCTCCACTCAGTGTTTCTTCTCTTGTCCCCTTCAGGAGATGTCAACACAGTAGTATGGCTACTGCCACTCTATGGCACCTCTTTAATGTCAGGAGTTCATGCCCAAACACAAAAACAGGCCAGTCATACAGAATTGGAGCGCACTGGCAGAGGCCCCAAAGGACCAGCAGCAGAGGGAAGATCACGAGTAGCACCAACAAGACCTTGGCAGCAACAGAGGTGCAGTAGTGATCGGGAGTCCCACGCAACTGAGAGATGGAGTGAAGGAGAAAGAGCTCCCATGTGCTGAATACACTATGAGACTTTGTGAGTATTACTGTTATACCAGAATGATTCCAAGTAAAACTCCTTGCATGCTCAACACCCCTGCACTTCTGGCCTGCTTGGCAAGGTACAAACTTCAACCAAAAGTTTAATTCAATAGGTATGCGGGTGCAGGGGGCACAGAAAACCTGACTAATTTACTATGTGGCTGAAGGAGAGTACAGTAAGAACCAGTGGCACTATTTCATCATTTTCATCATGGACATGGATTAAATCATGTTTTATGGGCTTTATATCAAATATTTAATTTGTGTTAATTTACTGTACTTGTGTCCATTTTATAACAATATATGTGTAGTGTTGTGGGACTGAACCACTTCTCCTGTGGTTAAAGCCTCTCAGCCTTTATCCTCATAACGCAACACACAAGGTAAATCCCACAACAACACATACCCTGTCATGCATTATTGCTTAAAATGACACCATCAACCACCTTAGACCTCAAAAAGTGTCCCTAGTTTAAAGAACATGTGTAATAACTGTGTCCCAGCTTTGCTAATCTAGTTGTGGGCTGGGTGGAGGAACAGTTTTTTTTCTCATTCGTAGGGACTATACCTGAACTACTACAAATGCTACACATATGACGGTGTGAGGGCCACCTCCTGCTCCACTGAGACCCTCTAAATCTTCCTCGACAAATTTACCATGGCCCATCCTTGCCTTCAGTACACTGTTGAAGTATCCTCCTCTACACTGCCTTTTCTAGATATCCAACTATCAGCACAGAACAATGAACTGAAGACATCAGTTTATTACAAACCCACTGACTCTCACAGTTTCCGCCTCCACAGCTCCTTCCATCCTAAACATGTCAAGAATGGCCTGCCTTATTCACAGTTTCTTAGACATCGCAGATTATGTAGTGAAGAGGATGATTTTGCTGAGCAGGCCCAAATAATGCATAGTTTCTTTATCAACAGGGGATACCCTAAAAGCACAGTGGACAGAACACAGTAACATGCCCTGTAACCTCAAGCCCCGCAGGAAGGATACTGTCACACAAGAACAATGGCGAATTCCACTAGTGCTTCCTTTTCATCAGAGTACACCTTCTCTTCACAGGATCATCACCAGTAACTTTCCTATTTTGCACACTGACCTAGTCATTTGTGCTTCCTTTACAGAACAACCTATTGCCTCCTACCTCCGGCCACACAGCCTGAGAAATCTCCTGGTAAAAAACAGCCTACCTACTCCTAACAGTTGCTCTCTACCAGGTACCAAACCTTGCAACAGAACTCACTGCTACACCTGCAAATTTATTTCCAGTGTGACTGAAATTCGGGGTCCCACAGATGTTTTTCACATCACCAAAGAGTTCTTCTATACCTCTTCTAATGTGGTATATTGTATTCTTTGCAGTAAGTGTGCAGCAATTTACGTCGGACAGACTGGCAGATGCCTTGCTGACCATTTCAGGGAACATTACAGGGCAGGCAGGAATGGAGACACTAATAAACCCATTTTATTTCCAGGGACCACAGTGCCAATGACCTTTCTGTCTGTGTCCTTCAGCAGGGCTTCTGGGATTCTGACCATAGAAAAAACATGGAAACCAAGATGATCATCCACCTTGGCTCCCAGAAGCCCTCTGGTTTAAATGATAGACACCAACATCTTTCAGCCCTTGTTTTTCCTAAAGTCTGTATCTGTACACATTCAACTTCTTTTCATTTTCACCAGCTGTCTCCATCTCTGTCTCCTTCCCCCACATTTCTCACCTTTCCGCATTCTTACTAGGCTCTGCTAATTAGTCCCACCTGGGGACTTCTCCAGCTCATTGTCTCCTATTATGCCTTGTATTTCTCATCATCGCCCCTTTGTTTCACAGATTCTCTCTTAATCTTGCCTTTTATCACTTCTCCCTGAGCCTTCCCCTTTCTTCTTTCCTCACATATATATCCCTTATTTTACCTCCCCTCTTCACTGTTTTTTTTTCCTCTTTTAGATGTTTCCTGAAGAAGACCGAAGGTCGAAACATAGATTTCTAACTCCATTTTCTATTTTCAGCGTGCATTTAATATAACCATTTTGTTTTGCTCTCAGACCACATGCTGACGCAGCACCTTGTCTTTGTTTTTACATTTTGTGTACATTTGCTGTGACCCACTATGCCTACTCTGAAATCTCTTCTGAATTCTTAATGATGCTCCTTCATTTCATCTGTGTCTGCACTCCCTTCTCATATTCATAAGTCTTCTCTTGAATTATTTTCTGCCATTTGTTCTAAGATGAACTCTGCAGTCACTTATAGTTTATTTCCAAATGCAGCCACCTGGGTATTATTTCTAAAGGTTTCTTTTTGAAATTCCATCCTTGTTAATTTGGGTCCGAGACACATGTTTCCTCCACCAATAAGCTTTTTAAAACTTTCTCTAGGAAACTCATCACTAACACCGTTCTCTCCATCAAGAAACAGCTGATCTCTGTGGACAAAACCATCCAAAGGCAGAAGGATTTCCTGCAGCGAACAGCTCCACATAACTTTCCTTTTATTAAGCACTGCATCCAACACCTTCACTCCCCCTCTCTTTCAGTTTCTCAAGGATAACAAATCTGCCAAACTCCAGTCTCTCACCCAGCAGATCAGCAACCAACAGGAGCCATCGAGTCAGACACAACCTAACAATTTAGTATTTTGTATTCCTCCAGACCTCCCCCGATGCAAGATGAGCAATCTCTACTTAGCAAAGTCTCTCTTTTGTGCCTACACTCAGATATCTTGGTGCACCCGAGGTTCAAGTAAATCTGCAGTGCGAACAGACAGAACACACCAGGAGGAAGGAGCTACTGGTATAACTAAAACTACTCTACTGGGACCAAGAACTAGAACTTTTGTACTAGGACCTTCAATTTAGAGTAAAAAAAAAAAAAAGTGTGTTTGTCAGAGGTAGTTGAAGTAAACTGTTATTTGGTATCTGTGTACTTATCTAGGTGCTTGTCACAGGTGCCAGAAGGGAATTGTTATCTGTGAAATTAACTAAGTGTAGAAAGATTTGCAAAGTAGGGGGAGTGGCTTAGCTAGAAGGAGCCAGGTTAAAACCAGATTTAAGCACTGCCCTAGATAGCTTGTGCCAGAGAACAGACAGAACACCAGGAAGAAGGAGCTACTGGTATAATTAAAACTTCTCTACTGGGACTATATTGCCCTCCTTCCCTCCCCTCACCCTAAACCAGTTCTACTTTTATAGGCACAGGACTTAAACTGACAACAGGAACTTCCTGTTTGGGAGCAGGAAGTGAGTGATCCTAGAATCCACCAAAGACTCACCATTCTAGAAGGGCAAGAGTAGCTTTCGTCCCTCTCCAGCTGCTGGAGGTCTGACTCTGAGCAAGTAAGGATACTACTGAGAAATATAGGAACTTCTTGTCTCAGAACAGGAAGATCAGGTGCTAAAAGGGCACAGAGATAGTAAGTAAGTAGGGGAAGGAAAAAAAAAAAGAAAATAAACAAACAGAGGAAAGAGTAAGTATTCCAAACAACAGTTAGGGGGCCAGAAAAAAGACATGATGGGAGTGGTGCAGTGCAGTGGCTGTGGAGCAGCAGTCTTCTGGGAGACGTTCTGGAGGACGCAGTGTTGTCCCATCTGCAGGCACCTCTCTGGGCTGAGGGAGGAGGTTGCTCATCTCCAGGCTGAGTTGGACAGGATTTGGGGACCTCCTCTCCCACCCAGGGACCACCAGGGTCACTGCCATTGCCTCAGAGGTTGCCAAGAAAGAGGAGCGGTTGGACCACAGTTGGCTCAGGGAGGGTGAGGGTGGTGGAACAGGGTGCATCCTCCAGCTGTACCTCTCCACAATTTCTATGCTGTTCTGGAAAGTGTGGTTCCTCTATGGAGGCACCCACAGTGGAGACCAAGGAGGATGCTGGGAACCTCTACAAAGGAGACCCACAGGAAGGTGGCATGGGACCCCACAGGGGAAGGAAACAACTCCTGGTGGGGGACTCCATTGTTAGGAAGGTAGAACTGAGGGAGGAAGGGGAGAGGGAGGTAAGGTGTCTGCATGGTGCCATGGCTTGGAGGGGCAGGGAGTGAATCCTCAGGATCAAATGAGCAGCTGCACAGGGGAGGGAGTTGGATGTCACTGTCCACCTAGGGACAAATGACCTGGCTAAGAAAGGGATCAGAGCACTGCAAGAAGCGTTTGTGGAGATGGGGAGAGCCTTAGATAAATAGCACACATGGTAACCTTCTCGGAGGTGCTGCCTGTCTATGGCACAGATGAGGCTAGGGTGCTCCACACCATGGGATTCAATCAGTGGTTGAAAAACTGGTGCTGAGCTCAGGGATTTGGCTTCATTGGGGACTGGGGGTCCACCTGGACGGAAGCAGGCCTAAACTGGTGTGATAGTCTGCATCTGTCCAGGAGGGGAACCAGGATCCTAGGTGATAGGTTTAAATACTTCATTGGCAAGCATTTAAACTAGCCAAGGGGGGGGGGCACTGGAAAGGAGCAGGGAAATCCTAGCCCCCCAAAACAAAATCAGGGTACTAAATGAGGCAGACACCAACATAGAGATGCCAATAGGGAGAAGCGCAGGGGTAAATGGAGAAAGTGACAAATGCAATAAAGACAGGGATGGGGCAAAAAGGGGTAAGGCCATCAAGAAATGGAGGGTAATGAGTACTAACGCCCGTAGTCTGGGCAACAAGCTCCCTGAACTGGTGGCCTTGATGGAAGAGGGATGCCTGGATATCGTAGCAGTTACAGAAACATGGTACACAGAGAACCATGACCGGGATGTTAACATACCAGGGTACATAACCTACAGGAGAGACAGGGAGTGCAGAAGAGGTGGGGGGGGGGGAGTAGATCTCTATGTAAGGGAAGGGATAATAGCAACTGAACAAAAGAGTAAACAGGGAGGAGAGGAGGCACTGTGGGTCACCTTAGAGACAGAAAATGGCACCACAATCCGCATAGGGGTTGTATACAGACCCCCCCCATGTCAGGGGGAGGGAATGGACAAGGATATGATAGAAGGCATACTTAGGATGGCAGAGAAAGGGGAGACACTGTTGATGGGGGACCTTAATATGCCAGATGTTAACTGGAGCACCTGTGCTGCAGCCACATCTAAAAGCAGGGCCATTCTTGATGTCCTTCAGGTGGCATGCCTCAGACAGCTAATTTTGGAACCTACTCGTCAGGGAGCAATCTTAGACCTCGTACTCTCAAATGGGGACAGTGAGAGGATCTCAGATCTAGAAATGGGTAGCCATTTGGGAACAAGTGACCACCAAACAGTGTGGTTCACAATAAACTCAGCTACATAGTAAAGCCATACAAAAGTGAGGGTTCTGAACTTCAGGAGGGCTGACTTTGGCAAGATAGGAGTGCCTTAGCAAACAGGCTAGAAGGAGGGGTGCAGCAACAATTGGGAAATATCAAAACTGCCATCACAGAGGCAACAAGCCTTTGTGTGAAGCAAACAAATCAAAATGAAAGAAAAAGCCACTATGGTTCTCAAAAGAAGTGGTGGTGAAGGTTAGGGAGAAAAAGATAGCATGTAGGATGTATAAGGAAACACAGAAGGATCAAGACACAGAACTGTACCAGTTGAAGCAGGGAGGGTAGTCAGAATAGCAAAGGCACTAACTGAGGAAAAGATAGCCAACTTGGTTAAGAAGGGGGATAAAACCTTTTATAGGTATATCAGGGAGCATAGAAAGACAAAGGGAGGGATAGTGAGGCTGAATAGAATGGATGGTGGGTGGGCAGAGAGTGACAGTGAAAAAGCAAGGATACTGAATGAATACTTCTGTTCAGTATTCACGAAAGAGGAAGTGGGGAGTGCCTAATCTAATTAACAGAAGCACTCTGGAGGGGCTGATCCCAGTCCTTTCACAGAAGAGGTTCGAAAGAACTCCTAAAACTGAAGGTGGACAAAGCAATAGGGCCAGATGGAATTCACCCCAGAAATCTAAAATAATTAAGCAGAGAACTAGTGACACCACTGACTACCTTTATAACAAATCATGGGAGGATGGTGTGGTACCTGAGGACTGGAAGAAGGCTGATGTGATTCCCCTTCACAAAAGTGGAACAAGACAGAGGCAGGAAACTACAGACCTGTCAGTTTGACCTCTGTGGTAGGAAAGTGATGGAATCACTACTGAAGGAAAGAACTGTTTAGTACCTAGAGGCCAGTGGGGCACAGGACCCAAGGCAGCATGGGTTCTGGCGGGAAGGTCATGTCAGGCAGATCTAATTAATTTCTTTGACTGGGTGACCAAAGTAGTAGACCAGGGAGGGGCTGTGGACATGGCCTACCTAGACTTTAGCAAGGCATTTGACACAGTCCCACACAAAAGATTAGTAGTCAAATTAACCAGCCTTGGAGTGGGTCAAGGGTGGTAGCCTGGATAAAGCATTGGCTGAACAACAGGACACAGAAGGTAATTGTAAATGGAATCCACTCTGAAGAAAGAGGGGTTACTAGTGGGGTGCCGCAGGGTTTAGTACTGGGTCCAGTCCTTTTTAATGTCTTTATAAGTGACATTGCAGAGGGACTAGAAGGAAAAGTATGCCTCTTTGCAGATGACACAAAGATCTGCAACAGGGTTGATACACAAGGAGGCGTGGAAGGATGAGAAGGGACTTGGCAAGGTTGGAGGAATGGTCAGAAGTATGGCAGCTTGGATTCAATGCAAAGAAGTGCAAAGTAAAGCACCTGGGAAACAAAAACCCAGGGGGAAGATTACACAATGGTGGGGAGGGTAGTAACAACAACAAAAATGGAAAGGGACCTTTGGGTAATCATATCAGATGACCTTAAGGTTGGCAAGCAATGTAAGAAGGCGACAGGGAGGGCTGGGGGGATACTGGGATGTATAGGGAGAGGCATCACCAACAGAAAACAGTAAGTTGTTATGCTCCTGTACAGACAGTTGGTGAGACCCCATCTGGAGTACTGCATCCAGTTCTGGAGACCCCATCTCCACAAGGACATAAACAGGATGGAGGCAGTTCAGAGGAGGGAAACTAAAATGGTGCAGGTTCTGCAAGAGAAGCCATAAGAGGAGAGACCAAAGGAGCTTGATAGGTATACCCCTGAGGAAAGGAGGGGAGACTGGGGACATGATAGAAATGTTTAAGTACCTCAGTGGAATCAACAAAGTCCAAGAGGGTAGCATCGTTCAGAAAAAGAGATGTTCAAGAACAAGGGGACACAATTTGAAGATAGAGGGGGGACAGCTCGGGGGCAATGTGAGGAAGTATTTTTTCACAGAGAGGGTGGTGGACACATGGAACAGCCTTCCTGAGGAAGTCGTGGGGTCTAAAACTGTGGAGAATTCAAGAATACATGGGACAGACATAAGGCAATTTTTGTGGGGGGTAGGAAGAAATAGGCTGTTGGTTAAATAGGATTTGCAGCTTATCCTCTAGGTAGGGAAATAGGCAGACTAGGTGGGCCAAGCGGTCCTTATCTGCCGTAAGTCTATGTTTCTATGTGTTTCTATTGTAGAGTATGCCTTACAGCTCATTTTTCCAATGAGACTTCTCTTCCCGCAGATGATGACAGTATCACCAGAACCATCAATGACATCAATCCCCAGCGTTGGGCATGGACACCCCCTCCAGGACGTTTTGCTGCTGTTGATTATTTTGTTAACCAATGCATGGAAAACACCACTAACAATTTCCATTGCAGGCACAACCACTCCAACATGACAACTGGTGAGCTTGCAGCCCTCAGATCTCTGCAATGGAGGGATGACATTGTTATTAAACCAGCTGATAAGGGAGGTGCTGTTGTGGTCTGACAAAAGTTGCTATACATCACTGAAGCCACACGGCAACTCTCTGACACCAGGTTTTACTCTTCCCTTCCACAGGACCCCACTGCTAACTATCAGACTGAGGTCACCACCACTATCACCTTGGCTACTGAAAACAAAGAGCTCCCTGCTTCTGTTAAAAGACTCGTAGTTCAGCATCCCCGGACATCCAAGTTTTATCTCCTCCCCAAAATCCACAAAACTGGTACCCCTGGCCGTCCAATTGTGTCTGCCTGCTCCTGCCCCACATCCCACATCTCTGCATTTTGGGACAGCCTCATGAGACCACTCACTGAGTCCCTGCCCTCCTATGTTAAGGATACTAACCATGCTCTTTAGTTATTTGACAGGTTCAGATTCAGTGGCTCTCATCAGCTCATATACACCATGGACATCAAGTCTCTTTACACAGTGACCCCCATGATGATGGCCTGACAGCTCTGCAGCATTTCCTGAATAAGAAGGGAAGACCAGCAGCCTCCCACACACACACTAACTCGTCTGGCAGAACTTGTTCTGAAACTTAATCTTTTCTTTTAATGACAGTTTTTCCAGCAGGTCAGTGGAGTGGCCATGGGCACCAAGATGGGTCCCAGCTTTGCCAATCTATTTGTGGATTGAGTGGAGGAACTGTTTTTTCTCTCATTCACAGGGACTGTACCTGAACTCTACAAATGATACATAGATGACTGTGTGGGTGCCACCTCCTGCTCCTCGGAGACCCTCCAAGTTTTCCTTGACAAATTTACCACTGCCCATCCTTCCCTTCAGTACACCGTGGAAGCATCCTCCTCTACACTGCCTTTTGCAGTTAAGAGGACGATTTTGTTGAGCAGGCCCAAATAATACATAGATTCTTTATCAACAGGGGATACCCTATAAGCACAGTGGACACAGCACTCTCCTGGGTCAATAACATGCCCCATAATCTCAACCCCCACAGGAAGGATACAGTCATGCAAGAACAATGGCGAATTCTACTAGCGCTTCCTTTTCATCAGAGTACACCTTCTCTTCACAGGATCATCACTAGTAACTTTCCTATTTTGCAAACTGACACAGTCACTGGTGCTTCCTTCACAGAACCACTTATTGCCTCCTACTGCTGGCCACCCAACCTGCGGAATCTCCTGGTACAAATCAGCCCACCTACTCCTAACAGTTCCCACACATTTATGCATTTCATTTCTACTAGAATGGAAGTAGACAAAACAAACAGTAACATTAATGAATTTCAGAGAAGGTAAGTAATCATAAAATGTGGGGGTTTACTAGAAATAATATGATGAAACAAAATCAAGGTTGACAGTGCCCCTATAATTGCTGCATATGCCACTTTAAGGGACTGACAGCACAGCCACATACAGTGCAGACTTTCAAGACATTGCAGCTGTAGCCGCAGTGAAGGGGTGGGGGCGCCACCTGATGTGGGCATGGCCATGCGTCTGCAGGTGCCATGATGTTCTTAAGTGGTGTCACCTCAAAAGGATTGCAGAAAAGCTGGAAGAACCCCTCAACTGCAACAGGATGATGGATGAACCCTACAGGCCCTGCACCACCTTCCAGGCACCCCTCCACTAGATCCTTTTCCCAGAGGAGCTTCAATTACCACAATGGCCCCACCACAGTGGCCAAGCCCTGAGAGCCTGGACAGGGGTAAGTTTGGAGAAGGTGAATGATGGGGAGCGGCTAGAAAGCAGAGCTGGGATCATGAAATAAAAACCTTGGAGGGAAAAAATAATGTAGTCCGACTTCCTCTGATGCAGAGGCCCAACATCCGCCGTGGGGAGTAGCTGATAGGATAAGCTGGAAAATTACAGCCAGTTCCTTGGTGCTGAGTGGTGGGACACCTGCATGGCATTCTGATGACCCAGGTTCATGCCCCAAGCCCAAAAATAACACAGTAACAATCCCCTGCTGAGGGAGGGTGCTGTGGATCACATCTTGGTGAACATTTGATGGGGAACACAGCCTAGGCTCCTGTGAGTGACAACATCTACAGGCCTCGCTGTCCCAACCCTCAAAGGCATTTCCTTTCCAGGTTGAGAAGCCTGGCATAAGGTTAGCAGGGATATATCGAAAACCTAGAGATGGGCTGACACAACTAGGAGCTTGGAGTAGGATCCTCACTAGCAGGAGGGGAGAGGGGGGAACAACTGTGAGGGTCAGAGGAGTGGGGTGCATGGGGACCCAACGAACTAAAAAATTCTCGGAGGCACAGTTGCAAACAGTCGGGAGGGTGCTCTACTGTCAGTCATGGGATGCACTAAAATCAGATGCTTCCACTTCACTGTGAATTTTCTGTATAAGATGCTGTTCCATTGTTTTACAATGTGGAACAAATTGCAAAAACACTGAAACTAAAGTTTACCATTAGCTTAACAGCTTTCAAAACATTATATTCTCATCATAATACAGAACCCTGTGTTTGCTACTCCTGAACACGGGATCCCCCATCCATATGGAGCCCCCTATATACCTGTTCAATCTCCCTTGGTCATTGGTCCAACTATTGCCTGGCCCTCTCTCTCCCCCTTCCTCCTCTTCATTGTTTTTGTCCTCCTTGCCATTTCCCGACCAGTTCCAGTGTTATATTTGCCCTCTCTCATGTCCTGCCCCCCGTTGAATCTTCCTGTTAAAATGATCACACTTCATTATCTGTACTTGAGCACTCCCACTCCATAACTGTTTCCCTTCTCTCCTTCCTATCCACCCATCTCTCTCTCTCTCCTGCCCCCATTGTATCCTCCGATTCATTTCTTTGTAGTTCCAGATGGTTCATCTCTTGTCTTATGTCCCATATATAGGCATCATAGTTGTAGAATTTGTCTGCAATATTATTTGTTTACATATTTTTGATCAACTGTACAATATTGTTGTATTTAACCTGCATTACTTCGTTCCATTGCTGCTCATGCCCTTTGCTCTTCATGTTAGTGTACCGTATCTCTTGTGTATTACCCTGTTTTCTCAATTACTACTGTTGTACATCTTTTGCTTGCTTGTATAATATTGTTATACTTAACCTGCATTACTTCACTCTTTTGCTGCTCATGTTAGTGTACTGTAACTGTTGTGTATCATCCTGTTTTTCCTGTACTTGTCCACCCAGGTCCACCTCGAAAATGAGCTTTTGCTCAATGGTGTTTCGCTTGGTTAAATAAAGATTTTGATTGATTGACAATAGGACACCCACTCTGAGGATGGTTGGAAATCATTACTCATTTCTTAGGATAGCTATTTGGATTTTTTGTGCAACAGTGGCACAGACAACAGAGGACTCTAGACATGGCAAACCGCAGTAACAGTGCTTTTTCAGTTGCCATACCTGCCACCAATGGGTTTCTTAGCCCTGAATGGCTTTCAATTCCTGTGCTGATCCTCTGGTGGTCTCAAAACCCGGAGGGCCTTTCAAATGCCATGCCCACTGCTGATGGGTTTTTCAGCTGAGAAAGGTGTTCAACTGCTTTTCCCGCCTGTACAATGCAGATTTCTCATACAGTGATGAATTTAATTCTGGTGAAAGGTAAGTGGCTGACAACACTGGAGACTGAAACCATTCTGATTATTCATAAGGCCTGCTATAGTGTTGGGCAGGTGCAGTGCAGTCTACGCTCACACTGTGATGTAGTTAGTGCAGGTAAGCGTGAGGGACTGACAGCACTGGAAACTGATGCCTTTGTTTATCCACTGAGCACAATTCTTGAGTTAGTTCCAATGCTGCTGAAAACAAGACTGAGCACAGTATTACAAACTCACGTGCGTGCAGGCATGGCAAATGGTGTAGGTAAAATGTATTGCTCCTAAGAAGATCAGAGCAAAGAATCCCTACAGAACTGATACAGTGAAGGCTTCCCAATACTGTCATATATTTAGAGCTAATAAAAAGTCACAGACTGACAACACTGCAGTTTGAGGGCCTCTGTTTATCCTCTGACAACAAACACTGTATGCTCCTCACAGTGATGGACTTACTGGAGGGGGACAAAGATTACGGTTCGACAACACTGAAGTCACAGAAACATTGAATTTGTCACCAGAAAAGGAACACTTGGCCTACCCAGTCTGTCCAGATGGTCCCTGCCCAGTCCGTCTCCGCAGTCTTCTGTTTATCATTAGGGTCAAGTACGGTATGGACAAGTATAGTGCAGGCTTCCCTACATTGTAATGTATTTGGTGCTAGTGAAAATTAAGGGACTAACAACACTGGAGACAAAAGCACCTCTGTTTATCAGCTGGTATGGTGCGGGGCTTGCTCACACTGTGATGCGTTTAGTGCAGGTGAAAGGTAACAGACTGACAGCACATATTTAGTACTGATGGAATTTGACGGACCAGCAGCACAATGCACTGAAGCACTGTGTATTCACAGAGCCATGTACAGTGCAGATGTTTAAACATTGTCATGCCTTCTATACTGGTAAAAAAAGTAAGAGGACAGCAGAACAAACCTATTCATTTGTCCACGGTGCAATGTGGGGCAAATGCAGTGCAGGCTTCTGCAACTATAGTGTTTTTTTTTTAGTGGTATGACAGGTGAAAATCTAAACACTAAAGTCCTGTGAGCGACTACCAATGCATGGAGCTTAAAGAGGAGCTGGCACCTTATTGGCAGGTAACTCATGGCATGGAGCTGCCTGCCCAGGACCTAACAGCCACATAAATCCTCTTTTTTAGCCTGCCATTATTGTTTTAGTTACTTTAGAAGTACCGCAATATCAGTTCTGCATTCAAAGCCAACCACTGGATGCTGGCCACCCTGACCAGAAAAAAAGTGTTTTGATGACACAAAGTGGGGAAAGGGCTGCAGGGCTAGAGAAAGCATTATAATTCTACTGGGGGCAGTGGTGGCCTTTACATGTAACTTGTACTTATTTCAGGCACTTATACATGTTAAGGGGGAGTAGTACATGTAATACTGCCCCCCTCAACATGTATACGTGCCTGTAATAAGTAAAATTACTCAGAAAGGCCACCACTGTCCCTCGATAGCATTATAATGGTATCTACAGCCCTGAAGCTCCTTCCCATTTTGTGTCCTCAAAATGCAGCTTTCTGGGCAGGGCTGTGGTGGTCGCTCAATTGCTGGCTTTAAATGCGTAACTGAGATTGCGGTTCTTCTAAGGTAAACAAAACAAAATTGCAAGGCTAAAAAAATAATTTTGGGGGCCGCCCAGTGGCGTGGAGGGCTGAGGCATCATGCCTTACTGCCTGCCATGCTGGCGACCCATGCTCGCCGTGCGAGCGGGTCACCAGGGGTTGCCCAGGGTGGAACAGGATCAAGCATTTGGAGGACAGCTCTGCTCCCCCGGGGAGAGAGGGACATGGAGGCTGGTGCACCTCTGACACCTAGCGGTAGCTGGGTGTTGGAGTGCCTGGGTCCCATACGCTAGGAATGGGGGTGAAGTAGTTGGTTGGCATGCTGCAGGTGGAAGCGCGCACAGCTCTGCCACTGCTGACGCCAAAATGCTCCACCTCTGCAGGGGGCAGGAGGGAGAAAAGCCAGAGGAGAAAATGTTCTGGGACGCTGGATGAATGCTGACCCCCCGCAGGCACCGCTCCCGCAAATGGCAGGCACCTCCAGAAACCGGATCCATGTCAGCGGGTTGAGGGATCCCTGCCACCCCGCCACGGGGGTAAGCTGTGGAGAACAATAGGAGGTGCACTGCAAGCGGGGAACATGGGGCACGGGGGGGCAAATCGGCAAGATGGAGGGTCGCCCAGAACAGGGATAAGGAAAGCAGAAAAAAAATGATTTTTGTGGCTCAGCTAGGTCCTGGAACAGGCAGCTCCTGGTCATGAGTTGCCTGTCCCAAGGAAATATATGTGTCAGCAGTTCTTTAACACTGCCTGTTAATCCAGTCTCAGGTTCTGTGTGGGGCAGGTACAATACACACTTCCTATACAGTAATGTATCAAATGCTGGTAAAAGCTGAGGGACTGACAACACTGAAGACAGAAGTGTAATATGGTCTTGGCCTCTACCCCCCAAGTAGAGCATAATTACTTGTTTTCTGATATTTAGTTTAGTCTGAGAACTCATTTAGGCTTTAAATACTGTCTTTCCCTTCTTAAAATAAACAAAAATCTGTTGCAACAGTCTCCTTTCATGCCGTCTCTTTCCTTTGCTATCGCTAAGAGTCCTGTCATTCCTCTGCTCAAGTTTGGCCACCTATGAGTAGTCTTGCTGTCCCTTTCCTTCTTTTCCAGCTCGTTTTTCCTCAAGTGATTAGGCCCTAATGAGTAAGGAAGTTCCATTTTGCAGCGCTTAGCATTTTGAGTGAATTCCTGAACGAATGTGTGCACGATCACACTGCGCGACTGTGCAATCGTGTGAATGTGCAAAAACACTTAAAAAATTACCGAAACAAGCGTTCTTGCTATTTTGAGAATCTCCTAGCAGGTTCTTCTTGGTAAAGTTATTGCTTCCCCCTGAATGTATTCCTATGGTTCCCAAACAAAGTAGAAGCTCAAACAGGCTGTGTTTAAAATGCTGTTAGGGATTCCCTGGCAATGCAGCGTCTGTTGCAGCCTGAAATATAAAGCTCAAGTGAACAAATACCTGTAACACCTCTTTCAAATGCCTCTTAAAAGGTTTAAGCTGTGCAAGTTGGGGTATAGAAAAGGAATGGGTATAC
Source organism: Neoceratodus forsteri (assembly GCA_016271365.2). NCBI lineage: Eukaryota > Metazoa > Chordata > Ceratodontiformes > Ceratodontidae > Neoceratodus > Neoceratodus forsteri. The sequence goes on from CM057458.1 coordinate 236,026,865, forward strand.
AGCTAATAAAAGATAAAAGGAATTAAAATAAACAAAGGTTCCTACTTTTGTGTAAGGAATTAAGGGAGTAGTTTTTACTTGCCTGTAGCTTTTACTCCTTCTCTCAGTCTACCTTCCTATAGAGCTGGCCGGCCCGTGTTTTCCCCTTTTTATAACAAAGGTTTAAGGGAGGAGCTTGTGTTAGATCTGTTAGAGGAAAAATCCTCACAACAGGGTAAAAATTAATTTTTGGAATAACAAAATGAATGTACATAAGGTGTGCAGGACTGACATATATTTTAAGTCAGATTTTAAACTAATTTTGTGAAATATTCAAGATGTAATCTGTTTTTGGAGGAGTTATCCAAGTCATGTGCTCCTTTGTTCTGTATAAAGGGAATGAATGTGAAGTACTAAGTCAGTGTGTGATAGGAAAGCAAACCTACCAGATGTCTAGCCTGATCCTAGGTGTTACTTGGCAAAGAATCCTGTGCTGACTTACGATTTCCTGGGCACTATTTGGCTTATTTTATGTTTAAGTTCCACTTTCAGTTTGTTTTATTTTCTTCTGCTTATAATAAATCTGGAGGTATTGGATCCTGACTGTTTTTCTGGACTTTATTGGACACCCCACGTGCACATTTGGTTTTAGAAGTGGGATACTTCAAGGGAAGGAGAGCCGTCTTCCTAGTGGATATTGTCCAGAGCCATTATGGAGGAGCAGAAGAAGTTGGAAAAAGCAGAAATAGCTGTACCTGAAGGTGCATGGACCAGGATCATGGTTGACAAGTTTCAGCTACCCTTAGCTGCTGGTTTGGGTGATGTCAGATGGAAGGAGATTGGTAAACCAAAGACAGTGGAGGAAGCCACTGGGGGCCGAAGACATCAAAGAAGAAGAGGAGGAACCCCTCCAGTACAAGACCTGCTGAGATGGCTATGTGAGACAGATCGATTGGAGAGAGAGAGCATCTACAAAATGAGACCAGGTGGGTGGAGACCCTTAACTAATTCAGGCTATTGGCACTGCTAGACCCAACCCCTAGTGGTGGGCCCAAGGACATTAAAATATCCAGACTAACGGACAGTGATGATATTGAAGCATATATTACAACATTTGAAAGGGTGGCAACAGCATGTGGGTGGCCTAGGGACCAGTGGGTTATTAGTCTAGCCCTGTATCTCACAGGCAAGGCTCAAGCTAGCTTATAGCCATGTGGAAACCGGGAATGCTACGAATTATGATCATGTTAAGCAAGTCATATTAAAACGATATGACATTAGTACAAAGACGTATCGCCAAAGGTTCTGAACACTTAGATATCATACCGTTGAGTCCCCACGAGAAGCTTATGTTCGATTACAAGATCTTTGCACAAAATGGCTACAACCCACAACGCACACCATAAATCAAGTGGTTGAGTCAGTTGCCCTAGAACAATTTTTAAAAATACTGCCCTATGAAGTCCAAATGTGGGTAAGAGAACATAGACCTGACACAGCCGAAAAGGCAATCAGTTTAGCTGAGGATTTTGTTATAGCTCGCCCACAACATCAAAAAGGGTCTCGGGGGGAAATACCTCTCCATCACTGGTGAAACATCCACCTACTCATCCTTCTACTAAGTTTTCTCCTCCTAATGAAAGAAAAGGTATGAGAACATTTAACCCAGACATAATTTGTTGAGAAGGTCAGACTAAAGGACACATTGCTAGATTCTGCCCCAAGAAGAAATCAGACCCTTCCCACCTGGCCTTGGCAAATTGGGGACAGTATACTGTGTCTGTTAATGTTGAAGGACAGGATGTGATGGCATTAATCGATTTAGGCAGTAAGCAAACCCTAGTACATACCAATCTACTGAGTGATGTCCAAATAGAGACACCCTCGGAGACAATGGGGGTTACTTGTGTTCATGGGGACACTCATTTTTATCCTGTGCAGGAAACCACTAATACTGCACAAGGCGTGGCACATCACTTGAAGATAGGCGCGGTTCCTGGACTACCTGTACCTGTGATACTGGGTCATGACTTTCCTATATTCAAAAGCTTATTGACTGCCTCTTCATCCATTTCTGCTGTGGCTACACGAGCTCAAGCATCTCAAGAACAAATGAACAGTGAACTGTTTCCTTTTGATGATGAGATATTTGATCCTCCTGGAAAGACTCTTAAGTCTAGAAGGCAAAAGAAACTGGAGAAATGGACATGGAATAAAACAAAGGACTTAGGTTGTGATGATGCTATGATGAAAACTGTAATGTTGGATTCTTTTTATAGTGACCAAAAGAATGACCCTACACTAACCCTTTTGTTTTCCCAGGTTATTGCTGATGAAGTGGTGGTACACCTCCAATGTATAAATTGCAACAGGATAAGTTATATAGAATTTCTTAAAACCCAAAACCAGGGAAACTATAGACCAGTTAGTAATTCCTAGTTAGTATAGAGAACAATTGTTATTTCTGGCACATGATGTACCATGTGGGGACATGCCATGAAAGGGACGGAACTTTAAAAGATTATTATATAGATTCTTTTTGGCAGCATTCATAATCAAGTGGCTGAATATTGCAAATGTTGTAGCCAGTGTCAAAGGGGTTGCACCAATTACAAAAAAGGACAAGGTTCCTCTTCAACCTTTACCATTGATTGCTATGCCCTTTGAAAGATTGGCCATGGATATTATAGGACCCCTCCCCAAAAGTGCTAAAGGCAACAGGTTTGCCCTTGTGTTGTGTGACTATGCTACAAAATATCCTGAGGCTATTCCTCTATGCACGATAACAGCAGATAAAATAGCAGAGGAATTGCTAAAGGTATTTAGCAGAGTGGGCATACCTAAAGTTATCTTAACTGACAGAGGAACTAATTTTTGTTCAGCCATGTTGAAACGTCTCTACCAAGCCCTAGGGGTTGAAGCTGTCTATACATCTCCATATCACCACCAGACTGATGGCCTAGTTGAACGTTTCAACAAAACGTTGAGAAAAATTGTACAAAAATATGTGGAAGATGAAGGCAAACACTGGGACCTATATCTGCCACTGTTACTTTTCGCACATCGGGAGGTTCCTCAAGCTTCGACTGGATTCTCACCTTTTAAACTATTGTATGGTAGGAATCCCAGAGGCCTTCTAGATATAGTTAGGGAACAGTGGAAGGATATCACTAACTGGAAAAATCCTACTACCCTTGACTAAGTAACTCAGCTATGACAAAGAATAACAAAGTATACCCAAATTGCACAAAAGCAGAACCAGATCAAGCAAGACTACCAGAAAGAAAGATATGACATAGGGGTAGACGAAAAACACTTCAGTTCAGGGGACCGTGTCCTATTGCTACTTTCATCCACTGAAAACTAGTTACTTATGAAGTGGCAAGGGCCCTATGTGGTACAGAAACAAACTAGCCCCACTACATATTTAGTGGAAGTACCGGACAGAAAAAAAAAAAAACCTAAAAGTGAACCATGCCAATTTATTACAAAAGTGGCATGATAAACCTGCTGAAGTCATGTATATATCTTCCAACTCTTTGGACAATGAGATGGATCTGGCATATGACAGACTGAAAGGAGAACTGCCGCCCAAAGATTTGACAATAAACCCCTCTTTGACAGATACCCAAAGGCAAGAACTAGCTCAAATTTTAAGCCAGTTCCCTTTACATTTACAACGGTCCAGAGAAACTACAGAAATATTTCATCAGATTCAAACATTTGAAAACACATCCATTAGAGTAAAGCCCTAACAGTTCCAGAAAAATTAAAACAAGATGTAATTAGAGATAGAAAGGATGACAGCAATGGGCATCATAGAAGAAGCCAACAGCGAGTGGGGTTTTCCTATGGTCCTTGTCCCTAAGAAAGAGGGAGGGATAAGAATGTGTCTAGATTTCCGCAAACTTAATGCAATATCTAAGTTTGATGGATATCCTATGCCCCGTATAAATGATATTATTGACCAGCTTGGGCAGGCGAAATATGTTATTATACTTGATTTAACTAAAGGATACTGGCAAATTCTGCTGGAGAAAGCATCAAAAGATAAAACTGCTTTTAGCACCCTCTTGGGGTCATTTCAATTCACTATGATGCCTTTTCGGACTCCATGGGGCCCCAGCTAGTTTTCAAAGATTAATGGATAAACTTCTGAGACCACATGTTGCATACAGTGCAGCCTATTTAGATGATGTAATTATTTATAGTCCAACATGGGAAGATCATGTTAAACACTTAACTTCTGTCTTAAAAACTACAACACAAGCTGGTCTTACTGTCAATCCCAATAAATGTTCCCTCGCTATGGAGGAAGCTCGATATTTTGGATTTATAACTGGTAATGGGCAGGTAAGACCGGAGGTAGGAAAGGTGGATGCTGTAGCTAAGAGTCCTCATCCCCTCACTAAAAAACATGTACGCTCTTTTTTAGGCTATTACAGACGTTTTGTGCCTCAGTTTGTGACCTTGGCTATTCCTTTAATTGAATTAACAAAAAAGAACAAGCCCGCAAAAGTAAACTGGACTCCAGAATGTGAAGAATCATTTCTTGCCATAAAAGAAATTCTCTGTTCCTCTCCAGTGTTAAGAAACCCTGATTTTTATAAACCATTTTTAGTACAGACAGATGCTTCTAATGTTGGTCTGGGGGCTGTCTTATCACAAGTCCACCACGGAGAACAGCATCCTGTACTATATATTAGTCAAAAATCGCATGCAAGAGAAACCAAGTACTCCACAATAGAAAAGGAATGTTTGGCACTCAAATGGGCTATAGGGTCATTAAGATATTACATATGGGGAACTTAATTCGAAGTATGGACTGATCATAATCCGCTAGAGTGGATACATAACATGAAAGACAGCAATCCTAGGGTTATGCGGTGGTATCTAATGCTACAACCATATAACTTTACTGTCAATCACAGAGCCGGCACCGCTAATAGCAATGCTGACTTTATGTCTCGCTTTGGAGCAGAGATAATATCAGAACCAAAAGCAGACCTCGGGGAATGAATATATTAGTATATTATTTAAGAACTTAATGTACCCAAGTTACGTATACACACTTAAAGGGACCCCGAGGTGGAGCTTTGGAAGTGGGGGGGTTAAAGCTCCATCTCCTTTTTATTGAAAAAAAAAAAAAGGGAGATCTATATATTCTGTATCTGCAGAAAAGATTTAAGTATTGAGTGGGGAGGACTGTAATAGGGTCTGGATCCCCCAAAAAATCCTGTATATGCTCACGATATTGTAGAGCACAATTACTTGTTTTCTGATATTTAGTTTAGTCTGAGAACTCATTTGGGCTTTAAATACTGTCTTTCCTTCTTAAAATAAACAAAATCTGTTGCAACAGTCTCCTTTCATGCTGTCTCTTTCCTTTGCTATCGCTGAGTCCTGCCATTGCTCTGCTCAGGTCACATAGCACAGCTAATAAAAGATAAAAGGAATTACAATAAACAAAGGTTCCTACTTTGTGTAAGGAATTAAGGGAGTAGTTTTACTTGCCTGTAGCTTTTACTCCTTCTCTCAGTCCACTTTCCTATAGAGCTGGCGGCCCGTGTTTTCCCCTTTTTCATAACAAAGGTTTAAGGGAGGAGCTTGTGTTAGATCTGTTAGAGGAAAAATCCTCACAACAGGGTAAAAATTCATTTTTAGAATAACAAAATGAATGTACATAAGGTGTGCAGGACTGACATATTTTAAGTCAGATTTTAAACAAATTTTGTGAAATATTCAAGATGTAATCTGTTTTGGGAGGAGTTATCCAAGTCATGTGCTCTTTTTCTGTATAAAGGGAATGAGTGTGAAGTACTAAGTCAGTGTGTGGTAGAAAGCAAACCTACAGATGCCTAGCCTATTCTAGGTGTTACCTGGCAAAGAATCCTGTGTTAACTTACGATTTCCTGGGCACTATTTGGCTTATTTTATGTTTAAGTGCCGCTTTCAGTTCGTTTTATTTTCTTCTGCTTATAATAAATCTGAAGTATTGGATCCTGACTGTTTTCTGGACTTTATTGGACACCTCACGTGCACAAGAAGCCTTCTGCTTATTCACTTTTAGGTACAGAGGGAGGCAGGTGCTTTACAGCTTTTCCACACTAATGCCCAGGCAATAACTACACTAGAGTTTGAAGCCCGCTGTTTACTGACAAGGTCATGTACTGTGTGACCTTCCCAACATGGCACCATTTGTATACAAGTCAGCAGCTACCCAATCAGGCATTTACTCAATGTTGTTGACCTGTGGCTGCCCTCCAGCCCTACCTCACTCTTTCCACTGCAGATAGTGTGTGTGAGTTTGTAAAAATTACTTCATTTTCCTTGACATCTTTCCTTAATATTTTCAACCACTCCTTATACACCACCATTTTTATCAAAACTGTTCATTCCTGTTAACACTGGAACAGCACTGCCCTTTTCTACCATCCTTAGCCATCCATTATCTGACTTACTACATCTCAAACCACAAGAACTGATTTGTGACTTAAATCATTTGTCAGATGGCCACTAACAGAAGCAGAGAACTGTGCCACTTGCCATCTTGGTTGAGTCAGTTTTTATGAACTTAGTGGGAATGAGGGATAGGGCACTAGACACCATGGAGTGATGTGCAAGAGGATGGTTCAAGTAATTTTGTGCAATGGTATTGATTGCTTCAAAAAGCAACTTCCCCTCTCCCCATCCTGCTCCTGTAACTATCTGTCCTGTATCCATGTTTCTCACTGCCTTTCTTCTTGTCCCTCTCCCTGTCTCATAACAATCTGTTCATGGTAACGCTTTCACATAAATGAAAAAAATTAACCAATACCATTTCTGCTCCGACTATTCATTACAATCCAAGACAAGCATTTATACTATAGTCCTTAACATATTAAGGCACAGCTGGATCTGACTACAGCTTGTCTTAGGTGCTTTTACACGGGACATTCATCCCGTAACAGCGCTTTGCTCCGCTGGTCTGTTGTGGGGCAGACTGCCTTTACACGATGTGATCTGCACCGCAAGGAGTGGTACAGATCAACTACAACATTACCTTTTTTGTGCCATGTACAGGCGATCCGGTCCAAAACAGCCAAGACAGCAGAGGATTCCCTGTTGTACTGACAGAGGAATGAGCAGAAGGGTGCATCTACATGGCCTGGTATAACAGAACAAAACTCCATGGACCCAGAAAGCTCCAAACATGGAACTGGCAAACGTTTTGTTCTCTTATGCAAACTGATCCTTGTACCTGACATTTTGGTAATGCTGCAGCAGATCTGTATCGCTCACAGTGATACAGATCACCAAATAAACACGCCTTTTGTTCTGCTGTCTACTACTGCATCACATTGTGTATACAGGACTCCAATTTCTCACATCTAGGTGAAGAACCTACACTTTCCCATGCTAACTCTATGCCCCACCACTCCACAACACACACACACACTTCTGGTCCACATTTCCATTGTGTATAGGTACCCTTGCAGTCCCCTCCCATTGTGTTAACTCTTAATTTACTGTCTGCAGTCTGCTACCTCTTTCACTACCAGACACTAATGACTATAGTAAAACACCAGCTGATATAAATGACTCCAGAATGCAGGCCACATGTAAGAGGCAGCCACAGCAAAATCTAAAAAATGAATTTCACATGGTCAAATACAATAAACAAACCTTATCAGATGTTTGATAATCTTTAGCCTTGCATTAACGGTAGGAATGTTCTTGTGTACCCGTGGCTGATGTGCCTAGAAAATAAAATTGCATTTTTATAAGGCTGTTAGCAACAAGGAATTAAGAGAAAGGAGAAATAATCTGTACATGTAACTCTCCCCATGAAACATTTTCCAGCCACATTTCGCTCACCTTCCATGCTCCTGCCTAGATGTATTCAGAGGGATTGTCTTAAGTTAATTTTCCAACCTTGTTTAACCTTTCTACAGGCTCTCATGTACCACATTAAAGCTGCTGTGTTTAGTAAAGAGCAGACTAAAATGCCATAGTGCAGGGAATGGCCAGACCAGGACAGGCGTGAGCGTGCAGGACTACAGTGGAGTGGTCATCCACCCCTAGGGATCCACTCCAACCCTCCCTCCGCGGCTCCCGGCGACGCCAAAGTCATTCGAACCGGGTTGCTGGTGTGCAGCAAGTTGTGGCATCCCGCACCTCAACTCTCAGCACCACCAGGCTGGCAACCATATTCAGTTTTTAATAAAAAAAAAAACAAAACAAAAAAAAAAGGATTGAAGAATTCATGAAAGCTTGTGGTGACATCTCAGTATTTCATTAAAGGTCAAAGGAAGCTCATTTCCAAGATCAGGGTAGCACCCATATCTCTGTATTGTGGATCATTTTGTAACTGCAGTTAGAAAATGGGTTAAAAAAACAATGAAACCTTACTGACCAACAGCAGACCAAAGCGGTGTATGTATCAGGCAATACAGACCTCATAAAAAAGCTGTCACTGTTCCTACATAAGGACTATTTACATGTAACTCTTGTTCTTTAAGGTTTACATTTTTTAATTACTGCAAAGCCCATTTGTAAAGCGCAATAAGACATTTCAGGGGCTGGGTGTTTGGGGAATACCTGTACGGCTATCCATCTATGGCATCGGGCCTCACTACATCCTGGGTGTGCAAGTATCACCCTAACACCTCACACCCTGCTGGGTCTTTTTGCTTACTTTCTTTTTTCTGGTAATTGGGTAAGGTCCACTTGGCACAAGCCTCTTTTTAGGGGCGACCCAAGAACACTGGAGAGGTTAAGTGACTTGCTCAGGGTCACACAATATGCAAGTGGAGGCCGTGGGAATCAAACCCAGGTCTGCTGGATGTACCCAGCTCATTCACAGCTCATTGCTCTAGCCTCTAAGCTATTACACCATCAAGGGCGAGGCACATCATGGGATACCATCACTTGTTAGATGGCAGTGCACTCCACTTCCCCTTGTGTCTCACAATGTACTCAGAAGTATGATGATATTCGCAGAGATATCACTCTTTGTTGTTTATAACTCTTCAGTAGTCCTTAGTTGTTTCTACCAGGCAGACAACACTTGGTTATTTACCAGAAGTAACTGCTACTGCTTTCAAGTAAAAAAAAAAAAACTTTTTTCAACCAGACTATCCTGATAGAATTATTGATTTCTTGAATTTGTATTTAAACTTCCAGCCATTTTGGCATTACTGCTGCAAATTGTGCCACAAACAGAACAAACAGTGAACACTTTAAACATGTATATTACTTTTAAAAATGAGCAAGAACTACAGCGCAATTCACACTGGTTCTGAGATGAAGTGGTTACAGGCTGGACCATGCTCTCCCTCTTCACTGCATTATTCTTTTTTATTTATTTTTTTTTTTAACTAAGATTATTCCTCAGTCACTTCAAAAACAGAAACAGCTGGAGGAATTACGACTGAAGATGTTTTTGTACACGACAATGATGACACAACCATAGCTAGAAATTCTGGGTTAAATTTGAGGTTTAACATTACCAAAATTAAATTTTTGTTATTACATCTTAAAATCTGGTATACTGCCTTAGGCTGAAAACAGTGTCTCTGTACTTTTATGTAAACTGCAAAAACAAACAAAAAACAACTTTCTTTTCAAAACCTGGTATTCAAAAGAGGAATATCAGTAGATGAAAACTGGCATTTTGCCCTAGTTTCTGGCACGCCTGAATATAAAATTATTATAACGTGACCTGACATCCATGCAGAACATTTTATGATATTTTGATGAAGTGAACTTCCATACAGTATCAGGATTAACATTTTAGTATAACGTCATTATTTAATAATAGGAAAAAAGATCTGAAATCAGAAGGTGGGGCCTCTTTATCAGATGATAGCACATCTATTATTTTTTGACTACTGAGATTTTCCTGCCCAGTCCACCTCTATCCCTCAAGGATATACCCTGATTCCAGGGATCTACCCCCCTTCATGTCCAGAACCTCCGGCTCTCCTGGAGCCCAGTAACTCACCAGCTCAGCTGCCCCCATGGCTTGCCCTCCTTGGAAGGTACTCCAGGGGTAGGGCTATCCTCCCCTGAAACAGTCCAGATCCAGTGCCGGAAGGCACTGAGACCAAGGGGAGTCCCTAAGGCTCAGTACATCATTTAGACGGAAGTGGGGATTTTTCTTTCCTTATGTTGGTCCTCCACCCCCGATGTGAGCATAGTTCCTATACCTCAGTCACACAGATGACCCATGGCGGAAGCAAGCTCCTGGCCCAATCACTGAGACCATGCAGTGATGGCGCTCACTGCCAATACTCCCCGGCCAAGGTGCAGTGCCGTGCAGAAGCAGCCTTGGCCAGACCAGCCTCCTGTAGAGTTCACAGCAGTGCGGTATGCTACTCCTTGGCCACTAGTAGTGTGGTCTCTGCACATTTATTCTTATTTCTGTTAGCACTGGATGCTAACCAATATGAATTGAGCCAACAGTACAGTGGGCTACCCAACGGCCCAGTGGGTAGTGTGTCACGCTCCCACACTGGCATTCAAGAGCTGACTAAGCAGCATGACAATGGTCAGAGGAGGTTAGGCTAAGGAAGCATTGCAGTACTGTAGCACTCCCAGCTGGGAGGGGGAGGCATGGGACTCCACTGCACTAGCTGTCCAGGGAGCTTTCTTCTTCTGTAGGGGTGAGCCACATGCTTCAAGGCCTGTTGTGGTGCTGCCTGGCACCATGGAGTGGTGGGCAGGGTCTCGGGCGAAAACAAGCCAGAAAAAAAAAAATATGCACACTGGCTGCCGTGTGTGACAACACCAGTACTCACAGGTCCCTCCCGCCGATGTGGCTCCCTGCAGAAGTGACAGCACAGGTGTGGAACACCTGATGTCAGGTGTAGATGGTGAACAAGGACCACAAAACTGAATTAAAAAGAGCCAGTATTGTTGGGTTTAAGAGGGGTTGTAAATCAACAAATAGGAGGCACTTACAGTTGGGGGAGAATTAAAGAAAAACAAAAAACAGCCCCAAAATTCTGCATGTGTCAAGGTTTCACACAGCATCCCCTGACTCTGATCCCAGGGAGGTAATTTATACATAATAATAAAAGTACAGCTGGGACTGAGAGGCAGCAAACTGTTCCAAGCAGAAGCAGTACTTCATAGAAAATGAGACGAGGCATCTCAGCTAGGCTATTCTGTGTAAATAACCTGCTCGTAAACCACTTTGGGATACAGTGCATGAAAAGCACTACATAAATGTAAACTATTTTGCAGGTCACACACTACAAATAATTGATTAACATACCAGTGCTACTAAGGGGTGTTCAGCTATTCTCTTCACTTTGACCTAATTTTATCAATCTCCTCAGCACTTTTTTTTTCTAATTTTCGTCTCCATTATATCTTCTGAATTATGGGGCCATACCTGGTGTGAATTTCCTTGATCACCAACAGAGGACAACAGTGAGCAATCAGCTTAAGTAACCACTGCCAGCCACAGAGAACAAAGGAAATAATTTACGACGTAACCTGTTATGATAAACTCTCCATACCTGTATTTACCCATTACAGTTGGCATGAAATGCACAAGAAGCAAAAGCTGTTACAGAAAAGGGCAGTCATGTTGAATGCATAAACCCTAGTCCCCATCCATCCCTCCTCCCTCTCCTACCCTCAAGACAGATGGCCCTGGGCAAAGTACATGTCCGGAGTCATGACACACAAGTCTGATATTTCACAAACATTGTACAGTAGAACCTGTTTTTCATCACATTATTTCTAATTAAAACCTACATTTTATGAATGCTTACCATCTCTAAAATTCATTGATGTTGCTGTAAGTTTGTCTGTCTCTGTGTTTAGTAGAACAGAAATGCATGCTAATGTATATCAGAATTCGAACTGGTACCGTCTCACTAATGCCAAATGCCGACAGATTTTCTATTGGGCTAGTAGGATTCTCTTTTAACTAGCCTTGTGGACATGTTTTGGAGAAGGTAACATTTCAATAAGTACACCAGCTGGGCCAGTGGAAAAGTCTGTGGGGCTAGTGGATTTTCCCAGTCACTAGCCCTGATGGCTTGTGGCTGCAAAACTTAATTTCAGCTCCTGTATATTTATAAACAACCTTGTTCTGTTTACAGTAATGGATCTGTTCTTACTGCATACTTCATGAGCATTAGGGAAACAGCCCCAAACAGTGCAGTCTCCCATGAGGCATTAGTCTCCTAAACTCCCACTGCACAATGAGGGGCTAGGCTGTGCTATAGGTATTCCCAAGTCCAGGAAAGATGTAGCTGGAGCTGATCAAGGAATGTAAAAAAAAATGTTTGTGTGGTAACACCAGTATGGTGGGCTGTCCGTTTTCACTTTTTTAATAAAAAAAACAGAATTAAACTACCAGCTACATCAGCAATCTTTACAGAAAGTTAGCAATCATAAAATGTGTTTTTTTTAAACAAGGGGCATTTTGAGACCTAAGGGGGTTGACAGTGTACCTTTAAGATACTTTTGGGAAGATACCTGTGAAAGTTTACATCCATTAAAACCTGTGCCTTACTTGGCACACAATATGAATATACCCTCCTCAAATCAGCAGAACTGTTGCAAATTTGAAAGCACTATACACATTGCACAGTTGTCAGTTTTTGTAGGGTTCAAAATTCACTTCATGATCAGGTACTCGGTTGGGTACTATGACTGACAGATTTCTCTCACCCTGGCCATAAGGGTAGTGTAGCGGTGAGGATTAGGTTGCTACATACCAGTTTTAATATGTGGACCCACTATGCAGTACCGTAACATTGATCTATGGCTTTATATTTGTAGACTGACTGTCCTTGGGTCATGAGGGCAACGGGCATGATAGGGCGGGTGGGAGTTAAGACATAATGACCCTAATAAGGCATTTTCAGACTTTGTGAGGCACTGTGTTTGCAATCCTAATAATTTATTTCTAACCTTTGTGCAGTTTGCATTCTGTGCAGTAGCAACCCTACTGAACATTAACGTAGCTGCCTGCTATAATTTTCCTTATTTTCTAAGAAAGTTGTGTGGGCTTACTCATCCCTGTAACTTTTTTTTTTTTTTTTTTTAAATATTCTTATTTTTGGTTAAACCCCACCTTTTTCTAATTGATAAAGCAGAATTTCAAAATGATATTACACTGTAGTAGTTGTCCTTTCAATTATTCAAACATTACACAACTTGAAAGTGCAATACATACAAAAGTGTTAAGTTGTGGTTGAAGAGGTAGATTAAAATCATGTTTTCTAAACATAAAACTCAAATTTCCTAAAAGTATTTGCAAAACATGAAACATTATCTCCATTAATATGCAAATGGTGTGTATTTTCTAAATTACTAGGCAAAGCCTGCACATTTAAACACAAAAACCATCGTGCGGCATGAATATTTTTTCACAGATACTTTTTACTGCATGAGGATTTATATACAAGTCTTTGCAAATACTTTTACTACACAAAAAGTTTGGGCCAGATATTCAAAGTTTAGCACGGGACGCAACTCCTTTGCGCTGGACTAGCGCTGAATTTGCGCCACACTGCTATATTGAAAAGGACATTTAGCGCCGGCACTAGGTGTCGGCACCGACGCTAAATCATAATGCATGCAAGGGAGGGACTGAGGAGATGGGCGCTGAATGCCAGAACAGCGGCATATTCAAAAGTATAGCACCGTGCAATGGGCATTAGCGCAACCTGTAGCGCGGCGCTGAATACTGCTCAGAAAAGACCGGTGGTAATAAGGTGGCAGTGCCCCCCTTCAAAAGCCACGATCCCGGTATCTGCCCGTCGGCGTCGTGCTCGCTCTTCTACCTCAGTCGACGGCTGGCTGTGGTGATAAGAGGAGGGCTGAGCCGGTCGCTGACTCTGTTCAGGGAAGCTATCTGGATGGGCAAGGTGTCAATGCCAGGTAGGGAGCCACTAGACTACCAGGGAAACAATTCCAAAATGGATTTAACGGGGGTCGGGATACATGCTGGGGGTGGGGGACCAGTAGACTACCAGGAAATTATTCCAAAACTGATTTAATTTTATTTACAGCAGGGGTTGGGATATGTGCTTGGGCGTGGGGAACCACTAGACTACCAGGAAATGGATTTAATGTTATTTAAAGCGGGTTTGGATTCATTCTGGGGTGGGGGGACCACTAGACTACCAGGAAATGGATTTAATGTTATTTAAACTGGGAGTCTGGATTTGTGCTGGGGTGGGGGCCCACTAGACTACCAGGAAAATGTATTTAATGTTATTTAAAACAGGGGTCAGGATTCATGCTGGGGGGTGGTGGGAACCACTAGACTACCAGGCAAACGGATTTAATTTTCTTTAAAACGGAGGTCTGGATTCGTGCTGGGGGGTGGAGGGAACCACTGGACTACCGGGGGGTGGAACCAACACAAGTGGGAACAGGGACCATAACGGCTGAGTAGGGCTGCCTGGCCCAGCCTGTCTGCCCAGGTCCCTATATATTGGATGTCTGCGCTGCACAGCCTAGTTACCCTACAGCTGACATTCCCCCCCCATCCCCAACATGTTTGCCTTATGCCTGCCCCATGCATACTTGTGTTCCACCCACACCTGTTGTGGGCTGCCTCTGTTGGTGTGGGGTGCGGGCATCATCCAGGGCATGTGTGGCCACTGGTAGTGTGTGTGTGTACATAGCTATCTACATATACACACACACACACATACACGCATGTGTCTCTATCTATCTATAGTTATAGAACGCTACAGATCTATATATCATTATGTACTGCTTGCAGTGCTGCATAAGGTATGTTGCATGCACTGCTTGTACCTGTCAGCACACAGTTCCTGTGGCTTCTAGCCTGTGCTTCTATTCCGACCAACAGGGGATGCTGTGGGCATGCCTTGACCTGCAGCATCCAGCCAGTACTTTCATTCTGACCAAAAGGGGGAGCTTTATGCTCCATGCAGTAGCACCGGGCAAACTGCATGCTAATGTATGCTAAGCAGCACTTAATGGAATGCAAATGTACCTGTTTGCCCACGGATTATCTAAGTAGGCTCATTTGCATGGGAGCTTTGAATATAGCTCCTGTTTGCCACGGGCTAACCAGTTTGCACTGGGCTAATGTGTTAGCACTGTGCAATCAGGTTGGCCCCGGCCAAACCTCACTTCAGCATAGCACAGTTATGCAGTGTGTGGCTTACACTGTTGTTTGCAGTATATGTGAGCCATCTCTATGCAATCACACACAATGTTCTCCACCTGCAACACTGGCTTGCTCCAGAGTCTAATGAGCTGCAGTGGCAGTGTGCACTTCCCTGTTGCTATATTCAGTGCCGTCTTATTCACAGGCAATTTTTGCCCTGCACTCCTGGCCCTGTTTGGCTGGCTTCCTTTGCTTGCTATATTCAGCTGGTTTTGCACCAGGCTATTTCCTTTTGAAGATCGCTTGCTTTGTGCTCCGGGCTAAGTTTGCCCACCGGGCAGTGCTAATTTAGCCCAGGGCAAAGTTTTGAATATCTGGCCCTTTATCTTTTATAAATCATCACAAAGCAAAAAAAACTACTGTGCAGTATGAATATTATGAGAACCACTTCATAACTTCATGAGTAGTCTGAAAATCTTCACACAGCACAAAAACTACCATTCAGCACAATTATTTAAAAAAACAGTTTTCAATATTCATGCTACACATAGATTTTACAGGAAAAAATTATATTTGTGAAGGACTACTTTGCAAAGACTTTAATTTTTAATCAAAGATAACTAATTCCGTCTATTCCATAGTTTCAAGTATTTGTGAAAAGATGACTGCTGGGCTGGGCGTGCTGTCGGCTGCTTTTGCCTCTGCAGCCTAGCATTCTGTATTTCCTATTTGTCTGCTTTGTTGCACTGTTTCGGGTTTTACCATTTTTATTTTGCCGACTCTACAGATTTGGTTTTATTAGTTCATCCCATTTGTTTGACCTGGACTGCTTAAATCTTCCCTGCTGTCTTGAACTCTGAGTTGGCGATGAAGCAAGTGTGTTGGTAGAGTGTGCCAGATCTACGAGCGATATCAGGAGGATTTTACTGACTGTCTCGTAGTGTGCACTGGGGCTGTCGTCTCTCCTGCCCGTTACAGCCTGTACGCTGTATGCTTGCTGGGCCAGCTGCCGCTTTGCCTCTGCGGACTCTGTGGGACAATTCGATGTTGGATGCTGCTTTCTGACTTATCAATAAGGATATATTGTTGGCAGCTTTGGGCCCAGCTGAGCTAGTGTTATGGGCACAGGTGAGGTAGTATAACCTGCCGCTGAGACCCTTGGGGAGCTGTATTTGTAAGGGAACAGATATCATGGTGAAGGGGATCTGGACTAAATCAGTGAAGATCCTGGATTTTGGTGGGGGACTATCCTTGGACTGCTGGCAGCTTGTTCGAGGTTTTCAGGAGTAGTGTATATAACTGGACAAACTTTGATTTGGAGCAGGGAGTTGGTTTCCGATCCTGTTGGTGAACTGACTGCAGTGTGTAGCTGAGCGGGGGTCCCAGTCTTACTTTGTTGGGTAGCGGGCAATGTGGTTTGGTGTACCCCTAGGATGTCTCCGCTGGGCCTGCTAGTTAGTGGGCCTGGCAGTGATCCACAGCATCGGCCATAGGCTTGCAGTCTGGTCCCTTATTGGATTTATTTGGGCCGCTCCAGCTTCAGAGCAATACCTCCTGAAGTTGACTTTTTGACCTTCCTCCCTTCAAAGATATGGTCAGACCTTTCTTATTTTTCATGTTTAAACTTTGTTAAGAAGGCAGTGAGAGTGCCCTCTTATCCCTTAGTCTCGGAACCATGAGAGGGTACCGAGGCTGAAAAGGGTTTGGTCACCATCAGCAAAGTTCCCTGGTAGTGAAAGTATTTTGGGGACAGAGAAGTAACTGAGTTTTTAAGCACTTTATCTCCCAGGAAGTGAGAGTCCCTGGGGGAATCTGTTGGTTTCCTCCGATGGTGGGATAACCATTGGGGGTTGAAAAACGTGGACTTCTCTCTGCCATTGGATTTTCGTGGACTTTAGCTTTTCAGTTATTATTTGAAGGTGTTCGCTGTTATATGCATCCCCTGATTGCCTTAGGCTTGCTGACTGGGATTGAATGACTATGCTAGTTTTTATTTTATTAATTTAATCTGGTTTTCTTTAATTGAGAGCTGAAGGAGTTTTGTATGTTGTTTTAGTTTGCTTAATTTCTTTTTTATTTTTTACTTTATTTAATGAATATAATTTATTGAATTGTTTTTGTTTTCTGTGGAGTGGTGTAATTTTATTGTGATTATTAAAATGTGTTGGAGGCCTCCCCCACGGTAGTGCGCTATTCATCTTCCGCCCTTCGAGCCCTCCGCCCCTTCACCTCCCCCCACTGCAGTTTGATATCTACCAGTGCTATAGAGCACTGGGTATTGCTCGTCGGGGTAGGACAGGAGTGGGGGTGCGAACAGTGGAGGGTGAATGAGTTGAGCCACCGTATTGGGGTTGTGAGCCCCAGGAGGAACCCAGATCGTGGTTTTCCATGTCTGGTTTCCATACCCAAGGGCACCACCAATTCTGGTGGGCAGGTGGTCCGGACAGCCCTGGAAGCCCATCCAACTCGTGCGGTGTTATGTAATGCCAGGTCCATTAAAAACATGACTGCAATTCTGGCAGATCTTGTTGCTACGGTGGACCTAGCTGGATGAGAACTCTGGCCCCGTACTGGAGGCTGCAACTCCGGTTGGGTACTTGGTTATTCACCGTCCGAGGTTGGATCGCGGGGGGGGGCTTGCAGTCTGTTTTAAGACCGAACTGGGCCTCATGGGTGTACCAGTTGAGGAGACCCAGTCATTTGAATGTACTGCGGTAGCAGGTGTAGGTTGTAGGATCGCCCTCATCTATCGTCCACCCAGAGATGAAAAGCGGTTCCTTCAGGAAGTGGCGGATTTCGTGATCGACATGGCGTTTGAGTCACCCAGGCTGATGGTCCTGGGTGACTTTAATGCCTGGGTCGATGACGAACTCTCTCAATTTGGTCAGCACTTCCTTCAGTTAATGTCATCTCTGGGCCTCACACAGATCGTTTCCACTGCTACCCATAAACACGGTCATTCTCTTGACTTGGTTTTCCTCCTGGGGGTTGAAGCCTCAGAATTGGGGGTGGAACCAGTCGGATGGTCCGACCATTACACCGTGCGTTTCAGTTTTTGTGCCCCCCTTCATAGGCCTGCCCCCCGTGGAGATGATCAGGTACTGCCCTTTATGAGATGTAAGCTTTGAAGGCCTGGCAGCAGTGCTTGATCTATCGGTCTTTTCATCGGCAAACAGTGACGCAGAAGAAAAAATTACTCACCTTAGTAATTATGTTTCTTCTAGTGGAGTCTTGCTGTATTCTGACAACTGCAGTTAGGTCCAGCCTTTCAACTGCCCCGGAGAACATAGGGTTAACTTTTCTATGCATGGCATAGACTGTTCATCTCGAGCTCGGCTGAAGCCTCTGCCTGTTGTTATTCAAACTGCAACCATCAGATTCTTTACTCCGCCTCACTGAACAGTCGCTCCGGAGATTTCTCCTGCTGCTCAGTTCAAAGTCAGTTGAAGTGTCAGTTTTCGGTCGGTTTTCTTCCGAAATTGTTGTTTCCACATAGTCGGTTCAAGTCTCTGTCTGTGGTACCATGAGTACCAGATAGGTTTTGTTCTGTTTTCTGTGTGGAACTTGTAAAGCTGTGGATCAGTTCAGCTGAACCGATCATTTTGAGATAAATTCGTACTTTACTTTCATGTGTGGTTACAGTCATGTCGGTTCTTAAAAAAAAAAAAAGGGTTTTGAAATGCGTTTTTCCAAGACCCGTGTTCAGGTCAGGGAACCGATAGGGGAGTCTTGGTTTACGGACTGTCAAAAGGTAAGTTTGGTTAGGTGGCCATGTTCCGAGAAACCCCAAAAAGAAGAGGCCGTAGGCATAGAAAAGTTAACTCTATGTTCTCCAGGGCAGTTTAAAGGCTGGACCTAACTGCAGTTGTCAGAATACAGCAAGACTTCATGTTGTTTGAAGCACTAGTTGCAGCCTATAATCAGACCGTATTTCCGGCCCTGGATGTCACTGCTCCTGTCCGTGTTTGTCCTCGCTCCCTTCGCCCTCGGTCCACTTGGTCTGATGATCTTTGAGGGAGATGCGGCGACAAGGACGAAGGTTAGAGCGTTGCTGGCTGAGATCTGCCCTTGATGCTGATCACCTTAGATTGATGGACCATTATCAAGCTTATCAATCTGCAATCACCCGTAAGAAAGCAGTGTTCCTGTCTGGGGAGACTAAGGCCGCTCAGAACTGACCAGTTCAGCTTTTTTGAACCGTGGGAGACTGTGCAACCCAGCCTGTCTACAGGTCCGAAGAGCATTTTCGCAAGTTGAGTGTGTGGAGCTTCACCGATCTCTTTGCGGCTAAGGTGGCCAACATCAGGGCGGAACTCCTACCGACACACTCTGGTGCTGCTCTAGACTGGCATTTGGACACTGTGCCTCAGTTTTCCTGGAGTACCTTCAACCGGCTAGTGCTCTGGGACATTATGAGGATTGTCCAGGGTATGCGCCCTACGTGCTGTAGTTTGGATCTGGGCCCAACTACCCTGATTTTGGGTTGTAGTGACATTCTTGGCCCGATCCTAGGACGGATAGTCTGGTGCTCCCTGGAAAAAGGCGAGTTTCCTAGCTCCCTGAAGGAGGCAGTGGTAACACCCCTCCTGAAGAAAGCTTCCTTGGACCCAGACTGCCATGTGAACTACAGACCAATCTCGAACCTCCCCTTTATGGGGAAGCTGATCAAGAAAGTAGCTGCCATACAACTGGAGAACCATTTGGCCATCCATGATGTCTACGAGCCTCTCCAGTCCAGTTCTTGAAAGAGGCATAGTACTGAGACAGCGTTGGTTCGGGTGCTCAATGATCTCCTGATGGCTAGAGATCGGAAGAATCGCTCCATCTTGGTCCTTCTTGATCTCTCTTCGGCATTTGAAACTGTGGACCAAAAGGTCCTGCTCGATCGTTTGAGGTTCAGGTGTGGCCTGTCAGGTATGGTCCTCAGGTGGTTTTCATCTTTCCTCACCGAAAGAACTCAAAGGGTGGTGTCGGGGATTTAATCCTCTGACCCAGTCCCTTTGTCATGTGGGGTTCCTCCGGGGATCGGTGTTGTCCCCCATGTTGTTCGCAGTGTACATGCTACCCCTCGGAGACATTATAAAAAGGTATGGGCTGAGGTTTCATTGCTATGCCGATGATACCCAGCTCTACCTTTCTTCTGCGCCTGATCAGAATAGAGCTCTCTCAGCATTTAATAACTGCCTCACAGAAATCCAGGAGTGGATGGATTCGAGCTGGTTGAAGTTGAACTCGGTAAAGACTGAGGTGTTGGTGGTGGATCTGGGTCACTGGATAGAGGGGCTGGGGGTGGGGTCACCCTCGGGACTTTTTCTTGGGGGCCTCCCACTCCGACCTCTGAACGGGTGCAAAACCTGGGGGTAATTACTGATGAGGGCTTGACACTGCATTCGCAGGTGTCAGCCGTCATCAAATCCTCTTTTTATCACCTGAGGAATACCTCCAGAGTTAAGCATCTAGTTCCGTCTAGTGACCTCCCTACGCTGGTCCATGCCTTTGTGTCCTCTCACCTAGACTATTGCAATGCCCTTTACGTAGGGCTCCCGGGGGTGGATATTCGCCACCTGAAGCTGATGCAGAACACAGCGGCCCGGTTATTGATGGGGACCTCTCGGTCCTGTCATATTTTGCCAGTGCTGTGTGAACTGCATTGGTTGCTGGTACAGTGGCGAATCACCTTCAAAGTCGGACTTCTGACACAGAAAGCCCTACATGGACAGGGCCCAAACTACCTGAAAGAGTTTCTGGTCCCTTACTGCCCTGGGCGATCACTCCGCTCGACTGACAAGGGGTTGCTAGAGATTCCAAGGGTTTGTCTAAAATCTTCTGGGGCCCGTGCATTTATGTACGAGGCCCCTACCCTTTGGAATTCTCTACCCCATCAGATACGCAAGTGCCCGACCATGGAGGGATTTAAACAGGTGCTCAAAACTGTTTTATGGAGCCGTGCATCTGGGGATTAGTTTTATATTTCTGACTGTTTACAAATATTTTATTCTATTTATAATATATGTAATTTTATGCTTAAGTTGTTTCAATCTTTTGAAAGGCACCTTGGTATTTGAAAGGTGCCACAGAAATAAAACTGAATTGAAAAATTACTGTTAATTGTTTTAAGAAAACCACATGTTGTAACTCGTACTAACCCTCCCTCACAAACACTACACTGTCATCCTTAACTTCTACCTAACTAAAAGCTTATCTTACCTTACAGAGCATCTTCCTACTACTGCCTCCCCAAACATATAATGAACCATATCTGACTCAAAGTAGACTGCAATAGAAACTGTAATTTATTTGTCAGAATTTAACAAGGAAAGGAGTCATATTCTGCTCCGTGAAGCTGAAAGTCAAAATGCTGCCACTTCCCTACTGTGAGACATGCTCCTGCGCTAACACGTTTTATGATGACAGTAAATGGACAGCACGGGAACGCACTCCATAGAGTACAATAAGTGCATTTTTTAAATGCTTTTTATTATCCTTCTGAGTTCTGACTATAACAAATCAAGGCCACCGACTGATTAACAAGGACCTTGTTAGTTGAGTGGTGGCCTCGATTTGTCATAATCCAAACTCTGCACTAATAAAAAGCATTTAAACAATGTCCCTACTGTACTCTATAGAGCACGCTCCCATGCTCTCCATTTACTGACATCATAAAAATTAGCATGGGGGTGCGCCTCTATAGGGCAATGGCAGTGTTTGGGCTTTCGGCTCCATGCAGCAAAATATGATCCTTTCCCTTGTTAAATACCAGTAGAAATACATTTAAATTTCTATTGTAGTCCACTTGGGGCCTGTAAGGTTTATTATATTTTTTTTTTTTTGGGGGGAGTAGCAGTACAGAAATAAGAAGATGCTCTTTAAACTTTTTGTTTGTGTTAAATTTTAACATGAAAAATGTCTACGTTTAGTTCTGGTATGTCAACAGTTAATTTGTAATTAACTTAAAAAAATTTTTTTTTCCTCCAAAACCCCAAAAGGACCTATTCCCATATACCTACAAAACCTGAAACTTTCATATCTAAACTCTTTCCCATTTTTCAGCTACCTGAGTGCAAAAACTGTGGTAAAAATATATAATTTTAGCCTTTAATATCTCAAAAGCTACAAAACCAATTTTTATAACATTTTTGGGGAGGGGGGTTTTAACAGACCCTAGGACTCAGAAAGCATATAGCAAATTCTGCAGTCCTAGGGTCTAAGATGGCAGAGATATAAGGCTCTAAAAATGGCCATTCTTAAACAGCACCATTTTCAATAATATGAAGATTAAACATGGAGCTCCCTTACCTCATTGGGAGCTCCAACAGTCTAACAGCACTTTTTTAACTCAACCCCAAAAGGAAGGGAAGGGATTGTAATCTGCCCTCGAGGGGCTGGCAGCATGATCCCTCTTCACTTCCTGACTCGCCGATCTGCACCCATACTCCAACATCTTGTGACGTAGTTATAGGTCTAGTGTGGGGGGAGCACTGCATTCAGATAAAGTGTCTTTTTCAAATGTAATTTGCCTTGTTAGTTGGACACTGGCATCAACAGGTGCCAAAACCCGATTTACAATCATGAAATTACATTTGAAAAAGATGCTCTGTTCAAGTGAATGGAGTGCGCCCCCATGCTAAACCTATAACTATGTCACAAAACATCAGAGCGTGGGGGCGAACTGGCGAGTCAGGAGTGGAGAGGGATTGTGCTGCCAGCCCCTCGGAGGCAGATTACGATCTCTTCCCTTCCTTTTGGGGCTGAATTAAAAAAGGCACAGCACTTCATCTTTCCCTAAAATCCACTTTCATGTTCATATGACAACACCCAAGGAAGACCCCACCACTAATTCACCAAGACTCCGGAGACCCAAAACTCTAATGTTTTTTTCCTTTTACTGCTTGAGGGTGGGGTGGGGGAACATTAGGTGAGAAACCCTAACGCCACATTTCCCTACTTTTGTTGTGTTCAGTTACCCTAACTGGTGCATTAATGTATTTTTTTTTGCAAATTATTTCCTTACTTTTTTTGACAGTATAATCACTCTCTCATTTGCCTGTGGAGGCATAACAGCCAAAACAGCAACCAAATTGTCACCATAGCTTTCTCATTACCCCACCTCATGAACACTATGCTGAGAATTTTCAAATGCCCGCCTAAATGTCATTCCATGCCACCTAAACGTCATTCCGTGCCACAAGGCAAAAACATATTTTGGACAGGATTTGAAAAATGACAGCTGTCACGTTCATTACATGGATGTCCCCTGCTGCAGAGGTCCAATTCCTGCCTACCTATCAGCATCAGGAGGTACAGCCCGTGAGTAAGGAAGCCCAGAGACCAGCTTAGGAGAGAGAGAAAAGTCTGTTGAAAATCTGAGGTCAGAATATTTACAATTAACAAAGTTATGAGAAAGCATTGTAAAATTTCAACACATGCGCATAACTTTGCCATTTTTGAATATCTGACCCCAAAGTTTAAACACAGCTTTCTTATGACCCAACCTCATGAACAAAGGCAGTGAAATTTTTTCAAATCCCGTCCGACAGATGATTTCGCCAAACAACTGCAAAATTGCCTTTCAGGCCAGATTTTCAAAAATTCCAGTGTCAATGTTCATGAGGTGAGGTCACCAAAAGGCCATGTTGAAAATCTGGTATTAAAATATGCAAAAAATGGCCAAATTATGCATCAAAGTTGAAAACCTCATTGAAATACATAGAACAGCATTTTACCTTAGTTTCTCATAATGCAGTCTACAGTTCCAGCAGCAAGATGCGTCTTCAATCGGAGAGTGGATCTTCGCCCGTGACCTGTTCAGATGAATGCGGGTGTGTGTGGGTGAACTGGGGGCGGGGGTGAAGGGTGGTCGGTCCAATCAGCGAGGAACCATTTTCTTTGTTGCAGGTTTGAAAAGAAAACATCGGGGACCATTTTCTTTATTTCAGGAATGGCAAAGTATTTTATTACGGGGACAGCGATTTGAAGGATGGGGGTACCACTAGACACCAGGGAATACATTTTATTACGACGACAGTGATCGGAAAGATGGGGGGAGGGGTGCCACTAGACACCAGGGAATACATTTTATTACAGGGACAGCAATCGGAAGGACGGGGGTGCCAGCAGACACCAGGGAATACATTTGGGGGTGCCACTAGACACCAGGGAATACATTTTATTATGGGGACAGCGACTGAAAGGGTGGGGTTGCCACTAGGTATCAGGTAATAGGTTTTATTAGGGGGACAGCGATCGGATGGGTGGGGGGTACCAAGTACATTTTACTGATCAAATTGTTTGTTTACTTGATGGAACTTATACACAATCTGTAAATCAAATTAAACCTGCAAACTTCAAATGTTTTTTTATTGATCAAACTATTTTTTGCAAACGTTTTGGGGGGTTTATTGAGCAAACTATTTTTTTGCAAATTTTTTTTTTTTTTTAAATCGAGTGCTGTTTTTCGGCAAACTTTCCTTTTTTTGAACTTCGATGTTATCCCACAAAACATTATAATTCAAAACCTATATAATTTTTTTTTTCACCAGACCATCGAAAGGCACACCCTTGGCATAGGCCCCATCATCCCTAAAAAAGTTATGAAAAAATGTCATAGTGTCAAAGCTGTGCTTGAGAGCAAAAATCCCCAATGTTAAGTATAGGGGAAAAATACAGGTTACTCACCTGTAACAGGAGTTCTAGGAATGGTATATGTTGTTCATCCACACTTATTGGCAGGTTCCTTGCGCTGCTTTAAATCTTGGGAAGGTCTTCAAGCTGGCTCCTCCCACCCACCGGGTGGTAAACTCTCGGCTCCGCCCCATGGACGCCAGATCTGGCCGCTGGAAGCTTAGGTTGTGCGTCAGCCGAGGTCGGTGGGTCGTGGATGAACAACATACACCATTCCTAGAATTCTGTTACAGGTGAGTAACCTGTATTTCTAGGAGACATGGATATGTTGTTCATCCACACTGATTGGCAGACTCCTAGCAGTTCTCCGGGAGGAGGAGGCAAGGCGACAACCCTACTTAGGGAATAAAGACTGAGAACCGAGGCCCCAAAACCAGCATCCGGGCGTGACTCAAGGTCGATGTGGTAATGGGTAATAAGGTGTGTGCTGACTTCCAGGTGCAGCCCTGCAGATTTCCTGGATAGGGACGCCCCTGGAAGCAGCCACCGATGCAGCAGTAGTGACGGTAGAATGAGCTCTTATCCTCTGGGAGGCTCCATGCCCGCCAACTTATAGCAGCGATCTATGCAGGAGGTGACCCACCTGCCTATCGTCCGCTTGGCTGCAGGTCTGCCAGGTGCGGCTTCAGCGAAGAGTGACCAACAGCTGGCCGAACCTCTCCCAATTTCAGCCGTGCGCTCCTTATAATAGCTGACCCTTCTAGGTCAGAGTATGGAGCCTATGACCGCCTCGAGGTGTGACTGGGGTAGAACACCGCAGAGTCAGCACCTGGTTAAGGTGAAACTCACACCACCTTCGGAAGGAATTTCGGGTGGGGGCGCAGGACAACCTTGTCCCTGTGGAAGACCAGGTAAGGAGACTCGATGCAAAGCGCCTGGAGCTCTCCCATCCTTCTGGCTGACGTGATAGCCACCAAGAAGGCGGTCTTCCACGACAGGTGAGAGAGATCACACCTGTGCATTGGTTCGAATGGCTTGCCCATGAGCTTTGCCAGTACCAGCAGTAAATCCCACGGAGGTGGAGGTTCTCGCACCGGAGGGGAAATGTGATCAAGGCCTTTGAAAAAGCGCCCGACCACCTTTTCCTCGCCACTGGCTCCCCGCCCACGCCCGGCAAGCAGAGATGGCTGCCAGGTGCACCTTTGGGTCGTCGACCTAAGCCCTTGACTAGAAAGGGACCATAAATAGTCCAAAATGCTTGCCACAGAACAGGAGGAAGGTCCAAGCCCTTGCCCTGACACAAAATGGAGAATCTTCCATTTGAAGGCGAGCATTTTTTCTGGTCGACTCTTACGGACGCCTCAACAACATTGAGGACCTCGTCGGAAAGACCCAAGGCCTGGAACTCTCAGCGCTCAGGAACCAGGCCGTCAGGTGCAGGGACTGAAGGTCCGGATGGAACACCTTCCCCTGATTGACTGAGAGCAGGTCCGGGCGAGCTGGAAGCTGCCTCGGGAGCCTGGAGCTGAGGCTGAGGAGATCTGGGTACCAGAACTGGCGGGCCAGTCTGGGGCTATCAGAATCACCTGCGCCTGTCCTCCTCGCTTGAGAAGCACCTTGTGAATCAAGGGAATTGGGGAAAGGCGAAAGAGGCCCGGGTCCACAGCCTCGAGAAGGCATCCCCTGCAGCGAGCCCTGCTGAGGGGCGGGCATGAAACAGCCTCAGCTTCGCTCTCCCTGAGGCAAACAGGTCCACCTGAGGTGTGCCCCAGTGGAGAACAGATCTTGTACTACCTCCGGCAGGAGAGACCACTGTGAGATGCAGCCCCTATCCGGCTCAGGGCATCGGGCCAGGGTGTTGGAGGCCCTGCCACATGAATGGCTAGGAGATCCGCCCCAGGCTGCGCACGAGTGACCAAATGCGGAGAGCTTCCTTGCATAGAAGCATGGAGTGCGCCCGCCCCTGGCGGTTCAGGTAGTACATGGTCGTGGGTATTGTCCGCCTGACTCGGACCACTTGACCCCGGAGAAATGGAGCAAAGGCGGTGAGAGCTAGGCGGACCGCTCGAGCTCCAGCAGGTTGATGTGGCATCGACCCCGCTGGAGACCAGAGGCCGGCACTGGGTGTTCCCCAGATGGGCATTCCCAACCCATCAGAGAGGCATCGGGTCGATAGAGAGACCGCTACCGGGTGGACAAACGGGATGCCCTCCTGCAGATGGAATGGAACGGTCCACCACTGAGAGCTGCCCACATCTCCTGGGTCATATCACTAGCTGGTCCAAAGGATCGCAGAGCGCGGACCACTGGCTGGCCAGTCCCTCACTCGAGAGGGGCGCATGTGCCAGCGCCAATGACCACGCTGGTACAGGCCCCATGAGACCCAGGAGGCGCAGGAAGTCCCGGCAGATGCCATTGCCCAACCAGAAATGATTGGGCAAAGGAGGTAAGAACCTCGCCCTGTCCGCCGGAAGCCGTGTTTGGCTCAAGAGAGTCGGCCTGCCCGATGAACAGGATCACCTGCTTCGCTCGAGTTCCGACTTGGCCTCGTTGATGAGAAGGCCAACTTGAGAGCAAACCTGGAGGGCCAGATCTCTGGACCGCTCCACCTCCCGTCTGGAGGGGCTGCTATCAGCCAATCGTCCAGGTAAGGGTACACCCGAACCCCTCAGCGCCGCAGGAATGCTGTCACCACTGCCATGCATTTGGTGAAGACCCTGGGAGCTGGAGATAAGCCGAAGGGCATGGCTCGGAACTCGAAGAGGGATCCCTCCGCTCGAAAATGGAGGAATCTCCGATGTGACGGACGGATAGGGACGTGAAAGAATGCGTCCTGTAGGTCCAGAGAGCAGAACCACACGCCGTGTTCCAGAGATGGTATTATCTGCGCCAGAGTGACCATCCTGAAGGTTCGAGACCTTAGGAACTTGGTTCAGGTCGGCTACGATGGAATGGGGCGCCAGCCCCCCGTCCGCTTCGGAACCAGGAAATACCTGACACGAACTCGGCTCTGAAGAGGGGTCCTCTACTCCGTGATCACCTCCTTTTGGAGGAGGATAAGCGATGGGCTTGCTCGGCAGAGCCAGTGAGGCTGCGACCCCGAGGCCCCGAGATGCGACGGGTCTCGAAGGGCGGGCCTGCTCGAATTCCAGAGGTAGGCCTTTCCCACCACCTTCAGTACCCACCTGTCCGTGGTAACAGCGGACCAGGCGGAAAGGAAGTGTCTGAGCCGTCCCCCCCCGGGGGGAACCAGGGGTGAGGTGACAGGGATGGGGGCGACACCCCTCAGCCTGTCACTGGGCAGGCTTGGAGGAGGGACCGGCCGAGGGACCTCCTGGGCCTTTACCTCCCTGCTTCCTGTTGGAGGAAGCCGATGGCTTGGGTTTGGGATACCAAGCTCGAGCCTGCTGGCCCTGACGTTGCTGGGCCGGGCGCAGAAGGACGAAAGGGCTTAGGCTGTGGCTCGCGGCCTTTGTCCTTCTGAGCGGAAGAGACCGAGTCCAAGGTAGCATTGGACTTCTCGATCCTCTGCAGGTGATCTTCCACCCCAGGGCCGAAGAGGTCAGTCCCCAAAAAGGGAACATCCACCAACTTGTGCTGGGTATCCGAGGTAAAGGTGGATATCCTCAGCCAAGCCCGACGACACGCACGGCCACCGCGGCCGCCACAGACCTGGCACATGAGTCCCCGATGTCTAACGCTGTCTGGAGCTGCTGTTTGGCCACTGCCCTGGTCCCGCACCTGCCTGACCGTAGTCTGCAGATCTGCGGGAAGATGAGGGACAACCTCATCCAGGGAGCACAACAGGGCATGAGAAAAATGTGCCATGAGGACGGCCGAACTGGCCTGATGAAGGCCGAGAGAGGACGCAGCATAGACTTTTCGCCCGGCATAATCCAATTTCTTGAATTCCTTGCCGGGAGGTTTGTCCACATCCTGGCGTCCCGCACGCCGGAAAACACTGTCGGTAACCAACCCCCGCCGAGGGGTGTTCCAAAACCGGACAGGGAACCGGTAGGGACCGCATACTTCCTGGCCAACCTGGCCGAAGGCGCAGGGCAGGAAGCAGGACGCTGCCAAAGTTCCAAGGCCGGACCCACTATGGCTTCGGCCACCAGAAAGGCCTCCGTAGGAGAATCCCCTCGGTCCAGAATCTCCATGAGGGGATACCTGGCCTGTTTAGAAACGGGTTCGAGCTTCATCCTGGTGGACTCCGAGATGAGTCGAAGCAACCCTAAGAAGGACGAAGGGCTATCGTCCATTGACTGCCCTCCCGAGGACTCCCAAGTCTATGCGCTTGGAGAAGAGGGAGGAACCATCATCGGACTCAGAAGAGTCCTCAAAGAGCTGCCTCGGCCTGAGCCACCCTCCACCTGCCGAGGTTTATCGGGAGTGAGGGTGACAGACAGCCTATGGGGCAAACCCAAGGCCGACCGAGAATTTTTGTTCGAAGACCCAACTAATGGCTGTGGAGGTTCCACCAGAAATCGGTGGGGCAGCTGGAATTGGCCGAACAACCGGCCTGAGAACAGGCTCCTTGACTACAACGAGGGGTTGTTTCGGCTGCTCCGGTGACAGCCACTTAATGGCCGGGGAAGACGACTGGGTCGGCTTATTCCCGGTCAAAAGGAGCTGTTGCCACAAGAGTTCCTCGCATTTCCGACGCAACTTGCGCGAAGCCTCCCTTGTCCGAGGAAGAGCGGCGGCGCCGCTTGCCGCGGTGCCGAGACCGAGACCGCTACAGCGGGCGGATCGGTTGGACCGCGAGGATGTCCGGAGACCGAGACTCGACTAGGCCGAGGAAGGCAGGGAGAAGTGTCGGAAATCGCACTCCCCGGCTCGACGATCCCAATCAAGGCTCCGGAACCGGAGGCACAGACGAGCCGACGGGATCCTCAACTCCCACCGGGGAACCGGGAGAGGGATTCAGCTTCTCCAGCCAACAACCCGTCTAACGGGTCGAGAAAAATCTCGACCGTGTCGACGGAAGTCTTGGTCAACTGGCCTGACGGGGACACCGTGAAGCCAGTGGCCGAACATGAGGGGTCGACCGAAGTCGACTGTCGACAAGGGAAGGGGGATCTTTCCCGCTCCCAAGAGCGTCGACGGAGAGACTTACTTTTGCTCTTTTTGGACCTGGAAAAAGGTCCCGAAGAAGTTGGACCCTCACCTTTGGTCGAAAGGGTCAGACAAAGCTCCTTAAAAGAAGCCGAGTACGAGGCACCGAGAGAGAGAGAGCGGGACAAATGCCGCAGCCGAGATAGAAGCGGCCCGCGCCGCCTCCTCTTCGAGGGCGATCATCTGCTCGAGCTGATCCACCGAGCCCGCCGCCGGACACCGCCAATCGGGCCTCTTTAGATTTCACCGGTGGAATTCTTTTCTCGGGGCGCCCCAGTTGTAATCGGGCAGCACGGTCTTCAAGGACGTAGGCCGAAAAGGACGAGCACAAGTCGCAGGTCTGTGGGTCGTGCTCAAGGCCCAGGCAGTAGACGCACGTGGAGTGCGGATCCGTCCTAGACATCTTCTGCCCGCAAGGGCACCTCCAAACCGGGAGTCGACTGTCCATCGCAGCCAGGGAGAAGAAGACCAAGTCTTTTTAGCAAAAAACTTTTGATTTCGAACTTAAGAATTAGGAACCAGTCTTAAACGCAGCGCGTTAAGGAGGGAACCTGAACTTCCAAGCGGTAAGGAAGATCTGGCGTCATGGGGCGGAGCCGAGAGTTTTACCACCTGGGTGGGTGGGAGGAGCCAGCTTGAAGACCTTCTGGCAAGATTTAAAGCGGCAAGGAACCTGCCAATAAGTGTGGATGAACAACATATCCATGTCCCTAGAAAGTATTTTTCCCCCACTTTTTTTTACCCTCAATATCTCGAAAACTGTATAAGATGCCCTCACAAAACTTTCCACATCTTGAGACTCTGACAGCCTGACCATGCATGCAATTTTGTGCTAATTCGTTTAATGGTGGCAAAGTTATTAAGGTGCATAAAACTGGGTTTAACATTGAACTGCCAGCTCAACCCTAATTATAGTGGTGCTACTACGCCACTATTTTATAGACTATATACACACATTTTATATTTTTTACTGTATATATACACGCACATACACATGTACATATATACACCCCCAGGGAACACCATTGCAATTTCCTCTGCTCCTTAAATTGGCCCTTCTTTAAGGGAGATTTAACCAGCCTCTTCTCTGTCTAGCGTTCAAACTAGTCAAAGGTGCTACCCCACCTAGCCTTGGTACTTAAACCTCTAAGAAGAATGCTCCGGTCCTCCAGCCGTATCTTACTGGAGATACCGAGATCAAGATCCAGTCTAGGCAAAAGATCCTTTGCTTCCTCTGCTCCTTCTCTGTGGAATGTCCTACCTGCTACACTCCCAATCCGCTCCTCACTGGGAGGCTTCAAGAGAGGGCTTAAAGGCTACCTAAACACAATTATGATGGGGCACACTGTTCTGAAAACCCTCCCATGGAATTAGAGCACACAGGGAGAGGTTTTGAATGTAATTATTTATTACCTTAAATTCTGCCATTTAACACATTTTTCAAACTGCCGAAACCAGGAAACATTTTTAGAACACCGCGCCGATCAGGGACAGAGGCTGCTGGGAATGTGCAATGCAATGATGTAATCTTAGCAAGTCCAATAGTCCCCAGTATGCAGTCCCTATGGAGCCTTATATACTACGCATAATATTAGCGTTATATGTGTACTTTATCTTTATCATTATTTAACATGTACAGTACACTCTACTGCACAAGTTAAATAATGATAAAGATAACAAAAGTACATATATAACGCTAATATTATGATAGTACATAAGCTACATAGGACTGCATACTGGGGACTATCGAAGCTTGCTAAGATCACATCACATGCTTGCACGCGTTCCCAGCAGCCTCAGTCCCGATCGTCAGCATGCTATAAAATATAGCCTGGTTTCGCAGTTTGAAAAAAGCCGAAAATGTTAAATGGTAGAATTTAAGGTAATAAAGAATTTTATTCAAAACCTCTCCCTGTCTGCTCTAATTCCATGGGAGGGTTTTCAGAACAGTGTGCCGCTATTATAATTGTGTTTAGGTAGCCTTTAAGACATTTATCATCGAGCACTGGGTGTGCACTTGTAATCGCTGACTTCTACCAACCTTGTATGAATTACTGTGCCCCTGCACTATAACTTACAACTTGTCAGCATATTTTCTGTCTTTTTTAAATGGATCAATGTTTGCTAACTCTATAAACCAGTGAGTATGTCTATGCTACTGTCATGGATTGTGTTGCTTACTGACTTCATGTTCCCATGTAATTAATTCAGGGTCACCCCTGGAAAAGGGACATTTAGTTTCAGTGGGCCTTTCCAGTTATCAAAATTCAATAACTAAATAAATATCTATTTCCAATATTTCTAGCATGGCATGGAAAAAAAAAAAAAAATTGAGAAATTTCATTGGCTGAGAGCTGTCAGCTGACCGTGTATTAAATCTCTATAAACACATGGTCAGTTGACAAATGTAATTTTCCTCTCCAAAAAACCTACTTACTTAAACGTATTACTACACACCAAATGAATCTAAAAAAAACATCCAGTAACCACCATCTTGAAAATCTCACCCTTTAATATACTGATTTTTATTTATTTATTTCAGTTTGGGATTAAATACCTTTGAGCCAAAGGCTCCAAACAAAGGAACAAAGGTTCCAGGTTAGACATAGTACAAGACAGATAAACCACCAATAACAGTATATTCAACACAACAAAACTAAACATGCATTCAGACAGATACAATTATAGGTACAAAAATACATTTGCATACAAAAAGATTCCTTTGGTTTCATGGTTACATAGGATACATAATAGAGGTTAATGCACTTATTAGGTTAATTGCACTTTTTTTTTACCATACATTTAGAAATTCACAAGGAGATTTCGTCATCGGTTCCACCAATAGGCAAGCAGTACAAGCTGTTCAAAGGAGTTGTCTGCCCTGCGCTAGGTGCCTTGGTCAACAGAGGATTACAGGATCACGTGCTCAGGTAGAGTGATGCAGCCAGAGAAGGCTTTGCCATGGGAGTTGGGGGGTCAAGTGGTGAGAGAAAGGGGGTTGGGATGTACAAGGAAGGGAGGTCAAGGGGTGGGAGGTGAAAGGAGGGAAGGAGCAGCATTAAGTTGGGGTGAAATTAGATCAAGAAAGGGGAAGGAGAGGGGTAGTACAGGGTGGGGGGTGTAACAAGGGGGGTCAGTAAGGGGGGTAGTAGGACAGGGTGAAGAGGTAACAGATGATGGCAACAAGGGGGGCTGGGGGAAGGAGAGGGATAAGCCTATGGAAATGTTACACAGGGAAGTTGGAAGGGGAGGTTTGGAGACTTTCCTTGTATTTGAAATTAGGGCAGTCAGGGACTCTCTAGACTTTGTGACTGGGTTAGGTTATGCTGGGGCACTCACAGGTACAAGCGAGAGCTAGGTGTGATCGGAGACCAGCTTTGAACTTGCTGACCTTATTACATTCAATAAGGTCAGAGGGGAGATCATTCATCCACTTGAGTCCTCTATGGGACAGAGATCTCTGGGCTATAGAGGTACACTTAAAGAGATTCACCAATATGCATAACAATACCCCTACACCTGAAATACAGGTACCTTACCTCCACAGGTGTTCAGAATTGTGAACACATCCCAATATAATTCAATCAGAAAATTCCATTCCCATATCAATGCCCTTTCTGCTGCCACTAATGTCAGGAATGGACTGTTACACCGCCATAAGGACTGCCTACCACAAGAGGCCCTTAGATTGGCAATCACCTCCTCTGTCCTGTCGCTAATCGACTATGGGCTGCCCATCTATGCTGCAGCCAACAACACTGCGCTTGCAAGAATCCAGCTCTCTATAAACAAGGCCTGCAGGCTAATGCTGGGAGCCTCTAGGTGCACCCATACGTGCCTGCTGTACTCCACCACCAACTTGCTCAACCTTGAAGAAAGACTCCGCTTCTAAACCTGCCTTCTTGCGAAAAAGACCCTGCTAGGGCTCTTCTCCCCCCCGGGGTTGCCACCTCCCTGCAGCGTGCCTCTCCCCCACGCTCCACCCGCAGCACTGTCAAAACCTCCCTTATTGTCCCCAGGGTAAGCACCTCTATGGTCCAGAGATCCTTTTGCTATCGGGCTCCCTCCTGGTTCAATTTCCTCCCAGCCAATATAGCTGACTCCACTAAGCTTGGTCCTTTCAAGGTCTCCCTCAGAAGCCATCTGACAAGCACTCGCTGCTGAAACTGCACATAATCCCCCACCTGCCCCTTACCTTCACCCCTAGGCTGGGTCTGCCCTGTCTACTTTTGCTGTATATACCTGGGATCTCATGCAACATCTGCTGACTAATGTAATAAAAATATCTCTGGTTGTTACCGGACGTGGTAATCGTGTACCTATATTATGACTACTGTGATCTACCTATTACCAAGCGTGTACCACCAGTGAATTCTTGCAACACTGGTTGCTTTTTTAATCTAAGCGTTATGTACTGTACTGTTTGTTTGCTGTGATGTATTGCTCGCTTGATGAGGTGCCTTTGTAAATGAGTCCATGACTCAAAGGTCTGTAAACTGATGATCTAATAATAAATAAATACAAATAAAAAAAACTGTATCCCTCGTAAAATTGTTTAAACAGGGTCCCACGGACTTCTTTGTTATAACTGCTGCCCTCGCTCTGCCCCTGCGCTCACCAACGTTATGACGAGATGCCAGTGAGAGCGTGGGGGCACACTCCATTATAATCAATGGGCAGCATCTTTTCTATCCATTTTATATATTATCATGGGCACTTTGTAATGAAACGTGGGCACCAGTCGACTAACAAGGGGCAGAGCGAGGGTGGCAATTATAACAGGGAAGTCCGTGTGGCCCTGTTTAAACAATTTTACGAGGGATACAGTTTTCTTCCGATTGAATTATACTGGGAAATGTTCACAATTCTGGACTCCTGTGCTGGCAAGGAACCTGTATTTCAGGTGCATGACATCTGATTGGTGAATCTCTTTAAAAGGCACCAAAAGCCCACACTTAGGAAGTCCTTTGTGTTTAGACATTGATATTTAAATATTATCATAAACTTGTCACAATCTTTAAAAAAAACTGCACTGCCACACTTACAGCACAAAGTAAAACATGTCTAACAACTTAAACAGTTTACCTCCCAATTGTTCAAAATTAACTGTTTGTTCTGTTCAAAAAAAGCACAGACTTCAGCCTTTCCACCACTAACTAAACACTTAACACGCTTCAACATGTACAGGAAAAAAAAAAAAAAAAACAGCTCCATTTTACTTAGTTTCAATCACAGTTATGTATACATTAAGGGTTCCTCACCTCTTCTCTTCTGCTGCATGTCGTGGGTGAGGTTAGACTGAAGAGAGCATCAAAACTGCGAGAATGAAACCTGCGGTGAGATGGCAGTATGGGAGTCCAACTACTGATGTGGCTTTGGTTGCAAGTGAAACCATGGCTCCTGAGCTCCCCGGACCCATTTCTAAAGTATGTGGGGTCGGTAGAGCAACTTATCGGAATGCCTAAGTACAGACATTTAGAACTCTGACTTAAGATGCGGCTCCAACTGCAAACAACGGTGACTGGTCTTGTCCCTTCTGGGCAGATTTCTACAGTTTGTGGAGGCTAGGAAACCAAACTGAAGTGCCATAACCAGGGCTCCAGATAAGATTTTTTGAGATGAGTACTGTACTCCTCATTTTGAAAGCGAGGTTAGTAAAACCAGATTCAGATGCATACAAATGTCTGGATGGAGTGGAGTGAGGAGTACATTTTTAAAAACAATGTAGTTATTTTTCCAGATAAGAACTGACCAGGGGCCAACAATACTCCAGATAATGTTGGCAGGTTGAAGTAATTTACTTACCAGTTTTAAAATATAATGAATAAAACAAAATCGTGATGGGTTCGAGGGCTGTAAATCTGGAAATAAAATGCTCCTTTTGACTCACCAGTTAGGTTATGAAGCACTATTCTTTGGAGTGTGGACTATTTACAAATGTTGGGTGAGTACCGGTACTCATTAAAACAATTTCTGAAGAATATTTCCTAAAATGAAGCGAGTAAAATAGGTTGCTACTCCCCTTATCTGGAGCCCCAGCCGCAACCAAAAACTGCACCTCATGAAAAAGACAACATAAATGCATGACTGACCAACAGCTCTAGCCACTGGAGGGCAACCCACAGTTTAAAACAACTGACCAACACAGTTTTGGGACATAAAAGGAGAAGCAGAAAGCCTTCCCTTGCAGACTTAGGGCAGTCAATGTCACTCACAACTGACTGTATGAATGGCCCCACTTGCTGATTAAAAAATACAAATAACATCACTATTTAATGACAACTGCCATTTTTTTACCTTTGAAAGCAATACAACTACTTTTTAAATAAAACAATACACAACATTTCTTTTTTTACTTTTTAATCCAATTGTACTAAAAATTTGCCATTTTATAAATGTGATAAGCCACCCCAAGTTGTGCATTAGAGGATTTCAATGCACTTCTAAGGGGTATGGGTACACTCAGACTTCGACCTCGTGCCTTAGCACACCCTTGGGGCAAGAATTTAAATTTGTTATAACATGAGTCAGGAGTTTTCTGCCTCCTGACTGGCTGAGAGGTACATTTGGCCATGTCCTTAACGCATATTATGCCAACCAGTAGCTCATCAGCTAGTCAGGACATTTTACAGCAGAAATCACTGTGCTTAACTGTACCAACATTAACAACCTGCCTTGCTGAGCTGGAGAACAGCCCCCAAACACACAAGCAACTGCACAACATTATCTGATCAAAATTACTTTACAGCAAAACATTTCAAAACAAAACTCTAACCTGAGCTGCTGTGGTAAACAAAGGTGACCACATAGATGTTGAGTGATTCATGTGCCGCCTGTT
Source organism: Neoceratodus forsteri (assembly GCA_016271365.2). Classification (NCBI taxonomy): domain Eukaryota; kingdom Metazoa; phylum Chordata; order Ceratodontiformes; family Ceratodontidae; genus Neoceratodus; species Neoceratodus forsteri. The sequence goes on from CM057458.1 coordinate 236,063,515, forward strand.
CAAATAAAAGCCCAGACCTACTCCTGCACTGGCTCTTTTATCTGCCAGTTTTTAAAACTAAAGCATTTAGCTAATGCATTCAGGTTTTCCATATTATGGAAGAGTGAGCACAATTGTGGGAGCATTATCAGAAAAGCACCAACTATGGTGGCTGGCAAGAAAAAATTACCCACCATAGTAATGTTGTTTCTTCTAATGGAGTCTTGCTATGTTCTGACTATATGCAGTTAGCCCCAGCACTTGAACTGCTCCAGAGAGGAAAGAGTTAACTCTATGCAAAAGCATAAAACATTGAGCTCGAGCTCGATTTTCAAACCTCTGTCCCTGATACATTCTACTGTAACAGACAGATTCTTACGAGCACTATACTAACTAACTAATAGCTATAGAAATTGTTTTGAATTTTAGCCATAGGCAACAAAAAACCTTGGGCCCAGAAGACTCAAGTCGAGAACTCAAAAAGAACCTTATGTGGATATTGATAATATTAAGACAATTAACAACAAATCAAAAATATCCAGCCTGGACAGGAGGGTAAGAGAGGTGCACCCCTGGGGTGCAACACTGTACCTGCCAACCCACATCCCAAAAAACACAGAGGTTCTGAGAGGGGAGGCCGGAAGAGAGTTCAGAATACAGCAAGACTCCATTAGAAGAAACAACATTACTATAGCGAGTTATTTTTTCTTCAAACAACATGAAGTCTTGCTGTATTCTGACTATATGCAGACTACCAAGCAGTTCCCCACTGGAGGAGGAGATACAGAACCTACTTTGGGAATAGGCTCTGCAGTACTGCTGTGCCAAACCTAGCATCACTTCTAGACGGACTGTCGAATGAGTAATGTTTGGTGAAAGTGTGAACTGTTTTCCAGGTGGCTGCCTTACAGATTTCCGACAGAGGAATATTGCTAGGAGCTGCCAAGGAGGCAGCTGTACCCCTGGTCGAGTGAGCCCTTAGGCCTGAGGGTGTCTCCTTCCCCAATTTTGTGTAACAAAACTGAATACAAGAAACAATCCACCTGGCAATAGATCTTTTAGTGGCAGGTCTACCTTTTCCCACTTCACCAAAAGTGAGAAATAACTGGGTACAGTCATTCCTGTGGCCATTAGTATGCTCTATGTAACAGCTAAGTGCCCTTTTCACATCCAGACTGTGCAATCTTCACTCACCTGAAGAAGAATGGTCAGTGAAAAACACAGGCAGTCATAGATTGGTTGAGATGAAAATCTGAAACCACTTTAGGGAGAAATTTTCTATTTGTTCTAAGGACCACCTTATCCTTGTGAAAAGAAATAAAAGTCAGATTCCACTGAGAAGGCCTGCAATTCACTGATCCTCCTGGCAGAAGTAATGGCTACCAGGAAGTCAGTCTTCCAAGTCAAATACTTTTGCTCAGCTGAAGATAAGGGTTCGAAAGGGGGCTGCATAAGCCGTGCAATACAGATATTCAGATCTCAGGCGGCCGGAGTAGGCTCCCTGAAAGGAGGGTTGATATGAACCAGACCCTTGAAGAATTTACTGAACACAGGATAAGAAGCCAGGGAAGGCACCTTCCCTGCTGAAAGAAAAGCAGACACAGCTGCCAAATGAACTTTAAGGGTAGCAAGCCTGAGGCCTAAGCTATTCCAATGAACCAGATAGTCCAAGGCTATAGCAATACCAGCTGTATCTGGTTGAATATCCTTCTGAGAACATCAAATAGTAAATCTTTTCCATTTGGAGTTATAAGTCTTTCTCGTGGAAGGATTTCTGGAAACTCTGAGAATATCCAGAACACCTTGAGAAAGGTGTAAGCCTGCATATTCTAACTCTTCAAGAGCCAAGCTTTGAGTCTGAGAAACTGGAGATTGGGGTACCAAATCCTCCCCTGAGAAAAGGTCAAGAGGTCGTACCTCCTTGGAAGAAACAGAGGAAGTGTTACTGAAAGAGACAATAGTAGTGGATAACATGGTTGTTTGGCCCAGTCCGGGGCCACAAGAATCACTGTGCAGGGCTGAGACCTGATTTTGATCAGTACTCTAAAAATTAGAGGAAAGGGATGAAAAGCATAAAGGAACCTGCCTGTCCAGTTTAACAGGAGAGCATCTAGAGGCACAGACCCCAGGACTGGGGGCCTGCAGCAGAAGAGAGGAAGTTGATGACTGACTGGGGCTGCAAAGATATTTATCTCTGGAGTGCCCCACCTCCTGAAAATGATCTGAAGAACATGCTGATTCAGAGCCCATTCGTGGTGACCCTATGAAATCCTGCTCTGGCTATCTGCAGCACACTGTCCTTCCATGGAAGATGCACTGCTACCAGGGAAGTCTGAAGGGAGCAGGCCAACGACCATACCTTCTTAGCTTCCGTGCACAAGGCCGTGGACTGAGTGACCCTTGCTTATGTACCACATGGTGGTGGTGTTGTCTGTCCTGACTTGCACCACTTTCCCCTGAACTGATACTGAAAATGCTTGAAGAGCTAGGAAAACAGCTCTGAGCTCCAGAAGATCGATATGAAGAAGAGACTCGGTTGAGACTAAGTGCCCTGTGCAGTGAGGGCTCCCAGATGGGCTCCCCAACCTAGGAGACAAGCATCTGTGGTGAGGACAACTAAGGGTATCTGATGCAGAAAGGGGACACCCTGCCTGAGATTGTCCTCCTCCAGCCACCATTAGAGAGCCTGGACAAGGGTCTGAGACACTGAAACTAAATTGGTGAGAAGATCCTTCCTCTGAGACCAGAAGGACCCGAGGTGAAACTAAATGTCCCCCATCTGGAACCTGGCCCCTTGGACCACTGCAGTGGAAGCTGCCATGTGGCCTAGAAGTTGAAGAAAGTGCCTGGCTGAACGAAAAACCAAAGGTTTGAAGGAAGAAGCCGGATCTATGAGAGCCTTTGCCCTCGAGGGAGGTAGAAAGGCCCTTGCCTGAATGGTATCCAGCTCTGCCCCTATAAAGGTGAGAAGCTGAACAGGTTCCAGAACTGATTTGGCCAGATTGAGAAGAAATCCTAGAGAACCCAGAAGCTTCTGGGTAACAGCCAGAGCTGACTTGACTTGGTCTGATGACTGGCCTACAATGAGCCAGTCGTCTAGGTAAGGAAACACTGAAATGCCCTGCCTTCTGAGGAAGGCTACCCCTACTACAAGACATTTTGTGAACACCCTGGGTGCAGATGTCAGGCCAAAGGGCATTGCTGTGAACTGGTAGTGACCTGAGGGCAACTCAAACCTGAGGTACTTTCTGTGGGAGCACCTGATGGGGATGTGAAAATAGGCATCCTTGAAGTCCAGGGAGGCTAGACAGTCTCCTGGCCTCAGAGAGGGAAGAATGATTACCAGAGTCACCATTTTGAATTTTGGTTTTATGATATGTTTGTTCAGATATCTTAGGTCTAGGATGGGTCGTCACTCCCCTGTCTTTTTGGGGGTAAGCAAATATCTTGAATACAAGCCTTTCCCTCTGTGAGGCAGAGGTACCTGCTCCACAGCATTTAGGAGCAGCAACTGAGACACCTCTGCCTCTACAGCAATTGTTTCCAGTGGGGAGGCAGGTTTGAAAGACCTTGCTCTGAATTTGGGAAATCTTTTGAAACCGAGAGCAAGTCCCTGGCTCATTACTTCCAGAACCTACTTGTCTGAAGTGACAGACTTCCAAGCCTGGAAGAAATAAGCCGGCCTGCCCCCCCCCCCCGGAACAGAGAAGGCGATCCGGTCTGACACATCAGGGTGTCTGTTTGGCAAGAGCCCTAGGCTGAGAAGAGGATGCAGCCTTGCTCATCCCCCTTCTGCCTCTCCCTCTGAAAAAAACCCTCTGCTGAAAAGAAGAGGAAGCCTGGGCTTGGTAAAAAGGCTTCTGAAAAGGCCTGCCCCTGCCAGCCCAAGACTGCTGCTTTTGAGGAGTGGCCTGCTTCTCCTTGGTCATTGCACTCCTGTAGGTGGTCCTGTATTCATCCATCTTCTTCATATAAGACTGTTCGCTCCCCAAACAGAGAATTATCTGTGACAGAAAAATCCATGGCCGTAGCCTGGGTATCCTGTGACAGGCTACTACATCTGAGCCAAGCAACCTCCACAGACAGACAGATGTAGCCGTGGCTCTTGATGCCACATCACTGGAGTCCACAGCAGCATTAAACTGCACTTTAGATGCCTCTATGCCATCTGCAGCCACCTTCTCCAGCTCTTAGGCCAGCTGGGGGGGGGGGGGCATTTTTAGCTAGCTCCAGAATTGTATCCCACCTAGACTTCTGGCATATAGCACCATAAGCCATAGGAGGCCTGTCTGAATCCCAAGGAAGATGCCAAGTACTGTTTCTTTGCCATGGCATCCACCTTCCTGGAGTTCTTATCTGGGGGTGTGAAGCCAAGGGATGTTAGCCTTGTCACAGGCTGCAAGTCTGCACTACCCCAACATGGTTGCAATGAGAATATAGAAATTCCGTCCCAGAACCTGACAACATATACCTCCTGTCCATTTTCTTATCCACAGGTGGTATGGAGAATGGCATCTGTAACAATTTTTCAGTCCGTTTCCCCAAAGATTTATGTAGGGGAATAGACAGCCTCTTTGACTCTGGGACATCCATCTCCACAAAGTCAGGTTCTTCTGCCTCCTCCACAGCTTCCACTGCTGGTAGCTGGAGAGTTTTTGCCACCTTTTTATAAAATAAAAAGTGTGAAGGGGACTCAGAAAGCCTGGGAGGAGAAACACTGGTAGGCCTGTCTGGGGAGATGTCAGGCTCTACTGGCTCATCTAGGCCTTCGTAATCATCATCACCTTCATAGTCAGGATCCCCCTCCCAATCCAACCCATAATACTCCTCTGGTTCATAATCTGAAGGAGCTGGAACCAACTGAACTGATCGTCTGCCAGACGGTGTCGGTTCGGTTGGAACTGGGCGGAGCGACTGCACTTTGTTTATCGCTCTCGCAATCTCTTCCGCTGTTCAGATCGGAGGAGAAAGATCCGAACCAGCCCATTTCTTTTTTCTTTTCGCCGGAACCGATCCCTCTAAATTGGATTTCCTTTTGCCTGAGGAGGTACCGCTCGGGTCAGCAAGCACCTCCTCAGGTTCGGAGGGAACCGAACCGGGCTGACCATCCAGGTCAGCGGATTTTTTGGCCTGCTTTTCCTTTAGCCTAGCTAATCTTTTTTCTAAAGTGGCTTTATGAAAATTTGCACATATTTGGCGGTCTGATTTGATGTGGTCAAACCCCAGACAAAAAACACAAATGGTGTGGGGATCAGCTTTAGCAAAAGCCTCCCCACACTAAGTACGGCGCTGAAACCCAGTGGGAACGGTTTTCCTTTTGGGTTTCTCAGACATGGCCTTTACTACAAAATTACCTTTTACAGCTTTCACACCAGGTAATACAAACCTTTTTTGGTTCCAACCATGTCACGGGTTATTTAAAAAAAAAAAAAAACGGAATAAATCGCCAGTTTTCTGAAACCGAAAAGTTACTGGCCCACACTTTACCAGAACAATTTTAAAGATTTAAAACAAAAACACCAAATGTTTCGGTTCCCAACCAGACTGACGGTGAAGAACCAAAGAAAAACAATTTTTACCACTATCTACCTAAATTGCACTACCTGTACTGTAGACAGAGATTTGATGACCGAAAAAATAATGAAACGACTGAAAAACCGATCGATTTTACTGTAACCGAAGCAACGAGGAGAAAACCTCCGGAGCGTCTTCACAGTCAGGTAGAGTAAAGAATCTGACTGTTACATTAGAATGTACCAGGGACAGAGGTTTGAAAACCGAGCTTGATCTTAATGTTCTATGCTTGTGTACAGAGTTAACTCTTTCCTCTCCTGAGCAGTTCAAGTGCTGGGCTAACTACATACACAGTTGAAGCCTCTTAAAGGGGACACCTCCATGGACAGGCCTTCGTCCCCTTTAAGCGGTTGCCTCTAATAACAGAAGATCCAAAAAACACAATGTACAGAGACAAACAAAGCAAACGAACATCAGGAACAAACAGAGACATACGGTAACACTAAAACAGCACATACTGATTTCAGCTCTTGTGATTTTGTGCTACATGTCTCAAGTTAGGTAATGATACTTTATTTTATTGAGAAAAAAAATGTTAAAATATGTTTAAAAACAGTACAAAGTTTAGCAACCTTGTACACTGATGCACCAAGCTAGCTGCAGTGCTTTGAAAACCTTCATTTTGTCTGCTAAGGGAAGATACACTCATTTAGACTCCATCAGGACAGATAAATGTGCACAGGTAACAGCAAGAGACACAGCCTATGTTGATTAGAAGTGTGTGACTCTTTACGCAGTATGTACTGCTTAAATTTCATTAGCTGCACCTGATTAGGTGTGAAACGTCAAGTGTCTTAGCAGGTGATAATGACAGATAATGAGAGGATAGCAGAGGAAACAGTCACAAAATCATCCCCATTAAAGGGATTCCTATGTCCCCTTTAAAGGTGTGATGCTTCCATTCAGTTGCATAGCCACTTAATCAGTGCCTGGGGATCATCCTCTTAAAGTGAACGTCCCCATTAAGTGGCTTCAATACAGCAAGACTTCATGTTGTTTGAAGGGACACACTCACTCTCAATGAAACGGCCACTCTGAGTATTCCTTGGTAGTAAAGACACCCTTTACGAAAATGAGTATGTATCAGTGGGGAGTCTAATTTAATACTGTGGGGGGTGCACTGTGTACTAGCCATCCCACACTTCAGAAATTACCTTAATGGGGGACTATGTTTACTATTTCAGGTATTAAAACCTCAGTTTTTTACATTTTTTGGCAAGTTTTTTGTTCTTTTTTCTTACATAGTTACTTGGGGAATCCATTTTATAAATGGAATAAGACACTCCAAGGTGTGGATTATGGGCTGATAACACTTCCCAGGTGAGGTGCTAAAGCCACTTGCGCAAGTAAGTTGTGCCTCATTACACTCCTGGGGCATGCTCTTCTTAGCCCATAAACCACAGCTCTTCGTATCTTATTCCTTACACAGACTGCTGCACTTGGAGCAGTTTCTAATATACTCTTTGTGCCTGTGCTGTGACTGAATCTGGAGCTTATTAACTTCTACAAATCTGTCGAGGTTTATAATTGGGAGCTTATAGCTCTCTCTGGGTGCAGTGGACCACTGCACTGGGAGCATGATTTTTCTGTCTGCGGGTTTTCTGCACCTACTTCTCTGACTGTCTTCATAAATAACATCAATGTCAGCCAACACGGGTCAGTAACACTGGGTGGCCTTGAGCCCTGCCCTAGGAATGGAGCACCTCACTTCCAAGAGACACAATCCTCCACTGGCTCAAGGGCTGGAAATGACAGAGCTCACTAGGGAATCCACATCTCCCAGAAGACAACACAAAGTGTTGCAGCCGTACCACTTAGCTATGTACATTCTTCTTGACACTGCATATTATTAATACAGAGTAACATGGCATCACAGTTCATAAAACTGTCACCAATAAGTTTTGCTTCATTTTCAGCTACATGAAACTGGGTCCAATAGGTTCATACTGTACCTTATCCAATCCAAGATCATGTATTATCTTTTTCTCCCAGTAAGGGCGCCGTTTGCCACTTCTGATTCTGGTCACAAGATGCAACTTATGTGGTTGTTCAGGACTCCCCCCATACCTGTTATGATCTTCAGGCCGAGGTTCAAAGGCCTGCAAATAATAAGACATTTCAGTTAAAGGAATACTATTGCAGTCGCAATCAAATCTCATTTTGAACAAGTCTCACAATCTGCTTTTTCAGCAATTTGGTTTGAAAAAGATGGAAAGCAGATGTCTTAAAAATGTGGCAATTGTGTTCAACTGGTGTATGAATACCTCAGACACTTTTCCCAGCAGAATGTCCCTCCCAATTCTTGTGCCTATGGAAACAACCGTTTGAAATTAGGCTCCCTAAACACACAGTGCAGTTCATCATAAACACAGAGAAGTCCCCAGTGTTGGAACTCCTGACTTTCCCAAAAAGCTTTGCTACATGAAGGGTCTCAGGATCCCTGTTGTGTTAGTGTTAGAACCCTTAATCTGACCAGAATGGGGTTCAACTCTACTCCTGAAATGACATTCTTGTTACTAACAGAACACAAAATAAAGACAAAGGGGTTTCCTGTAAATGGACACCTGCAATGTTTTAGAGGCACAACCATTATAAATCTGATATTGGGTGGGGGGGGCCTCTTTAAAGAGATTTCTCATCTGTATTATTCTGCAGTGCTAAAGAAAATAATTGCCTTTCAGCCAAGTGATGAAAGTATTCACATCTTCAAGCAGCTTCTTGCAGTTTTGTTATTTTGGGAAGTTACTCCTGAAAACAACAGTTGTATCTAGAACAAAAATGAAAGATTATTATCTGCAGCAAAAAGATGCAGATTATCCCGCTTCCAGGCACACTACATCATAAGAATGAATATGGATGTTACAGAAAGTCTTTGCCAACACAGCAAGGTCATCAAATATTCAATCTGCTATTTCTCCATATGTAGGGACATGTACAGGAGGCACCACCACGTTGCAACATTGCAGAGTTACTAGTCTGGGAACTTGGGGGCAGCATCTGAATATGTTTACCTTGGTGGTTCTGATTTCAAATAGTCTTGTCAGCTGTGTTTCAAAAATTGGAAGTTGACATTTGTAATCAACCAGTTCTTTTACTCACTCTTTCTAGAATGAAGTCAATTTGAATGGATCCTTTAGTTTTCGTTTATGTTTCATTCAGTCTAGATGTCATGCTTGGCTTGTCTGTCTTCATCAAGAAGATTTACTTAGCCAGCGCCTGGCACTACTGTGACTACTTTGAAAAAAATGTATTATTTAGATACAGTTCAGTTTATTTTTGTTGATAATCAGACGTCTGGTGCAGTATTAAACATGACTTAGCAACTGGATAATGAACCGTAGCGAGAAAGAAAAAATGTGACATACTGGGAAATAAACCCAGACCCCTGCAATACCATCACAGTGCTTTACCACTGAGCTATAAACTCATATGGTTGGACCAGAGATTATCGGACACACTTCCTTTAACTGGTATTGCACATCCTGCAACTAGGAATACATTTTCTGTGTAATTCCCATACTTATTTCTTGGGACAGCTGCCAAAAAAAAAAAGAGAATTTCAGGGGTCACGCTCAACTGTTTTGTGCACTGCCCTTCCCCCTGCAAAGATTGACACTGGTCCCAAGTCATTATGGAGGTTATTGTGGGAGGGGGGAGATCTCCTGCTCCTCATCCCTTTCCAATTACTCTCTGGTTTCCAGTGGCACCCTCTCTCTCTCTATCCTCTTAGTTTCTTGCTGGTGTCCAGTGGCACCCCTCTCACTCTCCACATAAGCCCTCCCTGGTGTCCATCAGCACCCCTCCCTCTCCCCATCCCACTGTTTCTCCCTGGTGCTTAGTGGCACCTTCTCTCTCTCCCATCCCCAAACATTCTGTGGGGTGTCCAGCGGCACCTCCCACCCATGAGAGCACCCCAAACCCCATGACCCTGGTCCCTGACAACTGGCACAAACCCTTTGCTAACCTCCTCGACCAGCCATTGTCTAACTCACTCAACTGCAATACAAGAGGAAAAACAAACAAAAAAACTACAGTAATTAATACCCATCCCCATCAATCTCAGCCCCATCACTGCCCCAACCATGGCCCCCTAGTCAAAAATTCACCCACAAGATGACAAGCATCAGTATTAAAAGGTTCTGAAGCAGCGCGCCACTGATCCTATCTTAACAATCTTACCACCAGACCTGAATGCCGTCAGTCGCTCCTAGTAGTGCTTTGTGACATAGTGTGAGGGAGACTGCTGGCATTCAGGCTTGCTGGTGAGACTGCCGAGATGGGATTGGTGGTGAGCTTTATTTCTCCCTAATACTTGTCAAGTTGTGGGCGAGTTTTCTGACTAAAGGGACTTGGTGAGGGAGGTTCGCCTGAGATGGGTGTTGGGGAGGATTTTTTTTTTTTTTTTTTTTCACACTAGCCTGAACAGGGAAGTCAGTGAGGGATCACATTGGCACCAGGCAGTTTGCACTATGCCCAGTGTCAGTAAACTAATGTTACTATCAACCCCTGTATTTCTGCACTATCTACTCTGGCTGCTTGTCTACACCTGAATCCCAGTTCTGTTTCTGACACCACAATCTGCTGCTGTGGAGATAATTATGATGTCAAACTGGGGATAATGATGTCAGGTGTAGACAAGCAGCCAAACAATAGTATAGAGGATACTGATCTTGTTTCCATGCAACTGTCTTCCATAATAAAGAGAAAAGAATTATACAAAATAAATGAAATATTAACTGGCCTGTGTCTAAAATCTTAGATTTTTCAAAGTTTTCTTGATGTCAGGGCAGGAACTTCGAGTTTGGCTTCCTACGATACTAGTGGATATTTAACATAATGCACAAGTGATCTGAAAAGGCTGCAAGCAATCATGTCTTCTTTTTGGTACACCTGTGGTTTTCTGCAAGTTGTTTTCCTTTCCCTTGACAGGTTTAGCTGCATTACAAAACGTTCCATCCAAACCTGAATTTTATCCCATTCAGTTCATAAACAATAAGGCATGAAGGGGTGTGTGTAAACCATATTTTACAGCACGGCCAGGGGTATAGTAAGGCACAAGGCCGAAGGCTGAGTGACTTCAGCTGCTGGCCATGCTGTAAAATATGGTTTACACACACACACACACACACCCTGAGTGCCTTATTGCGCTTATAAAATTGGCTTTTTTTTTTAACTTTTGACTACTGAGAAAAGCATGTTTATATGTAGAAAAAATAGATTTACTTGAGTGCATTTGTGATAAAATAGTCCTTCCACCCACTGCAAGTGATGTCACTGATGATGTCATTGTATCATTGCCTACTTTCTCATTTTTTTTTCTCTGTTGTCCTCCACATTCAAGATATGGAATGTTTACCACAGAATACATGGATTCAAAATTCTGCTCAGTTCCACTGGCAGAATGTTTCTCTCCCAACACACTGTACACACACACAACACAGGCCTTTGTTGCAGCCAGGTACTCAGTTATCTCACAATCAGGGCAAGAAGAAGAGAGTTCCCTAATAAGCAGGTTAAGACAGAAGGGGGATTTTTCACTGTCAGCAAAGAAACAGTTGTAGTGAAAACTATAAACAATACTTATGGTTTCTAATGTGTTTATGCACGTAAGGAGAGTGTGATAATCACATAAACAACATTTAATTCGTTTGTTTTATTTTTTATTTAAGGTAGTTTTATTTTTAGGGCCCAGCTGAAGTTTTTTCACAGTGTAAAGGTAGCAGCCATGTTTGTGGTGGAAGATCAGTTCTGGCTGTAGGGGGCTAACTGACATTTTACACATAAATAAGAGCCAATCAGATTACACGATTTTACCCTGCCATTTTATAAATTCTTATTAATGCCATCTACATAAAGAAGCAATCTGTGTCCCTTTACTCATAACTGCAGCTTACTCTGGAGCTGCCATCCTAATCTCCAGCTTATGGCCTCACAATCTGTTGGCATGAATTCCACACTACGAATGCAGGTGCCACCACATAATCTTTCCTTTTTCTTTTTGAAATCCTTGACATTTTCATCCTCTGTCCTCCCCACTCCCCCGTACCTACTTTTCTTAAGCTTGTGTTAACAGCATTGTCCATTACTAGTGACACTGCTACAACAATTTCCTGCCACTCCTGACTTCAAATCCAACAACATGGGCCACTGCAACGGAACAGAAACACTTGCCACTGCCACTTTTGCATCACTCTCATTAAAAGGCAACTGACCCTCCCTCCCTGTGCACAAGGACTCAGATAATCCTTACAATTCTGAATCGGAACCTGCTAGTCAATGGAAGAATTCTAAAATGACAGCCTCGTACATCAATTATGTTATTTGCCTACCTTTGCTGGAATGCATGCTTTGGTAAACTTAGGACGAAAGAATCCCATCCATGGCGAGAGGGCCAAGAGTTCTTGTGTGAAGCTCTGAAAATATATTTAGGTAACTGAAATCAGGTCCACTTTAATGGAATGATTTAAACATTCTAAAACTGTAACAGAACGATGTACCAAGTGCCACAACTCTTAACAAATTCATTTTCTGGAGAAGACAGTCCTTCTGGACTATGCATGTCACCAGGCTACAGGAGTAAACTATACAATGCCAGTGGGCCCAGTGGCTCACAGGCAATGAATACTCTTCCACATGGGAGACCAGGGTTTAGGAGTACCTAGGGTCTCCCACTCATTGGGTTGGTAGGGGGGCATCATGGAGAATGCCCAGTTTTGGGGAAAGAAGGGACATGTGTCACTCTGTAGCACCTCCTCCTCCTCCTCCATCTCCATGTTAATATCTCAAATGATGAACTACTCCAGAATAAGCATTTTTCATTTCTCTTACATGCTTTGGGGACCTAGAAACACTTTAGGTTATGGACTTTATAATTCGCTAAAATGTATTCTAATTTATTCTCTGTGAATTCTTGAACTAGCTACTTGTTCTTAGTAATGCAATCAGGTCATTATTCTAAAGGGTTCATTATCATGGTTTCTTTCCTTGCCAGCTCAATGTTGAGCTGCTATGTAGGATACTAATGTTGGTTTGGGAACCATATCACTGTCATTGCTAAAGTTTTAAATATTAGGATTTTAAGCCAAGTATACAGATAATGCTCTTCTGCTGTACTGTATGTGGCATAGAAGTGTCTACGTTATGATTCTGTACTATCATACGAATGTTGCAGTACAGGAATAAGAGATCACCAACTACCACACTTAACTATATATGTAAATGTTTTGTGCCTAGCATGAGACAGAAAAATGTTCTTGCAATAAAAACCCCCAACAATAACTTACTGTACAAGTTAAAAAGGAAGATCCAGAGGCACACATGTAGGCTCAAGCAATCTTACTTAAAGTGAATAGAAATAAATATGCTTTTAATGACAGTCTTCTTGTTTGACAGTTAAGGTAAATCAATTTCAGTTACCTTTAATCTGACTGCAGATCTGTTGGCCAACCGGCAAAACATAGCCATCGGGCCTGACCCAATAATCGTATTCAAAAAGCAACACCGTTTTTGAACCTGGAGACACTCTGTAAATAAAATGACAACAATGAGCTAAACCTCTCCTCCAACTTTCTATGGTCTGCATAGGGCACAAGCACTACACTTTTGAGTTTGAGTACTCGGTCAAAAAAATTTATGTCTGCAATATTCATAGCACTGGAATAGAAAAATAACAGAATAACCTGGTGAACAGCGTATGATTTAGTCTTAAATGTAGAATATTCCTGGCTCTGTTGTCAAAGGATTTTCACATTTTTAGGGACAGAATGCAGACCCTCAAGACTCATTTCAATTTAAAAACAAAACAAAACTTGAGTTGGCCCCCAGTGGCAGTGCATCACGCTACTGTAGAGGTGACCCTGGTTCAGGGGCAGTTCTAGGCTGCTGCGTTGGGAGGCAGACCAGGGGGCGGTAGCAGCCGCTGTGCAGTGTGCCTCAGTCGTGGGGGGCTGGGTGGCAGGTTCCACCACCACAGCCACCCCTGTGGTTGGACCAGGGAACCTGCTCTTGCCGCCGGGATGCTGTGTGCAGTCAAGGCTAACTGAGGTTCTACTCACATAATGGGGTGGAGGGAGGGACTCTGTGCAGGAAGAAAAACAGAATAAAATATGTGCACCAAGCCATCTGAATGAAGGTCACCTGCACTCTAGGCTCCCCTCTGAGTGGAACTCCAACAGCTGCCTTGACAGTGGGGAAGGAGTGTCTCATGTGGCCGAGAGATTCCCGGTAGCATGACCCAACAAAGTAGGAGTAGGTGGTAACACAAGGGTCAAATCACAAGATTAAATAAAATGAATAAGTAGGTTGGGGGCCGCCATGCTTGCGTGCTCAGATGTAGAGTATTGCTCTACTATGCTGCTCGAGTACTTGGAAAGAAAATTAATGTCTGCGATATTTATGGTCCTGGGATATAAAAACAGTGGCATCATCTGGTGCACAACATACAATTTATTCTTCAATTTACAACACATCGCGGACTCTGTTGCCAAAAGATTTTTCACATTTAGGGACAGAATATAGATCAACATGACTTACTTCAGTAACAAAAGAAATAAAAAACAGCAGCAGCAACAACAACTTGAGTTAGCCGCCCCAATGATCAGGCACCAGCAGACTTGGCTCGTCATGTTTTATGTTGAGCAGCAGACTAGTCTGAGGTAGCAGTCAGCACCACAAAGATCGTGCAAGCACCAGGCTGAGTCAGCTAGGCAACCCACAAGGTGTGGTTTTAAAAGGGTGGCTACCCTAATCACACAGCAACAGTATAAAATAATATGCACTACAGACACCGACTCCCACTGAACCAAATGAATAGGCATGATGCAATGAATACTGGTGGCAAGTTTTTTACTTCAAGAGTGAACAGTGCATACATGGACTTACAGTGCCCGCAACAAAGTCAGACAGCAGCATTAGCATCACCATCAAGTTATAATTCAGTATCACAGTCCAGTAAGCTTACCCATTAGGGATGTCACAGTAACACGCTATAACAGTATACTGCAATAATTATCATGATACTTTATCATTGTAAAAACCAATGTCGCAATTATCATGCTGCACGATATACTGCGATATATCACGATAAAGCATTATAAACGCCAGCCCAGTGACGAGGCAGTAAAGCTACTGCCTGCCATGCAAGCAGCCTGGATCTGGGAGCAGTCTTGAGTTGAACAGGGGTAAACCAGGAGAGAGGATAGAGCATTCCACAGCTCACTCTCCTCTCCCCAGGTATAGTGCCCGGCTGCTCTACTCACAGATCACCAAGTGGAGGCTTGGTGGTGGTGCAGCGCAGTGACAAGAAAGGGGGGTGAGGGCACTGCCTGATGTGTGGCGCGTGCATACCTCCACATGCACGCACACCTATGTCCCGACATGGCACGTGACTGCGGAGAAACAGCAAGAAAGCTGGCCAAGCAGCATGATGGGTCGGTCTGTCACACCCCCTACACCTGCCAACCTGGCACCTCCTCCAGCATCTGGATAATGCTCTAGGGGAGAGGAGAGCCACCGCCCTGGCACTGCCACAAGGGGCAAATCATGAGGGACCCCAGGAGATGAGGCAAGTCCTGGGGATGGCAGGGTGACAGGGCTAGGTGGACCGAAGCCTGACATAGACCAGTCAGGAGACTGGGGATAAAAACCTTTACTAAAACAATAAATAATTACAGCATCTTAATCTGCTGCTTCAGCAGCAGCACGTCCTTCACCAGTTGCAACCATGATTCCAAATTCTCCACCTTCCTCCATTCAGATTCTTCCTAGATGTTTAACATTAGACGTGCTGCAGATTATCGTGATCATCAATATGCTGTGATACCACTACATAAATATCGCGATACTAAAAATTTGATATTGTGACATTTCTATTACTCATACGCTAATCCACCAGTGTGTTGGTGTTATTGCTGTTTTATTCTGTGTACCTAATCCCCCTTGCATGTTTAACTGAGACTGTACGTATCTATGTTTAACTGAGACTGTATTTATATCCACTGTTTTTTTATGTATATTCACTGTGTTATCGCCCCGCCCCCTGGGGTCACACCCAGAGATGAGCAACTTGTTGTTCAGTGTGCCTTCCTGGTGAAGCATTTCAATAAAAAATAACCCCCTGATGAAGCTCTGGAGGAGTGAAACACAAGAGCAAGTATGGCAGGTGGACCACCTACCTAGCTGGATAATTTATCCAAGTTATTTAATTAACTTTCAATACATGGGACTTAAAACAGCTTACTGGACTATGATGCTGAATCATGAATTGGTTTTATGATATGATGCTGCTACCTGGCTTTGATTCTGACACTGTAAGTTACCTTGCATGCACGCTGCATTTTTGAAGTAAGAAAACTTACCAACAGTATTTATTGCATCTCATCCATTTATTTAGGCCCAGTGAGAGTCACTGTATGGTGCGTGTATTATGTTGTACTGCTGCGGTAGCTGCCACTCCACAGAGTGCCTCAGTCAAGGAGGGTTGGCGACAGGCAATAGAGCCACAGTGACCCCCTTTGGCTGGACCAGGGCACTTGCTCTCACTGCAGGGATGCTGTGTGTGTGTATAAGGTTGGCAGAGGCATTGCTCATGCTGGGGGGGGGGGCAGCAGGGCTGAGACTGGGAGCTCCAGCAGCTAAAAGAGCTACAAAGTGGTGCGGGAAGGCTGATTGGTGAAGTTCTTCCCCTGCACCTGAAGAGAAACATAGAAACACAGAAATTGACAGCAGATAAGGACCATTAGGCCCACCCAGTCTGCCCATTTTCCCTACCAAGTTGCAAAAACCACAGACCTTACTTGATCTCAGGCTTTATTCTCTTTCCGATTACTAGGGTTTCCCTATGCTTATCTGATGAATTTTTGAATTCCCCTACCAAGTTAACCCCCACCACCTCCACTGGGAGGCTGTTCCATGAATCCACCACCCTTTCCATGAGAAACACTTCCTCACATTAACCCTGTCTACCCCCATCCAGCCTCATGTCATGACCCCTTGTTCTAGAACATCTTTTTTTTCTGAAAGATGTCACTCTCCTGAACCTTAATTATGCCCTTAAGATATCTGAAGGTCTCTTATCATGTCCTCCACCTCTCCTCTCCTCCAGGGTATACATATTGAGGTCCTCCAGTCTCTCCTCATATGACTTTTGGTGCAAGCCCTGCACCATTTCTGTTACCTTTCTCTGAAAGTAAAGTTGTGCAAGAACTTACCATAACAGTAGATCTTCGAGAGTATCTCTTGCAGCAGGTCATAACACATGGGATTATCAGCTGCAGGCATCATTTCCTCTGGATGACTTCACAGCAGTCGACCCTGGGATCTCCCCCAACACTACCACGTGGTGTCTGTATGGCAGGTATAAAAGGGGGAGGTCCCAACTACTCCTCAGTTCTTTTCCATCCTATCGACCAAATGAGAAAGTATATCTCAACCTCCAATGGGAGACAAGGCAGGAAAAAAGGCAGCAGTTCTTGGAGTCATAAAAGGACAGGCACAAGGAACCCTTCTCAAGTAACAGCAAGGGGGATGGTGGGTGGGGCTACATGACCTGCTGCAAGAGATACTCTCGAAGATCTACTGTTAAGATAAGTTCTTACACAACTGTACTATCTTCTTCGAAACAATCTCTTGCAGCAGGTCATAATCATAGGAAGATTCCCAAGCAGTTATTATGCCTAATTGGAAGGAGGAAGTGAACTCTCAAGCCTTGTAAAATGGCCCATCCAAGAGCAGTTCGCTTCTTGGAAGCGATGTCTAGACTGTAATGTTTTGTGAATGTATGTACAGTAGACCACGTGGTGCCTTTACAGATTTCTAAGGCAGGGATGTCCCAGAAACATGCCATGGAGGTAGCCATGCCTCTGGGGTTTTACTACTCCCGTGAGAGTTTAGTTGTATTTTGTGTAGATAAATGAAATGCAGCTGGCCAACAATGTGGACAAGCATGGCTTTGAAACCTGAACGCCTTGATTTCCAGGGGCGAGAGAAACAAAACGTTGCCCAGTTTTTCGCAACTGTGAGGTGCGGAGAAGATAAAGACTCAATATTCTATGCACATTGAGAGTATAAAGCAGTGATTCCCCTGGATTCACAGGCTCCGCATAGTACACTGGTAAGTGGATAGCCTGATCTAAAGTAAATTCAGAAACAACCTTTGGCAAAAACGATGGGTGGGTGTGTAAAGTCACCCTATCGTGATGAAATTGCAGGTAGAAAGGTCTGCACACTAGTGCCTGTAACTCTGGAATACATTTACCCAATGTAATGGCAACTAAGAATACAGTTTTCAAAGAAAGATAACTGAGCTCGCTGGATTCAGCGGGCTCAAAAGGACTTGTAGTCAATTTTTCAAGTGCAAATTCAAATCCCCCACAGGCACTGGATCACGGATGGGGGATGAAGGTACAGAATACCTTTTAAAAAGGTCTGAATCAAAAGGTAAATGGGACAGTGGTTTGTTGCCAACAGGTAAATGAAATGCAGCAATGGATGAAAGGTGGATTTTCACAGAGGAATATTTCAGTCCACCATCCGACAAGGAAAGCAAATAGTCTAACATGCTCTGGGAAACACTCATAGGGGACTAAGTCCTGTGTAGACACCCAAATAAAGACGTGTTTCCATTTCATAGAATAGGAAGACCGCGTAGATGGTTTCCTGGCAGCCCGGAGGACTTCTGCCTCCTTTGGGGGCACCCTGAAGCACGCGAGGTCTATGTCCTCAGGAGCCAGGCGTGTAGATGGTGGGGATGTCTCGGGCACAAGGCCCGGGTGTACCAGACAGCCTTGTGCCTGAGACAACAGAGCCCAGCAAATCAGCAGAGGTAGGGTTCCAAGAGCTGCTGAAGCAGAGGGAACCAAATCTGTCTTGGCCAGAATGGTGCTATGAGAATCACAGACGCCCCGTCCCAGACCAGTTTGAGTAGTACTCCCTGAACAAGAGAAAAGGGTGGGAAAGCATAAATAAATCTTCCTGTCCAGGAAATAAATAATGCCTCCCACCACACAGTTCCAGGACCTCGCTCGAGAGAGCAGTATAGAGGCAGTTTTGCTGAGAGGCAAATAGATCCAACTCTGGACGGCCCCATAGGTGGAAGCTGTCATGTAGGATGTCTGGCAAGATTTCCCACTTTTGGGCCCGTGCAGTGGATCTGCTCAGGGCATCTGCCAGGGTGTTGGACACCCCGGGCATGTGGACTGCCAGAACATGGATATTTCTCTGGATCGCCCAGTACCACACCCTCATCTATTCTCTGCAGAGAGAGTATGAATGGGTGCCTCCTTGCTTGTTTAGGTAGTGAACTACTGCAGAATTGTCTGATTGCACTTGAAGGCAACTGGGTGGAAGGTGAGTCTCAAATGCTTGTAAGGCGCAGAGGACTGCCCTTATCTCCAAGACACTGATGTGGAGGTGAGCCTCCACTGACATCCAGGAGCTCTGGGACCGGATGTACAGGAGATGAGCACCCCACCCTGTCAAGGAGGCATCTGTAGTCAGAATGAGATATGGGACAGGAGAATGAAACAGCATGCCTCGCATTAAGTTGTCCATGGATTTCCACCACTGTAGGGCTTGAAGAGCCAGGGAAGACAGCAGGAACAAGGCATCAAAATCGTCCTCCTTCTGGTCCCACTGGACTCTCAGGGACCACTGAAGGATCCTCATATTTAACCTGGCATTGGGAACTGTCAGAATCATGGCTGCCAAATGTCCCAGGAGGCAAAAGTAGTCTCGTGCCGAGACCAATCTGCTGGACTCTAGGCTGCATACCAAAGTAATTAGGGCATCTGCCCGAGCTACAGGTAGATATGGCATCCCCACAGAGGTGTCCAACACGGCTCCGATGTATTGGAGGTGTTACGCAAGGTCCATTTTGGACTTTGGATAGTTAACTGTTATCTCCACCCACCTGGTTGAACAACTGCAGAATTCAAGAAAGCTTGAATAACAGCCATTAGCTGGAAGATGCTTTCAGGAGCCAGTCGTCCAGGTAGGGAAAGACATAGAGGCCTTCCCTGTGGAGGGTCACTGAGACCGGCGCCAAGCATTCTGTGAATACACTTGGGGCCGAGGAAAGGCAGAATGGGAGGGCCCTGAACTGGTAATGATGACCCTGGAACAAAAAACAGAGAAACTGTCTGTGAGCAGGGCGCATCAGAATATGGAGATATGCATCCTTCATATAGAGAGAGCAGTGCCAATTGCCTTTGTTCAGTAAAGGGAGAAGTGTCGGAAGAGACACCATCCTGAACTTTTGGTATTTGATATAGATGTTGAGACACCTCAGATCCAAAATGGGGCATAAGTCACCCGTCCACTTGGGAACCAGGAAAAAATGGGAATAAAATCCCATATACCTTCTGAGGAAGGGGAACTGGTTCGATGGCACATTTTGTGAGCAAAGCATTGATTTTGTTCCTTAATACCAATACTTGGTCTGGGGGGTAATGAGAGACCCTTGGTGGCAAAGAAAGGTGCATCTCTGTGAACTCCAGTGTGTGTCTTGATGCCACAGGTCATCGGAGATGGCTTGCCAACCTTGTAGGTGCACAGAAAACCTGCCCCCAACGGCTGTGGGAAAGGTATCTGGTCTCACAACCACAGGAAGACCTTCAGGCTGAAGGCTGGCCCTGCTGAGGGGCAACAAGGAGGTAACAGGGTTTTTGAGCATTTCTAGGACCGGCAATGTCAACTGAGGCTTTTGCTTACTAGCAGGTGTCCCTGTAGTGGTGGCCCCTGGTGGAGCCCCTGAAGGCTGTTTTTGCTTTTGGACAGTACAGCGTCTGGACTGATTGAAGGGTACGACCAGATTCTTGGAAATCCATCAACATTTCTTGGGTCTGTGGCCCAAACAGCTGATCACCTTTAAATGGAGTGTTAAGGATAGATTGCTGCACGTCCGGTGAAAATCCTGACACTCTCAGCCAGGCGTGATGTCTTAGACAAACACCTGCCGAGGATGTACGGGCCGCAGTGTCAATGGCATCATAGGTGGCCCTGAGCAGGTGGCAGCATACAGCTGCTGCTGTAGACATCTTGGCTGTCATGTCAGATCCTCCCGGACAGAACCAGCACATAGGGACTGGACCACTGCCTAAGGAAGCTTTTAAGATTTCCTCCCGATATTTCAGGAGGTGACCCATGTAATTAAGTATACGGAGAAACATAGTAGCAGAGGCAAAAACTCTCTTTCCCATAACATCCAATTTCTTGGATTCCTTATCTGGGGGACGAGCACTCATGTGCTGAGGCCTAGAGGACCTATAATAAGCAGCATTGGTCACTATAGAGTCTGTCTGAGGTGGAGACATAAAGTAAGGGTGGTCCACTGGGGCCTGATAAATCCTGTCAGCCTTCCGAGGATTGGAGGCAATTTTGAAAGGTTGCTTCCAAGCAGCCCAAATAGCCTCTTTGAAGGTGTCCACCAAAGGGGGGATGACTAGAGTGGGGCATTCCAGTACAGCTAAGTACTGTGCCAACTTCTTTCTTGAAGCATCCTGCTCAGTGCTCTGGAACCCAAATGTTTTCTGGAGGTGTATCATAATGTCCGAAAACATGGGATCATCTGGCGGACACCATGGTGGTTCCAGGGTAGGTTCACCCTGTACAGACGAGGTGGCCGAGGAGGACTGTGGGGACTCCTCGAGGTCCATCCCATCCTCACCCTCCAGGTCCCAGTCCTGTGAGAAAGGGTCCTTCATGTCCACATCCTGAGTGTGAAAACTCAGGGAGACAGGGGAAGAGCTGGCTGTCCTCTGGGCCGAAGCAAGCCGAGAGGGAGCAGAGACCAGAGCCGACCCCTCGCTAGCTTGTGGTGTGGGGTCTAAGTCAAGTCCAGGATAGTGTTTACTAGAGCCTGGACATCAATCATGGTCATCTGCCCAGAGGAAGTAACTGGGGAGAATGGACAGATTGAATTGGGATCACTGACGATACAGAGGAAGGTAGTGGAACCAAGCGAGGCGCTGTCGACGAGGGGTATGTATAAGACCCCAGGATCGTTGTCGAGGGTGCCAACATTGAGCCCACTGAGGTATGGTCAGTCGTCGACAGGCCAGAAGCCATCATCAGTGGGATGATGGCTTGAAACCACAGAAGGGGGAGGCAGCGATGGAAGCTGCAATATGACCCCAGAGCCCACTGTCGGCGAAGGAGCCATCGACAAGGGAAGAGAGGAGCCCACAATCACAGACGGTGTAGAAGGCGATGTTAGAGGGGCAATCTTCTCTGTACTTACCTTCTTTGTAGTGACTGGGGCACTCATCAACAATGAGGGAGCAGCCGAAACATACTTCGTTTTGCTGGCATGTTTCTTACCAGGAATCTGTCCTATTGACGAGGAGGGCTGACCTGCAGAGCAGCGAGACCCCAAAGAGGATGTTGAAGACTCCCCTGGGTATCCTTCCCTTTCTCTTTGTACTTGCACAGGGTACTGGGAGCACCTCTGAGAAGGCTACTGATTTCCCTACCTCCTCACACAGCCTTCCCAATTCCTCGAACCTCTTCGTCGACCACTGCAGGGTTTTAAATAATTGATTAGCAGTTTTTTTTTCTTAGAACTGTACTAACTGTACAGAAAATATTTATACAGACTTTCTAGAAGTGCTGTGTTTGTTAAACACAGTGAGGCAACAGCTATGCATTTTCACAAAGATTTAGCACTTTTATGAGCAAAATGCTAGCCAGTTTTTTGACTTAAATAAATCCCTGCACTGGTAAGCAGAACTCCGAAGGAGGGCTTGTTGCATGCAGGTCGCAGTTGAAAAGAACTGAGGAATAACTGGGACCTCCCCCTTTTATGCCTGTCATACAGACACCATGTGGTAGTGTTAGGAGGAGGTCCCAGCATCAACTGCGGAGAAGTCATCCGGAAGAAATGATGCCTGCGGCTGATAATGCTATATGTTATGATCTGCTGCAAGAGATTGCCTCGAAAAAGATCTACCTCTACCCTGTCTATATCCTTATAGAGATGCAGCCTCCAGAACTGGACACAGTACTCCAGATAAGTTCTAGCCAGAGCTGCTACAGCTATGGAGAGCTGCAAAATAACGGAAGTTACACATGTACATAGAAAATTTTGAACGCCTGGGTGTAACTCGGCCATTTTGGGGAATTGCTTCACCAAATTTTCAACATGGCCTTTTTGGGACCCCACTTCATGAAGAGTGTCACTGTTATTTTGTTCACTTGTCCCGAAAGGTAATTTCGCAGAGCGACTGTGCCATTCTGTGCCACAGGTGCGAAAACACATTTCGTGCAGGATGTGAAGAATGACAGCTGTACTGATAATAAGGAGGTGTGCAAGAATGGCAGTGTTGAAAATGTGGAGTGAAAATACTACAAATTGGCGAAGTTAGGAGCGTGTGGAGAAACTGGGCACCGCACACTCGTAATGCAGTCATTTTTTGGAAATTTTTCACCAGATTTGCAAAATGGACTTTTTGGAACCCCACCTCATGAACAGTGGCACTGTTGTTTTATTAGTCAGTCCTGAAAGGAGATTATGTGCAGCAACCGCAAAATCACCTTTCGGGACCAAGTAACGAAATTACAGTGAACATATGTTTACGAGGTGGGGTCCCAAGAAACCTATGTCGAAAATCTGTGGCCAAAATTCCTAAAAATGGCTAACATATCAACATAAGTTGAAAACCCCACTGACTGCCATTATACCATGCTCACCTCTGATTCTTCAGTTTGCGATTCGGCTTTGAAGAGTGCAGACGTATCCCGGTCGAGAGAAGATGACAGCGGCGAACTCGGAGTAAGTAAGGGGGTGTGGGTAAGTGGGTGCTCAGTGGGAGGGTGGGATGGGGAGGTGGGGACTGTGGCATAATCTAGGACCGCTTTTTACAGGTAAAACAAAACAAGCGTCAGGGGATGGTTTTCTTTATCTACAGGAAATAAAAAGAAAAAAAGCATAAATTTGGGTACACTGGAGTGGGCTCCCAGTGTGCCATATGATTGGGAGGGGGGATACATAATGCCAACACAGGGATTGGGCACCCAGATGTTGGCGTGGAAAAAAAAGGAAAAAAACAAACAAATTTGGGCACACTGTGGTGGGCTCCCAGTGTGCCGCTTTGGGGGTGGATACACGATGCCGACACGGGGATTGGGCACCCAGATGTCAGCACGGGGAACGGAGGGAGTGGGAAAGACAGCAGCAGTGGGAGGCAGCGGGAGGGTTTTATTTGCTGCTGGTTCTGGGAGGGAGTAGGGAGGACAGGAGCAGTGGGAGGGTACGGGAGGAGTGCCATCTGAAAGATGGCAGCGGTGACGCAACTGCACATGTGCGGCACTCACACATGCGCAGTTGCTGTGAATGGCATTGTGCTATTCACAAGATGGCAGTGCCAGCGGAACTGCACATGCGTGAGTCACGCATGCACAGTTCTTGCCCTGGACTGCAGAGTGTTTCAAGCTCCACTGGACTTTCAGAAGGATACTTCCAAAAGTCCAATGGAAGGTGCCACGAGTGGCCGTTTTCAGGCAAGACACGGCAAAATGGCAGTAGGCTTTGTCCACAGCCGTAAAAATGGGAAGGGCATACTGAACCCATGAGTACAGTGACTGCATAATTCTTGAATATCCTTGGTAAGACCGTAAATATGTACTCTCACCTAGAATTGAACCTCTGAACCTTTGCTTGTAAAGCCAGGAAACATCCAGTGTGCCACCTGAGGAGCTTTCCAGCTACCTCTCGGAGAGGATGTCATAGGAATGAAACAAAGCGGAAAAAAATAAACTTGCTTCTTGGAAAAAACTTCATCTATGTCATGGAGTGACAGTGTGCTGTTCTGAAGGTTCCTGCTGCTCAGGAGGCAAGAAGTAGAGATGTTGGACTGTTTTGTTTCAATCTTCCTGCCTGCCGGCTGACACAGAAAGGACATCCCTACTATACTGAGCCTTACGACCAGCACAAGGAAGGAGAAAGATATGTGCACCAAGCCCTCTAAATGACTGTCGTCTGTACTCTAGCCCCCCACACACACACACACACACACACACACACACACACACACACACACACACACGCAGAATGGATCCCCAATGGCTCTCTTGATGGTGATGCGAGTGACTCAAGTGGCCGAGGGGTCACCTAGAGCACCACCTGAAAAGGTGCCAGCAGGTGGCAGCTTGAGGGTCAAACAGCTAGTAAAAAAAAATAAATACATAACTTGATTAGAGGGCTGCTTTGCTTGCCCAGATGTACAGTATTGCTCTGTTATGCTGCCAACCCATGTCAATCCAACACAAGACTTTCAGAAAAAAAAAAAATGATGTCCTCAAATCCCTGCAGTCTCAGTGACTTAGTGGGTAGCATGCTCGCTTGTAGGCCTGGGAAATCGGAAGGTTGCAGATTCTAACCCCACACCAGGCACTCAGGATAACAGCGATAACTGACACTGAAGTGCAGTACGAGGATGGTACTGCACTTCTGAGATACCATCCTTCAGATAAGACAATAAACAGAGGTCCCTCCTCCCCACTTCCGATCATTGTCATGACCAACAATCCCCATCAATAAAACAGGTCCATCTGACCCAAAAAAACCAACACAGACACACTTGGAAACAAGCTGTCACAGTTGAGTGTGCCTCTCCTGGTCAAACATGGCAAATAAATAAATAAATGTTACTCAAAGCACAGCACCACACTTGTGGTTACCAAAGTGGGTAATGTTCTGACATCTGCTCTGGACCAAAAGATGGTCTGCAGCACACTATTCATGGATTTAAGCAAGGCCTTTGATATCATTAACCATGGCTTGCTCCTATCTAAACTATCCAAATTAGACATTAACTCCAGGTCCCAGGGATAGTCTGAAAATGATTTCACCGGTCACTGCCAAATGGTTAAATAAGATGGAATTCTGACAGATGAATCCCTCAGAAGAAGAGGGGTCCTTCAACGCTATGTGCTCATCCCTCTCATATTTGCAGCATATTTTTTTTTTGTTGTGGTTTTATTAAATGTTTCACCAGGGAAAAAAAATACTGAGCACAATAGCTCATTTCCAGATGTGCACTGGGAGACAAGGGAGAGGAATACGCTTAAGAACAATGCTAAATAAGATAAACTACATTTATACAATTGTATATACAAAGAGTAAATGAGTAAAAGGCTGATACAATAAAACGGTTTCAACAGAAAGATAGGTATATACAGTACAATACCTGCAATATACAGTCACAGGAGTTTATTATGTACAACATAGAGGTATATAATAGGCAGCAACAGAAATAGGATAGGTATACAGTATAACCCAGATTATCCGAAGATCGGTTATCCAAATCTCCTGATTAACCGAAACCAGTTGTTGTACCCCGACTTGTTACATGTAACTCAATTGCGTTTAGTTTTCCTTTTCCATTCCTCAAGTTAATTGTATGTGTTAAGTTTGCCAATGACACATCATTACCTGCAATCATTAGTTAATTACATCAAGCACTGCAGACAATCAAGACAAATGCCAGCAGTCATGACTAATGACTGTAATCATTCTTAATTACCACAGTTTAAAACCAGTATCATTACTGGCAGTCAGCAGCTCATTCGGGGGAGACAAAGCAGACAGCGTAATGTCAGTAAAGCGCAAACGATGTGTTCTGCCCACAGAACAAAAGCTACGTGTTCTTCAATGCCTTGAGAATGGGGAGAAGACTGTGTCCATTGCTAAAAAATGTAACATTGGTAATGCCACAGTTTGCAATATCCGCACAGCAAGAGACAAATTGCGGGGAGTATGCATCAACAATGGACTGTGCTGATGGCCCCAGTAAACGGAAGAGTACGAAGGGGAGTAAAGATGAGGCACTGGATAAAGCACTTTATTTGTGGTTCATACAGAATCGTGCCAAGGATGCCCCCATATTAGGTTCAATATTAAGACAAAACGCCATCTGTTTCCACAATAACATTAATTGCTATGATGACACCTTTAGCGCCAGTCAAGGTGACAGACAAGCCAGACGCCTAGGTACTTGAAAGCAGGCACATCGCCTATAGGGCTGCCATCTAGGGTGTGGAAGAAGGGAGTGCCAGAAATTTAGAGAGTCTTGGTCTGGTGCCAAAGCACACAGAGACTGTCTTTTTGGCATTTAGTGATAACTGATTTGACTGAAACCATTACTGGACTGAGTTGAAATCAGGTTGGAGTCTGGACAACAGCTTGGCTGGTGATGAACCAGAGACAAATAAGGTTGCGTCATCTGCCTACATGTGTATGGATGCAGATGAGCAGACCAAAGGGAGGTCATTCAGAAATATGGAAAAGAAGAGTGGTCCAAGAACTGAGCCTTGGGGGACACCGGTGGTAATGGGGAGGGGCTACGGCCCCTCCAAGTCTCACAGATGGTGATCTGCCTGTGAGGTAGGAGCTGAACCAAAGAGTGGCAGAGGCTGAAAGACCAGCTGAGCTCAATAAGGGTCTCATAAAAGTAGATTTACAGTACTGCACTGGTGACACTGTCATTTGTGTGGATAGACCCTCAGAACATGAAGCAAATTGGGATCTGCAACATGCGTTTGACAAGCTAATGCATAACTTAATTAGAAAACTGGTAAGGAATTCCTCATACATGGAAGCTACTGTATGTGAGTTCATAATGACTTTAAGAGGAAAAAATGTTTATTTATTTAAAAAGTTTCACCAGGAAAAACATACTGAGCTGCTAACAGTTCATCTCCTGATGCGTCTTGGGGGGTAGGAGATATGGAAAATCAAATATAGCAAATACAACATATAATGGAGGATAATAAAAAAATTGAAGACAATCCAGTTACTAAAATTCAACGTTACTAAAATGTCTCTATAATAACTTTCCAAGATGAAAGGCTGGAGGTAGTTAGCCAGTATAAATATTTGGGGATCTGGCTGAACAATACTTTTGCTTTCAAATTCCACACAGAGTGTTTATATAAAAAAACTGTAGCAAAGATTGGGATACCTTTTTTTTCGTTTTGTTAAAAAAAAAAAAAAAAAAAAAGGAAAATTAGTTCAAACCACTTTCCACTCTTTTAGATTCTGGAAAAAGAAGATGATGATGAAGAAAAAGAAGAAAAAGAAGAAGGGGGAGGAGGCTTTGAAACCGCTAAAGAGCCTCCATCATAGCACTGCTTAACACTTATAAAACCTTATTCTTATCACTATGTACAGTGTTGTGCAAACCCCCTCCAATCTCACCCCCACCGGCTAAGAGCTGGATAACAGACTGACAGCAGGCAGGAGTTGTCATTCCTGCCAATGCCTCCTCTCCTCAATCCCGAGTGCTGTCCATGAAACTCTGCTGGAAAAGTCATACCCAAGCCCTGGCATCTAGTGGTCCCCACTCCCATGGTCACCACCCTAATGGCTCTACTGGAAGTATTATACCCCTTCCCTCCTGGCCCCCTTTCCCTGATCACTGACCTAATGGTTCTGCTGGAAGTGTCATACCCCCTCCCTTGAGTCTAGTGGCCTTCGCCCCCCCTCCCCCAATCGCCAATCCAAGGTGAAAGTGTACAGGGTACCTCTTCCCTGGTGACTACTGGCCCGCCCCACTGATCCAAGGTGCAAGTGCGTAAGGTACACCTTTCCTGGCATCTAGTGGCTCCCCCCTCCCCCAAATCACTGATCCAAGCTACAACTCTGCAGGGTACCTATTCCCTGGTGTCTAGTGGCCCCCTTCCCAATCTCTGTCCTAATGGCACTGCTGAAAATGTCAAAACCCCTTTCCTGGTGTCTAGTGGTCTCCTCTCCCCAGATCAAAGGTGTAAGTGTGCAGGGTACCCATCCCCTGGTGTCTAGAGGTCACCACCCCTGACTGTTTAGTACAATCCCCCTCCGCATCTGCCCACACAGGACCCACCACCCCAACCCATACCCCCCCCATGGTCCCCACTCCCTATTATTCCTGGAGCGGCAGGTAACAGTGAATGGCACAGCCCTTCTGCTAACCACTTTGGCTGGTTGCCATCTAACTGACACACAGCAACTGCACACCTACTGTGGAAAGAGCTATTACTACAGTAGCACGTGATCACTCCCAAGCAGACTAAGAACCAGCGATAATAGCGTAGTGCAGTACACTACACTATTTGTGCTAGTTAGGGTTTGCTATGGTTGCAATGTTTTTTTAAATTGTGGGGCTCTGCCCCCTCCCATATTTTTTAAAACATTTTAAAATCCAGCTCAAAGCAAATTAAAAAAGATAAATACGTTGGCACTAACTGTAACTAGAACACATAGCCGAGTGTACTATTTATTTATTTAGAATTCAGATAACATCTTTGAGCACAAGTGCTCTTTTCCAAAGGTTCCATGTGAGTAACAAATAGGTATACACAACACAGATTCACAGGGATGTCAGTAGCAAACAGGTGTCAACAAACAGGTATGCATATCATAATTTCACCAGCTCAAGAGCAGCCTGGTCTAGTACAGACATTTGGGTTGTAAACAGAGGTATTGCAGTGTAGAAATCAGGCAGATGGCAGTCAAGACACAACATCATTCAGAAGTGTATTAGGTAATTTAATCTCCTTTTCTACAATGTATTGTATTCTCCTCCACACATAGCCAAGCAAATGACCATATAATTGCTCCTGTTCTGTTGCACCCTCTTCTGCCCGACTGTTTTTCCTGCATTTGTATATATTGACTGTATTTTCGTATTGCCTGTTCACTATCTGTATATTATATCTACCCACTATTTTGTATTATATCTGTATCTGCATACCATGTATATCTCACTTGTGACAACTATTTGTATTGCTCCATGTCCCCTTCCCCCAGGACGTGTCTGGAATTGAGCGGTACCCCATTCAGTATGCCTTCCTGGTAAAACTCTTAAATAAATAAATAAATAAAACAACGGCAGGCAGATTTCATAGCTAGTTCTTTTCTTAGAAGGTGCGGTTTTTGGGAAGCCCACTAGGGATTCAGGAAGTTCATTAAACCACCATGCAGCTTGGATAGCAAATGTGCATCTACCCTGACTTGTTCTGCGAAAGGGGACTAGCAGCGCACGTCTGGACATACTCCTTATGGAGTAGCTGTTGTTGACTGGGCAGTAGAGATCACCAACTGCAGCAAGGGGTGAGGCCAAGAAGGGCTTTTTTAACCAGACAGGACTGGTATATTAGCCTTTCCTGCAAGGGGAGCCAGTTGGTAAGCGCATACAAGGAGCAAGTATGGGTAAGTCTATCGGCCCCACTTATGAAACAACAGGCTTTACAGAGGACCATTTTTACCCTGCCTATGACTGACTCACAGGCAGCTCAATAAATTGGTATACCATAGACAATGAGTGGAAGGACCGTACTTGAGACTGCCAGGTGTCTAGCCTCAGTGGTAAGTTTAATCGTTGTCTGAAGAGCACACTTAGTTTTCTGTTGGTCACATCTGCAAGGCTGTCAACATGAGCAGCATATGAAAGGGTGTCATCCAGGATGACACCTAGATACTTAGCAGTACTGAGACCGAGACCTTGTTGTAGTGGAGAGGCTTGTGTGTTCCAATGACCCTCAGGGCTATGCTGTCCGGAGTCTCGTACTCCTGGCAGGGTCACCTGTGGCGAACAGACCTAAGGCGAGGTCCCAGACTAAGTGCAGTCCACCCTCCAAAGTCCTCAATGGTGGATCAGGCGTAAGAAGATGTTAGGATCTCAACGGCTGTGAAGGCGGATGAAGGCTGCAACAAGATGGGGATCTCCAGTCGTCTTGGACTCTCCTTGCCACTGGGCGCTAGATCTCCTGCTTGTCAAGTTTGTGTGGTAACTGCAGGCGCACCAGCTTCCACACACTAAAAGTCTCGCGCAGGCTTCTACCATGGGAAACAACATCCCCGCAACCAACCTTCCAAGACCTGCGGCGACAGACTAGTGGTGATGAGGACAGGACCACTGAATCCGGCAGTCTCTAGCCATGAATCTGCACGTAGGCGGCGGTAGTTTGATGGTGGTCTGGCACCTGGACTGGGACAGGGGTGCAATTCGGCAGCTGCTACTGTGACTGAGCAGTTCTCTTTAGGATCCCCTCTGCTCACCACACATGGGCCGGGGGCTAGAAAAGATGCCCGAAACCTAGGCTTTCTCACCTTCTCCTGGCTGGATAGCTGCAACCAGCGGGATCACTCTCTCTGCGGTCGAAACAAGAAACAGACAATGATTTTTGCGACATGGAACATTCGTAGTCTGATGGACAACCAGTATAGTGAACGACCAGAAAGAAAACTGTTATCACCAGGGAACTTGCAAGATGTAACATCGATATTGCTGCCCTAAGCGAGACAAGACGACCAGATGAAGGTCAGTTGAGAGAAGAGGGTGGAGGTTTCACCTTCTTCTGGAAAGGGAAGCCTGCTGAAGACAGACGCATTCATGGCGTTGGCCTTTCCATCAAGAACAAGCTCATCAACCAGCTTACAGAGCTCCCCACTGGCATCAACGAACTCCTCATGACCCTTCGTCTTAAGCTCAGCAACAACCAGCATGCCACTGTCATCAGTGCATACGCCCAGACACTTAATGCTGATGAGGATGTCAAGGAACAGTTCTACTCCAACCTTGACAGAGTCCTGACCAACATCCCTAAGGAAGACACGATCACTCTCCTTGGTGACTTCAACGCCAGAGTCGGGCGTGATTAAGATCTCTGGAATGGTATCATCGGGAAGCAAGGGGTAGGAAAGACAAACTCCAATGGCATCCTACTCCTGATCAAATGTACGGAGCATGGCCTGGTCATCACGAACACCATCTTCAGACAGAGCGACAAGTATAAGACTACTTGGAGACACCCTCGATCCAAGCACTGGCACCTCCTTGAATACGTCATTGTCAGAACCCGTGATCGAAAGGATGTCTACATCACAAGGGCCATGCGAGGAGTTGATGACTGCTGGACAGACCATCGTCTTGTCAGATCTGTCATGAACATCCGTCTCACTCAGAAACATCAAAGGCAGCCAAAATCAATGCAAAGGAAATTCAACACCAAGTCCCTTCAAGACCCAGTGGTTCAAGAGGACTTCCAGCAACGTGTCCAAGCAAGGCTCTCTGCCATGTCTGCTGCGGATAACATTGAGAGATACTGGAAGGAGTTCAAGACCGCCATCCACTCGGCATGTGCTGAATCTACTGGCTATGTCACCTGGCATCACCAGGACTGGTTTGATGAAAATGATACTGAGATTCAAGACCTGCTCAACCAGAAAAGAAGAGCTCACTGCACATGGCAAGATAGCATCTCATGCCAGCAAAAGAAACAGTCATACCAGCAGGTCAAGGCAGAAGCTCAAAGGATGATCCGAGACATCAAAAACAAATGGTGGCAAGACAAGGCCAAGGAGATCCAGCTCTATACTGACAAACATGACATGCAGAGCTTCTTCCAGGCTACAAGAGCCATTTATGGTCCATGCTCCCATGGTCCCACTCCTCTCCGATCTCAAGATGGCTTGACACTCCTAAAGGGAAATGAAGGCATTCAAGCTAGATGGAAGGAGCATTTTGAGATACTCCTGAACCACGAGTCATCTGTGACAGATGCCACTATCAATTCTGTCCCTCAACACCCTAAAAGAGAATCTCTCGCCAACCCTCCTACCATTGAAGTAAGACATGGCATCAAACTGGCCAAAAACAACAAAGCGGTGGGACAAGATGGCATACTGGCTGAAGTCTACAAGGCTGGGAGCAAGGAACTGGTGCTAAAGCTCCGCAAACTCATTCTCTGAATTTGGAACAATGAGGAGATTCCAGAGGACTTGAGGAATGCCAACACTGTTACCATCTTCAAGAAGGGAGACAAGTCGGTGTGTGGAAATTATCGAGGCATTGCCTTACTCTCCACCGCAGAGGAAATCCTCGCCCGTATTCTTGTGAACCGTCTCCTTCTCATCGCCGAAGCCCTGCCGGAATCTTACTGTGAGAAAAATGTCAGGAACAACATCAGGACCTGTACATGGCTTTCATCGACCTAGCAAAGGCCTCTGACTCCATCAATCGTGAAGCCTTGTGAAAGGTGCTGGCCAGATTTGGCTGCTCTATAAAATTCATCAAGGTCCTGAGGCTTCTGCATGACCAGATGACTGCCAGCGTTCTCCTCAGTGGTTCAGAGACAGACCCATTCATCATCCAAACTGGGGTTAAGCAAGGTCTTCGCTCCAACCTTGTTCTCTATCTTCCTAGCAGTCATCCTAGTCCTCACCAAAAGCCGCTTTCCCACTGGAATGGACATCGAATACAGAATGGATGGAGGGCTCTTTAATCTTTGACGTCTCTGTTCAAAGACCAAAGTTTGCAAGGCATCTGTCATTGACCTCCAGTACGCTGATGACTGTGCCATCCTTGCACACACCAGGAGTGACCTCCAGTCTGCGCTAGATCTCTTTGCGGAAGCTTACTGAAGTCTGGGACTCTCACTCAACATCAAAAAGACCAAGGTGCTCTATCAGCCTGCTCAAGGCCTTGTAAATGACCCTCCACAATTCACCATCGAAAGACAGACCCTGGAGACAGTCAAGCACTTCCCTTACCTCGGTAGCTACCTCTCCCTAACAGCAAACATCGACAATGAGATTCAGCACAGGAGCCATTGCGCTAGTACCTTGTTTGGGAAACTGCTTTGTCGTGTCTTCACTGACCGTGACACACGAAAGGACACGAAGATCCAGGTATACAGTTTGGTTATCATCCCTACCCTTCTTTATGGATGTGAAACTTGGGTGGCTTACCGACACCATCTAAAGAGCCTGGAGAGGTACCACCAACGATGTCTCCGGAAAATCCTCGCATCAAGTGGGTAAGGGGCAGCAGGGGTAAGGGGCAGCAGACTTCTAGGAAAACATAAACTGAACTTACAAGCTCAAACGGGCAGACTGGGTGGGCCATAGGCCCTTATCTGCCAACACTGTCTATGTATCTATGTAAGTGGGAAGACCACCGCACTAACGTCAGTGTTCTTGCTGAGGCCAATGTCACCAGCATTGAGGCAATGATCCTCAGACATCAGTTCCGCTGGACTGGACACTGTGTACGGATGCCCGACTCTAGACTCCCCAAACAAATTTTATACTCCCAGCTCAGTCATGGACAGAGATCCCGTGGTGGTCAAAGGAAACGCTACAAAGACACACTGAAGGTGTACCTCAAGAAAACAGATATGGACATCACGAGTTGGGAGGAGCTGGCCACCAACCGATCTCAATGGCGATAGAACCTCCATCAAGCGGGGGCCTGCTTCGAAGAGAAACGCCTTGCCCTCAAAGCCAAAAAGAGAGAGAGCATAGGAAGGAAAGGGGGGAAAAAAAACAGCCAGCAGGCAGCTCTCCTACATGTAAACATCTGCAATTTCTGTGGACAAATCTGTGGCTCTAGCACTGGATTACTGAGCCACCTCAGGACCCATCAGTGAACCATGGTACAGATCATCCTCGAATCGAGGGATCTCCGACGACTTAAAAGATTCGACCTGTTCGGGGTAGCTCCAAGTGCATTTTGGATAACCAAGGGAGGGACTTTTTTCTTATGGTGATGCCTGGTGAACAGCACTGTCTTTGTCATTTTTGTAGTTTACGACAAGTTTATTGTTTTCAAACCAGTCCTCCATTGCCTTAAAGCTTAACTGCAGATCCCATGAGAGTTCCCCATGCTGTGGGCTACTACTGAAAATTACCGCACAGTCTGCGAAAAGTAACATCTTTGATAGAGGGCAGGCTTCTGGAATTGGCAGTGGGTGCACTCACGAAAAGCAGCATAAACAAAAACACAAAAGGGAGGCACTCCAAGCTGTAGCAAGGAGAACCCCGGCGCGACGGCCCTTCATGCAGCATCACACCTTGAATGCGAAGTACTGGAGTTCTCCTTGCTACTGCTTCCATTTCTTCTGTGTGAACATGTTAATATTTTTGCTGCCACTTTGTTGTATTGTGCCTATCTGGAGTGCCTCCCTTTTGTGTTTTTCCCTTAGTTCTCATCAACACTAACTTGATATACCTTACCACAGAGTCACCCAGTTTATTACAAATCAGAATAACCACAGCTCATCACTGTTTAATTGGGCTTCCCTAAAGGACAGAGACTGATCCACCTCTATTCTCTCAACCCATCTTATAAGTAAGCAATAACCCACGACAGGGTATGGAGTTATGGGGATTTAATGCATGACTGAGGTGCTCTGAGGACACTCAGCCTGTGGCCTCGTGCCTCACAATGCACCCAGCCGTGCATTAAATCCCCATAATCCCATACCCTGTCGTGTGATATTGCCTACTTATTAGGCGGACTCCCCACCTCCATCACCAATTTGTTCACACCTGTTAGTTCTATTTATTCTCTCCAAAGTAGAATTCTCTACCTAAATTCTTAGTTAACCAACAATCTATGGATAGTTTTAAGCGGGAACTTGATAAATTAGTCCTCTAGCTTTGAGCAGGGCTATCTGCAGCCCAAGGAGCTGCTCCCACCCATTATCTAAAGCCCCGAGCTTTGAGCAGAGGCTATTACTAGCCCATGGAGTTACTTCCCACCCATCACCTGGAAGCCTAAAGCTCCCCCAGTTTTGAGCAGGGCTATTCGCTAGCCCAAGGAGCTGTTCCCCCACCCGCTGCCTGAAGCCTAAAGCCTCCCTGGCTTTCAGCAGAGCTATTTGCTAGCCCAAGGAGCTGCTCAGCCACCCGTCACCTGAAGCCTAAAGCCCCCCCCGGCTTTGAGCAGGGCTATTTGCGAGTCCAAGGAGCTGCTCCCCCACCCACTGCCTGATGTCTAAAGCCCCCCACCGGCTTTGAGCAGGGCTATTTGCTAGCCAAAGGAGCTGCTCCCCCACCCATTGCCTGAAGCCTAAAGCCCTCCTGGCTTTGAGCAGGGCTATTTGCTAGCCAAAGGAGCTGCTCCCCCACCCATTGCCCGAAGCCTAAAGCCCCCCTGGCTTTGAGCAGGACTATTTGCTAGCCAAAGGAGCTGCTCCCCCACCCTTTACCTGAAGCCTAAAGGTTACGTGCTATTCGGACCTCCTGGGGACCAGCCGTTACATTCCTTTGTGCGGATTTCAAATGTTGGTGCCTTTTGCTGTGCTTTCAGTACTTGTAAATCTCTCACAGCATAGCAGGTTTCAGGGACAGCACTCTGCTGCGACTTTGACTAGCTGTATTTTTATCAAGCTAGGCATTGCAGTCAGACAGTTTCTTTAAAATAATTAATAAATAAATAAATAATCATTCCTGATTTTAACAAGGTTCGTTCCAAGGAATTTATCACACATTTTTTTTTCCTTTCTCCAGACCTGCTTCTCCCAGACGCCTGGAAGGCACCTCTCTGCCTAAAGTTAATTGACTGGCAGAATGTGCTTAAAACACAAGCCACACTGTAGAATTAAATTAATCTAATGCTGGCAGTTTTGTCCCCTTACCGAAAATTCCTGCTTTGTAACTTGGAGAATCCCTCATATTTTAAGCAAAGCACTCCAATTTCGGCCACGATGCTGTGAAGGAATAGCCTCTGATATTTGTTTTACTCAAATTTTCTCTTTCCGCAGCCGCTGTGTGGCTGCTCCCATCCCCCCCAACCATCACTCACACCCTTGGCCAGCTGTATTTTCTAGCACTGAGAATCACATGACTAACTCCCCACTTTACCACTTGCAGCTTATACTAAGCTGTCAATAGAGGGAGCCAGGTGACCTGCCTCCTTCTTTTGCTGCACTATTTGCTCATTTGCAGATTTTCAGTGTCAGAACAAGTGGCAATTACTCTTCGTTTTCCCCCTCCCCCTGCTCTCACCCTTGCCCTTCCCACACCCCAATTTA
This sequence comes from Neoceratodus forsteri, assembly GCA_016271365.2. Lineage (NCBI taxonomy): Eukaryota > Metazoa > Chordata > Ceratodontiformes > Ceratodontidae > Neoceratodus > Neoceratodus forsteri. The sequence goes on from CM057458.1 coordinate 236,099,857, forward strand.
ATTCACTGTTTACCTGCATCAAACCTCAATTGTATACTTCATTTATCAGCTCTTCTATACTAATTTCTTGCTGTCTATGCCATTATAACCCCTCCGTCTCCCCCCTCCTCAGCCAATAATACTGTAACTCTGGTGTGAGACTAGCACTCACCCACCTATCTACACTTGTCCCTGGGGTTTTTCCAAAACTCTAATGGTCTCTGGCCTGGCACCACCAGGCAACTACCCTGCTGCCACAATGAATATCACTTACTCCTCCCCCTATTGGCTATATCTCTCAAAGGTACACTGTTAATGGCGGATACATGTGACCTGATTCTAGCCCGAGATCAGGCTGAAACCAAACATTCCCCTATGGCCATATACCTATCTAAAACGACACTTGTGCAAGACAGGTGGGAGCCAACACCGTTGGGCCCCCTCACTTATCTTTTTCTCTCCAGCCTGAAGTGAAGACTGTTAGATATTTCCTATGCACCCTCTCTCCACCACCTGGTCGTCTTGCCCCAATCACCTACTTTGCTCGCTGCTACTTCGAGCGGGGGACATTGAGAGCAACCCCGGCCCTGTTAACACCCATATCACCTCCACGGATAGTGGCTGGAACAGGTCCTCTGGCTTAAAACTGGCTCATATGAACATCTGCAGCCTCCTTGCCAAATACCCTGACCTTGAAGTATGGGTATCCCTCCATAAACCCCAAGCTCTCTGTCTCTCTGAGACGTGGCTGAAGTCACACCCCACTAATGCCATGTATCACCTGGCTGGCTATACCCTGCTACGTTGGGACAGGCCTGGTAAAAAGAAGGGTGCTGGTGTTGCCATATACTGTACGTTATGGAAACCCTATCTGCTACTACCGTACTCTGCTCCGAGCCCGCTTTCCCTAGTGAATGGCTAATCATGGAGATTGCCCTGGGTTCAGCTAAGAAATTGTATTTAGGGTGCTATTATAACTCCCCCTATGGAGGGGGGCCTACAGGGTCTTCAGAATTTCCTGACTGGCTATGGGACTCTCTCCACCCCCCCCCCCCGGGGACACCATTCTCTTTGGTGACTACAATCTCAACTGGCTAAGTGCCCAAGAACCTGATCATGACAACCTACTGAAACACAACTTGGTGCAAACAATCACCCTCCCCACTCGCCTAAACACTCGCACCTCTGCCAACACTCTACTTGACTAGGCGACAACAAACCAGGATGACAGGCTAGTTCAGGCAGGTACCTTTGCTGACTCTATTAGCGACCATTCCCCTAGGTATGCCATATGGTCCTCCAAGACTCCTCACACTCCTTCAAAGTACATCTTCTTCCGCAATTTCAACTGCCCTGACACCTCCCTCCTCCTAGATGAGGTTAAGGCCACAAATTGGCAGGACCTCTACACCATCACCGATGTATCCTCAGCTGTTGCTTTCTTCACCAATGCCCTACTAACAATCCAGGACTGCAACTTCCCAACTACAACACGGAGAGTTAGAGGCGGGGGCTCCCGATGGATAACTAAAGAATTACTAGCCCTCATGAAAGTCTGAGACCGTAAGTTGACTGAATATAAATTGTCTCCAACAGCCTGTGGAATGAATATTGGCAACTGCGTAATCAATGCAAAAATCGGACTAGGTACCTGAAACGGAACTACTATCTCAACCGACAGAAGGAGAGTCTCGGAAACCATAGAAAATTCTGGGACTCCATTAGCTCCCTTCTACACCCTTGCCAACGTAATAACACCATTCTTTTGGACTCTTCTTCTTGGCAGCTAACCTAGCCGGCTGAGGTTGCCCAGGCGTCCAATATGAAATTTAGTGATCTCTCTTTCCTCCTTAGTAAACTTCTGGCAAATGTAGCACCTAGCTCAGGGTTATGCACCACATCCCCCATCCCCTCCCTGCACTCCTGATTTTGCCCCTCCACTCCCTCTTTCTACATTAAGACTGTTTCCCTAAAGGAAACCTACAAGCTCCTAAGGACTCTCCCTAACCGTGGCAGCCCCGGCTCGGACAGCCTCTCCCCTGTCATGCTAAAACTAGTCTCCCCTGCCAGTCTCTAAACCTATCACTTTTATCTTCAACCTGGCCCTTTCCACCTCCTCCATGCCTGACCCCTGGAAATCAGCTAACATAGTACCCATTTTTAAAGCTGGTAACCCTCTTTCCTCTGACAATTATCGACCAATATCAATACTACCTCACCTTAGTAAGCTTCTCGAGAAGGTCGTCCATCACCAACTGTCTGAACATCTTGGGAAATACAACCTGCTGTGTAACCAGTAGCATGGTTTTCGCAAAAACCATGGCACCATGACAGCCCTTGCTCCATTCATTGATCATGTCCTCTCCAGCACGGACCGTGGTAATGTGACTGGTGCCGTCTTCGTTGACCTGTTCAAGGCCTTTGTTATGGTAAACCATGTCCTCCTGTTGTCCAAATTACCCCTGCTTGGCTGCTCCTGAGACCACTAAATGGTTTTGGAGCTACCACTCTGACCGTACCCAAACGGTGCGCATTGGCTCCACCACATCCCCTGCCCTATCTGTCAATACGAGTGTTCCCCAGGGCTCCATTCGAGGACCCTTCTCTTTTCTATCTTTATAAATATCCTCCCCTTCGACAGCCTTAACTGCAACTCCATCGTCTATGCAGATGATCTTGTCCTGTCCCATAGTGAAAAATCCCTCCCTAATATGTCTACTGTCTTCACGCATAACTACTGCTCTGCCAATAGGTGGTTCACGTCCAACCTGCTGTTGGTTAATGAGAAAAAAACAAAGGTTATGTTGTTTGGGTCCAAACCCTATCTTGCTAAGGCACAAAAGGCTAATTCCTCCCTACATGTGTTTTCTCCGGATGGCCCTGCCCTGGAGAATGTCCCCTTCTTTAAATTCTGGGGATAACGCTGGATCCTTCCATCTCTTTTGCTGAGCACATTAACCTGGCTGTCCGTAGAGTGAATCTGAAACTTGGGGCGGCCTATTGAATCAAACACTACTTATCGAAGGAGGCCCGCCTGGCTATCGCTGTTGGAAATCTCCTTCCCATCCTTGACTACTGCGCTCCCATATATTCGTGTGTGTCTGCTGCCCTGCAAGCCCGACTCAAATCTGTCAACAACAATTTCTGCTGATTTGCCCTGCTTGCCTCTTTCACTACCTACCACTGTGATCTCTACAGGTCCCTCAGCTGGCTATCACTTAGAGCTTGCTTTGACTTTTCCCCCTGGTTGCACCATCAGCAGCACCCTCAGGACTGAGGAAGTGTCCCCTCTATCCTCCCTCCTAAAAAGTAGACATTCTACTAGGACTCTTCGTTCCTCGGCTGTCCCCCCCCCCCCAAGAAGTCTCTAGGGCTGCTACTAGTATGGGTAGTAAAGCTCTATCAATTGCCGTTCCCTCCCTGAGGAATGAGCCACCCTCATCTCTTAGATCAGTCTCCCCTCACCTCACTTTCAAATCTAGTTTCAAAACCTGGCTCCTTGGGGAATTTTGATGCAACTGTTCTCCCAGATAGCACCACCCCTCCCTGTCAGCTGCACCTCTCCTTTCTCTCCCCCTGCGTCTATGCTTTAGTGGATGCCAGACCAACTGGGCGGTCAAGTTGCATTAATGTGAGAAACCGCTATCTCCCACCTTAGCTCTTGCCACCGATGCCTTTCGACCATTTCCCTTGGTTCTCTGTGTCCATGAACCTGTATACTCTACCTAATGATGTAATTTGACAAGTGGTTGTTCATCTTAATTTGTCACTGTACTGGACCACCTGTAATCCGTGCTAATTTTTTTTATACCATGCACTTGTATAGTTTATAATTCCAAGACTGTATGTACTGTTTCTTTACAAATCCTTGTGCATTGCTGTGTAGATAACTGCTATTTAGGTTTGCATTTGTCAAGTTTGCTTATCTCTCATTTCTCAACCAGTATTTCCTGTACTATACGAACTGTATTCTTTGTATACAAGTTACGTTTATATATGTATGTATATTATGCTTTCCATGTCCTTGCTGTGCCACTCCTGTGGCCTGGGTCGTGCATAAAAACAGTACTTTGGACCAGTGTACTTACATGGTAACCAAAGTCATAAACAAATAAAATTTATTATCTATTCCAGATCCAGACAATAATCCACCTAATGGTGGGAAATAATCATGCTGGGCTTTGGCGTTCTTTTGTCATAATGTACCAAGATATCAAGCACCTCAGGCCTAACTTTTTGACTAAATTCAGAACCATTCTGGTGAATGGACATTCAGATGCTTTGCTGTAGCAACACCCCCGCTATCAAATAATTAAGCAATAAGCCACGAGAGGGTGTGGGTTATCGGGGATTTACCATGGCTGGAGTGGTTGCCCATGAGGCACAGCCAGTGGGTAAATCCTCGCCAGCCATGGTAAATCCCCCGATAACCCACATCCTCCGAGTGGTTTATTGCGATTATTCCAAGTTTTAATTTTTTTTTATTATAATAAAATACAAATATTAAAGATATTGCTTTGTTTTTTATTTTTATTGTATTTATTCCTATGCTAAGATATTATAGATTATATACTCATCAACAGCCATTGGTTATCAGAGGATTTACAACGGTGGTAAACTGCCAGTCTGGCGATTTCATTGGCTGTTCACTTATGTCCATGGTATAATTTAAAATACATCTTACAGTTAAGCAAATGAGTTATTTCTGCAAAGGTTCATGAAATGTTGGATCACTTTAAAAATGAATGTACCAGACTTTAACAGTCTGCACATTATTGTACCTTGTTATGTAACTGTATACTGTTAGTTTGTACCCCAGGACTACCTTGAAAGTGAGCATGTGCTCAAAGGAATTTTTCTAGGTAAAACAATAAAATGACATTGAATCAATCCTGAACAAACGATCCCTGTTACTGGATAGGTGCATACCAGAAGTGCTACCATGTTTTTTCTTGACTTTGGAAGGGAATAGGGGCTGTGCATCATTCTGTAGTGGCCCATCACATAGAAACATAGAATCTGACGGCAGATTAGGACCGCTTGGCCCACCTAGTCTGCCCACTTCCCTACCAATGTATAGACTCCAGATCCTATTTGATCTGCAGCTTTATTTCTCCTTCCTAACACTAGGGTTGTCTTCTGTCTGTCCCATGCATTCCTGAATTCATCTATCGTTTTTGCCCCTACGGCCTCCTCAGGGAGGCTGTTCTATGCATCCACCATCTGGTCTGTGAAAAAATACTTCCTAACATTGCCCCCAAGTCTCCCCCCCCCACCAGCCTCATTTTATGACCTCTTGTTCTTGCTCATCTCCTTTTCTGAAAGATGCTGCCCTCCTGAACTTTGTAAATCCCCTTAAGGTACTTGAAAGTCTCTATCATGCCCCCCTTTCTTCCAGTGTATACATACTGAGTTCCCTTAGTTTCTCCTAGTATGGTTTCTGGTGTAGTCCCTGCACCATTTTCATTGCCCTCCTCTGGATTGCCTCCACCATGTCTATGTCCTTACAGAGAAGAGGTCTCCAGAACTGCACACAGTACTCGAGATGATGTCTCACCAACTCACTGCTCTGAGGCAACAGCTTTCCTGTAGTGCTGTGAACATTAGGGGCATACAAGGTATAACACAGATAAGTAAAGTGGTAGTGTGCTTGGCGGAGGGGCAGAGAAGATGTGCTATACAATAAAAGCCATCTTGACTACGTCGGTGTACTGGTATCTTAGAAAAGCAGAAAATTGGAAAACAGTAGGCATTTTCCAGACATGACAATCATGCACCTCTGGGTTTGTGTCCATGGCCATCAAAGCTTAATTAGAGCCAAGGTCCCATGTAGTGGTCCCCATTACAGAACACAGGTGAACACGACTGGTGAAAGGTACCTGGGAACTGGAGCCCAGAGAAGGCACGCGCCCCTGAAAAAGGGGAAAGAAAAATAAATGTGGCTTTAAATACAGTAGTTTTATTATATACTGTCACATGTTTGTACTCTGAACATATTGGGAGCGCAGGATCTCATTTGCATGGGGGTCCTTGACACATTAAATTGCACTGGGCTAATATTGTAGCGATCTGTGGAAATTAAGGTATGTTAGGACTCGTGTCTCACATTCTTATAGTGTACATTCTCTTTTACTTGGAGGTTCAGGACAAGTTTAATTCCTTTGGAGAACATTTAAATTGATAGATGTGAATGATTTTGCATTACGATGTGTGTGTGTGTGTGTGTGCTTGCACACATGTCTCCTTACAACTAGTTGTCTTCCCCCGGGGGGGGGGGGGATTTAATTTAATTCCTATGGTTTCTTATTCAGATTCCTTAGACAGTTTTAGTACATCAAGTTGAAATCTGTACATATCAGATTGCATGGTCTTAGTTTCTTGGTGGTCCTTGACAAGCAGCTTTTTGTTTGGCTCTTATACTGCCAATTTATATTATCATGTATAAACTCCTGTTACAACACTAAAGGACTTAAAGGGGTGCTGTCAGCTTTGACCCTCATTTTATTGCAGGATTACATCAGTGTGCCTCTGTGCACACACTGATCACACATGGTGCACAAAATATTTCTAGATATGCTTTACAGCAGAATTCTTACCAATTTTCATTATTTACCCGATATTCAAGTTTCCGTCGGTCTGCCCTTAAGTACCCAGTCCACCGGAAGCATGAGGTAGCCAAGAGCGTGCGTCTGACACTGAGCGCTGGCACGCACTCCAACTTTACACATGCCCATGCTGAATAGCTAAACACAGCGTGCATCTTCCAATGCTGTACTAAATCTGTCCCATTTTAAATGAAACTGAGCACTGGGAAAGTAAAAAATGCTTTTAAAAGCAGGCGCTGAAATCTCGCACATGCACGAAAGCAGGATGAAGCACAAATCCCGCACATGTGCAGGAGCGTCCCACTTTCACGCATGTGGGAGATTTCGGCACCTGCTTTTAAAAGCATTTTTTTTTACTTCCTCAGCACTTGGTTTCATTTAAAAAAGGGTAGATCTAGTACAGCATTGGAAGATACACACTGTATTTTGCTATTCAGTATGGTCATGTGTAAAGTTGAGACTACGCCGGCTCAGTGGCAGACGCGCGCTCGCTACTGTTGTGCTACCCGTGGACGGGGTACTTATGGGTGGACTGACAGAAAGTTGAATATCATGTAAATAAAGAAAATTGGAAAGAATTCTGCTGTAAAGCATATCTAGAGATATTGTGTGCACCATGTGTGATCAGTGTGTGCACACAGGCACACTGATGTAATCCTGCACTAAAACGAGGGGCAAAGCTGACAGCGTCCCTTTAAGGTTTATGGAGCATAATAACCAGTTTGAAAGTATAGCTGGGTAATGTTTCCAAATATTGCTCACATTAAGTAAATTTTAAATACTTTGTATGCCATGTATATTTATTTTTTGTAGTTCTATTTTGTGTGTCTTATTTTTAACTTACAATTAAGACAATCTGAGTGGCTTTTTTCATGAACTGTACTCATAATTAAGCTATACAGATCTATGCTCCAGATGTCCTTATCTTACTCTAAAGGTATCTCTAAGTCACTTTAATGTATGTGCAGTGGCATTCCTCGCATGACGCTAGGCTCTAAGCACATCTGACCTTTAGGCTTTTTCAGCTGAAGCTGAACTGGTATATTTCAGCTTCTCTGAATTTTTTTTTGTTTTGTTTTTTTTTAGTATTTTAAATCAATGGTAATTTTTTCTGTTTTTTTCTGCATGATCTGGGTGTTAAAAGTATGGGATTTTCTGAGGCCCCGTCCACACTACACTGCTGTAACAGTTCCAAACCGTTACAGACAGTAACTGTTACAGTGTGTCCACACTGCCGGTGAACAGTCTTGGTAAGGGTGTGGAACTGTGACAGCCCATCCGCATTGTGGGTGCCATGGAACCGTTACGGACGGCACCCCTTTCCCACAATGCAGTGCGTTTTGCACTGGGGGACAGCTGGAGCAACACGCTCACGTGTCCACACTAAACCGGTGATGTTACAGAGGCAGAACCGGTTTTGTAACCGTTGTTGAAACCACCTATGTGGTTTCAACAACGGTTATGAAAATGCCTTCTGTAACGTTACAGGTGTAAACGCAAACTATTGCAGTAATGGTTTGGACCCTCTGTAAGGTCACAGAAGGGTTTTCGGGGTGTAGTGTGGACAGGGCCTAAATGTCATTACGCTTCTGAGGAAGGACTGGGTTGGTCTGAAAGCTAAAGCACTTTGTTCTTTTTGTTACATCTATGTTGGTCCAATAAAATGTATCAAATTATTTGTTTCTGGATGGGGATCTGCTTAAATGAAAAGGTTATTCTAAAGAGCATACATTCACTAGGGTACACACACCATTTTAACAGTTTGTACAAATAATATAGCAGTTCCACCTGTTCGAAATGTTCATAGCCAATTTAGCAATCACAAGTTCAGAGTACTGACGGCCTTGAACCGGGTTCTGTATTTCGGTACAGAATTGTATTTATATTATTTCACCCTGTACTGTTGCTATACTTACAGTTCAGCATAATTAATATTGCGAAACAAGTTTCCTTTATCACAGCAATTGGCAATGGACAAAGATCGATCTGGTTATTTCGCACACTTTCTTTTCAATAAAGCCGTGCACTACGAGCCATCAGTGTCCTTCTTACGTTCCATACCTCGACTTTGACGCTCTAACAGGAAGACCGTAGCCTTGATTTACATCGCCGACTCAGAGTAGTTTTCTTAACTTTGGTTCCGAAGGCTTGGTTAGAAAAAAAAACAATAACGGTGCTACATGTAGTTGGGAGACTTGTACGCCCAAAGAATGGATTCTAAAAGATATCGTCATTTCTAAGTGGTGGCCACGTCCTAATTCATAGCATCCATTTAGACACCTGTGACGGGATATGGTGGTATGGGCCCGGGGAACTAGCACCTTTTCAGGCAAGACGACACGGACGGTATTGCGGCGTTGCACCAAGACACCAGGATGACAAATCAATCCCGCAGGCAGATCGACCGACTGCTCGCTGTCGCGGTACAACTTGTGTATGAGGGTGAGCTCTGGAGAGTGTAGATGAGATGTTGAGTTGAGACCATCCGTCGGTCACATTTAAAACGAAAATACGGCCATTGTGTGCATGTTTGAGGAGTGTCAGTGCAAATGTCGCGTTATTATTGAACAGCGGCACTGGCTGATGTTTTCTGCACTACCAACAGCTCAGCGGGCAAAATGCTTTCCACTGTTGGGTTTACCAAATAACTTCCTGGTACAGTATCACAACCACCGACGTGCCATCCAAACTTTGAGTAAATATGTATTATTGTTGTTAATACCGACTGCGTTGGAAGTGTCTGGTACGCAACATCGGCAGGAAAGGATCCATTGTACATTTATTAATTGAATTGTGTCACCGGCCATAGCGATTATGAGTGAGAATGGGTTGCAAGGTATGGAGAGCTCAGCTGCGTCTGTCTTGATGAGAGCTGTGGAACTGGACCAAATTGCTCGCTTCCAGGAATCCCTTGTCTGTTATCAGGAGGGTATAGACTTACTGTTAAAAGCAATGAAAGGTAAATAAACTTCCGATACATCAAGGTGTGGCATGCTTTAAGTGACATCAGGCTTATTGGGTGAACTAAAACAAGGACTTTTTCAATAATCACATTGTACGGAAAACTGTTGCCTCTTAATATGAGAGTCTTTTGTATACGATGTGCAACTGTGATTTTGTTTTTCTTAACTAACATGTAAACAACCCAGTGGTCAGCCAGCAGTGGGTATTTTGTTTATTGATGGGGCATGCAGTAGAAGACCTTTGGCATGAGAATGTACAATATATACCCCTTTGGGGTAACATTTATTTGCTTGGTCAGATAGCAAATTTGTGACAGTGCTTGCTATATGTGGTTGGAGACTTGTGCTCCCAGAGAACGGCTTCCTCCCCAAGGATGTCATGGTTCAACAGTTTAATGGTGTTTATAATATATTGATTTAGGCCTACCGTCTTGATTTCCTGACTTGGGAGCGTCAGGAGTCCCTCCCTGTTAGGGCTTTCATTAATTCCGTCATTGCTTGAAAATGGCATATTGTGACATTCCGATTATTGAAAAAGTCCTTGCTAGCCTAGGTTTTTTCTCTAGCCTGTTACTACTACTTTAAACTGTTATTTGTGTCTTACTGTTGATCCCTTACTAAATGTTATACATGTCTCTTGTTTTTTTTTTTTTGTACTGTAGTCTGGACTTAACCAGGTCCATCTTGTAAATGAGCTTGCTCAACGATATTCGCTTGGATAAATAAAGATTTGATTGATTTCCATGGAAACATACTCCTTAAAATTACCACCATGTGGTCCTGATTGGATAGTTCACAGTATCTCTATTTTATATTAACTGTTAAAGTAAATGTGGCTCTTATTCACTAATACAGTACGGGTAAAATACCCGCAGTGCAACCTGTTGGCAGTTTGTTTGATGCCAAAAGCACACATGGTGAACACACTCTGAGCCACAGCCACATCTTAACCTGCTGGCAGCTAGTTTGGTGCCAAAAGCACAACTGAGCTGTACCCACAATGTAACCTGTTGGCCGTTAAGTGGGTGCCAAAATCACAGATGATTGCTCAAACATTGCTCATCCCATACCCATAGCTGTTTGAACAAACTGAGCCATTTCTTTCACACAACTAAACCAAGCTCCGGGTTTTCTACCATACCATTGCTCCACCAGTACAGGTCTTTCTGTGATTGGTGAGAATGGTATTTAATGCTGGCTTCTTCTGCTTCCCCTGAATGACACTTGTAAACCCCTCCCCCCCCCATTTTTAGGCAACAACTGCAACACACACAGGCATTACCCCAGGCATTACGGCAACACCTGGCTCAGGCATCTAGGAGATCAGGGGAAGGGGTACAAAATAACATTTCTATTTACCCGAGCCCAGAGGATAGTTACCTGGGCTATGGGGGGGGGGTCAAATGTCTGGAGGGGGCTCTAAAAATCTCACAGGTCACGCAGTAATAGAATGTCCACAACAGGAATGGGATTGTGCCATATGACTTTATTCTGACAAGGATGTCAATCAGAATTTGTGATGCCACAAGGTCTTTTTGCAGGTGCAGTACAAAAGTACACAAACTTCGACAGGTGAAGAAATTGTTACCAGAAACAGCACATTTTTAACTTCCATCCCCCTCTTCTGGGGCAAATGGACAGCTGGGCACTAGAGTACCCCAAACATTAGCACATTGTAGGCATTTAATCCCACCAAACATTTTGAGCACCTTGGATCCTTCGAATCCCACAGTTTAGTACACTGGACCTTTCAAGTCCTACATTGGGGAACAGAACGGGACCCTTTGAGTTTGAAAGTTACCTGCGGACATACATTCCCATACATTTCATTTCATTTTCATTTTTATTTTTTATACTTGTAAGCAGGATGAGCAAAATGCCCATTTTCACCAGCGACCAGATACAAAACAAAACACACATACAAACATTAAAGAATAATACAAAATACATAAAACAGACAAAATATGGCAATCAAATATTTAACTTGAACATGTGCAAATGTCATTGTCCATCGTCCAGTATTTTAGTCTAGTTTTAAAAGACCACACTGTCATACTTTCTATAATATCAACCGATAATAAATTAAAAAACAAAGGAGATAACATAGATCTCTGGTCAAATGCAGTACGAAACAGGGGAGATTTGTAAGTAAACATACAGGAGAGATCACCTTGTTTCTTCCCCTTTTTAACTGTCACACTGGGAGAACTAAGTTACCTCCCAAACACCTGTGAACAGATTTGTCCCTCTGCAGGTAGACTAAGTGGATGGCTCAGCCCCAGCCAAAGACAGACTTTCTCTCAATTTACATAGAAATGCACATTAGTACAGCCACAGTGTGCCTCTTTAGAAAATCTTCTTCAGTTCCCACAGAACTAACATTTTACTTTTCAAAGCTGCAGAGGTCCTTTTCTCTGGGACCAATCCCACAGCAAAACAACTGCAGCAAGTCACTCTATAAAACATACAGGAGCCCCCTGACTGGAGTGCTTTCTGGTTTACAGTACTTGAAGTGACAAAATCCAAGACACTTTAGCTTTTCCATGGCTAGAGGCTTTGAATTTAAACACACACTGTTCTGGGTAGCGTGTTTAGAAAAGGTCTTACAGGTGTGAGGAGTGCCCCAAGGTCATCATCTGTTACAGTTGGCTGTGCACCCCTTCAGGCTGGCTGTCATGTGTGGGTTATACTGGAGTGCTGGATGGTGTTGTGGTTTTGGTGTATGACACATGGGGATTTAGGGGTTGGCTGCCATGTACTGGATGGGAAACAAGTTGTTTTCTTCTTCTTTTTCTTTAGTTTTAGATAATTGCTTTCTGTTTTGTCACCAAAGTTTACTATGTTACAAATTCTGTAGCATCCAGATCCAGAAGAAAATGGTTTGATACCTTTTTATTGGACCAACATAGATGTTACAAAAAGAAAACAATGTCTAAGCTTTCGGACCAACTGAGTCCTTCCTCGGAGACTTATGACAATTGTTCACAGAGTCACAATCTATTAAAACCCAGATCATACATACAAAAAAACCAGAAAAAATTCTCACTGGTTAGAAGTACCTATTTCAAAAAATCACAAATTTTAAATGGAATGAATAGCATCCCTTTAGCTTGCTATTACTGAGAATCTTTTCAGGGTCAAACCAATAGATAAGCTGAACATTCGAGCAGGCAAAGTCTGTAACTGAAATTATTAATAAAGGAGTGTGTTATGTGTTTGTTTTTTTTTCCATGTATGATCTGGGTGTTAATAGATTGTGACTCTCTGAACAATGTCATAAGGCTCCGAGGAAGGACTTGGTTGGTCCGAAAGCTTAGACATTGTTTTCTTTTTGTAACATCTATGTTGCTCCAGTAAAAGGTATTAAACCATTTGCTTCTGGAGCTGTTCTTACAAGGACCAATATGGCAACTAATCTATTTCTGTATGTAGCATCCAGATGAACTATTGGTGTGTGTGTGGTGTGGGTGGGTGGGTGTGTGTGGGTCACTAAGACCATCAAATTCAACCAGCCAGCCTGACAGTTTATCAACCAAAATTTGCCTTTTGGTCTTACTGTACATACGTAATATTTAACCCTTTTGGTAACCATACTTCAATAGCTACAAGTGTAAGAAATATTACTTATCAGTTGTGTACAGCAGTGAGTGTTGGACTATTAGGAACCACTGTTAATGTAACGTGGCCATTGTTTCTGGTAAATAATATGCATGCAGAGCTGGCAACAAAGAATATGTAAAGCAAGCAGCTGGAATTGTCTCCCCTCTGTAACCACATTTTTTTTTAATTGGCGTATTCAAGAGGAAAGTGCCCTTCAGTTTGGAAATAAGCAAAAGTAGTACCCATCTTTAATGGTTGGATTTCAAAATGCCCATCAAATTATTGACCAATTGTACTGCTGTCTGTCCTTTTGAAACTAATGGAACAAATGTTATGTAAGCAACTGTATGAACAACTCGAAAAGTACACTCTGTTGTCAAAATAACAGCCATGTATTTTGAAAGGGATTCTTCACAAACATCGCGCTAGTTGATATTTGTTGATCTTTCAGCAACTCTACTCGAAAACATGTGTGAGTGCAGTGTTTGTGGGCCTTTCTATGACTTTTGACTTGGCAGATCATTTGATGAGCAGCGGAACCGGAACAAAGTGCTATCATGATTTTAGATAATTTTCAAGCCAACCACTTAGAGGTTAACACAAAAACATAAAAAATACAGTTGCCATGCTTTTCGAGACTGCACAAAAGCTAGCCAGAACACCACCAGTGTTTACCACACTGTATGGGACCCCACTTGATTATGTCTGACTTCAAATACCTTGAGGTTCGGCTCGACAACCATCTAGACTTCATTGCACACATCGACTCCCTATGCACCAAACTCTGCCCAAAACTGGGAGTACTTTTCCAAAACAAGGATTGCCTCCCCCTCTCTATTTTCCATGAACTGGTCTCAAAAATGATCCTACTGCTTTTTGACTATGCCGAGGTAGTCTATGGAACCACCTAACCTCCTCACTTTCTAAGCTTGGCACCTTCTGAACTCTTTTGCTGCTTCGCCATAGCCCCTTTCAACACTGCATTCTCTACTCCTCCTTCCTCCCACTCCCCTCATGCGTCTGCCCATTCTCTAACCTTCACAGCAAAATTTTGGTTCTGTCCATTTCCTCCTCACCTCTCCTCCAAGTTGTCGCCAGCTGCTCCATCCTCCTATGACCTCCATGACAGGGACCCTCGCTCTTTCTCCCCCCCTCACCCTTGCACCTCTACAGGTCAATCTGCATTTTCATACAGGCTCCACTCCCTCTGGAATAGTCTCCCTCTGCAACTTCGTAACTCCTCATATTCCTTTCTTTCTGGCAACATACCTGCCACCTACAGGCTCCCCTCTGCACCTGCCCTGTTCCTCCACACCCCAGTATCTTCTCTCCTCTCACCCTCCTCCTATTCCCGGCAGCTGCCTCTTAATTCATAAAATTATTATTAGGTTCTGAAATGTTATGCGCACTACCTCTTGTTTACACCTGTACCCCCGGGCCGCACCTGGAAACGAGCCTTGGCTCAGTGTGCCTATCCTGGTTGCCAAGATTTTAAATAAAATACAGATGTTATTAAGTAGTTTGAGTGACTAATATTAGTATAGCTCTCGATACCTGTAACTGACTGAAATCCCACTTGGAAGGCAAAATGCAGTACGTGGTGGTGAAGACTGATTGTCTGCATCATGTCACTGATAAGAGGGGTCCCACGAGGATCCATAATGGGATCACTCTTGTTCATAATGTATGTGAACAGTGTGCCAGTAAACATTAAAAATTCCCAAATCAGACTTTATACCAACAGCATCCGCAAATTCAAAGTATCCGTGAATTCAAAGCATCCTCGAATTTAGCGAAAAAAGTAGAAAACAAACTTTAGAAATATCTTCTTAATATGCAAAGCTAGTTTGAGGAATGTAATTTTAGTTACGAACTCTAAGAAAACACAGATGGTAGCCTTCCCCCACCCAGCCACCCTCTGCACTTAAAAATCAATGATCGTAGCAGAAAAAACAATAACAGTCAATCTAGTATAAAAAAAAATATCTAGCGGTTATCACTGATGATAACTGAACTGTGACAAATTTTTCAAAAATATAAATGTCCTTTTTTGAAGCATTGACAGTAACTGATTTTGTTTTTTCAGAGTATACAAGATTAACTATCGCCAACCAGCCCTGTCCTGGATTACAGCAGTCCAGTATATTTGCATATCGATAAGAAGTCTTCACAGAAGTTAAACATAGCATTTAGTGAATTGTTGAGATTCGTCTTGCTATGCCTATATAACCAATGTCACACACACACAAGGAATTAAATTGAGACAAGTTGGAAATCTGAAGGGATAAACAGTGGTTGGCAACTGTGTACAGTCTAATAAAAACAAACATGCCTGTACATATTATTAACAAAAAAAAAACTTCTCTGTCCCATATCAAAAATACTAATTAAGAGCTATAACAAATCAGGGGTATCAATACCCTAAATTCGGGTGAGATACAGAGAATTAACACTTTTATATAGTGTATCAAATCTTGGAATTCACTATCTACTCAGTCACAAGCATCGTTAACATCAAATTATTTTTCAAAACTTAAAAGACAAGTTGCAGATGAGATGTTTATGTAGTATGTGAACTCCTGTCTTTCTGCTACACAAATTCTTAAATGCATCTCGGAGTGTGGCATCTGCAGGTGGTCTGCATACCTCAGGGGACGCTGTTCAAGGTACAAGAAGAAAGGGGAAGCAAAAGTAAAGTAAGACTAATAATCTACTAGTAAAACTATAAAAGCGTATTGAGAGGCAAGGGGAAATAACGTACATGGTGTATAGATAAAAGGCAGTCACAGGGCTGTCTATGCAGAAAGGGACCTAAAGTAGATAGTAGGGTAAAATCCTATCTAGGGTAATGCCACAAGGAAACAGTACAGCAGTAGGTGGGAATAAGAGTGAACCATGGTGCAATAGTAGTTTGAACACCAGTGCACAAACATGCAGGGGGGACACTGGTGGGGCATGTGGGAGGAGTGCAGGAGGTGCCAAACAATGATGACCCAGACGCAGTGGGAATTTGGCCACTGCTGTATATCGGTACATATTGTTTTTACTTTTTAAATGTAATACTGATGATTTTCCACATTGATAGTACAAAGTTTAGGAAAACTCCATTTACATTCATTTGTATTTTTATTTATTTGTTTTACCAGAAAAGGCTCAATTGAGCAATGCTCATTTACAAGGAGAACAAAAAATTACAGTAGTATATGCACAGAATAATAGTGATGATTTGATACACAGAGCAGTTGAACCAGTAAGCAAGAAGACACGACAGGGTGTGCATTAGACACTTCTAACACACAGCCAGGGGTACAGTAAGACTCAAGGACACAGGACGAGTGCCTTCAGCCCATTGCTGTCCATTAGAAGCGTCTAATGCACACCCCCGGGAGTGTCTTATTATTCCTTTTTAAATGTTTTTTGCACTTTAATAAGCATGTATGCATAAGTAAAACAGATCTTATTAGTTGACTTCTTGTTAAAATAATTCTTACACCTGGTAGAAAATGGCATTTTTTTTCCTTTAGGGCATTTCCCCTTTTGCGGCATCCTGAGTTGTAGTTTGCGTCATTTCTTTGTTCATATATGTTTAGAGTGTATGGTGGAATACGCTTGTGTGTGGAAAGCCATACACCACAGAAAGTAGTTCTGCTGCAATAGTGACATCCTCACTAACACAGAATGACTTTTCATTCTGCATTAGTGAGGACGTCATAACACATGCGACTCCATCAGTGTTTGTGATTTGTCAGTGGCTGTTGGAGTGTCACGAGTGTGTGCTGACCGGCAGGAAGTTGTTGTTCAAGTACGGTCAGCAGAACTGACTTAAAACTTAAAAAAGTGAGTACTTATGATTTTTTTTTTTTTTGTATTTTATCTGACAGCTGTAGACATGGGGACCCACTATACAGTATAGAACAGTGTGTCAGAAGCATATACAACTCTGCTGTTTTTCCCCCTTGTGGATACAATGCCAACTTCACTGTTTCACTCTCGAGGTCATCAGTCGTCATTGTATTCACTCGGGGGAAGAATAGCCTTGTTGTGTATAGTTTCCCATACACTATTCTATATGTAGTTTTTTTTTTTCCCCCCATTACTTGTGTTTCTTGTCGAAAGTTAGGGAGAACAGTCAGCCTGTGCATGTTAGTGGGCAGTAACCCTGCCCCACAGTAGATGACTCTGTAGTCTAGCTGTAGTTCCTTTGTGAAATGGCACACCAAGAGAGGGAGAATGTCAGTGAGATAGCGAAGGGAGTTAGCACCACATCAAACGGAATTGGAAGAGGTAGTGCAAGCACATGTAACATCAAGGCATCAACAGCAGCAGTTATGGTTAGAAATGGGGAAAAAACCCTACAACAGGTGCCAATCAGGAATTAAAATAACTGTAGACACTTGCAGTTATCAGATGGGTTTGCATAAGGGAGTGGGAGAGACCCGGCAAGAGATAAACAAGCAAGCTGTGAGTGAGACAGGACAGGAGAGGGATGGATGAGTAACGGTTTGGTCAGGAGCTCCATTGTGTTGGAAAGTGTGAGCAGTGTGATACTGCTGGGGGTCAGTTTAAAAAAAAAAAAAAAAAGATGCCATCATGGCTTTAAGACTCTGGGTAGTTGTGGCAAGCTCTGTTTATTAGAGCTAGCAAACAGCAGTAAGTCTCCAAGGAAGGACTTGGTTGATCGAAAGCTTAGACATGGTTTTCTTTTTGTAACATCTATGTTGGTCCAATAAAAGGTATCAAACCATTTGCTTCTGGATCTGTTCAAACAGCGGTAGGAGATGAGTAGGATTGTGCTGGAATCTGGCTCTCTGCCAGCGAGGCTGCTCAGGTTTAAAAAAAAAAATAATAATAAAAAAAAAAACAAAGGTGGTTGCTAAAATTCCAGTTAAATTTAACATTGTAAAGTATGCACATTGGTTTAATTTGTGTATGCGTCCAGTTTGGGAGCACTTGTTTTCAGTTGTGCATTGGACACTTTTTTTGTTTTTTGCTTTATGTTTATTGATTTACCAATATACATACAGTACATGTTCCGCACATAAATATACATACAGTACATGCTCCGCACATAAATATACATACAGTACATGTTCCGCACATAGAGTATATTCAGACTTGATAAAAATATTCAGGGTGCCACTTCTCTTAATACATACGAAGATAAAAATGTCTTAAATATGTCATAAGATATGTCTTTGGAGGGGAAATGGCTATAACAAATACTGTACTGTTACAGTCAACAAGAGCGTTAAAACATTTTGACTGTGTAGTCGAGTCCAAGAGCTGCATGGCATTTACCAAATATGAGGCAATAATGTCTGCCAAAGTCTGTTTCCTCCGAATATCGAAGGGAAATGGAGTGCTATGCTAAATCGCAATTACCCACAATTTGTGTGAAATCAAGATGGATTAAACCCTGCTTTACATTATATATAAAAAAAAAAAAAAAAGAATTAAGGTTGGGCGCATCGTAAGTAAGCAAGTGAATATATCCAAAACATCACTACTTCCAACAGTATTTATTTATTTTTTTGCAATTGACATTTTATTGGAATTTTCCAAAATAGAACAACATTTTAACATAACATTACATTCCAGATTCCTAGCCGGGGTAAGCCACATGGAGTTACAACTCTAAGGCAATTTTTAAGGCCATTCAAATATGAAAAACAGCATTAATGCAAACAACTAGTAGAGAAAGTAACAATAAACAGTGTTATACATGCTGTAATGTACAATTTATAATATAGTGTATTCCATCAGAGTCTGTTTAATTAGTAAACTGTACCAGTCAATAATCATATGGGACACCTGACAGATTAGCATGGTTTACCAGCCAGAGATATTCAATTTGCCTAGAACTGTGAGCTGATACCAGTTGGATAACTTTGAACAATGTGAGAGCTGGACACAATTCGGTTTATAGTTCACATATTTTTGCAATCCTTTTTTTTTTTTTTCTCTCATTTGGACCGTATGCTTCTGCTCCTCCCTGGCTGCCTCCTGCTGCTATCACCCCCACCACTTTACTCCGACCCCAGGACTTACCCAGTCAGCTTCCTTCCTCATTCTGTGAGTGGGTGCCATGGATGATGGTGGTGCGGTGCCTTCAGGGTCTCAGCATTATCTTGCAGATGGGTTCTTTTCCACCCATTATGTTCCTTGAGTCAGAATCGGCGACGTGCAATGGCACACACGGAGACTGTGAAGATGGTGCATGCTTTCAACGTCTGCCTCCGGCTTTCAATTCTGATGACTGCTGTTGTTCCACCTATCCTCCACTAGGGGGCAGCCAAGCAGCAGCACTCGCTGTCCTCCCACCCAGAAAGAGGAAATCTGCCGATGGCCGCAAAATCCTCCTTGCCTCCGAGCTACCTTGGTCCATTCCTGAACACAGGTCACCGGTCTGATGGGAGGTGAGATGTCCAGGACCTAGGCCCACCTCACCACTGGCCTGGCTACAAACTTACAGTGCTCAGATGTCCTTAGATAATCTTATTTGTGGCCCTGAGAGGGGCAGAACCTGCAACCCACTGTTTTACAGTTCTGTACTATTTAGCCAGAACTGTATTTTTGCAATTCTTTCCCCTTTTTCCTTTATTACTGAGGGAAGTGACAGAAAAACAAGATTACTATTCCTAGGACTTTATTAGCTTGTCTACAGATGGCATAATGTCCTGTTTATGACATTGAAAAGTTTGCAGCACGGAGACCCAGTGGGGTCAGTGGATGGGATCGGAGCCCTCAGGAGGAAAGTCTGAGTGATATTTTCCTCAGTCTAGAAACACAGAAACATAGAAATTGACAGCAGATAAGGACCGCTGGGCCCACCTAGTCTGTCCATTTTTCCTATCTACTGTAATACTGCAGATCCCATTTGATCTCTGGCATAGCCCTCTCATCATGGGTGGAGTCTTCCAGAATTGATCAGGTTACTATAGGCGCTTTTACACAAAGGCGAATACAATGGAATGAGCATTACCTGTGTGCCGCCGTTGTACTCTGTTCCATTTGTGGTTCACTTTACACTTGAAGGTATTCCGGCAATCCTCCCCTCTCCATTTTCATATTTAGTGTTTCGGCTCCCCCACAGAGTGTGGTGCTCTATGGCTGTTTTTGCACTGCTGCCAGAATGGCTGTTTTACACAGCCAGATAAAAAGGAACACATCGGGACGAACCATGGAAGGCAGAGATTGCGGTTCGGGTGAACGTTCACCAGTGAAATGGAACAGATGCATTTTACACACAAGGGATGTAATGGTATACTGCCTCTGAACAGTCATTCTGTTACAGAAACTTGTGTGTAAAAGCACCTTATAAGCTACTGGTGTGTAGCAGTTTCAGACAGAAAAGCCCATCTTCTTGAAGGTGAAACAAGTTACTTTGAAACAGCTGGGAGCTGTGGGGAAGACACTGGCAATCTGCAAGAAAGTGCACTTTTGCTCAAATCTGAGGGAGGTCTACCTTAGTTAACTTTGAATTTTAAACTTGGTATTGCTATGGTTTTTTTTTTTTTTTCCTTTTTGAATCAAGAAATAATCTGCAGAACTGCTAATCTTGTGAGTTTAACTTCAGAAGGATTGAAATACTGCATAACTGGTTTTCCCTTGTGTTTAGCTGGATTATTTATCTACTAGTACTTTGGGACAGGTTGCATCAAACTTTTTTTGGTACAGTAAACTATTTACTGGTGGCAGAGGATTTAGTTCTTTGTGAACCCTGCAGTTTGTGTGTTGAACCCAGACAGGGCCTCAGGTTATGGAAACTGGTTCCTCTTGATTGTCTTCAGAGCACAGAACATCAGGTTGTATTGGGTCAGGGGAGGCTTACATTATAGATATTGGGCCCAACTGCTTGATTTTTCACTGACTGTAATTGTTTTTTTGCTGGATATGTTCTCTGGTAGATTGTTGTGCAGGTTGTTTTGCTGAAAGAAAGGTCAACATGGGTCAGAGTTTGTAGCTGATTATTTTCTGGGAACAGGCTTGGGGCCCCAGCGCCTCACCCCCAAGACTGTCATTTTCTTTATACCAGGGTTCTGACATTACTTCCCCAAGAGGGCACAGGGCATACAACTGTCGTATCCTTACCAATCCAGCACGCTGCATTGAGGGTAAGTGCACTCACACACTAAATTTTTTTTTTTTTTAAATAAACAGGAAGAAAGACAGATATATGGGGTGTGGTGCAATGCAATAGCTGTGGGGCAGCAGTCTTCCAGGAGACATTCTGGAGGCTGCGATGTTGCCCTATTTGCAGTCAACTCTCTGCTCTGATGGAGGAGGTTGCCCATCTCCAGGCCAAATTGGACAGGAGTAGAGAAACCACCCCCACCCAGGGAACACCAGGGCCACCACCGCTGCCTCAGAGGTTGCCAAGAAAGAGGAGCAGTTGAACCATGGTGGGCTCAGGGAGGGTGAGGGTGGTAGAACAGAGGTGCATCCCTCCAGCTGCACCTCTCCACAATCCTTATGCTGTACTGGTGGAGCATAGTTCCCCAATGGAGGCACCCGCACTGGAGACCAAGGAGGTTGCTGGGAACTGCCACAAGGAAGGCCCACAGGAGGGTGGCAGGGGACACCACAGGGGAAGGAAGCAGCTCCTTGTTGGGGACTCAGCTATTAGGGGGGTAGAACTGGGGGAAAAAGTGGAGAGGGAGATAAGGTGCCTGCCCAGAGCCATGGCTTGGAGGGATGGGAAGTGAGTCCTCAGGATTGCAAGAGCATCTGCACAGGAGAGGGAGCTGGACATCATTGTCCACCTTGGGACAAATCACTTAGTTGGGTATGGGATCAGAGCAGTGCAGGAGAAGTTAGTGGAGTTGGGGAGGGGCCTTAGCCAAGCAGCACACACGGTAACCTTCTCGGAGGTACTGCCTGTCTATGGCATGGGTGAGGCTTGGGTACTACACACTTTGCAGTTCAGGGGATGGTTGAAAAACTGGTGCAGAGCACAGGGTTTTGGCTTCATTGGGGACTGGGGCACCACTTGGAGGGATGCACGCCTATACTGGCAAGATGGTCTGCATCTGTCCAGGAGGGGAAGCAGGCTCCTATGTGATAGGTTTAAATGCTTCATTTGCAAGCTTTTAAACTAGCCAAGGGGGAGGCACTGATGAGAAGCAGGGAATTCCCAGCCTCCCCCAACAAAACAGGACCATCAGCAAGGTAAACACCAAGGCAGAGAGGTTGATAAGGAGCAGGATGGGGGTAAATGGAGAAAAAGCCAAAGACAGAAAGGGCAGGGATGGGGGCTAAAATAGGTAAGATCATAAAAAATTGAGGGTGATGAGTACCAATGCCCGTAGTCTGGGTAACATGCCTCCTGATATAGCAGCCTTGATTGAAGGACACCTGGATATTGTGTCAGTCACAGAAACATGGTACACAGAGAACCATGACTGGGATGTAAACTTACCAGGGTATGCAAGCTACAGGAGGGAAAGGGAGGGTAAAAGAGCAGGAGGAGGAGTAGCTCTCTGCGTAAGAGAAGGGATCAAAACAACAGAACTAAAGGGTAAACGAGGAAGAGAGAAGACACTGTGGGTCACCCTGGAGACAGGTAATGGCACCACAATCCGCACAGGGGTTGTATACAGACCCCATCTCAGGGGAGGAAATGGACAAAGAAATGTTAGAAGGCATCCTTAGAATGGCAGAAAAAGGGGAGATTTTGTTGATGGGGGACCTGAATATGCCAGATGTTAACTGGAGCACATGTGCTGCAGCTACATCCAAGAGCGAGGTCATTCTCCATGCCCTGCAAGGGGCATGCCTCAGACAGCTAGTGCTGGAACCCACTCGGGAGGGAGCAATCTTAGACCTGGCACTCTCAAATGGAAATGGTGAGAGGATCACAGATTTAGAAGTAGGTAGCCATCTGGGAACTAGCGACCACCAAACAGTGTGGTTCATGATAAACACATCTACAGAGTCAAGCCATACAAAGACAAAAGTACTGAACTTTAGGAGGGCTGATTTTTGGCAAAATGGGTGAGTGCCTAATGAATGCACTAGCAAATGGGCAGGAAGGAGGGGTAGAAGAACAATGAGAGAAAATCAAAACTGCCACCACAGAGGCAACAAATATTTGTGTGAAGCAAATAAAACAAAGTAAAAAACCACTATGGTTCTCAAAAGAGGTGTCGGGAAAGGTTAGGGAGAAAATGATAGCATTCAGGAAGTATAAGGAATCATAGAATGAGCAGGACAGAGAACTGTACCAGTTAAAGCAGAAGGAAGCGGAGAAGGCAGTCAGAATAGCAAAGGCCCAAACTGAGGAAAAGATAGCCAACTCTGTTAAGAAGGAGGATAAAACCTTTTATAGGTACGTCAGGGAGTGGAGGAAGACCAAGGAAGGGATAGTGAGGCTTAACAATGGGAGGGGGGAGGTGGGCAGAGGATGACCGTGGAAAAGCAGAGATACTGAACAAATGCATTTGCTCAGTATTCACAAAAGAAGAAGAGGTACCTAAACCAAGCAATGGAAGCACTCTGGACAGGGGGATCGATAACAGTCCATTCACAGAAGAAAGGGTCCTGAGAGAACTCCTAAAACTCAAGGTGGACAAAGCAATGGGGCCTGACGGGATTCACCCCCCAGAATTCTAAAAGAACTAAGGAGAGACCTGGTGACGTCACTGACTACCCTTTTTAACAAATCATGGGAGAATGGTGTGGTACCTGAGGATGGGAGGAGGGTAGATGTGATTCCTCTTCACAAAAGTGGGAGCAAGGCAGAGGCAGGGAACTACAGACATGTTAGTTTAACCTCAGTGGTAGGGAAAATGATGGAATCACTTCTGAGATAAAGAATTGTTGAGTACCTAGAGGCCAGTAAGGCGCAGGACCCGAGGCAGCATGGATTCACAGTGGGAAGGTCATGTCAGATTAATCTAATAGATTTCTTTGACGGGGTGACCAAAGTAGTAGTAGACCAGGGAGGGGCTGTTGATATGGCCTACCTAGACTCTTTAGTAAGGCATTTGACACAGTCCCGCACAAAAGATTAATAACAAGCTAGCCACCCTGGGAGTGGGTCCCAGGGTGATAGCCTGGGTAACAAATTGGCTGACCAACAGCAGGCAGAGGGTAATAGTAAACGGAGTACACTCTGAAGAAAGGGGGGTTACTAGTGGGGTACTGTAGGGTTCAGTACTGGGACCTGTCTTCTTTAATATATTTATAGGAGACATTGCAGAGGGGCTTGAAGGAAAAGTATGCCTCTTTGCAGACGATACAAAAATCTGTAGCAGGGTTGATACACAAGAGGGGTGGAAAGGATGAGAAGGGACTTGGCAAGGTTGGAGGAATGGTCAAAAGTATGGGAGCTTGGTTTCAATGCAAAGAAGTACAAAGTAATGCACCTGGGAAACAAAAACCCAGAGGAAGTGTACACAACGGGGGCACTAACGACAACAAAATGGAAAGGGACCTAGGGCTTGTCATATCAGATGACCTTAAGGTAGGCAAACAATGTAAGAAGGCAGTAAGGAGGGCTGGAGGGATACTGGGATGCATAGGGAGAGGCATCACCAGTAGAAAACAGGAAGTTGTTATCCCACTGTACAAGCAGTTGGTGAGACCCCATTTGGAGTACTTTGTGCAGTTCTGGAGACCCCATCTCCACAAGGACATAGACAGGATGGAGACAGTCCAGAGGAGGACAACTAAAATGGTGCAGGGTCTGCAACAGAAGCCATATGAGGTGAGACTGAAAGAGCTTAATATGTATACCCTTGAAGAAAGGAGGGAGGAGGGGGACATGATGGAAACTTTCAAGTACCTCAAGGGAATCAACAAAGTCCAAGATGGGAGCATCTTTGAGAGAAAGAGATGCTCAAGAACAAGGGGGCACAGTTTAAAGATTGAGGGGGCAACATCAGAAAGTATTTTTTCACGGAGAGGGCGGTGGAAGCATGGAACTATCTTCCTGAGGAGGTTGTGGGGTCAAAAACAGTGGGGGAATTCAAGAATGCATGGGACAGCCATAAGGCAATTATAGTGAAGGGTAGGGGGAAGTGGCTGTTGGTTAACTAGAATCTATTTTGCAGCTTATCCAGTACGTAGGGAAAGGGCAGACTAGGTGGACCAAGCGGTCCTTATCTGTCGTCAAAAGCTATGTTTCTATGTTCCCTAACCATTATGGTTCCCTTTTGTCTATCCCATGCTTTCTTGAATCCTGTGACAGTTTTGGCCCCCACCGCCTCCGCTGGGAGGCTGTTCCAGGCATCCACTACTATTTTGTGAAGAAGTACTTTCTCACATTTCCCCTGACCCTTTTCCCCTCCAGCTTCATAGCATACCTCTTGCTGAGCATCTTTTTTTTTCTTCTGAGAAACGCTCCCCTCCTGTACCTTAGTTATATCTGTGAGGTATTTTAAAGTCTGTGTCATATCCCCTGTTTCTCTCCATACTTCCGGGGCGTACATATTGAGGTCCTTTAGTCTCTCATCATAGTCTCTGGTGCAGACCCTCCACCATTTTAGTTGCTCTCCTCTGGACCACTGCTACCCTGTCAATGTCATTCCAGAGATGTGCTCTTCAGAACTGGACACAGTACTCCAGATGAGGTCTCAACAATTATTTATACAGCAGTATCAGCACCTCCTTCTTTCTGCTGGTGATAGCTGCTGCACCTCTCAACCCTCCCTCTCACTATCCTTCTTAATCTTTCCTTCTCACTGGCCACTGTCCCTGACAACTGGAAGCTTGCCACAGTCATCCCCCTTCTCAAGGGTGGTGATTCCTCCTATCCAGGTAACTTCTGCCCAGTATCCTTACTCCCAGTCCTTGCAAAACTACCAAGAGCACCTAGTACTGGCTCAACTTTCTCCTATTCTTTACTCCTCCTCCTTCATCTCTTTCCAGTCTGGTTTCCGCAAGGCCCACTCCATCATGACCTCCCTTCTCTGGCTCACTGACTCTGTTTCCTCTGACATGGATCATGGCCGCATCACCTCTGCCATCTTTGTTGTCTTGGCCAAAGCCTTCAACACTGTAGCCCATATCTTTCTCCTCAACAAGCTTGCAGCAGCGGGTCTCTCTGAGACTGCCACTCACTGGTTCCATTCCTATCTTATGGATAGGACCCAATCAGTCAGGGTAGGCAACTCCCTCTCCGCCTTCTCCCCATCAACACCAGAGTCCTTCAAGGTTCGGTACTCGCACCAATACTCTTCTCGATGTTTCTAAATGACTTACCTGCTGCCTGCTCAACAGCTGATATCCACATGTACGTGGATGATACTGTCTTGTATGCCTCTGGTACCTCCCCCTCTGATATGGCGACCAGCTTACAGCTGAATTTCAGTAATGTCCAACACTGGTTTCGTACAAATCAACTGTCACTCAATGCCAAGAAGACAGTCTCTATGACCTTTGGCACCAGGCAAAAGCTCTCAAAGATTACTGCCACTCCTATCTTCCATACCCTCGAAGGGGTCCATATTAGAGGATGTCTCCTTCTTCAGATACCTCTGTCTCTGGCTTAACAGGAACTTCAATTTCGCTGGACATGTGGAATACCTTTGAGGGGTCCATATTAGAGGATGTCTCTTTCTTCAAATACCTCAGGCTCTGGCTCAATAGGAACTTCAATTTCACTGGACATGTGGATGCTATCTACAAAAAGCTACATCCCAAACTGGGCACTCTGTATAGACACCATGACTGCATCCCCGCTCCGGCTCGCTGTGAGATTGTCCAAAAGATGGTCCTCCCAGTCTTTGACTTTGGAGACATCATTTATAGTGTTGCCCCTAATTCTGCCCTCACCAGGCTGGATACTCTATTCAGCTCCTTCTATCGCTTCGCTCTTGTCTGTCCGCATGAACCCACCACTGTAACCGCTACACCACTCTCTCCTATCACCCTCTTGGGGCCAGACGCCTTGCCCACAGTGCCTCATTAGTTGGGAAGGTCTGGCATGGCTCCCTTTCATCCTACCTTAATGCCCTCCTCTCCACCCTTCCTACTCCCCCTATCGCCCTCCCTGCCCAGACTTCTACTACAGGACAAGCTGCCTTCTCCTAGCACTTTCCAAATATTTGGAACTCCCTTTCCTTAGATATCTGCTCTGCAGCACCCGTTTGCTGTCCTGTCTTATCCGGAACTACATTTCCCCATCCTGCAATTGCTCCTGACCCACATCTCCTTCGCACTTTTCACTTCTCTCACTACTGTCCTTCCTCTCATACCTACTCTCATCCCTTACTGCCCACCTCCAGGCAAGCCAAAAGCCTATAGCATTGGCTGGGTTTGCATCAAGCAGTTTTCATACCCTTGTGGGGTTCCGCTCCTGAGGGTAATGTTATGCATCCTCCCCACCCCTACACTCTTCTTCAGTTTTCCCTTTTCCTAATTTTCCATCCCCTCTCCTCCGTCTCTCCTCCTCAAATTAGCTACTTCCCCATGACACTGGCTAGGTGGGCATCAGGCAGGTTCAAACCATTGTGAGGTTCCGCTCCAGAGTGTTACTGTGTTCTTCTCCTCTAGTATATCCTCTTACATATGAATAATATTGTTCCTGTCAATTATCCCTCAACTCACCTCCTTTCTGGATGGCATGTGCTACTTGTCTACCCCCCCCCCCAAATAAATTATCTCGGTTGTATGTCATTTTTCCTGTTTCATTATTTTGGAACTTGAATTGATATGCCTTTCCTGTCTCAAATTTGTATCCTTGTATGATTTTGTCATGGTCTGTTTTTTTTTTTTTTTGCTGTATGTGTATTGGATCTTATATGCAGAATGTATCCCCTATCCCTCTCCCCCCAGGATGCGTCTGGAAACAAGCTGTTGTAGCTCAGTATGCCTTTCATAGAAACATAGAAACATAGACTTTGACGGCAGATAAGGACTACTTGGCCCACCCAGTCTGCCCATTTCCCTACCTATTGGACAAGCTGCAGATTCTAGTTAACCAGCAGCCTACTTCCTGCAACCCCCCACTATAATTGCCTTATGTCTGTCCCATGCATGTTTGAATTCCCCCACAACCTCTCCAGGAAGGCTGTTCCATGCGTCCACCACTCTCTCCATGAAAAAAAATTTCCTCACATTATCCCTGAGCCATCCCCCTAACTTTAAATTGTGCCCCCTTGTTCTTACACATCTCTTTTTCTGAAAGATGCTACCCTCCTGGACTTTGTTGATTCCCTTGAGGTACTTAAAAGTTTCTATCATGTCCCCCCTGACCCTCCTTTCATCAAGAGTATACATATTAAGTTCTCTCAGTCTCTCTTCATATGGTTTCTGATGTAGACCATGCACCATTTTAGTTGCCCTCCTCTGGACTGCTTCCATTGTATGTCCTTGCGTAGATGAGGTCTCCAAAACTGCACGCAGTACTCCAGATGGGGTCTCACCAACTGTCTGTATAGAGGGATAACCACTTCCCTTTTTCTACTTGTGATGCCCCTCCCTATGCATCCCAGTATCCCCTGGCTCTCCTTACTGACTTCTCACATTGCTTACCCACCTTTAGGTCATCTGATATGACTACACCCAGATCCCTTTCCATTATTGTTGGCATTAGTACCTCCCCTGCTACTGTGTACTCTTCTCCTGGAGTTTTATTTCCCAGGTGCATTACTTTGCACTTCTTTGCATTGAATCTAAGTTGCCATATGTCTGACCATTCCTCCAACCTTGCCAAGTCCCTTCTCATCCTTTCTACCCCCCCCCGTATCAACTCTGTTACAGATCTTTGTGTCATCCGCAAAGAGCCATACCTTTCCTTCCAGACCCTCCGCAATGTCACCTACAAAGACACTAAAGAGGACTGGACCCAGTACTGAACCCTGAGGTACTCCACTAGTAACCCCCCTTTCTTCAGAATGTGTTCCATTCACTATTACCTTCTGTGTCCTGTTGTGTAGCCAGTTTGCTACCCAGACTACCACCCTGGTAAACTTTTTCAAATAAAATAAATAAATAGCTGAGTACTCTTAGCTGTTATGTCAAATGTTTCCTAAGTTCACTGTCTTTTATTTGCAAGTTTGTTAACACCTGCATCTTTGCTTGTTTGTAAATTGGGTTGGGTGTGGAATTTTCCAGAGTTTTTTGGCCCTACAGAGTTTTATCTCTTCCCCCACCCCACCCCGGGAGAGGTTAATTAAAGGGTATGCTCACTGACATTTCAGTAACATATGTATGTTGTTCAGTGTCTTCATCAGTGACATTGGGGATGGCATTAAGGGCAAAATGTGCCCATTTGCGGATGACACCAAGCGCTGCGGGAGAGTGGACACTGCTAAAGGGATACAGAACCTACAGGAAGATCTGGAAAAGCTGGGGAGGTGGTCCAGGATCTGGCAGCTTGGCTTCAATGGCAAGAAATGCAAAGTTATGCATATTGGAGCCAAGAATCCCAGGACAGAGTACTACCTGGGTGGAGTCCGAGTATCTGCATTAGAGGAGGAGAAGGACCTGGAAGTGATGATCACTAGTGACCTGAAGCACTCTAAGCAGTGCAAGAAAGCAGCAGCAAAGTCAAACAAGATGCTGGGATGCATATCTAGGGGGATCAGTAATAGAAGAGAAGAGAGTTATACTGCCCTTGTACAGGTCACTGGTAAGGCCGCATCAAGAGTATGGCGTTCAGTACTGGTGCCCACACCTCAAAAAAGACACTAACCTGCTGGAGAAGATCCAGAAGAGGGCTACAAAGATGATAGCTGGTCAGCGGAATCCGGCATATGAGGAGAAGTTGAGGGCACTGAACATGCACTCCCTGGAAGACAGGAGAGAGAGGGGACATGATTGGGACCTTCAAGTACTTGAAAAAGATAAATAAGGTTGATAAGGAGAGTCTCTTTATTTGTTGAATTTTGTTGACCGGGTAGGCCCACTGGGCCCCGGAGGTCCCTTTTTCAGGGGCGACCCAGGGGTAAAAATAACATACAAGTAACAGAACAGTACAAGTTGATAGATGACATATTGTGTTACATAGGATTACAATCAGAGTAGGTAGAGTGGGAACATACAGTCAGAGAGATCTCCAGAGTAGGATATATAACAACATGTTGCATGCACATAAACTTTAACATTAAGCTGCTTTGCAACCATAACACGAGGGGGCACAATCTTAAGCTGGAGGTGGGAGGTTTAGGAGGGAGGTCAGGAAGCACTTCTTCACAGAGAGGGTAGTGGACACTTCAAATGCACTGCCAGAAGAGGTAATCTCATTGAAGACAGTGGGCAGATTTAAGAGGTGCTGGGACAGGCATTGGGGAAGGTAAGGATCATGGGTAGGAAGGATGGGAGGAGTGGGGAGGTAGGGCAGAAACATTAGCTAAAGCTGTGGACCCTGCACTATGAGCAGACATGATAGACCAAATGGCCTCCTTCTGCTGGCTTCTTCGTATGTTCGTATGTTCATATGTATGTATACAGTTAAGATTATTGCTGTGTTCTGTTACAGTACTGTGTTGTCAGCCAGTCTGTGTGCAAGTGCTGTGTTGAATGTTGATACAGATGGTGTCAATTCAAGTTAGGAACAGTGTTATGTTCAGTGTGGTGTCAAGTGTACTAATGTACGTGTGACACAATTCCTTGCTATGGTCTATGCAATAAATGCGCTGTGCAACCTATTATGTGTCTGGATTATTGAGTAGGTGTGGAGCAAAACATTGTTTTTCTGATGGGTGCATTTAAGCAGAAATCATAATTATCTCCACAGCAACAGACTGAGAGGTCATAAAATAATTTTGACTGCAGAAGTAGACGAGCATACTGAACAAATAGGCAGAGTTCCTGTTTCCATGCAAATGGCCTTAAATGAATGAGGGTGACAATTACAAAAAAGGGTGATCTACAAGTGAAATTGTATCTAGATATTATGTTTTTCAGAGTTGTCCCAGCAACATCAGGGGCTCCTTAAAGCCTTGTCACACTGTGAGCAAACATTCAGCATAATATCGAGACACAGTTTAGCTTGCATTTAACTCTTTCTTGTAATTGTTGCCCTTATTTGTTTATTATCTAGAACATTTGCATGGAAACAGGATTTCTGCCCTGTTTGTCTGCTCATCTACTTATGCACTCACAGTGCTTTCTCAGCTGGGGATGTCTATGAGTAAAGGCCTGCCCTTCTGTTGTGGCTGAAGTTATCAGTTTCTTACAGTGGGGTTTTACACTAGGCCTCAGTATAGCAAAACTGCAAGTCCGGGCAGAATTAGGAGCTCTCCTCCAACTGTCAACTGTGTTGTGGTATATGGTTAGGGCTTATTGTGTATGGAAATCAGTGGATTTCAAAAACTTGTTGTAGGACAGTTCAGAGGTCATGGGAAGTTGTTGTAGTATCGTTCTGACATCACAATGACACTACAAGAACTTTTCCCCCTTGTCCTGCCACCTGACTGGAGGAAGTGGTACTCTGCAGAAAAAAATTCAAGGAAACAAGGCAGCACCACTTAGCAAGTAGTTCACCAAGGTGGTTTGGACACTGACTACCGTCGTTGGCTCTGTGTTTCCAAACTGTACTAATTTGTTAGTTTTTTTTGTTAAATAACTGCCACCGAGAATGTTTGTAGGATCGAGAGTGGAGTGGGACCACACTGAGCGACTTCACAGCCAACTGAGCTGCCAGGACCAAGTAGGACCATGAACACAAGGTATGAAACCTTGTGAAATAAGTTTTTCAGTCATGGGGAACCATATAAAACCATGTATGAGTGACCATACACAACAAGGCTTTGTTTCTATCTCAGGGATGTGATGCCGTCATAGAGACCTCTCGAGCTCTGTGTGACGTCATCACTTCACCTCGATGGAAACACAGCCTTGTTTTGTATGGTCACCTATATGCTATGCTACATGTCTCTGTGTTGGCACCCTCACATAGGGCATTTTTTTTAAGGCAACATTGCTCTTTCATCTATCAGTGAAATTCTGTGTTTTGCCCTTGGATCTTTCTCTTGTTCGCAACGCACTTACCAGACCATCATTTGAACCATTGTCCCAGGTGTCTCTTAGATGGCTCACTTTAAAGGTTACATTTCTGATTGACATACTTCTGTGAGAAGAGTATGAGAACTGTGGGCACTTTTTACTGCAGAGCCATACTTGGTATTCACCAGGATACTGTGCATAAAGCGTCCCCGGAGTTTGTTCCAAATGCCAGCTCAGGATTCGATGTCAGTCAGGAGATTTCCATTCCATCCTTCTACTCTCATCCCTTGATTGATCTGGAGCATTGATTCAATACCCTGGATGTCAGACACGCCATCAACCGCTATTTGCACAGAACACAGTGTCACAAGACAGCACACAGCCTTGTGGTTCTTTACAGCTCCAGGAAATGAGATCACAAAACACCTGAACCCTCCATCTTGAGACGAATTACATAAGCTATTTCAGAAGTGTACAAGGCCTCAGGAAAGCAACTACTGGATGGTCTAAGGCACATTCCACCAGAGCTATCATGACTTCATGGACCAAATGCAAAAGCAACAATTATATGCAGGGTTTTAAATAATTGATTAGCAGTTTTTTTCTTGGGACTATACTAACTGTACAGAAAGTATTTATATAGATTTTCTAGAAGTGCTGTGTTTTGTTAAACACAGTGAGGCAAGAGCTATGCATTTTCACAAAGATGTAGCACTTTTATGAGCAAAACGCTAATCAATTTTTAGAGTTAAATAAATCCCTGATATGAATGTTTGAAAAGCGGCTACTTGGGCATCTCCATACACCTCAGTCAGGCACTACAAGTTGAACATAGCCTCCTTGGTTGATGCAGCGCTGGACAGCAAGAATCTTCAGGCTGTGGTGTTTTTAATGCTGTCCATCATTCTGTGCTCTGTTTTTTTCTGTTCCATAGTTTTCCCTCCCTTGCTGCTGAGGATTACTGCTACTGACATCCCACTCATAGGAGTGACAATGCACCCTATGCAGGAGAAAAGACAATTTCTTACCTGCCAGTAATTTTATTTTCTTCCAATTGTGCATCTGTCATTCCGTTCTCACCCTTTCCTATCTTGTGGATGTGGATGTGTATATACTTGAGTGCTTGGGAACAGATTTTTCACTATTGTTATATATTTATAGATTCATAAATTCTGTCAGCAGATAAGGACCGCCTGGCCCACCAAGTCTGCCCGTAAAACCCTCCCTAGTAGTGCTACCCAAGCCACTACTGGGTGGCTTCCACTCACATCTGTCCATTTACATTTATTTCCTTTCAATTTATTTCCTTATAGTGATGCATATTCCCTATTAGTACTGAGGCTAGGGAAGTTTTCTCACTGGAGAGGAAGGCAAAGCAATTTTATTTACATGGTACTTAATCCCTAGGGCTCTGGGCACCTCACAGTAAAACAAACCTGAAAATCAAGTATTAAATTTAAGTATTTAAGTTAAGAAGAAAGTTCCAAAACTTGGACGGAAAACATGAGTTTTTAAAAATTTCTTAAAAATGGCCAGCAAGGGAGCCCCTCTGATCTCCTGGAGAATGACATTCCACGAAATCAGGGCAGCCACCCCAAACGCCCTGTCACCTGAGGACTTCAGAGGAGGTCTGCCTCCACTGACAGGAGGGGACAGCCAGGAGCATTAGATATCAGGAAGTCTTTCATGTAGCCCAGACCCAGTCCATGCAGGGCCTTGTATGTCAGCAAGCACATCTTGAAGCTGATGCACCGTTGCACTGGAAGCCAGTGAAGACTACGTAGAATCGGCATGGTATGCTCGAACCAAGAGGTTCCAGCAGCCAACTGCATTCTGAACTAGCTGCAAATGACACAGCAGCCTCGTGGATAACCCAAGGTAAAGATCATTGCAGTAATCCAACTTCAGCATGACTAGGGTGTGCACCAATGTTGCCAGATCAGACAGATCAAGATAGAGCTTGAGCAGGGTGATATTTTGTAGATGGTAAAAGCCACTGCAGACAATAGCTGGCACATGATATTCTAGGATCAGCCTAGAGTCTGCAATGACTCCTCCTAGTTTCCTAACCCTGTCTGCAGCTGAGAGCACCATGCCATACAATGAGCGAAGGGTAGTGCTACTACCCATCGCTGCAGAAATTGATGACCCGGCTGCCTCCACCAGTAACACCTAAGCCATCTGGCAGCCATCCACTCCTGGATTTCCCTGAGACGCTCACCCAGTTCCCAAACCATTGCAACATCATTTTTTTTATAAATAAGAAACTCGTGAAAATAAGACATCAATTACAGTAATATAGTAAATACATGAAGCATAAATATAAATAGAGAGAAATTAGTAAATGAATACAAGTAGAAAATAAAACACTATTATATGAATAGAGAAAAGGAATTAGAAGAGGAGTGGGTCATAGACAGTTGCAGGTAGGAGAGCAAAAGTCATAAATAAGAGACTTTAGGAAGGGAGAAGAGGCCCAATGAGTAGAAAATGGAAGGGAGGGCCAAAGTTTAGGAACTCTGTAAGAAAAAGCAGGTTGTCCAACAGTAGAGTTTCTAGAAAGAATAGAAAGAAAAGGGGAATTAGTGTTGCAGAGAAGGTGGGAGGAAGAAAGAGGAGAGGACATAAGGAATTTGGGATAGGAGGGAAGGGAGCTAAACCAGGATTTGGATATAAAAGATGCACAATTGGAAAGGCACCTAGCATCATGGGGTGGGGGAGAGAAAGTGATGAGTAAAGAGAGCAGTGGTGAGTATTTGAGGGGGGGGGGCAATCTAAAGCAAAATGACAAAAATAATGGAAAAGGGAGTCCAGTCTGGCAAGGGAAGATTTAGGGGCACTGCTGCAGACTAAGTCACCGTAGTAGGAGATAGGGAGGATCACTGTTACTGCAATTTCTCAGCGGGCGTGAAGTGGAATACTCGCATTATTCTTGTACAGTGCTCCAAGCTTAGGGTGTAGCTTATGGTGAATAGCATTAATATGTTGAGTCAAGGCAGACCCCAAGATACTTAAAGTGGTAAACATCTTCTATCTTAGTACCATCAAGGGAATTAAATTGAGACATAAGTCTCGCAAGCTTCTGATGGGTGCCAAAGTCTTCGTCATCATACCATCAGGGGCGCACGACACATACAGCTGAGTATCAGCTATAAGGAAGCTACAGTGGCCTCTCTATGACCCCACGTGGTATGTCTTCACATTTGTAAAAGTCTCTTGCAGGAGTGATAGATGCACAGTTGGAAGAAAAGAAATGTTCTTTCCTTTGTACTGTGCACCCCACAGCTGGAACACACTTTGTGAAAATATCAGGGGGTGTAAATCCTATTTCCCCATATCCAAAGCAAGTACATTTCTTTGAAGAACAAGTTTAAAAAAAAAAATATATATATATATATATATATAAAGAGCTGATTTCATTGTAAAGAATGACGTGCAAGTGCAAATTCAACTACAGTCGTGGTTGGGCAAGTCCTTAAAGTTCTGATTTGAACAGCCCTCTACCAAGGATTCCCCATCGCTACTTTTTGTCTTAATCAAAGCTTTATAATCACCTCAACATGCCTTGTACCTTTCCTAGGTGATATATACGTTATACGTAAGTATGTTGTTCCCTTTTGAATTTTTCACTGTAGTTTGTGTTTTGCTTTGTAAATTACTGTGTTGATTTTTAACATCTATACCACTACTGCTGTTTTTTACCCTCTGGGACCCTTTTGCAAACTACATGTTACACATAAATGAGGCTATTCTAAGGTGAACATTCTTAAAAACTAAATGGCATACATACAGCATCCGGGGATAGCATGCCGATGATATCAGTTTGTAAGGACAATGTGTAGGATCCAAAAAACAGATGTTGGTTGCTGGCCCAGTGGCGCAGAGGGGTGAGGCGCTGGTGCCTTACCTTGCACCACGCTGGTGACCAGGACTCGGGAACGGACTCGGGGCGCCGAGGGTCGGCAGGGGAAGGGGAGGATT
This sequence comes from Neoceratodus forsteri, assembly GCA_016271365.2. NCBI lineage: Eukaryota > Metazoa > Chordata > Ceratodontiformes > Ceratodontidae > Neoceratodus > Neoceratodus forsteri. Next base: position 236,135,879 of record CM057458.1, read on the forward strand.
GAGCGTCCATAGGACTGCTGTCCTCTCCTGGGGTGGGTAACAGGGCCGCTTCACTCTGCAGCAGCCCCCGGTGGAGACCGGGAGCACTGCAGAAGGGTCACAATGTGGGAAAATACCAGAAAACGGAAAAACACCGCCCTGGATTGGCCGGATGACGGCATCTGGTCCACTGGCACCCTGGAGACTTCCTGCGAGCTAGTCTGCTTCAGCAGCACCCTGAGGCCGAGGGGGGGGGGGAAGACTGTGCTGGGCAGCCCCCACCGGTGCCTTCCCCGTCGGAGAGGGACCCACTTAGCGAAGGGTAACACTGAGCTACCTCGGGGTTGGCTGCAATATGAGGTTAGGAGCTTGGGTAGGTTCGTGGGGGATGCCGGTGACCTTGGATGCCTGAAGGAGTGGCAGGTCCAGAGCACGGAGGCAGAGAATAGATTACACAAAAAAAACCAAAAAACAAAAACAGATATTGAGTGTGATTTCTCAAACTTTCTGTACATCTCTCCTAACCACACAAACTAACTCTGAAGCTACAAACTCAGTACATGGCATCGTGGGTATGCAAATTCTTGTGTGGTGCAGGCTGACAAGGCTTCACAAGAACAGAAACCTCCTTCTAGACAGACTTTCACATCTGAACCTGTATAGGCTGAGAAGGCATACATTGTGGGTTGCTTAAACTCAGACCCTCATCGGTAAAGAGCTCAGGATCAAACCCTTGGAATTGAACTACTTATATTTCGGTCCTTCATATATCCTTAAATATTCCCCAAAAATATAGGATTGTCCATAACTCTGCTCATATATTTTCAAAGTCGGCCAAAATTAAGAAGAAAACTGTTAGCAGATTTGGAGGAGATTTTAATATTTAAGACTAAAACCCCAAATTAATCTTTGTAATAGAAATTTGCTTTTTACAGTTACAAAAGATGAAACGAAGAGAAGTCACTACCGGCAGAAAATCGAAAGCTATATGAACAGAGCAGAACAGATTAAAAGACACGTGAGTCAGGAGAAAGAAGGTAGGTACCTATGGGTTTCTGTGCAGTTGCAATTGTTTCCATTTCTCTCCAGCAAGTTTTAAGACATGGCTGTTATAAACTCTTTATCAAGTTCACAACACAAAACAAATCTATCTTCAGTGGTGCCACTGCCATCCCAAAGGCCTAGATTTGCCTCGAGCAAGGAATGTCAGAAACTGACTGGCAGGAGGCAAGGAGGGCATCTAATTTGCATGTCCCGTGTCTCAAAGATAAAATCCTTTTATTATAAGGCTGTCTTCTGGTGCTCCAGGGGAAGGACACCATGTGGAAAAAAAATTAATGGGCCTCTGGAGATGGGGTTGTGTCTGTTTGCACATAGTATAACTCTGTAATGTCTTATGTGCGGGACGTCACTTTTCCAGAGAGGGTGCTAGAAGTGGATTCTGGAAAGGAGGCAAGCTTTGCCAGGCCTCAATTCATCCATGGTGGCAGAATGCTGTCCCACCTTCTCATATCATGCCACTGTAGTGGGAGGGTCAACTGGAAGGGTTTTATGGGAGAAAATAGGGTGGACTTGGAGCAGAAAGTACTCTTTTCCTTCCACACCTCTAATGGTTGCCTGACTGTTCTGCTGCTCCTCCTTTCATGTCTCCTGATGGTTGAATCCAGTACTTCCTTGTGGAGTGGCCACTCCACATCACGCCTGTGATGGGAAAGCCACAAGTTGCTGTGACTGGGTCTAGAGTAGGAGTGCAGCAAAGGCAGGTAAGGAGTAACAGGCACCTGGGGTTTCCTGGGCAGGATTAAGACCCAAGGGTGATGGAGGGAAGATCTACTGAGTATCTGTCTTCTGCATAGTCTCACACTCTTTGGTCTTAGACCCAGAGGCAACAGGACCTCACAGGAAATAGAACTTTTGGGACTGGAGAGCCTGTCCCTTGCACCAGTGCACAGGGTTGTCTGCATCACACTGGGTATATAGGGGCACCAGCCCCAGCTGCCTCATTTTCCTTTCTTTCCCGACCATCCAAGCACATCCACTTGCAGTGTTGGGAGCATCTGAATTTGACTCGCTCTGGGTCAGTGCCACATTCAGTGCCTGTACCTGAGCTGTCATCAGCGCTATTGAAACTTTCCCTTGGGATGGCACTGCAGGTGCTGGTGTGAGTCTTGGTGCTGGACGGAGAGTGCCCATTGGATCCATCCTATAGAAACATAGAAACAGAATTTGACGGCAGATAAGGACCGCTTGGCCCACCTAGTCTGCCCATTTTCCTACCTAACAGATAAGCTGCAAATCCTACTTAACCAACAGCTTACTTCCTCTTACCCACTCCTAGGACTGCCTTATGCCTGTCCCATGCATTCTTGAAGTCCCCCACTGTTCTTGACTCCACAACCTCCTCAGGGAGGCTGTTCCATGCATCCACAACCTCTCAGTGAAAAAATACATCCTTGTCACTGGTGCAGGGCCCACTGGCTTCCTTGTCCTTACTGGAGGATGAATCTCTGTGATAACGAGATAGAGAAGAGTATCCTCCAAACCCAGAGGTGATGCTCCGTGCTCAGACAGTGCGGGCTCCTTAAGAGGCTCTCATTTATTCAGTGCTGAAGAACGTATTCGAGACAGTAGTTGTAAATGAAGCTAAGAAAATATATACCTTCACTCAGTATAACTTTACTCCCTGCATCTCTGGTGCCACCCATCCTGCCTACTCCGGAGACTCACTGAGGCAGCTTGGAGCAAACCAGCTTCCATTGTAGCAGTCTCTCAGCTGCTGGAAAAAAAAAATACTATGGTGCCCCAGACCAAACCGGTTTGCTATACTCCACCTTTAGTGGACACTATTGTTATCATGGCTAACATGGCTGGCATAAGTCAATCGTTCCAAAATAATTTGTTGTGCAGCATTCTCATAAGGCATCTCAAATGATTGCCATCATGGGAAAATGGGTCTTCGCTGCAGTTAATCTTATATATTTGTAGTTTTTGACCAGGAAAGACCCACTAAGCTATTATTGCTTGTTTCCAATGCACTTTTTAGGGCTGCAGTGGGTGTAACCCTGCAGACCTTTTGGGATGAGTAAAGGGTCTCCTCATTCCTTCCTAAGTTGCCCCCCACTGTTCCGCCCACTGCCTTGCTTGAAATCAGCTATAGTCCATGAGAACAGTAGGCGGCAGAGGCTCTAAATGCTTATGAAAAAGGACTTGTGTTTTATTTCCTACAAGCTCATTTGTGTACTTTTAAAGCATTACCTGTAGGATAGCCTGCACTTATGAATCAAAATGTTTACATTCATTTTTTTATTTGGTCTTCATTGTTTACAAAACTTTTCGTGTAACAGCAAGAAGAAGACAGGACGGAGACTTAAGATGTCCTGTGCTTTTGACTTTGCTATGCAAATCTAGGAGGACAGGAACTTGGTGGGGGCGTTAAAAGCAGTCTGTCCAGTCTCCTAAAATTTCTTATCCCATTTGAGTGCTTAATGTTCATTTATTTAACTTTAACACCAAACTCAATTTATTTTATTTAAAATGGATTTCACTCCCACAAAACTGTCTGTATTAGGCAGCAGTTCCTCACTGGAACAATGTAGGAGCACACAGGTAAAGAGAGCTCATCCTGCTCTCACTGCTGCTTAGAACTGAAAATAACTGTTTAGGAGCAGCCCCTGACCCAACCTGCATTTTTAATTAAACTGACATTCTCCTTAGGAGATTACTGCTGGCTACCAGGTATGCTGGGGCAGGGGGAATAATAAATAAAGGCGTTTTTGTAACTGACTGGTTGAGTCACTAAATATAAGCAAATACCCATTTTTAGGGCTGCAGGTGGGTGGAGCCCTGCAGTCTTTTTAGGATCAAAAATAGGTCTCCTTTCCAAAACAAACATGGGTGGATTGTATCACAGCTGCCTCTGCATCTCTGAAACAATCTGCCCATGTTGTTCCTACTGACCAAAGCACTGCACTATTTCACAGTGCCTGTGGTTTTTCTAGATCCCCTTTACTTGCGCTGTTGAAGAACACGCAGCCACGCCCCTCCTAGAGCAGGTCTTTGATCAGTAGTTGTATTCATCCCATCCTCCCCACCTTTCCAAAGATGAATATAGCTACTGATCAAAGACCCAGTAGATGACCGCCTTGCTGCTTCGTTTCCCTTAGCTTCACGTTTCCCCCATACTGTTTTTGCAGACATCGGGGGGGGGTGTCCAGTCCCCGAGTCTGCATGTATCCCCCCCCCAACCCCCACTATTGCGGCACACTGGGTGCCCCCCAGTGTGCCTAGATAATTATTTTCAGATTTTCCTTTCCGACACCAGGATGCCCACTCCCAGTGTTGGATGCCCCCAGGCCCACTTTCATTGCCAATGGGGGTGCCCAATCCCCCTGTCGGCAGCATGTAACCCCCACCCAACATATTTGGCACACTGGGAGTCCACCCCAGTGTGCCCAAAAAGTACTTTTATTTATTTATTTTTTTTTTACGTGAAAATACAGAAAAACATCCCCTTTTTTTTTTTTTTTTTTTTAACCTGTAAAAAATAAAAAACAGTCCCTCGTCGTCTCCCCAGTCCCCCCTCCCACTGAGCACCCACCTCCCTTACCCTATACTTATCTCTGGAGGTCAGCGCTGTTATCTTCTCCCAACTGTGAACTGAGGATTTCATGGTAAGCCATTTAATGGGAGTCAGTGGGAGGTTTCAACTTATGTTGATATCGCAGTCATTTTAAGGAATTTTAACCCCACATTTCATTACAGTTTGACCATCACTCGGCACCGTTGGCTCGCTATTAGATCCCAAAAGTGATTTCACAGTCGCCAGCGGAATCACTTTTGGGACCGATAAACAGAATGACAGTGCCAGTGTTCATGAGGTGTGGTCAGAACCCCATGTTGAAATTTGGTGAAAAATTCGAAAAATGCCCATGTTACGAGCGTGCATTACGCAGTTTCTACGCATGCGCGTAACTTTGCCAATTTCTAATATTTTCACTCTAGATTTTCAACATTGCCATACTTATGACCAGTACAGCTGTCATTTTTCACATCCTGCCCAAAACATGTTTTCACACCTGTGGCGCAGAATGGCGCGGTCGCTGTGCAAAATCAACTTTTGGAACAGACTAACAAAGTGACAGTGCCACTGTTATGAGGGGGGTCCCAAAACACCCATGTTGAAAATTTGGTGAAAAAATTCCAAAAAATGACCGTGTTATGAGTGTGTGTTGCGCAGTTGCTACGCACACTTGTAATTTTGCCAATTTACAATATTTTCACTCCAGCTTTTCAATACTGCCATTTTTTTCACACCTCTTCATGAACAGTACAGTTGTTATTTTTCACATCCTGCCCCAAACCTGTTTTCACACCTGTGGTGCAGAATGGCGCAGTCGCTATGCAAAATCACCTTTTGGGATGAATTAATGAAATGACAGTGGCAGTTTCCATGGGGTGGGGTCCTAAAAAGGCCATGTTGAAAATTTTGTGAAAAAACTCTTAAAAATGTCAAGTTACATGTGGTCGTTCAAACGTTTATGCGCACATGTGTAACTCCACTCATTTTCAATATTTTCACTCCAAATTTTCAATACAGACATTTTATCACACCACCTCATAAACAGTATGGCTATCACCTTTCACATCCTGCCCAAAATATGCTTTCACACTTGTGTTGCGGAATGCCATTTTCCCACAGATTTGAAAATTCTCACCTACGCAGTTCGTGAGATGGGGTGATAAAAAGATTATGTCCAATATTTGGGGTCAAAATATGAAAAAAAAAATAACAAAGTTATGCCCATTCCTTGCAAAGGACAGAGTTTATGCCTTCGCTACCCCCAACCCCCCTAAAAACCCATTTGACGTCACAATACAAAAAAATAACAGCTATGCCCATTCATTGCAAATGATGGGCTTTATGCCCTCTTGCTCTTCCCAAGCTCAAGACAGACACACACACATACATACACACACATCAAGTTAATGCATTAGCATCCCTAGCGGTTCTGCCAAATCTTGTTTTTTTTTATGTTGACTGGGAATGTTGGCCATGGCACTGCGGAAACTCCCTCTGTTATTCTTTGATAAGGGGTCCAACTGAGCCTAAGCATAGCTCCCCTGTCCTTTCTAGCCACTGTCTTGGCTTTCCATGACTACTAACTGGGTCCAAGCGTCCTGATGGACTATTGATTAGCCCCATCCCCTCCAAAGGTGCAAATTCTCTTCCCCTCAAGGGTTCACTTCTCACTCCCTCCTTCTCCTATCATTCTCTTAATCCCTATCTACTGACCTTCCCCCAACCCCCATGCAGGGTACCTCACATCCTGAAGGGTCCTCTCTTTGGTTAGGTCCTGTTCCCCCTCCTAGCATTAAGTCACACCTCCTCCTCTCTCCTCCCTCTTTAAATCCCTACAGCCTTATCTCCCTTTCTATCTAGCCCCACATCCTGAAGGGGTCTGTCTGGGACACTGCCTTATCTCCTTCTCTCTGGTCCCCCCATTCCCCTTGCAGGATTCCTCGCATCCTGAAGGGGTCTCCAGGGACACAACTCATTCCCCTCCCTCACTTCACCCCTCCCTCTTCCCCTTTTCTTCACGTAAGCACTTGTTTACTTATTAATCCGGCACTTATTATTGTCCACTCTTTCTACTTATTATGCACAACACTGTTGTAACACTGTTTGTACACCTGCCTTAGAACTGTATGTTAATATTGATCTCGCAATTTCATTGTTCAATGTCTCATTCCTGTTGTACCCCTTCCCCCAGGTCGCACCGGAAGACGAGCGACTTGTCGCTTAGTGTGCCTTCCTGATGAAACATCTCAGTAAGTAAGTAAGTAAATAAATAAAGATAAGTGCCATGGGATATTTTACTTCCACCTGGACAGTAACCAGAGATGGGATCTTTTACTTCCACCTGGACAGTGACCAGAGATGGGCAGAAGGGATCTTGATTTAACATGTCATCTGAAGGGCAGCACCTTCACCAGTACAGCACCCCTCGTACTGTACTACAGTATCTGTCATGGGTATTACCCCAAGTACCTGTTCTGGGGCTAGAACCCACAACCTTCTGATCTTCTGGCCACAGAAGAGAGCATGCTACCTACTGAGGCACTGATACTAAACATCTTGGCCTTAGGGCTTCCAGCTACCAGTTGCACATATCAAGGTATGAATATCCCCCATGGAACAGGCTCAGACATAGTGTTCCTTCACTGTAGTGAAAACTCGAGTATAACAAATGTTAACCGTGACTCCGGACCTCATCCGCTGTTTTGGCTACAGTAACTGTATTTCAGATGCCACTGAGTATAGACCCTGTCTGTTACCAACACCCTCCCAGCATGCAGTTGCAGGGTAAATGAAATAAAAATACTAGTATGTGATGGATAATATTGCAAATAAATAAATAGTACTGTGATATAGATTGGAGAACAAGAGGGATGAGAGACTGAATAAAGAAGCCATCTTCGGAAGATCGGGACACACGCCATAGCAAAGCTGAAAAAGCAAACACCTGCAAACTAAAGCCAAGCGTTACTGTATTCATTTCCCATTTTGATCGGCCAAGTGCAGGAAACGGGTTGGGGGGGGGGTGAACGCGGGATGTCCGGTGGAGGGAGAGTGCAGGTGGTAGCAGTCTGTTTATTTCCAAATACTATAAATACTAATATTTGCAAGATCTCCTTCACCCTTACTGCCCCCTCCACTCACTCTGCTCCACCGAAGAAGGATTGCTAGAGATTCCCAGGGTTCGATTAAAAACATCTGGGGCCCGATCTTTTGCTTTTGCGGCCCCTACCCTGTGGATTTCTCTTCCTCATCGGGTTCGAGAGTGCCTGACTGTCAGAGCTTTAAAACGGCACTTAAAACTTACTTGTTTAGCCTGGCTTTTCAGGACTTTTTTTTTTTTTTAATTTTGAAGCTGATATTTATTAGGACACAGATTTTAAGAAAGTCTTTGATGTATTGATTTGTTTGTGATTTGATTTTAATTACTGTGTGTTTGTTGTTGTAATTATGCACAAATGCCTTGATCTTCAGTAAGGCACTTTTTATAAAGTATGATGATGAAATACAGTACTGTATTGTATTTATTTCAGATAACAACACCCAAGAAAAGCAAAGAAACTAAACAAATAAAAGCAAAGCCAAATGTTTTTATTTCTGCATGACTGGCTGAGCATGGGGGTGGGGGGCTGGAGAAAGCTCGGTGAGAGCAGTCTGCTCCAAAGCAGCAAAGGTGCCTGCTGCCTGCAGTTATAGTTTTTATTTCTTTATGTAAATGATTTATTTCAAATAATAACAGAAAATCATTAAGGAATGCACATATTGTACTGTGAGGATGAGTAAGCACACTGGCTTCTAATGTGCAGATGTTAGTGCCATATTCAAGCATCCCTCAGTGTAACTAATGGGAGGTTATAGCAAAGACAGGTTATGGCTCGCTTTTTGTTTGTTATTGTGAGAAACTACTGTATCAGAGAAAGCCTTCGGGAGTCTTTCTTAAAGCAAAACCTCTTGTCGGTTATTACACAGTGATTCAACTCTAATAGCCATCAGCTGAGGGCTGCTTTGGATGTTCCTAGCACAGCAGCATGTACAGCTACTGCTAGGATTTGTGTCTGGAGGCACACCTGGCTAAGGGTTAGGGTGAACCTAAGCTCCTCCAGCTGCAGACGTAGAAGCCAAAGTAGAATACGCAAATGGCGGTGGCACCCAGCACTATCCCCTGATGAGAAACTAGTCCCATGTCCACATCAACTTACCTGGGTGGGTCACTCTTCTCTGGTTTTGGGATGACTAGCCAGGATTTATCAACAGTGGAATGAACAGGTGGGTCTTGAAGATTGTTCACAGTGGTTACTCCCTAGAACTAATTGATCACACTGCAGACCAACCCTCCGAGAAACTACATCAGCTGACAGGCCCAAAGGCAGACTTCCTTTCCCTGGAAATAGTGGGTCTCCTTCAACACAGAGCAGTAGAGAAAGTAACAGAGTCAGACTAGAGCAAAGGCTTCTACTCCAGGTATTTCTCATGTCCCCCAAAGAACTGGAATTGTGCACCCAGTATCAGTCCTTGAGCAACTGAACAGATGCATTAGACACAAGAAATTTAGGATGGTATCAGTGGGATCTGTTAACATAGAAACATAGAATTCGATGGCAGATGGGGACCATTTGACCCACCTAGTCTGCCCATTTTCTCTACCTACTAGTGACACCTCTGACTACTCTCTTTAACAAATCATGGGAGGATGGGGTGGTACCTGAGGACTGGAGGAAGGCAGATGTGATTCCTCTTCACAAAAGTGGGAGCAGGACAGAGGCAGAAAACTACAGACCAGTTAGTTTGACCTCAGTGGTAGGGAAAATGATGGAATCACTTCTGAAGGAAAGAATTGTTGAGTACCTAGAGGCCAGTGGGGCACAGGACCCAAGGCAGCATGGATTCACAATGGGAAGGTCGGTGTCAGACAAATCTAATAGATTTCTTTGACTGGGTGACCAAAGTAGTAGACCAGGGAGGGGCTGTGGACATGGCCTACCTAGATTTTAGCAAGGCATTTGATACAGTCCCACGCAAAAGATTAATACACAAGTTATCCAGCCTTGGAGTGGGTCCCAAGGTGATAGCCTGGATAAAAAATTGGCTAGACAACAGGACGCAGAGGGTAGTAGTAAATGGAGTACACAGTGAAGAAAGGAGGGTTACTAGCAGGGTACCGCAGGGTTCAGTACTGGGACCGGTCCTTTTTAATGTCTTTTAAGTGACATTGCAGAGGAACTGGAAGGAAAAGTATGTCTCTTTGCAGACGACACAAAGATCTGCAACAGGGTTGATACACAAGATGGAGTGGAAAGGATGAGAAGGACTTGGCAAGGTTGGAGGAATGGTCAAATGTTGGCAGCTCAGATTCAATGCAAAGAAGTGCAAGATAATGCACATGGAAACAAAAACCCAGGGAAGAGTACACAATGGGGGTGAGATACTGACAACAGCAAAATGGAAAGGGACCTGGGGTAATTATATCAGATGACCTAAAGGTGGGCAAGCAATGAGAAGGCAGTAAGGAAGGCTGGGGATACTGGGATGCATAGGAAGAGGCATCAATAGTAGAAAACAGGAAGTTGTTATCCCTCTGTACAGACAGTTGGTCAGACCCCATCTGGAGTACTGTGTGCAGTTCTGGAGACCCCATCTCCGAAAGACATAGACAGAGTGGAGGCTGTCCAGAGGAGGGCAACAAAATGGTGCAGGGTCTGCACCAGAAGACATACTGAAGAAAGACTAAAGGAGCTTAATATGTATACCCTTGAGGAAAGAAGGAGAGAGGGACATGATAGAAACGCTCAAGTACCTCAAGGAATCAACAAAGTCCAAGAGGGTAGCATCTTTCAAAAAGAGATGTGCAAGAACAAGGGGCACAATTTGAAGATAGAGGGGATGGCTCAGAGGTAATATGAGAAGTATTTTTCACAGAGGGTTGTGGATGCATGGAACAGCCTCCTGAGGAGGTCGTGGAGTCAAGAACAGTGGGGGAATTCAAGAATGCATGGGACAGACATAAGGCAGTCCGTTGGGGGGGGATAGGAGGAAGTAAGCTGTTGGTTAACTAGGATCTGCAGCTTATCTGTTAGGTAGGAAAATGGGCAGACTAGGTAGGCCAAGTGGTCCTTATCTGCCATCAAATTCTATGTTTCTGCTGTAACACTGCAGCCCCTACTTGATATCTGCCCCCTCTTTCCATACAACTAAGGTTCCCTATATCAGTCCCATGCTTTCTTGAATCCCGTAAGTGTTTGCTCTGACCACCTCTGCTGGGAGGCTGTTCCAGTCATCCACCACTCTTTCTGTGAAGCAGTACTTCCTCACATTTCCTGAGTCTCTTCCCCCCGCTCATAGCATGACCCTTGTTCTGGAGCATCTTTTCTCTGAAAAAAGGGAAGGGAAGGCACACTAAGCCGGAACTTGTTTTCAGATGCGACCTGGAAGCACAAGGAAGTTAAGTGACTTGCTCAGGGTCACTCAGTATGCAAGTGGAGGGTGATGGGATTCAAACCCATATCTCCAGGTTTGCAGCTCAATGCCTTTAACTACTATGCTATACTGCCTCCTAAAAGGCTTCCCTCCTGAACCTTGTTTATACCCGTGAGATATTTAAAAGTCTCAGTCATATCCCCCTCTCCCTCCTTTCATCCAGGGTGTACATATTGAGGTCCTTCAGTCTGTCCTCATAGGCCTTTTGATGCAGACCCTTCATCATTGTAGTTGCCATCCTCTGGACCACCTCTGCTCTATGTCCTTCTGGAGATGTGGTCTCCAGAACCGGACACAGTACTCCCAGTGAGGTCTCACCAGTGATCTGTACAGCGGCATCACCTCCTCCCTCTTTATGCTGGTGCTACCCCTCTTTCTGCCCCCTAGCATCCCTCTGGCTCACCCCACAGCCACATTTAGGTAATCAGAAATTATTACCCCCAGGTTTCTTTTCTGTTTGGTGGTCTCAAGTACCACTTCACCCATTTTGTACTCTAGTCCTGGGTTTCTGCACTCCAAGAGCATAATTTTGCACTTCTTGAAACTTAGTTGCTACACTCTTGACCATGCCTCAAGCTTCCTTAAAACCCTGTTCATCTTTTCAACCCTTCCTGGAGTGTCTACCCTATTGCAGATCTTAGTGTTATCTGCATACCTTCTCTTCTAGCCCCTTTGCAGTGTTGCTAATAAAGACATTAAAGAGGACCAGTCCAAGTACTGATCCCCATGGCACCCTGCTGGTCACCTTTCCTTCCTCGGAATGGACTCCAATAACCAGCACCCTCTTTCGCCTATCCCCAACTAATTTCTTACCCAGTTCCCCATGTTTGGCCCCACTCCTAAATTGGCCAGCTTGCTTATGAGTCTCCTATGTGGAATGGAGTCGAAGGCCTTACTGAAATCTAGATAGGCCACATCCACCACTCCACCCTGATCTACTTCTCTGGTCACTCAGTCAGAGAAATCTATAATATTTGTTTGACATGACCTCTCCCCAGTGAATTCATGCTGCCTCAGATCTTGCAAGCAACTGAATTCAAGGTATTCCTCAATCCTTTCCTTCAATAGTGATTCCATTAATTTTCCCACCACTGAAGTCAAGCTGACTGGCCTGAAATTGCCAGCCTCCTCCCTGTTACCACTTTTGTGAAGTGGGACTACATCTGCCCTCCTCCAGCACCGCACCCGTCTCCAGTCAGTGGTTGAACAGGACTGTCAGAGGTGCAGCCAGCACCTCGCTGAGCTCCCTCAGTGTTATTGGATGTATCCTGTCTGATGCCATTGCCTTGTCCACTTTCAGATTTATGAGTGCCTTCAGGACTCGCTCCTCTGTAAATGGATCACTGTCCACCTCCCTCCCTTCCTTCGATGCCCCTGAAACTTAAGTGTGGTCCCTCTCCATCCCTTTCTTCCATGAACACTGAACAAAAGTATTTGTTGAGGATGTCTGCTTTTTCATTGTCCCCTTCCACACACACTCTCCCTCTTCCCTCCGTAGCTTACAATCCCTCCCTTGGTCTTTTTTCTTTCGCTTATATACCTGAAAAATGTCTTGTCCCCTTTTTTCACTACCTGGGCCATTTTCTCCTCTGTTTGCACCTTTGTGCTCTTGACTGCTTTCCCTGCCTCCCTCTGCTTCTTCTGATACACCACCCTGTCCTCCTCCCTCTCTGTCTCCTTATACCTCCTGAATGCTAACTTTTTTGCCATTACTTTCTCAGCCACCTCTTTTGAGATCCATAGCGGCCTCCTTTTTCTCTTGCTTTTGCTTACCTGCCTAAAGCAGAGGTTTGTTGCCTTCCCTAACCCAGCTTTTATTTTGGCCCACTGTTCCTCCACCACACCAAAGTCCTCCCCCCACCTCGGCCTCCCTGAGGTGTTCCCCCATCTTTGTAGAATTGGCCTTCCTGAAGTCCAGGGCCCTCACATTTGTGTAGTTCGCTTCCGCCATGGTTCTTATATTGAATCACACCATCCAGTGATCACTGATCCCCAGGTGGCCTCACATCATGATGTCTGCAGCACTGTCTCCATTGGTGAGTACAGGGTCCAATTTTGCTCCCTAAGGAAGTGGGCTTCTTAACTAGTTGCCTGAGGCATGCCCCTTGCAGGGAGTCTAGTGTAACCAAGCTTCTAGCTGGGATGCTCCAGTCTTCATCTGGCAGACTGAAGTCCCCCACCAGCACCACCTCCCCCTTATTAGCCATCTTTTGGATGACTTCCACTAGAACCTTATCCATCCCCAGCCCCCCACCCCTATGTTGGAGGTCAGTAGATCACTCCAGTGTGAACAGCGGCTCCGTTCCCAGTCTCTAGTATGACCCGTAGTACCTCCATCTCTCACTGTGTTCCCTGTAACTCCATTGCTTTTATGCTATCCCTCACATAAAGAGCTACTGCTCCCCCCTTTCTTACCTACCCTGTCCACAATATCTGAGACTGAAGGACAGGCACACACTTGCCTTAGGCTGAGCAATAATTCACAGGATCCTGAGGTGCTGATTCCTTCAAACTCTATTCCTTTTTAAAGTGCTCAGTGCTGTACAAACAGCTGGTAGGCGAGCTGGTAACAAACGACTCAATATTTTACCTTTTTATGAAGGCTTTGTCAAGAGTGTAACAGGAATTGAGACCTGGGAAAAGTTCCTAATTTTGTGGCAGGGAAGCCTGCTACTGGAGAGCAACAGGGTGTTCTGATCTGTTGTCCTACAGAATAGATCAGTGGCCAGAGTTCCATCATTTTGTTTCACAGTTTGCAGATAAAAAAAATACTGATCAGTGTCTGATTTTATAGTAATAGTGAATTTCAGTCCTCTTGTATTGGACAAGTATGCTGCAAAGTCCTCCAGGTCTGTTCACTCCCCTGATACAACATGAGGACATCATCAATATATCTGTTCCACATGTCCAGTCTGTCATATATTGTGTTACATCTCCGATCACTTGCCAGTCTACTGCGTGTGGGGCTCTAGCCCGTCCAAAGTCCCCTGTAGAGTGATCCAAATGAGGGACTACTCGAAACTCATAATTATAACTACCTTGAGGACCTACAGGGAGTTGACTGGTCCAGCGTCACTGATACAAATGACCCCGTCGAAGCCCTAGACCACTTCCTTGCAGCATTTGTCCCACTGCAAAATAGGCATGCACCGCTCTCTAAGAGGAGAGTAAGAGGTACAGTCTCGAAGTGGCTCCACAGCGGTCTTCTCTCCCTTATGAAATGGCGAGACAACTGCTGGGTAAAACACAGGCTCTCTCGCAACCAAAATGACCTCCTGGAGTATCACCAACTAAGGAACTCCTGTAAATGGGCCATACGTACTGCGAAAAGTGAGTACTGCAGTACTGCCCTACTTATCTCGCCAAATAACCCTCGGCGCTTCTGGAAAAACGTAAAAAACCTCATCGGGGGGTCGGCCAAGGAGCAAGTCACTGACGTGCTCATCGGGGGAATCAACTGCAATAACCCCCTAACCATTGCCACTTCTTTTAACCACATGTTCACTGACCTGCCAGCTTCCACCCCCCCATCCCCTATACCAGTTTGCAGGCCCCCACCCCCACGTCTGCCTTTCTTCCTTAAAAGGATTACTGATGGCGAGACCCAGGAACTCCTTGCCGATCTCTCTCACCACACAGGAGCGGGACATGACAGCCTAGAACCTAAGCTACTCAGCCTGGGGGCTTCTCTCCTCGCCCGACCAGTTACTCACATCTTCAACGCCTCGCTTATCTCAGGGATCATCCCTGACATATGGAAGGTTGCCAAGGTTGTCCCTGTCCTTAAACATGGCGACCTTAATGATGTCAATAATTATCGCCCCATTGCCATACTATCGGCCGCCTGCAAGCTCCTAGAAAAGGCCATTGCCTCTCAACTTTCCCACTACCTCCAGGGACATGATGTCCTTTCCCCATCTCAGCAGGGATTCAGAAAAGGCCACAGCACTTCGACAACTCTTGTCATGGTCACCTCCAAGATCAGGTCCACAACCGACCAAGGCAAATTGACTGGGGCTATATTTGTTGATCTTTCCAAAGCGTTTGATCATGTGGACCACCCCCTCCTCGTCTCCACCCTGCAGTCTCACGTATTCTTCCTCCGTGCCATCGACTGGTTCTTCAACTACCTCGGGGGTAGGCAACAATTTACCTGTTTTAATCAAACCCTCTCAACCCTCTCACCTGTGAGCAATGGAGTACCCCAAGGGTCCGTCCTTGGACCCATCCTGTTCTCCTTGTTCATCGACGATTTACCCTCCGCCGCTGCAAAAGGGCACCTAACCCTTTACGCAGATGACCTGGTCATCTTAGCCAGTTCGCATGATGCTACCAGCATCAACACCCAGCTCAACTCTGACTTCTTCCTTATCCGGAAATGGCTTGATGGCCACAAACTGACAGTCAACCTGAAGAAAACTCAGGCCATGCTCTTTGGCTTCGCGGCCAAAATCTCTTCCTGCATGACACCCCTCAAAAATATATGGTCTAATGACTCCCTCCTGCCGATCATTGACTCTGCCAGGTACCTAGGAGTTACCCTTGATCCTCAGTTGGATCTCTGCTATCACGTTAGGAACATTTGTAACATGACAAATGGCAAGCTTGGCCTAGCCTACAGAGCTAAAGACTGCCTTACCCCTGCTGCCCAGCTTGCTGTAGCTAGGGGGATACTACTTCCCACACTCTCTTACGGGCTCGTTGCCTTTGCTCCTGTCCCATCCTCAAGCCTTGCTAAATGGAGCACCACTTACAACAACATATGCCGCTTCGCACTCTCGGCTCCCCGTCTCACGCATCACTGTATGCTCTACTCTCGTCTGGAATGGCTTCCCCCTGAAAAACACCGCACCTACATCCTAGGCAACTTCATTGATAATATAGTTAGAACAGCCACTCCCGCTTCGCTCGCCCTTCCCCTGAAACACGCCTCCCTGTCTACCACCTCAGGTCATGTGCATCCCAGGCCCACCTGGTCCCCAAGACCTGCAACCTCGCTGGTGATCGGGCATTCACCATCCATGCGCCTAAAATGTGGAACTCCCTTCTGGCCCAAGTTCGTGCTTCCCCCTCCCATCCCTCCTTCAAAACATCCCTCTGGAACTTCCTAAAAGCTGGAGCTACCTACCTGTGTGCCGCATAATGCCCAATCTCATAGCCCTATTACCTCCACTGGTACCTCTCTTTAGGCACTTACTGCCCAGGTGGAGCGTCATTACTGATCAGTATCACTAACCGCCCCCAGTCCAGCACTGAGTCTGTCTTTCATGTTAGGCGTACAGGTCTGGCCAGAGTGTACAGGTGCTCCAAACAATTTTGAGGCTGCCACTGTTAGAGTTGTTCTTTTATTCTAATTTCTAGATTATGTCTTGATGTTTTACTACCCCCCCACGATGTTCTTTGAGCCTGTATGTACCTTAAGCTGTTTTACCCACTGTTGGAGCATCTGGCTCCTGTATGTAACCACAACTCCTGTATTTGTTTCATGGATACCTTGTAACTCTTCCGGGTCGCACGTGAAAATAGGCACTTGGCTGTCTAGTGTGCTTACCTGGTTACCAAAAGCCAATAAATAAACATGCTGCATTATATACTGCATTGTTCGTTGGCCACATGCTCACTGATCCTCTTCCATAAGAAAACAGAACAGAACATCCTGTTGCTCTGCAGTACCTACCACCCCTGCAACAGCATGAGGAATATTCCCAAGTCTCAGTTCGTCTGGATGTAGAGAAATTGTACCTTAGAGGGTTTATTTCACAAAAGAGCTACTGGCTTAACAGAGACGTGTACAGAGAGGGATACAGTTGATTGCGGAAGCTAGAACTAATGCAGCCTCTCAGTATCCATCTGATTTATTGGCTAAAATGATATCAAAAAATATATATATATAAAGGACGAACACAACTCTATACACAAATTCTTTCAATTTTTTATTTTGTTATATGGGACAACAGTTTCGTGGCCACGCCACTTCTTCAGGTCCCTTTATAGATTTTATCTAAAATAAAACAGAAATAGAACCAATTAAATACATTTTTAATGTTCACACTCTGTAGAAACACCTGAAACTTATATGCTAATACAAACTTTTTTTAACCTTTACAATCTCAAATAAACTAATGTTTAATAATCAAACAAATCCAAAGATGGGCAACCTGATAAACCTTTTTGATAGATGTTACAGGTTTTCACCTAAATCTTTTATCAGTGGCCCATGGGCAACCTGATAACCTATAACATCTATCAAAAAGGTTTTTCACCTAAACCTTTTATCAATGGCCCATGGGCAACCTGATAAACCTTTTTGCTAAAATGATATCAAGCCAACAAAAAGAAAAGCAGTGTTGTTGGTTACACAGTCCAGCTTACAGGCCTCTGAGTTAGCAAATATAATCAGCAAGAGTTGACTGTTTTTTAGAATTGTAAAAGGAATAGAGGAGATTTCTTCTAGTAGACTAATGATGGTTTATAGGAGGGCTGTCACAGTTAAGGACCAATTGGTCCACAGTCTCCCGAAGTCCGAATCTACATATCATCCACAATGGTGGCTACCCCCTTTGCCAAAGGGCAGTTTCAGATGTGGCAGGTGCAAGTACTGTCCCCAGTTGTCACAGGTTAAACAATTCAGAAATCCCAAGAATGGGAAAGTGGTATATGTTAATTCCTTTGTGAACTGTGACACGTCAGGACTAGTTTTACGTTGTTTCATGCTCCTTCTCCACAGCTTTAAAACAAGGATAGGAGAGCACATACATTCTGTGGACAAATGAGACACTAATAATGCAGTTGCCAGATTTATTGTAGATAGAAAGCACAAGGGCAACATACCCTTACATTTCTGGCTATTGAAAAGGTATTGAAAGTAGAAAGGGGGGGAGGGGCTTTGACCAAATGGTCAAGAAGAGAGAGGGTTTTGGGATATTTGAGACAGGGGCAAGATACTGACCAGGTCTAAATGACTACTTTGAAATTGTACCTTGTTTTTGTAGCATTTGCATGTTTTTCTGATCCCTTTATTTCCATGTATGCCCCTTAAGTGAAAATGAATTATTTCCTTCCTCTGTTAATACTGTCTAATAATAATAATAATAATAATAATAAAGTAAGTAGAGACAGAGTTGCACAAGGGTATGGGGTGCTCAGTGATGCTGATATAGCACTGGAAAAGACAGTCACGGCACTCACCATGCACAAAAAAAGGACCAAAGTCCTGTTGCAGTAATACAAACTTGTAGTCTTTATGTGGTCACAGCAGAAAATGTACCCCTTTGGGCACAGGAACATACAGATACAGATGCTTCTTACATTTCACCCAATCGTGGTCTTTTTATTGTGCATGTTGAGTGCCCTGACTGTCATTTTCAGTACTGTGTCTAATACGTCTGACTTTCTCTGTTGCCAGACAGTACCTCCATGCTTTTGCTAACATATATATTGATAATATGCATGTTCGTAATCTGAAATTAATCTTATTTTATGACACATATCTGTGGAGAAAAGCATTCATGGATCCTTTGGGTAGTCTATAGTAGATGGGTAGTCTATAGTACTACTTACTGTATCTGGCTCCACTATTGAGGTGGTCCAGTCCTTCAGGTACCTGGGACTTACAATAGATCAGGGGCTTATGCTAAAACAACTTGTTGACCTAGTAACAATAAATATACACCAAAAACTGGGCCTGCTGTACCGCCTAAGCACCAATATGACCCCGGAAACCCGACTGCCGATCACAAAGAGTATCCTTCTCCCTACCCTTACCTATGCCTCTCCAACCCTTGTAGGCTTATCAAAGCATGACCATTGCAGACTACAAACTCTGTATCATAAAATTGCACAATTTGCCATGAAAGCTTATCCTGGGACCCATCACTGTGATGTCCTTGCCTCCCTCAATTGACCTACTCTGAGTCACAGGCTTCAGTACCCTCTATTAAGCTGGACATACAAGCTTCTCGATGCCCACCCTTCAGATGGGCTAGCTGGGCTACTTGCCCCAAAGCGGTGTAGCAGACCACTCCGCACTTCGGGCAAACAACTCCTGGAATTGCCAAGGGTCCGCTCTGCAGCAGGCCCTAAATCCTTTGCCTATACTGCCATTGCACAGTGGAACAAGCTCCCTGCACACCTACAGGAAGCCCCCTCCCTAGCGATATTCCTGAAGGGACTGTGCTTGCACCTCCTAAACCATAGTCACTGCCCCTGCCCTGTTGGCTTGGTAACTTGCACCCTGTAGTTTTTGTGCATTAACTCTTGCCCCAGCCTCTCAGCTGCTACTGTTGATCTTTGTACAATTGCTGTATATAACTGCTCTTTACTGTGAAAACTGTATACTGTCATTGAAATTCTGTACGCGATGTCCTGTACTGTACTACCTGTATGTATTGCCTTGCTTTATGTAACTAACTCTGGGTCGCCCCTGAAAAAGGGACCCTCGGGGCCCAGTGGGCTTACCCGGTTAACAACATTTAATAAATAAATAATAAATACATGTGCTTAGCGACCATTTTAAATTTTTGTATTGCAGGCACTGTGCGCCTTTGTTTTTTCTTATTTGGTTGGGCACATAATTCTTAGCAACCCCTGTAGTTAACTTGTTGAATTTATAGAGGTGTATATGTCTTTAATGCACCACAGTATGAAAAGCTTCCAGAAGAGGGGGGTTTGCACTCTTGACAAAGCCTTTATAGGAAGGTGAAACACTGAGCAGTTTACCAGCTCGCCTGCCAGCTCTGTTTATACAGATCTGAGCACTTTAAAGAAAAAAAGCTTGAAGGAATCAGCACCTCAGCATCCTGTGAATTATTGTTCAGCCTACAGCAAGTGAGTGCCTGTCCTTCAGTTTGTAAGTACAAGTTTTCTTGGACATAGAACACAGGGTCAGACCATGCGGCCAACCTTCCTACTTTACTCTAATATCTGAGACTCCAGGATTGGTCGACATCCTTAGGTATGCAGGATGCATTCAGCCTGTAAGCCTTCCACCAGGAAAGCTTATGGTATGAAGTGGAAGTGATTTTCAATTTGATATTCCAGTAATTCCAAAGATCTTTTTTGCTGCCCTCCAGAGAGAGTACTTGACTAGCTCTTGGAACTTTTGGAGTCTAGCCTTCAGTATTCCTCAGTAAAAGTCCACTTGATGGCTGTCTCATCTTATCATGAGCTAGTGGGGATGTTTCACGTAGCTCAACGCCCTTTCTTCAGACAATTTCTGGGACGTTTCCTGCATACGAGACCCTGATAAAGAAAATTGCTACTAGTTGGGAGCTTAGTCTGGTGTTGGATGTGCTCACCCATAAGCCTTTTGAGCGAGCAGTTACATTATGTGTGATATAAGCTATCTGACCTGAAAAAGATGTTTCTAGTTGCCATTATGCATGCAGAGCTTGTAAATGACAGGTCATAGTGAGGGATCCTGCATACACAGTGCTCCACAACATAGGGTGGTGCTCCACACACACATCCTAAATTTCTGCCAAAGGTGGTGTTGGGAGTGCCACTTCAGCTAGTCTTTGGTGCTTCTAACCTTCTTTCCCCAAGCCAGAGAACCTGAGAGAAGTAGTATTTCATTTTGTCAGTGTTAGAAGAATCTTACCTTTTACATCAGTAAAACCAAAGTCTACAGATAAGCTTCTCAACTCGTCGCTTTGGCTCCAGCCGAAAAGGACTACCTGTTTCCTAACTTTGCTTGTCAAGTTAGATTGTCGGTTACATTCACCACTGCTACACGTTGGCAGGATTGCAGTTGGAGGGTTTCAGCAGAGCTTATTCCATCCACGCAATGGCTAACTTTGGTGACTTCACTCTGTTCAGTCCCTATTTCAAAAATATGTTGGGCCATTTCCTGCAGTAGTATTCACAACTTCCCAAAACTGCATCCAGGGTATCCACTCCAAGAAACATGAAATCTTTGGATTGGCTAAATTTCAAAGCCTGCTGTCTCCGTGAATCCTAGATCTCCAACTTCCCTAGCTAGCTAGCTTGCTAACTCATTGTACCCAGTAGCTCCGTATGAAGTCCGAACCATCCATTGATTCTCCTGATACAAAAAGGCCACGCAGGTTAGAATAAGCTAGTCAAGGCCAAAGAGTGTGACTATGGAGAAAATTAATTCATAGAAGATAGAAAAGTGAGTTACTGTAACTCTAAATTTATTTATTTAGCTTTTGTTGACCAGGTAAGTGCACTAGACAAATCCTGCCTATTTTCAGGCATGACCCGGGGGAGGGGGATACAGATGAATGCCAACTGACCTTGAACCACATTAAGCTGTTGGTGGTATTTTTAGTGAATGAGGGTAATTTAGCTAGGACACGGGAAATTCCCTACTCTTTTTCGATAAGTGCCATGGGATCTTTAACATCCACCTGAACTACCACCAACCCAGGCAGATGGGACCTCGGTTTAACGTCTCATCCGAAAGACGGCACCTCAGAAGTGCAGCACCCCTCTCATGCTGCACTACAGTGTCAGTACTGGGATATTAACCCAAGTGCCAGATGTGGGAACTGAACCCACAGCCCTCTGATCTCCCAGCCTCAGAGGCGAGTGTGCTACCTACTGAGCCACTGACACTAAATCTTCAAGATACACATACGTTGACCTTATCAAGGCATTTGATATAGTCAACAACTCTACTGCTTGGACAGCTGACTAACATAGGACTATCTAAGGACTCCACTAAATGGTTTTCCAGCTACCTAAGTGACTGCTCACAACAGCTGAGGACTGGTGATACACACTCAACAATGCAAACAGTCCAGCCAGGCGTACCACCGAGTCCTATACTGGGTCTCTTGCTTTTCAGCATATTCTTAAATAAGCTGCCTGCCTCTTGGTCAAGCCAGATCCTTCTATATACACGGACAATACAATACTTTTCTCGAGCAGAGCTGATCCTGCCCAGCTGGAAATCCAACTACAGACCAGCTTCACAGAAGCAGAGGCTGGTTTCACTCTCAAAAACTCATTCTCAACTACAAAAAACCAAAAACAATGATTTTTTACAGTTCGCATAACAAGCATTGCACCCAACAGGTCACAGTCAGAAATAACATGGACATAGCTCTTCAACAGACTCAATTGTTCAAGTACCTCGGTGTGACTTTGAACAGCACCTAATCTTTTACCAACCACATCAATAATGTTGCCGAAACTGTGAATACCCACACTGGTCTACTTTTCAAACACAAATCCTGTCTGACCACCAAAGCCCTCACTCTTGCAATACATAGTTCGGTAGTCTCAGCCATTGACTATAGGCTTGTGGTCTATGGATCCGATACAGACACTGCCCTGCACCTTATCGCTGTTGCTGTAAACAAGGCCTGCTGTCTACTTACCGGGGCCCCTCACCTGTCACACACCTGTGATATCTATGAGCAGGCAAACTGGCCTCAGCTAATGGGCAGACTTGGATATCAAACCTGCCTAATAGCAAAGAAGACCTCCCTTGGTCACATGCCTCTAGGGGTTCAGGTGCTCCTCAGGCCACCCTGCAACACCCACCATACTAGAAGCTCCAATAACCAGATGTTCCTAGTACCTCTGTGCTGTACTACTCAAGGGCAATGCTCTTTTGCAGCCAGGGCACCAAAGTGCTATAACTCGCTCCACTGTGATGTTACCAACACTACCACACTGGGCGCTTTCAAAAAAAAACTGCATCAAACCCTAGTGGCCAGTGCCACATGTGATTTCTTCCTCTAGGAATGGGATAGGCGTCCTCCTCTCTGCCCCATAATTCAACAGCACTTATACCCCTGCCCCCCATCCTCACTACATTACTCACCCCCTTTCTTTTCTCTTTTTCTACCTTATCCCACCACTGTTACTACCCCATTACTGTATCACTACCTCAAGCCTCTTGCCACCTCACAACCCCCCTTCACCAATCTCCATCTATACTGTTTCTCCCCCCCCCACCCCCGTGCTCCTGACAATGCCTCTTGGCAGCTTTACTTCCACTCTGCACTGCACAATCTCTACTACCTCAGTTGTATGATTTTTATTTACCTTAGAGCGCTGCATACAATGTCCAATGCCTGTGCACAATCTGTCAATATGTATATGTTCCCTCTGTCTGACAAGGCCTCTGGGCTGCACATGTATTTCTCTCCTGTGCAACAAGAATGCTAGCCTCATACTGCCAAAATCATCCTACAAGAACTGACTTTCAGCCCTTGCTGTGGTATCTTTGCACTATAAACTGCTTGCAATGAATACTATTATCTGTATACTGTTTTACTGTTAGAACTCATTGTTTTGTATTTTGTCTTTGTACCATGACACAGAGCCTATGTAAAAGAACCATTGGCTCAAAGATGTTAATCCTGAGACTTAAATCAATAAAAAAGGATTTCCATGGCATAGAGTAATGCTCACCCACCCTGCATCCCCCTAACTGACTGTAGACTCATGTTATCCCCCCCTTCAAATAAGAATTGATTATGAACATACTTGTTATTGTCCCTTCTTACAAGGTTTAATGGTCTATTTTATGCCCTTAGTTAGCTCTTCCTCCTTAGTAAAAGGTAATGAGGCAGTTAGGGCTGATGCCGCTATATACCTTACAGTCGTGCAGACAATGAAGTAGGCCTGTACTAGGCACCAGTGCTGCTGGCCCTAAAGTTCTGGTTCCTGCAATGTACGATCACCTCTGGCTCTAAGACAAAGAGTGTTACTCTATGGACAAGATATTCTTAAAAATCCAGTTATGGTAAGTAACTTCAATTTTGGGTCAAGCCCAGAGGGAAAATAAAAGGGAGTTACAAATTATTTGTGCACCATGGCAAAGACACATGCATTTTAAGAAATATTTCCCTGTTTTTGTAGAAGGTAAATACCACAAACAAATAAGGATTGAAGATAATGCAACAGGTTTCAGTTATGAGAAACTTTTCAAGCCATACCTGAATGAAATGGTGTCCGAGGTCTGGGTCCAAGATCCCTACATTAGGCACGTGCATCAGGTGAGAGTCTTTCCCACTTGGCAGTAGCAGTAAATCAGTGCATTGTTTACTATAGATGTAATAGTCATGGCAGCCTTCTCTTCAGATCACTCCATCCATAATTAAAAATATATTCCTTTGCTTGCTAAAGTGTTCCAAGTGCCATCACAAAGTGCAGTTTAAAGATAATGTTCAGATTTACCATTCAGATGCAAACCACTGCTTTGTGATTTGAACAGCAAGTCTGCTGTTTACGTGTTTGCCTTTTTACCTTGTCCGCCAGGTTTGTCAGACAGGCTTATTTAGTGAATATGTGTCAGTAATGGCAGGAGTGACTTGAAGGAAAGTGGCTGGGAGACTTACTCCTATAGTAAGTGTGTGCCTTTTCTCTTCCATGAGTGAAGAATCTGTTGTAATGTGAATCATTTGTTCAAGGAACTTTCTTTATATTTTTTTCAAGAATTCAACAACCTGCAGCATGCCTACTCTTATCATTCTTAGATTGTCACACTTGACACCAGAGTTAAGGTTTTAGTGGACATTAGCTTGTCAGCCAACTCACAGACTTCACTGCAGTGTGACAAGTCTCTGGGAGGAAAAACAAGACTTAAGATCGCTAAATTGGGAGTACAGTAATTAGAATAATTTGGGCTAACAAGAACATGTCATGCTGCTCAAGGCAGCCATTTTGAATAAGGTTAAGTGCAAAACATTTCGACTTATGTATAGGCTTTGGGAGGGAATACATTTCATGTTATTGTTGGCATTAGAGACGAGCAAAACACAAGTATTCCTGTGATCTGAACTGGCAGCAGAGAAGCAGTCCCTGTAGTCCCAAATACTGGAAATGTTTTCTGCTACAAATGCTTTCATTAATGTTCCATCAAACAACCATTAAACTGCCTCCATTGTTAGAGCCCCTGATATTTAGAACCATTTGTGTTAAAGCAGGGCAACCCTAAAGTCCCTGATAACTATCGGCCAATCGCCATACTACCGGCCATCAGCAAACTACTCGAAAAGGTAGTAGCTGAACAACTCACTGAATACATTCAAGCCTATGAGCTGTTGTCCCCCGCCCAGCATGGTTTTTGTAAAGGGCACAGCACTACTACGGCCCTGATCTCTGTCTCGTCCAGTATTAGAACAGCCATGGAATAGGGGATACTCTCTGGAGCAGTGTTCATTGACTTGTCAAAGGCCTTTAACCTTGTTGACCATGACCTGCTTTGCACCCAGATGAGGTCCCTTGGCTTGTCCCCGTCAGTTCTGAAATGGCTAACTGACTACCTGCATGGTAGAATACAGTTGACCAAATTCAATAAAGTCCTCTCAGATCCCCTACCCGTGACCTCTGGTGTTCCTCAGGGCTCGGTTCTGGGACCCCTTCTCTTCTCTCTCTTTATTAACCATCTTCCTACCGTAGTAACCAAATGTTGGGTCACCCTGTATGCGGACGACCTGGTTATCTTGGCCCACTCCCGGGATACTGCCACCCTTAATCTCCATCTATCTGAGGACTTTAAAAACATTCAGGTCTGGCTAACCCAACAGAAATTGGTCCTCAACCTGAAAAAAAAACACAGGCTATGCTATTTGGCTCAAGAGCTAAGATACATGCCTCCCCAGTCCCGCTGCAAATCAATTGTGCAGATGGAATCCCACTTCTCACTGTGACCTCTCTCAAATACCTTGGGGTGATGCTCAACCCCCAACTGGACCTAGGGAGCCATATCCTCAATGCCTGCAGAGATGTGAACTGTAAGCTGGGACTGGCCTACAGGGCCAAATACAACCTAACCCCTGCTGCTTGTCTGGCACTTGCTAGGGGTGTACTACTCCCTTCCCTCAGCTATGGCCTCCACCTTTTTGCTCGTACCACGAAAGCCCTCCTCACCCAGTGGCACACGACGACAACAGTATTTGTTATTTCGCTCTGGCTAATTCTGCCTTACCCATCATTGTGAACTCTATGACAAGCTTGGCTGGCTTTCCCGACTAATCACTTAAACTTTGGACTAGGGTGCCTTGTGAGTAAATTGATCAGTACTGCCTCCGGAGCTGGCTCAGCTCCTCTCCTGCTGACCGCCCTCCTACCCCTCAAGTCCCATGGTCCTGGGATACTAAAAGTATCCCAACCCCCTCATATGGGGACAGGACTTCACTGCATAGGCTCTAGGCTCTGGAACACCTTTCCTGCGCTGGTTGCCCGTTCCCATCAGTATCTCCGGAAATCCCTGTGGGGGCACCTAAAGCTGGCTTCACATTGCGAGTGCCCTTAGCCATCCCTGCTCCATGCCCTAGGTACCGTAACTCCTCGGTACTCTCTCACTTGGAACACTTACCAAACCAACGAGATTGTTGACCTTGGGCCATCTCTTCCTATGCACTTGCCTATGCTACATGTATGCTCACTGCTACCGAATGCTTGCTCATTATGTACTTTACCTTTGTCTGTCATATATAATGATTCATTTTCTGCCTGTTTGTTCTGCTGACTCAATGTATTAAGTTACAGTATTGTACTTGTTCACCTGCTAGGCTGTTATAATGCAGTCTGTAACACTCAATGTACTAAGTTACAATATTGCACTTATTTACCTGCTACGCTGTAACAATGTGGTCTGTAATACCTGTTGTAATGATGTGGTCTGTAATACCTGTTGTACTCTCCCGGGTCATTCCTGAAAATAGGCATACAACTTGCCTAGTGTACTTACCCGGTAAACAAAAGCTAAATAAATAAATAAATTTTCAGGTGAAAGTGGAATACAATAAATGGCAATTTTAAAACAGAGCTCAAAATCTGTGCTGGGAAAATGCTGTTTCAAAATGACAGAAGTAGTAACATTGCTAAGTTGCATGTAGTTGCCTCTTAAAGAACAGGACCCTGATTGCACTGTTGCATGGAGAGTGCAATTGGCACTAACTGAACTGTACTCTGAATTTTGTTTTCTTTGGTAATCAGGTAAGGCCCACTGGGCACATGGTCTGTTTGCAGGGGTGACACAAGAGCTCAGGGAGGTTAAGTGACTTGTTCAGCATCACACAGTAAGCAAGTGGAGGTTGTGGGAGCCAGACCGTATCTGTTGGATGTACCAATCTTGTTTGCAGTTCGTTGTTCTGTCCCCTGAGCTATACTGCCAGCACCAGAAATGCATGTACCACAGTTATTAGCAATTTTACTTATTAAATGTTGGTGCCTCTTGTAGTCACACCACAGCAATGCAGTTAGGAGGCAATACTGCAGTAGGGAATATGAGACAAGGACTGGGGTAAAAAAAGACCATAGAAAGAAGCTGAGAGCAGCTGGCCTGTCAGTGAGGTGGTAGGTTCCCACTGACAATGCCGATGACCCAGTATTGGGAATGAGCCTGGATCTGTGTGTTGGAGTGAGCATGCCGTTTCTATAGTGCGTGCATGCACACTCGCTCCCTGTCACTCAGATGGCTGAAATGATGAGAGGAGTTATGTCGGTACCAATAGGTGACTCGAGTGCCAGTGGAAAGGGGGTTTGGTGGTGGTGGTGGTGGTAGATACTGAGTGTATAGACCAGCTGGGATTTTGACAGTAACTTGCAGGGGTAGGATGTCCACAAAACTTCCAGGGAGGGATGTTTAGCAGCATTAGGAAACATTGGTATGTCAGTCGAGGGGGTGGGAACAGTCTGCTACTTGGATGGGGGGAGTAGCATCATCGCACACCACTGTGCGCTTTGATAAGAATAGGGTTTTAAAAACAACAGAGCTGCGACAGTGGCTGTTTTGTGCTTCCAAAACTTCTGTTTGTACTGTACCACTGCACCCTGAATACAAGAGGATTCTCATTTGCATGGGTGCAGGGGTATATTATTTGCGTAGGCGCTGATGCTTAGCATCAAGCACCGGGGGCCACTGAATGTAGCCCCTTGTCTCATCTGAATGTGCAAAGCTTGGTTACAGCGTCACTAGCATGTTTAGCTACATGCCAGCCTCCTGACAATTGAGACCCATGTTTTATACTGAAGTAAAGGAACTAAGTTACAAAAGATATTTTGATACTTGAGAAGGATAGATTTAAAAAAAAAACTTAAAGAATGTATATAATATATAAATTCTGTACTCCATTGGCTGGCTGGTGTCAGATAGTGTAGGAACCCACCTCTATTCCTTTGAGGATGATCAATTAAAAAATTATGTAGAAAAGCATAATTAGATAGACTTTGGGATTTCTGTACATTTGTTACTTAAAAATGATTGAGCTCTCTGAATACAACATTATAAAAGAACTTGTACCATTTATAGTCCAGGTAAACTACTAAGATTGGGTTAAGAAGTGATGATAAATGCTACAGATTTAGAGTACATTTGGTGCAATGCTCTATAGATTTTGTATCTGTCCAATTATTAAGAACATTTGGACAGCTACCATAAAGCTAATGATTGCATACTGGAGATGTTGAATGTATCTGATGTAAGTATTTTAGGGAACAAACCTTTAATAATATTAATATCAGTGATTACTTAAAGGAAGGCTCCCTCAGCCCTACCTCATTGACTTTTTGAAAAGGGGATGCAGTTATGTGGTATAGCTAACAGCAATTTACAGATAACTGCTTTACCGCAGAAGTGCTTTTAAGTGCCTGTATTAATACATGCTGGTGCGCCATTTTTAATAATAACTTCAGTGGCTTTGGTACATGACAATAAATCCAAGAAAAGCCTACCTCAAGTGAACACAAAGCATACACTTCATGACCGTTTTGAAAATACCAGCTTAAATGCATAATAATGAGAAGTGTGATCCAGGACTCTAATCACACCACCAAACTACCTCGGTGGTGGGTGCGGTTAGAGTTCTGCATCACTTCATGTTATGATGCATTAAAGTTGTTATTTTCAAACGGTCGAAGTGTGATGCTTTGTGTTCACTCTGAGTGTGAGCTTTTCGGATTTTATTGCCATCAACCTGGCTATCCCTACAGGCTCGCACCAGCCCTGCACCAATGTATTTGCAGTCTCTCTCTCTCTCTCTCTTTAGATTTGACTTTTTTCATGCTGCAGAGCACTGCCTTCCACTGGGGGGCAGAACTGATGACGTGCCTTTGTCCCAGTCTCCCTATATAATGAATAGGGAGAAATGATAATTTAGCTTAGTTTTGGCAAAAACAAAACACATTTTCCTACATGTGATCACGGGGGAATTTATTGAGACTTTTCCTTTGGACTTCATCTACTCCTGCTGCCTGTCTACCCATGATTGCATAATCTCCTCCTTGCAATGTCATAATCATTGTCACATTAGTGAATTGTGATACATAAATGGAGGATTATGACATCATGTGTAGTAAGGCAGCAGGAACATATGAAGTCTGAGAAACAAGGATCCTGTTTTCAAAAATCTGTCCTTGGTAACAGAGATCATGGGCAATTCTCTGATAAACCTGAGCCACTAGTATGACATTGAGGTAAAAAAAATTGAAGCAAATCACAATTTTCAAATATAGATTTGTAGAACTCACCTTAAATGTTGGTTATGGGTTAGAATACAGATAACGTCATTTTCTGATTTTCAGATATCTGATGCAGTAGTCCACCTGCTGCTTCTGTGTCACGCGTGTGACATGTCTTTGAACATTCTCCTTCTCTGTTATTATGATCCTTCCTGTGATTCTACATTATTATTCACCTAAAAGCTGTTACCTAGCATGTAATTTATCAGTATCTTATTTGATTATTATTGTTTGTAGATCTTTTCTTTTAATGTAACATTTTGTCCACACTGAATACTAATTTTTGTTGTTAAGAGTTACTGTATTGTTACATAGATCAAATATTTATTTATTTATGTCTTTGATAATTGGGTAGGTGCACTGATCCAGAGGACCGTTTTCAGTCACGACCCATGCCACAGAAATGCGGCAACCAAAAAATACAAGTATAACATAGAGGTTCAGAAACAAATACATAAGATACAAATGTACAAGGTAGTAATGACAAAGCAACATTATGTCGTAACATGGTACAAGCAGGAAACGTGTGAATTACAGGATAAAGTTCACTGTTGCGTAAAATAACAAGGGTTGATTCACAGTATAGGCATAGATCAAAGAAACAAAGCAATTTGATAACTAAAATGAAACAGCAGTCACCACTGGTTCTAGATGAAAGAGGAAAGTAAAACAAGGGAGGGGCAGGAGGAGAAGGATAGTCATAGTGGGGAAATATAAAGAAATAAAAAGTATTCACTGGGTTTATTTCTGCATTGTACTTTATTAAAGCACACATTATTTAAAAAAGTGACATCATACACAGGTGTACATGTAAAAATTATTCACGCATGTGACATCGGATGTCTCACGTGTGACACCAGACATTGTTAAACAATCAAAAGTTACTTTACTGTTACATAGATCAAATGCAAAGAAATAAGCATTCACTGGGCTCATTTCTGTGTTGTACTTTATTAAAGCACACATTGTTTAAAAAAGTGGTGTCATACACAGGCATACATGTAAACATTCAAGCATGTGACATCTGATGTAACACGTGTGACAGGGACATTGTTAAAATGTAAAACTGTAAAACATTTTATCTTTGCTTTGAAAAAAAAATGTTTTAAGTATCACCACACCATCACAATGAATTTCTGTTTCTAAAACAATTTAGCGGTGGCTTTTATTTTCCTCTTATATTGCTTAAACTCATTCCCACTACTACCACATACAATGAGAAGGACGAGATCAGGAATTGTGACAATGCTTAGGAATAATTAAGTCTCCACCTGTTATTCATTTGTGACTGGAGAAGTGTATCAATATATGTGCCTCTAGATAGACACCTAAAACAGCATTAAATAAACTCTACTACGCAGAATGTAATTTTAACAAAAACAGAACAAAAATGGAAATTCATTGTGGTGTGATACTTAAAACTATATAATATATATATATCTTACAAAATGAACATAGAATGATTTTTTTTTGAGTATAACAATGTACCTGTCACACGCGTGAATAAGTTTTACATGTACGCCTGTGTATGACATCACTTTTTAAACAATGTGTGCTTTTAATAAAGTACAACACAGAAATAAGCCCAATGAGTACTTTTTATTTCTTTATATTTGATCTTTGTCATAGTAGAGTAACTTTTGACTGTTTAACAATGTCCCTGTCACATGTGTGACATCTGATGTCACATGCATGAATAATTTTTACATGTATGCCTGTGTATGACATCACTTTTTTAAACAATGTGTGCCTAAGTAAAGTACAACACAGAAATAAGTCCAGTGAATACTTTTTATTTCTTTATATTTAATCCACGTAACAGTACAGTAACTTTTGACTGTTTAACAATGTCCCTGTCACATGCGTGACATATAATGTCACATGCATGAATAATTTTTGCATGTACAGAAAATACTGTTATCTCTATTCTAACCCATAATTGACAATTAAGGTGAGTACTAAAATCCATATCTGGAAATTGTGATTTGCTTCACTTCTTTTTTTTTTTTTATAGCTGCCACATTCTGCCACATGTTACATTCGTGGGATATTTGGACAGCACCTCAAAATGCCTTATCTCACACTCCCACGGTCATTCCCACAATTACTATTTATAGTGCACCAACTATGGTAACATGCCCCTAATTTGCATACATGATGCACAGGAATGAAACATTCAGGTGAAAAACAACAGCCAATATTAACGAACAGTACATTTTGACAGCAAGGTAAACAGACTGTTATTTTTTATTAATAAATAAATGAGGTAGTAATGAATAGGGATACAGGTGTGGTTGTTTATATTGTACATATTTCTTGGGCAGTGCACACAAATATTCATAAGCCAATGCTTTTAAATAGAATAAAATTGTTTTTATATCACAGGTGACATGATTGACAACTGGTGTAACATACAATATGTTACTTTACATTTTTAAATATAGGACAAAAAAAAAATAAACTACAAAATTTACAGATTAATTTCAACGTCCCTGTGCACTTTCTTGCTGTATATTTGGATGCCCTGTCATTATCATGGTTTTCCAATTATGTTTTAAAAATCAGGGTGTGTGCCAGAATGTCACAATAAACAGTAAAGAAAGACACTGTTTTTTGAAATGTTTCATCGATTAAAGAGACAAAAAAAAATTATGATATTGTGAAACTTATTTATTCATATAATACTTTAAATAATCATCTACATTACAAAACAATTTGATTATGACCCTTTTTCTACATATAAATGTATGACCATCTAGTGGACTAGCTTTATCAGACTCAGATGGGAATGTACAGAAAATATATGAAATACTGTATAAGCAGAATTTTGTGCAAATATTAGTTTTTTTTTGGCTTTCACAAAGAAGTCAAAAGCTTTTAAAAGCACCGGTCTTTCTGTTTAGTCAGAATGCACACCCCCCCCACACACACATACACCCTCAAATGTCAGCTGTTAATGGTCTGATACCAGTGGTAGGATTAAACAAATTTGTCCATGCCTGCTGGCCCCACAATTAATGTAAAAGTCCACTATTATTTACAACATTCACTCAGTCATCAGTTTTTTTTTCTTAAAGATCTCAGCTGTATTACAGTTAACTGTTTCAGCAGTTAATATGTTCAATAAATTTGCAACTCTTTGTGAGTAAAACAATTTCCTATTGTTGATTCTGAAGTTTAGAGGTTGTTGTGAGTACGTAATTGATTCTGCCCCATGTGAAGTTTAAATTACTAAACAGAACCTCATCCCAGTGTATATCAAATAATAAAGTTAAATCACCCCAATTCATCTTGTCTTGAGACTGTATAGTCCTAAATTTTCTTAACCTGTTCTCATAATAGAAGTCCTCTATACCTTTAATCATCTTTGTAGCCCTGTGC
This sequence comes from Neoceratodus forsteri, assembly GCA_016271365.2. NCBI lineage: Eukaryota > Metazoa > Chordata > Ceratodontiformes > Ceratodontidae > Neoceratodus > Neoceratodus forsteri. Next base: position 236,168,733 of record CM057458.1, read on the forward strand.
TGTATTTTCTGAGGTATTAAATAAGCAGCAAAAATTGGTTAGCAGTTTTAACACAGAATGATTATCAAAATGTAAAATATATATAATATATAGTTTCATTAATGTTGTCTACTATGCCATGCACTTACTTGAAAAATAATTAGCAGTCTACTGCTACGCATTTCTGGAAATGATTAGCACTATCCCCTGTGTTGCATAGCATTTTGCTATGTTACACCAGCTATTTAATACCCTGTTTTCTCAATTTTGATGGTGTCTTCCATTCTCAGTCCTCCCCATACTTATGAACCATAATCGGTTATTGGTCTGATGTGTGCCCTCTATAGCAGTAAAATTACTTTTTCCAATCTATGGGTGAGATGCCTTTTAATTATATTGAGTACGTTATTAGCTTTATGATATATGGTATTTACTTGTTTTTACTGTTAACATTATTAGTTATATATAAACAGAGGTCTTTTTTGCAAGTTGTAGTTTTTAGCACTAGTGCTGTTGATGTAATATTGGTTATTTATGTTGTTTCTGTCTAGATGCATTACTGTACACTCGCTGCTGTTTAATTTCATTCCCTGTTTCCTAGTTCTCACTTTGTATTATGTTGGTCTCCGAGTTTGTGTTAGCCCTTCCACCTGTTTTGGTGTTATAAGTGAACTTATTGCAGATACTGGACACATTAGTGCTCAGATCGCTGATAAAGATACCAAGTAGTACTGTTCCCAGTACAAACTCCGGAGGTGCTCCGTGCATAACCCGACTCTCTAAAGACATATAACCTTTAATCTTTACCCTTTGTGTTCACTTGTCCAGCCAGTTTGATATCCAGTTGGTTAGCCTGTTCATCCCAAATTTGAACATTTTTTCAAGTAATTTACTAAGTGGCATGACATCAGAGGCCTTTCGGAAATCTTAAAATATCAAGCCCACAGCATTACCCTCATCTAGCTCCTTACTTACGTATTCATAAAATATCAGTAGGTTTGTTACACATGACCGCCCAGCCATAAAACCATGTTGGAATTTATCTTTGATATTTTTGCTGATACAGTCAGGTTCAAGCCTCTCCTTAATGCATTTTTCCATGATTTGCATACTATTGATGTAATGGTTGATAGGACAGTGATTTTCTGCCTGTTTCTTGTCTCCTTAAATATAGGAGTAATTTCAACCTTTCTCCAGTTATCTGGAATTTTACAACAGAGTAATGATGAATTAAATATGTGGGTCAGATTAGGGAATATCTCACCAGAATGCTCTTCAAATATTTTGGGTGAGATTTTGTCTGATCCTGCTGACTATCAGCCTGAAGGGATAAAAGATACTTAAATACTACCTCATTTTGCATTGTGTTTACGTGATCAGTCGGGTTTAAGTTTGGTAAATCACCACCCATATTCTGATATACTGAACAAAAGTAGCTATTTGACAAATCTGCTATTTGACTTTCTTGAGAAATTAGTCCATCCTTACTTTTTAGTGGGCCTAAGGTGGTAGTTCCTTTCTTTTTATTATTGATATAGCTATATGAAACTTTGATATTTTTATTTGTTGCAAATTTTATTTCATAATTTCTTTTTTTTTTTTTGCATTCCTGATGTCTTGTTTCAAAGTTTTTGTTATGGTTTTGAGTTTCCCCTTATTTACAGTGCATTAGTAATGTCACGCTAGTTTGCATGCTCTGTTTTTCTTTCTAATCAGGTTAGATATTTTCTTTATAAAGCAGGACGGAATTTTCCCATTTCTGATATAGATTTTTATATACTATACATACATGTCTCAAGTACATTGTATTCTTAAATATTTACCAGCAATCCTCTGTGCTTTTGCCACCCATGTTAAACTTCCAGTTTTTAACAGCTTCCCACATCAAAGCATAGTTTCCAGTGTTATGTATGTAGAATATTGTTTTACCCTTATTGGATATTATGTTATGCTCCAGTACTAATTCAATATCTCCATGGTCGCTTGTACATAAAGGTTCCAGAATGTCTTTATCTCATGCCCATTATTTTTTTTTTTTCAATCTTATCTATCGCCTCCGAATCCAGAACTCTCTCAGGCTCCCAACTTGCCTGCGGCTGTACCGCCCACTGTGACTCCCACCTCCTCAAAGACATTACTTTCTCCCCGTGGGACCTCCCTGGCACAAGGTCCGCGAGGAGATCAAAGGGGGCAGAGGTGGAGGTCCAGTATTGGGCATGTGGCGGCTAGGTACTGTGGGGCCATCACCTATCTGGGCCGTAGGGGTTTTTCATTTGTTTCCCCGAGAGCCCCCCCCAACTGTGGTGTGCACTAATACCATGGTGCACGGCAACCCTGCCTCGCTCGCCCACATGTTTTTGGTCCACCATCCTGCAGTGCTCCCGATCTCCATCGGGGGTCGCTGGGATGCCAGACAACCCCAGTACTCTCCCCCTGGGAGAGGAGAGCAGTCCACCGGACACTCAGTCCTCTCCTCCCCTGCCGGCACCCGAGCTCGCTCCTGAACTTGGGTCACCGGCATAGCGCAAGGTGTGGCGTCCAGCGCCTCAACCCTCATTGCCACTGGACCGATGTTTATATTAATGTTGGTAATAATTAATTCTAGTATGTCCTGACCAGTTGTAGGTAATTTTATAATTTTGTTTAAGGCTCAGTCAGTTCTCTCATTGAGTCAAGCAATAAATTATCCTCCACCCCTCCTGCTTCAAATGTATCCCAGTCCATTTTAGGCAGGTTAAAATCACCTAGACATAGAATTTCACCTTTGAATACCTTTTCATTTACTTCTTTTAAATAACGCATGAAATCTTCCTTGGCGTAGTCTGGTGGAATATAGCAGTAGCCTATAGAAATTTTGTATGGTTTAATATTTTCACCCACACAGCTTCTAGAGTCTGACTGATTCTACATTCAGATTGATTTTCTCAAATTTAAGGTGATCATGAATGAATATGGCCACCTCCTCCTTTTTCACCTATTCTGTATTGACAAGATGACAATTATTTCTGTGTTTGTCCCATATGTCTTCTGAGTTTCCTCCATGTCTTTGTGACCGCAACAATGTCAGGCTTCATAGTGCTGAGTAGGATTTTGAAACGGTCGTCTCTAGGAATGGCTGTGGTGCTGTAAATGGCTTTTTCTTCATTGTCATAAACCTGCAGTGAATAAAGGCAGCAATGCAGTGTTTTCCAACTTGACTGTGGACATCTTAATCTTACATTCTGGAGATGGTTGGCTCTGTACAGCATCTTCCATTATACTTAAGGAAGCACTCTCGACCAATCAGAGAGCTCTTTTCCGCAACAAGTGAGACAATCTTGTTCATAAAGAGTGTCTCATGTCACATGTAACAGCTCTGGAAATGGGCACATTTTGGGAAAGATTTTAAAAGTTTATTATATTAGTGATCAGCCTAGATCGACAATAATACATTAATATCGCCAGCTAGACCACTCTTTAGAGTTGTAAGAGTAGTTTCACTTACATTCTCAGAGTATCAAAACTACTTTGTTTCGCGGTTCTCATACCCTGAGGTTGCACGTAAGACCACTCCTATAACTATAACAGTGGCCTCAGTGATGGTATTAAAATACAGTTTTGTTGTTACTTAAAAATGATATTTTAGACCAAGTAATTTTTGTGTGTTGCATTCTTTTGGGGTTAAGGGCTGCAGTATATACATGTGTGGTGATGTTTACAAATCTTCATAAAGTGCCATATTTTATTGTGTGTTTTGCAGTTGTATAACTTTTTACGGTTTTGTGAAATGCTGGTGAAGGGGCCCTGCAACGTGAAGATAATCCGTTTATTAACAACGCAGGAAGATGTAAGTTCAGTCAACTTCCATTTCCTTTTTTTTTTTTTTTTTGGATATAGTTTCTACCCGTCCTGCTCAGCCCACAATCATGCCATCCTCTCAGCCTCTTCCCCCGACTTTCAGGCCTACCTCCTGTCTTCTCCCATGGCTTATCCTCCATGGCAGGGTGGCGGGGAGCCCCCTTCTCTTCCTGCCAGGACCGGATCCAGTTCAGGGAGGTGCCTTCTCAGGGGCAGCACCTGTGGAGGACAGCATTCATCCAACTCGCCCTGGACCAGTTTCCATTTTCCAGCAGAGGGTTGCATGCAGTGCCAGCAATGGCCAAGCTGCACATGCTTCCACACACAGCATGCCGGTTGGCTGATCCGCCTCCAAGCCCCACTCTACAGGACGTGGCGTGCCAACACACAGCCTCCGCTAGGTGTCAGGCAGGTGCCGGTCTCTGTGTCCCACGCTCCCTGGGAGAGGAAAGCTGTCCCCTGGATGCTCGATCCTCTCCCTCCCTCCCTGGTGGACCCCCGATGACCCGCTCGCACCATGAACATGGGTTGCCGGTGAGGCAGGAGGTAAGGCATGATGCCTCAGCCCTCCATGCCACTGGGCTGGCGTAACTTCCATTTTCAGTTGTGAAGTAAATGTTAGTATTGGTAACTGAGACAAACCCCAAAGAGGGGGGATTGCCAACAAGTGTTCAGGAAATGAGAGGGGTCTGTGACAAGAGCACATAATTATAGGCTGGTAATGAAGGTGAGGATTTAGGAGGGATGTAAGGAAATACTTTGTCATGGAGAGTCTGGTAGAAAAGTGAAACCATATACCGGGGGATGGTCAACATCCAGATGGTTACAAGTTTCAAGAATAGGTTGGATAAGCCATAATGGTATGGTGAAAATAACAGAGGGGGGAAGAGGCTGGACACTCGACTAACAGAGTGGAGATTATACTTGGGATCACTGCGCAGGCCCTACCAGTGCTATACTGGTAGGCACTAACATAGGGACCGGGCAGACTCGATGGGCTAAGGGTCTTTTTCTGCCTGTAAAATTGTATGCTTCTAGAAGAAGACCGAGTCTAAAATTTTAACCATGGCCTGGTGCAAAAAGTTATAGATAGTAAGCAGTACAAAATGATGTTAAGGTGCGAAGTCCCCTGAGCTGTGGTGAATTGCAGACTCGTGTTTGTCAGAGTTTCAGTGATAATGCAACACAGCATTAGTGTTGCCCTAACTTCAGCACCTTTTCACCGAGCATTCGTGTATGACTGCTTTATTTTGCCTGGACAGTGCCAAGGCTAGGGCAACACCAATGCGGCATCATATGATCGCTGAAACCCCCCCAAAAGCGCAACTCCACAGATTCACCACAGCTCTGGGGACTTTGTACACTAACGACCCATTTCCTTACTTTTGTTGCTTTGTGCACGAACCCTAACAGATGCATTAATGTGGTTTTTCAGTTTATATACACACACATGTACCAGTTCAACCGTGAAGTAAATATGGCATTCTTCACAGCTATACATTGAGAGGTTGTATTTTATTTGTTTTTTTTTTTTTTGTTACCAGAAAGGGTCACTGAGGTGTAATTACTCATTTCAAGGGTGCATCTTGGGGGTGGGTTACATTTTATTTATTTATTTAGTTTTTGTTGACCGGGTAAGTGCACTAAACAAATCCTGCCTACTTTCAGGCACGACCCGGGGGAGGGGGATACAGATGAATGCCAACTGACCTTGAACCAGATGAAGCTGTTGGTGGTATTTTTTTTTTTAGTGAAAGACGGAAATTTGGCCAGGACACCGGGGAAATTCCCCTACTCTTTTCGATAAGTGCCATGGGATCTTTAACATCCACCTGAACTACCACCAATCCAGGCAGATGGAACCTCGGTTTAATGTCTCATCTGAAAGGCGGCACCTCAGAAGTGCAGCACCCCTCTCATGCTGCACTACAGTGTTAGTACTGGGATATTAACCCAAGTGCCAGATGTGGGAATTGAACCCACAGCCCTCTGATCTCCCGGCCTCAGAGGTGAGTGTGCTACCTACTGAGCCACTGACATGGACCTGTTTAATTGAAGGCGAGGTGCTGGTCAATCAATCAATGCCATGTTTTTTTTTTTTTTTGTTCTCTGCTTACACCCCTTCCAATCTGCTGTGTGTTGCAGGTACGTGGGTATACAGATAACACTGGACACAGTAATAGGGTACAACACACCTGTAGTGTGTTTTATTTTATACAAAAGTAGAAAAAAATAAATAGAAATAAAACCGCTTATACAGAACAAGAAAATAAACAATAGCTCAAGGCCATTTCACCTTATATCAGATATCTCAAAACAATTCATCAGCTTTCCTGATGTTAGAGATAAATTCCTGTTCAGGCACAGGTCCTTCTGCTTACCTTATTCCAGGTAAGTGAGACTGGTTATGCAGCTAATCTGACTCTTGGTGTTTTGAGGAGGACTTCTGTAGCCCTCCCACTTATGGTAAAGTCCCTCCCATAACATCCAATTAGTTCTAGAATGGTCCCTAAATAGTGAAACTCCTCCTGCATTACACAATGAGGTTTTACTTATGGGAAGTCCATCTATAGGAAATCCCCTTCCTGAGGTCTTGCTAACAGGTCAGCACCTTATTTTCTATATATGCAAACAGTGCAAACATTTATTGTATTTATACATGTGCTGTATTGTTATAGTATATGGACACTAGCCCTTTAATTTATATCTCAGGGCTCTATACATAGTGGGGCTCCTTTAGAGACCTGCAGTGTCTCTTTATTCTTTAATTTGTTTAATTTCTTTATTGTGTTAATTTATCTTACAGCCCTCTCCTTATTCTGTGGGCTACTTCAACTGTGTTGCATTTCCACATACATAGGGGTGTTCCTGTCAATTGAAATCATTTGTTTTCTGTGTTGTAGCAGAGCGGCAGACCACTAGACAATCATTATCTAGCCGCTCTGCTTTGTGGCTCTGCATAGCTTTGGTAAGCCCCTTTTTATTTATTTTTATACTGAGCTGTGGCTTTTATGTCCAGGGACAGCATAGTTTACTCCGGGAAGCAGGGTGACTGAAAGTGAAGTTTGCCACTTCCATGGAAGCCTGCCTCTCTAGCAGCCTGGACTGGCTGCACACATGCCACGGACTCCTCCACGGCTAGCTGGCACAATTCTACAGCCAGCAGCTGGGATTCTAAAATACACTATTATTATAATATTATTATTATATAATTATTTACACAGGTACCGAGCGACAGCAAAAGTAAAAGTTTGCCGCTCGGTTCAAACAGTTCCTGCTTCGATGCAGGATTTCTTTGGCTTAACATTCTACATAACATCGGGGCGGCAGCAAAATAATTAAAACAACATAAGCATAATGCCGCTTCGTTTGTATCCATAATCCACCTATCTAAGTGGACATTATTTTGTATTTAACTGCCATTTTAAACATTTCTAAACATGCCTGCACCGTATACATAATAGTGGCATAAGCATTAATTAAGCACTGCAGCACTTTAAACTCATAATATGGCACAAAATGCACCTTATGCACTTTATTTCAAAAAATGCACTTTATTCAACCAGCACCTTATATACTTAAAGGCACTTTATATCTTGTGGCAGTAAATGCCATAAATGCACCTTATTTCATTCTTGCCAGCTGGCCTTAGCCTGGTGCATTATTTTGGGGAGTTCTTGGTGAGGGATGAATATATAGAAACTAGAAATAAAAGTAGTAAGAAAAAAGTTTTAGTGAGAGATAAAAAAGACTGATGTAGGTGGCCAGCCTACGCCAGGGGCAGAAAAGAGTAAAGTATAGTATAAGAAGATAAAGAACCTCTGTGCGCAAACACTGAGGCAAGGGTTACCCCAAAGGGCATTTGGCTGGGAAGCCAAGTTTCAAGAAAATACAAAATCACACATGCCCCAACAATGCAAAGCATCATGGGCTGCATATGCAAATCACCACAGAATGTTATGCTGGTCCAACTTTAAGCAGAATTGCATGGTGCCAAAAGGCCTCTCACACAGTTTGCAAAGGGTGCTAACAGAAGACATAGACACGTGTTTCGTCCTACCAGGACTCATCAGTATGCCTCGTCTGTTTGACACCCAGTGGAATGGACCAGCTACCCTTAAGGCAGTGTGCTTTGGATATATTGTGGTGAACCCATTAAAATAAAAAACTATTTAAAAGACAAAGAACCTCTGTGCTCAAACACTGAGGCAAGGGTTACCCCAAAGGGCATTTGGCTGGGAAGAAGATACTGCTGCGCAGCAGATTTCAGTAGGAAAAAGAAGAAGATAGGAAAGGCATCCCTCCACTGGGGCTATCGGACTGGCAGAATGCAGTTCTGCCACACTGTGAATGACTTCTCTGAAACTTTCTGGCACCACCTCTCCGGCCCTTACCTACCTCGTGTGCCATCCTCCACAGAGCCTTGTCTTACCCTCTAGGTCTGGGTAGAGGACATATACCCCCAAATGAGCAAGTTATCAGGCGGCACTATGAGGAGGTGGGGCTGGCGTCAGATATACCAGGGTCCTGTCAGTCTGGCACTGGGGACACTTTTCCTCGATCACTCTGGAGGAAGCTGGCATGTGAGGTTGCCAATGCACATATGCTCACAGTGCGTGTGGCAAGGGTGAATCCCTGGCCAACATATTTCCCCCTTCCTCACAGTACCTTGCTGCACTGCCACCAGTGATAACTCACCAAGAGTCCAAGAAGCATGACTGCTGTGGCCGCAAGGCCTGTTCAGCTTAATCCTCAGCATTCACCAGGCTAGCTGTGTTGCTTTGGAGACTCAATATCACCAGGAGCTCTTCTAGAGGCTCTCCGACTTGTCCAACCTTCTTCCTGAAGAGAGGTGGGTAAATCTACGGGATATCTGTAATTTGGGGCTGATGTTGGCCAGGCAATAGCTGCAAGTGGCCCTGGACTTGGCCAGCATGTTGGCAAGAGCAGTGGCACTAGTGGTTTCCATACGCCAATGTGCCAGGTTGAGGGTTTCACCCTTCATGCAGGAAATTCAGCCAAGAATGACAGATCTGTCCTTCAGTAGGACAGATTTCATTAGGCTAGAGGTCGAGGACCACCTTACAATTAGAATTGCACTGAAACCCTGCATTCAAACAACAAGAATCCATCAATGAAATGCCTTACAAATGTCATCAGTCTGCAGAAGTGTACCACCCTAGAAATAGAACTTTATGCAAGTTTCTGAATGTAGAATACAAGATTAAACTCTGCACTGTCGTCCCACTCCACCTGCTGTTCTAACATCAGGTTTGTTTCTCCGCTTGAAGAGAGCAGTCACCCCGAAATCATACCAGCCTTCCAGTCTTCATTTAACTTTAATCTATTACTACTGTTTTGTTGTTTTGTTTAAAAATTCAGTTTATGACTATGCTGCATTAATTAGGGTATTTATTTAAATAACTTTATATTTTGTGTGATTTCTCCTGTTCCCAATCAGTTCCTAGGAACCAGAGAAGGCCACTTGACAGTGAGGCTCCTGCCTAAGGGAACCAACCACATTTTTGTGTTTTTAACAAAAAAACAAAAAACAAAAACAAAACTTTAGTCATTAACAATTTTACTCATACTTTAAGCAATTTCATATATTCTTAACAAAAAAACATTTTATTTTATCACTTTTGGACTGGGAACTGAATGCTTCATTTACAGGTCCTGTCAGTATTTGGCATGGCTGAGAGACCCAAAAAGAGAACAGGACCTACAGGTTTTAAAATTTGTATTACGTGTTTTTAGCTCTTGGCAAATACAGACTGCCACAAGCTTTGTCTGAAGTGCTTGAGACCAGATCACAGTTTTATTAATTTTGAACTTTGTAACAAACACATTTTGCCATAAACCCCCAAAGAAAAGGGCTGTCTTCTAACTCGGCCTCTATTTCACCAAAACACATTAAAGGCTGTGAGGCAATTCCTAATGATGGTGGAAAGCACACACCAGAGAGTTATTTTCCTCATATGCAGCAGTCCTGTCAAAGGGGACAAATAAAAAGGCAAAGCTGCTCAGCCATCAGAAATGCATCGAAAGAATGAAAAAGACATCAGGATGTCTGACGGGGGACCCTGATTCCATTTCTGGCAAAAACACAAATTAAAAGAGCCTCCGAGCAGGTGCTGAAACCAGTGCCTGCCAAGAAAAAACTAAAACTGAAAACACATCCATGCCACACCTCCTGCAAAGGAAAAGGAGCAGGCAGTGGATCAGAAACAGATGCCCCCAACAGAGGATGTGACTGCTGTATGGCAGTTTTTTACTTGTTCAGTGTGTCTGCCCCCAGACTCCAGTCCCAGACCTCTTGCCTGTAGCAGAAGGGGATGTGTGTTACAAAGAGGTGGAGGAAAGTGAACCTATAGAACCTGATGGTTCACCTGACCAAGAGTTAAGGTCCCCTCCTTGGCCTATGGAGGATTATACCTCTTATATACTTTCATCAAACAGCTGGTGAACGTGACTGGCTGACGCAGCGGTAGTGCTACCTCTTGTGACGCCAATGACCTGGAGTTGGGAACGATCCTGGGTCACAGAGGGCTAGCCAGGAGAGGATGGCTGAGTGTCCCATGGACACTCGCCTATGGCAGGGTGGGAGGGCTTCTGGACTCTGCCACACTCTTGCCACCTGGGTGACCACAGGTAGCAGTGCAGACTGAAGCCAGCATCAGGGAGAGGGGCATCATTGCTCTGATGCTGTGGCATTAGATGTATTTCCCCTACAAAGCTCGAAGGTGGGGAGAAATGGGAAAATCCTCTGACTGCGAAGGATACGGTCCTGCCACCCTGTCACAGGCCCTGCACCGCCGACCATGGCTCTTGCTTCCCAACAAAACTCAGCTCTGATTTGAGGTAAGGGGTCTGCCCAGGGCAGCCCTTCCTGTGGGGTGTTAACCAGAGGGGACCAAGGAGTGAGGTAAGTCTCAGATGAGGTGGTAGACCGAAGGGGGCCTGTTGGGAGCTCAGGGGACAAAGAATACAATGATTTAACAAAACAAAGATGGCGAACACCCTCACTATCCCCTGTCATGAAACAGAGGAGGATGAAGAGGAAATGGAGGTCATGGACATGATGGGGCTAGCCCCCACAAGGAGACTATTAGTCCCCATCTACAAGTGCCTCCAAAAGACCACATCAGAAATCAAGTCAGCACCCAGTTCAGCTGCTGACATTGACAAAAAAAGTTAAAAGTATTACGTGGACAGACAGGGTGTGGAATACCTGTATGCTACCCTGATCATGAAGGAGTGGTACAGGCAGCTGCTTGTGAGAAGGCTAATGCCTCTCGCTGCATAGTTGCCTGAAAAGGATTCCAGGAAATTAGATGCTATGGCCAGAAAAGTGTACACAATGGCCTACTTGCTGCTAAACCAGGAAGCTTATTTGGCACATACAGCCCAGTACTAGGTATCATTGTGGAGTTCAGTGAGTGGTAAACTGGATGATGAGTTGGCACAGGATCTGGCTACCACAGCAACATCAGCCCTGGATCCCACTATATCAGTTCAACATGGCTGTAGACACTAATGACTCTGCTTCACGAGTCTTGGCTCGTGCAGTGGCATTGAGAAGGTTTGCCTGGCTATGGTCTACCATTCTTACCAGGACACTCGGGCTAAAGCTATTGACTTCCGTTTTCAGTGAAACTTTATTTGGTGACTTAACAGAGGTGTACATGAAAAAGGTAGATGAATACAAGTTTACTTTTATGAGAGACACTGAGAAAGAAAAGGCCTCCACTTCCTATAGGCCTTATGGAAGGGGAGGCAGTGGCAGGGGTTATTATCTAAGACATTATGCTGCCTATTAATACCAGTCTCAGAGGGGTTACTACAGAGGAAGAGGCAGGAGAAGCTCTAGGAGTGCTGTAGCACAAGCTCCTAAGACACAACCAAAACAAAACCCTTGACAGTTTGCTCAGGTCACCAGTCATCTATTGCCAGTGGGAGGACGGCTGACCCACTACTTCAGGAATGGGTAAAAATTACCACAGACAAGTGGGCCCTGCCAGTTTCCGAAACTGCAGAGACCAAAAAAAAAATCCCAGCTCATTCACCAAAATAATTCTTCTGGAGCTAGAGTAAAGAAACTACTCTAGGCAGAGACAGTAGAAAAGGTCCCTACCCCTCAGTGGGGCAAGGGCCTGTTTTCAGACTACTTCCTGACCCACTAGAAAAATGAGGAACGGTGACCCATTTTAGGCTCAAGATATCTGAACAAACATATAAAAAAGGAAACGTTAAAGATGGTCACAGTGACACCGTACCTACAGTCAGGGGATTTGTTGGGGTCATTGGATTTGAAGGATGCCTATTTCCACATTCCAGTCAGATCCATCCACAGAAAATACCTCTGGTTCAGGTTTGGAAACGGTATCAGTTTGCAGCCCTTCCTTTTGGTCACACCTCAACACCTAGGGTATTCATAAAGTATCTGTCTGTAGTGGCAGCAAACCTAGCAAAACAAGATGTACTGTATGTGTGACTGAATGGTTATATTTCAGTAGGATTCTGAGTGGGCAGGATGTGCAGGCGGACGTTCATCTTTCAGCAGGGTTCTGACTGAGCAGGGATCAGGCAGAGCTGCCCCCTCTCACCAGTTCTGTTAATACTTTACATCGAGCCCCTGATACAGGCTATTCATCAAGATGCACTGATAACTGGAGTAACAGTAGGGGCACGTGAGCACAGAATTTCGTTTATGCTGATGACGTGCTTCGATATTTAAGAAATCCCCTTCTCTCTCTCTCCCCCACATTATGGAAGTAGTTAGAGAACACTCAACCCTCTTGGGCTGTATGCTTAATGATACAAAAACAAAAGTCCTTACATTTCATTTCAACTCGCCCACCTTGACCCTACTGCGACGCTTCCCGATAAAGTGGAATATTGTCAGACTGACATAGCTCGCTGTATATTTGAGGTCCTCCACAGCTTATTTATGCCTAGACGATTGTGTCTCACTAATGCAAGCTATCACGGCTGATATTAAAAGATGATCTCTTTTACCTTTCCAGATGTTCTTCAGAATTCAGGTTGTTAAGATGAATATTCTCCCTAGATGTCTCTATTTATTCGAATGTGCCCCTTCCTGCTTCTGCAGGGATGGTTCATAGCATCCCAGAAACCGATAATGAGCTTTAAATAGGGGCAGGTGAAACCTGGGTATGCAATGGCCTGTTTAGGGTCATGTTAACATTGTTATGGCAGGACATGAATTATATAGCCACTTGGAAATCAGTGGAACTAGAGGCAATAGATATGGCACCCCCCTCATATATTTATTTGATGAACACATTAGGTGGACTAATCCCCAAAACCTATTTGCAGCAGAGTAAGTCACTTTTATGGTATGGGATAAATGTGTGGCTAGAAGGAATGTAGTCAAATATATTTGGCATTATAATTGGATAGGATGGGTGAAGATTTTCTTCTAGGTTAAATAGACCCATGGTTTCAGAGGCAGGCCTGAGGGCACTTTCAATACCCAGACAAGTTATTAAATGGGGATGTCATAAAACCATTAGAAACATGCAAAGAGAAAATTTGGTTGGTCTGCATCAGACCATTTTGATACTTTCAGCTACGGAATTATGTATTGGCAGGTCTCAGAAGGGAACAGACTAGGACAGGAGGAGGTGATGATATTGGCTGTCACTGTTCCTACCTTGTTAACTACCTTACAGCAAAAGAGGGCAATCACATTGCTCTATCAATTCCTCACACTGAACTTCACTAACTAAGCTACTTATATTACAGAGCAGTGGCAGAATGAAACGCAGTCACAGATGATATGTAAAGAGTGGGGGGAAAGCTGGCAGGCCACTTTTAAGTCAGCCTCTTCTCCTCAGTGTCATGAATTTGCCTGGAAGGTCTGTACTCAGTACTTCATTACAGCAGTGATGAAGGCCAAGTGGGATATAGGGACTGCAGCTTCTTACTGGAGGGGTTGTGTAGAGGGGAAAGCTACACATAGTCACGGCTTCTGGCATTGCCAGGCACTCATTACATACTGGAATGGGTGAAGGATTAATTCACTGTCTTACTCATAATACAGGAACCGCTTCAGTTTAAACATTTAGTGTTGGGGTTTGCACCCAAAGGAATCAAGGGGGCAGAGTCAACCGATTTTATAGAATACTGTATTTATATGAATGCGGCTACTAAAGCCATTACCAGGAGGTGGCTTCAGACATCTTCTCCTGAACTAGGGGAGTGGGAGGTAGTGGTCTCTTAGAGAGTAGAAATGGAGTGGGTCACATTTGCAGTACAGGATAGGACCTCTGCGTACTGGACAAGATCAACGAGGTGGGAGTTAGAGCAAGATGGAGGGGCCCTCAGGGCAGAGCAGCATTAGCACAGGCGTAGTTCCTAGTGGGGGGAGTATATATGGGAGATAAAGGGGAGAAGTGGCACAGGGGAGATACATAGTCACAGATGGAGGGCGACTGGGATCTGAGAATGAAATAGCATAGGGCTATGTTTTAGCATGATGCATTCATCTGTGGCTGGCATTCACATTTCCAGGAGTATTTATTATCTGGATACCAGGTTAAGGTGCATTAGGCTATGTCATGAGGCACTTGCCAATACAGTGGAACTCCTTAGGAGTCACAATAAAATACACTGTAACACCACAATTAGTGTTTAGTTAGGTAGGTTAGGTTTTTTTCATTATAAAAAGATAAAATCACCTAATTGTGAATTATCCTTCCTTTATAGTATTACATGATGTATGTACAAGTATGTTAAACAGCACAAAGGCATTGCTCTACTGCAATTAAGACTTATCATAAGACCAAAAAACATGGTGTGTAGTGTTTTTTCCTTACCTAGATGACTGGCTAGTCTCAGGGAAAACAAAACAAGAGGCAATGTGCTCCGTACAACAGGTAAGGGGTACCCTGGAGAACCTTGGATTCCTAATAAAGCTGCAGAAGTCTCAGACAAAACCAGTGCAGGTGCTGGACTTCATAGGTGCAGAGCTAGATATCCTGAGGGGGGAAGCCTTCCTTCCACAGGAAAGGGTTTCAATTCTGATTGCCAATGCAGAATCCTTCACACTGGGCTATCCAAAGCCTGCAAGGATTTTCTGAAGCTACTGGGGCACATGGTCTCATCCACAGCTGTGGTGCCATGGACCAGATGTCAGATCAGGGACGTTAAGTACCATCTAAGAGGTCACTGGTCCCAAAAGTCAGACTCTCTTTCCAGCTTAGGGCCTGTCACAAAAGACTTTGTACAAGCACTAAATTGGTGGAAGGAGGAAAGCTGCCTCAGAGGGGCATTCCATTCCTCCAGCAATCCACAATAAATGTTCTCACAAAAGAGGATTGCACAGTAAGTGTCATCTGGCGCCCTCAGGAGACATAGGAGAGCATAAATCTCCTCAAGCTCAGGGTAGTACTGCTGGCAGTGCAAACCTTTTTCTACAAGCTTTACGGTCAGTCGGTCCAAATTCAGACACAGTATTACAACGGTGTACTACATAAACAAACAGCGAGGAACAAGAGCCTTAAAACTTCGCGCAGAAGCTATGAGGATCTGGGATCCGACTTACTCCCACAGGGCTTGCGATGGCACTCACCATCAGTGCAAAAAGAGAAATTTATTTTAAATGGAAATTTTTTTGATGCTATTTTATGGCATTTTTTAGGGATGGCAGTAC
Source organism: Neoceratodus forsteri (assembly GCA_016271365.2). Classification (NCBI taxonomy): domain Eukaryota; kingdom Metazoa; phylum Chordata; order Ceratodontiformes; family Ceratodontidae; genus Neoceratodus; species Neoceratodus forsteri. The sequence goes on from CM057458.1 coordinate 236,184,226, forward strand.
TGGGAACCTCCATGCCCCCAGTGCCCACCACCCCCAGCTGTGACTGTGCATGTGGCTCCTGATGGGTACTCACAGAAGAGGGGAATCATTGCTAGAGATGCTCGGAATTGGTCAGTTCTAATCCGATTTTCATATTTAGGAATTTAAGAAGTTCTGAACCCTAACCCTGTTTCAATGAAAAGTTCTAAAAGGACCTCAAAATTCTAATCAGATTTGGATTTGAAACCTTATGTAAAACTCAGTTTTAGGATTCAGTTTAGAAACTAGGATTTGTGGACTGTAATTCTGAAAAATGTATCGGAATCTGACGAATCAGATTCTGTTTAGGAGATTCTGTGCAAACCTAGTCTTGGGTGCCCCATGGGTAGGCTACTTCAGTGTCCCTCCTGATGAAAAGTTATTCGGCTATTTGCTTTGCTTCTAGCAGGTTGAGAGGGTTATCTATAGCCATTAATGTTGCAGAAATGACACTAAACCCTGAACCCGTTTTGATGACTACAGAGAGCCAGAACAGCTGCTGAAAAGCATAACACTGGAGGTTTTAATGGAAATTTTATATCTTAACATTTATGTAGCAGGAATTGGTAATCCTCCTTATATGCCATCCTTGCTGGGGTCCCCCAAAACTGTAATGTTTGCTGTGATTTATTTATTAGAAAATGGGTAAAAGAAATCCTGCTGTCTAATTAGACGAGAACACACTCAACTTGGGCAGATATCTGGCAACAGAAACCAGTAAATAACTAGTCCCTGTGCCTACCTGCCTTTTTACCAAATCATTGGGCAAAAGAACGTTTAGATTTGAGTTAGCCATCATTTTTTTTGGTTCGCTTAGCAAGGATCACAGCAAGTCATGCCCTGATCCCCCAGTGCCTATTGTATATTCTATACATACAAACAAAAAAAGAAAAGTAAATGCTGACCCTCTTTGAGTACCCCCCCACGCACACAAAATGTTTTTTTTCTAAATTAATAGCACCTGCGTACTGTGGTGTGCTCAGTGCTATCACATGGTTTCCCTTAACTTCCACCCAGCTTGACCTACCTCCTCCGCATTCACTGCAGAAAACAACATAACCTGGCCAATGTAACCAGTTTTAATCACCCTGGTAGCACAGCTACCATGTCCAAATCTGGTTGCCATGCCCAGTATTGCTGTTCTTCACCTTGATCTGCCTGCCCATGCACGATCGCGCTGTCTGCCTACCTGACAACACAGCAAGTACTCCTGACAGTGGCCCCTAAAATATCAGGGTGGCTGAAATGAACAAATGCATCAGAGCAGCTGGGCAGTAAAACAAATTAACAAAAAAACTTTAAAAACAGCAGCTTCCCACTGGGGGACGGGGGGGGAGAGGCGGTCCTGAACCCGGGCTCATGGAACGAATAGGTGCGGAGCCAAAGTGAACCAAACAGAAAAACACCAAAGGCAGCCCTCAAATAAGTAAAAAGATAGAGACGACAATTACAAAGTCAAGCCATCCAATGTAAAAAGCGTCAAAGATACTGGTAACCATGACAACAAGTTCAGACATTACATATACAGAGGCTCATCGAGTAGGGTAAGAGTCTGTAGCTCAAAAAAAAAAAACAGCATTATAATGCAGGCGAAAGAACTATGTTATTACAAAATAACCTATTTTTTTATTAAAGTTAAGCATTTACAATAATGCTTTTAATGTTTGTAATATTTTTTTATAATATTTAGCATAGAGACCATTTTCTAAGCCCAATAATACCCTCCAGTGTGGGGGCGGTATTGTACTATACCGGACCCTTCCAGAACTACAAGGCAATCCAGCCTGTGGCGTGAGTCTCATTCACACCCCTAGACTGTCCAGTATAGCACAATACCACCCACCCTGTCGAGGTATTATTGCTTACTTTATTTATTAATGTGCCACAGAACTTTAAACCTTGCTGCAGAACGTGACTTAAAAGTTCCGTGGAAGTTTAGAATCCCTGCCACAATAGTTACATCTAGAGAGCCACAAAGAACAGGGGGCCTTGCTATTGCAGACCAGCAGCCAAACAGTTGATTTCCCGATTAATAACCTCCTGTGTCACTCTGTTATAGCTTGGGTGGAAAGAAGCCACCCATGGGGTTGCAAACTCATGCCACTAGACATCCTGCTGCCTCTGTTGCTGCTGCCAGGTATAGCTCCAGTCCCATGTCTGAGATATATAGGGCTGGTCAAATGTGCAGACATTCATCTCTCATTACAGCATCAACTTATTCAGTAATTGCTATGGGTCCTCAGTTCTCTAGTGTCTAGATGCCTAATTTGGGGTGTGTGCCTTGTTGTATTCTCTTGTGAACTGCTAGGAGTCTATCTAAGTATGGCTAGTGAACTGTATCCAGGTAGTTAGAAATAAAGTTTACTTGCCTTTAAGCATAGTTCTACTACTGATATTCAGCTCTCTCACTGGCAGCTGCTCATGCTGGGTCTTTCACCCACCACTCTCTCCACTTCCCACCTCCAACTATTCACATTTTTCTTCCTCTGCAAACTAGCCTGACACTCTACTCTCAATTACATTGTTGGCCAACTTAATTCAGTATCATGTAATCCAGCAGCGATGTACCTGTAAAAATAAAAACCTTTGTTCAATTCCTTCTGTAATTTGCCTTATATTTGTATTTTGCTTCCTTCTCCCCTGCCCCAGATTGCACGTGGAAATGAGCTTCAGGTCAGTGTACCTCTCCCGGTCACCAACTTTAAATAAATAAACCCACATCCGCACAACACGCCTGACCTTCAGATTCCTGTTCCAGCATGAAGATCTTAGTACAAAAGAGGTGGAGTCTGAGGACCACATGATTTGGTGTTAGGAGGTGTTAAGATTAAAGGTTGTTCCAATGACTGAGCATGCTCAGTGGAAGACTGCGTAAGTGGGGAGATGAGCCAATATTCAGTAGTAGAACTAATGGATATCAGTAAGTTTATAGAATTTACTGCTTTTTGGACCTAGAGATTCAGTTTGCCACTCTCACCAGGAGGACAGCAGTGCGGTGAATCAGATGGCATCATGTGACCCAGTGGGAGTTCCAACATGCCGCCACCCAAGACACTGATTTGTGCTGGATCCCCAAAATCTCATGCGGAGGCCATCTGGGGCTGAGCATGTCATTGTAGGTGAGGTGCTTGGCTCCCGGGGAGGGTTTGGGTTGCCTGCTGTTTGTGCATCCTCTGCCAGCCAGTCACAGAGGGTCACTGTCATCAGCTGTGCGTGCAGAATTCTTATGAAGTCTTTCATAAAACTTTCACTCTCAGTGAGAATTTAGATAGTTTGATACATGCTGGCAAAGCCTCAAGGGGGGTAGAACCAAAGGGATTTAAAGTCATGGCAGACTGTTGTGAAGACTCAGAAAATGTTATAAAAGGTATACAGAATAGTGAGAGCCAGAGAGCCCTCTGAATGAGCAGAAACGGAGGCAGAGCTGCAGTGTAGTGAACATTTACTTGTATAAAATGTAAACTAAAAAGCAAGGCCACATTACAAACTATGTAAACTCTTATGAGTGAAAAATTGACTTGTTAGTACCTATGGTCATGCATATTCTGATCGCAATTTAGGATGGCGGGAATAATTCAGAAAAAGGGGTTGGAGTGCATGGTTTGCTGAGTGGCTCCATTTGTCCATACTTCTGTGGTGTTTCCTTAAGTAAGTGGCCAAGGTGATGAAGGAACAAAGGATTGCATTCACGAAGTATAAAAAAACACAGGGAGGAGGACAGGAAGGTGCACCAAGTAAAACAGGGAAGCAGGAATGGCAGCAAGGGAAACAAAGATGCAGACAGAATAAAAGATAGCCAAAGAGGTAGCTAAAGGAGATAAGAGGAGATAGGTGAGAAGAGGAAGGCAGAGGAGGAAAAGTGAGGATAATGAGTGTGACAGGGGAGCCTACGCAGAAGAGGACCAAGAAAAAGTATACATCCTGAACAGGTAGATCTTACTTCAAGAGGGTTCCTTCAGTAGGTCATCACATATAGGAGTGGCGCCACCTGGCATCAGGCCTCATGGCAGACTTTTCTAGCAATACCTGACGGGGGACCGCCCACCCATCAAGTGACCAATATCAGCGTGACTGCATATAGTGGGCGGTCCCCACGCCCGCCCTCCAGTTCTTTCCTGCCATCGCCTCGTGTCAGTCGCATTGCAGACTTCCATATAGCGATCATCATGAAAGTGTCTCACGTCGGAATTTCCTTCGCTAATTTTTCAAACTTTTCTGGTTCAGTTATTGATGTCTTCTCCCAAGAAGAAGTGCTCGTCCTGTGGCACGCAGATTCCGCACAGACGGTCACCTCAAGTGCATCCTCTGTTTAGGTCTGGACCATCCGGTCTCCTCCTGCCCTGAGTGCCAGACCTTTAACCAGGCCACAAAAAAGAGGAGACAGCAGGCTTTGGAGGCCCATCTGCTAAAAGCCCACCTGGCTTCCCTCGAGAAGAAGATGGATCGGCTTAGACATTCTTCGTCTGAAAAGTCTTCTCCTTCTAAAAAACATGAGGAGAAATCTAGGGAGTGGGAGCACTCCGCAGACGACACCAGGCCCTCAACGAGCAAGGCCCAGCCGCCGCCCAGAAAATCGGACGGTAAGTCTGGCGATCTACGGTGGACTAGTTGGCCATCAGCTCCTCCAACGACCGCACCGCCTCGGCTGATAAGTTGGCCCCCGGCTCTTCTGGGGACTGCGCGGCAGCCGGTAAGAAGACTACCCAGGCTGTGGGTACTTGACCGGCACCGGTCGATAAGTCGGCCGGGGGCTCCTCCCCTGCCCGCCTGACTCCACCCACTAAGTCGGCCATCCTTGACGACCGGCCGGGTGCGATTCCCCCATCGGGGCCTGACGGCGCCTCACCCGACGTCCAGCAGAACCAGAAGGAGAAAGCCCCTCTCCCTTCTCCTCCTTCCTTGCCTGCACCCTCCAATTCACCGGCGGGTACCTCTGTCAATGCTTCGGGGTCTGCTCTGCTTTCCCCTCTCGGGGTCAAGGAGAAGGAGGCTCCTCTTCAGCCATCAGGTCTTACTGTAGAGGCCCCTCCTCCGCCTTCTGGAGGGCTCCCAGCGCCTCCTCTGACGCTGATTATCCTGACGACAGTCCCGCAGCCGGGACCAGTTGTCCGGCCTCTGCCTGTGGCCCCGATGCCAGATTAGGTCCCGCTGCCAGGGCCCCTTTGTCCGGCTCTGATGCTGGCCCCTCTGACGCCGGCCTCCTTTCTGGCGCCGGATCGGGTGGTGCCGGTTCTGACGTCAGTTCACCTGACGTGGGCTGTCCCAACGCTGGACACTCAACCGATTTATACAACGGCGGGTCCAACGTGGGTACCCACGATGCCAGATCTGATGACGGGGATTTATACCAGACCCCGGACTGTCCCGCATTACCCGCAAGGGTATCCTGGGGGCCATTACCTGGGGGGCCCCACTCCAGACTGGAGTCATTTCAGGCAGTTCTACCCTGGATCCAATCCCTACTTGAACTTTCAGGGATTCCAGGTTATTACCCACCGGTTGCTACTCCACCACCCCCCACTCCTCCTGTTACCCTGGATTTCAAGGCTTTAATCCAGTCTTGGTGGCAGGGAGCACGGTTGGAGTTGGTCTCGGACCTGGAGACTAGGCTCCCACAACCGCGGTCTCCCAGATCTCCTTCCCCGAGCAGTTCTTCCATTACCACTGTCCATGTCTCGGGGAAGACTCGGCAGGACGTTTCCCCTTCTGGATACCAGACATCGTCCTGTTGAGGAGGCGGATGACGATAGTTCGGAGGGGGCGGACGAGTCTTCAGAGGAGGTCCCGGAGGACCCTGAAGAGCCAAATGGCACGGTTTCCCCGAAGTCTCCACCAGAGGACCCTGCCTTTTTGGACCATGAAGGAATGCTTTGACTGGGAGTCGGAGGAACAGGACACTATGAGACAGAGGCTCGCAGAGCATGTCGACCTAGAGTCTCTGTCTCCGGTCCCCATTCCTCCCTGGATGGCACCTCAACAAGACCAACTGGCAGGTGCCTCATTCCCTCCTGGCTGTCTCCAAACGGGTGGACGGGATTTACCGGGTGCCGAAGGATGCCTCGTTCTTGAAGGTGCATCCCAAGGCTGACTGGTAATCTCTGCGACTCATGATCGCTCCTCAACACCAAAGCACATGAGCACCTCTCCTCTTGACAAAGAGTCGAGGCAGATGAACCAGTATGGGAAAAAGATATACTCATTGGCCACGTGCACCTTCAGTCCCTCAATTACATGGCCCATATGGAGTCCCATCAAAAGGCTACCTTGGCCAGGCTGGAAGCGCGAGTCCAGTCCGTGGACCCCTCACCTTTGAAGGAGGAACTTGCCAAGGATCTCCGCCTCTCCAAAGTTTCATGTAGGCATGCCTTACGCGCCACATATGACTCCATCGACTTGATGGCTCGTACCTCGGCAACTGCCGTGGCCCTCAGACGGCATTCCTGGCTTCGCCTTTCTGGACTCACTAACGAAGTTCAGTCGATGATTTAGGATGCCCCTTACAGGGGCTCGGTACTTTTTTGGGGGGGACACCAAAGACATTATCACGGATCTACAGGACAAGGGCCTTGCACTTAGGTCTGTGAGGTCAGTGTAGCGATCGGGCTCCCAGCAGCAGCAGCCCTTTCGGAAAAGGATCTGGAGGCAGAGAAAGAATGCCCCGGTGCGCCACCAAGGGAAGCGTAAGGCCACGGGTACAGACACCCCTCCTGCCTCCAAAAATCAGAGACTTACAGGAGGTCCTCCCTCTGAATGTCCTGCCACTTCTTGACTCCCCGGCCCCACTGCCTCCTCAGTCTCGTGACTCGGAGCAGGTGAGGGGAGGTTCGCCCTGCAGCTCAGGGTGGGGGTGATCACCTCGACAAATGGGTCCTGCAACTAGTGTCCATCGGACACACCATAGAATTTCTGGAAATCCCTCCAGAAACTCTACCACAGAAGTCCTCCTATTCTCGGGACCAGGCCCTCCTAATTTGCGAGGAGGTAAACTTGCTCTTGCTTAAAGAAGCAATCGAGTGGGTCCCCTTCGGGCAAAGGGGAAAGGGATTTTACTCCCACTTTTTCCTGGTTCCAAAAAAGACTGGGGACTTCAGACCCATACTCAACCTAAGTCAACTAAATCAGTTTGTCGAGTACAAAAAATTTTGAATGCTGACACTCCAGAGCCTCCTCCCTCTCCTCATGGAGAACCACTGGCTCTGCGTCCTGGATATGCAGCATGCCTACCTGCACATCCTTATTTTCCCCATCCACCGCCAATTCCCGCACTTTTGCTTCCAAGGGGAACACTTTCAGTTCCGAGTGCTCCCTTTTGGTCTGCCTTCGGCACCATGGGTTTTTACCAAGTGTCTGGTGGTGGTCGCAGCGTTCCTATGCTGCAGGGGTATTGCGGTCTTCCCTTTACCTGGATGATTGGCTGATTTCATCCCCGTCCAGGGATTCTTTGTTGGAGGCTCTTACCTTTACACTGGACATTTTCAGCAGACTAGGTACCATGGTCAGTGTTCCCAAGTCATCCCTTATCCCTGCCCAGAAACTTCAGTTCATTGGGGCAGGCAGTCCTGGATACGGTCCAGTGCAGAGCCTTCCTGCCTCTGGACAGGGTAGGGACCCTTATCTGTCAGGCCTCCAAATTGGCCTGCCACAGAACCATCCCAGCTCGGGAGGTCCTATGCCTTCTGGGCCTGTTGGCAGCCTCCATCACAACCGTTCCCCTAGCAAGACATCACATGAGGGTCACTCAGTGGTCATTGTGAGTGCAGTGGGATCAGCTCTTTTACGACCTGGACCATTCGGTTCTGGGCTCCTCACTGGTTCAGAAAGAATTGCAGTGTTGGATGGATTCTCGCAGTCTTTCTTTGGGACTTCTCTTCCGGAGTCCTGCACCACTAGCTACCCTCACCACGGATGCCTCGAATATGGGGTGGGGAGCTCATCTCGGGGAGCACCAAGCCCAGGGACTATGGTCCGGCTTGGAGACTTCTTTGAACATCAATGTTCTGGAGTTGAGGGCAGTCCTGTACGCCTTACAGGCCTTTCAGACCCTTCTTCCAAAGGGATCACTGCTAATCCAAATGGACAACATGTCGGTAGTTTGGTATATCCGCAAACAAGGAGGAACCTGGTCGTACCCCCTGTGCAGGGAGGAGACACAAGTGTGGAACTGGGCAGTCCAGCACCATCTGGTCCTTGTGGCCGTGCACTTTCTGGGTGTTCTAAACGTCCTGGTGGACAGTCTCAGCAAATCTTGGACCCTAGCTCACGAGTGGGAGATGCATCAGGAAGTGGCGGAATCCATATTCCAATGTTGGGGGCATCCAGAAATCGACCTTTTCACCTCCGAAACCAACGCAAAGCTTCCCAGCTTTTGCTCGCTCGTTCCAGGGCAAGGTGCTTTCTGGAGCGACACATTGTCTCTATCTTGGACAGGGACATTTTTGTACGCCTTCCCTCCATTTCCCATTCTGCAGAGGGTCCTTCTCAAGCTTCAGGAGGAGAAAGCAAGGATGATCCTCATTGCTCCTCTCTGGCCGAGACAAATCTGGTTCCCGCTGCTGCAGCAGCTTTCCAGGGAACCACCGGTTCCACTTCCAGTGACTCACGACCTCCTGACCCATGATCAAGGTCGACTGTTGCACCTGGGGCTCAGGACCCTGCATCTCCATGCATGGCTCCTGCAGACATAGCGATCTCCTGTTTCGGGGTTTCCTCCAGGGTTGCTCAAGTCCTCATTGAGGCTAGAAAGCCCTCTACCCATTCCACTTATGCCATGAAGTGGAAGCGGTTTTCCATTTGGGTGACCGCTAAGGGTTGGAACCCCTTCTCTTGCTCGGCCCCGCAAGTCATGGAATACCTCCTTCACTTATCAGACTCCAGTCTGTCCTACTCTTCTTTGAAGGTCCATATCTCTGCTATCTCGGCATACCATGAGCTAGTGGATGGTAAACCCATGGCTCAGTTGGAGGTCTCAAAAATCTTTCTGAAAGGGATTCTCCATCTGAAACCCCCCATCCACAGCCCAACTCCACCTTGGGACTTGAACTTCGTCCTGGAAAAGCTCACCTGTCCTCTTTTTGAGCCAGCTATGAGCTGTGATTTGTGATTCCTGTCTTGGAAGGTGCTTTTTCTTGTGGCTATCACGTCAGCCCGAAGGATTTTGGAGCTTCATGCTCTAGTCTATAAGGAGCCCTATCTGATTTTCCATAGGGACCAGGCGGTCCTCAGAACACATCCAAAGTTTCTTCCCAAGGTGGTGTCAGAAGCCACGCTGAATCAATCAGTAGAGCTTCCGGTGTATTATCCTTCCCCCTCTAACAGTGGTGAGGCACTCCTTCATACAGTGGACGTCCATCAGATTCTGCCAGTGTTACACTCACCGGACCAAAGAATTCCGCTCTTGTGGCCAGTTGTTTGTTTCCTTTGCCCTGAGATCGAAGGGAAAGCTGGTTTCTAAGCAGGGCCTGTCCAAATGGTTAGTCAACTGTATTAGATTCTGTTACCAGAAGTACGAAAAGCCTCTGCTGGGTTCTATCAGTTCTACTAGGGGCATGGCTGCCTCCGCGGCTTTTCTACGGAACGTTTCGGTGACCAACATTTGTGCTACCACTTCTTGGAGTTCTGTCCATACCTTTACCAAGCATTACAGTCTGGGCATTGCTTCTAGGCAGAGGGCTGGCTTTGGCCTAGCCGTCCTGCAGAGCCTTCTGTCCTAGACTGGGTCCATTCTGGATTCCATTTTTTTCCATTGGAATTAGTTTTCCTCCTCCCTAGTTTCTCTCGGTCTCTCCTTGGAGGGACTGCATGGGACTCTGTCCTGTATGTGATGACCTACTGAAGGAACCCTCTCGAAGTAAGATAGTACAGTTATGTAGGAACTTACCGTAACAGTAGATCTTTTAGAGAAGTTCCTTCAGTAGGTCATATTTTTCCCTCCCTCCTTCCCCTCATTTTGTGTTTTACAGGGACTCCAAATCCTGTTCACTCCTGCTGTCAGGCCTCTTCCTGGCTCTGGCGGGAGAACTGGAGGGCAGGTGTGGGGACCGCCCTCTATATACAGTCACGCTGACATTGGTCATGTGACATTGGATGGGCAGTCCCCCATCAGGTATTGCTAGAAAAGTCTGCCAGGTGGTGCCAGTCCTTTATGTGATGACCTACTGAAGGAACCTCTCTCAAAGATCTACAGTTACGGTAAGTTCCTACATAACTGTACTTTCTGCACAGTGGTGGAAGGGAAGGGGACAGACTACCAGGGAGCATCAGGAACAAATAGGGGTTGACAGGGGGAGCCTACACAGAAGAGGACCAAGAAAAAGGATACATCCTGAACAGATACTTCTGCACAGTGGTGAGAGGGAAGGGGACAGACTACCAGGGAGCATCAGGAACAAATAGGGGTTCGTTTTCAGAGGAAAGAGTCCTGAAAGGACACGCAGCTCTGAGGATGGATAAGGCGATGGGACTGGATAGGATACACCCAAGGGTAATAAAGGAACTCTGGGACATGCTAGTTGCCTCACTGATGGCCTTATTCAACAGTTCACTGGAAACAGGAGTGGTTGCATAGGACTGGAGGAGAGAGAAGACATGGTCCCTCTATATAAGAGAAGCAGCAGGATGGAGGCTGGCAGCTATAAGCTGGTCAGTCTCACCTCAGTGCTGGGGAAGTGAATGGAAACTCTATTAAAGGGAATGTTGCCAAAGCATCTTGAATCCAGTGGGTTTCTTGGACTGGGTGACTGGAGAAATAGCTCAGAGGAGGGCAGTGGATGTGGTCTGTCTAGACTTTAGCAAGGCTTCAGCACTTTACCGCCACAGGAGACTGATAAAGAACTTGAGCAACCTGGGTGTGGGATCCAAGGTGGTGAATTGGATTAGAAACTGGTTAACGGCACTCACTCTAATGCTGGGAGAGTGATCAGTGGGGTGCCGCAGGGCTCAGTTCTGGGACTGGTCCTCTTCCATATCTTCATAAGTGACATTGCAGAAGAACTCGAATGGAAGGTATGCCTTCTTGCAGATGACACCAAAGTCTGTAATAGGGTGGACACTCAGGAGGGGGTGGAGAGAATGTACAGGGATCTTTTGAAACTCATGGAGTGGTCAAGAGCATGGGAGTTGGGGTTCAGTGCTAAAAAAGTGCAACACCATGCACCTAGAGCATAGGAACCCAGGAATTGAGCAGTGTTCCCCACTGCCCAGAACTATAGAGCAGTGGTAAATGGGGGTGAAGTCAACACAGGGGAGGCAGAATCACCCACAGGAGGCATTGAATACGTAAATGGAAGAACATTTGGACATTTATCTCATTTGAGCTGTCCTAGCTAAATAAATAATTTCCCTTGTTAGATAGCAAACATTTTAACAAATTGCAAGTAAACCATTCTGTGAAATAAAAAAAACAAAAAACATGAAAAGCAAAATGGCCTGCAGCCAAAAAAACTGCAACTGTAAGTTGACAGCCCATGAATACAAGGTTTTTGTTGTAGAGAAGACCGCTTGAAAGGCTCTAAAGTGGTCTAACATCCCAGCAGTCAATGATCATTTAGGATAAACCATTTTTTTTTCTCTGTAGCCTATTCTAATACATCTGGTCAGAGCTGCCTGGGTGGCCATACACTGAGATTCTGCGATTCACACACACACACACACACACACACACACAAATCGAGTTAGCTGCAGGTCAGGTTAAAAAAAAAAATTCTTATTTCCTAAGTTAGAAACTGTTTTAAGTTCAAGTCCTTTTTTTTTTTAGTCAAACATTTTAAATGCTGTAGTTATCTGATGACTTGAGTCTGGCAACACAACCACACAGTCTGGAAACACCCTCAAGTTGCAGTAGACTGCAGGAGATGCCAGGACTTACAACAAAGTAACTGCTCCACTCATAGGGCTGCAAGGCTATCCATCAAGTGGTTGCCATGTTAGTAGGCCCTGACTTCACGTCTGCCAGTCAGCCAGACCACCTCGGGAGTGCCTTCAGCCATGATGCACTGCGGATGCACAAACTTGCCACATGCTTCCCTGGTCACCTGACTCACAGTTTCCCCGTCTTCACTGTCACACATGTGTGAACTGAGAGGGCAAGTCTGGAATTGAACATTAAGGGACAACGCGATATTAAGTGTGGTAGCTGCATTCAAGGGGATGACGGCCAGTGAAAAATGAGAGGTGGCCATTTCAAATAGCGTTGCAGCCCACCACACCATTTTAATGAATAGGGAACACTGGGATGAGTATAGGATTGGAGGGTTACTGACAGTCACTAAGCAGGAAAGGGACCTCGCGGTTATCATATCGGATAACCTCAAAGTAGCAGGGCAGTGTGACAGAGCATACACAACAACAGAGACGTGCTGCGATCAGTGAATGAATGGGGTGGTGCTGTAAAGTAAGGGTAGCCAGCCCACAAGTACATAAAGTCCAAGAATCCAGCACTCTTCGCCTGTAACTAGATAAATCCTGGTCCAATCCAAAAAAGCATAGAGAAATAAGGTATTTTATTAAGTGCAAATGCACAAAAGAACCAACAGGCACACAGACAATCAAAATGAGCTTACTAGCCCCAGCGCTTCAACTAACAAATAAGTCTTCATCAGGGGGTGAGGGGTTACATGGTGGAAGATGACCCTATATAGTGTACTCAATTAAAACAATCAATAAACCAAAACACATGTAAGAAATTAGACTCCATTTCAATAAAGTTATATAGTCAGTGTAGTACCTAGATTAAATCACTAGATGGAGCTGCTATAATGTAGGGCATACATCCATATATAAAGTAAACACAAAATGTGCATTTAAATTAGAGAAAAACTGTGTGACAGAGCACCGGGTGGTGCCAGTGGGATACTTGGGTCCATAGGGGAGGTATCTCCAGCAGGAGGAGGGAAGTGGTGTTGCCACTGTATCGCTTACTGGTGAGACCCCACCTGGAGTATTGTGTCCAGTTCTGGAGAAGCTGCACCTTAGAAGGGACATAGGCAGGGTGGAGGCAGTCCAGAGGAGGGCAGCTTAAATGGTTCAGGGGTTGCACCAAAATCTCCTAAGAGGAGACACTATGTGGCTCTCAGTGTGTACATTCTAAAAGGAGAGCGAGAGGGCATCTGATAAAGATCTACAGGTACCTCTCGGGGAGGGAGTGAACAGGGTGCAGGAAAGGGGTTTTCTTCAAATGAGAAAGAGCACCGATACCAGAGAGCATGTAGTGAAGCTGGGGGGGGGGGATTGTTAAGAGCAATGTAAGGAAGCACTACTACACTGAAAGAGGGTTAGACACTTGTAGTAGACTGCCAGTGGAATTAAGGGAGGTGAAAACAGTTGGGGGCTTCAAGCATGTGTGGGATAGACCAGTAAATAGGCAGGGAGGTGGGAGTGTTGCTGGAGACCAGGTAGGGTCTGTGGAGACAGACTACGAAGGGATCATCTGGGCTGACTGGGTGGGTCAAGCAGTCCTTTTCTGCTGACAAATTCTATGTAGCTGTTTGCCTCCTCTCCCAGATGGAGGAAGGATGCAGCCATGGTACCTCTGATTTGTCCTGGTGAGGAGATTAGGGAGTCAGAGGGGGAAAATGACATCATGCAGTTTCGTATGGAATGTTGCAGCGTGGGGGCGTGGGGAGACTGCAGTAACAACAATAATTGCATTTTCTGTTTTCTAATTATTTTTGTAAGTATTTTACTTATAACATTTACATTATGAATATGGATTAACCAGTTGAACAAGAGCTCATTTTCAGTGGGGTCCAAGACAGGCATGGTACAGAGAGTTTTCATCACAGTTATGATAGTACAGAAAACAAATAAGAGATGTATATTACGCATATTATTACAATAACAATTCATATAACAACTCATATACCAGATGAAAAACTTAGAATGTGCAAATACATTTTGTAATATTCTACCCTTTGACAATGTATTGTGTTTTCAATATATAGATTGTTTAATCTGCAGTATTAAATCGTCATAATTGGGATAGCATTGCAATGGGATAATAAAAGTATCTGTAAACCAGTTTTTAATTTTTTAAAATGGTATCTGTCCATTTGATGGCTTTAATGAATGAGAAATGGAAATACAGATTTTTGGACCAACATAAAAACAGACAACTTACCAATACTTGTATTCTGTTGCATACAGGGGAATGGAAAGGCCCAGCAGATAAGTGCACTGGAAGATATAAAAAACTCTCTGAAGTCATATGGGATAACACTGGACATCTCATACTCCAACTCAATACATGACCGAGAAATTAGGTAGGAGTTGCTTATTAATGCACCTTTTAGGGAGGCTGGACTTTCCTCAAGTATACTGCGAACCCAGAACATTTATTTATTTATTGATTATTTGTTAACTGGGCAAGGCCCACTAAGCACAAGTGCCTGTTTTCAGGGGTGACCCAGGAACTTTGGGCTGGTTAAGTGACTTACTCAGAGTCACACAGTATGCAAGTGGAGGTTGTGAGAATTAAACCCAGGTCTGTTGGATGTACCAAGCTCATTCACAGCGTGTTCCTCTAACCACTAGGCTATACATGGACATGGCAAGCAGTCTGGCTAGATGGAGTTGCTTTAAAGTTTTAAATGCTCTTGCTAGTCTGCTGTACATACTGTCGATGCTGTTCAACCACATTTTATTTTCCCATCATATTAAAACAGCTGGAACATGAAGTGTTTCTGGATATAGACCCCTTATTTTTTATTACAGTTTTATTTTCGTAGGATAGCCCAGCTGAGATGCAACATGTCGTTTCCAGTGGAATCCTGTTTTTACCCATTACAGGAACTGGGTGGACTGCAGCACTGAGAGGTTAAGTGTCTTGCCCAAGGTCACATGGTAACTGTTTTGCTGTAGCAAGGTCTGAACCTGACAGTTCTCAAGCCAGTACTCTAGCTGCTAGACCACACTGCCTCAGTAGTGGCTACATTTACTGTCTCCCTCTCAGTTTAGATGCTAGTGGAGCACACCTCACATGGGAGGGCACTAAGTCAGTATTCCTCAATTGGGAGGTGTATACAATCAGCACAACTCAGTTAGCATGAGCACACAGTCCGCACTCCTCAGGTGGGAGTAGCACATTGTCAGCACACCTCGGGTGGGAGCTGCACATGATCAGCACACCTCAGCTGGTAGCAGCACACAGTCGGCACTCCTCAGGTGGGAGCAGCACACGATCTGCACACTTCAGCTGGGAGGGGCACACAGCACACCTCAGTTGGGAGGGGCACACAGGCAGCACACCTCAACTTGGAGGGGCACACAACACACCTCAGTTGGGAGTGACACACAGTCAGCAGACCTCAGTTGGGAGGGGCACACAGTCGGCACACCTCAGCTGGGAGGGACACACAGTCGGCACACCTCAGCTGGGAGGGACACACAGTCGGCACACCTCAGCTGGGAGGGTCACACGATCGGCACACTTCAGCTGGGAGGGACACACGATCAGCACATGAACAGCACAGCTCAGATGGGAGCAGCATATGGTCAGCACAGCTCAGATAGGGGCACATGTTTGGCCCACCTTAGATGGGAGGGGCACAAGGTCAGCAAACCTTAAATGGGAGGGGCACAAGGTCAGCAAACCTTAAATGGGAGGGTCACACAGTCGGCACATCATAGATGGGAGGGTCACACAGCACACCGCACACCGCAGATAGGAGGGGCACACAGGTTGCACACATCAGATGATCGGAGATCACGGTCAGTACATCTCTGATGGGAGGGAAACACTGTGGTCAGCACATCGGATTTGAGGGGAACATCATGGTCAGCATACTTGATTCGAGAGGAGCACATGCTCGGCACACCTCAGTTGGGAGTGGCATGCAGTCGGTAAACTTGAGATGGAAGGAGCCAACAACACACAAGGAGCACACAGTTGGCACACCTCAAATGGGGAAAAATCACACAGTTGGCATACCTTAGTTGGGAGGGGCACATGTTGGGCACATCTCAGATAAGAGGGGCACAGTGTTGGAAGATCTCGAATTGTAGTGGCACACAGTTGGCCTACCGCAGATGGGAGCACACAATTCGGACACCTCAGATTGGAGCACAGTCAGCACACATCGGATAGGAGTGGTGCATGGACAACGCACTTCAGATGGGAAGGACACGGAGTTGGCAAGCCTCAGATGGGAAAGGCCCACAGCACAACTCTGATACGACGAGCTCACAGTGGGTCAGCACACCTTAGACAAGAGGGTCACCCAGTCAGCACACCTCAGTTGGGAGGGGCACAAGGTCAGCACATCTCAGATGGGAGAAGCACATTGTCAGCATCTTAGATGGGAGGAGCACAGAATCTAAACACTTCAGTTGGGTCAGGCACATAAGTATGTGTTCAGCAAGTCTTAGGTGAGAGGAGAACACTGTTAGCACATCTCAGGTGGGAGCACATAGTCGGCACACCTCCGATGGGAGGGGTGCATGGCTGCACACCTCAGACGAGCGGCATACTGTTGGCGCACAACTCAGAAAGGAGAAGAACACAGTACACTTCAGATGAGAAGGGCACACAGTTAGCACACCTTTATATGGGGGGGGCACACATTTGGCACAGCTCACTTGAGAGAGGCACACCTCAGATGAGAGTGGCACAGTTGGCACAACTCATCTGTTCAGTTTGTTGAAGAACAAATCATGTATGTAATCACAAGATTGTTACATGAACACACACATGTACATACCTATAAAGAGCAATAAAAATGCCACATTTGCAAACATAGAGCTCAAGGAATTTCATCATCTCTAAAACAGTTCAGATAAGCACAATATTCCAAGAAGACAAGTCATTTATTCAATTTAAAATGGGTATCACATAGAGAATAATGTATGGTCTTTGGTTAATAACCACACTGTAACACTTTGAGAGGTTGCCATGACATCATTGTAAACCTTGAGAATGCAGCTCGAGAGGTTTTCAAATTTCATGGCAACCTCGAGAAATGTTTTCAGCGTGGTTGTTAGCCAAAGACCGTATATTATATTTTATAGTATATGAGCTACCAAGACTGTAATAATGGATTGAATTACTTTACTTTGCTGAATTATTTTACAGAACATTGTTTGTTGTGAGCATTCCGTTTTGTTATACCATTGATATGACATACTCAAGAAGGGTTAACAGCAGAGTGATGTCTTAACGATGGCATAACAAGGTTGTAATCTGCTTGATTTCAGTTAATAATAAGGGCTCCCCATATATTATATTCAAATTTTGCCAAAACAGATATAGCCAGTTTATCTTTTCAATACAATAACTTGTTTTATTTATTTATTTATTACTATATTGGAATTGCAACCCTTTGAGTCAAAGACTCCTTTACAAAGGCTCCTCATCATACACAGTACAGGACGGGGCAGAAGAAACATACAGTGAGTGGAAAATGGACAATAGTGCAAGAACAAAAAAGCAAAGCAAAAATATATACATTAAATACAGAGGGTGTAGGCCATAGCAGCGAGAGAAGGCCCCTTCTTGCAGGAGACTGGCCTATACATAATAGTAGCTAAGCAAGAGGGGGCGACCATTGAGTACAGATACTGAATTACATTATATACAGAAGAGGTAGACAATAGGAGCATGAAGAAAAACTGTGTGCCCTTTCTCTTGAATCCAAACTATTTATTTTATTTATGCATTTGAAAATTAGTAACTAGGAAAGGCACATTGACCTGAGGCTCATCTCCAGGTGCGACCCAGAGAAAGGGGGAAAGGGAGAACAGAAAGAACAATATTTTAAATGATTGATCAAATCATCATAGTTACATATTTACACATCATGGGCCAGATATTCAAACCTTAGCCCCGTGGCAAAATTAACACTGCACAGCATGCTAAATTAGCCCAGAACCATTTGCATGCTATATTCAGAGGAAAAGCTCCGGGGCTAAAGCAGCTGAATATAGTGTACAAATTAAGCCGTGCAAACAGGGTTGGGAGTGCAGTGCAAAAATAGCCCAGCAAATAAGACAGCTCTGGCTATAACATCCGGGAAGTCCAAACCACAACAGCAGCCCAGTGCACACAGACGTGGAGGAAGGTAAAGGTGAACTATGTGGCCAATGTGTGCTAGCAAAGAAGTGGATGCACTAAAGCTGCAAACAGTGTAGACCAAATATTGCAGAACTGTGTTATGGTTCAGACAGGTTTGCACAGTGTGAATACATTTGCGCAGCCCTTGCACAGTGCTAACATGTTTGCCCAGTGCTAGGACGTTTGCCCGGGGCAAGAATTTGCTATATTCAAAAGTGACATGCAAATGAGCCTACTTAGGCATTCTGGGAGCAAACATCCATATTAGCATCTCATCATGGCCTGATTTGCATGTAGATTGCCCAGCGCTATTGCAGGGTCCCACAACTCCACCTGTAGATCAGTCTGGAAGTACAGGAGCAGGCTGGGTCTGCTCATAGCTCCACCTGTATGTCAGTCTGGAAGTACAGGGGCAGGCTGGGTCTGACCACAACTCCACCTGTATGTCCGTCTGGAAGAGCATAGTGATAGCTACAGGCTGTGTTTGTACACAGCTGCATAGACTACCAAGGGGACTACACACCACAGGAACAGGTGTTGGTACTGCATGCACTAGTCAAACTGTAGGTCCTGCTACATTGCATAGAAAATGTTATGGTAACAAGGTGGCTGGTAGTGTGAGGGACACAGCAATGCCTATGGTGTGTAGGGCATTAATGACTGCTGCACTCCACACAGTGACAGGCCCGTCTGGCAGGTGTGTTCTGACAGTGAACATTACTGGCATGCTGTTGTGTGACCAGAAACGCTGTGCCACTGACATGGAATACTCACACTGACATATACATGGCTGGCTGCGTGTGCTGTGGTGTCTGTACAGATGTGCAGTATGTGGCCTGTGGGGGGGGCACATACCATCAGACAGGCACACTGGGGTTGGGGTATTCCCTACACTGGCCATTTGCACTGCGTGGATGGTCCCAGCCTTGTGGCAGCACCCAGTATGTGGTGCAGCCTGTCCACCGGTACATGCCCTCACAGTGCTGCATGTGTGTGCTGGATTGTGTTGGTGTACCCCAGTGGGGGGACTATAGGTGTGTGCTCTATGGACACACCACCATCATGTCTACTGGGCACTGGGTCACCCAGTAATGCCTGGCATGGTTGGGACCGGTGCCAGATGATGGCAACATAGGAGTTGCCATCCGTGTGTAGTATGTTTCTTCCATGTCTGGTTTCTTTTTATGTTTATCACCTTGTTGAGAGGTCTAAACCTCACTTTCAGATTCTTGTCGATATTGGGAATGCAAGTAATCACAGACATGTTGCATTAGAGTAATAAACAAGTTTATTACTATCAAGGGATAAATCACAGTTGCCCTAAGCAGTTCTTACCAATACGAACTGGGAGCCAGTGCTAAGCGTTCCCTACACCTCGAGGTTTCTCTGCTGTCTCATGGGGTCTCTCGGTTCTCCGAGGTGTAAAGCTTGTGCATTACATTATATACCTATGATAATTACTATGGTTACCAAAAGATAGAAACATTTCTAGTTACAGAGATGAGCCGTATTGGCTAAATTAGAGGTGGCTCCACGGTCCAAGATAACATTATACAATTCTGTAAAGTCATCAGTTTGAGAACAAAAGAGTTCTTATACAGAGTCTTAGATAACTCAGTGTAGTAGTACAAATCACCAAAAGATGGCAATACCGTCTTACATATTATAATTACTTCAAGGACACAGGTGTCTTGGTATCTGACAAGTAAGAAATACACAGAAGATACATGGCAGAATATATGTGTATTAGCAAGCAAAGTGTATTACAACAATATGCATTCATATCCTGACATGTACTCTTATACGGTAGATGCCCTTAGCCCTAAATATTAGTATAACCTATATCTAAGTGTTAGCTGTCTACAGTGTACCTCTGAGGGTACCAATTAGGGTGCAGGGACCTTGTGTGTAACATTCCCCCCCTTGTAGCCTCCAAGGGCAACACAGGCAGAAGTCTAGGGAAAGAACAGGAGCAGTGGTCATTTACAGTCCCGACACGCGAGCCTTGTAAAGGAAGTCGAGCTGCTCACGGTGTTGGCGGAGTGTGCGCCGTAGGCAGCAAAGCATAATAATCAAAATGAAAATTAAAAAATGCTTGTATAATAACAAAACCTTTAAAAGTAATCTCTAACCAGGTGTTAGTTAATGCGTTATTCATATCTCCATCATTAATCAAGGCGAGAACAGCTTCATTGGCTTTGGTCATATTATTGCTGATGTGGATGAGGTGTGTGTCCTTCCTGTCTAAAAGTGATTTCAGTGTAAGTGTGAGTGGGTCTATGTGTACATTAAAGTATGGCAAGTATTCTGACAGTGTGAGTAGATAATCTGGGTTACCATCAATAATGTCTGCATCGAGAAGGGGGACGGGGGTCATAACAGTATGTCTAATAACAGTCTTCTAGTGGGGGACAAAACAGAAATTGGGGTAATCAGTAGGACAGGTAACAGAACCATATGTGTAGGTTTTATAGTTCATAACTACACAGTACTCTCCATTGGAATTATACTGTGAGCGCACAGTAGGCAGTCTCCACTTTTGCAGCTGGACAGGGCAGGGCAGGTGTAGGTCATCTTCGAAATCCGTGTTGACAGGCGATGAACCTCCTCATGATAGGATTGGTAGAGCTTATCTGGAGCCAGAGTAGAGTCAAAAGAGTTGGTGCCATTCGCAGTGATGTCATCATCCATAGTGAAAGTCCAATCAATGCTGTCTGGAGAGTAGCCACAAACAGGCTGTATAACATCAAAGACATCACATCGGCACAGGTAAATATATTGCTTTTTCGCACAGCAGTCCGTGTGTGGAGCCACCCAGGCATCCAGGAAAGGATGGTAGACCAGTAGAGGTGGTAGATCCAGGCGTTCTCTGTAGATATCTTCGTCCAAATACCCAATGGAATGAACCAGTGCAAGCTTGTCGAACAAGGCTGTAGTGGGATCAAAGCGTGGTAAGGAGACAGTGAAAGAAACAAACATGGTATCTGTTATGGAACATTTCTTAGCAGTGAAACAAGGACCAGTATTAGGGTGTCTGGTCACAAACCCCAAATTCCTAGCTGTGGATAGAGGGATAGTCAAAGTCTGTTGCATACACATGGAAACAGAGCTAGTGGTTCTAGGGACATGGATATGTTGTTCATCCACACTTATTGGCAGGTTCCTTGCTGCTTTAAATCTTGCCGGAAGGTCTTCAAGCTGGCTCCTCCCACCCACCCGGGTGGTAAAACTCTCGGCTCCGCCCCATGACGCCAGATCTTCCTTACCGCTTGGAAGCTCAGGTTCCTCCTTAACGCTCTGGCGATTAAGACTGGTTCCTAATTCTTAAAGTTCGAAATCAAAAGTTTTTCTAAAGACTTCGGTCTTCTTCTCCTCGCGGCCACGATGGACAAATCGACTCGGTTTACGGAGGTGCCCTTATGGGCAGAAGATGTCTAGGAGCGGATCCAGCACTCGTCGCGTACTGCCTGGGCCTTGAGCACGACCCGCGGCCTGCGACTTGTGCTCTTCTTTTCGGCCCACGCCCTGAAGACCATGCTGCCCGACACATCTGGGGCGCCCGAGAAAAGAATTCCACCGGTGAAATCTAAAAGAGGCCCGGTTGGCGGTGTCCTCGCGTGGCCTCGGTGGATCAGCTCAAGCAGATGATCGCCTTGAAGAGAGACGTGCGCGGGCCGCTTTACCTCGGCTGCAGCATTTGTCCTGCTCTCGGTGCCTCGTATCGGCTTCTTTTAGGAGCTTTGTCTGACCTCTCGGCGAAGGTGAGGGTCCAACTTTTCGGGACCTTTTTCCAGGTCCAAAAAGAGCAAAAGTAAGTCTCTCCATCGACGCTCTTGGGAGCGGGAAAGATCCCCTTCCCCTTGTCGACAGTCGACTTCGGTCGACCCCTCAGCTTCGGCCACTGGCTTCACGGTGTCCCCGTCAGGCCAGTTGACCGAGACTCGCGACGCGGTCGAGATTTTTCTCGACCCGTTAGACGGGTTGTCGGCTGGAGAAGCTGAGAATCCTCTCTCCCCGGTTCCCCCGGTGGGAGTTGAGAATCCCGTCAGCTCATCTGTGCCTCCGGTTTCGGAGCCTTCGGTGGGATCGTCCGAGCCGAGGGGAGTGCCGATTTCTGACACTTCTCCTCGCCTTCCTCGGCCTAGTCGAGACTCTCGGTCTCAGTCTCGGACATCCTCACGGTCCAACCGATCCCGCCCGCCATAGGCGGGTCTCGTCTCGCACCACGGCAAGCGCGCCCGCCCGCTCTTCCCGGATGAGGAGGCTTCGGGCGCAGTTGCGCCGGAAGTACGAGGAACTCATGTGGCAACAGCTCCTTTTGACCAGGAATAGGTCGCACCCAGTCGCCTTCCTCGCCATTAAGTGGCTGTCATCGAGCGGTCAAACAACCCCTCGCGTGTAACGAGGAGCCTGTTCCCAGGCCGGTTGTTTGGCCAGTTCCAGCTGCCCACCGATTCTGGTGGAACTCCGCCTCCACAGCCATTAGTTGGGGCTCGACCAAAATTCTACGGTCGGCCTTGGGTTTGCCCATAGGCTGTCTGTCACCCTCACTCCCGATAAACCTCGGCAGGTGGAGGGTGGCCCAGGCCCGAGGCAGCTCTTTGAGGACTCTTCTGAGTCCGATGATGGTTCCTCCTCTCTCCAAGCGCATGGACTTGGAGTCCTGGAGGGCAGTCAGTGACTATAGCCCTCGCCCTTCTTAGGGTTGCTTCAACTCATCTCGAGTCCACCGGATGAAGCTCGAACCTGCTTTTTAAACGGGCCAGGTATCCCTCATGGAGATTCTGGACCGAGGGATTCTCCCACGGAAGCCTTCTTCGGTGGCCGGGTATAGTGGGTCCGGCCTTGAACCTTGGTACGCCCTGCTTCCTCCGCCCTGCGCCCGGCCAGGATGGCCAGGAAGTATGCAGTCCCTACCGGTTCCTTGTCCGGTTTTGAACACCCTGGCCGAGGGTTGGAGTACTGACAGTGTTTTCGTGCGTCGGGAACGCCAGGATGTAGACAAACCTCTGACAAGGAATCCAAGAAATTGGATTATGCCGGGCAAAGTCTCATGCTGCGTCCTCTCTCGGCCTTCATCAGGCCAGTTCGGCCATCCTCATGGCACATTTTTCTCATGCCCTGTTGGGCTCCCTGGATGAGGTTGTCCCTCATCTTCCCGCAGATCTGCAGACTACGGTCAGGCAGGTGCGGGACCAGGGCAGGGCAGTGGCCAGATAGCAGCTCCAGACCGCGTTAGACATCGGGGACTCATGTGCCAGGTCTGTGGCGGCCGTGGCGGCTACGCGTCGCGGGCTTGGCTGAGGATATCCACCTTTACCTCGGATACCCAGCACAAGTTGGCGGATGTTCCCTTTGGGACTGACCTCTTGGCCCTGGGGTGGAAGGTGACCTGCAGAGGATCAAGAAGTCCAATGCTACCTTGACTCGTCTTTTCCGCCCAGAAGGACAAAGGCCACAAGCCACAGCCTAAGCCCTTTCAGGTCCTTCTGCGCCTGCGGCGCGCCCCGCCCAGCAACGTCAGGGCCAGCAGGCTCGAGCTTGGCATCCCAAACCCAAGCCATCGGCTTCCTCCAACAGGAAGCAGGGAGGAAAAGGCCCAGGTGGTCCCTCGGCCGGTCCTTCCTCCAAGCCTGCCCAGTGACGGGCTGAGGGGTGTCGCCCCCATCCCTGTCACCTCACCCCTGGTTCCCCCCCGTGGGGGGACGGCTCAGACACTTCCTTTCCATGTGGTCCACTGTTACCACAGACAGGTGGGTACTGGAGGTGGTGGGAAAAGGCCTACCTCTGGAATTCGAGCAGGCCCCGCCCTTTAGAGCCATCGCACCTCGGGGGGCCTCGGGTCCGCAGCTCACTGGCGTTTCCGGCGAGCCGAGCCCGCCTCCTCCTCCAAAAGGAGGTGATCACGGAGGTAGAGGACCCCTTCAGACCCGGGTTCGTGGTCCAGGTATTTCCTGGTTCGAACGGATGGGGGCTGGCTCCTATCTTTGACCTACACGACCTGAACAAGTCTTAAGGTCTCGAACCTTCAGGATGGTCACTCTGGTGCAGATAATACCACCTCTGGAACACGGGGCGGTGGTTCTGCTCTCTGACCTACAGGAGACGTTCTTTCACGGCCCCTATCCGTCTCGCCACATCGGAGATTCCTCCGCCAGTGGAGGATCCCCCAGGTTCCCAGCCATGCTCCTTCGGCTTATCTCCAGCTCCCAGGTTTCACCAAATGCATGGCAGTGGTGACAGCATTCTCACGCGCGCTGAGGGGTCCGTACCCCTTGCCTGACGATTGGTTGATATGGCCCTCCAGATGGGAGGTGGAGCGTCCAGATCTGGCCTCCAGGTTTGCTCTCAAGTCGGCCTTCTCATCAACCCAGGCCAAGTCAGAACTCGAGCCAAGCAGGTGATCCTGTTTCATTGGGGCAGAGCTGGAAGCTCTCTTGAGCCAGAGCATCGGGCTCCTGGTGGATCAGGGGCGAGTTCTTACCTCCTTTGCCTAATCATTTGTGTTGGGCACCGCCTCTGCCCGGGACTCCTGCGCCCTGTGTTCATGAGTGCTCTGTATTACGCTGGCAGTTCTGTTGGGCACGCCTGGTACATGCGCGCCTTTACAGTGGGACTGCACAGCCAGTGGTCGCCAACGCCGATCCTTGGACCAGCTAGTGATAGTGACCAGAGATGTTGAACGCTCTCAGTGGTGGACCGCTCCATCCCATTCGCAGGAGGGCATCCCGCTTTTCCGCCCGAGCCGACTTTGCCCTCATCAACCGATGCCCTCTGATGGGTTGGGGTGCCCTGGGGAACACGAGTGCACGGGCCTCTGGTCCCTGCAAGGAGTCCCGATGCCATCAACCTGCTGGAGCTCAGAGCGTCCGCCAGCTCTCACCGCCTTTTGCTCCGCTTCTCTGGGGTCAAGTGGTCCGAGTCCAGACGGAGGCTACCACCACCATGTATACCTGAACCTGGCCAGGGCGGGACGCGCCTCCATGCTTCTATGCAAGGAAGCCTCCGTATTTGGTCACTCGTGCGCAGCCTGGAGGCGGATCTCCTAGCCATTCATGTGGCAGGAGCCTCCAACACCCTGGCCGATGCCCTGAGCCGGAGAGGGGCTGCATCTCACGAGTGGTCTCTACTGCCGGAGGTAGTACAAGATCTGTTCTCCCACTGGGGCACACCTCAGGTGGACCTGTTTGCCTCCAGGGAGAATGCGAAGCTGAGGCTGTTTCATGCCCACCCCCCTCAGCAGGGCTCGCTGCTGGGGGATGCCTTCTCGAGGCTGTGGACTCCTGGCCTCTTTTACGCTTTTCCCATTTCCCTTGGATTCACATACAAGGTGCTTCTCAAGACAAGGAGGGACAAGGCGAGGTGATTCTGATAGCCCCAGACTGGCCCCGCCCAGTTCTGGTACCCAGATCTCCTCAGCCTCTGCTCCAGGCTCCCGAGGCAGCTTCCAGCTCGCCTGGACCTGCTCTCAGTCAATCAGGGAAGGTGTTCCATCCGACCTTCAATCCTCGCACCTGACGGCCTGGTTCCTGAGCGGCTAGAGTTCCAGGCCTTGGGTTTCCGACGAGGTCCTCAATGTTGTTGAGGCGTCCTGTCAGGAGTCGACTCAGAAAGTGCTACGCTTCAAAATGGAAGAGATTCTCCATTTGGTGTCAGGGCAAGGCTTGGATCCTTCCTCCTGTTCTGTGGCAAGCATTTTGGACTATTTATGGTCCCTTTCAGTCAAGGGCTTAGGTCGACGACCCAAAAGGTGCACCTGGCAGTTTCATCTCTGTTACCGGGCGCGGGCCGGTGAGCAGTCGGTGGTGCAGGAAAAGGTGGTCGGGCGCTTTTCAAAGGCCTTGATTACATTTCCTCCTGCAAGAACCTCCACCTCCGTGATTTACTGCTGGTACCGGCAAAGTTTCATGGGCAAGCCATTCCTAACCAATGCACAGGTGTGATCTCGCTCACCTGTCGTGGAAGACCGCCTTCCTTGGTGGCTATCACGCCAGCCAGAAGGATGGGAGAGCTCCAGGTGCTTTGCATCGAGTCCCCTCACCTGGTCTTCCGCCAGGGACAGCAGCAACCCGCGCCCCACCCGAAATTCTTCCGAAGGTGGTGTCGAGTTTCACTAACCAGGTGCTGCTGACTTGGGCGGTCTTCTACCCCAATCACACCTTGGAGGCCTAATACAGGCTTCATACTCTGGACCCTAGAAGGGCGCCCGCTTATTATGAGGAGCGTGACGCTGGAAATTCGGGGAGAGGTTCACCAGCGTGTTTGTCACCTACGCTGAAGCCGCACCTGGCAGACCTGCAGAAGCGGACGTATAGGCAGGTGGGTCACCTCCTGCATAGATCTTCGATAAGCTCTGGCATGGAGCCCCCAGAGGGATAAGACCATTCTACCGGCCATATTGCTGCATCGGTGGTTGCTTCCAAGGACGCCCCTATCCAGGAAATCTGCAGGCTGCTACCTGGAAGTCAGCACACCTTTATTACCCATTACCACATCGACCTTAGTCACGCCGGGATGCTGGTTTTGGGGCCTCGTTCTCCAGTCTTTATTCCCTAAGTAGGGGTGTCGCCTTGCCTCCTCCTCCCGGAGAACTGCTAGAGTCTACCAATAAGTGTGGATGAACAACATATCCATGTCCTGAAACACAGGTTATCACCTGTACAGAGTTCTAGGGAATATAGTTGTTCATCCACACGACCCACCCGACTCTTCAAGCTCGACAAGACAACCTGAGCTTCCAGCTGGCCAGATCTGGCGCCATGGGGCGGAGCTGAGTTTTACCACCTTCGGTGGTGGGAGGAGCCAGCTTGAAGACCTTCTGGCAAGATTTAAAGCGGCAAGGAACCTGCCAATAAGTGTGGATGAACAACATATACCATTCCTAGGACTCCTGTTACAGGTGAGTAACCTGTATTTTTACACCTTGGACAATACCATTTGGAAATGCGTCTATCATGTATAATGTCAGGTATTCTTCCAGATTCTAGATCACGGAAGAGGTTATTGATGGTAGTGATGATGTAAGAGCCATAAGCAGAGCAGAGTATTTCTCTAGCAATGTATTGTTTATCTGCTTCCTTATTGTTCTGTTGTATGAGTGCGTTGATCTTATCTTTAGAATCAGTAAATGCCTTAGCAATGTCATGCATGTTGTGTACAGTGTATCTTTCTTCCTGACTAAGACCATCCACACCATGCAATAATGGAGGTAAAATGTTATTGACCAAACCAGTGGAGAACTTGGCAGAATGACTTTTGATAGCAGCAATGTCTGCTTTATTCCAGATAGACATAGTACCAAAAGGCGTGTGACAGTACTTGTTGCACCTGTAACATCAGAACTGTCAACTTCACGCTTGTTATCTGCTTATGAGTTAGATTATCAGAAGAGGGCTTCTCCTGAAGTTGCCTCTATGTTCAGTAGAGTGGACCCCAGCAATAGGGTCTTGCGTACGAATCTGAAATGCAGCTAAACTATCAAGCAATAATGTACTATAAAATGCTGATGTATTAGTATTGTGACACATACCAAACTCTTTCATATTCCAGTAAGTAAGATTAAACAAAACAGGTATATGCATAAACTGTAAGTTGTTAATCAAAGAACCTTGGAGGGCAGTGGCTGTTAGACCACTACGGGGACCAGGGGTATGCTTTGGACATTCCAAAAGCTGCTTATCAGTGGGTGGTAAGACAGAGAGGTACATGGCTGCAGAAGCCATGTGGTGTATAGCACAAAATCGACGAGCAGAATCTTTGGACAAAGAATTACAGTAAGAAGGATCTATTAAGGCAGTTATGTTGTACAAGCCAGAATGTCTTAATGCAGTTTGTAACAAGGACAGTGAACCATTTGGGGATAATTTAGCATTGGGCAACCCTGGAAAGTTCCTTTGGAGAGTTTGGCCACAGGAGAATTTGTCCTTGTGATGTGGCTTTGCCACCAATTTGAAGGGTAGATTTGTCGGGAGCAACAACCGAGGCAGTGAGGTAAGCATCGGAACCTTCCTGGACAGTGATCATACTATCTGGTATATTGATGGATACTCCCTCTGGAGGAGGTGCTGGAGGATCGAGGTGTCGTCGGAGGTCCGGATGCAGGGGATAACTCCTGAGAGGAGGAGATAATGGAACAAGATAGCCATCTTGTCAGTGTATCTGAAAAGGAAGATCAAAGATTAGTATGTTGGTACAATTCCTCCCAATGGGGTGAGGAAAAGTAATTTAAGCTCCTTTATACAGTTTCAGCTGGTTTGCATGTAACCATTTGTCAGTCAACTTGTTGTGGAGGAGTGTAACTTGATAGACTGCCGGACTGAGCTTGTTGACAATAGGGTATGGGCCTTCCCACTTGTTGGAGAAGGAGTGGGTAGGATGTGCAAATCGAAGTACCATTACCTGATTTCCAACTTGCCAATCCACTTCTTGTGCATGTTTGTCAAATTGTATTTTAGATTGTTGCTGGGCTTTGCCCATGCAGTTGGCGGCATACAAGTGTGTGTGTATGAGGTCTTTTCTGAGTTTTTCCACATACTGGTCCACAGATACACGGTCTGCAGTGGGGGTGTGCAGGTCAAACAACAGGTGTTCAGGTAATCTCATTTGTCTACCAGTCATCACCTCAAAGGGTGTGAGCTGGGTGGTGGCTGAGGGTGTGCCCTTGATTGCCATAAGGAGTAAAGGCAATAGGGAATCCCAGGTTTTGGGATTGTCCTCAATGAATTTGGAAAGCATTTGCTTAATCCGTCTGTTGGCTCTTTCTGCTTGACCTGAAGATTGAGGGTGGTAAGGTATGTGGAACTTCTGCTGAACTCCGAGGAGTTCAAGGGATTCTTTCATCAACTCACATGTAAAACTGGGTCCTTTGTCAGAATCTACCTTAAGAGGTAGACCCCACCTGGAGCAAATCTGTTCCACCAGGATTTTGGCAGTAGTTTTCGCTGTACATGTCTTAATGGGGAAAGCTTCTACCCACTTTGAGAAAAGGTCAGTTACCACAAGAGCATACTTATTGTTTCTGCTAGTGTTGGTCAGAGGGCCAATGAGATCAATTTGAATGGCATGCCAAGGGACAGAATGTCCTTGTGGTAAAAGTTTGGCATTTCGTTTGGTAGGGATGGGATTGTTTTGCGCACAAACGAGACAGTTGTCTATGTATTGTTTAATATCTTTGGTGATACCAGGCTACCAGGTGGTGGTCTTGAGTCATTGGAGGGTATTTTCTGCTCCCTGGTGTCCACCAGTAGGAGTGTCATGCACTTGGTGCAAGAATTCAGATCTTAGGTGTCTGGGGACTACCCACAACTTGGTGGTAGAGTTATCTGGTTGGAACCAAATGAGCTTGTCATCTGGTGACAAGCACAACTTACCCTCATGCCTTCGATAGCGGTTATGTGTGGGAAGTTTCTCTTCAATGCCTTTATCAAGGAATCTGAACACCTCTTTGAGTTCAGTATCAAGCTGCTGGGCTGCAGAGAGGTCCAAGGGGGAAAAGGGTTCAGGTTTCTTCTTGAGTGCTGCAATGTGTACAGCTGCATTAGCCTCTGGATGGTCCATCATCCAGCTGTCCCCCCCTCGGGCCCCTTCTTTAGCAAGGGTGTCTGCTGTGTCATTGAAGGCATGATAGGGGTCATGGAGAGAGTGGGCTTTAACCTTGTGCACATAGAGTTTTGTGCAAATTTTTGTGCCAGTGAATGTATGTATATTACCAATTCCTTGTACTTCACTGGACTGCCATCAGAAGAGAGGAAGGAGTTCTTCTGCCAGAAGGGAAGAAATTCTGTTAGTGAACAACAAACCCAGTTAGAGTCTGTGAAAATGATGGTATCCTCAGTTCCATGTAGGATGAACTCGAGGGCACAGGCCACCGCTGCCATCTCAGCATACTGTGATGAAGCTACACTACAGCGCTTAGATATCTTGACAGTGTTCCCATAAGGGTAAATCACCAAAATACCCATCCCTGCAATCTATTTTCACTGATAGTAGGATGCTGAACCATCAGTAAAGATACGGCACAAAGAGGTACTCTCGAGTATTTGTGGTGTGGCAGGGAGGAAAGGACCTGGATCAGGAATATCAGGTGACTGTAGTGTACAGTCGTGGGGTTCTCCCTGGAAAAGGAGGCCATGAGCTAGCATAGATGGAACTTTAGTTAGTTGTACCTGTGTATCTCTGTCCTGGAGAAGAAGTGACCAGAGCGTCAGCCTGGTGTTAGAGACAGACCCATCCTTCACTCTGTCTGAGAGCAGGAAGGTGGTTGGTGTATGGTTAGTGTTAATAATCAGTGGCGAGTACCCAATGATATATAGGAAGTGCTTGACAGCCCAGTAGGTGGCCAGGAGGTTCCTTTCACAAAGGCCATACTTCTGTTCCACTGGGGTCAAGAGCTGTGAGGCATATGCAATGGTCTCAAGGTGCCATGCACCTTCTGGGTCGGCACTGCTGACATAGCAATGTCAGAGGTGGCACACTCTAGATGGAATGGTAGTGCTGGATTGGGGTTCACCAGCTGAGGCAGAGGCCTAAGGCCTGCTTCAGTGACGCCACAGCCTGGGTGTGAATAGGGCCCCAAGTCCATGGTACATCCTTTTTGAGTAATTCATACAGAGGAGCAGCTTTCTGAGCAAAATCACAAATGAAATCTCTCGAATAGTTTGCCATACCTAGGAACCTTCGAAGAGTTGCCACACTGGTAGTTAATGGCAAGTCTTGCAATCCCTGTACCTTCTTCCAGGTAGGGCTTCGACCTTGGTCAGTTATTTTTAGACCCAGAAAGAGTACTTCTTTCTGACACAACTGTGCTTTTGCTGGGTTACATTTCAAGCCTGCTTTCTGAATGAGAGTCAATAGTTCGTCCAAGAGATCCAAATGTTGTTCCTGTGTGGCTTTTGCCAGCAACAGGTCATCCACATACTGTAAGAGACATTGGGGGGGGGGTAGAGAAACTCTTAAGGGCGTCCATCATGTGGAGATGGAAGAGGGATGGACTGTTATGGAATCCTTGTGGCAAGCAAGTCCACGTGTACTATCTTCCTTCAAAGGTGAAGGCAAACTTATATTGACTCTTAAGGGCCAATGTCAATAACCAAAAACCATTGGAAATATCCAGGGCACTGAACCATTTCAAATCAGGGGTCAAAAGTCGTAGCACATCTGGTGCTGATGCCACAGTTGGGGAATAACTGGGGGTAACCTGATTCAGTTTCCTGTAGTCAATAGTAAGTCTCCAGGCGCTAGTGGGTTTCTTCACGGGCCATACTGGGGAGTTGGCAGTGGAAACACAAGTTCTGATTACTCCTTGCTTGAGGAGTGACTTGATCGCTTCTCTAAGGGAAGGCAAGGCCTCAGTTGGGAAAGGATATTGCCTTTGCCTCTCATGTGCTGGGCCTGGCACTTTATTGACAGTGTGTATTCTACTACAGTCATGCTTGTTAACTGCAAACGCTTCCAAATGTCATTGCAGAGTAGGTAGGAGTTTTGGAAAAAGTTCATGATTCTTGAACAAATCTATGACGTCATACTCTTTGTCATTGGCAGATATCGTTGCCACAACGTGTGAATCAGGAATCAAAATGGTATGATATTGACCCTGAATCTGTATCAGTAGCATGTTGGCTAGATCCACCACACAGCCGTGTGTCGCAAGGAAGCTGATCCCTATAATACTAGGATGATCATGCAGTACTATTAGTTGGAAAGTATGTGAGGCCTTTAAGTGGCCTAGCTCTACCAGTAAGGGTAGAGAACGGTATGCAGGTAGCCTAGTACCATCGACTCCTGACATGTTGGTTCTCCATCCGGTGGACCAAGGGGATGTGTCCGGGTGTTCATCATGTAGCACAGATACAGCTGCACCTGTATCTAGCAAAACTACTAGTAGGCGGCCCCCGACCTCGGCCTCGGTGCAGGGCCTTCCGTTTGTATCCAAGACTAGCTTGTTTACAATACGGACTGGGGCCTGTAATTGTCAATCCGTACTGCCGGAAGCATGCAGAGGTTGGGCCTGGCTCATGTGGATGACTTCACCATGCTGTACTGATGCTATATAGGAGGAGCTTCTGGGTTCAGACCTGTATGGGCCTGAGGGCCTGTACCTCCGGTGTCTCCATGGCCGGTTGAGGCCTGGGCTGCCGGTTGTACCACCGCAAGGACCTGTGCGGGAACAGCATCCGCCACAGAGCGCACTTGTCCCAGGAGCTCTCGAAATTTCAGATTCTCTTCAGCTATCTACCTATATGAGGGACCCGTTCTCTGTTGCGGTTTACCTCTACCCTTATGCTTCCTGTTCTTATGCCAATTTCGGTTCCCACCCCACCCACTCTTATACGGTAGATGCCCTTAGCCCTAAATATTAGTATAACCTATATCTAAGTGTTAGCTGTCTACGTGTACCTCTGAGGGTACCAATTAGGGTGCAGGGACCTCATGTAACAACCTTGTTGTCCTGGTAAGCACACAGGACCAAGGCACATTGTCAGTAACCACCCAGCGCCACTACGTCTGCGGCTCAGATGATACAGAGTACACTAAATACATACCATTAACAACAGCACACAATTCACAATGTGCAACATAGTGTCACATTGCAAACCATTTCTGCTGCTGGTGCTGTTTCAGCTCAGTTCTATCAATGACAGAATGGTTGGCTTCTAAGCAGTATTACTGCATTGTATTCCACAGTATGGGTGCCTGTGCATATGGAGTGACCCAGGGTGGCCGACCGCCCACACTGCCTCCTCACTGGCTGCATATAGCCATGTTTCCTGTTGCTGCTGTGTCCATGCCCCCCATCCTGGGTTTGCCCAGAGTTAAGACTACCTTAACCTTACCTTTGCTGAATAAGTACTAGTCTGACTTTCGATCAGAGCATAGCATCCAGACAGCTCTGTTGAAAGTGGTGGGGGATATCCGGATGGGCCTGGACAGGAGGGACTCCGTGGGAGCAATATATATTGATTTATCTAAGGCCTTTGACACCTTGAACCATGATGTCGTCCTGTCCAGGCTCAGGGATATGGGTATAACGGGGCCAGAACAAAAATAGTTCAGTTCCTACCTCATTGGAAGAGAACAAATGGTGGAAATCTGTGAATTTAGAATAGATCAACAGTTCTCCCAATTTAGGTGGGGGTGCCACAGGGCCCCATCCTGGGTCCCTTACTTTTTAATATCTATATAAATGGAATAAAATTTAGAGACCCTGATATTAGATACCTCATATATGCCGATGATATGCTGATCTATGCGGAGGGTAGTTTCTTGGATTGTATTAATACCAAATTACAATTTGCTTTCTCTGAGTTATAGACACTGTTACTTCTTTGAATTTGATCTTAAATGTAAAAAAGACACAGGTGGTGCATTTTAGGGGCTCTACAAGAGAATACCAGCCATTGGATATTAGGACTAAGGGGGGAGAGAAAGTACAACAGGTAACTAGCTATAAATATTTAGGTGCATGGCTGGATCATAGATTAAAATGGGATAAGCATTTGGAATATTTGTTGGGAAATCTCAGTAGAAAATTGGGGATGCTTTATAAACTGAAACGTTATACAACGGTGGAGATAAGATGCAGGATTGTGGAATCCATGGTTCTACCTGTGATAGATTATGGGGATTTGGTGTACGGGGGGTGGGTGGGGCCTCGGGGACGGAGCTGGCAAGGCTGGATATCATGTACAGCAGGCTTGCCAGCTTCATCCTCGACGCCCCCAGGAACACTCACCACTGCAATTTGTACAGAGCTTTAAATTGGTGGTGTTTGGAAGATAGGAGAAATTTACATTTAGCAGTCTTTATGGGTAAAATAAGAAGGAAACAAATGACCAGTTACATCTTGGGTAAGTTTGTACTCAGGGAACAAATAAAGGGGCTGAGATCCTCTCCAGGTGTAGAATATACTGTCCCCAAATGCAACATAGTTATGGGCAGGGCATCTCTCCTATGTAGGGGCCCTAGAATCTGGAATGCACTACCCCTGGAGTTAAAGGATGTGGATGCTCCTATAAACCCAAAGCTGATTAAAAAAAAAAAAATGGCTTATGAATTTCACATAACGGTTAAGAACTTGTAATCAATAGCAGAGGGGGAGTATACTCTCTATTTTATATGAGTAAATCGTATGCTGCTAAGAGAATCTAGCACTGGCACTTTAATATATGGGGACCTTACAGTAATTGGGAGACCTGATTGTAGTGTTCCTTTTTTTTTTATATATTTTAAGTAGGAATGTGTATTGTTATTGGATGAATTAATATTGTTGTTATTACGTGTGTTATGTACAATGATTTGTAACCATGTTATTTATTTCAAACAACATAAAGTCTTGCTATATTCTGAGGTATGCAGTTAGGTCCTGCCTTTCAACTGCCCTGGAGAACAAAGAGTTAACTTTTCTATGCTTGCATAAAATGTTCATCATGAGCTCGGTTGAAGCCCCTGTCTGCTGCTGTTTAAACTGCAACCGTCAGATTCTTTACTCCGCCTCACTGAACAGTCACTCCGGAGATTTCTCCTGCTGCTCGGTTCAAAAAGTCGGTTGAAGTGTCGGTTTTCGGTCCATTTCTACCGAATTGCTGTTTCCGCATAGCCGGTTCAAGTCTCTGTCTGTGGTACAGTGAGTACTAGATAGGTTTTTGTTCTGTTTTCTGTGTGGAACTTGTAAAACTGTGGATCG
Source organism: Neoceratodus forsteri (assembly GCA_016271365.2). Lineage (NCBI taxonomy): Eukaryota > Metazoa > Chordata > Ceratodontiformes > Ceratodontidae > Neoceratodus > Neoceratodus forsteri. The sequence goes on from CM057458.1 coordinate 236,218,965, forward strand.
GTTCGGCTGAACCGATCAATTTAAAAAAACTTGTGCTTTACTTTAGAGTGTGGTTACCGGTCCGTATCGGTTCTTAAAAGAACGGATTTAATTACATTTTTTTCCAAGACCCGTGACACGGTCAGGAACCGATAGGGGAGTCTTGCCTGGCGGATTGCTGAGAAAAGGGTAAGTTTTTGGTTAGGATTGGCCATGTCTGAGAAACCCCAAGAAAAAATATGGGCCCACTGGGTTTCAACACTGCAGTGTATGTGGGGAGGTCTTTGCCAAGGCTGTGTTTATTGTCTGGGGTTTGACCACCTCGATTCAGACTGCCAAATTTGCAATAATTTTCCCAAATCTACCCTGGAAAAGAGATTAGGTAGACTAAGGGAAAGGGAGGCCTAGAAGTCCGCTGACCCAGATCGCCAGCTCGGTTCCGACCGATCCAGAAGGAGTGCCCTCTGACCAGGGCGATACTTTTTTGGGCAAAAGGAGAGCCGATTCTGAGGAATTGGTTCTGGCAAAAAGAAAAGACAAATCGACCAGTTCGGACCCAGAATTTCATACTCCGACCGCCGATGAGATAGCCAAGGCGATTAGGATTGTGCAATCGCTTAGTTCGGTTCCGACCGAACCGGCACCATCTGGCAGGGGCTCGGTTTGGTCGGTTTCCCCGGTTCCGGATTATACTTTGGAAGAATTTTATGAACCGGAGGAGGAGGAGGAGGGAGAGTATGAGGATGATTATGGTGATGGTAAAAGTCTGGATGTGCCTATTGACCCAGACAGACCTTCAGGTGTTTCTTCTCCTAGGCTTTCTGAGTCCCCTTCACACTACATGTTCTACAAAAAAGTGGCTGATACCTCCAGCTTCCTGTGGAGAAGCAGTAGAGGATCAGGAAGAGCCTGATTATGTTGAGATGATGGACATCCCAGAGTCCAGGAGACTGTCTATTCCCCTCCACAAATCCTTTGGGAAACAGACACAAAAAATTCTTAAGTCTCCTAATTCTATACCTCCTGTGGACAGACGAATGGACAAAAGGTACACTCTCTCAGGCTCAGACACGGAGTTCCTTTTTTTAGCAATGCAGCCATGTTGGGGTTCTGCAGGCTGCTGCCTGTGATAAGGCAAACATAACAACAGCACACAATTCACAATGTGCAACATAGTGTCACATTGCAAACCATTTCTGCTGCTGGTGCTGTTTCAGCTCAGTTCACATCCCCCCCCAGACAAGGACTCCAGGAAGATTGATGCTATGGCAAAGAAACAATGCATGGCAACATCTTTGGGACTCAGGCAGGCTAACTATATGGCCTATACAGCCAGGTACCAGAAGTCCAGGTGGGACACTGTACTGGCTCTGGCTAAACAGGCTCCCGACCAGCTTGCCAAGGAGCTGGAGCAGGTGGCTGCAGATGGGATTGAGGCATCAAAAGTACAGTTTCATGCTGCTGTAGACTCCAGTGATGTATCATCAAGAGTCATGGCTACATCTGTGGCTCTTCGGAGGATGGCTTGGCTCAGATGTACTAGCCTCTCACAGGATACCCAGGCTAAGACCATGGATTTTTCTGTAATTGGTAATTCTCTGTTTGGGGAGCAGACAGAGAATTACATGAAGAAGACGGACGAGTACAGGACCACTTACAGGAGTGCTCAGGCCAAAGAAAGGCAAGCAACTCCTCAAAGGCAGCAGTCCAGGGGCAGGGCGAGGCCTTTCCAAAGGCCTTTTATCAAGCTCAGGCCTCCTCTTCTTCCCTTTTCGCAGAGGGGTTCTTTAGGGAGAGGCAGAAGGGGATGAGCAGGCCTGCATCCACCCCTCAGCCTAAAGCCCCTGCCAAGCAGACACCCTGATGGGTCTGCCCGGGTCGATTCTCCTGTACCAGTAGGGGGCACACTGGCTTACTTTGTCCAGGACTGGATGTCTCTTACATCAGACAAGTGGGTCCTGGAAGTAGTAAGCCAGGGACTGGTTCTCCGCTCCAAAAAATTTCCCAAGATGACAGCCAGATCTTTTCCACCTGCAAATCTCTGAGACCCTTGCCCTAGAGGCAGAGGTGTCTTCTCTCCTAGCTCTCAGAGCTATAGAGAGAGTTCCCACCCTACACAGGGGCAAAGGATTGTACTCCAGGTACTTCCTAACCTCCAAAAAGACAGGAGAATGGTGACCCATCCTGGACCTAAGATATCTGAACAAACATCTTTTAAAGCCAAAGTTCAAAATGGTAACTCTGGGAATTATCCTTCCCTCTCTAAGGCCAGGGGACTGGCTAGCCTCCCTGGACCTCAAAGATGCCTACTTTCACATTCCCATCAGGTTCTCCCACAGAAAGTACCTCAGGTTCGAGTTGCCCTCAGGCCACTATCAATTCAGAGCAATGCCCTTTGGCCTAACATCAGCCCCAAGGGTTTTCACAAAGTGCCTGGCAGTAGTTGTTGCCTTCCTACGAAGGCAAAAGATCTCCATCTTCCTATACTTGGACGACTGGCTCATAGTAGGTCAGTCTCCAGACCAAGTCAAGTCACATCTGCAAGTGACCCAGCAAGTGCTCACTTCCTTAGGATTCCTTCTCAACCTACCAAAGTCTGTTCTTGAACCAGTGCTGCTCCTCACCTTCATAGGTGCAGAACTGGATACAGTAAAAGCACGAGCCTTCCTTCCCCTGGAAAGGGCAAGGACCTTTATGGAACTGGCCTCTTCATTCACCCTTCAGGTGTCTCGACCAGCAAGGCATTTCCTTCAGCTACTGGGCCACATGGCAGCTTCCACAGCAGTGGTCCAGGGAGCAAGATTCCAAATGAGGGACATTCAGTTCCACTTAAGAGCCTTTTGGTCCCAAAGAAAGGATTCCTTTACCAAACTAATCCCAGTGACTCAAACCCTGATCCAAGCCTTGCAATGGTGGCAGGATCAGGACAATTTGAGACAAGGGGTTCCATTTATCACTCAGTCTCATTCAGTGATACTCACCACAGATGCTTCTCTGCTGGGCTGGGGAGCCCATTTGGGGGATCTTACCACCCAAGGACTGTGGTCACCTCAGGAATCTCTGCTTCACATCAGTCTCTTGGAACTCAGAGCATTGTTTCTGGCACTGCAAGCTTTTTCCAAATCTGTACAGAACAAGGTGGTTCAGGTCAGAACAGACAACACCACCACCATGTGGTACATCAACAAGCAAGGAGGCACTCGGTCTATGGCCTTGTGCACAGAAGCAATGAAGTTGTGGTCCCTGGCCTATTCGCTCAAACCTCTCTGATAGCATTTCACCTCCCAGGGAAGGACAATGTCCTAGCAGATGCACTGAGCAGAATATCCCAGGGCCATCACGAATGGGCCCTGGATCCTCTGGTTTTGAAATTGATTTTATCGAGATGGGGCACTCCAGAGATAGATCTTTTTGCAGCCCCAGACAATCACCAACTTCCTGTCTTTTGTTGCAGACCCCCAGTCTTGGGCTCAGTCCCCCTGGATGCTCTGACTCTGAACTGGGAAGGGAAATTTCTGTATGCTTTTCCCCCCTTCCCTCTCCTGTTCAGGGTGTTAGTCTAGATAAGGTCACAACCATGCAAGGTGATTCTGATTGCTCCAGACTGGGCCAGACAGCCATGGTATCCCTTGTTGCTGTCCCTAAAAGTCCACCTTCCCCTGTCTCTTCTCAGGAATTACAACGTGTTAACATCCTCTCAGGGGAAGATTTGGTACCCGAATCTTCAGTCTCTCAATCTCAAGGCTTGGCTCTTGAAGAGTTAGAGTTTGCAGATCTGCATCTTTCCCAAGGGGTTCTGGATATCCTTAAGGCTTCTCGAAAGCCTTCCACCAGGAAGACTTACAACTCCAAATGGAAAAGATTCAGCATTTGGTGTTCTAAGAAGAATATTTCTCCAGACTCTGCTGAATTGCCTACGGTTCTGGATTATATGGTCCATCTTAATGGCCTAGGCCTCAGACCAGCTACCCTCAAAGTACACTTGGCAGCTGTTTCTGCTTTCCTGTCAGTAGGCAAGTCTTCCTGTCTGTCATCCCATCCTGTATTCTGTAAGTTTTTCAAGGGATTGCTTCACACCAATCCCCCATTTAGGGATCCTGCTCCTGCTTGGGACCTTAATGTTTGCATTGCTCAGCTTATGCAACCCCCCTTTGAGCCTTTGTCCTCAGCAGAGCTTAAGTACTTGACTTTGAAAACTGTGTTTTTGGTAGCCATTACTTCTGCCAGATGTATCAGTGATTTGCAAGCCTTGTCAGTAGAATCTGATTTCATCTATTTTCACAGAGATAAAGTGGTCCTTAGAACTAACAGAAAGTTCTTACCTAAAGTGGTTTCAGATTTCCACCTCAACCAGTCTATATCTCTCCATGTTTTCTTCACTGACCATTCCTCCTCGGGAGAGAGGAGGCTACACAGTTTGGATATTAAAAGAGCCCTTAGCTACTACATACAGCGTACCAAGGGTCACAGGTTTGAATCCCTCCAGTTGTTCTGTACTTATGGAGAAGTTGGTAAAGGCAAACCTGCCAATAAGAGATCTATTGCCAGGTGGATTGTTTCTTGTATACAATTCTGCTATGAAAAACTGAGTAGAACTCCACCCTCAGGCCTGAGGGCTCATTCCACAAGAGGTACATCTGCTTCCCTAGCTGCTGCCAGGGATATTCCTCTCTTAGAAATTTGTCAAGCAGCCACCTGGAAAACAGTCCATACTTTCACCAAGAATTACTCTCTGGATATCCAGGCTAGGAGTAATGCTCGCTTTGGCACAGCAGTACTTAAGAACCTGTTCCCAAAGTAGGTTCTGTCCCTCCTCCATGGAGGTACTGCTTGGTAGTCTGCATATGTCAGAATACAACAAGACTTCATGTTGTTTGAAGAAAAAATTACTCACCTTAGTAATGTTGTTTCTTCTAATGGAGTCTTGCTGTATTCTGACCTCCCCCCCTCCCCTCTCAGAACCTAGTTTTTGGGATGTGGGTGGGCAGGAGCAGTGTTGGCACCCTAGGAGTGTCCTTTTTACACCCTCTTTTTTGTTTGGGTGGGATGTTGTGTTTTGTTTTTGGGTTTTCTGACTTGAGTCTTCCTTTGAAACCAAAAAACATTTTATATATATGCCAGTTGGCTAGTAAGAATTTTACAGTTTCCACACAGAACACCTAGTGAGTCTTTGCTCATAAAGATCTGATGGTTTCAGTTTAAACAACAGCAGACAGGGGCTTCAACCAAGCTCGTGATGAACATTCTGTGCAAGCATAGAAAAGTTAACTCTTTGTTCTCTGGGGCAGTTGAAAGGCAGGACCTAACTGCATATGTCAGAATACAGCAAGACTCCATTAGAAGAAACAACATTACTAAGGTGAGTAATTTTTTCATGTCTATTGCCTATTTGTAAATGTTTTGTCTGTTTGGTACTGTTGTTAGTTTTTGATGTTAGGACCTGCTTGAAAATGAGTTGACACTCGGTGTTCCTGTTCATATTGATATGAATATGAATAAAATTTTACCATACCATTTTCCTGGGCGGTAATTTGCACCACGCAAAGTGTCACACACAGTCGTGCAAACACACTTTGCTCAGTGCTAATGCACTGACTATAGCATAGCACCTGTATTCATGTACACGCCCCCTCTCTTTGCATATTGCATACATTATACTTTTGCCCGGCGCTAATGCAGTTTGCCTGTGCTTTTTGGCCTTTTGAATAGTACCCGTGCAAACCTGGCACAGTTTGCGCACAGCGCAAAGTTTTGAATATCTGTCCCCATATTTAAAAGTTGTCATTACCATTTCGATTTTTCAGTATCTTAAGTTAGTACAGTCCAACAGTAGATGTGTTATACTGTGTTTACTGTGCTCGCCGCAACCTTGTGCGGGAGACATGGAAAACCAAAAGCTCCAGTAGCCACTTGATTTGGCAGTAATCCCCACGCAAAATTTACACAAGGCCTATCTATCTTCAATGTTCTCACAATGCTTTACATGGTATTCTGGCTCTTCCTTCTCTATACCTCCTCATAAATTTTCAAAGGGGAGAAATCCAACACCTTTACTCCCACTCTACTTGACTGGCTTCAGTTATATAATTTGGGTGAGACATATGGACAACTTCCAACAAGGGGCTAGATATTCAAAAATGCGCACAGCAGAGTGCAAATATTTGGGCCCCATCTTGCAATAGAGCTGGTGTGCAGAAATGCTAGATTCAGAGGAATAGTGCAGGGCAGTATTTGTCTGAATATAGATCCCTGTATTGCCCAGTGCTAAGCCACATACCACCTCCTGATAGCACTCCCAAAATTGGGCCCTGGCAATGGCTAGCGCCGGGGCAAAATTTGCAGTATTCAAAAGTACCCATGCAAATGAGCCCGTTGGGCATGCAAGGCACTAAGGGACCATTTGCATGCCCATTGTGGGCTCATTTGCGTGGGGTTAGAGGCCCTTTAATGCCGATAATGGCCCATCCTGTGAGTTGTGCCTGGTGTTAACGGTGCCCCCCCACCCTCCAATCCCAGTCCCATTACATCATTCTAATGTCCATGGTGTCTAGCGGTGCCTACTGCCCTCCAATCCCAGTTCTGTTATATAATTAAAATGTCCCTGGTGTCTAGCAGTGCTCCCCTGCCCTCCGATCCCAGCTGTGTTTGAAGTGGACTGCATCCCTGGTGTCTAGTGGTGCCCCCCTGCCCTCCAATCCCAGTGCTGTTTGAAGTGTACTGTGTCCCTGGTGTGTCTTGGTGCCCTCCCCACCCTCCAGTCCCAGTTCTGGTTCAGTAAACATATGTCCCTGGTGTCTAGCAGTGCCCCCATGCCCTCTGATCCCAGTCCTGTTATACAATTAAAATGTCTCTGGTGTTGGTGCCCCCCACCCTCCAATCCCAGTCCCATGTTACTGTAGATATTTCTCTGGTCTCCATTAGTCTCTCCCCCAACCCAGTCCCCATCCCAGTACTGGGACAGTCACCCCCATGACAGCTGGGTTGCTACTGCCCGTGTCAAGCCATAAGCACAGACATCATTCCCACACACACACACACAACAAAGCCCCATCCCTAAGCCACACAATGTACAGGTTCCCCCCAACCCTGCCCATACCATACCCCATTGGTGGATAGTGGCCCCCCCACCCACCTGTGGCACCAACTCCCACCCCATCCCCTACCTGTTCGTCGATGCTGTGGAAAAAGATGTTGAGCGGCACATCCCACCACACACCTCCTGGTCACCCAGCATCTCTCATTAGCAGAGAGCGCATCTTATTTATAGAGCAGGGTGGCTCACCCATGCTCTATAAAAAAAAAAAAAAATACTCATTTCATGCTAATAAGAGACACCGGGTGGCCAGGAGGTGTGTGTTGGGCTGTGCCACTCAACATCGTTTACTTGTGGTACTGATGGACAGGTAGGGGGACCGGGTGGTCAGGGGCCACTATCCACCAATGGAGTATGGGCAGGGGGGGACCTGTACTTTGTGTGGCTCAGGGACGGTACTTTGTTGTGGGAGGGGCGCCGACATCTGTGCTTATGGCTTGACATGGGTAGTGACAACCCCACTGTCATGGGGTGGCTGTCCCAGTACTGGAATGGGAATCAGGTGGGGAGAGGGACCACTGGACACTAGAGAAAAATCTACTGTAACACAGGACTGGGATTGGAGGGCGGGGGGCACCGCTAGACACCATGGACATTTGAATTATATAACGGGACTGGGATCAGAGGGTGGGGTGTACCACTAGACCTCAGGGACACAATCCACTTCAAACGGGACAGGGTTCAGAGGGCATGGAGGCACCACAGGGTTTTATTTAACTCTAAAAATTGATTAGCGTTTTGCTCATAAAAGTGTTAAATCTTTGTGAAAATGCATAACTCTTGCCTCAGTGTGTTTCACAAACACAGTACTTCTAAAAAATCTATATGAATACTTTCTGTACAGTTAGTATCGTCCTAAGAAAAAAACTGCTAATCAATTATTTAAAACCCTGCACCACTAGACACCAGGGGGTACTGTGTTGGGGTGGTGGGGGAGGCGTCAATGCACTGTCTCTGACAACTGCTAGGGTTGCGCTGGATGAAGACCTGCTTTCAGTCGTGATTATTTTCTTTGTGCAAGGGATTGCGAACAGCCTTGCACAGAACAAATACTCTAATGTCGGACTGCACCAATATTCTGGTCCCTGCCCCCGCTTGCATACTTTTGCCTTGCACACCCCTCCACTGATTGCCCTGGCACAATCCAATCATGCAGCCAAAATGGACTTTTGAAAATGGGACCTTTGCGCAAAACCAGGTTTGCATGCGTGAACTGGGTTTTGCACCAGGGGAAAGTTTTGAATATCTGGCCCCAGGTGTCCACCAGTCCATTCTCTTTTAGTATCTCATTGATTCTCTCAAACCATGGGTTGGAGACTATTTTGATGGTGGATTCTATCCAGTGTTGCTTCAGGAGCCTTGAATCTTCCATTATCATATTTTCTCCCCCAATATGTAACTGCTTTTTGAAGTGCCATAATTTCCAGTCGCTTCCTATTTGATTCTAACCTTAGGGCTGCTGAGGGAGTATTCCTAGGTAGTCCCAAAACAGTCTCTAGGAAATAATTCTGGTTCTTTTCTAACAACGATTAATTAGCTTGTACTCACTAAACTTCAGTCCCAAATAATGACCAAGTATTAGCTTTTGCTTCAGTTATCTTTTTGAGGGCAAAATAAAGAGTTTTCTACAAAAGATTTGGGAAATCTAAAAACTGCATTGGTTGAAAGGGTAGCATTTTGTTTTACATTAGTTAAATGTGCATTCCAGTTTAATTTTCTGTCAGATATGACTATCAGATAGCAATACTGGGGAACTTCCTCAAACTGGAAATCACTAATGGACCACTTCTTTGGTTTAAAAAATTTTCCATCATGCATAGTTATTTTAGTTTTTTCCACAATTGGTTCTAAATTAATTTTTTTTAATTATCTATGGTGTCACTTAATAGATTAAATCATCTAGCAATGGTAATAAAGTAGTAATGTAATAAAATCAAACCAGGTCTAAAGAAAATTGAACTTTGTTCACTATTAAACAGTATAACCCTTTTTTAGCCCGATTAAGAACATGAGGTTAAATAAAACATACAGACAGTAATTACTAGTTTCAAATGCTTGTGTGAAAAAAATACATAGTCGCATATTAGTCATCTTAACTTGGTGAATACATACATACTTATGATAGCACTGACTAAATTAGGTACATTTTAGGAGTAATTGGATATCACACCAAAGCTAATCATTTTTCATTATGCATTACTATTAAGCATTATTATAATCTATTATGCAAGGTTTTGAAATGATGTAGAAAATATGTCCCACTATTCGATTTACCTTATAATATAAATACGCTTATAATTTCGTTTTAAGATTATGTATTCCAGTGAGATTAGATTCCACTGTTGCAATTTTCTTAATATCGGAATAATCCTAACTTGTGTTTTCCTGCCACTAATAGATTTTTTTTTTCCTTAAATTTAAAAACCTTATCTTGGGAATATTTTGGAGCTCCTCTCACTTTAGGACTCAGCTTGACTATATTTTATTATGGCGGATAATTAATTAAATGTAATAATATCATGCTGTAACTGTAATGCTTATCTGAAAGACTCAGTTTGTAAAATTTTGTTTCCTGTATGTATTATACAGTATATATGTGTAAAAGTTTCAAAAATAAAAATAAAAAAAAGGTTCATGGCCCCAGCTAGAACCCTTTTTACTCCCAGTGATGTTCTTTGTATTAAAACAGTGTCATCGATGTAAACAAGTATCTGGGCAAGAGGCACCCCGGATTGACTCCTTTAATGGCTTTAAATGTTTGAGTTATATTTCCATTTCTTGTTAATCTGACTCATTCAAACATTTGTGTGTGTAACATTATAATAATTGCCTGTAACATTTTGGGGATATTGTAATACATTAAGAAGCTCCACAATAAATCTCTATCAATATTGTCAAAAGATGTTCTAGTATCCAGGAATGTTTTGTATTCCCATATATTTTACAGTTAAGAGTGAACACATGTTGTGCTAAAAGATTTTTTTTAAAGTCCAGCCTGAAAAAATGATAGCAATTCATTGTCTTCGACCAATTCTGCAAGAACTCGAAAACCATTCTGGAATATAACCCCGATACATAATAGGGTAATTGGGTGGTAGCAGATTGGATTACTGCAATTTCCCTTAAAAATAGGCACAAAGTACCCTATGTTCCAATTTTGGGGCAGTACCGATTTGTCACTTTTTGAGGTGAATAACAGAGCCAAGATATCTGTCATCCAATCTGGATTCTCTTGAAACATTTCCACCTGTATGTTATCAAGCCCAGGAGCCTTATATTTTTGGGATTAGAGTAAAGTTATTACAATGTTTTTGGTTACTGGTGGCAGCTTTTCCATATCTTCCAAGTATTCGTTTCTCCTGATAATGCACTCTACTTTCCTTCCATCATGTGCAGAATTACTCCCATATAAATTTCTGAAACATTCTATCTACACAGGTGCACTTTACTGAAACATTTTATCTACACAGGGGCACTGACAGTTGAATATCATTCTGCATCTTCTCTGTGCCATATGCTACAAGTTGCCAAAATAGTTTATCGTTTTGTATGCTAGAGTGTTGCAAATTCTTCTATGAAACATTCTTATCTGTGTCTTTTTCTCTACCCTTCACTCCAAACTACGCCCAAAATTGGGGCTACTCTACCATCGCAAAGCGTGCCTCTCCCTCCCTGTCAGATGTGACCTACTGGTAAAGTGGATACTCCCAACCTTTGACTGTGCTGATGTCTTCAGCACTGCCCATGCTTCCTTCCTCTCCAAACTCAATGTTCTTTTAAACACCTTCTGTCATTTTGCCTCAAATTTCCTTCCCCTGACACACCACTGTGACCTCTACTCTGCCCTATCCCTTCAATTCCACTGTCGGAGACGTTCGTCCCACTGCTCCACACTCATCTCTAAATTCTGGTTTGGGACCCTTCCTCTTACCTCTTCTCTCCCCTGAAGTCTGCTACTCCCTCCCCCTACAACTCACGCACAAATTGCACCCGTGTTTTCACCCTCCCAAGACTTCATACATCTATAGGGAAATTTGTCTTCTCTTATGGGCTCACTTCCTTCTGGAATAATCTTCCCCTTCATACCCATCTCACTCTCTCCTCTCCTTTCCCACACTTACGCCTCCTTAGGCCTACCCCTGTAACATCCTGAGACTGTTCCTTGCCCTAATTTTTGCTCTTCTTCACCCCTCTCTTCCTCTCTGTCTCCCGCCTCCTGCATTATTCATGCCCATATGGGATCTTTTGCTGTTCCCCTGCTAAAAAAATAAAAAAATTAACTGAAGCACCTTATTATATTTTGAGATGTCACCTCTGTTAACTTGTGTTTCTTTTACATTGTACTGTGCTTTATTTTGTACCTGCATGTTGATATCCCGTTATGTATTTATACATCCCATCCCCTGGTCACACCTGGAATTGAGCTTTGGCTCCGTGTGCCTTTCCCATTTACCAGAATTTTAAATAAATAAATACATTTTGTATCGTAGCATCTGAAGATACTCCTTGATTGCTTTTAAGGCTCCCGTGCTACAATTCTGGGGATTGAGAGCAGACACATGTCCAATTTCTTATACAGTGCAATTAATTTCTGTGCACTCTTTGTCAAAAATGGGTTTTGGGCCAACATACTGTTGTGTGCTGTCATCTTATTAGCATCTGATAAGAGAACTTAGTGGACTATCAGATCGTACTTCGAGAGGGTTCTGCAGTAGGTCTTCACATATAGGACCTCGCCCCCTGACGTCAGGTTCCAGCAGCAAACTTGTAGATAGCAATCATCAATGGGGACCGCCCGAGGTTAGGTGATGTGGCGTCAGCCCAACTATAAATAGAATTGGTCAGACCCACCCTCAGTTCTTTCCATCGCATGGCCTCAGTTAGTTAGCTCACGAGTTAGAACAGCGATCTAACGCCAGCGTTTCAGTCAAGTTTTTCTTCATATCTTAACTTTTCCTCACTGATTTGACTGATTGTATGTCGATTCGTATAAAAAAAGAAGTGCTCGAAGTGCGGGGCCCAAATCCCGCATGGGAACGACTATTCCTGCTGCTTGAGGCCCAACTCCTTACCCGGCATCTGGCATCCATGGAAAAGGAGCTCCAGGAATTGAGGGAAAGGTCGTCATCGCCGGCCCCCAGAAAAAAGGACAAGGAGAAGCACCAGGACAGGCCTCTTCTGCTTAGGCCCCAAGCACAACTCGGCCGAGTGTGCCATCTGACAGGCCTTCAATCAAACCGTCGCCACACAGGAGGCCTGCTCCAAAAACTGTGAGTACTCCTTCAGGTACCCTGTCCGCCTCTTTGGGCCAGGCACCTTCTCCCCCTCCTGCTGAGGTGAGCAGACAGCTGGGGGTAGCCTCTAATGAGGTTTCTGTTGTGTCTCCTCCAAGCACCGCTGATTAGTCACCCTTCGACCCCGTCGATGGGTTCACAGCATTGACCGATAAGCCTAGCGGCTTCCTTTCTGCTGTTACTAGCCTGGTTAGGTCCGATAAGTCAGACAGCGGATCTTCCGTCGCCCGCCTGGACCTTTCTCGCATGGTGGGTTCCCGCGAGGCCCCCAATGCTGGCCTGAGTGTGCTGTCAAGAGACCCTGCATCCCTCCTGGGGTCCTTCCCGGAATTACCCCCTTCGCCAGGTGTGCTACCGCCTCCATACAAGAGTCTGTCACCGGCTAAGGATCCTGCTTTGGAGCCCTCTCCCTTGGGACTTTCGGGGGCCCTCCCGGATCCCACGCCACCCAGTGGCCCTCTGGCACCTCCCTCGGTAGATCCAATCGAACCTCCTGGCAGTCTTCCACAGCCAGACCCCCAGGCACCACAGCCAGGCGGCCCACCATCATCTCCTCAGTACCCAACACCAGGCCACGTGCCTCAGACGCCGGGATACCCTGGGTACAACCCTTACGGCTATACTCCTGGATTGCCAGGCTTTCAATACCCTTCTTGGCAGTACCCACAGTACCCAGGATACCCTGGCTACCAGCCTCCTCCTCCTCGTCCAGTGCCAGATCGAGAGAGGATCCCCACATGGTGGCAGGATGCCAGGACCCAGCTCTTCACGGAGCTCAGGCAGTCTATGAGAGCCATCCCTCTTCCCAGGGCCCCTCCCTCACCGATACCCTCCAGCCGAGCAGTGGGTGCTCTACCAGTAGGCTCATCTGGGGTAGACCCTTCCATCCCCAGTGGTTCTGAGCCTTCCGACTCAGACTCCGACTCCAAGCCTTCGGACTCCCGGTCCACAGTCGAGGTACCACCCAAGGAGTCCCCAAAATCTCCTCCAGAGGATCCCTCCTTTGGAGACCTTTTGCGCACTATTTAAGCAGCAGGAGGCTGGCCTTTCAAAGAAAAGACTGGTGGAACATTTAGATTTAGCCACTACAGACCCTCTACCCATCCCCCTCTGGATGGGTCCTCATGAGGATTTGGTGACTGTCTGGCAGCAGCCGTCATCCATCCCTGCTGTCTCTAGAAAGGCAGATCGTACCTACTATCCCCCAGAAAGGATTCAACATCTCACGACTCATCCCAAAGCTGACTCTATGGTGATTACTGCCGCTCACGACCGGTCAGCGCAACCAAAGCATTTGAGTTCCTTGCCTCCCAACAAGGACTCTTAGTAGTTGGATCAGTTTGGCTGGAAGATTTGTTCTTCTTCCTCTTGTGCCATCTGGTCCCTCAGCTATGTTTCACACATGGTGGCATTCCAGAAGGCCCCTCTCTCCGAGCTGGAGAGGGACCTTCAGGAGGTCCAAGATGAGTCATGCCGAAATAAATTGCTGGACAAACTCAGAATGGGCAAGTCTTCTTGTCGTCATACTTTGCGTGCAACGTATGACTCTGTAGACTCAGTGGCTAGGGCGGCAGCCATGGGGATCTGTATCCGTTGCCTTTCCTGGCTTAGGATTGCAGGTCTGTGGGGTTCCGTCCTTTTCAGTGGCGACGCCAAAGATATAATGACCGGGCTGCGAGAGAGCGGCCGCTCCCTTCGGGACGTATGCTCAATGTACCGGACGGGGCAGAAGAAGCAGCCTTTTCGTCGCCAGAGGAGATGGAATAAAAACCAGGGTAAACGTCTGGGCAAGCGACGAGCCCCTGGTTAGGGAGCCCAAACCCCCCAGGCCAAGTTCCCTAAGCCGGCCTCCGGGACAAAAGCTCCCCTTCCCTCGGCATCCTGACTTCTTTCCTCTCCTTCCGCTACCTCCAGCAGTCACTGAGGAACCCTCCCTTGACTTTTCAGATCTTAGGGCACAGTTTGGTGTGGAGTGCGCTGATATGGGAGGAAAAGTCAAGGGAGGGGTCAAGCCAGACACCAAGGTACTTGTATGTGGATACACTGTCTAGAGGAGTGTTAGTTGCAGAGAAGAAGATAGGTATTGAGGGAAGTTTAGTGAGTTTTTGTTTAGAACCAAAGGTCATGGCAACAGTTTTTTTGGTATTCAGTCTTAGGCAGTTGGTGTCAAACCTGGTTTTAACCGCTAAGGAGTAATTGTTAAGGGGGGTTTGGACAGCTTGTGTGGACGAGCCGGACAGGAAAAGGATGGTGTCATCCACATACATATGGATACTGGATACTGGTGTTTGTGCATACAGAGGGAAGGTCATTAATGAAGAGAGAAAAAAGAACAGAGTCAAGAATAGAGCCCTGGGGTACGCCAGTGAGGACAGAGAGGGAAGGAGATGTGATATGGTCACAAAGCTAGCCTCTCCCTCCCAGTAAGACATGATCTTTTAGTCAAATGGATCCTCCCTACCTTCGACTACACTGACAGTTTTCAGTGCTGCCCAGCCACATCCCTTTCTAAGTTGGATGTCCTGTTTCATGCTTTTTGCAGGTTCGATTCCAACTCCCTTCCCCTAACTCACCATTGCAACCTCTACTCTCCCCTCTCACTACAGTCACTTACACTGAGGCGTTCCTTTCATTGCTCCACCTTCATAACTAAGTACTGGTTTGGGACTCTTCCATCATACCGTTCCTTCTCCTCTCTCCTGCTTCTCCCTGGCCCTATAACTCACGATCTAGCAGTGCCCACACCTTTTCTGTCCCTGGTATCTGCACCTCAGCTGGCAAACTCTCTTTCTCCTACAAATTTCTTTCCCTTTGGAACAGCTTTCCCTCCCAAACCCATCTCTCTCTCCCTCCTTCCCGTCTCTTAAGTGCTTGCTCAGACCAACCCCTGTCACCTCCTGCATCTGTTCTCCTTTCTAGACCACCGCTGACTACAACATTCCAACCATCCCTTTTATTGTAAACCACTGTAATATATCTGGCACTCTGGATTGTATCTATTGTACATAGTCTTCTTGTCTGTATCTTACCAGTACATAGTTTTCTAGCTTGTATTTGTTTGTACATTTTATCCTGTCTGTTTTTGCTGCTCTGTTATTCTATTACTTCAGTTGTATTTGTCTGAGTCCTGTACTTCTCTCCCCAAGTTGCACCTGGAAACGAACTTTGGCTCACTGTGCCTTTCCTGGTTATCAACTTTTAAATAAAAAAATAAATACTGTTGGCACACAGCTCGGATAGGAGAAGTACACAGCCAGTACAGTTGGATGAGAGGGGCATATGGAAAGGGGAAATTATTTAATCAGGAAAGGCACACTAAGCCAGAGCTTGTTTCTAGGTGCAACCTGGGAGCACAAGGAAGTTAAGTGACTTGCTCAGTGTCACACAGTGTGCAAGTGGGGGCCATGGGATTCAAACCCAGGTCTCAAGGTTTGCAGCTCAGTGCCTTTAACTATTATACTGTAATGCCTCCTACATACACTGCATGGTTGCAAATTTATGTAAATATAATTAATAATCCACTAAGTTCTCTATCAGATACTAATATCTGCATACAATAAGCATATCTCAGATGGGAGGGGCACACACAGCACATCTCAGATGGGAGGGGCACACAGCACACTTCAGATGGAGGGGGCACACAGTCAACACATCTCAGATGGGAGGGGCTCACTGTTGGCACAACTCATTTGGGAGAGGCACACCTCAAATAAGAGGGGTACAGTCATCGCAACTTATCTGGGAGGGACATACGGTAAGCACAGACAGTTGGGAGCGTACCAAATAGCTGCCAGCTTTTCAGGTCTGTCTCTGATTTTATCTAAAAAAAATGGCTGGTGCCAGTCCTATAGAAGCATTTAATTTGTCAGCAGAAAAGGACCACTTGAACCCACCCTGTCAGCCCAGATGGTCCCTGCCTAGTCTGTCTCCGCAGTCCCTAATTGGTTTCCAGTGACCCTCCCTCCTCCCTGCCTATTTACTAATATTCCGCTATGTCTGTCCCACGCATGCTTGCAGTTATCTGTTTTCACCTCCACCATTTCCACTGGCAGTCTGTTTCAGGCATCCACTACTCTTTCAGTGAAGTAGTACTTCTTCACATCCCTCTTAACACCCCCATCTTCATCATATGCTGTCTGGTCCTGGTGCTGTTTCTCATTTGAAAGAGACTCCTGTCCTGCACCCTGTCCATCCCTGTGAGGTACTTGCAGATCTTACTTTGAGTTTGAGCTCTTACAGCAGGCTACTCCATAAGAACTATGCCGCCAGCCACTAGGACCCTGCGGAAAAATCTTAGCTAGCAGTACCCAGCGGGGACCGCCTCCTGACATTGGACCACCTCCAATGTCCGCCAGTGGTATAAAGGAGTGGTCCCCAGCCATACCTCTGTTCTTTTCCCACCATCATCCTATACACATCGGCTCCACGGACACCTTCTGCTACCAGTCGACTGCCATTTTCTTTGTTTATTCTAAAACTTTTTTCATAGTGTATTCTAAAACCTTTTTTTATAGTGTATGTCTTCTCCATCTTCCACCTCTTGGTGACGGAAATCTTAAGTGTGCATGCGGGAAGTAAATCCAAGCCTGGGATGGTCATTCGGCCTGTCTCATATGTCTGGGGCCTACCCACGACAGCAAATCCTGCCCCCACTGCCGCAGCTTCAACCACTAGACCCATAACAATCACCTGAAGATGTTGAAGAGCTACCTTTTGGAACGACAGCTGGCTGCCATGCAATGGACCTCATCAGGATTAGGATTCTCTTCTTCTTCATGGTTGGGGACTTCGCATAAGGAGAAAGATGGGAAGCCCAGCGGGAAACATCATGATAAGGACTGGACCCGTTCCAATTCCTGCTCCATGCTTCCACACCGGAAGATGGCCAGCGTGAGTCCCTCCTCCCACGGGAGGTCAGACTTTGCCCCCCCCCCCCATAACCCAAGCCTTCTCCGGGCTACCGGTATTGATGCCTCCGGCCCTAGTGAAGACATCGGGCGGAGGATCTTTGGAGCAAGGGCCTTTGGCCCCCTGCCTGAGTTTTGGGCCCTACAGCCATACCTCCGGGCCTAAACCTAGGGATCTAGCTGGTCAGGCAGCAGGCAGCAAACTCGGTGCTGCCATTCACCAGGCTAAGGCGTCCTCCTCATCGTCAGACTGTCCTTCAGGGTCAGACAACAGGAAGAGATGCCAGAGAGGAGCAGGACTCTTCCTCAGACGTCTGCTCACCTAAGCACCAGATACCAGACTCTTGGCATTCGACTCTGTCATCTTTGGCATCTTCGCCTTCGGGGAACCTTAAGTGTACACCTCCGCTGCCTATCCCTTCAATGCTACCATCAGGGGGGCAGCCACCAGCCAAGATACTGCCAGCAGCACCAGACTGTCCGGAGTGGGGCAGCCAGACACCAGCTCAACCTATCAATCTGACTTTGGACCCCCTGCAGCCGGCTGAACAGATGCTAGATACATCTAAGTCTCCAGTGCATCCGCCAGCCCCTGACCACACCTCGGCCCCACTGCCCAAGACACTCTCTGATGCCAGACCTTTCGGTGCCACCTATGTTATCTTTGGCCGATGTCAAAGATTTATTTGCCTCCTGGTGGGATACTGTCAAGGGGGACATCCTTCCCAAGGAACCCCCTGACTCTACTCCTTGCCCCACCGGGCTGTCTTCAGCAACCGCCCAGCTCAGTGCCGCCAAGGAAACCATCGCTAACCCCAAAAAACCCTTCTCTCCCACCAAATGACAGGTCACCCGAACGTCACAGACACAGGTATTCATCTAGGTCGTCCTCCAGGTCCCGTAGGTGATGGCACCGACTCTCGCATTTGAGATCCTCATATTCTGGCTCCTCGGATATGGGTTCCTCAGACTCCAGGTCTTCAGCTGATTTTTCGTCACCTCCTCCCATTCCGGACCCTCAGGTCAATTCACCCCGGTCTCCCCCAGACAACCCTACCTTCTTTGACGACGTGCGTCACATACAGTTTTTGAACCAATGGAAGACAGAAGATCTTGATCCAGAGAGGAAACTGCTCACCAATTTTTGGGGAATGAATGAGCCCAAGCCCTTAGTGGTAGCCACCTGTTGGCACCATTCTAAGATGTCACCAGGCTGGCCTGGAGACACCCTTCGACAGCCTCCGCTATTCCTAAACAGACTCTGGCCAGAGCCAGAAGGGCTGCAAGTGATGAATCTGGAGTGAAAAAAGATTGAAAATGACCAAAGTTACGAGCCTGAATTTGTAAAATATAACGCTGGCTCATAAAGTTGTTGTGTTTTAATATTTTTACACCAAGTTTTCAACATAGGCTTGTTATGACCCTGCCTCATGAAGAAGAGCAGAGAAAATGTTCATCTCTTGGCCTGAAGGTGATTTCACGCAGGGACTGTGAAATCACCTTTGGAGACGCAAAAACACATTTTGAGCAGGAATTAAAAAATGACAGCTGTCACATTCATGAGGTGCTGTACAACAATGGTTATGTTGAAAATTTGCTGTAAAAAGATTAAATATTACCAAACTACGAGCCCGCATTTGCAAAATGTAACAGCCTCATAACTTTAAAAAATATATATTTTTACACCAAATTTATAACATAGGCTTTTTATGACCCTGCCTCATGAACAAGGCAGAGGAAATTTTCAACTTCTGTCTGAAAGGTGATTTCGTGCAGAGACCGCAAAATCACTTTTCGGGAAGTAAAAAAAAAAAACAACATTTTGGCCAGGATTTGAATAATGACAGCTGTCTTGAATTCATGAGGTGCTGTAAAGATATGGCTATGTTGTGAATTTGGGGAAAAGATATTGAAAATTAACAAAGTTATGAGCCTGTGTTCACAAAATTCTCAACGTAGGTTCATAACTTTGTTGTTTTTTAAAGAGTAGCGGATACCTTCAGAAGAAGTTTAACAAAACGTAATATTTAGACACAGTTCTGCTTGTATTTCACATTAGTTCTGAATTCCTCCTCCCATTTTTAATTACAGAGGTAATTTGTATGAAACAGGATCTTTGGTCCTGAAGATCTCATCTATTCCTTTGCTTTTTCCCCACCTGAGGACATATTGCGCTGCTTGTGACATCACAGTTACTCCCATGGCAACAGATTGTGATGTCACAACAGAGGATTATGACTTGAAGTAGGGAATAAGCTATGGAGGCAGGTGAACTGTAAGGGAATTCATAAGGGATAAATACAATTTATTCATGCACATTACCTCAGTAATACTAATAGGAAGGAAAATATAGAGAGGATATATGGAATGCAAGCAGAACTGTGCCTAATTATTATGGTTTTCAAGGTTTTCTTTAAAGCATCAGTAGCTCTTTAATATTTGTACACCAGATGCTCAACATAGCCTTCTTATGAGGCCACTTCATGAACAAGGGCAGTGAAAATTCTCAAATCCTGCCCGAAAGGTGATTTTGTGCAGGGACTGTGAAATCACATTTTGAGACAGACAGATCTACCAAATGTTCACGAGGTAGGGTCCCAAAGAAGGCATGTTGAAGATCTGGGCCAAAAATATGCAAACGTTCCCAAGTTATGCCACTAAATTCAAAACACCATTGATATACATTGAACTGCATACAGTACCTGTTTCTTAAGTTCGTGGTCTGGCTTTGAAATGTGAAGAAGTGTCTGCAGTCCGGAGAGGATTATGGTATTTGACGCCCATTTAGCAAGTAAGTAAGGGCTTGGGATTCCTGCCATAAAGGTGATTTTGTGCAGGGATCACAAAATGACTTTTCAGGACAGATCTGCCTAATGACGGTGCCATTGTTCATAAGGTAGTGTCCCAAAGAAGGCATGTTGAAAATTTGGGCCAAAAATATGCCACTAAGTTCAAAAGACCATTGAAATACATTGAACCACATACTGTACCTGTTTCTTTAGTTCGCACTCTGTCTTTGAAGAGTAAAGATGTGTCTGCAGTCCAGGGAGGGTTATGGTGTTGGACCCCCAATTTGTAAATAAGAGCTTGAGGGGGGTGTGGGGTGGTGGGTGCTGAGTGGGAGGGTCATGTGGGGGGACGTAATGGTGCAAAAGACGTCACTTGATGTTTTTCCTTTTTACAGGGTAAAAAGGGGAAAAAAGGACTTGGGAATCGCTGTCATGTCATCAGGTTCGCACCCCAGTGTCACTGTAATGTTTGGGGGTGGTGCTGGAGGAGAGTTGGATGGAAGGATAAAAATATTTATTGAAAAAGGTGGAGCACGGAACACAATTGCAACTCTTGGGGGACTGGGCAACCCCAGTGTCATTGTTATGTTTCTGGGGGGGGTGGGTTGCTTAGAGGCAGGGTTGGGTGGATAGAGGATATGCATAATTTAGAAAGAAAGAAATTGCCAGTCACAGCAGAATACAACACACTCATTCATGACCAAGATGGCCACCGCACTACACAGGGCATGTGCTAGTAGTCGTGCATGCGCAGTAGAGTGTGGTGGCCATCTTGGATACAGCGGAGTGGATACCCCCCACCTGACCCTCCCTCTTAGCACCCACCCCCCAGCTCTTCCCCCCTGAAGCACAAGAGTGACACTGGGGGTGTCCAGTCCCCCAGTGTCCTGATCAAGACAGCTGACTTTTTCTTTCAAGTAAATAGTACAGTGCGAGCGAGTGCTCCACAGATATGGAGGAGACTGTGGTGGAACTCCAACATGTTGTTCGGTTGTAAAGAATGCATGGAATGTTCAGTCCTTTTTTGAAAGCAAGAGGTCTGCAGGGCTTAGCTTACTGCAGCCCAAAAAAGGGTTTAAATGAAAAATTCCATTTTATCCCCTTTTCTGAAAGGTGCATAATTCTCTTGCTAGTCATATACTTATGTACTGGCTTCTTATATATTTTAACATAATGATGATAATGTATTTCAGCCCATTGGTACTACATATAAAATGTATTTTAGTGTACAAATTGCAATGATTGCATAGTGATTACATATATTTTGCAAGTTAATACAGTATGCTATCCCCTTCCCCCCATTACTTACTTTTCCTTTCCTCCCCTCTCCGCTCCTCTTCCTTTGGGTACTGCATTTCCATTCCTCACCTTCCCACCTCCTTGTCCAGGTCCCTATTACTTTACATAATTTGTACATATTTTTATCTATAATATTAATATTACATTGAGTGAATATTTAAAAAATGAAAGTGGTATGTTAAATCTGGCTGCCCATTCCCCCATTAACTGCAGGGTATGCTAGTGTCTAAAGCTGGCTATGGCCATGGCCCAGCCTAAAATATTACTGATATTTACCCTCATGCACTTTGAACTTTGGCATCGCTTATGGCTTCACCACTTGTGATGTCATAATGTCCAACTTCACAGGGAAGAAATACCATCAATTTTTCAGGATGGACCATAGCATATCCTATATAATGCTGGGCCACAGCATATCCTATATCTATAACAAGTGATATTGGAGGGGGGGTCATAGTTAACGAGTAAAATATAAGGCATATATTTATTAGGCCCATACCAAATTTAATTTATGCAACTGTATGGGTCTGTGTTTTAAAACTGTTGGATTTTCTGCTGTCTGGAGTGAGGTACAGTAAAGGACTATAAATATCTATAAGCAGAACCGTCTGTATACAGTCAAATACCAGAATGAAATTGTCACGTATTTACATTTTCTAGTTATATTTTAACCTCAGTATTCTGAAAATTGCTTGTACATGTTCTCTGTATGCTGAATGTATACTTATCCCATGTCCCCCCTCCAAGTAACACTGGAAATAAGTCTTGACTCATTGTGCTTTTACTGGCCAATATTTTAAAATAAATTAAGGGATTTGGGATATAGTCACTTTTCCGCTGATAAACAATAACAACTAAAGGACACTCAAAAACAATAAAAACAGACAATAATGGCAAAAAAAAGACTCACAACCCATCCAATATGCCCAACTGTACCTAACTAGCTGGAATAGAGTAACCAAAGCAGTAAAAACCAGAGCAAGTCATCCAACCGGGACAACCTGATCATGAAAATTGTGTCCAGTCCGGCAAGACCAGACAGTCTGTTTTTTATTGAGTTGAATCTGGTCTGGTCCAGTTGTCTGGATTTCTCCCATACCCTCCCTACCTATTATAAATACTTAGTATGGCAAGGTAACTCACGTTTACCATACAGAACATACTTCAGCAGCATTCTTTGGGATAAATAGCTCATCCAATCTCCCCATGCCTTTCTAATTTGGTGACTGTACCTCCATATAAATAATATAACCTTGAAAATAACTGAAGTGACCAATGGAGAAGCTTTTTGAAATTAAGGAAACATTCACTAAAGTAAAGGAGAGATTATCATAGTAATGGGTGTTACGAATAACCAGGGACAGGTGCAGTGATATTCTGCTTCGCAAAACTCACATTGCTATTCCGCTACTGACCCTAAACCATTAACAACAACAGCAAAGGGGAAATAATGAAGTTTTAACAGTAACACCACCTCCCTGGATTTACAAGGCATTGTGTTGCATGTTGTTCTTTTCGCCGTGCACCTCTCAGTGGGCTTTCTACTGTACATTCAGAAATGGTTAACTAGGATCTGCAACTTATCCAATCGGTAGGGAAATGTCTGGTCCCTCTTGTCCTCTTTTTCACTTTGAGGTCAAAGCGGACCCATCCTTAGAGGCTTGAGCTGCTTCTTCAGATAGCAACTGTCAGATATGCCCCTCATCGTGCTCCTAGCTTGGCAGAGGGAACTGTGCCAAGTAAGCATTAATGCACAACAGGGTGTACTGATAATGTGGATTAACATACGAACATATGAAGAAGCCAGCAGAAGAAGGCCATTTGGTGTATCAAGTCTGCTCATGTTGCAGGGTCCACAGCTTGAGCTACTGTCCCTGCCCCCCTCTTCCCACTCCTCCCATCCTCTCTACCCATGACCCTTACCCTCCCCCATACCTGTCCCAGCCTTTCTTAAAGCTGCCCCTGTCTTCAATGAGATTACCTCTTCTGGCAGTACATTCCAAGTGTCCACCACTCTCTCTGCGAAGAACTGCTTCCTGACCTCCCTCCTAAACCTCCCACCCTCCAGCTTAAGACTGTGCCCCCTCGTGTTATGGTTGCCACTCAGCTTAAAGAGACTCTCCTTATCAACCTTATTTATCCCTTTCAAGTACTTGAAGGTCCCAATCATGTTCCCTGTCTCTTTCTCTCTCCTGTCTTCCAGGGGAGTGCATGTTCAGTACCTCAACCTCTCCTCATATGCCTTACCCTGTTGACCAGCTATCATCTTTGTAGCCCTCCTTTGGACCTTCTCCAGCAGGTTAATGTTCTTTTGAGGTGTGGGCACCAGGACTGAACTCCATACTCTAGATGCGGCCTTACCAGTGACCTGTACAAGGGCAGTGTAACCTCCTCTCTCCTACTACTGATCCCCCTAGATATGCATCCCAGCATCTTGTTTGCCTTTGCTGCTGCTTTCTTGCACTGCGTGGAGTGCTTCAGGTCACTAGTGATCATCACTCCCAGGTCCTTTTCCTCTTCTGATGCAGATACTCGGACTCCACCCAGGTAGTACTCTGTCCTAGGATTCTTGGCTCCAATATGCATAACTTTGCATTTCTTGGCATTGAAGCCAAGTTGCCAGATCCCTAGCTTTTCCAGATCTTCCAGTCGGTCCTTTATCCCTTCAGCTGTGTCCACTCTCCCACAGAGCTTGGTGTTATCCGTAAATAGGCACATTTTGCCTTTAATGCCATCTCCAATGTCATTGATGAAGACATTGAACAACACCGGCACCAGCACCGAGTCCTGCGGGACTCCACTGGTTACCTGTCTTGTGCCAGATAACTCTTCCCCTCCCACAACCACCCTCTGGGTTCTGTCCTTCAGTCAGTTTTCCACCCATCTGGCCATCTTTTCCCCAACCCCAAGATCCACCAACTTCCTGATCAACCTTTTGTGGGCCAAATGCACTCACAGCACCTAGGGCGTGTGTTAATCCACAATATTAGCACACCCTGGAGTGCGTTAATGCACTTATTACATGGGGTATTATGGTGATTACATTGGGTGACATGTCTGTTGCATAGAAAGACATTACAACACGAGTGCTAACACGTTGTTTAGGTTACAAGCTTTACACTTTATTCAGTGTTCAGCCACCTTGTAAAGTAGTGCCACAGTTACACAGAAAACATGACAGGGTGCGCTGATAATGTGGATTAATGCATGCCTCTGGTGCGTTGTGAGGCACAAGGTCGCAGGCCAAGTGCCCTCACAGCACCCAGGGCGTGTGTTAATCCACATTATCAGCACACCCTGAAGTGTGTTAATGTACTTATTATTTGGGGTACTATGGTGATTACATTGGGTGACATGCCTGCTGCGCAGAAAGACATTACAACACAACTGCTAACATGTTCTTTTGGTTTCAAGATTTACATGTTATTCAGTGTTCCACCGCCTTATAAAGTAGTGTCACAGCTACACAGAAAACACAGTGATATGCACGTTGTACGTTAATGATCAGGCAGGTTCGGCACACTCTGCACAACTGGCTAGGATGACTGAGGGCACCTGCCCTGTTGGGTATGAATACAATGTTTGACAGTCGTCATCCTGCTGATTCCAACTCCCCTCCTCCTTTGCCACCTGAACAGTGTGGAAAGTACTGTGCGGTGCTGTTACTGTGTGTGTGTTGTCGCATACCGACTGTGTGACAGTATCTCCTTCTGGCCTGTATTGCCGCACTCACCGTCACTGTAGCCATGTACGTACACTTTAGTGTAGCACTGTGTGCCCGTTAACATGCATCTGCCACTACAGTCACCTCTACTGATCACTGGGTACCGTACAGTGCGTTCCCATATGTGTGCACCCAGTACAGACAGTAGTGACAGTGCGATTGGGAGAGTACCGAGACTGATGTGACACGGTTGACTCAAACTTCTGTGTGTCCCTGTCTTTGTATACGGTGTCATGCCATTAGTAAGCTAAGTTAGCACAATGATCACCGGGTACCGCACAGTGCGTTCAAGTCCATGTGCACCCTGTACAGGTGCTACGTAACCGAATTTACTGGACCACATAATCTCTATTTCCTACCTGCCTGGATACATCAGTAGGTGTCGCCATGCAGGACTGCCAGTGTGGTGCTGAATGTTCGCCGCAGACACAGAAGGATATGTCCTCTAACCAGGACTTTCCCATCCCGGCTGTGTGGCCCGTTCTGCTTAGTAACATACCATGATGATGGCACATTACATTGTACGACGGTAAGTGTGACTGCCACACCTGTCAGGTCCCACCTGTGACACTTCACTCCTGTGATAAGTAGAATACTGTGCCATTACTGACATGTCCTGTGGTTGGGAACAGCACAGATAGTGCTGCAAAAAGAAGGGAGTTGTGATCTGCACTCCATGATGGGGATGCAGATACTGGGAGTGCCTGTCACTGCCTCTCTGCTTCCTCACCCCAATCAGCAAGCCCTGCTGGTCGTGTTCGGTGTCACTCTTCAATCTCCTGACTCTCTCAGACACCTCATGTAAAGATTTCTGGGGGAAATGCTTAGAGGGAGGGTTGGGTGGATGGGGGATATACATAATTTAAAATGAAAGAAATTGCTGGTCACAGCAGAATATAGTACACTCTGTAATGACAAAGATGGCCACCGTACTACACGGGGCATGAGCTACTAGTCATGCATGCCCAGTTGAATGTGTTGGCCATCTTTGACACAGCGGAGTGTGCTGCAGTGAGTAACATTTGTTTGTTTTTTCTTAATTAGAGATACCCACCACCTGACCTTCCCTCTCAGCACCCCCCATCTCCCCCACCCCAGAAGCATAAGAGTGACACTGGGGGTGCCCAATCCCCAGTGTCCTGATCAGGACAGCTGACTTTTTCTTTCAAGCAAAAAATGCAGTGCGAGCGGAGTTCTCCACAGATGTGGAGGAGACTGTGGTGGAACTCCAGCATGTTGTTCAGTTGTAAAAAAATGCAGGAATGGTCAGTCCTTTTTTGAAAGCAAGATGTCTGCAGGGCTTATCCCACTGCAGCCCAGAAAAAAAGGGTTTAAATGAAAAATTCAGTTTTATCCCCTTTTTTTGAAAGGTGCATAGTTGTCCTTCTAGCCATGTACTTATATACTGGCTTCTTATATATTTTAATATAATGATGATAATGTATTTCAGCCCATTGGTACTACATATGAGGTGTATTTTAGTTTACAAATTGCAATCGTTGCATAGTGATGACATATATTTTACAAGTTAATACAGTATGCTATCCCCTTTCCTTTCCCTTTTTCCCCTCTCCCCACCCCACATTTTTCCCTCACCTTCCTCAACCCTCGTCTTCTGGGTCTTGCATTTCCATTCCCTTATCTCCCCCCCCCCACCTCCTTGTCCAGGTCCCTATTCCTTTACATAGTTTGTACATGTTTTATCTATAATATTAATATTAAATTGAGTGAATATTTTTAAAAAATGAAAGCGGTATGCTGGATCTGGCTGCCCATCCCCCCCCCAATTAACTGTAGGGTATGCTAGTGTCTAAAGCTGGCTATGGCCATGGCCCAACCTAAAATATTGTCAATATTTACCCTCATGCACTTTGAACTTTGGCATCACTCTTGGCTTCACCACTCATGATGCCACAATGGCAAACTACACAGGGAAAAAATGCCATCAGTTTTTCAGGATGGACCATAGCATATCCTATATAGTGCTGGGTGACAGCATATTCTATATCTATAACAGGTGATGCTGGGGGGTATCTGATTCATGAGTAAAATATAAAGCGTATATTTATTAGGCCCATGACATATTTGATTTATGCAACTGTATGGGTTTGTGTTTAAAACTGTTGGATTTTCTGCTGTCTGGAGTGAGGTACAGTAAAGGACTATAAATATCTATAAGCAGAACCGTCTGTATGCAGTCAAATACCAGAATGAAATTATTTCATGTATTTACATTTTCTAGTTATATTTTAACCTCAGTATTCTGATAATTGCTTGTACATGTTCTCTGTATGCTGAATGTTATACTTATCGCATGCCCACCTCCCTCTAAGTAACACTGGAAATAAACTTTGACTCGTGCTTTTACTGGCCAATATTTTAAAATAAATTACGGGGTTTGGGGTATAGTTGTCACTTTTCCACTGATAAAAATAATAATAATACATTTATTTATAAAGCACCTTTCAACTTACCAAGGCGCTGAACACATTAAAACAATAACATCAAATATACATCCAATAATACATATAAATAAAATCATAACATAATAACATCAAACATTAAAATCAGTTAATAAAATATGAAGTAAGATCTCAACACAGTAACAATTACACTATGAATAAGCATCCAAGAAGGCTATTCGCCAGAGATAAGTTTTCAAATTATTCTTGAATTCCTCCACGGAGGTGCACTCCCATAACAGGTGTGGTAGAGAATTCCAAAGAGTGGGTGCAGCATAAGAAAATGCTCTGCTGCTAGAAGATTTTAAACTCACTCTTGGAATCTCTAGCAACCCCTCGTCGGCTGAACGGAGCGATCGGTCGGGGTAGTAAGGCACCAGGAGTTCTTTCAGATAGGCCAGACCCTGATCGTCAAGGGCTTTAAAAGTCCGTAAAATGACTTTAAAGGTGATCCACCACCGTATAGGAAGCCAGTGCAGTTTACACAGCACCGGTGTAATATGACAGGACCTATTTGTCCCAGTCAAAAACCCAGGCTGCAGCGTTCTGCACCAGCTGTAGGCAACGGATTTCAAACCCAGAAAGCCCAAAGTATAGGATGTTGCAGTAGTCCGACCGCGAGGACACAAAGGCGGGGGCCAACTTTGTCAGAGAGTCACACGGAACAAGGTGCCTAACCCTGGCGATATTCCTAAGATGGTAAAAGGAAGTCCTGGCAACGGCCAACGCTTGAGACTGTAAGGTCAGCCTGTCGTCTAAGACAATCCCAAGGCTGCGCACCCGTTCAGAGGTCGGGAGTGACACGCTGCCAAGAAAAATTCCAGAGGGCGTGCCATCACGCGACCTCTCTATCTGACAATCCGGGTCCACAACCAGGACCTCTGTCTTCTCTGAGTTCAGCTTTAACCAACTAGAATCCATCCAACCCTGGATTTCTTCCAGACAGTTGTTAAACACCGCAAGAGCTCCATCCTGGTCGGGTGCGAAAGACAGGTATAGCTGGGTATCATCTGCATAGCAGAGAAACCTCAGCCCATACCGTCTTATAGTGTCTCCGAGGGGCAGCATGTACACCACAGATAACATGGGTGATAGCACGGAACCCTGAGGCACCCCACACAACAAAGGAGTTGGGTCAGATGAAAAGACTCCCGACACAACTCTTTGTGATCTCCCAGTGAGGAATGAGGTGAACCATTGTAGAACAGTTCCTGACATTCCACAAATTTGCCTCAGGCATGCTATCAACACCAGGTGATCCACAATGTCAAAAGCTGACAAGAGATCAAGGAGAACCAGAATGGAATGTCTCTTCTGATCTCTCGCCCTCAGAAGATCATTAAGCACCCAAACCAGCGTAGTCTCAGTGCTATGTCTTTTACGAAAACCAGATTGGAAGGACACGTAGATATTATGGATGGTTAAATGGTCTTCCAATTGGGCTGCCACTAATTCTCAATAACCTTCTAAATAAAGGGAAGGTTAGAGATAGGTCTGTAGTTTGAGAAACAGTCTGGGTCCAAGGTACTTTCTTCAAGAGAGGTGTCACCACCGCCTCTTTCAGGGAGCTAAGAAACTCACCTGACTCCAGGGAGCACCAGACTATTTGCACCAGGACTGGACCGATGATATCAGTACAACCCAAAATTAGGGGAGTCGGTCCAGGATCCAAACTACAACTTGTGGGACGTACACTATGGATGATCCTCATAATATCCACAAACTCAGGTCGACCAAAGGAACTCCAAGAGAATTGGGGTACTGTGAACTCACACTGTTCTACGGCATCACCCTTAGAGATTGCCGGGCACAAATCCACCCTGATGTCGGCCACTTTAGTTGCAAAGTAACGAGCGAGCTCCTGGCACTCTAATTTCGAAAAGGCTTTTCAAACTTGCAGATAGGCTGGGTTGCACAGTCTGTCTACAGTCCGAAACAGCTGAGCCGGTCGGATTCCGAGCAACTGCAATCTCCTGGACAGGAATTCTGCCTTCTTATGGGTGATTGCAGATTGATGAATAGAATAATGTTCCATCAATCTAAGGTGAGTCGACTTCAAGGCGGACTTAGCGTAACATCGCTCTAACAACCGCCCCCTGTCTCGCATCTCCTCAGTGTCCCCATCGAACCAAGGGGACCTGGGGTGAAGGATAGGGGTGCTCATGTTTCAGAACAATAAGATCAGGGCGCCGCGGACCACATTATAAGGCCGACACCGGCGTCTCTGGATTACTGCTCACCAACAGGGGGGATGATAGGTCAAGGATCACCTCAAGGCCTTGTGAAGTAATATTCTGTAATGGGCGGTACCTGACCATCTCCACAGGGGAAGGCCTTCTCAGGGGGGTGCAAAAATTGAATCTCACGCTGTAGTGGTCTGACCATAACAACTAAAGGACATTCAAAAACAATAAAAACAGACAGTAATGGCAAAAAAAGGACTCACAGCCCATCCAGTATGCCCAACTGTACCTAACTAGCTGGAATAGAGTAACCAAAATAGTAAAAACCAGAGCAAGTGGTCCGGCCAGAAAAAGGATTCTGGCACTAGAGGCCATCATAGCAGAGGTGATCCAGGATATTGTGGTCATTACGGAGTCATGATGTACTGAAAACTATGACTGGGACATGGCCATACCAGGCTGTACTGTGTTTAGGAAGAACAGAGGGGGGGAAGAAAAGGTGGGGTGTTGCTGTATGTGAGGGAAATGATAAAAGCAACAGAGATGCAGGGGATACAGGGGGAGGTAGAGGTACTGTGGGTCACCCTGGGGAAGGGAAAGGGGAACAGAGCCAGTATTCACACACTGGCGTGACATACAGACCTCCAGCACATGGGAAGAGTTGGTTAAGATACTGGTGGGAGCCATTGGCAAGATGGCAGAAAAGCTGGGAAGTGCTTTTAGTGGGGGACTTCAATCAGCAGGATGTACTGTAGATTGGAGCCTCCCATCTGCTGCTTCGGCTAGAAGCAGGAACATTCTAGATTCCCTGCAAAAAGGGGGGGGACCTCAGTCAGCTTGTTAGCGAACTCACTCATGATGAGGCAATACTGGACTTTTTTTTTTTTTATTTTTCTCTTTTTTGCCCCTGCCATTCCGTCGTTGATCTGCTCTGGTCACGGACCCTGGAGCCCCGACCACCGGACATTGCGGAATCCCCAGGTCATCCCTGGCTTACCCCCAGAGGCGGGCTCAGTGCCGACCCTCTTATCGGCCGCGGAACTGTATCTGGTTGAGGGAACGGCCCGTGGCCAATCAGGCAGTCCATGGCAGAGCATCATGTAGGCGCAAGGCAGGATTTTATCCTTATGTTTCCCACCCTCGAGGCGGGGCGTGCAATGGCGCCAGCATCCGCCCGCCGCTACCTCACCCTCCCTGACCTCAGGCGGTAGCGTGAGTTCTCCCAGCCTCCGCTAGGAGCCCTCATCGCGCCGGATATTGGTGGGACCCTCCCCCCGGAGAAGGAGAGCTGCCTACGGCGCTCAATCCTTCTCCCCCTGGCCGGCCCTCCGATGACCCGGATCCGTTCCGAACCGGGTCGCCGCCGCAAGCGGAAATCCAACCGCTGCACCGGCGGGCCGCCCGCAATACCACCTGATACTACTAACAGGGATGGTGTTGCAGACGTAAAGGTGGGAGGTCACCTCGGAACCAGAGATCACCATACAGTGTAGTTTAATATAACAGCTGCAGAACCACACAAGGGCAAGGGTCCTGGATTGCGAACGCAGATTTTATAAAGATGGTAGAATGCATATGGATGAACTATAAAGCGAGGGTGCCGAGAACAGTGGGTGAAGCTAAAAGGGGGTATATTGAAAGCAACAAATCATTGTGTCAAGCAAGTGAGCAAAAGCAAGAGGAAAAAGAGACCACTGTAGTTCTAGAAAGAGGTGACTGAAAAGGCAAAGGCTAAAAGGGCTGCATTTAGAAGGTACAAGGAGATACAGAGGGAGGAAGATAGTAGGTGTATCAGGGAAAAGAGAAGCAGGGAAAGCAGTAAGGTGCGTGAAGGCTCAAACTGAAGAAAAAATAGTAAAAGCAGGAACAAAAGGGGACAAGACATTTTTTGGGGGTATGTACAGTAAGTGAAAAGAGGAAGACAAGGGGAGGGATTATAAGGTTAAAAAGGG
This sequence comes from Neoceratodus forsteri, assembly GCA_016271365.2. Lineage (NCBI taxonomy): Eukaryota > Metazoa > Chordata > Ceratodontiformes > Ceratodontidae > Neoceratodus > Neoceratodus forsteri. The sequence goes on from CM057458.1 coordinate 236,250,647, forward strand.
AAGGGGAGGACTGTGCAGAGGGGAACCAGGAAAAGGCAGACATCATGAACAAGTACTTTTATTCAGTGGAGTGGCCACAAAAAATTAACATGAGCACTGAAGGAAGGAAGGTGGGCATTAGCCTGTTTTTGGGGGAGAGTCCTGGAGGGACTCCCAATTCTGTAAGCAGACAAAGTAATGGCATCAGACGGGGTGCGTCCAGTGGTATTTAGGGAGCTCAGAGAGGTACTGGCTGCATCTTTGACAGTCCTATTTAACAGCTCACAGGAAACGGGTGTGATTCTGGAGGGCAGGAGGAGGGCAGATGTAGTCCCACTTCACAAAAGTGGTAGCAGGGGAAAGGCTGGCAATTTGTAGACTAGTCAGCCTGACATTAGTGGTGGTAAAGTTAATTGAATCACTGCTGAAGGAAAGGATAGTGGTATATCTTGAATCCAGTGGGTTACAAACCCGAATGGAGCATGGATTCACTGGAGGAAGGTCATGTCAAATGAATGATAGATTTCTTTGACTGGGTAACCAAGGTGGAGCAGTAGACGTGGTCTACCTAGATGTCACTAAAGTTTTTGACTCCACTGCACATAGGAGACTAGTAAGGCTGGGTAGTTGAGGAGTGGGTACATAGGTGGTAAACTGGGTAAGAAATTGGTTAGGTGCTAAGTGACAGAGTCTTGGTAAACAGAATTCACTCAGAGGAGGGGAAGTTGACCAGCCTCAGGGATCAGTGCTGGGACCTGTCCTCTGTAATGTCTTTATAAGTGACACTGGGGAGGAACTGGAGGGGATGATCTGCCTCTTTGCAGATGACACCAAAATCTGTAATAGGGTAGACATTTTGGTGGAGGGTAAAAAAAGATGAACAGAGACCTGAGAAAACAAGAGGAGTGGTCAGGGGTATGGCAGCTGGGTTTTAAGGAGAAAAAGTGCAAAATAATGCTCTTGGGGCACAGGAATTCAAGGCAGAGTACAACATGGCTGGAGAGTTATTGACGACCACCAAACAGGAGAGAGACCTTAGGGGTAATCAAGTCAGGTGACCTAAAGGTGGTCAGGCAGCGTGCAAGGCAGTTGGGAGGGCTAATGAGATGCTTTGGTGCATAGGGAGGGGTATCACCCACTGAAAGAGGGAAGAGGTGATGTTCCTTTTGAGGTGGTAATGAAGCTAAGAATGTCAGAAATGCATTATTGCTAAAAACATATATGATTAAATTGTTTGCCAACTGCTAAATACTGGTGCTTTAAATTAGACTTCTTTATCAGTGGTTGGACAGTAGTCTGAAAGGCATCAGGTGGGTACTTTGTGTTTGTCTGTTGGTCACTGGATTGTCTTTTACGAAAATAAGACAGTGAAGCTATATCTTTAGTGCTGTTTGGTGTCCTTTCATAATTGATGGTGAGTGCCTGAATTTGATCTGGTGAAATTTTGTTTTCTCGTGAGTAGTAGCCACACACCCCCAGGTGCACTTTTGTTGCTTTTGTGCTTTAAAATAGAGAAGAGACAATGTTCTAATGCCACAGTGCATGTCAGGAGCAGCCCCATACCTAGAGGGACATTCACCTGTAATGGGAACCGTTGCATATGTGCAACATTTACAAAGCCTCATTTCCAGTTCTACCATGATAGTCTACATACCAGTGACTGAATTGCATAGTGAAAATGCATGATTAAATTGTTAGCATAAAGGTGACAGCATATTTTGTTGCAACAGGTTCAATAATGGTTGGCTGATCAAAGTTGGACGAGGTCTGGATTACTTCAAGAAAACCGAGGTGAGTGGTAGTGGCCCAGCTGTTGATCGATACGGCACTTCTAAAGCAGGATAAAGTACTCAATTATTAATATTTTGCTTTTCTTTGTGTCTTGCAGAGTCGTTTTTCTATTGGTTACTGTGACTTTGATCTCAGACTGTGCCATGAAACTACAGTGGACATTTTCCATGCCAAGCATACAAAGGGACTGTCGTCTTAATATTCACTTTTTATCATGTTGCTGTTCATTTGCACTTACACATTATATAAAACAATGTGCATTTGATATATATTGCACAAATGACCTGTACAGATTATCTATTTTTGCAGTGCCTGTTGTACAGAAATGAAATCATTACTACTGTTAGGAGCCACCCCACTGGCCTAGAAGCAGGGCATCATACTGCTGTGCAGGGGACACAGGTTCAAGAGGGGGAGGCAGACCAAGCTGTAGGCAGCCACTGAGAGGCAGTCCACCTTGGCATGGGAGGGTTGGCAGCAAGTTTCAGCACCACAGCAGCCCCTGTGGATGGAATGGGGAACTTGCTTCTTCTGCAGGGGCACGCCCTCCGTGCACGAGTTAACAGAGCATTAGTTCACGCCATGGGGTGGACGGAGAAAGTGGAAGAAAACTACCTGGCAGCAGTCTATTTGATAGCTTCAGCTTGAGCAGGGTATATCCTTGTCCACAGGGTGTATCTCTGGACAAAAGCAGCAAAGGCAGGGTAGAAAAACCTATATGGGGGGAAAAAGTATGTAATTAGGATTGCATATTGCATGAAATTACATATCTGTATGGCCCATATTTTTTATGGATTCTTTTGTAAGTAGCCTTAGGCAATATGATCCAACCTATAATGGGATTATCATGCATTTTAAGGATTGTGATAGACTTACTCTAATTCTCCATCTTCCAGTTCAAGAAGTGCAGGACTCGCAGGTTGGGACATATCTTTATTTTCCTCCCTCTCCTTCCAGAGCTTCGGCAGGTTGACATGATAAATACGAGACCTATACTTGCCTGGGATCTCTGTTTCAGTAGTCCACCTGTCCAGTCCCGTGCACCACTGTGAAGGGCCCTTGCCATTTTGCCAACAGTTCATTTTCATGTGATGGTAGTAAAAACAAGACCTTATCCCCAGGATTAAAAATTTGTCCTTCAACCTTACATCATTATATCCTCACTGCCTTTCCTTAGCTTGCAGGCAGTTCTCATGGGCAGTATGAATGTCATGTATTGTACTACATTCTTTTTCTGATCCGTTTTACCCTCCCACTGCTCCTTTACCACATAAAGTGGCCCCCTATGTGTTCTGTTGTAAAGGTGACCAAAAGGGGACAGGCTTGTAGATGCCTGGGGCACCTCTCTTTAGGCAAATGGCAAGTAAGGGAGATAAAGGTACCAGTCCTTCCCTTCTTCAGACACATATTTCCTTAGCATTTGTTTTAAGTGTCTGACTGAACCGCTCTACTAGCCCGTCCATTTGGGGTGGTAGAGTGAAGTCCTAATGGCTGTTATTCCTAGCAGCAAATACAATTCCTGCAGTGTCTGGGAGGTGAAATTTGTCCCCTGATCTATTAGAATCACTTCAGGGTTACCCACATGACTAAAAATCTTGGATAGATCCTCAGCTACCCTAGAAGCAGTAATGGTTCTCATAGGGAAGGCTTCTGGCTATCCTAAAGCATAATCGCTAGGAACTGAAATTAATCTGTTCCCTTTTCTACTCCGTTCCAAGGGTCCAACTATATCCACAGTGACCTGCTGGAAGAGTACATCAACCACAGGTATGGGCATGAGGGGCATCTTTTCTTTTTTACTTACAGAAGCCACTTTCTGGCACTCCTCATAGGTTTGACATTAATATACTACCTGCTGATGTATGGATGGCCAATAAAACCTGTGCAGCGGCCTGCTTAAAGTACGCTCTCACCCCGGATAAACCGCCAGAGGAGTGTCATGTGCAGGTTTCATCAATTCCTGCCTATATTTTGAAGGAACCCTGTATCAGATGACCTGCGTGTATGATTGCTGGGCAAAGTGTGTACTTTTATGGAGGAGGCAGCCAAAAGGACAGATCCTTGCATGGCCAGCAGGTGCCACATGCTGCTTTAAAATAAAATGGGGGAGGGATGGTGGGTGTTTTTAAGGGGACATTGGAGGACAGCCTGAAGGAAACCAGCCTGTGCATGAGCCCGAAGTAAAAGGTAGTGGTCTCAAAACTAATGAGCCAGGGGAACAGAGGTGTTGCATTTGCCGGAAACCAGAGCATCTGTCCTATGAGTGTTCTCAAAATCTTGCAAAAGGGCAGAGTGCAAGGGGAAGGGGTAATCAAGGAGGGTATCCAGCACCAGTTAAGATGTAGTTCCTGCAAACTCCACTGTGCACATACACCCTTTCTTAGTGAGAGGGGTGATAACTCAGAGATTGGCAAACACTGGGGCTTCCATCTTGATGGTTAAGAAGGATCTAATTTATGCAGAGCAGAATTGGCCTGACCAGTTTTAAAATATTTGGGACTTCATGGGTCCCGTGGTCTCAGTACCGGTGGCTCAGGTCTTCCTAAGCTAGGAAGATAGCCAGGAGATACAGGAGGTATGACTTGTATGTGATCTCCCTGTGGACGTGATTATGGGTAATGATTTCAGTAGCAGGAAAGATATTGTATGTGCTCCTTCCTTGAGTCATGCCAAAATACAGACATCTGAGCACAGAGGGGCCAGCACATCTAAATGCACCTTTTTCCTCAGCAGCCAAGGAAGCAGCCATTGTTACTGAAAGACTGGTGGGGAGCTACAGTTGTTACCCATAACTGCAAACTGTGGAGACCCCGGCCTTGGATCTTACAAAACGAGTATGTGCCCTAGGGGAGGTCAGGTGTGCATGAGTGCTCTCAAAGAGGTAAAAATGGAAGTTTATTGGGACAATGGGCTCCTGTATAGAGAGAAAATCATCCTGACTGTGTGTAGCGACCCAGAAGAGGCAACTGATGCAGATTTGTTTGAAGATCCTCTGCAGTGAAGTCAAGAGAGAATCTACCGTGAACGTCTTCACCCTCTTGGAGCTGCTAACACCATCCCAGGCAACTGAAATAGGTGGGGTGCTGCAATTAGGAATTTTCACAGAGAAACCTGGGTACACCATGCCGACCGATCACCATGTGAATATAGGGACACAAATCTTGCTGAGTCAGCCACCATACCAGGTTCTAGAGGGCAGTTAAGCAAGCCATTTAGGGGAGGCTTAAGGAAATGCAGGTCTTCAGAATGATACAGGAATCCGGTAGTCCCTTAGTCTCTTCTGTTGTGCTCATCTTCAAAAAGGCCAGGACCACAGTGTTCTGCCTTGACTACTGCAGGCTTAACAGGTATACTGAGTCAGATACCTACCCCAGTCCAGAACAGATGAGTTTCCTAGAAAGGCTAGAGGGAGCCAAGTATCTGACTACCATAGACCTGGCAAAGGGCTACTTGCATATACCTCCGAGTCCTAAAGCCAGGGGAAGGTTGGCTTTCATCACCCATTTGGATTATTTGAATTCCAAGTAATACCATTTGGGAAGAAGAATAAGCTGGTGAACTTTCTGAGGCTCGTGGACCACTGTCTGGGGCAGGTGATTTAGTGTGGAGTACATAGACGCTGCCATGTAGTTCCAGACAATGAAGGATTACATCAGACACATAAGGGAAGTGTTCCACAGACTAAAAGCTGGCCAGGCTGATGGTTAAGGTGGAGAAGTGTAAAACAGGGATGGCAGAGATGTCATACCTAGGTCACCAGGTAGGCAGTAGGCACATTCAACCAGAACCATAAAAAAAGTTGTTCTGGGATGGACCATGTTCACCGTCATTGACCACAACCCCTTAACATGGCTCCATAGAACATGTGGTCAGAGTGCCAAATAACTAAGATGGAGTCTGGTGCTACAGTTGTACAGTATGAGTATCTAGCACTGCAGGGGTTCCAGCACACTAGTGCAGCTGGATTTTCCAGGTAACGGAAGGAACCACAAAAAAAACAGTAAGTCGGAAAAAGCACAAGGGTAGACATGGCATAAAATACATTTAAATCTCCTATTGCAGCCACAGTTTAAATAACATATCAATGAAGTGGCAAGTATTTATCAAAAAAAGATTTTTATTGCTAGATATTTTTTTTTTTAGTATCTACTGTATTTCAAAATGCTAGTACTATTGCACACAAAGTCTTTTAAGACACATATTTGACATTGCAGAAATACAGAAAGTGCTAGTACTGTTGCATACAGAGTTCTTTAAAGCACATTTTTTCATTGCATTTACAGACTTTAAAGTACAAAAGATAAAAAGTCCACTTGTGCCTTAGCCAAACCCCAGCGCTTTGTTTTTGGGAGGCGGGTGTAAGCTATGGAAGAAGTGGCAGTTGTTAATTGTTAATTTGCCAGCCTCACATGAAGAGGCTTGTTAGATTGCCAAGAAAGTAACATTCATATATATATGTTTTTTTTTGGGGGGGGGTCATAGATAGGGCATACCTGTGACATAATTGGAAAGTATTTCTGACACATTCCTCTCAGGTGGTTGGAACTGGTTACAGTCACAAAGGCTTTTTGAGCTTAATGAGGGTCTCAGGCTATAGTACATTATTAAAGCTGTGTTCATTGGTTGCAGTGTATAATTCCAGACTGTTATTTCTTGTGGGGCTAATTATTTAATCTCCTCACCTCGACTGCCTGGACCTGGACTGCCTATGTATTTTGCACTGTGTAGTTGGTATTTTTGCACTTGTATGTTTGTAATGCCTTGCTGTCTGTACTCCCATTCCCCCACCCGCTGGGTCGCACCTGGAAGCAAGCCGTAGCTCAGTTACCAATATTTTTTAAGAAATAAATGAAATAAAGGATCCCTGTGGTGAGCATGTTTCTCTCTCAGCCTCAGATCTCCTTCTTATCATGTGAAAAGGAGTTTGTGAAGAATGTCCATGCTTCTGAGGGGCACCTTGCAGTTTTGGAGCCTTGTCCCAAGCACAGAAGCATCAGTTTGTTTGTTTTTTGTGGGTAGCTTCCAGTACACAGCCATTCTCTGGACTTGTGTGTACCAGAATTGGAACCAGTTTGGGCCTGCTTCTAGAGCAAGGGGACAAAGAGAGGCTGACCCTTGTGACTGACAGGATGATGCAGTGGGTGGGCAGATGCCTTAACCTGGAAACACAGATCTCAGGCTCAGATTCACTCTGGGAGCAGAACATATCAGAGGTCCACTGTAAGAAAAGGGAAAGTTATGTGTGTTCTGTATCTCAGACCTTCGGTGCAAACTTGGTTCCTAAGAGAGAAAGAAACCCAAGAGTTGGGGGGAGCACCTTTAGAAACATAGGTGTTCCTTTTGTAATGTTTCTGTTTGGACTGTTATGTATTCACTAATGTGTTATCTCTTTTGCATCTTACTGTATATTCTATTATTTTACACTGTAATTATTAGATGTATGTTTAATGTTCTCCATGACTGCAGAGCGTTTTGTGGTACTGGTAATGTCCATTTCTGTTGAGCAATCTGTTGTCCACTACCAAAGAGAAAATCAAGGGGAGAAATAGTGAGGGGCGAAAGGGTGAGCCTCTGCAAAAGGGACTAAGAAAAAGCAGACATCTTATACAGGTACTTCTGCTCCATCTCAAAGTCGAAGGAGGTGGGGACAGACCACAAGCAAGCAAAAATAGGGGGGAGAGGGAGGCGGACACAAGTCCATTCTCGGAGGAAAGAGTCTTGAAAGGACTCGCAGCCCTGAAGGTGGATAAGGCTATGGGACTAGATGGGTTACATCCCATCGTACTGAAGGATCATAGGCTAATGCTAGCTGCCCAGCAGATGGCCTTATTCAACAGCTCACTGGAAACAGGTGAGGTTCTGCAGTACCGGAGAAGGACTGATATGGTCCCTGGGAGGAGCCTAGCATTTATAGGCCGCTCAGTCCAACTTCAGTGATGGAAACCCCACTGAAAGAAAAACTGGTTTAGCAGCTAGAATCCAGTGGGCTACAGAACCACAGGCAGAACAGATTCATGGGGGAAGGGGGATTTGCCAAAATGAATCTGATGGATTTCTTTGACTGGGTGACCAGGGAAATAGATCAGGGGAGGGCAGTAGATGTTTTTATTTATTTAATTACTTAGTTCACCGGGTAAGTACACTGAGCAATAGCCCTTTTTCAGGAACAACCCAGAACCGCGATAATTGCAGCTAAAGATTATACAAATTAATAACACATATTACAACATACAAATAGCAAAACACCACATTTTGGTACAGAATATAAATTACCAGATTTTAACAGCCTTTGACATTATCGATCATGCCTTGCTGCTCGGGAGATGGAGCATGGGTCCGAAAGGGTCACCTTGCTCTTGGTTTCAAAGTTATCTAAGTGATCAATCTCTTAAGGTTTTCTATGGTGGATTTCAGTCTACAACCCATGTTCTTGAACAAAGAGTGCCCCAAGGTTCATGTACTTGGAAGATGTACAGCAGGACAGATATGGCTGTCTTCAGGACTTTCAACACTGTGCTGCACAGGAGGCTGATTAAGAAATGGCCACAGCAACATGTGTAGCACGCAAGAGACACTGACTGAGGCAAGTTCTTAAGAATTCAAATATTTAATGGTGAGGCCGAGAAAATATTGTCTGGCCTTCCCAATGCAAATTCATTATTATATGTAATACCTTTGATTAGGTTCATAAATAAATATTGGGGATACCAAACCATAATGAGAAATAGAGAATAATATATGGGGTGGTGTGTGTAACGAGATTTTACACACACCAGAGTTGTGGGATGCTACATAAACCCAGAGGGTGAAGCCCGAGGGGTTTATAAACTGCATCCCACAATGAGGGTGTGTGTAAAATCGAGTTTTACACACACTACCCCTTATTTTGTTTTTTTATAATTGCTGGCATGCGCTTTTTTGCCTCAGCAATCATAGAAAATAAAATGATCTGCTTTCAGGCAACCACGGACCAGTCAAAAGTCTTAGTGTTCTGTGGTCTGAAAGTTCTAGTACTCCGCTATGTGAGGTAACAAGAAGTGGAGAAAGTAAGGTAGCTGTGTGTATATTTTTCTCTGTTTCGGTACTTCTACTTACCAAACAAAGTGCTGCGGAGCTAAGGTGTTCTTCGTACGATGAGGAGAGACCACCAGTTCTCATGTCTAGAGAAGAAACCAGATGTGTGTTCCTTTCTGCTGGTTTTGTTTATGAGAATGTCTATTTTTCTTTTCAAATACAAAGAGAAAAAAAACGCAGACAGCGAGCGGCGTTACTTCTCGGAAGAATGAACGTCGCCTATTAAAGGAACACTGTGACTGGCGCATGCTTGATCAGAGGGAAACCTGACGCGTGTTTGCCATTATAACCAGCCGAGCTGGTTATAACGGCAAATTATAACCTGGTTTCCCTATGGGAAAAAGCGCCTGCCAGTAATTATAATAGGATTATCTCTGAATTTATATCACACTTAAGGAAGAACAGTAGGTCAGATTGACTGCTTGTATAGTCGGGAAGGGAGGCGGGGAGGAATTATAAACCAGAACTGGGAAGGAGGATAATTCTTAGTGACAAGAAACATATATCCATTAATAGAGGTATGTATTATTTACAGGCAGTTCAAAGAGCTTAGTAGGTATAGCATTCAGAGGAATTCTCTTCCTGTGTTAAGACACCATTTGAAACATTTAAATCTCTGTCAACAAGGTTGATGCTTGATTATATATTCATAACATTAATAATTCATTGGTTTCATTCCAGATATAACCAACCAAAGCAATGTCATACAGATTATTTCAAAGTATCAAACAGTATATGAAATATTGCCAGAGCCATAAAAAGGATTTATAGTCCAACTCCTCGTTAAAACCCCGTGGACTGTTTTTTTGGTTTTTATTGCATTGGAGCCAAGGTAGGTGCTGAGTATAGGATGTTGGGTACTGACAGACACCAGACAGGAAAGGGACCCTGGGGTCATTTCTGAGGACCTGAGGGTGGTAGTGCAGTGTGACAAGGCCTTAGGAAGGACTAGTGGGATGCTGGGGTGTATAGGGAGAGGTATGTCCTGCAGGAGGAGGGAGGTGGTGCTGTTGCTGATGTATCACTGCCTAGTACTCCCCCACTTGGAATACTGTGTCCAGTTTTGGAGACCACACTTTAGAAAGGACATAGACAAGGAGGAGGCAGTCCAGAAGAAGGCAGTATCACGGTGCAGGGTTTGCAAGGAACACCCTACAAGGAAAGACGGGGGGATCACAACATGCACACCTTGTGGGGGGGGGTGGCATGATTGAGATGTACACGTACATCACAGGGGTGAACAGAGTGTCTGTTGGGAGTCTCTTTTATATGAGGACCAGGCCCAAGGTGCATGCAATTAAGCTAGAGGGAGGTAACTTCAAGGGAGATGTGAGGATGTATTTCTTCCCCTGAAAGGGTGGTAGACACCTGAAACAGACTGCCAGCCAATGTGGTGGAGTCTAGAATGGTGGGTGGATTCAAGTATGTATGGGATGAACATGGGGTATATTAGAACAGAGATTGGGGAGTTGCAGAACACCAGATAGGGTCTGTGGTTGTACAATGGGCAGGGACAAATTGGGCAGACTGAGTGGGTCAAGTGGTCCTTTTCTGCTGACATATTCTGTGTTTCAGAAGAGCACAACTACGAAGTATAAAAGTAGCCTAGGTGTGACTGAAGGGGTGGTTCTGTTGCCTAATAAAATGGCCCCGCACTGGGCGAACAATGACTAGTAGTGGGGATACGGCACATATAGATATGCTAATATCTAGGTGGTGGCAACAGTGAACTACAAGTAGTCATCTGGGTGCTCTTGTTATGTGAGTTCATGACAAACCTGTGCCATCAGTGTAGAAAGTTGTCACAGGGAGATAATCTAGTTTTATGGACCAGCCTGAGGGGAGGATATGTGGTTAAAAGGCCCAACCTGAGGTTTCAGGGAGGTTATATGAGTTTATGAACCACTTTGAGGTTTCAGAGAGGATGCACTGTTCATGGACCAGCTTGAGCTGTATGAATAAGCTTGAAGTTTGAAAAAGATTATATTGTTTTAGGGACCAGTTGGAGGTTTCACAGAGGTCATATGGTTTAATGGACCAGCGTGAGGTTTCAGGGAGGTTATGCTTTATGGACCAGCCTATTTCCAGGAGATTATATGGGTTTCATGGACCAACCTGAGGTTATATGGATCTTATTTTGAGATACAGCTCTTGCAGCAGGTTACACCATTAGGACCGACGCCGTCAAGTGGCAGGACCCCACAGAAAACTTCCAGCTGGCTACATACAGTGGGGGGACTGCCCACCAATGGCAACTCAAAGCGGCAAGAGCAATTAAAGGAATGTGCAGTGCTCTCGCCGCATCAGAGTCAGCCATGCAATGATGGAGCTACGCATGTGCGATACTCGCACAGTTTGAACTGCAATAATAACTTTTTCATGACACCGTTGTATTTTTCACAAATCATCTCAGACAATGAGTAGATTACACAATAGTTCTTCCCATACAGTTTCAGGTATCTTTGGCCAAATCCAATACCCATTTTTTCTACTTGCATAACAAAAATTCTTGTCAAGGAGTGTTAAATATTACTATGTGCTCACATATTGATGAATCCCAAGAATGAAAAATACATTTGGCAATGCAATTTCAATTAGCTGTCCCTTTAGTCCTTCATTTTCAGATAACCTGCTTTGAAATTAAACAATGCAGATTTGAAGTGCAACACTTGTTAGTGAAGAAAAAGTAATCTTTTTGGGAAACGAGATGGATTTTCGCTATGATCTTGCCCACTGATTTAATCACGCTGATCATTTGCAGTTACTATAGCAACATGATAATTCCATGGATATGAAGGCAACCTAAGCTGAATGGTCAGGACTGCAACCTTCCAAACTGCAATGCCCTGAAGTAAGAAATATAAGCACTTAGGCAGACACCATCAGGACAAGAACTGTACAGTGGTCAGTGAAATGCGGTAGGTCGAAAAATATATTTGGCAGTGTAATTTCAATGAACTGTCCCTTTAGTCCTTCATTTTCAGATAACCTGCTTTGAAATCAAACGATGCAGATTGGAAGTGTAACACTTGTTAGTGAAGAAAAAGTAACCAGTTTGGGAAACGAGATGGATTTGCGCTATGATCTTGCCCACTGATTTAATCACGCTGATCACTTGCAGTTACTATAGCAACATGATAAGTCCATGGATATGAAGGCAACCTAAGCTGAACGGTCAGGACTGCAACCTTCCAAACTGCAATGCCCTGAAGTAAGAAATATAAGCACTTAGGCAGACACCATCAGGACAAGAACTGTACAGTGGTCAGTGAAATGGGGTGGGTCGAAAAATATATTTGGCAGTGTAATTTCAGTGAACTGTCCCTTTAGTCCTTCATTTTCTGATAACCTGCTTTGAAACCAAACCATGCAGATTCAAAATGTAATGTTTGTTAGTAAAGAAGAAGGGACCTTTTTTGGGAAGCAAGATGGTTTTGTGTTACAATCTCACCTGCTGATTTCATCACACTGATCATTTGCAGTTACTATAGCAACATGATAATTCCACGGATATAAAGGCAACCTAAGCTGTACTGTTAGGACTGCAACCTTCCAAAATGCAATCAAGCCAACCAATAGAATGCATTCGAACTCCAGAGCCAGGAGTGCAACTTCCAGTGAAGGTAGTGACTCATACCAGATGTCCAGGATGATAATTTCCATCTTCTCCTTATATTCTTACAGCATGTGCGTTTTGGAGAGCGCAGGATTTCCTGATCACCACAGCTGTTGCCAAGTACTAGTGGCTTGACTGGAATGAGTGATTAAGCTTCCAACTCTGTGACTAACAGTAAAGTTCACTTTCTTCTGCTTTCTAAACTTTGTTTAAATCACATATAGAGTGTTTATAAATTAAATAATATGGCACATATTTTGAAGCAGTAGACTATTTTATTTACTGTGCTGTTGCCTTTTCGTAGTTATTTTTAATTTTGTGCTAATGATCATTGATGTATGGTATCACTTTTTTTCTAAGTGTAATGCTGAATGCTGATTGGTCGTTACAACTAGGATCTATATAATTAGTGTTTTTAAAGGTATCTGCATCACCATACTGCTGACATGACGTTGCACTACTTGCAATATGATTTTGCCCTTATGTGTTGCATTGAATTTATAATTTGATTGTTAAATGATGACGCCATAAGTATTTTTGTATATAAGGGTGTGTCCATAGACAGGCAGCCGCTCCCTGATGAAGCCTTACATGGCAAAGCGCCGGGGCACCTGGACACATTCTTTAGTCCTAGATGCTGTTTAACAATTGCAAGTTTCAATAAAAAAATCTTTGATTTTGAACTTACTTTGGCATCTGGTGTGAATGAATCACTACCTTCACTGGAGGTTGCACTCCTGGCACTGGAGTGCGAGTGCATTCTGTTGCTTGGATTACCATCAAGACAAGACATGTACAATGGTCAGTGAAATGGGTTGCCATATTATGGACAGTCTGAAATAACAATTGAAAAGTTATTGATTCTGTGGAAATATAACGTAATTGAATAATATTTTTCTGGCTTACTGGAGGCGAATAATGTTGCTGTCGGGGTGTACATGTGAAACAGTTTATTGAAAATAATTGCTGTCTGATTTAGAGCCTTCATCTCAACCAATATGTGGTGCTCTCACCGCACTGGAGTCAGCCGTGTGATGACAGAACTGCAGTCAGCCGTAACCAAGCTGGTGGCAGTTACAGAACTGTGCATGCATGATACTCACGCATGTGATGTTTGAATCCACGGCCATCTTGTGCACGGCAGCCGTCACTTCTGCAGCTATGGAAGAAAAATTAGTGCCCTGCGTGGTGGATGTGTTTAAGCAGCCAGCAGATGGGAAGGGCCACATAAACATGAGTGGACCAGTGCCAGATCACTGTGGAAGCACGCTGGACAGCAGTCCGGTCAGGTGGTTCCACAGTGCTACAATACAGAAGGAAGGCAATACATCTGCGGAGCTCCACCTATGCAGCCATAAAAAGGGAACCAGCATTTTTTCTTTATTTCAGTTTGAATTTTGGTTCCATACTGCAAATTGGTTTAAAAAAGTTTCAATTTTTTGTTTAGTTTTTCTTGTGACACCCTGTGTCTCAGAAACCCACTCATAAAAATGGTCTCAGACATGCCACATTCTGATTGGCTGTAAGCATTCTTAGACCCTTACATTAATCTGTCTTGTACAGCCTGATCACCATGGTGCATGAATTTTTCTGTCAGTATTCCATTGTCTAGTACTGTTGATTAAATGAAATAATGCATTCTGATTCTGAAATAGCAGTTGGTAGGTGAACTGTTTTTTTAAAAAAGTCTCCCCTCTTGATGAGCAAAACATTCAAAAGGTACACTTCTAACACTTTTCATTTGGATTAACTTTTTTATAATATTCATATGGAACTCCCAGGAGTTAGATTAACAGTCGGTTAATCACCCCCCTAAGGACAATATGGCACTTGGCTGCTACTCATTCGACATTACACCCCTAGGGGTGAGGAAAAGATTGGTACTCTAACCCTTGGTCCTGTCTTATTGCTTATGAAACAACCACACCCTGTGGGCTATGGTGGTTAGGTCACTAAGGCCAACAGCCACAATTTATACTTCACGTGTTTGGCACCTGAACATTTAAGTCATGATTGTGCTTCCTGCCTTAGACTAGGGAAAAAAAAAAATGATGAAAGAATCTAAAAGGCTATCACTTTCAGCACCTGTGTCCACACTGTGTTCCCCAGTAAAGAAAACTCTGATTAACATGGCGGGAACCTGTGATGTTAATATGTCTCTCCACATGATTTGGCTAAAATCACCATCAGTGGCAGTACCACAATGGCCAGGAGACTAGCAGAGGAGTGCAATGCATTTCTTGGTGCCATTCAGAGGGTAGGAAATCATGCAGGAAGAGGAAGCGGGTGAGAGATCCAGGGAGAAACTTCTTAGTGTGCAAAGTGACAGTCAAGCAGTGGGAGCAAATGGGTGAGAGTCACAAAGTGTACCTACTGTACAGTAAATGCTCCAGTTTTACCAGCTTGTCCCTAAGTTGGACAGATGACCTCCTGGAAGAAAATGTGGCATGCATTTTATGTCATACAGCAATCACAGGGCCCTCCTTTATCTGAGGAAGGGAAGGAATTTGATGACTGTGGTGCAGACACAGTATGATGGCCTCTTCTGCTAATACAGGGGATGATGAATTTGTCTGTTCACATACTGTAGAAGACTAGTCTTCATACAGTATGTATGTTGAGAATATATGTGTGACCATTTAGCTGTGGAAGGTGACATTTTTGAGCACCCACCCTCTCAAGCCAGATTTTTAAAAGGAAAAAAGCTGGGTCTGACACCTTCTAGAAGGGCATCTCACCCTATCAGTGAAGAACTAAACATTTCATCTGCAAAAATGTTTAAACAAACTGCTTCAGCACAGACAATAAAATAACTATTGGATAAAAGATATGCTTTTCCTAGTGAGGGTGCTGAATTATTGTTTGCAATCAAAAGGACTATTGGAATGACTATGAGGTGCTCATGGTGCAAAGAGGTGGACTGTCAATGTGATGGCTGTCCCATATGAAAAGTGGATATTTATAGAGTTCCCTGTCTCTTTCCTCTCATAGTGTGGATTTGAGAAGGATTGACAATAACCTATTTAACTATCTGGTCATAGAACAAGATATTGCATAAGAGAACACTGTGTACACTACTACTGCTTTTGTTTTATGCAAGAGTAGTTAGAAGACATGTCTGTACCATATGAAAAGTGCACTTTGCTAAACTTACAGGAGTTGTATAAAAAGGAGAGGGGTGTGTTATGAGAAAAGCAAATGAAAGACAGAACTCATAAACATCCTTCAGGAAGGTGACCTGGGAAGTGGTGTAAAAGTGGTCACAGCTTGCCGAAGTTGTGAGACGGAGGCTGGCGAGCATGAACGTGAGTCAGAGCTAGGAAATAAGGCAGCTATGCAGTCTATTCACAAAAGAAAGGGTTTTGAAAGAGCTCCTGAAACTGAGGGTGGACAAAGCAATGGTGCCTGATGAGATTCACCCTAGAATTCTAAAAGAACTAAGGGTAAAACTAGTAATGCCACTGACTACTCTCTTTAACAAATTATGGGAGGATGGGGTGGTACCTAAGGATTGGAGGAGAACAGATGTGATTCCACTTCACAAAAGTGAGAGCAGGGCAAAGACAGGAAACTACAGACCAGTTTGATCTTGGTTGTAGAGAAAATGATGGAATTACTTCTGAAGGAAAGAATTGTTGAGTACCTAGAGGCCAGTGGTGCACAAGACCCAAGGCAGCATGGTTTCACAGCAGGAAGGTCACGTCAGATGAACCTAATAGATTTCTTTGACTGGGTGACCAAAGTAGTAGACTAGGAAGGGGCTGTGGATATGGTCTACCTAGCTTTTAGCAAGGAATTTGACACAGTCTCACACAAAAGATTAATATACAAGTTGGCCAGCCTTGGAGTGGGTCCCAAGGTGGTAGCCTGGGTAAAAAACTGGCTGGACAACAGGACGCAATGGGTAAAAGTAAACGGAGTCCACAGTGAAGAAAGAAGGGTAACTAGCAGGGTACCGCAGGGTTCAGTACCAGGACTGGTCCTCTTTAATGTCTTTATAAGTGACATTGGAGAGCAGCTGGAAGGAAAAGTATGTCTCTTTGCAGATGACACAAAGATCTGCAACAGGGTTGTTACACAAGGTGGGGTGGAAAGGATGAAAAAGGGACTTGGCAAGGTTGGAGGAATGGTCAAATATATGGCAGCTCAGATTCATGCAAAGAAGGTGCAAGGCATCTAGGAAACAAAACCTAGGGGAAGACACAATGGGGGTGAGATAACAAAATCAAAAGAGACCTAGGAGTAATTATATCAGATGACCCAAAGGTGGGCAATCAATGTGAGAAGGCAGTAAGGAGGGCTGGGGATACTGGGATGCATAGGAGAGGCATCAACACTAGAAAACAGGAAGTTGTTATCCCTCTGTACAGACAGTTGGTGAGACCCCATCTGGAGTACTGCATGCAATTCTGGAGACCCCATCTCCTCAAAGACAGAGTAGAGGCTGTTTAGAGGAGGGCAACCAAAATGGTGCAGGGTCTGCACCAGAAGACATGTGAGGGGAGACTAAAGCAGCTTCATATGTATACTCTTGAGGAAAGGAGGGAGAGGGGGACATGATAGAAACTTTCAAGTATCTCAGGGGAATTAGCAAAGTACAAGAGGGTAGCATCTTTCAGAAAAAAAGATGTGCAAGAACAAGGGGGCACAATTTAAAGATGGGATGGCACAGAGGTAATGTTAGTATTTTTTCACAGAGAGGGTTGTGGATGCATGGAACAGCTTTCCTGGGGAGGTTGTGGAGTCAGGAACAGTGGGAGAATTCAAGAATGCATGGGACAGATAAGGCAATTCTAGTGGGGGTAGGAGGAAGTAAGCTGTTGATTAACTAGTATCTGCAGCTTATCCATCAGGTAGGGAAATGGGCAGACTAGGTGGGCCAAGCAGTCCTTATCTGCCATCAAAGTCTATGTTTCTATGTATTGAGGTTAAAGTTAGAGCTTGCCCTGGTTCAAGAAAAGGCTAAGGCAGAGCTCTGGAAGATGCTACTGGAAGCAGAGGAGGTGAAGTGACAGCTGATGCAAAACTGCATCGGATACAACTGGAAGCAGAGGACCAAGAGAAGGAGGTGACAAAAAAGACTGATGTAGAGCTGTGGCAGATACACCTGGGAGCAGAGTAATGAGACAAAGAGCACTAGCACAAGAAAGAGATGGATATTCTGCACTATAGGACAACACAAACTGAGTAATGGCATAAGGGTATGTCTCAGGAAGCCAAAATTAACTCAAAAATATGTCCTAGCTTTGAGAAGGGGAATGGTCTTGATTTGTTTTAAGATCTTTTGGAGACTAGGAGTAATTTGAATTGGGCAGTGCTTCTTGGGTAGCTCAATTTTTGACATTGCTTACAGGCAAGGCATTTTTAGCTTTTGCAAGAATGGGCAGTGAGGACTGCATGGACTATGATAAAATAAAAATGGCTTGCTAAAGGGTTTTGAATCAACTCCCAAGGACTATAGGCAAGCAAAAATTAAGGTTAAGAAAGGCACCAGGAGATAGCCATGTTGAAATGTGTGTGTGACCAAGTAGCTTGTTAGAATACTGGGTAGAGGGTATAAAAGGTTGCACTGTAGAGGAAGTGTTTATTTCTTATGGAACAGATACTAAAAAGTGTACCAGAGGAACTTAGCATATGGTGATTGGATAGAACTTGAAGCTCTGTGAAGGAGACAGTTGAGAAGGCTGATCAGTTCATATCCAGCTCACCATCTTCTTATCACAAAGGTAATAAAGAGGAGCATCAGGTGGTTTTAAGGGAACCCCAAGGGAGTAACCAAAAGGAAGCCAGTCTGTGCCTGACCCAAAAGGGAAGCTAAGTGGTTTCTGAGGTAAAGAGTCTGGGGAACACAGGATATCTGTCCGAAGCTGCAACATTATTCATATGATTGTCCAAACAATTGAACAAAAAGGGCTAGTGTAGCAGGAGGGAGTAGCTCCGAGAACTCCCAGCAAATAATGGCCTGTACATAGAGTGCAGCCCTCCCAACTCCACTGCACATATGCACCAAGTGGTAGTGAATGGATTGGTAACCCAGGGATTGAGGAACACTGGGGCTTCCATTTCTATGGTAAAGCAGGATTTGATCCATGAGGAACAGATCCTGCCTAATCAGTTTTCTCAGATTAGATGAGGTTGCAAGTCTGGCATTCTTGGTGCCAATGGCCTGGATCTTCTTAAGCTGGGAAGGTGGTCAGGGCATACAGGAGGTGGATGTTGTACGAGATCTGTCTGTGGATGTGATTCTGGGGAATGACTCTGATAGCAGGGCCAATATTTTGTGTGTCACTACCTGTAGTGAAGTGAGGGAACAGGTTCCTTAGGATGCAGAGGGGGCTAGTGCAAGAGGAAACAACCCCTACCTCAGTAGCAAGGGAAGTTATAGTTGAAGGCCATGCTGGGAGCAACAGTTCAGAGCCAAAATCACAAACGGGGAGTCCAGATGTTGGTGACTCTCCCACAAGAGAGTGTGTTTTGTGGAAAGTCAGGCATGCAAAGCTAGAGAGAGAGCTGAGCAAGCTGATCTGTTCCTCCAGAGATGAGAGAATTAGCCACCAGTGTGGAAGGTGACTCTCTTAAGTTCTTAAAAAAAAAAAAAGGGAGGGGAGGTGTACTGGGAGGATGGGCTCCTGCACCCTGAGTGGGCTCCTACAGGAGGACTGGAGGAAGGGGTACTGGTTCCTAGGGAGTATAGGAAGCAGCTCATGGCCTTGGCCCACAACATACCCTTTTCTAGACACTTGGAGAACAACCATACAAAAAGGCCGCTAACAATTTTTACTAGCCCAGTATTCTTATAAACGTGGCAAACTACTGCCAGACTTGTCCACAGTGCAAAAGGGTGGTAAAGGTTCACAACAAGGCTAAGGCAGCTTTGATTCCTCTGCTTTTTATTGATGAGCCATTTAGGTGAGTTTCCATGGAAATTGTGAGGTCACTTGCACCCCAGAATGTACCAGCAAGCAGTACATCATAGTGGTTGTTCTATTATACCACAAGGTGCCCAGAGGCAGTGCCCTTGTTTTCCATTGAGGCTGAAAAAAATGACTGACCAACTGCTGTGGCTGTTTAGCGGGATGAATTTTCCCCAGGAGATTCTGTCCAAGCAGGGCACCAACTTCATGTGTGATCTGATCACTAGTCTTTGGGAGAAAAGTGGAGTGAGGCAGCTCAGGGCCTTCCCGTACCATTCTTAGACTAACGATCTGGTTGAGTGATTCAAAGAGTCTCTTTAAATCTATGTCGACAGCAAGTGAGTGGGACAAGCAGTTACCCCATCTCTTATTTGCATACAGAGGAGTCCCCCAGGAGTCCACAGGGTTCTCACCTTTCAAACACCTATTTGACCATTGGGTTAGGTGCCCACTTAATTTGTTGAGGTTGTTCTGGCCCCATGATCATACCATGTCTTCTTTCACCATGGGTCCAGAACCTCGGAGTATGAAATCAGCAACATGTGAGGGTGCTCATCCATATGTGGTGGATTAAATTGCAGGCAGCTTGGGAGGGTCCATACTCAGTGGTCAGGAGAAGTGAATTATGTTAATTGTGTGATAGAGCTGCCCCATTGGAGATGCAAGCAGTGGATGTACCATGTGAACATGTTAAAGCCCTACAATGATTGAGATGAGATGGTCCTAGCTGTGTACAGCTACCCAGAGAAGGAGATATGGCAGACCTGCTGGTGGATCTCTTGGTAGAGGATAAAGGGGACTCCTCAGATGCCGTTACCCTGAAATGTGTTGGGTGCTGCAAACATTCACAGGGAATCCAAAGTATACCACACTGGCAGAGCACCATGTGAATACAGGGTCCCAGGCCCCCCCAAGGCAGCCACCCCACCGAGTCCCTGAGAGGGAAAACATGCCGTAGAGGGGGGACAGCAAGGAGATGCTGGCTGTCTGGGTAATACAGGATTCCAGTAGTCTCTGGGTCTCCCCAGTGGTACTGATCCCCAAAAAGGATGGGAATAAGAGGTTCTGCATCAACTATCACAAGATCAAAAGCTGTACGGTGTCAGATGTATACCTCATGCCCAGGACAGATGTCTTGGAGAGATTGGGGGGGTGATGTGCCTGACCACCATAGACCTGACAAAGGGCTATTGGCAGGTACCCCTGACCCATGAAGTCCGAGGTCAGCCTTCATCACCTTGTTTGCAATCTTTGAGTTCAAAGTAATGCCATTCGGAATGAAGAATGTGCCAGCCACCTTTCAGTGGCTCATGGACTGCATTCTGAATGGGGCAGGAGGTTTTGCACTGAAATGCATGGATG
Source organism: Neoceratodus forsteri (assembly GCA_016271365.2). NCBI lineage: Eukaryota > Metazoa > Chordata > Ceratodontiformes > Ceratodontidae > Neoceratodus > Neoceratodus forsteri. Next base: position 236,271,383 of record CM057458.1, read on the forward strand.
ATATCGCCATCTACAACCAGACCTAGGATCATGTCAGGCATGTGACCAAGGTCTTCCAGCAACTGCAGGCCACTGGGCAGACATTCAAGGTGGAGAATTCCTAGATAGGAATGGTGGCGGTATCATACCTTGGGCACAAGGTGAGAGTGGGTACATCCATCCTGAGTCAGTGGAAATTGTGGTCATACAGGATGGGTCATGCCCATGACTAAGAGAAAGGCACAGGCCTTCATAGGAATGGCGGAATACTACTGTAAGTTTGTGCCAGATTTTAGCAGCATAGCCAAACCCCTGTCAAATCTCGCTAGGAAGAAAATGTTGGATAGGGTTCAGTGGACAGAAACCTGCAATACTGCATTCCACCAGCTGGTGAGGGTATTGTGTTGGGCACCTGTGCTTGCCAGCCTGAACTACTCTAACGTGGGATCTACACACAGAATGAACTGGGAGCCTTAGCAAATGGAGTCAGCCAACTCGCATGAAAATCAAGCATCCTTTAGGGGTACTAAAGGCATGTGCTTTTCATTTCTCAGGTGGGAGAGATGTAACCATAATTTTGTACTTTTTTATTTTAACTGTCAGCATTGATACCAGTATATTCTAATCAGCTCTCAGGACAGAGATGGGCTGGAGAAATGAGATTAAAATGGTTGCAGAGGCAGAGCAGTTGTCCTTGAGTAATTACAATCCCATTGTCCTGTAAACGGCAGGGTCTCCTGATTAGTTAATGTGGGAGCTTCAATGAGCCCAAGTTCTTTCCTGTCAGGAAATTGTCCTGGGCAAGTAGCCACCACCTGCAGAGGCAGACATGGCTCAGAACAGTGAGAGATGTCTTGAGTACACAAAATCCAAGCTTTCGGTTTAGGCCAGCTTTCCAGAGAGGCGGTACCCACAGAAGCCAAAGAAAGTGTCAAATCCATGATGTCAGAGTTATATGTTTGATGATGCAGTATGGGGGGCTGGCAGCTGAAGGCTTGTGAGGTCTATGCCAGACCCTAGCAACTCCATCTGTGTAGTGGCTTCATACTTGCACCATCTAAGAACTGGAATCTTCCACAGCCCACTAAGGTTATCTTGTGTGGTAAAAATTGCCCTACTTTGCTAGGAGTTAAGCTATAGGAAGGTTTTTCTATGTGTTTCTTCTGTGTGCAAACTATTTCTTTTTAATTTCTGTAGTAACCCTGTAATTCCCATAGTCTTGTATATGTGTGATATCTTGTACAATGTATAGTGTGAAGTAGTAAATATTTTTATATATTTCATGCCTCTGTAGCTGAATCATTTTGAGGGAATAGATAAATGTTGGTATTGACAGATCCATAATCCATCTCTGGAGAAGGAGAAGGAGAAAATGGCTACGTTACCATGTTCAAAGAAGTAAAGTGTTTCTGAGGAGTGATGATGGGGAAGGCCATTTCATTTCACTTTTATTTTATACTGGAAAGGCATGTGGCAAACATGCCTGTTTTCATTTTTACAGTGGTGGATATGTAAACCTTCTACAGATGTAACCCCCTTGTTCCCAAGAGTTACTAGAATCCCACTTAGAATCAGTGGCAGGCAGTGAGAGGCAGCTTTTGAGATGCCAGTTAAATGGATTTCACAGTGTCCCACTCTGTTTTTCAGTCACACCTGAGCTGGAGTGATGATGTCACTTTAGAATTGTTGCAGCAGCATGAGCCACAATGGAATGCTAGCTGTAGGGAGTTGGATGGAATGCTGAGTTAGAGTTCAGTAGTTGTCAAGAGAAAGAAAGTCTGTGGAGTGAGGAGTGCTGCAGTAGGCAGCTCCTCTGTTTTAGCTCTCACTGAGAGCTACCACTGTAGATTGAATAGTTTGTTCTCACCCTAGAAGAAGAACATAGACCAGAGACTGAAGTGGTAGAGACTGTTCCTAGAGGGTTTTCCAGTGCCACATCCCCGGAGGGATGGGAGGATTCCAGGATTCAGGGCAATCCCCTGGTCCAGCCTGGATTGTGTTGAAGCTGCCTAGATTCATCTGCTCTGTGAGTACCCAAGACTCTTGTGTGAAAAAAGCCCTGGAGCACCTGCATTCCTGTGGTGAGTTTTTCTCTGACAAAGGGACTTTGTCACCAAGACTCTTTCTGTTTAAAAGTGTCTGCCTACTATGGGGTCTGGAGAGAGACTTGCCAAGTACAGAACTTTTAGTTTGTGTCTGTTTTAAAAGTGTCTGCTAAAGTGGGGGTCTAGTGAAGAGACATTGCCAATGACAGAACTTTTAACTTCAGGACACCTCAGAGGAGTGAGAAAGTAGTATGTTAAATGTGAAAGACATTGCAAGATAGCATCTACAAGAGTTTCTGAGAAGGGTGTTATTAACAGAGGTAACTAGCCTTTGTGTGAAGCAAATAAACAAAACTAAACGATGTAAGAAACCACTATGGTTCTCAAAGGAAGTGGCAGTGAAGGTTCAAGAGAAAAAGAAAGCTTTCAAGAAGTACAAGGAATCACAAGAGCAGGACAGAGAACTGTATCAGTTAAAGCAAAAGGAAGCTGGGAAGGCAGTCAGAACAGCAAAGGCCCAAACTGAGGAAAAGATAGCCAACTCAGTTAAGAAGGGGGATAAAACCTTTTATAGGTACATCAGGGAGCGAAGGATGACCAAGGAGAGGATAGTGAGGCTTAATAAAGGGGGAGGGTAGGCAGAGGGTGACTGTGAAAAGGCAGAGATACTAAACAAATATTTTTGCTCTGTATTTACAAAGGAAGAGGGAGTACCTAAAACAAACAGTAGAAACACTCTGGATACAGAAGTTGATACCAGCCCATTTACAGAAGAAAGGGTTCTGAAAGAACTCTTAAAACTGAAGGTGGACAAAGCAATGGGGCCTGATGGAATTCATCCCAGAATTTAAAAGAACTAAGGGTGGAATTAGGACACCACTGACTACCCTGTTTAACAAATCATGGGAGGATGGGGTGGTACCCGAGGACTGGAGGAGGGCAGATGTGATTCCCCTTCACAAAAGTGGGAGCAAGGCAGAAGCAGGAAACTACAGACCTGTTAGTTTAACCTCAGTGGTAGGGAAAATGATGGAATCACTTCTGAAGGAAAGAATTGTCGAGTATCTAGAGGCCATAGGGGCACAGGACCCAAGGCAGCATGGATTCACAGTGGGAAGGTCATGCCAGACAAATCTGATAGATTTCTTTGACTGGGTGACCAAAGTAGTAGATCAGGGAGGGGCTGTGGACATGGCCTACCTAGACTTTAGCAGGCATTTGACACAGTCCCACACAAAGATTAATATACAAGTTAGCTAGCCTGGGAGTGGGTCCCAAGATGACAGCCTGGGTAAAAATTGGCTGGAGAATAGGATACAGAGAGTAATAGTAAATGGGTCCACTCTGAAGAAAGAGGGATTACTAGTGGGGTACCACAGGGTTCAGTATTAGATCGGTCCTCTTCAATGTCTTTATGTTTACATTGCAGAGGGACTGAAGAAAAGTATGTCTCTTTGCAGATGACACAAAGATCTGCAACAGAGTTGATGCACAAGGTGGGGTGGAAAGGATGAAAAGGGACTTGGCAGGGTTAGAGGAATGGTCAAATGTATGGCAGCTTAGATTCAATGCTAAGAAGTGCAAGGTAATGCACCTGGGAAACAAAAACCCAGGGGAAGAGTACACAATGGGGGGTGAGATGCTAACAACAACAAAATGGAAAGGGACCTGGGGATAGTCATATCAGATGACCTAAAGGTGGGCAAGCAATGTGAGAGGGCAGCAAGGAGGGCTGGGGGGATACTGGGATGCATAGGGAGAGGCATCACCAGTAGAAAACAGGAAGTTATTACCCTCTGTACAGACAGCTGGTCAGACCCCATCTGGAGTACTGTGTGCAGTTCTGGAGACCCAGCTCGCGAAAGACATAGGATGGAAGCTGTCCAGGAGGGCAACTAAAATGGTGCAGGGTCTGCACCGGCAGACATATGAAGAGAGAGACTTAAGGAACTTATGTATAACCTCGAGGAAAGGAGGAGAGGGGACATGATAGAAACTTTCAAGTACCTCAAGGGAATCAACAAAGTCCAAGAGGGTAGAATCTTTCAAAAAAGAGGTGTGCAAGAACAAGGGGCACAATTTGAAGATGGGGGCGGCTCAGAGGTAATTTAAGAAGTATTTTTCTACAGAGAGGGTTGTGATGCATGGCGAACGCCTTCTGGAGGAGGTTGTGAGTCAAAAACAGTGGTGGAATTCAAGCATGCATGGGACAGTCATAAGGCAATTCTAGGGGGTGGGGGTAGAAAGAAGTAGGCTGCTGGTTAACTAGGATCTGCAGCTTATCCAGTAGGCAGGGAAATGGGCAGACCGGGTGGGCCAAGCGGTCCTTATTTGCCGTCAAATTCTATGTTTCTATGAATGGCTGAGTATAAATTTGGAAGCAAAAGGTGGGACCCCCCCCCAATCTGGAGTAACCATGTTTACCTCTCTGGGTTCAGTTTGGGCACCTTTGTTTTCTCTCAGTGCATTTGGCCAGTGCCTGAAGAAAATAGTTTACCCAGATGTGGATTTTGAATTTTTCTGTGAGCCTGAGTGTGCTCATTGGTAGTTAAGGGTGCCACCAGTAATTTCTCATGAAATATGAGAAAGTTTCCTTGTACTGGCCGAGGGTGCCTAGTCAAGGGAAGTGTACCAGTTCTGGTCGTGTGTGCCAAGATCCATTCAGAACCTGAGGATTCACTGTGTGTGTGCTTTGTACCTCAGTAATCTGCATTACCAGTGGGAGTAGCCCTGTGGGGGTCCATCTTCACTTTGTATTATTCTCTGTGTATGTGAATAAAAGCCACACTCTAGAATCCCAACCTGGTTTGGACAGTATTGTTATTGCTTCCACTGTGTCTGGATTTACTTGGGTGCCCCTGACCAGAAGTACAAATCTAGTATAATTCTGAGCAAACGTTTTCTCCCAGGGACCCAAGTTGATGGCCATGATAAATGGTCCCCCCAGGTGTGAGCCAGGTAGTTGTCACACTTGGTTTGCCTGTCTGAGGATGGCAGGCTACAAAGTAGAAGTATTGGTAAACAGAACTGTTCATAGTGACAACCCCCATCCCTCTCATTGGTGCCATGTGTGAGAGGAGCAGCCCTGCTAGTTGAACAAGGGGGGCCTGGTGGGGGGAGGTTACAAAATGGAGGCACTGCTGGGATTTGTTTGGAATTTGGGAGAAAACGAGATGTTTGCTCAGGTTCTGGCTAGCATTTTGTCTGTCTGGCAGTTGGTAGCCCAAAATTTGCGCATAAGGGATTTGCCAGAGTTCTGCCATCCATATGTGCTGCTGTGTGCCTGCTGTTCATGTGCTGCTGTGATTGTGCCAGCATTTACCAAGGAGCTGTAAAGCCAGATTGTGTGTGCCCCTTGTCCTGCATCAAAAAGAATGTTTGCCAGCTTTAATTTTCAAGTTGTGACAGAGAAAAGTATTGAGAACTGTGGGAAACAGAGAGACATTTGTGTCCTGAACATTTCAAATGCTTGCTGTGTGAACTGGGGGAGTCACTAGAGAAATTGCTATGAGAAATGGTTAAAATGGTGCTCCCGCCGTGGAGTTACAGTTGAAAGGAAAAAAAGTTATTTTGCAGTTTAAATTTTGCCTGCTTGACAGTTGCAGGGGAAAAGAAGAGCATGAGAAGAGAGAGAGAGATAGGCTCATTTGCATGGCGTCAAGTGATTGGTGAGACTGCAATCAGTCCTGCCCCCAAGCCAGCGTCAGAGTGCTGCCCAGTGTTCGAGAGGGGAGAGAGGGAGTGGTGTGCGAGCTGGCTAGCCAGGAGGATCATCGTGGTCACTGCAAACATTCTAAAAGTTAAAACAACAGACTTTTTTGTGCTAAATCGGGCTCAACCCATATTCCAGTTGACTGGGGAGAAAGTGTGGTGTTCTTAGGGACAATCGGCAGGGTCGTCAGCCCGTTTCAACTCAGAAGCCTCCAGGATCAACTGTAGGCTGAAATTTCCGTCGTCGAAAAGCCAGCTACTGATTCAGTGAGTACCATTCAACAAAACTGTGCCCAAACTGTGCGTGATTTTTCTAAAGCCAGCTGGATCTGTGTGTAAACAGTGTGATTGTTCTTGCAAAGAAAGACTGTGTAAAGTAAATCAAACTCAAGCAAGAATTCTTACTATTAGACTGTGAGCATGTATTATGGATTCAGCAACAGTGTAATTTTCTGAGCAAACAGAGAGACTGTGAGTTGTATGAGAGGTTGCACAAGCAGGCAATCCTGTTCAAGAAATACTGTGGCTTTAGTGAATTTAAGCAAGTAAAAGTGATTGAAAGCTAATGTAAAGTCCTAGAAAATCACATAATTGTGCTGAGGCAGAAAAACAGTGCAGTCTGTGCAGTTTGAGTAAAATTTATCAGTATGCAGTAAATTGGATGCGCAGTGGATTGAGTCCGATACAGATTGTTGATTAATCATGAGTGTTGCCGTCGCCATTGCAGGGTGGGGTAGTAATGTAAACACAGCAGCAGGGAGCCATTTTGGGAGACTGTTCCAAGTAGAGTGAACTCAGTGATAACAGTGAACATTTGTGTGTTTTTCTACAGTCATGGCTTCGGGATCATCCCGCTACCCGGATCATGCCCGGGCTATGATAGGTGAAGAAGTTACCAAGCTGCAAGAAATAGAGAAATGTTTCTACGGTGGAGGTTTGCCTCCTCATGTTGCAATTCTCGGATACCCTGTGAGAGTATGCATAATGTGCCTCAAGGCTGGAAGGGATGTTTTCATGATTCCTCTCTGTTCAGGGTGCTTAGAGAAGCAAGGTCTAACTAGTACACCCTAGATTTGTTTGGCTCCCACATGGACAAAGCTTCGAGATCCTGCAAGTAGCAGCACACAGCATTAGGTTGAACCTGTTGGTGGAGACCTGGCAGAGTGTGGCACAAAGGAAGAGGGTGTAGATGTACTAGCAGAGCAGAGTCCTCATGATGTCTCCATGCCTGTGTCACAGATGGACAGTGCAGAGGGAGAATCAGTGGGTCCATGGAGAGAGGGTCCAAGTCCTAACCTCATTGGAGAAAATGAGGTTCAAGAAACCCAAGATTGGAAGGTGTCTACCTCCGCACCCAGTGAAGAGTGGATGGTCTCAGGAGTGAGGGTGACTGCTCACTCCTGGGCCAAGGTCCTAAGTGAGGAAGAGGAGAAGGAGGGAGCTATGTATCTTTACAATGAAGGTTCTAGTCCACAGCCTCGGGCTCTTGCCTTGGAAGAACCAGAAGAAGAAGTTGGTGACTCCACAGCCCTGCCCCAGGGACCAGTTCTATGTAGCTTTGAGTATGCGACACTAGGAGAACCAGGACTCGTCACCCCCAAGCCAGGCTAGGGGTCGTGAACTGACCAAGAGTAGTAAGGAGGAAAGACTGGTTCATAGGAAGGCAGATGAGATTTATGGAATGTCCTTTCCTACCTTTCCTCAGAGAATCTGGGAGGAGATTGAGAAAAACAGGAGAGCCTGGCTAGTGGAAGAGGCAACCTAAGACCTGCATCCAGGTGGAACTCGATATGTCAGAAACAAAGTTGTCAGAGACAAACTCAAGTTTTGGAAGGTGGGCAGGACACTATTCATGGACACTGTACATATTGGGGACAGAAAGGGAAACAAAACTTTCCATAATGTGAATTACGAGTGCCCAGATGGGGTAATAATTCTTGCACGTGACCCATTGTGGTACTACCCTCGATGTAACCAGTTTCCTGTGAGTGTGCCCATTCCTACCAAGTGGAAAGCAGAGTAGTGGTAGCCAGTGCTGCCCATTCAGGCATTGCTGTACTCACGTTGTTCCACCAGTCGGCATTCCAGGATCCAAAGGTGCATCCAGATTCATCAGCCTTGCAGTGTGCTTCCAGTTCCATCGCCTGGCCTTCCAGATAAAATCACCCAGCTGTTTTCTGATTCATCACCTGGGATTTCAGATGACTTCAGTCCAGCTGTTCCTTTCCTGTTCTATGACTCCATCTTCCTAAATGACATCAGCTAGAGATACATCATCCCAGCAATTTCCAGACGTCTGTCCTGTCATTTCTGGAAGATATCTGCCCAGCTGTATCTGAAAAATGCTGCCAGGGAGAGTCTTCGGCTGGAGATCCAGGTGCTGTTCAATTTTTCGTTCATCAAGGGACTGGTAATTCCAGATTTTTCTTACTTTATTGACATTGCGATACACATCCTACACCTGGCAGACTACAGGCTGTTGAACTGTCCACAAACACTCTCCCTTTTGGGATTTACAGTACGACAAGGTCTGTGCTTCACTGGGCTCCGGCCCAGGAGAGATTATTTCATGGACCTTGCCTTTAAGCACTGTGGTCACTAGTTAGGACATTTAGGGCCTTCCACCCCCAAAAGGTGTATTGTACATAATGTTGATATTTTCTACTGTTTTCTACTTTTCTGCCTTTTTTCTAAAAAATATTTTTTGGGATTCTTCAGTGTTTTGATGGTAAGGGTTATGGTCGTGTACAGTATTTTCAGATTTGGGGTGTGTTTTTGTCTTTTCTCTTTCAGGTAGATCCTGATGAAGACAGAAGAGAAGACAAGAAGAGGATTGGAGATACTCATCAGAGTTCCTCAGTGCTTTAAAGTTTTTTTTTTAAAGTACTGTGTAGTTAACATGTGTTAACCTTTTTTCTTCCACAGATGTAGTGGTGGGGGAGTGTGGGAGTGTAATGCTTGAGTACAGTGTTAGCTCCAGGTTTGGTTTGCAGCTGTCCAGGGATGGGAGGAGGTTCCCCAGTTTTGGGGAAGTTTGTTTTCGTTAGATAGGTTTTTCCATGGAGGGCTAGTGGGATAGACAGGCTATGGTCCTGACTTGCAGTATGGGCCGCAGTGATGATCTATTAGGGCTATGCTCTGGACAGTTCTTCCAGGGCCACTGGTTACCATAGTAAGATTGTAGTGTAGGGGCTGATATGTCAACCAGTGGCCTCTGGGCCCTTAGTGTTGTCTGTCTGTGCCTGACACATGGTAGGGGAGAAGGTAAAGCTACTTTCCCATAATCAACACATAGGGTAGGATGGCCTGGTACCAGGTAGGTAATGATGGGTGACAGTTATTTTCCTGGTTGCTGCAGGGAGTTGGGTGGAATGTTGAGTTGGAGTTCAGTAGTTGAGAGAGAGAGAGAGAGAGTCTGTAGATTGAGGAGCGCTGCAGTAGGCAGCTCCTCTGTTTTTCCTCTGACAGACAGCTACCACTGTAGATTGGGTAGTTTGTTCTCACCCTAGAAGAAGAACATAGAAGACCAGAGACTGAAGTGGTAGAGACCGTTCCTAGTGGGTTTTCCAGTACCCCATCTCTGGAGGGATTGGGGGGGGTCCAGGATTCAGGGGCAATCCCCTGGTCCAGCTTGGATTGTGTTGAAGCTGCCTAGATTCATCTGCTCTGTGAGTACCCAAGACTTTTGTGAGGAAAAAGCAATGGGGCATCTGCATTCCTGTGGTGAGTTTTTCTCTGACAAAAGGACTCTGTCACCAAGACTGTTTCTGTTTAAAAGTGTCTGCCTACTATGGGGTCCAGAGAGAGACTTGCCAAGTACAGAACTTTTAGTTCATTTCTGTTTAAAAGTGTGTGCCTACTATGGGGTCTGGAGAGAGGCTTGCCAAGTACAGGACTTTTAGTTTGTGTCTGTTTTAAAAGTGTCTGCTAAAGTGGGGGTCTAATGAAGAGACATTGCCAATTACAGAACTTTTAACTTCAGGACACCACCGAGGTGTGAGAAAGCAGTATGCTAAATGTGAAAGACATTTCAAGATAGCACCTACAAGAGTTTCTGAGAAGGGTGTTATTAACCAAATGAATGGCGAGTATGCATTTGGAAGCAAAAGGTGGGAGACCTCCATCTGGAGTAACCATGTTTACCTCTCCAGGTTCAGTTTGAGCACCTTTGTTTTCTCTCAGTGCATTTGGCCAGTGCCTGAAGAAAACAGTTTACCCAGACATGGATTTTGGATTTTTCTGCAAGCCTGAATGTACTCATTGGTGGTTGAGGGTTCCACCAGTAATTCCTCATGAAATATGGAAAAGTTTCCTGGTACTGGCCGAGGGTGCTTAGTCTAGGGAAGTGTACCAGCTCTGGCTGTGTGTGCCAAGATCATTCAGAACCTGAGCGTTCACTGTGTGTGTGTAATAAGGGATAAAGAAATGTGTCCCAATATTGCAGGCTAACTTCATTTTGGTCTAAAACATAATGTGTTTGTGTAACTAATATTGATCTATGAAGCTAGATCATATCAAAACTTGTGAAGCTACAAGTTTAACTGAGCCACAACTTGTAATATTCAAGTGTCTTTTGATATTTGTACTGACCATGTGAGTAATGGCAAACAGGTGTTTTAAGTGTCTGCAAAAACAGAAATACAGGGAGAGAGTTCAAATTATCCCTTCAGACTATTTTTAGTGTTTGTTATCAGGAGGACAGGCCAGAATAAATGCCTGTATGCACATTCCTAAGTGCAAACCTATTTCTGCCTCCTAAGACCTTAGTAACTGGTAATGACAATTATTATTATCCTTATATAGTAGTATAATTTACACTATCAATACATTTGTGCTGACAAGAGCTAGCTCATACATTAGCTCATGCAAGAACTAAAAAGAGAACTGCCTTTTAAGTTAAAGTTTATATTTGTCTTGGACCAATCATAGACAACCATAGTACTGTCTTCCACTATATAAGCAAGCCACTATACACTGTTAGTTTGAAGAATTAAGAATTAAAAATTAAGAATGAAGGATGTACCACTTGTAATCTCTCGCTGTGATTATTGTTATAATCATTAAATTCTTCAGCCTTCAGCCTAATCTCCGTTCGTCTCCTTTCTAAGTATTTGTAATAGATAATTTAAGAATGGGAATTTTTTGCCTCCTTTACAGTGTGTGCTCTGTACCTTGGTAATCTGCATTACCAGTGGGAGTAGCCCTGTGGGGATCCATCTTTACTTTGTATTATTCTCTGTGTATGTGAATAAAAGTCACACTCTAGAATCCCAGCCTGGTTTGGACAGTATTGTTATTGCTTCCACTGTGTCTGGATTTACTTGGGTGCCCCTGACCAGAAGTACAAACCTAGCATAATTCTGAGCAAATATTTTCTCCCAGGGGACCCAGGTTGATGGCCGTGATAAATGCCCCTCCCCCCCAGGTGTGAGCCAGGTAGTTGCCACACTTGGTTTTCCTGTCTGAGGATGACAGGCTATGAAATAGTAAGTAAGTAAATATTTATTTCTATAAGGTGCCCTTCCAAAGCTCAGGGCACCTTTGCTATATCATTCGTACAATATTAAAAACCATAATTATAAACCACATTAAATTCAGAACACAATCCGATATAATTTAAGTCACTAAAAATGCTTGGTTAAAAAGGAAGGTCTTTAAAGCTTTTTTAAAGCTCTCCACAGTCAGGCTATTGCGTATCTGGCAAGGTAGAGAATTCCACAGGGTAGGGCCCATAAAGGCAAATGTTCTTCCACCAGATGTTTTGAAAGTTACCCTGGGAATCTCCAGCAATCCCTCACCAGAGGATCGGAGGGAGCAGGAAGGACAGTAAGAAGTCAGGAGTTCTTTCAGGTAGCGATATCCCAAACCATGTAGGGCTTTATAGGTCATCAACATGACCTTGAAAGTGATCCGCCACTGTACAGGCAGCCAGTGCAATTCGCAAAGCACAGGTGTTATATGGTTGGACCTCGGGCTTCCAGTCAACAACCTAGCTGCCGCATTTTGCACCAGCTGTAAGCGACAGATATCCACTCCTGGCAGCCCTAGATAAAGGGCATTGCAATAATCAAGACAATTGGCAACAAAGGCATAGACCAGGGTAGGAAGATCCTCTGATGGAATCAAGTGTTTCACCTGTGCTATATTCCTTAGATGAAAAAAGGATGATTTGACTAAGGCTGACACCTGCGCCCTCAGGGTCAAGCCCTTGTCAAATATAACACCTAGGTTATGCACCTGGCCAGATGCCATGAGTGCGGTTCCTCCCAGAAATAAACCTGAGCGTTTTCCTGCCCATGGACTTGATATCCTCACCCCCCGGTTCCACCACTGGTACCTCTGTTTTTCCCAGGTTCAACCTCAGCCAATTGGTACTTATCCAGTTCTGTATCTCCAGGAGGCAGTTGTTAAACAATGTACTTGACTCAGACTCCTGCTCGGGCACAAAAGACATATAGAGTTGAGAATCATCGGCATAGCAATGAAAACTCAAACCACAATGTCTTATAATGTCCCCTAATGGAAGCATGTACACCGCAAATAACATGGGGGACAACACCGAACCCTGTGGCACTCCACAGTGTAGGCAGCAAGAGGTCCAGGAATAAATCCCAGCCACTACTCTCTGAGTCCTACCCTGCAGAAAAGATTTAAACCAACTGTGGACCACCCCCCTTAGTCCACAGAGAGACCACAGGCATTCGAGCAGCACCCCATGATCCATGGTGTCAAATGCTGCTGAAAGATCAAGGAGAACCAAGATCAAATGAGTTCTCCGTTCTCTTGCCATTAGGAGATCATTCAGTACCCAAACAAGAGCCATCTCAGTACTATGCCGTTTCCTGAAGCCAGACTGGAGAGGGTCATAGATATTGTGGATGTTTAAATGATCTTCCAGCTGCAAGGCAACCACCTTCTCAATAATCTTCCCCAAAAAGGGAAGATTTGAGATCGGTCTGTAGTTTTCTGGGCAGTCGGGATCAAGGGAGGGCTTTTTCAGGAGGGGACGTACTATTGCCTCTTTCAAAGGATCAGGAAAGATCCCTCTCTCCAATGATGCCACTACTATCCCAGTAAGGATCGGGCCAATAACCTCTACACACCCCACAAGTAGGTGTGTAGGGCCCGAAGCCAAACTACAGCAAGTTGGACACAAAATCTGGACAATTCTCACTATGTCCATGACTACCGGTTGACTGAACGTGGACCAAGTCAAATGGGTATTTGTGTCCCTCGATTGGTCACTGCAAGACCCAATGGGGAGGCCCTGGCTGATCTCATCTCTGATAGCAGACACCTTGTCAGCAAAGAATGTCATGAACTCCTCACACTGTAACTGTGATAATGCTCGACCGGCATGAAGACAGACTGGATTGCACAGTCTGTCCAGTCCGGAAGAGCTGAGCCGGTCTATTCTTTGCTGTAGCAATCTCCCTGGACGGGAACTCTGCCTTCTTATGGGAGATTGCTAACTGGTAGATTTTATAATGATCTAGCAGTCTAAGCCTGTCAACTTCCAGGCGAGTCTTCCGCCAACATCTCTCCAATCTTCGGCTCTGTCTCTTCAACCAATGGATCTCCATGGCAAACCATGGGGACCCAGGGTGAAGAGTACAGGGGCGATCATGGAAAGGAGCAGTGACATCCAGGGCCCTTACCACTGCCCCATTATAGGCCAGCACTAAAGACCCTGGATCCATGCTATCCATTGGAAATCCCAAGAAGTCAAGCTCCGTCATTAGGCCTTCTGAGGTAACTCCTCTCAAAGGACGGAACTGTACTATCTCCTTAGGGGCAGGCCTCTTCCGGGGGGCCACGAAACTGAACCTCAGGGCATGATGGTCAGACCAACTGATGGGCTCCACCTCTACATCAGAGACTTCCATCCCCAGATGGAATATCAAGTCCAGTGAATGTCCCCCCTGGTGGGTTGCAGTGGTAATAACCCATGTCAGGCCCAACGAATCAGTCAATGGGGGAGGTTTTGTCCAAAAAGCGCGAGTTCATCATTGACCCAAGCATTGAAATCCCCTAGAATTATCCATTGGGGGGATTCCAAAACCCTGTCGGCGATGAAATCCACCACCTCCCTCAGGAATTCTCAGGAATGAGGGAGTAGAAGTATTGGTAAACAGAACTGTTCATAGTGATAACCCCCATCCCTCTCATTGGTGCCATGTGTGAGAGAAGCAGCCCTGCTAGTTGAACAAGTGGGTCCAGTGGGAGGAGGTTACACAGACATATGGTTCAAAAAATACAAAGACAAAAACATATACAGGAATTTCAGTTACATATAAAATGACTTATGTACAGCAGCTACAGTATTAACAGCAAATCCAAACAAAATGTACACATGCATGGGAGAAGGTGGGAAATACTCTGAAAGAGTTTAGAAGGAAAAGAGGCATGGAAGTTGTGAGGTGGACGAGAGAGGGATTAAGAGAAAAAGGGAAAAATTCTAACCAAAAATTGAGCACGTGACCTAGGGACTGCTCTGGTCAGTGATACCTGTGGCAGTTGCAAGATGGTTTATTGAGTAGGTGCTCCTTTAGGCCCTGTCCACATTACACCACTAAAACCCTGTAACAGTTTACAACCATTACAGACAGTAAACATTACAGTGTGTCCACACTGCCAGTGAACTGTCATGATAACGGTTCGGAACCGTTACAACCAGTCCACATTGTGGATGATGGGCGACCGTTATGGTCGGCACCCTATCCCACAATGCAGTTCGTACTGCACTGAGGGCAGTGCTGGGACTACATGCTCACACGGCCACACTATAGCTGGTAATGTTACAGAGGCAGAACTGTTTTTGTAACCGTTGTTGAAACCACCTCATAAGTGTATGTATGGTGCCAGCTACAGGTATTGTTACAGGTGTTGAGGTTGAGAAACTTGGCAACCTGTTGCAGACTGTGTGCTGGGTGTGGACAGGTGACACATTGTAATTCTCCTGGGTTGTAGCTGAAAATAGGCACTGAGATTGTCTAGTGGCTGGTCATTAAAGGAGATAGGAAATTGTTTTTACATAGTTAACTGCCCTTCCATCTACCTTTTCATGCCAGTTACATATCCTGATAAGCTTTGATGATTTTTTGATAAATAAATAACCTAGCGTTGGGGTTCCCTCAGATCTACACTGAGTTCTACTCTCTCGCCAGCCACTGCTCTTGATTTTCATATTTCTAAGACATTCTGTGACATCACAAACTCTCATTCCATGCTATTCATCTGAATGGTCTGGAATGGAGTTTGTGATATCATAGAATGCCCAGGCAGTATGAAAAGAGGGAACAGGAACTGCTGAGCACAGAGGGATTCAGGGTAGTTATAAAAGCAACAAAATTAGATTATTAATTTGACAAAAAAGAGTCAAAAGCATATCAGAATACTGGGTAGCCAATCAAAGAACAATAGAGAGCATCTAGGGATGTAAAAACTGTTTCCTGTCACCTTTAAAAGCTAAATAAACAATCACCCAAACAAAAAAGAGACAGGCACTGGAGCTAGGTGTCACTACTACATTGGGACACCATATACAATGTATCACAATAAAAATGGTTATTTCAGGAACTGTTGCCTGATTAATTTTTTTCAAGTATTTGCTTCTTTGCTCAGTAAAAAACATACATCAACTCCCTCTTTATAGAGTACTAATCATACAATAGATTGTGCAGTCAGTGGCTGTCCCCACATAAAGTGCAAAAAAAGGCATTAATGTGCACCTTGCAAAATACCACATATATAGGAAAAAATTAAAAGGCTCTGTGTGCACAGCCAGATAACAGGGTGCAGAGAAGGATAGCAAGCCCCAATTATTATTACAAGATAGAAAAGAGACTCTGCACGCCACTGCAAAATGACCATGGAAAACACTAGATGTGCAGTTCAGAAAAACTGTTTCATTAATAGTACAGGTTTCAGCATATCAGTAACAGCATTTCAACAGCGTTTCTCAAGTTAATAATCAAACGATCACTCTCTCCTGTCTAAAGAAACACTCCTCTGTGCTTCAACCAGCTACTTGGTCTTCATTAGGGGGTAGTTGGTCAAAGCACAGGGAAGTGTTTCTGTTACAGGCTGATGGTCCTGGGTGACTTTAATGCATGGATCGATGACAAACTCCCGCAATTTGGACAACATTTCCTCCAGTTAATGGATTCACTGGGCCTAACACAGGTGGTTACCACTGCTACACACAAAGGTGGCCATTCTCTTGATTTGGTCTTCCTCCTGGGGATTGATGCTTCTGACGTGGGGGTGGAACCAGTTGGTTGGTCAGATCACTACACTGTGAGATTCAATTCTGGCACCCCACCTTGTAGGCCGACCCCTGCGGAGACGGTCAAGTACCTCCCTTTGTGGAATATTTCTTCCAGTGGCCTTGCTGTGGTTCTCGACCTATCACAATTTCCTGTGCATTGCAGTGATCCAGAGGTGCTGGTTGTGGCCTATAATAATGCCATCACCTCTGCCCTGGATTCTATTGCTCCAGTTCGTGTGCATCCTCTCTCCCTTCAACCTCGGGCTTCATGGTTTGATGAGGCTTGAGGAGCTGCGGCGACTTGGACGCAGGTTAGAATGTTGTTGGCGGAAATCTGACCTGGATGCTGACCACCTTAGACTGTTAGAACATTACCAATTCTATCAGTCAGAAATCTCTCATAAGAAGGCAGAGTTCCTGTCTGGAGAAATTTCTGCTGCTCAGAAATGACCAGCTCAACTGTTCAGAACTGTGGACAGATTGTGTAACCCAACCTGTCTACAGCTCCATAGAACATTTTCACAATTACAGTGTGATGAGCTTGCTCGGTTCTTTGCTGATAAGGTGGCTGACATTAGGTCAGAGATCCATTTGACACATTCTATGTGGGTTGCTATTGGTCAGGACCTGGTGACCACCTCTTCATTTTCCTGGAGTACCTTCGACTGCCCGGAAATTGTAGATGTTATGCGGATTGTCCAAGGGCTGCGCCCTACCTACTGTAGTTTAGATCCAGGCCCTACTTCCCTAATTTTGGGGTGTGGGGAGTCTATTTTCCTGGTTCTAGCACAGATAGTCTGGTGTTCCCTGGACTCGGGTGAATATCCCTGTTCCTTGAAAGAGGCAGTGGTGACACCCTTGTTGAAGAAAGCATCTTTGGACCCAGACTGTCTTGCCAACTACAGGCCTATCTCGAACCTCCCCTTTGTGGGGAAGGTGATTGAGAAAGTAGTGGTGACCCAGCTGGAAAACCATTTGACCATCCATAGCATCTACGAACCTCTCCAATCAGGTTTTCAAAAGAGACACAGTACAGAGACTGTGCTGTTTCGGGTGCTCAATGATCTCCTGATGGTGAGAGACCAGAGAAAATGGTCTATTTTGGTACTATTAGATCAGTCATCAGCATTTGACACCGTTGACCATGGGGTCCTACTTGAACGCCTGAGATGTATTTATGGGCTCTCTGGGATTGTTCTCAGATGGTTCACTTTGTACCTCACCGGAAGAACCCAGAGGGTGGTGTCAGGGTTTTTTTCTTCTGAGCACATCTCTCTACTTTGTGGGGTTCCTCAGGGCTCTATATTGTCCCCCATGTTGTTTGCGGTGTACATGCTTCCCCTCAGAGCCATTGTGAGACGTATGGGTTGAGGTTTCATTGTTATGCCAATGATACCCAGCTATACCTGTCCTTTGCACCCGACCAGGAAGGAGCAATCTTGGTATTTAACAGCTGCCTAAATGAAATCCAGGACTGGATGAGGTCCAGCTGGCTGAAGTTGAACTGTGGAAAGACGAAGGTGTTGGTATTGGATCCGGACCGCCGGATGGGGGACCTGGGGCTGGCACCCCATCTGGATTGTTTTTTGGGGATGTTGAGCTGCAGGTCTCTGAGTGGGTGCGAGACCTGGGGGTGATATTAGATGTGGGGCTGACTCTTCAGTCCCAGGTGTCGGCGGTGGTTAAATCATCCTTCTACCATCTAAGAAACATTGCTAGGATCAAGCACCTTGTTCCGTCCAGTGATCTGCCAACTCTGATTCATGCCTTTGTGACCTTGCACCTAGACTACTGCAACTCACTTTACTTTGGGCTTCCGGGAGTTGATATTCGCTGCTTGCAGCTGGTGCAGAATTCTGCAGCTCGGGTGTTGATGGGTACCCCTAGATCTTCCCATATTACACCGGTGCTGCAGGAACTACACTGGCTGCCAGTTCAGGGGCGGATCACCTTCAAAGTCGGATTACTGACTTTTAAAGCCCTGCATGATCTGGGCCCTGATTACCTGAAAGAACTTCTGATTCCTTATCGACCTGTGAGATCACTCCGCTCAGCCGATGAGGGGTTGCTAAAGATTCCAAGGGTGACGTTAAAATCTGCTGGGGCCCGTGCTTTTATGTTTGTGGCCCCTTCCCTTTGGAATTCTCTACCATATCAGACCAGGGAGTGCACGACTGTGGGGAGTATTAAACAGGCTTTGAAATCCTTCCTGTGGGAAAAGGCTTATGGTTTTACTGTTCATTGATTTGTTTTTGTCTGTTTTTATTATATTGATTTTTGTATTTCTGTCTTTCTGTATTTTTATCATATTTATTTTATTGGAATGCGCCTTGATATTTGAAAGGTGCAAAATAAATTAAAATATTATTATATTATATTATTACTGATATGCTGAAACCTGTACTATTAATAAAAAGGTTTTTTTGAGCTGCACATATAGCGTTTTCTGTGGTCATTTTGCAGTTGGGTGCAAAATACCACATATAGCGTGGTAAAAAAGATGAACAACTTACCCCGGGACAGCTACCAGTGCCCCAGCGCTTCACCCAACAACCAGGGCTTTGCCAGGAGCCATGGTATTGTGGCCATGACTGGATTGAAATATCTTCAAACCATCATGTGATTTTTACCAAACATCAGTGTTACAAAAAAACATGTTGGAATTTCAAAGACATCCAGCGAGGAGTGTGTTAACAGAAGTCCTCGCCAAGTGAAATTTCTAAAAATAAAAATCTGGGCCTGACCCCTTGTAGGGTATCGCACCCTATTGGTGAAAAAGTAAACATTTTGACTGCAAAAATATGTAAGCAGTCCAAGAGAAACAAAAGTTACTGCACAACCCTCTGCTGCTTCCCCTTTAGCCAGTTACCTACACAACAGACTATGACCTTGGCTGTACCCATAGCTCCATCTTCTTCAGCAAACATCTCTGAGGCACATGTCAAAAGCCTTGCTGAAGTCAAAGTAGATCAAATCCACAGCATGGCCCTATCCAATTCCCTCATCACTCAGTCAATGAAAACTATCATCAGTAGTTTATTGTTTGGCATTTTTGCCATTACAAAGTGCAAAAAGACATACATTATACAGTACATTCATATATTAAACACATTTTCAGGATTTTTAAAATATCTGAAATTCTCAAAACACTTATGTTAAAAAATATTACAACACATTAAAAGTTATAATTATCACAAATTTCATAGGAAATAAAGTGTACTTAGTTTTGTTAAGACAATTCTCTTCAGTCTATATACAGTATACACATTTTGGGTTCTCAACAGTAATGTTTTCTCTGGAAGGAGCTGCATGAAAAAGTGGCCTACATGTTTTGAAAAAGAAAGTATTCCAGTCAGAGGAAAAATTAACTTTCGAACTTTACATATAGGAAAACATTTACTGATGAGGTGTGAAGACCTCATTAAGTCATGCAGGCCTTCAAGTGTCCATGGTTAATTTCAACTTCTATACCTGTTGTTTCCTTATTCTACTAATTTCTATTAAATACATTGCTAAATTCCTTACTAGTTCCTCATTTTCTGAATTATACAAATCTAGCACAAATCTTGGAGGTATATTCAAGAATCCAATATACCCTTTTTACCTAGATATTTCTTCAACGGAAGTCCATACCATGGACATTTTAGGACTACACGTTTGAGATCTTCTTCCTTGTGTAATAAGCAATAGCAGAAAGTTGATATTGTTTCATTTTTATTATATCTTACCTCCAGTATGTTACTAGAAAAGGTTTTGAATCTAAACTTAGCATATTTCTGTGCTTAGTTAATTTTGCAGTATACACATAGGCCTTTATAGAGTGTTCTTTTCTATTGTGGACCAACCACCTTGATACTTCTAATTTTTTAATCTCGTTTAGATCCACTTGTTTGGATTTTTCTTGTAATTTCTTTATCATTATTATTCTAAATGCTGAATATAAGCAGATTTTTTGATGTACCCAGTTTTTTGGATAGGTTGGTCCATTTTCCTCAAGGAGTTTCATGATTGTATTTAACCAATTTCATCCTCTGTATATCACTGAACTTTCCTTTTCCAGGATACATTTGCTCATAATAAAGTCCCTATTTTCTGCAGTTAACTTAATCCACAAATTAATCATCCTTGCATCCACAGAGTATTTTAAGCTAGGTTGTCCTAATTGTATTTTAAATTAATTTTAAATGAAATTGTTCAGTGTACCAGGCAGTAGTCTCAATGCTTATATGTTTATATGTTATATTTAAGATTGTTTCTATTCTTGTAGAGTTGTCTGTACCCCAGACCTCAGCTGTATACAGGGCCAGGTATATTGCTTTTACATCTATTGTTTTTATCATTGGTGCAACTGTCATTCCCCCATATAGAAAAGTAAGTCTTTTGAATGTTTTCACTGTGGTCTGGAGTTTTTTTGCAGCATGGTCAATGTGTTTGTTCCATTTTAAGTTACTTGAAAACAATATCCTGCTAATTGTTACAATGTACCACAGTATTATTGGCTACTCGTGTGGAGAAATAACTATTTCCATCACTAGGAATGCATTAATAAAAATACTTTTATTTATAAAAAGTTTTTGGTAGCACCCCACCAATTCACACCATCAACCATCAATGTTTCAAGCCCACTTGCTCTTTATCAAGACAATGGCCCCCCTCTATTATTGAGCTTAATTGGTGCAATACCTTAATTATTATAGTTGCAACACATTTTTACCTTACATAATGGTGAAAACACTCATTTGAACATAAATCACACCAATTCTTCTATTTAAATATATACTCACACATACAATATAAATGTAATCATCTAAACTATATTTGAAACTAGCTACACATTATGCTATAAAATCTAACCATCTATGTATTGCACTAACAAGAAGCTCTATAATTATCATCATTGGCACAGTACAAAACATTTAATTATCACTATAATGTACTAAATATACAAAAATTATAATTATAATAATAATAATGTACTCATAGAAGAAACAGATGTGATATAAATGCATTAGTATATAAGTATATACACCCCCCAAAAGAATAAAAATGGAAGGGGAATAGAACCTACTCAAATTGTAATTTACCTATATCATTATGAAATGTATGCATCCTTGTATTAACAAAAACATCAACCATTAGAAGATTCATTGGCTGCAAAATGCAGATCTAATATAGGTATTTAGTATATAAAAATCTAGTGTATAGAAATCTATGCGCATGCCCGCCCCCCAAAAAAAATGAATGAAGGGGGAGCTGGACCTGCTCAAACTGTAATTTACCCATAGTATGTACTGTATGCATCTTTATATTAACATAAACATTGAGGGATTCTTTAACTATAACACGATATCTTTGCACAGACAGTAATTTATCAATAATTCCATGACATTTTGACCCATAGATACACTAGATCAATGAATCCACAAATATTATCAGGAAGCAAATCTAATAGTTCTATGATAAGTGTAAATTCCACTTTTCGGGAAGGGTAACAAAAACAGCAATTCAATGATACCACAACATTTTAAACTAATTTTGCTGGCAAAGGTGCTAGCTGAAAATGTCCATTTAGACCTGGTACTTCATTAGCTCTTAATTTAAACTGCCAAAAGGTTTCTCCACTGAGCAACCGGTTGCCCAAATCTCCACCATGCATATCCATTACTACATGTTCTAAGCCACAAAATCTAAAAAAATGACCATTGCCATGTTTTTAATATGTACTGCTAGTGCATTTTCTTTCGTTCGCAGTCTTATATGCCTAGATGTTCCGCAATGTGGTTTCTTAACTTTTGTTTCGTTTTACCTACATAGAAACTATTGCAAACACATTTAGCCAGATATACTACTGACTCTGTGCTACAGGTTATAATGTCACGAATTTTGAATTTAACTCTGTCATTAATAAAAAAATTTTCCCCCACCTGTATGTGTTTGCAAACAGTACAATTACCGCAGGTGAAATTGCCTTCTGGTTAGTTTCCAGTTCTCAACTTTCTGCTGGGCTCCAAAGCACTATGCATCAATTTGTCCTGAAGGTTCTTCCCCATTCTATATGTAATTTTTGGTCCATTTTTAACAGTTTCCTCTAATGCTGCCTCGGTGGACAATACATTCATGTGTTTCTTTATGATCCCTATTATCTGTTGGCTCTGTGAAGTAAATGTAAGGACATAATTAAAACCCTTTTCTTTTGTTTCACTTTGCTTTTTTGTTTTGGTGTCAACAAACTCTTTCTGTCCACCTGATCAACCATCTCTTTTGTCTTTTCCAACAATGCAGTATCATATCCTCTGCTTTTAAATCTATCTACCATGTCCCTACTCACTTGTTCATATCCCACCACTGAACTGCAGTTTCTCTTAAGTCTGATAAATTGCCCTTTTGGGATATTTTGTATAATATGTCGAGGGTGGCAACTATTATAATGTAAAATAGAATTACGGTCAGTTGGTTTTCTAAAAATCTCAGTTTCAACCTCTCCATTCTCTTTTTTCTTTATTAACAAGTCCAAAAAGGCCACTTCATTTTGATTCATGCTGGCTGAAAATTTTAAATTACCATTTGTTCCTTCCAAATAACCAATGAAGTGTTCTAATTCCTCAGAACTAACTTTCCATATTATAAATATGTCATCCAAAAATACGTTTGTATAGATCCAAATATTTGAAAAATGGATTAGCATCTTCATTATATGTATACTTTCGTTCCCATTCTGCCGAATATATGGTTGCATAATTAGGGGCTCAGTAAGGGATCCATTACTGGATACTATAGGTCTCATGGGGGGTTCACGATCTTTGTGAACTTTTGGGAGACCATAAATTACCACCTTTTTTGGATTTTTAACAGTTAAAAAAATTTATTGTTTGCCTGTTAATACATCCATTTGTTGTAGCTTCATATAGCATCACATCAATTTCATTTTTAAATTTCACAGTGGGATCCTTATTCAATTTTTTATATTTTGTTGTATCAGATAACATATCCATCATTGCTTTTTGTACTTACCTTTGTCCATCACCACCAATGAACTGCCTTTGTCTGCAAACTTGATGGTGATGGCAGTGTTGTTCTCAAGGGGCCAGATATTCAAACTGCGCTATTTTGTGGAGCAAGCCCTTGCATGCACAAAATAGTTGTGCAGGGGTGTGGCCAGAGTGATATTCAAAGGAGTTGCACCCTTGAGCAACTCCTTTGAATATCACCCCCCGGCCACAGCCACTGTGCATGGTGCAGTGGAACTTGCACCACTGCAAGTGGTCAGAGGAGCATTCAACTTGCGGTGATGCAGGCACTACCGTGCGCCATCGCAAAATCCGATATTCAAAGGTGACATGCAAATGGGGCCATAATTCATGCAAGGTCTTGGGGGGCCATTTGCATCTGATTATAGCCCCATTGCATGCCATTGGCATGCGAGTGCGTAATCCCGAGGACTAGCGCTGATGCCCTGTCCAGGCGGCGCCGTGGGGACCAACGCCCCTGCGGCCGATCGCGGGCAAAACGATGTAAAATCCCACCACCACCCCCACTGGCCTGATCGTGGGCATGGTTTAATTCCCCCTCCACCAGCCCGATCACAGGCAAAGTTTAATTCCCCCACCAGCCCAATCGCGGGCAGCAATGTGTCTCCCGCCCCCAACACATCCCTGGTGGTCCAGTGGACCGAAAATCCTGATCGCAGGATGAAATAAATAAACCCAGACACATCCCTGGTGGTCCAGTGGACTGAAAATCCGATCGTGGGATGGATAAATAAACACCCCCAAATACATCCCTGGTGGTCCAGTGGACCATAAATCCCGATCGCGGGATGGAATAAACAAAACACACACCCGAACATAGCCCTGGTGCCTAGTGTCCCCACCCACCCACCCGAAGCCTCACCCACTCCCCGGCGGCGGTGGGCGGCATCCGCCCACCTGCTGCCCTGCCCCGTCGACTGACTGCCGGTAGGAGACTGCATGCCCGTGGTGCAGAGCAAGAGACAATGGGTGTGCAGCCCATATCGTCTAAGACAGTCAGATTTGTGAATGAATACATTCATTCACAAAACTGAACTGTCTTATCGGTATAGCTGCACGCCCGTGGCTCTTGCTGTGCACAATGGGCTGCAGTCCCACCCGAGCGTCAGTCAGTGGTGGCGGGGCAGCAGGTGGGTAGGATGCTGCTGCCCGCCGCTGCCAAGGGGGGAGGGTGGTGAGGCTTGATGAGGTGGAGAGTGAAGACGCAAGCACCAGGGCTATGTTGAGAGAGTGTTTTGTTTATTCCATCCGATCGAGATTTTGGTCCACTGCACCAGGGCTATGTTAGGGTGTATGTTTGTTTATTCCATCCCGCGATTGGATTTTCGATCCACTGGACTACTCAGGCTATGTTCGGGTGTGTGTTTTGTTTATTCCATCCCACGATCGAGATCTCGGTCCACTGGACCACCAGGATGTGTCTGGGGAGCACATTGCTGCCCGCGATCAGGCTGATGGGGGAATTAAACTATGCCCACGATCGGGCCAGTGGGGGTGGTGGTGGGGATTTTACACTCTTTCCTGCGATCGGGCTGCAGGGGCACAGGTGGGATGAGGCCAGCCACAGGTGGCAGCTGCTGTGTTGTGCCCTGCAATGCAGCAGCTCACCTGTGGGTGGCCCTTGACTTGAGCACCTTTTTGGGGGCTCAAAGTTGTGCAGGCGCGAGGTTCACAGCCCGGCTGAATATCGGGCTGTGCAGTTTATCATGGTTCCTCCCCTCCAGTTCAGCATGCATTCATTTGCATTGCGCTGTTGCTCAGCATGTTTTCTGTGGCGCAACTGCCTCCTGCTGAATATCACAGTATGGAGCAAGTTCGGACTTGCACAGGCGCAACCCTGTTGCGCATGGCGCAACCCTTCTGAATATCTGGCCAGTGGTTTTTAAGCGCCTTCCTTTCTTCATGAGTTACGTTTTGCTTCACATATTCCCCTTTTCTTTCCAGCAATGTTCGAATTTCCTTTTCACATAATTTCACAAAGACACCAACACTGGAATTCATAGGTTGAACATATGTAGATTTTTTCTTCCATTTTCCTTGTTCCTGAGTTTCACTAGTGCTTTCAATTTCTTCATCCCGTTCCTTGTATATTCTTTTTTATCATATAAAATGCATAAATTCAACTTCCTGGCATATCTGTGCAAATCCACTATTGCTTTAAAGTCATTTGTAAAATTTGTAGGGGCAAATGATAGGCCCTTAGAACATTTTTCTCTGTTTCATCCAGATCATATTGGGACAAATTAATAACCAAATCTGCTCCATTCTGCTCCACTGAACTCACATTTAATTCCTGTAAATGAATGTTTTCACCATAATATAAGGTAAAAATGTGTTGCAACTATAGAAATTAAGGTATTGCACTATTTAAGCTCAACAATAGAGGGGGCCATTGTCTTGATAGTGGGCTTGAAATGTTGACGGTTGATGGTGTGAATTGGTGGGATGCTACCAAAAGCTTTTTATAAATTAAAGTATATTTATTAATGCATTCCTAGTGATGGAAATAGTTATTTCTCCACACAAGTAGCCAATAATATTGTGGTACATTGTGATCATTAATAATTTGGCACCGCGGGGGCTCTGAGGCTGCTAATTTGATTCAAGTATCCTGCTAATGTCAATTTACTGTATTGTTAGTTACTGCCAAAAAACACAATTTTTACATTTTTGTTTATTTAAAATTGTGTTTAACACAGAGAGTATCCATTTTGTGTAGTGCTCTTTGAAGGTCTAATCTGCTGGTCAAAATTATTGCTAGGTCATCAGTGTATGCTAGTACAGGAACACGCTGATTACCTATTTTTAGAGAGTGATGGCATTAATACTATCATATCTATATATATATATATATTATGGTATCACGGTAGTGCTACCATAGTTAGGGTTGAGGAGCCATTTCTATGTTAAACCCCAAAACTTTGCACCTTAATAACTTTGCAACTGTTTGACAGATTTGGCTGAAATTTGGCATACACGATCAAGAATCATAGGCCTTGGCATCTGCCAAGTTTCATTGCCAATCGGACACACAGCTGTGGGTAATTAAGCATGATTTGCTTGTGGCATTTACGCTTTATGGACTTCTACGATTCGTAGCGTACGGGTCGCCGCGGTTTTAGCGCGACCAGCCCGAAATCTTCTGGGAACATGTGGCCGGGGTCCCTGATGTGCCTTTTGAAGATTTAGTGAAAAAATATTAAACGGTTCAAAAGTTATTCAAAAAACAATTTCCCATTATAAGTCAATTGGAAAAGTTAACAAAAAGTTCAACACTTTCTCAAATGCATTTTTACTTTCGCAAATGGGCCTGTTACTTTTGCAAATCGGCCATTTTGTTTTCAGTTGGTGATTAGAAAAATGCTTGGCATTTAAATTTGGGACCCTCTAGCAACCTAATTCTTTTTGTATTCACCTAGTCGGACCCTGAGGATGCTAGCCATGTCTTTATTTTGGGGTAAAACGCCGAAATATGTTTTCAGATTTCTGGAAAAAGTACTTTCGCAAAGTACTTTCATGCTCCACGAAAGTGTTGCAAATGTTTGTGAAACCTTTTCGCAAATTCACGACAGTAATTTTCTAGTCTGTGGGAAAATGACAGCAATTCTTTTGCACTACTGCAAAAGAAACGGTTGGGAGATTTGGGCGAAATTTGGAGGAATGCAGCCGACATCTCACAGATGTGCCTTTCAGTGTTGTATTGAAAAAATATTACATGGCAGCAAAGTTACAGCACTCCAAAGTTGACAGGTTTTCCCATAGGATAACATTACGGCACCCGATGCATTACAGGAATCCTTTGGCACCCTGCTGCAAAATAACGGTTTGGTCTTTTTTCCCGAAATTTGGAGGGAAGACAGCCAATAGCCCACAGATGTGCCTTTCAGTAGTTTGGCGAAAAAAATATTACAGGGAGGCAAAGTTATGGCGCACCGAACTTCTCTTTTTTTCCCATAGGATAACATTACGGCGTGTGCCGCGCCTTTCAGGACCCATATCTCGGAAACGGTGCGAGATACGGACTTTTTGTCAGAAAAATTCTTAGCCCCCTAATGGGGGCTAAATGCAAAACTAGCCAGGACAGTCATAAATCATACGACTTTTACATTTTTTTTCTACGTCGCACGGTTCCTGAGATATAACCTATTTATTTATTTCTGCTCCGATACTCACTATGCATACATTCTTTGTACTCACTGTCTTTCTCTATTCAGCTTTTGGGGAAAACCAGCCTGTGCGCTTACATTACTGTTACCATTGCCCTTTCCGCTTGCAGTTCCATGCCCGTTTCGCTTACCGTTGACGTCTACGCCACCATGTGCGTCATCCTTTGCGTTTTCATTTGCGCTTCCGTTTCTGTTATTTTTTGCCATTTGTGTCTACTGTACTGTTTCTCTTTCTGTTTCACTTTGCGTCACCATGCCCATTGACATTTCCGTTTGCAGGCACCATGTTACTATATGACAAGACATCACGTGGCACGCCGTTCCCGTCTATGCCACCGTGTTCATTGCCCTTTCTGTTCTCATTCGTGCTTGCGTTATGTTGTGCGCCACTGTTAGCGCTTCTGTTTGCATTGCTGTTCCTGTTACTATACCACAAGACATCATGTGGTGGGAGTGCGGGGCCCTTTGGGCCCCGTGCTCCCGCTGCTGCATTACGTGCCGGGCGCGCGGGGCCCTATGTGCATTATCCTTTGCACTTGTGTTTCTGTTATTTTTTGCCATTTGTGTCTACAGTACTGTTTCTCTTTCTGTTTCACGTTGTGTCACCATGCCCATTGACATTTCCGTTTGCAGGCACCATGTTACTATGTGACAACACATCATGTGGCAGACTGTTCCCGTCTATGCCACCATGTGCATTGCCCTTTCTGTTGTCATTTGTGCTTGTGTTACCATGTGCGCCACTGTTAGCGCTTCTGTTTGCGTTGCTCTTCCTGTTACTATGCCACAAGACATCATGTGGTGGGAGCGCTGGGCACTTTGGGCCCAACGCTCCACCTTCACATTCACTATTTCTCATTATCATTCTCAAAAGAAGGAAATTAGAGGCAAAAACTTCGTTTAATGCATTAGTTAGGGTTGTTCCACAGCGACAAAAGTGAGGAATTCACTGTTAGGGTTGAAAACCCTAACTCCGATCACCCCAGCACCACACACACACAGACACACACACACACACACACATATGCAAGTATGGGGAGGACCAAGTCAACACAACCAATGACAGACATCAGCAGCAGGTGACAGAAATAACAAACAATTGTCTAAATGTACTACGAGACATCCCCACCCACCTGACCAGGTACTGCATGCTCAGTGGAGATGAACAGCAAAACTGAGGCCATGTACACCAAATGTACACATCCCTGATTGCAGCTGCACACAACGTACCACACTTAGTAGTTGCATGGCCTTACCTACCGATGCTCCACACCACACCACAACTGGTACTGTGCCGTTAGTCAATATAAATGCTGAAGGTGCATGATGACAGTTGTAGAAAGGTTTTAACACTAGTGAGTATACATTAATTAAGAGAAGTACATAAATTAACTACAAGACACTAGCATGCTCAAGATAAAAGTAGTGTTACATTTAGTATGTGATTTACATAGTAGTACATTTACTGCAGCGGTTTACTCAAGATAGAGAGGCTGATGTAAATGTATGGAAAAGCATTGCCTGTTCAACGCTGTGAAATTCGTAATGCCAGTATCAGATGCATTCTTTCTGATGAAGGTGTACTGCTGATGTACATACATAGACCTTCAGTGTGTTTCAATACGAAAGATGCAGTAAGTATTCTTTGTAAGAAACAGTGTAATTGCATGGATCAGGCCAAGCAACTTCTAAATATCATAGCACTACTGAGCCAACAATGATGTACCTGTATCGGAGATGTATGTAGGATAGATTTTCCTGTAGGCACTTACTGGTATGTTGTACCTGATAAAGACAATCTCATTGCATCTGTGATGACTAATTTATTCAAATAGTAATACATTTACTATTGTTGCAATGAGTGATCTATGGCACTTATGGACACAGTGTAATTTTTTTTAACAGTTGTTTCATACTCAGGCTGTATGCCTAGTGTTTGGGTTTGCCACACTTCTGCCACTGATGCTATCAAAGTGATAACTATGTTAATTGTGGTACAACAGGAATCAAGTAGGTATGGTGTAGATATAAACAGAATGTCTTTTAGTATTGATTTAACTCACAATAGGGTAAGTGTACTAGGACAGCAGGGGTTATTCTCTATCACTGACTCTGTCAGTTATAATCACACTAAGGTTTCGATGACTGTAATGATCAAGTTACACTGTTCACCTTCATGAGTTCATATTCACAGCCATTCTCCAGTAACTAGACAGTGTATGGTGTAACTGGGTGGGACACTGTGTTGCAAAGCTGCTGCAGTGCCTAGCAGAGGGAGAGTATCTACTCATAAAGACAATTAAGCAATAGGGCATGACCAACAGTCATGTTAAATGGTCTGTTAATCACCCTGTAGAGGTTTAATGTTGAATGAGGCATAGCCAAGTGCCACATGTCGCTAGACAGTGATAAACTGACCATTAACATAATACCTGGGAGTGGCTTATTGCTATCATAATAAAACTGTTTTTTAAACAACATTAAACCATGTTTATCATATGGTTAGGCTCTACATTATGTTAATAAAAACTAAACATAAGGCTGTTACAATGTTTACAGTCAATTAGAAAGCTGCATTTCTCAAACCCTTGTTATAATCAGAGATATTATACCTGTACAACTCCTCGGTTTTGCTGAACTCTGTTGCTCAGGTGGCCCACCACATGTGGTGTGGTCTGGTGTGGGGCAACGGTAGGTAAGGCCATGCGACTACTAAGTGTGGTACGTTGTGTGCAGCTGCAATCAGGGATATGTACGTTTGGTGTACATGGCCTCAGTTTTGCTGTTGATCTCCACTGAGCATGCAGTACCTGGTCAGGTGGGTGGGGATGTCTCGTAGTACATTTAGACAATTGTTTGTTATTTCTGTCACCTGCTGCTGGATGTCTGTCATTGGTTGTGTTGACTTGGTCCTCCCCCATACTTGCATGTGTGTGTGTGTCTGTGTGTGTGTGGTGCTGGGGGTGAATTCGGAGTTAGGGTTTTCAACCCTAACAGCCAATTCCTCACTTTGTCACTGTGGAACAACCCTAACTAATGCATTAAACAGAGTTTTTACCCTAAAAATATATATATATGTATGTATATATATATATATATATATATATATATATATATACACTAACATACTAACATACTAAAATGCCAGCAGAATAGGCCTAACGGTCTTTACGTGTCTGCTCGTTTAGTCAGCCCCCCACCTGGGTGCTGACCTTGCTGCCTTCTCTGGCTTCTCCCTTCCCAGTTCCGGATATTCTTGCTGCATTGGATTTTGCTTCCAGAACCCTTCCCCTGTACCTGTCCACCCCTCTTGAACCCCTCCACCGTCTCTGCCTCCACCAGCCCCCTAGGCAGCGCATTCCATGGCTCCACCACCCTCTCAGTGAAGTAGCACCTCCTCCTTTCTCCCCTGAATCTTCCCCCTCCAGCTTCCACCCATGCCCTCTAGTTGCCCCCTCCTCCTTCCTTCGAGGCACCCTGACTGTTCCTCCCCTATTTACCCTCTTCATGTACCTGAAGACCTCTATCATGTCCCCCCGATCCCTTCTCTTTTCCAATGTGTACATATTTAGCTCTTCGAGCCTCTCCTCATAGGTCCTGTCCCCCAAGCCCCAAATCATTTTGGTTGCCCTCCTCTGGACCCTCTCCAGGAGGGTAATGTCCCTCTTTAAGTATGGCCTTCAAAACTGCACGCAGTACTCAAGGTGTGGTCTCACCAAGCAGTTATACAGAGGGAGTATCACTTCCCTCCTTCTGGAGGTGATCCCCCTAGCGATGCATCCCAGCATTCTGTTGGCCTTGGCTGCTGCCCTCCTACAAGTCTCCGAGTTGTTCATCTTGACATCCACCACCACCCCCAGGTCCCTCTCAGCCATCGAGACTTGTAGCATTCCCCCACCCAGGGTGTACACTTGGCCCGGGTTTCTGGCCCCCAGGTGGAGTACCTTGCATTTCCCTGCATTGAACCTCAGCTTCCACATTCTAGACCATCTTTCCAGAGCCTCCAGGTCCCCCTGTAGGGCCACCTTCCCCTCCTCCCATCCACCACCGCCCCCCAGTTTTGAGTCATCCATGAGAGACTCATCTCACTCTTGATTCCTGTCCTTATGTCAGAGATGTAGATGTTGAACAGGAGGGCCCAAGGACTGATCCCTGTGGGACCCCACTAATGACCCTCCTTGGGGATGAGACTATCCGCCAACTACGACCCTCTGGGTCGGTCCTGGAGCCAATTGCCTATCCATCTGATCATCTGGTTCCCACCCCCATTTCTCCCAGCTTATCCAACAGGCCCACGTGAGGAACAGAGTCAAATGCCTTGCTGAAGTCTAGAAAGAGGACGTCCACTGGTCTGCAGGTCCAAGGCACTCGTCACCCAGTCATAGAACTCCACAAGGTTTGTCTGACACGATTTCCGGGACGAATCCATGCTGTCTATCGTCCAGGCACCCTGACTTTTCCAGGTCCCCCCAGCCTCTCCTTGACAATGCCCTCCATCACCTTGCCCACCACCGATGTCAGGCTGACAGGCCTGTAGTTCCCTGCCACCTCCCTTGATCCCCCCCTTGTGGATAGGCACTATATGCGCCACCTTCCAGTCCTGGGGCACCCACCCTGTCCTCAGAGAGATGCTGAAAAGCTCCACCAGGGGTTTTGCCAGGACATCTGCAAGCTCTTCAGCACTCTGGGATGTAATTTATCCTGCCCTGGTGCTTTCTCCATCTTAAGGGAGCTGAGGGCTTCCCTCACTCTCTCTCTGCTGTGATTTCCACTTCTGGTACCTCTTCTCCCTGCTTAGCCCTCCCCCCTCCTGCCAGTGATGCCTCCCCCTCTCCCCAGACCCGGCCGATCCGTGAGGTCCCCTCCTCAGTATCTCTGTCTCCTCCCCATGTATGATGCAGCACCCCATTTTCCTTGGTGAAAACTGAGGTGAAGTACCTATTTAGTACCTCAGCCTGCTCCCCCAGGTCTTGTACCCATCTCTCCTGATTTAACCCTGCTAATCTGCCCCTTCACCCTTCGTCTTTTCCCCAATGTATCTAAAGAACCCTTGTTCCTCTCCTAATTTCCCTGGCCAGGTTCTGCTCCTTCCTTGCCTTAGCCGCTCACCACCCTAGTGGCCCTTCTAGCCATCAGCTGATACTCCCTCGATCCCTTTCACTCCTTGAGCACTTGAATTGCCTATAGGCTGTCTTCTTTTCCCGCACCACCTCCTGGACCTCCCTGGTCCACCAGCAGGGCTTTCGGGCTCTACCGCATTTTCGTCTTACTCTTGCACGGGTGCTGGTAGCATCCTGCACCCCTCTCCTGATGATTTCCCACCTACTATCAGCATCCATGTCTGACCCAATCACATCCAAATGCTCCTTAAGGATCCTTCCCATTTCTTTAAAATCCGTCCCCCTGAAGTCAGTTACCTCTGTCTTTGTGCAGCCTTCTAGCCCTCCTAGGTCCAGGCAGAACCAGACCGTGGCATGGTCACTCCCACCAACGGGTCCCTTACCTCCAGGCCCCCAATCTGGTCACTGTCTGCCAGGACCACACCCTTACCCATGCCTCCCTGGTCGGTTCCCCCACCTGCTGAGTTAGGAACGTATCTTGAAAGACATCCAACAACCTCTGTTCCCTGGTCATAGAGGATGTCATAGTCTCCCAGTCTGTTCCTGGCATGTTTAAGTCCCCAACACCACCACCGTTCCTCTGCCCAGTCTGCAGTGTCTCCCAACATCTGCCACCACACTCTTCCAGCTCCTCCACCAGGGCAGGAGGTCTATACCTCACTCCTATTTTACTCTCTTGCCCCCCTTGTTATCAAGGTGACCCAAATCGCCTCCACGGTTCCCTCCGCCTCCTCTACTCCCCCTATGCCAGTGCAGTTTTTGACTATCATTGCTACCCCTCCTCCCTTCCCCCGCCGTCCTTTCTGAACATAGTGTAACCCTCCAGGTTCAGGTCCCAGTTGTGTCCTGCAGTGGCCCAGGTCTCAGTGACCGCTGCCACATCCATTGCTCCCTCAGTTAGCATCACCTGGAGCTCAGGCATTTTATTGCCCAAGCTCCTGGCATTTAGCAGGACTACCTTCCACCCTTTCCCTATACTTCCATTTCCCCTGCTCATGTTTCCATGGGGATTCTGTTTTCTCCTGGTCTGCACTTTACCAGTCTGCCTTTTCCATAATCCTCCAGCTCCCCAGGGGTGGAGACAAAGTCCCTCCTTTTCGGCACCCCTTGACAGCCTTTTCTCCCATCCTCCCCCTTCACAAGTTTAAACCCCACTTTTCACCAATGCACCTCTATTTTCAACTAAGGATTCCTCCTCCAAATTGAGATGGAGTCTATCTCTAGCATACAGTCCTTATCCTCCCAGGTCTCCCCCAATCCCCCATCAACCCATACCCTCTGGCCTCACACCACTCCCTGAGCCACTGGTTTATCTCTCTAATCTTCCTTTTGTGTTCCCCACTAGCCCTTGGCACCAGCAGGATTTCTGAGAAGGAAACTGTGCATCCTATGTCATGACAGACCCTGGCAAGCTCCCTAAATCTTGCCTGTATCTCTAGCTCACTATTTCCCTCAATGTCATTTGTACCCAGGTGGACCAGTATGTCTGGGTAACCCCCACAATCCTTTGCCAGCTGATATACCTCGTGCTTAGCCCTGTGCACCGTTAGTCCAGGGAAGCATTTTGTTCTAACTGGCCAGGCTTCTCCCTCCCTTTCCCATTTGGTACCCCTGATCATAGAATCCCCCAAGAGGAGCACTCTGACCGCTCCTTTTCCTCCATTCCCCCCCTTCCATGTCCCTCATCCTTTCTACCGGCCCCTCCACCCAGCCAGCTCCTTGTTCCTCCCCCTATCTGGGTGCCACATGCCACCCCTCCTTATTTACCCTGGCCACCCCTCCTCAATCCTATGCCTCTCTCCTCTTGAGTATCCTTCTGTACCTTGCTAACTCCCCCCTCACTGCTCATGACTGGTCCTTCTCCCCCATCTGCTAAACTAGCCTAGCTCGTCCTCCCTTCCTTGCTGTCTCCATTTAGTCCCTCCTTGCTTGTCGTGCTCCCCTGACCTAAACCCTCAGCTCCCTTTACTAAATCCTCATTGTACTTCTGGTCCTTCTCCTTTACCTTTCCTCCCAACTGGTCCTTCTCCTTGCACTTTCCTCCCTCTTCCCCCTGCCCCTCCTGCTCTGATTCACTGTTCCCCCCATTTTCCTGCATTCCAGGTTCCCCCCTGTTCTTCCTGCTATCCGGCCCCTGCCTCCTGCCCCCCACTCCCTTTCTGCCTCTAACCACCCCTGTCATGGCTACATCACCACCCTCATCCTTGAGCAGCAGAAGAGAATTGAAGCGCTTATTGAGTGTAAGGTCTGATCCACCTCCCCTCCTTGCTTCCTTCTGTCCAGCCCTGGCCATCTTCCTACTTCCCTGAGAATGTTGTCTCTCTGTCTCTCCTTTGTGAGGGTCCCCAGTTACCTGCCTGCTTCCTTGGTAGCGTCCTTTTGGACCACCTGCCAGGGTCCCTAGAGCCCCTGGGTATTCTCCTCTTGGCCCTTTCCTATGCCTCTCACCCCAGTGCTTGGTGCAACCCTGTGGAGATCCCTGCCCCTTCCCCAACCATACCTCCCCTCTCCCTAGCTGTCTCCCCAATTCTGCAACCTCCTCCCTAAGCTGTGCCAGCTGGTAGCACACTGGGCAACCACCAAACTTCCAAGCCTAGTCCAGTATCATGGCTGCTCCACACCCTGTGCACCACACCACCCTCTCAAAGATGCCAGCCCTAATGCTATGTGGTTCCATCCCCTTCAAAGTAGGTTTCCTTGGGTGAGCCACCAGGTTCCCCTCTAGTCCAAGATACACCCCTACTGCCTAATCAGGTCACCCACTAATCTTAGATACAGTCTCACAGTACACCGGTAACCCTGTTACTAGGTGCAGTACAACACAGTAAACTTATAAGGGAAATGAACAACTCCCTAAGCTGCTCTCTCCCAGCCTTTAAATCCAATCCCCAGTGGCTAGAACTACATGAGCTGCACCTGCAGCCTTATCCTCCAATTGCAGGGCAGGTGTTCCCCTATAAATTAGCAGAACTCGGGGAGGGAGGGTAGGTCTTGGGCAGACACCTGACTTGAGAGAGAGTGTGTATCAGCCCTGTGTCTCCCCTCCAAGCCCAGCAGCCAAAGAACCAGGCGCAAGCAAATCCCACCAAATAGGTTTTAAATCAGAAGAAATAGGCCTCCACCAGCGCAGTCTGTTACACAGTGAAACATCCAACAAATGAGCCCACTTACAGCCACCAAATCAGTTTTCAAACTTTCAGCAGCCCCCAAAACAATACCCTGCTAGCCCCTTAGAATTAAGAAAGAAAAGAAATAACCTTCTACCAAGTAAAATCCACAAGAACCCTGTGAAAACAACAAGCAGCGGCTACTGTTCTGGAACACAACTGATCCTGTCCCCTTCTAGTTTTTTCTGAGAAGACAAAGCAGCTAACACCACAAACCTGATTCAGCTCTGCCTCCAGTCAATTAGCTGAGTGAGACCTGGCCAGACCATTAACACCCTTCCCCCACTATGCAGTAATCTTTGCAGCTACTGAAGTCAGCAACAAGGAATCAAAATTCAACTCAAAGCCCCCAAAATATGTTTGCTGCCAAAGGAAACAGGTCTCCAATTTAATCAGCTTCACTAACAACACATCAAAATAGGCTTGAAATTAACAGATATATATATATATATATATATATAATACTGTATAAAACAAAAACAAGGTGCTGTGTCAGCATGTGGTCTAACAGCAAAACAAAATATTAAATGCACGCTGAAAATAGAAAATAGAGTTAAAAATCTACGTTTCGACCTTAGGTCTTCTTCAGGAAATATCTAAAAGAGAAAAAAAAACAAGGTTTTTAAAGTCCACTAAATTTGGGTCCAAAATGGGTAAGTAGATAAGCTGTTTTTCCTCATTCTCTTCTGCATTGTATTCCTTCTCTACTAGTCCCTTCAGACCAGTTATAGTCTCATTCAACTCCATCCTAATCTCATTAATTTCTCTCTCTGTGTTAACTGTGGGAGTTGTTCTGTCCCTTTTAGGTAAGTCCATAAGGGTTTTAGTAGTGGGTAGATACTGATAGCTATCAGCCTGTAAATCATTTTCAATTTGTGAGGTCAAATTAGGTATCCTGGTTCTAGTCCCATCTTTTTGCATGGAGAAATTCAGAAACGGGAAGTGTGTGTCATGTACAATTCAATCATCTCTGTTAGAAAATTCCTTACAGGATTCAAAGGACAGATTGGGTGTCTTTTCATATGAATTATCATAGCTTCCTGTTTATGTGAAGGAGTTTCCTCTATTAAATCTATTATAGGCATTGATGTATTTCTAGACTGCATTTCTTTCATTTTTTGCAAATGGTTAGTAATCAGTGTTTGACCTGAGTCTTTCTTTTCCATGCCTTTGTTCTTCCCTTTTCTATTATTTTTTGTTTGTTTTCTTGGTATCTTTTTGTTTTGTATCTGTTTTTACATGTTCATTTTCCTTCTTTTTCTTTTTTGTTTACCCTTGAAATAGTTTCCATTGTGTCCACATATTTTATAGACTTGGGGAGGATCTATCCCAGTTGGCTTTTTACTTTCTATTCTCATTTTCTTATTACAAGATCAGCACAAGAACACCATAAAAAAAGTACAAATATATATTGCCCATCTAAGATATAATCATTAAGCAGTAACAATGTTCTTGGTCTAGAAATCAAAAAGTTAACCAATATCTCCAATCTCTACAGTTAGAAATGCAGTTCTTGTGATATGCTGAGTTTGTTTGTTGATATGTGTCTTTTTAGTGAATACGTCTGTGGAAACAGGCTGTAAAAGAAATCCTCTGGCAACTGGGTCCCAGTACAGCAGAAGCGGCAGCAGTGTGATTGTATATTTTCTGCAAGGGCCTTTTAAATCCAGAGTTTCCAATTCCACCTCTTGCACTTGTTGCTCCCAATTTCTCTTTCAATCAGATTGAGCTGTAGAGTTACAAGGGAGAATGAGAGGTGGAAGTAAACACTGTTAAATATAACACCCCACCCCTCGCATCCTTCAGTACCCAGTCATCCTTTCTTACTTTGAAATATGTACTACTTATTTACCAAAATTATTTTGTCTTTGTAGATTTAGTATAAAGCACAGGAGTTATTCAGTCTGTTATGCTTTTATAACCGAATATTCCCACCCAGAAGATCAGCTTTACCAGTCATATCTAATCTTATCTTGTACTATTCTTATATGTTCTTAAACATTCCAAATCAGCCTTACACAGTAATTATATTAAAAGATTAAAAGATGAAAAATAAAAATAAAACAATAGAAACAGAGGTGGATCGATTAAGTATTTCAAAAAGTAAATGTACAACTTTTATACCTGCATGATTAAATTTCCTGAGATCTATGCCACTGAGGGCAACACTATTTTTTTTACTGAAAAAAACCTATGGGGATTGTTGGCACAGGTCATCTAGTCATGGCTTCTCTCCAGTATTTCAGATTTGAGATTTCTGATATGCATTCAGCGCTCCAAAATTATTCTACAGTAGAGAGAAGGCTCCAGACTAAATCTATCCCTTCTAAGAAAGGTGTCAAGTATTTTAGTTACTTGTTAAACTCACTGTTTAAATCTCAGTGCTTAGCAAGGGATCTCTGATGCCCATTGTTCGATAAACCACAAATAGCATGGCCGTCTTTATTATGTGCTGGAGTAGAGTGCAATAAATCAGCTCCTGCACACAAGCATTTAGTACCCTCAGTGGCACGAAGTTCAAAAATATATCAAAGTCTGGTGCAACCTATCAGAGAGTTTGCCTAAAGGGCACTTAACCCTACTAATTAAAATTGAATATGGTGGCTGGTAATTTTTTCTGATTAATTATAGTATGCTTGTTAAGAAAGACTAATTTCAACACCAGCACGTGTTATCAACATCTGTCATAACAGTATATCCTGACAGCCCATAAGAAAAGGCTATCATATTCCCAAGCAGTTTAACTAATTAATAAAATAACAGTTAACTACTATACATAAAAACGTTAGAGATAAAGGTAAAGCTACATTAAGAAAACGTCTCAAAGATGTCATTTAAAAAACTATATAAAATTAGATTATCCCACTAAAATGTTACAGTGTTGCAGTTACAATGATAAACATCAAAACTTCAAATATTAGATAGCTCCCAGGACTCCTAGATGTAACATACTAACATACAAAAATGCCAGCAGAATAGGCCTAACGGTCTTTCATGTCTGCTCGTTTGGTCAGCCCCCACCCTGGGTGTGACCTTGCTGTCCCCCTCGCCTTCTCTGGCTTCTCCCTTCCCAGTTCCAGATATTCTTGCTGCATTGGATTTTGCTTCCAGAACCCTTCCCCTGTAGCTGTCCCACCCCCTCTTGAACCCCTCCACTGTCTCTGCCTCCACCAGCCCCCTAGGCAGTGCATTCCATGGCTCCACCATCCTCTCAGTGAAGTAGCACCTCCTCCTTTCTCCCCTGAATCTTCCCCCCTCCAGCTTCCACCCATGCCCTTTAGTGGCCCCCTCCTCCTTCCTTTGAAGCACCTTAACTATTCCTCCCCTATTTACCCTCTTCATGTACCTGAAGACCTCTATCATGTCCCCCCGGTCCCTTCTCTCTTCCAATGTGTACTTCCATCTTTGTGCAGCCTTCTACCTCTCCTAGGTCCAGGCAGAACCAGACCGTGGCATGGTCACTCCCCGCCAATGGGTCCCTTACCTCCAGGCCCCCAATCTGGTCACTGTCTGCCAGGACCACATCCAGTACCCGTGCCTCCCTGGTCGGTTCCCTCACCTGCTGAGTTAGAAAGCGTCTTGAAAGACATCCAACAACCTCTGTTCCTGGTCACAGAGGATATCATAGTCTCCCAGTCTGTTCCTGGCATGTTTAAGTCCCAACACCACCACCGCTCCTCTGCCCAGTCTGCAGTGTCTCCCAACATCTGCCACCAGACTGTCCTCCAGCTCCTCTCGCCAGGGCAGGGGGTCTTACACCACTCCTATTTTACCTCTTGCCCCCCCTTGTTATCAAGGTGACTCAAATCGCCTCCACGGTTCCCTCCGCCTCCTCTACTCCCCCTATGCCAATGCAGTTTTTGACTATCATTGCTACCCCTCCTCCCCTTCCCTCCCCCCTGTCCTTCCTAAACATAGTGTAACCCTCCAGGTTCAGGTCCCAGTCATGTCCTGCAGTGGCCCAAGTCTCAGTGACCACTGCCACATCCACTGCTCCCTCAGTTAGCATCGCCTGGAGCTCAGGCATTTTATTGCCCAAGCTCCTGGCATTTAGCAGGACTACCTTCCACCCTTTCTCTATAGTTCCATTTCCCCAGCTCATGTTCCCATGGGGATTCTGTTTTCCCCTAGTCTGCACTTTGCCAGTCAGCCTTTTCCTGCAATCCTCCTGGTCCCCAGGGGGGTGGAGACAGAGTCCCTCCTTTATCGGCACCCCCTTGACAGCCTTTTCTCCCAACAGGAGAAATGGGGAAGCTAATGAGAAAAAACTTCTTCAGTTGCAGTCTTAGGTTCTGTAGTTCTGACCATGGGTTATTAGGAATGGAAAATATAAAAATATTGCATTTGTTTCATTTATTGCCTCGCCATACCCAGTGTTCCATAGGTAATATAATAATATATGAGTCTTTCTTGTGCAAAGTTGATTTTTTTTGAGCGAATATACTGTTATTTTTAAGTCATAAATAGTAAAAAAAAATACAACAGGTAATGGACAGGAGTTTTCTGCTGTGCAAGTGTCAGTTGTGAGGCTCTTTGTTAGAAAGAACAAGAGGAGGTTCAAAGTAAATTAATCTAGCATTTAGGCTAGCAGGGTGCTGCTAACACCATGGAGTGACCAACCCCTGGCGAGACTGCCCTCAGTACTTTACTTTGGTGCGGACTTCGCAACTGCCTAAACTCCAAGCACCAGAGGGGAGCACCGAGTACTGGAAGGGGAAGTCAGCAAATTCCACAGCACAAGATGGACTGGTAAGAGTCCCGAGGTTTCAAACTAGTCTAGGCAGACTGTTTTCTGTTTCAAATGCATTCTGCTGTGGTAACAGTGGTATACCTTTTATCAGATTAACTCTGGCCATTGGTCAGATCTGTTTCCAAGCCAGACTAGAGCAGTAGCTAGTGAAACTAGCTAAAAAGACTACCAATACTTTTGAACATATTAATAGGGAATTTAAAAAATGGCAAACAAATTGAAGGCAAACTTTAAAAATATTTGTTCTATAAAACACAAGAACAAACTTACAATTTTAAAAACTGCAATAGTAAAGTTCAAGCAACCTCAATCAAAAAAAAGAGTGGATTCTTGTGTGAACCTATTTCAGAGGTATCCTTTAGTAAGAAACATTAGTACTGTGTTTTTTGTCTTCTAACCCTAGGAATCTTTCACTTAAATATATACACTTTATGCAGATTCAGTAGCGGTACCTTGGGAGGCTGGGTCCAGAACCTAGTTACGAAAAAGGTTCTGCAAGACAGCAGTTTCAAAGCTGGCATCCCTTCTGGACTGTATGTCCAAACACCAGTGCTTTGTGAAGGTGTATGCAGTTTTCCAGGCAGCTGCTATGCAAATGTCTAACAATGGGATGCCCCCTGAGGATGCCATGGAGGCAGAGGTACACCTTGCAGAGTGTGCCCTTAAGCCTCTTGGTGGCAATTTTCCAGCTTTTTCATAGTAAAACTGAATACAACAGATTATCCAGTGAGAGATGGATCTCTTTGAAGCTAGTTTGCCTTTGCCAACCTCATCATAGGTAACAAAATACTCTGGGAGCTGAAAAATGTTGTCCTGTCCATGTAGCCAGTCAGGACTCACTTTAAGTACGGGCTATGTAACCATTCCTGATATGAACTGGAATGCTCTGCATAGAGTACAGGGAGGTTCGCTGACTGATTCAAGAGGAATTCAGATACCACCTTAGGAAGGGATTTTCTGTTGGTTCTAAGAACTGCTTTATCCCTTTGGGGGATTATGTAATATATTGAAGACTTGCTCAACCCTGCCTCTAATGAGTTTATTTTTCTGGGGTACAACAGTAAAAAGACCTTTTCCACTTAGAGGAATAAGTGATCTTACTTCGAGATACAGCTCTTGCAGCAGGTTACACCATTAGGACTGAAGCAGGCAGGTGCCAGGACCCCACGGAAATTTTCTAGCTAGCAGTCTTCAGTGGGGACCACCTCCGACATTGGTCCCACCCCCGACATCAGGCATAGTACATAAGGAGGTGGTCCTCCCATAATCCTCAGTTCTTTTCCCGCCATCGACTTGCCAGTATCGGCCTCTCGTCTCCTTTTCTAGCGTGCGACGACCATAAGATCTACAACGATTTTCATCTTCTTTTCGAATTCTGAACAACTGATGTCCTCTCCAACCACTTCTTTAGAGGGTCACCATACGAAGTGCGCCTGCGGCAAACAGATCCCTTTCAAGGATCCCCATTCAGCCTGTGTGCACTCCCTAGGCCCGGACCATGACACCAAGGCCTGCTCCTTCTGCCAGGGCTTCAACAGTCGCACCAGGATCCGCCGAAGAAGGCATTTTAAGCATTTCTCCTGGAAGAGAAACTCAAAAGCATGGACAAGAAACCTTCCTCCCGGGGAGATCCTTCAAGCAAAACCCACAAGCACCGGGAAAAGGAAAGGTCCAGGTCCCCGGAGAGGGCCTCGGACTCCTGAAGCTCTGGCTCAAAATCAGACTGCTCTCCCTCCAGGGCTCGGTTGCAACCTCTCCCGGTCCAGGTCAGGTCATCCAGCGGTTCCTCTTCTCTTCAGCCTCTGAAGACTTCGAGGCCCTCAGCCTCCTCTACTCCCACCAAGGTCTCGTTGAAGTTGAGGGAGCACCATAAATCTTCCTCCCATCGCCGGGACACCAATGCCAGGTCAGTCTCCCAGCCATCCCAAGGTTCGGATCCGGCGCCCCGTAAAACCAAGGACCTGATGACCCTTAAACGGACGTCAGACCCGAAGTCAGCCCACCTGACATTGGCCAAACATCACTGGCACTCCCAGGAGCCGACGACACCCAGACCCCCGTCACCGGCCAGGCGTTCACCTTCGAAGATGGTGGCCAGGAAACCAACGTCGGCTACCCCAAAGAAGAGGACCACACCCCCGTCACTGGTGGACGCTGGTCAGAGGGACTCCACTGAGGAGGATGCCACACAGCTCGAGGACCAGGTGGGTGACACCAGAGATGCCGGGCTCCCAAAGGAACCTTTCTCGGAGTGAGAGACCCCGGGGACCTAACGCCCGACCCCAGCGACAGGCCACCGGTGCCAGGCCCATCATCGGGTATGAATCTGGCAGAGGTAAAAGAGCTTTTTACCTTCTGGTGGGACACCATCAAAAAAGACGTGGTCACCACACGTCCACCTCGTACACCTACTCCGCCTCTACCCACTCCTTCACCACCTACGCCCCCTCCTCCACCTAACGGGCCCGTAGGACAACCTCCATCCCCCAAGGAGCAGATGCCACCTCCAGAGGTATATCTTTGGAAAGGAGAAGGCCTCCCTCCAAATTCCCCTCAGGGTCACCCAGCCCCAAGAGACCCAGACAACGCTGGTGTACTCCATCGGGGGAGGATTCCAGGTCAGACACTTCGGAGTGTTCTAGATCACCTTCTCATCTCAGCATTCCCTCTTCTGCCCCACATGACCTACCCAGGTCTCCTCCAGATGATCCCTCCTTTGC
Source organism: Neoceratodus forsteri (assembly GCA_016271365.2). NCBI lineage: Eukaryota > Metazoa > Chordata > Ceratodontiformes > Ceratodontidae > Neoceratodus > Neoceratodus forsteri. The sequence continues at coordinate 236,314,339 of CM057458.1, forward strand.
TGAGATCATGAGACACATCCAGGAGAACATGGGGTGAGATGCTGAGGAGCTTGACCCCGAGCGACAATGCCTAGCCTTCTACCTCCGGCAAAAAGACCCGAAGCCTATGGTAGTGCTGCCCTTGGTGGATACCTTCGCGGATGTCACCAAGGCTGCCTGGAAATATCCTCATTCCACTCCTGTGGTGCCGAAGAAGGCTGAGCGCCTATACAAGGCCCCTAGGGAGGACCAGTATTTGGCGATCCATCCTCTGGCTGATTCCCTGGTCATCACTACTTCGCATGACCGATCTCAGAGACTTCTGCATTTCAGCACCCAGCCACCGGACCAGGAATCCAAGCAATTGGACATCCTGGTAAGGCGCACATACGCAGCTGCGACTTGCACCATCAGGTCACTGAACTATCTGACCCACATGGTTCAGTTCCAGAATGCCCTGTGGAAACAGAGTCAGGACCCGGTTGAGAAGATGCCTGATGGCGATCACAAGAAGGAACTCTTGAACCTCCTCCGCACAAGTTCACATGTGGGGACCCAAATGCTCAGAGACGCATATGATTCTGTGGACTCTTCAGCCAGAGCTGCAGCCTCAGGCGTTTGTCTCTGGAGACACTCTTGGTTCCATGTCTCCGGATTTACCCCGGACATCCAGAAAAACATCCTAGACGTCCTTTATAATGGCGAGGTCCTGTTTGGTGAAGCCTCTGAGAGAGTGATCATCAAACTCCAGGACGCAGGGAAGGCAGTCCGATCTGTACAAGCTATGTACAGGTCTCGGCCTAGTTCCTTTCGTAGGAACCAGAGCCATTTTTGTGGCTGGCTACAAAGGCAACAGCAACATTCCAGTCAGCAGCAGAGGGGCACTTTCACATGCAAGGCCCAGGCCAAAGCATCCTCAGGCAGAGGTCAACGATATTCAAAGTCAGCCCAGCCTGCAGGGTCAAACGCTGCCATAGCATGACTCCTTCCTGGCCCCCACCCCTCCCCAGGATCAACGGGAAAAGAAAGTCGGGGGTTGCATCGCACGCCACTTTCCAGGATGGCAGTTGATCACCACTGACAGGTGGGTTCTGCAGCTGGTCAAAAAAGGCCACTATATAGAGTTTATAGGCAGCCCACCTAGAAGACCTCCCCTGCTCTCCCGGTATTCGGGTTAGCATGCCCTGCTCATACAGCAGGAAGTGCTCGCGCTTCTGGAAAGGGAAGCCTTAGAGTATGTTCCAGAGAACCAGCGAGGACTAGGGTACTATTCTCACTTCTTCCTGGTTCCAAAGAAAACAGGGGACCTCTGTCCAATACTGGACCTCAGCAACCTCAACCTTTCAGTTGCTTATAAGCACTTCTGCATGGTGACCCTTCCGGGCCTAATTCCCATGCTGAAGCAGGATGCCTTTCTGGCGTCTTTGGACATGTAGGACACCTATCTGCGCATTCCCATTGCTCAAACGCACCAGAGATTCTTGCGCTTCAAGTTTCAGAGCCGCCATTATCAGTTCCAAGCTCTTCCCTTCGGGCTGTCATCAGCACCTCTCGTATTCACGAACTGCATGGCGGTCGTAGCCGCGTCTCTGAGGAGACAGGGTCACTACATGTTCCCATACCTGGATGACTGGCTTCTCATGGCACCCTCCAGGGAGGCCTTGATGACTGCTATTCACTGCACCTAGTCTCTTTTTCAATCCCTGGGTATTCTCATCAACTACGAGGAGTCACACCTGGTTTCATCCCAGAAGCTGCAGTTTATCGGAGCAGTTCTGGACACTGTCATAGAGAAAGCTTTCCTTCCCACGGACAGAGTGGAACACATCAGATCCCTCATCAGGGAGTTGTCAGCGAAGAAGACCGTCCTAGCCAGGCTGGTCCTTTGCCTACTCAGACACATGGCTGCGGCCATTGCAACAGTCCCGCTAGCCCATCTCCACATGTGGGTAACCCAGTGGATGTTACAGGTGCAATGGGACCAAAGGCAAGACCATCTGCAGCACCCATTCCGGATCACGAAAACCATAATTCGAGATTGGCAATGGTGGCTACATCCAGGAAACCTCTCTGCAGGAGTTCCCTTCACAGCGCCGTCCCCGACTGTGACTCTCTCTCTACATACGCCTCAGGGCTCGGTTGGGGAGCACACTTCAAGGGTGTTCGGTCTCAGGGCCTGTGGACAACCCAGGAGTCTCATCTCCCCATTCAGATCCTAGAAATTAGGGCAGTCCTTTATGCTCTGCAGGCTTTCCAGTCAGAGATTCCACTGGGTACACTTCTGTTACAAACAGACAATTCCACGGTGATGTATTGCCTCAACAAACAAGGAGGCACTCACTCCTATCCACTTTGCAGGGAGGCCATGAGAGTGTGGGAGTGGGTATTGCAACACGGCGCAAACCTAATTGCAGTTCATGTCCCAGGAGTGGACAACACCATCGCAGACAGCCTGAGCCACTCTCAGGCCAGAGTCCATGAATGGGAACTTCTGCAGGAGGTGGCAGAGGATCTCTTTCACAGATAGGGTACTCCAAAATTAGACCTTTTCGCGTCCCTGTCCAATGCAAAACTGCCCAATTTTTGCTTGCTAGATCCAGGGCCTGGTGTTTTCTGGTGAGACGCGTTGTCCTTCTCCTGGGTAGGCAGATTCCTCTATGCCTTTCCTCCTTTCCCGTTGATCCTGAGAGTTCTCTTAAAACTTCGCAGGGAGTAAGTCACACTCATTCTGATCGCACCCTTCTGGCCCAGTCAGATCTGGTTCCCTCTTTTGTACCAGCTATCCCGGGAACTCCAGCTCCTTTGCCAATCAGCTCCCATCTATACTTTCAGGAAGCTGGTTCCTTGGTCCATCCGGACCTACGTTCAATGAACCTGCAGGCTTGGCTCCTAGAGACATAGCCATGATGTGATACGGGGTCTCACAAGAAGTGGCAGACATACTCTCTGCCACCAGAAAACTGGCTACCCACACAACCTACACCATGAAATGGCGTAGATTCTGTTTGTGGGCTCAAGCGCACACAGCTTTCTGCCATTAGACTGTCCAGAAAAGCTGGTGCTGGACTACCTACTGTCCCTCTCCCACTCTGGACTGGCTTACTCCTCGATTAAAGTGCACCTTTGTGCCATTTCTGCTTACCATGCCCCTGTAGGCCATAGGACAGTGGCCCAGCTGGACACTACTCATGCCTTTTTAAGGGGCGTCCTCCACCTTAGGCCTCCTATTAAAGAGCCAATCCCTCCTTGGGACTTACCTTTTGTCCTGGGGCAGCTCACGCTGCCACCCTTTGAACCAGCCGCAGAGTGTGAGCTACATTTTCTCTCTTGGAAAATGTTATTTTTAGTTGCAGTTACTTCTGCCAGAAGAATTTTGGAATTACACGCTCTTATGTGCAAAGAGCCTTATTTGGTTTTCCACCAGGACAGGGTATCCCTAAGGACAACCCCAAAGTTTTTGGCTAAGGTGGTCTCAGCTCTTACCCTTAATCAGGATATCAATCTACCAGTGTATTTTCCAAGGTACTCTAATTGAGGAGAAGCCCTTCTGCACACCTTAGATGTGCACAGGTGCCTCAGATACTACCTGACCAGAACCAAACAGCACCGAAAGTCGGACCAATTTTTCGTCTTCTTTGCCCACAGGATGAAGGGAGCTCCTGTCCCAAACAGTCACTTTTCTAGGTGGCTCATCCAATGCATTACTTTCTGTTATGGGAAGCACAATAAACCCTTACCGGGCGCGGTCAAGGGTCATTCCACAAGAGGGGTGGTTACTTCCTTTGCAGCGTTAAAGAACATCTCCACCTCAGCTATTTGCGCTGCAGCTACTTGGAGCTCTGTGCATACTTTTATCAGGCATTACAGTCTGGACATTGCATTGAGATGAAGAGCGGGGTTCGGTCTAGCTGTCCTTCAGGGACTTCTGTCCTAGGCTTCAGTTACCTCGAGGTCTCTACCGTTCCTCCTCCCGATGATGCAGGATTGCCACTACTGCTTGGAAATCAGTCCTAATGGTGTAACCTGCTACAAGAGCTGTATCTCGAAGTAAGATAGTACAATTACATAAAAACTTACCGTAAAAGTAGATCTTCGAGAACAACTCTTGCAGCAGGTACCTTCCCTCCCACCATCCCTGCTGGAGGGAGGTAGGTCAGAGTTAAGTACCCATCTCATTAGATGAGACATTCCTATTTACTTGTTTTGCCACCTGGTGGCGGATCCTCTGTCTCCTCTTTTGATGTCATCCAGCGGCCGGGAGTCTTCGGCGGGAGAACTGAGGATTATGGGGGGACCACCTCCCTATGTACTACACCTGACATTGGGGGCAGGACCAACGTTGGAGGTGGTCTCCACTGAATACTGCCAGCTAGAAAATTTCTGTGGGGTCCTGGCACTTGCCGGCTTCAGTCCTAATGGTCTAACCTGCTGCAAGAGCTGTTCTCGAAGATCTACCGTTACAGTAAGTTCTTATGTAACTGTACTTTCCAAGTAGTGGGTTTTCTCAAAACCCTAAGCACCTTCAGGACTTCCTCTGATAGATCCAATCCAGAAAATTCTAACTCCTGAGGCATAGGGTCCTGGGGTTCAGAAATGTTATTCTACCTTTGGACAGAATCAACAGATTTTGACTGAGTGACAGGCTGATTGAATTCTTGCTGGACAGGACCAGAAGCTTTGAGTATCAGGCCTGTCTGGCCCAGTCTGGACCTGTCATGAACACTGTTGCAGGTTCCCTCCTGAGTTTTAGGAGTACTTTCTGAATGTGTGGGAATGCTGAGAAGGCACACAGAAACTTCTCTGTGCAGTCCAGTACCAGTGCATGCTTTGGGACTGTTCCTCTGGCTGGCAGTCTGCAAAAAAACTGGACAAAAAACAAGACGCAAACAGGTCTACATTGGGAGTGCCCCACACCACTCTGAACTCGGTGGCCAGAATCTGCTAGTTTAAGGCTCATTTGTCATTTTCCTGGCTGAGTTTGCTTAGGGAGTCTGCCAGGACATTGTCTATGCCTGGCAGATACATTTCAGATATGTTTGCTTCTAAGGAATATGCCATGTCCCACATCTTCACTGCCTCTGTGTACAGTTTTGAGGATCTTGTTCCTCCTTGCTTGTTTATGTAGTACATTGTTGTGGTGTTGTCTGCCCTGATGTGGATGGATTGATTATGTAGCTGGGAGGAGAAAGACTGCATTGCTAGCAGCACTGTTCTGTGCTCCAGGAAGTTTGTGTGTTCTAGCAACTTCTGTGAGTTCCATGTGCCACTCACTGTGAGGTCCTGCAGGTGGGTGCCCCTCCCCAGGAGTGAGGCATCTGTAGTAAGAACACTTGATGATTGCTGAAGGAATGAAACATCCTCTCTGGTGTTGCTTTCTTCCTTCCACCAGTCTAATGATTCCACTAGTGATTTTGTCACTGGCACTAGCTTTGAAAGATAATCCCATTTCTGAGACCAGTTGTCTTTTAAGTGGCACTGGATAACTCTCATTTGGAACCTGGGATGTGGAATCACAGCTGTGGATGCAGCCATGTGCCCTAGTAACAGTATAATGTCTCTTGCAGGTCTTGGCCGACCTGCTGTTAGAATCTGCTGTTGCTATCAAAGATGTAACTGTGGCCTGTGGGAGGAAAACATTCCCCTGCAGGGTGTTAACTTTGCTCCTATGAAGTCTTGTACTAGCTAGGACTTCTGCAAGTTTATCAAGTATCCCATGTTCTCTTAAAGCTGTAACGCTGGCCTGTGGGGGGGGGGAGGTTTGCCCTGCAGGGTATTTAGCTTTGTTCCTATAAAGTCCAATACTTGAAGAGGTTCTAGCTAGGACTTCTGCAGGGTTACCAAAAGTCCCATGTTCTTTAAAGTAGTTTTTACCACTGAGCTGAGCACCTTGGGCCAGATTTGTAAAGGGCTCTTAGACTGAAGCAAAGTGCATCAAACAACCACCTTATGCCAAATCCAGGTGTGCCAAATACTGTGCTCTGTATTGTATAAGAAAAGTGTTCTCTGTGGTAAAGTCACCCAGAATGACGCAAGAGGTTCACTGCTTCAAAAATATGTAGCAAGTGGAGACGATGCAACCTTAGTCAAAAATGCATGGGGCAAGAATGATTTAAGCTGAGTCAAAAATATTAGTGATGCATGGGGCGAGAAATGACTCAAGCTGTGTCAAAAAATACCACAGACAAAGTGGCAAGACAATGACATGTTAAGCCTCAAAATGCTCCAAACTAGTCTTGCAGGGGAATATTGGTTCTATAACCAACCCCCTACATAATCTACTGTACCCTCTCCTTTATATGCTCCAGTGTCAGGAGACCAGCTCAGGCTGGTCTAACAGCAGCATGCATCTTTGATGCAGCATCAACAACTTTCACTTTTGAAAACAAAAAAAAGGGATGATGTGTCATTTTTGTGATGCAAGCCCCATTGCGACATGGCACACCCATTTTATTGATGCAAGATTGACGCAAACCACTTTGGCGCAGGCAGATTTTCTTGGAAGATATCTCTTTCATCAGGCCACACCTATGGAGCTTATAGCTGCCAGTCTGTAGGACTCCATGGAAACTTTTGCAAGCAGTCCACCAGGGGTCACCCAAGATGATGTCAGATGTCTGCTGCTCTACAAATGTGGGCAGCCCCTTCCTTCCTCAGTTCTTTTCTTGACATCTACCATACTTGTGGACTGCTTATGGAAATGTCACTGCATTTGCTGCCCTTTTCTTTTTTTTCTATATAGTAAAGCAATCACTTGAACAAGTGATTTTCAACGGTGTGTATGTCATCAAAGGAACCATCAAAGCTGTTCCAATATTTTAAATGTGGTGAGAAGATTTACACTGACTATTCTCATAACGTCTGCATCTGTTGCCTCAGACTGGACCACAACATGCAAGCCTGCCCAATTTGCAGGGGCTACAACACTGCCACCCAGCCACGCTGAAAAGGGACCCTAGAGAAGCACCTATTAAAACAGCAGGTAGCCTGCACGGAGAAGGAGCTCCAGCAAAGAGTACCACCATGGCACTGGCCCACCCCTCTGAGTCCTGGTCTTCTCAATCCCAGGAGAAGTCATCCAGGAGCCATAAGCACAAGCACCAGGAGAAGGAAAAGGAGAAAACCTCCTGGTTCACTCCAGGTTGTCCTTCTGCACAGCAAGTATGACCTCCACAGCACCATCGACCGCTCTGGCAGTGATGCCGCTCACCACCCTACCACCTCCACTGTTGACATAACTCCCAGGTTGGAGCATGGCGTTGGCACTACCAGGCCTAGTACAGCTGATACATCACCATCGACATCGGGGGCCTTGCCTCCTCTGTTGACCTCTACCGGTGCACCCATCGACCATATGAGTGCTGACATCCAGGCAGTGCTATCATCGTTTATGGACCTGCTTAGATGCCTATTGACTCCTCCTCCTATGCCAGGAGGCCTGTCTGCAGGGCTGGCTACTCAACCCTTCACAACAACACACACTATGGTCCTGCCTTAGCTGCCTCCTCAAGTGCCGCCGACCTCACCGGCGCACTCCCTAACACCCATCAACTAGGCCAATACTGATTTCAGATACAATTCTCATTTAATAATGCAGGATGAAGACGAGGACCCTGAGGACCATGTGGAAAGTCCCTATGAGAAAGGAACTAGTTCCACGGTGTCCACCTGCAGTAAGGACTTGGTGGTCCACTCCTCAAGGTCCCCCCCCGAGGCCCCAACTTTCCTCACCATGATGCAGAAGTTACAGGCTGCCATGGGTTTTGATTTAGAGGAGCAGGATACCACCAAGAAAAATCTAATAGACTTCTTGGAGTTACCTGATACTCCTCCTATTGTGGTAGCTCCTCTCCTCCCTGCTCTAGGGGATGCCACCTTTGCTGCCTGTCGTAGGCCGAATGTCATTCCTGCCATACTAAGAAAGGCAGATATAACCACCAATATAAAATATTATAACAAATAACAAATAGTAACTAGAACCTTTATGTACAGAAAATACAATGGCCCATATAAGGGAGACTAAACATCATAGAACTGTGATTACTCTAAAGTACAAAGTATGAATGCGGTAAAGGGGAGTAAAAGAAGATACCACCCTAGATAAATCACACAGTTACTAGATGGGGAGGTTAGCAAATAACCATAAAGTACCCGTTCCAGACTGGATATGAAAAGAGAGTCCCAAGCACTGTCCAAGTGCCCAGAATTCCAAGCCAGCCATATGGGGGGGGGGCACCTCAAGTGTTGGATGGCTAGGTCTAGCCCTGAAGGTTGACCCACTGTGGGTAAATGTCCTCAGTAAAATGGAAACTGTCACTAGGCAGCTTGGGGAGGTTCCAGAGGGTGGGGGAGAAACCCTTCTCTCCCAAAGGAGGATGGGGAAAGACCAGAAAGTAAACCTTCTCAAGGAGTAGACTGAGGCACATTCATTCAGGGCACTGGGCACCTGCGATCCCTATAGAAACATGAAAAGTGATGGTAGAAGGGGACCATCACAAGATCCATCTAGTCTGCCCAATCCCTACCCCCAACCCTTAACTGCTGCTCAGTGTTATGACGCCTTTGTATTTATCCCAAACCTTCTTGAAAGCCCCAACCATTTTTGCCTCCATCACCCCTTGGGGGAGGCTGTTCTATGTGTCCACCACCCTCTCTGTGAAAAAGAACTTACATGTGTTGCTCCTGAACTTGCCCTCCACCCAGCTTCATATCATGTCCTCTAGTTCTTGTATAACTCTTGACCTGAACTAGTCCTGAACCTGTACCATTTATTCCCTTTATGTTCTTGAAGGTTTCAGTCATGTCTCCCCTCTTTTTCCGTTGTTCCAATGAATACATGTTGAGATTCATCAATGTTTCATCATATCATTTCTGATGCAATCCTTGTACCATCTTTGTGGCCCTGCTTGCACCATTTTCAATCTCTCAACATCCTTTCTAAGATGTTGTCACCAGAACTATATGATGTATTCAAGGTGTGGTCTCACTAGTGATCTATAGAGTGGCATTAGGACTTCTCTTTTTCCTACTGGTAATTCCCCTTCCTATGCATCCCAGCATACCGTGTGCCTTTGATGCAGCTTTTTCGCTTTTTTTTTTTTTTTTTTAGATCTTCCGTTATAATCACTCCCAGATCTCTCTATTGCTTTGTGGCCTCTAGTTTAACACCCACTTGTGATATTCTTCTCTAGGGTTGCCCTATGATTTTGGACTTCTTTTCGTTGAATTTCAGCTGCCATGTTCTTGATCACAATTCCAGTTTTTTGAGATCTGCCCTCATCTTATCTGCCTAATGCATTTTTGGGTTGTTGCCCAACCCCCTGTGATGGCTCGAAGGTGTTCTCCTATTCTTATTTTGAGGTGTCTGGTAATTTTTCCTATGTAAAAGGCACCATATACGCAGGTAGCTAGATACACAACATTGTCTATAGTGCATGTGCAGAAAGTCCCTATTTTGTACATCTGTGTACTGTTGCAAGTAGTGAAAGTGTTAGTTCTCATAATATGTTCTCAAAACTTGCAGTTCCCACAGGAAAAATTCCCTTTGGGCAAGAGTGGCAGCCAAGTCTGTCCTGTATCAGGTGTACTTGTTGTTTCTGTTTGGTAACTGTGTACCAAATGGTTCTGCAAGTTCCTGCCCCTTCTGTATCCCATACGTGGCTTTGCCCTGATGTGTTCCTGCAAGAGTAGTTCATTTTCAAGGATCATCCAATTGGAGTTCATTTTCTGTGTAGAACCTGAGTGTCTTGTCCAGTTTATGATAAAGTGCATTCTTGGTTCAGATTCCCTGCTTGGGGCATATTGTAGCAAACTGTCTCTTGGGATAGAGAGTGCCTGTTGATATGCTTCCTGAACCAATTGGTTACTGTACCCCCCCTATTTACAAATCTCTCACCAAGTTTGCACCTTGTAGCATGTAGTCTGAACCCTGAGTACAGTTCCTACATACTCAACATCTGGGCTTTGGGTATATTCCATATCATGTGTCTGGGGTGGCTGCGGGAGGAATGTAAAAGGGAATTGTGATCTGTCTCTTTACGGAAAAGTGTAGTTTCTACAGTCACCCCTGGGAGCTTGGTAATCTGTAAATCAAAAAATGAGACAGTATTAAGATTGCTTTGTGCTAAGAATTTTAGGTTTGGATTAGATCCCTACAAATATTCTAAAACCTCCCTCAATTTGTCCAGCATGCTCTTCCAGACCAGAAATATGTCGGCAATAAAGTGACGCCAAATATCAATCCTATTATAAAAAGGATTGGTCTGGATGTCATAGACAGTTGTTCCTTCCCACTTACCCAGGTAGAAGTTGGCATAGTTTGGGGAAAATGTAGCACCCACAGCCATCTCGTTAAACTGCAGATAATGTTTACCCTGAAACAAGAAGCTGTTTTTCTTTAAAACATGTTCTGTGCAAGGGACTTTCTGCAAATGCACTACAGACAATGTTGTGTATCTCGACTACCTGCATATGTGGTGCCTTTTATGTAGTAAAAAAGAACAGACCCCTCAAAATAAGAATAGGAAAACACCCTCGAACCGTCCACGGGGGTGGGGGGGGGCAACAACAAAAAATGCATTAGCTATGCACGTAAGGAAAAACATCCAAAGTACATACAAGTTCAAATTTTGTGCAACTGAACAAGTCAAACTGGATCCCAGGGCAGACAATATAGATGACCTGTTACTGTACCATGAATCATATTGGATTTTCACCTTGGAGGCTAGGGTACACCCAGGCCTCAATGATAGGACTGAATTGTTGCCATATATAAAATGCAGAAAATAACTTCTTTACACTAGTAGTGCCTTACAAGTTTCTCTTTTTATATAACCCAATATTCACATATGCTCTATTCTGTTTTATTATGTGAATGAGAAAAATACTCTTTAATTGCTTGCATGTAAATGGTCTTTTTTTGAATGTTGGATGTCTTAAACATATTCTGTGACAATAGCTATAACAGTCTGTTGTTTCTTTATAGGGATTTAAGGAAGTCTAAAGTACCAGCAGTGCCTCGTACCTTTTGGATCTGGAGTACTGACAGAACTTGTTGCAGGAATTGGTTGCTTATTTATAACTAGATATAGCTACAGTGAGGTAAAACTCAATGGACTATAACTGTAGATGGATAGAATTACTAGCAGTTAAGCAATAGTTCCATGATATTTGCAAATTAATGTAGCAAAAAAATGGATCTGGTACACAGTTTGTAGGAAGTAGCTTTTAATATGTATTTTATAATGGTATATTCAACATTTGGGATAATAATTAGGAATTTTTCACTTGAATAAGCAGACACTTTTTCTATATATATGTATTTCTGGTATTTATATGACCGTATTTAAATGTATTTATTTGGAAAGTCTGCACTTTAATACATGTTACACTGTCACTTTAAATCTTCCACCATTTATATGTCTTTGTACATGTATGGTATCCACCTCCTGATGACGCTCATGCAGAGCGAAACTGGTCAAGGTGTTCATTGCTGGATGTTTGTCTTTGGTGTCCTTGTGTTATTTTATACATTAAAAGCCTCATATTTGAAGTTCTCGAGCAGTGCTGGCATTTGTGGACTGGATACACACTGGGATTCTGCTCATGCACACTGCAAGAGTGGAGGAGCTGTTTTTGCTTTTTGATATCTATAGCTTTATCTGTTACATTTCTAATTAAGTCTTGTAAAGATTCTAATGGTACATCGGGTACTTGCTCATAATTAGTCCTGCCATTTAATTGGGACAAACATTCATTACGATAATCTTCCCTATTAAGAATCCCTATCCCTCCACCCTTATTTGCATTTTTAATCATCTTGTTCTAAATTCCTTAGTGCTTCAAATTCAGCTTTTGATAGGTTATAGTGTTCTTTATCTTTCACATTATCTTTAATGATTTTATCTACTTGTTGTCTTACCAGGTTACTGTATGTTTGTATGTGGGCTGGTATCAGTCCAGATGGCATAAAAATAGACTTAATTTTTAGAGATTTCCTCAACCTTCTGTTCTTTTCTTTTTCTGCTATTGTTAAAGTCTCTGTTCCTTCCTGATGATCAAAAAATATATATTTCATTCTAAGTTTTTTCAGAACTCTTTCGATGTCTAGTTTCAGTTCAAAGGCATTCAGCTTTGGATTCAAGCAGAATCCCAGGCCTTATTCAGAACATTTTCTTCTTGTGAGGTTAACTCCCTATTTGATTGGTTAAAATCTATGCTGTTTTTCACTCTGGTGTCTTATGACATGTATTTTCTGTGTGATGTTGCCCATTTCTCTTGTCATGCTCTGATTTGAAATGGATTGTATTTCTTCTCCGCTGCCTGTTGAGACATATGCCCCTCCTCTCCACATTTCCCTGTCCCACATCAAAAGATTTCTTGTACACTACAGAACTAAACAAGCATTTGTCAATGCCGAATGTTTGCTTGCTGGCATTAGCAGTGGAAGTGCAGGAGTTAGACAGATGTAGTATAGGAATGGCAGTGAAGTATTGAACTGACGCCAACTCCACCCTCGCCCTGCAGAGATGGAGAGGCATTGGAGTGTGCCTTTGGGTCATCGCCCATGACGGTCATGACATTTCACCTCACCCTACCCTTCAAACACTGACAAGTGTCAAGGTGTGCCTTGTGGTGTTTGGGCTTTGCATTCACCTCATTCCATAAGGAAATATGCTGAAATGGGTGTAGTATAGGAGAATGGGATGAACTCTTGGGTCCAAGGCGCAACTCGATGCCTGTCAATGGCTGCAGGGTGGGAGTGGTGGTGAAACTGGATGAGCATTACTGTCGACAATCCCAAGTCACACCCTTGATGCCTGTCAGTCCCTACAGGGTAGGGCATTATGGTCGAAAACCCTAACACCCTGGAAGTTTCTTGGTATTTTTACTCCAAGTTTTCCACATGTTTTTTTGTGACCCCACAGCATGAACAGTGACACTATCAGTTCATTACGGGAAAGGTGATTTTGCAGAGTGACTGCGCCATGTGGTGCCATAGGTATGAAAACATATTTCAAACAGGATGTGAAAAGTGACAGGTGTACTCTTCATGAGGAGGTGTACAAAATTGCATTGTTGAAAATCTGGAGTGAAACTATACAAAAACTGGTGTAGTCATGAGCATGTGTAGAAACTGCACAACGTACACCTGTAATGTAAGTACTTTGGGAATTTTTTTACAGAAGATTTTCAACATAGGCATTTTGGGACCTCTGCTCATGAACAGTGTCACTGTGATTTTCGTAATCTGTCCCAAACACTAATTTCCCACAGCGACCGGGCTATTCTGCGCCAGAAGTGCAAAAACACATTTCAGCCAGGATGTGAAAAATGACAGCTGTACTGTTCATAAGGAGGTGTGGAAAAATGTCAGTGTTGAAAATCTGGACAGAAAATATTACAAATTCGTAAACTTATGAGGGTGCGTGGAAATTGCGCAATGAACGCTAGTGAAAGAGTCATTTTATGGACTTTTGTCACCAAATTTTCAACATAGTCATTTTAACACCTCTGCTCATGACCAGTATCACTGTGACTTTCTTAATGTGTCCCGAACATTGATTTTGCACCGACCGCGCTAATATGCGCTACATGTGCACAAACACATTTTGGGCGGGATATGAAAAATGACAGCTGGACTGTTCATAAGGAGGTGTGGTAAAATGGCAATGTGGAAAATCTGGAGTGAAATTATTAAAAATTCTCAAACTTACGAGCATGCGTAGGAGCTGCGCAATGCACCCTCGTAAAACAGTCATTTTGGGGAATTTTTCCACCAAATTTTCAACATAGGGTTTTTGGGGGTCTACCTCATGAACTGTGACACTGTTGTTTTGCTACTCAGTCCTGGAAGGTGGTTCCACGCAGTGACCATGAAATCACCTTTCTAGAATGAATAACAAAATGACAGTGACTGAATTCATGAGGTGGGGCCCAAGAACCCCATGTTGAAAATTTGGTGAAAAAACTCTCAAAAATTGCCGAGATATGCACCAAAGTTGAAAAAAAAAACATTTATGCCATTATACAATTTACCGACATGTCTTCAGTTTGCGGTCGGTTTTGAAAAGTGCAGACATGTTCCCGGTCCACCGAAGATCATCACGCCAGCCTCCGGAGGTAAACATGGGGGGGATGTGGGGAGGTGGGTGCACAGAGGGTAGGTGTGGGTTGGGAGAGGGGGTGAGACAGTCAACGAGGGACCTTTTTTTTCTTCCAGGTGCTTTTCTGTTTGTTTGGACTATGCAAGACATTTGCCATGCTGGGGTGGGCTCCAGCATGGCAGCTGGAAGTTTTTTGGGGGGGAGAGAAGTGGAGCTGATGGGGGATTGGGCACCCCCGGTCATATGGACTTCTGCCAGAGCTGACTTTGGCAAGATGGGAGAGTGCCTCAGAAAAGCACTAGCAAACAGGCTAGAAGGAGGTGTGGAGCAACAATGGGGAATTATCAAAACTGCCATCACAGAGGCAACAAGCCTTTGTGTGAAGCAAATAAACAAATCAAAATGAAAGAAAAAGCCACTATGTTTCTCAAGAGAGGTGGCTCTGAAAGTCAGGAAGAAAAAGACAGCATTCCGGAAGTATAAGGAAACACAGAAGGAGCAGGACAGAGAGCTGTACCAGTTAAGGCAGAAAGAAGCAGGGAGGGAAGTCAGAATAGCAAAGGCCCAAACTGAGGAAAAGATAGCCAACTCAGTTAAGAAGGGGATAAACCTTTTATAGGTACATCAGCGAGTAAAAGACAAAGGGAGGATAGTGAGGCTTAATAGAATGAACGTGTGGGTGGGCAGAGGGGACAGTGAAAAGCAGGAATACTGAACGAATATTTCTGCTCAGTATTCACAAAGAGGAGGGGAAGTGCCTAATCCAATTAACAGAAGCACTCTTGATGGGGGGGGGGGTTGATCCCAGTCCTTTCACAGAAGAAAGGGTTCTGCAAGAACTCCTAAAACTGAAGGTGGACAAAGCAATGGGTCCTGATGGAATTCAACCCCAGAATTCTAAAAGAATTAAGGAAAGAACTAGTGAAACCACTGGCTACTCTTTTAATAAATCATGGAGGATGGTGTGGTACCGAGGACTGGAGGAAGGCGGATGTGATTCCCTTCACAAAAGTGGGACCAAGACAGAGGCAGGAAACTACAGACCTGTCAGTCTGACTCTGTGGTAGGGAAAGTGATGGAGTCACTCTGAAGGAAAGAATAGTTGAGTACCTAGAGGTCAGTGGAGCACAGGATCCAAGGCAGCATGGGTTCACAGCGGGAAGGTCATGTCAGACGAATCTAATAGATTTCTTTGACTGGGTGACCAAAGTAGTAGACCAGGGAGGGGCTGTGGACATGGCCTACCTAGATTTTAGCAAGGCATTTGACACAGTCCCACACAAAAGATTATTAGTCAAATTAACCAGCCTGGGAGTGGGTTCCAGGGTGGTAGCCTGGGTAAAACATTGGCTGGACAACAGGACACAGAAGGTTATTGTAAATGGAGTCCACTCTGAAGAAATGGCGGTTACTAGTGGGGTACCGCAGGGTTCAGTATTGGGTCCAGTCCTTTTTAATGTCTTCATCAGTGACATTGCAGAGGGACTGAAGGAAAGTATGCCTTTTGCAGATGACACAAAGATCTGCAACAGGGTTGATACACAAGGAGGCGGGAAAGGATGAAAAGGGACTTGGCAAGGTTGGAGGAATGGTCAGAAGTATGGCAGCTAGGATTCAATGCAAAAAAGTGCAAAATAATGCACCTGGGAAACAAGAACCCAGGGGAAGAATACACAATGGGTGGGGAGGTAGTAACAACAACAAAACAGGAAAGGGACCTGGGGGTAATCATATCAGATGACCTTAAGGTTAGCAAGCAATGTGAGAAGGCAGTAGGGAGGGCCGGAGGTATACTGGGATGTATAGGGAGAGGCATCAGCAGCAGAAAACAGGAAGTTGTTATCCCTCTGTACAGACAGTTGGTGAGACCCCATCTGGAATACTGTGGCCAGTTCTGGAGACCCCATCTCCGCAAGGACATAGACAGAATAGAGGCAGTCCAGAGGAGGGCAACTAAAATGGTGCAGGGTCTGCAAGAGAAGCCATATGAGGAGAGACTAAAGGAGCTTAATATGTATACCCTTGAGGAAAGAAGGGAGAGGGGGGAGATGATAGAAACTTTCAAGTACCTCAAGGGAATCAACAAAGTCCAAGAGGGTAGCATCTTTCAGAAAAAGAGACTTACAAGAACAAGGGGACACAATTTAAAGATAGAAGGAGGGTGGTTCAGGGGCAATGTGAGGAAGTATTATTTCACAGAGAGGGTAGTGGATGCATGGAACAGCCTTCCTGAGGAAGTTGTGGGGTCTAAAACTGTGGGAGAATTCAAGAATGCATGGGACAGACATAAGGCAATTCTTGTGGGGGGCAGGAAGATATAGGCTGTTGGTTAACAGGTTCTGCAGCCTATCCTGTAGGTAGGGAAATGGGCAGACTAGATGGGCCTAGCAGTCCTTATCTGCCGTCAAAGTCTATGTTTCTATGCCATGCTGGGGTGGGCTCCCAGCATGGCAGCTGGAAGGTTTTTATGGGGGGGCAGTGGAGCCGATGGGGACTGGGCACCCCCGTCGGCCATACAGACTTCTGCCATGGTGGGGTGGGCTTCCAGAGTGGTGCGTGGATCTCTGGGTTTTTTTGGAGGGGGGACAGTGAAGCTGACAGGGACTGACCATCCCAGTTGGCCATACGGACATTTGCCATGCTGGGGTGGTCTCCCAGCATGCTACCTGGAAGTCTGTTTGGGGGGGCGGCAATGAAGCCGACGAGGAATTGGACACCCCCGTTGGCCATATGGTGTGTTGGGGCATGAGCACGCTGGGTGGGCTCCCCATACACGGGTGTTGGGGAGAGTAGATTAAACAAAGCTGTCTATGACAGCTGTACAGATGCAGTGCAGAGTGTAGGACACTTTGTATACTTCTGACGGCAATATGTAAATTACCTGCTGACAGCAGTATGCAAATTGCCTACACGTTACCACCGCTGATTGCAGCGGCTTTTCAATTTCAACTGTACGCCACAGCATCTGAATGGCTGTCATAGACAGCTCCGACATTCATTGGCGTGGTGCGGCCGCACCTGCAAAAGGGAGCATGGCATTGAAAGTGAGGGAGGCACACCTACGAAAACTCGTATGGTGGCACTATGTTTCTTGCACACTAGCACTTAGTTTGGGGATTTGTGTACAACTATATCAGATTTAAAGGTAACCAGAATTATCCACTCCTGGTTTTTAACTATATTTTCATCATAAAAAATGTTAACATGAAAAAATGTCATGTATTGGAACTTTTAAGTACACTGGTTTATTTCGTACAGCCATTTTTCCCCGACGAAGAGGCTATATTTAACCTGGAAATGTTGGATTTAAAACTAAATTAATGAATGGCTTAAAGAAAGATGGAGAAAATTGAATAAAGAGTAGGTGCACAAATCTTTGAAAATAATAAACTGACCCAGAACTGTTTATTTCACTACCTTGTTTGTGAGACTCCATTCGTTGGTACACATGGCTTCCCAAACCTGACTTACTCAATTTTTGTGTGTCTTGTCCTTCATTTGAACCCTTTTTTACAGTACCCTTTGATCTCTCACTTTGTAGGTGGTCTTTCTGTTTTTCAATGTTATCGCCAAGAAGTCTGTATTTTGGGGGAGAGGCAACAGGGCCTTGTGGTACTGCTGTTCTCTTCCCAGTGCCAAGTTTAAACGTCCCACAAAAACATCAAACTTCTGCCCTAGCACTGTTACACCTTCCTTAGAAGGTGCAGTCAGTTGTACTGTACCTGAAGACACCACTGTCCCAGAAGTCCCTCCAGTTTCCAATAAAAAGGTGGCCCCTCTCTGGGCACCAACCCTGAAGCCATCTGTTTAGCTCCTCTGACTCATTTTTGCAGAACCCTTTGCTTACCTCCTTCTCTCTCATATACTGGGAGGCCCTCAGAGAAGGCAGTGATTGGTGAGTGGGGGGGCAGAGTTGGGTAAATTACTTTTAAAAAGTAATCAGTTACAGTTACTAGCTATTCTCAAAGAAATGTAATCAGTTACAGTTACTGATTACTCTGTCATAAAAAGTAATCAGTAACTGTAACTGTAAAATGCATACTACTTTTCATATTACTTTCTATTACTTGTGATGTTCATTCATTAAACATATTTATTTTATTTATTTATTGAAATGTTTCACCAGGAGGGTACACTGAACAACAAGTTGCTCATCTCACGGTGCGACCTGGGGGGAGGGGTTACATAGGGTTGTGAAGGATGATCAGTTACAATAGTATGTGAGTAGTACAAACAATACAACATTGTAAGATTGTGCAACAGTTGGGACACAAGGTATTGTGCAATAAACAATAGTGGAACATTGGGTAAATTACAATTCATGTCCAAAATCATACAAAAGAACATATAAACGTACAAAACAGTAATAATGCAATAGAGCCATTTATAGTGCATGAGTGTACCAGGAGCAGGCTCAAGGTAGTATGCAAGTGCTGTTGGAGTAAAAAGGATGGGGTTAGGTTGTGCACATTGGTGACCCAGAAGGGCATGTGGAGAAGAGAGGGGGAGAAGCAAGAACTGAATATGAGGAGAGGGGGTAGCCATTTCTTGATTCCCCCTTCAGAATGTTGAGAACCCTGCCGGGAGGGGGGGTCATGGTAGGAAGGCAGAAACTCGGGATAGGTATTAAGGTGGGTTAAAGCAGGAACAGCTGAGGGAACAGTAACTGTGTAGGGCAGAGGTAATGAGGTTTATGTGCTCATGAAACTCTAAAAAACATAAAGTAGAAATCAAGCAAGATTCTAAAGACATTGAATGAGTTGCATGCTATTTTATTTTATTTTATCTTTTTGTATTAAAATATGATGAAGAGCATGTGCGGACCAGTTATTTAATCAGTTTGCACCAGGTTGTCCTGTAGGACTGGAACAGACTGTTCCTAATAAAATAAGATGAAAAGATCATGCATGGTACATCAAATTGCATCACATTGTCCTGTAGGACCAATACAGATATGTTTAGTTATCGTCTCTAATTTTACGTTTCTATTAACGTGTGAGAGCATGTATGATACATTGTGCTCTAACCACCCCAAAAAAACCTCCCAAAACTGACTGCAAGAGAGAGTTGTATTTTTTTTATAATTTCTGACCAACGCGTTTTCCCATAGGGAAACCTAGTTATAATTTGCCATTATAACCAGCTGGTTATAACAGCAAACACGCACCATGTTTCCCTCAGGCCACGCATGCGCCAGTCGCCGGTCTTCCTTTCATTCGCTAAGTCTCCCCACCTCTGCACACTGGAACTGAAAGACACTGCAACCACCGTTAGGTAGTAAGTTTGATTTAAAAAAAAAAAATAGTCAGATGCAGCTTTTTTAAAAACTACTTGGTTTCTCCACTTCTGTCTGCCTCAAATAAGTGGAGCAGACAGTGTAACTTAGCAGTCCGTGGACCGCGCAGAATCCTGACTGGTCTGCGGCTGCCTGAGCACCAATCTGTTTTCTTATTTTATAAAATTGCTTATGCAAAAAAGCGCATGCCAGCAATGATATAAAATCAAATATGGGGTGGTTGTGTAAAACTTGATTTACACACACCCTCAATGTGGGATGCACCCTCGGGGTTTATGTAGTATCTCATAACTCGGGTGTGTGTAAAATCTCATTACACTCACCACCCCATATATTATTCTCTATATTACCCACTGCAGGGATCAACTAATTTTTTTGATTTCTAACAAAATCTCTTGGTTTGCAGCCAAGGCTTTGGAGGGTGGCTGTTATTAAATGAGCATGTGAGCTTCTGTTAATACTTCCAGGGAAAAAAAGTAAGAGTTTTTTTACAGGTCACACAGGGTTCTGAGGAAATCCACTAAAAATCTCCTGAAATTGACTTTGGGGAGGTTTTTTTTTGTTACCCGCCCTCCCACCGCAAAGATCAATTTGTTTTTTTCGTTTCTACTAACAAACTCCCATTAACAGCAATGGCTTTTGAGGGTAGTCTTTTTTGGGGGCAAAGATCAACTCATTGTTTTTTTTCCATCTCTACTGACAAACTCCCATTATACAATGGTGTGTAAAAATCCTGTAACCACATTGGTCAAAACATGTCACATGACTATGGATAAATCCTACATAACCCACGGCTGAAGAATGACATTTATAAAAAACATATTTAAACACATTTTAAATTGGGTCCATTGTATAATCACAATAAGGCACTCCAAGGTGTGAGTTATTGGGGGTTTACCCACTTCTTGTGTGGTTAAGTCACTGGGCTGCACCTTGTGACTCACCACACAAGGCGTGGGTAAATCCTCAATAACCCACACCCTGTTGTGCCTTATTGCTTATTTAGCAGCTATGGCTTCTGAGGGTATATATTACTGCAGGGCAAAGTAAAACAGAGTTTTTATATATCACAGTGTGCTCTAAGGAAACCCTTCAAATATCTCCCGAACTGACTATCGGGGATTTGTTTTTCTTTCTTTTTTTGGGGAATGCAGTGATCAACTCATTTTATTTGTTCCCTTACTATTATTACAAATTCCTCTATTATGAAATAATGTGGGCTTCTTTGAGAACCTCCCACTTCCACAGAGCAAAGTAAGAGTTTACTTTTTACAAATGACCCCCCCCAAAAAAAAGAAATACTGTAGCTCCAGAAATTGACCACATCAGCTCATGTTTTTCTTTACACAGCTATTACTAAAAACTCCTTTTTGCAGCCAAGGCTTCTATTTTTTGAGGGTTGCTATTATGAAATGTAGAGTATGATGGCTTTTATTAAAACTGCACAGGGAGACCTCTGAATGATGTTTTCACTGACCACCTGCCTTTGCCTGGAGCTGACAGCTAAGCAGAGTTAACTTAGCTAAGCATATGTCTTTTCTTCAGCTAAAGCTTAGGCACAGGTTCAATGAGTTGATGCCAATGTATTTTAAATTAATGGTTGAACATCTAAGAGTTTTATAGCTCTCTAGCTTGACAGCTTGCTGCTGCCTATGCACTGGCAACACTGAATGCACTTCACTGTGGTTCTGTTTTTGCACAAAATATAGTTAATTCTGTGACTTTTGCATGAAGAATCTACTTTCTCTTTTAGTGCAAGTGCTGTCTGCATCCTTGAGAACAAATGCAGCACTTGGAGCAGGACAGGCTGTCCTTTCTCGGGCATGGGGACAGCGGAAATGATTTCACAGGTCCAGTTTGTCGTAACTGTTATTCAGAGGTGCTTGAAGTTTGAATTGGGCTGGTGTTCACTTATTTGATGATCACTTCTTATTAAATAAATACCCCTCACTTTAGTTACTGGTTAACCCAATTCCCAGCTACCTCACTCGCCACCTCTGGCAACCAATTTGAGATCTCTAAGCTATAACAAACCTAGGGAATGTAACAAAATGGAGTACCAAGCATGACTGCTAAATATGCAAATGACCTAGTAATTCCTTGTTAAATGTCTGTGTCACAGATTTCATTAGGCAACATACATTTTATTTCCTTTGAAGTAGCATAGATGACAGAGGTCACTAAAATGTATATGAATAACTTTAAAAATGCATTACATCTATTTATTTTACAGCTATTGTAGATACTGTAGCACATCATGCTTTTTGTTTTCAAATGTATAGGTGCAGTAAGTTGTACTGGACAGAAGTGACTATAGACTGATCAACCTTTGTTAGTGAGGCATGTCCTGTGACTGGCATTGTATGTATATGGTAAATTAATTAAATTACAGGCAAAACATTTTGTAGAAGAACAGTCTCTTTCTTCTCCTTTTGGCTTGTTCTGGCATTTGTTTTTTCCAAAACAAAGGAGCATAAGGCAGTCTGCATAGTGGGACTACAAAAACTTGCTTCACAATTAAGAGAAAGAATAAACTTTCTCCTCAGAACCAAAGGAGGAGCTCAAGTTACTTGTAAATAATCAAACATGAAAAGCAATCAGTCCTAACTGTGTGCTAAATCACAGAACAGGTGTTTAGCTTTCTCCACCAATGACTGAGACAGTTAACTTAATGGCTTCCTCTAAAATCCCTTATGAGAGTCATTTGTTTCTTTCAAAATATATCTGGCCAGAAGCACAAATGACAAATTTCTAGTTTTTTAATTGATAAAATGAGAATTTTAGTAAGGCAGTGTCAATGCTGAAAACAACTGCTTGCTGCAACAACATTTTACAAAGTGAGTCACAGCTATCAAACTCAATCACCTGGTTTAAATTTTTGTTATAGCCTACAGCTAATGATGTATTCTCCGCTGGGGATTTTACCACCATTATGCAACTACTGTATTATATTGTCAATATATAATGACTTTCTTTCTGGAAAATGATAAACTGCCTGAAAAGAAAGGAGGCCAGCCTGCCGTTAAGAAATAAGTCAATAGAATACAAAATCACACATGCCCCCACAATGCAAAGCATCATGGGCTGCATATGCAAATCACCACAGAATGTTATGCTGGTCCAACTTTAAGCAGAATTGCATGGTGCCGAAAGGCCTCTCACACAGTTTGCAAAGGGTCCTACCAGGACTCATCAGTATGCCTTGTCTGTTTGACACCCCAGTAGAATGGCCCAGCTACCCCTAAGGCAGTGTGCCTGGGATATATTGTGGTGAACCCATTAAAATAAAAAACTATTTATAAGACAAAGAACCTCTGTGCGTAAACACTGAGGCAAGGGTTACCCCAAAGGGCATTTGGCTGGGAAGCCAAGTTTCAAGAAAATACAAAATCACACATGCCCCCACAATGCAAAGCATCATGGGCTGCATATGCAAATCACCACAGAATGTTATGCTGGTCCAACTTTAAGCAGAATGATGCTAATTAGCTGTATTTGTAATATTATTTTCAAGACAAATATCTCCATTTGCTCTATTTAAGGAACTACACACATACCATCAGGAAACACATCTGGTAAGCCCTGGTGCCACCAAAACATCTATTAACAATTATAAAGCATTTTTTTTTATCTTTCATAGCAAATCACATGCTGCAACCTTCAAGTGTGGCAACATCCCCTCATGGAACAGTAACAGTTAAAAAAATCAAAATCATGTGAACTTAAACTTACACTCCTGCCACACCAACACAGGACAGATATTTTGTTTCAGGCAAAGTCACAGCACTCATATCCCCAAGTATCACTTAAAGGTGAAAAAAAGCAGACTTGACAAGTTTAGTGCTTATTGCAGTCCTTGAAGAAAGCACCAACACAATTGCCTTTTTCTAAGGACTACAATAAACACTTAAAACATATGTCTGCTTACTTTGACCTTTTCACTGTTAAGTGATACATGGGGATATGAGTGCCGTGATTTTGCCTGAAACTAGTTGACATTTATCACTCACTGGGACCTCCTACTCTTCTGAGCAGCTCTTTTCCTACCACAATGCAGATTAAGAGCCAGGTTAGTACTGATATATGGGAGGGAGTACACACTATTCTTCAGACTTCTTATTATGTCCTGCTTCTGCCAAAATGTCCTGACCTGCACTTACCATGTTTGTGCTGAGTTTCTACCCCAAATCATACTCAGGGAGCCAGGTTGGTGTCACTGTCAGCCATACACTGCATGGCACACCAGCTCCTGGTACCTCAGTTGAGTTTTTTTTCTCTTCTCCCCAACCATCGGCTCACCGAAACACACACATGGATGAAGGAAGATCATCTGATCAGGGCACACAATGCACAGGCACAATACCGCAAAGGGAACTGACACCTCACATTAAAGGCACTATAATTTAAAGCAAATTCAAAAGCTCAGCACCACTGCCCCCCCCACCTCCACCACAAGTTACAGTAGCTAAGGAAGACTCTTGCCAGACACCACTATCATGCCTTTGCTGCATATTTCTTGTCTTCAGTGAAAGGTGATTACCTAGGCTAGCAGCAAAGGAATGACCAGGGCATGATAAGGGTTTGGTGTGTCATAAATCCTCCTTCCTATGTTTTCATTTCAGTATTTCAGTCCTATATTTTAAACTAGGAGGACCATTTGTCTGACTGGTGGCGTTGGCACCCTGCGGGGAACATCAAAGGGAGAGATGCCCACTACAACACAGAATAACACAGTCTGAATTAAATCACTTTCACTTGTCCTCCTCCTTCACACTCTTCCTGTCAGCTGCAACCAAGACCAAGTAATATGTAACACAGTGTTACAAGTAACACATTACTTGTACGAAAATGTTATAAGTAATTTAACAACATTACATTTTCCTACAAGTAATCAGTTACAGTTACACGTTACTGAGCAAAGTAATCTAACTACAGTAACACATTACTTTTAACGCATTACTACCCAACCCTGGTGGGGGGCTAATATGTCACCTAAGCATGATAGGTGTGCTTTGGTCTCCTCTACCATTTGATCTTCAAGATCATTTGAACTTAGATGGGCAAAAACGCCTGTGCATTCTCCTTCCTTGTGTGGTATCCTATTAACATGGTCAGTGACCATTATAGCTGAAGCTCTGGGTAGGCACCTGACCACCACCTTTGTACCAGTGTCCTGAGTTGAGGTTCCACTCCTCTGATTATGGAATCCTATATAATGAGTACTTACCTGTTACTCCTGGTATCTGGCATGCTGGTTTCGCCACCCTTGCCCTTTCCTTTTGGGTGATGTAACTGGTGATTTCCTGGTCCTGTATTGCTATTCTTGACCATCCCAGTGGCTAAGGGCATGAATCTGTTAACTGTTTTGATGGTTGGCCCCTTGGTTGGGGACTGCTGTAGGGACCAGTGTGTTGCGCCTCTGCCCTTCCTTACCACCTGCCAATCTCCTGAATTAGGCTTTCTCTGGAGGAGTGGGGTGTTTCCTTTACGGAGGTGATACGGCAGAGGAGAGCCCAAGGGCTTTTTGCTAAGTAGTAAGTTTTGAAGGTGGATGATGTGGGCCCAGGTTTCCCTGAGTTTAGTTTTTAGATCTCCTATGGTCCAGCACATGGAGCAATGCCCAAGTCACCTGTATGCCTGCCCTCTGAAAGGATGCTCCACACCAGTGGCAGTTAATGATGTCCATATTCCCTTTAGACATACAGTGTGGACAAAACTAATTTTTCCCCCTTCTCCTGCTCCTTTTAATCTCTTTCTGCCTTTATTGTAGTGTACGTATGCTATGAAAGGTCATCCCATCAGAATGTCTTTTTAGAGTACCCCAGTGTAAGAAGCTCCTTTAAATGTCATCAGAAAGCCCTGTATCGGCTTAGTATGAGTCCTCAATTGGGAGCCTATAAAGGCAGAGTAGCCTGGGGTGGGTAGGATGGGTGAGGGAGGGCAGGAGTAAGCCTCTGGTCTCAGAAACAATCAATTAAACTCCAGTGGCTAGCTCAGCAACCAACTCCTCTCCTGGTGGAAAAATGGACAAAAGAGTATATATCCCAAATCACCCCCAGCAATATCCCGGCCACCAATCACACAAAGTACCACAAGTAATTTCTAGCTCTCAAAATCAGTCCTTTTGAAGCTGTTTGGTACTACCCCTTTACCTGGTGTTAAATGGCGAAAAAAGTATAAATCACACAGCACCACAAACACTATAACAGCCACCAAAATCAGCCCATTTGACACTGCTAATGAACCTCTCCAGCAGCAGTGTATTTGAACGGAACTGTAGTCCTGTATGCACACACACAATTAAAGCCTATAATGTTGGCAATACTCCCATTTGCACAGCTGCTATCTGTCACAAATGCACTCCGCAGGTCAGGCCCTCTGCTCCCATGGTGGCAACCTCAAAGTGCAATAGTATGAACAGGTGACAAACAGGGTAACCCTCCTGTCTGTTTTGGGTCCAAATCACCTACTGCCTCAAGTCCTGGGGGTCAACATGTGAACCTTATGCTAGCATACCCAGTTAACAGGCTCAGCTATGTACCCTCTTCGGGGGATAAGGTACAATCCTTCACCTAGGGGCACTCAGCCAGGTTTCAAAAATGTACCCTTATGACTCAATATGAGACCTAGGTATATTCTTACCTTTAACAAGCTTAGTAACACATTCAAGCCCTTAACAGCTGCCAGACTTAAACACGGGTTCAGCATTCACATGTAAAAGAACTGAGAAAAAGCACAAGCAGTATTTTAAGGAAAAATATTGTTTACTAAAAATTGTAACACAGGTAAAATCAAACACAGAACAATTATATCAACAACTTACAGTCATATAAAATAAATAGAAAGTTACAGAACACAAACGCCTACCAAAAAAAATACTTAAGTTCCAGTTGAATTATTTTTCTAAAAGTGCCTAGTTACCTGTCCACAGACTATGTATGTCTTTGATTTTCAGAGAGTCCTTCTGCACAAACTTCTCTTGCAGGCAATATTCAAAAGTCAGTTTTCTGCACCTCCTGGTGATGTCACCCATGAGGTCACTGTTAGAGCTGTGATAAATCTGTAATCTGAGTAGGGATATCCAAAAAGGATGTTATTCTTCTGCTGGCTGGAATCAGTAGTTACCAATAAAAAAAATATGTTACAGTCTTTGCAAGCAGGTTCCTTTGATGGCTCATAAACCCACATCCTCTCACTAGTTCCCTTCTAGGTGAGAAAACCAAGAGGAATCAGCCAAATTACTTCCCTTCCTGCTATGTCATAAAATGCATACATGGGAACCAACTTCAAAAGCAGGAGCAAGTTATAAGGGGTAATAATGAACAAAAAGAAGCCAGGACTCCTGGATTTAAATGCAAAAAATGAGTGAAGATTTATTCCATTGGTTAGGAGAAACAGAACAAACTCCTAGCACCTCGACCCCCTGGAAGACCTAACAGTAGAGGCGCTAGGGGTTTGTTCCATTTCTCCTAACCAATGGAATAAATCTTCACTTATTTTTTGCATTTAATTCCAGGCATGCTGGCTTCTTTTTGTTCACTACTAAGTTTTGGATGGCTTCCTTTGCCTAAGCACCCCCGTCCTTGGCTGTGCACAATTCTAATACATTTCTTTATTAGGGGTAATAAACTGTCCCTCTGGAAGGAAGGCATTTAATTAGGTTTCACTGGTCAGTTTCATGACATCCTCACTGACAACTTGAAGGTCATAGGTCAAGTCTCTCACACTCTGGCTGCTTGTCCTAGGCAGACAATCACATACCATATATTTATATTACAAATATACATATAACCATAAGCAGATAGCAGAGCATCATCCTATCCACCCCCAATAGCTCCCTTCAGTCTAGTCTAGTTCCCTCAAGTTCTCCCTAGCTCGATTCTACCGTACAGCCAACTGGTGCACATTGCCCCCTCAGCCAAAGTTTTATACCTGTTAGGCTTTGGCGTGCTTTTCAAAACTCCTTTGTCCTGGATGGGGGAGGGAGGGGTGCAGCTAGCCTCTGATTTCAGAAACAATCAAACTCCAGCAACTGGCACTAGCGCTTAAAGGTATGTCAGCCTGAGAGTGTAGCTCTCCCACTAAATGGGATTCATCATTAATTTATGCATAAATTTTAAAATAATTTAATTTTTTTTTTGTGATCAGAGGTATCATAAAATACCACAACAAGTTCTGTCCAAACGGGATACAAATCAAACGTTTATTTCAAAAATTACCACCATTTTTATTTTCCAATGGTAGTTCTGTTCTTGTGATGCCAGGAGAATCGAAGCTTAAGCCGGTAGCTGCTGCATCACAATCTGGAGGATCCCCCTCAAGGTTTTCTGATGAAATGGTAAGCCCAACAAAGCCAAAACAAAGTAATGGGAAAAAAAATAATAAAAGTTATGACCGAGGAAATGATGACATGGCTTTCATCAGAGAGAAACTACAGTCTATGCATATAGACATTGTCAGCTTAAAACGGGAGGCAAATGTGGAGAAAGCTAAAGCAGAGATATTAGAGGAAAGGCTAAATTCTATTGAAGAAAGACTGGCATATATTGAACACTCTGGGCTGGATATTCAAACTGCGCCATTCATAGGCGCAAGCCCTTTAGCTGCACAAAATAGTTGCGCAGGGGTGTGTCTTGGGCGATATTCAAAGGAGTTGCGCTATTGAGCAACTCCTTTGAATATCACCCCCCAGCCACAGCCACCGTGCATGGTGCAGTGGAACTTGCACCACTGCAAATTGACAGAATGGAGCATTCAACATGCGGTGGCGCAAGTACCATTGCGCCATGCGCAAAATCACGATATTCAAAAGGTGACATGCAAATGGGGCTATAATTCATACAAGGCACAGGCGGGACCATTTGCATGTGATTATGTCCTATTTGCATGCCATTAGCATGTAGGTGCGCCGATCCCCGAGGACTTGCACCTGGCGCCCTGCGAGGCAGCAGCCATTGGGGACCGATGCCCCCTGCAGCCTGATCATGGGCATAGTGTACCCCCCCACCAGCCCGATCGCGGGCAGCAATGTGGCTCCCCCCTCCTCCCGTACATATCCCTGGTGGTCCAGTGGACCGATATGCCCGATCACGGGCGGTATGTGTAATAAATCCCACCCCCTCCGTGCACATATCCCTGGTGGTCCAGTGGATTGAAATGCCCAATCATGGGCGGTATGTGTAATAAAATCACCCCTTCCTGATATATATATCTTTAGGTCCAGTGACCAAAATGTCTTGTCGTAGGTGGTATGTATTACAATATATTTAGCACCACCCACGCCTTCTTTTTCTCGGCGGGTGGCAGCATTCTCACTTCGTTCCCGCCGCCGCCGATGACGTTCGGAAGACGCCATTGCGTAGAGGAAGACATGAAGTCGAGGTCAGACATGATAGTTCAAATCGGTGAATGAACATCATCTACAAATTGACTGTCATAGACGGGGAGCTGCATCGCCCATTGGCTCTTGCCTGCACCATCAGGCGGTAGCCCCACCGGGCAGTCAGCTGGCGGGCGGGCGCGGGCGGCAGGCGTGGATGCTGCCGCCCGCTGGCCGCCGGGGAGCTGGTGGGGCTCGGGCTGGTGGGGTGGGGACACAGCCACCAGGGCTGCGTTCGGGAGGGTGGTTTTATTACACATACCACCTGCGATCGGGTATTCTGTCCACTGGACCACCAGGATAAGGGTAATGGAGTGGAGGGGGAGCCACATTGCTGCCCACGATCGGGCTGGTGGGGGCACAGGGACTGTTGGGGCCAGCCACAGGTGGTAGTTGCTGTGTTGTGCCCTGCAACACAGCAGCTCACCAGTGGGTGGCCCTCACTTAAGCCTTTTTTTGGCTCAAAGTCCCAGGGCGCAGGTCGGGGTTGCGCCTGCACAACTCTGCACAGCCCGGCTGAATATCGGACTGTGCAGTTTATGCATGGTTCCTCCCCCCTCCAGTTCAGTATGCATTCATTTGCATTGCGCTGTTGCTCATCATGTTTTCTGTGGTGCAACTGCCTCCTGCTGAATATCGCAGAATGGAGCAAGTTTGGACTTGCGCAGGCGCAACCCTATTGCGCATGGCGCAACCCTTTTGAATATCTGGCCCTCCCTGTGTAGTGTAGAGGATAAAGCTAATGACAGTATGGCTAAAACGGAATCTTTAGGGGCAAAGGTTAATGACTTGGAGAATCGTAGTAGAAGAAACAATTTAAGAATTATAGGTGTGCCAGAATTATTAGAAGGGGGTGACATGATCAGATTTTTACAAGAATTTTTGCCCACCATTTTAAACTACACATGGCCCTGGCCCTTGGAAATTGAAAGGGCACATGGATCTTTGAAAGCTCCTCAAAAACAGGGACAGAAACCCAGGCCCATCATTGCCCATTTTTTAAGATTTAATGTCAAGGAGGTAATATTGATGCTAGCCAGGCAGCAGTAAGTCTTGCATTGAGGCAGTAATAGAATTCACCTATTTCAGGATTTTTCTACTGAGATTGTGGATAAAAGGAAATGGTTTGGTGATATTCGTTATGTTTTACATAAACTTGGTATTGCCTACTACATCAAATACCCAGCTGTGCTTGTGGTGACCAGGGCTAATGGAAACTATAGTTTTAATTCCCCTGAACAGGCTTGGGAATTCATTGTTAAATCGTGGCCAGAGGCTCCGATTGTTTTAAAAACTAATATTCAATCTACAACTTCAAAGCACAGCCCAACAGTCAAATCTGGAATCCAAGTGCAAAAAAATTCTAAAACAGAACTTCCATCGCGAGCTCAAGATCCACCAAATAACATTCAATCCTCACCTCCAAAGAAAGCTCCACAGATGGAGCATAAACAAACACTTATTCCAGTGTCCAAACACTACACCAGGCATACACCTGATCACAAAACAACAATACCAAAGTCAATGGCTTGGTCCACTAAGCTGTCCAGAAGAGTGCAACCTGTTTTCAAGATGAAAGGTGCAATCGTCAATACCTCAATGAAGCAACCACCTAATAACTCTTCCCTGTGGCCTAATATTTCCTCTAGCAATGTAGAAGCAGGAATCCTTGTGCCTAATGCAGAAATACATGACTGTCTCCAAAGTAATTTTAGCCCAGTGGCTGACATGTTCAAACAGCCCTACTCACCGGCGAGTCCTGACTGCGAACAAGAGACTTGATGCCTCGGTCTGCATGGATGCTGTAATCTCTTCACAGAGGAAAAAATACACACTGACCTCCTTGTTTATTGTTTCTGGGCGGCAATTGGACGTCTGAAGTCACATGGTCTTATGACATGAGGAAAAACAATTTTAAGCGAGCTTTTGACACTCATTTAACATTGTTGCCTAACATTATTTATTTATTTGTCATTCCTTTTCTCATTCCATTTGGGTTCTATTGTTAAATATTATTCCTCTCTCCCTAGACCTCGCGAAGGGGGTAAGGGTTAAGGGGCAAAGGTCACAGATATGAGAGCCTCGAAGGAGCCTTTTTAGAAAGTTGCACAGTTAATGCCTATGAAATCAAGGTAAATAAGCTTTCTACTTATAGTTAAATGAAATTAATGGGCAATGCACAAAGGTCTACCAATTAATTGGAACTAAGTTCTGTTACAATATATGTTTAAGCATTTTGTGCCTTATTAACAGGACAAAATGTAGGGGGGCCTTAAATAGAAATAAAGTATTGTCAGGAAGTCTGTTGGGGTCAGGTGAATATATTTTTCAAAAGTTCATGGGATAGGGGTGCAGCAAGGGTGTTCCTATTATTTGTTAAAAAAATAAAGTTATATATATATCTGTTAATATTTTAGCACTCAAGGCATGTATTCTTTCATTATTTTATGACCTTTTCATAAGTTTGCTGTGATTAGCTTTCTGACCAGGGATATCATGATAGTTAAAGTAAATCAGGCATTTAAGCAAAGACACTTTTGGTGAGAGTATTGCTTGTCTGTTTTTGCGGGCTATTTTATTTTGACACCAAACCATATGAAAAGAATGTTATGTTCTTTATTGGTTAGTGCTGGATGAAGGATCCAGGGCTTAGTGCCTCTTATGCTGGAAGTATGAGAGATCCTCGGTGGCTACAGCGTCATCAAAGGGGTAAGGTAAGTAAAATGTATGGAGAGATTATTGCCGTCGGGTATTTAAATATTTAGATTCTTAATAGTTTTGTGCAAATTTTATGGTGCCTAGACTATAGGGCACATGGGATAACCTTGCTGTATCTTTCATGTTATGATCTTCAAATGGTAACTAAGTGGGTAAGAGGATAGATAGGGGTTGATTTCTGTGGTTTTAAGGTACATAAGCATATTTAATAATAATAAAAAATAAATAAATGCATAAAATATATAGCGATAACTAGACTAATGTGGGTCTCACGAGTAGGCTGTCTTTACGTCGTGGGTTCCAATTTGGGATTTGTTCTCAGTGGACAGCTCACGTCCTTCTCATTGAGTTTGTCATGAAGTGGATTTAGAAGACTCTATATATATCTGAAGCAGTACTTTTTGTTCTATTATATTTCTTGCAAGTAAATATTATAAAGTTGGTTATAACCTGTGATTTCTTTTTTTTTTATATCTATTTTATTCTTTTTCTATTTTACTAAGGAAAATCATTTTAGAAGTAATTTCAGGCAGTTATGGCCATGGTTAATATTATTACTTGGAATGTTCAAGGCATGGGATCACCAGTTAAAAGATACAGAATTTTAAACCATTTAAATAAGCATGTAGCAGATATAGCTCTGTTACAAGAAACTCATCTATTACCTATTGAGGCTAACAAGTTAGCAAGAAGCTGGGTTTCCTCAGTGGAACATTGTTGTTTCTCATCCAAAAAGAGAGGGGTGGCAATTTTAATCTGAAAGGGGATACATTTTATTAGGCATGGTCATTTGACAGACACTGAAGGAAGGTATCAGATTTTACTTGGGAGCCTTTATGGAAGAAATATAGCAACCTGTAATGTTTATGACCCAAATACAAAACAAAAAGAGTTCTTTCAAAACGTATCTTTTGTATTAGCCAATGTGGGGGACTATGAATTGATTATGAGAGGGGACTTTAATGAAGTAATGGATCCCGCTTTGGATAGATCCATTTCAAGAAATGTTGGTCCTCTGTCAGCCACGCAAAAAAGTCTACATAATATGATAGATGTTTTGGGACTATTAGAAGTATGGAGAATAGCACACCCTAGTGGATGAGATTTTTCCTTTTTATCAGCAAGGCATGGGATGTTTAGTAGATTAGATTATCTTTTCATGCCTTTATCCCTTTGTAATAGTACCAGTCACATTGGATATGAAAATCTTCTGATTTCTGACCATAGTTTGCTTAAGAGCTCCTTATTATTAGAAAATAACAGTAAGAAATCTAATAACTGGAAATTCAGTACTTCACTGTTACTAGACCCTAATTTTCAAGAATACCTTCAAGAAGAGACCTCATTCTACTTTAAAATAAATAACCAGGGAAAGTCATCACCGAAAATTGTTTGGGAGGCATATAAGACATTCATAAGAGGCAGTATTATTAGTTTTGCTTCAAAAAGGAAAAAAGAGAGACAAGAGGAACTGCAAGAAAAAGAGGATCTACTAAGCAAGACCTAATCCGAGTTAAAAAAGAATTCTCTGAGGTCAAAGGAGACACTGTATAAAATCGTGTGTTTGAAATACGAAATTAATAAGCTGCATTCTGCCAAGATTGAATACTCAATTTTTAGAACTAAACAAAAATTTTGGGAAGCAGGAGAAAAAGCGGGGAAATTATTAGCACACAGGATCAAACAGAGACAAAATCAAAATATTATTAAAGGAATCAGAAATAAAAGTGGGATGACAACCTACAATGTACAAGAAATTAACAAGTGTTTCTGGGATTTTTACAGTGATTTATATAAGACACAAGGGACAGGAAATGAATCTGACACTGAAAATTTTCTAAAAAATGCTAATTTACCTATTCTAGAAGAAGAAAAAAAAACTATTTGGATAAGCCAATTACATTGCAAGAGATTTCTGAAGTCATTGGGGGAGCTCCAAAAGGGAAAGCTCCAGGCCCTGATGGGTTACCTAGTGAATTTTATAAGCACTTGGGCCTTTCCATTTCCCCATACTTATTAGAAGCTTTTCATGATTCCTTTGTTGATGGTACTCTACCTGACTCTATAAACGAAGCCTACATCTGTTTATTACATAAGAAAGGTAAAGATGATATGGATTGTGGGAACTATAGGCCTATTTCACTGCTAAACTTTGATTATAAGATTATTGCTAAAATATTGGCCAATAGAGTATCCAAAGTCCTTGCTAATCTAATAGGTAAAGAGCAGGTATGCTTCATGAAAGGCAGACAGGCTTCAAACAACTTTAGAAGATTGTTCTCTGTACTGTGGTCAACAAAGATGTCAGATGACAGTGGGTTGTCCTCCCTTGCTTTATCCTTAGACATTGGTAAGGCATTCAACTCATTAGAATGGGGTACTTATAAAAGTATTACATTATTATGGTTTTGGAGCTGGTATTCTGAGATGGATCCAAACCCTGTATAAAAAACCAAGAGCATGTGTGATTTCAAATGGTATAAAATTACCTCCCATACCCTTATTTAGAGGATCTAGGCAAGGATGCCCTTTATTTCCATTATTATTTATTCTTGCTATCGAGCCTTTAATTAGGGAAATCATGAACTCAAATAAAATATCAGGGGTTAGAGTAGGAAATTATTACAACAAGGTATTTGCATTTGCAGATGACATACTGCTAACTATCTCTCATCCCACATCCTCTCTTAAAAATGTTAAAGAAATATTAAATACTTTTGGGAACATTTCTGGCCTTTTTGTTAACTGGAACAGATCTGAATGCTTATGGTTAAGCAAACCCTCTCATGAATTAGATAATTTAAAAAAGAATATTCATCTTTCCTGGCCATCTGATGGATTATCCTACTTAGGCATAAAAGTTTTTAATTCAATAGAAAGTATTCTTCACCATAATCTGTCCAAACTAATTGGTGATATGAAGTCAGAATTAGATAAATGGTCAAAATTACTTTTATCCTTATAGGGGAAAATTAATGCAATAAAAATGATTATTGCGCAGAAATTCTTTTGTTTGATGAATAATTTTCCTGCTAAGATATCCTCTGAATGGTTCTATAGAATTGAAAGGCCTATCTCCAGTTTTCTATGGGAAGGTAAGGCACCAAGACTGGCTAAAAATAAATTACGGGCCCCAGTGTTGAAGGGATGGTTTGCTCTCCCTTGGTGGCAGGGATATTTCTAGGGTTTCAAACTTAAGCAAGCTGCTCTATGGTTTAACTCTGATAAAAATAATTTGGCGCCTTTATGGCTCAAAATAGAGGAAAAATCAGTACATCCCTTAGTTTTATCAGATCTATTCTTTAAACAGATTTCTACAAAATTAAGGAATCATCCGACTCTTCAAATAACAGTAATGGCATGTAGAAAATTTAATCAACTTAAAAAAATGGAGTATGCTCCTCTCAAGTTTATGCCTCTATGGCATAATACATTTTTAACATCAGAAAGTAAAACAATCTCCCATAATGGATGGCTGGCTAAAGGTATAAAAAATGTAAGTACTATGTTAGACTGTCACAATTGTCTGCTCTCATTTGAAAATCTCAAACTAAAATTCAGCTTAAGTAACTATGACTCTGGTTTTTACTTACAGATAAGACACTTTTTCAAAGTACATTTCCTAGAAGAAGATTACACTATTAGAATAGGTTTAGCGTGGGAGAATTTCTTTAAAATAGCTTTCTTACCTAATGTTTTTAGACTTATTTATAATAACTCAAATTAAATTGATCCTTCTCTTACTAATTCAGCTAAGACAAAATGGGAGTTTGATCTACAAATACAAATCTCTGATAAGATTTGGGATAGGTCTTGGAATAATGCTATCAAATGCTGTAGGGAAACTCAAGGGAGGCTTATACAATTTAAAATATTACATTATTTTTACTATTCCCATAAACAGTTATATAAGTTAGGTATCAGCCAAAATGACTTTTGTTGGAGATGTGGAATGACAAATGCAGGCCTGGGTTATTTACTCTGGCATTGCAAGGGTGTTTTGAATGTATGGAAACAAATACATGCAATCTGTCAACATTTTTTGGAAACCCCTATTCCTTTCTCTCCTTTAGTTTTTGTTCTAGGAGAACTTTCTGACATTCATGACATTCAGACATACCTCTCAACCTTTCTCCACCAAAATGTGTGACACGATGTGTGACAAATGAGCAAAATGTGTGACACATCATCTAACATGGCACTGGAAGCTCAGAACACTATAGCTATCAGTGCACTAATGTTCATAATGTTTTTGTATAACTAAGTATAATAGATTATTATGAATTTCTGCTTTAAAGTCTCAGTGGGGAATGTGGAATATCACCTTCCCCATGATGGACAAAGGGTTTCTGAGAGGTAAAATGAGTGACGTACCTCATAATGTGTGACAGTTGAGAGGTATGCATTCAGAGACGAAAGAAACTATGGTTACTTTCTGTAGCCCTTGCTTTTAAAAGGTTGTTGTTAAAAAGTTGGAAAGATCCTGAAATTCCTACACTCAAGCATTGTCTGGGATCTTTGGCCAATTGGGCAAACAATGAGAGAATAAGCTATTATGCTCTTAATCAAACTGAAACTTTAAATGCTACCTGGGGATCCTTTTTAAAGTTATGTATGTAGCTAAGAGTGGTATTCTGGAATCAATTAATAGTGTTATTGTAAAACTATACTATACTTATTGGTTGCATGAAAAGAAATGACTACGTATTGAACATTCTTATATGATGTTTGCATTTTGTTGAAAATTCAATAAAATTCTAATGGAAAAAAAACACTCCGGCAGCTAACTCAGCAACCAACTCCTCTCCTGGTGGAAAAACAGACAAAAGAGTATATATCCCAAATCACCCCCAGCAATATCCTGGCCACCAAACACACCAAGTACCCCAAGTAATTTCTAGCTCCCAAAAGCAGTCCTTTTGAAGCTGTTTGGTACTACCCCTTTACCTTGCGTTAGACTGATGAAAAAAGTATAAATCACAGGGCACCACAAACACTATCTCAGTCACCAAAATCAGCCCATTTGACACCGCTAACGAAACTCTCCAGCAGCAGTGTATTAGAAAGGAACTGTAGTCCTGAATGCACATGCACACACACACACACACACACACACACACACACACACACACACACACAATTAAAGCCTATAATATTAGCAATATTCCCATTTGCATGGCTGCTATCCACCCCAATAGCTCCCTTCAGTCCAGCCCAGTTCCCTGCATTTCTTCCTAGCTCAATTCTATGATACAGCTGACTGGTGCACACTACTCCCTCAGCTGAGGTTTTATACTCATTCGGCTCTGGCGCACTTTTCAAACTCTTTTGTCCTGGATGGGGGAAGGAGGGCTGCAGCTAGCCTCTGGTCTCAGAAACAATCAGTTGCACTCCGATGGCTAGCTCAGCAACCAGCTCCTCTCCTGGTGGAAAAACGGACAAAAGAATTTATTTCCCCAATCACCCCCAGCAATATCCCAGCCAACAAACACACAAAGCACCCCAAGTAATTTCTAGCCCCCAAAAGCAGTCCTTATAAAGTTGTTTGGTACTACCCTTTTACTTGGTGTTAGATGGATGAAAAAAGTATAAAGCACAAAGCACCACAAACATCTCAGCCACCAAAATCAGTCCATTTGACACTGCTAACAAACTTCTCCAGCAGCAGTGTATTTGAACAGAACTGCAGTCCTATATGCACACACACAAAGCCTATAATGTCGGCAATGCTCCCATTTGCATGGCTGCTATCTGCCCCCGATAGCTCCATTCAGTCCACCCCAGTTCCCTGCAGTTCTCCCTAGCTCAGTTCTACTGTACAGTCAACTGGTATTAAGGTACAGAGGGCAAGTGTACAGGGGTGATGGTCTACACCAGGGAAAAGGGGGAGCGGGAGAAAGGATCATGGTCCCAAGGCCAGAATATACATATTGTAGGGTTCAGAGCCCCAAAATACTACAAGAAGTATTATCCAAGTTTCTCATGGGGATGGAGACATGCATCCTGGTCCCACCGGTAAAAGGGAAGGGCACCCCCTAGGTAGCCAGACAAAAATAGAAGTAATCCACCAGGGGCCCGCCACCACTCCTACACTGTTTCTACTACGAAAAAAAACTGAAGTCCGTAGTGCAATAAACAGGTGTAGGTGGCAAAGGGCAGCACCCCATGGACACTCCAAGTAAACTGCTATGCCCCCACTACCTCCTATAACCTGCCCAACTCACCTTATCTATATAGGCATAGCCCCCAACAAATCTCCGCCCTTACCGCCCCTATACCCACCCATACAGCAAAACAATAGTACAGAATAACAGAGAACAAGAACATCCACTCCAATTGCAAAGCAACCCTGTCCATGGCAGGTAACTTGAAGCACTGTGAAGGACTCCGCGCCCGAGTGGCATCTCTGGAAGCTCAGCGGCCCCAACTACGGCTGCCTGCCTGGAAGCACTCTTTCTGCCCACCCTCCTGGTTCCCAACGCCAGATCGCCGCCGAAGGTACGGTCGCTGTTCTTGCTCACCTAAACTGCTGAGTATGGCTGTCTCCTGATTGGCATGGCGCTGTACTACTGGAGCCTGATTGGTCTGGCCTGCGCTTCAGATTTCTCCTGATTGGAGCGCCTTTCTACCTTGCAGCTCTATAGATTTTTGCTCTTCTACTGCTAAATTACTGTTTTTTTCCCTTCCCCCACCCCCTCCCAGGCCACCTTTAAATAGTCTCCCAGCCCCCCAGCCCCGCCCTCCTCTTGTTGCTTGCTTCTTTTTGGTTACTTGATCTGTCTCTCCTCCCCACTCTTCTGCAAATGTCCTGGTAGGCTGGTTTTATTTTTTGAATAAGGTGCTTGGCTGATCGATCTGTGTCGGCTACTTTCCTGTCTTTCTTTTCCTGCCCCTCCCTGCCTTGCACATACATCTCTTTTCCCGTGCAGTCTCTTCTCTGACAGAAAGTGAAAATCTGTGAGTTGCTGAATTAGTAGACCTGCCCTCTCCACCAGTTTTCTCTCTGGACACCTGACCTCTCCTCGAAACTCCTGTCTACTTCCAAGGCACTGACAAATATTATCCATTAACCACATAATCCCCAATCACTGTTTCTTCTCCCAGGAGCACAACAGTTTTTTCAGGCACTCTTCCCTATCATACCAGCCAGCTAACAATGACTCAATGCCTGATGCTGTTCCTCTTTGTCTCCTCTATCCCATTACTCCACCTGCTGCTGTTAAATATACCCACAGCTTCACAAGTAATCCCTTCCCTCCCTCACAATGACTTCTATTTCTCTAACCTTTTAGTGGTGCCAAATGTGCACTATGACTCCACTCCCTTTCTGCTACATAAGGCATGGTTCAATATTATCACTTATGGTTTCACAAATTACCCCCCTTGCTTACAGACCCTACACCCTTTCCTGCACCTCAGATTTTGGTATCTACTCCTGATGGCAATCCTGCTCTCTGGTGATGTACAGCTAAACGCAGGGCCAGTTAACCTCACACCTAACCCTATTAGCAATGCAAAAGGACTAAAAATTGCGCACCATAATATTTATTTATTTATTTGTTTTTGTTTACCAGGTAGGCACACTAGACAAGTGCCTATTTTCAGGTGTGACCCAGGAGGTTACAGAGTACATAAGAAACAGAATACAGAGTCAGGGTAACATACAGGCCCATGTACAAGTGGGTGGGACAGCAAACGGTACACATGGCAATATACGGTAAAGTAGGCAGTACGTCAACAGGATACTTAACATCATTGAGAGGTAGAATGACGACAGGTAACATCATGGCAGAGAGTAGGCAGTATGTCAACAAGATACATAATAGTATTGATAGGCAGAATAACAGCAGGAAACATCGTGGCAGTGACTACATCAGCGAAAAAGAAAGTATGGGCATGTATTTGCATGACATGAGGGCCTAGCATGAGATATAGTGGGCATCAAAATATTGCAGCTAGAGTGGGTACTGATATGTCAAGAGTGCCTCTCCAATAGAAGGGCGGAAAAGTGCCTTATGCTGGCTTTCATCAGAGAGTAACAGTGGCCGGTGTGTCAGCTCACAAACTCCCAAGGTGAATCGGGGTTGGGGGTGAGGGAGAGACTACTCTGGGTCTATATAGCACACAGACAAGCAGAGGCCACTTTGAGGAAGTTCCATAGGGATGTTTTGAAGCAGGAATGGGAGGGGGAGGCAAGAACTAGGGCGGGAAGGGAGTTCCACAGTCTAGGCACATGGACACCGGTGAGGGTGCGGGTCTTAGGGACCAGGCGGACCTGCGCAGCACTAGATCTTAAGTGGTAGGCAGGGGTTCCATGCTTGGGGGGGAAGGGCAAGTGCAGAGGGGGTAGCCGTTCTAACTATATTATCTACGAAGTTACCAAGGACAAAGTCGCGATGCTTTTCATGGGGGAGCCACTCCAGCTGAGAGTAAAGCTCACAGTGATGCATAAGGCGAGGTGCAGAGAGTGCGAAGTGGCATACGTTGTTATAAGCAGTATCCCATTTTGCTAGGCTAGAATTCGGGACTGGGGCAAAGGCTACAAGTCCATAGCAGAGCATGGGAAGGAGTATCCCCCTGGCTATGGCGAGCCGTGCAGCCGGGGTGAGGCAATCCTTGGCTCTGTAGGCAAGTCCAAGCTTGCCGTTCGTGGCTTTACATATATTCCGAAGATGCTCAGTGAGATCCAGTTGTGGATCAAGGGTAACTCCAAGATACTTGACGGAGTCAATGACCGGCAGGAGGGAGCCATTAGCTCCAAGGATAGTTAGAGGAGCAGGGTGGTTTTGGCCACAGAGCCGAAGATCATGGCCTGGATCTTTTCCAGGTTTATGGTAAGCTTGTGCCCCTCAAGCCAGTTCTGGATAAGATCGAGGTCTGCATTAAGTCTGGAGTTGATGATAGTAATCTCCTGGGAACTGGACAATACCACGAGGTCATCCGCATATAGAGTTGGGTGCCCGTAGGTTGCAATGGAGGGCAGTTCATTTATGAAAAGGGAAAACAGAATGGGTCCAAGGATGGATCCCTGGGGGACCCCACAGCTAATGGGGGAGAGGGCCTAGAGGGCACGGTTGAAGCAGGTGTATTGCTGTCTTCCCCCAAGGTAGTTGGAGAGCTAGGCAAGGGCTCGGGGGGAGAATCAGAGAGAATGTAGAGTGGAGTGGAGGAGAGAATGGTCAACCCGGTCGAAGGCCTTTGAGAGGTCAACGAAGATGGCTCTGGTCAGTTTGCCTTGGTCAGTGGCAGATCTGATCTCAGAGGTAACCACGGCAAGTGCAGTCGATGTACTGTGCCCCTTCCTGAAGCCATGCTGAGCAGGGAAGAGAACTGCATAGCCCTGAAGGTAGTGGGAAAGTTGTGTGGCCACCGCCTTTTCAAGGAGCTTACAGGTAGCAGAGAGTATGGCGATGTGGCGATAGTTTTTCAACTCTTTGGGGTCGCCTTGTTTGTAAACCAGGACAACCTTGGCCACCTTCCATATGTCAGGTATGATTCCCGAGATAAGAGAAGAGTTAAATATATGAGTGACAGGCCGGGCGAGGAGGGGAGCCCCCAAGCTGAGCAGCTGTGGTTCGAGGTTGTCGTGACCTGCCGCCGTGTGGTGGGAGAGACCGGCTAGGAGTACTTGGGTCTCACAAACTGTGATCCGTTTGAGGTAGAATGGCGGTTGGGGGGTGCTCATCCAGGGGTTATGGGGCAGAGAGTTGGGAAGAAGGAGGAGCAGGCAGGTCTGAAAACATGCCATTAAATGCAGTGGCAATAGTATAGGGGTTATTGCAGTTGGCCCCTCCGATATTCATGTCAGGGATCATTTCCTTGGCGGACCCTCCGACCAGGTTTTTAACATTCTGCCAAAAGTGCCGGGGGTTATAGGCTGAGTTAAGCAGGGCAGATTTGCAGTACTCACTCTTGGTGGCGCATATGGCTCTCTTGAAGGAGTTTCTGAGCCGCTGATATTCGAGAAGGTCGTTATTGTTGCAAAAGATCTTGTGTTTCACCCAACATTTGTCTCTCTGCTTCATGAGGGAGAATAGGCCCCCATGGAGCCACTTCGTGACAGTGCCCCTCACTCTCCTTTTTGTAAGGGGTGCATGCCTGTTTTGCAAGGGAACAAATACTGCAAGGAAATTATCAAGGGTGGCAACAGGGTCATTTGTGGCAGTGACCCTAGACCAGTTGGCACATTGTAGATCCTCAAGGTAGTCATTGAGGATGAGTTTGGAATAGTCCCTCATCTAGATCACTCTGCTGGGAA
Source organism: Neoceratodus forsteri (assembly GCA_016271365.2). NCBI lineage: Eukaryota > Metazoa > Chordata > Ceratodontiformes > Ceratodontidae > Neoceratodus > Neoceratodus forsteri. The sequence goes on from CM057458.1 coordinate 236,356,071, forward strand.
CTTTGGGTGAGGAGGAGCCCCAAATGCAGTAGGTTGGAGAGTGATCAGAGATGGCATCTGGGAGTATTCCTGAGTGGACAACTCTGTCCAGTCTGTTGCTCAGTATCCATTCGATCAGTGACCCTTTGTCCCCCCGGGAGGAGATCCTTGTGGGTCCCGTGATGGTCTGGCTGAGGGCAAGGCCTGAGAGAAGAGGCTCATATTGCTTGGTATTAGGCCCCAGCCAGTTGAGGTTGAGATCCCCCAGGATTAGCAGCTCATTTGAGCCTACCTTTCCTTTAAGGTGGTCAGGTAGTGAGGAGAGTCCTTGAACACCACTCTTTGGAGGGTTGTAGGCACAGACAAGATGCACCTTTTTAGTGTTCCCAAGTAGGAGGTGGCAGTGAAGGAACTCACAGGCTGTGGTACCAGGGGGTGACTGAGAAGAAAAAATTACTCACCTTAGTAATGTTGTTTCTTCTCATGGAGTCTTGCTATATTCTGACATATGCAGTGAGTCCCAACCTTCGAACTGCCCCGGAGATGAAAGAGTTAACTTTCCACGCCAGGCATGGAATGCTGAGCTCAAGCTCGGTTGAGACTCTGTCTGTTGTTCTTCAAACTCAAACCGTCAGATCTTTACGAGTTAAACTCACTAAGGTCCTGTGTGGAAGCTGTAAACCTACACTAGCCAACTGGCTACTAAACATAAAACACATTTTTTGGTCCCAAAACAAAGACTCAAGTCAGGAGACCCAAAAAATGAAAAACACAACACCAACTCACCCCAAGAAAGAAGGGGTGAAACAAAAAGGTGGGCACCTACTATGCCAACACTGCACTGCCCATCCACATCCCAAAAACAGAGGTTCTGAGAGGGGCGGGGAGGTCAGAATATAGCAAGACCCATGAGAAGAAACAACATTACTAAGGTGAGTAATTTTTTTTCAAACACCATGAAGTCTTGCTATATTCTGACATATGCAGACTACCAAGCAGTACCTTCATGGAGGAGGGACAGAACCTACTTAGGAAATAGGCTCTGAAGCACAGCTGTGTTAAACCAGCATCACTCCAGCCTGGATGTCCAGGAGTAATGCTTGGTAAAAGTGTGAACTGTTTTCCAGGTAGCTGCTTGACATATCTCAGAATAGGATGTCCCTGGCAGCAGCCAGGAAGCAGCTGTACCTCTGGTAGAGTGAGCCCTCAGGCCTGAGGGAGGAACCTTACCCAGTTTCTCATAGCAAAATTGGATACAAGAGACAATCCACCTGGCAATGGATCTTTTAGTGGCAGGTTTCCCTTTACCAACCTCACCATAAGTGAGGAATAGTTGGAGGAGTCAAACCTGTGACCCTTGGTACGCTCTATGTAGTAGCTAAGGGCTCTTTTGACATCCAAACTGTGCAGCCTCCTCTCGCCAGAGGAGGAATGGTCAGTGAAGTATACTGAAAGAGTCATAGATTGATTAAGGTGGAAATCTGAAACCACCTTAGGCAAGAACTTCCTGTTAGTCCTGAGGACCACCTTATCTCTATGAAAGGAGATAAAATCAGGCTCCACTGACAAAGCTTGTAATTCACTTATGCGCCTGGCAGAAGCGATGGCTACCAGAAACACAGTCTTCCAAGTAAAGGCTCAAAAGGGGGTTGCATAAGCTGAGCAATGCAAACATTGAGGTCCCAGGCGGGAACAGAGTCCCTGAATGGAGGGTTGGTGTGAAGCAACCCCTTGAAAAACTTGGAGAATACAGGGTGAGCTGAAAGAGAAGAGGGCTTACCTGCTGAGATAAAAGCAGACACAGCTGCCAGATGCACTTTCAGCGTAGCTGGTCTGAGCCCTAAGCTATTTAAGTGGACCATATATTCAAGGACTGTGGGCAGATCAGCAGATTTTGGGGAAATATGCTTCCCAGAGCACCATATGGAAAATCTTTTCCATTTTGAATTATAAGTAGCCCTGGTGGAAGGTTTTCTAGAAGCCTTCAGGATATCTATTACACCTTGGGAGAGGTGTAAATTAGCAAACTCTAACTCTTCAAGAACCAGGCCTTGAGATTGAGAGATTTGAGGTTCAGGTACCAAACCCTCCCCTGAGCACAGGTTAACAGGTTGTAATTCCTGGGAAGGCACAGGGGAAGATGGACTGCTAAGGACAGTAGGAGTGGATACCAGGACTGTCTGGCCCAGTCTGGAGCAATCAGGATCATTTTGCAGGGTTGAGATCTGATTTTGACTAGCACGTTGAACAGGAGAGGAAGGGGGGGAACATAGAGAAACTTCCCTTCCGAGTGAACTAAGGCATCCAGGGGACTGGAGCCCAACACTGGGGCCTGCAGCAAAAAGGAAGTTGGTGATTGTCTGGGGCTGCAAAAGATCTATCTGCGGGTGCCCCATCTGGAAAATATCACCTCCAAGACCAGGGGTCCAGTGACCATTCGTGATGGCCCTGGAAAATCCTGCTGAGAGCATCTGCCAGGACATTGTCCTTGCCTGGGAGGTGAACTGCCGTGAGGGAGGTGTTCAGGGAGTAAGCCAGAGACCAACAACTTCATTGCTGCAATGCACAAGGCCGTGAGCCGAGTGCCTCCTTGCTTGTTGATGTACCACATTGTGGTGGTGTTGTCTGTTCTGACCTGTACAACTTTGTTCTGAACAGATTTGGAAAAAGCTTGAAGTGCTAGAAATACTGCTCTGAGTTCCAACAGATTGATATGGAGCAGAGATTCCTGAGGGTACCACAACCCCTGGGTGGTGAGGTCGCCCATGTGAGCCCCCCACCCCAAGAGGGAGGCATCTGTAGTAAGGATTAAAGAGTGAGACTGAGTGACAAAGGGATCCCCTTGTCTCAGATTGTTCTGATCCTGCCACCACTGTAGGGCCTGGGTCAGGATTCGAGTTACTGGGATCAATTTGGTCAGAGGGTCCTTCCTTTGAGACCAAAAGGCTCTCAAATGGAACTGAATGTCCCTCATCTGAAATCTTGCTCCCTGCACTACTGCTGTAGAAGCAGCCATGTGCCCCAGGAGCTGTAGAAAATGCCTTGCTGGTCGAGACACCTGCAGGGTGAATGAGGAGGCCAGAGAGACCAGTGTCCTTGCCCTGTCCAGGGGAAGGAAGGCTCTGGCCTTTACAGTGTCTAGCTCTGCACCTATGAAAGTGAGGAGCTGGACAGGCTCTAGAACTGACTTTGGAAAATTTAGAAGGAAACCCAAAGAAGTGAGCAGTTGCTGAGTTATCTGCAAGCGTAACTTGACTTGGTCTGGGGACTGGTCTACTATGAGCCAGTCGTCCAGGTAAGGGAAAATGGCAATCTTCTGCCTTCTTAGAAAAGCAACTACTACTGCCAGGCATTTTGTGAATACCCTTGGAGCAGAAGTGAGGCCAAAGGGCATTGCTCTGAACTGATAATGGCCTGAGGGCAGCTCGAACCTGAGGTACTTTTGATGGGAGCTTCTGGCAAGAACATGGAAGTAGGCATCCTTGAGGTCCAGGGACACTAGCCAGTCCCCTGGCCTTAGAGAGGGTAGAATAATTCCCAGAGTCACCATTTTGAATTTTGGTTTTAAAAGGTGCTTGTTTAAGTATCTGAGATCCAGGATGGGCTGCCATTCTCCTGTCTTTTTTAGGGTAAGGAAGTACCTGGAATACAACCCTTTGCCCTGGTGTAGGGGTGGTACCTTTCCACAGCTCTGAGAGCTAGGAGGAGGAGACCTCTGCCTCTAAGGCAAGTGCCTCTGATGGATTTGCAGGTGGAAAGGATCTGGTTCTCATCTTTTCGAAACTTTTTGAAGCTGAGAACCACTCCCTGGTTTACTACTTCCAGGACCCATTTGTCTGACGTCAGAGACTCCCAGTCCTGGACAAAGTAAGCCAGCCTGCCCCTACAGGTAGCTGAGAATCGGCCCTGGCAACCCCATCAGGGTGCCTGTTTGGCAGGGGCTTTGGGCTGAGGGGTAGAAGCAGGTCTGCTTGTACCCCGTCTGCCTCTCCCTCTAAAGAACCCCCTCTGGGCATAAGCAGAAGAGGAGGCCTGGGCTTGGTAAAAAGGCCTATGAAAGGGCCTGCCCCTGCCCCTGGGAAGCTGCCTTTGAGGAGTGGCCTGCCTTTCCTTGGTCTGTGCACTCCTATAAGTGGTCCTATACTCGTCCATTTTCTTCATGTAATTCTCTGTTTGCTCCCCGAAGAGAGAATTACCCACAACAGGAAAATCCACGGCCTTAGTCTGGGTATCCTGTGACAGGCTAGTACATCTGAGCCAAGCCATTCTTCAAAGTGCCACAAATGTAGCCATGACTCTAGAAGACACATCATTGGAGTCCACTGCAGCATGGAATTGCACCTTGGATGCCTCAATACCATCAGCAGCCACCTGCTCCAGCTCCTTGGCAAGCTGGCCAGGGACCTGTTTTGCTAGGGCCATAACAGTGTCCCATCTGGATTTTTGATACCTAGCAGTATAGGCCATATAATTGGCCTGTCTGAGTCCCAAGGAGGCTGCCACGTACTGTTTCTTTGCCATGGCATCAATCCTCCTGGAGTCCTTGTCCGGGGGGCTGTGAAGCCAAGGGAATGTTTGCCTTATCACAGGCTGCAGCCTGCACCTACCCCCAACATGGCTGCATTGTTGTGTAAGGAACTCCGTGTCACAGCCTGACAATGTATACCTCTTGTCCATTCTCTTATCCACAGGAGGTATAGTGTTAGGAGTCTTTAAAATCTTAAATGTCTGTTTCCCAAAAGATTTGTGCAAGGGAATAGACAGCCTCCTAGACTCTGGGATATCCATCATTTCCACATAGTCAGGCTCCTCCTGGTCATCCACAGCTTCTTCCATAGGAAGCTGGAGGGTTTCAGCCACTTTTTTATAAAACATGAAATGGGAGGGGGACTCAAAAAGCCTAGGAGGAGAAACCTCTGAAGGTCTGTCTGGGGAGATGTCCGGGTCAATGGGCACATCCAGACTTTCAAATCCACATTCACTTTCCTCATACTCCTCTTCCTCCTTCTCCGGTTCATAAAATTCCTCTAACTCATACTCTTGAACCGGTGGAACCGGCCGAACCGAGCGCCTGCCTGATGGTGCCGGTTCGGTCGGAACCGGGGAAAGCGACTGGACAATTTTGATCGCTTTGGCTATCTCTTCAGCGGTTGGAGAGGAAAGTTTTGGCCCACACCAGCTGATTTTTCTTTTCTAGTTCTTTTAGCCGGAACTGATTCCTCAGAATCGGCTCTCCTTTGGCCCGAAGAAGTCTCGCCCTGGTCAGAGGGCACTCCTTCTGGTTCGGTTGGAACCAAACCGGGCTGGCCATCCAGTTCAGCGGACTTTTTGGCCTCCTTTTCCCTGAGCCTACCAGCTCTCTTTTCTAGGGTAGCTGCAGGGAAATTTTTGCAAATCTGGCAGTCTGCATTGAGGTGGTCAAACCCCAGACAATAAACACAGGTGGTGTGGGGGTCAGCCTTGGCAAAGGCTTCCCCACACACACTACAGTGTTGAATCCCAGTGGGTCCAGTTTTTCTTTTGGGTTTCTCAGACATAGTGCCAGTCCTAACCAAACTTACCCTTTTATGGCAATCCGCCAGGCAAGACCCTCTTATCGGTTCCCAACCGTGTCACGGGTCATGGAAAAAAACGTAATAAAATCCGTTTTTTTTAGAACCGATAAGAACTGGTAACCACACTCTAAAATACACAATTTCAGATTTTAAACAACTTGATTGGTTCAAGCCGAACCGATAAACCGTTTACAAGTTCCACACAGAATAGAATAAAATAAAACCTATCTAGTACACACAATACCACAGACAGAGACTGAACCGACAGGTTACGGTTTAAATTCGGTCGAAAACCGAGAAAAGCGGTACTTTAACCGACAAATTGAACCGAGCAGCAGGAGAAATCTCCAGAGCGACAGTTCAGTGAGGCGGAGTAAAGAATCTGATGGTTTGAGTTTGAAGAACAACAGACAGAGTCTCAACCGAGCTCGAGCTCAGCATTCCATGCCTGGCATGGAAAGTTAACTCTTTCATCTCCGGGGCAGTTCGAAGGTTGGGACTCACTGCATATGTTAGAATATAGCAAGACTTCATGGTGTTTGAAACAGTAGACACATTAAGGTGCCCCCTATAGTATAGGAGCACACACCCCCCTCGCTTACTACCTGCTCTGTCCCGCCGGATGAGGCTGTAGCCTGGGATGGCACACGCGGAGTCAGGAATGCGAGGCTTCAGCCAAGTTTCCGTGATGCCCATAATGTCCGGCTTATAGTGGGCCGCCCAGGCCGTTAGTTCAGCTAGGTTTTGGAGAATGCTGCAGATATTGAGGTGCCCTATTTTTAAGCCTTTGGTGGATAGCCAGGCCGAGGGGTCTTGAAGGAGTATGGGGTTGCTGGGGGGCCTTGACAGCAGGTTAAGTTTCCAGCCTGCATAAGTGGAGCCATGGCCCTAGCCTTATGTGGCAGTGGGGGTGCGTAAGGTGCCCAGCAAAGAAAGGATCCCAACTGAGAATGCAACACGGACAAGGTCCACAGGTGTTGGCGCGGTGTGGGCGTTTTCGGCCGGGCGCTGTCTAGCAGGAGAACAATGCTATGCTCTTTAGGGAGCAGTTTGGGGGACCACCCTAAGCGTCAGGTCAGGTGTGGAGAGAATTGAACCTTCCAGATAGTACCCTGGAGATTGTAAGTCAGTAGTAGCAGTGACCAGATGACAGTGCTAGATTTTGGGGATGCTTGGCAGCGCTGTTAGGAGAGATCTGGGATAGCTTTGGGGGTGGAGGGGAGCTGCAATTCAGCAGTGCTAAGGCTTGGTTAGGAACCCAAGTGCAGCTCTTACAAAAGATGTCAAAAGATACAAAAGAATATCAGGAGTCTTGAGCCAATTTTTCTGAACTGGAAGCTTGGACCTTCCTCTACAAGCCTGATATCATCTGCCTAATTGAAACCTGGCTCAAACCCTCCACCCCTGACACTGTGTGCTCCTTCCCTCCCATCCTACAATTTGGTAAGACAGTACCAACCTGCAGCCAAGAGAGGTGGAGGCACAGCTATTTATTTTAAAAATCATCTTCAGCTCTCAGTTATAAACTTAACTCCCCTCCTACACTGTGAAGCGCTTCATGTCCGCCTCACTCTAGGAACCAAGCTACTTCACGTTGTCTGTGTTTACAACCCCCGTAAAGGTGGCCAAGGAGGCCTGGATGAACTACTGGCTCAAACCTCACTCCTATCTGGAAGAAATAAAGTTCTCATACTCGGAGGCCTAAACATAAACTGGCTGGGAAGCTCCCAAGCCCTATCCCTATCCAAACTTCAGAATTCAAACCTGCACCAACTGATCTCTGAATCCACAAGGACTGTCACCCACTCCAATTCCAGTACATTATTGGGCTGGATAATGACTAATCACCTGGAACACATAGTCTACTCAGGTGTACTAGCCGACGTCATCACGGACCACTCCCCCACTTTCTGTATCTGGGGTAAACAGAGGACAGAACCTACACAGCCCAGGTACATCTTCTTTTGCAACTATGCCCATTTTGACTCTCAGGCTTTCCTAAATGATGCTGCTAGCATTGACTGATCCTCTCTCTATGAGGCTAGTGATACTCAATCTGCCCTTGGACTCTTTCTGACCCATTTCCAAGTGCTGCAGGACAAGCACCATCTCAAAGTAACGCATCGGGTAAAAAACAGGCAAACCAGATGGCTAAAATCTGATCTACTCTGTAAACTTCGCCAAAGAGATAAAAGCTGGCTCCGTTTCAGACGCACTGGCCTGGCTGCTGACCTTATCACCTACAGGACTATGTGTAACACCTGCAAAAAGGAGATCAAACAAGTCAAAAGCTCTTACTGCAAAGACCTCATAAGGAACTTCGATGGAGACTCCAGGAAATTCTGGTCCCACATCAAATTCTTCCTTGGCTCAAACTTATCCTCCACCCCCCAATGAAATGGTGCTAAATGGAGTCCATTGCAACAATTTATGCACTATTGCCAATTTTTTCAATGTCAAATTCTCTGACCTAACTAACTATACTTCTACCTTCCCCACCAACCTGACCTTAACATATCCAACAAATACCACTGGACTAAATTTTTTCTTTAAATCTGTCTCTAGACTCGGTGTACTGAAATTGCTTAATAAGATCTCTGAGCATACAGCTTCCAGTTCTGACAATCTCGAACCTAAACTTCTTAAACTAGCTGTGCCACTCATAGCTGCTCCCTTAGCCAAAATCTGTGCCCTCTCCTTATGCCAGGGTCATGTCCCAGATATCTGTAAAATGGCGAGGATTACCCCATTTTTAAAAAAGGTGACCCAAAGGACCCCTCAAATTATAGGCTAATTGCTATCCTATCGGTTCTCGGTAAAATCCTTGAAAAGCTTGTAGCTAACCAAACTATCGAATTCCTCCAGGAAAAGGACCTATTAAACCCAGCCCAGCATGGTTTCCGAAAGGGTCATAGCACTACCACTGCTCTACTCAAATTCACATCTGATGCCCTGATGGCCATGGATTCTGCTTCTCTCACAGGGGCCATTTCCATTGATATGACCAAGGCATTCGACCTAGTTGACCACCCCATCCTCATTGCCACACTTCGATCACTAGGTTTCTCTCCCAACATTATGAACTGGTTCAAGAGTTACCGGACTGACAGAACACAATTTGTGAAGTACAATTCCACCCTCTCTGATAAGGCCACGACTAACATTGGTGTGCCCCAGGGGTTCATACTTGGTTCTTTACTATTCTCTATCTTTATAAACAGTATCACCTCAAACCTCATGAAAACCATTTCCTTGTTGTATGTGGATGACATAGTGCTCTACACTAGCGCCAAATGCATTGAGGATATAAACCTGAAGCTCTCCCACGACTTCCAGCTACTCTAGTAGTGGCTGGTTAGACACAAACTAGTCCTTAATGAAGCAAAAACCCAAGCTATGCTCTTCAGCTCAAATTTTAAACTCAAACATGTGCAGCACAATTTCAAAGTCTCCACGGCTAGTGACACCTCAGTAGAAGTTGTTAACTCCTTTAAGTACCTGGGGGTCACACTGGATCCACTACTAAACTATGATCTCCATATTCAGAGGACCTGCAAATCTGTAAACTCAAAACTTGGGGCAGCCTATAGAACCAGCTATGCCCTCACCCCATCTGCTAGGCTTGCAGTAGCCCGTGGGATACTCCTACCATCTCTTAGCTATGGGGCAACCATCTTGTATATCTGCAAGCAAAACTAGTCTACACAAATGGGATGTCACCTACAATAGTATATGTTGCTATGCATCCTCCTCTCATCGGCTGAAACACCACTGCCTCCTCTACTCTGACTTTGGTTGGCTTCCTCTGCAGGCGTCAAGGTTTTATTCTTTCGACTCTATCATCAACAATATAATTAGGACTCAAATACCCAAACCCCTAGCAAATCCCTTCCAAAGCCAGGTCTCCCACTATAGCCTTCACTCTGCCGACAATGCCCCTGTCTATATCCCTAAATATGCTACCACCAAGGGCTCTAGTGCTTTCGCCTGTCAGGCCCCCCAGTTCTGGAACTCCATCCCTCTAGCCACTCATCAAGCCTCTTCCCACACCTCCTTTAAGAAATCACTGCGCCACCATCTCATATTTTCTTGTAGCTGCTCCTGTTTCAAACCACCATAGATGCAAGACTCTATTTCTGACTCCCCTCGCTGCCCTCTTAGTTTGACCACATTTCTACTTCAGCACTTTCTCTATCTCAGACAGGGTTATGCCCTCACCCTGCTGTTGTTGCACTTCATCATCCCTTTTCCCCTCATACACCCCTCACCCCCGGCAAGTCCCACTCACCATTAATACATACCTGGGAAATACCCTTGAACAAGTGCCAATTTTCAAATATCTTGGAATCAACTTTGATCAAGGCCTAACCTTTGCAACTTACATTGATAGTACAGCAAAAACTATTAATCAGCGAATTGGGATTCTGTATCGGAACCGACAGCTTCTTACCCATTCTGCACTGAGGATTGCCATCCAATCTTCTATCATCTCAGTCATGACTATGGCTTAGTTATATACGGATCTGCCACTACTACAGCACTTAGTCGCACTACAACATCCCTAAATAAGGCCTGTCGGTTGCTCACTGGTGCACATCGATGTACCCACATGTGAACTCTATGCTGACTCAGGTTGGTTGCAACTCTCAAACCGGATAAAATACCTTACCTGCCTGATGGCGAAAAAATCCACTCTGGGCCTCACTCCACCCTGTATCCAAGACCTGTTATGCCCAAGCGCTAGCACTCGTTTTACCAGAAGATCAGAACACCAGCCTCTCCAAGTTCCCCGATGCCAGACTTCTCAGGGACAAAGATCATTTGCCTATCGTTCCCCCAGCTGGCTAAATGCCCTCAGCACTCATATTACTGCCTCCACCTCTCTAGGTATTTTCAAATCAAGGCTTTTCTCTCACCTTGCCACCTCCAGCTCCTGTGACTACCCTGATTAAACCTCCTATTTTCTCACTATCCTCCCTGTTCCGTTATTTGACAAAGACATGTTTGGGAAACCTTTTCTCTTGCTATTGTCTGTTCCCCACACCTTTCACTTAACCTCTCTGTTCTGGACTTTTTCCCTATTTGTTTCTCCTAATCTGGCATGACCTCTTTCTTGTAATAATAATGTGATTATTGATATCTCATGTCCTTTTGCACAAGTGATTTGATATGTATTTGTATATGTTTTCTTGCTCTTGACACAACACAAATTGTTGTGTTATCTATGTAACCTTTTGTACTGCACCTAATTGATGTGGAACCTTTGTAAAAGAGCCTCTGGCTCAAAGGTAGTAATTCCTAGAACAATAAACTAAACTATCTGTTTCCTCCTCTGTAACTGGCTACTACTTACTTCCCTTACTTTCTTCTTTCTCCCTGACATTCTCTGGTCATTGAAAGACTACCTCTATGCTCCTTCTGTCACCATTTCCCTCCTCCCTAAGCTACCCAGTTACTGTCTGCTTAAAGAGACAATGCATTTCTTCTATAATTTATTTCCTCCTCATGTTAGTATTAGCCCTAATCTCTATTGTATTTGTCTGTATTGATTACACTTACCTGTGATACTGTATTACTTATGCTACTGCCTGCTTGTATGTATCCACTACTTTGACTACCTCTAAAAATGTACTATTACTGTCAGCTTCCAGAAGTTGTTTGTACTCTCCTGGGTCGGGTCTACAAAATAGTCATTAAGCCCTAATTTTATTGCAATTGACTGTGTTGTTAACACTCACCTGTGTTACTGTATTACCTATGTTCTACCTGCTTGGATGTACCCATTACCTTGGCTAGTTCTAATAATGTACTGTTACTGTTAATTCCTGAAGTTTGTTTTGTACTCTCCCGGGTCGTGCCTGAAAATAGTCATTGCTATGGCTAGCACATCTACCTGGTAAACAAAAACTAAATAAAATAAATAAATATCAGCCTTTGCTGGCAGCTGTCACTTCTGCAAAGAAGCTAGTGCCTGTCTTAACAGCCAGGTCTGAGACATCTGCTGTGTCTATATCATCAAGGTCTGCAGTCACATCAGCCCAGCTTTATGGAGAGTTCACAGTATGATAAGATGCAGACTTGCCATCTCTCTGAGGGGACAGGTCACCACTGCCAGATGAGTCATCACTGGCACACTTTGCCGGCAGTGAGGAGGGACAGATTGAAAGCCCTGGTTCTCTAAGGGAATAGCTTCTAGACCGTAAGTGCAAGCGTTGTGGTTGTGGATTCCGGCAGGTCTCAGAGTCCTTGTCTTCTTTTGGTGCTTGTCCAGCTCCAACAACTCTGTTACAGGATCGGGCACTTTGCCTTTGGAGCTGAACCTAGAAACACCACTGAGATATCATGACTACCCTACACTGGCCGGATTATGACTCAAGGCTACAGTACCTCACATTATGCTTTGCACATAACCTAGTGAATCTTTTCAATCCACCTTATCTAAGAGGAATTGTCTGTCACAAAGAAGTTGTTCATCCACTCAAGACATCCACATTACCTATTCTAGCAACCCCAAAACCTCGCCGTCTCGCTGGGAAGTGATCTTTCACCATCTCTGCCACCACTGCCTGGAATGCGCTACTGCCTCATCTCCTCTCTTGCCCTTCTCTATCACTATTCAAAAAATCACTTGCTGCACACCTGCTCAAACCTCCTACCTGCATTTATTTTCACTGGCCCTTGCTTTCTCGGTATCATATTTACTCTCAAATAAATAATCACAGATGCATTTTTCAAAGCATGTGTACTCTCTGCTCTATTATGTACACCCTAATCCTAGTTTTCTGTACTCTGCTGACAAAAAGTCAACTGAATCTACTACATTGAACTTTTGTAAATATGTATATTTCTCTGTAAATGTATATATCTCACTATATATAATTTGGAAATGTATGTATTTTAATTACTCACTGTTGCAACTTTGTGTTACCTTTTCTATGACTTTAGAGTACCCTCATTGCTGTTTAGCTGCCCTTGTCAACTGTTCACTGACTGTATAGCTGCTGTTTATTAACAGTTGCTGCTCATTATCTGTATTCCTGTTCTATGTATTGTATTATATTGTATTGTCTGCTCGGGTCGCTCCTGCATGGTCTCAGTGGGCACACTCGGTTACCAAAATTCAAATAAATAAATTGTAGCTGTGTGAGGGGGGCACCATATTGTGCACAAAAGTGCCCCACTGTTTGCTGTCCCCTGAATCCCTCTTACCCACCATGCCATTCCTGCTGTTCTCTGATGATCAGTCACATAGCTCCCATAACTTCCTGGGAGATGGACGTCCCAAGCTTAATGTTTGGCCAGTGTTGAAGTACCCAGGCAGACACTTAGTGTGGAGATGAGACAACAAAGTCCTTATTATCCTCGGATACAGCCAGGCCAAAGAGCCCCTTAAAGTGAAATCTAAAGCCGGCATCATGAAGGGCTACTTTTAAAGGGTTAAAAGCTTTTCCTTTCATGGCCACTTCATGGGAAATATCCCCATATAAGGAGATCTGAGCCCCATTCCAGATAAGCTTCCCTTTTTCCCCTGGTCACCCTTAAAAGCTTTTCCTTAACTGGGTACTGCAACAGATAAGCAATTATGGGGTGAGGGACTGATCTAGGTGCAGCAGGGGGGCCTCATATCCTAAGTGCCCTCTCCACATCTACAGCTCCCTGCCATTGAGGCCCCATAAGCTGTGGCAAAAACTCATTGAGGAATCATTCCATATTAGGGCCTTTCACACCCTCAAGGATGCCCAAAATCTGTATATTGTTACAGCATCCCCAGTTTTTGTTGATCCTCAGCCTGGGTCCACAATCTCTTTAGCTGCTGCTCGTGTTCCTCCAGCCATTTCAGGCTAGCATGCTGTTGGTGCTCTATCTCATCCACTGTCTGCTCAGTAACATTCATTCTGTCCTGCAAGTTACAAATGTCCCTCCGTGGTGCCAGTAACAGCCGACTTAAGTATAGCCATGTTTGCCAACAGTAATTCCAACATTTGAGTTATGTAGTTCAGGGAGTGGGCAGTTGAGCTGGTGGGAGCTCCATGATCAGGCGCCATCATATCAAGGGGGGGGGACCCTTTCAGCTGACCTGTAAATGCAAGTTAAAGCCATGAAAAAAACCACAATATACAAAAGGACACTGCCCAGAAAAAGTTTGGAGAGCTAGAAGTGTATGCAGAGTGCGGTCTGCAGTTAGCCAGTCACAATTAACAGTAGCAGTAAGTATGTAGCTGCACCTTACAGTTCCCGCTCTATGTGGCCCTGTTCAATTGTGCCAGTGCTAGGCAAGATAGAGCTAGAGTAACCTCATGGCCTCATCGCTGCTCACATTCCCTGCAGTGCTATGTCCCCTGGTGCTATGGAGGCACCAAATCCCGTGTTGCAAGCCACCAAGTATTATGCCTTAATGATGGCAAATGGCAGGAATAGGACGAGTGGGCAAACACCGTAAAAAAGGTCAGATTTGTACCGGGGTCAGAGCCCAAAGCAGCCATCTTGACCGGCAGCTAAACCACACCCCAAGGGAGTTGTTTTTCAATGGATGGGGAATGCAGAAGGATTGAGAGGTGGTCAGGATACTTGGCAGTGGAATGGAGTTTTTGCATGTCCCTTCTGCATGGGGGAGCTTGGAGCTGATCGTGATGCTGCTCAGCTGCTTGCTGGGTGGTGATGTGCAGATGAAAGGACCAAGCCACTCTTTGACAATATTGTCTCACTTTTTTCAACTACACAAAGTTTCCACCCCGCATGCAGAGAACAGTGTCATAATCAGCCTTGCTGATCACTGATCTATCACTGTCAAGCCCACTGCAGTCTGAGTTGCACTGGACCTGACAGTGACACATTTCTGAAAGCTGGTATTGCAACAAAATGTTTGCTGTGCATGCATGTACACAAACATAAGAACATAAGATGTAGTCAACAGAAGGAGACCACCTGGTCCATCATGTCTGCCCAATTTGTGTTGGGGTTTTGTATTAAAACCCCTACACCAATGTCTGTGCCCCCTCTCCCCACCCTTTTCCTTGGTCCCACATCTTCCCTCTGTGTTTGTCCCAGGCTCTTTTTAATGGTCCCACTGATCTGGCAGCTCATTCCATGCCAACATCACCCTTTCTGTGAAGAAGTGTTTCCTCAGATCTCTCCTGTATCTTCCTCCCACCAGCTTTAGGCCGTGTCCTCTGGTGGTGGTATTTTCTCTCATATTGAAGAGACCCTCACATTCTACTTTGTTTACTCCCTTTAGGTACTTGAAGGTCTCTATCATATCCCCCTCTGCCTCCTCTTTTCCAAAGAGTACATCCTCAGGGATCCCAGCCTCTCTTCGTATGACCTGTCCTGCTGTCCCGATCATTTTAGTCGTACTCCTCGACATCCCCTCCAGCAATTTGTCTTTTTTTTAGGTACAGGTGCCAATCTCTCACTCCATACTCCCAGTCAGGCTTTACCAGTGACCTATACAATGACAGAATAACCTCGCTGTGTCCGCTACTGAAAGCCCTTGCAATGCACCCCTGCATCCTGATGGCCTTTGCCACCTTTTTGCATTGTGTGGACTGCTGCAGGTCACTAGTAATTGTTACTCCCAGGTCTTTTTCTTCCTCCAGTTTGGCTACTTGCACATTCCCTATGTAATACTCTGCTCTCTGGTTTCTTGCCCCATGTGCATCACCTTGCATTTTTTGTCATTGAACACCACAATCACCAAATTCCTGACCATTTCTCCAGTCTGGCTATGTCCTCCCTTAATTCCTGTATCCTTTTCTGGGTGTCCACTCTCCCACAGAACTTGATGTCATCGGCGAATAGGCACATCTTACCCTGAATGCCCTCCCCAATGTCTTTTATAAATATATTAAACAATACCAGGCCCAAGACCAACTCCTGTGGAACCCCACTAGTGACCTCCTTTGTACTGGAGGCTACCCCACCACCACCACACTTTTTGTCCTGCCCCCATCCAGTTTTCTACCCATCTTACCAATCATTCTCCCACCACTAGCTCCCTCAGTTTTATCAGCCTCCTGTGTGGCACTGAATTGAAGGCTTTACTAAAGTCCAGGTAGACAATGTCTATTAACTGACCCTTGTCCACTGCCTTCATGACACAGTCAAAGAACTAAATTCATTTGGCATGATCTGCCAGCTACAAACCCGTGTTGCTTACTGTCCTGCAGACCATTCTCCTCCAAGTCTCGCTAACTACAGACCAGTCTCGAACCTGCCCTTTTTGGGCAAGGTTATTGAGAAGGTAGTCGCGCTGCAGCTTGAAGACCATCTTACCACCCACGAGGTCTATGATGCTCTCCAGTCTGGTTTCTGGAAGAGGCATAGTACTGAGACTGCCCTTGTTCAGGTACTAAATGATCTCCTGATGGTGAGAGATCAGAAGAGCCATTTGATCTTGGTTCTCCTAGATCTCTCAGCAGTGTTTGACACTGTGGACCATGGGGTATTATTGGAGCACCTGCGGTTGATCTGCAAACTGTCGGGAACAGTCCTCAGATGGTTCAACCTCTTTCCTCACAGGCAAGTCTCAAAGAGTGGTGTCAGGATTTTTTTCCTTGGCCCCTCTTTCCCTGTCATGTGGGGAACCACAGGGCTCCGTTTTGTCCCCCATGTTGGTCACGGTGTACATGATACCATTGGAAGGAATTATAAGTACGTACGGGCTGAGTTTTCACTGCTAGCAGACGATACTCAGCTGTACATGTCCTTTGTACCTGAGCAAAGTGATGCTATAACGGTCTTTAACAACTGCCTCACTGAGATCCAGAACTGGATGAGTGCCAGCTAGTTGTGATTAAACCCAGAGAAAACCATGGTGTTGGTTGTGGACCCAGGTCATCAGGTAAAGGGGCTTCCTCCTGGTTGTCCTTCCGGTATTATACTTGGGAGCAACCAGTTGAGGGCCTCTGAATGGTTGTATAACCTGGGCGTTGTATTTGACTCTGAACTGACACTTAAAGCTCAGGTGTCAGACGTTGCCAAGACCTTGTTTTACCATCTAAGGAACCTTGCCTGGGTGAAACACCTTGTTCCACCTGAGAACCTTCCCACACTAGTCCATGCCTTTGTGTCCTCCTGCCTTGACTATTGCAATGCTTTCTACCTAGCGCTTCTGAGGATGGAGATCCACCGCCTGCAGCTGGTGCAGAATGCAGCTGCCAGGCTACTGACTGGTTCATCAAGAGCCAGTCGTATTATGCCTGTGCTCCGTGAACTGCACTGGCTGCCGGTGAGGTGGAGAATCACCTTCAAGGTTGCATTGCTGACCTACAATGCCCTACATGAACAGGGACCATTCTATTTGCAAGACTTCCTTTGTCCCTATTGCCCCAGCTGACTGCTCCATTCCACTGATGAGGGTTTGCTGGAGGTTCCCAGGGTCCGCTTGAAGACTTCTGGGGCCAGAACTTTTGCGTTCACGGCCCCGACCCTGTGGAACTCTCTACCTCATTAGGTTAGAGAGTGCCTGTCCACCAAGTCTTTTAAATCCTCACTAAAGACATATTTATTTGAGCTGGCTTACCCTGATTTGTTCTGAATTTTATTGTCAATTTTAAAGGGAACAGTTTTGATCTAGGATTTTAATCGGATCTAATTTTAGTAATTTTTGTACAGGTGCTTTGGTTTGTGAAAAGCTCCTTCATATAAATAAAGTTTGACTTGACTTTACTTTTATCCTACTAGTTCCTCCTTCAGTATGGCCTCCATATGTTTGCACACTAAAGAAGTCATAGTTGCCTAGATCCTCCCTGGGACTTTTGTGGATTGGCACTACATTAGCTGTTCTCCATTCTTCTGGCACCACTCCTGTGTTCAGGGAACCATTAAATGGAATTGTCATTGGGCCTGCCAGTTCTTCGGCCAATTTCCCAAGTACCCTGGCGTGCACCTCGTCCAGCCCTGGGGATTTATCTATTTTCAGTGCCCTCAGTCCCTTCCTCACCCTTTCTATCCCAATGACTCCTACTGAATCTGCCCCTGTTCCCTCCTTTCTTATTCTACCTGTGGCATTGGCCCATCTTTTTCCTTTGTAAAGACAGAGCAGGAGTATTCATTCAATGCCTCTGATTTTGTCCTGTCTTCCATAAACATAAAATAGAAAGTCTCAACAGGAAGTGAACCTGGAGCAAAGGATCCAGGCTTTGGAAAAAGAGACCATGTCTCATGCAGACACTAGCAGATTTAGAGAGCTTAGACTCCTTAAAGAGCTACTGACGCCTCAAAAAAATTTTGGAAAATGCAATAATTTGGCACAATTCTGTTTGCATTCCATGTATATTCTACATATTTCTCCTCCTCATTATTTATTACTGAGTAAATCTGCATAAATATATGATCTTTGCCCCTTAGAGTTCCCTTAGAGCTCATCTGCCTTTATAGCATGCTCCCTACTTCAAGTCATAATCATAATCCTCTGTAGTGACATCACAATCTGTTGTCATGGGAGTAACTGTAATGTCACAAGCAGTGCATTATGACCTTAGGTAAGGAATAACAAATGGGAGTGGATGAACTTCTTGAGGAGCAAAGATTCTGTTTTCATGCAGATTACCTCAATAATAAATAATTGGGAGGACAAATACAGAACTAATGTGAAATACAAGCTGAACTGTATCTAAATATTGTGTTTTGTTAAAGTTCTCCTGAAGGCATCAGCTGCTCTTTAATGGGCAGTTGAACCAATTGGTTTCGGCTCACATTGAGCATGGCCTCCTCCTCACTAGAGCTGGGACACACTTCCGTGGAGATAAGGCAGGGTGCTGGCTGTCACGGCAGCTGAAGCAGAGAAAGACAAACAGAACCATCTCTAGTATAGCCATGCTGAATGGCACCCCTCCCCCCCGGCAGCAGGATATTAGTGTGGCTTTTCATACCACGCCACGCTGGGCTGCTGTCAACAGGGCTCTGAATAGAGCTCTGTATCTGAACTTGGATATTTTCTCTCCTGCCTTTTGCTGGCTTTTTCTTCAAGATTGTAATTATTGGACCCTTTTATCAACTCCTGGGACTGTTGGCTCCATGGTTCCTGGTAAAAGGAAGCACAATGAATAGCTCCATACACCCCCACTCATGAAGGAATAACACTTCAGGAACTGAGTCGGGAAAAGGATAACCTAACAAAAACTTTTAACTTTCCTTGGGGAGATAAAGGGATTCGTTACCTGGGAATACAGTGTGACAGGGGAGCATGGAGGAACGACTGTTGCTGTGTCATAGAAACATAGAAGTTGACGGCAGATAAGGACCGCGAGGCCCATCCAGTCTGCCCATTTCTTTTTCTACCTTATAAATGTGCCATTGGCCTTTGCTCTGTCAGTGACCTATCTATTCATAGTCATTTGTATTGCTCCCTTATGCCTATCCCATGCCTGTTTGAAGCCCTGCACTGTATTCATAGCCACCACTTCTTGTGGTAAGCCATTCCATGCATCTACCACCCTTTCTGTGAAAAAGAATTTCCCACATTCCCCTTAATCGGCCTCCCTCTAATCTCATGCTGTGTCCTCTTGTCCTGCTATTTTTCTTATATTTAAACATGTTAGACTCTTTCACCTTGTTTATGCCCTTAAGGTGTTTGAATGCCTCGATCATATCACCTCTCTCCCTCCTTTGCTCAAGGGTATACATATTGAGCTCAGTTAATCTGTCCTCATATGTCTTCTGATGCAGTCCCTGCACCATTTTGGTTGCCCTTCTCTGGACTGCCTCAATTTGGTTAATGTCCTTGTGAAGGTGTGGCCTCCAATACTGCACGCAGTACTCCAGATGGGGCCTAACCAATGACTTGTACAGAGGGATTATTACCTCCCTCTTACGACTTGTGATACCCCTACTAATACACCCTAACACCCTCCTAGCCTTACCTACTGCTTTAGAGGTCTGCTTGGATGATTTTAGGTCATCAGTGATGATGATGCCCAAGTCTCTTTCTTCCTTTGTGACTGCTAGCAACTCCCTTCCCCCTCCCAGCCTATAAGTGGCTTCAGGGTTTCTCTTCCCTATGTGCATGATTTTGCACTTCTTTGCATTAAATCCCAGTTGCCACTCTTCTGACCATTCTGCTAGTTTATCCAGATCTCTTCTCATTCTGCCCACCCATCTGGATCATCTACTCTGTTGCAGATCTTGGTGTCATCTGCAAACAGACAAGCCTTACCCTCTAGTCCATCGTGAGGTCACTAATGAAGATGTTGAATAGGACTGGCCCCAGGACTGATCCTTGAGGTACCACTTGTGACTTGCATCTCTTCTGACTGTATACCATTTACCACCACTCTGTTTTCTGCCAGTCAATAACCAGTTTGCTACCCAGTTGACCAACTTCTGACCCACCCCGAGCCTACCTAGCTTATTTATCAATCTTCTATGTGGAACAGTGTCAAAAGCTTTGCTGAAGTCAAGGTAGGCGACATCAACTGCTCCCCTTGGTCCACCACTCTGGTTACCCAGTCAAAGAAATCTATGAGATTAGTTTGACCAGGACCTTCCTTTGTAAACCCATGCTGTCTTGGATCCTGTGCCCCTATGGATTCCAGGTGTTGCACTATCCTTTCCTTAAGGACTGCCTCCATAATCTTGCCCACTACTGAGGTAAGACTGACCGGTCTGTAGTTCCCGCCTCCTCCCTGCTACCACTCTTGTGGAGGCGGGATCACATGAGCCCTTCTCCAGTCTTCTGGGACCTCTCCTGTGCTCAGAGACTCACTAAAGAATTCTGCTAATGGCTCTGCTAGTTTCTCCTTTAGCTCCTTAAGTACCCTGGGATGTATGCCATCAGGTCCCATTGCCTTATCCACCCCTGACCTTAGCAAGCTCTTGTAGGACCCTTTCTTTTGTGAAGGGGTAGTGCCTCCTCCTCCCCTGTGTCCATGATGCTGAGCTGTGGGCCTGCCCTACCTTCTCTTCAGTAAATACTGAGCAAAGTATCTATTAGGATAGATGCCTTTACAGGGTCCTCCTCCTCACATGCTCCCTTTTCTCCATTAAGCTTAGCATACCCCTCTGGACTTTCTCCTTTCACTAATGTATCTATAGAAAGTCTTGTCATCTTCTTTACTGTTCGTGCTAGTGTTTCCTCAGTTTGGGACTTTGCCTGCCTTACTGCCTTACCTGCTTCCCTTAGGGCAGTTTGGTATGCCTCCCTATCTTCATCCCGCTGTGTTCCCTTATATTTCCTGAAGGCCAGCCTTTTGGCTCTGACCTTTTCTGCTACTGTATTTGAGAACCAAAGTGGTTTCCTTCTTCTTTTGCACTTCCTTTTCTGTCTAACACAATGGGATGTTGCTTCAAGTATTGCATCCTTAATGCTTGCCCACTTTGCCTGTGCCCCCTCACCTGTGTCAAGGAATCCAGGATTTTGGAGTGTGATTGGGGACCATGGAGAGGATTGGAGTTGGTTTGGAAGAACGACAGTTGGAGTGGTGGATTTTGGCTGGGTTGAGAGCCCAGTCGGATCAGCCTACAGGAAGTGGTTGGTGTACTTTGTGGTGAGGCTAATGGAAACAATAGCGAGCTGGAAGGAGTCGTTCATGACTGTATTGGAGACCGCCTTGGGGGCTTATTGAATCTGCGGTGCTGGACAGGACAGGAGTTGGGCGGTGTGGGTAACCGGTGGGTAGGAGAAGGGAGCTCCTCTGCCTTTCAGGAAAACCTAACCTGTCTCCTACTGTGGAGGAAACTAAAGTTGTATGGTGGATCCTGGGCTGGAGAAGGTGGCCTGTGTTCATTGGTCGAGTGTTCCTATGATGGATTGTTGTTGAATGGACTATCACTATGAAGATGGTAGTGGAAACATGAGTTTTTACATTTTGTGATTCTTAGCTGTATGGTTTCTGTTGCTCCCTGAGAACTGAAGAGACTGAAATTGTTGCATTCTGAATTCTTGAACTGTGGACAAGAGTGGACTGTGAAGAGACCATCATCAGTTAGTGTAAGGATGAAATTGACTGTTGCCTTGTTGAATTTTTATGATTGGTATTGGGGCAAAATCCTGCGGTGTTTGATTTTGACAGAAAGTGTATTCTGTATTAAGTGGGATTTTTTATGTTTTATGTGAAGGGGTGATTTTTGGGGTTAGGATAAATAAATATGTGTCAAGGGGTGTGTAAGGTGGGGCAGGCTAGAATAGTGTATGGGTTGTCCCAGCTCTACGATCTACGGCCCTTTAGTCCCCCCCCCCCGGTATTGGGTACAACAGCTCACTGATGCCAGAAGGTGGGAATTGTAAGGAGACGTAGGGGCAGAAGTGGTCAGGGAGACCCATACATGGAGGAGGGGAACAGGATTGAGGTAGTTAGGTACAGAAGGCGCCTTGGGTTGAGACAGGGTTTGGAGAGATGCCGGATGGAATTAATCCCTATCCCCAGGGTTCCCATGGGATCTAGTGGGCAGGTAGCTAGAGGGTCTGCACTGCCCACCAATCCCCTGAGGGTGGTGCTATGCAATGCCAGGTCGATCGATAATAAGACCGCAATTATTGCAGACCTGATTGCTTTGGTTGACTTGGCTTACATTACGGAAATCTGGTTGTGAGATGTTGCTGAGCCAGTATTAGAGGCCGCTGTCCCACCAGGTTATTCCGTAGTGCACTGCCCCAGAGTGGAGTGGAGGCGTGGCTATCTGTTTTAGAGCTGGGTTAGGCTTCATCGTGCACCCATTGAGAACACCAGGTTCATTTGAATGTGTGTCCATCTGTGGGGGTCCGGGCGCAGGCTGCAGAATTCTCTTGACATACCGTCCTCCTGGGGTGGTTGGAGAACTCTTGCAGGAAGTGGGGGACTTCGTGGTTGGTGAGACATTGGAGTCCCCCAGATGTTTAGTTTTGGGGGACTTCAATGTCTGGGCCGACGACAAGTCATCCAGGTTGAGTTATCACTTCCTTCAGTTGATGAGATCACTGGGCCTGTTTAAAGCAGTTTCTACTGTGACTCACCACAGTGGACACATGCCGGACCTGGTCTTCTTGCTGGGGCTTGAGATCAAGAATCTCAGGACTGATCGGGTCATTTGGTCCGATCATTGCACAGTGGAGTTCCTGCTCAGGGCCCCCTCCGAGATCCCTCCCTCCCTCTACAGAAATGATGAGCTACTGCCCATTGAGGGGTTTGACGCCAGAGGGTTTTTTTGGTGGTGGCGAACCTATCTAGCATGGACAGCGCATGCAGGGGAGGCGTGGGTGAGGCAGCCGATGCCTATAATAAGGCAGTGACTGAGGCACTCGACTCCCTTGCACCTATCCGTGTATGACCCAGATCTCCTCACTTGAGGTCCCCATGGTTTGGTGGGGAGCTCAAGGCTTTGAAGATCAAGGGTCGGAGGTTGGAGTGCTGCTGGTGGGGGTCCTGCTTGGAGGCAGACAAACTGGCCCTGCGTACACACTTTGGTGTGTACCAGGTGGCAATCAACCGTAAGAAGGCAGTGTTCCTGTCCAGGGAGACTGCTGCTGGGAGGAACCGACCAGCAATGCTTTTTCGGACTATGGACAGGTTATTACATCCTGCTTGTCTTCAGCTGAAAACAGCAGTTTCTGAGGCTTTATGCAATGAGTTTGCTCATTTTTTTCAGACAGGGTGTCTGCCATCAGGCGGGGTGTTCCGCCAGTGGCCCATACCATGGCCGACAGTGGTTGCCGGGATGGTTGACAAAGCACTCCACCTGGTTGGGGAGAGTTTAAACCAGTGGAGGTGGCTGATGTCATTGAGGTGATCTCAAAACTGAAGCACACATACTGTGAACTGGACCCAGCCCCGACACATTTCTTAGTGGGATGTGTCAACGCTGTTGGGCCAGTGTTCGCCTTGATTGTCCTATGTACCTTATTGGAGGGGGTTGTCCCAGATGCCTTGAAGAAGGCACTGGTGAGACCCCTCCTGAAGAAGTCATCATTGGACCCAGACATCAGGGTGAATTATCGACCATTCTCCAACCTTCCATTTTTAGGAAAGGTGGTGGAGAAGATTGTGGCGCATCAGTTGGGTGATCACCTCATGGCATTTGATATTTATGAGCTGTTCCAGTCAGGGTTTCGTGTGGGACATTCAACAGAAACCGCATTAGTTTGCTTGCAAAATGATCTCCTCAGGGCGAGAGATAGAGGGGAGGGAACAATTCTCATTCTACTCGATCTCTCCTCAGCTTTAGAAACGGTGGACCATCGGGTGTTACTGGACCATCTGAGGGACTTCTGTGGACTCACCGGAATGGTCATGCGCTGGTTTCAGTCCTTTTTGATAAACAGAAGGCAGAGGGTGGTGATGAGGAACTTTTCCTCATCAGTTAGCCTTCTGTCTTGTGGGGTACGTCCAGGGTTCGTGTTACCCTGATGTTGTTCACCATGTATATGCTACCCCGGGAGAGATCATTAGGAAGTACAGCTTGGGATTTCATTGCTATGCCGATGATACCCAGCTGTGCTTATCCTTTGCCCCTGGAACATCACATGCGGTGGATGTATTAAACAACTGTCTTGCAGAGATCAATGACTGGATGGCCTCCAGCTGGTTGTGACTGAACCCCGATAAGACAGAGGTACTGGTGGTGGAGTTGAACAAGAGGCAGGTGGGATTGCCCCCGGGGCAGACTCTAGACTTGTTCTAGGGTCTGTCCCAATGAAGGCTTCCTCTAAGGTGCGTAATCTTGGCATGATATTTGACAGCGGTATGACAATTGAATATCAGGTGTCTGCAGTGGTTAAAGGACGTTTTTTTCATCTGAGAAATATAGCCAGGATTAGGCACCTGATTCCGCCCCGGAACTCCCCACCTTGGTACATGCTTTTGTCACATCCAGGTTAGACTACCGTAATGCGCTCTACCTCGGGGTCTCTGGAGGCACCATCCGTCAACTGCAGCTAGTGCAGAATGTGGCTGCCAGGTTGTTGACAGGCCGATCGAAATACTGTCATGTCACCCTGGTGCTGCGTGAACTGCAATGGCTGCCAGTTCAATGAAGGGTGCTCTTCAAGGTGGGCTTGTTCACTTATAAGGCCCTACATGGTTTGGGCCCTTGTTACCTGGCTGACCTTCTGACACCTGCTGCCTCAGTGCGACATCTCCAGTCCTCCTCTAGGGGCCTCCTGATGATTCCTAGGACAAGATTAAAAACTGCCAGCGAATGAGCTTTCACTGTTGCTGGCCCTGTCCTATGGAATTCACTCCCATTCTTGGTGAGGGAGGCCCCGTCAGTAGAGGTCTCTAAGACAGGTATGAAGTTCTATTTGTTTAATCAGGCTTTTTCAGACACTGTTTGATATTAGGGTTATCAGTCCATTTTAACATTTGAGGTTTTATATATTTATGAGAGTTGTATAAGGGTATAGGCTTGTTTGTATAAATCGAGTGTTTTTTTTTTGAACGGTGCCCAGAGCCTCCGGGATTGGTCGCCAGAAAAATAAAATGTGCCTTGCCTTGCCATTCCATAATAAATACATCTGAACTGAGACAGGAACAGCATCCAGATCTTTTTCTGGACATCTCTGACACCCTGACTCTATCCACCTCCAGTATGAAGGAACCAGACTGGTACATTTTTAAAAATGAAGTAGTTTTTTTTTTCTACATAAGAATTGATCGGGTACCAACTGTGCTACACCTTTCACCACTACAACACAGCTTCCAACTCTGATTCAGTGCCATTGAAACATGGTTCTCCAATCATAAACTAGTCCTCAATCACAAGAAAACCAAGTCATTGCTATTCTGCAGTTCACATAACTGTCACAAGCAATACCCCCTTGCCATCTCCACCAAGCAGGGAACTGTCCTCAAACAAGTTTACTCTTTCAAATACCTACGGATTCTGCTTGACCAAATCTCTCCTATATGGCTCACATTGACAGCGTAGCTAAAGCTGCCAGCACATACCTTGGATTACTCTACAAGCATAGGCAGCACCTCACCCCAGAGGCCCTGAAGATTGCCGTCCAGAGCTCTGTGGTGTCAATTATTGATTATGGTTTCATTATCTATGGCTCTGCCATGACATCCGCCCTCCAACATATAACAACTGCACTTAACAAAGCAAGCCGACTTACAACTGGTGCCCACTGCCTCACCCACACCTGTGCCCTTTATGAACAATCTGGATGGCTCCAACTCTCCAACTTTATAAAGTATCTCACATGTGCTATGGCGGAAAAAATCAACCTTGGCCTCACACCCCTGGTATTACTGCCTTGTTACATCAAAACACCAACCAACAGAACACCAGGAGCTTGACAAGCCAGATTCTACAAGTTCCTCGCTGTTGAACTACGCAGGGCCAATGCTCCTTCACCTATAGGGCTCCTCTATGGATGAATGGTCTCAGCCACATCATCTCCTCTGCCTCAACACTAGGGCTGTTCAAAACCAGGCTCCAGACCCATCTCACTGCCTCTAGCTCCTGTGACTGCCTCTCCTAGATGATGACCTACACAGCTTAAATCCTAACTTATGTACTGCTTAACCCCAGGCCCCCCAGTCCCCCTCCCCACAGCTCCTGAGGCACCACTTCAAATCTCAGGTCTTCATACCACCTCATTAGTCTCTCCTTGCCCCATTATAGCACTTATTTCCCCCCAACCTGCCCCCTTTTTCTCTTCTATCACTCCTTCCCATTTATTTTTCGACAAATGCTTCTGGCTGCATCTTCATCCTCCCCTCTTCTCTCATCCTTGTTTCTCTGCCACCCCTGGGCACCTGACATTACCCATTCCTTGTGGGCACATGCGTCCTCACTGTGTTCACCATTTTACTATAGCTGCCTCTGTTAACTACCTACACTTCTCCTCCACCTCTACACCTTACTCTTCCTATAATTGACCCCTTTCAATAACACTGTTGTACACAAATTTACTGTTATTTCATGGTTGCTTCCTTGTTGTTTGTTACTTCTGACATGGAACCTTTGTAAAAGAGCCTTGACTCAAAAGTACTTGTAATCCTAGAAAAATAAATAAATAAACACAATGTTGGCAGGTAGGTGTAATTTACTCACCAGTTTTAAAATATAGTGAGTAAAACAACATTAGAACACATAAGAATGCTGTAAATCTGGTAAAAACTGCTCCTTTGAATCACCAGTTATGTTATGAAGCACTCTTTTGTGGCAAGTGGAGCATTTACAAATGCTGGGTGAGTAGTGGTACTCATTAAAAAAATTCTGAAAAGTATTTCGTAAAATGAACTGAATAAAATAGGTTGGTATTCCTCTTATCTGGAGCCCTGTTTGGGGGTGAGCCACTGACAGAGGCGGATTGGGAATCCATCTTGCTCCCCACAGATCGTATTATACCCCTTGCCTGGCACTTAAAATTGACCATCTGCAATCAAGTGAATGCCCTAAATGTAGGACAGAAGTAGGTACCTTTATCCACATAATTTGAGCCTGCCCAGTGGTGCAGGCCTTCTGGAGCAAGTATCTAACTTACTAGCTAAAATGCTGGGAGGCCCCCAGACCCCATGGTGACAGGTATTTTGCTGAGGCTGTATCCAGGAGCCAACAAAACAGTGTCTTCCAACACCCATGCTGGAAATTAGGCATCACAGGATGGAAAGCTTTTGGTGCAGTTTTGGAAACAGGACAAAATGCCAACCATAGCACAGTGGGTCAATGTGCTATTAAGACTATATGACAGACAAAATACAATACTTCACTCTGCACAAGCTTCAAGTCCATGAAAAAACATGGGGCCACTGGTAATAAGCACTGGGAGCTGTAGGGTTCCCCAATTTCTAGGCTGTTGTAAGGAATGCTACAATAAGGGAGGTTATTAACACCACACAGGGCTATGAGTGGACGAGAAAGTCTGTTTTTTATACAGCTATGTATATATCTAAATCTGGGGACATTTTATGAAAAGTGTTACCTGTATGAATTAACATTACAACATCCTTTTTATTTCTGCAAATAAAATATATAAATGCCTGCTCACCTGGGAAGAGTTGGCTCCCTCACTACCCTTGCCTGTAATCCCTTCTGCACATGAATATGTAAGTACTGTATCTTTGTATGTCTTCATGCCAAACAAATTTTACAAAAAATCACACAGATATATATACAGTGGATAACATTCACGTAACTGTGCAATAATACATCTGTTCTATACATACATA
Source organism: Neoceratodus forsteri (assembly GCA_016271365.2). NCBI lineage: Eukaryota > Metazoa > Chordata > Ceratodontiformes > Ceratodontidae > Neoceratodus > Neoceratodus forsteri. The sequence goes on from CM057458.1 coordinate 236,383,696, forward strand.
ATACCATTCATTTACTTATTATTGATTGACTGAATTGAAAATTGGTGACTGGAAAAGGGATAGAGTCAATGTTCATTTCCAGGTGCTACCTGGGAAAAGGATAACAGAAGGAATACTGAAACATAATACAGTACATTTCATGGTACAGAAATAAGGTGCAGTCACATTACAGTGTACAACACTTCGCAGGTACAAGCTTGGAACAGATCAAAGTGCAAGTGTGCAAGTCTACAGACAACTGTCATGCCAAACACAAGTGAGAGATATAACTGAATTATGCCACAGAATAGGTTCACCAAATGAGCAATGTAGTGCACCTCAGACCAGATTGCCCCGGGAGAAATCAGAACCCTGTGCTGGCACTGACACCAGGGAAGACCCCCTATGGGAAACAGGAGCTGGTGGGGTGGGTGGGAGGCATTTTATCAGATGCCTGAAGGAGTCTGGGGAGTTGGAATGTCAGATGGATTAGGGGAGCTGGTTCTAAAGTGTAGGAAGGTGATAGGAAAAGGCAAATTGCCAACAGAGGGAAGGTGGTGAGGAGTGGAGAAAAGATTTGCCGGTCCCTGGAGCAGAGAGAATCTAGATTAGTGGTAAGTGGGGAATGGAGGGAGGAAAGATAGGAGGGAAGGGAACCAAATCAGAATTTGGATATGAAGCAGGAACAGTGTGGCTGGTGATGAAATAGTAGGAGGATGATGGAAAGGGAGAAGTAGAGGAAGCAATGGTGAATATGAGGAGGGAAGTTTCTTGTGAAGTGACAAAAGGCATTGCAAAGAGTGTCAGTCTGCCAAGCAAAGTGGAGGGGTGGTACCATAGACCATGTCGGCATAGTCTAAAACTGAAGTGCCATTTTGGTGACCAGCTCAAGGCGGTGGACCAGCAGGAGTAAGCAGTCTTTATTACGGCAAGGGTGATGGTCCTCAACTTCAGGAGGACAGATTTTTAAAAAGATGGATGAATACCACAGGGATGACCTGACTGGGAGGGGGATGAACTGTGTGGGGTGAAGGAAACTAAAAAGGGCCATAATGAAGGCAACAAACCTCTGTGTAAAGCAAGGGAGCCAAAAAAAGAGGAAAAAGAGGCAGTTATAGTTCTCAGGAGGTAGCAGGGAAAGTAAAAGCTAACAGGATAGCATTCAGAAGGTATAAAGTGACACAGAGAGAGAGAGAGGAGGATAGGTAGGTGTATCAGTGGAAACAGAAGGAAGCAAGGAGAGTAATAAGGAGCGCAAAGGCGCACTTAGACTAGTCAAGGCAGTAACAAAAGGGTACAAGATGTTTTTTAGGTATGTAAGCAAAAAAAAAAAAAAAAGTAGACCACAGGTGGGATCGTAAGGTTAAGAATGGAAGGGGGTGACTGTACAGAGGGGGAACAGGAAAAGGCAGACATCCTAAACAAATACTTATTTTCAGTGTCCACAAAGGAAAGAGACGGGAGGAACAAAAATGTAAGGAGCATTGGAGAGAGGGAGGTGGACATTAGTCTATTTTCGGAGACAGTCCTGAAGGGACTTGCAAATCTGAATGTGGATAAAGCTTTGGGAGCAGATGGAATCCACCCAAGGGTCTTTAGGGAGATCAGAGAGGTACTGGCTGCATTTCCGATGATCCTGTTTAACAGCTCATTAGGAGAGGAGTGGTCCTGGAGGACTGGTATTGGGCAGATGTAGTCCCACTTCACAAAAGTGACAGCAGGAAAGAGGCTGGCAATTATAGGCCAGTCAACCTGACTTTGGTGGTGAGGAAGTTAATGGAATTACTGCTGAAAAAAAGGATTGTGTAATATTTTGAATCCAGTGGGTTACAAGATCCAAGGCAGCATGGATTCATATTGGGGGGGGTCATGTCAAATCTGACAGAGTTCTTTAACTGGATGACCAAGGAACTAGATCAGGATGTAGTGGTGGATGTAGCCTACCTAGACTTTACCAAGGCATTTGACATCATGCCATGTAGGAGACTAGTAAGCAAGCTGGGTAGCTTAGAAGTGGGTCCAGTTGTGGTAAACTGGGTAGGAAATGAGTTAAGAGATAGGCAACAGAGTGTGGTGGTAAAAGGAGTTCACTCAGAAGAAGCAAGCTTGACCAGCGAGGTGCTGCAGGGATCAGTGCTGGGACTGGTCCTCTTTAATATCTTTATAAGTAACACTGCAGAGGAGTTGGAAGGGAAGGTTTGCCTCTGTGGATGACACCAAATTCTACAATAGGGTGGAAAAGATGAGCATGGACCTGAGAAAATGTGGCATGGACAAGGGTATGGCAGCTGGGTTTCAGTGTGAAAAAGTGCAAAATAATGCACTTGGGGTATAGAAACCCAGGGTGGAATGCAAAATGGAGGGGGAGGGTGGTACTAATGACTACCAAGTAGGAAAGAGATCTGGGGGTGATCATATCAGATGACTGTATGTGGCCAGGCATTGTAAAAAGGCAGTTGGGAGTGCGAGTGGGACATGGGAGTGCATAGGAAGGGCTATCACCGTCGGAAAGAGGGTGGTAGCATTGCCTCTGTATAGTTCGTTGGTAAGACCCCACCTAAAGTACTTGTCCAGTTCTGGAGACCATATCTCTGGAAGGACACAGAAAAAGTGGAGGTAGTCCAGAGGAGGGCAACTTAAGTGGTGTTGGGTCTGCATCAGAAGCTCTACGAGAAGAGACTAAAGGACCTACATATATTGGGGTAAACCTTGCCTCAGTGTTTGCGCACAGAGGTTCTTTGTCTTTTAAATAGTTTTTTATTTTAATGGGTTCACCACAACATAACCAAGACACACTGTCTTAGAGTAGCTGGTTCATTCCACTGGGGTGTCAAACAGGCGAGCATACTGATGAGTCCTGGTAGGACAAAACACGTGTCTATGTCATCTGTTAGCACCTTTGCAAACTGTGTGAGGCCTTCGGCACCATGCAATTCTGCTTAAAGTTGAACCAGCATAACATTCTGTGGTGATTTGCATATGCAGCCCATGATGCTTTGCATTGTGTGGGCATGTGTGATTTTGTATTTTCTTGAAACTTGGCTTCCCAGCCAAATGCCCTTTGGGGTAACCCTTGCCTCAGTGTTTGCGCACAGAGGTTCTTTGTCTTCTACATATATGTACACTCTGGAAGAGAGAAAGGTGGGGGGGGGGATATGACAGTGACCTTTAAATACCTCACAGCAGTAAACAAGGCATAAGAGGGAAGTATTTTTCATAAAAAATGTTCTTGAGGAGAAAGGGACATGATAAAAAGCTGGAGAGGGGGTAGATTCAGTAGAAAGGTGAAGAAGTACTTCTTCATAGAAAAAGTGATAGATTCCTGGAACAGTCTTCCAGTGGAGGTGGTGGGGGCAAAAACAGTGGTGGCGTTCCAGAACGCATTGGATAGGCACAAGGAAATCTTAGGGAAATGGGGGGGGGGTGAATGGGACGAAGATCAAGTAGGAGCTGCAGTGATACTATAGGCAGGGAAAAATAGGCAGACTGTGGGCCAAGCTACCCTTATCTGCCAGTAAATTCTGTTTCTATGGGGCAGGACACCCAACTTATGGCAGCGTTTCTCATGGGTGGCAACAATGTGGGCTGAGAAGTCAAGCTTAGTGCCAAACCATACACTGAGGTACTTGAAGGATTGCACTGCTTCAAGAGGGGAACCATCCAACATGCAGAAGACCAGAGGTCAAGAACCAGTTTCCAGCTGCTGCCAAAGGTCAAGGACTCGTTGTTTGGTGTTGATCCAGAGATGGTTGGAGTGGAACCACCGCAGGACTTGTGGAAATCATGTTGAAGCTGTTCTTCCACAAATGCGGTAGAGGGACCACAGATGAAGATGACAGTGACATATGCATACATGTGTAGTGGTGAGAAAGGCCACTGACCAAACTCTAATAGATTAGGTCAGGGTGCAGATACACTTGGCTACATCTTGGAGGGAAAGAGAATTCTTAATATACCAACCATCCGGAGGTGGATTTTAGGGTCATACCCAGCCAGCGGGCATTGGGGAATTTATGGGAAGGGAACCAGGCCAATTGCTACCAACTGGAACCTGCAAGAGAGGCATGATGCTAACTTGAATGCAGCCAAATATATAATTAAACATTTCTAAACAACATCTATACTAAGCATCTTAACTCAAATATTCAGAGAACTAAATCATTCCTAATGCTCCCAAGTTTGTTTGTAATACATTAAATGAGACATGACACAAGCTTTACAGTCCATTTATAGTCCAGCCACTACTGCATATGTCCACTAAAAGGGATAGAGTGAGATGAGAGCCCCTTTGGATTACCAGGACAGCTTTCCCCTCCAAGAGAGACACTCAAGCTGAAGAAAGAAAAGAACATTTCCAAGGATACTTGTCTTCAGCTTCTGGCCTGTTGTAGACCACTGGTACTTGTTAACCCTCCTGGGCTGAAGAACTGCATACAACTGAGGCAGGATTACTGGCAGAAGGTCACGGACGAACCACCAAAATGGGTCACCCTTTGAGGAAGAAGAGAAAAGAACTGAAGAAAGTCACCAGCCTTTCAGATTACACCTAAGTAGCTGGGATGCAAGGAAAACTGAGGAATCTCCTGAAGGAACTCTCATGGACAAAGCTGGTCTGGAACAACAGGGCTGGGACACATTGGGTACCACCTGCAAACTAGAGTGGTGGCTCAATAAAGGACTTTGAAACATTTGCAGTGGTGGTAATTTCGATAAACAAGTTTGATCAGCTCACGCAGTTCAGAGCCCTGTCGATGGGGCAGTAGGGCTTTTAGGCAGTCTCTTTGTAGTCCCACACACAGGACAGAACAGTTCAATTATAGGAGTCCCAAAACATTCTTTTAAAACATATTTCCTATAGACAGTCTTTAGATAAAATACAGTAAAAATTGGCAGCTTTTATCAAGTGCCCTGTCTTTTTAATTGCGGCCTTGCAGTGCCTCCATACATATTTATTCCATTAATTTAAATAGTCCTGCCCCTTCTGGCCTTGGCTTCTATGGAGTGTTCTTCAAACCCTGCCCAGTGGGTGGTTCCATGGACAGGGCTTACCTGCCCCCACAGTCTCTGGCTTCTGTGGAACTTTTTTCATCCCACCCCATGGGCAGTCCTTCTCTTTAGGGTCTGGCTTGCCCCACCCCATGGCACTGGGAGATGCAAAGTTTTATTTTTTGGTTTTTTTTTTATTTAAAAAAAAAAGTTTTTCTTTCTTCCCTTGGCAGCCAACACCTGGCTATGGTTCTGCTGCCACTCACCCTGTTGCCTACTTCGCTCTGGGCTGAGGCTGCTGCTTAAGGAAGAGGCCTGGACCTGCCTTCTCCCACTGGCCTCCTCTCAAGATGCTGCTGCTGGCTGGAGAAGAACGATGAGAATGGCCTTTCACCACCACCCTTCCCCAATGACTACATCACTGCTGGACCCAGGAACCACCAGACTGCTGCAAACTCTGTGAGATGGGAAAGAGAGCACTGAGCTGCTGGACCAGCTGGGACATCGGGAGGGATGTAAGAGCTCAAGGTAAGTCCTCCCTTTTGGCTTTGCCTTGGCCAGCCGATCGCTCTCCTTCCTCTCGCTGCTACTGCTCCCTCTACTCTCTCCCCTGGACTGAAAGGCTGTAGCCACTCAAAACAGGCTGATGATTCCATTCTGGAATCCTCACAAGCCCTCTCTTGCCTGCCTGCTCACATGCTCAGGAACCATGCAGGTTCCCAGCAACTGTGGAGGGGGTGGGGGGCAAGTTCTGAATACTGGCAGGCAGGGAGAAAAAGATAAAAAAAAATGTAAAATGCAAGCCCAGCTGTGACTTTACAAGGGACCTAGGCTGGGGCTATTAAGCTGTGCAGGGGCCTATTTAAACACGTCACCACCTCTTTTCCCCATACTATGACCTTGAGGTACCTTTCCCTGTGGGAGCCGTGAAGCACCTGGATGCCCATTTCTAGAGGGCACCAGGACCTCTGAGGCACTGCACGTATATGGGAGTTGGCACAGATGGAAGAGAGGAAGGAAGGAAGGTCATTTAGAAAACTGAAAACAGGATGTGACCTAGGATGAGCCCGGTGAGACCCCAGCCTGGATGGGAAGAGAGGTGATAAGGTGCCTCCAACCTGTGCTGACCATTGACTAACCATTAGGTAGGAACAGAATCAGTCAATGGTTGGAGCTGTGAGGTCAGCAGAGCTCAGCTTGTCCAGGAGAAGCGGGTGGGACTTTGAGTCAAAGACTTTGGCCAGATCAATGAAAATCATCGCTGTGATGTGCCCCTGATCTGTCCCTGGGAAAATGAAGTTGGTGACATGCAGCAGGGAGGAGAAAGTGGAATGGTGCATTTGGAAGCCAGACTGAAATGGGGAAAGGAAACTGGAAGAGGTGAGTAGTCTTGAAGACTAGACTAACCTCTCTTGCAGTTTGGGAGGGGAGGACAGAAGTTTCCAGGGGAAGAGAGTTAAACTCCTTTGTGAAACTGAAGTACCTTGGCAATCTTGCTGGAGTGAGGAATGGAGCTCAGGGAGAATAAGAGATTCTGCAGAAACAGAAAAGTACTTTTAAATAAGTGCTACTTTTGAAAAATGTTACTTTTTTCATTTTTGATTATGCTAACACTTTACAACCATTTCTTCCAACTAGCTTACATTATAAAACAAAGAAAAACTGTTTAGAAAGAAAAAAATATTCACAGCAGTAATACTGTTTCTTCCAAAGGGATCTCTCACTGTGCTTAACAATTGCAATCATTCAGCTGGAATGATCTGCCCCAGGGCCTTAAGAATTTGATGCTAATTATGGACTTTAGAATAAAATTCAAACTCTGCTGTGTGGTCAAGCTCACCCCTACACTCTAACATCAGATTTATTTCTGAAGCTAGGGTGAGCGGTAACCACCAAAACTAATAAAATTTCTACCAGAAAGTACGAAAATTGTTTAAAAATTTTAAAAACAGTTTAAACAAGGCAGAACAAACTTAGTTGTTATGAAAAAACAGATACCTCAGACCACTGAGCAACAATTGTAAAGGCACTGTATCAGGAAAGGCCCAAACAAACAGAAGAACTGATTCTTGTTTAAGCCTTTTACCAGGTTCTGGAAGGGGAAGTAGGGATTGTTGAGCACAGTGGGGGATACCTTTGGAAGAAATAATACTGTGGTAATTTCTTCTTCAAACCTGTGAATCCCCTACTCGTGTTTAACAAATGCACTCAATAGCAGTACCTAGCCGAACACAGAACCTACTTAGAGAAAAGGTTCTACAAGACAGCGGTGCCAAAGCTGGCATCCCTTCTCGAATGTATGTCCAGACAGTTGTACTTCATGAAAGTGTATCCTGTTTTCCAGGTAACTGCTTTACAGATTTCTTGCAATAGAATACCCGCTTATGCTGCCTCACAGGCAGAAGTGCCCTTTGTGAAGTAGGCCCTAAGGTGGCAATTTGCCAGCTTTATCATAACAGAACTGTATGCAGGAGACTATCCAACAAGAAATGGCTCTCTTGGATGATGGTTTGCTTTTCCCTACCTCACCATAGGTGACAAATAATAGCGTTTGTGGACCTGACATCCTTTGTGTGGTCCAAGCAGTAGCTCAGTGCCCTCTTCACATCCAGACTGTGAAGCTTCTGTTCTCCTGAACTGGAGTTTGCTGTAAAGAAAACAGGGAGTGTAATTGATTAAGATGGAATTCAGACATTACTTTAGAGAGGAATTTTTTTTTGCCTCTTAGGACTACCTTGTCCCTGTGAAAGATTATGTAGTTAGGATCTGTGCAGAGGGCTTGCAATTCATTCACCTTTCTGGCAGATGTCACTGCCACCAGGAAAATTGCTTTCCAGGTGACATACATTAGTGCAGCAGTTGCCACAGACTCAAAAGGAGCCTCCGTTACCCTGCCCCTATAGCAGCCCCTTTGTGGAGGGTACTTATAGGAGACATAAGCATGCAGAAAGTATTCCTTACCCCCACTTCCCCTTCCGTAAGTCCTGTAGGAAGTGGAGGCCTTTTCTCAGTGTTGCTCTTGTAAGTAACTTTGTATTCCTCCACCTTTCTCATGTAAGCCTCTGTCTTGCCATCAAACAGGGAATTTGCCTTGCATGGAAAATCCTTTTTTTTCCCCCCCACTGTCTTGGGATGGACTGATAGTTCTAAGTCAGGCAATCCTCCTTAAGGACAGTGCAAGGGCCTCAACACTAGATGCAATGTCATTTGTGTCCACTGCCATATGGAACTGGTACTTTGTGGTGGCATTTCTGGTACTGTTCTGCATAGGCTAGGTAAGTTGCCTGCCTTAGGAGCAGAGAAGCCGATGTATAAGCTTTGAAGCCCATTCTGTCCAGTTTCCTGGAATCTTTCTCAGGATGCTGGAAGGAAAGAGGCTGTTTGGTCTTGTTGCAAGCAGTAGTCTGGGCCACTCCCTCATGACAGAAACATAAAAGTTGACGGCAGAAGGAGACCACTAGGTCCATCTAGTCTGCCCATTTGTTTTAGACCAGTTTTGACACTCTAGTTGCCTTTTGTAGTCAGGGCCCCCTTGTGTCTATCCCATGCATTCTTGAATCCCCCCCCACCTAGTGTTGACCCCACAACCTCTTGAGGCAGGCTGTTCCAGGCGTCCACCACTCTTTCTGTGAAGAAAAACTTCCTTGTGTTGGTAGAGAACCTCCCTCCTTGCAGCCTGAGGTCATGTCCCCTGGTCCTGGAGCCCTTCTTGAAGTGAAAATGTTCCCTGTACCTTGTTAATGCCTTTTATGTACCTGAACATTTCAATCATGTCACCTCTCTCTTTTCCCTGCTCCAGGGAGTACATATTCAGTTCCCCAAGTCTTTCCTAGTAGGATATGTACTGCAGACCCTGAATCATTTTTGTCACCTTTCTCTCTACTGTTTCCAAAACAAAGAGGAAGACCGTGCAGTAACGTGAGCGGGTGCTCAATACGTGAGGTGCAACCCTCAAAATAAACCAAAATCAAAAGTAAATGAGCACTACTGTTTCCACCTGGTCAATATTCTTCCTGAGGTAAGGCCTCCAGAATTGGACTCTATTTCAGGTGAGGCCTGACCAGCGATCTATACAGTGGTAGTACCACCTCTCTCCTCCTGCTCGTGATTCTCCTCCCAATGCATCCAATGTTGCCTTCTCACACTGCTTACTAACCATGCTCCAGGGAGCAGACTTTCCAGCCAGCGAGCAAGGTAGAGGTCTTTAGCCTGTGCATTACTGAGCTGCTCCATGCAGTGTTCGGGGGTTGTAGCCATTGACACTTCCACCACCGCTTTCATAGACCCTTCCCACCTCCACTTAGGCCTCCCCCCACCTTCAGGCAAGGGGCTCCCAGATCTGGTTAGTCTCCTAGTCCTGCAACTGCTTTTCTCTTCCTCCCCTCTGTCTCCACCTCAATGCCTACAACACAACGTTCACCATATCTGCACGGTCACCCATACATTGTGGACTAGCACCAATTGCGGTACTCCACTCCCCTCCACACTCCCCTTTAAACTGCCAAGGTGCTCTCTTAAGCACTCTCACTTACTGTCTCTTTTTCTATTTCCACATATCCACTCCCTCCCTATCCCAACCTGTGTCCTCAAGCCTACCTTTCACAAACTTTCTGCCGAAGCAAAAAGAATGAAACACGTACTCTATAGGATAGCCATTTTACTCTTGCTCCTATCGGGTAATGTGCATCCTAACCCAGGGCCCATTGCACAGCCTAACCTTTCTACCCCCTCAACGCGCCATGCTGGTGGCCTCCTTTTGGCATCAATAAATATTTGTAGTCTACTACGCAAACATGACCTCCTCCAAGGGTGGATCCTACAGCACAACCCAGATATACTAGCAGTGGTTGAAACCTGACTCTGCCATCGCCTTAGTGGCTACCCAACTCTTTAGAGAAGACAGGTTGAGAAAAAGGGGTGGTGGTTGTGCCATCTACGTCATGATTCTATTAAAGTGCAGATTAACCAGACTACCCCGCCTACGGTGCTCAGACTCTGTCTGTGAGTGGCTAATGGCAATGTTGGCAAACAACTTATTGTTATGTCTCTTTACCTCCTTTCCCAGAACACCAAGCCTGCCTTCCACTCCTTCTTAGATTGCATCTCCCAATTTCCTAAGGATGCTGAGGTCACTGCATTGGGTGACTTCAACACTAACTGGTTGTCCCCCACAGCAGCTCAGCAAACAGACACTGCGGCAGCCACCAACTTAAGACAGGTTGTCCTGTCTCCAACCAGGATTAATTATAACATGGGCACCAGTACCTTATAGATCTAATCCTTACTAATCTCCCACAGCATCTCTGCAACGTTATGGTACTACCTGATGCGTTAAGTGACCATTCACTTATTCTCTGCACATGGACACATTACTCCCATAAAACTCCTCCTAATTTCTCTTTCCAGTGCACCCTTAAAAAGGGCTCACTGTGGAAGTTTTCAGAGTATCTCTTGAACTGTAACTGGTCTCCCCTGAACACTGCCAACAACGCTGACAACACCCTGGCTTTCTTTATCACAACCTTTACACTGCCTTTGACACCTTGGCCCCTCTCTCTAAATGAGTCATAAAAGGCCAGAACACCCCATGGACTACAGGGGATCTCCTGAATCTCATGCGTGCTCGTCATAATCTCTGACACAAAGTGCTAGCCTCTGGTCTCCCTGCTGACAGACAATGGTACAGGGCTGCTAGAAACGCGTGCACCTGGGAACTTCACCGTGACAAGGTAGCCCATTTCCAGGCCACATTCTCTTCCACTCAGGTCTCAGGAAAGAAGTTTCAGGATAACATAAAGGACCTTATAGGTAAATCCAGCCCCCCCCCCCCCAATTATTGAATGTCAATGGTACCACTACTCAGGACCCACTGCCCATTGTCAACACCATTAACACTGCATTCTCTGATCTTAGTGGAGTACTACCACAACTTCTTTATCACATCCTCCTATCCCCCACACAGGTATTCCCTTTTTCACTTTAGGACCGTCTTCCCTTTAGAAGCTAAACCATACACCTCTAAGGTTCTCGGAAGATCTCACTACAGCAGAGACTCCCTAGACCTGAAGCTTTTGCATCTGGTCCTTGATGCAGTTCTAATTCCCTTTACCAAAATTCTTAATCTCACCCTGTGTCTTGGCCAATTCCCCCCCCCTCAATGGAAATCTGCTGTTTTGACACCAATCTTCAAGAGTGGTGATAGAACCTCCCATAATTACTACTGACCAATCTCTATTCTCCACATCTCCAAAGCCCTGGAAAGAATAGTTAGAAACATAGACTTTGATGGCAGATAAGGACCACTTGGCCCACCCAGTCTGCCCATTACCTACCTATTGGATAACCTGCAGATTCTAGTTAACCAACAGCCTTACTTCCTGCAGCCCCTCACTATAATTGCCTTATGTCTGTCCCATGCATGTTTGAATTCCCTCACTGTTTTAGACCCCACAACCTCTCCAGGAAGGTGATTCCATGCATCCACCACTCTCTCTGTGAAAAAGAATTTCCTCACATTACCCCTGAGCCGTCCCCCCTCTAACTTTAAATTGTGCCCCTTTGTTCTTACACATCTCTTTTCTTGAAAGATGCTACCCTCCTGGACTTTGTTGATTCCTTGAGGTACTTAAAAGTTTCTAATATGTCCCCTGTCCCTTCTTTTCATCAAGGTATACATTAAGTTCTCTCAGTCTCTTCATATGGTTTCTGATGTAGACCCTGCACCATTTTAGTTGCCCTCCTCTGGACTGCTTCCATCCTGCTCTATGTCCTTGCGTAGATGAGGTCTCCAAACTGAACACAGCACTCCAGATGGGGTCTCACCAACTGTCTGTACAGAGGATAACCACTTCCCTTTTCTACTTGTGATGCCCCTCCCATGCATCCCAGTATCCCCCTGGCTCTCCTTACTGACTTTCACATTGCTTACCCACCTTTAGGTCATCTGATATGACTACCCCAGGTCCCTTTCCATTATTGTTGTTGTTAGTACCTCCTCGTTACTGTGTACCTCTTCTCCTGGATTTTATTTCCCAGGTGCATTACTTTGCACTTCTTTGCATTGAATCTAAGTTGCCATATGTCTGACCATTCCTCCAACCTTGCCAATTCCTTCTCATCTTTCTACCCCCTTGTATCAACAACTCTGTTACAGATCTTTGTGTCATCTGCAAAGAGGCATGCCTTTCCTTCCAGACCTCTGCAATGTCACCTATAAAGACGTTAAAGAGGACTGGACCCAGTACTGAGCCCTGAGGTACTCCACTAGTAACCCCCCTTTCTTCAGAATGTATTCCATTCACTATTACCTTCTGTGTCCTGTTGTGCAGCCATTTGTTACCCAGGCTACCACCATGGGACCCACTCCCAGGCTGGCAAATTTGATTATTAATCTTTTGTGCAGGACTGTGTCAATTGCCTTGTTAAAGTCTAGGTAGGCCATATCCACAGCCTCTCCCTGGTCTATTACTTTGGTCACCCAGTCAAAGAAATCTATTAGATTTGTCTGGCATGACCTTCCTGCTGTGAATCCATGCTGCTTTGGGTCCTGTCCCCCGCTGGCCTCTAGGTACTGAACAATTCTTTCTTTCAGAAGTGATTCCATCATTTTCCCCACCACTGAGGTCAAACTAACAGGTCTGTACTTTCCTGCTTCTGCCTTGCTCCCACTTTTGTGAAAGGGAATCACATCAGCCCTCCTCTAGTCCTCATGTACCACCCCATCCTCCCATGATTTGTTAAAAAGTGTGGTCAGTGGTGTCACTAGATCCTCCCTTAGTTCTTTTAGGATTCTAGGGTGAATCCTGTCAGGTCCCATTGCTTTGTCCACCTTGAGTTTTAGTTCTTTCAGGACTCTTTCTTCTGTAAATGGACTGGCATCAACCCCACTACCCAGAGTGCTTCTATTGTTTGGTTTCGGTAACTCTTCTTCTTTTGTGAATACTGAGCAAAAGTATTCATTCAGTATCTCTGCCTTTTCACTGTCTCCCTCTGCCCACCTCCCCTCTTCTTTATTAATCTTCACTATTCCTCCCTTAACCTTTCTATGCTCCCTAATGTACCTATAAAAGGGTTCATCCCCCTTCTTAACTGAGTTGGCTATCTTTTCCTCGGTTTGGGCCTTTGCTTTTCTGACTGCCTTCCCCACTTCTTTCTGCTTTAATTGATACAGTTCCTTGTCGTGCTCCTTCTGTGATTCCTTATACTTTTTGAATGCAGCCTTTTTCTCCTTACCTTCCCTAGTTTCCGACCTATTCTCCAAGTATCTCTCCACTTACAACCTCCAATGTTGTTGTCAACAACACGGTTTCAGGAAGGGTCATAGTACCACCATGGCCCTCCTGGAATTCACAGACTTCATTCATAAAGCCCTTGACCATGGTCATCTAGTTGGGTCTGTGTACATAGATCTGCCCAAGGCTTTTGATACTGTTAATCATGCGCTCCTTGTTAACAGCCTCCCATCATTGGGCCTCTCCCTTGATGCCACCTCCTGGTTTGCTAACTACCTCAGTGAAAGGACCCAGCAGCTAAAAGTCAACGATACCCTCTCCACCAGTCTGCCCGTTTGGTCCGGGGTCCCCCAAGGATCTATCCTTGGCCCACTGTTGTTCAGTCTGTTCCTCATCACCCTCCCACTTGCCTGCTCTGGGCAGATGAAAGTTTACAGAATATTACTGCATCAGCTGCATAGTCACCCTGACCCCTCCCCGCTGCAATCTGAACTACAAAGACTCTTCTCTGAATGTGAATCCTGTTTCTCCCAACACAAGCGCATCCTCAATTACCAAAAAACAAAAATGTTGGTGTTTGCTAATCCACAAAATAAATACAGTGGCACCCCTTTACCTATTCATAACTGGTATAATTCACCCCTTGAGCAAGTCAATACGTTGATTCCGCCCTCTCCTACCACAAACACACTAACACAGTCAGCTTGGCAGTTAACACCAGGTTAGGACTTCTTTATAGGCATAGGTCTGCCATTACCCCGGAAGCCCTCCGCTTGGTGGTAACCAGCTCAATTTTGTCCAGAGTTGACTATGGAATAGTGTTCTATGGTGCGGCCTCAGACTCTACACTAAGTAGAATTAGGGTAGCCTTGAACAAGGCGTGTCAGCTAGTAACCGGTTGTGCAGGTTCACTCACACCTGCCTCCTCTATCAAAGTACCAACTGGCTTAATTTTACAGCGAGGTTCTCTTACCAAACCAGCTTGTTAGCAAGGAAGATTGCCTTGGGCACCCCCACCCCATCCAGCATCTCTTAACTCCTTCATTCACCATTCAGAACACCAGAAGCACATCCCAAGCTTCCTTCAAGATCCCACATTGTAGGACTTCTTGGAGCAGCAGGCCTTCATGAACAGGGTGCCTCGCTGTCTGACCGGTTACCCCGAGACCTCAATTGCCGAATTTGGTCCTTTCAAGAACATACTCTGACAGCATCTTCTCACCTCCTCCCAATGTAACTGTCTCTAGCCTATTGTATAATTACCTCGTGTTCTCCCCTCCTCATCACATCTCTTCCATGATAGTGTCATCTTCGACTGCCTTGGATCACTACTCCACTCAACTCCCTCACACCCTTTTATGTCCCTCCCCCCCTTCTTTTCTCCTCTCTCTTTAGTGTTATATACAGCAGGGCCTTGATTAAACCTGCCTATTGTGTACTGTATTACCAGGTGCTAGAAAAAATGGCATCAGTGCCTGTAGACCCCTTCCCTCCCTTACCAGCCTGCCCTCTGCCCGCTAGGCCCATGTGTGTGTCCCAGGCTCTTTTAAAGTTGTCTACTGTATCCACCCCCCCACCCATTCCAGCAGCCTGTTCCATGGCTGTACCACCATCATGGTAAAGAACCCCCCTGCTGTCCCTCTGAATCTGCCCCTTCCAGTTTGTACATATGCCCCAGTGAAATTGTTCTTATTTTGAAGATGGTGTTGACCTCACCCTATTTATGCCCTTCAAGTATCTGAATGTATCCCACCATATCCCCCTCTCCTTCAGTGTACAAGCCCAGCTCTCCCAGTTTCTCCTCATATGACCTCCCCTGCAGCCCAACACCATTTTGGTTGCTCTTCTCTGGACCCTTTCCAGCCTGTTCTTGTCCCCTTGCAGGTATGGACTCCAGAACTAGACCCCATATTCCATGTGCGGTCTATGGTTTTGCATAATGGCAGGATCATCCCCCTTCTCCTGCTTGTGAAACCTATCACTATGCATGCCAGCATTCTTAGTGCTTTTCCTGTTCTGTCTCATCGACTCCAGACTTTCAGATTGTCTGAAATGGTTAGCCCCTGGTCTGTTTCCTGTTCTGTCTCTTCCAGCTCTTACACCCCCCACCCCGTATTTCACTTTCGGGTTATTATGTTCTATATGCATAATTCTGTGCTTTTTTGTGTTGAACTATAGCTACCACCTTTCTGACCACTCCTCCAGCCTGGCCAAATCATCCCTCATATTCTCCAACCCTCCCTTTCCGCCGTATCAACCCTGTTACTGCATATCTTCATGTTGTCTTCAGACACATCTTGCCCCGTAGACATTCTGTGATGTCCCCAATGTGTATGTTGAAAAGTATGGGTCCCAAAACAGACCCACAGGGAACCCCACTTGTTACTTTTCTTCCTTCCGAGTCCACCCCATTCACTAGAACCCTGTGTGTCCTCTCCTCCAAATAATGCCTTATCCAGTTTGTGAGCTTGCTCCTCACTCCCAAGCTGTCTACCTTGCCTATCAGTCTCCTGTGGGGGACTGTGTCAAATACCTTCCTGAAGTCCAAATGGGTCACGCCCACCACCCTGACCTGGTCCCATATCGCTGTCAAAAAATTCAATCAGGTTGGTCTAACAAGACCTACAACCTGTGAATCCACGCGGTCATTTAGGAGGCTCTCCCCCTCTAGATATTTAATCAGTGCCTCCATTAGCTTACCAACCATGGAGGTAAGACTAACCGGGCGATAATTTCCCAGCTCTTCCCTCCCTCCCCCTTTATGTAGGGGTACTACCTCAGCCTTTTTCCAGTCCCCAGGAACCCTTCCCTTGTGCAGTGACAGGTTAAATAGCCTCATGAGTGGTGTTGCCAAATCCTGTTTTCTTTGCGAACCCTCAGGCGAATCCTGTCTGGCCCCATCACCTTAGCCATCTGTAGCTTTCCTAATTCTTCCAGTACCCTAGCCTCAGTGAAGGGACTGGAGTCCATCTCTCTCTACCCATCCTCTTCCTATTTTCTAATTTTGGCCCTTCCCCCTCCTCCATTTGAAGACCAATGCTAAGTATCTATTTAGGACATCGGCTTTTTCTATGTCACCCTCCACCGGTGCCCTCCTTCCCCCTTGAGCCTCATAATCCCGTGCTTCCCCTTCTTTCTGTCGCTCATGTATCTGGGGGAAAAAAAAAAAGTATCTCCCCTTTTTGCCTCCCTTGCTATACACTCGTTTCAGCCTTTGCCCGCTTGATCACCTTCCCCGCTTATTTCAGTTTTTCCTTATACACCTCCCTGTCTGCCTTCCTCTGCGATGCCTTATAATCACAACGCCCTCTTCTCCTTAACTGCATTCCCCACTTCTGGTGTGAACCAAGGTGGTTTCCTTCCCCTCTTTTTCTTGCTCACTGTCCTAACGCATAGCTGTGTCGCCTTCAATATTCCTCTTTTAATTTCCCCCCATAGTTGTTCCACGTTTTCCTTCTCTTCCAGTTCCTCCTGGACCAATGCCCTCATCCTCCTAAAATCTGCTTTTCTAAAGTCTAGCACTCTAGTGTTGGAGCTGCCCTTAACCTGACCCTTTCTGATTCTAAATGTTACCGTCCTATGGTCACCGTCTCCTAAATTTCCCCACCACCTGACACTGTTCCCATCCATTATAACCAGGTCAATTATGGCCGTCCCCCTAATAGGTTCCAGTACCAGTTGGTTGATGAATACTTTCTGCAAGGCTTCCAGTAACTCTCTACCCCTATTTGTGGCTGCTGCCGGGATGTCCCAATCTATGTCTGGCAGATGTAGATCTCCCACTACCACAATTTCCCCTCTGCTGGCCATTTTCTTGAAGTTGTGTAACAGGGTGTGCTTTGAAACAACTGAGAGCCGCATGTGAGATACTATATTGGATTAGAAATCTGCAGATCTCACTCTTGCTTATATCTGAGGGAGGTTTTCCTTTCTTTACATTCTTACACTGGTAATGCTTTGTGTTTAATTATTTTAGTTTTTAAATCAGGAAGGGGGTTTTCAAAACTGCATATCTTGTGAGTAACTTCAGAAGGGTTGAAATAACTGCATATTTGATTTTCCTTTGTGGATAACTGGACTGTCTACTAGTATTCTGTGACAGTTTGCATCAAATTATTTTTAAACAGTTTACTGTGTCTTTCCTTGTGCACAACTGACTTGTTTTGGGGCGGATTGCTTTCAGTGCACAAATCACCGGGCTGGGGAGGTTTACCTGTGTTTGACTCAACGGTTTGTGTTTCTGTTTGTTTAAGGTCAACACTCATCGTATTGGTGGGTCAGAGCTTTTAGCCGATAGTTTCGGGAGGGCACAGTTTGGGCCCTAATCCCCCCAACCCCTGGTACTATTTCCTTTATACCAGGGGTTCTGCCATCATTTCCTCAAGAGGGCAAGGTGCATACCACTGTCATATCCCTTCCAGCATACTGCACTGACAATATAAGCATACACATTATATACAACTCATACATACAAAACAATAACTAAGGGACAAATAAAAAAATGTACACAGGATAAACAGGAAGGTAGACTAACATGTGGGGAGTAGTGCAATGTACTGGCTGTGGGGCAGCAGTCTTCTGGGAGTCTTTCTGGAGGCTGAGATGCTACCCTATTTGCAGGCATTTCTCTGCCCTGAGGGAGGAGGTTGCCCATCTTCAGGCCACACTGGACAGTAGCAAGGGAACCTCCTTCATCCAGGGAGCACCAGGGCCACCACCACTACCTCAGAGACTGCCAAGAAAGTGCAGCAGTTGGACCACAGTGGGCTCAGGGAGGGTGAGGGTGGTGGAACAGAGGCACACCCAGTCAGCTGTACCACTCCACCATCCATACACCATTCTGATGGAGCATAGTTCCCCTATGGATGCACCCGTAGAGGAGGCTAAGGAGGTTGCGGACAACTGTCACAAGGGAGCCCCACAGGAAGGAGGCAGAAGACACCACAGGAAGAGGAAGCAGCTTCTGCTGGGGGAACTCAATTGTTAGGGGGATAGAACGGGGGAATCAGGGAAAACTGATGTAAGGTGCCTGCCTGGCACCATGGCTTGGAGGGACAAGAAGTGCATCCTCAGGATGAGAATAGCTGCACGGGAGACTGAGCTGGATGTCAATGTCCACTTAGGTACGAATGACTTGGCTCAACATGAGATTAGAGCAGTGCAGGAGGAGTTTGTGGAATTGGGGAGGGGCTTAAGGCAAGTAGCACACACAGTATCCTTCTCAGAGGTGCTGCCTGTCTATGGCAAGGGTGAGGGGAGGGTACTTCGCACCATGCAATTCAATGAATAGTTGGAAAGATGGTGCAAAGCACAGGGGTTTGGCTTCATTGGGGACTGGGGTTCCACCTGGAGGGATACCAGCCTATACTGCCAAAATGGTCTGCATCTGTCCAGGAAGGGAACAAGTCTTCTAGGTGATCGGTTCAAATGCTTCATTGGCAAGCTTTTAAACGATCCAAGGAGGGAGGCACTGATGAGCAGCGGGAGATTTCCAGCCTCCCCCTATAAAACTGGGTACTAAATGAGATAAAGACCGAGATAAAAAGGTCAGTAGGGAGCAGGACTGGGGTAATTGGAGAAGGCAAAGTCAAAGAGGACAGAGATAGTGCTACAAGAGGTAAAGCCATCAAAAAATGGACAGCAGTGAGGACCAATGCCCGTAGTCTGGGTAACAAGCTTCTTAAATTAGTGGCCTTGATGGAGGAGGAACATCTGGATATTGTGGTAGTCACAGAAACATGGTACACACAGAACCATGACTGGAACGTAAACATACCAGGATACACCATCTACAGGAGGGGCAGGAAGGGTAAAAAAGGAGGTGGAGTAGCTCTCTACATAAGGGACGGCATCAAAGCAACAGAACAAAAGGGTAAACAGGGAGGAGAGGAAGCATGGTGGGTCAATTTGGAGACAGGCAATGGCACCACAATCCGCACGGGGGTTTTATACAGACCCCCATCTCAGGGGAAGGAAATGGACAAGGAAATGATAGAAAGTATCCTTAGAATGGCAGAAAAAGGAGATATTGCTAATGGGGGATCTGAATATGCCGATGTTAACTGGAGTGCATTTGCAGCAGCCACTTCTAAGAGTGGGGTTATTTCAGATACCCTACGGGGGCATGTCTTAGACAACTAGTATCGGAACCCACTCACGAGGGAGCAATCTTAGACCTGGTACTCTCAAATGGAGATGGCAAAAGGAGCATAGATTTAGAAGTGGGTAGTCATCTGGGAACTAGTGACCATCGAACAGTATGGTTTATGATAAACATAGCAGTAGTGTCAAGCCATACAAAGGCAAAAGTACTGGACTTCGGGGGGCGGACTTTGCCAAAATAGTTGAGTGTCTAAGGAATGCACTAGCAAATGGGCAGGAAGGAGGGGTGGAAGAACAATGGGGAATAATCAAAACTGCCATCACAGAGGCACCAAGCCTTTGTGTGAAGCAAATAAACAAAACAAAATTATGTAAGAAACCACTATGGTTCTCAAAGGAGGTGGCAGGGAAGGTTAGGGAGAAAAAGAGAGCATTCAGGAAGTACAAGGAATCACAGAAGGAGCAGGACAGAGAATTGCATAGAAACAATGACTTTGATGGCAGATAAGGACCGCTTGGCCCATCTAGTCTGACAATTTCCCTATCTACTGGATAGGCCGCAGATCCTATTTAATCAACAACCTATTTCTTCCTACCCCCCCCAAGAATTGCCTTATGTCTGTCCCATGCATTCTTGAATTCCCCCACAGTTTTAGACCCCACAACCTCCTCAGGAAGGCTGTTCCATGCATCCACTACCCTCTCTGTGAAATAATACTTCCTCACATTGCCCCTGATCCCCCTCTTCTATCTTTAAATTGTGTCCCCTTGTTCTTGCATGTCTCTTTTTCTGAAAGATGCTACCCTCTTGGACTTTGTTGATTCCACTGAGGTACTTAAAAGTTTCTATCATGTCCCCCTCTCCCTTCTTTCCTCAAGGGTATACAAATTAAGCTCCTTTAGTCTCTCCTCATACGGCTTCTCTTGCAGACCCTGCACCATTTTAGTTGCCCTCCTCTGGACTGCCTCTATCCTGTCTATGTCCCTGCAGAGATGGGGTCTCCAGAACTGGATGCAGTACTCCAGATAGGGTCTCACCAACTGTCTGTGCAGAGGGAATAACTTCTTGTTTTCTGCCGCTGATGCCTCTCCCTATGCATCCCAGTATACCCCCAGCCCTCCCTACTGCCTTCTCACATTGCTTGCTAACCTTAAGGTCATCTGATATGATTACCCCCAGGTCCCTTTCCTTTTTTGTTGTTGTTACTACCCCCCCCCCCCACTGTGTATTCTTCCCCTGGATTCTTGTTTCCCAGGTGCGTTATTTTGCACTTCTTTGCACTGAATCCTAGCTGCCATTCTTCTGACCATTCCTCCAACCTTGCCAAGTCCCTTCTCATCCTTTCCACGCCTCCTTGTGTATCAACCCTGTTGCAGATCTTTGTGTCATCTGCAAAAGGCATACTTTTCCTTCCAGTCCCTCTGCAATGTCACTGATGAAGACATTAAAAAGGACTGGACCCAATACTGAACCCTGCAGTACCCCACTAGTAACCCTCTTTCTTCAGAGTGGACTCCATTTACAATTACCTTCTGTGTCCTGTTGTGCAGCCAATGTTTTACCAGGCTACCACCCTGGGACCCACTCCCAGGCTGGTTAATTTGACTATTAATCTTTGTGTGGGACTGTGTCAAATGCCTTGCTAAAGTCTAGGTAGGCCATGTCCACAGCCCCTCCCTGGTCTACTACTTTGGTCACCCAGTCAAAGAAATCTATTAGATTCATCTGACATGACCTTCCTGCTGTGAACCCACACTGCCTTGGGTCCTGTGCCCCACTGGCCTCTAGGTACTCAACTATTCTTTCCTTCAGAAGCGACTCCATCACTTTCCCTACCACAGGGGTCAAAGCAAAAGGGAGCAGGAAAGGCAGTCAGAACAGCAAAGGCCCAAACCGAGGAAAAGATCGCCAACTCAGTTAAGAAGGCAGACAAAGCCTTTTATAGGTACATCAGGAAGCAAATAAAGACCAAGGAAGGGATAGTGAGGCTTAATAAAGGGGGGTGGGCAGAGGGTGACTGAAAAGGCAGAGATACTAAACAAATACTTTTGCTCAGTATTCACAAATGAAGGGAAGGCACCTAAACCAAACAACAGAAACATGCTGGATACGGGGGTTGATACCAGCCCTGTCACAGAAGAAAGGGTTCTGAAAGAACTCTTAAAACTGAAGATGGACAAAGCAATGGGGCCTGATGGGATTCATTCCAGAATTCTAAAAGAACTAAGGGTAGAACTAGTGACACCACTGACTACCCTCTTAAACAAATCATGGGAGGATGGGGTGGTACCTGAGGACTGGAGGAGCGTAAATGTGATTCCACTTCACAAAAGTGGGATCAGGGCAGAAGCAGGAAACTACAAACCTGTTAGTTTAACCTCAGTGATTGGGAAAATGATGGAATCACTTCTGAAAGAAAGAATTGTTATGTACCTAGAGGCCAGAGGAGCGCAGGACCCAAGGCGGCATGGATTCACAGCAGGAAGGTCATGTCAGATGAATCTAATAGATTTCTTTGACTGGGTGACCAAAGTAGTAGATCAGGGAGGAGCTGCGGACATGGGCTACCTAGACTTTAGCAAGGTATTTGACACAGTCCCACGCAAAAGATTAATATACAAGTTGGCCAGCCTGGGAGTGGGTCCCAAGATGGTAGCCTGGATAAAAAATTGGCTGGAGAACAGGACACAGAGGGTTCTAGTAAACGGAGTCCACTCTGAAGAAAGGGGGGTTACTAGTGGGGTACCGCATGGTTCAGTACTAGGACCGGTCCTCTTTAATGTCTTATAAACGACATTGCAAAGGGACTGGAAGGAAAAGTATGTCTCTTTGCAGACAACACAAAGATCTGCAACAGAGTTGATACACAGGGTGGGGTGGAAAGGATGAGACTTGGCAAGGTTGAAGGAATGGTCAAATGTATGGCATCTTAGATTCAATGCTAAGAAGTGCAAAGTAATGCACCCGGGAAACAAAAACCCAAGGGAAGAGTACACAATGGGGGGTGAGATACTAACAACAACAAAAATGGAAAGGGCCCTGGGGGTAGTCATATCAGATGCCCTAAAGGTGGGCAAGCAATGTGAGAGGGCAGTAAGTAGGGCTGGTAGGATACTGGGATGCAGAGGGAAAGGCATCACCAGCAGAAAACAAGAAGTTGTCCCTCTGTACAGACAGCTGGTGAGACCCCATCTGGAGTACTGCGTGCAGTTCTGGAGACCCAATCTCCACAAAGACAGACAGGATGGAGGCAGTCCAGAGAAGGGCAACTAAAATGATGCAGGGTCTGCACCAGAAGACATAGCAAGAGAGACTTAAGGATCTTAATATGTATAGCCTCGAGGAGAGAAGGGAAAGGGGGGACATGACAAACTTTCAAATGCCTCAAGGGAATCAACAAAGTTCAAGCGGGTAGCATCTTTCAGAAAAAGAGGTGTGCAAGAACAAGGGGCACAATCTGAAGCTAGAGGGGGGGATGGATCAGAGGTAATGTGAGGAAGTATTTTTTCACGGAGAGGGTTGGGAATGCATGGAACAGCCTTCCTGAGGAGGTTGTGGAGTCAAACAGTCATGGAATGCAAGAATGCATGGGGCAGACATAAAGCAATTCTCGGGGGTGGAGGTTGGAAGAAGTAGGCTGTTGGTTAGCTAGGATCTGCAACTTATCCATTAGGTAGGGAAACAGGCAGACTGGGTGGGCCAAGTGGTCCTTATCTGCCGTCAAATTCTATGTTTTTATTTCCTGTATCTCTTTACCCATCTACTTCCTCCCCTTGATTTGGTGGTCTGTAAACCACCCCTACATTCACTGCCTTCCCCCCTGCTCTGCTTAAAGTCACCCATAGGGTGTCTGCAGGTCCATCCCCCGCACACCATTGCCCCAATTCCCTTTTATATAAAGAGCAAGCCCTCCCCCTTTTTTCCTGTCCTATCCCTCCTGTATAGAATATACCCAGGTACTTCCACCTCCCAACTGTAGTTTTCAGTCCACCAGGTCTCCGTAACTGCAACTAGATCCAGGTCATCCTCTGCCACTATCACCTGCAGTTCTCCCATCTTATTACCTAGACTCCTGGCATTTGTCAGCAAACCCTTCCACCAGCACCTCTCTCCCCCCCCCCCACCGTTGGCTTCTCTTGCCCCCATCTGTGGGGGGAGAGCGAGTTTTGTGTATGTAATAAACTTCTCGCTGATGATAACTGAAAGTAATGCTCCTTAGCCTGTATATATAAAAAAATTAAAATACAATAAACTCATATGTATGTGTATGTATGCATATATCAATAAAAAATATATACAAATAACCGCACAATGAAATATACTGTATATTTTTTAGGCAATTATTTATATTAGGGGGCACATAGTGCCCTGGATCTAGAATTCTGCGGATTATGGTAGTTGTTCCTCCAAACGGCGGCAGTTAGCCACGCCCCTTTTCCAACATCAGTTCTCCCCGCCCCAAAACACACTCTATGAAAGCAGCCACATGGATATCTCCACGCCCATGTTACTGAACTGTACTGGTCCTCCGAACAAATAGGTAACATCATTACAACATCATAGTCAGCATTAGCATATTACTCTATAAAAAAGCAAATCTGTAAAGGCACAGTGAATAAGTGAAAATATGTGTTTATCGTTAGGAATGCAGCGTAAGCAACTGATAACAGGATTTGCACCACTAACAAGATTAAACTGTAAATTATAAAGTGGCACAGTTTGTTCTATGGGGGGGGCTCTCTCCCCGTCCAGGAATATGTTGATTTGTTTAAATATTGTAATAACTACACATTTGGTAGTTTCAGCTTTATTTATGTTTGTTTGTTCTGTGGGGGCGCTCCGCCCCCCATGCTCCCCGGGTCCAGGAATATGTTGTTTGTTCTGTGGGGGCGTGACTTATCAGTAACTGCAAAGCGCATGCGGCCGTATTTCTCACTAGGAGCACTCACTTCCGAGGTGTATCCCCTAAAGTAAATAAATATATGCCTTTTTTAATTTGCCCTAACCACTCCATTCTCACCTCACCCCGACTGAGTAGTTTCGCCAACATTTCTTCCCTCTAACTTTTCTCATCCTTTCCCCACAGTTTCTTATTCTCCATTCCTTCCAAATAACAACCAATAGTTTATTAAAGGAAAGACAATTTTGAAACATTTACGGAAATTTAGGAAAACATTTATTTAAATCAAATGCAGCATCTGTTAATACTTTAAATAAATAAACTCAGACTCTCCCTTTTTTTTTATGGCATTGAGACTCCTATTTTGGTATATCACATAACTGTGATCACCTTTTCACATAAAACATTCCACCTCTCATGCAGCTCATAGTCCTCTG
Organism: Neoceratodus forsteri; assembly: GCA_016271365.2. Classification (NCBI taxonomy): domain Eukaryota; kingdom Metazoa; phylum Chordata; order Ceratodontiformes; family Ceratodontidae; genus Neoceratodus; species Neoceratodus forsteri. Next base: position 236,408,332 of record CM057458.1, read on the forward strand.
GGTATGTCCTCAGTAAAGCACTAACCAGCAGCCTGGTTTCAGCGGGGCAGAATTTACTGCCGACTAGATTTGTAGACAAGTACTCACACATTTCAGAAGGCAGCCAGTCCTGGGGCGAGCAAATGTTACAAGCTGCAATCCAGCCACCCTTTACGTTTATGCTTAGCTGTATTTCAGCCGCAGCTAATCCACTACCTACGTTAAAACAGCAGCTAATACTAAAGGCAGGGGTCTTGCCGTAGATCCACTGCCAGGTCTGCAGTTCAGCTGCCTTGCTCGCCACCCCAGGCAGAGCTGCCTCGTTAGTAGGGTCAATGAGATAAATGCGAGGATCTAGCCGGTGTTGCTTGGCGAACTCCGCCGCTATGGCTTCCATCAGCAGCTCGGAGCTCAGTGTCGGGTCCTCTTCGCAGAGATTCTTCACCGAGGCGGGCACGCTGGTCGTAGCGTTGCTCCGTATCCCAGGGCTGTAAGGGCTTTTCAGAACGGAAGAAAGGCGGTTTCGGTCAGCGTTGCACAGCAGTGTGCAGTGGTGGTACGAGGACGTCCTACCCAGCTTTGCAGCGGTGCCCGATATTTTTTGGGAGCCGTTCAACAGCAAGTCGTATCTCTCCGTTGGAGCAACGTCCAGGTGAGGACGGATCGCCTTCAGAGCGCGTGTGACGAGGCTCAAGTTACCCCTCCGGTCGTAGCTCTTTTTAGAGGTGAAAAAAGTGAGGTTGATGTTGCCCAGGTCGTGGTACACCGCCCCTCCTCCACTCTTCCTCCTGGCCAACCGAACCCCGGTCTCCCGTAGCAGCTGCAGGTTGCACTCTTGCCACGGGTTCTGGTGCCGGCCGATGACCACTGCGGCAGAGTTCCTCCACAGCAGTAGCACAGGTGGCCGGTTGTTCTCGAACGTGAGGTGCTCGTGGAGCCAGTCCTCCGCAGCCAGGTTGAGGTAGATATCGGTGGAGAGAGACTGCAGGATTAGTCCATCGCCTCCTCCAGCCAGGGTCGTCGCTGATGTTGTAGAGTTCGGTCTGGGACAAGAACAAGCGGGAAGCATCCGACTGAGAGTTCCACTCAGAGTCAGACCCGCCCGCGGGATCATGCTACCTCCGAACAGTTTCGGCAAAACCGAACCCCGACATCAGGGGTTACTGATCGGTCACTAACCACGGCCACGGTATCCTTCTCAGAGTTAACACCGGAAGCGGAACTTTGTTTCCACAGGAGTCACATTGAAGAGGTGTTACTGTAGTCATAGCGCCGTCTGAAGTGGGGATGACCGCTGTACATCAGAGTGTGTCGTGAGAGCACGAGCACTGCTGTGGCTTTCCACACTTATTACCATTTCACACTAGGGTTCTCAGAACGCTAGGGCGTGCTGTAGTTTACGGGAGGACGGATGAGCGGTCTACTGGAGAATTGCCTTAGATCGAGGTTTAAGGGTCAGTTAAAGCAGCAATATTTAAGTGGCAAACACTGAGATTTTCTTACTGTAGAGTTTGTCAGTCTACGGTTTAATAAAATAAGTCACAATTTTCCACGCTCTCCTTATTTTTCTGCAGCTGCACAAAAGCAACACATACTTAAACAAACATTTGTCAATGCCAGATGTTCCCCGCTGGTACTGCTGCTGTACCGGGCCTTGAATGTACACATTTCCACTATATATTTACCCATGATAGATCAGATGAAACACAATATCTCATTTTCTGTGGTGTCCTGTGTAACCCCCCTGTTACCTGGGGTTACTAGAATCCCAGTAAGACCTAGTGGTAGGCAGGGAAAGCAGCTTGTGAAACTCCAGTTAAATGGATTTCACACTGTCTCACTCTGTTCTCAGTCTCAGCTGAGACTGAGGGATGACATCATTTTAGAACTGTCGCAGCTGCATAGGCCACTCTGGAATGTTGCAGTTGGAGGTTAAAGTAGAACATTGGGGATTTTGAAGTTAGTTGAGTAGGTTCTGTTGCAGACTGTAGGCAGAGGAAGGAGGTGCTCTGCTGTAAGCAGGCCCTAAGAGTCCTAAGCTCTGTCAAAGATCTATTTGTTTGTATAGGTGTGTGTTCTCACCTGAAGAGGAACACAAGACGAGCACACTGAAGTGGTAGAGACTGCTTTCAGTGGTTCAGGGCCCCATCTCTGCGGGGATGGGGGGAAGAAATCAGCCTGCTTCCAGGGGCAACTCCCCTGGTCCGGCCAGGGGAAAAAAAGAAGCTGCCTGATTTAAGTTTGTGCTGAGGTACCAGAAGTTCTGGACGAGATTTCTTTGAGGAGAAAATGCCCGTGGAGCACCTGCAACCAAGGGGTGAGTTCGCTGTGCTAAACGGCCAATGTGTTTTCACCTGAAACAAGATGAAACTAAAGTGACTGTTACTGTGGGATCAGGAAAAGACAGCCAAGTACAGTTTGGAAGATGGGATTGGACTGCTTAACTCTGTGGGGGGTCTAGAGTAATGGACACAGCCACTTATTAAGTATGTTCAAGTTCAGCACAAATTGGATGTAAAGACAGTAGACTGAATGTGAATACATTTAAAGATAATCTACATAGTAAAGTGTTTTAAAGGATGAGGTGTTACAGTTCAGAGAAATGGACGGGTATGAATTATGGGATCGAGAGGTGGGAGACTCCCCCATCAGTAGTAACCAAATTCACCTCTTCGGGTTTACTTTGGGACACCTGCTGCTTTCTCTCAGGTACTTGGCCAGTGCCTCAGGAAAGTACCCAGACGTGGGATTGATGAGGAAGATTTCCTTATGGAGCAGAAGTGCTCATAGGAGGTTTAGGGAGCCTCCAGTAAATGTTTCCATGCTAAATGTAAAGTGTCCAAGTGGCTGGCAAGGGAGCTGAGCCATGGAAAACCCAGAATAGCATACAAGTTCGGACTGTGTGCCCAGTGTGGTTCAGAGCCTGAGGGCTAAAGTGAATAGGATGTGTTCTGATCTCCATAAATCTGCATTACCAGGAATGTAGCCCCATGGGGATCCAACTATGCTTTGTTTGTTCTGTTGGATGTGAATAAAAGCCACACTTTAAAATCCCACTTCTGGTGTTGGATATTACAGTTATTGCTTCCTTTGTCCGGGGTTACTTGGGTGTCCCTGTTGCAGAGTAGCCAAACCTAGCCAATGTGCCGAGTGACATATTCCTCCCCGAACCCAGCCCACCAGGTAGTGCTGTCAGATGGAAACGGCACACCTGGGTGGGGGTTACAAAAATGGAGGCACCGCTGAGGATTTGGGTTTGGAATTTAGGGAGGAATGTAAGAAAGGTCGCTCGGACAATGGCTAGCGTTTTGGCTATCTGGCAGTGGGTAGCCCAAAACAGCTGAAGCAACGTTTAACTAATGTGCTGCTGTTTGCTGTTATCCATGTGCTGCTATTAAAATGCCAACTGTTTACCAAGGAGTAGTAAAGCCTGAGAGTATATGCCCTTGTCTTGCATCAAATTTACAGTGTTTGCCAGCTTTTAAAACTGTTTGTGACAAAGAAAAGTGTGGAAAACTGTGGGTAGCAAAAGGAAAATTGTGCCTTAGATGTTGGAAATGCTTTCTTTGTGAACTGAGAAACTTGTGCTTAATGGCCATGAAAAATGGTTGAAATGTGCTCCCACCGTGGAGTCAGTTAAAAAAAAAAAAAGTGATTTTGCAGTTTAAATGTACCTGCTCGATGATCGCCGTGAGGAGAAGAGCACGAGAGGAAAAGAGGCTCATTTGCATGGCGTTGAGTGATAGGTGAGACTGCAGTCAGTCCGGCCCCAAGCCAACTCTAGAGCGACTGCACAGTATTCGAGAGGGAGAGTGAGTGGAGTATGTGAACTGGCTTACCAGGAGGAGTGTGGCGGTGACTGAAAGAGCTGTAAAAAGTTTAAAAACTGACTTTTCTGTTTAAATTCGGGCTCAACCCGCATCTCGATCGACTGGACTGTGAGTGTGGTGTTCAGAGGGACAATCAGCAGGACTGCTAACCCGCTTCCTTCCAGAGGTCTCCAAGACTGGCTGCAGGCCATTTTCCATTGCAGCAAACAGCTACTGATAACAGTGAGTACCAACAGAAATAATTACTCAAACTGTGTGATTTCACCAAAAGCCAACTGAATCTGTGTGTAGCAGTGTAATCGCTTTGCAAGAAAGACTGTGTTAAGTTTTACCAGCAAAAGCAAGAATTCTAGGCAATTGACTGTAAGCATAATTATAGGTTCAGCGTCAGTATAATTTTCAAAGCCAGGTGAGAGACTGTGAGTTGTATCAGATAAGCAGCAAGAAATACAGCCAATCCTGTGCTATGAAATACTGAGGCTTTAAGGGACTGTTAGCTAGAGCAATGTCTTCAGCGAGTAAAAAGTCTGTGGCAAATCATATAAATGTGCTAGGAAAAAGAACAGTGCAAGTTTGAGCAAAGTTATCAGTAGAGTGTGTAAATCGGATGCACAGTGGCTTGACCCAATTACAGAATGTTGATGCGTAGGAGTGCTGCTGCCACCATTACAGGGTGGGGTAGTAATGTAAACACAGCAGCAGAGGAGCCATTTTGAAAGAGAAAGAAAGTTTTCAGTGATGTGGGACTTGAAATAACAGAGGCGTTGTTTGTTTTTTCTCTGCAGTCATGGCTTCAGGACCAGCCCGCTACCCGGATCATGCCCGGGCTGTGATAGCAGTAGAAGTTAACAAGTTAAGGGATATTGAGAGATGTTACTATGGGGGACGACTGCCTCCTCATGTGGCGATTCCTGGATATCCAGTGTGAGTATGTGTGATGTGCTCAAATGCTGGATGGGACGTCTTCATGGTACCTCACTGTTCTGGGTGCCTAGAGAAATACGGTTTGTTTAAAGCACCCAAGATTCGATTGGCTCCCACATGGACAAAAGTTCAAGAATCTGCAGTTGGCAGCACACAGCACCAGGCGGAGCCAGTTGGAGAAGGCCCCTCAGAGTGTGGCACGAAGCTAGAGGGTGCAGATTTACAGACAGAACAATGTGCTGATGTTTCAGAGTCTGAGTCGCAGAGAGACATTCAGGAAGAGCATCAGTAGACCCTTGGGGAGAGGGGACTAGCCCAAGTCTCATAGGTGAAGACGAGATGAGGGAGGCCTTTGAATGGGAGGTTTCGACCCCCACACCCAGTGAAGAGTGGATAGTCTCAGGAGTAAGGACGACTGCTCACTCCTGGGCACAGATTCTCAGTGAGGAAGAAGAAGAGGGGGAACCTATGTGGCCTTGTGAAAAAGGAACTGGTACACAGCCTCAAGGTCTTGCCTCAGAGGAACGCTTGGAAGAGATTGGTGATTCCACTGCCCTGGCTGTGCAAGAAGAAGCCAGGGATCCATTTTTTGTGTCATTAAGAATGCATAGCTGGCAGAACCAGGACTGGCCATCCCTAAGCCAGGCCAGAGGTCTCAGGTTGACCAAAGCTAGTAAAGAGGAAAGACTGGTTCGTAGGAAAGCAAATGAAATCTATGAGATGTCCTTTCCTACCTTTCCTCAGAGAGTCTGGGAGGAGATTGAAAAAAGCAGGAAATCCTGGATTTGGGAAGAAGCAATGACATATATGCATCCTGGTGCAAACAAGCATATCAAGAACAGAATGTTTGAAGAAAAATACAGCCAGTGGAAAAGAGGCAGGACACTGTTTATGGACATTGTTCAAATTGTGGATGGAGAGGGACATGAAACCTTTCACAGTGTGAATTATGAGCGCCCAGATGGGGCAATAATTCCAGCATCTGACCCGTTGTGCTATTGGCAACAATGCAAAGACCTTCCTATGATTGTGCCCATGCCTACCAAATGGAAAGCAGAGCAGTGGTAGCCAGTGCTGCCACTCCAGCCATTGCCATTACCTATGTTGTTCCACCAGTCTGGATGTCCAGGACTCAGGTGCCCCACATTCATCAGTTCTGCAGTGTACTGGCCTTCCAGAATCCATCAACTGGCCTACCAGATGGCTTCAGATCCAGAGAGGACACCAGCCAGCTGTATCCTGATTCATCGCCTGGGTATTGGATGACTTCAGACCAGCAGTTTTCCTTTTTTTTCCTGTTTTTTTTCCTGTTCCAAGGTTCCATCTCCAGAGATGACAACACCCCAGCAGTTTCCAGATGTGCCCTCCTCTCGTTTCCCGGAAGATGTCCACCCAGCTGTATCAGACAAATGCTGCCAGGGAGAGTCTTCGGCTGAGGACCAGGTGTGGTATTGTGTTCTACAAGGGACTGGTAAGTCCAGACTTTTCTATTCTTATGACATTGCAGTACACACCCTACACTAGCAGACTCCAGGTGTTTGAACTGTCCTCAAAGACTCTCCCCTTCGGGACTTTGGCCTGCTAGAACTGTGCTTCACCGGTCTCCGGCCCAGGAGAGACTCTTTAATGGACTTGCCTTCGGGCACTGTGGTCACTAGATGGGACTTTTAGGGCACTCCATCCCCTAAATATTGTGTATTGTAAATAATGTCATTGTTTTCTACTGTTTTCTTATGTTTATACTGTGTTTCTATTTTTCTAAAAAAAAAATCTTTTTTGAGATTCTTCAGTGTTTTGATGATAGGGGTTTAGATAGACTATGTATGCAGATTAGGAGTGTGTGTTGTCTTTCTTTTTCTTGCAGGTGTTCCTGAAGAAGATAGAAGAGAAGACAAGAAGAGGAGGAGGGACTCAGCGGAGTTCCTCAGTAGTACTTTAGAGTGTAGTGTTTAAAGTACTGTTGTTGTTACTGTGTGTAACTTTTCCTTCCACTGGTATGGTTGTGGGGGAGTGTGGGAGTAATGCATAGTGTATGGAATTAGCTCCTAGTGTGTGGTTGCATGGTGTCCATGGTCGGGGAGGTCCGCTGTTTGTTTTGTCTTGGGAAATTTTAAGTAAGAGGCAGACAGGTTTCCCTAGAGGGCTAGGGGGATAGACAGGCAGTGGTCCTGAATGGCCGTAGCGGCCGTAGTACTGATCTAATAAGGCTATGCTCTGGACAGTTCTTCCAGAGCCACTGGGTACCCATAGTCGGCAGGTAGAGTAGAGGCTGATGCATCAGCCAATGGCCTCTGGGCCCTTAGTGTTGCCTGTCTGTGCCTAGCACATGGTAGGAAGGGACCTGATCACCCCTCTCCGTAGGTAGCACATAGGGTAGGATGGTCTAGGTCAGGTAACTAATGACTGCGGAGAGTCATTTTCCTGGCCCAGGGTGAGTGTAACCTCCGTTACCCTGGGTTACTAGAATCCCAGTAAGACCTAGTGGTAGGCAGGGAAGGCAGCTTGTGAAACTCCAGTTAAATGGATTTCACACTGTCTCACTCTATTGTCAGTCTCAGCTGAGACTGAGGGATGACATCATTTTAGAACTGTCGCAGCTGCATAAGCCACATTGGAATGTTGCAGTTGGAGGTTAGAGTAGAATGTTGGGGATTTTGAAGTTAGTTGAGTAGGTTCTGTTGCAGTCTATAGTAGAGGAAGGAGGTGCTCTGCTGTAAGCAGGCCCTCAGAGTCCTAAGCTCTGTCAAAGAGCTATTTGTTTGTATAGGTGTGTGTTCTCACCTGAAGAGGAACACAAGAAGAGCACATTGAAGTGGTAGAGACTGCTTTCAGTGGTTCAGGGCCCCATCCCTGTGGGGATGGGGAGGAAGAAATCAGCCTGCTTCCAGGGGCAACTCCCCTGGTCCGGCTAGGGGAAAAAAAGAAGCTGCCTGATTTAAGTTCGTGCTGAGGCACCAGAAGTTCTGGATGAGACTTCTTTGAGAAGAAAACACCTGTGGGGCACCTGCAACCAAGGGGTGAGTTAGCTCTGCTAAAGGGCCAATGTGTTTTCACCTGAAACAAGATGAAACTAAAGTGATTGTTACTGTGGGGTCAGGAAAAGACAGCCAAGTACAGTTTGGAAGATGTGGGAATTGGACTGCTTAACTCTGTGGGGGGTCTAGAGTAATGGACACAGCCACCTATTAAGTATGTTCAAGTTCAGCACAAATTGGATGTAAAGACAGTAGATTGAATGTGAATACATTTAAAAAGAATCTACATGGCAAAGTGTTTTAAAGGATTTTTTTTTTTTTAGTTGTTTAACCAGGAGTAGCACACTAAGCTGAAAGCTTTTTTACAGGTGCAGGATGAGGTGTTACAGTCCAGAGAAATGGCCGGGTATGAATTATGGGAGCGAGAGGTAGGAGACCCCTCCATCAGTAGTAACCAAATTCACCTCTATGGGTTTACTTTGGGACACCTACTGCTTTCTCTCAGGTACTTGGCCAGTGCCTGAGGAAAGTACCGAGACGTGGGATTGATGAGAAAGATTCCCTTATGGAGCAGAAGTGCTCATAGGTGGTTTAGGGAGCCACCAGTAAGTGTTTCCATGTTAAATGGAAAGTGTCCAAGTGGCTGGCTAGGGAACCGAGCCAGGGAAAACCCAGAGCAGCGTACAAGTTCGGGCTGTGTGCCCAGTATGTTTCAGAGCCTGAGGGCTAAAGTGAATAGGATGTGTTCTGATCTCCATAAATCTGCATTACCAGGAGTGTAGCCCAGTGGGGGACCATCTATGCTTTGTTTATTCTGTTGGATGTGAATAAAAGCCACACTTTAGAATCCCACTTCTGGTGTTGGACATTACAATTATTGCTTCCTTTGTCCAGAGTTACTTGGGTTCCCCTGTTGCAGAGTAGCCAAACCTAGTCAATGTGCCAAGTGACATATTTCTCCCTGAACCCAGCCCACCAGGTAGTGCTGTCAGATGGAAACGGCATACCTGGGTGGGGGTTACACCTGTAATTTATTTATGTATTTATTAAATTTTGTTTACCGGGTGAGCCCACTGAGCCCCGAAGGTCCCTTTTTCAGGGGTGACCCAGGATACAGAAAAGAGACAGATTATTAGGTACAGGTTGTTGGGTACGACATGTTACAGAGGTAGTACAGTCCTATCCAGGTTACAGTGAAGGCAGTAACACAGTAAAAGCAGTAATTCACAGTAAGTAAGCAAGTCAGAGAACATATTCGACATGAGCAGTAAGTTTATGAGACAGGACATAGCCTAATAGACTATTTGGGTGAAAGGGGAGAGGGGTAGTATTCTTTGTTGGATCAGGGGCAAGACTGCCCTATACCTTGACAGTGGCTAGTACTGGTCTCAAACATGTGAGCCTTGTGCGAAAATTTGATAGGCAGGGGGCTTCCTGTACTGACGGTGAAAGATTATTCCACAGGTAGGGGGCAGTGAAGGAGAAGGATCTGCCACCGGCATTTGTCCTGACTCTGGGGGTTACTTGTAGCAACCTACCTGAGGTTCTGAGCATCCGAGAATTGTGCTTAAGGGAGATAGTCCCTTTTAGGCTGGGGGAGCTGCTGGACTCAGTATTTTGAATGCGAGGCAGAGCAGGGGGTACTGAAGTTGCGAAGCAAAGGAAGGCCACTGCAGCTGGGCAAGAGAATCGCAGGGGTGGCTTCTTGGGTGATTTTGGGTAGCAAACCATGCAACCTTGTTGTACAGTACCTGTAGCTGGTTGAACTCTTGCTTAGGCATATCCTGTAGTACTGGGACAGCATAGGTAAGTGTTGGGAGCAAAACACTGGAGGCAATTGCAAGCCTTGCCCCAGAGATAAGCTGGTCTTTTATCTGGTATAATGTGCCAAGTTTACAGTGGATGGTCCTGGTTACTTGTTCGACATGGGACTTGAAGGTGAGAACTTGGTCGATTATTAGCCCGCTAGAGAGTTAAGCTGTAGGAATCTGGACCTATCCTGCCCTAAAGATGTAAGACCAAACAGCATAGCTTTCATTTTACCTGCATTGAGGACCATTCTGTTGGATGTGAGCCAGGCCTCCAGTGTCTTTAGGTCAGCTTGGAGGAGAGGGCCTAGTTCCGGCAGATTTTCTGTAGAGCAGTAGATTACAGTGTTGCCTGCATATTGAACAACAGAGCTGTCCCCACAGTGAAGGTTAAGGTCATTTTTGAAGACAGAGAACAAGAGGGGACCAAGCATCGAGCCCTGAGGTACACCCTCTTTGATATGTAGAGGATCTGACTGCACACCCTTCCAGATGACCCTCTGAGAGTGACCTGATAGGTAGCTCTTGACCCATCCCAGGGCGTGGGGATCAAGACCTGTTTTGTCAAGCTTTGTTAGTAGGAGGCTGTGGTTCACAAGGTCAAAAGCCTGGGACAGGTCAATAAAAATTGCGCCTGTCGGCCTACCTGTGTCCATAGCACTGAGTACGTCTACTATGAAATAGATGAGAGCTGTATCAGTGCCATGGTTCATCTGGAAGCCATGCTGAGAGGGGGCAAGGAGTTGATGGGACTAAAGGTAGTCCCTCAGCTGCCCGTAAACCAGCCTCACCTACAGTTTTGCAAGAGTGCATAGCAGGGAGATGGGCCTGTATTTGCTAATAAGTTCCCTCGAACTACCCTTCTGAATGGGGACCACATTCGCCCGCTTCCATTGAAGAGGAACAGTTCCTTCCAGTAGGGATCTATTGATGAGCCAGGTCAGAGGTCTGGCAAGGGACTGGGCTCCTTCCATTAGTAGCCTAGGGCTGATGCCATCAGGGTCTCCTGCGCCTTTTATTTTCAGAGCCTTGAGAAGAGGAAGGACCTCTTTAATCTTGACTAGTCTCAGGTGAAATTGGGGTCTTTTTAGTCTAGAGGGTTCTTCCGTGATCAGTGCTGGTGTAGAAGGAGGCAGTCCAGCCTTGTAGTCATCAAGGTTGGTAAAGCGCTTGTTTATTTCTGTGGCTATTGTCCCGCTATCACTCTCTAGCTGTCCATTTATCTCTATTAGGCCAGGTGCCTCCTTGGAGTTGCCCGAGTAGTTCGTTGATGTGGGACCAGAAAAGCTTAGGGTTGCCTAGGTTGGTACATTGTAGGTGCATAACATACTCCTTCTTCACAAGTTTAATGGATCTCTTACACTTGTTTCTTAGAGATTCGTAAGTCAGAAGGTCTGCCGGGAGAGCAGGCCACCGTAACTTCTTTCAGGCCTTGTCCCAGCTATTCATCATGGATTTTACTGATTGGGAGATCCACTTGTAGCAGCTACACGTTGTTCTGAGTTTCTTCAGAGGGGCAATGATGGAAGCCGCCTTGAGGAGTGAGTCTTGGAAGGAGTCCAAGGCCTCATCCACGGTTGGGAGAAGCCTGATTAGACTCCAGTCCATGTTACTTAGATATTCATTAAATTGTCCCATTGTGAAATTTGAGTAGTCATGTTACTTAGTCATTAAATTGTCCCCGTTGTGAAATTTGAGTAGTCATGGACGGTGAGTATCCTAAGTGGAACCTCTGGTGCTCTGTTCTTCCAGATGCAGAATATTTTTATTTATTTATTTAGTTTTTGTTGACCAGGTAAGTACACTAGACAAATCCTGCCTATTTTCAGGCACGACCCGGGGGAGGGGGATACAGATGAATGCCAACTGACCTTGAACCAGATTAAGCTGTTGGTGGTATTTTTAGTGAATGAGGGAAATTTGGCCAGGACACCGGGGAAATTCCCCTACTTCCTGCTTCCTGTGAGCAGGGGGGACCCATTTTCTGGTGGGACCAAGATGGCGGAGGAGGAGGAGGATGTCTGCTTGGTAGGAGAGAGAGCCTCGTCTTCTACTATTTTCATGTTAGAGGCTGCAGCCGGTGTTTCGGCTGAATTTATTTCAGAATTTAAGCTCTCGAAGGAGAATCTTCAGGGAGCTTACTAAGAATTTACTGAAGAACTACAGCCAGAGGTGTTGCCTGTAAAGGCATCTGCAGATCTTGAGGAAGAGAGTGGCTCTGAGCACAAGATTACAACTAGGGTTGTGAATTCCCTTATTTGCTGCAGCAGGATTTGAACCTGGAACCTGCGATTTGCAATGGCAATACAAGGATGGATGAAAAATGGTGGAAACAAGGCAACCAGAGGTGGTCATGGAGCAAGAAGAAGAAGGGAAGAGATTGGGAGAGTCTGTGAGCTGGCGGCTGTCCAATGGAACTGTGCCCGAGTAAAAGGCGCAAATTCAAACAGGTACTTTTTATTTTCCCAACACCGAGAATTTGCCTGTTCTAGCTCCAGAAATTACTGTAAAGTTGTCCAAACAGGTAGAATTGCCTGTCATCTTGCAACAAGCTCGTTTTCCAAATTAACACTGCTACTGTTTTAGTTGGAAAAGCGAGACTCAGATCTCGGCTTTTAATGACAGAAAATACGCTATGAATGACCGGAGCTCTGAGCGCTCTGCTGCAATATAGTCGGGGAGGTTTAAAGAAGAAAAGTCTGGGATGCCTGAAAGCCTCAAAAAAGCTGTAGCCTGTCTTTTCAGCCTGCACAAAGGAAGGAGGAACAGGACATTATTTCAACTAATGCTGAAAAGAGCTGTACCACTTTGCCTATGGATTTTACTGACTTTGCTGTCCCTATGGATAAAATAAAGGTTTTGTGTTGAATAATAATATGAAGCAGGGGATGCAGTAGAGGCAAATAAAATGTGGTTTACCAGTCTAATGTAGGTTCGCAATTAGGGTTACAAATTTTCTTTTCTGAGGGCACACAAAGAAAAATGTAATTCCCATGCCAAATGCATTAGGTTTAGGTAATAAAGCAGTGTCTATTATAAATAATGAGGGGCAAAAAGACTGGGCGCCAGAAAAAGCTCTAAGTGGGGCAGGTTGGTCTCTGTTGGAATCAGGTGGATGGATTCCTGACCCCACTTGAGCCCAAGTCATCCTTTCTCAGGATTCTCTCGTGGGCTCCAAAGGTGCAACTGCAGGAAAATGTTTCAGGTACAGATAAGAAGGTAGAGGTGTATGTTTTTAGGTACTGCAAGTAACCTGAATAACTTGAGTGATTCAGCTGAGGCTGCTGTGTCTCATAAGGCCTTACCTAAACCTGCAGTGGAATTGTTAAGTACCCCAAAGGAACCAGATAAAAAGCCTTTGCTGTCGGAGCTCTTTTCCAATGCAAAAGAGAAGCTGCTCCAAGGAGGAATGCAGTGCGTTTACGGTATAAAGGGGGATTGGAAGTCAGACCCGACAGACATTACGTAGGGAAAGTTTTACTGAAAGATTCTTTGCATTTTTCTCCTAAGGATGTTTATGCATTTATACACATTTCGGGTGAAGATAATTTTGATATCAGCTTTAGGTCTCAACAAGCACTTGACCTTTTCTGGTTACGCTATGGGCAAGTAAAATTTTCCCCAACATGGACCCCCTTTATTGTGATACCATTGTCAAAGCCCTTGATTAAATTTGTCACTATAATGTTTCGGAATGAAGGGGTCTGGGTAGAAGATATTACATTCTGGCTAAAAAAAAGGTGTGATGTTTTAAGTGAACCTGAGCCTATTTTAGACTCAGAACAATTTTGGACGGGAGGGTGGAAATATAAAGTTAAGCTTAAGCAAAATGAAGCAGGAATTGAGCACATTCCAAACTCTTTTTTGTTAGGAAAGGACAGAGGAGTGTGCTTTTACAGTGGACAGCCTCGTGCCTGCTATAAATGTGGAGCAAAGACTCACCTGTCTAGCGTTTGTGACCAACCCAGATGCGATAATTGTGGGGAGGTAGGGCACGTAACTATGTTTTGTGGTAATCCATCTTGCTGCGATTTATGTGAGGCAAAAGGTCATGTGTTTAAATTCTGCCCTTGGGCCGCTATAATTTGTCACATAGTTCTGGTTCTGAGTCTTATATACAGAAGCACAAGAAGCTGTGGTTCTATCCACCCCTTGCAGGAGGGTTCCATTTCTGTTCCTAGTTCTGTGGTACAACTCCTGAGGTCAGAGGTACAACAGAAGGAAAACTAGCTTGGTTTCAAAATGGTGGTAACAGGGAAAAGTGTTTCCTGAAAATCAAAGAAATAAGCAGGGTACTGATGTTAGCAAAGGACACTTAAAAGGATGGAATGGGTCCTCTGAATATCTTAAACATTCCCCCATATGTTTTTCTGATGAGAAAGTAGGGAAAACAGAAATGGTAAAAAGTCAGAGGATACTTTTGTACGGTTCCTAGCGCCAGATCAGCAAGAAATCTGCATGCTAAAGCCCCAGATTGCCAGATGGAGACTAGCAATACTTATGCGGCTCTGTTTACATCTTGGGGTAAGACAGAAGAGGACGAATCAGACTCCCAAAATCCACTATTTCAACCAAATCTCAGATACTAGACAACTATAAGGATAAAAAAAAAAAAAAAGGAAAAATGAAGGGGTATTGACCATCATGAAGGACTATGGTGTGCTCCTGGGGTTCATTAAACACTCATAGCTTATTAAATAAAGCTAAGCAGCTAGCTGTGTTTAATTTTATACATGATTTTCCTTTGTCAGTCTGGTTTTACAGGAGACATGGATGTCCACCATTGACCAAAGGTTAGCATTTAAAAAGATTGGCTGTGGGGCCCATCCTATTGGTCTTTGGGGAGGATGTTGGATGGGTGGGATTTTATTCAACTCTTTTCATTTCAGTTGCATAATCTGATAGACTTGGTACCAGGAGAGTTTTGATTTTGGATGGGAAATGGTGTGGGTTTGTTTTTCGTTTCATTAATATCTACAATCCTCAAACTAAATCAGGTAGGGTGAACTGCCTAACACTGGTGCAGCCTTTTATTCACGACGGTCAGAGTTTTATGGGAGGGACTTTAACTGCACAGTTCCAGATTCTTATACATGGTAAACAAAGTGGCAAGAAAACCTACTGCGATACTAACGCTTTAGGTAAAATCCTTAGAGATGCAGGTTTAGTGAGTTGTAATACCTCTTTAAATCTTAAGAATAAGTTTTCTTTTAAAAAGGGAAATCTTTTCTCTCCATCGACTATATGTTTGTTTCTTCAAACATTCACATAAACTCATTCCAAATTTTCCCTGTGAATTTTCAGATCATTCATTTTGGTAAGCTCCTTTTCCTTCCAGAGATGACAGAAATAAGACACATAAGATGGAAGCTTAATAATTCAGTGCTAGAACTAAATTTTATCCAGATTAGGATAAGAAACCTATTGAAGGCTAGGCTTTCAGTAGCTTTTATACACAGATATATGTATATAGTGGTTGAACACAAAAGCAGATCTCACGTAACCTGTTCAAAAATACTGGGAGGAAAATTAAAATGAAAAATTTCACGCTATCTAAGTTTGAGACAGCAACTTCAGAGAATTTTATCCTTAGCTTACACATCTAGGTGGGATTACTCAGATCAAATCTCCTTATTAAAAGATGCTATGAAAGAATATCAGTATGACAGAAGTAAAACAATGCAGGCCATATTACTTAATGGAGTAAAGAAATCACCTCTTGGGGACCCCTTTCAGATGTGCAAAGAACTTAGAGATTCAATGGGTTTGGAGGAGCTAAAAAGATCTGATGGGGTGTAGTAACTCAGAGCAGGAATTAAGAGAGGTAATTAAGGAACATTTTGGTTCCCTTAATCCTAAAAAACTATTTCTATAACAGAGATAGAGGATTATTTAAATAAGATTCCGGTATCATGTATAAGGCATAACAAGGAAGCAGAATAGGATACTATCTCCCAGAAAGAAATTATGGAAACTATCAGGTCTCTAAATTAAATATTTCACCTGGTCTAGATGGTCTCACAAATAACTTGTATAAACAGTTTTCGGATGAACTAAGTCAATGCCTCGCCTATTATTTCAAGATTTTCTAGGACAAGAATCGCATCTACCCTCCTTTTCAGAAGGTTTATTAACTTATATTTTTAAATCAGGTGACAGGCAAGATATGGGGAATTGGAGACCAATCACCCTATTAAATACTGACTATAAAATCTTTGCCAAAATATTGAATGAAAGGCTTAAACATCACGCAGGGGAAGTGATTTGCTGAATCAATATTGTGGCTTGCCAGGAAAAGAATTCAATCTGCCATCATGCAGATAAGAGATGTAATTGACTATTTCAATGAGATGGGATTAACAGGTTGTTTAGTAGCAGCTGATCTGGATAAAACATTGACAGGTCCATTTGCCATTTCTTTTTAAAACTTTTGAGGCATTATGGGTGCAGGTTAAGCTGACAAATTTAATTGAGCAATTGTACCAGAGTGGGATGGTTTTCCTTTTGTGAGGAGGCCGAGCGGCTGCTGGATTTCCCTTAACCACGGGGTTGACAGGGTGCCCCATAAGCCCCCCACATATACATTTGCTATTGATCCCTTTTACGAACTGCATTGGAGGCAAAGAAATGGAAGGGATACAATATAGAAAACAGTCTAGCACAGCTACATATTCAAGCTTATGCTGATGATTTGGTTATATATTTGGAGGACTGTTCATCAGTTACAGGGTTTATGAGAGCATTTGAGAATTTACTACAGTGTCTAAGCAAAAATAAACATAAATAAAACAAAAGGACTGATTATTGGGGGTGTGGGATTTTGGAACTATGGCTGGAGAAATTCATTTTTCTAGAACCCGCTTGAATTTTGGGCATTAACTTTGGTCCTCAGAATGTTCCTAATGATAATTGGCAGAGGATACTTAGGAGTGTTGAAAATAAAGTTTCTAGATGGAAGCAATGGCATTTGTCTAAAATTAAAGAGTTCAAATAATTAAACAATTCCTTTTGCCCATTATTCAATTTGTAGCAATGATATTTCCACTACCAACAGAATTTGAAACAAGTTATATAGCATCTTTTTCAGATGCTTTGGGGTAACAAATCTAAACCCGGTTAAAGAAGTTTACTTACCTAACAATAAAACAGGGGTTTAGGAATGATAGACCCAGTGGTACTCACTACATGTTTTCTTTATTACCAACTCCTTGAAGAGGTTGATATCGGAATCCAGATCTGAAAATTCATGGAATTTAATAATTATGGGAAATACTTTAAGTGTTGGACTTCTTTAGCCTAAACTTAATAAATATCTACATATTCCAGAGCACTTTCGACCAACGGCAAAAAAATTATATAAATGAAACACAGAAGACAGTAGCACTCACATATAGTACAAGGGACTTGTATCACCATCTAATGGAAAACTATACCCACAAGAGCCGAATTTAAAACTGCCCATTAACTTTGAACCCCATCGTAGTGGCTCAATTGAATAATCCTAGGTTGCCCAAAAATCAATGGGAGGTACAGTGGTTAATTTTCTATGGAAGACTGAATGTTAGGGGAATCCGAAATATAAAGTCTTACAGGAAAGGTTATGCCTGACCTTGAATGCATTAATAAGGAGGAATCCATGGTCCATTTTTACTAGATTGTTCCTATGCTTCAGGATTGTGGGTTTTTAGCAGATGTATGGAACCTGACATGGCTGAAAAATATGACATATGAATTCTTAGCTTGGAGTGTCTCCAGTGGGTTCATTCGGATTGCATAAGGGACTTTGACTTTATTTTGGGATGTCTCAAATACTTCCTGTGGCAGCCAGAATACAATGGGTTATATATCAAAAGAAAATGTCGTATGTTTGCATTAGTAGGCTAATTGTTAAAGAGTTGGAGAACATTTTGCCTCTGATATGTTAAAAGGTATCCCCAGGATTACTAAAGAAATTATGGATAGGGTTTTTCATTTTATTAAGTATAAATAAAGAAACTGAAGAAGCAAGAATAAATGTGAAAAACAGTTTGATAGCAGGTGTTCAAGAAGTGGATCTAAGAAGTTAAATGGATATAGTGTTGTAGTCTTTTTGGCTATTATTTGATTTCTGTGAAAACGTGTTGTATTCTATGTTTATTTTTGCAAATAAAAACACCCCTACTCTGTAGGGTGGAGTTTCCGTTGTCGACAGCATGGAGGATTCAGTTGGAGCCCTGACTGACTGCGGTGCTGACCTCTTGATTTCCTTTCCTCCTATGATACCTGCTACAGCTAATTCCAGGAATATGCCCACAGATACTGACCGCTCTGAAGTACAATCATCGCAGCAAGATGTACCGTATCCTGGCGCTATTATCCTTGGATCTTCTCACAGTGCAACGGATGACCCTGTTTCTCTATGCGCTGCTCCGACTGGTCTGCCGGAACGAAGTTCTCGGTGTGCGGCGGGAGTAACACCACTCCTTCCCCCAGTACTTTCCGGTTCTACCTCACAGCATGGCGGTGTGTCTCACGACCTGCAACCTGAACCTGCTTCATGTTCCACACTTGATCCTTTTGCTCCTTCAGGGCTTGCTGAACCTAGCCTTTCGACTGTTCCTGTTTCTAAGACTCCCACTACTACGGAACTGTTGTGCACACGTTTTGGCTTACAACCAGGAAAGGATGTTTCGGGAACTTCCTGGTCTGCTTCGGACGCCTTATCTAGCGCAGGGTGGACTCAGTCATCGACGGGGACCTGGATACTGGATCCTACTTGGAATGAAGCCACACACGGTGTTTTATTCCCCCCCAACAGGCCTGCTACGAGTCTGAGCTCCAATGAGGTACCACATCTTACTAAAGTGACTGTTAAAGACTCTGTTGTAGTAAAACCTAATTCTGCCACTTCTGTACATTCCTGGGGGGATATGATGGATGCTGTTGATCAAGGGTTTAGTCAGGCACCACGAGAGGATGCTGATATGCCTCTTATCTCTTTACATATGTCACCGGTGGCCCCCCCCAGGTCCCTCAACCTCTGAGACTGTTTTGTCTCAGGAACCTACTGTTTCCCCCTCCCTTACTCTATTAGACTCCGGACCTGGCAACACTCCCTTCTTGGAGGATCCTAAACCGGGCACATTTACAACATTAGCCCCTAATCTAGGTAAAAACCCTACCACACTGATATCTGGTCGACCTCCAATACTTTCTGACCTTTTTAAAAATAAGCTTGAACCAGCACCCCGTAGGAATGCAGTTCGTCTTCGTTATAGGGTGGGCTTCCTGAGTTTCCTGATCAATACTATGTACTCGGACCCTTCTCAAGGCGTTACATTTTCCAACCTCTGACATATATGCCCTGATGCATATTTCAGGAAGGAGGGAGACCTTTGATGTCAGTTTTAAAACCTCCACGGGTTGGACCGTTCTTGGCATTTGTACCTTGCAGAAAACGATCCCATTTGGATCCCTTTTTCTGTTGTACCTTTGTCTAAGCCTACGATTCGGACCGTGACTATTATGTTCAGGAATGAAGGTGTTAGCATCAGTGATATTTATCATTGGTTGCAAAATCACTGTAACGTCCTTTCCCCTCCTGAAGCTATCCTGGACGATGACGGTCTATGGACTGGTGGCTGGAGGTTTCGGGTGAAATTGTTTCAGGTTAATTCAGAAGTTGTACTCCTACCCAATAGCTTTTTTCTTGGTAAAGACAGGGGGGTTTGTTTCTATGGAGGTCAACCTAGAGCCTGTTATAAATGTGGTGCTACAACACATTTAAGTAGTACATGCGATTTGCTTAAATGTAGTTTCTGTGGGGGATATGGACATCTGAGCATGTCTTGCATGAATGTGTTTAAATGTAGCTTGTGTAATGAAACAGGACATGCTTATCACCAATGTCCATGGGCCAGTAGAAATAGGTCTGAAGGTTGGAACTCTGATACCTTAGTGCAAGAAGCACAAGCTAAGGCACAAGAACATGTTTCTTCCCTGACCACTGTCTCCGGCCTTCCCTTGCCCCCCCCGAACAACCTATTTCAGTTCCACTTTCGCCTTTGGGACACCAAGCCCCTCTACCACAACAGGACCAGGTTACCCATTTGAAAGTCTCCAATGACTCCCTCCGAGACCTTGCCTGCCATACCTTCCTCTTCTGCTACTGTTGATAAGGAAGGTTTTCAGACCTGGAGGCGAGTTACTAGGCTGCTGCCCAGAAGTCACTTAGACCTCCTGATATCCCCTCGTCCAATACCTTTGATTGCCTGAAAGGAGATGGGGAGGATTCAGACGGGATTCTGATGTGTCTGTAGTACCTCTGATGTTGATACTCCTACTGTTAAACCTCCTGATGTCGCCAGAAAGAAATTGGCGAAAACAAAGAAGGTGGGAAAAACGGAAAACATGACAGTAACTGACGGAGTGGTAACATGGACTTTGCCAATGGATCTTCGTTGCTTCTCTTAATGTTATGCAGCCTTAAAGGCTTTAAAAGAGAATGGGTTTTGCATTATGCGAACTCCCTTGCCCTGGATATTCTATTATTGCAGGAAACTCATGTTTCAATTTATATGATACAACAACTAAAACGTGGATGGTACAAAGGCCCTCTTTTGGACATTTGGAGTTGATTCAGCGGATGGTATAGCTATTCTTTTTATTCCTCCCCAATTTTCGATTACCGCATTGTTGATATACTCCCAGGTAGAGCACTCATCATAGATTTCACTAAGCTACACTTTACCCTTTCGGGTTATAGTTATTTATAGTCCACAAACTAAAGCTGCTCGTATAGCTTTACTGGATTTAATCAAGCCATTTTTATGTACACGCAAGCACATTTTTTGGGGTGGAGACTTTAACTGTTCCATTGACAAAAAAGACAGGATTTCCTCGGGAAAAAAAGTCTTCTGTGATTCCCTAGCTCTGTCCACTTTGATAAAAAATGCTGGTTTGATAGATGCATACCGTTCTCTACACTCAGATGCAGGATATACATATTACAGATCAGTATATCATACCAGAATAGATCATTTTTGTGTTTCCCGTCGCTGTACCCCACGTTATATTTCTGTAATACCAAATGAGATTTCAGATCATTGTCTTCTGATTGGTCACTTTTCCATTGGTTCCCCTAATGTATCCATATTGCACCACTCCCTATGGAAATTGAATAATTCCTTATTTGCCCCAGAATCTGTCCAATCTCATTTGCACGCTCTTTTCCAAGCACGAATTTCAGTTATAGTTTGTTATGATTCTATGTGGGAATGGTGGAATGACACGAAGACAGATTTGGCCATTTATTTCAAGACTTTAGTTAAAAAAACTGCCAGGGAAGGTTACCTTACATATCTAATGTATCACAATCAGCTATATAAACTAATGTCCCTTCAATCCACATCCTCAGTAGACTATTCATCCCAAATCTCCAGGATAAAAGCCTGTATGTTCTCTCACCAATATGATAGTGCTCGGTCACTGGATTACATTATGAAAACTGGTACTTCTATTTCTCCATCTGCTGATCCTTTTTCTGCTTTTAAAGACAGACTTCATTCAACTGTCATGCATGGTTTAAAAGATACTCACGGTGCTGTATTGACCTCTATCCCTGAGATGTTATCAGTTACGTCCGATTATTTACAGACCCATTTTTGTACTGTTCCTAACTACCTACAGATATATCCCCTTCTGTCAACCCAGTTCCTCAGCTTCCTACACATTACATTCCTAACCTAATCAACTGGATTGTGAGAAGAGGTTGCTAATGCTATTCTCATTTACAGTTGAAGGTTTCCTGGGCCAGATGGTCTCACACATGAATTCTATAAAATGTTACAAGGACATTTATTAGAAATTTTAACTCTGGTCTTTAATTATGTTCTAGATAATATGGATACAACATCTGGTTTTGGTTTATCTGTCCTGAAATTCCTATATAAAAAAGGAGATATAACCTCCCTAGCAAATTGGAGGCCACTACATCTCCTAAATACAGATTATAAGATTTTTTCTAAAATTCTTTGTTCTCGGTTACGACTGGTTGCACCAGATTTGATTGATAGTGCTCAAACCTGCACTATACCTGGTAGAACCATTCAAACAAATCTTTTTTTGTTATGTGAAATTTTTGAAAAAAAAATACATGATAAGATATCTGGTTATCTTTTTGTTTTGGATCAATCGAAAGCATTCGATTCGGTACATCATAATTTCTTATTACACATATTATCACTATATGGTATCCCTTACCGGTTTATATCTTGGATTTCACACATGCTATCATTGGCGTTTTTCTTTCCAATGATAAATGGATTTCGAGGCCCTACCCTTTTACAGCGAGTTGGACTCCGTCAAGGCTGCCCTTTTAGTACATTGTTATATGTTTTTGCCCTAGACCCCATCATTCGGTAGATACAATGGAATCCAGACATTTTAGGTATTACTCCTCACCCCAGTTTGTTACCTGTTAAAATCTCTGCTTATGCAGATGACGTAGTCTTATTTTGTTCCGACCTTTCCTCGAGTGATAAAGCTATTCAGACATTTCAATCTTTCACATTATTATTTGGAGGTAAGCTAAATCTTGAGAAAAGTGTATGTATCCCCTTACATTACATTACTACAGATACAACAATAGTACATGGTATTAGGATCTGTACTACCCACCAGAAAATCCTAGGGATATGGTTTAACACATCAAATGATTCTACTTATAACTGGGAAAAACGCTTAACTCTAGGTGATATCAAGGTACGTCTTTGGAAGACATGGAGGCTAAGTAAAAAGAAGCGGGTTGTGGTGGTAAAAATATTTCTGTCCCCGATTTTTGTTATTTTTAAGTCATGTTTTTTGTCCACCTAAACATTTGGAAACTCGGTTGTTTAGTCTTTTTTTTCAAATGCTATGAGGCAGTCGCTTAAACCCTGTTAAGAGACATGTTACATATTTACCCCCAAATCAGGGTGGTTTGGGAATGATAAACCCTCTATTTTTCTTTCTTTCCTTTTTCTACATCATATTTTGCAAAGTCATACCTACATGTTAACTATATGTGATTCTTGGGTGTCGAAAGCAATGGATTCTTTAATGTTAGCCTGGACTGACCTTCCACCCATAGCTTCTCGCATACCTACCACTCCATCCTATGTTATTGATAGTTTCCGTATCCTACGATCCTGGAAAGTGAATAAATCCTCTATTTTAGGCCTAACTAGGAAACAGTTATACATCTATTTTCTACACCTCGATGAACCGATATTAAGATTTCCACTGTGCTCTCCATCCCACATGACATCTGCGCTTAATATACTCAAAGATAAAAGAATCCCATGTGGGATGTCTCCTGGTTATGATGTCATGGTAAACTACAAGTTCGTGGTAATTTAAAACACAAATCAGCACAAGAGAGATATTGTCTCAAACTGTCCTGCATCAATATTGAAGAATCTATGGAACATTTTTTCTTCTCCTGTGCAGATGCCCTCTTATTTTGGAAGACCTTAGCAAATAAGTGGAAATGGCCTTTTCTAAGCAGGATCACATATTCAACCCTTATTTTAGGAGTTTTTTCTGGGTTCTGGGATATATTCCACCCTAGTACATTGAGGGTATTATTTGCAGCTTGTAAATATTATATGTGGCAAGCTAGATGTAAATACATCTTACAACAGGTGCCGACTTGTCCACTGGTTATTATTCAATATATTGAATCCACAATTTTGAACCTCCAAGACACGGAATCAAAATATCTCTCTCCTACCCATTTTGCATCTTACTGGGCTGATATTACCTTTCTGACTTGATTAGCTCTGAATAACTTTTGATTGTGACTGTGGTTACTTTTCTTTTCCCTCACCTGTATTGTACTATATTTCATGATTTTTCAAATGTATCAGTGTATGCTTGTATATTGTTTACTTGTTTTTCTGTTTCATGTACTTGATGTTATGTACTTTTCAATAAAAAAATTCCCCCTACTCTTTTCGATAAGTGCCATGGGATCTTTAACATCCACTTGAACTACCACCAATCCAGGCAGATGGGACCTCGGTTTAACGTCTCATCCAAAAGATGGCACCTCAGAAGTGCAGCACCCCACTCATGCTGCACTACAGTGTCAGTATTGGGATATTAACCCAGGTGCCAGATGTGGGAACTGAACCCACAGCCCTTTGATCTCCCGGCCTCAGAGGTGAGTGTGCTACCTACTGAGCCACTGACACTGTTATAGGGGAGTGGTCGCTGTAATTACCCAGGATCAGGCAGCTGAGAGGCAATATTCTGCTTTTAATTGGGCTCCCACATTTTGACTCCATCAAGATAGGTGGAATTTTTAAAATCCCATCCGAAGCTAGGTGATTTTGCTGTGCCACTGTAGAAACAAGTTTTGGAAGGGATGTGAAAAAAGACACCTTCCATGTTCTGTAGGTGGGTAACACAAGGGTTGTGTTGAACATTAAGGGCCAGCATCTGCAAAAAATAGCAATGAGTAAATGTTGGAACATTTTGTTTCCTCATAACATAGTTTTTTTCACATTTTTACTGCAAATTTTTAACATTATCTTTTTATGACCACTCCTGAGCATGACAGGTGTCATTTATAAAACAATGGCTGAAACATCATTTGGGGCTACAAGTGTTAAAACACATTTTGGGAAGTTTTTTAGAAATGACAGCTGTCACATTCATGAGATGGTGTGAGAAAATGGCTATGTTGAAAAGTTGGGGTCAAAATATTGAAAATTACCACGAGTGTGTATTGAAAAATTGCAATGTTCACTCATAATTTTGTTGTTTTCTCAGATTTTTACCTCAAATTTTCAACATAGCCTTCTTATGGCCCCACATAACCTTCTTATGAGCCCACCTCATGAAAAGGGGCAGAGAATATTTTCAAATTCTGCCCAAAAGGTGATTTTGCGCCGCAAGTGTGGAGAAACATTTTGGCCAGGATTTGAAAAATGACAGATGTCACATTCATGAGATGCTGTGAAGAAATGGCTATGTTGGAAATTCAGGGTCAACATATTGAAAATTACCAAAGTTACAAGCCAGTGTTCACAGATTTCACTGTAGGCTCATAACTTTGTAGCTGTTTAAATTTTTTTTAACATAGCCTTCTTATAAACCCACCTCATGAACAAGGATGGAGAAAATTTTCATCTCCTGCCCGAAAGGTGATTTTGTGCAGCGACTGCAAAATCACCTTTTGGGACAGATTTGCCTAATTTCACTGCCATTGGTCATGAGGTGGGGTCCCAAAAAAGGCATGTTGACTTGGCAAAAACATAAAAAAAATGTCCAAGTTATGCCACTAAGTTCAAAACCCCACTGAAATACATTGAACCACATATCTGATTTCCTCTTCATGGTCCGGCTTTGAAGAGTGAAAACGTGTCTGCGGTCCAGAGAGGATTATGGCATTGGCCCTCCCCAATGTGTAAGTAAGGGCTTGGGGGTGCTGAGTAGGAGGGAGGGTGGGTGGGAACTAACAGTGCAACAGACATTGACGGATGGTTTTCTTTTTACAGGGTTTAAAAAATGATGAGGATGGTTTCTTTATTTCAGGTGGGGACACTAGGGGGTTGGGCACCCCCAGTGTCAGTGTTATGTTTGTGGGGTGGGTGTGGGATGGTGAGTGGGGGGTCAGGTGGGGTGACAGTTCCGGGGGCGCCAGCAACAAACATCGATGAATGGTTTCCTTTTTTAAAGGGTATGTGTATGTGTGTATATATCAATATATATGTGTGTGTGTGTGTGTTAAACTGAACATTTTACACTTTAATAACTTTGCACCCGTTCAATGGATTTGTACAAAATGTGGTATGCGCAGCCCTATGAGGTAGATCTCTTGATGTGGCAAGTTAGTTATGGTCAGATTTCTGGTTTCCAAGTTATGGAGAAGTGAAAAAAACATGTTTTCACTCATTGACTTTACTGGGATTTTTTTTTGAACTTGCCTACAGTTTGGTTTGGGGGTCTGAAATTTTCAGGGCAGAAAGGGGCTAGCCCACATGTGTGCCCTTTGCTAGTCCTGTGAAAAAATAATAAGCTGTTTTTTAAGTATTGTATGTTGAAAATTTGAAAAAAATCATATCTGAGCTTGCTCAGTAAGCACTTCAAGATAGCTATATGAAATGAAAGAGGAATTCTCCTTCATATGGTCTAAATCCTCATTCGTATGGCTGCCATATTGTGACCGTTTTA
Organism: Neoceratodus forsteri; assembly: GCA_016271365.2. NCBI lineage: Eukaryota > Metazoa > Chordata > Ceratodontiformes > Ceratodontidae > Neoceratodus > Neoceratodus forsteri. Next base: position 236,434,045 of record CM057458.1, read on the forward strand.
TTAAAAAAATATGTGTGCAAAAGATGGCAAAATGATATGCCATAGAGATTCCAACATTTGTTTGTGTCTCATTAGTTCCCTATAAGCTGTGATATTCTTCAGGTGAAGCTACCTCTGGCTGGAAACTGCAATACTGTACTTAGGATTTGTAAGAAAGCGAGTTGTGCTCACAACACAGGGAGGTGAACCTTACAATTTACAATTGTGTTTGGTTTGTAGCAGATATTCTTCAGGTGGAGGCTACTTCTAACTGAAAGGTGAAATAAGGAACTTAGAATTATCAGGAAAGACAGTCTTTCAATCAACAGAGGGAGGTGAACTTTGCTTTATTTTTGTTACAATTGTTAAGATTTTCAGTGCAGGAAGAGTTTAAACCCAGAGGGACGAATACTGTTTACTGTGTCTGTCCTTGTGCACAGCTGACTTGTTTTGGGGCTGACTGCTTTCAGAGCACAAATCACTAGGCTGTTTTGGGGCTGGAGAGGTTTACCTGTGTCTAACTTGGATGTTTGGATTTTTCTCTGATTTGCAGGGTATTTTCTCTGTCAAATTGTCGTGTAGGGCATCTTGCTGACAGGAAGGCATGCATCGCGACGGTGGATCAGAGCTTTTAGCTGATTGTGTCGTGAGGGCACAGTTTAGGCCCAAACCCTGCCCACCCCTGGAAATAGTTCCTTTATACCTGGGGTTCTGACATAATTTCCTTAAGAGTGCAAGGTGCATATCACTGTCATATCCTCTCTAGCACACTGCACTGACAATATAAGCATACACATTGTATAATATATATATTTCTATATAACAAACAAATCACACACACACACACACACACACACACACACACACACACAACAAAAATTAAACAAGAAGGTAGACAGACATGTAGGGAGTAGTGCAATGTAATGACTGTGGGACAGCAGTCTTCCGGGAGTCTTTCTGGAGGCTGAGATGCTGCCCTATTTGCAGACAACTCTCTGCCCTGAGGGAGGAAGTTGCCCGTCTTTAGGCCACACTGGACAGTAGTAAGGGAACCTTCCCCCAGGCCACACTGGGCAGTAGTAAGGGAACCTCCTCCATCCAGGGAGCACCAGAGCCACCACCACTACCTCAGAGGTTGTGAAGAAAGCACAGCAGTTGGACCACAGTGGGCTCAGGGGGGGTGAGGGTGGTGGAACCGAGGCACACCCAGTCAGTTGTTCCACTCCACAATCCATACACCATTCTGGGGGAGCATAGTTCCCCTATGGATGCACCCACAGAGGAGACTAAGGAGGTTGAGGACAACTGTCACAAGGGAGGCCCACAGGAAGGAGGCAGAGGACACCACAGGAAGAGGAAGCATCTCCTGGTGGGGACTTAATTATTAGGGGGCTAGAACTGGAGGGGAGCAGGGAAAACTGAAGTAAGGTGCCTGCCTGGTGCCATGGCTTGGAGGGACAGGAAGCGCACCCTCAGGATCACGAGAACAGCTGCACGGGAGTCTGAGCTGGACATCATTGTCCACCTAGGGACAAATGACTTGGCTCATCATGAGATTAGAGCAGTGCAGGAGGGCTTTGTAGAGTTGGGAAGGGGCCTAAGACAAGTAGCACACACAGTATCCTTCTCAGAGGTGCTGCCTGTCAATGGCATGGGTGAGGCGAGGGTACTTTACACCATGCAGTTTAATGAATAGTTGAAAAAATGGTGTGGAACACAGGGGTTTGGCTTCATTTGGGGACTGGGGTTCCACCTGGAGGGACACCAGCCTATACTGGCAGGATGATCTGCATCTGTCCAGGAAGGGAAAAAGTCTTTTGGGCAATCGGTTTAAATGCTTCATTGGCAAGCTTTTAAAATAGTCAAGGGGGAAGGCACTGATAAGCAGCAGGAAAATCCCAGCCTCCCCCTACAAAACAGGGTACTAAATGAGAAAAAGACCAAGGTAGAAAGGTCAGTGGGGGATGCTGCTACAGAAGGTAAAGCCATCAAAACATGGAGAGCAATGAGTACCAATGCCTGTAGTCTGGGTAACAAGCTTCCTGAATTAGTGGCCATGATGGAGGAGGAACATCTGGATATTGTGGCAGTCACAGAAACATGGTACACACAGAACCATGACTGGGACATAAACATACCAGGATACACTATCTACAGAAGGGACAGGGAGGGTAAAATAGGAGGAGTAGTTCTTTACATAAGGGAAGGAATCAAAGCAACAGAACAAAAGGGTAAACAGGGAGGAGAAGAAGCACTGTGGGTTGATTTGGAGACAAGCAATGGCACCACAATCCGCACAGGGGTTTTATATAGACCCCCCTCTCAGGGGGAGGAAATGGACAAGGAAATGATAGACACTATCCTTAGAATGGCAGAAAAAGGGGAGATATTGCTGATGGGTGATCTGGATATGCCAGATGTTAACTGGAGTGCAGTTGCAGCAGCCACTTCTAAGAGTGGGGTAATTCTAGATGCCCTGCAGAGGGCATGTCTTAGACAACTAGTATTGGAACCCACTCGAGAGGGAGCAATCTTAGACCTGGTTCTCTCAAATGGAGATGGAGAGAGGATCACAGATGTAGAAGTGGGTAGCCATCTGGGAACTAGCAACCATCGAACAGTATGGTTTACAATAGAGTCAAGCCATAAAAAGGCAAAAGTACTGGACTTTAGGAGGGCTGACTTTGCCAAAATGGGTGAGTGCCTAAGGAATACACTAGCAAATGGGCAGGAAGGAGGGGTGGAAGAACAATGGGGAATAATAAAAACTGCCATCACAGAGGTAACAAGCCTTTGTGTGAAGCAAATAAACAAAACAAAACGATGTAAGAAACCACTATGGTTCTCAAAGAAGGTGGCAGTGAAGGTTCAAGAGAAAAAGAAAGCATTCAGGAAGTACAAGGAATCATAGAAGGAGCAGGACAGAGAATTGTATCAGTTAAAGCAAAAGGAAGCTGGGAAGACAGTCAGAACAGCAAAGGCCTGAACGAGGAAAAGATAGCCAACTCAGTTAAGAGGATAAAACCTTTATAGGTACATCAGGGAGCAAAGGAAGACCAAGGAGGGATAGTGAGGCTTAATAAAGGGGGAGGTGGGCAGAGGGTGACTGTGAAAGGCAGAGATACTAAGCAAATATTTTGCTCTGTATTTACAAATGAAGGGGGAGGTACCTAAAACAAACAAGAGAAACACTCTGGATACAGAAGTTGATACCAGCCCATTTACAGAAGAAATGGTTCTGAAAGAACTCTTAAAACTGAAGGTGGACAAGCAATGAGGCCTGATGGAATTCATCCCAGAATTCTAAAAGAACTAAGTGTAGAACTAGTGACACCACTGACTACCCTCTTTAAGAAATCATGGGAGGATGGGGTGGTACACAGGACTAGGGAGGGCAGATGTGATTCCCCTCACAAAAGTGGGAGCAGGGCAGAAGCAGGAAACTACAGACCTGTTAGTTTAACCTCAGTGATAGGGAAAATGATGGACTCACTTCTGAAGGAAAGAATTGTCAGTACCTAGAGGCCAGAGGGCACAGGACCCAAGGCAGCATGGATTCACAGTGGGAAGGTCATGCCAGACGAATCTAATAGATTTCTTTGACTGCGTGACCAAAGTAGTAGATCAGGGAGGGGCTGTGGACATGGCCTACCTAGACTTTAGCAAGGCATTTGACACAGTCCCACACAAAAGATTAATATACAAGTTAGCCAGCCTGGGAGTGGGTCCCAAGATGATAGCATGGGTAAAGAATTGGCTGGAGAATAGGACACAGGGGGTAATAGTAAATAGAGTCCAATCTGAAGAAAGGGGTTTACTAGTGGGGTACCGCAGGGTTCAGTATTAGGACTGGTCCTCTTCAATGTCTTTATAAGTGACATTGCAGAGGGACTGGAAGGAAAAGTATGTCTCTTTGCAGATGACACAAAGATCTGCAACAGAGTTGATGCACAAGGTGGGGTAGAAAGGATGAGAAGGGACTTGGCAGGGTTAGAGGAATGGTCAAATGTATGGCAGCTTAGATTCAATGTTAAGAAGTGCAAGGTAATGCACCTGGGAAACAAAAACCCAGGGGAAGAGTACACAATGGGGGGTGAGATACTAACAATAACAAAAATGGAAAGGGACCTGGGGGTAGTCATATCAGATGACCTAAAGGTGGGCAACAGTAATGAGAGGGCAGCAAGGAGGGCTGGGGGATACTGGGATGCATAGGGAGAGGCATCACCAGTAGAAAACAGGAAGTTATTATCCCTCTGTACAGACAGCTGGTGAGACCCCATCTGGAGTATTGCGTGCAGTTCTGGAGACCCAACCTCCGCAAAGACATAGACAGGATGGAGGCAGTCCAGAACAGGACAACTAAAATGGTGCAGGGTCTGCACCAGAAGACATATGAAGAGAGACTTAAGGAGCTTGATATGTATAGCCTCCAGGAAAGGAGGGATGGGGGGACATGATATAAACTTTCAAGTTCCTCAAGGGAATCAACAAAGTCCAAGAGGGTAGCATCTTTCAAAAAAAGAGGTCTGCAAGAACAAGGGGGCACAAGTTGAAGATGGGCGGCTCACAGGTAATGTAAGGAAGTATTTTTTCACAGAGAGGGTTGTGGATGCATGGAATGGCCTTCCGGAGGAGGTTGTGGAGTCAAAAACAGTGGTGGAATTCAAGCATGCATGGGACAGTCATAAGGCAATTCTAGGGGTGGGGGTAGGAAGAAGTAGGCTGCTGGTTAACTAGGATCTGCAGCTTATCCATTAGGTAGGGAAGTGGGCAGACTGGGTGGGCCAAGCGGTCCTTATCTGCTGTCAAATTCTATGTTTCTATGATAAGTTTAAAGGAAGTGTGTTTTGCACATTTTAATATCTTAAACCGTGACCATGTATGATGAGATACGAAGTAAGATCCTACTTCATAAGCTGAAAAGCCAGAATATTTATTTTAAAAAAAGTGTCAACATCGGGGTGCCCAATCCCCGTGTCGGCACTAGATGCTCCCCCACCTGTATGGGACACTGGGGAGCCGATTCCCATTGTCCCCAACAGAAGAAAACAGTCTCCCACAGGTCACAGTGCAGACAACAGGGTGTCCAGTCCCCTTGTTGGCAGTGGCCTCCCCCCACCAAGATGGGACACTGGGGAGCTCACCCCCAGTGTCCCGAAATGTTTATTTCTACATAACTGAAAAAAAAAAGTCTCCCAACATCTTTTTTTTCGTCCTGTAAAAAAGAAAACGGTCCCTTGTCATCTCTCCACCCCCCCATCCTGACCCTACCACTGAGCAACCCACCACCCTACACACACCTGTTGCCCTATACTTACCACTGGAGATCCTCTTCTGTCATCTTCTATGGACCAGGACATGTTTGCACTCTTCAAAGCTGAACCGCTAACCGAAGAATGAAGGTAAGTGCTGTATAATGGCTGTCAGTGGTGTTTTTAACTTATGTAGATATCTTGGCCATTTTTCATTATTTTTTCACTAAAATTTCAACATGGGCATCTTGGGACCTCATCTCATGAACACTGTCACTGTCGTTTTGTTAATCGGACCTGTAAGGTGATTTCATGGTCACTCTGCAAAATCACCTTTCAGGACCGAGTAACGAAATGACAGTGCCAGTGTTCATGAGGTGGGGTTCCAAAAAGCCCATGTTGAAAATGTAATGCAGAAATACCAAAAAACACTCGAATTGTGCACGGTTATCGAAATTTTTCCACACACACTCGTAACTTCGGCAATTTTTAATATTTTCACTCCAAATTTTCAACATTGCCATTTTTTCACACCATCATATGAACAGTACAGCTGTCATTTTTAGAATGGCGTGTACGCTGTGCAAAATCACCTTTCGGGACTGAGTAACGAAATGACAGTACCAGTGTTCATGAGGAGGTGTCCCCAAAAGGTCATGCTGAAAATTTGGTGAAAAAAATTTCTAAAAATGCCCGAGTTATGTGCGTCTGTTAAATTTATTCAATGCACACGTATAGCTTTGGTACTTTTCAGTATTTTGACAACAGATTTTCAACATGAGCAGTGCAGCTGTCATTTTTCACATCCTGCCTGAAATGTGTTTTCACACCTGTGGCGCAGAATGGCATTACAGTTGCGCATAATTACGTTTTGCCTTGCACGTCACAATTTTTCCTGTACCGGTGTACATGAGGTGGGGTAATAAAATGGCTATGCTGACAATTTGGTCACTGTTTGACACATGGGGGGCCCTGTGCTTTCACACCTACATACATGTGCGCATGTACGGAGGGACTGGAGTGCAGGGTCCAAAGGACCCTGCGCTCCCACAGTAAAATAAGGACGCTACTATACTATCTCAAAAAGTGAGGAAATTCATTGCAGAAAAATCTGTAAATGCATCAGTTAGGGTTCCTATTACAGCGACAAAAGTATGGAAATTCATAGTTAGGTTCACCCCATCCCCACCCTCCACACACCAAAGGCACTGGGTGTGCCTTGTCTCGGGCTCAACTCTCACCCCATTCTCCCATACTGTACCATCTCAGCTTCCTTACACATGGAATGGGGTGAGAGTTGAGGCCAACAACTCCAAGGCACACCTTGATGCCTGTTGGTGTGTGGAGGGGGGACTGGGTGGGAACCTATTTTGACGCAGTAATAGGACTCCTAACTGATACATTAACTGAGTTTTTTTGCACTGGGCATCCCCAGTGTCAGTGTTATGTTTGTGGAGGTGTGTGGGGTGGTGGGTGCTGAGATGGGGGGATTGGGTGGGGGGGGACTGTTATGGGAGCACCAGCAACAGACATCAATGGACAGTTTTCTTTGTTACATGATGTAATTCCTCAGCAGGCTGATCATGATAGATCAGCTGTGCTTGCTGGGTGGCGTAGATCGAAGGAAAGAGCTGATACACGATTGGGTCATCTCTTTCCTTTGAAATACACAAAGTTTCTACCCAGCAAGCCAGAATACTGTCATGATCAGCCTGGCTGATGATTGGTGTGACACTGATGAGCCCCTTCCAGACCACTCTGCATTGGACCGACAGTAACACACACCTCAAAAGACACTTTCCTAACAAAATGGTGACTGCACGCATGGCGACCATAAAAAAACAACTGGGTTCTGTAATACCTTACCCAAGATGCCATGCACCATCCCCATAGTCTATAACCGCTATAAAGCCTATTACTACCCAAAAAGTCCTTTTCTTTGTATTTGGTAATTTCTGACAGAGTGAGCGGCATTGTGCTATACTGGACTGCCCACAGGCATTAATGAGGCATGACACCACAGGTGGAGGGCCTTATAGACCCTGGAAGGTCCAGTATAGCCCACACTGTCCACCCTGGAGGGTATTAGTGTGCTTAAAAAATTGGTATATGTACTCTAAATTAAAAAAAAAAAATGCAGAAAATCATTTAAAAAAGGACAACGTTTTTGCAAAGTAAACATAGAAACATAGAATTTGACGGCAGATAAGGACCACTTGGCCCACCCTGAGCCGCCCCCCCTTCTATCTTCAAATTGTGCCCTCTTGTTCTTGCACACACCTTTTTTTGAAAGATGCTGCCCTCTTGGACTTTGTGGATTCCCTTGAGGTACTTGAACGTTTCTATCATGCCCCCCCCTCCTTTCCTCAAGGCTATACATATTAAGATCCTTTCATCTCTCTTCATATGTCTTCTGGTGCAGACCCTGCACCATTTTAGTTGCCCTCCTCTGGACATCTTCCATCCTGTCTATGTCTTTGCAAAGATTGGGTCTCCAGAACTGCACGCAGTACTCCAGATGGGGTCTCACCAGCTGTCTGTACAGAGGGATAATAACTTCCTGTTTTCTACTGGTGATGCCTCTCCCTATGCATCCCAGTATTCCCCCATCCCTCCTTGCTGCCCTCTCACATTGCTTGCCCACCTTTAGGTCATCTGATATGACTACCCCCAGGTCCCTTTCCATTTTTGTTGTTGTTAGTATCTCACCCCCATTGTGTACTCTTTCCTGGGTTTTGTTTCCCAGGTGCATTACCTGCACTCTTAGCATTAAATCTAAGCTGCCATACATTTGACCATTCCTCTAAACTTGCCAAGTCCTTCTCATCCTTTCCACCCCACCCTGTGCATCAACTCTGTTGCAGATCTTTGTGTCATCTACAAAGAGACATACTTTTCCTTCCAGTCCCTCTGCAATGTCGCTTATAAAGACATTGAAGAGGACCGGTCCTAATACTGAACCCTGCAGTACCCCACTAGTAACCTCCCTTCTTCTGAGTGGACTCCATTTACTAATACTCTCTGTGTCCTATTCTCCAGCCAATTCTTTACCCAGGCTGTCATCTTGGGACCCACTCCCAGGCTGGCTAACTTGTATATTAATCTTTGTGTGGGACTGTGTCAAATGCCTGCTAAAGTCTAGGTAGGCCATGTCCACAGCCCCTCCCTGATCTACTACTTTGGTCACCCAGTCAAAGAAATCTATCAGATTCATCTGGCATGGCCTTCCTGCTGTGAATCCATGCTGCCTAGGGTCCTGTGCCCCTCTGGCCTCTAGATACTCGACAATTCTTTCCTTCAGAAGTGATTCCATCATTTTCCCTATCAGTGAGGTTAAACTAACAGGTCTGTAGTTTCCTGCTTCTGCCTTGCTCCCACTTTTGTGAAGGGGAATCACATCTGCCCTCCTCCAGTCCTCGGGTACCACCCCATCCTCCCATGATTTGTTAAAAAGGGTAGTCAGTGGTGTCACTAGTTCTACCCTTAGTTCTTTTAGAATTCTGGGATGAATCCCATCAGGCCCCATTGCTTTGTCCACCTTCAATTTTAAGAGTTCTTTCAGAACCCTTTCTTCTGTAAATGGGCTGGTATCAACTTCTGTATCCAGAAAGTAGTCCTGTGACTGGTGGAATTGCCAGTACAGGGCACAAAAACAGTGAAGGGGCCACAAATCCACAAACTGGCCAGTACTGTCAAGGGGGTTGCCTACCCCACACACAGAATGCACAAGTCCAAAACTGACAGCACTCGAGAAAGTAAATCAAATTAGAGCAGTCATGAGTCAGCAGCTCGAGTGGTCCACGGTGAGCACTAACTATTATTAAGGTTAATAAAAGCAATTTTTTAAGTGACTCGTGTGCTGTAATTTGGTTTGCTTTCACGAGTGCCAGCAGTTTTGGACTTGTGCATCCAGAAGAGGGCACTGCTGTTAGAGTGTACATCTGCTAACAGTAGTGTCTGTGTGACAGGCTTTTTTTTCACTTTCTTTTTTCTTTTTCGACTGATCTGTTTCAAGGTTATTAGTTAAAAAAATGAACACATCATTAATGGAGTCGATACTGTAGTGAACGCCATTTAAAACTGTGTGAGTTCAGTTGGGAGTGATCCCAGTCTACATTCGCCACTAGTGATAATCTCCGATCCTGATCAGGAACATGAGAGAAATCAGCCTGCCCACTTCCCGGTTTGAAGTTAGCACTCAGAAAAAGAGTTACAAAACATGAATTTGAAGCAGGCTGAGGTGCATCGGGGAAAGCAGCTGGCAGTGCAACCAATCGGAGACCAAGGTTTCTCTAACCCATTTTCAAAGGCGAGTTTTCACATCAACAAAACGCATCTTCTGGACCTGGTGGGACAAAGCTGTCATCTGAGAACTCGAGTGCCTAAATGATACCAAAAACATGGAGGGAGACGCTGGACTGTAACCTACTCATTTTACTATCATAATGCCCTCGCTATATTACGCTCCCCTCCCCTCACTATGCCTGCTGGGGTAATTTCCCCTTGCCTATCCAAGCTTAATTTTTATCTGTTGTTTTGTCTTGCAGCTGCTTAAGACTATGCTCTTTTTAATTTACTGTATTGCTACAGACTGTTATTTTTGTGATGCTGTTAGTCACTGTTTATTTATTTATCTATTCCTTCTCTTGCACTATCTTCCATTACCCCTTCCCCAGGATGCATCTGGTAATGAGCTGTTATCAGAATACTCCTGTAATTGTTGATTTTTGACTGGTATGCACCCTGACTGGGTAATCAACTGTATGGCTCCAAGCTGTTCATCTGTATGTGCTTTTACTGTTCACTATTATATGTCATCTTGATGGCCCATTTTGTGCCTTAAAATGGTCCCTGGGATCAACATGTCTGCCCAGTTAACAAGTAAACAAATAAATCTGTAAATATGTCTTTGTTGGTAAAACTTGTTTGTGGGGCAAGCTTGTTGGTTGGCTAACTTTTACATGAGGGTAGGGTATCGGAGAGCTGGGGGAACCATGGACAGCACTGGAAAAAGTAGATGGGAGGGGTCATGAGGGTGGTATGGACATTCTTCTCCTGAAAATGAGGGGGGATGCTGGTGGGCGCATAGTGAGATGGAAAGGGTGGTAGGCTGCAACAACTGTGGAGTGGCAGTCTTTCTGAAAATTGCTTGGAGAGTGGGAGAGTGTTTGGTGTGCAGGCAAATAAAGCAGCTTAGGAATGAGGACAACTCAGTGGCTGAGGAAGGAAGGAGGGTAACCAAGGGTGGAGGACAGATCAAAGGGGAGGAGCAGGAAGAAGGTGGCAGATGGGGGAAGGAGACAGGGGGTCCTGGCTCAGAGGACAAATGAGGGCAGGAAAGGGGAGGATGGGAGGGAAGGAGGAATCTAACAATCGCAGAGTCAGCAGCGTTGGGGTGGCAAGCAGAAGAAAGGAGGAAAGATGGTAGGTGGTAGTGAAGGGACATTGAAATATTGATTTGCAGTGCTGGCAGGAATGGGGGATGTGTTAGGGGGGTGCTGGGCAGAGGAGCTGATGACAGACCAGGTGAGAAGGGAATAGTGGGGTGCCATGGGGTTGAGGGGATATGGTATGGGGGATACTTTGAGTAAGGGGGGGTTGTGGGGAAGGCGGAGGGGAGATATGAGAAGAAAGGGGTAGGAATGCATCGGGGGGAGGGAGGCAGGTGGAGCCCAGTGGAGAGGGGAGGTAAAATCAGAGGAGAAAGGGACAGAGCAGAGACAGGGGACATTACAACAGGAGTGGAAGGGGGAACAACTTCACTGGAGGAGGAGGAGGAGTGGAGAGGAAGGGAACAGGATAAAGGAAGGCAAGGTGAGTAGAACATGAAAACTGGGGTGGGCTCCTAGTACTGGGAGACTCAATTTTGAAAGGGATCAGGTGGGGAAGCAAGGGGGAGAGGCATAGTCACATATGCATGGAGGCCATGCCAGTCATGACAGCAGAAAAGGTAGGTCAATCTGTTCTGAAGTATGCTAGGAGGGGTAGGGAAAAATCTCACATAGTTCTGCATTTGGGAACAAATAACCTGGTGGGAAATATGGTAGATGTAATCCAGAGTAGGTTTGAGGAGCTGGGGCTGATTTGTGAGGAGGCAGGAAGATCAGTAACTTTCTTGGAGGTGCTTCCAGTATCCAGGGCAAGCATGGCAAGGAAGCTGAGGATAGAGGAATTTAACAGATTGCTAAGGGAATGGTGTCAGTCCAAAGGGTATGGGCTGGTGGGGGGGCGGGGAAGGACCTGGGAGGGCAGTGATCTCTATGCTAAGGACAGGCCACACTTAAGTAAGGAGGGAAGGAGGGTATTGAAACAGAAACTGGGGGAATACTTAGCAAACAATGAGAATTTAAACTAGAAGGGGCGTGACAAGTGGGCAGGAGTCAGGCAGGATCCACAGGTAGGGAAGCTGAATGCGCTTACCACCCATATCAGCAGCAAAGGACTTAGGGGAGGGCAGGAGGAGATGCTAGAAAGGCAGAGCAAGTAGGAAGAGGTGGGAAGGAAGTGTGGTGGAGGGTGGTAACCTTGAATGCTAGGAATCTAGGGAACAAAACAGCACAGTTACAGGCTCTCATGGCAGATGGGGAGGTGGACATGGCAGCCATCACCGAGACATGGGCCACCAGTTACCATGACTGGAACCTGGCAATACCAGGGTATAGGATATTTCGGAGGGACAGATGGTCAACGTGCCAACCAGGTTAGGGAACACCCAAGATCTCATGCTGGTAAATGGTGAGTTTGGGAGGGAGCTGGGGGTGGAGGAACCACTGGAGGTGAGTGACCATCACTCGGTGTGGTTCATGATAAACATGGGGAAAGGGCAAGTAGGAATGGGCACAAGGGTGTTAGACTTCAGAAGGGCTGACTTCAGGAGGATGAGGGAAATAGTACAGGGGTGTCTGGCCAGGATCCATCCACATATGGACACTAATCAGAAGTGGCAGGTCATTAAACTGCTAATTGAGGAGGAAAACGTAACATGTACAAGTGTCCAGAGTAAGAGGACTAGGGCCAAGAGGCCTAGCTGGGTGAGCAGGGGGGTCATGGAAAAAGTAAGGAAGGAAAGAGCCTACTTTAGAAGGTACAAAAAAACAGGGAGGGGAGGACAGAGAGGAATACCTGAAGGAGTCGAGGAAGGTGACAAGGGCAGTCAGGTCAGCCAAGGCATCCAGGGAATTCAGGCTAGCATGGAGCAGCAGAGAGGTGGAGAAGGACTTCTTCAGGTACATCAGGGAGAAAAGGAGTCGTGAGGACCAAATAGGATAAAGAGGGATGGGGTGGGTGGAAATGGGCAGAACAGGCAGAAGCATTAAATGAGTACTTCTGCTCAGTATTTACTAAAGAGAAAGGGGGAGCTGTACCCAAGGGGGATGGGGGGAGTGACAGATGGGAAAATCCCAGTGAGCAGAGTACTGGAGGGCTTGAGGGCACTGAGGGTGAATAAGGCACTGGGCCAGATGGCATACAGCCCAGGGTACTAAAGGAGCTGTCAGAAGTCCTGGCAGAACCCTTGGCAGATCTGTTCAATGCCTCCCTGAACTTGGGAAGTGTACCTCAGAACTGGAGCATGACAAACGTGGTACCGCTCCACAAGAGCGGCCCCAAGGATGAGCCAGGGAACTACAGACCGGTAAGCCTCACTTCCATTATGGAAAAGCTGATGGAGACAATCCTGAAGGAGGGGCTGGTTTCCCTCCTAGAGGCTAATGGGCTACAGGACAGCAGACAGCATGAGTTTGTCTTGGGCAAATCCTGTCAGACCAACCTGGTGGAGTACTGTGATTGGGTAAGCAGGCAATTAGGGGCATGCAGTGGATGTCCTGTACCTGTGAAATTGGTGGCATGGGTAGTGAACTGGCTGCAAGGGATACAGCAGAGGGTGGCAGTGGGAAGAGGAGCTCACATCTCCCAGGGTGGTGACAAGTGGGGTGTCACAGGGCTCTGCACTGAGGCCAGTGTTGTTTGTGATCTTCATAGCAGATGTCTCAATAGGCATCAAGAGCAAGATCAATCTGTTTGCAGAGGTAACGTGTCAAATGAGCAAAAATTTAATAGTGATGTGTTGAAACAGTGAGAGAACTTTGGTGACTGCAGATTCAGCAATGTTTGTATTTGTGGGGGGGTTTGCCTCCCCCACCGCCCTTACTTAGGAATCTAATTTTGGGGGGGTGTAACTTGGGGGGTCCCCAGTTGCTGTTTCTGTAGTCATCCCCGTTATTGACCTCGCTATTTCTGACATTGTTATTATCACAGGTCACCGTTTGCAGATGACACCAAAATGGCAGCAGTAGTGTATGACTTAGAAGGATGGTTGGGGTTGCAAGATGATCTGGCAAAATTGGAGGCCTGGTCAGACACTTGGCAGCTGGAATTCAATGCCAAAAAATGCAAGGTGCTACATTTCAGTGCAAAAAAAAAAAAATAAGGAGGAGCTACCAGCTAGATTCAACTAGATAAGACGGAAGAGGAGAAGAATCTGGGGGTGATGATAACGGGAGCAATGAACAACTCAGCACAGTGTAGAAAGGCAGCTGCAGAGGCCAACAGGATGCTGGGTTGTATTGCTAGAGGCATATTCTCCAGGAGGGGGGAGGTGATCCTGCCACTATACAGGTCACTGGTTAGACCACACCTGGAGTACTGCATGCAGTTTTGGCCACCATAGCTGAAGAAGGACATTAGGTTACTGGAGGGAATGCATCGCAGGGCAGCAAAAATGATCCAGGGACTAGGGGACTTACCCTACAAGAGCAGGCTGAGGGAACTGAACAAGTACTTCTGGAGGTGAGGATGGACGGGGGGGACAAGATTGAAACCTTCAAGTACATGAAGGGAATAAATAAGATGGGCATGGAGGAGCTTTTCAAATTAAGGAGGGGGAGGGACACTCGAGGGCATGATCTGAGATTGGTAGGGGGAAGGTTCAGGAGGGAAATGAGACACTTTTTTACAGAGAGGGTGGGGTCTGGGTGGAACACATTGCCAGAGGAAGTGGTATCCTGTTGAACAATGGAATGCTTCAAAAGGGGATGGGACAGGGTAAGGGGGAAGGTCACTGGAGGGGAAGATGGGGTAGCTGCAGTATAAGGGCTGCTAGCTGCACAATCGAGCAGATTTGATAGACCATAAAGCTTTTATCTGCTGGCAATTTTGTATGTTCATATAAATCCTATCACCTCAAACTGTTTTATTAAAACCTGGATTTCCTGATGAACTTCACTCTAGAAAAATCTCAGTTTTAAAGTAAGACACAAAGGCTTTGGTTACAGGCTAGTTCAGAGCTCTGGAAGTACCACATTGACTAGTGGCTCCACTACCAGTCTGTGACAGAACTGCCTAAAGTTAGAATACACTGCCCAGTTTGCAATTCTTAAGATATCCTCTACTGTGTCTGCACCCTTATCTTCATGGTTTGACTAACCATAGCACCTAAGAGAATGAGCCCTGAAGATGGACAAGTCAGTACCCAGCAGACCTATGGCCCACTTGATTTAACGGGGAATCATGGTTGATGCCACAGGTCTTTGTGTTTGGAGATCCCAATCAACAACTCTATTTTGGGAGTACCCCACCTTCTGAAACACTGTGGCCAGAACCTATCTGTTCAAGGCCCATTCATGGTTTCCCGACTGATTCTGCTTAAGGAATCTGCCAGGACATTGTCTTTGCCTGGCAAGTGCATTGCATGAATGTTTGCTTTTAAGGCCCTGCCCAGGCTACAGGACTTCAAAATGTTTAAGTCTCTTAAACCATTTTAAGTCCTCTAACACAGATTGCATCCGCACTACCAGTGAGTTTAAACACGGGTTTAGAAACCACGTTAAAGCCTTGATAGGACCTAGGCTTGAACATGGTTTATAAAATTGATTACAATAAAGAACCATGTTACCCCGCAAGTCTGGAAAGGCAGGCACAGTTCTGTCTCTGCTTTGTTCAATCCCCCAGAAAGCATGTTCATCAAGCTCCAATGAGCACAATCAGAGTAGCAGGTATGGATCCTGCAACACAGATGTTTTATCCATGCTAAAATATGACTGAACTCAATCAGGATGCAGCAACACAACAAGTGCTAATACATTTTATAAAAAGTTACAAGTTACAGTGTTGTAGTCTGGACGGGGCCTTGGTGCCTAGGTGCTGCCTAGGTGCATACTGTGTGATCCTAAGCAAGTCACTTAACTTCCTTGTCCTCCCAGGTCGCATCTGGAAACAAGCTTCAGCTTAGTGTGCTGCTCCTGGTTAAGCAACGTTCCCTTTCCCGTCCCTTATGTCTATGCCAGGTCCCAGATCCTCATTGCTTCAGTACACAGTTTTGAGAATCATGTCTTTCCTTGCTTGTTTATGTAATACATTGTTGTGATATTGGCTGCTGTGATTTGGATGGACTGACTCTGTAGTTGGGAGGAGAATAATTGCATTACTAGCTGCACTACCCTGAACTCCAGCAAGTTGATGTCTTCCACTGACTTGTGGGGGCTGCATGTGCCACTCACTGTGAGGTTCTGCAGCTAGGCACCCCGCCCAAGGAGTGAGGCATCTGTCGTAAGGATACTTGGTGATTGCTGAAGAAAGGGGATGACCTCTCTGAGATTGCTTTTTTCCTTCTACCTTTCTAGTGATTTTACCATTGCTTTTCTCACTGGCACTAGTTCTGAGAGTGGATCCTATCTTTGATACCAGTTGTCTCTTTTTTATTTTTTTTTTTAATTTAAGGTACTTCATTGCAGTTTTCATATTGTCCAACAGACAGTACAAAACAGGAAAACCATAAACAACAATACAAGACAGTACAGCACTCTCCCCAAAATTCCCACCACCAGAGATGACCAATTCATTATGTGTCATATGCTCATTAGGGGAAAGGGGAGGGGGGAGTGGAAATTGTTTAACTAGGTAAACCAGAGGCCCATTTCTGTAGTAGCACAATCAATTAGTTAAAAATGCAGATAATGTTTGCACTAGTCCCACAACATGTTACTTTTGACAACCTTCTGCTTCAAAAGGTAGGTTTCCCCTTCTTTGGGGTACAGCATGCCATTTGTGTTACTTGATCATTAACAGTGTTTGCAATATCTCTCACCTGTTACGAAATGAGTGGGCTCTGTGATTTAAGATTATTCTCTCTGTATTTAAGGCAAACAGCATCTCCATATACCACTCTATATATGATGGTATGTGTTCATCTAACCAGTGCCTGTGTATAATGATCTTGGCAACTACTGCTGTAAGAGCAATGTGCTCTTTGCAGTGGCCAAAGACTCCATCTTTGTATAGTCTAAGGAGGCAGATTTTTCAGGGTAAAAGTATCTGTAGCCCAAACAAAGGGTCCAGCCCCCTCTAATTGCTGTACAGAAGGGTTGTACCCTTTTACACAACCAGAGGACATGATATGCTGTGCCCATTTCCTTATGGCATCTAGTACCTGTCGCATGTTTACCCATCCTATATTATTTCTTATATGTATAATGTAGGTTGTAAAGAATATTCAGTTGTTGCAGTTTCACTCTGTCCTGTTTTAGGGACTTATACAAATCTAGCCAGACTTTCTTCCATTGCTCATCACTAATGTTGAGGCCTAACTCGTTTGTCCATTAAGGGCAACTACCATTTAACTTCTGTGGATCAGCATCCTGAAATGCTGCACAGAGTAAGAAGATGGCATGTGGTAACTGTGCAACTGCCGTGAGCTTATCTAATGTTAATCCACCTATTTTTGCCCATGCAGGAGGGCCTTAAAACTGAACAAGACAGTACTGAAGCTGCATAAATGTAAGGCAGAAACTGTGGAGAATCTGGGTCTGAGCCTGAAAGGTATGGAAGGGAACAGAATCCCTTAGAAGTAGAAAGCCTATCACTGGGACATTGATGCTACTCCAGTGCTTAGGTTCTAATATTTTACCTCCAATCCTCAGGTCTGGGTTGATAAATGAAGACTGGGAGCTGTCAAAGTATAATGGTATGACCATTAACCTGTACATCTGCCTAGGGACCCTGATGGACCACATGACAGTAGTAGTTTGAAGTGGTCCAGGCTCTTTTGCTGGAGGGTGAATAGCAGGAATTTGAGCTGAATCCAACATAACTTATACAGCTCCTCTTCAATTACAAGCCACTGGGGCTTATAGTCCCCCCTGAGTTCGCTGGTCAGTGGAGCAGTTCCACTGTAAGTGTTTACTGCTGTGTGGGACTTGATAATACAGTATGAAATTGGAAAGCCACAGTCCTCCAACCTCCTCTGGGACATCTAATTTTTGGTATCCCCTCTTGGCGCATTTACCCTGCTAAGTGAATTTGTTGATCATAGAATGTAACGTCCAGAACCATCTCATATGGAGTACCAGATTTCCAATGCCTAGTGGGTACATGAGCGACAAAATATTCATCTTAATGACATCACTGCACCCCAAAAAGACAGGAATAATGATGACCATCATGTCAGGTCCTGCTACATTTTGCATACTAGGGGGGCCAAATTTAATCCTTTGAGCTCTGTTCTATGCCTGGACACTTTGATGCCTAGATACAGCATGTTAGATGTTTAGGTTCCCATTGGGGCCTAGAGCTTGAATATCCTTTTTGCTCACCCTTATGTTTAGTGGTAAGACACTAGTTTCCCAATATCGAGGTTATAAGATGAGAGTTTGCTATATTCCGCTATGACAATGAGGGCTTCCAGTATAGAGGGCTGTGTGTCTGTGACATGGATGAGGATGTCATCAGCATAGGTGGAAAGTTTCAAGTCATGTTCACCTATTTGGATCCCCCTCACTGTGTCTGCACTGTTAATCATTAGTGTAAGATGTTCCAAATACAGGTTGAACAGCATGGGTGATAAAGAGCACCTCTGCCACATTCCCCGGTGTAGTTGAATAGGCTCAGACAACACTCTGTTACAGTGGACCCTTGCTGATGGTGATTGGTACAACACTTTAACTCACTTAAAGGAGTCCAGAATATTATATCTACTCGGGACTGTGAACAGGTAGTCCCATGCCACTCTGTCAAAGGTAAGACCTGTTGTCTCTAAAGAGGTACTGGATATTTTTCATTTGGAACCTGGCCCATGGAACCACAGCTGTGGATGCAGTCTTGTGTCCTAGTAATTGCAGGTCTTGGCTGACCAGAATAGGAGGATTCTGCTGCTGCTATCAGAGCTGCATCTCTGGCTTGCAGGAGGAAAGCTCTCCGCTGTAAAATGTTTATCTTTGCTCCTATGAAGTTCAGTACTTGAACAGGTTCTGAGAAAGCAATAAAGACACGCATTCATGGAGTTGAACAGGTGCTAAGCCTGACAACAAACTCAAAGCAGGGACCACAAAGGCAGCGCTCTCAAAATTCTACAATAGGAAAAACTCATAGTCTGTGACACAAAGTACTGAGGCTATGTGCATATGTTTATTCTGGTATGGAATTAAACTTTGGCTGGCTAGGTTACATCTTTTATAAGTAATTTTTTGTACATTACTATCTTTTTGAGAATGCTGCCTTTGTGGTCCCTGCGTAAACAGGTTCTACTTAGGACTTCTGCAGGTTTATCAGGAATTTAAGAGATTGAGGGACATTTTACAGTCTGTAGAGAGCACCTTGTCTCCTGTTCTGTTTTCCCTGATATTATCCAGTCATACAGGTAGGGAAAAACTATCACACCTTGTCTTCTCAGGTGTGATGACACCTCCACCATCATTTTATGAATATCCTTGGTGCTGAAGGGAGGCCAATGGGTGGATCAGTGAATTCGTATTGGCAGTTTCCTAGCTTGAACCTCAAATATTCTTTGTGTGATAACCTGGCTCGGATATAAAAATAGGCATCTTTCAGATCCAGTGATCCGAGCCAGTGTCCTTACTGCAGAGACGGTATCACTGTTCTCAATGTGACCATCTTGAATTTTCCTTTCTTTATATGCTTGTTATGATACCTGAGATCTAAAATGGGTCACCACTCCCCATTTTTCTTGTGGGTCAGGAAGTACCTTGAGAATAGGCCCTTGCCCCACTGAGAGGCAGGGACCTTTTCTACAGCTTTTGCTTTCAGCAGTTTCTTTACTTCCAGTTCCATCAGAATTCTTTCTGTGGGAGAATGTTCTGGAAAATGTTTGTGTTTCTGCATTTTGAAAATTTTTTGAACTGCAGAGACAGTCCCTGGCCTACTATCTCCAGCACCCATGTGCCTGAGGTAATGATTACCTACTCCTGAAGGAGAGTCAATCCCCCGGCAATGGATGGGTGACCTGAGTGGAATTGTCAGGGGTTTTGCTTTGATAGGGACTTGGGTGCTGGTGCAGCAGCAGCACGCTAGCCCCTTTGCCCTGCCCCAGCTCTCTGTGACTGATAACCATAGGGGGCATATGGGGTATAGACTCTTGGGAAGTATCCTCTGCCTCCCCTTCCATATGGCCTTTAGTACGCAGAAGGCTTTTCCTTCTCATTATTTCTCTTGTAAGTGGTGTTGTATTCATCCACTTTTTTTCATATATATATATATATATATATGTTTGTCAACAAAAAAGGGAATTTCCTTCAAGGGAAAAATCCATGACTTTGGTTTAGGTATCCTGGGAAATGATGGTACCTTAACCTGGAGAATCCTCTTAAGGACACTGCATGAGTTAGAACTCTAGCTCTATGTCATTAATATCCACAGCAGTGTGAAAATGGTATATAGTGGTGTCCAGGGCTGCTCTTGCAGTGGCAACCAAGACCTGTGCCAGATCACTGTCTGCTTTATCAGCAAGTGACAGAATTGTGTTCCACAATGCTTTCTGTTACTTTGCTGTGTATGGAAAGTAAGCTACCTGTCTAATGAAGAGGGAAGCTGTAGTATAAACCTTCTTGACACAGTGTAAGCCCCTCTCCCCAGGTCTAGGGATATGCCTGATGTTAACAGAGGGGAGAGGATAATGTACAGTAGTAAGAAACACAGTCACAGGAAAAGAAGTCTCATTACCTGGGTTCCATAGAATGTTCTCCAATCTCCAGGGAGTAGGGGGCATTAGATCTCCACCACAGGGTAGGCAGCTGGGGGGGGGGTTACTCAGCAGCACAACATTGCAGTAAATAAGTCAAATGTCCACAGGAATTATGAGAACCACACATAAAATCCACTCCATGGAGCAGTGGAGAACAATCACTGTTAACGGAGGGTGATCCCTTTACTTCATGGCACAGAGGCAAGCTTTCATACGGTGTGAGATCCACAGATTCACATTGCACAGTACTTAGTGGGGAGCCAAATCAGGCTCCAACTTGCTGGCAGCACCCCAACTGTAACTTGGGTGCAAAAACACCATCTCCATCTCATCCTCCTGCATGGAGTCTTATCCTGTACAAATGTCTGAGAAGTAACATACTGTGTGTGAGTGTCCCCAGGCCCATGTACATTAGGGCTCTGGGTGACCCCACCTACAGTGGCCGGGCCGAACCTTACTGCTCAGAAAACTGCAGTGTGGAGATAACCTGGGCTCCAAAAGCTACAGACTCCACTTTTCTTCCTTACTCTTCTGCTGGCCTGGACACAGAAAGCATGGCCCAAGAACAGGGAAATGGATGCAGGCTGCCACCACTGCACCCCTACACCATAGGCTCTCACCACTATGGTGTGCCCTAGGATCTCTGTGGCAGCCAGACCAGACGAATGGACTCCCAATGTGCAGACCTGTCCTAGTGCTGGAGATCGTGAGGCAGGCCCCTCCAAATGACTCCATGGGCTCCAGCTCCCATTACAGATGCAAGGAAATCCAAGGCACTGTAGCCACCCACTAACCTCACAGTTAACCCTGACCAGGACTCTCAAACAATGGCTGGAACATGCAGGGTGGTGGACTTGGATGGTAATCGGCCCACCCAGGCCCCGAACCTACGACCCTGCAGCTGAACTCCTCCCCACCAGACTGGGAGCCTCCTCTGTCCACCACTTCTAGCCCAGCCTCTTCCAAAAGGCATCCTTCCTTTATGCTGTTGTTGCCCAGGCTCCACCTGCCAGCAGGTGGTACCCTGAGCCCAAGCAGCAGAACTCAAAGGGCCCATTTAGTAAGCACCCAGAGGGGACTTTCAATAGCATCCAAGTTTTTGGAGTCCTTTTCTGGAGGTTGTGCAGAGAGTGTGACTTTTGTTCTGTCACAAGCAGCAGCTGGACTACACCTGAGCATACAGGTATTCTACATCCTGTCTATCCACTTGGTACCTTCTATCAAACTTTTTGTTGATGGCTGCAGCTAAAGCAGGTACAGACATGACTTTTGATATGGCCTTCTTAAGGGACTTGTGTATACGGACTAGCAACCTCCTTGAGGGAGCCGTACCCATCACATCCATAAATTCAGCATCATCATCATCCTCAGTTTCCTGAGGATGAATGTTTAGAGTATCAAGCATATGTCTGAAAAAGGAGGAAAATGAAATATAGCCCTCATCTTCTGCAGGAAAACCGAAATCTTACTCAAGTGCACCCCCTGATTCCATGGGGTCACCTTCCTCCTCTTGTACATAGTACTCATCTTCCTCATCCTCCATGAACAGATAGGCTGGAGCCAGAGGGTCCTGTGCTTTAAACAAAAATACTCTAGGGGTCTCACACCAACCCACACTAGTCAACTCCCCAGCCCAGGGGTTACCCACCTACCCACACTAGTCAACTCTCTTGCCTACAACTGTTATATTGCATTTTTCACAGTAATATTTGACTTCCTTGCCCGTACGTATTGTATATACATTTTTTTACTGAATATTCTGTGTATTACTTGCTCACTGGACGATGCAGTCTCACATTGTACACTGTGCCTATGATTTGTTTGTTTGTACCAAATCTTCTCATGTCTGATATTGAAACCTTGTATTCACTATTCTCAAATGGACCTATGCATCAAACCTGTATATTGTGTCTACTGTTGTTGCTTGTATCAAATCCGTTTCATGTGTATTACTATTACCTTGTACTCCACTGTCACCCTGCACCATGTGTTATGGCCCAGGTCATGCCTGAAAACGGTCCCTGGGATCAGTGCACTCACCTGGTTATCAAAGTCAAAAATAAATAAATAAAATTACTTCCTTTAAAAAAAAAAAAAAAAAATTACTGGAGACCCAGTTGTACAGGAGCTATACTCAGGGTGGCCTTTGTCTCTAGGCAGAGAAACAAATCTGACATCTGGCAGGGTGAAAGGGGGCAGCAGAGTTTTTCAAACACCTGTTCCAAATTTTAAGATCTGTTCTAAGAATAGGGTCTGTCTCTGGGGCACTTGTCTCTAAGAAGATTGTTGCTCAGACTGAAACCATAAGTGAGGGATTCCTGGGATTGAAACAAACATGTTTCCCCCTACCTGGGTGCTGTGAAATGCCCTGTCTGCTGCCAAAACCCCCAACTGCTACTGCAGAACTTTCACAGAAATAAGGAACTAATGCCGTAGAAGTGCAGAACAGCAAAGCATAGAGGTGTCAAAAAGGGCAAATAAATGAATTGCATTTTAAGAAACATCAAAAGCAGGGATAGTTAGTTCTGTACTAATGCCACTGTATAGTTTCTTGGTAACACCTCTTGTGGAATATAGCACCCAGTTCTGGAGCCCATGCCATAAAAGAGACATAGGGTGTATAGAGAGGGTTCAAAGAGCCACTAAAAATATTACCAGACTTAAACACCTGACATACGAGGAAAGACTTAGGGAACTGAGATTCTACTCTCTTGAGTACCGGAGACAAAGAGGCGATCTCTATCTTGTTTATGGGGCTTTTAAAAACAAGGACTTATGGCAATGTCTTGGACTAGAAAAAATGGTAACAAACAAAACAACAAGAATTTTTAGGTACCAGTTAAAGAGAGAACAGTACAAAACAAACAGGAGAGTGTCATTGTTTAATCAGAGGGTGGTGACTCCCTTGAATAGTTTACCTAATGATATAGTTCAAAGCAACACGATAACATTTAAAAATAAAATAAATGTACACTTAGAAAATAATCAGTTGACTGAAAAATGGCAAGTCCTATTAGCACAAGCTATAGACTCAAAACTGACCTATGAAACCTATGAAGTTTGGTAGCAACAGGGGAACTTGCTGCAGAACTTAAATCCAGATTGCTGCAGAGAAATTGAGACCTTGCTTAAGACTGAGAGATTACCATTCACATACTGTTCAATAAATTCCATCAGTCCTTCACTGTTTCTACATCAGGATCTACAGTTTTGCCATCAAAGTCCTCCTTTATTTTAACCATTTTTTTTCAGGCCTCAGCTCAGATCAATATATAGAAAATTCATGTCTGAATATGTAATACAATGTTCACAGGCAGCTGCAGGGTATGAGAAATGCCAAGCTTCTCTAATCCATCACAAACTGGATCAAATCCCTTCCTGTGCTGGCCTGTAGCAAAGCTCAAGCCAGGAAATCAAAACAACCATGTGGCTTCTTCCAATACAAAGTGTACTTTTCTGCTTAGTTGATTCTAGGACACTGTTCCAGACATGTTGAACCGCAGTGCCAGCAAGTAAAAGGTCTGGTGTGACCAAATTAGCTGGGCACTAGGTCCTCCTGATTAGAAACATAGAATTTGAAGGCAGATAAAGACCACTTGGCCCACCCAGTCTGCCCATTTCTTCCCCTGCCTATTGTAAGGAGAACTCCTCAAATGGTGACCTGTATGTTATGTCTAACATGGACATTGTCAGTGCTTATTAAATAGGGTATGCAGGCCTTGTACTTGTTGGGACCCAAGAACAGTCAAGTGCACTAGGGGTTAAACGTTAGCTTTTACAATAAAGAATGGTCAAATCAACTAGAAATTAAAAGACAGCTTTTGCAGTGCATTAGAAATGAGACAATGGGCCTCAGTACCCTCAAGGACAAGATAAGCAGAAGAGAGAGACTGTTCACTCCCTTTGAACCAAGAGAAGTGACTGGATCATGTGAACTGGGCAGATGTAGAAATGTAGGCCCTCAGCAAGCCTGCCGGTGCAGCAGTAGCGCTACCGCATGGCGCTGGTGACCCAAGTTCAAGCAGGGCTCAGGGCGTCGGGGGGCCGCCCTGGGGAAGGAGACTTGAGCATCCATAGGACCGCTCGCCTCATCTGGGGGGAGGGGAACCTAGGCTCAGTGCATGACAGACCTCTAACGGAGGCTGGAGGTTCGGCATGCCTGAGCAGCAAGATAGGGGTGGAGCATGACAGACGCTGGCATAAGCCATGGCATGAAGTGCTTGTCTCATCTCCAAGGGGGGGTGTACATTGTAAACACCCTTGGCCAGGTGCAACACCAACAAGAGAACTAGGTAGGTCCTCACCACCAGCGCAAGTGGCTCGAGAGTGGACCCTGATGTGATATCAGAGGTATGGAACTGGGGGTGGCTAAGGGGCCCAGTTACCCACCCCACTCTGTCCCCGCCTGCAGAGTAAACTATGGCTCCATGGGGAGGGTCCCTCTGAGCTCACGCTGCTGGTGGAGGGTCGGGTGACAGTACCTCGGGCCAAGGAGGGGAGAAAAAGATACCAAAAAAAAATACAGGCCTTTACAATATAGATATGCAAACTGTCTACTATGTATTTTTATTAAATATAAACTATTGTTTAATTTCTGAATAAGTTCTGGGCTAGATTCACAAAAAATCACAAAGTGCAGCGCAAAAGTTTACATAGGGCTTTGTGATTGCCCAGGTGGCAAAAAATGCTATTCATAGACGGATAGTATAGGGCACTATCCGACTGTGAACAGGGCTAGGTAGAGGCAGCGGTAAACCCATTACTGCTACGTCTAACCTCACTAGTGCTGCCCCAACCTGCATCCCTGCAAATGGCCCCGCAATGAATAACGCCAGTGTGCTATTTGGTATCTGCAAACGCAGCCATGAAAATCAGCCCATTGGGCATGCAAGGTGCTAGCTGGCCATTTGCATGCCCATTATGGGCCCATTTACATGGGCTGCGAGGTAGTTTTGTGCTCTCCCAAATGTGGACTGCCATTCCCATATTTAGACAAAAATCTCCCTGGTGGTCTAATGGTCCCTTCCCAACCTTGATGCCCGATTGCTGGCCCGTCAGAAAAGTAGCAAGGAACTGTGGTGGTATAGTGGTCCCCTTCCCTCCCCTGATCGCCAGTCGCTGGCCTGCAGTTAAGAAACTGAATTCACCGGTAGTCTAGTGATCCCTCCTCCCTCCTAATGCTCCAATCAGCGTCCCATATTGAAATAAATATTTCCCTGGTAGTTCAGTGGTCCCTTCCCCATTCACCTATCCTGGGCCCAAACTGAAATAACTATTTCCCTGGTAGTGTAATGGTCCCTTCCCCACTGATTGCCGGCCCAAGAACTGAAAAACAAATGATTCCCTGGTGTTAGTGTCCCCCCCCCACCAATTGCCAGCTCAGATACTTGAGAAATATTTATCCCCAGTGGCTAGTGTACCCCCCATGATCATCAATCACAGTCTAAGTAAAAATGACTGGTGGCTAACAGTCCCTCCCCCCACCTGATCACCAGTGCAATATGTAAACACTCTTAGCATTGGTGTCCAGTGGTCCCACCCCCACCCAATGACCCTTCCAGTATGTAGAAAATATTAGCATTGGTGTCCAGTGGCCCCCCGTCCAACATCCCGATCCTGGTCTATGAAACTCCCTGTCACCCCGGGTTACAAGAATCCCATTTAGATCTAGTGGCAGGCAGGGAAAGGCAGCTTGGGAGACACCAGTTAAATGGGTTTCACACTGTCTCCCTCTGTCCTCAGTCTCAGCTGAGCTGGAGGGATGACATCATATAGAATTCTCACAGCAGCATAAGCCACATTGAAATGCTGCAGCAAGGGGCTAGCTTAGAATGTTGGGGATTTTGTAGTCAGACTTGAGGAGTAGTCTGCAGAGGAGGGTTGAGAGTGAAGGAGGTGTGCTGCAGGTGGCAGTCCCTCAGAGTCTATCTCTCAAATAGAGCTACCCAGAGGTGTAGAGGGTGAGTGTTCTCGTCCTAGATAGGGACACAGAAGAAACCTGACATAATGGTAGAGACTGCTCCCTGGCTTGTTCCAGTGTCCCATCCCTGGAGGGATGGGGGGAAGAGACCAGAAATTTCAGGGGCAATCCCCTGGCCCTGCTGAAGGAGGGAAAGCTGCCTGATGATTTGTAGAGCAAGTAGTGAGGTACCAAGATGTGTTTTTCCTTTGCCAGAAGCCCTGGTGCACCTGCAAAAAAGTTGGTGAGTCAGCTCTGCTATAGAGCTCCTGTGTTCACCGAGACAGTGTGTAAAGTATCTGCTACTGTGGGGTCAGGGAAGGACAGCCAAGTACAGTACTTGAAGTTTGTGTATGACTAAAAAATGTTTTTAAACAGTGGGGGTCTACAGGGATGGACATACCCACTTAAAGAATATTACAAGTCAGGACACCAGTTCATGAAGAGTAGAGTGTTAAATGTGATATACATTTCGAGATAGCATTCTACAACCAGAGAGGTTCACAAGAAAGGTGTTGTTTCCAAATGAATGGCCACGTGTGGATTTGGGAGCGAAGAGATGGGAGGACCCCCCATCTGGAGTAACCAGATTTACCTCCATGGGTTCACTTTGGGCACCTATAGCTTTCTTCCGGGCACCTGGCCAGTGTTCGTAGAAAGTACCCAGACGTGGGATTGAGGATGATGTTTTCCCTTATGGAGCTAGGAAATGCTCATGGGTGGTAGAGGGAGCCACCAATAAATGTCCATGCCATATGGAAAAATGTCCCAGTGCTGGCCGAGGTGCCACGCCAGGGAATTCAAGAGAAGAATACCAGTTCGGGCTGAGAGCCCAGTGTGTTCAGAACCTGAGGGTTACAGTGTTGTGAAGAAGATGTGTTCTTGTCTCCGTTAATTTGCATTACCAGGGAGTGTAGCCCCATGGGGGGGTCCATCAATGCTTTATTAATCTGTTGTTGATGTGAATAAAAGCCACACTCTAGAATCCCACTCCTGGTTTGGACATTTTTTTTTTGTTTAACCAGGAGAGACACACTAAGCTAAGAACTTGTTTACAGGTATGACCTGGGAGCACAAGAAAGCTAAGTGACTTGTTCAGGGTCACATAGTATGCACCTAGGCAGCTGTGGGATTCAAACCCAGGTCTCCCGATCTGCAGCTTAGAGCCTTAACCCACTGTGCTATACTACTTCCTAATTGCTTCCTGTGTCCGGATTACTTGGGTGCCCCTGTGCAGAAGTTTCAAACCTAGCCAAAATGCCGAGCAACAGTTTTATCCCTGAACCCAGGCAGCAAGGTAGTGGGTTACAAAAATGGAGGCACCGCTCTAAAAAAACAAAAAATAACATCAACCCTGGTGGTTACATCTGTGTACTTCTTGGGCTGGTGATCAGTGAGGGGTGGGGAGAAAACCACTAGATCACCAGGGAATACATATTTTAATGACACTTGGGGATTGGAACGACAGTTGGCTGGGGAGGGGACCACTAGGCCACCAGGGTATATCTTGCATATATATGGGTCCAGCGATCAGTGAGGGAGGGACCACGGGACAACCAGGAAAGTATTCTTTTCACTTACAGGACAGCGATTGGAGAACAGGGAAGGGGAGAGAAAACACTAGACTACCAGGGGAAATTATTTTTGTTATATGGGGATGACAGAGACTGGGGAGGGGGGATGGACCACTAGACTACCAGAAAAAATTATTTTACACATAACGGGATGGGGGAAGGGGGAGGGACCATTGGTCTATCAGGGAAATTCATGTTACACATGAGGGGATGGCACTCAGAGACCAGGGAGGCGGAAGGGACCACTAGACTACAAGGGTCACATTGTTGTGGGTGTGGAGGCTGCTGCAGTACCTCTGGCAGCCAATAGAATTGTGCGGAATACCGCCAGGTCTTGGTCGGCGGTATTTTCTCCATGCAAGAGTCCTCCACAAAGGCCCTTGCATGGAGAAAATGGTTTGTTGAATGGCACAGCACCATTATGCAGGTCCCCCTTCCCCTAATTTGAATTGTGGCCCCCTGAACCCTTTGTCCCAGCTCAAGCCCATTCTAGTGGTGCAAACTGGGTTTTTGTGAATAACACTATGGCACAAAACCCAGTTTGCACCACACAAACAGGGTTTGCGCCAGGGCAAAGCTTTGTGAATCTAGCCCCTGATGTCATACATCTATTCCTATGCTGGCTGCTCATGGAAAGGTGGAGGAGAGGTGGTTCTAGGGCTCACCCCTCCAGCCAGGAACAGTTAAAAATATGCTCCTAGTTTATGGAAGTTGTTTTTAAACCCAGGGGCTGCCTGAACTGGGAGCCGATCTCCCAGAGGGCTCTTGAACTGTAGTGAACAAGGAGGGACTTGATCAAACCTGAGACAGAAGTCATTTTGACGTCTTCTGGCTTATGATAGCCAGGGTAAGCTGAGATAAAATAATTCAAACCCAAGGTGAGCCAGCCTTTGAACTGTCTGCCACCTAAGCCATACACTGCACCTGCTGCCAGGGAAGGTACAAGGAAACCAACTGCATTATACTACCAAGATCCACACCCATTAACAGAGCAAAGTCTTTTAACTGCCAAAGTCAGTGGTTTGATGCCCAAGCTGAAGTCCTGCTAGCCAGTGGGAGTGGCAGATTGTGGGAACAATCTACAGTAAAGGCATAATGGAGGCTGACCCAATGGAGTGGGTAGCTGAGATTCAAACCTACAACTTTGGAGTGTACCTTTAAATTTTGTAACTGTGGAAGTGGGTAGATCTTGTTCCATACTTTTGTTTGCCAACCAAATAAAAGAAACAAGAAGGAGGAAGCCAAGGAGAGATGAAATCAGGATTAGCTCTAGAGACAGTAGTGAATGAAATGATTTTCTCAACACCCCCACCCCGGATCGTCCCTCCATAAGGAAGAGTAGAATTTCAGGACTGATTGTGTTAATTGTAATGCTTATTTTTTGTAAATATCATGTTTAGTAAACATTTTTCAGAGTTAGCAAGTTCCAGCATTACATACTGTAACTTCCAGCAGTAAGGTATTCATGGTAAGGTGGGAAAGAGTCAGCAAAATGTTCTATATAGCAGCTATTACCATTAACACATATCATCAGTAAGGTATACTGTCCCCTTGTTACAGCTCAAGGGGGACCTACATAGTGATAGCAGAATTTCAATATAGTGTTTAGGTTTAAAGTAGGTGTTTAATTTTCACTGAACTCCACTCAAAGGCAAGGGCAGGCCAGCCAGGACAAAAAAGGGGGAGGAGGGGCAGGGGGAAAACCCCATATTGGAAAAGAAACTGTAATGCTATATAGTGTATGGTGGAACGTGACTGTGGATGGAAATCAATCCCTGGTATTGCCTTGTTGTGCTGCAGTAGCTATGTCATTTTGTTGTGCTGCACTAGATATGTAGCTACTGCAGCACAACTTTGAATGCCTGTGTGCTCTTTAGGATTGTTTTAATGGTGACCATACACTATACAAGATTGGGTATGGGCACTCATAAACAAGCCTGTGTCTGACTCTTGAGGTTGCCATGATAACCAGTAGACCTCTCAAGCTGTGCTCTCCATGTCTGTTTGCCATGGCAACCTCTCAAGTCACACAGGCTTGTTGTGTATTGGTGACCATACAAAATCCTCTATGTGGTAAACTTTAATATTTATCTCTCTCTTTACTCTGTCAGTTTATTCTAATTAAAATTTGATTAACGCAACGATCCATGTTTCAGTGTCATGCTTGTGTCCATTATGTTAATGAGTTGCTAGCTGCTTGCCACTATTGATAAAGAGCCCATGTTTAACCATGTGGAGTTTACTGTCACCTCTTTGTGAATCTCTACCTTAAAAGATAGCCAAACAACCACAAAGGGGGTAATTTTCCATTCACTGTACTTCCACTGCAGACCTTACTTGATCTCCAACTTCCTCTCCCTTGCTTTCCACTAAGATTTCCTTCTGCCTATCCCATGCATTCTTGAATACCACTACTGTTTTGGCCCCCACCACCTCCACTGGGAAGCCATTCCAGGCATACACCATTCTTACAGTGAAGAAGTACTTCCTCACATTTCTCTTGAATTTACCCCCTTCCAACTTCATTGCATGTCCCCCTGTTCTTGTGCATTTTTTCCTCTGAAAAATACTCCCACGCATATGAGGTATTTATAGGTCTCTATCATATCCCCCTCTCCGTTATCTCTTCCAAGGTGTACATATTGCAGTCCCTCAGTGTCTCCTCATAGGCCTTCTGATACAGACCCTGAACCATTTTAGTTGCCTTCCTCTGGACAGCCTCCATTCTGTCTCTGTCCTTTTTGAGGTATGATCTCCATAACGGGACACAATACTCCAAGTGGGGTCTCACCAATGATCTATACAGTGGCAACTTCACCTTTCTACTTCTGTTGGTGATACTCCTCCCTATGTACCCTAACATCCCGTGGCCTTACCAACTGCCTTGTCACACTGCCTTCTCATCCAGCACATCTGCAATCTTCCCATCCAGCTCATCTGCAGTCTTCCCATCCAGCACATCTGCAATCTTCCCATCCAGAAAATCTGCAATCTTCCCATCCAGCTCATCTGCAATCTTCCCATCCAGCACATCTGCAGTCTTCCCATCCAGCACATCTGCAATCTTCCCATCCAGAAAATCTGCAATCTTCCCATCCAGCACATCTGCAGTCTTCCCATCCAGCACATCTGCAATCTTCCCATCCAGAAAATCTGCAATCTTCCCATCCAGAAAATCTGCAATCTTCCCATCCAGCTCATCTGCAATCTTCCCATCCAGCACATCTGCAGTCTTCCCATCCAGCTCATCTGCAATCTTCCCATCCAGCACATCTGCAATCTTCCTATACAGCTCATCTGCAATCTTCCCATCCAGCTCATCTGCAATCTTCCCATCCAGCTCATCTGCAATGTCACTTATAAAGACATTAAAGATCCCATGGCATTTCTTGAAAATTTCCCCAGTGCCTTGGCCAAATTTCCGCTATTCACTGAAAATACCACCAACAGCTTAATCTGGTTCTGTATGTCAGTTTGCATCTATATCTTCCCCCTCTCCCCCAGAACGAGGCTGAAAATAAGAAGAATTGCCTAGCCCTCCTTTTCTGGTCAACAAAAAAATGAATAAATTGCCACCATGAGGTAATCAGAAATTATTACTTTTAGGTCTCTTTCCTGTTTGGTGGCTGTCAATACCTCTTCTCCCATTTTGTATTCTGCTTCTGGGTTTCTGTGCCCCAAGTGCATGATTTTGCATTGGAACTCAGTTACCCTTGACTACTCCTCGAGTTTTCTCAGGTCTCTGCATATTCTTTCCATCCCTTCTGGAGTGTCATCCCTATTGCAGATTTTGGTGTCATCCTCAAAGAGGCAGATCCATCCAGCCCCTCTGCAATGTCACTTATATAGACATTAAAGAAGGCTGGTCCCCGCACTGAGCCCTGAGGCAACCCCCTGGTCATCCTCCCTTCTCTGGAGTGAACTCCATTTACCACCATCCTTAGTCACCTATCCTTAACCAATTTCTTACTCAGTTTACAACCTTAGGACCTAAAACTAAGCTGCCCAGTTTCCTTATGTGTCTCCTATGTGGAACGATGTCAAGAGCCTTACTGCAAGGAGGCCACATTCACTTCCCCACCCTGATTTATTTCCCTTGTCATAGTCAAAGCAATTTATCAGAGTCCTCTGACATGATCTGCCCCATGAATCCATGCTGTCTCAGGTCTTGTAACCTGCTGGATTCAAGATATTCCACACTCCTTTCCTTTAGCAGTTGCTCTATTAACTTTCCTACCACGGATGTCAAGCTGATTGGCCTATAGTTGTCACTTGTCAGCCACCTCCCTGCTACCACTTTTATGAAGCAGGACTACATCTGCTGTCCTCCAGAACCACTCCTGTTTCTAGTGAGTTGTTAAAAGGGACTGTCAGAGGTGCAGCTGGTACTTCCTTGAGCTCCCTCAATAACCTTTGATGTACCCTGTCTAGCACCATAGCTTTGTCTACGTTCAAATGTCTGAGTCCCTTCAGGATTGTCGCCTCTGTAAAAGAACTTGTGTTAACCCCCTCCCTCCAGTGCTCCTGTTGCTTTGATGTGGCCCTTGCCCTTCCCCTTCCTCTGTGAAGACTGAACAGTAGTATGTGTTTGGGATATCTGCTTTTTCCTGATCCTCCTCTGCAAAGTCCCCACCTGCCCTTCTTAACCTCACAATCCCTCCCTTAGTCTTCCTCTTTTCACTTATGTACCTTAAAATTATCTGGTTCCCTTTTGTTACCCCCTGGGCTACTCTTTCCTCAGTTTGTGTCTTTGAGCTCCTCATCACTTTCCCTGCCTCCTTCTTTTTATCCTGATACACCTCCCTGTCATCTTCCCTCTGCGTCTCCTTATACCTCTTTAATTCTACCCTTTTAGGTTTGCCTTTTTAGTCACTTTCTTTGAGAACCATAGTGGCCTCTTTTTCCACTTATTTTTGCTCATTATTTTGCACAGAGGTTTGTTGCCTTCTCTTAGCTTAGCCCACTTTTCCTCCATCCCACCATCATCCTCCCCCCACTAGGTCACCTCTGAGGCATTTATCCATTTTTTTATCCTGCCCTCCTGAAGTCCAGGACCCTCGTCTTTGTGTGGTCTGCTTCCACTGCCATCCTTATGTTGACCCACACTGTACAGTGATCTCCAGGTGGCCTCCCACTTTGATGTCTGCAATACTGTCCCTGTTAGTGAGCACCAAGTCCAGTATTGCCCCATCGTGAGTGGGCTTCCTGACTAGTTGCCTGAGAAATTCCCCTTGCAGAGAGTCCAGGATGTCCCTGCTTCTATCTGAAGCTGTAGCTGGGAGACTCCAATCTACATCTGGCAGACTGAAGTCCACCACCAGCAACACCTCTACTTTTTCTGCCATTATGCCAATGGCTTTCACAAGTGCCTTATGTATTTCTGATTCTTCCCCTTGGATTGGAGGTCTGTGGAGGTCTGTAGATCACACCAGTATGAACAGTGGCTCTGTTTTCCTGTCTCCAGGGTGACCTGCAGTACCTCCAGCCCCTCTTCCCCCCTGGATTCCCTATGTCTCCATCGCTTTGATACCCTCCTTTACTTATAGCACCACCCTTCCTCCCTTCCTTCCCACCCCATATTTCCTGCCCTGAATATAGACTGATATGGCCATGTCCCAGTCATTATTTCCTGTGCACCACAACTCACTGATGGCCATGACACTCAGGTCTGCCTCTGCCATGGTGACCTCTAGGTCTGGAATTTTATTTCCTAGACTTATTATGTTTGCACTCATGGTTTCTCGCATTTAAAGTTAAAGCCAAACAGATTAAAGTGTAATCATTTTTAAATGACTCCACCACAAAGGCGGCAGAATCCTTTTTTTTTTATGTAATATATTGTATTTCATTTCATGACAAATACAAACAAACATGCAACAACAGGTAGATTCAGTTACCTGCCAACATTAAGAGAAGCTGAAGATGTGGCATTTCAGTTGAATAAAGAGAACAAAAATATGTTATAAATAGAATGATAACATTTGTTGTACAATCCATTATTTTGATAAATAAGACTATGGATTTTCTACTGATATTTGATTTGTTTATTTAATCTGGTAGGTTCATGAGCCAAAGACCCGTTTTCATGGAAAACCAGAGTACATAAAAACATGCAGTTACAAAACACTTATTAATAAATATGTAACACATCAGGCATATAAAATATAGGATGCAAATTAATACATACAACTAATTCTAACAGATGGGAACATGTACCAAACATTCAAGGAGGCCTTATTTCACAAGACATTTACATTCATTGTCTGATAGCAAGTAATTTCTTGGAGCCTTTCTATATCTACACATTGTAGTTCCTAAACAGTCAAACTTAGTCATTATTGTATTAAATAACATTGGTAGGTTATACAACAATGTCTTCTGACCAGCTGATGTTTCCATTTTGGGGACAGAAAAATAACAATGAACAGATTAACGAGCAGGAAAAGGAGTAATGTATTTTCTAAAATAATATTTTAAAGATGGTAGGAACCTTATTCATGGTTATCTTCTTCGCTAGTTCTTCGTTAGAAGACCAATTTGAAATTTAAATCTATGCTCTAAATAAAGCATCCCTGCTTGTTTAAGAAAGACACAATGATGTGTCCGATATGCTGGCAATTTACAATGAAACAGATACCTCATTCTATCAGCTTCAACAAGCCTTGCAATTTTTCCCATCTCCTGTTAAAGCTTTTGAGCCTATGATTGATGCCAGATACCGATTTTTATATTCTCAGAGCCTCCAGTATGGCAGGGTGCCATTTTCTAAAAGTGGGTACCTGGCTGTCCATGCAGTGTCTTAATAGGATATTTTTAGCTGTGGCGATCACTAATGTCATATGATACCTACAGTATGTGGACCCATTCATTCTTCTAGGCCTAGATGTGTGAGGTGGAGAATAGGAGTGAAAGCATCTTGGAGACCCAGCAAGTACTCCAGCGTGGCCTTAATCTCATCCTAAAGGGGCTTCACTTTCCTGCCATTATGGTTTTCCAAGGAAGTAGCGGAGAAAGTGAAAGCCAGAAAGATCATATTCAGGCAATACAAAAAGATGCAAGCAGAAGAGGATTGGAAGAAGCAAAGGGAGGCAGGGAGGTCAGTAAGGGAAGCCAAAGCTCAGACAGAAGAGCGCATCGCAAAATCAGTGGGTAGAGGGGACAAAACCTTTTACAGGTACATAAGTAAAAAAAGAAGGGCAAAGGGAGGGATAGTAAGACTGAAGAGGAGGATGGGGCTGTGTGGAGAATGACAACAGTAAAGCTGACATACTGAACAAATATTTCTGTTCAGTCTTTGCTGAGGAAGAGGAGGGTAATGGGCCTGAAGGAAGTACAAGGGGTTCACATAAATGCCCCTCACAGAAACACAGGTAGTCTGAGAGCCACAGCCGTGGTTCTCTGATGAACCCGACCTGCCAGACTGCCACCCGCAGTCCAGGTCTGAAGCCACCAGCCCCTCACAGAAACGCAGGTACGGACTTGCCCTCAGGGACTGATTACCTCCAGGAAGGGAGCCCTAGCTGCCAATTTTTGGTTTCTTTACATGAGGACAGTTGTCTCTGGGTTTAAATCCAGAGTCTGTTACTGCTGTGGCCCACTGGCTGCAGTCAGCCCCAGGAGCACTCCGATTGGCTTCATATAGCTCTGCACTGTTAATGTTTGATTATATTGTGCTAGATTATGTTTTCTGTTAAAACTGTCTTGTCTGTATTTTATAGCTGAAGTTTTCTGATTTAATGTAAATGCCTGTATTGTGTTTCTCATAAGACCAGTAGCGATTTCAGCTCAGGCCTTTGAACCCCCCCCTTCACCTTTTTATGCTAGTATTGTGCTTTAAATAGCCATGTTATTGCTCACTCAAACTTGAAGGCACCTTGCCTAACATCTTGGTCTGCAACACCCCCTCTTGTTTAAGCCAGTCTTCATTTCTTTTTAGCTCCATGAGCATCCCAACCCCCTCTGACTTTCTTATTTAATTCTCCTCTGCCTTCTCCTTCCAGGTAGTCTGAGAGCCACAGCCGTAGTTCTCTGATGAACCCGACCTGCCAGACTGCCACCCGCAGTCCAGGTCTGAAGCTACCAGTCCCTCACAGAAACGCAGGTACAGACTTGCCCTCAGGGACTGATTACCTCCAGGAAGGGTGACCTAGCTGCCAATTTTTATGCCCCCCACCCCACCGTGGTCCTGATTAAATACACATAAACCCCACCCCGGCTTTCTAGCTCACTCCTCTCTAGCTCCCCCCCATCCTTATTCCACTATGTGTGTCAAATCATGGATCCTGTTCTGGTCCTTCTTCTATCTCATATCGCATGCTCAATATATGCCACCTCAAGCCTTTATTACTGTGGATACTAATCTGATCTGCTCTGTAACTAGTTCCTGTCCCTACATGGATATATGCCTTTTCAACTCCCCAATTCTTCAACACTATTTTCATATTACCTTTAACACTGGTACATGAAATGAATTACCACTTCAGTTTATGACTTCCACCAACACCATAGAGGCGTCACCTCTACAGATAGCAGTCAAAGTACTCTTCTCTGCCACCCTTAGTGGGAAGGGCAAAAAATGTTGGGACGTGCCCCCAGGACAATGGCTCACAACAACGTAAAGGGGTTACCAGTACAAAGCTTACTATTGCCACTCTAAGAAAACTTTTACTCCTTCTTCTCCTGTGCTCAGGAAATGTGCTCAATCCGGGGCCACCAGCTGTAATCACATCACCCTCTGTCCTAGCCACACTGAAAGGCATGAGTTTCCTCCACATTAATGTATGCAGTCTGTTAAAAAAGTTCTCCATGATCCAGGCCTGGGTCCTCCATACTTGACCAGACATCCTAGTGGTTTCAGAAACCTGGCTTAGACCGGCCACCTCTGACAGGGAAGTCAATATCCCTAACTATTTACTATTTAGAGCAGACAGACACTCCAGGGGTGGAGGGGTTGCCATCTATGTCAAGGATAGGTATACGGCATCCTGTCTGAGTGCTTTATCTGTTGCAAATGCTTATGAATGTCTGTCTTTTCAAGTCACCATCTCGCACACTATCATAGGGTGCTATAGACCTCCTTCTGCCGATCTACAATTGTTACCTCATCTGAGTAATATCATCGAACAACAATCCTCAG
This sequence comes from Neoceratodus forsteri, assembly GCA_016271365.2. Lineage (NCBI taxonomy): Eukaryota > Metazoa > Chordata > Ceratodontiformes > Ceratodontidae > Neoceratodus > Neoceratodus forsteri. The sequence continues at coordinate 236,470,919 of CM057458.1, forward strand.
AAATAATTATTCTTGGGGATCTTAATTTAGACTGGCTATCTAAAACCGCGGCTCCTCTCGTAGCTTTCTGTGACACCCATGGATTATCGCAACTCATTGTCGAACCAACACGAGTAAATAAAAAGAACGTGGATAACAGCTCCCTGCTAGATGTTATCCTAGTAAATAAACCACATCTCTTCTCCCTTGCTGGCACCTTCTACAATGATATCAGTGATCACTCATTTATTGCTTGCATAAGATCAAGCAACAAACCTACTACTTCGCAGAAGTTTGCTGCCAAGAGATCTAGATGGAACTTTGATCTCACTGCCTACATAAACAAACTGAAACACTCCTTGTATTGGCAAGAGTTCTATTTGGCAAAAAACATGCATTCAACGTAGTCAGCAAAATTATCCTAGACGCCCTAAATAAATATGCCCCTATAGTTAAGGTGCGAATAGCAAAAAAATGCATGTAGATGGTTCACACCATTATTAAAATTTGCATTGACTGAAAGAGAAAACCTATGGAAAAAAGCACGCAAAACCCAGTCTGCTGTGGACTGGTGCAAGTTCAAAAGGGCACGAAACTCATGTACTAGAATGGTTAGAGATACAAAAGCTGCATACTATCATTCTGAATTTCTCTGTGCCTCCAAAAATCCTACAAAATTTTGGAAAACCATCAAGGACTTGTCTGGTTATACGTCCGGTAGCTCACTACCTGATGAAATCTCCTTAAACAATAACACCATTAATGACAGACTGGAAGTTCTGGATGCCTTCAATAATCACTTTGCGACTTCAGGCTTAGTCTTTGACAATTCCCCTGCGAATCTGATACGCTCTCAGGTGGATAATCAAGGTGCAGATCCTTGCGTCCTACTACTCTGAAAGAAGTTGAAGACCTATTGCTAAAACTGGATGTAAAACAAAGTGCTGGTGCAGATACCCTCGACCAATATTTTTTGAAGGTGGCCATCCATGTGTTAGCCATGCCCATAACCCATTTATTTAACCTATCATTAACTCAAGGATCCTTTCCTTCAATATGGAAAACAGCACACATCATACCCCTGTTCAAGTCCAGAAATCCCTGTGATCTAAATAATTACAGACCAATTTCGATTCTCCCAGTCTTGTCAAAATTACTGGAAAAAGTCATAAGTAACCAGCTGAGGCAGTATCTAGAAGCTAATAACCTGCTTTATCCAGTCCAATCAGGGTTTAGAGCTAAACATAGCACCATCACAGCACTTGCCAAAGTGACTAATGACTGGCAAAGAGAGCTAGACAACAGGAATTACACCTGCACCATATTCTTGGACCTGAGCAAGGCCTTCGACACTGTCGACCATTCTATGCTACTCTCTTCCCTGACCTCATTAGGTGCTGACCCATTATCTTTACAGTGGTTCAACAACTACCTCTCTGATCGTTTCCAGCAGGTGAAAGCAGAAGGATATCCCTCAACTCTCAAACCTCTCCTAAGAGGTGTTCCCCAGGGTTCTATCTTAGGACCAATCTTATTTGCAATATACATCAACAATATTGATGAAAGCATAACAAAGGCCAACATTCATCTGTTTGCAGATGACACAGTTCTTTACGTAAGCTGCCCGTCATTACAATCTGCATGTAATGACCTTCAATCTGAGTTCAACCTGCTGCAACACCAATTCCTAAACAAAAAACTATTACTTAACGCCAAGAAACCAAAAGCAGTGCTCTTTTCTCCCTCTGCCCAAATGGTAAATTCAGCCCTATCAGATCCTGTGCTGCAGATTACTACTATTCTTGGTGAGAAGTTGGAATTTGTCCCTAAATTCAAATACCTGGGAGTATGGCTGAACCATAGGCTCTCCTTTATAGAGCATGTTGAAGAATTACTCAAAAAATTACGACAGAGACTTGGCCTGTTCTTTAGGATAGCCTTCTTCTTAACTAGAGATGCCAAACTACAGCTGGTACAATCAACCTTTCTATCCTTGATAGGTTATGCTGACATCCTCTACAGTCACTGTCTTATTTCCTACCTCACCAAACTTGACACATTATATTATAGAGCTTTAAGGTTCATCACAGGCCTGCCTTATTCCACTCACCACTGCTCCCTATATAAGTCAGTGGGGTGGAGTTCTCTTCAATTCAGGCGTGATTGATAAAAATGCAACCTTATGGACCCTGAGAGCCATCTCCAAAAAACTGCCCCAATACATTACAGACTGTTTTCCTATAAAACCAATAGGCAATTACGCCCTGAGAAGTTGCAAATCTCTCCTACTGATGGTTCCCAAAGTTAACTCTCACTTTGGCAGGGCTGCTATAAGCTTTACACTGTCCTCCTTGTGGAAAAAATTGCAAAAAAAAACTGAACCTGAGGTCACCCATCGGCATCTCATTTTTCAAGCTCTTATATTCACGTCTCAGAAATGATCAGTGCAATTGTTTCCCATGACCATGAATTATCATCATGCTAACCTGTACGATTTAACCATGAATGAATTACTTCTAGTGCTTGTCACTTCCTTGGCCCTGGTCTATCATCATGCTTTCATGTAACACCTTGATGCCTCTGTCCTCCCTTTGATAGTGGTCTAACTTCCCGCTTTCTCCAGCCTTCTTTTCACAACTCTATACTGCACTCATCCACAATCTACACACAACCATACTATAAAAGTCCTAACTCCCCTTTCCCTCTCCCCGTAGGCCCCCACCAGCGCATCAGTTCTGCCGACCTATCCTTGGGACTTCACTTCTCACAATGTTTATCCTTCGCTTACATATTACATACCTCTCCTGGTACCCCATCTGCCATTAGTTGGTGGTTCTCCAAGCCATTTTCATGTCTAGTACTAGTGACTGCCCCTGGTAAATGAACTAACTGGTTTCTATACAGAGAACATGGCTTATATACAGATGCGTAGTTCAGTGGTGGACCTGCCCCCTTGTATTTGAATCCTCCTCTGTTATGGCTTGCCTTGTCTTCCTTTTATCATTTGACTCCCCTATTACTGCACCATTGTGTGTGTGTTTATATACTTATTTACATGTATTTATATTTTTTTATGATAAATGTTACCCGACTCTGTTCTAACCAGGTCCATCTTGTAAAAGAGCTCTGCTCAATGATGTTCGCCTGGATAAATAAAGATTTTGATTGATTGATTGATTGAGGACAGCACAGAAATGGACACACATCCCTTTACACAGGAAAGGGTCCAGAGGAACTGGAAGGAATAAGAGTCGATAAAGCAATGGGGCCAGATGGGGTGCACCCAATGTTCCTTAAGGAACTGAGATGTGGTGGCTGAACCTCTGGCAATCCTGTTTAGCCGATCACTGGAAACAAGGGAGGTACCCAAAGACTGGAGGACAGCAGATGTAGTCCTCTTATACAAAAGCAGGAACAAAGAGGAAGCAGGGAACTACAGACCAGTCAGCCTCACCTCAGTAGTGGGGAAGATCATGGAAGCACTACTGAAGGAGAGATTGGTGGAACATCAGGTTGCCAATGGACTACAGGACCCAAGGCAGCATGGTTTCACTGGGGGGGGGGGAGGTCATGCCAGACCAACCTCATTGAATTTTTTTGACCTGGTGACAAGGAAGGTGGATCAGGGAGGGCAATGGATGTGGCCTATCTGGACTTCAGCAAGACCTTTGACACTGTGCCACATAGAAGGCTATTAAACAAACTAGGGAATATAGGAGTGGGCAGGACAGTAGTGTAGTGGGTAGGTAATTGGCTGGGCGGCAGGACACAGAGGGTTGTGGTAAATGGCTGTCACTCTACAGAGGGAAGAGTGACCAGTGGGGTACCACAGGGATCAGTGCAGGGACCCATCCTATTCAACATCTTCATCGGTGACATTGTGCAGGACCTTTAAGGAAGAATGTCCCTGTTCACTGATGACATGATGCTCTGTAAGAGTGGACACGTCAGAGGGTATATACAGAATGAGGAGGGACCTGCAGAAGCTTGAAGAATGGTCAAGGGTTTGGCAGCAGAAATTCAATGCAAAGAAGTGCAAGATAATATGTATGAGGCACAAAAACCCTGGAACAACATATCAGTTGCGGGTTGAGGATACAGCATGCACCAAGCAAGAAAGGGACCTTGGGGTTATCATCTTTGATGACCTAAAGGTAGGGAAACAGTGCAACAAGGCCCCACCTTGAGCACAGTGTACAGTTCTGGAGACCTTACCTACATAAGGACATAGGGTAGAGAAAGTTCAGAGGAGGGCAACAAAGATGGTACAGGGATTGCATCACAAGTCCTATGAGGACAGGCTGAAGAACTTGAATTTGTACTCCCTGGAGGAGAGGAGGAAGAAGAGAGGGGATATGATAGAGTCATACAAGTACCTTACAGGGAGGAACAGGGTACAAGAATACACTATTTTCCAGCAAAAAGATGTTCCAGGACTAAAGGGCATGGGATGAAGTTGGAGGGAGGGTGATTCAGAGGAAACATGAGGAAGAATTTCTTCACAGAAAGGATGGTTGACAAGTGGAACACCCTGCCAGAGGAAGTGGTGGAGGCTGAAACAATCACAGGATTTAAGAATGCATGGGATAGACATAACGGAATTCTGGAGGTCAGGGGTATGGGGCAACAGACCTCTAGAAAACATAAAGTGAACTTACAAGCTCAAATGGTCAGACTGGGTAGGCCATAGGCCCTTATCTGCTGACAGTGTCTATGTATCTATGTATTCCCAGAGAACATGTTCCAAAGTACCTCTCTGCTCATTATGGTGCATACACAAGTCAATGTTCAGAAATTGTGTTCTGAATACCTTCACCGGAATATAGTACATATTGTCAATTATTTTATATTGAGTCAACTTAAGTATATCAACTTTTAAAAACTTATGAAGGTTGCTCCATATTTTGTCTCTGTTATTTGCCTCAGCCACCTCTGCGAATTCAGTCTGCCAATAAGCCAGTTGTAAATTCATCTTTCTGATGCAATGTCCCTTAAATGTTTGTACAACAAAGAGATGGAGTGCCTCTGTTCTGACAATATGCGCTGCTCTTTCCAAACTCCTGACTGGTTAAAACTCCAGAGATGAGGAAATTAACCAGGAAAGGCACACTAAGCTAGTGCTTGTTTCCAGGTGCAACCTGGGAACATGAGGAAGTTAAATGATTTGCTCAGGGTCACACAGTATGCAAGTGGGGGCTGATGAGATTCAAACCCAGGTCTCCAGGTTTGTAGCTCAGTGTCCTTAACCACTACGCTATACTGCCTCTCTATAAGGGCCAAAGATTGGCAAAATTAACCGTTGCAGATGCATAAATGGAAAAGCACTATGTGATTGGAAATTATTACAGGTTCTGAAAAGTGTCAGATTTGATCACAACTTCCTTGTCTATTAGATGTGCAAGGGTTTTTGTATTCGTTTCCATTAACAAGTTCTCTGAATTAATTTTTTCCCGGTTTTGAAGTTAGGGTTATGTCTCACTGGTTGAGCTGGATCAAAGTCTTGGTCCCTAGGAAATTATGAAGCTGCCTGCAGACCTGAATCAGTGTCCCTATTGGGCCTCTTCTAAGCTCTAGTGGTAGCTTCCTAAGGGGGCAGTTAATTAGAGCTTGCCTCATAATCCCTGCTTGCATGCAGAGATCAGAATCCATCATTCTGTAGGCCAGAACGTAGTGTGCCCTCCTCTCCTGTGTTACTTCAACCAGCCTCCACCACATTGACTAGTATGACTCGCAAGATAATACAGATATAAATCTAGAAGCATCAGTCCACCCTTAGCTTTTAACATAGAAACAAAGAATTTGGTGGCAGATAAGGACTGCTTGACCCATCCAATCTGTCCATTTCTCCCTGCCCTCATTATATTACCGCAGAATGTGTCCAACCTATAGCTCATTCTCTCCCCCCTTCCTTTCTACTATGATTTCCTTGTGCTTAGCCCATGCATTCTTGAACTCCACCACTGTTTCTGCTCCCACCACCTTCACTGGATGGCTGTTTCAGGATTCCACCACTCTTTCTGTGAAGAAGTACTTTCTCACATTTCCCCTGAATCTACCCCCCCAGCTTCATAGCATGTCCACGTGACTGTTTTTGAGCACCTTTTCTTCTGAAAAATACTTCCCTCCTGTACCTAATTTCCCCCTGTGAGGTATTTAAAGGTCTCTGTCTTGTTCCCCCTTTTCTTCCTGTGTTCCAGGGTGTACATATTGAAGTCCTTCAGTCTCTCCTCAGAGGGCTTTTGATGCAGGCCATGTACCATTTTAGTTGTCCTCCTCTTGATGGCCTCCACTCTGTCTATGTCCTTCTGGAGATGTGGTCTCTGGAACACGATACAATACTCTGGGTGGGGGTCTTATAAGCGATCTATACAGAGGTAACACCACCTCTCTCTTTCTGCTGGTGATACCTCTCTCTATGCACCCCAGCATCCCACTAGCCCTCCCTACTGCCTTGTTGCACTGCCTGACCACCTTTACACCATCCAGTATGATTATCCCAGGTTGCTTTCCTGCTTGGTGATTGTCAATACCAATCCACTCATTATGTACTCTGCCCCTGGGTTTCTCTACCCTAAGGGCATTATTTTGCACATTGTTGCATATAAATCCAGCTGCCATATCCTTGATGGTATGCTGACTGGACAACTCCGGGACAGTGAAATCCCTCACAGCAACAATCTTGACAGGTTTCAAGATTGTCACTGTGAGTTACCCGAGGGTGAAATTTTGCCCTTTCGCCATCTTTCACCCCCCTATTTAAACTAACTCTGACTTGGAGTTAGTTATATTGGGGGGGGGGTGCAGCCCCTCGAGAGAAATACACCAATGTCTGACAGGTGAAATTTCGCCTGTCGACATTGGGGATCTCGCCACACCGAACTTCAACAGCTCTGTTGTTGTTTCAGCATGATAGAACCATCCTTGACCACTTATCTAGTTTTCACAGGTCTCTGTTCATCCTTTCCACACACCCCCACCCCACCCTGGAGTGTCCACTCTATTGCAGATTTTAGTGTCGTCTGCAAAGGGGCACACCTTAATTCCAGTTTCTCTACAATATCACTTATAAATACATTAAAGAGGACCGGTCCCAGCACTGATTCCTGAGGCATGCTGCTTGTCATCTTCCCTTCCTCGGAGTGAATTCCATTTACCACCATCCTCTGTTACCTATCCCCTAACCAATTTCTTATCCAGATTACCATCTTTGGATCTACTCCTAAGCTACCCAGCTTCCTTACTAGTCTCCTATGTGGCATGATGTTGAAAGCCTTACTGAAATCTAGGTAGGCCACATCCACCACTCCACCCTGATCTAGTTCCTTGGTCACCCAGTCAAAGAAATCTATCAGATTTGTTTGGCATAACCTCCCCTCTGTGGAAACATACTGCCTTAGGCTTTTAACCAATTCGACTCAAGATATTCCACAATCCTTTCCTTCAGCAGTGATTCAATTAAGTTTCCCATCACTGATGCCAGGCTGACTGGCTTATAATTGCCAGCCTCCACCCTACTACCAATTTTGTGTAGTGGGACTACATCTGCCCTCCTCCAGTCCTCCAGAACCAGTCCTGTTTCCAGTGAGCTGTTAAACAGAACTGTCAGAGGTGCAGCCAGTATTTCCCTGAGCTCCATCAATACCCTTGGATGAACTCCATCTGGCCCCATTCTTTTGTCCACCTTCAATAAAAATGGTGTCTTTATTATTGTCCAAGAGGAGCCAATCAAAAGGAAGACACTAACATTTGGGAGTAGGTGAAACACCCTATATAGGGTAAGGGAACAAAAGGATTTTAAAAGGACACTAAAATGTGGGAGTAGGTGAAACATCCTATATAGGGTAAGGGAACAAAAGGGTTTTGAAAGGCAAAACAAAAACAGGCAGTGTAGAAAACAAGTGTGCTGGGAGTGGTTCAGTGCAGTGGCTGTAGGGCAGTAGTTTTCAAGGTGACCTTCTGGAGACTGCAGTGCTACCCCACCTGCGTGCACCTCTCTGGGCTGAGGAGGAGGTTGCTAGACACCAGGTCGAGTTGGCTAGGATTCAGGGAACCTCCTCCCCCACCCAGAGATCACTTTGTCTGCCACTTATACCTCAAAGGGTGCCTAAGAGGAGGAGCGGCTGGACTATGGTGGGCTCAGAGAGGGTGAAGGTGGTGGGACAGAGGCCCATCTCCCATCCAGTACCACTGCACAACTCTTACACTGCTCTGGTGAGATGGGGCTGCCCCATGGTGGCACCTGGGGTAGTGACCAGGCAGGATGTAAGGGTCCTCCACTGTTTAGACCCCAAGGAGGGCGGCAGATGACCCCAGTGGAGAAGGAAGCAACTTCTGATGGGGGACTCCATTGTGAGAGAGAGAGAGAGCGAGATTTGGGGACAGGAAGGGTGGAGGAAAGGGAGGTTAAGTGCCTACCTGGCACCATGATTCAGAGGGATGGAAAGTGGATCTTGAGGATCACTAGGGCAGCAGGATGGGAGGGAGAGCTAGATGTCATTATCCTCTTAGGGACTAATGACCTAGCTAGGGATAAGGAGGGGGTAGTACAGGAGGAGTTTAGGGAGTGGGGGAGAGGTCTTAGGCAGGTAGCAAATTTGGTGACCTTTTCTGAGGTGCTGCCTGGCTATAGCAGAGAAGAGGATAGGGTATTCCGTATCAGGAGCTTCAACCAGTGATTGGGGAAATGGTGCAGAGAGGAGGGGTTCGGCTCTTATTGTCCCCTTCTTTTGCACTTCACAGGCACAAAGGTCATTTGCATACTGTGCCCCTCTTTGGCTTAAGGAACTCCCCTCAGACATAATCAATGAGCCTAAGCTGGGGTCATTTAAAAGAAAACTCCACCAACACCTCACCTATCGAAGCAGCTGTGATTGCCAGACAACCTGAGCAGCTGTGACTGCTTACCTTGTTTCCTTCTTTTCCTTACCCTCCTCCCTCCCTCTTCTCCCTCCCTCTTCTGCTCCCCCCACCCACCCACCGGCGAGCCCTATCTTTTCCCCACCTAATCGCCTCCTTGTACGCGTCTTCTTATCTACTCCTTCATGCACTTATTTCCATCCCTATGTTTCTCCTCCCTCTGTGTTCCTCCCTATACTTTGACAATGAACTGTTATTCTGTTTAGGAGTTCAAGTACTGCAGCTCTATTCTCACATTGTATGCAACCCTATATTCTCCTGGTTTATTAATTGTTTAAGATTTCCACTGCACTTACATTGTTGTCTGATCCATTTTTTTAAATTTATGTACTGTCATTTGTTTCTGTTTGAATTGTCTGTTAACTTATTTTCTACTGATGTGGAACCTTTGTAAATGAGCTTCCAGCTCAAAGATGTATTCCTAGATTTCAATAAATAAAAATAAATAAATACATTAGGGAGTGGGGTAACACCTGGAGGGATATGGGTCTGTACTGGGGAGATGGCCTGCATCCGTCTGGGAGAGGGACCGCTGTCCTTAGTGAACGGTTTAAATGTTACATTGGTGAACATTGAAACTAGCCGAGAGGGTTTATGGAAGGAAGCAGGGGGACATAAACTGCGCCTCCCCCCCCCCACAAGCTGGAGAAGTTAGCAGGGAGAACCCTAAGGGAGGCAGAGCCACAAAGCTACCTAGTAGAAAGCAAAACAAATTAGTTTTAATGAAGCGAGATGAGAATGATAACAGAGGGGGTAAGGAGAGGGGGTGAAAGAGAAAATGGGGGGTGGAGGAGCAGGCTGGTACTAGAAGATGGAAGGCCATGTGTGAAAATGCTGGATGGCCATTATGGCAGAGGAGGACCTAGACATTGTTGCCATTACAGAGTCATGGTGCACTGAGAACCATGACTGGGATATAGCCATACCAGGCTGTACACTGTGTTCAGGAAGGACAGGGTGGGAAAGAAAGGGGGAGGAGTTGCTCTTTATGTGAGAGATAAGGTGGGGGGGAGAGGGAGCATGAGAGGTAGGAAGGAAGTACACCAAGCCAAAGTTTGGAAGTTAGCTTGGCACAGTAAGCCAGGCGTCTGTTAGCAAGCGGGGGAAGGACAGGGCACGGTAACGGTCATAATGATGGGTTCGAGATGGGGCATCAAAAATGAATCAATAGAAGGAGTTGAAAAGAGTCTAATCTGGTAAGGGAAGATATGAGAGTGGCACTACAGACTACATCACAGTAGTCAACAAGCATTTGTCAATGCTGAATGTTGTCGCGCTGGCATTGGCATTGGCAGTGCCGGAGCTAGAGACGCATAATAGGAATGGCAGGGAAGTATTGAAGTGACGCCAACCCCACCCCCACCCTGTAGAGAGCAACAGGCATTGGGGTGTGCCTTTGGGTTGTCACCTATAACACTCATGCCATTGTACTTCAACCTACCCTGTAGTCATTGACAAGTGTCGGGGTGTGCTTTGGGGTCTTTGGGTGTTATACTTACCCCATTCCATAAGGAAATACGTTGACGTGGGTGCAGTATAGGAGCTTGGGGTGAACTTTGTGGCCAAACAGTGCAAGGCACACCATGATGCCTGTCAGTGGCTGCAGGGTGGGGTTGGGGGGTGGAATGGCATGAGCATTACATCCGATGATTCCCAAGTCACGCCCCTGACTCCTGTCAGTCTGTACCGGGTGGGGTGCTACAGTTGGAAACCCTAACACCGTAGGTGTGTGGTGGCAGTTTCACTCCACATATTCAACATGGGCTGCTTGTCAGGCCACCTCATGAAAAGCAGCACAATCACTTTGTTAGCTGAAAGGTGGTTTTGCACAGCGGCTGTGCCATTTGGCAACAGAGGGACGAAAACACATTTTTGGGCAGAATGTGGAGAATGACAGCTTTGTTCATGAGGAGGCGTAAAAAAATGGCAACGTTGAAAATCTGGAGTGGCAATATGAAATACTGGTGAAGCAATGAGCATGCATACAAACTGTGCAACACACATCCGTAACCCAATTATTTTTGGGAGTTTGTAACATAGGCATTTTGGGACCTCCTCTTATGAACAGTGGCACTGCGATTCTGTTAATCTGTCCCAAAAGTTGATTTCCCACAGCGACCACACCACTGTGCGCCACAGGTGCAGAAACACATTTTGGGCAGGGTGTGAAAAATGACAGCTGTACTGTTCATAAGGAGGTGTGAAAAAATGCCAGTGTTGAAAATCTGGCATGAAAATGTGCAAATTCTTGAAGTTACAGGGTGCGTGGAAACTTCATAGCACACGCTTACAACACAGTCATTTTATGGACTTTTGTCACCAAATTTTGACATAGGCATTTTAGGTCTTCTGCTCATGAACAGTGTCACCGCTATTTCCAACTGTCCCAAATGTGATTTTGCACAGCGATCACATTATTCAGCACTGGACGTGTGAAAACACATTTTGGCCAGGATATGTAAAATGACAGCTATACTGTTCATCAGGAGGTATGGAAAAATGCCAATTTTGAAAATCTGGAGTGAAAATAATACAAATTCATGATGTTACGAGTGTGCATGGAAACAGCGCAACGCATGCTCATAAAATAGCCATTTTTTGGATTTTTCCCACAAATTTGCAACATAGGCTTTTTGAGAGCCCCCCAACCCCCCTGAACAGTGGCACTGTCATTTTGTTAATCGGCCCTGAAAGGCGATTCCGCGTAGTGACCGCAAAATCACCTTTCGGGGCCAATTAACGCCATGACAGTGCCAGAATTCATGAGGAGGGGTCCCAAAAGCCCCATGTTGAAAATTTGGTGCCAAAATTCCAAAACATGCCTGAGATATGCATCAAAGTTGAAAACCCCTATTTATTCCATTATACAGCTTACTGGCATTTCCTCAGTTCACCGTCGGTTGAAGAGTGCAGACGTGTTCCGTCCACCGAGGACCGCTGCTACCGGACTCCGGAGGTAAGTATGGGGGTGTGGGAGGGAGGGTGCAGGGTGGGTGCGGGTTGTGGGAGGGGCAGGGAGACCAGGGACCTTTTTCTTTTTACAGGTTAAAAACATTGGGGACAGTTTTCTTTGTAGGGGCTTTGGCACGATGGAGTGGGCTCCCAGCATGCCACCTAAGTGTTTTGTTGGGGGGATGCTGTAGCTGATGGGGATTGGGCACCCCGTCGACACACAATGAAAGCAAGGGGCAAGAGCTGGGGGTTGGGCACCCCCTCGGCACATAACAAATTGGGGGATGCATTATCATGGGAGTGCCCCCCCGTCGGCACATACATTGAGGCAGGGCATGCCGACAGGAGGATTGGGTGCCCCCAAATTCAGCAGTATGGCAGGCAGTGTGCCGCCATGTTCATTTTTTCACCACCAGGGAAAGCACCTCGGGAGGTCCACCATGTATGATGAACTTAGCTTGCATTGCAGTGGACCTTTCAATTGATCTCATGGCCACATTAAGTATGCACGGTGTGGTGCTGACATGCAGGCTGATTGAGGAATGAGGGACACACCTACTGATCCATGCCCTGCATTCGCCCAACAGTGACCACGCCTCCAAATCTGCACTACTGCAAGATGTTGGCTGCGCAAGCACACCAACATAAAAATGAGGAGGATCATCTTCTGGACAAGTTCTTGCCGGACTGTAGGAGGGATGCAACTACAGTTCCTGTAAAGGGCTCCAAGCTTGGGGTGCAGCTTTTTCAGAATGGCGTCAATGTGGCCAAAGAAGCTGAGGTGTTTGATCCAGCCAAACCAAGGTATCTGAAAGAGGGGCTGTCCTCAAGGACTGTCCCATCAAGGGTGGAAAGAGGGTAAGGAAAGGAGCCTAGAGAGTCTCTACCTAGTGCCAAAGGTCATGGAGACTGTCTTTTTGGTATTTAGGAATAGCGCATGTGAGGCAAACCAGAGCTGAACCTGGTGGAAGTCATACTGAAGAGTGGTTGCTACATCAATGGTGGTTTTGCCAGAGGTGAACAAGACGGTGTCATTGGCATACATATGGATAGAAGAGGAGGGGGAGCAGACTGAGGGAAGGTCATTTAGGAAGATGGAGAAAAGGATGGGGCCAAGCACAGAGCCCTGTGGGACTCCTGTGGAGATTGGGAGGGGTGGAGAGATTGCATTCTAAATCCAGACTGATTGTGTTCTGCCTGTGAGGTAAGCTCCAAACCAGGTGAGAGCAGGAGTAGACAAACCAGCAGCCATAAGGGAGTCAAGAAGGAGGGCATGGGAGACTGTGTCGAAAGCCTTGGTGAGGTCGACAAAGATGGCAGAGGTGATGAGGCCATTGTCCATCCCGGTAAGGATGGAGTTGGTGAGCCTAAGGAGGGAGGTGGTAGTGGAGTGGTTCTTCCAAAAACCAGATTGGAATGGGGTGAAGAAGGAGGAGGAGTCAGCAAGAAAAGAGGTCAGTTGAGAGAGGGCCAGGTGTTCTTGGAGCTTAGCAAGGGTGGGGCGGAGGGAAACTGGGTGATAGTAGGCAGGGAAGGAAGGATCATCACCCTTAGGGAGAAGGAGGACCACCACATATTTCCAGGGCATAGGGATGGAGGAGGTTGTAAAGGAGAGATTTAGAATTAGAGGGAGAGGGTAGACAACAGCAGTTGCTGAGAGGTAGAGAAGTTTACGGTCAAGGTCATTCGGAAAGGAGCCTTTGTAGTGATTGAGAGAGAGGAGGGCCATCAGTGTCTCCTCAGGGGAGATAGGAGAGAATGAGAAAGGGGGTGGGCACGGGGGTTGAGTGGTAGGAGAGGAGAACGAGTGGAGGAGAGGCTTGAGGGGAAGGATTTTAGAAAGGTTGAGGCACATTACCTCTTAATCTTCCTCACATTACCTCTTAATCTATCCCCCACCAATTTCATATCGTGCCCCCTGGTTCTAGTACTTTATCTACATTGGAAAAGGTCCCCCACCTGTACTTTGTTTATGCCCTTGAGATACTTGAAAGTTTCAATCGTGCTCCCCTGCTGTCTCCTCTCTTCCAGTGAGTACATATTGAGGTCCCTTAGTTTCTTCTCATATGTTTTGTGGTGCAAACCCTGCACCATCTTTGTCGCCCTTCTCTGGATAGTCTCCACCTTGTTTATGTCCTTATGCAGGTGTGGCCTCCAGTACTGCATGCAGTACTCCAGGTGAGGCTTTACCGATGTTTTATACAATGGCATCACCACCTCCAGCCTCCTGCTAGTGATACCCCTGCCTATGCAACCCAACATGCCACTGACCCTCCCCACTGCCTTTGCACACTGCTTTGATACCTTAAATTCATCAGAGATGATAATCCCTAGGTCCCTTTCCCCCTTGGTGACAGTCAGCTCTTCCCCTCCAACCTGTAGCTCTCCCCAGGGCTCCCTCTACCCAGGTGCATTATTTTGTACTTTTTTGCATTGAACCTCAGTTGCCACATCTCCGACCATCTTTCAAACTTCTCCGGGTCCCTCTTCATTTTCTGCACCCCTTCTGGAGTATCCACCCTGTTGCAGATCTTGGTGTAATCTGCAAGCAAGCAGACCTTTCCTTCTAGCCCCTCTGCAATGTCACTAATCAAGACATTGAACAGGACTGGTCCTAGTATTGATCCCTGCAGTATCCCGCTAGTCACCCCCGTCTCACCAGATTGTACCCCATTTACCACCACCCTCTGTCTCCTGTCTGTTAAAGAGTTCCTAACTCAGTTCGCCACCTTGTCTCCCATGCCCAGACTACCCATCTGGAACCACTTCACTACAGCCTTCTATGTGGGGCGGTGTTGAAGGCTTTTCTGAAATCTAGGCAGGCGACGTCTACTGCCACTCCCTGATTTACTTCCCTAGTCCCCAATCAAAAAAATCTATTTGATTCGATTGACATGACCTTCCTGCTGTGAATCCATGTTGCCTTAGATCCTGGGCACCCCTGGATTCCAGGTGTGCCACTAACCTTTCTTTCAGCAGTGTCTACATGATCTTTCCCACCACCGAGGTGAGGCTGACTGGCCTATAGTTCCCCGTCTCCTCCCTACTGCCGCTTTTGTGCAATGGGACCACATGTGCCCTCCTCCAGTCCTCTGGAACCACACCTGTGTTGAGTGACTCCGTGAAAAGGGCTGCCAGAGGTGCTGCCAGTTCCCTTTGCAGCTCCTCTAATATCCTCAGGTAGACACCATCTGGCCCCATGGCCTTACTCACGTTAAGCTTTTCGAGTTCTTCCAGAACTCTCTCCACTGTGAATGGACTGGTGTCTACTTCTCCCCCCCCATTGCCTCTGCTACCCATCTGTGGTCCCTGACTCTCCCCCTCCCTAGTGAATACTGAGCAGAAGTATTTGTCCAGCATTTCTGCCTTGTCCAGATCCCCCTCCTTACACTCTCCCTCCTCATCTTTGAGCCTCATAATCCCCCCCCAGTTTTTCTTCTTTCGCTGATGTACCTATAAAATACCTTGTCTCCTTTTTTTCACAGACTGTGCTAAACCCTCCTCTGTCTGCACCTTAGCTCTCCTAACAGCCTTCCCTGCTTCCCTTAGACATTCAAGGTACACTTCCCTGTCCTCCTCCCTTTGGGTCCCCTTATATTTCCTGAAACTCAAGTCTTTTAGCCCTGTCTTCATCCCCCACCTCCTTAGAGAACCATAGTGGTTTCCTTCTTCTTTTCCCTTTGGCCACTGTCCTAACGCATTGGTTTGTTATCCCCACTATGGATCTTTTCAATTTCTCCCATTTTTCCTTCACCCCCTCTATTACCTCCCTTCCCCAGGATAGCTTGTATACATCTACCCATTTCAGTGAAATCTGCCCTTTCAATGAAATAAGGGAGAGGTGCTGCTGGTGGAATAATAAATAATAATGAGATAAGGGAGAGGTGGTGCTGGCCTGTCAAGACAACTTAGCACTTTCTGTTCCTTCCTCCCTTGATCACCACCCTCTTCTCCACTAGACTTCTGGTGCCTTCCCTCTCTACCATCCCTCCACTCTTCATTCCTTAGTCTCTACCTGTTGTAGTTTACTATATTGAATTAATACATGTTAATCCTTGTGACTGTAGCTAGTAACTCCTGCAACATTCCTAAGATGTAACATTGACTGTAATTTCCTATATGTATTTGTTGTTTATCTGTATACCCTTGTTTTTGATTGTTGTCATTTCATATGTGTTGTCCAGGACCATCTTGCAAATGAGCTCACTCAGAGGTATAAAGCTTGGTTAAATAAAGTTTGATCGATTGATTGGTGGGAACTTCAATCTGCCGGATGTAGATTGGAGCATCCCAGCTGCAGCTGCAGCTCGGAGCAGGGACATCCTGGACTCCCTACAGGGGGCATTCCTCATGCAGCTAGTTAGGGAGCCCACTCATGGGGGCGCAATACTGGAACTTGTACTAACTAATGGGGATAGTGTTGCAGATGTCACAGTGGATGGCCATCTGTGGACCAGTGATCACTGTACTGTGTGGTTCAATATAAGTACTGGGGCAGCACTGAACCACACAAAGACGAAGGGCTTCAGGGGGGATGATTTTAAAAAGATTGGGGAATGCCTTAGGGATGCCCTGGTGGGGGAGTTGGGAGGAGTGGAGAAACTCTGAGCGAAAATAAAAGGGTGCATAGAGACAGCAGCAAACCTATGCATCAGGCAAGTTAGCAAAGGCAAGAGGGAAAAAGAGACCGCTTTGGTTCTCTAAGGAGGTGGCTGGGAATGTAAGGGCAAAAAAGTTAGCATTCTGAAGGTGTAAGAAGACACAGAAAGAGGAGGATAGGGAGCTGTGTCTAGAGAAACAGAGGGAGGAAGGGAAAAAATCAGTTAGGAGCGCAAAGGTGCAAATGGAGGAGAAAATAACTTAGGAAGTTAAGAAAGGAGACAAGACATTTTTAGGTATGTAAGCGATAAGAAGAGGTCCAGGACTGTAAGACAAAGAGGGGAAGGGGGATTGTGTGAAGGGGGACCAGAAAAGGGCAGATATCTAGAACAAATACTTTTGTTCAGTGTTTACAGAAGAAAGGGAAGGTGAGGGCCAACGTAGGGGTGACAGGAGCATCAAGTGAAGGGGGGCAGACACTAGTCAATTTACAGAGGAGAGAGTCCTGAAGGAAATCACAGATCTGAAAGTGGATAAGGCAATGGGGCCAGACGGGGTCCATCGTAGGATACTGAGGGAACTCAGGGACTGGAGGAGGACAGATGTAGTTCCACTTCAAACAAAATCTAGCAAGAGCCAATACAGCTGCAAAATTATATTATTGACAGTAGTGAAAAGGAAAGAAAACATCTAGCACAAATGAAAGATTGTGTGCCACAGTTCCTGGCCGACACAAACATATATGTTTGTATGTGTGTGTGGGTGTGAGTGGGTGGGGGTTATAGAGATTGTATGATATCCAAATGTGCACAGACTTTTATACTAACAGGATGTCTAAAACACCATTAAAACAACACAGATCCAATAGCAGAAGCACAGTTGTATGTGCTCTGAAATTCTTGTTTGAGTCCCACCACTGCCACTTGTATAATCATTCATAACATACAGGTGCACACAAGTGCATACTCTACCTGCTTATACTGCACCTGCTCCACTGCATAAACAGAGGGCTTTATTCTTCAGAGCTATAAGCCCCTTAACTTTCACCAGCAACAAATACTGTACATATTAAACCTGCCTATGCCATGCCACGCTCATTGGATAAACAGATGGCTTCATTCTCTGGTGCTGTCTCACCCTTACCTTTCACCAAAACTAAATTCTTCACAGTATAGAGAACATCTACCCTGTACATGTCCCTGTGGATGAACAGGAGTCTGAAGTCTCCAGAGCTGTCAGTCACTCACATCTCACCATCACTAAAAACCACATCAGTTAGGAAAAGCCTGCACTGTCTCTGCCCAAACTGTACCTATCTCTGTGGCTAAACTGAGAGTTTCAGTTTCTAGTGATGTCAGTCCCTCACCTTTTACCAACACTAAATCCATTACATTGTAGGGAAGCTTGCACTGTATCTGCCCACTTTGTACCTGTTTGGACTGTCAGGAGGTCTAAACCTCGCTCTCAGGTTCTTGGCAATATTGGGAATGCAAGAAATCACAAAAACGGTGCATAAGAGTAATAAACTTGTTTATTACTACCAAAAGGATAAATCACAGTTGCCCTAAGCAGTTCTTACCAATATGAACCGGGAGCCAATGCTAAGCATTCCCTATACCTCGAGGTTTCTCCGTGTCTCTTGGGGTCTCTGAGATATAAGACTCAGTGTCTCACATTATATACGTATGCTAATTACTATGGTTACTGCAAGATAGAAACATTTCTACTTACAGAGATGAGCCCTATTGGCTAAATTAGAGGTGGCTCCACGGTCCAAGATAACATTATACAATTTTGTAGCAGTCATCAGTTTGTAAAACAAAAGAGTACAGTTCTTACACAAATCAGTGTAGTAGTACAAATCACCAAAAGGTGGCAATGCCGACTTATATATCATAATCGTTACAAGGTCACAGATATCCTAACATCTTGTAAGTAAGAAATACATAAAAATATATATATATGTATTAGAAAGCAACATGTATAACAATAATATGCATACATATCCTGACATCTACTCTTGTACGGTAGATGCCCTTAGCCCTATATGTTAGTATAGCATTTGCCTAACACTAGCTGTCTACGGTGTACCTCTGGGGGTACCAATAAGGGTGCCGGGACCTCGTATAACTGGACAATCACAGGGCTTCAGGCTCCAGAGTTGTCAGTCCCTCAACTTTCTCCAATACTAAACAAGTCACAGTATGGAGAAATCTTGCACTCTACATGCATCAGTGGATAAACAGGGGTCTCCAGAGCAGTCAGTCGTTCACTTATCAACATTACTACATTCATTACAGGGTAGAGAAAGCTTGCACTGTACCTGTCCTTGTGTATGAATTGAGCACTACAGAGCTATCAGTCCTTTAGCTTTCATCACTGTTACATTCCTTACAGTATGGGGAGCCTGCAGTGTACCTGTCCCTGGGATGAACCAAGGGCTCCAGAGCAGTCAGACTCTCACCTTTCACCACTGCTACAGTCATCAGTGTGGAGAAAGCCTGTACTGTACAAGTCACTGTGGATAAACAGGGGGCACCAGAGTAGTCAGTCCCCCACCTTTCACCACCACTATATTTCATCACAGTGTGGAGAAATTCTACACTGTACCTGCTTCTGTGGATAAACAGAGGTCTCCAGAGCAGTCAGACCCTTACATTTCAGCAGCACTATATTTCATCACGGTGTAGAGAAACTCTGCTCTATACTTGTAACAGTGAATAAACGGGGCTTGAGAGCTGTCAGTCCCTCATCAATCAGCATCACTACATTCACCACATGGTGTCTCTACCCACACTGTACCTATCTCTGTGGATAAACTGAGGGTTTCAGTTTCCAGTGATGTCAAGTGCCTCACCTTTCATGCATACTCTACCTGCTTATACTGCACCTGCTCCAGTGGATAAACAGAGGGCTTTATTATCCATAGCTTTAAGCCCCTTGCCTTTCACTAGCAATAAATACATGCTGAACCTGCCTGTCCCATGCCTGGCTCATTGAATAAACAGATGGCTCCATTCTCTAGTGCTGTCTGACCCTTACCTTTCACCAAAACGAAATTCATCACAGTATGGAGAATATATACCCTGTACCTGTCTCTGTGGATGGACAGGAGTCTGCAGTCTCCAGAGCTGTCAGTCTCTCACATCTCACCATCACATCAGTTAGGAAAAGTCTGCACTGTCCCTACCCAAACTGTACCTATATCTGTGGATAAACTGAGGGTTTCAGTTTCCAGTGATGTCAGTCCCTCACCTTTCACCAACACTAAATCCATTACATTTTAGGGAAGCTTACACTGTATATTCCCACTTTGTACCTGTTTGGATAATCACAGGGCTTCAGGCTCCAGAGTTGTCAGTCCCTCACCTTTCACCAACACTAAATACATCACAGTATGGAGATATCTTGCACTCTACATGTATCAGTGGATAAACAGGGGTCTCCAGAGCTGTCACTCGTTCACTTACCAACATTATTACATTCATTACAGGGTAGAGAAAGCTTGCTGCACACATTACTCTTTTTCCAGTGCACAGCCTAGTGCTCTGGGAGAGCCCAAGTTCCAGTTGCCTTGGTGGCACAGCTGGTTGGTACAACCAGAATGGTATTCCAGGCAGAATGGGTTCATAAATATGCACACCGCACCCATTTGATTGAAAATGTAGTAATTATTTGTGCAGCACCAGGTAGTGCATTGGAGAAAGAGTGATGTGTGCTCCAGGACAGCCCAGGTTCCAGTTGCCTTGGTGGTGCAGCTGGTTGACACAACCGGAATAGTATTCCAGGTGGCCTGGGCTCAAGTCCCAGCTGAGGCACTTACTTCTTTCTCTCATTTGTTTGTATGTGTTCCATAAATATGCACACCACACCCATGTGATTGAAAATGTAGTAATTATTTGTGCAGCACCAGGTTGTGCATTGGAGAAAGAGTAATGTGTGTCCTGGGACAGCCATGTTTCAGTTGCTTTGGTGGAGCAGCTGGCTGGTGCGACCGGAATGGTATTCCAGACAGCCTGAGTTCAAGTCCCAGCTGAGGCACTTACTTCTTTCTCTCCTCTGAGTGTATGTGTTCCATAAATATGCACACTGCACCCATGTGATTGAAAATGTGGTCATCAAAGGGGTTTGTTTGTGCCTTCTTGCCCTACATCCCAAACTTTTGTTCTAGTAATAATGGAGACATTCTGTTGTACTGATATTTTCCCATCTCTGTTTTTTTTCTGTGTTTGTGTAATTTGCTTTGTATAATTCTGTTTGGTTTCCACAGCTAAGGAGAGCAGGTTCTGGAGTAGTTGTCTTAAATTTAAATATTTTAAATATCCCCCCCTTTTTTCTTTTTTGCATGATGGATGCACAGATCTTTGAATTCCCCCTTTACAGATTCCCACCATTCTACAATGTTATCAAACATGTCAATAACAGTACATTTTGTTTCAAAGAATTCTCCCACTTGTTCTGCAAACATAGAGAAATTCAGTCTACAAACTGACATAGAAACATAGAATTTGATGGCAGAAAAGGACCGCTTGGCCCACCCAGTCTGCCCATTTCCTTACCTAATGGATAAGCTGCAGATCCTAGCTAACCAACAGCCTGCTTCTTCCAACCTCCACCCCCTAGAATCGCCTTATGTCTGTCCCATGCATTCTTGAATTCCACCATTTTTGACTCCACAACCTCCTCAGGAAGGCTGTTCCATGCATCCACAACACTCTCCATGAAAAAATACTTCCTTACATTACCTCCGAGCCATCCCTCCCTCTAGCTTCATATTGTGCCCCCTTGTTCTTGCACTCCTCTTTTTCTGAAAGATGCTACCCTCTTGGACTTTGTTGATTCCCTTGAGGTATTTGAAAGTTTCTATCATGTCCACCCTCTCCCTCCTTTCCTCGAGACAATACATATTAAGATCCTTAAGTCTCTCTTGATATGTCTTCTGGTGCAGACCCTGCACCATTTTAGTTGCCCTCCTCTGGACTGCCTCCAGCCTGTCTATGTCTTTGCAGAGATTGGGTCTCCAGAACTGCACACAGTACTCCAGATGGGGTCTCACCAGCTGTCTGTACAGAGGGATAACAACTTCCTGTTTTCTACTGGTGATGCCTCTCCCTATGCATCCCAGTATCCCACCAGCCCTACTTACTGCCCTCTCACATTGCTTGCTCACCTTTAGGTCATCTGATATGACTACCCCCAGGTCCCTTTCCATTTTTGTTGTTGTTAGTATCTCACCCCCATTGTGTACTCTTCCCCTGGGTTTCTGTTTCCCAGGTGCATTACTTTGCACTTCTTAGCATTGAATCTAAGCTGCCATACATTTGACCATTCCTCCAACCTTGCCAAGTCCCTTCTCATCCTTTCCACCCCACCTTGTATATCAACTCTGTTGCAGATCTTTGTGTCGTCTGCAAAAGACATACTTTCCTTCCAGTTCCTCTGCAATGTCACTTATAAAGAACATTAAGAGGACCAGTCTAATGCTGAACCCTGCGGTGCCCCACTAGTAACCCCCTTTCTTCAGAGTGGACTCTGTTTACTATTACCCTCTGTGTCCTGTTCTCCAGCCAATTTTTTACCTAGGCTACCATCTTGGGACCCACTCCCAGGCTGGCCAACTTGTACATTAATCTTTTGTGTGAGACTGTGTCAAATGCGTTGCTAAAGTCTAGGTAGGCCATGTCTACAGCCGCTCCCTCATCTACTACTTTGGTCACCCAGTCAAAGAAATCTATTAGATTAATCTGACATGACCTTCCCACTGTGAATCCATGCTGCATTGGGTCCTGCGCTTCTCTGGCCGTGACTGAGGGATAGAGTCTGAAGGTTTAATCCTCACAGCTTTGTAATCGGATGTCTCAGCAGGTATTGTAAACACTGTCAGAACAGACAGCCATGGGGAGAAGAACAGGGGGCTCGATTTATTATTATCTCTTCGATCGGCGCACAGTGTGCTGATCCATAGCTGCTGCAAACTCTGGGTGTATCAGGGACCCAACGCCCTAGTCTAAAAAAATGGGTGTCCTTGCGCCAAAGTTCTGAGAGTTGCCTCAGCCGCAGGGTTGTGTCAAACCATTGGTGCTCATGAGGGGTTTGATGGAGGGTTCTGTTACTTTCCCCCAGCCTGACACAACCCTAGTGGAACCATGAAAGTGTGTGTGTGGGGGAGAGGGGCAGGTGTGCAAGTTTAGGACCGGGAGGAGAAGGACCAGTGGGGGTGCCACAGTGGGTGATGGGAGAATGACGGCAATGGCAGGATTCTGAGGTGGCATCCAGCATAAGTGCCATGCCCACTTGAACAGGATCACTTGGCCAAGGAACATGGAGGATGGCATGGACGGACCCTGTCCAGGACCCCAGGTGCCAACAGAACTGGCACCTACCCCAGAGGTAACACAGATCCTGGCAGTGTAGTTGGGCATCAGCCTGTCTCCACGGGGTGGACTGTGTACCAGGGGAATGTTGTGGTGCCCAGGGGACATTCGACTGCACCCCTTAACCAGCAGCAAATGTACCTGCTGCATGTAGGGGACTGTATCACCTCTGGGGCAGGTGCCAGGGTTGTTGCCACCTGGGGTCCGGGACAGGGCCATCCATGCCAGCCTCCATGTACCCAGGTTGAGTGGCCCTGTCGCAGTGGGCATGGCATCTCCATCGAGTGCCACCTCCTCTTCTTCAGCTAACAACATTAACAGGTGCTCCCATTTTTTATATATACCTCTTCTAGTTGCACATCAGCTGGAACCGTAACTGCATTCTTGTTTGACTCGTTTGGCACAGACCCAACATTAGCACCGGACTGTTGCCCATCTCCACTAGAACAAAGTACAGACATGTCCTCACTTTTTACTGTTATTAACACCAGCACTACTGTAGGAAAGGTATCATTTGTCTCCTTGTTACTCCGCGTGGGGAGGGAAGAAATCTCCTCCAACCGGGCAGCCATGGTCTCCAGTACTCTGTCCTCTAGCTTCTCTAACAGGAAACTAGCAGTACCCCTGTTAAGGAGTACATGAACTTTTATTAAAATAAATCAAAACATACAAGTAAAAACAACTGAAAGACCATACAGTACAATCAAATACAACAGAGTCCCAAATTAACATAATAGAAAGGGAAAAAAAGATACTGAACAAAGACTCCTGGAGCCAGATATTTAAAAAAAAATGCTCTCAGGCAAAATAGCACTGCCTTGCAGGCAAAAGTAGCCCACACCCAAGTGCATGCAATATTCAAAGGAATAGCCCAGGGCAAACACCACTAAATATAGCAGACAAACGAAGGGTACAAAAATAGCCCAGAGTGCTGTGCAAAGATAGCCCAGCAAAGAAGACTGCTCTGAATTTAGCAACTGGTCAGTGCAAACAGCAACAGCAGCCCAATGCACACCGAGGTGGTGTCAGGCACATAGGAACATTATGGCCACTGGGGGCACCAGCACAGAAGGGGCTCTGGAAATGGACAGCATGAGCAGACAGCAGTGTGAAACCCAAATAATAGCGACAGACAACCCAAAGGCAATGTCAATACACATGTAACCAAAGAAGTAGCACCACTGTTTGGATGTGTAGTGTGGAATAAGAGTGACTATGGGAGAGTGTGAAAGGGTCTCACACAAATACCCCTGCCTGGAGTGCCATGATGTCCCAAACTGGTGCTGAGTGTGCAGAGGGGGAAGAGACAAGGAACCTTGACATGGAGCAGGGGGCAGCACAGCAAATGACATAAGCATGAGGACACAGGGGGATGAAAGACAGCCACACTGACAAGGACAAAGCCATGGACAGATCCACAGACTGAGGTCACCCAGCCATGCAACACAGGTGGGGAGTTGCCCAAGGAACAGGGACCATCCCAGAACAATGGACAGCTACAACCCAGATGGTGGCAGGCGCACACATAAGATGGGCAGGGGACACACAGAGAACAGAACATGTCAGCCAACAGGATAACATACCCACCACACTCAGAACACTGCACAGGTGGATGTGCAGCCATAACCACAGCGGAGACAGTAATGGTAACCCCATGGCACAGGATAGACACATGAGCATAAGTCAAAATCAGCTTAATACAAAACTTAAATAGAAATATTTACAGTAACTGCAAGTATGGAACAAATGTACAACGAGAGGGGGGAGTGTGAAAATGGGCAGATGGGGCATGGGATGGGGAGTCCTTGAGTCTAGTGCCCAGCTGCCGGTTGAAGTTTTCTTGAGATGTCCTCAAGCATCTGGACTTGTCTTTTGCTTAGACGCACAAGTTGCACCTGCATCTCCAGGATGGTGCGCTGTTGGCAGACAAACTTAAGCAGAAGCTTGTCCCTGGATATCAGTACTGCCAGCTGTTGTCAAGGTACAGGTCAGGAAGCATAGGAAAACCAGAAGCAGTTGTAAAATTTGCAAATAGTGTTTTATTATCAATAACAGCAAAATAAAAAATATAAATTGTTCAGTATAACTATTTACAATGGCAGCTCAAACATAGGAAGCAGAGTCCTTCTTCTGAGTTTTTCTTTTCAATTTCCAATCTCAGTCTCTCAGTCTCTGTCTCTCCCTCTTGCAAAATATTGCAGCTCTTTTTATAACAAGTCTTTGCAGGGAGCTCGTTAAGAGAACATCATGCTTCTCACACAGTGTTCTTGTCAGTTTCAGCAGATGCAGCACAAAGAACATTGGAACCCAGAACTGACCTCTTGTTGACAGCTCTGGAAATATTTTTCAAACCAGCATCTCAGGTTAAACCCTTGAATTCCAGTTTTTGCAATCATTTCAACAGTATAACTATATACAGTTTTAAACAAAGGGATCACGGTATCATTTACAGTTTCACAAACATATTCACATATATTTTATAACCGAAGATATGCAAGGGGGAAGAAAAGACAGAAATAGCAAGGGAAGGCAGATAGATAGCGAGAGGTAGAGAATTGTGAAACCATCGGAGTGAGCAGTTCCTAGGTCTCACAAGAAAATTTGGTTGTACAACCAGACAGAGAAGACACAGAAAAGAAGTTAGAACAGACCCCTGTGTTCAAACTCTCTCTGCATAACAAATGGGGCAGGGCCTTATTCAACCCTGTTACACCAACTGTGGGAGAAAGATGTCGACATAAGTGCAGGGAGCAGACACTGTGGAGAAATGTAGATACTGAGAAGTGGTTCACAGAGAGGGGCCTGCCTGACCCAACTAGCCTGCCCAGGTACACGCAACTTTACAGCTGCAGAACCTACCCCACCACTGTCACTACACACCAGCCCTGAACACTATGGTACCCCAGGCCAATCACAGTCAAAACAGACTGTGGGGGCTCTGTGTGCCACTACCACTGCCAATGGGATGTCGCACCAGCCATCAGCAACCCTGTCAGTGAATACGTACTGCTGCATTGCTCCCCTGAAGTAAATCCCCACCAGTCCCTAAGCATGACCACATGGTCCTGAGCAACAATATGTCTATAACATGTCACCCACCAGCACAGACACAAGCCCATGAAGTATTGTACAGGCACTATCATATCAGCAACCACCCCCAGTCCACATGGTGCACATCGTGAAGGCATATAGTGCCAAATAACAGGGCTGTAAAGCAGACCCAGCACTGGTGTAGTCAACCACCCCGGACCACCACCACACTGTCCAAGAGCTGCCAGAGAAGTGTGCCCCACAACCAGACACAACACCTAGGTGAGGACACACCAGTGAGCTATACAGGGTCAGCACCCCCCCCAGGCAGCCAGTGAACCCCCACCAGCCCTTTCCACTGCCCAGTACCACTGTTTGGCCCCCCCAGATCAGCACATAAGACAACCCCCAGCTGCTCCTCCCCACCTGGTGGTTGCCAACAACACTCCCCCCACCGTGTACACCACACCAGGGGTTCAGTGGCTCAAGTGCATAATGGTGCTCACCCATGGCTGGAAGCTTTGCCATCACAACCTGCCCCACACCCTATGATATCCCAGAGCTGTAGTCAGGTGTCCCACCCACCCTGCAGTGTCCAACCCATTGGTGATCATTGCCACAGATGCAACCAGGCATACCACCCCAATCAGCCACACCACAATGATGCAGATAATGACATTAACATGCACCGTAAACTGTACTGATCTCTGTGACACTCCACTGATCACAATCCCCCCCCCCCGAGCTGAAGCACAGTATCTGCCACCCACTGTCGCATAATCCACCACCAATCAGAACCACAGCTCACCATACCAAGATACCAGGCTGCACAGCTTGTATACTGGACTCCATGATGGAACATTGTCAAAGGCCCTACTGCATCCAGGTTGTTTATATCCAGCACCCCACCATAATCTAATTCCCAGGACACCCGGTTGATGGAATCCATAAGATATGTCTTACATGCCTCCACACCCCTGTGAATTCATGGCACCCTGGAGCTTGTCAGCCACTGGATCCAGGATAATCCACAATCTGCCCATTGGTATTGGGAACAGGAATGCCTCCACCTCTGAAGCCAGGTTAACTTGCCTGTATATGTCAGCCATGGACCTGTAACCACTGTGGTGATGTGGACCTACAACCACTCTGTGAAAGTCATCCAGACCCACACAATCCTCCAGTGACCAGTTGGACAGGACTGTCAGCAGTGCAGCCAGCACATCCTGGAGCCCAACCAATGTTCCAGATTGAGACACCCACAGCAGTTACAATTACCAAAGTCCCACCAAGCACTGCCCCCAACATGGTACATGCAAGAGATGCATGGCACGGTAACACTGAAGACTGTGTTAAAAGCAGCACACACAGACAGTCAAATAGTGGTGGGTGCCACCCATGCCACAAGGCATAGCATAGTGGATGCAAGATGGGAGCAAAGATGCAGAAAGTGAGGTGTACATTGGAAAGGGGCATGGCCAGGCCAGCCACAGCCGATGAGTCATGGACACGGTGTCCACTCCAGCCATGGAGACTGTCCAGCAATGAGCACAAAGGTGACTCTGTGTGTGCCAGTATCACACAGTGTGTGTGTGTGTGTGTGTGTGTGTGTGTGTGTGTGCAGTCCCCCCACAGGAGCATGTTGTAGGTCCTAAAGAGATGACAATGAGTACTGCACACCGTGTCATGGCATCCAGCATGGAACTGTGCCCTGTTGATTAGGGTGCATCCAAAGGCCATTGAGGATGCATGGACAATAGGATGCATGGCCCAGAGGAACACATATGTATCCGTGCCACGCGGGACAAACTGGTCACCTGTACTTGGAGGACAGTGCAGCACTGTGCAGGTCATGACAGGATAATGATCTGCAGATGGGAGATTAATGAATCAAACACCACCGGAATGGGCAACATGTGTCTTGGTGAGGGACAGTACGCATAACACAGGGGTGGGGCCAGCACATGTCAGGACACATGTTCAGTTACTGCAGTATCCATCAGGATACCATGACACAGAGATATTCACCATGGTCACATGTTACTGGGACATGTGACTTGCCACAGTGAAAACACACAACTGTTGGCAACAATGTGGTGTGATGGATTACCATACATGTCTCACCTAGATAGGACTATAACATGTGGAGTCCACAAAGGAGCATACTCACACTACGATGTCCTCTGTACATCATGGTCCTCCCTGTCCTGTGTGCCCTGTGCCACAGTCTCCTGCTGGTGATCTTGCTGGTCCCGTCACTGCTGCTGTCCCCTGACATGGCAGTCTGCAGAGTGAAGGGAATAAAACAGTGTCACTACCCTCATGGACAACACTTACCCCATCCCGGGCTGTGGCAGTGACCCTGTGGCCCAACCATCAAACGCAGGAATGTGTCTCTCCCCACCCACCAATGATCATACAGGACACATGGGCAATGTCAGTAGAAATGACTGCATAGTTTCATGTACTGCAGTCCTGATCAGCCTTTTAGCATCATATTAAAAATCAATGTGCAGACAGCATAGGGAAACAAGGTTAGACAGATGGATGCATCCATAACAGAGTCACTGCAGCTGACATCTGTAATTTCCACTGATATGTAGGCCCAATGCACAACACCTCTATTCCCCGGTCCCACCCCTGCCCTCCAACACCCGGCCATGGACAATGTGACAGTGTCATTACAATATTTTAGCCATATGATCCCAAGGTTCTGGAATAAACTCCCACCCTGTTTTAGAGATCCTCACTCCAACTGTTTCCATACTTAAGAAATACTTGTTCTCTAATGTTCAAATTTGTAATTGTTTTAGCTAAATGCAGATATATTTTGCTCATTGAATACTGGGGTTGTAGTGTATGTATTGTATTGATATGACTTAATGTTTGAATTAGGTTGTTATTGTGTATATGAATATTGTATGATTCTGTTGATGTATGCACTATTATTTGTATGATTTTATGTTGCAAGGTGTTACATCTTGGGCGGGGAAACCCTAAACACAGGTACACCCTGGGAGGGGAGGCGCTGGAGGCCTCAACAGGGGAAAAAGACCTAGGGGTCTTGGTGGATGCATGTATGAATAACTCCGAGCAGTGCAGGAGAGTGGCTAGCAAAGCAAACAGGATGTTGGGATGCATCGCAAGGGGGATCACCTCTAGGAGCAAGGAAGTGATTCTGCCGCTGTACAATGGATTGGTTAGACCACACCTTGAGTACTGTGTACAGTACTGGAGACCACACTTGAAGAGGAACATACAGGTCCTGGAGAGGGTACAGAGAAGGGCAACTAAGGTGATATGAGGACTAGGGGATTTGACATATGAGGACAGACTTGAGGAGCTCTGCCTGTTTTCATTGAAGGAGAGGAGAGACCGGGGGGGGCATGATTGAGGTCTTCAAGTACCTCAAGGGAATAAATAGGGTAAACATGGAGGGATCTTTAGACTAAAGCAGGAGGTATCACCAGGGGCATGGTTTGAAGTTGGAAGGTGGAAGGGTGAGGGGAAAAGGAGGTTTTTGACTGAGAGGGTGGTGGATCCTTGGAACGTGCTGCCTGGTGAGCTGGTTCAGAGATCACAGTGGAGGCTTCAAGAGAGGGTGGGACAGACACAGAAAGCGGATGTATCAGATGATGGCCTGGCCCAGGGAGGTGGGGATGGATGATAGGGGTTTCTGGAACACAAGGGGGGGAGGGCTTCGGTACCCAACTAGGGATCTGAGGTTCGAGCAGACTCGATAGACCATAAGGCCTAATCTGCTGGAAATTAGTATGTTAGTATGTAACTAGATTGCCATTGTGAATAAGCGTAAGCTCAATGGTTATTCCCAATAAACAACAACAACAACATGTTACGCATGGGCCTTACATGGATAAGGTAATATATTAAATGGTGCCATATGACTATCATAGACAGGGAATACAACAGCACAACTGTGGATGGCACAACCCCACACAGACATTGCTACTAGAGTGCCCTGGAATGTGACTGATGTGTCTGTCACCTGACTGCTGGAACCTGCAGAGGCCCAATGGCCATTGGACTGTGGGGCACATGGGCATGCCACAGTGATCCCGTGGAACATAACTGCCAGCTATCCACCACACACAGACAAATATTGGGCCAGCTTAGGAGGCTGGTAAAATGAATGAGGCATTGGTCATCATCAGGCCTGTCCTTCACTGTACAGTGTGTGTCATATTGGCCTACTCACAACCAAATTGATCCATGTTTAGAAGTGTACTGTAGCTAGACAGTTCTGTGTTGTACACACTCCATCCAACTGCAGCCCGTGCGTAACAATAATGTTCACATATTCGCCCAGTGCTGCCCTCCCAATAACAAAACATTCAGATATATGTTAGATGATACATCTTTACCCTACACATGTTCTACACTTATCTATAGCCTACACAAACATTGGTATTCCATATACGGAAACTACTGTACTTAGTGTTGCCCACTCACACAACTCTACATAAGAATGACACTGTTGTATAAAAGGAAACTGTGCCTTGACATGTCCTGCAAAACCTGTACCTACATGTATGCAGTAAGTATGCCTGCCTACATCCTTGGCCATGCACATGGATGCTATGCAATGCCCAGGACCACCTACCTGGCGCCGGCACAGTGGCATCATGCACCATGCTCCTAAAGCATTCTAGATGCTGCTGCTCTCTCCTCTGCAGGTCAACATATTGGTGCCAACACTGCTCACCAGTGCAGGTGAGTAGGCCTATATGACATACACTGTACAGTGAGGGACAGGTTGAGGTGATACCAGTCCTCAGAGTGAGCCGCTGACCCACAGATGCCCACACTTCATGCCTGGGCCTAGAGCCCTCAACAACTTCTCCAAAAAGCTGGTGCTCCCTGGCTAGCACAAGCTCAACCAAATTTGCCAGCACCACTTCCCCCCCATTGCTGGTCCCTCTGCATCAGTGTCCTAACCCTTCTCCTGCTGGACATTATGCTTTGGTATGTGTCACAAAGTCTACCCTGCACTACTGTGACTTGTAGATCTGTGTTCACACCTCAGGTTTGTATTCGCATGCCTTTGCACCGTGCTACATATCGACAGCATCGCACAAATGACATTAGTTCGCTGCTAGTGAGAAATGGCTTTTAGTGCGCATGCATGACCTGCACATGACCTGCACAGAGAAGACGTCATCGCACATGCACTGCTGGAGCAGTGCTATTACAAATAACACCAGCGCAAGTTTTTAGAGCCGTGCCCTAGCACAAAAACATTTGCATAGTGCAAATACTTTTTCCCTGGGTAAAATTCTGCAATATTCAAAACAGATATGCAAATAAGTCTACTTAGGCAGCCGGAGAGCAAACAAACACATTTGTATGTCATTATGACCTGATTTGCATACATTATGATGTGTAGATTGCCTGGGCTATTTCTGGAGAAACACAGCACCATCTGCATAGCACACTGGAACTACAAGCAGGTAGCTACAGGCTGAGCTCTACACAGTAGGTCGGAAAATGTCATCCTCGGAGATAAGCACCACAGGTAAGTGTTCTGCCTGCCATACACATGAATCTGTGTCTGCTACAGTGTGTATATTATGCTACAGTAACATAGAGAGCCAGTACTGTGAGGGAAACATAAATGCATATTGTGTGTCAGGTACCATTGAATGATGCTGTCCAAGAAACATCAGGCCCAGCTGGCAGGTGTGTACTAACAGTGGGCAACACTGTCATACTGTTCTGTCTCATACATACGCTGTGCCAATGGCACTGGATTCACACACTAATACACACATGGTTGGTGTGTAACAGGTCATTGTACTGGTATGCAGTACGTGCCCGGGTGGGTGGGTGGGATATTTATTAACAAAAACAGAACTCACAGGCTCAGTGTTGTTACTGCATCATATGGACGTGTACCCCGTGCTGTGCTGTGCAACCAGGGAACTGGGATGCAACAGGCAACCACACCACAGGTCTGTGTGACCCATGCACGTTGCCTCCACACCTGTGAGTGTGGCTTCAGGCCACCTGGTTTGTTGCCACTTGCCCCCTGCATGATGCTGCTGGTATGTATGTGTCACATATACACCAACAGCTGTCTGTTGCTCAGTGACAACCATGCATGGGCCATTGTTGGTCTTGGACAGGCTGCCGGGGGATGTTTCAGTCCCCTTCATCCCTGGGACATGTAACCCAATGCTACTGCTATGGTGTGGCCAATTGGGCCAGCACACACACATACAGACTACTTACACTAGGGGCACTGACCACTGGCCCATATCACACACCAACAGGTGCCTTGGGTGGACAGCCAATGATCCACACTTTCAAATTCTTGAGAGAGGAGATGAAGACCGGGCCCATTTCCTGGATGTGGTGGGGAAGCAGTTTAATGACCTTTGGCACTGTGCTAAAGATAATATGGTGGCACTGCATGGCACAGTGCACTATACACCACCAGTGGTTAGCCTGGGCTATTGGCGATTGCAACACCTGTTGACCCGGTGGAGGAGGTGGTGGCCTTCACCCTGTGGACAGTGGCTGTGGAAGGAGTCACTGGCAGTGGTTTGAGACACAGGTGTCATCATGTAAGTACATGGCTGTGTACCAGCCTGGTGTGCATGGGTATATGTGCGGATCTGCTAGTGTTGTGGTGCAATGCTGCCCTGGCCATTGCACACATGTCATGTGCATTGGCAAGGCCAGTGTGCTTCATGGCATGGGCTACTGCTATGTTTAATGCATTTCCCCTTCTCAGCATCATGTGCCACAAACAATCAGTCTTGCACTACTCTGCACACAGATACCATGGCATGTGCCCATGTACATAGGGTGTATGTCACAGCTACCGATGTGATTGCCACATGTACTGTTGTATGCTGACATGGGTGCTTTGTGTATCACTGGGTGTGTGACTTATGCTTTCACTGTGGCAGTGTGCACATGTGTGGCATTTGTGGGATACACTGGTGTTCAGTAAAGTCATGCCTGTACAAGCAAACACCCACCCATAGCCGTGTGGCTGCTTTAGTTGTGTGGATGTTTAGGCTTTAGTCAACTGTTGTATGCTGGCACTGGGTGATGTAGACTGGAATGGTGGGGTGTGCTTGTGTCGTCACTGGAACTTAAACAGATTGCACTGTGCAGCACACTGACAGTGTTATTCTCTGTCTACAGCACTCGATGGTGACACCATAGAAGAGGTGGGTCAGGAGGAGGACACTGGCCCTTCCACATCGGGTGTCCATTAGTGTGCAGAGGGAGAGAAGGGGGAGGAAGAGCCATTGGACGCACTGTCAGACAGTGGTGAGAAGACCTATGTTCCCCCAGAGCACTATCTAGCTCCCATCACTGCCATGGGGGGTTCTCACCATCTGAAATGTCCCTCAATCCCACCTGTCCAGCCAAAGGAGGACAGCATGTGGGCCATCACAGCCATCCACAGTCAGCCACAAGGGCCACAGTGACATGTCTGTGATGACCAACACCACCCCTCCTCCACCACCAACATCACAGGTGTGGCCTCCACATCCTCCATCTCCCACGCCACCCACCCCACACAAAGGGTGGCTGTGGCAGTGAACACAGTCCCCCACCACTCCTATCCCACCATGTACATATCTCTATGTCTGCCGAGGCTCAGCCAACTCAGTCATCCACCCAGGGCATGGGACATGCACGACCCATTACATGTCCTCGCCTACAGGCTCGTACTGTCCCAGAGGATGGTATTCCCCAGAGACAGGCTCCATCAGAGTCTCAGCAGCTGCTTCTGTCTGCTGTAGCCTCCCAGTCCACTGCACAACAGGAGTATGTCACTTTCAGAAGGGAAATGCGTGAGGAGCTGGTCCACCTCTGTGAGATCCTGCACACTGACCTGCAGTGGGAAGCACAGCAGGTGGAGGCAAGGTTCTTGCACACCCTCCACCACATGTTTGGGGACCTCACTGGGGCAGTGAGAGAGCTCACTGTCATGGTGAGGGAGATTGGGCTAGACGAGCGGTGTACATCAACCCCACAGAGTGGCAGGTCATGGTCAGCCAGCACACCTGCGACTCCGTCATCCATTGGCACTCCCCGAATCCCTGGGCAAGACCTGAATGTAACATTGTCTAGCCAGAGGCATGGGTGCAGATGACCCAGGGTGACACAGTCCCCATGGACATCACCCTACCCCTCCCCAGTCCACATGACCCCTCCTATGTGGCCTCATGGCCGATAGTCCATATGGACTCATGGCGGAAGGAGGCCTTGATGTTGGGGGCCACACCTGCCTTTCACACTCTTCACCTGCACCCTTCCCATGCCCCCTGTTTTACATTCCAGCCTATCCCTCCACCCATCCCTGTAACACCACTTTGATAACCTTTGTTTATTTTGTCTGTTGTGCACTTTCACTGTACATTGGTTGTAATTTATTTGTCATTAAACTATTGACCCATATACAGTATGTTGTCCATTTATTTTGCACTCATCTGCTTATCCCTGTCAGGGCTCTGATGATGTTGCTTTGATGTTCCTGGGATCTCCTGGCCAAGCAGAGGTCACGCCTATTGAGCTGCTCCAATAACCCATGCACCTCTGGCTCCATGTCACTGTCACTATGTTCCTCATGTACAAGCAGGCATATTCCATGGTTAAGTGCCATGCTGTGTAACATACAACAGACAAGAAATATGCTACATGCCTTTTGAGGGGTATACTGTAGGGCACCACCTGAATGGTCCAGGCAACAGAAGCATATTTTAAGCATGCCGAAGACACGCTCAGTGATGTTATAAGTGGCATTGTGTGCTTCATGGTATGTATCCTTGGCCACATTTGATGGCTGAAGGACTGGTATGAGGAGCCAGGGTTGCAAGGGTAGGCACTGTCCCCTGTAAGAGATATATACAGATGTTAGCACAAGTTTACCATGTAGCAGACCCTGTCCATGTGGCAGACCCTACTCTGTGGTTTGTCCTGTGCACCTGTACACCCATTCCTCTCCACCCTCCCTCCCCTTAGTGTGGCATGTGGCAGCTGTATTGTGGCAGTGTACTCCTATGGGGGGATTGGGTGTGTGTGCTACATGTACTCACTGACAAGGTGTCCACTGGGTATTAGGCCATTCTCAAATGCCTGGCAGAGTTGCCACAGATGCCAGATAAAGGTGTCTTGGGCACTGCCTGGGTACCATGACCTGGACAGTGATGATGTGGCCAGTTACATCATACACCACCTGGCAGTTGATGAAGTGGAACCCCTTCCCATTGAGGAAAGCATCCACCCCATCACCAGGGGATGCCCAGATGGCAATAAGGGTGCAGTCAATGGTACCAAGTACTGATGGTAGGTGTGCAACCCAATAGAATTGCCCCATTGTTTCTCTGTGCTCCACTGCCATACTGGGGAATACAATGAATTCACCAGCATGTGGCAGAAGGGCATCTAGGAACTGGGCCAGGAGACATGAAGTGGTGGACTGCGACATGCCGATGGTATCACCAACCAATGTCTGGAAGGACTCGGTGGCTAAGAAGCACATCGCAGCCATCACCTTTTGCTCAACTGACATGGCATGGCTGCACTGGGTGTTACACTGCAGCTGCTCATGCAGGAGCTAACAAAACTGCCTCAGCATGGCCCTACTGTGATGATACTGGCCCGCCAGGTGGTCATCTGTGAGTCTCAAAGGACACTGGTGGCTAGTAGCATCTGTTTGTAGCATATCTCCTCCGCAGCCTGCGGAGTGGCCCAGAGTGGCCTTCTGCCCTCTTTTACTCCTCAATGACTGCAGTCATCAGGTGCACCATGATGCTGTTGTTGCACAAAGCCATGCTGCCTTTGCTGCTGTGTCCACTCCCCCCTCCTTGGTTTGTCCAGAGTTAGTACCTTTTTATAGGCGGTAACTTGTGCTGCACTGTGTGTCACACTGACATATGTTGTGTGGTGCTGGGGCACTGAATATACCATTGCGCCTGTATTCATGCCCCCGCCCCTCACTTTGCCCCTCGCGTACAATATATTATCTTTTAACACCGGTGCTACTCTGTTGCATTGGCGCTACCTGTCCTTTAGAATATTGTAACCCTGCACAGTCAGGTTACATTCCTGTGCAGTCTCTTTGCCCTCAGTGCAACATGTTGAATATCTCGACTCTGGTTATCCACAAAGCAAACAACCAACCAACCAACCCAAAAAAAAAAAGTAATAAGTTCTGCCTCAAAAGTCCTGTTCAGAAAACTAAATCCATGGAATATCCACCACCAAATGAACTGTAAAACTGAGCAGTGCGCTTAGTTTCCCAATTTCAAAATCCTGAATTTGTTCAATTTCTTTAGAAACAGTAGTCAATAACTCTTTTCTGAGATAAATAATTTTGTAGCTCTTAAAACAAGTAAAAATTACACAGAGACTACTAACATAGTTTTTGAACAGGCAGGAGAAAAAAACACCTAAAATAAACACCTCATAGGTTAAAGCACAGAATAAAGGCATATTCCATGTATGTTATACTAGAGTCCAGAAATCCTGACTATAAGGACATTCAAAATACAAGTGTTCCATAATTTCTGTTGTTATTTAGCATGAAGGCCATGGACAGTAGCGTTCCTGGGTGTCTTTATGTTTGTGGCTGTTCTTGACATTCAATCTACCATGATAGAGTGAACTGGTATCCCACATTTCCCTGGTGTGCGAGGTTCTATTAGGGTTTTCTCAATAAAAGACATCTGAAAAGCTGAATCTTTGTGGAAATTTGTTGTTTCCAGAAAGTTCTATGAGAA
Organism: Neoceratodus forsteri; assembly: GCA_016271365.2. Lineage (NCBI taxonomy): Eukaryota > Metazoa > Chordata > Ceratodontiformes > Ceratodontidae > Neoceratodus > Neoceratodus forsteri. The sequence continues at coordinate 236,507,532 of CM057458.1, forward strand.
TTTTCTGATAGAGGACTTTCCTAGGTAGAGTCAGTACATGGGCAGAGGTAATTTTCCAGTGTTTAATTTTATCAGAACAAGACTCCATACAGGATGGTAGAGTTTGAGATAATTTAGATTTGAGTTGGAACTTTCCAGAGTGCCATTCTTGAAGCATGAAATGAATATGATCAGCAAGCTATGGGACTCACAATTGTGTAGCTGATCACAAAACAAGAAACAAATTAGAAGTAAAGAAGATACTGTAGAAGATGGATTTGGCATATTAAGACCCCCAGACCCAAACTTCAGATATGTCACTCCTTGTTTAATGGGGTTCAGTTTGTTTCCCATAAACACTGAAAAAACAGCTATACAAACTGATCTTTTTTTGGGAGAGGGTGAACGCAACGTAAATATAAAAAAATGGGAATTAAAAAAGTCTTAAAATAAAGATTCTTTGCTTTTTATTCATAGGCCATGTTTTCCACTGTGTTACTGTGACAGGGTTGAATAAGGCCCTGTCTCATGTTTTATGCAGAAAGAGTTAAATGCAAGGATCTGTTCCATCCTCTCCTTTTCTGTCTCTTGTCTGTCTGGTTGCGCAACCAAATATTCTCGTGAGACCTATGAACTGAGCATTCTGACAGTTTTGTGATTCTCCACCTCTCGCTATCCCTCTCTCTGCCTTCACTTGCTGTTTCTGTCTTTTCTTCCCCCTTGCGTATCTAAGGTTATAAAAATATATGTGAATCTTTGTGTGAAACTGGGATCCCTTGGTTTGAAAATGTATATTGTTATACTGTTGAAATGATTGCAAAAAGCTATTTGGAATTTAGGGGGTTAACCTGAGATGCAGTTTGAGTTCCTCTCAGGCTTGTTTGCAAACTCTTTTGCAGAGCTGTCAACAGGAGGTCAGCTTGGGACACTGTTCTATTTGCTAGCTTGATCTGCAAAGAAACTGACAAGAACTCTGATACATTTTGTGGGAAACAGGATATCTCCTTAATGAGCTAAGGATGAAGAGGTTAATTGTTAGTCAAAGACTTGTTATAAAAAGAAGCAATATTTTTGCTGGAGAGACTTCTTGGAAACTGAGAAGAAACCCTCAGATGAAGGACTTTTGTTTTCTCTGTTTGTACTGCCTTTGTAAATAGTTATTCAGAACAATTTACATTTGTTTTGTTTTACTGTTATTGATAATAATAAAATCGTACTTGCAAATTTTATAACTGCGCTTGGTTTTCCTATGCTTCCTGACCTGCGCCTCAACAATAGTTCCTTTATTCATACCCAGCGCCAGCCTCTTTTCCCAATTAAATTTGGTCATATTACCAGGACCAAAATAGAGTAACAGTATTTTACGGGGGGGGGGGGGTATCGACTGTATCCCCATTACTTCAGCAGGCGGGTAGACACCACAGTCCACTAGACACAGACCAGAACTTTTCTAGAAATTTATACCAGAACCTGTTGTAACTAAGAAATGCTCCAAAATCAAGTGTGCATTGTCTCCAGAGTGTTGATCTGCAACCATAAGACACATGTCATCAGCATTAACCAGAGACTTTACTGGAACTGACATATTCCCTAGGCATATTCATGTAACTGCAGAGGAATCATTAATTAAGCAGTTTAAGGGGTCTAGAGAAATTACATAGAGTAAGGGGTTAAGGTGCACCGCCCTTTTCTTTCACTAAACACTCTGTCAATAACCACAAATTTATGCAAGGAATCAAGGATGCATTATTATAGCACACACATATCCAATTAATAAAAACACTGGCTATCCCAAAATGAGACAAGCCTTTCTACAAAAAAAGCATATGAGACCTTATTGAAAGCCTTGTCTTGATCCAACATGAAACATAGAAACATAGACTTTGTCGGCAGATAAGGACCACTTGGCCCATCTAGTCTGCCCATTTCCCTACCTACAGGATAGGCCGCAGATCCTAGTTAACCAACAGCCTATTTCTTCCTACCACCCACAAGAATTGCCTTATGTTTGTCCCACGCATTCTTGAATTCTCCCACAGTTTTAGACCCCACAACCTCCTCAGGAAGGCTGTTCCATGCATCCACTACCCTCTCTGTGAAATAATACTTCCTCACATTGCCGTCCACATGAACAAAAGTCTTTAAGATTCCCTTCATTGCTTCGCTCTGCAATTTCCCTGAATAAGATCAAGGTGTCACTGATCTTTCCACCTGGAACCGAACAAAACTGAGCAGGGTGAATGGATTGTTCCATGGCCACAGCGAGTTTTTTCAAAATCTTAAAATCTGTGTTCAACAAGGTGACTGGATGCCAATTATTAATATATGCTTTGCCCCCCTTTTTTATATAAAAAGATCAAGGTCCCTTTATACTGTACATGTCTACAGGGATATGAGATGTTTGTAAAAATGAATTATACAATGGCAAGAAAGAATCTTGGACTGTGATTGGTCATTTTGGGGCTGGACCCATGGCGTTATCCCAGCACGACGCCACAGGTCTAGTCTCAGCCTCACTGTGAACCTGTAGATGTTTTTTTGGAACTAGAGCTTTTTTTTTGCATCTCCTCTTAAGAAACAAAAAATATTTTTCCACACTAATAAAAACATTCTTTAAAATTATTTTTTTATTTTATATATAACAACGAGCCATTGTATAATAGGAATAATGCATTCCAGGGTGTGTGTCATTTGGGATTATAAAATGGGTCTGAGAAATGGAGCTTTCTGATTGGTTGCCGACATTCTAACAGCCTTATGTTAATCTTTTATTAGCATACATGTAGAGCTTAGCCATATGCTGAACAAGGTTTAACACTGTTTAAAGACATTTTTTAATTATAATAACAATAAGGCACTCCCAGGGATTATGTTAATGGTCAGTTAATCACCCTTTAGGGGCATGTGGCACTCGGCTACACCTCGTGCCACAGTGCACCCCTAGAAGGTGATTAACAGACCATTAACATAACCCGTGGTCATGCCTTATTGCTTAATAACGCGACGCCTGGGGAATTGGATGCACTCGGCCTGCGGCCTCGTGCCTAACCCCCCCCCAGGCATGGCGTTATCCCAGCACGACACACACCCTGTTGTGCATTATTCCTTTATTATATAATTCTACCAATTCTTCAGACATTTGCTCCCAGAGCCATTTATAAAACTCACCAGGGAGTCCATCCACATCTGGCACCTTATCTGATGCTAGACATTTTATTACTATTCCCAGTTCCACTGCAGAAATAGTTTTTATTAAAATCTACTTATGATGATCAGAGATCTGTGGTATATTACTGTCTAACAATAAGGCATCCATTTGTGAGTTCTCAGGAAATTCCATGCCAAAAGTCTGAATAATATGAGAATCAAAGGCTACATTAATCCCTTCTTTACCTTACACTAAGGTGCCTGTCTGTTACAAATATATTTTATAGTTTTATGTTGTACGCTCTGGCTCGGATATTCAAACTGCGCCAGGCTGTGGCGCAAGCCTGGGCGCAGCTCAACTTTGTTGCGCAGGGGAGTGGCCTGGGCGACATTCAGAACGGAGCTGCTGCGCTATGGCACAGCAGCTTTGAACATCACACCCTGGCCACCCCCACTGTGCATGGTGCAGTGGCACTGCACCAGCGCAAGTGGCCAGAGCGAAGCATGGAGATGCGCTGGCGCAAGTGTCATTGTGCCATGCTCAGCACCTGCGATATTCAAAAGGGGACATGCAAATGGGGCCATAATTTATGCAAGGCGCACAGGGGGCCATTTGCATCTCATTACGGCCCCATTTGCATGCCATTAGCATGCAGGTGCACCGATCCCTAACGGCTTGCACCTGGCACCCTGCCAGGCAGCAGCCGTCGGGGACTGACGCTCCCTGCAGCCCGATCATGGGCATTCCTGTAATATAACAAAAAAAAGTCCAATATCCCTGGTGATCCAGTGGACCTCTATGTGCCTGATTGTAGACATCAGTACAGTCCCCCTCCCAAGTCCAATATCCCTGGTGGTCCAGTGGACCGCACTGAGCCCGATCGCAGGCATCTGTAATAGACCCCCAGTCCAATATCCCTGGTGGTGCAGTGGACTGCACTGAGCCTGATCACGGGCATCAGTACCACATCAAATACCCCTACTACCCTGGTGGTCTAGTGTACCCCCCACCCCACCTGCCCACTGAGCCCCACCACCCCGTTCCCCCACCGTCAGCAGGCGGGCAGCAGCACCCCATCCGCTTGCCGCCCCGCCGCCCGCTGACTGACAGCTCGTGGGGCTGCCGCCGATGGTTCACAGCATGAGCCAATGGGCGTGAACCACTCGCATACTACTCAGTCCAGATATGTGAATGAATTCATTCACATATCTGGACTTTAATCTTGATATGGGCTACTCGCCCGATGGCTCATGCTGTGACACAATGAGCCGACTGCTGACCATCGGCGGCGGCGGCGAACAGGCAGGCAGGTGGGGGTGCTGGCGCTCCCGCTGGCTGACTGAGAGGCGGACAGTGAAGTCCAGTGAGGTGGAAGGTGGAAGCCACAGACCACCAGGGTAGATGGGTATTTGATGTACATGATGCCCGTGATTAGGCTCAGTGCCGTCTACTGGACCACCGAGGGATATTGAACTTGAGAGAGGGCTCATGTACAGATGCCAGATCGGGCTCAGTGCGGTCACTGAATCACCAGGAATGATTGAGAGAGTTCGCAACAGGATGCCAGTGATGGGGCAAGGGGGCACTGCTGGGTGGGCGAAACTGGGTGGCCACCCATAGGTGGCAGCTGCTGTGTTGCGCCCTGCAATGTGGCAGCTCACCTGTGGGTTGCCATCACTTGTTCCTTTTTTCCTGGCATAACTTTGTGCAGGTGCAGGTAGGGGTTGCACATGCATGACTCTGCACATCCAGGGCAGGAATGCCGGGCTGTGCAGGTTATGCATGGGCACCCCCACCTGTGCCTACGCACATTACTGATGCACTCCGGTGCATCGGGATTTTCTGCGGCACTTTTCCCTTTTGGAATCTCGGCGAGCATCAGTGGTTGTGCATGGCGCAACACTGTTATGCGCAACCGCTTTGAATATCTGGGCCTCTGAGTGCAACTATCAAAAGGATTGACTTGATCACTTTTATCCTGCATGCAAAATTTCTATTCCATCTGCAGAGATTTCATTCTGCGCTACTGTTGAGTTTTCATTTCCTGTTGTATATGTTGAATCTGGTCAGAGTAGTCATGATTTCCTGAATTATGAAGTGTGATTAATTTATACAAATGTACCCTTTTATCCAAATATTTGTGACAATTAGATCTCTTTAATCCCTTTGCTATATTTTGGAAAACAATCACAAAATCTCTTTTGCTTTAAACGAGCCTGAAAATAGTCACTTTTGTGTCTAGTGCACCTATCCGGTTATCAAAAAAATAAATAAATATTTTGGAAAAAGTTTGCAAAATCTCTTTTGCTATCTTCCCACCAAGAGATCAGGGAAACATTGAGACAAAACACCAATTTTGTAGTCTCCACCAACTTTTTTAACTTATGTAGAACAGAAGGGTTATTAAACAGTGAAGTATTTGATTTCCAAAATTCTCTACCAACGGCAGGTTCAACAACATCCTCTAACTGCACTCCAACTAGCCAATGAACAGAAGTTTCCATCAACAGTACCTCAGTTTTAGAAATGTGAAGATTAGTTGAAAGAAACCACAAATCAGTTCTCATGAATACAGTACCTCGAAAATAAGTATGCTCCAGACACACATTCTTATGGTCATGGGCTTCCATTAAACCTGGCATCTGGGAGGGGAATCACAGTCCTCATTGGACAGTTTAAATGTTACTGTCATGAACATTTAAAGTAGCCGAGAGGGGTGGGGGAAGGAATCAGAGAGGCAGAAAGTGCCCCTGCCTACACAGGCTTAGTAAGGAGAACCCAAGGGGAGAGGAATCCCCCAGGGTGCAAATTAATAAAGGAAGCAGGGTGGTAGAGATAAAGGGGGAAAGGAACTTGAGCATTAAAAGGCAACAAGCAGCATGGAAAGAGAATCTGGAAGCCATGTACGTGAATGCTAGATGCCTAGGAAATAAGATTTTGGATCTAGAGGCCATCATGACAGAGGCCAGCCGGGATACTGTGGCCATTACCGAGTCATGATGCACTGAAAACTGTGACTTGGATGTGGCCATACCAGGCTATATTCTGTTCAGGAAGGAGTAGGTTGGAAGGAAAGGAGGGGTGTGGTGTTTCTGTGAGGGAAAGTATAAAAGTGATGGAGATACAGGGAGTGCAGGGGGAGGAAGAGGTACTGTGGGTCACCCTGGAGATGGAGAATGAAGCCACTATTCACACTGGAGTGATTTACACACCTCCAGCATGGGGAGGAATTAGATAAAGTACTATCTATGGATAATTTAGTGAGGAATTATGGGAGAAACATAGAATTTGATGGCAGATAAGGATCGCTTGGCCCACCTAGTCTGCCCATTTCCCTACCTAACGGATAAGCTGCAGATCCTAGTTAACCAATAGCGTACTTCCTCCTACCCCCCCACTAAAATTGCCTTATGTCTGTCCCATGCATTCTTGAATTCCCCCACTGTTTTTGACTCTACAACCTCCTCAGGAAGGCCGTTCCATGCATCTACAACCCTCTCTGTAAGAAATACTTCCTCACATTACCTCTGAGCAGTTCCCCCTCTATCTTCAAATTGTGCCCCCTTGTTCTTGCACATCTCTTTTTCTGAAATATGCTATCCTCTTGGACTTTGTTGATTCCCTTGAGGTATTTGAAAGTTTCTATCATGTCCCCCCTCTCCCTCCTTTCCTCGAGGCTATACATCTTAAGCTCCTTTAGTCTTTCTTCATATGTCTTCTGGTGCAGACCCTGCACCATTTTGGTTGCCTTCCTCTGGACAGCCTCCACCCTGTCCATGTATTTGCAGAGATGGGGTCTCCAGAACTGTACACAGTACTCCAGATGTGATCTTACCAACTGTCTGTACAGAGGGCCAACAACTTCCTGTTTTCTGCTGGTGATGCCTCTCCCTATGTACCCCAGTATCCCCCCAGCCCTGCTTACTGCCTTCTCACATTTCTGGCCCACCTTTAGGTCATCTGATATGACTACCCCCAGGTCCCTTTCCATTTTTATTGTCGCCAGTATCTCACCCCCCCATTGTGTACTCTTCCCCTGGGTTTTTGTTTCCCAGGTGTATTACTTTGCACTTCTTTGCATTGAATCTAAGCTGCCATACATTTGACCATTCCTCCAGCCTTGCCAAGTCCCTTTTCATCCTTTCTGCTCCACCTTGTGTATCAGCCCTGTTGCAGATCTTTGTGTCATCTGCAAAGAGACATACTTTCCCTTCCAGTCCCTCTGCAATGTCACTTATAAAGACATTAAAAAGGACCAGCCCCAGTACTGAACCCTGTGGTACCCCACTAGCAACCCCCCTTTTTTCACTGTGGACTCCATTTACTATTACACACTGTGCCCTGTTGTCCAGCCAGTGTTTGACCCAGGCTACCACCCTGGGACCCACTCCCAGACTGGCTAATTTGTTTATTAATCTTTTGTGCGGGACTGTGTCAAATGCCTTGCTAAAGTCTAGGTAGGCCATGTCCACAGCCCCTCCCTGGTCTACTACTTTGGTCACCCAGTCAAAGAAATCAATTAGATTTGTCTGGCATGACCTTCCTGCTGTGAATCCGTGCTGCCTTGGGTCCTGTGCCCCACTGGCTGCTAGGTGCTTAACAATTCTTTCCTTCAGAAGTGATTCCATCATTTTCCCTACCACTGAGGTCAAACTGACAGGTCTGTAGTTTCCTGCCTATGTCTTGCTCCCACTTTTGTGAAGGGGAATCACATCCGCCCTCCTCCAGTCCTCAGGTACCACACCATCCTCCTATGATTTGTTAAAAAGGGTAGTCTGTGGTGTTACTAGTTCTTCCCTTAGTTCTTTTAGAATTCTGGGGAGAATCCCATCAGGCCCCATTGCTTTATCCACCTTCAGTTTTAAGAGTTCTTTCAGAACCCTTTCTTCTGTGAAAGGACTAATATCAACCCCCCTATCCAGAGTGCTTCTATTAACTGGATTAGGTATCTCCCCTTGCTTTTCCATTGTGAATACTGAGCAGAAGTATTCATTCAGTATCCCTGCTTTTTCACTGTCCCTCTCTGCCCAACCACCTTCCTCTTCATTCAGCCTCAGTATTCCTGCCTTATTCTTTCTTGGCTCCCTAATGTACCTATAAAAGTTTTTATCATGCTTCTTAACCGAGCTGACTATCTTTTCCTCAGTTTGGGCCTTTGCTATTCTGACTGTCTTCCCCGCTGCCTTCTGCTTTAACTGGTACAGTTCTCTGTCCTGCTCCTTCTATGTTTCCTTATACTTTCTGAATGCTATCTTTTTCTCCCTTACCTTCCCCGCCACTTCTTTTGAGAACCACAGTGTTTTTTTCTTTCATTTTGATTTGTTTATTTACTTCACACAAAGGCTTGTTGCCTCTGTGATAGTGGTTTTGATGTTTCCCCACTGCTGCTCCACCCCACCTTCTTGCCTGTTTGCTAGTGCTTTCTGAAGCATTCTCCCATTTTACAAAATCAGCCCTCCTGAAGTTCAGTACCTTCACTTTTGTATGGCTTGACTCTACAGATAAGTTTATCATGAACACACTGTTTGGTGGTCGCTTGTCCCCAGATGGCTACCCACTTCAAGATTGGAGATCCTATCTCCGTTCCCATTTGAGAGTACCAGGTCTGAGATTGCTCTCTCCTGCGTGGGTTCCAAAACTAGCTGTCTGAGGCATGCCCCCTGTAGGGCATCGAGAATGGCCCTGCTCTTGGATGTGGCTGCAGCAAATGTTCTCCAGTTAACATCTGGCATGTTCAGGTCCCCCATCAGCAGTATCTCCCCTTTCTCTGCCATCCCAAGGATGCCTTCTACCATTTCCTTGTCCATTTTCTCCCCCTGAGATGGGGGTCTGTATACAAGTCCTGTGCAGATTGTAGAGCCATTTCCAGTCTCCAGGGTGACCCACAGTGCCTCCTCTCCTCCCTGTTTACCCTTATTTCTGTTGCTTCAGTCCCTTCCCTTACATAGACAGCTACTCCTCCTCCTCTTCTTCCCTCCCTGTCCCTCCTGTAGACTGTGTACTCTGGTATGTTAACATCTCAGTCATGGTTCTCTGTGTACCAGGTTTCTGTGACTGCCACAATATCCAGGCATCCCTCTTCCATCAAGGCCACCATTTCGGGGAGCTATTTACCTAGACTACAGGCATTGGTACTCATTACCCTCCATTTTTTTATGGCTGTATTTCTTTTGCCACATCCCTATCATTACTGCCTTTGTCTTTTTTTCCATTTACCCCTGCCCTTCTCTCTATCAACTGCTCTATATTGGTGTTTACCTCACTAACTACCCTGATTTTTTTTGGGGGGGCTAGGATTTCCTTTCTCCTTTTCAGTGCCTTCCCCCTTCACTAGTTTAAATGCTTGCCAATGAAGCATTTAAACCTATCACCTAGGATCCTGGTTCCCCTCCTGGATAGATGCAGACAATCGCATCTGTATAGGTCAGCATCTCTCCAGGTGGAGCCCCAGTCCCCTGTGAAGCCAAATCCTTGAGCTCTGCACTAGTTTTTCAACCAGTCATTATATCCCATGGTGTGGAGTACACTAGCCTCATCCATGCCATAGACAGGTAGCACTTCCAAGAAAGTTACCATGTGTGTTACTTATCTAAGACCCCTCCCCAACTCCACAAACTCCTGTTGCACTGCTCTGATCTCATTCTCAGCCAGGTCATTCTTCCCAAGGTGGATAATGACATCCAGCTCACTCCCTCTTGCAGCTGTTCCCATGATCCTGAGAATTCATTTCCAGTCCCTCCAAGCCATGGTGCCAGACAGGCACCTTACCTCTCTTTCCCCTCCCAATTGAGTCCCTCACCAGGATTTGTTTCCTTCCCCTGTGGGGTCCTGTGCCACCCTCACAACTTCCTCCCTCAGACCAGAGAGGTGCCTGCAAATAGGGCAGCAATGTAGTCTCCAGAATGTCTCCCAGAAGACTGCTGCTCCACAGCCAGTGCATTGCACCACTCCCCACATGTCTGTGCCCTTTCCTGTTACAGATGCTTTTTTTTGTTCTTGTTTTAGTGTGTGCAAGCTTGTGAGTGTCTCTACCACCTATTGTTGTGACTGCATGCTACACTGTTGAAAAGCATCAGGAGCAGGGCTCTGTATAGGCTTGTCTTTGCTTACTGCATGTATGCCACCATTGCCTGCACACTGCAGTTAATTTGGCCATTTCTGGCTGATTTTTAGGTGCTGTAAGCACTGGTACAGAGCTTTTCCAGACTTTCTTGAGCCACTAGTTCTTACTGTTTTCTGCTCAACTGCCCCAACTAGAATATATTCATTCAAAGGAGTTCATGGTGGCCAGAGCCAGAGCCAGACGGGGTGTTCTGGTTTGGTAAACCCTGTGGAGGGTGAATGCAGGGGGTTCAGAATCTGTTTTAATATCAATTTTCCCGATTTATCAGCATTACCAGGTATTTGTACCCAGTTCCCTTCCCCACAGTCCATATCCCTCCCGAGCAAATTACTCTTTTTTCCTAGCCTGGTGCTTGGTTTGGTTCTCCCATAAATTGTATCATCTGGCTCTATAATTTTATTAGCCTTATTTACTCATTTTTTTTTTTTGTGAAAATCTATCTACAGTAGTAGCCAAAGACATGGTCAGATACTTCCATGATATTTCTACAGAAATCTCCTGCTTTCTGCAGTTCCACAGTAGGGGCAGCAGAGAGAAATCCTTTTGAAATGTTGCAAAATATCTGGAAATATCTGACCATGTCTTTGGCTACTACTGTATATGGAACACTTTGTATTCTTAAAAACATTTCCTTGGTGAATTTGAGACCCCAGATGGGGATCTTGTCAAGGACCTCAAATTTCAAAGGGGGACTTCAAATCATAATATAAATAAATAACACATTTCATTGACATAAAACTTTAACACTTGACTTAAGAAATACTTTGTATTTAAAGATATATTTTATTTTGTTTTGTCTGTGTTTTGATCATGTGATCTGAATTTCAAACATAAAGTGTGCATGCACTGACGTCTTCTTGATCTCGCTGCCATTTTTAAATGCTGCATTGGCACGCCAAAATAAAAAGAAACAGATGTTCTTTCCATTTCATTTGGCTTCTTGCAATTACAAAGGAGATGATGCTCTAGCCCTGTTTTACTTATCATTTTTATGTTTTTTTACTCTTGGTGTTTTTTGGTGATCGGACACTCTCCTTCTATAATGTTTTTTATAAGAGAGATATTTTTACTGATTTTTCAGGAGCTAGGAGGTTGGTTTGAATGAGCCTCTCATTCCACCTAATCAGAAGACCCTGTGCAGCCCCCAGTGCATTCACATTTGTCCAGACCATCTTTAATTGACCTGTTGTAGTGGCCTATTTAATAAAGATTTGTAACACCAGCAATACCAGCACTACTGGTAAATACTGTATGGTAACTATTGTTTAGTTTTATTCTAAACCTGATGTTACATTAGTACATATTTTTATCTTTTTATTTTTCAAATACCTATCCTTTTAGTGTTAATTAACTTCGACTTTTGGCACTGTTTGGCAAAGTTTGACCATAAGTTCATAGAATGCTAAGACCTTACAGTTTGTCTTTAAATTAATTACATTCAACTCCTTAATATTTAACTCTAACACTTTAATTTCCATTGTTATTTAATTATTCTAAAATACATTAAAAGGTGTGGTGTTGTTTGACTTTTATAATCTTAAGTTGTTTTTGTTTTGGGGACTGATTTTGATTTTTGTTCATCTGACTAGAATACCCCTTTGGAATTTAGGAGCACACCTCAGTTCCTGAAAGGGAAACACAGGAAAATCCGAGTCCCAGAGGCTCTCCAAAGGTGTTTCACAGAAGTCTATTCGATCTTGAAGCTTGAGCACCCTAGAAGCAAACCAGTGCAGAAGGGCTTGGTGGCGGAGTTCATGGCTTCTGAGATTTCATAATTTGTACTGATTGTAATATTCTGGACACTTATTGAATATTACTCAGATATTTAATGGTGTAATTTTAGCCATTGCTGCTTTATTTGTTATTAAGATATACGTGATTTCATAAATTGTTTTATTGTGAAAAGATATATTTTAGCAAGAATTAGAGTTTGTTTGAATGCAGATACTATAAGATATTTCTTGGTGGAATTTACAGTATGGTTAGCAAGAGAAGTGGAAAAAATAGTTCATTGATTGTTCCTTCTCCTTCAAAAAGCAGGGCTCGAAATGGTAATAAGGGGGAAAAATGAAAAAATCCATATGTCTGCCCACTGATAAACATCCCAATATAGAAAGTTCAAATCAACTTAAAATCACAGATTTGGGTTGGGGGATAATACTCCTACTGCAGTACCTCTTTCTACACCAATTACTAGGTCTCAGAGATTTGCTGTTGTTTTGGGGTTCCCAGACACCAGTCTTCATTCACCTAGTTTAGATGTCCCACAATTGGAGGTCTTGTCCTTACTGCCCTGTGATAGGACATTGTTGGACTTTGAATCCACTGGGGTAACTGATGGCATAAGTGCAAATAAAATTATATTCTCACCTCAAGAAATTTCTCCAGGACTGGCTTCTTCTCCATCATTTTCCAATTATGGGATTGAGAAGATAGAAGAGATAGCTAGATAGAAACTTTATTTATATAGAGACCCTTCCCAGAGGCTCGGGGTGCTTAACAGTATTTAAAATAATCCACAGATGACACATTTCAAAGCATAATACAAAAATCAATACAAGGCATAAATTAGTGTCGGAGACTTGATTAGCAGCCTTCATTAATCAAAGTAAAAAATGATTAGCAATTGACCGAAGTTGATTAGCAATTACCAAAACTGATATTTTTGCTCAAAACCCCATAAAATCTACTTACTGTATCTTGCTCTGTATTGATAAAATACACATTGCACACAAGTTTCTGAGACTGATACTGTTTTATTTAGTCATTCAGAGAATACAGCAATTGTGCAGCAGCACAAATACATTTTAAGAGCCATGAAGGATGTCTGCCAAAGCAGACCATGAATTTGTGAAATTCGTGAAGGCGTGATCGTGAGTCGTCACAAATATAAATTTAAAATGAACCCCCTGCCCCATATAAAACTACTCCACTGGGGACAGTGATTGACCATAAACTTCAACAACAAGGACTGGGCTGCTACTCTTCTCCACCAGGCATGTAGCCAGTTATTCTGGCCTGTTTTGGGGGTGAGGGACCTGGGGGTGGTCCATCATCCACAGCTGCCAAAAACATCACCAGGACATCTTGGTTTATCATTAAAAAATATGACTACAGCCCTGTCTGGGTTGAATTCAGTTGGAAGAGGGCCCTGCTTTTTAATGCAAATCACTGTTTCTACAGTATCCTCTGCCAGACTTGCTCTCCAGTCAGTTTTTACCTTGTTCATAGTTGAAAAACACCTTTCTACAATTGCATTAGACATAGAAAATACTCTCAACAAATTGACAAGCTTCAACAGATTTGGATAAGAATTTTGGAAATCACATGCCAGCTTTGACCAGATAGCAGAGGCAGAAAGATTGATGAAATTGGTGTGAGCGAAAATCTTAAACTCTTGCCATTCTGCAAGTAGCAGAGTGCTGTCACAGTCAGGCTGCAAACGTGCTGAAAAGTGGTCAGCTACTGCAGTAATGTCACTGTTACCATACAGCTCTAGTTCCTTTCTTTCTTTCTGCTGGCCAAAGTCTGGTATCTAACACTTTTGCATGGTTATAGATGTTAGTTTCATCAGTCAAACAACCTTTGTTCACAACAGTTCTCAATGTTTGTAATGTATTTCTCAGTTTGCTGTTTAAAAGTTTTAACAGCTTGGCCACTAAAATGTGTCCATTTCAAACCCTTGTAAGTGACTTCAGCACATGCTCCTGAAAGTACATCAGACCCATATTTTTAAGAGAGTGTCAAGTTCACTGCCACCTATGGGACCACTCTGCTTAGCATGGTCAGGAGTGTTTCTCAAAGTTTCAACAGAGCTAAGTAGCTCTGGCATTTCAACTACTTCTTTTTGAAGTGCTGGTGAGAACCTTGCAAGTAGCTGATGCAGCTGTTCAAAATACAAAAGGTGTGCCACCATTTGGGATTTAGTCATAATTTGCAACACTCCTTTGGCTTTGGTCTGGTCATGGGTTAGGTCTGCGGCCATAGATTGTAAATAGGCACAAATTACGGGGAATAATTTGGTAACAACATGGGTGGCAAGAAGTTTATGCTGCACCCAATGTGCGTAATGGGCCTTCTTGGGATTTTCAACTAACATCTCCATGGTCTCGACAAGGGACTGTAACTCTCCAAGTCTCTTAGGACTTTTCTGATAGAGATAAAACAGTTGGGTCAGAAAGTTAGAAACATCATTGAAATAGGTGTTATTCAAAGCATATTTTATGGCCAGTTCTAATCTGTGTGAGAAACAATGAACATCAACTAACTACTGTATGTCTTCCCTTAAAAGAGCAGCAAGACCCCGTCTTACACCCATGTTAACAGATGCCCCATCAACTCTAAACCCAACCATGTTTTTTATATTAAGGCCACACTCTGTAAAAATGTCTAAAAGGAGATTTTTCAGTCCCTGACTTGTGCCATCTGATATACCTTTCATTCGTAAAAACTTAGTCTCCACGTGACCATTGATGGGATTTACATAAATTACATAAACCAATTCCTTTTCAGTTACACTGCTGTCAATACTACTGTCCATAAACACTGACAAATAATTTGCATTTTTGACAGTTGCCAGCAGGTTTTCTTTTAGGTTCTTGCCAATACACATTGTGAGTTCTTTCCCACTAAAAGTGTTAATGTATTTATTGCCCAAATGAACTCCATGGCACTTCTCTTGTTCTGCTATTGCTTCAAACTTTTTAATAGGGATGTTCTCTTTGGCCATCATATACAGGATCTCCATCAAGTCTGCCTAGAACCATTCTACACTGTTCCTCTGCATTACTGAAAGCTCTCCCTGCAAATAAATTAAAATTTTTAAGTGTTGGTCCAAACCCCTAACTCTCCCTTTACTATTTTAAACTTACCAATTGTGGTATGGTGATATATATCAAGTGGTGACATTGTTCTACCAAATTTCAAAATGTTAACAGCCTTCTCGTGCTGCTCTGCCAGAAGATGTTTCCGGATGGTGTCAACTTTTAGCTGGGGGCCTGTAATCTCTGCAATTAATGCCTCACTGAAGTTCCTCAACTCACATAGCTCATCTCTGTACTCACAGCACAATTAACAACTAGCATGCACTGCACAGTCTCCCTCACTGCTAATCTGTAGCCAGTCTTTTTCTGGATCATATTTTTGGTGCCATCCCTCTGCAATTGCTAATTTAACTCCAGCCATGTTGGACTGTAATTATTAAAAAAGTTTGAAGTTAGCAAAACAAGGTGTCAGGGTGTGCAACTACTTAAATTAACATGAGGCTTTTCCTGAAAAAAAGAAATTTGGCAGCTGATGTGTGATCCCCAGGCCCCCCCAGCCCAGTCACTGGCACTTCTCAGACCACCCAGTTCCTGTCTAAGTGGGGCAATCCCTTCCATTGTGACTGTGCTGCAGGCAGCGAAGTCACTGCATAGCAGGGCACATTACTTAAGTTTTTGTGGGCTTGCTGCCAATAAGACAAGTAGTGTGTCCAAATCAAAGTGCAAAGGCACAGTTAGTTCCTTCCTCTAAAAGCAGGGGCAACACAGTGAGTTCAAGTTCAAATCTCTGCAGTTGCAGGGCACATGACAACACGTTTTCATTTTCTGCCCAGAAAAAGGGCAGACAGTTAAAGTAGAGTTTTTTTTTTCAACACTGCCAAAGCAGGGCACAAGTCTGTTAAGTTCCCCTCATGGATCTCTACAAACAAGAAGGGCACAAAGTCTTATTCTGTGTTCCCAAGTTCACTGGAAACAAAGAGCAGGGCACAACCCTTAGCAAGGCACATTAAGTCTTTTTGGTTCCCCTCATGGATCGCTGCTATTAGCAGGGTACATAACTTAGTCTTATTTACAAATTGTTCACTGCAAGAGCAGGGCACACATTAACAACATAAGCAGCTGGGCACATAATTCTTTAGTGTCTGGTTCTGCCTCATCTCTGTAAAGCAGGGCACATTACTTAGTCTTTATCTGTTCCCAAATTGTTCACTGCAGACGCAGGGCACACAACATAAGCAGGGCACTTTAAATAAGTTCTGGTTCCTTTCCCCATAATCTCTGCCAAAGCAGGGCTTATTACTTTGTCTCTTTTTCTGTTCCCAAATTGTTCACTGTATGTGGGCACAAACTAGCTATTGGGCACAAATACAGATCTCTGCAAAGCAGGGCACATTACTTAGTCTTTATCTGTTCCCAGATGTTCACTGCAGATGCAGGGCACACACCTTGACAAGCAGGGCACACATTGGTGCCGGAACAGTTTGAAAAGTGGTAGGGCCAAGGATGTAAGGGGTAAATTTTCCCCTGTTAAATACATTAACATGATTGCAAAAAGTGATAGGGCCACTTATGAAAGTGGTAAGGCCATGGCCCTAGTGCCTCCCCCCCGTTCTGGCACCTGTGAGGGCACATTAAATAAGTTCTGGTTCACCCAATCTCTGCAAAGCAGGGCACATTAGTTAGCCTCTTTTTCTGTTCCCAAATTGTTCACTGTATGTGGGCACAAACTAGCTGCAGGGCACACATACAGATCTCTGCAAAGCAGGGCACATTACTTAGTCTTTGTTCCCAGATGTTCACTGCAGATGCAGGGCACACACCCTGACTAGTAGGGCACATTAAATAAGTTCTGGTTCCCCCCAATCTCTGCAAAGCAGGGCACATTACTTAGTCTCTTTTTCTGTTCCTAAATTGTTCTGCAAAGAGCAGGGCACACAACTAGCAGGGCACATTACTTCTTGGTTACCTTCAGATCTCTGCAAAGCAGGCTGCAGGGCTGCTTTCTTAGTCTTTATCTGTTCCAAAATGTTCACTGCAAAGACACAGGGCACACAACATAGTAGCAGGGCACATTTAAGTTCTGGTTCCCCCATAATCTCTGCAAAGCAGGGCACATAGTTTTTATTCCATTCTCAAATGTTCATTGCAATTACATTTACTGTTTGTTCCCAAACTCACTGCAAGCAGGGCACAAACTTAAAGTTCAAGCAGGGCACCCTCTACTTGCCCAGCCTTATGTCCTTGTTCTCCCACCGTCCACAGTCTAGCTCTAGGCTTTGCCCATTTGTTGCCATTATGCTGTTCCCCCCAATCTGTGCTCTGAAGTCTGTGTGCCCCTCTTCCCTCCTCCAGGTTCCCTTGACCAAATGAAAATGTTTTAGTTGTTTTTTGCTGCTCCCCGATTTTGCTCTCCTGCTCTCCTCTGCAGTCACCAAATCTGCCCGTCTGACCGTGCCTCACCCTGCGATGCAGCCACCTGCTCTCCACTCCAGCCAGGTTGCTCCCATGCCCTCTCATTATCTCAGCCAGGCCTTCTCCGTCCCGCTTCTCTTCGGTGTGGCCACCAGTCCTCCTGGCTTCTCTCCGACCACCTGCAAAACAAAAAAACACAATTAAGTTAACCAGATGATGGTGCAATGATGATAAAAAAAAAATAGAACTAAAATAAAGAAAACTCACCTTTGAACTCCTGCTCAACCTCCCAGTGCCTGCTTCCTCTTCTGGGTGCACTGCAAAAGGACTCAGTCACGTTTCTCCTGTACAGAGACCAGGTAGGGGAGGAGCAGGAGCATCACTGGACCAATCAGGGAACAGCTCAGGGTTCATGGGGTGGGGCACGGAATAGGAGGGCAAAAAATGGATACCAGGACAAAAAAAAGAAATTTAAAGTGACAGTGCCCAATAAGGCACTTTTACAGGACCCAGGACCAGTTGCCAATGATTAGCAATGACTGCCAATCATTGCCAGATTTGACTCTCTTTTTACCAATCTTGGGTCGCAAATTGCAATGTAAACCCACTTATTTTATGCCTTGCAATATACCAGCCCCTTTGAGATTATTACCTCAATCGGATAATTTATCTGCAGTAATTCAGGATTTGAATCATACTATTGAAGGACTAAAAAAATTGGTAGTGACAGACTCAGTAATTAAGGAGGTTGAGGACATTAAAATCAGTGACAGGAATAACCTATCCATGACACCAGCATTAACTCCATCTAAGGACAAAATTATTTCTCCTGCCCAAAATATAGTTTATGATAAGGAGCATTTTACAGATGAGGGAAACTTTATGTCATCCTCCTCCTTATCCAAACACATATTGGAAATAATTAAGAATCCATACTACGCAGATGTGGTAATTCTGGAGAACCTATGGGCTCTGAAGGAGGAGGCTGCTAACCTTAGGGCACATGTTTTCTATAATCGGGCAGCACTTAAATAACTAAGAGAGGATACTCAGCCACAGGAGGTGGATAGTATGGAAGATGGACGCAAAGTATTTGAAAATAAGGCATTTCAGGTAAATTTACCTTCCCCATTTTCAAAAGAAAGCTTGGTTGATGTGGTTAATTCAATTTCTGGCCAGGATATAATTAGAAATAAAAAGCCTAAAAGGAAGAAATCCAATAAGAAAGATAGGTCTCATTAAGAAGTTGTAACAATTAAGAACAGGCTTTTAGGGCCCTCAGTACAAGATAGTAATAAGGGACCAGCTATAGTTCAAGGGGCCCATACTAGATCTGTGGCTAATGTAGAAACCACCACTATATTTCAATCATTTCCTGACCCAGAGACAAATGATTTAGTGAAGGTCCAGAGGGAGACTGAGGCAAGATCAGCCTAGTCAGAACATGGGAAATCCCAAACCTCAAGTATATACACTGTTCGATTATCTACAGCAGCCAGAAATAGGTTCTGAATATTTAATAGAAATGTATGGGATAGTTAGATTAGATATGGAAACCCCAGAAAAGCTAAATAAGTGGCTATCCCATCTCTTACATATTACTGAACAATTAGATAATATATATATTATGCGTCCACCTAACCCTCTTTTTTCTGATCATGTTCTACTTTAATGTAAATCCCTTGGAATAGGAAGGAATATTTAGGAACAGGAAGTGACTGTCAAATTTAATGGTATTAACATCATCGCTCCTCAAAGGGTTCCAACACCGATAGAAGAGATAAAGTTTGGATACTGAATGAGAGTAGGAAAGAGGACTTTAAAAGAATAAGAAGGGTTTCAGATGTGATTCTCTTTCAGTCCTGGGAAGTAGAAACCTGTCTGGTTTTGGTTGGCAAAAATTTAAAAGGTGAAACCATTAGCTCTATTAAACAAGAAATTGCCTCCTTTTTGCGAAGTACTCTTCAGCTAGAAATAAAATGTAGTGCAATAGAATGGGTCACAGTTCATAGCGGGATCTCGGACTGCCCCCAAATTGACAAAACATTTTTTAAATTCTAAATTAGCTGCTCTAGTTTTGGAAACCTCTCTGCTTCTGTATGGACTTGGGATTCTACTAACAGACTGTAAAATGTTGGGAATTAATAAGAAAATTGATCATAGTAGTAATGGATCCAAAAATAATCAGACAGATTTTATAGTCAGTAATTGTTTTACAATATTAAATTCACAATGATAAATGCATGGAAATATGGAATCTTTAATGTTCTCAAAATTCTCGGGTGCATTGACCAGCCTTTTCTGGAACATAGAAGGACTAATGTATAAATTAGTGGATAAGGAAATTAAAAATATATAGTAACATTTGTTAAAACCTCCTTAAATTTTAAAATTACTCCATTAAAATGTCAATCAAAAACAGTGCTTCCTTTATTATTAGAGCAAACAGCTGCTAAAAAAATTCTTAGCAATGTCTATTTTCTTCCTCTTATTAAATCTAAATCTCCCTCTCATATGCTCGAGTGGTCATGCTTTTCTGAAGACCTTGAAGAAATAGTTAATAAATATGAAAACTACATTCTTTTTATTCTTGGTGATTTTAATGTTGGAGTTCAGGAAACAAATTATTTAAGGGACCTTGATAATGAGCTCCTTCTGGGATTAGATGCTATTAATCCTAGAATAAATATTACCCAAAAATCAAAAGACAAGAAATGTAATCAACAAAGTAACACTTTGCTAAAATTATGTCTGAGTTACATTTTATGTTATTAAAAGGCCAATGCCCAGGTAATCAGGAGGGATGTAACATGTTTATGGGACATTTAGGATCCTCTGCTATTGACATAGATTGGGCCAATATGGATGTTTTAAAGCTTTTTAAAGACTTAAACATTTTAAATCGACTGGATTCTGCCCACTTTCCCCTATCAATTAGGATACAGTTAGATGGTCCTGTTGATGACTGTGAGAATGGAGTAAAACAGAACACAGATGATCTGGAGGTGGTTAACTCTAGAATATTTAGGTGGCAGGGGGAGACCATGGTGTTCTTTTCAGAAGTACAACATTCTGATTGCCTGTCCTCTTTATGGGATGCAATAATCATGACTAATGATTGTGACGCTTGGACATCGGATTCTGATTAATCTATGCTTTTTGTAATATAAAAATGTGTTATTAAGTGTCTCTCATGAGACATGCTGTTTCAGCTAAAAGATAAAAGCCAGGAGATAATTAAAGGCTAGAAGAGACCTAAATTAAGGATCTCCTGTTTATATGGCTTAATTGTAGCTGACAGCTGCTAGGCTGGAAATCATAAACTTTTATGATGTTTAGAGGAAGAATACAGGTTATGTCACTTAGGTGCGAAGTCATAACGCTCTTTGATGTCTGTGAAAGAGCAGGTTGCTGCTCATAGATGAAAGAAAGAACTTGGAAAATTACAGACTTAATTGGGAAGTCATATGGGAAAACAAGTTTTTTTTGCTGATGTCACCTATTAATTTACCTCCTGACACAAGACATCCTGATTGTATAATTTTTAATAAACAGAGGAGGAGCTGGGTGACATCATGGAGAAGGCAGGCTCAAGACAGTTGTTTTAATTATGTTGTGACTGACCTTTAGACACACACACACACACATACACATATGTTTGGACTCTGAAGCTACAACATCTTTCAGCACTGTAAGATTAGAATACATTAGATACGTCTAAGTGTATGGTTGGTAGGAAATTGCTCTTTTAAACCTTATTCTTTTAAAGTGAGTGTACGTTTTGTGATATATTGTTCTGTATTGACATTTTACACTTTTATCTATTTTTAAGTAAACATCTCATTTTAAGATACTACTTGGTGTGCCTTTGAAATAATTTTTTTTGACAAGTGAAGCATATATGGTTAAAGCTGACACTGTGCAAAGCTTACTGGTTTTACCAAACTGGGAAAAAGGTAAGAGTTTATTCTGAGGTCTTTCATAGAGTTCTTAAGAGTTCATTTTGTACATCTGGTTAGGTGCCCATAGGCAAAAGATATCTGGCCCCCCAGAAGAGCATAATTATCTGAGCCTGTACATTGGATATACTGGCAAGAGGTTCACAGTTTGAATCCCTCCTGAGCTTGAGACCAAAGGTTGATTCAAACCCACAAAACAAACAGGAGGGTTACCCTGTTTCTGTTTCCTGTTCACGAGACTGCGCTTGAAGATTGGCTCTGTGGGAGCAGAGGGCCTGACCTCCTGAGTGGGTTTTTGATAATGATGTCCAAACAGCACATAATAAATGGCTAGAAATGAATAATTATATAAAGCTCCTTTTTAGAACAAATAACATTTTAGGCCATTTAATATACCTTTAAAAAATCTGCAGAAAACCTAAACGTAATTTAAATAGGTTAGTGCGTCATTGTAAAAAAACATCCTTCAAGAGAGAACTTAAATACTCTTAATAGAGCAAGGAAAGATTATAGGAAAGTGCTGGAAGAGGAGAAAAGGAAATACCAACAAGCTATGTGGAAAAAAAAATAAGAGATACTGATCTGGAAAAAGATATTATGGCATTCTGGTCCCTAGTTAGTTATGTTTACCAGTACACTAGGAGTGTGGAAGCTTTTATTACCCCACAAATTTGGGAGGACCACTTTCTTTCCCTTTATTTCTCTGTCACCAAAGAATCTGATCATTTCTATCTAGATTTTGTATCTACAGAGGGTAATGTGCAGTACTTTCCTAGGCCTTTTTGTATCTATAAGGAAGACATTTTACATGCTATTAGTTCAATGTCCTCAAATAAGGCCCCTGGCCCTAACCAGATTTTGTCAGATATTTATAAATAATTTTCTGATTGGTAGCTTTATATTTTTTGGTCATTTTCAATATTTAGGATCCAGCCAGAAACATCATGGCCAAAAACATTGTGGTACAAAACAAAGCGGGGTATAAATAGCAGCCTACAATGAAGGCTTGCAAAATCATTGATGCTCCAAATAATGCAGGCAGGTGGCAGGCAGTATGAGGTATGGATCCCTGGTGGCCTGTGGGTCCCCAGCCCACCTGCTGTGTCCCAGTCCCAGCAACAGTAGACCCATTAGTGATCCCCAGTGCTCCCTACCTCCTGCCATTGTCGATCACTAATCCGTCTGCCTGCACCACTGCCACAGTAGACAGTACAATTTAAAATATCCCTGGTGTCTACTGGACCCCCACCCACCAGGTAGTACCCCATCACCCTGCTCCCACCCCCACTCTGACCCCTAGTGGGTGACCAACACAGCCCTCCACTTGACTGAGCTGCAATGAATGAATGTGTACCTGCACTCAGGGTATGCACTCATTCATTGCAGCTCAGTTGGGTGGCCAGCCATGGCAGAGAGTGAGGGTTGTGCTGGTCACCCACTAGGGTTGGAGTGGGGTGAGCAAGGTGGTGGGGACTATCTGGGGTGGGGGTCCACTAGACACCAGGGATATTTTGCATTGTACTGCCTACTGTAGTAGTGGTGCAGGTAGCCGGATTGGTGATTGGCGATGGTGGGGGGTGGGGGGCACTAGGGATCACTAATGGGTCTACTGTTGCTGGGACTGAGATGCAGCAGGTGGGCTGGGGGATCCACAGGCCACCAGGGTTCCATGCCTCATATTGTCTGTCACCTGCCTGTGTTATTTGGAGCGACGATGATTTTGCAAGCCTACGTTGTAGGCTGCACTGTATTCCCCATTTTGTCTTGTGTCACAATGTTTTGGCTGCGATGTTCCTTCCTGGATCCAATATTTTTGCACAAAAGGGAGACTTCCCACCAAGGTGGAATTTAAAGACAGTATTATTTTTAGTATATATAAAAAAGGACTTCCATTAGGTCCATATATGTACAGGCCTATTAGTTTAATTGATACTTCTCAGAAAATCTTTCCCAAAATAATCTTAACTAGGCTTCAGGCTTGGATAGCTGAAAATAGTTTGTTTAATGAGATACAGAATGGCTTTAGAAGTGATAGATCAACAATTCAACATTGCTATGTCCTGTCCCACCTTATCTGGAAATATGTTAATATCAAAAAATTCTAAACTGTTTTGCTGTTATATTGACCTTAAATTTGTATTTGACAGCATTAGTCACAAATTGCAATGACAAAAACTTCAAGCACTGAATATTGATCCAGACCTATTAAATATTTTAATAAGACTACACTAATAGTCTGCTAATAGTAACCAGATAGTCTGCAACAGGGTTGATACACAAGGAGGCATGAAAAGGATGAAAAGGGACTTGGCAAGGTTGGAGGAATGGTCAGAAGTATGGCAGCTAGGGTTCAATGCAAAGAAGTGCAAAATAATGCACCTGGGAAACCAGAACCCAGGGGAAGAATACACAATGGGTGGGGAGGTAGTAACAACAACAAAAAAAGGAAAGGGACCTGGGGGTAATCATATAAGATGACCTTAAGGTTAGCAAGCAATGTGAGAAGGCAGTAGGGAGGGCTGGGGGTATACTGGGATGTACAGGGAGAGGCATTATCAGCAGAAAACAGGAAGTTGTTATCCCTCTGTACAGACAGTTGGTGAGACCCCATCTGGAGTACTGTGTCCAGTTCTGGAGACCCCATCTCCGCAAGGACATAGACAGGATAGAGGCAGTCAGAGGAGGCAACTAAAATGGTGCAGAGTCTGCAAGAGAAGCCGTATGAGGAGAGACTAAAGGAGCTTAATATGTATACCCTTGAGGAAAGAAGGGAGGGGGACATGATAGAAACTTTTAAGTACCTCAGTGGAATCAACAAAGTCCAAGAGGGTAGCATCTTTCAGAAAAAGAGACTTGCAAGAACAAGGGGACACAATTTAAAGATAGAAGGAGGACGGTTCAGGGGCAATGTAAAGAAGTATTATTTCACAGAGAGGGTAGTGGATGCATGGAACAGCCTTCCTGAGGAGGTTGTGGGGTCTAAAACTGTGGGAGAATTCAAGAATGCATGGGACAGACATAAGGCAATTCTTGTGGGGGGTAGGAAGAAATAGGCTGTTGGTTAACTAGGATCTGCGGCCTATCCTGTAGGTAGGGAAATGGGCAGACTAAATGGGCCTGGCGGTCCTTATCTGCCATCAAAGTCTATGTTTCTATGTTTCTAAGACACATGAGTCAAGGTCCAGTATAATCAAAAAAGGGGAATTACTTCACTTATTAAAACTAACCTTGGAATTCAGCAGGGTTGCCGTTTGGCTCCCACCTTATTTAATTTATATATTAACAATTTAAAAGATCAAACTGAACAGTTTACAATACATTCACCAACAATATTTATTAAAAAAAATTATTATCTAGCCTATGCAGATGATGTTGTTTTAATTTCTACCCAGTTTCGAGGATTACAAAGGAAAGTGGATTATTTTTCAACATTATGCAAATAAAATAAATTAAACATAAATATAGATAAAACAAAAGTAGTTGTTTTTAGCAAGAAGAATGGAAGAACCCCAACTCTATTCATTAATAAACAAAAGATAAGTACTGAAAGGTATTATGATTATTTGGGGGTGAGATTTTCCAAAACATTTTTTAGGAAAAGACATATTCTGCTGATGGAGACCATGCTTCAAACTGCTTTCAATGCTTTTTAAAGATTTAATGCTTGGCTAGGAAAAGTTTCAATAAGTGGTATACTTAGAGTTATAAATGCAAAAATTAAAACCAGCATATTATATGCGGCTGAAGCTTGGACCTCTACTAGCATAAAAAATCTGGAAGTCTTACTAAATACAATTTATCATTATGTCAGTGTCAGTGGCTCAGCAGGTAGCACACTCGCCTCTGAGGCCAGAAGATCTGATGGCTGTGTGTTCTATACCCACATCAGGCACTTGGGTTAATATCCCAATATTGACACTGCATGAGGGGGATGGTGCCGCCTTTCAGATGTGATGTTAAACTGAGGTCCTGTCTGCCTGTACTGGTGGTTGTTCAGGAGGACGTTAAAGATCCCATGGCACTTCTCAAAAAGAGTATTTATTTTTTTTGCTGAAAGGTTTTTTGTCTCAGAGGTGTTGCAGTCTCCTTCTCACATTGAAGGAGCTAATTGCTTTCCTTCCACAGCTCTTCCAGGGGATTAGGTGTATATCTGGGTGGTGGAGCTGGCAAACTGTCAGTAACTTCCAACAGAAAGAAGGGTTAAAGGCCAGGTTAGTTGATATCTTGGAGGTGAAGACTAGGTTTGCTGGCAAAGGCACCTAGCTTCACCTGAGCTCTTTCCTTCTAGGTTGCTTGAAAGGACAGAGCAAAGAACCTTACCAGAGTAAGGGAAAGGATTAAGACTTCTTTTGGCTAGGCAGATTTACTGTGTTTTGTACTCACAGTGATTGTTACTGTTTGTTGTTAACATTTTATTGCTTTATTTTTCTCTGATTCAAATTGTTGTTGCTGGGTATACCTTCTGCTACATTATTACAAGGTGTGCATACAGGTGTGTGCTAACAGATTACTGCTGTAATCTTCTGATTCAAATTGTCTTTTGCAAGGTATATCTTCTGTTACTGTTTTATTTGGTTCCATGTGAATACAGCCAATCAAGTACAGCGAGTGCATTATCGTCGATGTTTTCACAGTGAAGCCCATTTCGGCGATCGATAAATATAGCGAGTGACTATTCAGCGCACATCTTGCAAGTATTCCTACAATTGGATATTACTGGGCTATGAACTGGTATTGAAGGGGCGCTGTGTCCCTGAATCCCTCCTATTTCTAAAATAACATCCTCCAAGGCACACCTGGACCTCGGAGGTAGGCTATAACCCTGGAGTCACCGAAACCATCTTTGCTGTAATGCAACGATTGCTATTATTGCAATCACTATAATAGTGTCGCTGTAATTGACTCGCTGACCTTTTTTCGCTGTATTCACATGCTACCCTTTATTTTTCTCTGTAGCAAAGTGTTTCTTACAGGGTATATCTTCTGTAAAATTATTACAGGTGAAGCTTACATTTTTGTGACTTTTTATCATTAGGCTAAGCAAAATTACTGTTTGCCACTATTTTATTTTTTTTTTGCTGAAAAGGTTTTTTGTCTCAGAGGTGTTGCAGTCTCCTTCTCACATTGAAGGAGCTAATTGCTTTCCTCCCACAGCTCTTCCAGGGGATTAGGTGTGTAACTCGGGGTGGGGTGGGGTGGAGCTGGCAAACTGTCAGTAACTTCCAACAGAAAGAAGGGTTGAAAGGTCAGGTTAGTTGATATCTTGGAGGTGGAAGACTAGGTTTGCTGGCCAAGGCACCTAGCGTCACCTGAGCTCTTTCCTTCTAGGTTGCTTGAAAGGACAGAGCAAAGAACCTTACCAGAGCAAGGGAAAGGATTAAGACTTCTTTTGGCTAGGTAGATTTACTGTGTGTTGTTATTTTTATTTTGTACTCACAGTGATTGTTACTGATTGTTTCTAACATTTTATTGCTTTATTTTTCTCTGATTCAAATGGTTGTTGCTGGGTATACCTTCTGCTGCATTATTGCAAGGTGTGCCTACAGGTGTGTGCTAACAGATTACTGCTCTAATCTTCTGATTCAAATTGCCTTTTGCAAGGTATATCTTCTGTTACTGCTTTATTTTTCTCTGTAGCAAAGTGTTTCTTACAGGGTATATCTTCTGTGAAATTACTACAGGTGGTGCTTTACAGGTTTTACAGTTTTATCTATCATTAGGATAAGCTTTCAGGGTTATTGCATTTGTTGCTGACTGATTGTTTCTGCTCTTACCTCATTGTTTCTTTCGTCCATGGTTCTTCTTTTTCGGCAGGGGAAGGGCCCAGCCACCCACCCCCATCCCCAACCACCCCACAATACACTCCTTTTATAGGGTAGCACAGTCATGACATTTCCTGTGGCAAAGCAGAAAGGGGCGGATCAGTTGTGTATCCACACATGACCTCATTTACAGGGGCACTAGTAGTTTAACTTGTTATAATAAGTTATACAAAAACGAACAAACAAAACACAAAATCAAACTTTTGCTTTCATTTTCTTCCTTCTAATTACTCTGACCAGGTTATAAACCCAGCAACTTATCTGGAATGGATATCATTAACTGCAGATACTGTGGAACACTTTTCAGAAGGGCAGTTTTACAGGATTTAGGACACTGTCCCACATGCTGGGCTATTGGAGATCTTAGGGCTCAGCTCCAGGCAGCATGGGCAGAGATTGCACACCTCAAATGTTTTATATTCAAGAGGAAATATATTATAAGAACCACCCGCCATTTCCCCAACATCCAACAGAAGCACCTCGACCGCAGAGAGTAGTTGGTCTGGGAGGTTGGCAAGTGGTTAGGAGGGGCAAATCGGGTGCCCCGTCACCTGGTGCTATCCAACATATTACCTCCACAAACCATATAAAAACTACAAACAGGTATCTGCCTCTATCTCTGAAATCAAACAAAGGGACAGAGGACAATGCAGCACAGGAGCACAACAAAACTCACCCAAAACAGGAACCAAAACAAAAAAAGCAAAAAGGAAATAAAAAAAAACCTTCTGATCATAGGAGACTCCATGATTCGAGGAGTTTATACCTATCTCCAGCTAGTAGTAATGGTCAGATGTCTCCCAGGTATATCAGCGGGGACAGACACTGATCACATTGCTAAAATTGTTCAGGAAGCAGGAGAAAACATTGACGTCCTGGTACACATAAGGACTAATGATCTCGCCAGCCTGTCAGTTGTGGAGACCAAGGAACACCTGATCAGGCTGGGTGGCAAACTATTGAGATCCTGCCAGTCTGGGAGAGGAGGGCAGATGGACAGAAGGTCAGAGAAGGGGAGATAGGGGAGCTAAACATGTGGCTCAAGGGCTGGTGCCAGGAGAAAAGACACAAATGTGTAAAATAATAATAATATAATATTCTTTATTTATAATGCGCCTTTCAAATTTCAAGGTGCAGTACAGATTAAAACAGTTTAAAACAGTAGTACACCATAATAATAAATGTACAATACTATATACTTAAAAACTATTTGCCACATCACCATATGGCTTGCTCCACAAAAACATCTTAAATGCCTGTGTAGGGAACTGGCAACAGTTTTGGAAGTGAAAGTTCTTTAAATTTGATGGACTGCATCTGACTAAGGAGGGAGTCAGTGCATTGGGGCAGAAGTTTGACATCTTTGCAGAATATTTAAACTAGCAAAAGGGGGAGAGGGGTGCAGCACCCCATACGTCGAATGGGAAGAACACCCCTCCCCCCTCAGCTAGTGTTCAAACAGGAGTTCAGCATGTTTGCAGTTCATTTGCATCACCAGGTAAGGAAAAAGGTCCCGCTCCCCATATGATGCACAGGAGAAACGCCAGAGCTCACCTAACAACTAACACACTGAAATCTGGCCAATGGAAAATCATGTACACAAATGCTCACAGTCTGGGAAACAAGATCCCAGACCTGCAGGCAATAATGACAGAGGCTAAACTGGACATAGTAGCAATTACTGAGATGTGGTTTACCAGTAACCACACTTGGGAGACTTCAGTACCTGGCTATGTTCTTTGCAGAAGAGACTGAGGTGCAAAAGGGGGGGTGGAGTGGCCCTGTATATCAATGAAAATATCAAAGCTACAGAAATTCAGAATGCACATAAAGAGCCAGATGAACTGTGGGTCACCCTGGAAACAGGAAATGGGACAGCCATAAGAACTGGAGTTGTCTACAGGCCCCCATACCAGGGGGTGGACATAGACACAGTACTGTTAGAAGATATACAAAACATGACAGCTAAAGGGGAGGTTCTGATAATGGGAGACTTCAACATGCCAGATACAGATTGGTCAATACCAGCAGGAACATCTGCCAGAACTAGACACATGGTGGATTCACTGCAGGGAGGCCTCAAACAATTGGTACAACAACCCACAAAAGACAGGGCTATCCTAGATCTAGTGCTGACTAACAGGGAAAGGATCACAGATCTCCAGGTAGAAGGTCACCGGGGGCCAGTGACCATCACATGGTATGGTTCAATTTGGCCACTAGAACTAAATCATCCCATTCCAAGGCAAAACTATGGGACTTCAGAGGAGCTGACTTTGATAAGATGGCCAACAGAGTTAAGCTAGTCCTGGCAAAAAGAACACCAGGATCTGCAACAGAGTAGATGATCCAGATGGGGTGGGCAGAATGAGAAGAGATCTGGATAAATTAGCAAAATGGTCAGAAGAGTGGCAACTGGGGTTTAATGCAAAGAAATGCAAGATCATGCATAGGAAGAAAACTAAAAGCCACCTATAGGCTGGAAGAGGTTGCTGGCAGTCACAAGGAAGAAAGGGACTGGCATCATCATCACCGATGACCTGAAATCATCTAAGCAGACCACTAAAGCAGTAGGTAAGGCTAGGGGGATGTTAGGGTGTATTAGTACGGGTATCACAAGTCGGAAGAGGGAGGTAATAATCCCTCTTTACAAGACACTGGTTAGGCCCCATCTGGAGTACTGCATGCAGTACTGAAGGCCACACCTACACGAGGATATTAACCAAATTGAGGCAGTTCAGAGAAGGCAACCAAAATGGTGCAGGAACTGCATCAGAAAACATATGAGGATTGATTAACGGAGCTCAATATATATACCCGGCCTAGAGAAAAGGAGGTAGAGAGGTGATATGCTCGAAACATTCAAACACCTTAAAGGCATTAACAAGGTGAAAGAGTCTATCATGTTTCAATATAAGAAATATAGCAGGACAAGAGGACACAGCATAAGATTAGAGGGAGGCCGATTAAGGGGTAATATGAGGAAGTTCTTTTTCACAGAAAGGGTGGTGGATGCATGGAATGGCCTACCTCAGGAAGTGGTGGATATCAATACAGTGCAAGGCTTCAAACAGGCATGGGATAGGCATAAGGGAGCAATACAGATGAGTATGAATAGATAGACCATTGACAGAGCAAAGGCCGATGGCACATTTATAAGGTAGAAAAAGAAATGGGCAGACTGGATGGGCCCTTGATTCCATATCTGCCAAATCAACTTCTATGTTTCTATGTTTCTAATTTCCTGGTGTCCTGGACAAATTTCCCCTTTAAAAATACCACAATAGCTTAATCTGGTTCAATTTCAGTTGGTTACCATCTGTACCCACCCCTGTCGCCCCTGAAAAAGGGACTTTTAGTCTTAGTGGGCCTACCAGGTTAACAAAATTCAATCATTCAATCAATCATGTTTTGGCTGTACCTCAATCTGTACCAGTGGAGCTGTTAAGATTTGAATTAGGGCAATTCTTGATTCATACTCATATTATAAAAAAAATGGTTTTCTTGTTAAAACGCTTCCTTTTACCTGAGGTTTGTCTTCCTAGACAGTGTCTGGAAGAGGAGATTGAATACTCAAGACGGGGTTTTCTTGTTCCCATGACTAAAGTTATTAAGGAAATCCTTTTCTCCATTGGGATTGGGACATGTGTTACATAGAATATATTACAGACCTATTTTTGAGATCATCCTCCAGATTAAAAGACAGATAAGTGTTGTAGCAATGAAGGAATATTTCTCATGGAGCTCTAGCCTTAAAAATATTTTCTGGTATAAACAATTTAAAATGAATCATTCCCTTGAACCTTATTTAACTAGTTTGTCTAATCCTTTTGCAAGAAAAATATTAACTAGGTTCAAGATAGAATTATGCAATGCCAACTATATTCAGTTTAAACAAAAACATCTGGGTGTGTCAGACCCTTACTGCAAATGCTATATCAATGTGGAGGATGATCTCAGACTTATTACATTACTACGTCCGTTGTATTCAAATAAGAGAAAGGTCTGGCTGAGTTCGATACTTGCAGAACTCAGTCTCCCTCTGGATCAGGTAATGATATTTTTGTTTAATACTAGGGACAAGTTAATGCTGGATAGACTGCTGGGCTTTCTGTGAACTATAAGATCATGATCCAGTTTGGATAGAAGTGCTGAAATATTGTTAAAGCTTTGTATTAAAATGAACAATGTACCTGGATACTGCCAAGAAGACTGATGTTCTCTTAAAACAGTTCTTGCTTGCTATTCAAATAAAATATTGCCTCATATTATCAAATGGATTGCTGGATGTACAGATTTGTTAAGGCCTATGGCTGATCAATAAAATGAACTTGAAACTTGAGATAAGGTACTGGTGCAAGCCACTGGCAAGATGGCAGAAAAGGGGGAGGTGCTGCTGGTGGGGGACATCATGCTGCCAGATTTAGATTGGAGCTTCTCAGCAGTGGCTTCAGCTAGAAGGAGGGACATCCTGGACTCTGCAGAGGGTATTTTCTCAGGCAACTAGACAGCGAACACACTCCTGATGGGGCAATACTGGACCTGGTACTCACTAACAGGAACAGTGTTACAAACGTCAAGTGGGGATGCCACTTGGAACCAATGATTACCGTACAGTGTGGTTCAATATAAGGACATCTGCATAATCCAACCACTCAAGGGCGAGGGTCCTGAACTTCAGGAGAGCAGATTTTATGAAAATGGGTGAATGCTTCAGGGATGACCTGGCAGGAGGGGGATGGTCTAGGTGGGGTGGAGGAACAGTGGGGGAAGCTATAAAGAAGCACAGTAAAGGCAACAAAGCTCTGCGTCAAACAAGTGAGCAAAAGTAATAGGAAGAGACCGGTATAGTTCTCGAAAGAGGTGCCTGAAAAAGTAAAGTCTAAAAGGGTAGCATTCAGAAGGTACGAAGAGATACAGAGGGAGGAGGATAGGGAGGTGTGCCGGGGAAACAGAGGAAAGTAGGGAAAGTAGTAAGGAGCACAAAAGCACAAACTGAAAAAAGAATAGCCCAGGAGGTAACAAAAGGGGACAAAATATTTTTTAGGTATGTAAGTGAAAAGAGGCAGACCAGGGGTGGGATTGTATGGTTAAAAAGGGAGGGTGTGACTTGTGCAGAGGGAGACCAGGAAATGGCAGACATCCTGAGCAAATGTTTTTTTTTCTTTCTGTTTATGCTCCCCCCACCCCCTGCACTCTGCTTCCTTGGGAGTCACCTATGGCGTCTGTTCCTTGTCACCTCTTTTACTTGGAGCCCATGGTAATCCCCTCATGTTGCCTTGATTTGCCCCCCAGGTGGGGATGAGGTGGGGCCCAAACACCCCGAACATCTTCCTTTCATCGGGGCACCGGTCCAGGACAGGCAGGGGAGCTGTGGATCTGCGCCTGTGTGCTCCATCTCTCCGGAGTGCAGGGAGCCATTTTCATTGTTCTGGGCATGATGTGCACCCCAATGTCAAGGTGTGACTGCCGATGTCCGTCATCCCTCCACCTTTGTATGTGGCTGGGCAATTGCTGTAACCCAAGCCTCCACCTGGGGCCAGTCAAACACCAAGCCTCAGCCCCCTCCTCCCCAGAGAAGGTGAGCATTCCCCTGGACACTCAGCCTCCTCCCTCTGGTCGGCCCTCCGACTCCTCAGGCTTGTTCCCATGCCTGGGTCACCAGTGTTGCAAGCATTAGCGCTACTGCTATGCCGGCGGGCCAGCCTGAACAAATGCTTTTGTTCCTTGTACACAGAAGAAGAAGAGGGGGAAGGGCCGCAAAAAAGTAACAGAAGCTTTGGAGGGAGAAATATAGACATAGAAACATAGACTTTGATGGCAGATAAGGACCACTTGGCCCACCTAGTCTGATCAGGGAGGTGGATACTAGTCCTTTTTTGGAGGAGAGTCCTGAAGGGGCTCACTAATCTGAAGGTTGACAAAGCAATGGGGCTAGATGGGGTTCATCCAAGTGTATTGAGAGGCTCAGGGAAATACTGGCTGCACCTCTGACAGTTCTATTTAACAGCTCACTGGAAACAGGAGTGGTTCCAGAGGACTGGAGGATGGTGGACGAAGTCCCACTACACAAAAGTGGTAGCAGGGAGGAGGCTGGCAACTACAGGCCAGTCAGCCTATCATCAGTGGTGGGAAAGTTAATTGAATCAGTGCTGAGGGAAAGGATTATGGAATATCTTGAATCCAGTGGGTTACAAGACCCAAAGCAGCATGAGTTCACAGGGGCAGTCATGTCAAATGAATCTGACAGATTTGTTTGACTGGGTGACAAAGGATTTAGATCAGGGTGGAGCGGTAAACATGGCCTACCTAGATTTCAGTAAGGCTTTCAACACTGTTCCACACAGGAGACTAGTAAGCAAGCTGGGTAGCCTAGGGGTGGGTCCAAAGGTGGTAAATTGGATAAGAAATTGGTTAGGGTATAGGCAACAGAGGGTGGTGGTAAATGGAGTTCACTCTGAGGAAGTGAGGGTGACCAGCGGGGTGCCTCAGGGATTAGTGTTGGGAACAGTCCTCTTTAATGTCTTTATAAGTGCATTGCAGAGGAGCTGGAAGGGATGGGCTGGCTCTTTGTGGATGACACCAAAATCTGCAATAGGATGGACACTCCGGGGGTGGGAGGGGTTGCAAAGGATAAGCAGGGACCTGAGAAAATTAGAGGAGTGGTCAAGGGTATGGCAGCTGGGTTTCAATGTGAAAAAAGTACAAAATGATGCATGTAGGGTGCAGAAACCCAGGGGCAGAGTACAAAATGGATGGAGTGGTATTAGGACCACCAAGCAGGAAAAAGTCTTGGAAGTAATTACATTGAATTACCTCAAGGTAGCCAGGCAGTGTGACAAGGTAGTCAGGAGGGCTAGTGGAAGGGAGGTGGTGTTGACTTTGTATAGATCACTGGTAAGACCCCTCCTAGAGTACTGTGTCTACTTCTGGTGACCACAAACCCGATTCTCGAAGGTAGGTGCAAGCCACGTCAAATGTGGCTTGCACCAGTTGCCAGTGTACCAGGGACCCTGTGCCTGCTTCTCTATTGGGTAGGGTCCTGGCGTCAAAGTCCCACAGTTTGCAGCAACCTTGGCCCTGCACCAAACAGTGGGTGCATGGTGAAGGTGTGCCACCAGCCGAGGGGTGAGCATGTGGCAGGAGTACCACAGACAGCAGTCCTTGGTGGGTAGCTCCCCCCCAAGCCCCAAACACCCCTTATATTTATGATACAATCCCTGGTAGTCTCGTGCTGCCCCCAAGCCCTGATCATGCCTCATATTTATAAAACAATCCCTGGTGCCCCTCATATTTATGAAACAATCCCTGGTGCCCCTTATATTTATGAAACAATTCCTGATGGTCTAGTGCCCCCCAAAGCCCTGATCTCCCTTTATGATATTAACTAATCTTTATAATATCTTATATGCTCTGGTGGTCTAACAGTTTGCTGAGCCCCGATCTGCCCTTAAAATATAGTCTAGTGCCTTACCTCAAACCACACCGGTGACCCGGGTTTGGGAATGTACTCGGGACGCACGGGGTCAGCAGGGGGAGGATAGGATCGAGCATCCGAAGGGCTGCTCTCCTATCCTGGGGTGGGGTTGGGGAATGCCTCACTCAGCAGTGGCCCCCAGTGGAGACTGAAGGCACTGCATGAGCAGCGCAATGAGGGAACCTGGAAAAAAATGGAAATACCACTCAGTGGCTGAAGGATGATGGCTCTCCATCCCCTGATTACTCTGGTGCTTTCGGCGAGCCTCCTTCCCTCAGCAGCATCCCTGGGCCCTATCAAGAGTGCGCCGGAATCCTCCCCAGTGCCTTCCCCCTTGGAGGAGGGGAACACACCTGGCGAAGGGTTACATCTGGGATATCCCAGGGACTGGCTGCGTTGTGAGGGTCAGAGAGAGATTGGGTAAGGCCAGTGGGGATCGGTGAGGACTTGGAAAGAGCTTGAAGGAGTGGGGGTCACCAAGAGCAAGGAGGGGAATAAACAATGCAAAAAAATATATATATTCCGAAACTACCAGTGATCTAGTGGACCCCCCCCACCCCACAGTGCGCTACCATCCCACTCCCCCAACCCATAACAGAACTGGTGACTGGCACAACCCACCACTCATCACCATGGCCAGCCATCAACTGAACTCTGAATGAACACGTACTGAAAATAGTATGCACTCAATGACTGACAGAAGCTGACTTTTAATAGCTGACATTTAATGGCAGATTAGGGCTGAGCAATCCGCCAGACCACCAGGGCATATAAGATATTCAAAGAATTACTTATCATAACAGAAGATCAGGGCTTGGGAGGCACTAGATTACCAAAGATTGTTTCATAAATATAAGGGACACCAGGGATTGTTTCACAAATATGAGGGGCACCAGGGATTGTTTCATAAATATAATGGGCTATCATGGCAGGGGGGTTGCTGGGCTACCAGGGATTTGTTATAATAATGACAGGCGATTGGGGTTTGGGGGCACTAGATTTCCAGGGATTTGCATTACTTATAATGGGAGACCGGAGTTTTTGGGGTGGCACATTGGCACACCCTCCAGAGGATTTCTAAGTACCTTTAGACCAGCCCTTGGATGGTCTAATGGTCTTAGACCTTTGCCCTCTTGGAGGGTTTGGGGAATAGCAATATAGGGTATATGGCAGCCCACATCTGCCACAAGCCCCCTAGTGTCATGCTGCAGCCCATTTTGTGGCACAAGGCTGGTGCACACCCCCTTTTGCTCAAGAAGCCTGTGTTAGATGCAGGCTGCTTTTGAGAATAGTTCAGAGTGCATTTTTTAATGCAAGGTGCCACTTGTGTCATTTATGTTTGATGCAGGCACCTTGTGTCATTCTCATGGTTTTGAGAATTGGGGGTGCACATCTCTGGAAGGACATAGACTGAGTGGAGGCATTCCTGAGGAAGGCAACTAAGATGGTGGAGGGTCTGCAACAAAAGTTCTACAAGGAGAGTCTAAAGGACCTCACTATGCATACTCTGGAAGAGAGGAGGGAGAGGGACTATATGGTAGAGACCTTTAAATACCTCACAGGGTTAAATAAGGTGCAGGAGGGAAGTATGTTTTAGAAGAAAAGGTACTCAAGAACAAGGGAACATGCTATGAAGCTAGAGAGGGGTAGCTTCTGGAGAAATGTGAGGATGTACTTCTTGACAGAAAGACTCGTGGATTCCTGGAAAAGATTTCCAGTGGAGGTGGTGAGGGTAAAAGCAGTGGTGGGGTTCAAGAATGCATGGGCTAAGCACAAGGGAATCATAGTGGAAAGGAAGTGGGAGGGGAGAAAGATGTACAGTAGATTGGGTATGGTCTGTGGTAATAGTGTAGGTAGGGTGGAATGGGCAGACTGGATGGGCCAAGTGGTCCTTATCTGCTGTCAAATTCTATGTTTTCTATGTAAACCTGGTTGCTGGCATAGATGTTTAAGGAAATTAGCATCACAAAAGGTCTTGTTCATTTTAGCATCCCTATCACACTTTAACAAACTGCAATTAAAATCACCACCAAACATTATAGTCCTTGGAGTAAAAAGGTATGGCTGAATTTGTTTTAATAGATCAATCCTGGAAGCCTTGGTTTGCGGGGCACGGATGCTAATTACTTGAACATTATGGTTGTGTAAGGAAATTTCTAGTAAAAGGACATGTCCAGGATATATATCCACCAGGTGACCAACAATTATATGTGGCTTCATGAAAGAGATCCCTACCCCACTAAATGTTTCTTGCCCAGTAGACCAAAAAGAACAACCCCATAACCAAGCTTTCTGAGCAGTTTGAATATCAGATGTGGAAGTCAGGTATCTTGAAGAAATATAATGTCAAATAAGCCAGATGACTCAAAATAGCAAAAAAAGTGGTGATCTTGCATTTCAGTGCCTTAATGCTGTTAACGTTGAGGTAAGCACATGCCAGGTGTAGGGTAGATGTCATAGTCAAAGGGGTGTAAGAGAAACTCTAAAAAAAACCTGCCATTTTGGATTTGTTTTCCTGAACTCCAATCTCGTTTTTTTTTTTTTTTTTCCTTTTGTGTTATAGTTTGTAACCATTTATCCTTAATATCTGAGAACACACCTTTCTGGGAAGATGGTAGCGAGGAAGCAATGGAAGAGGCATCATAATCTTCTTCACCCTCCATGTCCCCCACAGATGTTCATGTTGTAATGGTCCAAATTTGCTTTCTAAATGAGCAAGATCTGCCCAAGAGCCTCCTTGCATATTTTTCTTCCCATGATGTTTAGCAATCATCTGGAAATTGTCATCCAAGTGATTTGGGGGGTTGGCATCTCAGAGAGTTCAGCGATAACAGGAGCCATGTCAGAGGAATCAGGCAAAGGCTAGGAGACCACAGGAGTAACCTCTATAAGAGGTGGCTCAGAGGGTGCTTCTTCAGTAGTTCCTGTTTCTGGAGGCAGCAGAGTGGGATCAGAATGCTGACGCCTCTCCTGAGTTTGAATTGGGGACACCACAGCTTGTTCTTGCTGATCAAGAGCTGCAGGAGGAATTGCATTTCAAGGAGCAACATCTGAAAGAGTTGGAAGACTTTGGTTATCTGATGTCTTTTTCTTTTGAGCCTGATGTAAATTTATAAAATAATATATATGGGAAACCATACACAACAAGGCTATTTTCCAACCAGGTGGTTACCATGATGACAGAGTGACCTTTCTTCTTGGGTTTCATTTTGGGCCCTGAAGTGGGACCATCCTTATGCTTCAGGGGTTTTGTCAACCTAAAAGCATCATCCTCCATGTCTGAGGAATCTGCAGGTCCAATGGACATCACAGAAGAAGCATCTGATTCAAAATCCATCTTAGTATCACCCCAAGTTGAGGAAGAAGCAATAAGGCTAAATATGTTCCTGAGAGGGAGAGAGCCAGCAGATTTAAGGGGAAGAGGAACAGGATGAGACTTATCCTGCAGAGAAAGTTTGTGGGGCACCTCAGTAAAGAAAGGTGTAGGAGGCATAGATAAAGCTGCTGAAAGTACTGAAGAATCCAATGGAGTAAAATGGGGAAGGGAAAGGCATGCACAACTGGGGAGAGGTGTCTGACTCGGGTACAGGAAGAGAAGGAAGAAGAATTGATGTCGGACCCAGCAGGTCAGAAGAAGGCTGCTGAGAAGAATCATTTGAAAGAACCAGAGACTGATCACCCAAAGGATTTCTAACAATGGAAGGAGCAGCAGCCTGGAAGGAAGCATCGTGCCGGGGGGTATCCATCCTGTTGTGAGCTGCCCAGGGGCAATAAAGGAAGGAATGATCTTCAAAGCCACATAAATTACACTTCACTTTATTAGGATACTGAGCAGCAATATGTCCACGTTCCAAACAAAGGCTACATAGGCGTTGATTGCACACACTACTCAGATGTGAAAGTGAACCATACTTGAAACAAGCCTTGGGTTGGCCAGAGTAAAAGCACACTCCCCTATCTTGGCCAAGAAAGAAACTGTTGGAAGTATGAGCAAGCCCAGAATATGATGCTCGCAATTAAACCTTAAAGTTCCAGCCACCGGTCCAAATGCCATACTGATCCAAAATAGAGTCTGGATGATCCAGAACCTCATAATGTTGGCAAAGCCAGTAAGTGACATTGCTGACATCCACCTCTTCATTCTGAAACTTCAGCATCATGGTAAGAGTAGTAGGTCTTTTAAAAGGAATAGCCTGGAAGAGCAGCCAGAGTATCTCCATAAGTTATAGTTGGTCCAGAAGCGATCCAGAGCAGAATGGAGCTGAAAGCTAACATCATACAGGATGGATCCAGAAGTATAACTAACTGCAAAAATGTCTGCTGGTACAAATCACACAGACCCCATCAAAAGCTGCTCAACCCGGAAAGAACGATCTGGCTGAAGGACATCTGCACCAGTCTACTTCAGGCGGATAGCATTACACCTAGGAGCTGGAGCAGGCTGGGCAGCAAACAGATCAAACAATTTGAAGGGGTTATCAGTTGGAGGCAGTGAAGATGATGATGAATAGAAGTCAATCCCCCTGACTGCAGAGCAGAGGTAGAACCAGAGGCAGAAACAAATGGGGGGTGGCAGGGTACCCACCAGCAGATTGTTGCAAATGTCCCAAAGTAGATGGAGAAGCCACCAAGGGTGTGGAAATAACCACAGGGGATCAGTCACAGGAATCAATCTGGTATGTAGGCATCAGGACTGGATCAGTGATCTAGAAATGACCATCGGGTCCCAAAATCCAGCCAACGCGCTGAAGGGCCCAGTCCAGACTCCAGGACAGCATGGGGGAGGCCATGGAAGATGCAGATGCTCTAGGAGGGGGGACACAGGGTTTGGAATAGAAAGCACAGCAGATGAGGAAGGAAAGGAGTCACTGGATGCCCCTCCTGGGTCAGGGGAGTGGAGGGCCATATCAGCTGGAGCGGCTGGAGCAGGCGATACCAGCAATGGCAAAGAGTCAAGTGAGACCTCAGGAGCACAGGAAAGAGGCTCAAGGCTGCAATATCTGGAGGCTGAACAACAGGAGGTACTGAGGAAGTCATCTTTAAAAAAAAACACAGGGAGTCAACAGAGTACTTATTTTATAAGACATGGTGGAACCAGTTGGATGAAGTAGAAAGGGCACTGGTGCAGGAGAAGCAAATGGCAGCACAGGAGAGTCCAGTAGTGGAAAACACCACACAATCAGCACTCCTGGGAACAATTTCAGCAGGCAATGGAAAAGGAGCCAGAAGAGCAGGAGGAGCCACACAAGAAACACCTGGCTCGAGCTGCATTGCTGGGGGGA
Organism: Neoceratodus forsteri; assembly: GCA_016271365.2. NCBI lineage: Eukaryota > Metazoa > Chordata > Ceratodontiformes > Ceratodontidae > Neoceratodus > Neoceratodus forsteri. The sequence goes on from CM057458.1 coordinate 236,547,497, forward strand.
GCAATTGTCATCAAACAGGAGAACGGAAGCAGCAGGGGAATCAACCAAGGAGACACCAGTAACATCCACAGACCAAGCATGCACGCCAGCTAGAAAAATGGAGGAGTTCCCCAGGAAATCCTGGTCATAGAACCAGGAGCATCCTGAAGCATAGGACCAGAAAAATGGGCAGAGGCATCAGGCTTGTCAGAAAGCATATTAGCTCACCGAGAATGGACAAAAGAAGCAGTCACCAAATGGCTCCGTTTTTTTAAGTTAAACCTTTTCTCCTCATCAGTAAGCAGCACTAATTGTTTTTTATGATCTTCCAGGTCATCAACAAATGCCATTCATCCAAATGGAACACATCCAGTGGTCCAGGACAGTCAGTGGGAGCTGGGGAGGTGTCCATAGCAGAAATAGGCAATTCGGGCTCAAATAACAAATCCATGGAACAAACCTCAGTCACAAGCAGCCTCAAAAGACACAAGCACTGGAGAGGAGGCATGCTCCCCAGCACTCATCACAGCCATGCTCTCAACCCTGAGGTCAGTGGCCATCTGGACTGAAATGCCAGACAGCCTGGGAGTCCCTACTGGAGAGTAGGGGAATTTTTTTTGTTAGAACTTCAGCAACAAATAATAATACAAACATGTTAAGTCACATCAAAATCATAAATAGAGAACAAATAATTGTGGCAAATCACATAAATATTAGGTCATACCCTCTTTCCACCTACACACTACTTTATAGAGTAGGGAAATTTATATTAAACATAAAGACAATAAAAAAGGAAAAATACAATCACGTTATCGTATGACTGCCCATCACATATTCCCTTATTATCACATGAACATTTATACTGCAATGGATAGAGGAAAATGTTTTTTTTGAAAACTGTAAAGAAAGAGCAATTGGCTCCTCAGTCTCCACCTACCACTTCTAGTAAAATAACATCAATTTAAGCCATACCTTTCATAAATTCATCCAAAAAAATCCCCAAAGCTCCTGCATATGGTGAAACAGTAATGTCTCCCCCACTCCTTTTTTTTAATAGGAGGGATCTTAGACAAACCTAAAAAGGGACACTTTCAGAGGTGTCTTATTGTATCCAAAAAAAATTTCCCCACCATTCCTGCAATGTTCATTTAGGAACCACTAATCGCTCCTTTAGTCTTATGTCTATAATGGAATTCTTTATAATGTTGAACAGTTGTTCCTGAGACAGTAGCAGTTGCTGAAGTGATACTCTACACCTTGTAATCCATACCTGGTATTTTAAACATATCAAAATGACATGCAATGTTTTATGTAGGTTGTACATCTGCCACTGGACTGGATATAGGTCTAAAAACAAAAGGTCCTGTGTCGTGTTTGTAAAGAGAGAGCCTTTCAATTTCCCTCTTAGTAGTGTCCCAAAGGAAACAATGTATGGAAAGGTGAAATACAAATGTTCCATGGTTTCTAAAGTGTCTACACAAGTGTCCCTGGGGCAGTATTGCACCTCAATCCCTTTATGTTTTAAATTATTTTTGACATTGAGCTTCCCATGGGAACATAACCACATAACATCCCACATCTGTTCTGGGATTCTGGTATTTGTTAACATCCTACCAATAGAGTCTTGAACCACCTGTGGTCTATCTCCAAAAAGCAGTCTATCCAGAAAAAATTTGGACATTATTTTTTTGTCTAGGGCCTTTTTAGGCAGGGAAAAAACATTCTGTTGTGATATTACCCATAACTTTATTTTCCCAAAACAGTTTTTTGAGAATAAGTGGGTAGTCCAGAAAGTGGTTTCTGTTTTGGGATAGGACTATTCTGTGGCCGTGACACAAACCACTGCTCTATATGGTCCAGAACCCATGGGCTCCAAGGGGTATTTGCTCCTGTAAAGAGTGGTTTGATGTTGGAGTATAAAAAAACCACAGTAGGATTAATCATATGTAATCCACCTTTTTTTTTCTCTAAATATGTTATATCCCTTTTTACAGGATTCAGGTGACTCTCCCAAATACTGGAAAAGAAGCAGCTATACAGTGAAGTTTCCAGTTGTTTTGGAACCGGGTAAATTGCATGTACTGTAGATGAAGAAAAAGAGATAATAAATATGTTTTTATCATATAAATCCATTTTTGTTTAGACATATACCATCTATTCCATTGTTTCACTTTGGCAGAGGCTATTTTTAATTTTAGGCCCCAATTGTAGACAGATAAATCTCCTTTCCCAAACTAAATTCAGAGAATTTTACAATAATTTGACGTAAGTGGGATGCCTGTAATTTCCCTCTCATCAGATTGCACTTCCCCAATAGGAAAACAAATACTTTTGTCTAGATTAATTTGTGACCCTGTGCTATTAGCAAATGCCTGTCCCAGGAGACTGGAAAAAGGTAGACGTGGTACCGTTGCACAAGAGTGGAGGAAGGGAGAATCCAGGAAGCTACCGCCCAGTCAATCTTACCTCCATGGTAGGTGAGCTAATGGAGGCACTCATAAAAGAAAGACTGGTGCAATATCTGGAGGAGGGAGGGCTCTTGGATGACAGCCAGCATGGGTTTACAGGAGGAAGACCGTGCCAAATGAACCTTATCGAGTTCTTTGATGATGTGACGGAGGACTGTGATCAGGGACAGGTGGTGGACATGGCCTATCTGGACTTTCGTAAGGCTTTCGACATTGTCCCCCACAGGAGGCTAATAAACAAACTGGGCAGCCTAGGAGTAGGGAGGAAATTAACAAACTGGGTGGAATACTGGCTAGATGGCAGAACTCAAAGGGTGGCTGTCAATGGTACTCACTCCAGGGAGACAAAAGTGACAAGCAGGGTGCCCCAGGGGTCAGTATCAGGCCCAATACTGTTTAACAACTTTATTGGGGATATTATGGAGGGTCTGCATGGAAAGGTGCGTCTATTTTCAGATGACACAAAGATCTGTAATATGGTGGATACTCCTGGGGGGGAGGAATGAGGGAGGATCTGGACATGCTAGAAGAGTGGTCAGAGAGGTGGCAATTGAAATTTAATGCAAATAAGTGCAAAAGTATGCACATAGGGTGCAAAAATACAAAGGAAATCTATAGGCTGGGAGGAGAGGAAATTGAGGCAACAAAGCAGGAAAGGGATCTGGGGATCATCATTTCAGATAACTTAAAGATGGCCAATTAGTGCAATAAGGCAGTGGGGAAGGCAAATGGAATGCTGGCATGCATAGGGAGGGGTATCATGAGCAGGAGGAGGAGGGAGGTGATCATGCAGCTGTACAGGTCCATGGTTAGGCCACACCTGGAGTATGGGGTACAGTTCTGGAAACCGCATCTGCAAGGGGACAAGGGTAGAGTGGAGTAGGTCCAGAGAAGGGCTTCCAAGATGGTGCAGGACCTACACAAGAGATCATATGAGGAAAGGCTGGAGGAGCTCGGCCTGTATGTACTAGAAATGAGAAGGCAGAGGTGGGACATGATAGAAACATTTAAATATTTGAAGGGAATAAACAGGGTGAGTTAAAGGAGCATTTTCAAAATGAGTGATAACCCGGTAACAAGGGGGCATAGGTTAAAATGGGAGGGAGGCAGTTACAGAGGAAATGTGAATGGACAATACTTCACTGAGAGGGGGGTGGGTCCCAGGAATAGTCTACCGGAGTGGGTGGTGGGGGCAAAATCAGTGGGGGAGTTCAGCAGGGCATGGGATATAAATATGGGACTGAACATGAGTGGCAAGGGTATGAAAGAAAGGAGGGAATAAGACCAATATGACAAAAGAGCCATGGGGAGGAAAAAGGGCAGACTAGATAGGCCAAGTGCTCCTTTTCTGCCGACAGCTTTCTGTGTTTCTCTGTTGGTGCTGCATTTAAGCCAGACTCTGAGTCTGCCAGGACTAAGCATACATCATCTGCATAGGCAATTGTTTCAATTTCAACATCCTCACTATGTACAGAGAGCCCAAGAGCATTATCAGTTGCATTAATTTTGTGTAACAAAGGGTCTATAGTCAAAATATAAAGAATAGGGCTGAGGGGGCATTCTTACCTTAGCCCTCTGGTAATCCCACATTCCTTCCCAAGTCATCCATTAATGTAAGGGGAACTATTTGCCTGAAGGCATTTCCATAGATATGAGCGGGAAACTCTGCCGAAGGCTTTAGCTTAATCAGTACTTAAGTTTCCAGAAAGTTCCTCATTTTGACAATTTTTTAGAATTTCCCTTAATATTAAAGAAGAGCAAAAAGGGAAGGGTTAAGAGACCAAGTTGGTTAAGCAAGGAGGTTTTTGAAATGGTGAGGGCTAAAAAAGCAGTATTCAGGAGATACAGGAAATCAGGAAATAAGGAGGATTGGGATGAGTATGTGAAGAAGTCCAGGGTAGTCACCAGGCAAGTAAAGGTTGCTAAAGCTTCCAGGGAAATAAAGGGGACAGGAATTAATTACTTATGTGAAGCTGTTTGAAATGTCTCTATTTTCATAGATTATATTAATACTGTACCTCTAAAGGATTCCTATTTAATTGTGTCTGAATAAAAGCTGAAGCTGTCAGTTGTGTTTTGTATTGTTTTATTTGTATGGACAACATTTTGTGCAGTTCCTTTCATGGAACCAAGAATTTGATGTTTTGACTATGTCACTTCATGGTTCAGAAATGTGAGTATGAACTTATTAGAACAGTGCCCAAGGTTCCGAAACCATGAAGTGACATAGTCAAAACTCCAGAATTCTTGGTTCCATGAAAGGAACTGCAGGGAATGTTGTCCATATAAAGAAAACAATACAAAACACAACTGACAGATTCAGCTTTTCTTCAGGCATAGTTTAATAGGAATACTTTAGAGGAATGGATATAATTTATGAAAATAGAGATATTTCAAACAGCTGCACATAAGTAATCATTTCCTGTCCCCTTTAAGGCTGGCGTGGGGTATCAAAGGAGGAGAAAAATACTTCTTCATATACATATAGGGGAAAAGAGCTGTAAGGACCAGATTGTGAGAATCAGGAGGGAAGGGGGTGGTTAACTGAAAGTGGGGTGGAACAAGCAGAGGCTCTAAATGAGTACTTCTGTTCTGTGTTCATGAAGGAAATGGCTGGGCTACTTCCAAAGGGAGTGGATATGGTGCACAAGGGGGTTGAGGAGTTAACAGATGGTTTGATTACTGAGGGAAGGGTATTGGATGGTCTAAGGGCTCTGAGGGTGGATAAAGCACCAGGTCTGGATGGCATACAACCACGAGTGCTTAAAGAAATGGCGGAGGTATTGGCTGAACCACCAACGGATCTATTCAAAACTTCCATGAAAACAGGGTGTGGGCCACAAGACTGGAGGATGGCCCACATAGTGCCTCTACATATAAGTGGTCCAAAGGAAGAACTGGGTAATTACAGACCAGTAAGCCTAACATCTATTGTGGGAAAGCTGATGGAGACAATACTTAAGCAGAGGCTGATCTCCTTCTTGGATGTCAATGTGCTCCAAGATGCTCATCAGCGTGGGTTTATCTCTGGAAAATCCTGTCGGACTAACCTTGTTGAGTGTTATGACTGGATTACAAGGGAGCTGGACAAGGGCCATACTGTGGATGTCATTTATTTGGATGTCAGCAAGGCCTTTGATTCAGCTCCCCATGGGAGACTGGGTGGTAAGCTAAGTCATTTGGGGGTGAGTGCCAGATTGGTTAATTGGATTGTGAACTGGCTGCAAGACAGACAGCAGAGAGTAGTTGTGAGGGGGGAACTCTCATCTCCGAGAGCTGTGACAAGTGAGGTGCCGCAGGGATTGGTGTTGGGGTCACTGTTGTTTGGGATTTTCATTGCGGACATCTCGTATGGTGTCAAGAATAAGATCAGTCTGTTTGCTGATGACACCAAGTTGGGAGTAGTGGTGGATGATACAGAAGGTTGTCAGGGGTTGCAGAATGATCTGACTAAGCTGGCGGAATGGTCAGAGGTATGGCAGTTGGGGTTTAATGTGAAAAAGTGCAAAGTATTACACTTTGGTGCAAAGAATCCTAGAAAGGGTTACCAACTTGGGGGGATGCAGCTATGTACCACTGAAGAGGAAAAGGATCTAGGGGTGGTGATAACAGTAAATATGAACAATTCAGTGCAGTGCAGGAGGGTTGCAGTGAAGGTCAACAGGATGCTGGGTTGTATAGCGAGGGGGCATCTCCTCCAGAAGCAGGGATGTCATTCTGCCACTCTACAAGTCACGATTCAGACTGCACCCATACTGTGTGCAATTCTGGCACCCCTATCTGAAGAGAGATGTGAGATTGTTGGAGGGGGGTACAACGAAGGGCGACAAAGTTGATTCAAGGATTAAAGGGTATGTCTTACAAGGAGAGATTAAGGGAACTGAACATGTATTTCCTAGAGAACAGAATGGATTGGGGGGATATGATTGAGGCCTTTATGTACTTAAAGGGAATAAATAAGTTTGGTACTGAAGAGATATTCAAGCTCTGGAAGGGGAGGGACATGAGAGAGCATAAACTTAGATTGGAAGGAGGTAGGTATAAGAGGGAAATGAGGAGGCACTTTTTCAGAGAGAGAGTAGTGACAGTTTGGAATGCTTTGCCAGAGGAGGTGGTATCTTGTAGGGCAATGGTTAGTTTCAAAAGGGGATGGGACAGCATAAGAGGGGGGTATTTGGGAAGGAGGAGGAGGAAGGGTGAGGGGGCAGCTGCAAAGTAGGGTGTTAGCTGCACACTCAAGCAGACTAGATAGACCTAGAGGCCTAATTTTCTGCTGCCAATTTTCATATGTTCATAATCAGATATTTTCCTCCCAGGGATGGAACACGTCTGTGATGGATGTATAACGTGACTCAAACAAGCAGCCAATCTGTTACTAAGTAATTTTGTTAACATTTTAAAATCTGAATTCAGGAGGGTGATTGGCCTCAAAGTTGATAGATTTTGTCTGTCACCTGATTTATATAATAGAATCACCAAACCCTTATACATACTCCCTGGTAATGCCAAATGTTTTAATATAATGTTATACAGTTTCAACAGTTCAACTTTTGCCCAGGTGCAGTTCCAGTTTTTAGCTTATTTATGATACCAGACAATTCCTGATTTGTGATTGGATGAAATAAGTCTTGTTGTGTATGCAGAGGGAATTGCCTCAGGTTACATGAGTTCAACCACTTATCCATCCCTGTAGAAGCCATTAGATTTCACATTAGAAGTAGTGGGCAGAAGAAGGTCAAAAGTGCTCATTAAGTCTGTCCACCCACGTTAGTGGAAACCATTTCCCCCTCTAGAAAATGGGTAGTCATCCAATCTATTTTTAAATGCAGCCATGTTACAACTCTGGACCCCGGCTTCTGGTAGGGTATTCCACATGCTACCTGTCCTCTGGATAAAAGAGAAAAAAACACAATTTTTTCCAAGGAATTTCTAGTTGTATTTGCATTTTATGTGTTCTCAGTCCAGCTGGTTTTGATTGTATTCCGGTCCCCATTTCTGCCATTAATTCCCTGTCATGTAGGATTTTGTATGTCATAAGGAGATCACCTTGTACACGCCTTTGCTTTAATGAATACAATCCTAAAGTCTCAAGCCTATCTTCATAGGACATGTGCTGCACATCAGAGGCCATTTTTGTTATTTGACTCTGTATTCTTTCAATTCTATCAACATCTCCTCTAAGATATGTGCTCCACAACTGAGTACAATAGTCCAGGTGTGGTCTTATATACTGTATGTCTGATAGAATGGAATGATACACTGCCTATTCCTGGTCAGGAAGGATTTTTTAAACAGTGGACTAAATAGTTGGTTCTATGAACTAATTTATCACAGTGTGTGCTAAGCTTCAGGGGCCAGATTCCAAGACAGTTATGCCAGGCATAAATGCAGTATGCCAGCCAAGATAGCGCAAAATGCAAGTTATGTCAGCGAGTTGTCAAAAGCACGATTCCAAAAGAACACTTATGATGCAACCTGCAACCGCAATGGCAAACACAAGATATGACACAGTTACGCCATACCATGCCTATACCAGTGCATAACACAGCCTACGACAGGTGTAACACACCAGCACCACAGAACTGCTATTCCAAAACAGTTGGCAAACAGAACTATGGCAGAGGAGGGTCACATAAGTTAGAACAGGGAACAGCTGTCCTAAACAGTGCACAAGCCAGAGGACCTCCTCCCCCCACGCAACAGCAGCACACCACACAAACAGTAGTCCCCCATCGTGGGACACAGTGCAAACAGTGGAACATGCAAGCAAAAGTGCCCAGGACACCCAGGAGAGAGTGAAGGGGCAGCAGCAGCATGGCCAGACATGGCAGTAGAAAGCGAACACTGGACGAGGTGCAACATGGACCACAGCAAGCAGCAACAACAGGCCAACACAGACTGTGGGACAGGCCAATGCCACGTTGCACAGAACAGCAATAGAAGGAACAATGCGGAACAGTGCAAAGCACTGTGGGACAGTCTGGAGGGAAGCACAACAGACAGCCAGGCACAGGGACACACAGCACAGGTAACAAGAGGGGTGGTACAGGGATGGGGGGAGGCCTGTGAGCACAGGCAGCACTTCAGCCTCCCCCCCAGCAGCAGCAAGGCAACACCAGCAGCACAACAGGGCACATACAGAGGCACAATGCAGCACAGACAACAGCATGGCACACATGCCAATGCCACCATGCTGCCAGGAGTGGGGACTGCAGCCACCAGGTTGCATATGACACGAACCACTGCACTGGGGCAGTAACAGTGGCCAGGCATGCTGAACAGCAGCTGTGAGGAAGAACTGTGACCATTGCACAACACAGATACACACAGAGAACCACAGTATGCACATGCCACAGGCAAGAGTGGCACAGGAGGCAAAGGCCAAACACAGGCTACAAACACAACGCCGGGAGGATGGCGCCACCAGGCACAACGCCCCTGCCATGGACACTAATACATGTAAACAGTGCAACCACAACAGGGTCACAGCACTGGGTGACACAGACCCATAGACTTATGGCAGTGAGATGCACCACAGCCCATGCCACTAGTGCCACCCACAGAAACCACTGCTCCCATGGGCAGAAGGGAGCCATACAGGCCCAAGGCTGCCGCACAGCCAGGACAAGATATGTGTGGTGACATGTGTCCTGGACCAGGCTCGGTGCGCTGCAGCACACAGGACACCATGTGGACATGGCCACTGGTGCACGCCAAAGGCCATGAGCTGCACAGTCAGCACACAGCCTAGGTGCATGGTGGGGACACACCGAGGATGGCATGAACTGCCACAAGTGTGCCCACACATGCAAGGCAACACACACATGCACACAACCATGCACACCAGAGACAGATGCACAGATTCAGGTGTATACAAAATGTATTTAATGAACAGTATGGCAAAACAGTAACATAGGGCACACAACAATAAACAGGTACAAACATCAGGAAATAAGAACAGCAGGAAAGGGGTATAATAACAACAAGAACAACAATGGATGAACCCAGCACAACATCAGAAGCCCCACACACCCCACAAGCACAGCCTCCCACACCAGTCTAGGATGCCCCCTGGCAGCATCAACCCCTATATACAAGCCCCCACCCCATATATACAGCTCCACCACCCCCAGCACAACAGAGTCCACCAACATGGGCGCTAGTGCCACTGCAGCTCCTCCAGTAGGGCACTCAGAGAACTGTGCAATCTTGCAATGTCCCCTAGTATGGCTGACGTGGTGGATCAGCCACTGGTTATCCAGCGCACCCCTCCTGGACAGGCAGACCCCCAGATGCCCCATCGCTGCCATCCTGACTGCCTGGCTGTTGCTGGTCCAGGGCACTGCCGCTGCCTGGGGCCCAGGTTCGATTGCCTCTGGTTCACCACTGTCTTGCACCTGTTCAGGGACTGGAGGCGGTATTACCTCCTGCTGCACCTCTGCCACAACCTCCACCACTCTGTAGCTGGTGTGTCCAGGGCCAAATCCCATGCAGCATCCGGGGTTGTGTCCAGCCCAGCAGCTTGCTATACATCAGACCATTGCTGCCCACCGTCTGTGGGGTCCTGCACCACCAGCACCTCTGCCACATCCCCCACCTCCTCCAGTATAGGTGGGATGATGTTCGCCCCCGCTGGTGGTGCTGGGTGCAGCGGTGATGTTCCATGGCATCAGCCACCTTTTCCTTTGCCATGGCCCTCAGCAGGGCCCTCTGTTGGGGCATCAGTTGGCTGTGCACACCTGTGAGGACGCAAAAGCTGCAGTCAGTGCAGGTCCTGGACACGCGGCATGCACACACCAGACACACACAATCTCTGCATATGCCACCATGGGCCAGCATGGCATGGGCACAACACACAGCACACAATGCATGCACCTACATGCCCTCCACTGTAACGCCTCCTGTCTGAGTCCCCCAACACGGGCATCCATCCTGCCCTGGTCTCCACCTAATGCACCTGTGGGGAAGGGGAACACGGTGACACATGTGCACCACTGCAGTACATAGCCTGTGTGTCAGCACTGCACCACTGTATGGACGGCCATAGGTACACCCACCTCCGCATCCTGGCCAGTCCTCATCTTGGCATTCCTACAATATGTCATGCTCAGCAGTCCCTCCAGGAGCCCCATGTCCCACTGAGCCATGTCCTGCCACCAGTGCTGTAATTGGTGGATGGTCCTGGGCATGCTGCTGCTGAAACCCAGCTGTGCCCCAATGGCCTGCCATGCCCATTTCCGCTCTACAGCAGTGTGCCTCCTGCAGCTCGGCAGGAGTAGTGTCCACCCTCACTGCTGCATGTAATTGATCAACATGGTGGTCTCCAGTGGTGTAAAATTAGGAGCCTACCTGCTCAGACTGAGGCCCACTCTCCAGGGAATGACAGGGGCATGGGACTGGCACAGGGTCCTGTGAACATGCGGTACAGACCTGCAGGGGAAGAAGGCACAGCATACATGTCAGTGCACATTGGTCAGGCGTCCATGATGACAACCCCACCAGGCAAGCAGGACATGCACTGGCATGCATGGTGGACGGGGCTGGGGCACAGTGTCACTGGGCATGGCACTGGACTGTGAGTATGCACCCCAGGTGTGGCACAGCAGTGTGGTCCAGCATAGGATGGCATTGCAGGACATGCCCCCTACTGAAGGTGTCCATGCCACCAGCACATACCGCAGGCAGCATGGCCTGGCAGTGTGGTGCCATGCGCACACACCACACTACCCCACACTGCCACATACCACCCTACCAGTATACTGCCAGGATGCCATTCCCAAGCAGAGGCATGCCATCATGTATGCCAGCTGCATGGAGCCAGCCTGGCACGTGGTACCCCCATGGCGGTGCACCTGCCAGCCATTGTCCCCATGGCATGCTACAGCAGGGCTGTATAGAGTGTGGGCATCGGCCAGCATCACTACACACCACCTTGCCATATGTCTGCACAGCCACTTGTGCAGGAGTACACCCCACTGCGCCTATCTACCTGTGCCCACGGTGCAGTCGAATGGCCCCCACATGCAGACAGCATAACTCTGTGCAATACACCAACCTTCCCTGTGCACTGTGTGTGCACAACCGTCGATGGCACTGATGACTGTGGTGGCACACCTGGATGGATAATTGGCAAAACAGCATTAGCAAGCAGTACAAATATTGACCTCAGCACATCGGGTGGTGTTGCAGTGTCCAGCTACCTGCTCCTGTACAGTGCGGCTGACTCCTACACAAGGGGAATGATACAGCTATATTAGGGCCACTATGTAGTACCAGCAAATTAAATGTGCATGCTGTACACTGTCCAGTACTCACCTATGGTCTGGGTGTGTCTTCCCTGGTGCAACAGAATGGAAATATGAATTAGCACATGGCTGGCATATTGGCTGTAGCATGTTGTCTGGGGGCACTGTGTCCCAGTACTTACCAGTATGCATAGGCATTCCCACCCGGGCCTCCTGTCCACAGTATGTTCTGACTGTCTGCACTGCAGTCTACTCCCCTGCTTATGCCCTGTGGGTCTGTTCTGTGGCCTAGCTCCCACGGACACGCTGCTAGACGCACATGGTGCATGTACAAGCAACACGTGCATTGCAGGATGTAACTGCACAGTTGTGGTCTGTGATGCCACAGATATGCATATGCAGAATGCATATGTGGCCTGTAAGCACTTATGGCCTATGCGTATGCTATGCATATGCGATTTGCGGTATGCAGTTTGCGATATGTTATGTCCGTTTATGGTAGTGGTAATGAGAGAGATCACACAAATGTTGCGTGCATACATGTTTACTTGTGACAGGTGAGACATACATAGGTGACAGTGCATTACAGTACTGTACACGTGACAAGCCCTCACACATACTAACACCTAGTGACTGTGCAGTGCTCAAATGTGACCCCAAACAGTGCCCCCCATGCTCCCACACACACACACACACACACACAGATGCATCAATGCACAACGCACAAACTCAGCAGCTAGCCGTACCCCGTTCCCACCCTGTGTGCAACACCTCCCCATGACTACCCACCACTAGCAGTGGCGTGTCATGGATGCATGTCTGTCATGTGTCTGCTGCTACCACCCAGTCCTCTTCTATTTTGCAGTCCCTGTGGTGGCACTGGGCCCACCCTACACTCACTGCAAATCAGCTATGCCACCACTGTTGCTGGGTGTCACTGGCGCTGCTGGCCTCCTGGTTCTGCTGTGCCTCCCAGGTGCAGGTGGCGCATACTGTGGTGCCGTCCCTCATCCAGTCCTCTTGGGCACACTGCTGTCAATGGGCTTTTTCCATGCCATTGCCTGTGCTGCCTCCTGCCATGAGCCACTGATCCTGAACCCAGTGCCCAGCACTTTCCGCCCCATACCCCTGGTGGTGAGGGTTGCTGCTGCTTTCTTGGATGCTGCTTTTGCAGCTTGTGGTGCCACTGGTGTGCATCCGGTGGCTGATGTTGCCCCAGTGCTGTGGGTGTTTGTGGTACAGGGGGCTGCTGTGCCTGTGGCAAGGCCTGTGGTAGTGGTGCTGGTGGTTGCAGTGGTGAGGCCACCTGCAGTGCCACAGCCACAGGTGTTGTTGTTGGTGGTGGTAGTGGTGGCGTGGGTGCTGATGCCAGTGCCGCCACCCCTGGCAGTGGCAGTGTGGTCTCCATGGCCATTCCTGGCACCATTGATGGAACTGGGGCCAGCTGCTCCCATCCTCCTGTGCAACCTGTGTGGCTGCATCATGCCCAGCAGTACCCCAGAGGTGCAGGCCTGCATGTGTGGCCTGCATCAGGGCCACCACTGCATCTGCCTGCCTCACCTGCTGCGCCACAGACCCCTCAATGGCCATGGCCAGGCAGGTGATGGCACATGCTTGTGTCTGTGCACAGGCCTGTTTGGCAACCATGGCCTCCACAAGACGCTTCGTGGCGGAACCAGTGGTTTGCACCCCAGACTGCAGCACTCCATGAGTGTGCCTGTCCGCTCCTGCAGTGCTGCATGGTGGGTGTCCATGCTGAGACTTATGCAGCCCAGCATCTCACCCTGTTCTGCATGAGCAATCACCATGGTTAGGCAGAACCCTGTGTAGCCCATCGGTGTCCATGGCCTGTCCACCTCCAGTGATGGTGACGGTGATGTCCCATCCAGGGCTTCCCCCAGCCTCCGGTAGGATGTGGGGTTCAGGTCTTGTGCAATCTTGTCCCCCAGTCTACCACAACTTAGACAGTCACTGAGGTCCAGTCCTGCCTCCTCTTGCTGCTGTTCTCCCACCATTTCCTGCTCCCCTAACATGGCTATGTCCTGCTGGGCCTGCTCTGCAGTGGTGTGCACACTGTCCACTGGCACTGTGACCACTGCTACTATGCCTGTGGGGAGACATTAGTGCATCAGTGGTACGTCCCTTGTCATGCCTGCTACCGTCCTACCCCTGCATCGCTCTCCCATATACTGGGGTTGATACTGGTCATGTCCTTACCTGCCCTGTTGTCCTCTGCCTCAGCACCTGTGGGGAAATGTGAGGGCATCAGTGTTGCTTCACCATTCCATGATGACTGTGCATGACATGGGCCACACCCCTGCAGTACTGTCCCATGGGGTGTGAGTGCAGCTGGCCATTGGCTTACCTTCCCCTGTGTACTCTGGCTCCACACCTGTGGGGGTGCACATCAGTGCTTCAGTGCTCACACACCATTGCAGGCCCACCATGTGTGCTACCATCCATGCCCCTGTGTCACTGTCCACCACATGCCATGTGGCGTTGGCTGTCACCTTACCTGCCCCTGTGTCTGCTGTGGCTGCACCTGTGGGGGGAAATGACAGTGCATCAGTGCTGTCTATCCATGTGGTGGCTGCACCGCCTGCTGTTCACATCACTGTGGCCATGCCAGGCTATGGTCCCACACAGTCCCTCCCATCTGTGCACTGTTCCATGTTGCATGGCTGTGCCCCGCCTTCACTGTTCCTACTGTTCTGCAGTGCACTGCCAGTGCATCCAGCATGTTACACTCCCTCTTGCCCATTGTTACATTACATCATCATATCCACTTTGCCATGTTTCACGCCTCCACTTACCCGTCCCTGTGTCCATCCAGAATTAATCCAGCTATGCGTCCCCATGGATGCTGTGCTGGCTCACGAATGCCAGCACCCTCTCCTCATGTGTGCTTAGGGGTTGCACCTCCTGTGGCCATCACCTGCCACTTGTTATGGGCCTCCTTTGCTTTTGCGTGGCACTTTAGGTCACTGTACCGCTTCTGCAGGTCACGCACAGTGCAATGCGCATTTGCCACCACATTTGCCCTCTGTGCAACTGTATCCCATGCCGTCTTCCTCTGCAGTCATTGCTGTCGCTCTCCTCCCTTCCCCAACAGCAGGTCTGATTGTGCCTCTAGCTCTTCCTACAGCATGTCTGTCTCTTCGAATGTAAAAGTCCTCTTCCTCCTCTTGCTCCTGCTTGCCATCTCTCCCCCGCTACCCAACATCTCGTATCCCCTACGACATGTCTGTGACTTGCGCACACCTTAATGGTCATGGGGTTAAGACATGCATATTGCTATGCCGCTATTGTGGGCTACGACATGCACAGACGGCATTAGTTGTAATATGGGTATGTCAGTGTTTTTTGTCATATCTGGCGGCTGTCTTGGAATCTGGTGCAGCTCGCATGTCATAGGGATTTTGGTGTACCTTTCCGCCATGGCGTACTTTGCACACTGTTTCTCCCCGCTGTCTTGGAATCGGGCCCCAGGTCCTTGTCTATTATTATACCAAAATCCTTTTCTGTTTCCACCTGCTTGATTTGTATATTATTCAAGTATAATTTTGGTTATTTTTACTCATGTGAATAACTGAACATTTTTCTATACCAAAGGACATTTTATTATCGACTACTCATTGTTGAATTTTTAACAGATCCTGTGCCAGTTTGTATTTATCCTCTGTTGTTGCAACTGGTCCCCCAATTTAAATTTAATCTGCAAATTTCACTATCTAACTATTGACACTGCTGTCAATGTCACTAATGAATAGTGAAAATAAAACAGGGCCCAAAACTGACCCCTGAGGGACTCCATTTGTAACTGCACACTCATCAGAAATGACACCCTTAATCCACACTGCTTGTGTTCTTCCATTTAGCCAATTGTTGACCCAAGTAACGATTCTAGTATCTGATCTCATCCTTTCCATCTTCTGCACCAGAACTGAATGGGAAACCTTGTGGAAGGCTTTTTGAAAGTCCAAAACTATCACATTGACAGGGCTTCCTTTGTCAATACATTTATCTTTTCATAAAAGCATAGCATGTTGGTTATGATAGCCCTATTCTTTTTGAATCCATGTTGGGATACATTACTAATGTTTAAATCTAACAAATTTTGTTCAAGTTTGTTTTTGATCAGTTTTTCCACAAGTTTACATAATATTGCAGGTAGACTAATGGGTCTATAATCTGCCATTGACTTTCTATCCCCCTTTTTGAACAATGGCATTACTGTTGCCTTATTTCATCAAGTAATGTCAATACATCTACAGTTAGAAAATATTAATCAGATAATGAATCATGTTGATGTGATCCTCCTAGGTCAATTTGCAGTTCTTTATTGAAAATTTCACAGAAGTAATTGTTAAATGCGTTAGACATTTCCTGTGGGTCTGTTAATTCTACTCACCGTGAAAATAATGGTCCCACTGAATTATCAGAAGATTTTAAGCTATTTATATAGGAAAAGAATGTCTTGTTGTCATCTTTAACATGGGTCAATCTAAATTCTAGTGTTTGCCTTTCTGATTTAATTATCCTTTCAAGTTTTCTTCGTTCTTCCTTATAGGAGGAAACATTATGATCATCCAGCTCCATTTTCATTTTCCTATAAGTCTCCTGGTTTTTTTATTTGATTCAATACTTTCTTAGTACATCAAACCAGAATTTAGCTTTTTTATTGTACAAATGCCTAGTTGAAACATATTTATACTCCAGGGCCCTGATATTCAGACTGCGCCTGGCAGGGGCGCAAGCCTGGGCGCAGCGCAACTGGGATGCACCAGGGCCAGGACCAGATGATATTTAACATTGATGCGCCATGGCACAGCACCATTGAATATAGCATGGAAAGTGCACGGTGCAGTGGCACTGTGCATGGCACAGTGGCACTGCGCTGTGCAAGCCACAGATAGGGAGCATGGGGATGCGCCAGTGCAAATGCGGTTTCGCTGCGTGCATCACCCATGATATTCAGCAGAGGGCATGCAAATGAGGCCATAATATATGCAAGGTGCAACAGGGGCCATTTGCATGTCATTATGGCCCCATTTGCATGCCTTGCACTGGGCAGCCCGGCGGATTGCGCCTGGTGGTACTCCCCTCCCTCCCGTGTCCCCAATCAGTGGTAAATGTAGATTTATTTAAGCCTGTTCAGTGGTAAACTCCTGCCCATTGCCGCGTGATCGTCCGTAGTCACTTTCCTGAGATCCAGTACCCCTCATTCTTCAGCTCGACACAGACCCCATGCCCGCCCACCCCCTCATCATTGGCGTATGTTGCAACCCTCCTGCATACTATCCGGTCTGCTGGCTGGCCGCTGAATGACAGGTACAGTATGGGCTTGCAGGATATTCTGTATTAGACAGTCCATATATGTGAATGAAGTCATTCACATATTTGATCTGTCTAGTACAGTGTGCCCTGCAAGCCCATTGGTCCACACTGTGGACCAATGGGCTTACAGTCCATACTGTACCTGTCATTCAGTGGGCGGCCAGGCATAGGGCAGGTTGCAGCCGCTCACCATGATGGGAGGAGGGGTGACATGGGTTCTGTGTGGGTGGGAGGGGGTGCCACTGATTACCAGGAAAGTGCTTTACAGAGCCATTGCAGTAACGGGCGGGGGGGGTCCCACTAGACTACCAGGGCTTATGTAAGTCTACATTTACTGCTGATTGGGGACACGGGAAGGAGGGGGGTACCACTTGACTACCAGGGCTTAAATAAATCTACATTTACCACCGATCGGGAACACGGGAGGGGGGTACCACTAGACTACCAGGGTTATGTGGGTGCTTCATGACAGTGTTTTGGGTAGGCGGGCGGCCACCCATGGGTGGCAGCTGCTGTGTTGTGCCCTGCAATACAGCAGCCCACCTGTGGGTGGCCAGGAGTTGTTCCACTGTTTCACGGGCTCAACTTTAAGTCCCTATGTGGTGCAATGTAGGGGTGCACTGGCATGTCACGCCCTTATCCACGAGCTGAATATCGGGATGTGCAGCATATGCATGGCAATTTCTGCATATGCGCCAAGACATTACATTAAACAGTAGCATTTGGATTTGTGCTGCACATGACAGCCTTTCCAATATCCAACCGGGGCGCAATGTGGGGTTGCACTGGCTCAACTCTGTTGCACCATACACAACCCCTTTGAATATCCGGGCCCAAATCTAATAACTTTGTTTTTAATATGACCTACTTTTCCTCTGTTGTCTTGTGATGAAAATCCCTTCTCCAGTCCCACCTTGACAATTCTTCTTTCATTAACAAAATGTTTGCTCTATTGTAATTTCTAATATATGTTTTTCACTGGTTCTTCCCATTACCAAAGATTAAAGCATGCTCTACCATACAGTGATCTGAATTACTTAAAGGTTCCCTAGCAATAATTTCTTTTATCATTTGTATAACATTAGTTAGAACCAAGTCCAGAATATTTTGACCCCTTGTTGATTCATTACCCAACTGTTCCAATCCCAACTCTAATAATAGATCAACAAAGCAGTTGTCGCCATTGGATTTAGTCTCCATGTTACCCTAGTTAATGTATGAGATGTTGAAATCACCTATAATTACTAGGATTCAGATGTCTATAATATGTGGCCATATTCAGTCTTTTTATATGCCTCCCACATATGCTAACCCAAAGTGAGTCATATGGCTAACAATTGGTAATAACAGGATCTATAGCAGCACATTCTATTCCATCTCTGATGAAAAATGCTACACCACCCCCTTTCTTATTTTGTCTATCTTTATGAAATAGTTGGCAGCCTGGGATATTTGTAACCCAATCTATTGTTTCATTCCACCAGGTGTCACATACAGAACAAATATCTATACTTTCATTGTAACGGATACCCTGTAGTTTGGATAGTTTTGATATGTTAAGACTCCTAGCATTTTGGGTTATCACTTTAAGATTCTTCTTGTTTCCCTGAACAGTAGTATTAGTAAGTCTGTTAACCATTGACAATTTATCTTGATGTGATGTATTACCTCTTCCCTTAGAGTTCAGTTCAAAAATACATCAGTGTGATTTCTTAACCTAAGTCAGAGCCTTCTACTACCACATCTGTTGAGATGCAGGCCATCATGGCAATAGTAACCATACATTCCTTTAAACTCCCCCCATTGTGTTATACAACTAATCCCCTCATGCATGCTCCATTTTCTCAACCGGTTGTTGATACTTTTGATTTTATGGTGTTTTTTAAGAGAAGCGCTAGGGACTGGCAAGATTTTGGAAAATTACAACTCACAATTCATACCTTTTAAGATTGCATGTATATTTTTAGTCAATCTGTATTTCTTCCTCTTCCCTTTTACTAATATCATTAGTGCCAGTATGCATTATGACAAGGGAACTCTGATCTCTATTTTTAACAATGTTAGGTAGCATATTTTCAATATCCTTAATTTTTGCTCCAGAGAAATAACTTGTTGTTATTGTTTCCTGCAGTATACCTATTTATATACTTGACAATTGAGTCCCCAAGTACATAGATTTCTGCCTGGGGACTCACTGAACCTACATTGTTATACTCCATTACTTCCTCCATATTTATCCTAATGTCTGGTTGATTTATGCTAACCACTGACACAGTTTGCTGGAGCAAGTTATTTAAGTCATAACATTCAGTTGTTTGGAGTATACAAAGCAATAACCAGCTTTTGTGGATGATTAAACGCTGAGGCGAAGCCAAGGCATTTAATCATTCACAAAATCCAGTTATTGTGAGTATACTCCAAGCAACTGAATGTTATTACTATTATATGACTTGGAGTTATGTAGATGTGAGGTAAAATAGAAGTATAAATACATTTTGGGTGGTCGGTCGGAAAGCTGAGTGGCGCGCGTTCACTTACTGCAGCAGCGCAGAGCTGAGGCAGTAGTCATTCGAACGAGTTACACATTTTTGATAAAAGAGAAGCACACCATAGTTTTTCATAGATATAGCAGCAGAGAATAGCATAAATGTACTCAAAGCCTGAAACAAGCAATGTAATGTTATGTATTTTTCTGTGAAAAACTGAAGCGGGATTCCAGGCATGCGCATTAGTGGAGAAGTTAATGCGCATGTCTGGAATCCTTGTTCTGTTTTTGGACAGACAAATACATAACTTTACAGTGCTTATGTCAGGGTGTGAGTACATTTATGCTATTTTGTGGTGCTATGTGTATGAAAAAGTATGGAGTAGTGGTATTTTATAAAAAAATGTGTAACTCATTTATGAACAAGTTTTTACTGGGCTCTGCCATGCTGCAGAGAGTGAACAGTGAGTGAATGTGGGTTGGTGAGCTGTGTGATGGTTAATAATATTGAAAATAAAAAGGAGCTCAGGATAGATTTAAAAGGAGATTTGTATTTTAAATTATCAGTTGGTGGTGCAGACATTTTAAATTGTTTTAAATGTTGAGCGTGTTCTGTGTGTGGGCTTGGGATAATTTTCATTAGGACTGTAGGTATGGCTAAGTTTGATTAACCAACTGTGGGTGGGGTTAATGTTTTATTAAATGACTGTGGGTGGGGTTAATGTTTCATTAAACTACTGTGGGTGGGGTTTGAGTGAATAACTGACTCTGGGAGGGGGTTGTAGTTTGTGAGACAATAACCGACAGGTGTTCTTGTTTGTGATTGGCTGAGAACAGATATCTATTGTATAACAGTATTTAAATCCCACCGGGTGTTAATGAGGGATCAATAACTACAGAAATCATTGAGTTAGCATTGTTAATGGTCTCTAAAGTAACTACAGATGGTATTTCATCACATGAGCTAGAAGTGGTTGCCTGATTAGTTCTTTGTGGTATTCCATTATTGTTAGTTGACAGTTCACATTCATTAATGATTGGTACCATTTGACTAGGTATACTACAAAAGAACCCCAGAGCAAATGCACTGGGGCATGGGTTATCCCGGAGTATATTGACCATACAGCCAACGTTTAAAGAAAACACAAATTGCACATACCCCAATAATGCAAAGCATCATAGGAAGAATATGCAAATGCCCATGCATTAATTTGGACTGACTCACTTTTAAGCAGAATTACATGGTGCCAGAAGGCCTCACAATACAATCAACACAGGCTGAGAACAGCAGACACAGACATGTGTTTTGTCCTCATCAGTGTGCCATATCTGTATCTCAGTCCAGGGAGAGGGAACCAGCCACTCAATAGGGGATCTTATTTGTTTATGTCATGGGCAGCCCAAAGTAGAGAGAGAGAGAGAAGAAAACTACAAAAGAACCCCAGAGCAAATGCACTGGAGCATGGGTTATCCTGGAGGATATTGACCATGCAACCAAATTGTAAAGAAAACACAAATTACACATACCCCAATACTGCAGAGCATCATGGGAAACATATGCAAATGTCCATGAATTAATTTGGACTGGCTCAACTTTAAGCAGAATTGCATGGTGCCAGAAGGCCTCACAATGCAATCAGCAAAGGCTAAGAACAGCAGACACAGACTCATGTTTCATGTTTCATGTTTCAAGTTTCATGTTTCATGTTTCATGTTTCATGTTTCATGTTTCATGTTTCATTTGGACTCATCAGTGTGCCATATCTTTATCTCAGCCCAGGGATAAAGACTGCAGCCAGCCACTCTATAGGGGATCTTATTTGTTTGGGTCATGGGCAGCCCAAAGTAGAGAGAGAAGAGAACTATAAATTAACCCCAGAGCAAATGCACTGGGGCATGGATAATCCAGGAGGATATCGACCATATAGCCAAATTTTAAAGAAAACACAAAGTGCACATACCCCAGTAACGCAAAGCATCATGGGAAGCATTTCCAAATGCCCATGAATTAATTTGGACTGGCTCAACTTTAAGCAGAATTGCATGGTGCCAGAAGGCCTCACAATACAAACAACAAAGGCTGAGAACAGCAGACACAGACACATGTTTCATCCTCATTTGGACTCATCAGTGTGTTATATCTGTATCTCAGACCAGGGAGAGGGAGCCAGCCACCCTATAGGGGATCTTATTTGTTTGGGTCATGTGGAGCCCAAAGTAGAGAGAGAAGAGAACTACAAAAGAACCCTAGAGCAAATACGAACATATGAAAAAATGCCAGCAGAAGCAGTCCATACAGCTATTGAGTCTGCTCGATTGTGCAGCTAGCCCTCATAGCACACTGATGAGTCCAAATGAGGATGAAACACATGTCAGTGTCTGCTGTTCTCAGCCTTTGCTGATTGTATTGTGAGGCCTTCTAGCATCATGCAATTCTGCTTAAAGTTGAGCCAGTCTTTTGTGCTTTCCAACAAAAGGATCCTGTTTGCCCCATTTCTGTACAATATGGGTGTTTGATGATTTCTCAATTGCTACTGATGTGGTGAAGAGAGCCACACTTGTAACAATGCCTCAGTTGTCCTGGGTAAAAAATAAATTCTTTGTCCCAGCCCAGAAAAAAAACAATTAGGAACCTTGCAACTGTTTCCCTCGATCCTAGACAGCCCTGCAACTGCGGCGCATCTTGATGGTGCCTGTCTTCTTCACCATGCCTGGCCTAGCGGTCCTCTCCCTCACATTTCTACTTGTACATTACCACCCCTGTCTGCTCTCTATTTGTTCTTTCCATTGCCCCTGTTCTGTGTCCCGTCTGTGGCTCTTACCTCTCCCTCTCCCTCTCGGTACCCTTCAACTCCCCACCTTTACTCCCCTTCCCCTCTGCCTTCCACATCCCCACTTTCTTCCTTGATCACACTGACTGTCTTGTTCTACAAAGCAATGTATGTAATATATTATTATCTAACTGCAGTCCTCATATAGCTCACCCAGCTTTTTGTTGTAGACACATTCCTACATTATGAAGTAATTGAACCGCTGTTCTCCAAATGTTCTCCTTTTGTGTCATTGTTAAACTATTGTGTCACTATGACTGTAAAGTATTATTTGGATGTTATGTTGTTGACTGTTTCTAAAGTGTATATCCTTCATTCCTGTTCTAACCAGGTCCAACGTGTAAATGAGCTATGCTCAATGGTGTTCACCTGGATAAGTAAAGATTTTGATTGATTGATTGATTGATTTTTTTTTCATTGAATTAGGCAGGTGTCCTATCCCTGCATCAGCTTGGTGTAGCTTAACTTTTACTTACCAGCCCCCATTCCAGAACTCCTCCCCATCAAAAGTTGGTTCAGGGTTACCTTGCACAGTGCACATTTTTTCCATCCATTATCCTATGCCTGTAATAGTCACACCTTCATTTCGAAAAAGGATTGTGATAAACTTTATCAAGCTTTTTGTCAGTGGTATAGCTTGAAAGGGCACCCATAGGGGATTTGTTTTTAAGATAGTATATTTTGACCAAAATCTTTCAAGTAATTTGGGTGTTCAAAACCTCACATCAAAGGTGCCCTCTTCTGGAACATGTATGAGCACAAATACTTCTGATGGAGAAAAACCCAAGGAGTTTTTAATTAGGGATTTCCCCACAAAAAATCTGTCCGGTGTGGTTTCCATCCCACTTATGTGTCTCAAGCTGATGGCATTGCGTCTCTTAGCCACTTCCATAGGTTTGTGAAACAGGCCAGTGTATGTTGGGATTGAACTGTTATGAGTGGCTGTAGAATCAGAAATGGGTACAGTTTGTTTTCCAAGCTCAATTTGTCCCTCATACTGTTCAATGTGACTAGTACCCTCTCCCATTTGAGCATCATAAAAAACATTGCTCTGGCTCTCCAGAGGAGAAAAAGAGGGTGATCAATTGTATCCATAGAAACTGGCACCACTTGCTCTAGGTGAACGGATGTTTCCTTGGTCTCTGCAGCAGGCTCTGTACCCAGTATTGGGATAGCTGGGTCAGGAATCCAAGTGCCCTCTGGTGCTCTCTTCCAGCCTGTGCCATTCAAAACTCCTTCTGGAGTCCATTTTGTTTATTCTGTGTTGTCCTTCAGTGAAAGAGTCTTCTTCTTTGGTGCAGGGTTTGCATCTGGGTTCCTCTTCTGGTCAGAAAACACAAACACCTTCTTCAGGCTGTTGGTTGAACTACCTGGTGAGTTGCCATCCATCCATTTTCTTTTTCGTTCCTCCTCAGGCATTTTTCTTTTTTCTTGCTGTTAAATATCCTTTTTCTACATCTGAAAGAATATTTTGTTCTTTTTTTGTTGTAATTCATCCTGAAGTTGACTTTCTTCTTTTAGTAGATCCATCTCAGCTGTTGGTCCTATGTGAACTGGTTCTCCAGTAGTGGTGTGTCCTATAGTGTCTACCACACTGGCTGCAACTGCTGCCTCCACTCCTCCGTTTTCACCTCCTCCACGATTGGTGTCCAATACAACACTGGGCCCCTCCATGTCAGCACCAGCGCCCTCTACAGAAGAGCAGGGGAATTTTTTATTGAAAGAAATTAACAAAATAAAGCATTTTACAATATTATAATTCAAAACAGCACCAAACAAGTCTGCAAAAGAAAGTTTTCAGCATATTTAGAAAATCATAAAGAAACTTCAAAGTAAAAAATAAGAAAGGAAACAAAACAAAAATGAAAGAAACTGAATCTTAAATTCTGAAACTTAGCTATTCAAAAACCAAGTGCATTCATTCCAATATAACTGGAAAGTAGAAGGCAAGTTTTTGCTCTTCTTGGCAGAGTAAAGTGAACACAGACCATGACTAATCTAATGCAAAACTTGAATTTCATTATATACTTTTTTGTTGCACCAAAAAGGCGCACCTAGCTTGCCACATATAAAAATGACACAAAGTAAATACAAGCCTTAAGGTACTGGGGTGAAATTTTGCTAATGTAGCAGGATATAGACCTAAAACAAGAATGTCATATGTGATAGGAGGAGACATTTGTTCCCCCATGTCTCCAAAAAGAGAAACCAAAAGGTCTAGAAAAGGGGAACAGCAAAAAGAAGTGCGCCATAGTTTGCATGGTGTCCCACTCCCAGCAACGGTACTGCAATGATCCCCCCCCCCAGGTTTCTGCTTGTTGATATGTTTCTGATTGCTTTTATGCCTTACCTCAGAAGTTGACTAGTGGTAGCTAGCCTTGTACACTTACTTTGTATAACTGGTTTCCTCTACTGTTACCTGTGCTATGTCTACTGTATGCTCTTGATGTATGTACTCAATGTAATTAATGCTCTGCCCCTGTCTCCTGTATGCTTATATGACTTTTTAAATGTAATTAATTCCAGGTCACCCCAGAAAAAGGGACCGTGTTGTCTCAGTGAGCATAACCGGTCAACAAATTTAAATAAATAAATAAATACATACATCTATAAATGATGGGTGAGGGCACATCCTTTCATTAATAGCTTTGTGCTTATGGGGAACCCTGACCCCCAGTCTTCCATGACAGGAGAGCCAGGTGACATCCCAACATTTAAGTGGGATTCATTTGCCAGTTAACTGTCTGAAGATGACCTGTAAAATGTCATCATTGACTCCCACAATTTGGGGGACTTCATAAAAATGTTCCCACAAAACAGCGGCATACCATTTTTCTTGGTATTCAAGACAATGAACTGGGTTGTCAGTTTCCACTGTTTGAGTTTTGTAAACACTGGATGCAAGAATTTAGGTATGCTAAAGGTTTTTAGGTAGGTGGGAACCACAAATGGTTCTTTAGCCCACCTGTCTAGAATAGCTGCTATCCAGCTAAACAATAGACAATGCCAAATGGTTAAATGTCCCCTTAAAGAGGGACAAATGTTCCAATAAATAAAGAGACTGTGAAAAAAAACACAATCAGGCGAAGCATCTTGATACCACCATGGCAGTAGTCATGGTATATATACTGTAAAACTGTTAATTGCCACACAAACAAAAGTTCGCAGTTGCATCTTCTAAAACTTATGAACACAAACCTAACTTTGCACTCAGCACTGTGACAGTCACTGCAGTTCATCGATAATCGCTAAGCACTAGAAAACTAAAGTTCTTTAAAGTTCATGGCAGTTCATAGCAAGGCTCACACATCAAGGAAAAAAAGCTCCTTTTTTCTACCTCAGCTGAAGCAGACAACTTCTTTCAGCAAACACTGTGCTCCCTCCAGTCACATGATCTGCTCCTGCCGGCTTGTCTGTCTGAGAAACTCAACTGTGGGACACCAGCCGACAAAATGAAAGTGGACCTGTGCTTGACTACACTTAAAGAGCAGCATGCTCAGTGGATTGTAAAGTCCTTTTTGGATCTGAGTACACGCCAGGATAACTGTGTGCATTGCTTCTAGGACACAGGGATAAAATCAGCCCACGACACTTGCCTGGACAACACACTGTAGTAAACACAAACAGATCTGGTTTTACAACAAAATAAAAGTAAGTACATGAGATGCTTACTGTCATGCTTGATTTCCTAGGTGTCCCATGTGTCAGGAGTGCTCAAGGAAATAGGAATATCCAGAGTGATCTCGAGTGACAAAGTAAGTAAGTAATAGTGGGCAGAATGCTTTTCACATTTACAGATGCTGTGATACCATTGTAATTAGTGCTGTTTCTATCCAATTGCAGGTCAAGATGCTGAGTACTGCCCATGACTATGTAGGACGTTGCATGTCTGAATCTGGACTTGGATTTTAAAGCACATGATTGTTTTTTATCTTTTTGGTAACATTCAATAAAGTGTACAATTTCATTTCTATGCATCGTTTACTTTTTGCGGCAAAATAGAGTTTGCGGGACTGTCTGACCCACGAACATAGTGATATATATTTTGCATTAATAAGTAACAGTTCTACAGTAGTTCCTTTTTAATGGGGCTGAGCCTACTACTCCAAAAGCCTTGGAAAAATATATTTTGACCTTAACTTCAGATTTTAAAGGAATAGGGAAGATATGGGCTATATGTAAAAATATAGGAAGTATTAATGTGTTTAATAAAAATACTCTTTTCTGTTTTTAAAAGATTCTGTTTCCAAGAATTCACTATGCACATTGCTTTGGATGCTGCTAGGTCCGAATTTAATGCAGGGTCATCCTGACTACCAAATATTATGCCTAAGACTCTAATGGATGTAACTGAAACATCATTGTTTGCAAAAGGCTGAATCTGGCCTACTGATGGATTCATCAAGATACCAGTATTTTTATGATAATTTAGTTTAGATTCAGACACTCACTCATATGCTGAGAAAATAGATACCAAAACAGAATCAGGGACCTGAGCTGTGGTGCAAATACACAGATCATCCATGTAGGTGCTCACCGGAGGAGCTATCTGCTCATTTGACAAATTAAGTCTAGGTATAGCAGGATTTGTCATAATTTTCTGAAGCAAAGGATCTATTTGAAAAACGTACACTAAGGGGCTTAAAGGGCATCCCTGTCTAACCCCTTTCCCCCCCCAAAAAATGAACCCGGAGTGCCATTTATATGGATCCATGATGCCAGTTGGACAACAAAGTTGTCAACCTATGTTACAGCAATGGATTGATGTCGACTGCAATTGCAGTCAGCATAAGTCCATCAGAAAAAACTGTTTCTTTCAGGTGGCTCTGCCCCCCGCACCCCGCATAATTCATATAATCAACTCTGAGTTGGAGTTGATTCAAGGAGGGGGTGCAAGATCCTGAGAAATCAGTGCCGGGGTCCCGCGGTGACAGTTCAGTATCACGTCGCTGTACTGTTGTTCGCAGTACAGGTGTTGCTGTTTGGTCAGCATACGTATTTATGTATGGTTGTATCCTTGTGCTACTATATAGCAGTTTAATCCAGGAAACAAATGTTTGAGGTATATGATAGAATTATAAAACCTGGAATAAGTAGTCATGGTCAACGTGGTTGAATGCTTTCTCCTGATCCAGAGAAAGCAGCAGACCAGGAAATTGTGTACGAGAACCATCAAGCACTAGGTCCTCCAAAAGGAGGACGTTATGGAAAATGGATCTACCTGAAACTGCACATGTTTGTACAGGGGGAAATGATATAATCTGCTGCTAATGACAGCCCATGTAATAGGATAGATGCTAAGATTTTATAATTGACATTCAAGAGACTGATAGGCCTCCTATTTTTTAGATTATGCCTTTTCCCCTTTCTAAACAACAAAATTAATGAAGAGTGTGTCATCTGACTTGGTAATTTATTTGTTTGTAGAATTGCATTAAACACCAAGGTTAAAATGGAAGCCAAAAAGTGTTGGCAGGTCTTATAAAATTCTGCCGTCAGGCCATCTAGGCCCAGTGAAGATTTAAGTTTTAATTTTTTATAGTCTGTGTTGTTTCTTCCAGTGAAATATCTGCTGTTATTTTTTTCCTGGACATCTCATGAAATACCTGGGATGTTCAGGTCATGTAGATAATTAGTATCTCTAACTGCAGAGGAAGGAGAGTCAAACTGGGCTTCTAAAATGCTTTGAGTGACTTCCAAAATAGTCATTGGATCCATATGGATTTTATTTTGAATAGGATCAAAAAATGCCTGCAAGGTAGTGGTATTCACCCTATTCTTGCAGCCTTTAAAAATATCAAGAACTTTGGCCCTGTGTACTGTATTGAGCCTCCATTTTTAGAGATTCAGCCCTTTTATACTGATAAGTTGCCATTTCTGTTTTTATGTCTTCTATCTCTGTTTTCAGGTCTAATTTATGTTCGTTGACCATAGATTTTAAAGAAAATAAATTCTGTCTTAATTTTAAGTATTTAAAATAGGTTGACTGATTTTTGTTTTGTTTTGCAGCTTTCTGAAAAAAAAGTTTAACGTCATCTTTAGAATCCCACCTCCAATCTAGTAGGGAGTCATAGGCCTCAAGTAATAGATGTTGCGATTCAATATGTCCATCTAGTAATAGAGTGCTATTCAATTTCCATTTGGAACATGACTTCTGGGGTTGAGCAGCATATTTTAAAGTACAGGACAATGAGACAGCCAAATGATAAAACAACTGGTACAACAACCCACAAGAGACAGGGCTATCCTAGATCTAGTACTGACTAACAGTACTGACTAACAGGGAAACGATCACAGATCTTCAGGTACAAAGTCATCTGGGTGCCAGTGATCATCACATGGTATGGTTCAATTTGGCCACTAGAACATAATCATCCCATTCCAAGGCAAAAATATGGGACTTCAGAGGAGCTAACTTTGATAAGATGGCCAACAGAGTTAAGCTATCCCTGGCAAAAAAAAAATACAGGTGAGGGGGTACAGGCAGAGTGGGCAAGCTTTAAAGATGCAATACTTGAAGCAACATCCCATTGTGTTAGTGAGAAAAGGAAGCGCAAAAGAAGAACAAAACTACTTTGGTTCTCAAACACAGTAGCAGAAAAGGTCAGAGCCAAAAGGCTGGCCTTCAGGAAATATAAGGGAACACAGCAGGATGAAGATAGGGAGGCATACCAAACTTCCCTAAGGGAAGCAGGGAAGGCAGTAAGGCAGACAAAGGCCCAAACCAAGGAAACACTAGCATGAACAGTAAAAGAAGGTAACAAGACTTTCTATAGATACATTAGTGAAAGCAGGAAGTCCAGAGGGGGTATTGCTAAGATCAAAGGGGATAAAGGGGCATGTGAGGAGGAGGACCATGTAAAAGCATCTATCCTAAATAGATACTTCTGCTCAGTATTTACTGAAGAGAAGGTAGGGCAGGGCCCACAGCTCAGCACCATAGACACAGGGGGGAGGGAGGTGCACACTAGTCCCTTCACAAAAGAAAGGGTCCTACAAGAGCTCAATAAGCTCAGGGTGGACAAGGCAATGGGACCCGATGGCATACATCCCAGGGTACTAAAACAGCTAAGGGTGGAACTAGCAGAGCCATTATCAGAAATGTTTAGTGAGTCTCTGAGCACAGGAGAGGTCCCAGAAGACTGGAGAAGGACTCACATGATCCCGCTCCACAAATGTGGTAGCAGGGAGCAGGCAGGGAACTACAGACCAGTAAGTCTTACCTCAGTAGTGGGCAAGATTAGGGAGACACTCCTTAAGGAAAGGATAGTGCAACACATGGAATCCATAGGAGCACAGGATCCAAGACAGCATGGGTTTACAAAGGAAAGTCCTGTCAAACTAATCTCATAGATTTCTTTGACTGGGTAACCAGAGTGGTGGACCAAGGGGGAGCAGTTGATGTTGCCTACCTTGACTTCAGCAAAGCTTTCAATACTGTTCTGCATAGAAGATTGATTAATAAGCTGGGTAGGCTCAGGGTGGGTCAGACATTGGTCAACTAGGTGGCAAACTGGTTGACAGGCAGAAAACAGAGAGTGGTGATAAACGGTATACAATCGGAAGAGATGCAAGTCACAAGTGAGGTACCTCAGGGATCAGTCCTGGGGCCAGTCCTCTTCAATATCTTCATCAATGACATTGCAGATGGACTGGAGGGTAAGGTTTGTCTGTTTGCAGATGACACCAAGATCTGCAACAGAGTAGATGATCCAGATGGGGTGGGCAGAATGAGACGAGATCTGGATAAACTAGCAAAATGGTAGGAAGAGTGACAACTGGGGTTTAACGCAAAGAAGTGCAAGATCATGTACATAGGGAAGAGAAACCCTGAAGCCACCTATAGGCTGGGAGGGGAGTTTTTGGCAGTCACAAGGGAAGAAAGAGACTTGGGCGTCATCATCACCGATGACCTGAAATCATCCAAGCAGACCACTAAAGCAGTAGGTAAGGCTAGAGGGATGTTGAGGTGTATTAGTAGGGGTATCACAAGTCAGAAGAGGGAGGTAGTAATCCCTCTTTACAAGACACTGGTTAGGCTCCATCTGGAGTACTATGTGCAGTACTGGAGGCCACACCTTCACAAGGACATTAACCAAATTGAGGCAGTCCGGAGAAGGGCAACCAAAATGGTGCAGGGACTGCATCAGAAAACATATGAGGACAGATTAACGGAGCTCAATATGTATACCCTAGAGCAAAGGAGGGAGAGAGGTGATATGAGTGAAACATTCAAACACCTTAAGGGCATTAACAAGGTGAAAGAGTCCCAACATGATTCAATCCAAGAAAAATAGCAGGACAAGAGGACACAGTGTGAGATTAGAGGGAGGTCGATTAAAGGGTAATGTGAGGAAGTTCTTTTTCACAGAAAGGGTGGTGGATGCATGGAACGGCCTACCTCAGGAAGTGGTGGATATGAATACAGTGCAGGGCTTCAAGCAGGCATGGGATAGGCATAAGGGAGCAATACAGATAAGTATGAATAGATAGGCCATTGACAGAGTAAATGCCGATGGCACATTCATAAGGTAGAAAAAAGAAATGGGCAGACTGGATGGGCCTTGCGGTCCTTATCTGCCGTCAACTTCTATGTTTCTATGTTAAATTTAACAAAGAATAGTGCAAGCTTGATGAACCTGTAATGTGGGTGATAAAAACAAATAGTCTATATGTGTTGCAAGGGAACCTCTAACATACATTTTCAACTCTATGAAGTGTTTTTCCAGAAATCCATTTATCAACCCTGCAGTGTTGACAATGGAGTTCAAACAATTTGCATCCCAGAACATTTTTTTGCATGGCCCCACCCCTATCATTTAGGGTGAGGCCACAATTAAAATCTGCACCAAAAATGATATTTTTATTGGTATGCAGATAAGATTGCAATTGGTAGAAAAGGGCAGTGTGGAGGGCTGTGCCCTGTGGTGCATAAATATTCAACAAACTATATTTATGTGATGCAAACTCGATGTTGAGCAAAAGAGCTCGACCTGGACAAACCTCAACCACTCATCTTATTTGGAAATCAAACCCTTTAAACAAAATGCCTACTCCATCACAAGTGTCTGTACCTTGTGATCAATAGGAAGGCCCATACAGCCATGCTTTCTGTGCCTGGGAAACCTCATGAAGTGTTTTTAACCTAGTGTCCTGTATAAATAGGATGTTGTTAGGTAACCCTTGTAGTATATACATGGTGGTTAGCCTCTTTTTGTAAGATTTTATACTGCAGACATTCAACGTTAGAGGAATAACAGCCCAACCACCATACGCTTCATGTTGCTAAGGGGAAACCAGGGATCAATCAGGTGCCTTCCCCCAGAGGGATCTTCTCATTCCTTTAACCTTTTTGGAGGAGGAGAGTTCAGTTTGGGAGTCTGAGGACACCTCCATCCTGGATGAAGCAATAGAGGATGTATCTGATTCCTCACCGTCATCCTCTGTATCACCCCAGTTACTTTTTTTTTGATAAGGCCAAAAACCTATTTCTAGTGGTAATCCTGTGCTTTGGAGAACATTTGCCAGGTTTGCTCTTACCTTTCCCTCTTCTTGTGGGCTTCACAAGAGTCAAAGGAGTTTCCTGGATAGGATTAGGCAGAGGAGGCATGAGAGTCACCAGAGGCACTGGACTTGAGTAGAATCATCTAACACTGGTTGAGGGGGATCTACAACCTGAGAAACTGGTGGGGATGGGGGGTTGGGATAGAATCAATAACCAACACACTATCCATGGCTGGGGGGTTATGAGGTGTCGCTACTATAGGGTGGGAGGAGGAATCCAGATCGATAGATCCCTCAGGACGTGAAGTAGTACACATTACTAAGGCCTGAGCCTGAGACTCTGTAATCAGTTGCTGTTGATTAAGGGGGGCACGATCTAATCTGTTATATTCCGCCCAAGAACACTGTCTATAGTAGTGGCCATGTTCATCACAAAGGTTGCACGGAAAAGGATTCAGGCAGCCAAGGCTGACATAACCATAGTCAAGGTATAAATTACATTTGGGATTATCACAGACTGTGCTTAAATGCGTTCAGGCTCCACACTTGTGGTAGGTTTTAGGCTGGCCTAGATAAAAGCGCAGACCTCTGTCCCTGCCTATATAGAAACTCCCTGGTAGGTGTGAAATACCTACATCTGTTTGTTTCCGTTGGACTTTTATTTTCCAACCCCCTGTCCAGACTAGATCAGTATCCAAAATCGGTTTTGGTTGATCCAGCATATCACATCTCTGCTTGAGCCAAAACTGAATGTCTGCGATGCTAACCCCTTCACTCCGAAAGAGCAAGGTTATGGTTTTCACAGTTGGCCTAATGGAGGGGAATAGGAAAGAAGGAGACCCATAAAGTATTATCCTTTACCATAGGATATTTGTCCCAAAAAGTTTCCAAGGTGTCCACATTTTTGAAGCTAAGATCATAGATAGGCTCCCCATTAACAGGAATTAAGGCAAGTAAATAATTTGGGTTGTTCTACAAAATGAGTCAGCACTTGGACATGGTGCATGGAAACACAAATTGAAGTTTGCAAACAAGTTTACAGCACACTTAAGCTCGACAGGACAATATATAAAAAAGGGCTAAAACGGAACTCCGTTGCTTACATAATTTGTTATAGCTCAGTATGGCCTGACATGTTTCTAGATCTCCAAGATTTGAAAAAGGATCTAGGAAGATCCAGGCATGCCAGGCCATATTGAGCTATAATAAATTATGTAAGCACTGGAGTTCCGTTTATACCCCTATATAGTCCTGTCGAGCTTATATGTGCTGAAATCTAAATCATTTGGGTTAATACCCATCATTTTTTTAAGCACAGTGTTCAGTACAGTGCGTCTGTCTCGAGCAGTCTGTACATCCACATTGAATTAAAGCCTAACTGCATTCCTGCGCTGGGCAGGTTCCTCTACCCTTTGAAAAAGATTAGACATTTTAAAAGAAGTAGAGGCAGTTTATGTGAGTTCAGATTCATTAGACACTGGAGGTTCTAATGTTGGTAATTCAGCAGTCATGCCTGCATTACAGTGAGGTGGCTCAGTCCGAGTCCCAGAGCCATCAACACCCATATGATCTGATGTAGTTGGAGCCACAATTGTTGGGTGTGCACCTGGGCTGCTATAAACTGCATTTGTGAGTACCTTAGGTACATTCTTATGGCCAGAGAAGTGTTTCTTGAAGTTTGGAAAAAGAGTGACCATTGATATCAAGCCCCCCGATGCCTGGTTACCTGAAACAATGTATTTTGCTGAAACCATGCCTGTAGATTTCCATCTGTCCCCCATAGCATTCCATTCTCATCCAGCTGCTGCCAGTGCATCTGCTAGGCTCTAAGCCAGATCACTGGACTGTTCTTGGTTGTTTCATCCACTCTGGAGATGTAGTGAAGCTTGTGGCAACATCCCATCCTCCAGATTGGTGGTTTGTGCATGTTTGTCCGACAGACCAGTAGAGACATCCTCTACCTGTGAGGGGATAGACCAGGAGTCCATCATTCCAGCAGTACAGACCCCCAATGCACCAGGTCAGTCCTCATTATCCTCCTGCAACAGTCTTAACAGAAACGCCCTATGCTTTTTCATGGCATTTCTGAGCAAGTCTTCCAAAGCAATGTTCAGCATGGGGTAATCAAAACCAGCAAGTCCGTCTCAATGCTAACAGTAAGATTAATTTCAGTCTCAGAGCTAACAGTAAGATTCATTTTGGTAATAGCAGTTACCTGCTTGAAAGGTATATAGTAGTTACAGCCATTATAACTAGTGCAGCTGTAAAGTTTGTAGTTGCCGAACTCCCGGTAGCCATATCCAAAATAGCAGAAACGTGTTCTTCCGATTCCATATCAGCCATAATGATATCCAGATTGTGCTCTTCACCAGACCCCGCACCTCCACCTCCTTCTCCTCCTCCTCTGCCATGTTTCAGTATGTCAACCATCTTGCTGATGACTGACAAGGGTTCCCCCTTCTGACAAGAGTAGGATCATTTTTTATTAATCCATCTAAACAAAATTAAAAACTTAGAGAAAACGTACATTGAACAATCATGTAAAACACATTTTAATCTAATACACCCAAACAAAAGAAATATTTGCATTTCCCTCAGTAATCCCCCAAGAACTCTTGCAATGAAAACCAAAATACCTAAAAAAAAAAGGGGGGGGTGGTATTTCTTATTCAAAACAAAAGTAGAACAAAAAAATCTTCCTAGACATCTCATCCCTCGCTAAATATATATAATCTTCCTTATTTTTCCTATAAAAAAACACCACAATTTCCAATTTTATCAATCGAACATTAAATCTCCTTACTCTTTTCAAAAGCTATTTGCCATACCTACATCTCTCCATGTATTGTACATTCCATTAAAGCTTAATGACTTTCATTTGAATCTTTTAATCAAAATTTATCTCACTTCTTTTCTCACTCCCTGCACTAAAAAGGAAATTAATTAGATTTTTGTCTTTCAATTAATTCAAAATGTATAAATCAGGAGATGAAGCCTACAGGGTACATAAACATACATTACTCATTTATATTTCTGAAAAAAACATAACCCCTTCCACCACATTGTGACCTTAGCCTTTGAATGTAACTTCATGTCTTTCATAAATACCTCCTGAAGTGCTATTTCACAAAATGTACATAATTGATCATGTGGCATCTTTCTCTGTTGTAATACAAACTGACCACTTGCCTTCCACAGGTAGAACTTTAGTACTGCAAAAAATACACCCAAAGTACTTTTATTATAATTAAGCAATGGGTAATAGAAATCTTCCAAAATCAATTGTTCATAAGTAAGCGTTTGTAGCCAATCTACCCTGTACCTTTTAGCTGCATATACCCAAAAATGCTTGCTGTAATTACACATAAATAAAAAATGATCCATAGATCCCTCATGCACTACACACTCTGGATATGAATACATTTTTTTTGGTTAAAACTTTATGTTTTTGATTACCCCCAATCTATAATTTCCCATATGAATGAAGCCATAAAATGTCCCACATTCGTAATGGTATTCTTTTGTTTACCAGCTGGTTACAAACCAGGGGCACTTTAGATGGTCTATGATTCTTAAACTCGGGTTGCTTCACCCCTACTTGTTCCAAAACCATCTGATAACTTACTTTCCAGTTCTTCTGTATCAAAAGAGATTTCTCTATTTTCCATTTTGCCAACTTCTGTACTGTAGGTTTTAAATATTCAGGAACTTTAAAATTCTTAGCCAACTTTGGTGCAATATCCTACCATTCCTGCAAATATTCCCATAGTACTGCCCTACTCCAAATTTTTGCAAGCGACTTCTTGTCCTGCAAAACTATAATTAATGATTTAGCCCAAAACAGAGTGTGAAAAAATATAATCGGATATACCATATTTAGACCTCCCATCTGTCTAGGCACCACATATAATTCCTTTTTATGGGGTTTAACCTGCTACCACAAAGCTTTTGGAAAAAAAAATATTCATTAACCCTGCTTCTAACTGAACTGGAATCAGAAAAACAGCCCCCACATATAATCATACTGGGATTAAAAACTTTAATAATAAACACCCTCTTAGTTTTGAAAAACCACCACCTCTTCCATCTTTGAACTTTGGTATCACATTATTGCAAACTTGTTTCCCAGTTTAATTTTGCTGAGTCTCCTGAACCAAAATAAATTCCTAACAATTTTATGGGTTCATCAGATACTTGTAACCCTAAAATTCGCTGTGGGCCTTCATATCTTGGACCCCCAAAAATATGTTTGTTTTGTCTTATCTCTATTTAATTTTGCTCCTGATATTTCAGAATATCTTTCCAATTCTTTAAATGCACATTCCAGACCCTGTTCATTTTTAACTTATGCAGACGTAAATCGTCTGCATAAGTGAGAATTTTCTATTTCTCTGCAGTCCAAACATCACTTAATCCCATAATTGCTGAATTCTTTATGATCTGTCTTACACATGGATCTAAAGCAAATACATATAACAGTGGACTAAATGGACATCCTTGTCTTATTCCTGTTTTCATCCTTACACTTTGTCCTTCATGTCCTTGAATTATTGGTATTACTATTGCCCATTTATTTAATGACTTCAACTATTTAATAAATACCATAGGAATTCCATAATGCTGCAATACTGAAAACAGATACTGATGACTTACTCTATCAAAGGCTTTACTTTGATCCAGTACTACCAAAAAATTATTAACCTTGTATGTTCTGCAATATTCATTTGCATCTCTAATAATCACAAGATTTTCTTGTATACTCCTCCCTGGAATAGCACTCATTTGTACCAGATGTATTAGTTCCCTAGCCACTTGCCTTAAACGTTTCCGTAATATAGCTGTCAAGATTTTAAAATCGGTATTTAACATTATCCACCACCAGTTATTAGCATCATATTTATCCCCTTGCTTAAATAAAAAGGTCACTATTCCTTTAGTAAAATGTGCTGGTGATTCTCCAGGATTCATTAATAAAACATTATACATTTTTACTAAGCAGGGTACTAATATCTCCTTATAAGTTTTCTAAAAATCATTCAGTATGCCATCCGCTCCTGGCGATGTACCAGCCAGATCTCAATTTACTTATGGTTTCAATTATTTCAGTCTGCGTGATTGGTCTTAACAATGTAATTTGTAAATTCTTTGATATTTGTGGAATCTGAATTGACTGTACATATTTTATAATTCTTATATTCTGTACTTCATTTGCTTTATATAAAGATCATAAATGTTCTTCTATGACCATTAAAACATCTTTAGTTGAAGTAACAATATTACCCTCAGTATTCCTTAATCCAATTAATTGTGAATTTTTCCTTTTTTCTTTACAGGCCTCACATGGATCAACATGTAGGAATTTTTGTGTCCCAAAAGCCATGTCTGCCTGCAGTGTTGTGGCCTGGTCATACTGAAATTTCCTGATTTCAGCTTTTATGTTATTAATTTGTTCAGTATAATTACCTCCACTACTCTGGGTCTGCAAAAACAATGGCTCAGATATTCAAAAGGGTTGCGCATGGCGCAACAGTGTTGCACCATGTGCAACCCACTGATGTGCCCTGGCATGATATTCAAATGGGAATTGTGCCTGGCACAAATCCCAATGCGCTGGAGTGCATCAGTAATGTATGCAGCACAGGTAGGGGGTGTGTGCCCATACATACTCCACATATCCCGATATTCAGCCCGGGATGTGCTGAGTCCATACATGTGCAACCCCTACTTGTGCTGCACAAAGTTGATCCAAAAAAAAAGGGAACAATGGCTCACCACCCACAGGTGATCTGCCATATTGCAGGGCACAACATGGCAGCTGCCACCTGTGGGTGGCCACCCGTGCTCTGGCTGCACCTCCGTGGTGGCGTCCCCCATGCCCGATCACGGGCATCTGTTGACAATAATAACGTCCAATATCCTTGGTGGTTCAGTGGACTGCTGTCAGCCCAATCGCGGGCATATGTAAAAAGAAAGATAATCCAATATCCCTGGTGGTCCAGTGGACCGCTCTCAGCCTGATCGCGGGCATTTGTATAAAAAGTATGTCCACTATCCTGGTGGTCCAGCGGACCCCCTCCCCCCCGCCCACACAATCCCCACTGCCCACTTCCCCAGTCAGCAGCGGGTGGCAGCACCAGCCGCCCACCGGCCCAGCACCATAGGTGGGCTGTGTGCCCATTGGTCCACAGTGTTAGCCAATGGGCATGCAGCTATGCCATACTACACATTCAGATATGTGAATGGATCCATTCACATATCTTGAAATAGTAGTATGGTATGGGCTGCACACCCATTGGCTCACGCTGTGGACTAATGGGCATACAGCCCTACCTACAGTGTCAGCCAGTGGGTGGTAGGCAGCAGTGGTGGGGTGCTACCACCCATCACTGACCGGGGGTGGAGCGGGGCGGTGGGGATCAGTGGGCAGGTGGGAAGGGGGGTCCGCTGGACCACCAGGGATAGTGGACGTACTTTTTTTATACAAATGCCCACGATCGGGCTGAGAGTGGTGCACTGGACCACCAGGAATATTGGATTATCTTTCTTTTTACACATGCCCACGATCGGGCTGACAGCGGTCCACTGGACCACCAGGGATATTGGATTATCTTTCTTTTTACACATGCCCACGATCGGGCTGACAGCGGTCCACTGGACCACCAGGGATATTGGATTATCTTTCTTTTTACACATGCCCGTGATCGGGCTGACAGCGGTCCACTGGACCACCAGGGATATTGGATTATCTTTCTTTTTACACATGCCCACGATCGGGCTGACAGCGGTCCACTGGACCACCAGGGATACAGGATGCTATTATCTATTTACTGAAGCCCACGATCGGGCTGTGGGGCACATTGCCGCACTGTGCAGGGGACGTCGGTTCCTGACGGCTGCTGCCTGGCAGGGTGCCAGGTGCAAGTGGCCAGGGATCGGCGCACCTGCATGCAAATGGGGCCATAATGACATGCAAATGGCCCCAATTGCACCTTGCATACATTATGGCCCCATTTGCATGTGCACTTTTGAATATCGCGGTTGCTGCGCATGGCGCAACGGAACTTGCGCTAGTGCATCCCCCTGCTCCACTCTGGCCACTTGCGCTGGCGCAGTACAACTGTGCCATATGCACTGCGGGTGGCCAGGGTGCGATATTCAACAATGCTGTGCCATGGCGCAGCTCCATTGAATATCACCCAGTCAACGCCCCTGCGCAGCCAAGTTGCGCTGCGCCCAGGCTTGCGCCACAGCCTGGTGCAGTTTGAATATCTGGGCCAATGTATATAATTGATGTCATAAATTTAAATATTGTCTAAAATTATTCTGTGCTTTAGTTTTCTCAGAAGTAGTCATCCAGTCTTTTATGTCTTGTTTTGTTTCACTCCGCCAAAACCCAATGTTATTGTATAAACACAATACCAAAGTTCTAACAGGGATGATGCAAATTTATTAAATGAATGAGAGACCAATATATAATTTTTCTTTTGTGCTTGTCTCTCTGATATATCTAAAGAGACCCAACTATTTTTTGCTATATGCATCTGTGTTAAAGTATCCATCCAGGTTTCCTGTAAAAAAATTATGTTAACATTCAATTCATGCAATAGTGAAAAAATTGCAGTTCTCTTCCCAGCATTTTTAATGCTACATACATTCAGGGAAACAACTACAAAGTTATTTATCCTGACAAATCAGAGAATCATGACCATTTTTCCTTTTTTTTCTCATTCCCTGTTTCCTTTGACTGTGGCAGGTCTTCTATATAAAGTTTTCAGACTGAGAGGAAGTATCTGAGATTATATCATCTTCCTCCAAGCTTCCACCTTCATCAGCCCCTAATGCTGTGAATTTGTTTTTCAGTTCTATATTTTCTGTGGCAGAACTAGTTTTTAAGTTCCTAGAACTTTGCCTCCTCACTGAAGTACTGACCATTTCGGGGGGGGGGGCATATCTTGCCCATCATTGCTACCACTGGTTGTATGAGAATCATATTTCTCCATAGGAACTTCTTCAGAACAATCATGAAGTGTTTCTTGAGCTTTCTCCTGATTAGTAGATACTTCTGCAGTTTCAGACATAATGACCTCATTCCCTGTTTCCATTGTATTATCATTTGGATTCTCAGAAAGAAAAACTGGGCTTTTTCCTGTCTAGCTAGCACCACAATGTCCCTACGTTCCTGCTTTTGTGCTGCCATGATGATTACCTCAGGATTAAAAGGATTTTTTTTATTATGAGCTGCAAAAAGACAGTCTTGATAAACATGGCCATACTCCTCACATAGGTTGCATTTAGCATGATTAACACAATGCATGCTAATATGACCAAATTCACTGCAGATCCCACACCTGGGTTTATCACAACTGTTAGACAAGTGTGTTCATGCTCTGCAAGCCTTAGGTTGTCCGGAATAAAAACAACACCCCCCCCCCACCACCACCACCAGCCCCCGTCTTTTCTTAAAAAGCTGTTTGGAATGTGTGTTATTCCTATGATGTTTGCCTCAGTTTCACAGCAAATTTCCGTCCACTTGTACATATTTGCTTACTGCCTACAATAGCTTGTGGAGAACTTAATACTTCACATTTCTGTTGTAGTCAAAAAAGTATATCACCCACATGGACATTTTCATTTCGGAACATTACTGTAACAGTCTGTATCAGAGGTTTGCACAGAGGGATTGCCAGAAAGGGTGTCCATAATGGTAAGAATTTCACCTGATTTTATACTGCCCAGAAGTTCTCTAAAACATTTGGATGTCTGAAACTCACGTCGAAAGTGTCCTGTCTTGATATATGAATTAACGCATAAACATCTGAGGCTGTAAATCTCATCCTATATTTTAATAGCTGTCTGCCAATATGCAACCTATTGAGCCTAGGTTCTAGGCCTCCTTTATACTGTAATCATATGTCATTTCTCCTGGGCAATGGTTCAGTTTCAGAAAATAAGTCTGCAAATCTTGGTCTGGGGGGGGGGTGGACAGGTTGAGATGAAAGAGGGTGTGTTAACTAAAGCAACCCTGGTTCAGTATTCTGTTCTCCTGAACCATTATTCAGCCCCTGTCTGGTTTCTTGATTTTCAGTAGTACTAAATTCTTTACTAGTTGGGGCACTATTAGATTTGATGTGCTCTGTATTTGTAGCTCTCAGAGTATCTGTGTACCTGCCATTCCCTCTGTTTTCTGTTCTTTCCTGCTCCCCTGTTTCTGTGCTGTTTGTCTTTACTATGGTTTTCTTTTGTTTCTTTATCTTTACCATGGTCTGTTTTTTTTACCCTTTTTCTGTATCAATGTCAAGCCCAACATAAACATCATGACCAGTTTTGTTTATATGCACACCTGACTGTTCGAGCTCCCAGTCTGCGTCAGGAACCCACCTCCTGGTTTCAAGCTGCAACCATCCTGCACCTCTTAATGCTGCTTCTGGTGACCATGGCTCTTCTTCTTTTACTAAGCCCTCATCTTCTGATAGCACAAAAGCTTTCCTTATTGCTTCCATTGTCATTCTTGCAGAGTGTTGAACCCTTGTTGCTGCTTCTCCTGTGTTTCTTCTTGTTCAGAGACTTCCACTGATTTTTCCTTGCCAACGCAATCCTCAGATTGCCATCTGTCTGCCCATTCTGGGTTCAGGGTGGTTCCAGAGTTCTGCGGCCTTCTCTGCTGCAGCCTCAGGAAGATCTGCCTTTGCTGGCAGTTAAG
The DNA here is from genome assembly GCA_016271365.2 of Neoceratodus forsteri. NCBI lineage: Eukaryota > Metazoa > Chordata > Ceratodontiformes > Ceratodontidae > Neoceratodus > Neoceratodus forsteri. The sequence goes on from CM057458.1 coordinate 236,589,046, forward strand.
CACCTCCTTGCACTTTTTGTATCTCTCCTCATCCTGCACTAACTGCTCCAAAATCCAGCGTCTTCTTTCTTCAATTTCTTGCTCCAACTGAAGTGATGCCGCCTCCACATCACTTTGGGAGACCTCTTGTGAGCTCTCCTCGTCATCATCCTCGCTAGTCTCCACCTTGTTCATCTCTTCAGAGACAATCTCCTCCTCTCCAACAGGTGTGAGGCATACCATCTCCGAACATCTTATCTTGAAACTCCATTTCAGTGTCCTCCGGTCACTCCATGACTGGGTCAGGACAAGGTCGCAGCCTGCTGCTTTCCTCTCTCCTCCTGCTCCTGCATGGGATTCTCCATCTTCAAACAGTGGCCAACAGTGCCACCTAGAGGAAGAGTAAGGAATTTTCCCCGGTGTCCTGGCTAGATTTAGCGCATTCACAAGAAATACCACCAACAGCTTAATCTGATTTGATATGTCAGTTTGCATCTGTATCCCCCCCCCCCCCCAAGGCTGACAAGAGGCAGAATTTCATAGCCCTCCTTCCCTGGTCAACAAAACCTAACTAACTAACTAACTAACTGTGTGCTTAAGCTCGGAAATTCATGTACTGATTAAAGAGGAGGAGCCAGTGTTCATGAACAAAGGGAGCAGATAAGGGAGCTTACGGGTCAAGGATTCATTTAATGAGAATGGCTAATGAGGAGTACTATGCAATCCACAATACAATACAATATGTGTTTTGTATGGCATCTTTCATGCAGGTCATGTCCATAAATGCTTTACAGTATTCATGCAGTGTGAGAGAACAAGGGAACGGTAGATCAGAGTAATCAGTTAAAATGATAAAATAAAGCTATTCAGTAAAAAATAGTGCAATATACATTTCATTGTTCAATGCACATTGGGTCTTTTTCAAGAATGATCTATGAAGGAAAATACAATGGGTGAGAATTTCACACTGCTCCAGGCATGGGCGCAAGCCTGGGCACAGCGCAACTGGGATGCGCCAGGGCATGGTCTGGGCGATACTCAATGGTGCTGCACCATGGCTCAGCACCATTGAATATGGCACTGGGACCACCCGCACTGCTCACTGTGCAGTTGCACTGTGCCAGCCTAAGTGGCAAGTGAGGAGCAGGGGGATGAGCCAGCGCAAGTGCGGGTGCACTAGGCATTGCAACCACAATATTCAGCACTGGGCACGCAAATGAGGCCATTATGCTTGCAAGGCACAAATAGGGCCATTTGCATATCATTATGGCCCCATTTGCATGCAGGTGCGCTGATCCCCAGCAACTTGTGCCTGGCCCTGCCAGGCTGCAGCCATCAGAGACCAACACCCCCTGCCCCTCGGTGGGCAATGTGCTCCAACACCTGATTGTGGGCTGTAGGTAACTTTAAAGACCTGGTGGTCCAGTGGCCCCTACCTCATTGCCCAATCACTGACTTTAGTTATAAGCACATTCCCTGGTGGTCCAGTGGACCTGCTCCCCTGCCCAATCGTGGGCATCGGTTAACAATGCATTTCCTGGTGGTCCAGTGGACCCTACCCCATCACCTGATTGTGGGCGTATAATAAATAAAACCCTGGTGGTCCAGTGGACCCTATCCCCAGCTTGATCACGGGCAAATGATAATAACCTTCCCTGGTGGTCCAGTGGACCAGATCCCCAGCTTGATCATGGGCTTTAGTTGTAAATATAATCCCTGCTGGGCCAGCAGTACCCCGATCCCCACCGCCCTCAGACCCACCGCTCCTCCCGGTCAGTGGCAGGCAGCAGCTCCCACCTGCAAGCCACCCACTGACTGATAGCGCATAGTATGGATTCACGCCCATTGGTCTCGGCCGGGCCAATGGGCGGCAGACTGTACTGCATTACAAAGCCTAGAAATGTGAATGAACCATCAGGGAAGGTTATATCATTTGCCCGCGATCGGGCTGCAGATTGGGTCCACTGGACCACTGGGGTAATGTTTAATTCATTTGCCCACAATCGGGTCCACTGGACCACCAGGGAATGTACTGATTACTAAAGCCTGTGACCGGGTAGGGGAGCTGGTCCACTGGACCACCAGGAACAGTACTTATTACAGAAGCCCCTGATTGGGCAATGTGGTAGGGTCCACTGGACCACCAGGGATATGTTTATATTACGCCCATGATTGGGTAATGGGACAGGGTCCACTGGACCACCAGGGATATATCTGGACACCTATGCCTGTGATCAGGTGAGGGGGAGCATGATGTCTGCACTGTGTCCCAGGAGGTCGGGTGGCCACCCACAGCAGACAGCTGCTGTGTTTCGCACAGCAATAGGGCAGCCCACCTGGGAGTGTCCCCTGGCTTGCTCCTGCTTTTTACAGGCGGATATTTGTGCCCCCCCATGGTGCAAGGTGGGTTTGTGCCTGCATCTGCGGCGCACATCCCGGGCTGAATATCGGGATTGCCGCATATGCATGGGCACGCCCCCTGCACTTGCGCTGCATACATTACTGGTGCACCCCGGCACATTGGGATTTGCACAGTGCAACATCCCCCTTTGAATATTGTGCTCAGGCACATCAGTGGGTTGTGCATGGTGCAACACTGTTGCACCATACGCAACCCCTTTGAATATCCTACCCAGTGTATACAGTGGGCTGGATTTTCAAACAGGTCAGGGACTAAGTCCTGAACTGCAGTCCCAGCAGCAGGATGAACTCTCCACACCTGTGGAGGTTTATGTTTTCAGCCATCACAGCTTCAAGAGATGTTTCACCTGGTCCAACCAGCAGTAACTTTTCCCTGCAGCTGCACCAAAAACATGCCCGCAAGCTGACATAAATCATGGAGCCAGTACTTTTGAAAATACCATAGCTGAAGGAAAAACTGTGGCTCCACAAGTGGAGACCCACCTGTGCCATTTTTTTTCCGCAGCTGCAGGAGTTCGGAGGGCTTTGACAATCTAGCGCTGTATGTTTATTTGTTTTCTTTCTGGATCATTCCTGAAGAATATCCCATAGCCATGTTGACTCTCACTTTATTTTCTATTTCTAACATGCATTTACTTTTGTTCTTTTTTATTTAGCAGTGATGTTAATTGAAAACACCAGTCTTTATCAAATAAAACTGGCTTGTTTGAAGGGATAATGTATTAATAATTATGAAATAGATAGAGGACATCCTGAAATCTGATTGGATAGAGAACCATTTTGTTGGGTATTTTGCTGGGCTCTGTTGGACTCCTTCTACTTTCATTATTATGATGATCTAACAAACCCTTAGTTACCTGCAGGGAAACGTATCCCTTTGGAGAATGTCAGGAGATCACTACACCATAACAAAACATATAATACCCCTCTTACAGGTTCTAGGACTGAGAAAAGATGATAAAAAGAAACCAAAGCTATTATAAAAGCAGCATAAGGTTCTTTTATTGCCCTACCAGCTTGCGTATAGGACAGTCATACATTGCATACTAATTATGTAACATACGTACCTGGAAGTCTGGTTCTCTCTAACACTGCAGTGTCATGCAGGGTCTGCCCGTGATTTCTAGAGAGGGGACATGGGGAAAAGGGTTTTATACCCTGATAAGATCTTAGTCTGGTGATAGATAGCCAGCTCATGTGCGTGTGATGATCGTGCTTACTATTACTTCTATTGGTCAATTTGAGGGGCAGCAGAGTATTATCTCAGTTGCCTTTTTGAATGCTACAGTTGTAGCATTCTACTTATAAGAATACACTTATGCCAATGATGTATTCTTATGGATGAAACATTTGTAATGCATCATCATGTTTTTTGAAAGGCCTATTTATATAAATTAATGTTGTGTTGGCACATGATACCTTAGCTGTAGAGGGCGCTCTCAGGTAAATAAATCATTATATTTCTGACATTATTGCAGCAAAATAGCAGTGCAGTTCTAGCCTAGCATATCATTCATGGTGTTTTGTCTCTAACCTACAGAATCATATGTAGGGTAAAGGTCATGCTTTAGAAGCAGTGCAGTTTCATAGCTTGTATCTAGGTTCTACACAAAAATAATCACCTAGCCTTATGTGTATGTAAACCTATACTAAACTCATGTAGATGCTCCCTAGCTATGCGTGTGCATCCCTAGCTCTATATGTAATATGTTTTCCCCTAAGTAAGTGTGTGTGTGTACGTGTATGTGTGTGTGTGCATATGTTGCCCCACTTATGGCTGTGGGCTATGTACTTGTGTATCATTTGCATGGCATGAACATACAGGTAATCATGACGTGCCTTGTGCATATGATATGTGTGTGGGTAAGTTTGTAGTCATGATGTACCTTGTGTATGTCATGTGCTTGTGGGTGAGCATATTCTTACAATTTCAAGTTGCGACACAATTTTATGAGTCTGGAAAATGTTCCTGTTTATGCACCTGTGTAATCCATTTGATAACAGCAGTAATATACTACAGAATGTGCATTTATTATATGGGCTAATGCCACTTCTTGATTGGTTGAAGGTGATGCATCCAATGTGTGGCATTAGCATATATTGTGTTATGAAATGGGTAGAAAGAATGTTGGCTCCTAATTGTCCAAATGGCACTTTCAGCAGGGTTGTTGTCTCAGCACAACAGCCTGGCTGAAAGTAGCTCAACAAAAATATGAATATAAAATACATCCAATTTACTAAAAAAGACCCATTTCATAATCAGAATAAGGCACTCCAAGAGGTACATTATGGTGGGCTAACAGTTCTTCTCAGGTGACTATTATTCTAGCATAACAACCTGGCTGAAAGTAGCTCAACAAAAATACAGTTAAAAAGTGCATCCAATTAACTAAAAAAGGACCCATTTCATGATTGGAATAAGGCACTCCAGGGGGTGCATTATGGTGGGCAAACGGCCCTTCTCATTTGGTGGAAGCACTTGGCTTCACCTCCTGCTTCAACCCACCTAAGGTGGATTATTATCCTACCATAACGCACCCCCTGTCGTGCCTTATTGCTTAAGTAATACACAACCTGCCAGGTATTGTTGCTAAATTCTTTGTGTTGTTCTACTGTGCCTTCTACAGTGACTGTGGAAATGTTACGTCCCAGAGATGAGCCATACACGATGATGTAATCAAAGACCTGGGCTTGCTGTAAAACTGCAAATGGTTAAAGTCTTGAACTACACTTCAACTTTAAATGAGAGGCGTGTGATGAATCATGCTACAGGATCATACAAAAACATTATCAGCTTAACAGTGGGCCAACATTCATACTTCCCATTATCACAGCTGAATAATACCCTAAGTGGGGTAACAGGACCACTACAGCAATTTAAACCATTTCAGCAATCAGTACTGTACAAGAAAACAGAGCTAGGTCCACGAAAGTCTGAAAATAACATTCTGAAAAATGTAAAACTTATTTTTCTATGCTACAAACTGAAAACTATTTCAAAAGTAAGGTACTTTTGGTTATAAAAGATGCAGGGTGCATTGTGAGTCATAGCCACTGTGATGTGTAATCGTTTCCTCAAGGCTCCAGCCCTCAACTGTGACTCTTTCATGCCCCTGGATGAAGCTAATTAATGTTGCCTGGAAACTGAGTCCTGCACTGCAGCTTCTGTTACAGACAGCTCCAGAACTGCAATCACAGCCACTCAGGGAAGGGGAGGAAGACTATACTGAAGATGCTTGACATTTATTGGTAGGCAGTCTGCTCTTTGGCTGCTATAAATGATCACAATTTGGATTCAGATTCAGAATCCATTTCGGATTTAAAGTATACACATATGTGCACTGTTCTGTGTGCCATTGCAGGTCACAAGGGCTGGGAAAATCAAGGGTAACTAACCAATACCTCTGGTGATGTCACCTGCTCCTCATTTTGACAGTTCCCTAAGGCATTAGACAGGATTTTCCCAGCAATCTCTACAACGTTCAGAACTACAGTCTCTCTCTCTCTCTTGCTCTCTCACTCCTTCTCTCTTTCTCTTTCTCTCTCTCTCTCCACCCCCCCCCCACAACATTCCAAAGTTACCTGGACTACAAGTGAGAGTCCCTTTGTAAAGCAGTGACATCTCATCACTGACATAATGTAGTTCTTTAAATTAAAGTATGAGATGGTCATGTTGTCTCACTCCATGTGTTGTACAGAGATGGAGGTTTATTATAAACCAAAAGATTCAGAGGGCTGGTGAATATTTAAACCAGTAATGTCGTGGGCACCTATCTCTCGAGGGTAACTGGCTGAGATTACAGTATCCATGGAATCCAAGTCAAACCATATCAGGAAGACAGGGACTGTCTCAGGCTTTGAAAAGAAAAGAGCTCTGCAATCCGCATGAAATGGCTTGGCACATATCGTCAAATAACCTGCAGCAGCAGGTCAGGAAAGCACAGTGAGAGAGTAATCCTTCATCAGATGGTAGCAGGTAATCATTTCTTGAAAGTCAGACATACAGTTTACATTAAAGATACAGTTTATGTGGTTATGCTTGACAGCATTATTGTGTCAGAAAGTTAGCATGGAATGGCATTACAATTCTAAAAAGACTAGGGAGAGTTAATATTTAAAGTTCATATGTAACTCCAATCTGTTCTCCTCATCTGTGTAACACTGTTATGGAAAATTGTTTTGGTAGCACTGCAGTTTCTGTTCTCAGGATGAAATTTCTCTTATGCCAAACTGCACAGGCAACATTAACATTTGCATGTATTTTGGTTATTTTGCTTTGTTAATTCCTATTCTTTTTTCTTTGTTTAATTTTATTCTGTTTGTAGTGTTAGTCTTCATGCACAACTTGAAAAGTCTGTTATCAGGCATATTATTTTGAGCATTTTAGGAAGATGAGGGTTACATTTAGTGTGCATGAGTTGGCAGTTGTGAGCTCTGATTAGTGACGTGGTAAGCCAGATGTCATTTTCAGTGGGGTCCTACTTATGTTTGGGGAAAGCTTGAAGCCTCTTAGTACCATTGTTACAGTGATGCTTTCTGTTGCTATCTTTGACACATATGAACCTATCTTTTACTAGAATTTTGAATAAATAAAAATATATGACATTTTGAAGAATGTTTATACAAAGACAAGTCCTGCAATCACAGAATGCTATTTTACTTTTTTTGTTGCTTATAAAGTTGAATTCAAGTATCATGCAGGAGACCTAAACTTAACCCAAAGATCTGGACTCTCAGCTTGGCCCAGTTAGGTTTGAGCAATGTCTCCCAGACAACATACTCAGGAATTCCAGACAGGAGGACTGAAGTCCCCATCAACCTCTGATCCCAATGTTCTGCCTTAGCTAACCCTCACCCCTCATTTATAGAATATGCTTCTTAAAGGGGCTGAGATAATGATACATGGAAGGGGGCATTCACCCCAGAGGCTGGTTGCCACCAAAAATATGTGTTAGGAAAAAGCTTATAGGTAATTCATACTTTTTGTTAAACTTTGATCAGCAAGTATTTGATTTAGTGGGAAGGGAAGTTTTTATATTTGTAGATTCCAGATCATTTGTCCAGCATTTTGGATGTCTTGCCCTTCATCATTGAAATCTCTGTTTGGGCGTCCCCAACAGCCCAGTGATGGCATGTTACGCTACCATGTGGTCAACGTGGGTTGCAACCCCATGTTCAGGTGTTCTGTTGGAGGCAGCCCATACTGACTGTGGTGAGTGCATCCCTCCTTCTGCCCCTGCACTGAGCCCTGTGAGTGGATCCTCATTCATCTACACAAGGTGCTGCTACATACACGGCATTGTCATAGGACACCACATGAGAAAAAGTGGGGGTTGTAAAATACCCACTACCACCATCTGCATGATAACCACCAGTACTCTCCAGCCCTGTGTCACAAATCTTAGTCCTGGCTCTCAGGACTGGGAGTTTGTGGGTCACCAGTGGTTGTGGGTGGGAGCTAAAAGGTTGATAAAATAAAAAGAAGGAAATGTTCCTTTGGAAAGTGGAATGTGGAGCAACAGTATTATCATCTTAATACATGGTACCCATTAAAGAAATACATATGCTTGTAATGCATAGCATGATGGGAAATATATGCTAATCGCCAAGAATCAATTTAGAGTGGGATACAAAAGAACAAAAAGCAAATTTATTTATTTAGTTTTTGTTAACCGGGTGAGTACACTAGCGAAACAATGACTATTTTCAGGCACGACCCAGGAGATACTTCTTACTAGACACATTTTATTAAAGTGCTTGTGCTCTACTTAGTGCAAATGTTTCATAAGGCTAACATACCATGCAAAAGCCAAAAGGCAGCATCACATGACATATTTTGTGTGAATGAACTTGGTATATTTAGAAGACATCTAACAGACCTGGGTTTGATTACCACAACATCCACTTGCACACTGTGTGACCAGAGAGCAAGTCACTCAACCTCCCTTTGTTCCCAGGCCACCCCTCTAAACAACCTTGTGCCCAGTGGGCCTTACCTGGTTACCAAAAGAATAAAACAAGTACATCTTCAAATGACATTTTTTTCAAGCCACTTATGTGCAGACAGCAACATTTTGTGGCCCTCTGCACCCCAGTTATTATCTCTGGCACAGAAACTAATGAGATGAGCCTTTAAAACAAAATTTCTTGTGTAGTGAAAATGGTATACCTGGCTGGATGTCTTTCTTTCAGAATGCACTAATGTAGCTGTCTGGTGCAAACACCACTACAAGGGGTGCAGAGCACCTCCTGCCATTCCTACATCTTTAGTATTAAGTCTTTTAACTCCTATAAATAAAGGTTCTTGTTCTAGAACACCAGCAGACAAAGTCACTAGATTGTGAAATGACATGGTGACTGTTCTAGAATACTGCTTCTGAAAAGTGCAAGTTTTCTGTTTTTTCTTAACAAGCTATCTGAAGTTTTTTATTTCCTTCTTGGTCTTTTTCTTTTCTTTCTTATCTTCTCACTTAAGTATCCCAACACCAGTTTCCCTGTTCTTCTGGTTTGACCCAAAAGGTCAAGGTAAAACCATTTTACATTATAATATATGTTTTTGAGATATTTGAATGACAATTTCATAAGGGTTATATGTTTAAATTGTAAACTTGAAGCCTAATATATATTTTTTGTAGTGTGTAGTTATTTAGTTAGGGTTAGGTAGGTGTGTGAATGTGCATAAAAAGAAAACAAAACAGAAGAGTGATGGTAGTTTTATCACTGGTGAAAAGTCATTGTCACTGGTATATGTACTGTACTTTGTAGTTTGTTATAGTTTAAAAATTGTATAAAAACCTTTTACTGAGAAAAAAAAGAATGAACCAGCATGAATTGTGTGAGTACAACAAAACTGGTTTATGTAAGTATGCAACCCACACACTCAGGTTGGTAAACTTATTAAGATGTCACAAAAGCCAGAACCCAAATACTGTAGCTCAGTTGGTAGCATGCTGGGTTACAAAACTAAAGGGTACAAGATTCAAGTCCAGGTTCAATTAACTTGCCAAGTAAACAAGTGCTGGCTTGTAGGAGTGGACTAGAAAAAGCCAGAACCCAAATACTGTAGCTCAGTTGGTAGCATGCTGGGTTACAAAACTAAAGGGTACAAGATTCAAGTCCAGGTTCAATTAACTTGCCAAGTAAACAAGTGCTGGCTTGTAGGAGTGGACTAGAAAGACCTCTTGATTTTCTTCTCTTTTAAATTGGGGGAGGGAGTAGATGAACCACTTGGGTTGAGTGTGGACTATATGGATGTCTTGGGTTTGGGGCATTGAAAGATGGACCTTTTGGGTTGAGGGAGTAGAAAGATAGACTGCTTCAGCTGGCAGGTGGAAAGATGAACCTCTTGCGTTGGGTAGTAGAAAGATGGACCTGTTGGGTTGGGGAGTGTAGATTGGGAGAGTGTAAAGATGGACTTCTTGGGTTGGGAGAGTGGAAAGATGGACCTCTTGGCTTAGGGAGTAGGAAAAGAGATGGACAAGTTGGGTTGGGGAGTGTAAAAATGGATCTCTTGGTTTGGGAGAGTGCAAACAAGGTCCTCTGAGATTGGGGAGTAGAAAGATGGACTGCTTGGTCTTCTTCTGTCTCTTGAATTCTATGTGCATGATGTTTTCAGACTTAATTGTAAATTCCAAAAAGTGTCAGTTAAGACATTTCGGGACTGAGTAACCATTCCTGTTAACAACAGCAGCAGAAGTAACATGATGTGGAGGATCTGGTGAATAAAACCCAGCCCACTCATTACATAATGAAGTTGGCATGCTGTTTTCTGTGTGGTACAGCAGCACAGACCTCTGTCAAGGTTATCAAAAACACTATCATCCTAAAGGCCAAAAAAATGGCTGGTAAACCAAGTACTGCAAAGTAACCATATAGAAACACATCATAACTAACTGATATAGATATGATGGAAGGTATGGCTTAAAAAAAGTTTGTAAACAAAAGCTGCTCTCATTTATAAGCTGTAGCTTCTTCTTGAGTTGGCTTCTAGTCACGGGAGGTTCAGAGGTACAGCTCTTGTGCAGCTGTTGTATGTCCCTCTCCATATCAATCACCAATTTCAACATCCATAAAAGTTATAACATGAAGATCTAACATTCAAACAAATGCATGGGCTGTGGGGCGGTAGGTAGGCTTCCAGGAAATGTTCTGGAGGCTGCAATGCTGCCCTATTTGCAGGCACCTTTCTGATCTGAGGGAGGAGGCTGCCCATCTCCAGGTCAACCTGGAGAGGATTTGGGAAACCTCCTCCCCTATTCAGGGACCACCAGGGCTGCTGCCACTGCCTCGGAGGTTGCCAAGAAAGAGGAGCAGTTGGACCACAGTGGTATCAGGAAGGGTGCGGGTAGTGGAACAGTGGTGCATCCTTCCAGTTGTACCACTCCACAATTCATACATCATTCTGGAAGAGTGTGGTTCCTCTGTGGAGGCACCCACAGTGAAGACCAAGGAAGATGCTGGGAATCTCCACAAAGGAGATTCACAGGAGGGTAGTATAGGACCTCACATGGGAAGAAAACAACTCCTGTTGGGGGACTCAGTCATTGGGGGGGTAGAACTGGTGGAGGGAGGAGAGAGGGAGGTAAGGTGCCTGCCCAGTGCCATGGCTTGGAGGGACAGGAAACTAATCCTCAGGATCATGGCAGCAGCTGCACTGGAGAGGGAGCTGGATGTCATTGTCCACCAAGGGACAAATGACCTGGCTGGGAATGGGATCAGAGCAGTGCAGGAGGAGTTTGTGGAGTTGGGGAGGGGCCTTAGACAAGTAGCATGCACAGTAACCTCCTTGGGGGTGCTGCCTGTCTATGGCATGGGTGAGGCTAAGGTGCTCTGCGCCATGGGAGTCAATGAATGGTTAAAAGATTGGTGTGGAGCTCAGGGTTTTGGCTTCATTGGGGACTGCGGGGTCCACCTGGAGGGATACAGGCCTATACTGGCACGATGGTCTGCATATGTCCGAGGGGGGAACCAGGATCTAGGTGATAGGTTTAAATGCTTCATTTCAAGCATTTAAACTAGCCAAGGAGAGGCACTGAAAAGGAGCAGTGAAATCCCAGCCCCACAAAACAGGGTAGTTAGCGAAGTAAACAGCAAGGTAAAGAAGTCAATAGGGAGCAGGACAGGGGTAAATGGAGAAAAAAGCAAAGGCAGTAAGGACAGAGATGGTGCTAAAAGGGGTAAGGCGATCAAAAAATGGAGGGCAATGAGTACCAATGCTCATAGTCTGGGAAACAAGCTCCCTGAACTACTGACCTTAATGGAAGAGGGACGCCTGGATATCGTGGCAGTCACAGAAACATGGTACACAGAGAACCATGACTGGGATGTCAGTATACCAGTGTATACAATCTACAGAAGGGACAGGAAGGATAAAAGAGGACGAGGAGTAGCTCTCTATGTAAGGGAAGGGATCAAACCAATGGAACTAAAGGATGAACAGGGAGGAGAGGAGGCACTGTGAGTCACCCTGGAGGCAGGAAATGGCATCACAATCCGCACGGGGGTTGTATACAGACCCCCGTCTCAGGGGGAGGAAATGGACAAGGAAATTATAGAAGGCATCCTTAGAATGGCAGAAAACAGGGAGATATTGATGATGGGGACCTGAATATGCCAGATGTTAACAGATGTTAACTGGAGCACCTTTGCCTACCTTGACTTCAGCAAAGCGTTTGATACTGTTCCACACAGAAGATTGACTAATAAGCTGGGTAGGCTTGGGGTGGGTCAGAAGTTGGTCAACTGGGTGGCAAACTGGTTGATGGCCAGAAAACAGGAGTGGTGGTAAACGGTATACAGTCAGAAGAGATGCAAGTCACAAGTGGGGTACCTCAGAGATCAGTCCTGGGGCCAGTCCTCTTCAATATCTTCATTAGTGACATTGCAGATGGACTGGAGGGTAAGGTTTGTCTGCTTGCAGATGACACCAAGATCTGCAACAGAGTAGATGATCCAGATGGGGTGGGCAGAATGAGAAGAGATCTGGATAAACTAGCAAAATGGTAGGAAGAGTGGCAACTGGGGTTTAATGAAAAGAAGTGCAAAATCATGCACATAGGGAAGAAAAACCCTGAAGTCACCTATAGGCTGGGAGGGGAGTTGCTGGCAGTCACAAGGGAAGAAACAGACTTGGGCATCATCATCACTGATTACCTGAAATCATCCAAGCAGACCACTAAAGCAGTAGGTAAGGCTAGGGGGATGTTAGGGTGTATTAGTAGGGGTATCACAAGTCGGAAGAGGGAGGTAATAATCCCTCTTTACAAGACACTGGTTAGGCCCCATCTGGAGTACTGCATGCAGTACTGGAGGTCACACTTTCACAAGGACATTAACCAAATTGAAGCAGTCCAGAGAAGGGCAACCAAAACGGTGCAGGGACTGCATCAGAAAACATATGAGGACAGATTAACGGAGCTCAATATGTATACCCTAGAGCAAAGGAGGGAGAAAGGTGATATGATCGAAACATTCAAACACCTTAAGGGCATTAACAAGGTGAAAGAGTCTAACATGTTTCAATATAAGAAAAATAGCAGGACAAGAGGACACAGCATGAGATTAAATGGAGACCAATTAAGGGGTAATGTGAGGAAGTTCTTTTTCACAGAAAGGGTGGTGGATGCATGGAATGGCCTACCTCAGGAAGTGGTGGATATGAATACAGTGCAGGGCTTCAAACAGGAATGGGATAGGCATAAGGGAGCAATACAGATGAGTATGAATAGATAGGCCATTGACTGAGCAAAGGCCGGTGGCACATTTATAAGGTAGAAAAAGAAATGGGCAGACTGGATGGGCCTTGAGGTCCTTATCTTCCATCAACTTCTATGTCTATGTTTCTATGCTGCAGCCACACCCAAGAGCAGGGTCATTCTCGATGCCCTACAGGGGGCATGCCTCAGACAGCTAGTGCTGGAACCCACTCGGGAGGGAGCAGTCTTAGATCTGGTACTCTCAAATGGGGACTGAGAGAGGATCTCAGATTTAGAAGTGGGTAGCCACCTGGGAACAAGCGACTACCAAACAGTGTGGTTCATGATAAACATAGCCATAGAGTCAAGCCATACAAAAGCGAGGGTATTGGACTTTAGGAGGGCTGACTTTGGCAAAATGGGTGAGTGCCTAAGGAATGCACTAGCAAGTGGGTAGGAAGGAGGGGTGGAAGAACAATGGGGAAAAATCAAAACTGCCATCACAGAGGCAACAAGAACTAAGGAGAGAACTAGTGACACCACTGACTACCCTTTTTATCAAATCATGGGAGGGTGGTGTGGTGCCTGAGGACTGGAGGAGGGCGGATATGATTCCCCCTTCACAAAAGTGGGAGCAAGGCAGAGGCAGAAAACTACAGACCTGTTAGTTTCACCTCATTGGTAGGGAAAATGATGGAATCACTTCAGAAAGAAAGAATTGCTGAGTACCTAGAGACCAGTGGGACAGTGGACCCAAGGCAGCATGGATTCACAGTGGGAAGGTCATGTCAGACAAATCTAATACATTTCTTTGACTGGGTGACCAAAGTAGTAGACCGGGGGCTGTGGATATGGCCTAGCTAGACTTTAGCATGGCATTTGACAAAAGATTAATAAACAAGTTAGCCAGCCTGGGAGTGTGTCCCAGGGTGGTAGCCTGGGTAAAAAATTGGCTAGACAACTGGACGCAGAGGGTAATAGTAAATGGAGTCCACTCCGAAGAAAGGGGGGTTACTAGTGGGGTACCACAGGGTTCAGTACTGGGACCAGTCCTCTTTAATGTCTTTATAGGTGACATTGTGGAAGGACTGGAAGGAAAAGTATGTCTCTGCAGATGACCCAAAGATCTGCAACAGGGTTAATACACAAGGGTGGTGGTGGAAAGGATGAGAAGGAACTTGGCATGGTTGGAGGAATAGTCAAAAGTAAGGCAGCTTAGATTCCGTACCAGGTCATAATGTTGCACGCTTAATAGCATACGACATTATGGTGAACCTGGACTTGTGCGCTCCCCAAGTTGGACCCCGGAGTTGAGAATCTTTGGTGGGGGCTCCAAAGAGGTGTGGGGGCAGAGCCTTCCAGAGAACAAAGACATATGCCTCGCCCAAATGCGTCGCGCGCTGCGATTGTGCCATGCGGCATATCTTAATGACATAATGACCCCTGCTGCTTAGATTCAATGCCAAGAAGTGCAAGTAATGCACCTGGGAAACAAAAACCCAGGAGAAGAGTGCACAATGGCGGTGGGGGGGGAGATACTAACAACAACAAAAATGGAACGGGACCTGGGGGTAGTCATATCGGATGACCTAAAGGTAGGCAAGCAATGTGAGAAGGCAGTAAGGAAGGCTGGGGATATACTGGGATGCATAGGGAGAGGCATCAGCAGTAGAAAACAGGAAGTTGTTATCCCTCTGTACAGACAGTTGGTGAGACCCCATCTGGAGTACTGCATGCAGTTCTGGAGACCCCATCTCCTCAAGGACATAGACAAGATGGAGGCAGTCCAGAGGAGGGCAACTAAAAGGGTGCATGGTCTGCAACAGAAGCCATACAAAGAGAGACTAAAGGAGCTTAATATGTATACCCTCAAGGAAAGAAGGGAGAGGGGCGACATGATAGAAAATTTTAAGTAGCTCAAGGGAATCAACAAAATCAACAAAGTCCAAGAGGGTAGCATCTGTCACAAAAAGAGATGTGCAAGAACAAGGGGGCACAATTTGAAGATAGAGGGGGAATGGCTCAGGGGCAATGTAAGGAAGTATTTTTTCATGGAATGGGTGGTGGATGCATGGAACAGCCTTCCTAAGGAGGTTGTGGGGTCAAAAACAGTGAAGGAATTCAAGAATGCATGGGACAGACATAAGGCAATTCTAGTGGGGGGTAGCAGGAAGTAGGCTGTTGGTTAACTAGGATCTGCAGCTTATCAAATAGGTAGGAGAAATGGGCAGACTAGGTGGGTCAAGCAGTCCTTATCTGCTGTCAAAGTCTATGTTTCTATGTTTCATTCCTTGTACTAGAGAATCCTGATCCTGTACCTGATAGTCACTCAATGTATTTCATGATACCTAGCATCTTTGCATCCTTGTGTCCTTTTAAATTGGTGTGGTACTATGTGGTTTGCACTTGACTGGCTAACTAACTACTGTAATCTAACAAACAATCTGCTTAAAATTTTGGTTCAGAAAAGGCTAAACAAAATAAAAATAGTTAAAATATTCCAGATGTTGAAATGTACGTAGATCCAGAAATGCCATTCTGGAGCTACCAGCACTCGTGGTGGTGACAGTTACGCCCGAGAATCTCTCACACAGCACAACCTCATACCTATCGATACTGTACTTTTAATTTACTTATTTTCTTTAATCTTCTGACAGCAGTCCTATCCTGCTCCTACAGGACACTAGGCAATGCAGCAAAAGAAATATAAAAATGCACATTGATCATTTGGGCAGCTTTTAAATAAAAGTTGCCCTCAAATACAAGCCATTCTTGATTAAAAGCCATGGCAAAAAAAGACACAAAATGTAATAGACAGTGCAGCTTCTGATCGATCAGATGCGATATTTTATTTATGTGGGTGTGCCATGTGCTATCTATGGTATGTAAGAAAATTAAGAAAAATATCTTTGAACAAAAAAGAATCCTAACGAAACCAGCAGAACTGCAGGTAACACAGGCTGACTTGGCAGTTCTCTGGAGTGCTGTCGAGGATGACAACGAGATAACAACAAGAGGGTGAGTGCTGTGGAGCAGCAGCTGGATCACATAGAGGGACATCAGCTGCAAATGATGTCCATGCTGGAACTGCTGCTGGATCACCATGGGATCCCACATTATTTTTTTTCATCACACCATGTGCCCTCCCACACCTTTCTTGCTGTGCTATAAAATGTATTCCTCCACCATCCCCGACCCTTGTATGTAATTATGCCCTTTTTTGTTGTCTTCTGTATGCATGACACTTTGTATTCTGAGCAGTGCTAGTATACTGTACTAAACTGCATGTGTGCAGTCAGTCTTCTTTCCAGTCTGTGTACATACTGCAGACACTGTCCAACTCCCTCATCTAAAAACAAACATTAATGAGTACAATGGTGGGGTGGTGAAGCATGGAGAGATACTACAAAACAGGCTTACAATACATCCAAGTAACTATTAAAAAAAATTAATGTTGTGATTCATGACGTGATCGTGAATCGTGATTTGTAACTGCAATTGTGACCGTGATGATGAAGAAACATGAATGCCTACCGCCTACGGCTGTACTTCCCCGATGAGCTGTAGCTTAAAACTCCCAGACTTAAAAAACACATATCAATGAGTACAATGGTGGGGTGGTGAAGCCTGGAGAGATACTACAAAGCAGTCTTACAATGCATCCAAGTAACTAGAACACAGATTAATGTTGTGATTCACAACGTGAATGATCGTGAATCGTGATTTGTGACTGCATTTGTGACCGTGATGATGAAGAACGTGATTTGTATCACGAGTGACTCGTGATGATGGTCCTGACTTAAAAACGCATATTAATGAGTACAATGTTCATGCAGACTTAAGCACCACACCTGTCCAGTACTCTGAAGGGAAGCCAAAGAAACAACTGTGACTTAAGTTACAGATGGAGATTGGGCCCTAAAGAGATGCAAATGCACAGACAGATTAAGATTGCACTATGCACCGAAGAGATGCAGACACAAAGGCACAACACCTAACCAGTGCTCACCATCAGAAATTCAAATCTGAAAGAATACCTTTGCCGGTTGGGCGCAGGCTGCGGGGGGGTACTAGTAACAGTCACTAGTACTAGTACCAGTAAAGATACCATAAAGAAGTACAAAAATCACACAGCTGCAGTGGATAGCAGCTTCACATTGCTGAAATTATTATGTGGCACAATAAAAGGTGTCTGATTTGATGACATGCGCCACACATACTCACACACACACTAAGTAATGCATAGCAAATTGAAAACTTCAGTAATATAACCACATATTTTAAACAAACTAAAATTATGCACTGCAGCAGTAACAGTCACTAGTACTAGTACCAGTAAAGATACCACAAAGAAGTACAAAAATCACACAGCTGCAGTGGATAGCAGCTTCACATTGCTGAAATTATTATGTGGCACAATAAAATGTGTCTGATTTGATGACACACGTCACACACATACTCACACACACACTAAGTAATGCATAGCAAATTGAAAACTTCAGTAATATAACCACATATTTTAAACAAACTAAAATTTTGCACTGCTACACCACAACAATCGGCAAAAAAATGGCAAGAAATATTGAAAATATTACTGTGTGTACATTAACACAGTTATATAAGAAAAATATCACCAAAACAGGAAGCACTGTCTTTTTCTCCAAATTAATCTACCTACACCACAGATATGCCCTTCCCCCAAAGCACACTTCCACTGTCTCTCAGTACACAGACTGAATGTTGTACATTAACATTCAAAATCCATACACAAACAATAAATGTTTGATGATATTAGCACAGGAGGGTTTCCTGTAATCGAAGAACTAAAGTTTCAGCAAAAAAATGACTCAAAAAGGCGTTTTTAACAGCTTTTTGAAGGTTTGAATCACAGAGAGCTCTCAGAGCAGATTATCTTCTTCAGCTTCCTACACACACTACCCCAAACTGAGGCTGTGCAGAACAATCTAGAGCCCATGTGACCTGAAATCCCATGAATCACTGCAAAATTCACCTTTGGAGCTTAAAAACAAGGCAAAGTGAGGCAAAGTACATTGTTTTCAATGTACTTCGCCTTCAGAATTGGTGGAGTAGTGGTTTGGGAAGCAGAGTAACACGAAGTCAGTGTTTTCAATGGATCAGACACCTATTAATAACGCAGTACTCCGGCTGCTGCTATGGAGCACTCATGACCCTCTCAATTGCGAATCACTCCACATGGAGCGAATTGGGGCCACTTCACCCATCACTATTTAAAAGAGTTAACTGTCTCTAGGGGGGAGCCATCAGGAGTTAGGACACTAAGAGTGTTAGGGTCATGGGCTAGCTTAGTTTGTCTGGACTTAGAGCCAAAGAACATGGCTTTGGTCTTCTTGGCAGTAACTAGCAATTTGTGAGCAGTGAACCAATTGTGGGCACTGCTGTAACTGGAGGTGAGCGTAGCGGATAGGTTAGCCAGTGACTCATCGCTGTGGTACAGGATGAGGTCATCCATGGAGAAACCTCTCCCAACAACTTGGGGTCCAAGTTCCCAATAACCCCATCCTCCATCCCTGGAATGGTATCTCTCTCCTGCCAATAACTCTCAACAACCAGCCATGCTTAATACTAGGACTAGCTGCACTGTAAACAAGACTGCATCATGATGATAACCATGTAAGCAAACTGCAAAACAATGCCTGTGTAACACTGAAACCATGATTTGCCTGTACCTGAATTGTATTGTTATCCCGGTTCGCCCCTGATAAAGGGACCTCCGGGGCCCAGTGGGCCTACCTGGTCACCAAAATTAAATAAATAAAATAAATAAATAAAATATAGTAAAGAGCAGAAGGACAGACTGTCCTTGGGGAGGGCGTTTACATAGCCCATGGTTAGACTGGACTATTGTAGTAATTTGATAGTGAAAGAAAAACATTTCTCCTACCTAATGCATTAAAAATTACCATCAGATAAGTTGGATACAAAAGATAATGTTCCTAGTAAGAATTTAAGTAATAAAAGAGGAATTAAAGCACTAGAGAAAATGTAGATAGAAAAAACATTAAAAGTAGGTTATTGTTTCAGGTATGCAAGAGTGGCACCAGTTAAAGGTGCACAAATTACAATTTTTGTAACAATTAGAGCTACAATAAGTTATTAAGAGTGTCCGTTTCTTTTTTAACTTTTTTTGGATTTTCTTTAGCACCATGGGCTATTGTTTCTAGTTTAAGAGTGTCGATGATTTCCTGGGCCAGATTTTCAAGCAACCCAGAAATTGATGCAGGTGTGGGAAAAACTTGTGCAAGTTGGTCTTCACTTCCAGAGCCGCAGTTTTCACATATGTGCCACATTTTCAAAGATGGAGCCATTTTACAAGTGTCTCCACAATTTACAGCAGCTTGAGGCCATGCTTTGGAATGGGTGTTCCAAAATGTTATGCCTGGTTAGACCAGACATAACATCCTCCTCAGCTCTGCCTGCCGCCCATGTGGAGCACAAGCTGAAATTGGGAAAATCGGCAGGTGTGGAGACTTTTTCGCACCGGGACTTAGTCCCAGAATGGCTGAAGATCCGGCCCCCTGTCACCATTCTGTTAGAGTTGGTGGCAAACCTAGCCATTTTTTGAGGATTACATTTTTTTGTTATAATAGATATCAAAGGGTTAGCACTTTTGTCAGCCCACAGGGGGTTCATTTTGTTTGAAATTGCTGGGTTTTCCTAATCAAAATTCAGTGGGCTTACCCATCTTGTTTGGGCAGGACCATACCTCTCAACCATCCCTGAATTTCAGGGACGTCCCTGATTTTACCTCAAACTTTTACTCAGTCCCTCCTAAAAATTGTGTTTCCATGACCAAACAGTGGGGGTTGTAAGCATTAAATAATGTCAGACATTAATGTTACAGACGTGTTCTTACTTAGACAATGCATTTTACACTAAACCACTTATTCTACCAGCTTCCTGACTGGATATCACCAATTTTTAAGATGTGTCCCTGATTGTAAACCTTTGTCCCTGATTTTTTTAAGCCTTGTCCCTGATTTATGAGGCAGGGGGTTGAGAGGTGTAGGCAGGACTTGGTGTGAGGACTAAGTTGATTGTTTTCAGAGCAGAAGGCTAGGCCCAACCCTTCCTCCACATCCCACCCACCTCAGGTTCATCTGCCTTTATAGGCACCCAGTAGAGTGACACTTACTGCTCCTACATAGAAACAGGACTACCACAGTTGGATAAGGCAGTGACAGTGATAATTTTTAGAGAACAGAAGGAAACTGAATGTAAAAGAAGAGAGGAGGAAAGGAACAAATAGATAGAGATAGAGAGAGAGAGCGGAGCTAGGAGCCATACTTGGGAGGTAGGGCTATACATAAGGCACAAGATATAACAAATAAACCCAGGAGTTTAACTATAGCAGTAGGAGGGTTTAGATAGAGAAAAAGGAGGGGACACACAGACAGATCAAAAGGGACACATATCAAAAGGGGAAGATGCAGAGAGTGGTGCAGTGCACTGGGTGTGGGGCAGCAGTCTTCAGGAGGACATTCTGGGTACTGTGGTGCTGCCCCATATACAGGCAACTCTCTGGGTTGAGGGCGGAAGTGGCCAGTCTCCAGGCTGAGCTGGTAGGAGTACTGGAGACCTTCATCACCACCCAGAGGCCACCATGTCACCAGACACTGCCACAACAGCTGCCTGGGCAGAGGGCTGGATGGACTACAGTGGGCTCATGGAGGTTCGCGGGGTCAGAGACACATCCTCCATCTGGTACAGCTTAAGAACTCCTAAACTGTTCTAAAGGAGCGGGAGAGTACCACAGGGGAACCCGAGGCTGTGACCCGAGAGTAGGTGAGAGTCCTCCAGGAGAGATACCCAGTGGTGGGAGGAAGAAGACCCCATGGGAAGAATGGTAGAAGCAAGGATACAGCTAGCACATACAGCAGCAGGTGGGAGCAAGGGGGTCTAGGGCAAGGGTACAGCAGGGACTAAGGGAGGCAGAGGAGCCCTTGGGGATGGAATCGGGGGAGTAGACCAAGAGTGTGTTCTGGGGAATGGGATGCACAGGGGAGGTGAGAAGGATAAAGAAGGGAGAGTCATCATTCTGGGGGATTCTATCGTAAAAGGTGTAAGATGGGTCGGCAGAAGAGCCAGGAAGAGCCACATATGGGTGGCGTGTATACCGGGCATGTCAGCAGGAAAGGTAGGGCAACATGTTAAGAGGTGTGTGGGGAGGCTAGAGGGAAAGCATCATATCATGGTGCACCTGGGCACTAATGATTTGGAGGGAAATACATTGGAAGAAGTGAAGGATAGATTCAAGGATGCAGAACGGTTGTGCAGGAGTGAAGGGAGGACAGGGGCATTCTCTGTGGTTCCCCCAGTACCAAGAGCTAGCATGGCCAGGAAACTAAGAATCTCAGAGTTCAATACATAGCTGGGGACATGGTGTGAGGACATGGGAAATGGACTGGTGGAGGATGGGGCAGCACATGGAAGAACCAAGACCTGTATGCCCTGGATAGACTGCACCTGAGTAAGAAAGGCTCAGAGGTCCTAAATAAAAAGCTGGGGGAGTTCATAGCAGAAAACCATAATTTAAACTAGGCAGAAGGACAGGGGGTGGGTAGCAAACTCAGCCACCAGGCAAGGGAGACCACCAGGCTGCCTCCCATAGACAGGCAAGAAAATAAGAAGCAAAAGGCAAAAAGGGGAAGGGTTAGGGAAGAAGGTATAGGCAAACAGAGGAAAAACTCACAGTGGAGGGTGGTCTTACTGAACGCAAGAAGCCTCAGCAATAAGATGGTAAAACTGCAGGCTTTGATGGTGAAAGGGGAGGTGGACATAGCCACCATCACTAAAACATGGGCCATCCAGCACCAGAACTGGGATCCAGCAATCCCTGGATACAAACTGTACCAGAGGGACAGGGACAAAGGGAAACGGGAGGGGTAGCGATACCGTATATGTTAAGGAGGGGATACTGTGCAACAGAGAGGAAGGGGAGGAGGGCAATGCCAAATCCTTATGGATTCACCTACAACACTCCAAGGGTAAGAGAGTGAGATTGGAGGTGGTGTATAGACCACTATCCCAAAGTGTGGAAATGGACAGGGAGCTGGGAGAACAAATTAAGAGGCTTAGCAGTAAGGGCAACACAGTGTTCATTGGGGACTTCAATCTGCCGGGGGTGGATTGGAATACCCCAGCCACCTCAAGTGCCAGAGAGCAGGTCCTTCTGGAGGCCTTCCAGGAAAGCTTCCTCACACAGAAGGTGATGGAGCTAACCAAGGGAGGGGAACATTCTAGACCTGGTACTCACTGATGGAGAGCTAGTCCAAGGCATTGAGGTGGAGGACCCCCTAGCAGGAAGTGACCACCACACAGTGTGGTTCTCCCTCAACCTGGGGAGGGATGTAGCCAATACAAAAAACAAGAGTGGTGGATTTTAAAAGGGCAGACTTTGACAGGATGATAATCATTTTGAAAGGGCACCTAGACAACATCAGCCTGGACATGGATGCAGAGCAGAAATGGAACATCATAAAGAGGGGTCTAGCATGGGCCACTAGCTCTTGCACCAAGTGCCAAAGCAAGAAGGCCAGGAACAAGAAACCTAGCTGGGTGAATGGAGAGGTAGTGGAAAGGGTGAGGGAAAAGAAAGAGACCTTTAGAAAATGTAAGAGATCCTGCTGGGAAGAGCATAGGGAGGAATATGTGAAGAAATCCAGGAAGGTAAACAAAGTAGTGAGGGCAGTCACGGCTTCAAAAGAACTAAGGCTGGCGAAGGGGATCAAGGAAGGGGAAGAGGATTTCTTTAAGTATATAGGGGAGAGGAGGAAGTGCAAGGTCCAGATTAGAAGGATTAGGAAGGAGGGTGGGTGGATAGAGCAGAGGGCAGAGCAGGCAGAAGTGCTAAATGATTACTTCTGCTCAGTGTTCAACTGGGAGAAGGTTGGCCTATACCACAGGGGGAGTGCGGGCAGGGGGAGAGGAGGTGATGGACGTGGAGATCCTAGTTGAAAGGATGTTAGAGGGCCTAAGGTTTCTAAGGGTGGATAAGGCACCTGGTACAGACGTAGTGCATCCTAGGGTACATAGGGAGTTGGCAGGAGTCCTAGTGGGATCACTGGCACACTTGTTCAACATTTCCCTGAATACCGGATATGTGTCCAGGGACTGGAGGATGGCACATGTGGTGCCAATCCATAAGAGTGGGCCCAGAGATGAACCTGAGAACTACAGACCAGTGAGCCTTAAAGCCATTGTGGGAAAGCTAATGGAGACTATACCCAAGGAAAGGCTGGTGTGTTACCTGGAGGAGAATGGCTTACAGGACAACAGGCAAAATGGGTTTGTGTCTGGGAGATCATGTCAGACCAACCTTGTTGACTTTTTTGACTGGGTGACAAGGTCACTGAACAGGGGCCACGTGGTTGATGTCCTATACCTGGACTTCAGTAAGGCGTTTGACTCCATGCCACACGGAATGCTGAACAGCAAGTTAAGCAGCCTGGGAGCAAGGAGAAAGCTGGTCAGGTGGATAAAGAACTGGTTACAGGGCAGGCAGCAGAGGATGGTAGCTGTGGGAAAGCTCTCAGCACCCAGGGCAATAACCAGTGAGGTACCACGGGGTCGGTGCTAGGATCAATCCTATTTAACATATTCATAGCAGACATGGCAAAAGGGATAAGGAGCAAGATCAACCTCTTTGTAGATGACGCTAAGATCAGTGCAGAGGAGGATCATGAGGAAGGAGGTACTGTAAGCTACTGCAACAGGATTTGGAGATACTTGAGTGCTGGTCAGCCACATGGTAGCTGGGGTTCAATGCCAAAAAATGCAAGGTCTTGCACCTGGGGGCTAAAAATCAAAAGAACAGCTACTGGTTGGGGAAGTGCAGTTGGCTACTTCAGATGAAGAGAAAGATCTGGGAGTGCTGGTGACAGGGGACATGAAACAACTGGCACAGTGCATTAAGGCAGCTGCAAAGACAAACAGAATGCTGGGATGCATCGCCATGGGAATCACCGCTAGGTGGGAGGAACTCACTCTGCCCCTGTACAGGTCCCTGTTGAGGCTGCACTTGGACTACAGTGTACAGTTTTGGTGCTCATATCTGAAAAGGGACATCAAACTATTGTATGGGGTCCAGCGTAGGGAGATGAAGATGATCCCAGGGGTGGGGCACAAGACATATGAGGAGAAATTGAGGGAGCTCAACATGTACACCCTAGAAGATAGAAGGGAGAGAAGGGATATGATTGAGGCATTCAAGTACCTGAAGAGTATAAACAGAGTTAATTCAGACAGCTTGTTTAAGTTAAAAGGGGGGAAAGGCATCAGGGGACACAGCCTGAAATTGGAGGGAGGTTCAAGAGAGATATGACACAGCACTATTTCACAGAGAGGATGGTGGCTGGTTGGAATGCGCTGCCAGAGGAAGTAGTATTAGTGGCACTGCGAAGGCGGGCAGCTTCAAGAGAGGTGGAATAGGGCCAAAGAGAAGGTTAAAACTGTGGAGAGGGTGGGGAGACAGGTTAGAAGTGGGGGGCGAGTTAGAAGGGGGGTAAGGGAAGGGGAGCAGTTGCACTTTAACAAGACAGCATGCTGCACACTTGAGCAGACTAGAAAGATCAACTGGCCTGTATCTGCTGGCAATTTCGTATGTTCGTATGTAATTAAGGTTCTTTTGGGGCTCAAAATAGCCAATAATGCACAAATTAGAGTTAGTATTTTCACTAATTTTAGGCATCCCAGGTAGAAATTGTTGTATTTGCTTCCATAATATTTCTATGTGAGGACAATCTCACATTTGGTGTTTTAAATCCACTTCAGGTTTACCACATTTGAAACAGTTATCTACCTGTTTGAGTCACATTTTCCTCATGTGTGAAGGAATGTAATACATGCTGGCCCAGATATTCAGACTGCGCCAGGCTGTGGCGCAAGCCTGCCAGCGCAACTACGCGCAAGACAGTCACGACATTCAACGAGCCGCGCCATGGCACAGCATCGCTGAATATCGCGATCTCCGGGCCACCCACAGTGCACATGACGCAGTTGCACCGCGCCAGCGCAAGTGGCCAGAGTGAGCAGGGGATGCCTCATTAAGTCTACAGGCCATGCGCAATAACCGGTGATATTTAAAAGTGTACATGAAAATGGGGCCATAATGTATGCAAGGTGCAAATGGGGCCATTTGCATGTCATTATGGCCCCATTTGCATGCAGGTGCACTGATCTCTGGTGACTTGTGCCTCGCGCCTACCAGGCAGCAGCCGCTGGGGACCGACGCCCCTGCACAGCGCGGCAATGTGCCCCACTGCCCAATCGCGGGCATATGTTGAGTTAAAAAATGTCCAAATATCCCTGGTGGTCCAGTGGACTGCTTGCAGCCTGATCGCGGGCATAAATTTAAAAAAAGAATTCCAATATCCCTAGTGGTCCAGTGGACGTCAATTAGTCCTGATCGCGGGTGTAAGTATGAATAATAGAATTTACCATCCCTGGTGGTCCAGTGGATCGCTTGCAGCCCGATCGCGGCATAAGTTTAAAAAAAGAATTCCACTATCCCTGGTGGTCCAGTGGACTGCTTGCAGCCCGATCGCGGGCATAGGTTGTAAAGAATAGAATTCCAATAACCCTGGTGGTCCAGCGGTACCCTCCTCCCCACCCGCCCACTGAGCCCCACCACCCGCTCCCCCCCCGATCAGTGGCAGGTGGCACCACCCCACCCGCCTGCTGCCCTGCCGCCCGCCGACTGACACCGTACGGAAGGACTGTACGCCCATTGGTCCACAGCGTGAGCCACCAGGGATATAGGATGTGTTTTTTCAATACTTAAGCCCGCGATCGGGCTGCATGCGGTCCACTGGACCACCAGGGATATAGGACATGTTTTTTCAATACTTAAGCCCGCGATCGGGCTGTGAGCGGTCCACTGGACCACCAGAGATATAGGACACATTTTTTCAATACTTAAGCCCGTGATCGGGCTGCGAGCAGTCCTCTGTACCACCAGGGATATTGGACGTGTGTATGGGCTACAGATGCCCGTGATCGAGCATGGGGGGGGGCGCCGCCATGAAGGTGCAGCTGGAGCTTGGGTGGCCACCCACAGGTGGCAGCTGCCGTGTTGCGCCCTGCAATTTGGCAGCTCACCTGTGGGTGGCCAGCTGTTGTTCCTTTTTTTTTTTGGCTCACCTGTGTGCAGCGCAAGTAGGGGTTGCACATGCATGGACTCAGCACATCCCGGGCTGAATATCGGGATGTGAGTATGCATGGGCACGCCTCCACCCGCGTCAGACATGCCAGTGATGCGCTGGCTGGCACATTGGGATTTCAGCTAGGCACAATCCCCATTTAAATATTGCGCTGGGGCGCATCAGTGGGTTGCACATGGCTCAACACTGTTACGCCATGCGCAACCCTTTTGAATATCCAGGCCCCAGTGTAAAACTTTATATTGTAGAATTCTGTGGTTTGTTAAAGTAAAACCTTTATGTGGTAATTCCCATATTTCTTTCCAGTTCCAACTGGAAACATCTTAATTAAGATTTTTAGTCCATAAATAGATTCTGTAGCTTTGCCTCTTGTGGTGTTTATAAAAAGAGAGTACAATGATAAAATTCTGGGTTTACTGAAAAATATTGATAGGTAGTTACTAATGTTTTCATTTGTTGTGAATAATTTAGTCATTACTGTCATAAAATGTTGTTATTTCTCATTTTATTTTTTTCTAACAATTCTACATCAGTCCATTTCAAACTCTGCTGCATTCCTGCATCCACCCATCTTCCATCCCCACACATATCAATAATGTTGTTTAGTCCTGTGCATATCAAAAAGTTATTACATAGAATTTTCCCTTGACTTTTAATGTTTGGGTTACCCCATAAAGGTTGTTGAGGAGACCTATGTAATTAACAATCCTGGACCTAGTGTTTACTAATGGGGAGAATGGTCAGGAAATTAACATTAGAGAACCCCTAGGTGGAAGTGACCATAGCACAGTGTGGTTCAAGATGGACAGGGCAAGGAAGATATCCCAGCAAAGACTAGGGTACTGTACTTCAAAACAGCGAACTTCAACAAAATGAGAGAAATGGTTAGGGAGAACCTGGGGATCATAGTTGAAGGAATGGAGGTAGAAAGACTATAGAAAACCATTGAGGAAGCCATTCAGAAAGCAACATGAAGTTGCATAAAAATGAGGGGGAAGAAAAAGGGGGAAAGATGGTCTAGCTGGTTCAGTGGGGAAGTCCCTAGAACAGTAAGGGAAAAGAGGGCTGCCTATAGGAAAATCAAAAGAACAGCTAAGGTAGAGGATGAAGAGGAATTCCAAAGGCTGGCCAAGCTAGCAAAAAAAGAGGTATACCAGGCAAAGGCGCAGAAGGAGCTCCAGACAGCGGAGGGAATAAAGAGAGGAGAAAAGGCCTTCTTCAAATACATAAAAGAAAAGAGGGACAAGAAGGACAGCATTGTCCGACTTAAGAAAGGGGATGAATGGGTAGTAGAAGACAGACCAAAAGCAGAAGCATTAAACGAATACTTCTGCTTTGTATTTACGAAAGAAAAGGATGGACCAATGCCACAGGCAGGTATAAGAAAGGAGGGAACCAGGGTGGATCCAATAGGAGTCATTGGAATCGAGAGAGTGAGGGAGGGACTGATGGCACTGAGGGTGGATAAATCCCCAGGGCCTGATGAGGTACACCCCAGGATACTCAAGGAATTGTCTGAGGAATTTTCAGGTCCACTGACAATTCTATTTCACAGTTCCCTAGATACAGGAGTACTGCCAGAAGAATGGAGAAGAACACATGTAGTGCCACTCCACAAAAGTGGACCCAAGGAAGAACTGGGCAACTACAGGCCAGTCAGTCTGACCTTGATACTATGCAAACTTATAGAGACCATACTGAAAGAGAGGCTAGTGAGGTGCATAGTGGAAAATGGGCTGGAGGACAGTAAGCAGCACGGGTTTGTGGCAGGCAGATCGTGTCAAATGAACTTAGTACAGTTTTTGACAGGGTCATAAATGTAGTGGATAAGGGCCAGGCAATAGACATGATTTGCCTGGACTTTAGTAAAGCCTTCAATTCACTGCCACACAGGAGGTTGATAGCAAAACTGAGGGGGCTGGAGGTAGTGGAGAAATTAGCAAGATGGGTTGAAAACTGGTAGGGGGTAGGACACAGAGTGTGGTAGTGGTGGTTGTGGTGGTGGGGAGTTTCCAGTTCAAAGGAGGGCAACAGCAGAGTTGCACAGGGGTCAATGTTGGGTCTGGTACTGTTTAATATATTTATTAGTGACACTGGGTACAGCATTCAGGGCAAAATGTGCCTATTCGCAGACAATACCAAGCTCTGTGAGAGGGTGGATACCCAGGAGGGGATACAAGAGCTAAGGGAGGACCTAGCCAGAATGGAGAGATGGTCAGGGATATGGCAACTAGGGTTCAATGCCAAAAAATGCAAAGTGATGCACATTGGGGCAAAGAACCCAAGAGCAGAGCACTACATTGGAAAAGTGCAGGTAGCTGTATCTGAAGAGGAAAAGGACCCAGGAGTAGCAATTACTAGTAATCTGAAGCAAGCCACTGAATGCAAAAAGACAGTGGCAAAGGCAAACAGGATGCTGGGATACCTTGTAAGGGGTTTCAGTAGCAGGTACAGAGAGGTTATTTTGCCATTTTATAGGTCACTAGTAATGACTCACTTGGAGTATGGAGTGAGGTACTGGCACCTGTACCTAAAAAGGGACATTAAATTGCTGGAAGGGGTGCAGAGAAGGGCGACTAAAATGATCAGGGGACAGCAGAACAAGTCATGCGAAGAGAGGCTAGGAGCCCTGAGGATGTGCTCATTGGATGAGAGGAGGCAGAGTGGGGATATGATAGAGACCTTCAAGTACTTGAAGGGAGTAAACAAAGTTGAGTGTGGGAGTCTGTTCAGCAAGAGAGAAAACACCACCACCAGAGGACACAGCCTAAAACTGGTGGGGGGAAGATACAGGAGAGAGGTGAGGAAGCACTTCTTCACAGAAAGGGTGGTGTTGGCCAGGAATGAGCTACCAGAGGAGGTGGTGGTGGCTAGAACAGTGGGATAGTTCAAAAAAGCCTGGGACAAACACAGAGGGAAGTCATGGGACCAAGGAGGTGGAAGTGGAAGGGAGATGGGGGGCAGGGAGACTGGTGTAGGGTAAAACCAGAACCCTACAACAAGTCGAGCAGACAAGATAGACCATGTGGTCTCCTGCTGGCTACTTGTTTACATTCTTATGTTCTTAATTTAAGACTAAGCAATGCAGCTGTTTGCTTTTCTTGTCTTTTTGTGTATCGTTTAATTTGGTTATTAATGTTTTTTGATATGGTTGGCATTTAAGAACAAGGACTGGATATAAATATTTTTCCTTGCAGGATTTCTTTTTCAATAGTTGTCCATTCTGGTGTATATACATTTTGACAACCCCCAATTAACTGTTTACTGTATTGAGATTCTCTGCAGGATAGGTAATAACCATAAAAGTAGTTTAAGCCCCCTTCTATTTCTTTGTCTAGTCAGTTTATAGTAAGTTTGTCTTGGATTTTTAAATGCCAGAAAAAATTGTTGCTTGAAATTTTTAGTGAAAGGAACCAACTTTTGGGAATACAGTTAGGAATTAACATACAGTGATATAGCACTTTTGGTAATAAGGTAATTTCAACGGACTAGTTATCTGACATAGCAACACAATGACTGCAGTGAAATAATTCAAAATTAAAGTGGAAAAACTGAAAAAAAAATAATTTTGTGAAATACTTAAACATGTTGCACAGTTTTTTAGAGGGAGGGCTGTAAATATCCCTCTCCAAAAAAAAAACAGGTGGAATAAAGACAAGTGGCTGGAATGAATAGTCTGCGAAAGTGAATAAGGCCACTGGCTCTGTGGCACAGTGGTAGCTCTACTGTTCATGATGCCAGCAACCTGAGTGTAGGAATGAGCTCAAACTACCAGGGAGAGCAAGTTCACACACTGCAGAGGACATTTTCGTTCTCTGGGAGGGAGGGCTGTTGCTACCACTGCAAGACTGCCACCTGGGTGACCACAGGTGGCAGTGCAGCCAGGCAGTGAGTGGGATGGGCGATGTTGACTGGGGCTCCTGAAGACATGCTTACGTGCATCCACTAGTGCCTTCTAGTGTACTGACATCCGATAGACAAGATTAATGGAGAAAAATGGCCTGTGCACCATGGTCCCTGGAGTACTTAGGTCCAACCCTGGCCACTGTCTGCTGCAGGGACACCCAAAGAAACCTTCACCTCTGTGGTCTGTAGGAGGAAGAGTTGGTTCCAGAAAAGCTGCACTCCACCATGAGAGGACAAGCTCATAGGGTTGGAAGTCCCCACTGCATGTAAGTGGCAGTGATGCCAGGAAACAGGGCTGGATCTCACTGGGGGCAGGTCAAGCCAGGCAGAGAAAATGTGAATTACAAAGAAAGTGACTAGGACCTGGAAAGTTTCTAGTTTTCTTTTTGCTGTTAATCCTGTTTTCTCCTTCACTGTGGTGCAGGCTTAGCCATCTCAACAAACCCCCAGCCCTGGCACCCGCACCCCAGGGACTTATCTCTATCTCGGTGGTGGGGGTCAACAATTGGCGCCTACCACCGTTGAATGGATCTGGTTCCAGGAGAAGGCCCTGTAGCTGGTGTGGAGCCTGTGAGGGGACATCCTGTGCTGCACCCGCCCATTTCACATGTTCCTCCCTTGGAGGAACAGATGTGTAATGCCATCCAGATGTCCCCACACAAGCTCCCGTACATGGGACATCGACAGCCACCGTCCCTCCATGCCCCCAAGTTGCCAGCCCTCGCTGGCTGCCTCCAAGCCTCCACTAGAGGTCAGGCGAGTGCCAGGATCTGCAGTCCTCCTTCCCCAGAGGAGGAGAGCTATCCACCGGATACTCAGTCCTCCTCTCCCTGGCCAGCCCCCAGTGACCCGAGTCTATCCCTGAACCCAGGTCGCCGGCGTGGCGGCAGGTGAGGCATGGGTGCCTCTGCTCTCTGAGCTTCTGGGCCTGCTCAAAGTTTCCAGTTTTCTGTAACCTTCTGTATAATTTTCGGAGACTCAGGGTGTCATTTCATCACACTGGAAGCAGCCAGCAGCCTGATGGTGGGCAACATGGTTATAGCAATTGAGGTCTGAACATGACTGACACATGGGGTATTCCACTGGTATTTCTTTTAAAGAGCAGTTACAAAATATGATCATGGGCTAAGCACTCAAGCTGAAAACGAAAGAGGGGATGGAATACAATAGTTCAAGCTGCCTCCAATAGATGACCCCCCCCCCCAATTCATGACATCTGCTTACCAATTGATTTGTCAACCATCTGTAAGCTCATAATTTGTCTTATAAAATAGCAAAGATGGATGAATGTATTTATTTATTTGTATATTTGGAAACAACCTTTGAGTATACACTCTTTTACAAAGGTTCTACGTCAGGATGTAAAACAGCAGAGACATAACAAAAACTTGACAGTTAACACAAAACATAAGATTGCTATGTAATACAGAAAATAGATAAATAATACATTTGAGTAACCTAGACAACTGAAATTAAACTGCGGGAGGAGATTCCCAGTTAGCAACGTATGGCATAGCTATCCCAGGGATGCCTGTCAAGGTAGAGTATTGGAAAGGGTAGGAGAAGGAAAGGGGGGGAGAGTGCAAACGAGATTTCCCATTTAGCAATGTGCAGCATAGCTGCCCCAGGGGGGCCTGTCAAGGCACAGTACTGAAAGGGTAGAGAAAGAAAAGGGGAGAGGTGGATGAGGGGTAGATTAGAGAGAGAGAGAGAGAGAGAGGAGAGAGAGAGAGAGAGAAAGAATTTGGGAGAAGGAGAATATTTAGGGGAAGAGTGGGTGGAAAGGAGGTGTTGGGGGAGTATGGAGGGAAGGGAGTTGGAGGGAGTTGGGGGGGTGGCAAGGGATGGCAGGTGGGGGTCCAGGGTAGGTAAAACAGGAGGAAAGCTCAGACAGACGAGGGGAGAATCTGGGTTGAGAATATGGACTCAGGTAAGGGAGTCAGAGGTGTTTAAGAGGGGGTATCCAGGTTGAAGATATGTATTCAGGTAAGGCAGTTGCAGGCATTTGAGTTCAGCAGGTATTGATTCAGTCATCTTTTAAAGGACTGAACATTTGTTGTATTAAGAGCTGCAGCAGGGATCTCATTTAGCCATAGTGGAGCTCGGTACATGAAGGATCTTTGTCCTAGGGAAGTTCTACGAAATGGGACATCAAGCTGTGTTGTCACTGTTCATCATGTGTTGTATTTGGAGCTTGCTTCCTTTACCAGGTCTGCAATGCAGGTAGGGGTTAGAGAGAGCATGGCTTTTCTTCCAAGCAGGCAAGTTTGGTATCTGATTCTGGATTGAAGTGGTAGTATGTGGGCCAGACCATACAGGGTACAAGTGTGCATGAAGCAGTCAGCATTTAACAATAGTCAGCAAGCCTTGTTAAGGACAGTGGCAACCCTTTTGAGGGCTATATCAGTGGCAACACCATAAACCACCAGCCCGTAATCGACCAGAGAGAGGACAGAGCTGGAGACTGAGAGCTGGAGGGCTTCAGCAGTTAGGCTTTTCTTGTGCCTAAACAGGATCCCTAATTTAGTGTTCACAGCTTTCACCACCATGTCAATGTGCTGAACATACGAGAGGGTGTCATCCATAATAACACCCAGGTACTTGAAGGAGTGAACCTGTTCCAGTGGGGCAGTCAGATGATTTGTGATTGTTAGTTCTGGGCATCTCCTTTTTAGTTGGGGGCTAGAGAGGAGCATCATCTTGTTTTTTTTTTGTAGTTTAGTAGTAACCTTTGGGAGTAGAACCAGGTCTCCAGTTGCTGGAAGGATGATTGTAGCTCGGCCTGTAGGTGCTGTATGTGAGAGTGACAGCTAAGTAGGACAGCATCATCGGTGTATAGAATGACTTTGCTAGTGCAGGCATCGGGTAGGCCATTCAGGAACATACTGAAGAGCAGTGGACCCAGGATGGACCCTTGAGGCACCCCTAGTGAGACTTCCTTGAATGCAGATATGGAGTGGCCTATCTTGACCCTTTGAGACTGGGAGGTTAGGTAGTCCTGGAACCATAGAGCGGCATTTGGGGAAACACCAAGGGCATGCAGTTGAGACAAGAGGAGTGGGTGGCAGACTGTGTCGAATGCCTTTGTTAGGTCAACAAAGGTGGACCCAACCAGTTTTCCCTCCAATGCCTTATGGACAAACTCAGTGAAATCCACCAGTGCAGTGTCTGTGATGTGGAGTTTCCTAAAGCCTTGCTGCTGGGGACATTGCAGCTGGCATTTGTGAATATTGTCAGTAAATTGGTCTGCCACAATCCTTTCCAGTGCTTTAGAGAGGGGGAGAGGATAGAGATGGGCCTGTAGTTTGAGGTCAGTGACCTATCGCCTCCCTTATGCACTGGGGTCACCAGCGCTTGCTTCCAAGGAGAAGGGAATTTGGTGAGCTGGAGGGATTTATTGAAAATCGTAGTGATGAGAGCGATTACTTCATTGATTGCCAGCACCAGCAGTTTCATGCTAGTGTTGTCAGACCCCATTCTGGTTTCCCCCAGGATCTTTTTAACATAACCCACTGCTTCTTTGACAGTGACTCTCTTGAAGTAAAATTAAGGGTGCGAGTTGATGTCTGGTGGGCATCTATTATCAGCTTTGATAGGCTTGAGGTATTCAGCCAGCAGAACAGAGCTAAGATCTGTGAAGGTGGAGTTGAACTCTTCAGCAATGGTGTGGGGGTCCATGGTATTTGTGCCATTAATGTTTAGCAGTGATGGCTGTGTTTTGTCGTCCTTCCCTGTGAGTGCCTTTATATTGTCCCAAAACCACCTCCCATCACCCCAGATTCTTTCCAATTGATCCTTGTAGAAATTAGCATTAGCATTCCTGATGAGATGTGTGCATAAGTTTCTGGCTGCCCTGTATCTTTGAAAGTCACTGGGCTTACCGGAGGCCCTGGCTTGATACCAAAGGTTGTCCCTTGCCCTCATGTGAATGTGACTGAGTAATGAGCATACGGACCCTAGTAATTATCTCACCATATTTGCACAGGTCAGGACTTAATTTTATTTATTTCAAACATTTACCAGGGAGGACATAGTGAGCTGGTAATAGCTAATTTCCAGGTGTAGCCAGAGGAATGGAATTAGGCAATAACAGTGCATAAAACTTCAATACATAGGATGCATATAAATCATGTTACTGTGTAATGAAAATAACAATACTCTAAGGTGCACAGTGAGCAGTAATAAAACAGTAGCAGCAGACTGTAGGTCACAAGTACAGTAAGAACTTAACTAATGAGTGCCTGAGATCCAATAACCCCATAGAAACTAAAGCACCTCTTCTTTTAACCCAAGCCTCCCCCCCAGCAAACAAAACACTTTCTTATGCAATTCTCTACTTCCAATTTTAAAAGTTTTATTATAATAGCAACAAAACACTTTTATGGTCACTAATCTCACTGTGACTGGGTCGCCGTAGATGTTTTGTATACTACCTCTGCCTTGTGGGCTCAAACAAGGACGAGGGGTCTGGGTTCTGATTTTTCTGATTGCGGGGTTCAAGTCCAGATCATTTAAGTTTAGCATGGTGCTGTGCCTGATGTCTGAGTCGTATAACCCCCTGGGATGCAGAACTTACCTGCCTCTCCACGGTGTCCACCTACACGTGCAAAATCACAGTGCAACCAATTCAACAAAGCTTTGATTAGTGACTTACTCTAATAATATGCTAATATGCTCATGAGACAAAATGTAAAATATCAACAAAATATTTTGGGGGGGCTATTCACAAGGGATGGGGGAATGCAAAGCAAAATGGTTTTTAGCAGAAATTCTTGAAGTGTATGTGCAGGACTGAAGTTAGGTGCCTGACAAGCCTCACCTTTCAAACACTTTAAAAACAGCAATAACAGTAACAGTGCCCACCCCCACCAGGAAAGACAGAGCTATAGCAAATAACACTGTAAACCTTTGAGTTTTACCAGCTCTCCTGCACTGGGGGCACTGCTCACTGGTACCAATTTAACCCTTAAACCGTAAAGGGAGCTAGCAGTGCTTTACTGGGTACCCAGCTATAGAAAATGTGCTGGCCCAGTGACGTTGCCGCTGGTTGGCCAGGGTGGTGCACTCTAAAACAAGCAGAATAAATACTTTCCAACCCTAAACTCCACAGGAGATGCAACTGTTTAAATGGCAGCACCTCCAAATGAGATATTTGTAACTCCTTCCCTGTTGGCCAAATCTGTAGATTTGGTGGCCATTTTGTACAAACTTTCCCAGCTGCAGAGCAAACCCTGAGAGTATGCATGATTCTGTTGTATCATGTCCTTGTCAACCAGGCTTCTTCTCCTCCTCTGCAGATGTAGCTTCTCTCAGGTTGATGATTCAGTTGTTGCAGTTGGTGGGGGAGGGCAGCTTGAAGGTGCTTCAGGTCTCAGCCTCTGCATGTAGCACAGGCTCTCTGCATCTGCAGTCTTCTGGACCTCTTGGGCTCTCGCTCTCTCTCTTCCTCCTCCTCTGCAACACAGACCAGTCTAAGGGGCAGCAGCCACATGCCTCACACCCCCATCCAGGCTTCAGTGAGGAGTGGGGTGTGAACCCTAGTATGGAGCATTAGCTAGTACCTGGCATTAGCACTAACTGACCATCTCCCAGACTGTCTGCTGGATGATGCAGGTTTCATCTCTTGATGCAGGCTTTCTCATAGTTGCTCTCTGGTGGCCACAGGCTGGCAGCTCTGGCAAGCATTTGCCTCCTTTTCTCAAGGCAGGTCAGTTTCTCTCACAAGAAAATGCCATCCTGACACTTTCAGTAGACAAACACACAGTTCAGTCTCTAGATACACAGGTTGTGGAAACCTTTTGAATTCACTCCCTGATGGCTGGCTGTGGAAGGCCATACAGGCATCACTGGATGGCTCTCCCCAGCAGCCCTTGCCCTCCTCACTGTCTGAGAGCTAACTGCGGAACCTCACTTCTGTAACTTCCCTCAACATTTTTCTGGGCTAAAGGCAGCTTCTGATTGGCCCACAAGGCAGTCAATCCACAAAACTAGTATGCAGAATGTTCACTCGATGCCTTATTAGTTGGCAGAAGGGGCACCAAGCATACAGTACAGTTCTTCTCCCATAATGCTGTAGTTGTTGGGTACCAAGATCCCTGACCTCTGATTGGTTACTGCAATGTCAGGGGTCAGCAAGATGGTGGCTGTCATTTCATGAAAAACAGTGCTTAAAGTTTGTTCTGTAAGGTGTCTATTCACCTTTTACTTTCATTGTCCCCAGTTTTGAAGTGCTTACTGTGCTTTGCCTTCCAGTGGTGGTTTTGTGGCAAATGGGACTTTCTGCTCCCATTGGGAGTTCTGTTTCATGCTCCCCCCTTTGAAAGCAGAGCACAGTCTTACATGCAGCTGTGATCCACTCTGTGCTTAAAGGCGCAGTGGCACCAAACACATGAGGTCCGTTTCTGTCCCTGCTTCTAGCGTTTCCATGCACCTGATGTCTGCTAGTGTCCCTTGGGTTGCAGCACACTACAGGGAGTCACTGTGGGTGGCCGCAGTCACGGTGCTGAAATTGCAGTGGCAGGTCAGGCATATACAGTACTGTGCAAGGAGTCAAATCACATGTTCAAGCAGGGGGATATTCTAATCTGTGCACATTGCTCTATGGCTTTGCAGCAACTACTGAGGAGAAAGCAGCTTGGTGATTCAAGAAGCGCTCCTCTGGCCACCCACCAGGCTGGGGTTCCAGGATCTGAAGCAAGCAGAAGACACTGGCAGGCAGTCTTTGGGATGACAAGGAGTCCAGGTAAGGCACCACGATTTGGAGGGGTTACACCAGTTTTTGGGCACATTTAAATGCCTTGATCCTAATGGCACACCAATGATGTGGTTATACTGGTACATAATTACATGCTTAGTCATATCTGGGTGCTTGTAGAAAGCACAGGTGTTCAAACCTTGTATTCGTTTCTGAAACAAGATTGTAGTGTGAACTACACAGAAGCAGAAATGACTGGATGAAGATCTTTATTTTTTATTTGCATTTCATTTATATATTTGACCAGGAGAAACTCCATTCAGCAAGCTCATTCACAAGGAGGTCCTGAATACATTTACAATTATTCATAAAGTAGAGAGCTTCCACAGTCAGCCATCAGGGAGTGATTTTAAAAGGTTTCCACAACCTGTGTATCCAGAGACTGAACTGTGTATTGGTCTACTGAAAGTGTCAGGATGGCATGTTCCTGTAAGAGAGACTGACCTGCCACAGAGTAACATTTATTCATAAAGGATGTAAATGATTCTTTAAATGCACATGATACATAGATACATACATAGATACATAGACAGTGTCGGCAGATAAGGGCCTATGGCCCACCTAGTCTGCCCATTTGAGCTTGTAAGTTCAGCTTGTTTTCCTAGAAGTCTATTTCCCCTTACCCCTGACCTCTAGAATTCCTTTATGTCTATCCCATGCATTCTTAAATCCCGTGACTGTTTCAGCCCCCACCACTTCCTCTGGCAGGGTGTTCCACTTGTCCACCACCCGTTCAGTGAAGAAATTCTTTCTCATGTTTCTCTGAATCGTCCTCCTCCAACTTCATCCCATGCCCTCTAGTCCTGAAACATCTTTTCGCTAAAAATAGTGTTTTCTTGCACCCTGTTCCTCCCTGTAAGATACTTGTATGTCTCTATCATATCCCTCTCTCCTCCTCTCCTCCAGGAGTACATGTTCAGTTCCTTCAACCTGTCTTCATAGGATTTGTGATGCAACCCATGCACCATCTTTGTTGCCCTCCTCTGAACCTTCTCTACCCTGTCTATGTCCTACGTAGGTATGGTCTCCAGAACTGTACACTGTACTCCAGGTGGGGCCTCACTAGTGTCTTGTATAGCGGAATTATGACCTCCCTTTTCCTGCTGGTGATGCCCTGCCTATACATCCCAGCATCCTATTTGCTTTACCTGATGCCTTGTCACACTGTTCCCTACCTTGAGGTCATCAGAGATGACAACCCCAAGATCCCTTTCCTGCTTGGTGCATGCTATATCCTCACCCCCAACTGATATATTGTGCCAGGGTTTTGTGCCCCATATGCATTATCTTGCACTTCTTTGCATTGAATTTCAACTGCCAAACCCTTGACCATTCTTCAAGTTTCTGCAGGTCCCTTCTCATTCTGTCTACACCCTCTGGTGTGTCTACTCTGTTACAGAGCTTTGTGTCATCAGCGAACAGTGAAATTCTGCCTTCTATATCCTGTGCAACGTCACTGATGAAGATGTTGAATAGGACCGTCCCAGCACTGATCCTGTGGTACCCCACTGGTCACTCTTCCCTCTGTGGAGTGACAGCCATTTACTACCACCCTCTGTGTCCTGCTACCCAGCCAGTTACCTACCCACCACACTACTGTCCTGCCCACACCCATATTCCCCAGTTTGTGTAATAGTCTTCTATGTGGCACAGTGTCAAAGGCTTGCTGAAGTCCAGATAGGCCATGTCCACTGCCCTCCCTGATCCACCTCCCTAGTCACCCAGTCAAAATTCAATGAGGTTGGTCTGACACGACCTCCCCCTGGTGAAACCATGCTGCCTTGGGTCCTGTAGTCCATTGACAACCAGATGTTCCACCAATCTCTCCTTCAGTAGTGCTTCCATGATCTTTCCCACTACCGAGGTGAGGCTGACTGGTCTGTAGTTCTCTGCTTCCTCTTTGTTCCCACTTTTGTATAAGGGGACTACATCTGCTGTCCTCCAGTCTTTGGGTACCTCCCCTGTTTCCAGTGATTGGCTGAACAGGATAGCCAGAGGTTCAGCCACCACCTCTCTTAGTTCTTTAGGACCTGGGGTGCACCCATCTGGCCCCATTGCTTTGTCAACTCTTATTACTTCCAGTTCCTTCAGGACCCTTTCTGTAAAGGGACTTGTGTCCATTTCTGCACCATTCTCACCCTTGTACTCCTTCAGACCCATTACCCCTCTTCCTTAGTAAAGACTGAGCAGAAATACCTGTTCAATATGTCAGCTTTTACTGTTGTCATCCTCCACGCTGCTCCCATCCTCCCCTTCAGTCTAACTATCCTCCTTTGTCCTTCTTTTTTCACTTATGTACCTGTAAAGGTTTTGTCCCCTTTAACCACTGATTTTGCAATGTGTTCCTCTGTCTGAGCTTTGGCTTCCCTTACTGACTTCCCTGCCTCCTTTGTTTCTCCTGGTACTTCTCCTATCCCCTTCTGCCTGTGTCTTTTTGTATTGCCTGAATGCAGTCTTTTGGCTTTCATTTTCTTTGCTATCTCTTTGAAAACCATAATGGTCTCCTCTTTCTTTTCCTCTTGCTAACCTGCTTAATGCATAATTCTGTTGTTCTTATAATCCCATTTTAAATACTGCCCACTGTTCCTCAATCCCTGATTCCTGTCCCATTCCCTTAATGCCTCTTTCAAGCATCTCCCCATTTTCCCAAAGTCTGCCCCTAAAATCCAGGATCGTGTTTTTGTGTGGTTTGGTTCTGCTCTTTCTGTGATTTCAAACCACAATGACTGGTGGTCACTGTTACAGGTGCTCCCCACTGTTACCCCCATCACACTGTCCCTGTTTGTGAGCACAAGGTCCAGTATTGCCTTCTGCCGAGTTGGTTCCATGACCAGTTGCTTGAGGAAGGCACCCTGAAGGGAGTCCAGGATAAATCTGCTCCTAGTTGATGCTGCTGCTGGGATGCTCCAGTCCACATCTGGTATATTGAAGTTATACTGTGTTTGATTTGCTTGCTTGAGCACCCTGGACTTCCGCTTGCTCACAGAGTCCTGTACTTGTTTTCTGAAAGATCAGTTTCAAACAAAAGGCAGTGCTAAGACCCTAAATAATTATCTTTACCTCTAACAATTCCTTTGGGGTGTTGCTGTATGAAATATTTATTCTGGAAATGTAACATACACCATCCTGTTCACAAGCCACACAGTAAACTTAACAGACCATACAACAAGCGCAGACACTTGAATCCAGCACTCTACAGAATGAAT
The DNA here is from genome assembly GCA_016271365.2 of Neoceratodus forsteri. Lineage (NCBI taxonomy): Eukaryota > Metazoa > Chordata > Ceratodontiformes > Ceratodontidae > Neoceratodus > Neoceratodus forsteri. The sequence continues at coordinate 236,629,205 of CM057458.1, forward strand.
ACACTGGCAACTGAAAATTGTTGTAAATGATGATTTCTTCAATAATGGGGATGAAGTCAAAACATTTTGTGTTCACCGGATGAAGCAGAAAGAAGACGCAGATTGCCACTAGGTTGAAGGGTCATGTAAGTCCATTCCATGGACAAATCCTCGGGGGAAACAATATTTTCAGTTACTACTGTTAAAGTAACAGGATGCAGTGCAGGGCTTAATGCTGTATCTGTAAAACTATTACATGTGTTTTGTAACTAGTAATATAAATGGAGCGCGTTCAAGGCAAATCAATAAGTAGCAGTAAATGTTTCCCCTGGAAGTAACAAGTTACTGCAATGTAATGTTTTAGTTACTATTAGGTGGGATCAATTGCCATTCCATGACCGTATCATTGCTTGCTTTACTACAGCCAGGTAAAAATGTGACAGAGCCAGGGCTTAGATGCATATGGATTTCCAACTTTGCTCCCACAGAATTTGCTTTCATAAGTAAAATTCACAGTTACAGTAGATCCGTAGAAGACATGCACTGAAAATAAATATACAGTAATATGTATTACACAGAGAATAATTAACACCACAGTGTTCAGAACAAGTTAGTTCACACACATATTTGGTATTGTGACATCATTTGGCAGAAGAGCAAAGCTTGAGTGTTTCAATAATGTCTAAACACCAGTGAGGTGTGTGAACCAGACAGTTCTTAACACTTTGGTGTTCTTTTAATTTTTTATAATACTAAGTCAGATTTTTAAACACTTTTAAAACTGAAACTGTGGTTTTACCAAGCATATGTCTCAGTGTCAGTCAGAGACGTATGCTTGGTAAAACTGCAGTGTCAGCTTTTAAACACTTTTAAAACTGAAACGGCAGTTTTGTGGAGCTTGTGCCTCTGATGGACACAGCTAAAACTGCAGCTGAACATGCGCTGTAGTGAGTCTTAGCTCTGTAGTGTGTATGGGTAGAACATTAGTACAGCGACTACATTAGGGCACTGAAACAAGGACAACAGTGACAGGGATGATTTTGATTTTAGAGCACCCCTCACTTATGCAGTCCTTTGTGCCATCCCATTTTGTGCCCCCTCTGGGGCATGCCCACCCCAGAAAAGGTTATCTTTACTTTTGGGGGGTGCAGCGGGCGATGGACTGTTTTGTGAGACAGTATGTTGGTGCTATACGTCCCAGGAGCCGCAATGTGTGGCGCCGTAATGCTGGGTGGTGTATTGCCTTTGCCCATATGGATGTTGACAAAATGACTGTCACACAGATATGGATGAACCGTGAGCATGTTGCTTTGATTAAATAGCTGAGATAAACTGTTGAAACATTCTAAAAAAGTTGTTCTCAGTGTATGTTGAGAATAACGTTTTCAGGTCACAGTAAAAACATGCTAACTGTGCATTAGAACAATGACTTGTTACTTTCCTAAAAGAGTTGTACTGTATATACTCATGTAAAAGCCTAGTTTTTGATGCTAAAAATAGGCACCCAATAAGGAGGGTTTGACTTATCTGTGAGGCTGACCTATCTGCAGTGTTTACAATAGTTAATCATTTTTGCAACTGTTTGACTGGATTTTGTATCCAGTTCCGGACACAATGACAGATAATCTTCCTAATGTTGGTTACAAAACATATTTTTTATCTAATTGGGGCAGAAAAATAATGTCTGTAATTTTTCTAAAATTGGCAAGGTAAAGGGGGACCGACTCATAGGCAAGTATATAGGGTAAGCAACTGTTATACATTATAACTTTTTAAGAAGAACTTATAACTGTTACATACTACATTTTAAAGTGGCAGTGTGACAAAAATGTTTTTCCAAAAAGCTAGTTTCAGAGACAGTCAATACAAAATATTAGCACACCTGACAAATCTACCTTTGGAGCTACTTCCCGTGCTCCATTTCATGAGTTTGTTGAATATTTGTTTTTACTGTAACCCTTGCCAGGTCTATTATGCTACTTCTAAGACAAATTTGGTGCCAATTTTTTTTTCTTGAGAAAAAACTAAACTGAAAACAGTTATAAAATACAAAAATGTTAGCAGAATTAGAAAATGTTACCACCAAATACAACTGGACGATACCTGCCATATTTTATAGTGAAACAGCGGTACGGTAAGATTTTTGCCCAATTTTGTTGCACAGCTGCTTTAAAAGTACCCCCCATCACTGGCAGGGAGATGGACTCAATAGATCTGAGGTCTTCCAGCATTCCACTCCATTCAACTTCCTGTGGACATCACAATTTAAAGAACAGGTAGCTACTAAAATAAAATGCTTGAAGCCAAGATATATTTCTAGCATTAGCATTTTACTTGATTTTATTCTGAGAGTTTTGGCTTTGTCTTTGTATTAGTTTTTTCAATATTAGCATTTAAAAAAAATGGCAAGACAAACTCTAGAAATGTCATTGGCTGAGAGATGTCACCTGACTGTACATTAAATAGAGAATAATAGATAGGCAACTGTGTGTTATGGATTTTTTTTTTTACACACCCAAGGTGTGTGATAACCCATAAACCTCAAGAGCGAAGCTCGAGAGGTTTATGAGGTAATCACACACCAAGGGTGTGTTAAAAAAAAATCCACATACACACAGTTGCTTATTTTTAATTTTTTATAATTGCTGGCAACCCCCTTTATAAAAAATGCAGAGTATCTGCTATTTACAAACATACACACACACACTCTCTCTCTCTCTCACACACACACACACACTGTCTCTCTCTCACACACACACACACACACACACACACACACACACACTGTGTGTGTCTCTCTCTCTCTCTCTCTCTCTCTCACACACACGCTGTCTTTCTCTCTCTCATACACACACACACACACACACTTTCTCTTTCAGACTGACCTTTTTTTCAGCGCAGCATCTCGATCCGAGAACACGGCGAGATCAACCAGACAGTCCTTTTCTATTTAGAAGGTGGGATCAACCAGATAAAACATTTAAAAATCAAATAGAGATGGGAGGGTAGTAAATAAAAAGCGACTTGGCAAGCGAGAAAGCGAGACGCCATTTTTAAAACTATTCATGCCACCCACTCTGAGAGCGCTGAACCAATGAAAAGACAGAATACAGATGAGTGACACACAAAGGAGACAGGTGGTTTTGCAAATGCCGTAATAACTCGTTTTTGAGTTATTACGGCATTTTAAGGTGCTTGAAAACCGTTTGTTAAAGGGGGTTGCCAGTAATTATATCTCTATAATGCTCACCTTGTAGTGACTTATTGCTTACTTAAGTATTCTACTGTCTGTCCCAAAAACATCCAAGTGCCTGCAATAGCTATGGATGTCATAAATGTTTTGTTTGTGGCACCACAGTCTGCCAATCATGGTAAACACAGCCATGTTATACCAGGTGCACCATGAAGTCAGAAAGTTCTACTCCTGGCTTTTTTTCAGACTTACTGGAAAAGTCATCAAAATGTACTGCAAACCCTGATAAAGGCAAGCGAAATTTTAAAAAAATGCATTCCCTGGTAAATTGTAATAGCAAAATTGAGTATGCTCATGCAGTTCTAAGTGGGTACTGGCTCTTTCATGTTACCTTCTACTATGTATTGGCAGTTAGATGTCAGTCAGTGGTTGCCTGTGCCTGTGCTGTGTTTTGGTGCATGGCTTCTTCAAAGGCAACTGACAGGAAAGATATCATGAACTACATTTTTTACACAGTCAGTATAACTGTTATATAAAGAAATGTAATCACTTTATTTTTTTGCTAAATAGGATTCTTAATGAACATCTGGCTGTCCATTCTAACATCAGACCATTCTGAACGCTAAGACAAAAAGCTTTTCACATAAATTCGCCAATGGGTCTGTGTTCCAGTCAGGCCAGTACTGTCCCTTCAACCCTGCATAAAGAGGAGCTTCAGGTGGAGGATATTGAAAATACTGTAGATGGGAATCACTTACAAACACTAGACCAAGAGAAGAGCAGCTTGGGAGCCAGTGTTCAAGATGCAGCAAGGACCACAAACAGGGATGAGGAAACTCAATCCAAACATTCTGCAGAGCAATTACCAGGTTCCCCAATGTATGTGAAGGAAAACGATGGCCTAGAAATAATGGACATGGAATGAAGGCATTACATGAACAAGTGTAGACACAACCAAATAATGTCATGGTGTTTCAGTTTAGTAACAGTTGGTTAAACATGGATGCAGTTTCATGCTTGCCTGGTTGTGTGATGCAGTATGGAATCACCTTAAATTTAAATTGATAACAATGAGGGGATTATATACCTTATACACAATGGCCCAGATATTCAAACTGCACCAGGCTGTGGCGCAAGCCTGGGCGCAGCTCAACTTTGTTGCGCACGGGTGTGGCCTGGGCGATATTCAACGGAGCTGCACTATGGCGCAACAGCTTTGGATATTGCACCCTGGCCACCCCGACTGTGCATGGTGCAGTGGCACTGCACCAGCGCAAGTGGTCAGAGTGGAGCATGGAGATGCGGTGACGCAAGTGCCATTGCGCCATGCACAGCACCTGCGATATTCAAACGGGGACATGCAAATGAGGCCATAAGTAATGCAAGGCGCACAGGGGGCCATTTGCATCTCATTATGGCCCCATTTGCATGCCATTAGCATGCAGGTGCACCGATCCCCGATGACTTGTGCCTGGCGCCCTGCCAGGCAGCAGCCGTCGGGGACTGACGCCCCCTGTAGCCCGATCGTGGGAAGTCCCATAAGAGAAAAAAAGTCAATATCCCTGGTGGTCCAGTGGACCGCTATGTGCCCGATCGCGGGCATCACTGTATTCCCCAATTCCAATATCCCTGGTGGTCCAGTGGACGCGCTGAGCCGATCGTGGGCATCATTCATCACCCCCAAGTCCAATATCCCTGGTGGTCCAGTGGACTGCACTAACGTAATCGCGGGCATCATTCATCACCCCCAAAGTCCGATATCCCTGGTGATCTAGTGTACCCCACCCATCCACCCCTGAGCCCCACCACCCTGCTCCCCGTCAGCTGGCAGGTGGCAGCACCCCGCCAGCCTGCCCGGCCGCTGCCCACCGACTGATAGCTCAGTAGGGCTGCATGCCCCATTAGTTCAGAGCATGAGCCAATGGGCGTGCAGCCATAACCATCTACTCAGTCCAGATATGATCACATATCTGGACTGAGTAGTATTTAAGGCTGCACACCCATTAGCTCATGCTCTGAACCAATGGGTGTGCAGCCCTACTGAGCTGTCAGTTGGCGGGCGGCGGGCGGGCAGGCGGGTGGGTGCTGCCGCTCACCGGCTGACGGGGTGGGGTGGTGGGGCCCAGTGGGCGGATGGGGGCGGACACTCAGATCACCAGGGATATCGGACTTGGGGGGGTGATGAATGATGCCCGCGATCGGGCTCAGTGCGGTCCACTGGAACACCAGGGATATTGGACTTGGGGGGGTGATGAATGATGCCCGCGATCGGGCTCAGCACAGTCCACTGGACCACCAGGGATATTGGACTGGGGGGGTGATGAATGATGCCCTCGATCAGGCTCAGCGCAGTCCACTGGACCACCAGGGATATTGAACTCGGGGCCGGGCCATTATAGATGCCCGTGACTGGGGCATGGGGAAGCGCCACCAAGTGCGGCAGGAACTTGGGTGGCCACCCACAGGTGGCAGCTGCTGTGTTGCGCCCTGCAATGCGGCAGCTCACCTGTGGGTGGCCATCACTTGTTCCTTTTTTTTTTGAGCATAACTTTGTGCAGGCGCAGGTAGGGGTTGCGCATGCATGACTGCACAGTCCGAGCTGAATATCGGGCTGTGCAGGTTATGCATGGACATGCCCCTCCTACCTGTGCCTGCATACATTACTGATGCGCTCCGGCGCATTGGGATTTGTGTGTTGCACTTTTCCCTTTTAAATATCGCACCGGGGTGCATCAGTGGGTTGTGCATGGTGCAACACTGTTGCACCATGCTCAACCCTTTTGAATATCTGGGCCAATGTCTGTTTTTGAGGGAAATGGTATCAAATGATTGCTCTTGTGTTGTCCAAAGCCACTAAGATTGTGATATACTTTACAAATGGGATGACTTTTGTTAGCCAAAGGGATGACTTTTGTTAGCCAAAGACAATCTTTTTTTTAACAAAACCTCTTAGTTTGCAGCTCTGTGCTCTAACCTCCTGACTACACAGCCTTCCCAGAAATCTGCTTCCTTGGCCCCAAAATGGTAGCCACTTCCAGATTTATTACAGATTCCTCCACATTTCCTTGCTCTGGACTAAATATGTGTAGCATTTTTAAACATCACAGCCCTGATATTCAAAAATAAGCAAAGTAGAGTGCAAAACTTTGCACTGCATTGTGTGGTAGTGCGGGTGTACAAAAATGCCATATTAAGAAGGATAGCACACAGTGCTAACCCTCTGAATACAGTGACATTGAACACAGGCACTAAGCCACTTAGCGCTGCCTAAGGGCCCTGCAGTGGCTTTCGCCTGGGCAAAATCTGTAATAGTCAAATGTCCCCATGCAAATAAGCCCATTGGGCATTCAAGATGCTAACAGGCCATTTGCATGCCCATTATGGGCTTATTTACATGCGGAATGAGGCCAATTTGCCTGGTGTAGCCTGCCATCAATTGCCCCAAACCAGTGAACTGTCCCTAGTGATAGTGGCTTCCCCTCTCCCTCCAATCCCAGTCCCAGTAGAAATATACATTTTTACTGGTGTTCAGTGGTGCTCCCTTCCCTCCAATCCCAGTCTCAGTAGAAATATACATTTTCCCTGGCATCCAGTGGTGCTCCCCCCCACCAATCCCAGTCCCGGTTGAAATATAAATTTTCCCTGACATCCAGTGGTGCCCCCTTCCCTCCAAACCCAGTCCTAGTAGAAATATACATTCTTACTGGTATTCAGTGGTGCTTCCCTCCCTCCAATCCCAGTCCCAGTAGAAATATAAATTTTCCCTGGCATCAAATGGTACCTCCCCCCTCCAATCCCAGTCCCAGTCCCAGTAGAAATATATATTTTCCCTGGCATCCAGTGGTGACCCTCCCTCCCGTCCCAGTCTCACTAAAAATATACATTTTCCCTGGTGTCCAATGGTCCCTTCCCCCACCCCATCCTGGAATCTCCCACCAGTCTGCCAGTGTCCCCCACCCATGCCGCACTGCCCTTGGCATGTAGGTGCCGTGGATGGGCAGTGGCTGATATCCACCAATAGGGTATGGGCTGGTGGGATGCTGCACACACTGTGGCAAGGGGACGGGGCTTTGTTATGGGGGCTGGACTTCTTTGCTAATTTTTTTTTTTAACATTCTCTTTGCTCCTGTTGCCACTTACAAGGGCCCTATCAGTCACCCCACCTTGCCCCACCCTACTGTGATCCCTTCTGCCTGAGAGCTTTTTCTACAACCCACCCACAACTCACCTGCATGGCACCCTCAGTCACTGCTCCTCGAGGCAGGGCCACCTTCTGTACCATGGTGACCATTCTTCTAATCCACTACCAAGGCAGGCGGAGGTGAAGGAGGGAGGCGATCAGGTCCCAGAGAGGCAGATCCAGCGTGGGTGTGGCAGGAGTGATGTCTTCCTCCCTGCAAGTGGGGTGCTTCCTGATTCTCTCCCCCCTGCCCTTCAGAGGTGTGGACATGCAATGATGTCCAGCGAGCATGCTCCCGCACTCCCCCCACGGATGTCCACCGTTGCTTCCCCCCGATTCTCATGTGGCCTAAGCTGTTGCACAGCATGTCTCTGTGTGGTGTCGCTGCTGCAAGGGAACCACAACCCACCCCTCCCTGAGAGAGGACAACTGTCCATTGGACACACAATCTTCTTTCCCCTGGCCGACCCCAGCAACCCGAGCTCACTCCCAACCCCAGGTCACCGGCGTGGTGTGAGGTAAGGTGCTCGCCACTTCAGCCCTCCGCACTGCTGAGCCTGCCCGACTTCTTTGCTAATGCCAGGCCAAGTCCAGTGCAGCTGTCATGGGGGGGCATTGACAAACTTGGGGGGAGTTCTTGGGACTAGGATTTATGCTAGGGTAAACTTTCGAATATGGGGTCCCACATGTTTTTGTCTAAATGTACTTAATCAGAATTGTTACAAGTTTTGGGTTACTTTAATTTTTTTTAGTGTGCAGTTGAGTTGTCATTCTGTAAGTATGGAAACTGTGGTGAAATCAGCCAGACTTATACCACTGCCGCTACCCTGTTGCTAGGCAATGGATGCCACTGGCCACATTACATGCACCACAGACTGACTACATTTCTTTTTTCTAGCCAATGGCGATATTTAACTTTCATCAAGTAATTAGTAGAGAACCTATCACCGAGAAGTGAAAATGCTAAGGTGTGATAATACTGTAGAAGATAAACTGCAATGCAATGAGTGACATGTTATACTAATATTCTGAACTCAGAATACAAAAGACTTGAAGAAATACATTTTACTAATGAAAAGCTACTGTACCAATTGTATCAGGGTTTGAGCTCCATTCACTTTTAGATTTGACATCAAAGTGCCACATTGGTCTGCGCAGGAGTAGATGGCATACGTTTGCAGTACCAGTTTTGCTGTTTCAGCTGCTTATGGTAAATGCCTTACAAAGACAATACAGCTGGGAGGCCCTCAAGAACAGTTTTGGGGTTGTACTGCCACAAAAGAAACTGACAAACCCAAAAGACAGAATCCCCCCTTTTAGGTTCTATTTTCTTGTAGACTTTTCCATGCAGTTTGCCACAAGCTTTAAAATAAATCATTTGTAGGCATAACTTTTACTCCCTGGATTCTGAAAGTTGGTATATTGGTATATTTTTCTGAGTCCTCATGGCTTCCTTAGGTCTATGCACTGCCTCCCTAAGCAGTTGAAACCTGCCTCAGACAATGCAACTTTTTTTAATGAAACTGCACTGTGCTGTAGTTCACTGTGTTGCTTATAAAATGTTTCATTTACTTGCACGTGTCCATCTATTATACATTATTTAGTTTCTCAACAGCACTCTTATGAGTGGTTTCACACACATTCTTATTTTGTGTATTTATTTATTTATTTTTTGTTAACCAGGAAGGTGATCTAGATAAACAAATGACTATTGTCAAGCACTACCCACGAGAGTACAAAAGAGACAGTATGTCAAGATTATTGTAACATACAAAAAGTATGTAGTAACAGAATATAACATAGCAAAATGCATAGCATATTACGGGCAATAAGCAGCAATAATTTATAACATACAATGAAATAACTACTGTCAAAATATTGCTAGTGGAGTAGAGTGTAATAGTATCATATGTATATCAATCAATCAATCAATCAATCAAAATCTTTATTTAGCCAGCAAAAGAAAAAAAAAAGCAGGATTCACTAAGTAGTACAGTGATGCCAGAATGTAGATTAACCACAGACATGAGCTCAAGGTACAGGCACAATAATATGTGGACAGCAGATAATCCCTGATTTCAAGTTTAAACAGCTGGGGTGTGGAAGGATGCAGGAGGTGTTCGGTTTGTACACCATAAGAATGCGAGTGGGGCTGCTTTTATAGTTCTGAGTGCAATTGGGGAACCCATTCATGTAGATTATTTATCAAAGAGAATAAAACATTTTTTTTTAATGTTTAAAAAATGTTACGTCTCACTAAGCTTGTCTCTTTCCAGAGCAACTGAGCAAGAAACATAGAAACATAGACTTTGACGGCAGATAAGGATCACTTGGCCCACCTAGTCTGCCCATTTCCCAACCTATGTATTACCTCTAGACATTTGTAATTTATTTGTTCCTGGATTTTTGTTCTTTGTGTTAATTCTGTGAAATTGTAGTGACCCTCTGCAACTTGTGTACATTACTATGTCTAACCTTCAATGTTTTAATCTTCAATGTTGTAATCTCCCAGGTTGTGCCTGAAAATAGGCAGATTTTGTGTCAAAAGCACCTACCTGGTAAATAAAAGCTAAATAAATATATGATAATAAAAAATTAAAAAAAGAAAATGCGCACAAAAAAATAAATTGCAAGTTGTCACAGGCTCATTTTAACTTACTGTGGCAGTGGGATTTAATAATGTTTGTCTTATCACATTGCAACATTAGTAGTAACAGTAATCTTATTGAATTGTAATATAATGGTAAAAAGCTAAAGGGTTATATTAACTGAAAATGGAAAACAAATTCTGAACCAACCTTTTGACTATCAGGACTTCTTCAGAACTGATCAATGAAAAAAGTTAGCGTACATTAGTAATGGTTCCTGTTTCTATTTATAGATTATTCCTGAACAAGGCATTGTGGTTGAAATGTCAATTTTTAACTTTAGTTTCTCTTTTTGGCATACTTTCAATTGAACGTTTTTGTTTCATTTGCAGCCTGTACACTGGCACATTACTTCTTTGGCTCTCTTACATTTTGTAGTAAACAGTATCGGAAAAGAAAAACTTACTCAGCATAGTAATGTTGTTTCTTCTCAGGTATCCCTCACTATGGTTGTACTCCAACCGCCCTCTCCTATAAGATAGATATCCCAGAGATAGAATCATATTCTAATTAATAGAATTTAGAACAGTGGTTTGAAAAACTCTGCAGCCATGCTCCACTCTATCAGTTGCCAGATTTATTTCTATAGCCAGACTTGGAGTGGTGGTTGCTGAATCTAGCTAAAAGGCTACCCAAAATTATGCAAATTTCAATACATTTTTGAAAAGCTTCAGTCAAATTGAAGCAGACATGTAAATGTGGTAGCCCCTCCCTTTTCCTCTTTTCATGGTTCCCTCCCCTTGTGGCCATGAAGGTATGTGTGTGGAGGCACATGCACATCATTTAGCCATGCTCTTGTCTCCCGGTCTCTGTTGCTACCCCCCCAGCCTCCACCAGGGGGCAGCCAAGGAGCAGGATGACCTCCTCCCCAACCCCAGGAGAGGAGAAATGTCTCTCACTCCCTTGCTGACCCCTGGCAATCCGAGGTTGCTTCTGACCCCGGGTCACCGGCATGACGTGAGGTATGGCATCCAGCGTCTCAACCCTCAGCATCTCCGGGCCAGCCTTTGATATGGCCTTCTTAACCTACTTATGTATGAGGACTAACCACCTCCTTGAAGGTGCCATACCCACCAAGTCCATAAATTCAGCATCTTTTTCATCCTCCTCAGCTTCCTGAGGATGGATGTTGAGAGTATCAAGCATATGTCTGACGAAAGAGTAAAATGAAGAATAGTCCTTATTATCCCCTGATGGAGAGCCGAAGTCTTGCTCAGGTGCACCCCCGGATTCCACAAGGTCACCTTCCTCCTCCTCCTCTTGTGCATAGTACTCATCTTCCTTCTCCTCTGTGGTCAGATAGGCTGAAGCCTGAGGCTGGGGAGGGGTGGCATTTACATTATTTAAATTTCTCATAGTTCGATGTCCTGCAAACATTGTCACATCTTTGATATGTCCTCAGACAAGGGGCGTTTTTTCTTTGTCATCTGCCTGCTACTTTCTCCAGTCAGAAGGAGTGGCAGTGACATTTTTTTCTTTTAATTTTGTTTTGAAGGCACCATTCCATTACCTGCTCAGAGGCTCTTTTATTTATAATTTTGCCATCAGCAAATTCAGGGTTCCCCCTTTCGAATATCCTGGTACCTGATCCATCTTTACCATGCTGTTAAAATGGCTGAGCAACTTTTTTTTTTTTCTTGTCACACTTTACATTTTTTGATGCTGCTGTTAAGCATTAGGAGACTGAACCTTCCAATGTATGCTCCCCACTGTCACTGGGAACTCCCTCAGCGCCTTTTTTTATTATTTTTTGGTGACAAGGAGGCTGACTGAGAAGCCATAATTACTTCTACTTTATTTGGCCTTTTATTAAAGTTTATTTTGTTAAAAGGAATGCAGGACTCATAGTTAATAAAGTCATGGTCTGGTCTCGGGCACTTTGCACAGAGCTTGTGGCAGTTTGCCTTTGCCAGGAGCTGGAAACAATTTTAGCATTTTTTTCAGTCTGTGGATCCACTAGGTCTCTCTGACATGTCAATTTAGAAAGATCCTAGTAAAAAAAGGCTCAAATCAATTCCAAAAAAAACAGTAAAAAAGTAAGAGCTCAGTACTAAAAACATATCTTACCACTAAAAACAGCAACAAACATCATATTGCAGTTTCCTATATAGGAACCAGTTAATTAGAGTGAAAGAGCACGTGCAGAACCATTTCCACACAGCATAACTTGAGAACAGGACCATTTACTAAAAAGAAGAAAGTAAGTAATAAAATTATTAAAAACAGATAATTAATAAAAAAAAAAAGTAGCCACAGGGTGGATCCTCGGAATCAAAACAGGAGCTGGAAGGTCCACTGATTTTAAATAAAATACCAAAACTAAATGCAAAGTAGAAAAGAAGTGAACTTAATCACTTAAAAGCTAACTAACAATTTTTTTTTTAAATAAGTAAGTGACTGGAGACCCTGTAGAACCGGAGCTCGACTCGGGGTGACCGTTCTCTCCAGTCAGAGAAGCAAATCTGGCAGCTGATAGAGTGGAATGTGGTTGCAGAGGTTTCAAAACCACGGTTTCTGAATAACATTGATTTCATTTTTTTAGCATTAACCAGGAAGAGGTTTTCTGCAAACCAGTAGTGGATCACTGCATAGTTATGAGTAAGAACAGTTGAGATGAGGGCTGGGTATTTGTCGCTGTAGTAAAGAACAAGGTCATCAGCATGGAGGAGGGAGTGGCATTTCAGTCTGTCCAAGGGCAGGGAATTGATAAATGAAGAGAAGAGAAGGGGGCCCAGGATGGAGCCCTGGGGCACACCTGTTGAGATGGGCAGGGTGGAGGAGCTGGTGGGTCCAATACACACAAATTGGGTGCGACCAGAGAGGTAGCTCAGGAACCAGTTTGTAACCTCTTGAGAGCAGCCCAGACAACATAGTTGTGGAGGAGGAGGGCATGATTGACCATGTCAAAGGCTTTTGAGAGGTCAACGAAGACTGCACTGGTGGCATTACCATGGTCCATGTTTATTAGTATGTGGTTGGTGAGTAGTGCAAGGGTGGTGGCAGTGGAATGGTTCTTGCAGAAGCCGTGCTGTTGGCTACTCAGGAGGTTGTGCTCCCCATGTTCTTAGCAAGCTGGTGGTGGATGGCCTTCTCTAGTAGTTTACTAAGGTGGGGGAGGATGGAGATGGGACAATAGCAGGGCCAGATTAAGGCAACCTGGGGTCCTAGGCCCAAGATAAATTTGGGGCTCCCCTCACGGCAACCATGACCCTTCATCATGACTGTGCCCCTTTGCTGAGACTGCACCCCTTGGCCATTGCATATCAGTTACTGAAACTTGAAGAAAAATAGAAACATAGTAACACAGAATTTGGAAGAGAAGGACCTCTTAGACCACCTAGTCTGCCCTATTTTCCCTACCTATTGTGCCACCGCAGACCCTACTCATGCTTTAGTCTTCACCCCCATTGCCTTATTTCCAAGGTTCCCTTTGTGTCTATCCCATGCGTGCTTGAATCCTGTTACCATTTTAGCACCCATCACCTCCACTGGGAGGTTGTTCCAGGTGTCCACCACCCTTTCTGTGAAGAAGTATTTCTCACATCTCCTTTGAGTCTCCCCCCTCCAGTTTCATAGCATGACCCCTTGTCCTTTAGCATCTTTTTCTATTTAAAATGCTACGTTCATGTACCTTTTTAATACCTGTAAGATATTTGAACATTTCTGTCATACTCCTCCTTTCCCTCCTTTCCTCTAAAGAATGCATATTTAATTCCTTGACTCTTTCCTCGTAGGGCTTCTGATGCAGGCCCTGCACCATTTTGGCTGCCCTCTTCTGTACTGCCTCTACCCTATCTATGTCAGAGATGGGGCCTCCCAAACTGGACGCAGTACTCGAGGTGGGATCTCACTATTGATCTATACAGGGATAACACTACCTCAATCTTTCTGCTGGTTATGCCCCTCCCTATGTTTTTACTGTTCCTCAAAAGTGGCATAAAACATAAATGACCTAATTAAAATGCTTCAAAATAATACAACTAATAATATCAGTATGAAAAAATAACAATAGTCTGAGTTTGATCATTTAGAGAACATAATAACTAATTGGCCTGGTAAAAAAAAAACTGGGATGTGAATTATCATGATGTACACTTCTCCAAAGCACCCCCAAAAAACACACACATGTATGTGCTTGCAGTCTGGGTGTTATCATATTGTCCTTTCAGGTAAGGTCCAGAACAGTTTAGCACTCTACAGTAAACCCTTGGACCATAGAACCACAGATGGTGCTGTGAACTTGAATACAAAATAAATGTCTTGAAATTTCATCTCCAGTTGTTTGAATGTTTTCAACTGTTAGTGCAGAGTGCTACACCGTTCTGGAACTTGTTAAGCATTTGGGCTGGCCACCTTTTGGTGTGCGCACCACCTTATCCTGGCAAATCACAACTGCTGCTTCTTTGGACTTTGTCCTGTCAGGTATTATTATGACCCAGGATGTGGTGCTTTTGTGGGGTGGGATAAAGACCCATCTCTAAACGAGGCTAGGTCGTCAAGTGGTGTAGGAATTAAGTTGGTAGTTTACTAGAGGAGTCATGAACTTTAGAGATTACATTTCAAAGTGATTGTTGGAAGAAATCATTCCCAGGATCAACAATTTCTGTTATTGATAAGTAAGCCAGGATCTATAAATGGCAAGATTTACTGGTGGGATCCTGGAAATACATTCTTTTTTTGGCCCTGAAAACAAAGCTATATCAAGGTTAGTTTCCATACAAGTAAGATGAGGGAATTAAAAAAAGAGTAAAATTTTTGATTGTACCACTGAAATGCATTGCAGATTTCTTAATTTTAGGAAAGAGATCAAATATAAAGCACACCCATTGAATTGTACAGTTAATCTATTATATTTAAGAGTAAGACTTGATTCTAAATGGGAATTGTAAATGGGGTTGGGAGACAAAGCAAAGGAAATGGGCCTGTTCACACCTTAAAGGTCAGCCTGGTCAGGGCCCCTTAAACTATCATCTGCACTTAACACCTAATCAAGGAGGTGAGAGTCATGTCACAGTTCATCCCCTGTCTTGTTCAGATTATTCAGTGGCTGAGTCCTTTACAAAAAAAATGCAGCTCAGGCAAAAAGTAGAGTATATACTAGTAAATATATGTTGGGGATTGCTGGGGCCCCCTGGCAGGCTAGAGCCCTAACCTGTGCCTATGTTGCCTATGCCTTAATCCGGCCCTGGATGATAGCTGACTGTGGAGAGAGGATCACCTGCTTTGAAGATGGGAATAACCTTTGCAATCTTCCAGGGGTCAGGCATAGAGAAGGAGGAGAGGGCGAGGTTAAAGATACAGGTAAGAGGCTCTATGATGGCAGGCGAGATTAGCCTGAGGAAAATTGGGGAGAGACCAT
This sequence comes from Neoceratodus forsteri, assembly GCA_016271365.2. NCBI lineage: Eukaryota > Metazoa > Chordata > Ceratodontiformes > Ceratodontidae > Neoceratodus > Neoceratodus forsteri. The sequence continues at coordinate 236,644,564 of CM057458.1, forward strand.
CAGCCCCAGGAGACCCATGATTTGGGAGGCTTTTGAGGAGTTTAGCAGCGTCAGCAGTTGAGAGGGTTTTGAAATAGAAAGGTGGATTTTAAGGATGGGTGGTAGGCCCGGCAGGAGTCGACAAGGGTTAGAGAGGGGGACCGAGCTATTTGGCAGGCCATTTGGAAGTTTACTTAGCTACATGGTCAGGTCTGTGAACTTGTCCTTGAAAGCCTTGGCCACTTCCAGTGGGTCGGTAATGGGATTGTCTGGAGAGTTTAGTTGCAGGGGTGCCTTGCTGTAGTGGGGGTTAAGGAGGGAGCCAGTGGATGACCAGAATTTCCTAGGTTCACCAAGGTTAGCCTGTTGGAGGTGATGGAAATTATTCTGCTTGAGTGACTTGGCCAGGTGTTTATATAGATTTCTCTGGCACCTGTAGGCATCCCAGACAGTGGGCTTTGTAGGTGGGCCAAGCATGATCCCTACCTTTCATCAGGATAAGGAGGTCCTTTGTTACCCAGTGTGAGCAGCTGCCTCTAATCCATCTTGTAGTGACAGGAAAATGCCTGTCCTGGAGGATTGTAAAGGTCTGTGTAAATAGGGTTACTGCCACCATCACGTTGGTAAGAGAGGAAAGAGCAGACCAGTCCAAGGCCCAAGCTTTCTTGAGGAGGCTTGAGGTGTTGGGGTTCCTGAAGTTCCCAGAAAGACAGGTACTTAGGTGGGGGACATTTACGCTTGGATGACCAGAGGAGATATGTAGGGGCATGGTCACTGATGGAGTCTACCATGGTACCAGCCTGCAGAACACAGTCATCCCTGTTTGCAATTATCCAGTCCAGAAGAGTCTGGGTGGCTGTGCATAAATTTTGTCTGGTAGGGAGGGTGATTGTCTAGACCAGATTGTATTGTTTAAGGAGGGTAATGTAGTCTGGCTGGTGGGTACTCAGACAGTTTAAGTTGAAGTCCATGAAGAGAATGGAGTCTTGTTGAGGGGATAGGGAGACGAGGCCTGAGAAGAAGCTGTTTAGACCCTCTGTTCCAGCAGTGGGGGGGTTGTAGCAGCAACCTAAGATCATTTTCTTGCTGTTGCCTAGGGTTAGTTCTGAAAGGATCCATTCACTTGGTGATTTGGGATCAGAGCAGAGGACAATGTTAGCTAGGGATCATGGCCAGGGCAAATCTACAGACATTATTGTATGTCACGTCCCATCTCTGAAGGACTGTTTTGATGACTGCAAAGGAGACAGACATTCCATAGGTAAGTATGAGGTGCATAATACCACAGGTGATTGCTACCTGGGCCTTAGGTGTGAGGTTGCTACATATCTTGTAAAAGAATCCCAATCTGATGTTCACTGTCTTACAGGCAGCAGCTATATGCATTCAGAAATTTAATGAGGCATCAAGAGTGATCCTTAGATGTTTGAAAGAGGATATGGTGGTAAGACAGGCTCCAGTCTCACAAGTCACCCTCAGGGGAATGAGGCACTTTTTTAGTCTTGGTGCTGAGATGAACTGCATGGACTGGGTCTTGGTGATGTTCATGAGAAGTCTATTATTTTGAAGCCATCCTTGAACTGATTGTAAATCAGGAGACAGCTGAACTGTGCATCTATAAAGTATAGCCTACAGGTTAGAGTAACAAGCTGTAAAAGAGCTTGGTTCAGCAGACCTGGGTTTGATTCCGCCAACCACCACTTGCATATTGTATGACTCTGAACAAGTCACTTAACCAGCCAAAAGCTTCCGGGTCACCCCTGAAAACATGCAGTTGTGCCTAGTTGTGCCTGGTTAACAAAAGAATAAAATAAATATATATATATATATATGAAAATTTCAGCTGAGGTGTGAGGTCTGGTGGAAACTGAAAATTAAATTTTTCTGTAGCCCATGCCTTGGGGAACTCATCTTGGAGTGGCCTTTGGGTAAGCAGTCCTTTTCCTGTCCTGTAAGGCCCCTTTGTTTTGGATACACCTCAAAGGGCTGAGTCCCTTTCACAAGCAAAAAATACATGTTTTGGAAGAAATTAAGTAAATACATTTTTTCTTTTTATACAGGAATTCCATACCTGAGCTGAAGCCTATTTTCAGATGAATCCTGCTTCATACATGCGTACACACTAATCCATACATTACATACAAAATAGAACTATAAAAGTACATTGATGTTTAAAATTTACTGTCATTACTAAAATATTGGCGAATAGGATTCAAAAGATATGGGGTACCCTACTTAGCTCAGAGCAGGTAGGATTCGTCCCAGGGAGGTCGACAGCAGACCACTTTTGTAAGCTAAATCATATATTCCATACAGCTCAGTCCACCCCATATCCCATGGCGTTAATATCTTTAGATGCAGAAAAAGCCTTTGATAGGGTGGATTGGAGCTTTCTGTGGTTAACACTGGAATGTACGAATATACCGGTAGATTTCATTCACTGGATTCAAAAGATTTATTCTACTCCTACGGCGAGGATTTTCTGCAATAAAGTATTTTCTACTGGATTTCCCCTGTTTTCGGGCACCCGACAGGGATGCCCCCTTTTCCCATTACTATTCAATTTATATTTGGAACCCCTGTTAAGGAGAATTAATTCCTCCAACAGGGTACACGGAATTTTAGTAGGCACTAATAATCTAAAGTTATCTGTATACGCAGGTGATATTTTGCTTCATCTAGCAGATCCGGTAGCTTCACTGGGAGAGGTGTTAACAATCATAAGTGAGTTTAGCAAATACTGTAACTATAAGTTGAATTGTAATAAAACTGAAATTCTTCCTCTCAATCACCATACATTCCGGCAAGATTTTCATCAATTTGGAATGCAATGGTCTTCATCATTGATGAATATTTAGGTGTACACTTAACGTCGGACCCCATAAAATACAAAAAGTTAAATTTAGAGGATTTGGTTCAGAACCTTCAACATGACCTTTCCAGATGGAAATCTCTGCCAATCTCATTGTAGGGAAGAATTAACCTTATTAAAATGAACATACTTCCCAGGATGTTTTTTCCATTAAATATGAGCAATGTATGGCCGCCTACCTCCTTCTTTCAGAAGATACGGGCCCTTATTTCAGAATTCCTGTGGCTGAACAAGAACCATAGAAGGGCATACAGTAAACTTACCCTTCCCAAGAACAAAGGAGGTCTTAAGCTTCCTAATTTACTATATTATCACTGGGCTAGTCACCTATATAAAATGGGGAAGTGGATGTCATCCCCTTTTAGTAGTGGGGGGACCCTTACGTTCCCATCTGGTTACAAATCGAGATGGATAAATTCGCTACAGCTGGGGTGTCCCCATTATCCTCATTATTTACACCTCTCTGTATACTCCCAGATATAATTAAACGGTCTGCGATAGGTGTGTCTATCAAAAGTTTTGCCCAGATATGTGCCTCCTTACATATCTGTCCTAGTAAGGATACAATACAAGAGATTGTTGGCAATCTCAATAATAGAATCGGTGAATCTCCTATCACTCCGAATTGGATTCCCCAATTACAAGGTATGTAAGTATGTGATTTTTACCAGTCGAATGGCCTTTTGTCGGTGACTGGCATGTTAAACAAGCTTCAAACCCCCTCCAGATCTATTTTTAAGATTTACCAGCTAAGACATCTGCTCCGACAGAGATTAGGGGAAATATATATGCCCTCCATATTAAGTAGCATAGTTGAGCAAATTAAAGGTGATTGCATGGTATCTCATTAATATATGGTGCCCTAATGGATATCTTTTATCCAACTGCATTGTCAGGTTCAGTGGTGTGGGATTCGCTTATCCCTAACCAAAATGTTAACTGGTCAGACATTTGGAGGGACATGCATAGGTACATCACACAAGACGGGCTAAGGGTCACTCAATTCCAAATACTAAATAATATGTGCTATACTCCATGTAAGTTAGCTAAAATGGGTCAGGCCCAATCATCCATATGTGTCAGATGTAGCCAAAAGGAAGGGACAATACTGCATATTTTCTGGTCCTGTATAAAAGTTTCACCACTGTGGTTAAAAATTAAATCCCAAATTAACCCCTTACTAGGATTAGAATCTTATTTTACTCCGAAGGTTTGTATATTGGGGGACTTATCTTTGATATCGGTCAAAGAAAGGAAATTCCATATTTCACTAATATCAATGGCGGTTAAGAAGTTAGTTCTCAGACACTGGCTAGATCAAACCATTATATCATATATAGAATGGTTACACGAGATGTCCTTCTATCTTAGGATGGAAAGAATGATTGCCAGCATATGTAATAATCCAGTGGCTTTTGATAAAAGGTGGGGTAAATTATACGCTCTATATTTGAATTAGGTCACCCCACTTTCTCGAACTCTCCGGACTAGCTTAAAGTTTAGTTTCTTTACATGACATAAGCAATCTGAAGCGTTTTGTTCTAAGAATAACTGATCGCTCAAGGGGATATGGGAGGGATGGGGATAGGGGTAGAGGGTTGTGCTGCTGTTTGTTTGACATTACTTCTGTACTATTTTACCAAGTGATGTAGTATAAAAATGTAAAAAATTTATTGAATAAAAAAAAAATTACTGTCATTTTACAGATGCATTAAAATTTGAATTCATTTTGTAAACTTTTTGGAAAATGCTGAGTGTCAGCACCATCCTAGTGGCAACACTCAGGCTATTCTAAAGTCTAGCAGCATTACTGCAGATGTCTATTCCCCCAAATCTAGTATGATCTCTAGGTACTTTCACCCTCTTGGTATTTGAATTCCTGGTTTTATAAGTTCTATTATCTTTATGCTTCAAAACATGTAATGAGACAATAGGTGATAGCGTTCTGTTTTCAACAATTTAAAAATTATAATTAGCCATGTCACTGCATATCTGTTTTGTAAGGTGTTTCAACCTAACTGAACATATAAATCACAGTGATAAGTGTGGTATTTAGCATTCAAGATAAAATGTGTAAATTTATTACACAGAAAAATAGAAACATGGATTTTGACAGCAGATAAGGACCACTAGGCCCATCCAGTCTGCCCGTTTTCCCCATCTGTATCAGCGGTAGCACAGGGTCATAATGTCGCATGGCAGAATGTCGTGTGGCACAATCACGTTGTGCAATTTCTGTTTATTTTACTTTCTGTAGGCATGGCCCAGCCCCTTGGATTCTAACTCTGGGCGTCCAACGAGGAGGCGCACAGGTTCAGATTTCAGCATAATGCCGTATGCCATTAGCTGCATAACATTATGACCGTATGATCAGCGCCAGCTGACCCACTTGGTCATCAACTTTAGCCTCTCTTTCCCACCTCTAAGGTTCCCTTGTGCCTATCCCATGCATTTTTGAATCCTCTACTGTGTTCGCTCCCACCACCTCCTGGGGTAGGCTGTTCCATGTATCCACCAACCTTTCCATGAAGAAAAATTTCCTCACATTCCCCCTTATCCTGCCCCCCTCCAGCCTCATATCATGCCCCTCATTCTTGTACATCTCCTAAACTGAAAAATGTCTCCCACTTGCACCTTGTTGATACCCTTAAGGTACTTGAAGGTTTCAATCATATCCCCCCATTCTTGCTCTCCTCCAGAGTATACATATTGAGGTCTTTTAATCTCTCCTCATATGCCTTCTGTTGCAAGCCCTACACCATCTTAGTTGCCCTTCTCAGAACCACTGCCACCCTATCTATGACCTTCCAGAGATGCAGCCTCCAGAACTGAACACAGTATTCCAGATTTGGTCTCACCAGTGGCCTGTAGAGTGACATCACCACTTCCCTTCTTCTGCTAGTGATACCCCTTCTTATGCACCTTAGCATACCACTGGCCCTCCCTACTGCCTTTGTACACTGCTTGGCCAGCTTTAGGTCCTCTGAGATGATTATTCCCAAATCCCTTTCTTCCCTTGTGACCGTCAGTAACTCCCCCCATGATCCTGCACCTCTCCTCAGGATTTCTGAGCCCCAGGTACATTATTTTGCACTTCTTCACATTGAATCTTAGTTGCGATACCTCAGACCATTTTCCAGCTTCCCTAAATCCCTCATTTTCTCCACCCCTTCTGGAATGTCTACTCTATTGCACATCTTGATGTCATCCACAAATAGACAAACCTTCCCTTCCAGTCCTTCAGCAATGTCGCTAATGAAGACATTAAAAAGGACTGGCCCCCAGGACTGATCCCTGAGATACTCCAATGGCCATCCCCCATCCCCCGGATTGGACTCCATTTACCACCACCCTCTGCTTTCTCTCCTTCAACCAATCTCTGACCCAGTTCACCACTTTATGGCCCACACCCAAGCTCCCCAGCTTTTTTACCAGCCTCTTATAGGGAACAGTGTCAAAGGCCTTGCTGAAATTGAGGCAGGCGACATCCACCGCACCCATCTAATACATCTCCTTTGTCACCATCAAAGAAATCTATCAGATTTGTCTGACATGATCTCCCCACTGTGGATCCATGCTGCCTTGGATCCTGTGCTCTGCTGCATTCCAAGTGTTCCACAATCCTTTCCTTAAGAAGTGCCTCCATAATCTTCCTCACTACTGAAGTGAGGCTGACTGGCCTATAGTTGGCCACTTCCTCCCTGCCTCTGCTTTTATGAAGAGGGTGTGAGGGAATTTTTATATATCCTAAAGCTATATTTGCTATTAAATGCCTTGAAGCTATGCTTGCTTTGAAAGCCATGCTGTAACAAAGTCATAATGAATGTAGTAGAAATTTCTGAGTTCATGTTTTCTTTTTTTAAGGGTTATAGAATTTGTACTGAGGTTACTTGAGGTACATTTGTAAAAACAGAAAGATAGATAAAACTACATGCCCCTTCCTCCAGTCCTCTGGAACCACACCTGTATTGAGGGATGCATTAAACTGGTCTGTCAGTGGTGCTGCTTGTACCATTTTTAGTTCCTTTAATATCCTAGGATGTATTCTATCTGGCCCCATTGCTTTGTCTACCCTCAGTTTTGTGAGTTCCTCTAGGATTGTCTCTTCTGCGAAAGGACTGGTGTTCACCTCCCTCCTCCCTTTGATTCTGGTTGCTAGTTTTGGTCCCTCTCCCTCCCCATCTTCAGTGAATCTGGAACAGAAGTATTCATTCAGTATTAACACTTTTTTTGGTCACCCTCCACACACTCTCCTTTTTTCCTTCTGAGCCATACAATTCCACCCCTGGCCTTCCTTTTTTGCTGATTTACCAATAAAATGTCTTGTCCCCTTCCCTTACCATCTGCACTATCCTTTCTTCTGTTTGCACTCCTAACTGCCCTCCCTGCTTCCCTCTGTCTAGTTAGGTACATCCCCCCCTTCTTCCTTCTGAGACTCCTTATATTTCTGAAAGCCAGCTTTTTGGCCCATACCTTCTCCGCTACATGCTTTGAAAACCATAGTGACTTTTCCTTCATTTTACCTTTTCTCTCTGCCTAATGCACTCATTTGTTACCTCCACTATGGCTCTGTTTAGGAGTGCCTGTTCCTCCACCCTCTCTGGGTTCCTTCCTTGCCAGAGCTTCTTGAATACATATTCCCACCCTAGTGAAGTCCATCCTCCTGAAATCAAAGACCATCACTTTTGTGTGGCTTGACTGTGACCCTGTACCTATAGTAAACCACACTGTGTTGTGGTTGCTGGACCCTAGGAGATCCTCCACCCGGACTTCCTTGACTGTCTCCATTGGTTAGTACTAGGTCAAGAACCAGTTCCAAAAGTAGTTACACTCATAGAAATGGATGTCCACACTGGGTAAAGATTAATCCAACAAGTGTTTGTTTATTTGAAAATAGCAATGTTATGCCTACCAGTGTGAGACAAGGACCCACTGGCCACTAAAGCCCCAGTGTTTTGGGTCCAAACTGATCCTTCATCAGGGGGCGTGGCAGTTGGAAGCAACCACAACCATTTTATACACAATCATTAATTGATAACAGGTGAAAACAATATATTTCAAAAACAAGTGTCCTATCACAGTGAAGTGCATTGACAAAAAATCACCCACTTATTACAATATAAAAACAATAAAAAGAAATAGCAGACCTTAAAATGACTTAAATTATTAAATCACTTAACATATTTTTTCTGTATGATGTCATAGTAATCAAGATTGGTAAACCAAAGTCACAATTATAAATATTACAGCTTGATGCTATAGTAAATGTAGATTAATGAGTACCAATAACTTTTAAGAGCCTACAAAGAGAGTGTGGGGGGAGAGGGGGGACAAAAAGCCGAGGTATGCTGTGGTAAACTTATTTCCAGGCATCCAAATACTCACAACCACCAAAAAGAAGAGGAAAATATCAGGACACCAAAAGGCACAAATTTCTGCTAAGGCCTATAAGAGAAAGGAAACAAATATAATTTAGTAGACTACGGAAGGTAGCCAAAAATAATCAATTTAATGTCAATTAATTTTTAAAGAACATTATCATGGTCAGTCACATTTAACAAAAGAAAGTGAGAAAAAGAAACCTAGTGATCATGATAAAAACAGTTTCTTATACAAATGATCCAATAAAAAGATAATTTTGTTCTAGTAAGTATGGCTTTAGCTCCCAGCTTTCATTTAGACTATCAAGTCTAACACTTTTTACAGTGACAATCCAAAAACTTTCTCTTTTTGTAAGCTAATTTGGTCTATTGATACCTTTTTTCATTGGTGGCATGTGTTCAAGTCCTACAAATCTCAGGCATGAGGGGTCACTATTGTGGTATATTTGAAAATGAACACCAACTGGTGTATCTTGTCTGGCATTCCTAATAGATCTAACATGCTCTTGTAATCTGATCTTCAGTGCCGTGGTAGTACAGCCTACATAGACTTTATTGCATCTGCACCATTGTACGTATACGACAAACTGGGTGTCACACGTGATGGTTTCCTTTATCTGTACATTAATATTATGTATAGGATGTTTAAAAACTCTTTGTTGTACTGCAAAATGATAAATGCAACATCTCTGGCACTTGAAACATCCCCCTGGCCTTTAGGTAACCAATTGCCATTAGAAAGTTCCATATGTTGTAATCTGCTGTGAACCAGCTGATATTTTAAGGTTGGCAACTTTTCTAAATGTGATCCTAGGATTGCATCCCATTGTTGTATGCTCTATGGTATCACTCTTTAAAATCTCCCAGTTTCTGAATATCACATTACCAATCCTACCTGCCACACCATTGAATTCGGATACAAAGGTCACGGTGTCATTGACCTTCCTCTCATCACTTACCAGTGCTTTTTCTCTAATGAGTTCTTCCCTATTCTTTATTCTGGTCCTATTCCTGGCTTCTCTCAGGAGCTCCAACTTGTAACCCCTCTCTAAAAATCTAGTTTCTAACTCTTTGACTTGTTTTTCAAAATTTACTAGGTCACAGCAGTTGCGTCGAAGGTGCAGCATCTGACTGTATGGGACGGAGGATTTCAGTTTCTCAGGATGAGCACTCTCAGCCCTGAGAACACTATCTGTAGCTGTCTCTTTCTAAAACAGCTTGTTTGAACTGTTTCTCCAGACCTAGCTTCCAAAGTTAAATCCAAAAACTCTATTTTCTTTTGTTCTAACCTATATGTAAATCTGAGGTTAAGTTCAATGTTCTTCAGCCATTCCATAAAATCTACAATTTTGGTACAGTCCCCCCTCCCACACACATAAAGTCATCAGTATATCTATGCCATGTTTTAATGTGGCAAAATAAAGGGTTATTTATACTATTAAGTACATTAAGAAGCTCCCTTCTTTTCAAGAAAAGACCAGCATAACTGGGTGCCATCCCCGCCCCCATTGCAGTACCACATTTTTGCAAGAAATATTTTCCATTGAACTCAAAAATGTTGTTTTTCAGAATAAACTCCAAAGCAGTAATCAGGAAAATCAACAGGCATAGAGCTAACATTCTCAGCATTTTTAGAAAATATTTACTAGCTTCTAGTCCCTGATGGTGCTGAATAGAGGTATACAACTACTCTACGTCTATACTGAGCCAAGTGTAGTTGTAATGCCAGATAAAGTTCTCAAATTTCCTCAACACATCACTTGTGTCTTTTAGAAATGATGGAAGATTTGTCACACACTGTTATAAATAAAAATCTACAAAATGGCTCAGATTCTCAGTAGAGAAGTAATTTCCAGACACAGTGGGGCATCTTGGTGATTTTTCAATATCCTTGTGGATCTTGGGTAATATATAAAACCCCGGAACAGTTGGGTATTATTTCCAAATATATTTATATTCATCATTCAGTAATCTCGCCTCTAGAAATGGCTACCATAAGTAAATTATGTAACTTTTTATTGAGATTATGCATTGGGTTACTTTGCAATTTTTCATAGCTATTGCTGTCTGTTAGTAAATTTTCAACAATGGAAATATATTTTTATTTATTTGTTTATTGAATTTTGATTACTGGGTTGGCCCACTGGGCCCCGAAGGTCCCTTTTTCAGGGGTGACCCAGGGAACAGAAGCAATACAATACATACAATCAGGTGATCCAGAAGCAATACAATACATACAGTCAGGTGATACAGGGTTACGAGAAGTAGACAAGATAATGAGGATAACAGCACAGGCAATTATTCAAATCGTAGACCATAAGTGCAACACTTAAGGATTTAAGGCATGATTTAATGTAGGCTAAGGTGAGAAGAGAGGGGGGATGGGTGTTGTGATTAGGATCGGGGGTGATTATCCTATACCCTCACAGTGGCATGAGCTTGTCCTGAGCAAATGGGACTTAAGCCTAGTGTGACAGATTGGTAGAGAGGGGGCTTCCTGTACTAGAGGTGGGAGAGTGTTCCACAGTTTAGGGGCTGTGAGAGTGAAGGAATTGCCTCCCTTGTGAGTCTTGATTCTGGAGATTGCCAGTAGGGACTGACCCGAGGTCCTGAGCATTTGAGGATTAGGCTTAGCCATGATTATTCCTGTTAGGCTTGGTGGGGCCGCCAGGCTCTGCAATTTGTATGCAAGACAGAGCAGGGGATACTGTAGATGAACCTTGAAAGAAGGCCACTGCAGCTGGGCTAGTGAGATGCAAGGGTGGCTTCTTGGTTGTCACATAGTCACAAACCTCATGACCGTGTACAGGACCTGAAGCCTGCTAACCTCGCCCTTTGCCACGCCCTGGATTACTGGGACAGCATAGGTTAATGTGGGTAGGAGGACACTGGAGGCGATTGCTCGTCTAGCCTCTGGGATAAGTTGTTTTTTTTGCCTGTACATGGTGCCAAGTTTGACATGGATAGACCTTGTTACCTGGTCAACATGGGGCTTAAAGGTGAGACCCTGGTCAATAGTTAGCCCTAGGTATTTTATGTTGTCAACTACGTCTATTCGTTTATCCCCAAGGGTAGTAAGTTTTAAGGAACTGGTCCAATCCTGCCCAAGGGATCTTCTTCTCTATTGTTCTCTTTTTAATACAAAAGTATTACCCCCCTTATCTGATAGTTTAATGACAAGTTCAGGGTTGTTGGAAAGTTCCCTGATGGCATTTCTTTCTTTTGAAGTAAAATTGTTATGCCTTTGTCAGCTTGGTGGGTCCAATATCTCATTCACCTGCTTTGTTACAATTTTCTCAAAAGTCAGTAATGAAGCATTCGTTAGGTTTGGACAAAAAGTAGATTTGCCGCTAAATGGGGTCTTTCTATTCACATTACTGGCAATATCCCCATTAAAGTCATTTTCAGCTGCTTCCAAGAGATCCTCCAAACTGTCTTCATGAAACTAATGCAGGTTAAATTCCCCCCAAATATCCCCAGGAATATTCAAATCCTGGACAGAGGCTATACTGGTGTCTGGATCAATAGTATTATCAGGTGTGAAACCCATGGCAGCTGGTCTTAGAGTTTTGTTATTCTTGAAAAAGATTTTAAGTCTCAATTTTCTAAAAAAACTGTTAATGGTCCACAACTATTTGAAATTTGTTTATAGTGGGTATAGGAATAATGGACAGACCCTTGCATAGGAGAGTAATCTGTGATTCAGTAAGAAGGGTATCAGATAAGTGAATTACCTGAAGGTTGTCCGTTTGCCCGACTGTAACAGTCTTTCTTGCTCTTCTTCTTCCTCATCTTTCCCTCCGTGTTCTTCTCTTTTGCAGTGTGGGGTTTGAGCTGGTGGTTTCCTGAGGTTCCCGTGCTTCTCTAAAAAAATGCCCCCGGTGTCCTATGCCATGTCCTGTGTTGTTTCCCTTACTCTGATTACTATCTCCTGACTGGATATCATCTCCCTCGGAGTTCTCTGGTGCTGAATCGGTATTTTGAGTCCAGTATTCTTTAATACTTCCACTTCCTGATCCTGTGGTGTCTTTGTTAAATCAAACCAGACTTCGGCTTTTGCCTCTCCCTCTGCTTTGGTAACAGTTTTTTGGGCCACTTTAGTATATGTCCCTTTTAGTAATCATCGTCAACCTTTCTCAATTTACATTGTTTTCTGGTAATAATTTCCTTTTCATGTTTAGTGAGTGTTGCATTCAATTTAGTTTCACATGGCTTAAAGGCTGCTTTTACTTTAAGATTTTCCACAGCAATTCATGATTCCCGTAATTCCAATTCAAGTGCTTACAGCCTGTCATTTTTGTATCTCAAAATCAACTCCAGGAATGTTTTCGAGCAAAGACAGGCTGCCTCAATCTATAATTCCTTGTAAGGGAAATCTTCCAAGCCACGGGAGGGAACTATGTTTATACGAAGTCCCCTCTGGGCCTGTTTTTTATCCAAATACTCCTCCAAAGTGATGATGGTGTAAGTAAGCTCAGTTTCTTTCAATAAGAGTCTTTACAGTTTTTGAAGAGCTAATTTACAATCATTTAATGCTGTGGTAGACTAATTGCCAGGCATCCAAATACTCACAACCACCAAAAAGAAGAGAAAAATATCAGGACACCAAAACGCACAAACACTTGTTAGATTCATCTTTACTCAATGTGGATATCCATTTCTATGAGTGCAACTACTTTTGGAATTGTTTTGTTTAAGGTTTGGTAACCTTAACATTATAAGGGGAAGAAACTGGAAATTGTTTGGATTCACTTGCGACTGACCCACTGTTTTTTTCTGCAGTTACCCTTTGACTCTGTTGTAATTTTCACCATGGGATTTACAAACCTCGTGCATCAATAGCAATTTATCTGAGGAGGATATGAGTGAAGACAAAGTGAGTTATCAGAATGGGGAGAGCTATGGATGGGAGCAACCTGACAATATGGCAGAACGTAGGCGATGAGCCAGGGAGAGACTAGTTGACTCTGAGGGAGCTGAACCACAAAATGATTGTAAATTAGCTTTTCAAAAACTGTAAAGACTCTTATTGAAAGAAAAATGGAGCTTACTTGCACCATCATCACTTTGGAGGAGTATTTGGACAAAAAACAGGCACCGAGGGGACTTCGTATAAAAAAGTTCCCTCCAGTGACTTGGAAGATTTCCCTTACTAGGAATTATGCATTGAAGCAGCCTATCTTTGCTTGAAAACATTCCTGCAGTTGATTTTGAGATACAAAAATGACAGGTTGCAAGCACTTGAATTGGAATTACAGGCAGCATGAATTGCTGTGGAGAATCTCAAAGGGAAAGCAGCCTTTAAACCATGTGAAACTAAACTAAATGCAACACTCACTAAACATCAAAAGGAAATCATTACCAGAAAACAAGGTAAATTGAGAAAGGATGATGAAAATTACCAAAAGGGACATATACTAAAGTGGCCAAAAAATCATTCACAAAGCAGAAGGAGAGGCAAAAGCTGAAGTCAGGTTTGATTTAGCAGAGACAGCACAGGATCAGGAAGTGGAAGTACTAAGGAATACAGGACTCAAAATACCAACTCAGCAGTGGAGAACTCTTTGGGAGATGATATCCAGTCAGGAGACAGTAATCAGAGCTTGGGAAACAACACAGGATGTGGTAGAGGATGCCGGGGGTGTTTTTTAGAGAAGCACGGGAACCTCAGGAAACCACTAGATCAAAACCCACACCACAAATGAGAAGAACACAGAGGGGGAGATGAGGAGGAAGAAGAGCAAAAAAGACCTTTACGACCAAGCAAACAGACAACCTTCAGGTAATTAACCTATCTGATACCCTCTTACTGAATCACAGATTAGTCTCCTATGCAACTGTTAGGAGGTCTAAACCTCACTTTCAGATTCTTGATGATATTGGGAATGCAGGTAATCACAGACACGTTGCATTAGAGTAATAAATAAGTTTATTACTACCAAAAGGATAAATCACAGTTGCCCTAAGCAGTTCTTACCAATACGAACCGGGAGCCAGTGCTAAGTGTTCCCTATACCTCGAGGTTTCTCTGTGTCTCTTGGGGTCTCTCCTGAGGTCTCTGAGGTATAAGACTTGTGCATTACATTATATACCTATGATAATTACTATGGTTACTGTAAGACAGAAACATTTCTAGTTACAGAGATGAGCCCTATTGGCTAAATTAGAGGTGGCTCCACGGTCCAAGATAACATTATACAATTCTGTAAAGTCATCAGTTTGAGAACAAAAGAGTTCTTATACAGAGTCTTACATAACTCAGTGTAGTAGTACAAATCACCAAAAGGTGGCAATGCCGTCTTACATATTATAATTATTCCAAGGACACAGGTGCCTTGGCATCTTACAAGTAAGAAATACACAGAAAATACATAGCAGAATATATATATTAGCAAGCAAAGTGTATTACAACAATATGCATTCATATTCTGACATCTACTCTTGTACGGTAGATGCCCTTAGCCCTATATGTTAGTATAACATATACTTAAGTGCTAGCTGTCTACAGTGTACCTCTGAGGGTACCAATTAGGGTGCAGGGACCTCGTGTAACATTCCCCCCCTTGTTGCCTCCAAGGGCAAGACAGGCAAATGTCAAGGGAAAGGACAGGAGCAGTGGTCATTTACAAACCCGACGTGCGAGCTTTGTAAAGGAACTCGAGCTGCTCACGGTGTTGGCACAGTGTGCGCTGTAGGCAGCAGAGCATAATAATCAAAATGAAGATTAAAAATGCTTGTATAATAACAAAACCTTTAAAAGTAATCTCTAACCAGGTGTTAGTCAATGCGTCATTCATGTCACCATCATTAATCAATGAGAGGACAGCTTCATTGGCTTTGGTCATATTATTGCTGATGTGGATGAGGTGTGTGTCTTTCCTGTCTAAAAGTGATTTTAATGCAAGTGTGAGTGGGTCTATGTGTACATTAAAATATGGCAAGTATTCAGACAGTGTGAGCAGGTAATCGGGGTTACCATCAATGATGTCTGCATCTTGGAGGGGTACGGGGGTTATGATGGTATGCCCAATGACAGTCTTCTGGTGGGGAACAAAACAGAAATTGGGGTAATCAATAGCACATGTAACAGATCCATAAGTATATGATTTGTAGTTAGTTACCATGCAGTATTCTCTATCAGAATTGTACTGTGAGCACACAGTAGGGAGTCTCCACTTTTGCAACTGGACAGGGCAGGTGTAGGTCGTCTTTGAAATCCGTGTTGACAGGCGATGAACCTCCTCACGATATGATTGGTAGAGCTTATCCGGAGCCAGGGTTGAGTCAAAGGAGTCGGTTCCATTTGCGGTGATGTCATCATCCATGGTGAAAGTCCTATCAATGCTGTCTGGAGAATAACCACAAACAGGTTGAATAACATCAAATACATCACATCGGCACAAGTAGATGTATTGCATTTTCGCACAGCAGTCCATGTGCGGAGCCATCCAGGCGTCCAGGAAAGGATGGTAAACCAGTAGAGGTGGTAGATCCAGGCATTCTCTGTAGATGTCTTCA
The DNA here is from genome assembly GCA_016271365.2 of Neoceratodus forsteri. Lineage (NCBI taxonomy): Eukaryota > Metazoa > Chordata > Ceratodontiformes > Ceratodontidae > Neoceratodus > Neoceratodus forsteri. Next base: position 236,660,314 of record CM057458.1, read on the forward strand.
TCCAAGTGCCCAATCGAATGAACCAGTGCAAGCTTGTCAAACAAAGCTGTAGTGGGATCAAAGCGTGGTAGAGAGACAGTAAAAGAAACAAACATGGTATCTGTAATGGAACATTTCTTAGCAGCAAAGCAAGGACCAGTATTAGGGTGTCTGGTCACAAACCCCAAATTCCTAGCTATAGAAAGAGGAATAGTTAAAGTTTGTTGCATACACATAGAAACACAGCTAGGGGTTTTACATTGTGGACAATACCATTTGGAGATGCGTCTGTCATGTATAATGTCAGGGATTCTTCCAGATTCTAGATCGCGGAAGAGGTTGTTGATGGCAGTGATAATGTATGAGCCGTAGGCAGAACAAAGTATTTCTCTAGCAATGTATTGTTTATCTGCTTCTTTATTGTTATCTTGTATGAGTGCGTTGATCTTATCTCTTGAATCAGTGAATGCCTTAGCAATGTCGTGCATGTTGTATACAGTGTATCTTTCTTCTTGACTAAGGCCATCCACACCATGCAATAATGGGGGGAGTATGTTATTGACCAAACCAGTGGAGAACTTGGCAGAATGAGCTTTGATAGCAGCAATGTCTGCTTTATTCCAGATAGACATAGCTGTACCAGAGAGGCCTGTGACAGTACCTGTTGCACCTGTGACATCAGAACTGTCAACTTCACGTGTCTTACGTTTATGAGTTAGATCATCAGGAGAGGGCTTTCTCTGAAGTTGCCTCTATGTTCAGTAGAATGGACCCCGGCAATAGGGTCTTGAGTATGAATCTGAAATGCAGCTAAACTATCAAGCAATAATGTACTATAAAATGCTGAAGTGTTAGTATTGTGACACATACCAAATTCTTTCATATTCCAGTAAGTAAGATTAAACAAAACAAGGTATATGCATAAACTTTAGGTTATTAATCAAAGAACCTGGGAGGGCAGTGGCTGTTAGACCACTACGGGGACTAGGGGTATGCTTTGAACATTCCAAAAGCTGTTTATCAGTGGGTGGTAACACAGAGAGGTACATGGCTGCAGAAGCCATGTGGTATATAGCACAAAATTTCAGAGCAGAATCTCTGGACAAAGAATTACAGTATGAAGAATCAATTAAGGCAGTTATGTTGTACAAACCAGAATGTCTTAATGCAGTTTGTAACAAGGACAGAGAGCCATTTGGGGATAATTTAGCATTGGGCCAACCTTGGAAAGTCCCTTTGGAGAGTTTGGCCACAGGGAGAATTTGTCCTTGCGATGTGGTTTGCCACTCAATTTGAAGGGTAGATTTATCTGGAGCAACAACTGAGGCAGTGAGGTAAGCATCGGAACCTTCCTGGACAGTGATCATACTATCTGGTATATTGATGGATACTCCCTCTGGAGGAGGTGCTGGAGGATCGAGGTGTCATAGGAGGTCCGGTACCATGCGTTGGATGCAGGGGATAACTCCTGAGATGAGGAGATAATGGAACAAGATAGCCATCTTGTCAGTGTATCTGAAAAGGAAAATTAAAGATTAGTATGTTAGTACTATTCCGCCTGATGGGGTGAGGAAAAGTAATTTAAGCTCCTTTATACAGTTTCAGCTGGTTTGCATGTAACCATTTGTCAGTCAACTTGTTGTTATGCAGGAGTCTAACTTGATAGACCGCTGGACTGAGCTTGTTGACAATGGGGTATGGGCCTTCCCACTTGTTGGAGAAGGAGTGGGTGGGATGTGCAAATCGAAGTACCATTACCTGATCTCCAACTTGCCAATCCATTTCTTGTGCATGTTTGTCAAACTGTATTTTGGATTGTTGCTGGGCCTTGCCCATGCAGTTGGCAGCATAGAAGTGTGTGTGTATGAGGTCTTTTCTGAGTTTTTCCACATATTGGTACACAGACACACGGTCTGCAGTGGGGGTGTGCAGGTCAAACAACAGGTGTTCAGGTAATCTCATCTGTTTACCAGTCATCACCTCAAAGGGTGTAAGCTGGGTGGTGGCTGAGGGTGTGACCCTAATTGCCATAAGGAGTAACAGCAGTAGGGAATCCCAAGTTTTGGGATTATCCTCAATGAATTTGGAAAGCATTTGCTTAATCTGTCTGTTGGCTATCTCTACTTGACCTGAGGATTGGGGGTGATAGGGTATGTGGAACTTCTGCTGAACTCCCAGGAGTTCAAGGGATTCTTTCATCAACTCACCTGTAAAACTGGTTCCTTTGTCAGAGTCTACCTTTAGGGGTAGGCCCCACCTGGAAAAAATCTGTTCCACCAGGATTTTGGCAGTAGTTTTTTCAGTGCATGTCTTAGTGGGGAAAGCTTCAACCCACTTAGAGAAGAGATCAGTTACCACAAGAGCATACTTGTTATTTCTGCTGGTGTTGGTCAGTGGACCAATGAAATCAATCTGTATGGCATGCCAAGGACCAGAATGTTGTTGTGGTAAGAGTTTGGCATTTCATTTAGTAGGGATGGGGTTGTTTTGTGCACAAACAAGACAGTTGTCTATGTATTGTTTAGCATCTTTGGTGATACCAGGCCACCAGGCAGTGGTCTTGAGCCTTTGGAGGGTATTTTCCACTCCCTGGTGTCCACCAGTGGGGTTGTCATGCACTTGGTGCAAGAATTCAGATCTTAAGTGTCAGGGGACCACCCACAACTTGGTGGTGGAGTCATCTGGTTGGAACCAGATGAGCTTGTCATCTGGCGACAAGCGTAGCTTACCTTCATGCCTCCGATAGGGGTTGTGTGTGGGAAGTTTCTCTTCGGTACCCTTGTCAAGGAATCTGAATGCTTCTTTAAGTTCAGTGTCAAAATGCTGGGCTGCGGAGAGGTCCAAGGGGGGAAAAGGTTCAGGTTTCTTCCTTAGTGCTGCAATCTGTACAGCTGCATTGGCCTCTGGATGGTCCATCATCCAGACATCCCCCCTCAGGCCCCTTCCTTAGCAAAGGTGTCTGCTGTGTCGTTGAAGGCATGGTAGGGGTCATGGAGGGGAGTGTGCTTTGACTTTGTGTACATAGAGTTTGCGTGCAAATTTTTGTGCCAGTGAATGTATGTATATTACCAATTCATTGTACTTCGCTGGGCTGCCATCAGAGGAGAGGAAGGAGTTGTTCTGCCAGAAAGGAAGAAATTCTATTGGACAACAACAAACCCAGTTAGAGTCTGTAAAAATGATGGTATCCTCGGTTCCATGCTGTATGAACTCAAGGGCACAGGCCACCGCTACCATCTCTGCATATTGTGATGATGCTACACTACAGCGCTTAGATATTTTGACAGTGTTCCCATAAGGGTAGATCACCAGAATGCCCATCCTTGCAATTTGTTCTCCCTGATAGTAGGATGCTGAACCATCAGTAAAGACACTACACAAAGAGGTGTTATCAAGTATTGTGGCGTGGCAGGGAGGAAAGAACCTGTATCTGGAAGATCAGGTGACTGTAGTGTACAGTCATGGGGTTCTCCCTGGAAAAGGAGTCCATGAGCCAACATAGATGGAACTTTAGTCGGTTGTACCTGTATGTCTCTGTCCTGGAGAAGAAGTGACCAGTGTGTCAATCTGGTGTTAGAGACTGACCCATCCTTCACTCTATCTGAGAGCAGAAAGGTAGTTGGGGTGTGGTTGGTGTTAATGATCAGTGGTGAGTACCCAATGATATACAGAAAGTGCTTGACAGCCCAGTAGGTGGCCAGAAGGTTCCTTTCACAAAGGCCGTACTTCTGTTCCACTGGGGTCAAGAGCTGTGAGGCATATGCAATGGGTCTCAGGGTGCCATGCTCCTTCTGGGCCAGTACTGCTGACATGGCAATGTCAGAGGTGACACATTCCAGATGGAATGGTAGTGCTGGATTGGGGTTGACCAGAACTGGGGCAGAGGCCAAAGTCTGCTTCAGTGACATCATAGCCTGGGTGTGTATGAGGCCCCAAGTCCATGGGATGTCCTTTTTGAGTAACTCATACAGAGGAGCAGCTTTCTGAGCAAAATCACAAATAAAATCTCTCGAATAGTTCACCATACCTAGAAACCTTTGGAGAGTTGCCACACTGGTGGGCAATGGCAAGTCTTGCAATCCCTGTACCTTCTTCCAGGTAGGGCTTCGACCTTGGTCAGTTATTTTCAGAACTAGAAAGAGTACTTCTTTCTGACACAGTTGTGCTTTTGCTGGATTGCATTTCAAACCTGCTCTCTGAATGAGAGTCAGTAGTTCGTCCAAGAGATCCAAATGTTGTTCCTGTGTGGCTGTTGCCAGCAACAGGTCATCCACATATTGCAAGAGACATTGGGGAGCAGAGAAACTCTCGAGGGCGTCCATCACATGAAGATGGAACAGGGATGGACTGTTATGGAATCCTTGTGGTAAGCAAGTCCATGTGTACTGTCTTCCTTCAAAGGTGAAGGCAAACTTATATTGACTCTTGAGAGCCAATGGTAGTGACCAAAAACCATTGGAAATGTCCAGGGCACTGAACCATTTCAAATCAGGGGTCAGAAGTCGTAGCACATCTGGTGCTGATGCCACAGTTGGAGAACAACTGGGGGTGACCTGATTCAGTTTCCTGTAGTCAATAGTAAGTCTCCAGGCACCTGTAGGTTTCTTCACGGGCCACACTAGGGAGCTGGCAGTGGAAACACAGGTTCTGATTACTCCTTGCTTGAGGAGTGACTTGATCGTATCTCTAAGGGAAGGCAAGGCCTCAGTTGGGAAAGGATATTGCCTTTGCCTCTCATGTGCTGGGCCTGGCACTTCGATGACAGTGTGCATTCTACCACAGTCATGTTTATTGATTGCAAATGCTGCCAAATGTCATTGCAAAATAGGGAGGAGCTTTGGGAAAAGTTCATGATTCTTGAACAAGTCTATGACGTCATACTCCTTGTCATTGGCAGATATTGTTGCCACGACGTGTGAATCAGGAATCAAAATGGTATGATATTGACCCTGAATCTGTATCAGTAGCATGTTAGCCAGGTCCACCACACAGCCATGTGGTGCGAGGAAGTCAATCCCTATGATACTAGGATGATCATGCAATACCATTAGTTGGAAAGTGTGTGAGGCCTTTAGATGGCCTAGCTCTACTGGTAGGGGTAGAGAATGGTATGCAGGTAGCCTAGTACCATCAACTCCTGACATGTTGGTCCTCTGTCCGGTGGACCAAGGGGATGTGTCCGGGTGTTCATCATGTAACACAGATACAGCTGCACCTGTATCTAACAGGACTACTAGTAGGCGGCCCCCGACCTCGGACTCAGTGCAGGGCCTTCCATTTGTATCCAAGACTAGCTTGTTTACAATCCAGACTGGGGCCTGAAATTGTCAATATGTACTGCTGGAAGCATGGAGAGGTTGGACCTGACTCTTGTGAATCACTTCACCACGCTGTACTGATGCTATATAGGGAGGAGCCTCTGGGTTCAGGCCTGAATGGGCCTGAGGGCCTGTACCGCCAGTGTCCCCATGACCAGTTAGGGCCTGGGTCTCCGGTTGTACTGCCGCAAGGGCCTGTGCAGGAACAACATCCGCCACAGAGCGTACTTGTCCCAGGAGCTCTTGGAATTTCCTATTCTCTTCGGCTATCTCCCTATATGAAGGGCCTGTTCTTTGCTGTTGTGGTTTACCTTTACCCTTATGCTGTTTATACTTATGCCAGTTCTGGTTCCCACCCCATTGTTGTTGTTGTTGATGGGTCTGTTGGGGGTGTTGGTTATCAGCTAGAGGGTCTTGCTGATGTTGGGCCTGCCCTTCCACGGTGTAGTACATCGTGGCCTCTGGAGTAGGCTCCACGGCGGCTACCTTCTTGGAACCGGAGCCCAGATCACGGATACAGAGCTGTTACACTCTCTCGGTTTTCCGAAGGATGTCGGCAAACCTATCCATATTGGGGTAGGTGGTCGGCTCTACCTTTTCTTGTACTGCTGGAATCATGTTCCTAAGGAACAGGGTCTTATATTCAATAAGATCTACATCCACAGCTTCTTGTGCCAAGTGCTTTCCTGCTCAGTAGGCCATCCAGAGTCTCTGGTGGTAAGTCGCTGGACTTTCTTTTGCATTCTGTTTTACAGGGTATGCAAGCATCACTCCTACTACACCTGGGCTGTGAGCAGAAATGAGCTCAGCTGCAACCTCATCAAAGGTGGCATTCCCATCCTGGCGAACGGCGTTGGGGAGTTTGGCCCACAAACCAGGATCGATGGTCTGGCGTAGTGTTTGGACCTGATATTCTGCAGCAAGGCTGAGCATCTTGCATTTAGAATGCACCTTTTCTAAGTGAAAGTTGAGGTTGTCGGATGGATTCATCCGACCGATGCTGTCAGCAATTTGCTGAACAGAGTAGGCCATTTGTAGGGGATTACTGGGTCGATCAGGCAGAGGTAGATTGTCTTGAGCGCCATCCAGGGTGGCCCGAGCTGCAGCCTCAGCCGCAGTGCGGACAATACCTTCCTGAGTGCCAGCCTCTTGCAGAAGATGCCTAATCTGGGTTTTAATGGCCCGTTTACTCCTCTCAGGAAGGGGTACATTGCCTATCACAGTTTCAATCATGGTTTCTATCTCCTGCCTGTCTTCCACATTAATAACGGCTATTGGTGGTGCCATTGGGACCAGGACTGGGCCTGCTCCCCCCCATCATGGGGTCCGCCATGTTGGCATCTCCCATGATGGGCGTCATGTCGATGATGTATGACATGGTGAGGGTGTAGTGGGGACCCGCCATGTTGTGGATGGCTAGGTGGGGTCTCTGGGCCATAGTAGGGGTGTGACTGGGCTTTGTATTGTGAAACATCATCATCGGATAACTCCCCTTCGGATGACGTATGTAAGGCAGGAGCTACGCCTCCCATTGCCTTAACATGGCCAGCCAGAACCTCCCGCTGATGGCGCAGTTTTGCCATCTTGGTTCTACGTTCAGTATGACTCACACTTGCAACATCCATATCAACCTCATCTTGCTTTTGCTTTTGCAACACTCTATACGTGGCGCTCAATTTACAGTTGTCCCTGATAGACACTTCTAAATCATTACGTACCTGGTTTATCTTGTCCTGCAGCTCACCCATTTCCTCACTCAACTGAGCATTTGCAGCACTTAGCAAATCATTCATTTGCAACGCCTGATTCTTATCCTGTCTCAAACTGTCACACTTCTGCTTCAACATACACAGTTCCTGTTCTCCAGCTTGAGCCGAATGATGCAATAGTGAATCCTTTTCATTCTGCAGAGTTTGGAGTTCAGACTCAAGTTCTGCTGATCTTTACATTCTGTTTCCTGCAAACCCATCTGTTGCTTAGAGATGAAATCTGCAGATCAAGGTTCGAAACCTCACTTCGGAGGCTTCAGAGCAGCATGAACCTTGCGACCATCAACCTTTAGCTTGTACGACATTTGGCTGATTATCTTGTCTCCGTGGTACTGGGTTGAAATCCCAGTATAGGGTTTTGGATTGACTTGAGTCCAGCGCAGTCAGCCATCATCCATGGGAGGCAAGTAAGTTCGAGACATCGAGTCTCAGTTCTGCGCAGATATTTGATACGGTGGCCATTGTGTGGGAGGGAACAAAAATTCAAACTGTGAAAAGGGCACCGTGCTGCGTAATGATCCACAGCAGGAGCACTTTATACACAGCCGGGCTACTGTATAAGTTGTAGGCTTGCAATTCAAAGCTGCTATGGAGTGAGTCGAGACGGCATCGACCACACCCGAAAAGAAGCCAGACTTTTCAAGTTACTACAAACTGATTTTAAAACAAGACAGGTGATACGGGAATGTACACCTACTGTCCCCGTGGGAAAGGGAAAAGTTTTAGAGACAAGTGAAAACTTGCAAACACCAAATATCGCCTGCACGCAGTCGCCAATTTGTTAGGAGGTCTAAACCTCACTTTCAGATTCTTGACGATATTGGGGATGCAAGTAATCACAGACACATTGCATTAGAGTAATAAACAAGTTTATTACTACCAAAAGGATAAATCACAGTTGCTCTAAGCAGTTCTTACCAATATGAACCGGGAGCCAGTGCTAAACGTTCCCTATACCTCGAGGTTTCTCTGTGTTTCTTGGGGTCTCTCCTGAGGTCTCCGAGGTATAAGACTTGTGCATTACATTATATACCTATGATAATTACTATGGTTACTGTAAGACAGAAACATTTCTAGTTACAGAGATGAGCCCTATTGGCTAAATTAGAGGTGGCTCTATGGTCCAAGATAACATTATACAATTCTGTAAAGTCATCAGTTTGAGAACAAAAGAATTCTTATACAGAGTCTTACATAACTCAGTGTAATAGTACAAATCACCAAAAGGTGGCAATGCCGTCTTACAAATTATAATTATTCCAAGGACACAGGTGCCTTATTTATTTATTTATTTATTAGCTTTTGGTAACCGGGTAAGTGCACTAGGCAACAATCCTGCCTATTTTCAGGCATGACCCAGGAGAGTACAAGACAATAGTTACAGAGTACAGTAGCACATAAAACATATTATGGTTGTACATAATAACAATCAGGGTATACTTAAGACAGTAAGAGCAATTAACAACATTAGGGTTCAGAGCAGTAGAGTCAGATACAGTGCATTATGAAAACATTTAGTAACACTAGTCAGGGGTCCGTGCCGACGGCCTGCAGAGGGGAGCAGCAGATTTAAGAGCATTTGCAGTGTCCAAGGGCGTGGAGGTGGGAGAATAGCGAATTTTTAAATACCCGGTGTGAGGCAGAATTTTTAACCTGAAGGGGGAGTGAGCCCCAGAATTTGGGAGCAAAGTGAGAGAATGCCTGTTCACCCATTTTTGTTGTGCAAGGTCTGGTAGAAAGACCTGATGGTATGGGTTTAGGAGGCAGGAGTCAGCAGGTTAGCCAGATAGTCAGGGCAAGGGGGGTCTGGACAGAGAGTCAATAAAGCAGCCCAAGGAGTAGGCCCAAAGATCCTTAGGTGACAGCCAACTTAAACCAGCATAGAGGAGGCAGTAATGAGTAAGACGAGGGGCAGTTAAGGTGACTCTGCAGATGTTGTTATAGACAGTGTCCCATTTGCTGAGTATAGAAGAGCTGGCAGCAAAGAGGAGGGGCAGAGCGTATTGGAGCTGGGGTAAAAGGATTCTCCTCGCAACTGATAATCTGGCTGAAGGAGTGAGGGAGTGGCGCACATGATATGCACCACCAATTTTAGCACTGATGGCTCGACAAACTGTGTTGACATGTTAAGACTGGTCAAGGGAGGGATCAAGAGTGACCCCAAGGAATTTGAAGAACTCTGTGTTAGTGATAGGGGAACCATCTAGGCAGTGAACCAGGAGCCTGGCGGCATTGGAGGGGAGTTTTTTAGAGGATCCGAATAGCATGGCTCGAGTTTTTTCCTGGTTAAGATTTTGGTGGTTGCTGGATAGCCAGAGTTGCAGGACTTGGAAATCATTTGAGAGAGTGGAGTTGATGTCCTCAACCAATTTAGACCCAGAGTAGAGAACAAGGTCATCAGCGTACATGAGAGTGCAGCTGTGCCGGGAAATAGTGGGAATATCATTTAGGAAGAGGGAGAAGAGGAGGGGACCAAGAGTGGACCCCTGTGGAACACCACGGGAGATGTTTATAGGTGAGGAAAGGGCCTTGTGAAACGCTACCGCCTGAGTGTGATTGTCAAGATAGCTGCGGAACCAGGATAGAGTTGGGTCAGATGCTCCTATGGATTGGAGCTTCTTTAGCATGAGAGGGTGATGTACCATGTCAAAAGCTTTGGGCAGGTCAATAAAGACAGCCCCAGTGAGCAGGCCATGGTCCATATTACTTTTGATGTCACTGGTAAGTTGTGTCAGTGCCGTCGTGGTGCTGTGCCCAGGCCTAAAACCGTGTTGGCAGGGGGTTTGGAGATTAAATTTGGCAAGGTGTTCAGCGAGCTGGCAGTGGACTATTTTTTCCAGAAGCTTACTGAGAGTGGGCAGGAGAGAGATGGGCAGTAGTTGGACATTAGTTTGACATCACCTTTTTTATGAATAGGAATAGTTCTGGCCATTTTCCAAGTAGTTGGGACAGTGGACGTATGGATTGAAAGGTTGAAAAGCCTGGTGACAGGCTTGGCCAGCCATGGTGCAAACTGCTTTAGTATGCCAGGGTGGATACCATCAGGCCCCGGACCCCCATGTGCTGGTAGGGAGTTAAGTAGCTTGCGTACTTCAAGGTATGTGGTTGGAGCAAGCTCTAAGGTGGGCAGTGTAAGGGGCAAGGGAGGGGAAAGAGGACAGGAAGGTTGGGACCTAGTCTGAGTTGCGTCAGGTGGTGAGGAAAAGAGGGCATTGAAGGCGTTGGCAATGGTGCCTGGGTTGTTGCAATGAACGCCTTGAATATTCATATCGGTAGGATTCAGTTGCTTGTCATTGCCCAGAATTTCTTTAATTTGGGACCAGTACCTATGAGGGTTTGCAGAGGAGGATATTAGTAGATTCCTGTAGTAGGTACTTTTGGCAAGGCGCATTTCTCTTTTGCAAATGTTCCACAAAGCTCGATAGGCTTCAAAGTCAGTGCGAAGGTGGGAAACCTTCCACACGGACCAAAGTTTGTCCCTCTGTTTGAGAAGTTGAAGAAGGGGACGCGTTAGCCACTTGGTTATCTTCCCTGCCATCCTACGTGTGGTGACAGGTATGTGTAGGTTTTGTAGTGAGAGGAGGATGGAGTTGAAATAGTCAGTAGCTACGTTAATTTACTCAGTTAGGTAGAGAGGGGACCAGTCAACTAGGCTGAGATCAGTTATGAAAGCATCCACTTTTAGGTGGGGGAGGTTAGGAAAGGTTACAGTTTTAGAAGGGAAGGATGGTGTGACGGTGTTCCAGACACAGTAAACAGGATAGTGATCACTAATGGTGTCAGGAAGCACCCCAGCAGAGATGGCATAATCCTTCCTGTTTGTGAGTATCCAGTCGAGCAGGGTGGCACAGTCACCCCACCCGGGAGACCCTAGTGGGTTCCTGGATGAGCTGGGATAGGTTTGCCTTACTAACCATGGAGGAAAGGTTGGCTGAGTTTTTCTCAGACCAGTCAAGGTTAAAATCACCAAGGCAGATAATGTCATTTTTGCCTGTTACTGTAGGCAGGAACTCAAGGAGTTCAGAGATGCCCTGTTTAGCATTTTTCGGAGGGATATAAATACAGAAAATATGGAGTTTCTTAACTACCCCCAGAAGCAGGAGGGAGTGTAGGATTTCACAGTTAGGTAGTGTGGGGTCCTGCAAAAGGGTGATGTTCAGGTGGGTTTTGTAATAGAGGGCAAGGCCACCCCTTTAGCTCCAAGTTGGTCAACACGTATCATATTGTATCCTGGAAAGGAGCACTGTGAGTTAGAGACAGAAGGATTTAGCCAGGTTTCAGTGATGGCAAAAATGTCCGGGATGTTTACACTCACCCAGACCTGGAGGTCAGGGAGGTTGGCCAGAAGGCTCCTAGAGTCAAGGTGAGCCAAGGTTAGGCCATTGGATTTAGGGAGGGTGGTGACCGGGGGGGCAAAGATATGATGGGAGCTTGAGATGGGCCAGGATTGGCCTCAATGTCCCCAGCTAGTGTAAGAGATAGAATAAACATCCAAAGTGGTGTAATGAGGCAAGCCCTTAATGAGTTACTGATAGGGAGCTTCAGATTAAAATGAAGGAATCTGGCTATAGGCTGGATGCACTTGCAGATGAGAGCAGAAGGGGGATGAGGTGGGAGAGTGACAGTGACAAGCAGGTTGGAGAAGTAAAAGTCATCAAGTATGTTGGTATTGGAAGTAGAAGACAGTGTGTTCAAGCAGGAAAGCTCCGAGAGGATAAGGAGACAAAGTGACCCCATGAGGAGAACCAGCATGGGTTGGGGGGCGTCATTCTAGTATGGAGAAATGGGGAGAGAGATTGTGGGGATAGAGCAGCTGTGTGATGACAGTAGTTTTGTTTTAGGCACCTGTTGAAATGCAGCCTCCAGTGGCAGGTTTTATATTACGTTAGTAGCACAGAGAGCAAGTTGCTCAAACAGATCAGGCTCCCTCTAGTGCCCAGAGGATATAAGGAGCTAATGGAGAAGTAGGCTGTTAGTAAGAAAAAGGTGAGAGCGTCAAGATATCGCGAGGTTACACACTATATAAGTAACACCAGCCAAGGGTGGGAGGGTATTGGGGCCGGGCGGGGAGCAGTCGCACAGCAACTGCGGGGAAGAACACAGAGCTGCTCCCTTTGTTAGAGGGAGCAAGGTCCTTTGGCTACCTGGGCGATCGCGGTATCAATCCTGTGGCTGGGGGGCAGGAAGAGCCTCCGGGAACACAATCGGGAAGGCCCTGTCTTCTGTGGGAGCATGGAGCTCCTTGGTGTGGATGGGGGGAGAGCCCTTGGCTAGTCTGGCCCTCGCAACCTCCTGGAGCTCGGAGCTCCACTCGGGGGGGGGAGAGCCCCAGTGCTGCGCCTTAGCTTGCGGTGACTGCCTGGGAATGAAAGGTAGGCAGTGTTTAAATACTGTAGGCAAGCTGGGGATTTGACTATTTTTTTGTTTTGTTTTGTTTTTAAGTGGCCAGGTGAAGCAATTTCAGGCAGTGAGCAATCAGATTGCAACAGTGGTAAAACAGCAGTAATTCGGTTTAAACAGATTGCACAATCCCATTAAAATCTAAGCTTTGCAAGTCAATTAAGGTAACTAGTGATAACAGAGCTAAATACAGTGCAACTCAAGAATATTAAGGTCTAAAACCTATCTGAACTGTTGTGGGGACAAAAAAAAAGTAATGCGCAATCTGAATCCAAAAAAACGCGAACAGAGCTGCTCCCTTTGTTAGAGAGAGCAAAGTCCTTTGACTACCTGGGCGATCGCGGTATCAATCCTGTGGCTAGGGGACAGGAAGAGCCTCCAGGAACACAACTGGGAAGGCCCTTTCTTCTGTGGAAGCACGGAGCTCCTTGGTGTGGATGGGGGGAGAGCCCCTGGCTAGTCTGGCCCTCGCGACCTCCTGGAGCTCGGAGCTCCACTCGGGGGGTGGGGGACAGCCCCAGTGCTGCACCTCAGCTTGTGGTGACTTCTCTGGTGCTGAGGAGGAAGAAGAGGAGGCAGAAATCAACAGCTGCTCCAAGTAAAGCCATCTTCCCATGGTAGAGTGTTTTGGCATCTTACAAGTAAGAAATACACAGAAAATACATAGCAGAATATATGTATTAGCAAGCAAAGTGTATTACAACAATATGCATTCATATCCTGACATCTACTCTTGTACGGTAGATGCCCTTAGCTCTATATGTTAGTATAACATATACTTAAGTGCTAGCTGTCTACGGTGTACCTCTGAGGGTTCCAATTAGGGTGCAGGGACCTCGTGTAACAGAATGGTCTTTTATTCCTACACTCACTATTAACAAATTTCAAATAGCTGTGGACCTTAAAACATTTTTTTAGAAAATTGAGACTTAAAATCTTTTTTGAGAATAAAGAACTTCTAAGGCCAGCTAACATGTGTTTCATAGCTGATAATACTATTGATCCAGACACCAGTATAGCCTCTGTCCTGGATTTGAACATTCCTGGGGATATTTTGAGGGAATTTAACATGGATGAGATTCATGAAGACAGTTTGGGGGATCTCTTGGAAGCAGCAGAAAATGACTTTACAGGGAATATTGCCAGTAATGCGAATAGAAAGACCACATTTAGGGGTAAATCTACTTTTTGTCTGAACCTGACGAATGCTTCATTACTGACTTTTGAGAAAATTGTAACAAAACAGGTGAATGAGATCTTGGACACACCCAACCAACAAGGGAATAACAATATTACTTTGAAAGAAAGAAATGCCATCAGGGAACTTTCCAACAACAATGAACTTGTCATTAAACCATAAGATAAGGGGGTAATATTGTTGTAATGAATAGAGAATAATATATTTTCATTGTTGAAAATTTACTAACAGACAGCAATAGCTATGAAAAATTACAAAGTAACCCAATGTATAATCTCAATAAAAAGTTACATAATTTACTTATGGCAGCCATTTCCAGAGACAAGATTACTGATGAGGAATATAAATATATTTGGAAACAATACCCAACTGTTCCTGGGTTTTATATATTACCCAAGATCCACAAGGATCTAGAAAAACCACCAGGATGCCCCATTGTGTCTGGAAATGACTCCTCTACTGAGAATCTGAGCCATTTTGTAGATTGTTATTTACAACAGTGTGTGATAAATCTTCCATCATATCTAAAAGACACAAGTGATGTGTTGAGGAAATTTGAGAACTTTATCTGGCAGGACAACTACACTTGGCTCAGTATAGACGTAGAGTCTTTATATACCTCTATTCAGCACCATCAGGGACTAGAAGCTAGTAAATATTTTCTAAAAATGCTGAGAATGTTAGCTCTAAGCCTAGTGATTTTCTGATTACTGCTTTAGAGTTTATTCTGAAAAACAACTTTTTTGAGTTCAATGAAGAATATTTCTTGCAAAAATGTGGTACTGCAATGGGGGCGGGGATGGCACCCAGTTATGCTGTTTTTTTCTCGGGAAGATGGGAGCTTCTTAATGTACTTAATAGTATACAGTAAATAACCCTTTCTTTTGCCACATTAAAACATGGCATAGATATATTGATGACTGTTTATGTGTGTGGAAGGGGGACGATACCGAAACTGTAGATTTTATGGAATGGCTGAACAACCTCAGATTTACACACAGGGTAGAACAAAATAAACTAAAGTTTTTGGATTTAACTTTGGAAGCTAGGTCTGGAGAAATGGGTACAACATGCTGTTTTAGAAAGAGACAGCTACAGATAGTGTTCTCAGGGCTGAGAGTGCTCAGCCTGAGAAACTGAAATCCTCCGTCCCATACAGTCAGATGCTGCACCTCTGACGCAACTGCTCTAACCTAGCAAGTTTTGAAAAACAAGCTGTGGAATTAGAAACCAGATTTTTAGAGAGGACTTATAAATTGGAGCTCCTGAGAGAAGCCAGGAATAGGGCCAAAATAAAGAATAGGGAAGAACTCATTAAAGAAAAAACAGTGGTAAGTGATGATAGGAAGGTCAATAATACCGTGACCTTTGTATCCGAATTCAATGGTGTGGCAGGTAGGATTGGTAATGTGATATTCAAAAACTGGGAGATTTTAAAGAGTGATACCATAGAGTATAGACTAGTGGGATGCAATCCTAGGATCACATTTAGAAAAGCTGCCAACCTTAAAGATCGGCTGGTTACATAGACACATAGAAACATAGAATTTGACAGCAGATAAGGATCGCTTTGCCCACCCAGTCTGCCCATTTCCCTACCTAATGGATAAGCTGCAGATCCTAGCTAACCGACAGCCTACTTCTTCCTACCTCCACCCTCTAGAATTGCCTTATGTCTGTCCCATGCATTCTTGAATTCCACCACTGTTTTTGACTCCACAACCTCCTCAGGAAGGCTGTTCCATGCATCCACAACCCTGTCTGTGAAAAAATACTTCCCCACATTACCACTGAGCCGTCCCCCCTCTAGCTTCAAACTGTGCCCCCTTGTTCTTGCACACCTCTTTTTCTGAAAGATGCTACCCTCTTGGACTTTGTTGATTCCCTTAAGGTACTTGAAAGTTTCTATCATGTCCCCCTTCTCCCTCCTCTCCTCGAGGCTATACTTATTAAGCTCCTTAAGTCTCTCTTGATATGTCTTCTGGTGCAGACCCTGCACCATTTTAGTTGCTCTCCTCTGGACTGCCTCCATCCTGTCTACGTCTTTGTGGAGATTGGGTCTCCAGAACTGCATGCAGTACTCCACATGGGATCTCACCAGCTGTCTGTATAGAGCGATAACAACTTCCTGTTTTCTACTGGTGATGCCTCTCCCTATGCATCCCAGTATTCCCCCAGCCCTCCTTACTGCCCTCTTACATTGCTTGCTCACCTTTGGGTCATCTGATATGACTATCCCCAGGTCCCTTTCCATTTTTGTTGTTAACATCTCACACCTCCCCCCCACTGTGTACTTCTCCCCTGGGTTTTTGTTTCCCAGGTGCATTACTTTGTACATCTTAGCATTGAATCTAAGCTGCCATACATTTGACCATTCCTCCAACCTTGCCAAGTCCCTTCTCATCCTTTTCTCCCCACCTTGTGTATCAACTCTGTTGCAGATCTTTGTGTCATCTGCAAAGAGACATACTTTTCCTTCCAGTCCCTCCGCAATGTCACTTATAAAGACATTAAAGAGGACCGGTTCTAGTACTGAACCCTGCGGTACCCCACTAGTAACCCTCCTTTCTTCAGAGTGGACTCCGTTTACTATTACCCTCTGTGTCCTGTTCTCCAGCCAATTCTTTCACAGCAGATTACAACATACGGAGCTTTCTAATGGCAATTGGTTAACTAAAGGCCAGGGGAATTTTTCAAGTGCCAGAGATGTTGCATTTGTCATTATGCAGTACAACAAAGAGTTTTAAAACATCCTATACATAATTTTAATATAATGTATGATAGAACATTGTTATGCATATGTAACCCCCCTGCAAATGGGGGTTCCCAAAAGACTTCCAGGAGCTTGCTTGAATGCTCCAAGCCTGAATGGTGTTTGGCGTTTAAGCCATTTATCTGTGAGTGTTTTTAGAGCCTCTGGTACTGTCTCTTTAACAGCTGTCTGCTTGCAGACATAATTGAATTGTATGGGGGGACTGTGTGTTTCTCTGCTTGAGTACCACTCGAGCTGCTGCCAATTCACTCCAGTTTTGCAGTCACTAGGAGTGCAAAGGGAACCTATCTGAAAGATGTAACTGTTTGCCAGAAATCATTTAGAGTAATAATGAAAATACAGTTTGTCTAACCTGCTTTCTTTGCAGTCAGAACTGTGTTTGCCTAGTTCCCATTCTAGTTTTGAACTGCTGAACTGGACCAATCAGTGTGGGTTAAGGTAGCTCTAAAATGGTGCCTGGACGAATCAGAACTTGGACTCGTAATCTGAGCCAGCCACAAGAGGATTGTATGGGCAGTGACTCTGGGAGATGTAGTTTGGACTTGGCCTTTTTGGACCAACTGGGGCAGTCTATTGTGAGTGACAGCCAATCCAGCCAAGAACTGGGAGGAACTCAAAGGAAGTGCCCGGTTTTGTCTGCTGGAGTTTCAGTTGAGCTCTGGCAGCAGGGCCGGATTAAGAGGGGGGCAAATGGGCAAATGCCCCAGGCCCCCCCACCATGAGGGGGTACCCAGGGCCCGGAAAAACACTGCAAGTTTCCAGTTTGTGTGCTCACTTGCTGCCTGCTGCCAGACTGGTAGCTTTAAATCCCTTGCTGTTTGTTGCTGGCGGCAGCCCTGCAGTTCCTGCTTTTGCCAGTGTCGCGCTGTGCCTCTCTAATTCACTGCATGGCTGCAATAGGGCGGCTGGGGGAAGATCGGGATCACATGATGTGCAGAGAAAGTTGAGAAGTGGTCATGTGGTGGTCCGAGTCGCGTCGCAACGCATAGCCTGCCCTCCTTCCTCATCGTCGCTGCGTCGCTCGCGTGTCTCTGTCTGACCCTCCCCGGACCGACTGCGTCTCGCGCTGGCATCATCGCGGTCATCATCACAGGCTGCCGTGAAGTCAAAACTCCAGTTGGTATGCACCACCATGCAGATGTAGGAAGAGCTGACTAGAGCAGGATGTGTATTGTTGTTGTGTTGTTGGGACTCGACTGGTGGTATTGGCGCTGCAGCTGGGTGGACTGTCTCGCGATCGGGTTCCCGCCTTCCGCTAACCGCTAATCTTATCTTGTTGAGTTCAATCTTGAATCTTGCTGCTTGTTTTACAGTACTGGAAGTTCTTGATACGGGCCTCCTCTCTGCCTAAAAGTTAAAGTAAAAAAAACGACATTATTTATTATTTTTAAAAGTACTGTCAGGAGGGACTGGGTCTGACCGTCTGAGACAGGAGACTAGTAGAGAGCACACTGCAGAGAGAGGTGGTAAACAAGTCAACTGCACAGCCCTAAGAAAAAAAAATAGCGTAGTAGGCTACAAGCGATCAGTGACAGGAGGTTATGCACAGGATGGATAATGGATTTATTATTTATTGAGTTTTTTTGCACTGGCCAGGAGTCTGAGTTATGGTCCCAGCCCCAGAAAGTTTGCCAGTCAACTAAACATGCACATGTACAGTACACTGTAAAATAATTTCGGATCATTTTATAGTTATGTATGCTTTAGTTTGATTTTTAAAACAAATGCACAATGATGTTGTCTATGAATAAAATTAAAATGATAAAAGACAACAGAGTCCTTATAAAAGAAGGCTCATGCATTCCCTTGACAGAAGATAACATAAGCATAAATAAAGCACACATCTATTCTGGATCCTGTCCTTTTTTTTTTTTGGGGGCATAGTTTTCCTGACTAATTAAGTCGTCCTGGGGATAACAAAATTACATTATAGTGGGCGGTTTATAAGGCCAAAAAAAAAAAAAAAAGATTAATGTATATGTATGACTCACAATAAACAACAAATGTCCAGAAATCCGAGAGTTGTTACTGCAGGGATCCTGCGTAAAGCCCCTGCTTTCTTGAGTTTTCCCTCAACTGTTCAAGGCTGACTATGAGCATAATTATTTGGGTTCTACTTTATAACAACAATCTTAATTTTAAAGTACCTACCAGATGAGCATGCATGGTTAAATATTAGAAAGTAAATCCTACAAGGTACAGTTCTGAAGACCTTAAAGTTCCCACTTTCAGGTTACACCATGCAAGTCATTATTGGGCATCTTAGAACACAAATAACTTTCAATATCAAAGCACAGTCAGAAACATAGAATTTGATGGCAGATAAGGATCGCTTGGTCCACCCAGTCTGCCCATTTCCCTACCTAGTGGATAAGCTGCAGATCCTAGTTAACCAGCAGCCTACTTCTTCCTACCCCCACCCCCTAGAATTGCCTTATGACTGTACCATGCATGCTTGAATTCCACCACTGTTTTTGACTGTACAACCTCCGGAAGGCCATTCCATGCATCCACAACCCTCTCTGTGAAAAAATACTTCCCCACATTACCACTGAGCTGCCCCCCTCTATCTTCAAATTGTGCCCCCTTGTTCTTGCACACCTCTTTTTTTGAAAGATGCTACCCTCTTGGACTTTGTTGATTCCCTTGAGGTACTTGAAAGTTTCTATCATGTCTCCTTCTCCCTCCCTTCCTCGAGGCTATACATATTCAGCTGCTTAAGTCTGTCTTCATATGTCTTCCGGTGCAGATCTTGCACCATTTTAGTTGCCCTCCTTTGGACAGCTTCCATCCTGTCTATGTCTTGGCGGTGACTGGGTCTCCAGAACTGCATGCAGTACTCCAGATGAGGTCTGACCATCTGTCTGTACAGAGGGATAATAAGTTGTCTAAAGACTCTCTCGAGTGATTTTATTTTTTTTAATTGAATCGCCCTGCGGTCTCAACCTCCTCCTCCTCCTGCCTCATAAATCAGGGACAAAAAAAACAAGGCTTAAAAAAATCAGGGACAAAGCACAAAAGGCCCAAAATCAGGGACACACTTAAAAGTTTTAGAATTGGTGCTATCCAGTAACCAGTAACCAGTATCCAGTCAGATTAATGCTGGCAGAATATAAGGGACTGGTGTATAATACATTTTCTGAAGAATATAAGAAGTCTGCAGCTTTATTGTTTTTGACATAATTTTATTCTTACAATCATCACTGTTTAGTCAAGGAAACACAGATTTTAGGAGGGACAGTCTGTCCCGGACAGAGTAAATACGAGGTGAAATCAAGGACATCCCTGAAAATCAGGGACACTTGAAAGGCATGGACCACCATCCTGAATGAATTCTTACTCTGGGGGGTGGGGCCGGGGAGGGGTAGCCAGCCAGGCCGGGTAGGTACCATAGAAAGAAGTTAGATGAACTGGTCTGGCAGGTCTGCTACAGCCTGCATGTGATGTTTTTCTTTTCATGTTAAATTATTTGGAAGTTCAAGTTGTGAATTAATTTCCTGACCTGCTAGTATGTCCTCGAATACTTCCACACTCCGTGTCCGACCTCCAGTTCCTTGACCGCCACCTCTCCCTCTCTATTACTTCTCTGAGATGACGGTCAAGTCGAGTGGACACTAGTACTCCCTCTCTCTTGTCCAGGTGCCCTCCCACCTCCAGAGTCCCTAGTACTAACTCCCTATTGCTGTTGCTCTTGATCCAACTCCCGCTGCCCGAGGATCTGACGGCAGGCAGTTGAACCAGAAAATATGCACAAGTACAGAAGCACTGTAGCAGAAGCAGAAAACTGACACACACACACCCAACCACTGTGCACTGTAATTTCCTTGTTGTTGATGTAATAGAAATGCCCTTCCTTCCTTCCTTTTGAGAGTGAATCTACATGATTTCAAATTCATTCAACTACTTGATTTTAAGTTGTTTAAATGTATTAAATGGAAATTGTACTTTTATTACCTCAACAACAAATTACAGACAGTGTTCACCTTGAGGCTATGTAATCTGCAAATAACTTCCTTCCTTATGACAGGACTAGAAGGCTAAGTCGAATTTACTAGTCCTGTCATAAGGAAGGAAGGAAGGAAGGAAGGAAGGAAGTTATTCACAGTTTACATATCCCCCCATACCAAGATACCATATGTGGCTGATCATGGTACCCCTTACGCTTAC
The DNA here is from genome assembly GCA_016271365.2 of Neoceratodus forsteri. Classification (NCBI taxonomy): domain Eukaryota; kingdom Metazoa; phylum Chordata; order Ceratodontiformes; family Ceratodontidae; genus Neoceratodus; species Neoceratodus forsteri. The sequence continues at coordinate 236,680,918 of CM057458.1, forward strand.
CAGGGCAGGGAGGAGGAATTACTGCAATTAGGCATTTCTTTGTGATGGAGAACGTTGAGTTAAATGGTTAGTGACCTACCTGCTTAACTTGACAACTGGTGTCGTGTTACTGTCTCCCAAAGCAAACATGTTCCTTGACCTTGCCATAATAATGCTGCTTCCCTGTCTAACTACAATGCAGTTACTCATACCGTTGGAGCCCTCTGTGGTGAGGAGGCTCTCCCATAGAAACATAGAAACGTGAAGTTGCGGCAGATAAGGACCGCTCCAAGGCCCATGCAGTCTGCCCATTTCTTTTCTATCTTATAAATGTGCCATTGTCCTTTTGCTCTGTCAGTGGCCTATCTATTCATACTCATTTGTATTGCTCCTTATGCCTATCCCATGCCTGTTTGAGCACTGCACTGTATTCACAGCCACCACTTCCTGAGGTAGGCCATTCCATGCATCCACCACCCTTTCTGTGAAAATAATTTCCTACATTACCCTTAATTGGCCCCTCTAATCTCATGCAGTGTCCTGTTGTCCTGCTATTTTCTTTTATTTAAACATGTGAACTCTTTCACCTTGTTAATGCCCTTAAAATTGTCCTCCTTTGCTCAAGGGTATACATATTGAGGTCCGGTAATCTGTCCTCATATGTCTTCTGATGCAGTCCCTGCACCATTTGGACTTTAGTTTGCCCTTCTGTGGACTGCCTCAATTTGGTTAATGTCCTTGTGAAGATGTGGCCTCCAATACTGCACGCAGTACTCCAGATGGGGCCTAACCAGTGTCTTGTAAAGAGGGATTATTACCTCCCTTTTACGACTTGTGATACCCCTACTAATACACCTTAACCCCCCCCCCAGCCTTACCTACTGCTTTAGAGGTCTGTTTGGATGATTTCAGGTCATCAGTGATGTCATTTATAGTTCAGAGGGCTTTTTGGCTTCAAGATACAGTATTTATTTTTCTGTTTTCTATTTTCAGAGCATTTTGCTATCGAGTCTGAATAATAAAAAAGAAGACACTGGCGCGCAGACCAACTCGAGTAGTTCATTCATTTTCAGGCAGAGGGGAGACTAGGAGAGTTTATCAGAGGTAAGTAAGACTGCATTTTAGTTGTCATCATCATTTTGTACTAAAATTTATAGGAATAGTGTACAGTACATATCTGTATACAGCTACATCATGGCTTGCAATTTCAAATAAAAACATGCTTGATACATGCTGTGTGCAACAATAATACCCAACAGGGTGGGCGGTATTGGGCTGTACCCACCACCAAGGGCGTAATGCTTGGAGATGCCACAGGCGGAGGGTCTTATAGCCCTGGAAGGTGGATATAGCCCATACCACCCACCCTGGAGTGTGTTATTGTGCTTAGAAAATTAGGTTATACGTGGATTGAAAAAATAGAGTTGCTTGTCTTTGGGTTAAGAGACAGGTGAGCATCGGATGTGAGTGGTGGTGAGCAGACAGCATGGTAGCGGTCATAGTCTGAAAATGAAAACTGCTGTTGTTTTTTGGAAATCTTTATTTAGATTGTCATTTGGTGGTGTCTGCGTATGTGTGCATGAGGGTTGGAGCTTTGCCAGCTCAGTGGCTGTCTTGGTGACTCATAGAAAAAAATGGTGGTTTTCAGTTTTTGATTTTAAAAGTGTGACCAGGATTTCGGTGGATAATGGGGAAAAAAAATGCCACGTTGTCCATTGTACTGTCAAATCGTGACAGCTCAGGTGTGGATGGGGAGATAAGAAAGAAAAGTAACTTATTTATTTCTTTTCTACTGGCTATGCTCTGCTTATTTCAGCAGGGATCGCATTAGGTTCATAATTTTATTGGGAGAACATGTTGTGGACTGGTATGTGTCTCAGCTCTCGTTAAGACAAATACAATGGGAGATTTGAAAATGAAATGAGGGTGATGGTCATGGGTTGGCTGGGCTGATACTTTTAATAGACGGCCATCAGTTGTGTGATAGATGCCCAGCTAGAGAGTCCCTCAGCCAATCAGAAGCTATGTTGACAGTTAACTGTGTGATTACTAACAATTACTACTGTATGCAGTTCTTTTCCAATCCCTCATTTTGTTTCCCAGGTCTGACTGGGACGTGCAGAACAGTGTCGTATAAGATTAGAAAATGCTGCGAGGGTTTTGCAATCAGGTGCTCTGAAATGTCGCATTGCGAAAGAGAAGCAAGATAAGCTGAATTCCGTGTTGGCAAAGACCCCTCGACTCAGTCAATTTTTCACGATTAATGCTTCTGTGTCAGCTGATGTCCTTGTCACCCCAACTAGTTATCCCTCAGCAAGTGTGAATTCTACTGTCAACTCTGAAGTTTCACAGGCACATGATCTTAATGCGGAATCTGATTTAGAACATTTTGAAGACAATACTGTGGTTGTCCACCAGTGTCGTTTGACTGCCACTTCCACAAATGAAAATGATGACATGTTTTGGGACAGAAGGCCTATCAGCGATTCATCACACTCAGTACATGATGAATATGAATGTCGATCAACTGATCCTGCGGAGTGGTTCCCCATACGTCCGCCACAGTGGACTTCTGGATTGAGAAAGGACCAGACAGTTGCCAGAATAAGACTGACTCTGATAGTTACATGAAGTCAAAGCGTTATTACAACCAACACAGAGACAGCCAAAGGGCATTTCCGTTTCATGAAAAATCACATGTTCTACACCAGGCGGACGAATGGTGAGATGCATCTGAGGAAATGGATGCTATATAGTCCTTCAAAAGGATCTGTATACTGTTTCTTCTGCACGCTGATGACAAGTCAGAAGGATCAGTTTCGCAAGTTGATGGTTTTAATGACTGGAAAAAAGCGGATGAGAGAATCCGCACACATGAAGAAAGTGATGTGCACAGAGACTGCATTCTCAGCATTTGCAACCGTCACAAAGAATATTGCCATGTTGACCGCAGTTTGGAGAAGCAGTGTCAGGAGAGAAAGCAGTATTGGCGTGATGTATTATTTCGGGTAGTGGCTGTTGTTACTCATCTGGCTGAGAGAGGCCTGCCCTTCCGAGGAGATGATGAAATAATTGGATCAAAACATAATGGCAACTTCCTTGGTTGCATAGAATTGATAGCGAAGTTTGATCCCTTTCTGGCAACACATATAGAAAACTTTGGTAATGCTGGTCGAGGAAAGCCTGCTTACCTGTCCTCAACTATATTTGAAGAATTCATTCAAATCATGGCGAACCATGTTCGAGGCACTATCATTAGAGAAATCACAATGGCCAAGTATTTCTCAGTATCTGTTGATTCAACGCCTGATTTAACTCCGTTGATCAGCTAACTGTGATTGCTCGATATGTTTTAAATGGTGTTCCAGTTGAGCTTCGACTTTCCTGCAAATCAGCAGTCATATGGCTGAAGACCTAGCAAATACTCTGCTAGACTACCTGAAGACTGAAGCCATTGACTTCATGGATTGCCGTGGCCAGTCTTACGACAATGCAAACAACATGGCTGGGCGATACTCTGGCATGCAAGCACGACTCAGACAAGTGAATCCTCTAGCAATATTTGTACCTTGCGCTGCCCATTCTCTGAACCTAGTTGGTTCTAATTCTGTTGATTGCTGTGTCGAGGCAGTCAGCTTCTTTGGCTTTCTGCAGAAAGTATACACTTTCTTCTCCGTCTACACACCGTTGGTCAGTGTTGATGAAACACTTAAAAGAAAGGTGGTGGATTGACACTGAAGTCACTGTCTGACACACGGTGGTCTGCAGGGGCTGATGCAATGAAGGCACTCTTTGACAGCTATGCCGACATCAAAGCTGCTCTAGAGGAATGGCTGATGATGAACATCAGAATGGCACCTCAAGACATGAGGCAGACTCGTTGTCCCAAACAATGGAGTTAGTCGAAACAGCATTTCTTTGTGATCTGTGGAATACCATTCTTGTCAGATTTAATCGACGAGCAAATCTTTGCAACATAGCAAAATTGATCTTAAATCAGCTGTTGAATTACTGACATCTCTCAAAACCTTTGTCAACACATTACGTGATAGTTTCGATACATTTGAAATGCGAGCACAAGAATTATCTGGCTCCTCTACTTACAGAACTGATCAGTCAAGGAAAAGGAAAAGAAACATGCAGTATGACGACGTGCAATCTGAAGGAGTTGTTTTAACTGGCAGAGAGAAATTCCAGACTGAGACCTACTTGGTTATAATAGATTGCCTCATTATGGCTTTGAATTACAGGATTTCGGCTTACCAAAGTGTCTATGATCGCTTCAAAGTTATAGTGGACTCTGACGTCTTAACTGATGAGGCAATACATCTTGAGGCTCAGAAATTAGCTCAAGAATACCCATCAGACTTGTCTGTTGAGGTCTTCCCTGGTGAAATGTCTCAGTTCATCAGCTTTGCAAAGGCAAGAGGTTGTGATTCACCACTATCTCAAGCATCACTACTTCATACTGAAGAACTGCAAGAGACCTTTCCAAATGTTTCTGTTGCTCTTCGCATGTACCTGTCACTGATGGTGACTAACTGCTCTGGTGAACGCTCATTCAGCAAAATGGCCCTCATTAAAAACAAACTGCGATCTACAATGCGAGATGACCGTCTCAGTGCACTCACTCTTCTAAGTATTGAAAGTGATCTACTTCGACAAATCAGCTTTGATGACATTATTGATACATTTGCAACTGCTAAGTCACGCAAATGCCATGTTCTAGTAGCATAAATTGATTTTGTTTTGGGGAAATTATGATGAATAGAGAATGGGGTGACAAACGACCAAGTGTCAGGGGTAGGGATCCCATGGGCCCTTCCACCAACCAAAACAAGGGATTTTCTGAAATGCAACTTATTTCTACCTTTTTCTTTCTTGTCCTCCTCCTCCCCCCTGCCTGGGGTATATTCCTGATAGTTACTAAATGCAGCACATGCCCCTGTGCACCATTCAGTGTAACTGTGCTTGGAAGTTGTTCATGGGACATCCTATGCACCTTTTTGGATTGACTACACTACCTCTTACACAGGGTACATCCCTATGGTTGATGGAGAAGCTGGCCCATTTTCTTGATGAAATTGTTTCTTATTGACTATGTCAGACTGTCTTGATTGGTATTCCCTTTCATTCTTGTGTAACTGGGCTGTTTGCACACTACCTGTAAGGATGCTGGGGTAGATGAACACATCTCTACTACCTTTGACTGTGTAGTCAGTCCTGCAAATCCATATTCATCTAGGTTCACCTTTCTTCTAAGTTCTCCCTGATGTACACTGAGTCTTGTCTTCTTCTGGGGCCTCACCACTTTTACAGAGGTTGTCCACATTCAGGCCCGGATGGGCCACTATAATATAGGAGAAATACAGAGATTTTTTTGTTGCCTACAGATCTTCCATAGGGACTCTGGCGTGGCCAAGTTCTGGCCCTTTCTTGGCACCAACAGAAGTGATGTGAGGCTTTGACACCAACAGACCCTGGAGTCAGTGCCTTATCCTATCGCCGTCCACCTCAGTGGCCAGTGAATCATCTTTACACTTGTCTTTGGCTGCTGAGTACTCTCTGTACTAGCAATTCTTTAGAGCACTCCAAGATGTCACTCTCAAAAAAAACAAAAGAAAAAAAATGGGACCTCTCCTGTGCTCAGAGACTCAATAAACTGTTCTGATAATGGCTAATGGCTATCCTAGCTCCAACCTTAGCTCCTTTAGTACCCTGGGATGTATGCCATCAGGTCCCTGCCTTGTCCACCCTGAACTTAGCGAGCTGTTGTAGCACCCTTTCTTTTGCAAATGGAGTAGTAAACACCTTCCAGACTCAAGCCCCGCACCACCAGACCTCCCAAAGTTTGAACACTGCCCTTATCCTCGCTGTCTCACTTTGCAAATATTATATTTGTAGTAATATCCACCGTATGTTTATATATTCATATTCTGAAAGCACATACAAATTTGTACTATCCATACATGTGAACATGGAAACATACAATATTTGATTTGAGGCAGTGGCATGTACAGTATTTTTCCAGCATAAAGTGTCACTTTTACAGTAGGAAAAAAAATCAGAAAACGATAAGGAAACCCCCTAAAGTGCACCATTTTCAACCATTTTTTTCAAAATTTTCTGGGGGGGCATGCCCCCAGACCCCCCTAGATGGGTTGGGGATTTTCACATGTCATAAACACTGTACATGCATGGGCCCCCCAGAGGTCCAAGTGCCCCAGGCCCCCCAGGAGCTTAATCTGGCCCTGTCTGGAAGTGAAGGGGGAAGGAGCCCTGTGCTTTTTCGGTGTGCAGTTTTAGTCGGGAAACGTGTGTAAGGCCCCGAGTTCTGGTCTGCAGCTTGTGTAACTGCTTGTTAGGACTGAATCCATCCTGTGAAGAGAATCAAAGGATATCTGAAGAATAGAAACCAGGCTCACCCTGTAGAAGACTGGATACATTGCTGAATTGCGCTCAGTCTGTCAGGAACTGAATCTGCTGTGTGTTCTCCCGGGTATTGTGCAGTAATTGCGATCGGGATAGAGAAGCAGCCTGCCTGGTATAGTACTTTCTTTTTACCATATAAATGTGTGAGGAAGCTTGTGTAGCTCAAGTGAATCCTGCTGCCATTAAAAGACTTTTGCCTGTTGCAGTTTGCCATATAAATGTGTGAGGAGTCTCGTGGAGCTCAAGAGTAGCCCTGCTGACGTTGAAGGACCCTATCTTGTTTGGAGGTCATGAGTACTAATTCAGGGTCGCTCCCTGTTGAATTGCCACATTGTATCCAAATGGAATTACTGTACTGCTGACTGTTTAACTAATTTTTCTTTTCTCTGTGTGAAAGGGCCACTACCAGCTGCCACGGTTTGGACTAGCCACTAGGGCTTGGGTACCCAGGGACAGTAACTGGTAGGGATAGGCCTGTGCACAGAGCCATAGGTAGATGAGTAAAGTGATAAGCTAATTAACCTGATTTCCCCCTGTCCTTGTTATATCCCCCTAAATAAATCAGAGCTGCTTGTTTCAGCAAAGTTATACTGCCTGAGGTATTTGTCTATGTTAAAGTATTGTACTGTGATTGTTGCACTGTATCTTCTTATTTTACAGGGGTCCCAGTGCCTGAACCAGTCCTGGGGTAAGTGTATATTGTGAAGGTAATTCTGATATACTGTGTGGGCCACTAGTGGGAAGAAAGGGGGGTTGCAGTGTCCCAGAGGGCTGTGACCAAGTTAGTTTAACTATTGCAAACCCTGACCTCTGGGTGGAGGCACCCGCCATCGGATCCAGGCCCCTCAACCTGTTAGTGGCAAATCAGGCAGGGGTAGTAGCCCCTGGGATAGCGCCATCTAGGGGTTACACATAAAAATCTATCCCTGACAAAAAGTTATGTTGTAGTAGCTTGCTGTTATGCTGCACTAGGTATGTAGCTACTGCAGCATAACAACTTAGAACCTTGAATTGAGATCTGCTAGCTCAAGCTGCATTCTCAAACCGCAACTGACAGCACAATCATACAGTAAACCGAGCGGTAATTTCAAAATGTGAGTCCCATAAAAAGCAATGTTGGCTGCTGTTTTCTCTTGGGGGCTAGCCAATTGTGAGACATTTATCCAGGAAACTATATTTTCCAGCAAGGGGCTGTTAATGTAAAAATCATCAATTACCTTGCAGGCGGACAGCAGGCTAACTGCAGTGTCGATCCCAGTGAAAAATGAGGCAAGTAAACCATTCTTGTAAACCCCATAGAGACTAACTTTGTGTGACCAGTGGCTCTAAACATTTTTTTGTTTCATTTGCAGGTCATGCTGTGGTTTCCGGGAGGTGTACAACTTCAGACTCTGCATATTTGTAAATTATGACTGTAGATAGCAGCCCATACACTATAAAAGAAAATGTATAGGACTCTTATCTATAACAAGTTTGAAAACTTTTCTTGAGGTCGTCATGGTGACGGAACCTCTCGAGCTTCACTCTCAAGGTTCCAAACATCATCATGATGACTTCTCGAAGAGTTTACAAACTTGTTATAGATAGGGTCCTATACATTATCCTCTATGTTATGTATGACCGCTCATACACAGTCCTCTATGTTAAGTGATTTAATAACTGAAGTCATTTTAAGGTCTATTTCTTTTTATTGCTTTTATATTATAATAAGTGGGTGATTTTTTGTTAATGCACTTCACTGTGATAGGACACTTGTTTTTGAAATATATTGTTTTCACCTTTTATAAGTTAATGATTGTGTACAAAATGGCTGTGGTTACTCCCAACTGCCACACTCCCTGATGAAGGGTCAGTTTGGACCCGAAGCACTGGGGCTTTAGTTGCCAGTGGGTTATTGTCTCGTACTGAAACAAAGAAACATAGACTTTGATGGCAGATAAAGACCGTTTGGCCCACCTAGTCTGCCCATTTCCCTACCTACTGGATAAGCTGCAGATCCTAGTTAACCAACAGCCTATTTCTTCCTACCCCCACAAGAATTGCCTTATGTCTATCCCATGCATCCTTGAATTATCCCACCACAGTTTTAGACCCCACAACCTCCTCAGAATGGCTGTTCCATGTGTCCACCACCCTCTCTGTGAAAAAATACTTCCTCACATTGCCCAAGAGCCGCCCCCTCTCTATCTTCCAATTGTGGCCTCTTGTTCTTGCACATCTCTTTTTTCTGAAAAATGCTACCCTCTTGGACTTTGTTGATTCCACTGAGGTACTTAAAAGTTTCTATCATGTCCCCCCCATCCTCAAAGGTATACATATTAAGCTCCTTTAGTCTCTCCTTGTGTAACCCCTAGGTGGCGCTATCCCAAGGGCTACTACCCCTGCCTGTTTGACTACAGACAGGTTGAGGCGCCTAGGTCCTATGGCGGGTGCCTCCACCCAGTGGTCAGGGTTTGTAGTGGTTAGACTAGCTTGGTCACAGCCCTCTGGGACACTGAGACCCCCTTTTATTCCCTCTAGTGGCTCACACAGTACACCGGAGTTACAGCCCCAATACCCCACATATATACACTGTTCACTCATATAGATACCACTTACCCTCGAGACTGATTCTGCAGCATGTCTCTGAGGACCCCCTGTAAAGTAAGGTTAAACAACATACACAGCAAAACACAATACTGTTTCCATAAGTACCAACACCACAGACAGTATGTAGTATAACAAAGTACAGTTACGTAAGAACTTACCGTAACAGTAGATCTTCGAGAACAGCTCTTGCAGCAGGTAACACCATTAGGACTGAAGCCAGCCAGCGGCAGGACCCCACGGAATTCTTCTAGCTAGCTAACTTCAGCGGGGACCGCCCCCGACATCGGTCCCGCCTCCGACGTCCGATGTCAGGCGTAGTACATAAGGGGGCGGTCCCGCCAGATTCCCCAGTTCTCCCGCTTGAGACTTCCAGCCACAGGACGACATCAGAATGGGAGAACGAGGATCCACCATCAGAAGACAAAAGGGCGTAAGCCCCTGCCGAAGGCTCGATAAGCCATGCCTCCTCCAAGGGGGAAGGTGGGCGGGAAAGTACCTGCTGCAAGAGCTGTTCTCAAAGATCTACTGTTACGGTAAGTTCTTACGTAACTGTACTATCTTACTTCGAGATACAGCTCTTGCAGCAGGTAACACCATTAGGACTGATTTTCAAGCAATAACACTTGTAAGCATTCTGGGAGGAGGAAACTAGGAAATTCCATACCAAGTCCTGACTCTAGGACAGGAGACCCTGTAGCACAGCCAGGCCGAAACCGGCTCTTCGCCGTGAAGCAATGTCCAGGCTGTAATGCCTGATAAAAGTATGCACGGAGCTCCAAGTGGCTGCAGCACAAATGGCAGAGAAGGAGATGTTGCGAAGTGCTGCAAAGGAGGTAGCCACCCCCCTAGTGGAATGGCCCTGGACTGTACCCGGGAGGGGTTTCTGCTTAGTATCATAGCAGTATGATATACACTGGACAAGCCAGCGAGAAAGGGACTGCTTCGACACTGGTTGGCCCATCATCCTCTCAACGAAGGAAACGAAGAGTTGCTCCGACTTGCGAAGCTGTTTAGTCCTGTTCAGTTAGTACCTTAGACAGCGGTGAACATCCAGGGTGTGGCGCAGCGCTTCTCCTCTATTAGAGTATTTAGGGAAATATACAGGCAGGTCAATGTCCTGATTGAGAGTGAGTGCGGAGACCACCTTAGGCAAGAATTTAGGATTCGTCCTCAGGGACACTCTGTCCTAGTGGAAAATCAAATAAGGTTCCTTACACATGAGAGCGTGAAGCTTGGGAAATTCTCCTTGCTGATGTAACAGCAACTAAAAATAACGTTTTCCATGACAGGAAACGCAGCTCGCAATCCGCGGCAGGTTTAAAAGGGGGAAGCGTGAGTTGTTCCAGGACAAAGAGTAAATCCCATGGAGGAACAGGGTCCTTGATGGGTGGCCTAAGGTGTAACACCCCTCTCAGAAAGTCTCGAGAGGTGTCAAGTTGCGCCACTGTGCGCTGTTCCACCGGGAAGTGGTAAGAAGAAATAGCGCAGAGGTGCACCTTAATAGAGGAGTAGGCGAGACCCGAATGGAAAAGGGAGAGCAGGTATTCTAACACCGCTTTCACTGGGCAACCTAGAGGGGAAAGGCTGTGTGCTTGCGACCACAGGCAAAAACGGTGCCATTTCATGGCGTATGTCGCATGCGTTGCCGGCTTTCTGGCCGCGGAAAGAATTTCCGCCACCTCTTGCGAGACCCCGTGTCGCAAAATGGCTATGTTTCTAGGAGCCATGCATGCAGGTTCAGTGAGCATAAGTCCGGGTGGACTAGAGAACCTTCCTCCTGAGACAAGAGGTGGGAGCTGAAAGGCAACGGGACCGGAGGTTCCCGGGACAGCTGTGTGAGCAAGGGGAACCAGATCTGTCTGGGCCAAAAAGGCGCTATCAGTATCATTGTTGCGTGCTCCCTGCGCAGTTTGAGAAGAACTCTCTGGATCAATGGGAAGGGAGGGAAGGCGTAGAGGAATCTGTTCACCCAGGAGAGGGACAACGCGTCTGGCCAGAAAACACCAGGCCCTGGATCTAGCGAGCAGAAATTGGGCAGTTTTGCGTTGGATGGGGAAGCGAATAAGTCCAGTTCTGGAGTGCCCCATCGAAGAAACAGATCCTCTGTGACCCCTTGAAGAAGTTCCCACTCGTTGACTCTGACCTGGGAATGACTCAGGCCGTCTGCGATTGTGTTGTCCACTCCGGGAACGTGAACTGCAATCAGGTTCACGCCGTGTCGAATTACCCAATCCCACACTCTCATAGCTTCCCTGCAAAGGGGGTAAGAGTGTGCGCCTCCTTTGTTTGTTGAGGTAATACATCACCGCCGTGTTGTCTGTCTGAAGCAGAAGAGTGCTCGACGGGATTTCTGACTGAAAGGCCTGCAGGGGGTAGAGGACCGCCCTCATCTCCAGCACGTTGATGTGGAAGTGGGCTTCCTGAGGGGTCCATGTTCCCTGGGACCTCACCCCATTCAAGTGTGCTCCCCACTCTAGCCCTGAGGCGTCTGTGGAGAGGATTATCTCCGGGGCAGCACTGTAAATGGGACACCCGCAGAAAGTGTCCCTGGGTCTAGCCACCATTGCCAGTCTCGAATCACGGCGTTTGTGATTCTGACCGGATGCTGCATGTGGTCTTGCCTTTGGTCCCACTGCACCTTGAGCATCCACTGAGTTACCCGCATGTGGAGCCTTGCCAAAGGGACTGTCGGAATGACCGCAGCCATGTGTCCGAGCAGACGCAGGACCAGCCTGGCAGGGACCATCTTCTTCGCCGAGAGATCCCTGATGAGGGATCTGATGCGTTCCGCTCTGTCGTCTGGGAGAAATGCTTTCCCCTGAACGGTGTCCAGAACTGCGCCTATGAACTGCAGCTTCTGTGACGGTACGAGGAGAGACTTCTCGTAGTTGATAAGAATGCCCAGAGACTGGAACAGGCCCTGGGTGCTCTGAATAGCCAGCAACAATGCCTCTCTGGAGGCGGCCATGAAAAGCCAATCATCCAAATACAGGAACACATAGTGGCCCTGTCTCCTCAAGGACGTTACCACGACTGCCATGCACTTGGTAAAGACCCTGGGGCCAATGACAGTCTGAATGGAAGAGCCCAGAACTGAAAATGGTAGCCGTGGAACTCGAAGCTCAGGAACCTCCTGTGTGCTTGAGCCACAGGTATGTGCAGGTAGGCGTCCTGCATGTCTAGGGATACTAAGAAGGCATCCTGCTTTAGCATGGGAATGAGGCCCGGGAGGGTCACCATGCGAAATCGTTTGTAGGCGACCAATGTATTTAGGTCACTGAGGTCCAAGATTGGACGGAGGTCCCCTGTTTTCTTGGGAACCAGAAAGAAATGGGAATAGTATCCGGAATCTATCTGGTTCTCTGGAACATACTCCACCGCTCCCTTCTGCAGAAGCGTGAGTATTTCTTGGCTGATAAGCAATTTGTGCTGACCCGAGTAACGGGAGAGCAGAAGAGGCCTCGAGGGTGGCTTGTCTGCGTATTCTATAAAGTGGCCTTTTTTGACCAACTGAAGAACCCACCTGTCGGTGGTTATGGACTGCCATCCTGGCAGGTAATTAGCAATACGATCCCTGACCTTGATGTCCCGTTGATCCTGAGGGGCGGGGGCCGGGAAGGAGTCAGGCTGTGGTGGCGGAGGGAGCCAGGGCTGAGCCAGCTTAGCTGGATGCTGACTTCTGCCCGTGGGCTGTCTTCCCTGGGCTCTGCGGGGACCGGAGCCCCTCTGTTGTGGACCGGTGCAGGACTGTTGTCTCTGTGTCCATCCATGAAAATGGCTTTGGTTCCTATGAAAGGAACTAAGCTTTGGTCGGTACATTGCCTGGACCGACCTCACCGCCTTCCCGGCCTCTTGGAGCTTGGTGAGAACCTTCTCAGAGGGTGCACCAAAGAGAGCTTCTCCTTCGAAAGAGGCGTCCATTATGTTCTTCTGGATGTCCGGGGTAAATCCGGAGACACGAAGCTATGAGTGTCTCTGGAGGCATACGCCTGAAGCTGCCGCTCTGGCCGAGGAGTCAGCGGAATCATACGCGGCTCGCAACACCTGGGTTCCCACGTCCGAACCCGTATGGAGGAGCTGCAACATCTCCTCCTTCTGCTCACCTTCTGGCAATTTCTCCGCCAGATCCAGTCCCTGTTCCCACAAAGCATTTTGGAACTGCACCATGTGAGTCAAGTAGTTCAGGGATCTGATGGCGCAGGTAGCGGAAGCATACGTGCGCCTGCCCATAGCGTCCAGCTGTTTGGACTCCGGGTCCGGTGGCAGGGTGCTCAAATGTTGCGGTCTCTGGGACCGGTCATGAGAGGCTGTTATGACCAGAGAGTCGGCCAGAGGATGTTGAGCCAAGTACTGGTCCTCCTTGGGAGCCTTGTACAAGCGGTCAGCTTTCTTCAGCATCGACGGGAGCAAGTGTGGACACTTCCACGCTGCCTTGGTGATGTCCACAAAAGTGTACACCAAGGGTGGTACCACCACAGGCTTGGGATCCTTCTGCCGAAGATATCTAGCAAGGCGTAGTCTCTCGGGGTCTAACTCTTCTGCATCCCAGCCCATGTTCTCTTGGATATGTCTCATGATCTCCGAGAATGATGGGTCATCCGGAGGAGATCTAGGAAGCTCATGTGGGTCCGGAGAGGGGATCGGAAGGGGAGAGAGGGATCTGGATCCTACCAAGGACTCTGATCCTGTATCCTCTGTCAAAGGCGAACGGCGGCGTCTTCTGGGTCTCTTAGGGCTGGGTGACCCTGAAGATGATCTAGACGGAGGTCTCCTTTTGTCTAGTCTTCCCCTTGGAGGGTCCGTAGGCTCCTGGGGGAGAGGTACTTGGCCTGCTGGCCCAGATGGAGAAGGGGGGCGCAGGGGCCGGAGGAGTCGCAGGTGGCGGAGGAGGAGGAGGAGGAGGAGGAGGTAGAGGAGGTGGTGTGGGAACCACATCCTTTTTAATGGTATCCCACCAGTAGGTAAAAAGCTCCTTAACCTCAGAAAAGGAAAGGCCCGACGATGGACCGGGCGCCGGTGGCTGGTCATCGGGTTCCGGTGTCGGTTCCTCAGGGGCCTCAGGTTGCAGGGAGGGTTCCCTGGGAGGCTCGACAGGACCGGGTTCGCCCATCTGGTCCTCGGGCTGCATCAATTCCTCCTCCGTGATAGTCTCCTGACCGACATCGGTAGGAGGCATCGGGGTCCTCTTCTCGACTCGTGTGGATGTTGGCCCTCCTGCCGACGACCGGGAGGGTGAAGGCTTGACCGACGATGGGCGTCTGGCGGTCGACGGCTCCTGGGACCTGTGATGAGTGGTCGACGTCGGACGGGCCGACGTTGAGTCCGACGGCTTCTTAAGCGAGGTAAGCTCCTTGGTCTTCTGCTGGGGAGGAGGAGGCAAGGATGCAGACCTGACATCGGGTTAGGAATGGTGGGAACCCGACTTGTGGTGACGATGATGGTCCCCAGACCTAACCAGGGCTTTGGAAGAAGAGGACGAAGAGGGCCTGGAGGTCTTGGCCTGTGAGGAGGAAGAGGAGCCCGAAGGTTTCTTCACCGCAGTGGAGGGAGGCTGAGAATGGGCCCGGGATGGCAAACGGTCAGACCGGGAGCCGGAACTACGGGAGTCAGAGGCCCTAGACGGGGACTTGGATGGAGCCTTCTCCCTGTGCTTCTGAGAATGTTTCCGGGCTTTCTCAGCAGAACTCCCCTTGGAGGTATCCATGGCCTTAACTTTCTCCTCGAGCAGGAACGCCTGCAGAGCCTTCTGGCGACGGATCCGGGTCCGGCTATTGAACCCCTGGCAGAAAATACAGGACTGGGTGTCATGGTCTGGGCTTAGGCACCGGACGCAGGCCGAATGCGGATCCTTGAATGGGATTTGCTTCCCACAGGCGCACTTCGAGGGATGGCCTTCAACGGAGGTTGGAAAGGACATCAGACAGCAACTGAGCCGAAAAATTGAACTTTTTACCGAAGGAAGAACTTAACCATGCGTCGCGCGCTAGAAACGATCCGAAAGGTCAAGACATGCAAGTCAACGGCAGGAAAAGAACTGGGGAATCTGGCGGGACCGCCTCCTTATGTACTACGCCTGACATCGGACGTCGGAGGCGGGACCGATGTCAGGGGCGGTCCCCGCTGAAGTTAGCTAGCTAGAAGAATTCCGTGGAGTCCTGCCGGCTTCAGTCCTAATGGTGTTACCAGCTGCAAGAGCTGTATCTCGAAGTAAGATCAACCAATCTGATTTATTTAGGGGACAGTAACACGGAAGGGGGAAATCAGGTTAATTAGTGGCATTAAATCACAGTACTGTGCACACATACAGGGTTTGAAAAGTCACACTCTGGGTACCCAGGTGGGGGGGGGGCTAGCCAGGTTCATTGCCTGGGGTTGGCCAGCAGGTGCAGAGGGATAGAGCCCTGTAGAAAAAAGATGTGCACAACACTCAATTGTAATCTGGAGTGGGAAGGCTCAGTCCATGAAGCAGTGAAACAACAAGAATGAGATGACACACTTGTGATTGGAAAACAAGCTGCATGGGAATACTCTGATTTGTACTCACAATACCCAAGCTGAGGATCAGATGGAGAATGTTCTTCTGGATTGCCAGAACAACAGGGCATGGAGACAAGACCCTTGTGACTGGACCCCACTGCAGTTGATAGCAAACGTATTTAGTCCAAACTAAGCTGGGGTTTACTTCCAGCTTCAGCACACAATTCGCTGTGCAGGGGATTTGAAATAACGATTCCTCACAAGCACTACGCACATTTATATGTAAAAGGAAAGTACTATACCAGGCAGACTGCTCCTTGAGCCCGATCGCAATTACTGCAAGATACCCGGGAGAACACACAGCAGCTTCAGTTCCTGACAGACCAAGCGCGATTCAACAATTTCTCCAGTCTTCTACAGAGTGAGCCTGGTTTCTACTCCTCAGATCTCCTTCTTTCTCCTCACAAGTTGGATTCAGTCCAAACTGGTACTCACAAAGGCTGCAGACTGAAACTCAGGGCCTCACACGTGCTCCCCACGCGAAACTATACACCGCAGAAGCACAGAGCTCCTTCTCTCTTCACAGTCACAACTGATCTGATCTTTCCAGTCAGAGAGCAAGGCATTTCCTTTAGCTCCACACTATTCTGTTGGCTGATTCAGCTGTCACTCACAATAAGACTCCCTCTGTTGGTAGAAAAAGGCGCCAAGGTCAAAACTACATTTCCCAGAGTCACTGCCCATACAATCCCCTTGTGGCTGACTCAAAATTTAGAGTCCAAGTTCTGATTCGTCCACAGGCTCCATTTTAGGGAACCCTTAACCCAATTGGCTCAGCACAGCAGTTTAGGTCCAAAATGGAGGGGTAACACACACACACACAGAGTCCCAGCTGCAAAGAAGGCAGGTTAGACAAACTGCATTTTACTTAACACTCTAACTGCTTTCAGGCAAACAGTTACATCTTTTATTTAGGCTCCCTCTGCGCTCTTAACAACTGCAGAAATGGAGCGATTTCTCCACAGCTCGGGTGGGATTCAAGCATTAAATACACAGTACCCCCATACAAACTAAGTCTGCAAGCAGACAGCTCTTAAAGAGACAGTACGTGGCGGCTCAAATAGCACTCACTTGGAACCACATTTAAACAGTTCAGATGCCGAACACCGCCCAGACTTGGAGCATTCAGGCAAGCTCCTGGAAGACTTTTGGGAACCCCCATTTACAGGGGGGTTTCACTCGTATGGCTTCTCTTGCAGACCTTGCACCATTTTAGTTTCCCTCCTCTGGACTGCCTCCATCTTGTCTATGTCCTTGCGGAGATGGGGACTCCCGAACTGTACGCATTACTCCAGATGGGGTCTTACCAACTGTCTGTACAGAGGGATAACAACTTCCTGTTTTCTGCTGGTGATGCCTCTCCCTATACATCCCAGTATCCTCTCAGCCCTCCCTACTGCCTTCTCACATTGCTTGCCAACCTTAAGGTCATCTAATATGATTACCCCAAGGTCCCTTTCCATTTTTGTTGTTGTTACTACCTCCCCCCCATTGTGTACTCTTCCCCTGGGTTTTTGTTTCCCAGGTGCATTATTTTGCACTTCTTTGCACTGAATCCAAGCTGCCATGCGTCTGATCATTCCTCTCACCTTGCCAAGTCCCTTCTCATCCTTTCCACACCTCCTTGTGTATCAACCCTGTTGCAGATCTTTGTGTCATCTGCAAAGAGGCATACTTTTCCTTCTAGTCCCTGTGCAATGTCACTTATAAAGACATTAAAAATGACTGGACCTAGTACTGAACTCTGCGGTACCCCACTAGTAACCCCCCTGTCTTCAAAGTGGACTCCATTTACTATTACCTTCTGTGTCCTGTTGTCCAAACAATGTTTTACCCAGGCTACCACCCTGGGACCCACTCCAAGGCTGGCTAATTTGTTTATTAATCTTTTGTGTGGGACTGTGTCAACTACCTTGCTAAAGTCTAAGTAGGCCATGTCCACAGCTTCTCCCCTGTCTTCTATTTTGGTCACCCATACAAAGAAATCAATAGGATTCATCTGACATGATCTTCCCGCTGTGAACCCATGCTGCCTTGGGTCCTGTGCCCCACTGGCCTCTAGGTACTCAACAATTCTTTCTTTCAGAAGTGATTGCATCACTTTCCCTACCATAGAGGTCAAACTGACAAGTCTGTAGTTTCCTGCCTCTGTCTTGCTCCCACTTTTGTGAAGGGGAATCACATTCATCCTCCTCCAATCCTCAGGTACCACACCATCCTCCCATGATTTGTTAAAAAGGGTAGTCAGTGGTGTCACTAATTCTCCCCATAATTCTTTTGGAATTCTGGGGTGAATCCCGTCAGGTCCCATTGCTTTGTCCACCTTCAGTTTTAGGGGTTCTTTCAGAGCGCTTTCTTCTGTGAAAGGACTGGGATCGACCCCTCTATCTAGAGTGCTTCTGTTAATTGGATTAGGTACCTCCCCCTCCTCCTCTTTCATGAATACTGAGCAAAACTATTCATTCAGTAGCCCTGCTTTTTCACTGTCCCTATCTGCCTACCCAGCGTCCATTCTATTCAGCCTCACTATCCCTCCCTTTGTCTTTCTATGCTCCCTAATGTACCTATAAAAGGTTTTATCCCCCTTCTTAACCGAGTTGGCTATCTTTTCCTCAGTTTGGGCCTTTGTTATTCTGACTGCCTTCCCTGCTTCCTTCTGCCTTAACTGGTACAGTTCTCTGTCCTGCTCCTTCTGTGTTTCCTTATACTTCCTAAATGTTAACTTTTTCTCCCTAACCTTCCCTGCCACCTCTTTTGAGAACCATAGTGGCTTTTTCTTTCTTTTTAATTTATTTGCTTCACACAAAGGCTTGCTGCCTCTGTGATGGCAGTTTTGATGTTTCCCCATTGTTTCTCCACCCCTCCTTCTTGCCTGTTTGCTAGTGCTTTTCTGAGGCACTCTCCCATTTTGACAAAATCAGCCCTCCTGAAGTCCAGTACCTTCACTTCTGTATGACTTGACTACAGCTAAGTTTATCGTGAACCGCACTGTTTGGTGGTCGCTTGTTCCCAGATGGCTACCCAATTCTAGATCTGAGATCCTCTCACTGTCCCCATTTGAGAGTATGAGGTCTAAGATTGCTCCCTCCTGAGTGGGTTCCAACACTAGCTGTCTGAAGCATGCCCCCTGTAGGGCATCGAGAATGGCCCTGCTCTTGGATGTGGCTACCTCAAAGGTGCTCCAGTTAACATCTGGCAATTCAGGTCCCCCATCAACAGTATCTCCCCTTTCTCTGCCATCCTAAGGATGCCTTCTATCATATCCTTGTCCATTCCTTCCCCTGTGATGGGGGTCTGTATACAACCCCTGTGCGGATTGTGGTGTCATTTCCAGTCTCTAAGGTGACCCACAGTGCCTCCTTTCCTCCCTGTTTACACTTCTGTTCCATTACATTTATCCCTTCCCTTACATAGAGAGCTACTCCTTCCCCTCTTCTCCCCTCCCTGTCTCTCCTGTAGGTTGTGTACCCTGGTATGTTAACATCCCAGTCATGGTTCTCTGTGTACCATGTTTCTGTGACTGCCACGATATCCAGGCATCCCTCTTCCATCAAGACCACCAGTTCAGAGAGCTTGTTGCCCAGACTACGGGCATTGATACTCATTACCCTCCATTTCTTGATGGTCTTACCCCTTTTTGCCCTATCCCTATCCTTATTACCTTAGTCGTTTTCTCCATTTACCCCTGCCCTTCTACCGATTAACGTCTCCATCTTGGTGTTTACCTCACTTACTACCCTGATTTTTTGGGGGAGCTAGGATTTCCCTGCTCCTTTCCAGTGCCTCCCACATTGGCTAGTTTAAATGCTTGCCAATGAAGCATTTTAACCCATCACCTAGGATCCTGGTTCTCCTCCTGGACAGATGCAGACCATCGCACCGTATAGGCCTGCATCACTCCGGGTGGACCACCAGTCCCCAATGAAGCCAAACCCTTGAGCTCTGCATCAGTTTTTCAACCACTGATTGAATCCCATGGTGTGGAGCACTCTAGCCTCATTCATGCAATAGACAGGCAGCACCTCCGAGAAGGTTACCATGCGTGCTACTTGTCTAAGGCTCCGCCCCAACTCCACAAACTCTTCCTGCACTGCTCTGATCCCTTTCCCAGCCAGGTCATTTGTCCCTAGGTGGACAATGACATCCAGTACTCTCCCCCATGTAGCTGCTCCTGTGATCCTGAGTATTCGCTCCCTGTCCCTCCAAGCCATGGACCAGACAGGCACCTTGCCTCCCTCTCCCCTTCCTCCCACAGTTCTACCCCCCTAACAATGGTCCCCCACCAGGAGTTGTTTCCTTCCCCTGTGGGGTCCCATGCCACCCTCCTGTGGGTCTCCTTCATGGAGGTTCCCAGCCTCCTCCTTGGTCTCCACTGCAGGTGGCTCCATAGAGGAACCATACTTTGCCAGAATGGCATATGAATTGTGGAGAGGTACAACTGGAGGGATATGCCTCTGTTCCACCACTCTCACCCTCCCTGAGCCAACTGTGGTCCAACCTCTTCTCTTTCTTGGCAACCTCTGAGGCAATGGCAGTGGCTCTGGTGGTCCCTGGGTGGGATAGGAGGTCCCCAAATCCTGGCCAACTCAGCCTGGAGATCAGGAACCTCCTCCCTCAGCCCAGTGGTGAGTACAGCATTGCTATTTTCAAATAAACAAACACTTGTTGGATTCATTTTTACCCAGTGTGGGCATCCATTTCTATGAGTGCAACTACTTTTGGAACTGTTTCATTTAAGGCTTGGCAACCTTATTGTGTGCAACACCCTTTAGATTTGGCTTGCGGTTTCATTCTGGAACTCTGTGTGAAGAACTACCCTGTCCCTGGTGGGTTCTAGCACTAACTGCCTGAGTTCTGCCTGAGTTCTGCCCCATGTATGACTTCCTGGATGTCTCTGCTCCTAGCTGATGCAGCCACTGGAATGGTCCAATCCACGTCTGGCATACAGTATTAAAATCGCCCAGAATCAATACCACCACTTTTGCTGCCATCTTGTGGGTTTCCTCCACCATCACCCTATTCACCACCTCCCCCTGTGCAGGAGGCCTATAGATCATGCCTGTGCAAAGTGCTGTGCCATTACCTGGCTCAAGGGTGACCCACAATGCCTCGGCCTCCCTTGTCTACCCTGTACTACAGTTGCTTTTATGTCTTCCCTGACATAAAGAGCCACCCCCTCCCTTTTTACCCTCTCTGTCCCTCCTCAATAAAGCATGCCCAGGTACAGTTACCTCCCAGTCGTGGTTCCTAGTGTACCACGTCTCAGTTACTGCCACTATATCCAAGTCAGCCTCCACCATCAAGGCCACCAGGTCTGGGATTTTAATTCCCAGACTTCGTGCATTTGTATACATGGCCTTCCATGTTGCACTGCCATTCCTCCTGCTATTCCTGTTTTTGCCCTTCTATCTCCTTTTTCTTTCTCTTGCTTCTTCCTTTTGTGTGCCATACACCTTTTTAATGAGTTCAGGTTCACCTGTCATCAACCTATCCTCCTGATCTTCCCTTTTGGCTGCTCTATCCTGTGGGAGTGGGTTGCTTGAGTCTCTCTGCTCCCATCCGCCCAGTTTAAATGCTCGTCAGGGAAGCATTTAAACCATTCATTGAGGGCCATCATCCCCTCCCTGGACGGGTGCAGGCTATCGCCCATGTATAGGCCCACATCCCCCCAGGTGTGTCCCCAGTCCCCAATGAAGCCAAACCCCTTCTCACTGCACCAGCATTTCAGCCTAGTGTTGAAGTTTCTCATGCAGAGATTCCTAGCCTCCCCTCTGCCTGGACTGGCAGCACCTCTGAGAATTTCACTGAGCTTGCTACCTCCCCCACCCTGAAGTCCTCTTGCACCTGCTCTATGCTCCCCTCATCCCTGGCTAGGTAATTTGTCCCTAGGTGGACAATGACCTCCAGCACCCCCTCCCTGCTTCTGCTTTAATGATTATCAGGATCCGCTCCCCCTCCCTCAGAGTTGTGCCTCCTGGAAGGCCCTTTACATCCCTCTCCACCCCACTAGCTGTGCCCAAATCTATTCCCTGGACTAGCAAGTTCCCCACTAGGGGTAGCTTCCTCTTCCTCTGGGGTCCTCTGCCCCTCACCAATGGCTCGCCTTCATGAAAGAACTTCTCATCCTCCCTGGTTGTAACCTGGTTTCAGAGATGCAGCTGCTGCCCAAACCTAACTCAACTGGTCCCCTCTCCAACCAGGCTTTTTCCTTTTTTGCTCACTTTTTCTCCCTGGGTCCTAATCAGACACACTGTGTTTTCTGGCCACTGTCTGATCTGCCCTCAGCTCCGTTAGGGCCCTCGCCTGTTCCCCCACAGCTTACCCATGGTGGGATGGTTGGGAGCCCCCAACTCTCCCACCAGTCCGGATCCAGTACAGCGATGTCCCTAAAGCTAGGGCACCCGTTGGACGGCCATCAAGCCACTGCAACCTAGGATGCTTTTTTCCTCTTCTCTTGCATGAGTGGGGCATGCAATGACACCAGAGGAAGGAGCACGCACACATCTGCACATGCTTCTCCCAGCGCTTGCCCCATCTCAGCCCCCCTTTAGTGCACAGCGTCAGCGCACTGCCCCCAGCTTCCACTAGGGGCCAGTAACATGCCGACCACTGAAGTCCCCCCTCTCCAGAGAGGGAGAGCAGTCTCTCGGATGCTCAATCCCTCTCCTCCCCTGCTAACCCCCAGCGGCCTGTGATTGCTCCTGAACACGGGTCACTGGCATAGCATGAGGTAAGGCATCCAGCACCTCAGCCCTCAGCGCCACCGGGCTGGCCTCTCTCCAACCAGGCTTAACTGAAACATGGGTAACAGAACCCTCATTGACCTAATTTTCTCCACTCTCCCTGAATGTATCTCTGATGTCCAGGTCTTATCTAACTCACTTAGCGATCACTCCCCAGTCACCTGCCACTGGTGAAACAGTTGGAAACTGCCCCCCACTCCATATCACCAGACACCGACTCCTTAGGAAAGGTGCTCTACGGCACGTCTGCAATTATCTTCTCAAATTGGACTGGACCCCACTCGACTATATTGCATCTGTTGATGATGCGCTGTCCTTCTTTATTAGTTCCTTTAACTCCACCTGTGATATCTTTGCCCCCTTTGTTAATCAGGTGGTAAAAGATCCCTTCCCTCCCTTACCCAGTCTATAATTGGCCAAATGACTGCTCGTGACCACCTATGGTGCCGAGCCCTGGAATCTGGTCATCCGGCAGACTGTCAACTATACCGTGCTGCCCGAAACTCCTGCTCCTTGGCCATTTGCCAAGCTAAGGCTGCTTACTACCATGTTAAACTCACCACTTCCTGGGGGCAGAGACATAATTTCTGGGAGAATATTAAGGAACTCAGTGGTAAATCCCCCCCACTGATCATAAATGGGGTCCCTACCCAAGATCCTGACCAGCTTGCCAACACCTTTATTGCAGCTTTTACTGACCTTAGCTCAGTAACTCCCCTCCCGACTTCTTCACCCCCTCCCCTGGGCTGTTCCCCCCACCACTGGTGTCCCACCATTCTGCTTCAAGACCATCTCCTCGAGTGCTGTCCGCTTATACCTCTCTAAGTTCATTGGCAAATCCAGACAGAGTGGCGATACACTAGACCTTAAGCTGCTCAACCTGACTCTAGAAGCATTCCTAACCCCCCTGACCAAAATCTAGAATATGTTGCTATGCCTTGGCCAGTTCCCTTCTGAGTGGAAATGGGTGGTGGTCACACCCATCCATAAGAGCGGTGACCGAACCTCCCATAATAACTACAGGCCTATCTCCATTCTGCCCCTCCCCCAAAAGTGCTCAAAAAAATCTTTGCCGACCCACTCACTGACTTCCTGGAATCACATAACCTCCTCTGTCAGCAACAGCATGTTTTCAGGAAGGGCCACAGCACCACCGCTGCCCTCCTGGAGTACACCTCATACATCCACAATGCCCTCAATGAAGGGGCCTTGCTTGGGTCTGCGTACATAGACTTCACCAAGGCCTTTGATATGGTCAGTCATTCCCTGTTATCAGACTCTCTCCTTTCCACTGGCCTGTCCCAGGAGGCCACTGCCTGGTTCACCCACAACCTACAAGGAAGATCCAAGCAAGCGGAGATAAATGGCACCCTATCCACTAGTCTGCAGGTTCGCTCTGGGGTACCCCAGGGTTCCATTCTTGGCCCACTCCTATTTACCCTGTACCTTAACTTGCTCCCTTTGGGCTGCACCGGATGTCTCCTCCTGTATGCGGATGATACATTGATTTTCAATCACCGCCTTGACTCTACCCTGCTTCAACAGGATCTGCAGCTATCCTTCAAGGAGGTTGAATCATGGTTTATAACCCATAAACTTATTCTCAATTATTAAAAGACAAAGGTAATGTTATTGTCCCATCACCAAAATAAGTACAAGTCCTCCACCCTCTCCATCTTCAATTCTCATGGCACCCCCCCCCCGCCGGAATCTGTTTCCCATTTTAAATACCTTGGTATCACCCTCGATCCTGCCCTCTCTTTCTATGAACATATTACCAATACCTGTTCCACAGTTAATGCCAGAATTGGCCTCTACATAATTAGGTCCTGCCTCCTCCCTGCTGCTCTTAGACTGGCTATCTCCAGCTCTGTTCTGTCTCTGGTATACTATGGTATAGTCTTCTATGGGTTTGCCTGAGACTCTGCCCTGAGAAAAATTTAACTTGCCTTAAACAAAGTCTGTCACTAGGCCACTGGCAGCGACAGGTTGACGCATACCTGTGATCTCTATCAACGCTCAGCCTGGCTAAATTTCTAAGGGCATCTCTACTATCAGACTTGCCTACCAGCAAAAAAAACCTCTATGTGCCACTCACCCCCTGGTTGTAACCTTCTCCTCTCCCCAGGGCAGTACAGATGGGTGACCAGACACACCAACAAAACTGCTTTCCAAGTCCCCTTTTATAGAACCACTGCCTGTCAAAGGTCCTTCAAATATAGGTCCCCTTTTTGGATGAACTCCATCCCCAGTTCCCTCCTATCCATATCCAGGATGGACCCTTCAAAACAAAACTGTGGGACCACATCCTGGTTTCATCAAACTGTGACTGCCCGTAACACTGTCGTAACCTTCCAACTATTTCCTCTCCTGCACCTTAGCCCCACGACAATGCCCACTGGTCAGCTTTCTGGTCTCTACTATATTTCCAGCTCTCCTTTGGTCCACTTCCTGGGCTTGTTTCTCATTTTCTCCTCCATAGCTCCATTCCTCCTGTCTCCAGTATTTATTTTTCCTCCTCTGACTTATTTCAACAATTTTGATTACTCCCATGTCAATTGACAATGCTTATTGTATTGTATCCTTATTAGATAACTCCCCATTGCATAGTTTTCTCTTTGTATATAATTACTGTCATTGTTCATGGTGTCTGTAATACTTGCCTGCCACACTTTACACTGATGTGGAGCCTTTGTAATAGCTCCTATTGTATCATTTTTCTAATTGTGTACAATTACTGTCATTGTTCATGATGTCTGTAATACTTACCAGCCACACTTTGTACTGATGTGGACCCTTTGAAAAAGAGTCCCTGACACAAAGGGTTGTAATTCCTAGACTTCAATAAATAAATAAAATAAAAATAAATCTTGGGTGCCTCTGTGGGACTCTCCTGCTACTCCAGGACAGCAAAGGAGTTTCTAAGTTGGACCCTTTTCTTGTACTGTGATTGGCTTCCTCAGCTACAGTCCAGTTCTGGAGACAATTACTTTTCCCTGGCAAAACACAGACTGCAAACCCGGTTAACACTTCCCCAATACCTGCAAACAAACCAACAGTTAAAGAAGAAAAAGGCAAAGACTAAATTCCTGGACAACTCAGCTCCTGTACCTGTAGTTGATTTAAATGGCAGAAACAAAACTAAACAAAGACTGTAAGTCCCAGACAAATCTTCACCAGTATGTGTTAGTAAGTCTAGTTAGTCTTTAACTGAGAAATACTGGCTGGCAGTATAGCCTAGAGGTTAATGAGCTGTGAATGAGCTTGGTATATCCAGCAGACTTGGGTTTGATTCCCACAAACTCCACTTGCGTACTGTGTGACTCTGAACAAGTCACCTAACCACCTCAATGCTCCCAGGTCACCACTGAAAACAGGCAGCTGTGCCTAGTGGGCCCTACCCAGTTACCTAAAAAAAAATTCCATCTTCCCCAATTTTTATCTAATATCTCCAAATCCTTTTTATTTGCAGTTATGTAGGCACTGCTCCCATATTCCATCACTGGTAGGATAAGGATGCTGATAGTTTTAAGGTGTGCCTCCCTTGTAAGACACCCTGACACAGGTCTCAAAGCCCCCAGCTTTTTTTTTGTCTTGAGACAAATATTTTGAATGTGACTCAAAAATGAAAGGTGATTGTCAAATGCCACACCCAAGTATTTGTACTGTTGAACCTGAACCAGTTCTAATCCTTCAAGAGCTTTCATATATAGTTAAATTTTATTTTTATCCACTGGGTTTAATTTGTTTTTTATCCACGGTCTCAAACCCCCTACATTGGGTCTTATTTATGCTCAGGACTAGCTTGAACCTGGTGAACCACTCCTGAGCTGCTTTAAAGTCACATTCTAATTTCTACTGGGGTTCAACTGTGGTATTACCACTTGCTGCCAATACGGCATCATCAATACATCCTGATTGTGGAGTGGAACAGATCCTGTGGTGGACTGTTTGTATGAATCAAGAATAATAGAAGGCCTAGTGTAGAACTTCAAAGCATTTCTCTACAGAAATCACAGGGGCCTGACAAGCAGTTGGACACTTACACCCTCTGATTTCTCCCTGTTAAATAGGTTCTGAACCACTCAGCAAGATCATGATGCACACCAATCCCAGTCAACCTATCCAATAGAATCAAGTGGTTTATCACGTTAGATGCTTTATCACATGTACTTAAAGAGTTCCAGTAACTTTCCTATACTCCAGTCCAGTAATGATCAAACTCTTAAAATCCAGTAGAGCTGTATCAGTAGAGTATCTGGGGTAGAAACGATGTTGGAATGGGGTAATTTGTTTAGTATCATCAATAAATGCACATAACTGTCCATAGACCAGTTTCTCAAGATTCTTTGACAATACCAGTAAAGAGAGATCGGTCAGTGATTTGAAGGGGTTGGAATACCACCTCCTTGGGGGAGTGGAATAACTGCTGGTTATCCAGCTTTTTGGAAATATACCTTGCGTAAGGCTCCAGCTAAACAGATATGTTACATTTGCAGCAATCTCCCACGAGAGCCTCTCCCTCCCTGTTAGACATGATCTCCTAGTTAAATAGATCCTCCCAGCCTTTGACTATGCCGACATAGTCTACAGTGCTGACCCAACCACCTCCCTGGCCAAACTCACTGTTCTGTTTCATGCATTCTGCAGGTTTGCCTCTAACTCCCCCTCTTTAACTCACCACTGTGACCCATACTCCTCACTTTCCCTCCAATCTCTTGCACAAAGACGCTCCTCACACTGCTCCACATTCATAGCTAAATTCTGGTTTGGGACCTTTCCACCCTAGCTTGCCTCTCTCCTCAATCTGGCCACACCCTCGCCCTACAACTCCCGGTCAACCAGCGCTCACACTTTTTCTCTCCCACATGTACGCACCTTAGCTGGCAAACTTTCTTTCTCTTATCGATTTCCTTCCCTCTGGAATAGTGTTCCCCTCCAAATTTGTCTCTCTCCCACCTTCCCTGCCCTCAGGCGCCTCCTCAAGTCAACCCCTATTACTTCTTGTATCTTCTCTCTTTTCTAGAATTCGCTTAGTTCCATCCTTCTCTTGCCCTCTTGCTGCATCTCTTTGTATATATAGCTATGTAAATTTTTGTTTGTATATAGCCTTGTAAATACTGTTTTGTAAATAATTGTTTTGTATTTATTAGTTACTCCTCTATTGTAAATAGCGTTCCTTTTATTTCTTTTGTACAAATTCTGTATTTTGTTCAACTCTAATATTTCAGTGCTATATTTTGCCATTTGTACCCCTTCCCCTGGATTGCACCTGGAAATGAGCTTCTGCTCATGGTGTCTTTCCCAGTCATCAACGTTTAAATAACTAAATAAATAAATAAATAAGCATAGTCGGAAGGAATTTGGATTCCATTTGATCCAGTCCACCAGCTTTCCCCACTTATAGATCTTTCATAGTTTTGTACACCTCATTACCTGACATTATCCTAAATCAAAATTTCCTTTCCTTCTCCTTATTACATTCATTATCTACATTCCCATCTAATCTACCCCCCCACACCAACCAAACAATTCAACCTATCTTCTAACATATGTTCAACATCTGGTAGTTCAGAAAAATATCTATTCAATTCCTCCTCTACTATACCAGGATCTTCTATAAACATTTTGCTCCTTAGTAGGTAATCTGTGGATGTTGTCTAACATGATTTCTCAAATCCTTAACAATCTATCAATATTCCTTTGGATTTGTAACTGTAAACAGATGAAATGTATAGTACCATGCTTTGACCAAATTCAAATGCTTATCTCATTGCTCCTGCATTCTCTTAAAAAAAGGCCAAAGGAACAGTAAGAAGTTTCCAGCTGTGCCAGATAGCCATAATACCAATGTAAGCTGAGGCAAATACACAAATCTTGTTTGGACCAGTCTGTGAAAAAGGCAGTCCCCAGAGATCAAAAGCAGAGGCAGGATGTGATGTCAAAGAGGCCTATCCAGTGATCAGGGCATTGTGGGCCAACCAGATGAAGGGATTTCTGTTGTATGTTTGCTGTGAGAATTCATTTGTGCTGGGATTGTGAACTATGGTAGTCACATCACAGGTTCAAGTCAACCATAACGCACCAATTCCCATTTGGGGATAAGCTTATTCTACTCTACTTAGAGATATATATACAGCTTTGAGTTAAGTTTTTCCTGTATGAGCACTATCTTTGTCAAACGTGTTTATTTTTATCTTTGTAGAAATATTGTATTCCTCAAAGTTTTTGGTGTGTATTATTCTGTAACTTATGTAAATACTTTGGAGTATTAAATGTTATTTTTATATACTTCATGCTTTCTGTGGCTGAGTCATTTCAGGTACAGTATAGGTAACCAGAGTAAACTGGCAAGTCTGTGATCTGTTTTCGAAGAGACATGCTACAAAGTTGCCATATCTAAAGCAAAATATTCCTAGCTATGGCACAAAAGCTGGGTCATTTGTTCTTTGGGAAAGAGCACTCTATTGTGTGAGCAGTGGCTCTAGTGGGATCTGACCTAGAGATATCTTAGCTGAGTGACAGTCCAACTAGGTGGTGGCAGCATACCAAGGTAAGTTGAGAAACTGGTAGCAGTGCAGAATGAGTTCTGGGAGAGAGCCAGTCTATGGCAAAGTGATTGGCAGTGGTTGGAATCTGAAATGGATTGTTAATAAAATGGTAATCTGTCCAGTTACAGAACAGAATATACAAAAAGGGATACTGTATATACCACTATTTTTATTTTGTTGTAAGAGTAGATAGCTAGGAGACACTATGTCTCAGCCACACACAAAACTGAAGTTGGCACAGCTTGAGTAGCTGTGCAAAAGGAGAGGGCTTGACTTTGATGAAGGCCAGCCATAGGCAGACCTTATAGACCTCCTTGAAAAAAGTGACCAGGGAAGCACTGGAAAAGTGGTCACTGCTAACCAAAGTCATGAAACAGAGGCTAGAGGAAGTACAAATGAGTCTGAGCCTATAGTTGGGGCGGCTGCACAAGCAGACCAGATACAGATGATGCAGCTGGAGCTTGCTGTGGTTAAGGTGAAGGCAAATGCTGAGTGACAAAAGGCAGAGACTGGACAGCAAAGGGCAGATGCTGAGCTGCAAAGCTGGGAATGGAAAGTGAGCTGCAAAAGCTGAGGCTGGAGGCAGAGGGGCAAGAAAAGCAGTGCCAACATGAGATCCAGATGAGAGAGATATATATATATATATATATATATATATATATATATATATAATATAAGAATAGTCAGCATTTATAGCACTTTCATACATCCAAAGCGCTTTACAAGCAATGCTAGACTGGTAGTGAAGTGACTGAATGTGTGGTGGCGGCCATATACACATCATCACCCACACACAGCCTGGATAATTGCATGAACGGTTTTATGGGAAGGGGAATGTTGGCCAGGACACCGGGAATGTTCCCTACTCTTTGCAAAGAGTGCCCTGGGTTCTTTTACTTCCACCTGGACACCCACCAGGACAACACCAAGATGGGCAGAAGGGACCTCGGTTTTTAACGTCTCATCCGAAGGACGGCACTCCCCAACAGTACTGCACCCCCCAATACTGCAGTCAGATGTCAGCGATTTTTAGGTGCAAGTCCAATCCCGGTGTGGGACGAGAACCCACGACCTTCTGGTCCAGAAGCAGATGTGCTACCAACTGAGCCACGCTGACACCTAGAGAGAGGATTGAGAAAGGCAGTGCCAGCTCAGGACACAAGTGTGAGAACATGTGATCCAGATGAAAGAGGATTTTGTGGGCAATTTAAATTGGACAGGGCTTCTTCAGCAGCTCACCTTTTGCCACTCCTTATGAGCGGTACCCTTATGGTTTGCCGGGGCTTACTATCCTGACACTGACCTGCCCGGGCAGTATTGCCCGACAGGTTCAGTATCCAGACAGTAAGTATCTCAGCAGTAGGAAACCCGACTGACGTTTACAGGGGTAACCCCTGTTGATGGGATTTAAATGCTGGAGAAATTGTGAGGCTGGCCAAGCTGCACCGGTGGTGTTGAGGGCTAAACCACTGGCAGCTCGGCCAGCATGCTCTGGGAGGTGCAGGTTCTATCTGTGCTGCGTCCAGTAAATTTTTAAAAGATTATACCCCCATAACTAATTTTTTATAACTCTGAGGTCTGCTCCCCCTTATTGTAGTTACAGGGGGTGTGGGGGGGCAGTGCCCCCCACATGGGGAGTTTGGGGGCAAAGCCTCCCTATTTGCCTCTTGCATTTTTCAATCAGATGCCTGAAATTGTATTTTCGGGCATCTGATTGATTCAGGAGTATGCATTTCAGGCCAGTGGGGTCAGTATCCCGAGACTCAGGATACTGAGTTTAGGAATACCATAGTATACCCTTATGAGCAATTGAAGCCTTTGCCAGGATGGACAATGACTGTATGGACTATAACAAAGGGAAAAATGCCTTCTGAGAATGTTGTGAACTGACTTCTGAGGCCTCTGGACAAAAATTAGAGATTTAAGGAAGGCACCAGGAGACAGATATTCTGAAATGTGTGTACACAACTAGGCAATCTCTTAGAGCAATTATTAGAGGATTCAAAGGCTAGCTCTGTGGAACACATGGAAGATGTGTTCCTCATGGAACAGTTTCTAAGGACTGTACCAGAGTAGTTGAGGACATGGTTGCTGGACCGGACTTCAAGCTCTCTGAAGGAAGCAGATGAGAGGGCTGATCAGTTTGTACCCTGCCAGCTATACTTTCAGTCCAAAAAATTTGGGGGAGGGACATCAGGTGGCTTTAATGGAACCCGGGGGGGGGACAACCTATGGGAAGCCAGCCTCTTCCCAAACAAAGAGGGAAGCTGAATGGCTTCAAAACTAAGGGGTCAGGGAATCCCAGGTGCTATATTTGCCAAAAACTGGAACATAAGTCTGTCTGAAAAATATAGCAAAGGGGGCAAGTGCAGCTGGAGGGGTTAGCTCTGAAAGCTCCCAGCAACTAGTGGCCTATACCCTGAGTGCAGATCCCGCTAACTCCACTGTACATATTTTTTTGTTAGTTATTTAACCAGGACTAGCACACTAAGCTGAAAGCTTTTTTACAGGTGCAACCTGGGAGCACAGGGAAGTTAAGCGACTTGCTCAGGGTCACACAGTATGCAAGTGGAAGCTGTGGGGTTCAAACCCAGGTCTGGTCTGCTGGATGTCACCAGATTTGCAGCTCACAGCCTTAAATCACTGCATTATACTGCCTCCCCAATATACATCTTTAATAAATGGGATGGTAATCCAGGAATTAGGGGACAGTGGAGCCTCCATTTCAATGGTAAAACAGGATTTGATTCACAAGGAACAGATCATGCTGGGCCAGTTCTCCATAATTACAGGAGTGACAGGTCTGGTGATCTCTGTGCCAGTGACCTTTCTAAGCTAGGATGGTGGTCAGGGCATACGGGAGGTGGGTGTTGTACTGGCTCTGCCTGTTGATATAACTATGGGTAATACCTTTGACAGTTGGGCTAGCATTGTGTGTGTCACTACCCATAGTAAGATTAGGAAACTGATTCCTGAGGACGCAGTAGGGGAAGTTGTAGTTGAAAAACAAGCTGGGCGCAGCAGCTCCGAGCTACCACTACAGAATGAGGGCCTGATTCACAAAGGATGTTGCAGGGCTTGGGCCAAGCCCTGCATCATCCACAATGTTTGCCGCAGCTGTGTCAAAACCCTTTGGCACAACACAGCCTGATTCAGGAAGGACTGGCGCAGTTGCAGCATTTTCCTTGGTTTACAGCAGCTTGCACAGAAGGTTTGGCACAATCCCCGTAAAATGCATCCCTCGGAGACACAAAGTTAGACCAGGGGGTAGCTGTTCTAATGTGCTGTGTCCAATGCAAGAGACTTGTGTTGGGGATGTGCGGCATGTCTCCTTGTGAATTGCACTAGCCGCGGAGATTGATGCAAGTCGCCCCTTGCATCACACTCCGTGATGCAAGTCCCATGCATCGATCCAAGGGGTTTTGTGAATTGGGCTCTGACAGTCCAGCAGTGGGTGGCTCTCCCACAGGGGAGTCAGTTTTTATTTTGCGCTAGGCCATTGAATATTCCCATATATCCTATGCAAAGGAAGGTGTGCAAAAAATGCATGAATGGTGTAACAGTACAGTTTGCACAAAATAGGTGACTAATAAACCAACCAGGGTGTGGTTTAAAGGAAGTGAAATGCATGGTCCAGGAGTGTGACTTCTAAGGCCGCAGGCCAAGTGTCCTTATGCTGCAATCTAATCTGGTTTATTACACCTATGAAATGACCCATGTGCAACCTGTGTACACAGCAGATTGAGTAAACAGGCAAACACATTTGTATGAGTGCAATTGGGGAGTGAATTTATGTTTTATAGTATAGCGCAGTGGGTTAAGGCTCTGAGCTGCACATCTGGAGACCTGGGTTTGAATCCTAGGTGCATACTGTGTGATCCTTAGCAAGTCATTTAACTTCCTTGTGCTCCCAGGTCATATCTGGAAACAAGCTTTGGCTTAGTGTGCTACTCCTGGTTAAACAATGTTCCCTTTCCCGTTTATAGTGTTAAAAGTGATTAAAAAGTCCATTGTGGTTCCTTTAAGAGCAGTGTCACTGGATCTGGCGAACGCCATTGCTGCTGATCAGGAGATCCAATACAACTGTGCTCTAGCTTCTGCAAAGGGGCTGGGCTTCACTGAAGGGAGAAAAAGGTCAGGCAGGTTGGTTTAGAAAGCTGGTGTGTGAGAGTAGTGATTTGTAACACAAACCTCAATTAAAGATATGTTACGAGTAATAAATGCAAAAATAAAAGCAAGCATTTTATACGCAGCTGAGTTCTGGGGTACAGTAAACTCTAAATCACCAGATATAATTCTCAACAAACTTTATAGTTACATCATAATGGTCCCTGCTGGGACACCCACCAGTATTGTAAAATTGGAACTTGGACAGTATTCTGTGCAGTCTTTAATTAGTGAAAGGCAGATTATGTTTCTTCTCAAGACTCTGACTCTCTCTGATAGTAGGCTCCCTAGAATCTGTCTTGAGGAGGAAATTAGATATTCCTCGATGGGCTTTGTCTTCCCTTCCATTCAGGTGATTAAACATACTATTTTCCCTTCTGGACTGGGTCACGTATTCTATGGTACATACTCTAAACCATGGGAAAAAATAGTTTTTGAGGTCAAAACCAGGATAAGAGACTTAGATGTACAGTCTACCTTCTCTCAACTTTCTAAGCTGAAATTACAACACTGGTACAGACAAT
This sequence comes from Neoceratodus forsteri, assembly GCA_016271365.2. Lineage (NCBI taxonomy): Eukaryota > Metazoa > Chordata > Ceratodontiformes > Ceratodontidae > Neoceratodus > Neoceratodus forsteri. The sequence continues at coordinate 236,714,440 of CM057458.1, forward strand.
TTAAAACCTCATGGGAATATGAGGGACATCTATCAAAGATTACAGATCCCATCTTGAGACGTCAATTAACAAGATTTAGAACTGAAACCTATAATGCACAATGTATTCTTTTCAGGCATAAACATGATAACATTTTTGAACCAAATTGTAAATGTGCTTACAAAGTCTGGGATGATCTTAAACATGTAGTACTATTATGTCCATGGTATGAGAAGAGTAGGAAGAAATGGCTGGGGGATATAATTGGTGGTCTCAGTCTCCCATCTGATGGTATTTTACTCCATCTCCTTTCTTCTCAAGATGTAATGAATTGTCGAAACTTGCTAGATTTTTAAAGTCAACCCATCTTTAGATTATTTAAACACTATCTTTTTGTAAGACCTTCAGTGGCAACAGTCTTGCTTTGATGTTATAATATGTCTTCACTCTGATTAATTCATGTAACGGCAAGAACCTTGATCTTATCTCATGTCATTGTTAGTATTTATGTATTAGTTTTAGAATACTGTAATGGTTTAAGCTGATCAATAAACCCTTTGTACTTGATTTTTAACACAGATAATCAGATTTTTTGATTGGCCACAATGCCTGTATTGTAGGTTTATTTATTTATTGAAATTGTTTTACCAGGAAAGGCACACTGAGCAAGAATATGCTCATCTCCCGGTGCGACGGGGGGTAACAGAGGATACAGGATACATAGTTAACAAATTTGTAACATAGTAGACACATTAACGGTTCACAAAACTGGTAGTACAGGCAATGACTATCACACAACCACAAAACAGATCAGGGCATTCAGTACACACATAATTCGAGGACAATAAGTGCCTAGTAGGTAAGTACAGTACATGCTCTCAGCTAGGAATATACAGCTTGTTGCAGTTTCACAGCTGTTGGTCAGCTGGGTGGGGGGAATCAGGGCTTAGGGCAGATGCAGTTTACCATGGAGTAGTTAGTGAGGGCAGAGGAGAGCGAGTTTGCAGAGGAGGAATGGTGGAGTTGAGGGGCAGCTCATTCCAGATTTTGAGGAGACGATGAGAGAAGACAGTTTGGCCAGCTGTGGACTTTCACCAGGGGATACTAAGTAGGCGAGAGTCAGAAGATCTGAGGGCATGAGAGGGTGGGGGAGGAGGGGCCGAGCTATATACTATATCGCAGTAGTCAAAGGAGAGAGAATCATCTTCTGGATTAGCTCACAGCATACAGTAAGAGGGAGGCTACGGTGGTTTCTGTGCAGAGCACCTAGCATGGGGTGCAGTTTTTTTTATAGTAGCATCTATGCGAACATTAAAGGACAGATGACAGTCAAGCCAGATCCCAAGGTATCGGAATGAGGGGGCATCCTCAGGCTCTTGCCCATCGAGGGTTAGGAAGGAGGGATGGGAGTCTGGACAAGCGTTGTCTCGTGCCAAAGGTCAGGGAGATGGTTTTTTTTTTGCATTTAGGGATAGCTGATGGGAGCAGAACCAGTGTTGGATGTTGATGAAATCAGCTTGAAGGGTGGAGGCTACTGCTTCAGGGGAGGTGCCTGAGGAAAAAAGGATGGTGTCATCTGCGTACATATGTTTGGCAGATGACTGACAGACTAGGGGTAGATCTGTGGGTCTGTGGGTGAGCTAGTGGGTATAGCCACTGTAAGATCATGTGCTTCTGCCAATAGATTTTCTGGACTCTTTCTTGCCATTTTGTTGCTTGAAATACTGTGCAAAATAGATGCAGCAAAAAAGGTGTGCATAATCCGACAGAATCAAAGGGAAGGGTGTTACATACAATACAAATAAGAAGGTAGAGTGAGTTTGGAGCAAAACTCAACTGGGGGGGGAGCAAAATTCATATCAGGGGAGCAATAAACAAGCCCTAAAGAAGAGAGCATGGGTAGGATAGTACAGAAAGGTAAGAAGGAGCTCTGTTGCAAGAGCAGACATGAGAAGTACAGTCCCTTAGAGGGATATCACATCAATGTAGAAAGAGGGGGAGCAGATGGGGGGACAGACTCAAATCTCAAGGAAAAGGCTTTCTGCCCTGCACAGGTCCTCTCATGACTGGCTGTCCTTATCACATATCATTTACCAGTGAAATAAATTGAACTTTGTTGGATAGAGGGCTTCTGCAAGGTAAATGAGGGACTGACCCTCCTAATGTGGACTAACTGAGAGGTATGGAGTTCCCCCAACACAAAAAATTACCCTAATAAATGAATACCAGTGGTAATAAAATACATAGAAACATAGGCAATGGTGGCAGAAAAAGACAATTGGTCCATCCAGTCTGTCCATAACATCCTAACATGCCCCAAGACCATTTGCCTATACAGTGTTTTAGCCCACACTGTCCAACCCTAAGCTTCCTGTTTTGCTGCTGCCACCCTGAGTAACTATGGAGCCCTTCACTCAGTTCCAGTCATGCTTGAAAATATTAATAGTTTTGGGGCCCACCTCATCAGCTGGCAGACTATTCCCAGTTGCAACCACCCTCTCTGTAAATTAACATATTCTCATGTCCCTCCTAAACCTCCACCCCACCAGTTTACACTCATGCCACTGTGTCCTTGATCTACTGTTCCTCACTAATAGTTCCTCACACTCCAGCTTGTTCATTCCTTTCAGGAACTTGAAGGTCTCTATCATATATCCCATGTCCCATCTGGCCTCCAGCGACTACACGTCAGTACCTTAAGCCGATCCTTGTAAGATATGCCCCACTAGCCCTGAATCATTTTTGTTATTGTATCTTGCACTGTCTCTGGCCTGTCCTTATATTTCCTCAGGTGAGGACTCCAGAACTGGGCATAGTACTCTAGGTGCAGCCTCTCCAGTGATCTACAGAGAGGCAGTAATACCTCCTTTCTTCTGCTATCAATACCCCTCCAGATGTGCCCCAGCTTCCTGTTTGCCTTACTGTAGGCCTTGATACATTGTGTAGATTAAGGGAGTCAGTTATGATCATGCCTAGGTCTCTTTCCTCAGAAGTAGTGCCCAGCTTAACCCCCCATCTAGTGCTCTGTCCTGGGGTTCTTGTTCTCTATGTTCATCATCTAATGCTTTTGGCACTGAGTTTCAACTACCAAATTTTGGACCACCCTTCTAGCCTCTTGAGGTCCCACCGCATCTCCCTACTCCCCTTCTCGCTGTCTCCCCTACTACAGAACTTAGTGTCATCTGTGAAGAGACGCATCTTGCTCTGTATTCCTTCTCCTATATTGCTGACAAACATATTAAAAAGGACTGGACACAGGAGTGACCCTGTGGCACCCCACTGGTGAACTCCCTCTTCTCAAATTTGACTTTACCACAACCCTCCACTGTCTCCCTTCCAACCAATTTCCCACCCATCTAACTGTGCTGCACCCAAATCATCTAGCTTCTTCAGGAACCTTAAGTGAGGCACCATATCAAAAGCCTTGCTGAAATCAAAATAGATTAAATCTGCAGCATAACCCATATCCACTACCCTCATTATCCAGTCACATCACAGAGTGCTGTCAGGTTGGTCTGATAGCCCAAGATCTCCCTGCCACAAACCCATGCTGTTTACCAACCTGGAGTCTGTTTCTCTTCAAGTAGTCCTCTATCTATCTATCTATCTATCTATCTATCTATCTATCTATCTATCTATCTATATCTATTTACCTGTCTGTCTATCTATCAACTATTTTATTTTAATGTATTTATTTATTTATTTGAAAATTGGTGACCAGGAAAGACACACGGAGTCAAAACTCATTTCCAGGTGCAACCTGGAGGAATAGGAGGGGAGAGAACAAAGAAAGACAAACCAGCCTAATCATGAAATTACAAGAACAAGAACATAAAGTGCATAAGTCAAGTGCAGTACAGTACAGACAGCTATGCCAATCACTGCAACTGGGTGCCAAATAAACAGTGTACAAAATTAAAAGCAGTAGTGTGAATATGGTAATCTGGGTCCTCTTTTGACTAGTGCCTCCATCAGTTTACCTCCAACAGAGGTACGACAGACAGGTCTGTAGTTACCCAGTCCCCCACACACACACGCACAAGCACACACACACACACACACTTGTGGAGCAAAACTATATCTACTACCCTTCAGTCTTTTGGAACTACCTCAGTGTGAACTGAACTATTGAATAGCCCTACCAGGAGTCCAGCTAATTCCAATGACAAGTCCTTGAGCACCCTCGGATGTATCAGATCCGGCCCTGGGGCCTTATCTATTTTTAAGAGTGATAGCACTTTTCAGACATTTCCACTAGTAAATACTGGCTGACTCATCTCCAGGATCCTCTTTATAGCTGCCTTCATGCCACTATCTGGCAGAGGACCTCTACCCTCCCTTGTGGATACAGAGCAGAAAGAAGTAGTTATTAAGAATGGCTGCTTTTTGCTCATCATCCTCCAATACCCTGGCTCCCTCAGTGAACCTAACAATTCCCCCTCCTAGCTTTCTTTTTACCCTGATATATCTGAAGAACTATTTTTCCTTGCCTGTGACCCGCTCCATAATATGCAGCTCTGTGTGTCCCTGACTGCTCTCTTGGCTTCCCTAGTTCTCACTTGGAACTTCCCCCATTCTTCCTTCCCCTGTTTTCCCTTTTTATTTATTTAGTTTTTGCATACCGGGTAAGAGCACTAGCCAGAAATTGACAATTTTCAGGCACAACCCAGGAGAGTAGAACAAAAACTACAGGCAGGTAATATTTCATAAGTACAGGACAATTACATATGGGGCAGGTCAAAAACAGTTCATGAGAGATGATATAATCAGTCAAAAGCAACAGTACATAAGGCAATGAAATCACATAAGGTTACATATAGAGTAGCAAAATCAGTTTGCAGAAGAAATATTCAGCTAAAAGTAAATTTCATGATGTAATGATGTAAAGAGGGAGATCGTGTAGGAGGGAACAGTGAAAGTAAAACAGTGACAACAGGGTAAGTAAATTCAGATTGATAAGAGCAAGTAAGGGCTTACAAAGGAAGATAAGGGGGGCAAGGAGCAGTCTGAAGGAATGATAGGGACTGGGGGAGAGTAGAGTTGGTGATTGTGGTGAGAGGCGTAAGGTGGTTTATTTTAGGATCGGAGATAAGTGAAAGCATGATGGAATCAGGTAGGGTCAAAACAAGTGCATGGGTCTGCAAGAGATAGATAATGACACAGCTCCCTTTTGAAGCTGAGATGGGATCTCGACTGCCGAATTGCTATAGGAAGGGAGTTCCATAGCAGGAGTGCAACATGATGGAAAGCACCAGTTCCTTTGGATGTGAGACACCTTGGTACATTGAATAAAGACTTATCAGCTGATCGGCAGCCCATGGGAGGAGGTTTGGGGAACCAACAGCGCTGCAAATGAGGAGGGAGTTTGTTGTCTGATAACAGAATCAATAAGGGAGCCTAGTGAGTATTGCTGGCAGGCAAAATGAGAGAGCCATTTAAGGTCTCTGTAAAGTTAACAATGGTGCTTGAGACGAGGAGATGAGGAGGCGTAGCGACATATATTATTGTAAGTAATGTCCCATTTGTGGAGGGTAGTTTTTTTTACTTTTTTATCCTCTTTATTTGGCAGGTCCTACTGTCAGTCCCTCAGCCCTGGTCACAGCCTCTGGAGCTTCCACCTACCATCTATTGCCATCCTTCCCCAGTTACCCCCGGCTTGCCCCCCCGAGGGTGGGGCCGCAGCATCGGTCCCTGGTAACCTGAGCAGCGGAACCAGTGTCTGGTCGGAAGAGTGGTGGCAATGGTGGCTAATTGAAGCCCCAGGGAGGGCTTCATATAGACAGTGGACCCACCCCTTTTTCCTGTGATTTTCTTTCGGAGGTGGGGACGTGCAATGACGCCAGCGTCTGCCCCATCTCCCATACGTACAAGCACCGGTAGCTTGAGCGACTCCCGGCCTCCACCAGGGGTCCTCCTTGTGCTGGGCACTGCCCCACCTTCCCCCCAGAGAAGGAGAGCCATCCATAGGATGCTCCAACCTTCTCCCCCCAGCTGGCCCTCCAGTGATCTGGGTCCATTCCCGAACCCGGGTCGCCAATGTCACAAGCAGAAATCCAACCACTGCATCGATGGGCCAGCATGGAGGGTAGTTTTATGAGCAGCAGCAAAAATGGGAGCACTGTATGTGAGGGCAGGGAGCAGGATGCCTCTGGCGATAGCAAGCTTAGCAGAGGGGGTCAGCATACAGCTGGTCTTATAAGCGACACCCAGTTTAGCATTCACAGCTTTGCTTGTGGACTGTATATGAAGACTGAAATTCAGGTATTGGTCAAGAAGGACTCCCAGGTACAAAAAAGGATGTTACACACTCAATTTGTGTGCCTCCTAAGTCGCATACCATCAGGGACATCTGACAAGCCTTGAGTTTAGGTGCAGAGCCTAGTAGCACAGCTTTTGATTTCTTTGCATTTAGTACCAGCTTATGGGCACATAGCCAATTTTGAACATTTTTGAAGTCGGAGGAAAGGGACGTGTTCACACTGGCAATATTTGTGAAGCTGAAATAGAAGACAAGATAATCTGCATAGAGGATGGGCGAACAGGATTGAAAAACATCAGCAATATTGTTAATAAAAAGTGAGAAAAGAAGGGGCCCCAGTAGAGAGCCCTGAGGTACCCCAATGTTAATGACAGTACTGTCAGATAGGGAGGAGTTAAATTTCACAGTTTGTGACCTATATGACAGATAGCTTCTATACCAGTCAACAACTGGGGGTAAAAAGATCACATTTCGAGGAGTGGAGAGAAGCAGGGGATGATCAACAACATCAAAAGCCTTCGTATGGTCAATAAAAACCACCCCTGTTGGCCCTCACTGCCTCCCTGACCTTTTCAGAGAACCACATTTGTCTCTTGTACCAGTTTCTTTTGGTTACCGTTCTCATGCATGACTTAGTTGCCTTGAAAATGGCCCCCTTGATTTCTCCCCATCTTCCCCCCCCCACTCCCCCAATGCTGTCCATGCCAGCACATCTGTGACAGACTAATCCCCTCATCTCCCTGAAGTCTACTCTTCTGAAATCCAGAACTTCAGTCTTTGATGAGGGCTTACTGATCACAAGGGCTGTCTCAAGCAACAAGGTGTTATGTTAGCTGGACTCTAGTGGCTCCCCATCCAGCACACCTCCTACTAATTCTGTTAGTGAGCACAATGTTCAAAATGACAGCCTACCTTCTGAGATCCTTAATCAGCTGCATCAGCAGGCAGTCCTGCAATGTATCTAGCAGGGCCACTTCTTGTGCGCCTATCTGCTAGAATGTCCCAATAATCAGTATATGGCAGGTTGAGAGCCCCACTACCACCACTACCTCCCCCTTCGCCATCCCCTCTCTACTTCTGCTCCTGTTTCTTTATCTCTCTCTCTTCCCACTGTCCTGGTGGTCTTGGTCTGTAGATCAATCCCATCCATAGTTTCTTACCTGAGGCAACTATGATCTGAACCCACAACAGTTCTGTTTCTCCATTTCTAACAACATGAGCTCAGTAGTGATGCCATACAAAAAAATGCATAATCTTCACTCTGAAATGTTGCCTTCAAACACCATGAAGTCTTGCTTATATTAGGACCTTTGCAGTATGCCCCTGGCTTTTGACTGCCCCGGAGATGAAATAGTTAACTCCAGAGAAATCTGGAGTTCCACAGCGCAAGGGCGCTTATTGAAAGCTCTATCTGGGTTGTTTGAACCCAAACTGTCAGATTCTTTACTCCGCTTTCACTGAACAGACGCTCCGGAGACCAGCTCCTTCATTTTGGTTCATTTTGCGGTTTAAAGTATTTTTATCGGTTCATTTAACCGAGAAAGTGTTTAAAATTACCGCGGTTTTCCGTTTAAAGCTCTATCTGGTAACCGTAAGTAAAATAATTTTAGTCTGTGTGGAAACTCATTATCGGTTCCTCTGAACCGATCAGTTTGCTTTAAAATTGTTTTCTTTGCATTTAGAGTGAGGTACCCGTTCTTATCGGTCCTAAAAACCTGCAATTAAAAGTGGTTTTTCAAATACCCGTGACACGGTTAGGGGACCGACAAGGGTGTCTTGTCCTGGCAAGGCCTGAAACAAAGGACAAGTTTGGTTAGGCTGGCATTATGTCTGAGAAACCCAAAAGAAAAACCGGCCCACTGGTTTCAACATCAGGATGTCTGTGGGAAGCCTTTGCCAAGGCTGACCCACACACCACTTGTGTCTATTGTCTGGGGGCTGACCACCTCCTGTCAGACTGCCAGATATGTAAGAATTTCCCTGCAGCCACTCTGGAAAAGAGATTGGGCAGGCTCAGGGAACGAGAGGCCAAAAAGTCCACTGACCCGGATGGCCAGCCCGGTCCAGCTACAGCTGGACCAGAGGGAGTGCCCTCTGACCAGGGCCATACTTCCTCGGCCAAAAGAAAGGCTGGTCCTGAGGAACCAGTCAAAGCAAAAAGGACAAAGAAATCAGCTAGTGTGGAGTCCAGTTTTGTCTCTCCTTCTGCTGTAGAAATAGCTAAAGCCATACAGATTGTCCAGTCTTTGTCTCAGGGACTTGTTGAACCTCTCTGGTTGGAAAAAGGGGTCTCTTCAGGTCCAGTGGTTCAGGATTATGATGTTGGGGATTTTTATGAACCACAGGAGGGGAGGAAGATTTTGATGATTGTAATTGTGATTGGGAAGGTCTGGAAGTGCCAATAGAACTGGACATTTCTCCAGACAGACCTTTGAGTCTCCCTTTATTGTCTGAGTCCCATCTCATTTCAGATTTTATAAGAAAGTAGCAGAAACTCTCCAGCTCCCTTAGAAGAGGCTGTGGATGAGCAAGAGGAGCCTGACTATGTGGAAATGATGGATATTCCAGAGGCTAGAAGGTTGTCTATTCCTTTACATAAGTCATTTGGAGACAAACCACTAAGATTTTAAAAATCCTTTTCTGTCCCTCCTGTAGATAAAAAATGGACAGAAGGTATACGTTGTCAGGCCCTAATACAGACTTCCTTACTGAACAGTGTAGCCATGTAGGTGTGGTGCAAGCTGCAGCCTGTGACAAGAATATTCCCTGGCTTCACATCCTCCTGACAAGGATTCCAGGAAGATTGATGCCATGGCTAAAAAACAGTATGTGGCAGCTTCTTTGGGACTCAGACAGGTTAATTATATGGCTTATGTGGCTAATATCAGAAATCTAGATGGGACACTATATTGCAGTTGGCCAAGCAGGCCCATGGCCAGCTGGCTAGTGAGTTGGAACAGGTGGCTGCTGATGGCATTGAAGCCTCTAAAGTTCAATTTCATGCTGCTGTTGATGTTAATGATGTTTCCTCTAGGGTCATGGCCACTTCTGTAGCTCTCCGTAGGTTGGCATGGCTCAGATGCACTAATCTGTCCCAAGATACCCAGTCAAAGGCTATAGATTTTCCTGTTATAGGAAATTCTCTGTTTGGAGAACAAACAGAAAATTACATGAAAAGATGGATGAATACAGAACTACTTACAAAAGTGCCCAAGCTAAGGAAAGGCATGCCACTCAACATAGGCATGCCCCAGGGTTAAGGGCAGGCCTTACAATAGGCCTTTTACCAATTCCAGGCTTCTTCTGCTTTTGCACAGAGAGGATTTTTCAGAGGCAGAGGCAGGCAGGGGCACAGGCAGGCCCTCTCCCCAACCTAAAGCTGCTCCTGCCAAGCAGGCACCCTGACCGGGTGTCTGGGGCCGACTCTCCTGTACCGTGGGGGCAGACTGGCTTATTTCTGCCAGAACTGGTTGTCCCTAACCTCGGACAAATGGGTTCTGAGGTGGTAAGCCAAGGCTTGGTTCTCAGTTTCAAACAGTTTCCCAAGATGAGAGCCAGGCACTTTCCCCTCAAGTCTTTTAGAAACCTCGCACTAGAAGCGGAGGTTTCCGCTCTTTTGGACTGCAAAGCAGTGGAAAGGTCCCCTTGCCACCAGAGCAAGGGTCTTTACTCAAGGTACTTCCTGACCCAAAAAGACAGGAGACTGATGCCCATCTTGGATTTAAGATTTCTGAACAAGCATCTTGTAAAACCAAAGTTCAAAATGCTGACTTTAGCATGATTTTGCCATCCTTGAGGCCAGGGACTGGCTAGCTTCCCTGGACCTCAAGGACGCCTTACTCATATTCTAATCAGGGCCTCTCACCGAAAGTACCTCAGGTTCGAACTGCCTCGGCCACTACCAGTTCAGGGTGATGCCCTTCGGACTCACTTCTGCTCCAAGAGTTTTCACAAAATGTCTAGCTGTAGTAGTGGCCCACTTAAGAAGACAAGGGATAGCTGTGTTTCCCTACTTGGACGACTGGCTTGTGGTCAGTCATCAGAGCAGGTAAAATCCCACTTGCAAATCACCCAGGAACTCCTCACCTTTCTGGGGTTCCTGCTGAATGTTCCAAAGTCAGTTCTCGAACCAGTTCAGGTACTAACTTTTATAGGTGCAGAGCTGAACACAAAGTTAGCCAGGGCATTCCTCCCTCCGAAAGAGTGGACAAACTCATTGCCCTGGCATCTTCTTTCTCCTGCAGGTCTCTCGACCAGCAAGGCACTTTCTGCAACTCCTGGGGCACATGGCTGCCTCTACAGCTGTTGTGCCAGGGCAAGATTTCAGATGGGGACATTCAGTTCCACTTGAGGTCCTATTGGTCTCAAAGGAGGGACCCCTTACCAAATTGGTCCCAGTGACCAAGACTCTGATCCTAGCTCTCCAGTGGTGGCTGGATCGAGCAACCTGTCCTCAGGGTCCCATTCCTTCCTGTCTCTCACTCCCTCATCCTCACCACGGATGCGTCCCTGTTGGGTTGGGGGCTCACCTGGGCGACCTTTAACTCAGGGAGTTTGGTCCCCTAAGGAATCTCTGCTTCACATCAATCTGCTGGAGCTCAGAGCTGTCTTCCTAGCTCTCCATGTTTTTTCAGAAACTGTCCAGAACAAAGTTGTTCAAGTCAGGACAGACAATACCACAACAATGTGGTACATCAACAAGCAAGGGGGCACTCGCTCTTCAGCCCTATGCACCAAAGCAATGAAGTTGTGGTCTCTGACCTATTCCCTGAACACCTCTCTGATAGCGGTTCACCTCCCAAGGAAGGACAATGTCCTAGCGGACGCCCTCAGCAGGATTTCTCAGGGCCATCACGAATGGGCTCTGAACCCTCAAGTGCTGGGGTCAATCTTTGCCAGCTGGGGAACTCCTCAGATAGATCTTTTTGCAGCCCCAGACAACCACAAACTTCCCCTGTTTTGCTGCAGGCCCCAGTTCTGGGGTCAGTCCCCTGGATGCCTTTCAGCTGGATTGGGAGGCAAAGTTCCTCTATGCTTTCCTCCGTTCCTCTACTCTTCAGGGTTTTAGTAAAAATCAGAACTCAGCCTTGCAGGGTGATTCTGATTGCTCCAGACTGGGCCAGGCAGCCTTGGTACCCTCTTCTTCTGTCCCTATCATTCCACCTCCTGACCTTGCCCAGGGCTCACGACCTGCTGACCTGTGCACAGGGGAGAGTGTGGTATCCGGATCTCAACTCCCTCCACCTCAAGGCTTGGTTCTTGAGGAGTTAGAGTTTGCTCATTTACACCTTTCTCAAGGTGTCTTGGATATTTTGAAGGCCTCCAGAAAGCCTTCCACTAGAGCCACTTATAATTCTAAATGGAAGAGATTCTCATTTTGGTGTTCTGAGAGGCAAATCACCCCAGAATCAGCTGACCTGCCTATTTTGTTGACTACCTGGTCCACTTAAATTCCTTAGGCCTCAAACCAGCTACCTTAAAGGTTCATTTGGCAGCTGTTTCAGTTTTTATTTCTGCAGAAAACCAGTTTCTCTTTCTTCTCACCCTGTGTTTGCCAAATTTTTCAAAGGGTTACTTCATACTAATCTCCCTTTCGGGAACCAACCCCTGCATGGGACTTGAATATTTGCATTGCCCAGCTAATGCAACCTCCTTTGAGCCTCTGGATTCGGCAGATCTCAAGTTCTTAACTTGGAAAACTGTTTTCTAGTGGCTATCACTTCTGCTAGGCGTATAAGTGAATTGCAAGCCTTGTCAGTGGAAGAGGATTTCATTTCTTTCCACAGAGATAAAGTGATCCTCAGGACTAACAGAAAGTTTTTACTTAAGGTGGTTTCAGATTTTCATCTTAACCAATCCATCTCTCTTCCAGTATTTTTTACTGAGCACTCCTCTTCTGGTGAGAGAAGCTTGCACAGTTTGGACGTAAAAAGAGCCCTTAGCTATTATTTGGATCGTACCAAGGGTCACAGGTTCGAATCCTCCAGCTCTTCCTTACCTATGGAGATGTGGGTAGGGGAGGCCTGCTACTAGGAGGTCGGTGCTAGGTGGATTGTCTCTTGTATCCAGTTCTGTTATCAAAACTGGGCAAGGAGCCGCCCTCAGGTCTGAGGGCTCATTCCACCAGGGTACAGCTGCATCTCTAGCGGCTGCTAGAGATATTCCCATTTTGGAAATCTGTCAAGCTGCACCTGGAAGACAGTCCACACTTTCACTAGCATTATTCCCTGGACGCCTAGTCCAGGAGAGATGCCCGTTTGGCACAGCTGTCCTGCAGAGCCTATTTCCTAAGTAGGTTCTGACCCTCCCTCCATGGGGGTACTGCTGTGTACTCTGCAAAGGTCCTAATATAAGCAAGACTTCATGGTGTTTGAAGAAAAATTACTCACCTTAGTAATTGCTTTTCTTCTCATGGAGTCTTGCTATATTAGGACAACCCTCCCTCCTACCCCTCTCAGAATCCCTACTTGGGTATGGGGTTGGCAAATTGGTGCAATCACTGTGTCATGCCTGTTTAGCTTCTAGTTCCCCTTCTTTTCTTTCTTGGGTTAGGAACTAGATAGTTTCTGTTTTTGTTAATTGGTAGCTGGGCCCCTCTCTGGACTTGAGTCTTTGGGCAGAGGGGGCCTTAGTAGTGATTGTCAAGGGTTATCCTAACAATATCACGTGATACTGTTTTCTTTATTGGTGTTGTGTTTTTGTGGTTCTACTGTTAGTAGGTAGCCAATGGCTAGTGTAAGGCTTTTCCACACAGACTTGCTATGTTAGTTTAGCCTCGTAAAGAACCTGACAGTTTGGGTTCAAACAACCCAGATAGAGCTTTCAATAAGCGCCCTCGCGCTGTGGAACTCCAGATTTCTCTGGAGTTAACTATTTCATCTCCGGGGCAGTCAAAAGCCAGGGGCATACTGCAAAGGTCCTAATATAGCAAGACTCCATGAGAAGAAAAGCAATTACTAAGGTGAGTAATTTTTTCTTGGAGTTTAGAATGGTATTGTGGAATCAGAACTCCATTCAGATGTTGCTGTGTGATAGTGCTCCCTCTGGTGTTCTAGCATTAGATTTGTTTTCTCTGCCAAAGAGAATAGTCACCTCAGAGACCTCTCTAAGTCCATTTGCTAAGTCCATTGTTTGTTTTTATTTATGGAAACTATCATTTTTTTCTCTTTGGTCCTCAATATTTGCATTAGTTAGATTATTGTTATATAACTTTGTTATCGTAGCAGTATTCTTTGGTTCCCAATTGCTTCCTTGAAACTGGAGAAAAGTAAAGGTTGTGGTTTCCACCTACTGTAAATACTGTAACTGTTTTTTTGGTTCAAAAAATATTAAATAACTGCTTAATCTAAAGTTTAATTTAGCATTTTTAAATGTTAATGTCTAAGGAACCAGCAAAGCTTTTTGGCTAAATTAAATTAATTGGTATGACTCAAAGGCCTAAGAAAAGGACAGGGCCTATAGGATTTAAAAATTGGGAATTCTGTCGTAAGACCTTGGCGAAGGCAGATCGCCATGATCTGTATTTTGCCTGTTTTGGGCCCTGACCATGACTATTTAAACTGTGATATGTGTAAACTTGTTTGTCCTAAAACACAGAAGAAAAGGGCAAAACCCAGAGGGCCTCAGTCTGCCACTGAGTCAGCTAGCAGTTCTCCAAGAAAGAAAATGGATGGAAGTACCTCAGATGGTGGAACGTACACATTTTCAAGTATCTCTCCACAGGCAAAATCTAAGGTGACAGAAAAGGAGCAGTCCCTGATCAAAGAGACAGAAAAGGCTGCCAAGCCATTATCTAGCTCAGAGGAAGAACACAGGGTGTCCAACACAAGGAACCCTGCTATTAAGGGTGGCAAAGAGAAAAAAGTAGATCCCTGGTGCCATCAACACCAGCTAAAAAAAAAAAAAAAACTAAAAGAAAAGCACCTGATTACAGATCCCCCTGAAAGTGCCTAGGAGCCAGCTGTAGCACAGAAAGCTATGCCCTCAGCAGAGGTCATGACAGAAATGTAGCAGTTCTTCCAGACCTTCCAAGCAATGAGAAATTTTGTCACTATGCTTGCATCCCTCCCCAGGCATCTTTTGAAACTGATCAGGAGGATGAGGATGAGGGGGAACCAACAGAACCAGAGACAGCCCCTGAACCTGACTGGTACACCACCCAGAGTCAATAAGGATTTTTGCTCATATTCCTCTTTTGTAAGGCATATGGCTGAGACTACAGATATCTCCTCCACTGAGACTGAGGAGGATACAGAAGAGGAAGAATTTATGATTATGCGGGGACTGATCTCCTCTAAAAGGTTTGCAATACTCATCCACAAATCCTTCAAAAAAGCCACTAGCAAGATTTTGGAGCATCCACATTCAGCTCCTGACATTGACAAATATGTGGAAAAGAAATATCAAGCAAGGAAGCGGGGTAGAGCTTTTGTATTCCCACCCCGATCATAAGGGAGCTATGCATGCAGGTGCATATGGAAACTAAAGTGTCACTAGCTTCCATGCCTTCCGAAAAGGATTCCAGAAAGCTGGATTATATGGCAAAGGAAGTGTACACTTCAGCCACCCTGTAGTTAAGACAGGGTGCTTACACGGCTTACAACAGTACAGTACCAGAAAGCCATTTGGAATATAGTACAAGTCCCTAGTGAGAAGTTGGTAGGTGAATTTGGCAATGATCTAACAGAGACTGCTAAAGATGCATTGGAAGCCACCAAATATCAGTTCCGCATTGCTTTGGATGCAAATGGCACAGCCTCAGTGGTGCTAGGGCATGCAATAGCTGAGATTTTCCTGGCTGA
Source organism: Neoceratodus forsteri (assembly GCA_016271365.2). Classification (NCBI taxonomy): domain Eukaryota; kingdom Metazoa; phylum Chordata; order Ceratodontiformes; family Ceratodontidae; genus Neoceratodus; species Neoceratodus forsteri. The sequence continues at coordinate 236,729,479 of CM057458.1, forward strand.
GGGCAACCATCCTGTTAGAGGACACAAAGACAAAGGCTATGGACTTCCCAGGTTCCCATTCAAGGGACCCACCCTCGATGGGGATGAAACAGAAGCCTACAGTACATGAACAAGCTTGATGAACAGAAAGCAATCAATAAGAATTTGACCCAGAAGGAGAGAGATTCTATTTCCTTCAGGCCATATGGGGGAGGTAGGGTAAGGCCTACTACTAAAGGCCTTACTTTTACTATGATTACTATCCTCAGTGGGGTGACCCAAGAGGCAGAGGCAGGACTGGTGCAAGACAGAAGGAAGCACCAGCTCCTAAGTCACAAGAAAAACAAAATCCCTTATTCTGTGCAGGCCACCGTAGAACCCCTACCAGTTGGAGGCCATCTATCTCATTACTTCCAGGAGTGAAAAATCATCACCACAGACAAATGGGTGCTAGAAGTAATGAGTCAGGGTTTAGCCCTTCAGTTCACAGGCATCCCAAAATTAAAGAGCCCAAAGGTTTTTCCTCCACTCCAACCTCAGAAAAATATCCTGTTAAAGCTGTAGGTAAAGAAATTGCTAAAGATAAAGGCCATAGAAAAGGTCCCTCTCTCACAGTGGAGAAGAGGCCTCTGACGATCACCAAGGAAGAAAGGGACCTGGGGTTATCATTTCAGATGACCTATAGGTGTCTAAGGAGAGTACAAAGGCTGCAGGGAGGGCTAGTGGCATGCTGGGGTGCATAGGCAAAGGTATTACTAGCAGAAGGCAGGAAGTAGTGATGCCATTGTATAAAACACTGGTAAGGCCTCACCTGGAGTACTGTGTGCAATTCTGGAGGCCGCACTTTCATAAGGAAATTTTTTATTTTTTTTTAGTTGTTTAACCAGGAGTAGCACACTAAGCTGATAGCTTTTTTACAGGTGTGACCTGGGAGCACAGGGAAGTTAAGTGACTTGCTCAGGGTCACACAGTATGCAAGTGGATGCTGTGAGATTCAAACCCAGGTCTGGTCTGCTGGATGTCACCAGATTTGCAGCTCAGAGCCTTAAACCACTGCGCTATACTGCCTCCCAACATTGACAGGGTGGAGGTGGTCCAGAGAAGGGTGACAAAGATGGTACAGAGCTTGCACCAGAAAACATATGAGGAGAGATTAAAGGAACTCAATATGTACTTGCTGGAGGAGAAAAGGGATTGGGGTGACGTGATAGAAACATTCAAGTACCTTAAGGGCATAAACAAGGTGCAGGGAGGAGATGTCTTCCAATATAGGAGGAGTACAAGAACGAGGGGGCATAATATGAAATTGGAAGGTTGCAGGTTGAGGGGAAATATGAGAAAGTTTTTCTTCATGGAGAGGGTGGTGGACACATGGAATAGTCTTCCACAGGAGGTGGTGGGAGTGAGCACAGTGGAGGGATTTAAGTATGTATGGGACAAGTATAAGGGAACATTAGCGGTGGGAAAGAGTGATGAAAAGCCGTGACCAGGTAGGGTCAGAGGTCGCAAACAAGTTTAGAGATTGCAGGCAGATTGGATGGGCCTAGTGGTCCTTATCTGCCGACATTTTCTATGTTTCTATGTTCTCAATGTACTTTAGTTCAAGAAAGAAAAAAAGAGGATTAGTGGCCTATTCTGGATTTATGATTCCTGAGCAGGCACATAAGAAAGGAAAAATTCAAAATGGTAACACTGGGAACAGCTCAAGTTCAAGTTTATTCAAAGTAAAGCTCCATTGAGCATGCTCATTTACAAGGAGATCCTGATAGGGATGGTGTTAACAGCAGGTACAGAACAATGTGCAAAAATAGCACGATTCAAGCAAAGCATGAACATAATACAGAGGTTACAATTAGTTACAATAGTTTACAAGGATGAGGTTAAGGCATGTACATAAACAGACATGTTAAATTCGTTCAAGGTGAACTGGTAAGTAGGAGAGGGAGCATAAGTGCACATTGGGAAGTAGAATGCCATATTTAAAGTTGGAGCGGATGCACTAGCCCATCCCATCTGCAACCTATTTAATAGATCCTTCCTAACACGTGCCGTCCCTGAAAAATGGAAGGTGGCAATGGTTGTCCCTGTGCACAAAGGCGGTTCCAACGCAGTCATGGAAAACTTCCGTCCCATATCAATACTCTGTCCCCTAGCTACAATAGAGGCGCGGATAATGTATGACCACCTCCAAAATTAACTTGGACACCACCAACTCCTATCACCTTCCCAGCACGGATTTAGGAAAAAGTATAGCACCACCACTGCTTTGATCAAGGTCAGCACAGACATATATTATGCAATGGATACTGGCCTAGTCACCTGTGCAATATTCGTGGACTTGACCAAGGCTTTTGACTTGGTCAACCATGACCTGCTCCTATGTCAACTACATGTTCTAGGTCTTGATGGGGATGCACTAGCATGGATCTGTAGCTACCTCCTTGGCCATACTCAGCATGTCAAATGGGCGGCTCCCTGTCAGAGTCACGACACATCATCCATGGTGTACCCCAGGGCCCTGTACTGGGCCCCTTGCTTTTTTCATTATTTATTAATGAGCTCCCTAACAATTGGGGTAGTGCCACAGTCCATCTCTATGCAGATGATGCTATCATCTACCGATCTTCTTCTGACACATGGTGGCTTAACCAAACGCTAACATCCAATTTCCACTCCCTTGAGGACTGGTTTACCCATAAGCAACTGGTCCTTAATACCAAAAGAACTAAGAGCATGCTCTATACCAACTCTACATCTCAAGCACACCCTCCCCTGACTATTCAGTCATGATCAGGAGCCATCCTTGAATCAGTTCAGTCATTCAAATATCAGAGGATCACCTTGGACCCCTCCCTTTCGCTGGACATACATGTCGCAACCCTTACCAAAACTTTCAACCAGAAGCTAGGAGTGCTCTATAGAATCCATCCGTACCTCTCTTCGATTTCATGCCTCAAGATAGCTGATGCCACTCTCCTGCCTCTCCTCACGTATGGTGCCCTGTTGCTGCTGTCTTCATCTTCTTCTATCCTATCCCACCTTTCTCAGTTATATCACAGAATGGGTAGGTTTGCCTTGGGAACCAATGCAAGGCATCACCATTGCAATGTCCTGTCTACCTTGGGCTGGCTACCCTTTGAGTCTAAGCTTCGATATACTACTCTAAACTTAATACACAAGTTCGTCTATCACTTCACCCCTCCTTGCTGATTTGAGGTAGTCCAACGCAGATGCACACAACGTGCTCTAAGGTCAGCCTCTCTGCTCCTGCTATCGGTATCAAACCTGAGACTTTTCTCGGCCTGAACATTGTTTGCCTACACAGCTGTGTCCTCATGGAACTCTCTGCCTCCACCAATCCTGGCCTACTCCTCCATTTCTCAATTCCAAAGTGCTCTGCTAGCACACCTTGTAGCCCCCAGTTGTTCATGCTTTTGGTAACACCCTGAGTTTACCAATTCTTCACTGACTGCTAGTATTGACTCCCAAGATCTACCTCAGCAACTCTGTCTCCATCCAGCTATGTTGTGGACCAGGTGTAAATAAGCTTGCAGCCTGTTCATAGCATTGATTATCACATGTTGTATTGTACCCTATTGCATTACTCTGTGTATCCCTGCATAAAGTGTTGTACTTGTTTGCTGTGGTAGCTTTATCCTGTTCTATTTTTGTATCTACTGCTGTACTCACTTGATGTATGAGTTATCCTGTACAAAATGTTGTATCCTGTACAAATGTTGTATCAACTGCTGCACTATCAATTGTACTGCTCTTCCCAGGTTGCACCTGAAAAAGGGACTGTATCAGTGGGCTTACCTGGTTACCAAAATTCAATAAATAAATAAATAAAATATTTAAAGGTATGCTAGCCAGTGTGACATTGGCATATTTCCTTAAGGGCCTTGTTAATCAGGGATTTGAAAATGTCAATGGTGACAAGTTCAGCAAGCTTAAGGGTGGAGTGCAGCTTTTTCTAGGCAATCGGAGTAGTGTAGCTGATTGCTGCTTTACCATAGAGGGTGTGGAATTTAGTCATGTCTAAGGAGATTAAGGCTTTTTTTCTAAGGGAATGACAGCAATAGAAGTGATGGTATAGTGATGTAATGTAGGAGAGGTGATCAATCAACAGTGATTTGAATGCCCATATTCAGCTATGAGACATCCTTCTAGTGGTATTAGATGTCCAGCCAACTGTAGCATAGAGGACACAATGGTGGGTTCTAAAAGCAGCATTTATAATGAAACCAATCACACGATGGTAGAGGATGTCTAGCTTATGTAAATTACAGGCTGCACTACTATTATACATTATGTCTGCATAATTGAGAAGGGAGAGGAAGGTGGCTTGAACTAGTCTTTTCCTAATGTCAGTAGGAAATAGTGATTTATTTCTGAAGAAGTCTAGCCTTGCTTTTAGTTTGTTAGTAAGAGTTTCAATGTGCACTGCCAATGACAGTCTGCTATCTAGCCAGATTTCTAGATAACTAAATTTGTCCACAGTCTCTAGGGAGTCCTCTAGTAGAGTAAAAATATGTGTGAGAGTAACATGTTGGGGTGGTAGGGCTGACCAATATGGGGGTAGAAAGAACATGATCTTTATTTTTTTTTTGCATCTAGTAATAATTTAGAATTTATTAAATTACATTGTAGTTGATTGAAGCCTGACTGCAGTTCTGCGCGAGCATCTGCCAGGGCCAGTTTTGACCTACACAGGACAATGTCATCAGTGAAAAAATGCAGTTTGGAATTGAGTATGTAACCCCCCTACAAATGGGGATTCCTGAAAAGTCTTCCTTGAGCATGTCTAAATGCTCACTGCCAGGCTGGTGTCCTGCGTTTTAGCAGTTTAAATGTGATTGCCAGAGAGTACCTGTATAGCCTTTGTGTACTGTCTCTTTAAGAGCTGCCTGGATTGCAGTCATAAGTAATCTGAGAGGGAGCTCTGTTGAAAGATGTAACTATTTGCTGAAAATCATTTAGAGTGATAATGATAATGTAGTTTGTCTAACCTGCCTTCTTTGCAGCAAGGACTGTTTTGTTTATCTCCACTATCTTGGTCCTGGGCTGCGAATTGGACCAATCAGTACTGGTGGGACCTAAAATGGAGCCGGACTACAGGAGCTGTCTGGAGTCAAAATCTGTAGGAATTGCAGTTTTGGGCTTTTGGCGCCTTTTTGCACCTGAAGGGGGAGCCTTTGTTGTGACTGACAGACAGATCAGCCAACCAAACCTTTTGGATTCTGGGAAAAGTCCCAGGCTTGCTGGCAGTTGAGTCAGTTCTAAGTTGGGAGCTGAAAAAGCAACAGCTTGAGACAGTCAAGCAGCCATCTGAGTAGTTTCATGCAGGAGAACTGTGGAAAGGCCTGAGTTGTGGCCTGCATGTCTGCCTGCTGCCCCTGAGAGGAGGAGAAGAGAATTATTTCTGACTAAATTATAAGTGTGCTTCATAAAACATCTACTGGTCAAGACTGTTACAGAAAATTATAAGTGTGCTTCATAAAACCCCTATGCAATCACTTTTCATTTATCCCCTACCTCAGGTCCACACCACTATGATTTCTCACTGCCTTTTACTTTCCTTATAAGTGGTCCAGCATACCTACTTTTTCTGGCCCACATATTTACAGTGCCTCAGATAGCTATTGCCCTGGGCTCTTACTCTTTGATCTATATTTGTTTTTCAACTTTCAGAGGTGACCTTTCCTCCCCTGACCTTTGGCTTGACATTCTGCCAGTCAGTTTTACACTATCAGTATGGACTGGTTCAGCTAGCTATTAGAATTGCTTGTGTACTTTGTGAATTGTATTTTCTTTAAACCAAACTGTGTTTATCTTAACCAATCTAACCAATAGAATGTCTATCGTATTTTGTTTTTGTACTTTGCTTCAACAAATCTGTATATATCCTAACCATTCTGTATAAACAGCCAATTCTATGTTGTAATTGTTTGGAATATCTACTCTATGAGGATGTGTTGTTGTATACGCCAATGTTATTCTGTCTCATATGTAATTATTACCAGGTCCATCTTGTAAATGAGTTCTTCTCAACGATGTTTTGCCTGGCTAAATAAAGATTGATAGATAGATTGATAGATAAATCCAAGTTTGTGAGAACGAAGTAAGCCAATAATTTTTTACCAGGCTCATCCCTGAAGAAGACCGAAGATTTTGCTGAATGCGATCGGCCTGTCAGGATTTCCAGCTGCTTTTGAATACCCGGTTTGTGCAGAGACTTTGTGATCGTGACCGGGAGAGCGGTTTGCCTGGTACAGTAGAATTTCCTTACATGTAAATGTGCTGTGAGTTGTTAGTGGGTCGTGATTTGGTTCCCCACTGTGTGAACTGTGTTCTGCTTGCTGGAAGCTGCATCCAGCCCAAAATGGACTGTATCCAAATTTGTCTCCATTTGGCTGGTGCCTTGCCACACTGGCCCAGCCAGACTACCTGCTGCACAGAGAAAGTCATCAACGAGAGACTTGCCTAGGGGATCAACCCCCTGCTCCACACTTGAACAGGAATGATGCCACTGCGATTTGTGTGGGCCCTGCTTCTCCTGGCACTCCAGATCAACCACCTGCAGTCTCAATTTTCATCCAGCCTATGTCCAGTCTTGGGTATCGTGAGTAATCATCAGGGTAGCTCCCCTGCAACAACAGCCTAATCTAAAAGTGTGTCATCTGATTGTCTTGTTGTTTTCTTTTCATGAACTGAGCCCTCCGGCTCTGAATTACAAATAGTGTGTGTTGTGCATGTTGTTTTCTTCCATCACAGGGCCCCAAGCAGTTGCAACGTTCCTGGCTAGCCCACCGTTCTCCAGCCGGGTACCCAGAGTGTGTGACTGTTTATGGACCCTGAAGTGCATGCATAACTGTTTGATTGATACAGCCGTTAAGCAAATTAACCTGATTATGCCCCTCCCTTGTTCAAGTCCCTTAATTAAATCAGATCTAACTCTTTTTTGCATTTACCCTGACTGTGGTTCCAGTTTGTGCAAGAGTACTGTACTGCTGTTATTTTCTGTGTATAACCTTATTTTATAGGGGGTCCCCAGGGCCAGGCCAGAGGAAAGCCCTGGTGGTAAGTGCAAACAGTGTAGGTACTTGTGTGGTGTATCAGGGGTATTGTGAAAGTGATTACTGTGTATTGTTCTGGTATTAGTAAGGAAAGAAGGGGGTTACAGTGTCCCGGAGGGCTGTGCCCAGGTTAGCTTGACCACTACCAACCTTGACCTCTGGGTGGAGGTACCCGTTTCAGAACTCAGGCCCCTTAACCTGCTGCTAGCCAAGCGGGCAGGGGTAGTAGCCCTTGGGATAGTGCCACCTAGGGGTTACAAGTATATTATTGCTGAGAGAGTTGATGTAAATAGTGAATAACAGGAGTCCTAAAATGGATCCTTATGGAATGCCTCTTGAAAGCAGTAGTGAGGAGGATAGGAGCCCATTGGCTTTGATACACTGAAGTCTTCCCAATAAATAGCTAGCAAACCAATGTATTAAGGCTGTGTTGCTTGAGCTTAGTGAGAAGGAGATTGTGATCTACCATGTTAAAGGCTTTACCTAAGTCAAGGAAGATGGCTCATGTGGAATGTTTATTTTCTAGGGCGATGAGCCAGCCATTCGTCACTTTAGCTAGCACTGAAACCATGCTGTGGGTACGCCTAAAGCCTGACTGCAATGGATTGAGCAAATCTGAGCTTTCTAAGTGGTCCATCAGCTGGGTGTTGACTACCTTCTCCAAGTGTCTGGACAATACTTGCAGTATGGAGATAGGCCTGTGATTATTTAAATCTCATAGGTCACCTGATTTGAACAGTGGTATTATGAAGGCAGTTTTCCAAAGAGAGGGGACTATCCCAGTGGTTATTGACAAATTATATAAATGTGTTTTGGGAGCAGTTAGAAAGGGATACCCTAATTTTAAGAAAGTAGGATCTAAGTTCTTGGTTCCTGCGCTCTTTCTTGTGTCCAGTTTTAATAGTAAGTCTTATACTTCTCTATAAGAAACAGGGGAGAGACAAAAGGTATTGAGGTTTGGGAGGTCAATGAGCTCATTGTCTGAGGCAGAACTTAAGCGTTTAGTGGCACAGGAGGAGTCAAATGCCAGGCCCGCTGTTGCAAAGTGTGAGTTTAGTTGTTCTAGGATGGCATTTTTGTCTGTAACGGTGGAACCTTGGCTGATCATTTTTATTGGGATAGAAGGGGTTATTCTATGTCCTTTGATAGTTTTAATAGTCTGCCAGATTTTCGCTGAATTGCCTTTGGTGCCTTCAAGAGCGTTTATGTAGTAATTTACTTTAGAAGCTCTGATGAGTTTAGTGCAGGTATTTCTAGAAGTTCTGAAAGCCATCCAGTCAGTTGGGAACTTGGTCCATCTGGCAGTGACCCAGAGTTTATCTCTTTGAAGCTTTTTCAGTTCAGAAGTAAACCAGGGGTAGGTGACTTTTTTTACTTTACATTTTATGAGTAGGGCATGTTTATTTATAAGGTTTGTAAGAGATGAGTTAACAATGTCAACCACCTCATTCACTGAAGGGGCAAGATAAAAGTTTTGCCACTGTATATTCCTAAGGTCTAATTAATTCTCTGGATTGAATTTATAGCAACTATGTTTGGTAATAAATTTGGAACCAGAAGTACGTATTTCCAGGCTACTGATGCAAACAACTATATTATGATTGCCTAGATCATTGTGGAAAATGACAGTTTAAAGGATTTTGTGTGACCTATTTGTCAGGATCAAGTCAAATACGAAGCTTTTTGGTGTGTTTTTTTAATTTGCCCTAGTTGTTTTGGAAATTAACTGGGAGATACCCAGGTTGTAGAAAAGGTATTTTAAAGCATTCGCTTTAGGGCTGAGCCAATCCAGATTAAGATCACCAAGTATGATGGATTCATTGGAAATAGAGTCAATGATGTTTTGGAGTGTTTTGAGTAACTCTACACCCCCAGAAGGTGATCTATAGCAGTCAGTGATATTGATAGATTCCGACGATGACAGAGACAGCCTTAAAGCTAGGCATTTGAATTCCCTGGGTTTGGAAACTGCAAGGAATTTGATAGCTGTAAATTTATTGTTAAAAGGAGTAGTCCACCCAGATTGTGCAAAAAACATATGTTATGTAGAGTGTTTTGATATGTATGTTGAGTCCTAGTGTGTCCTTCCCTTTGTCTGCTATTAGGAGTTTTTCCTAAATCAGCCTGCTAGCTGTATGGTAGTTTTACAACCCCTGGGGATCTCCATCACAAATAGGTTTATTGGCTTTAACATATATGGCCACTCCTCCTCCCCTTGTGAGTCTATCCAATTGAAATATATTAAAGGATGGTAATGTTATCTGTTGGTCTAAGGTGGTATATTTTAGCCATGTTACAGTAACTACCAGAATACCTGGGTTAGTATGCTGTGCCCAGGCTCTGAAATTGTCATTTTTTTTCTGAAGGCTGCAGACATTAATTAGCATAATTTTTAGGCCAAAAGCAGCTGCAAATTTGGATGAAGAGAGTTAGAGGCGCTAGGACCTGTATTTACTTCAACATTCCCTGAGCAGAGAAGTAGAATTACAATGAGCTTTTTTAACATGTGCCTCAAATTTATAAATTCTTTCTTATAAGATGGGATGTTATGTGACAGCAGTGGGATGCTATGCTTTGGGTTATGGTAAAGGCGGAAAGGGGGTCAGCACATAAGCAAGTGAGATAGCTCGGACAGTTAGAGTTTGTGTTAGGATGAGAGTTGATGCCAGGGAGATAGAAGATTCATCCCAGTGGGGATATGGGTTAATTATGTGGTAAGGGCTGGGTAATGCATAAAGGATAGGTAGTGGCTCTGTAGACTCAATATATAGCGCCATATGAGGGTATAGGACTAATAATATTACTAATGTAGTCAGCATTGTATAAAGATGCTTGAGATGTTTGCAATGATTTTTGGTGCATTGCGTCTTTAAGAGACTTAGTGACTACCAGGTTAGATAGAGTGGGGGAGGAGTTGCAATACTAATAGGTGGTGGCAGCTGATACTAATTACTACTGGTGAAGTATACAATCCCTGCAGAAAAGGTAGTGGTTGGGATCACTGACTCTGAAAATGCACACTTTCCATATCCCTGAGATGCACTCCCACAGAAAATACCTAACATTTACATTAGGAAAAGAGCAGTATCAGTTTGCCACACTGTTGTTCACTTCTGATATTTTCACTGCAAAAGTGTGCATGTTGATAGTCATCTGTGGCTGCAAAATGCTTTACAATTCTTTCAGTAAAGCTTACCTTAATTTTTTATCGATTCAAGTGTCAGTGTCCTTACTTGCACTGCCATTGTCTCACTTTCTGGAAGGTCTCCAGGTCAGTCCAGTACAGCACCTCTCTCTCTCGGCAACTCTCAGCCACACTAGCTGGAGAGGTAAAGTTCAGGTATTCTGGTTGTACCCAGCTGGAGGGGTGTGGGCAGGAGACAAGGCAAAGAATCCGACACTGCAGCCCATCTGTAGTGTTGCAGTGTTACACAAAAAGTTGCAAACATATGAACATATGAAACTTGCCAGCAGAAACAGGCCTCACAGTCTATCAAGTCTGCTCGATTGCACAGCTAGCACCCCTATACTGCAGCTGCCCCACCCTCTATCTCCCCTCTCATTCTTGGAAACTGCTCAGCGTTGTTTACCCAGCCCCCACTTGCCCTGTGCCATGCTCTTTTGAAACACCATCCTGCTTGCCACCACCTCATCTGGTAGAGTGTTCAATTTCAACACCACCCTCTTAGTGAAATAAACCCTCCTCATCTCCCTCCTGAATCTGCCACCCTCAGTTTTAGCCCATGCGCCCTCATGTCCCTTCACTTGCTTAGCTTAAGCAACCACTCTGTGTCAGATTTGTTGATCCCCCGTAAGTATTTGAAAGTTTCAATCATATCCCCTCCGATTCCTTCTCTCCTCCAGGGTGTACAAATTCAAGTGTCTCAGCCTTTCTTTGTAGATTCTGCCTTCCATCCCCTGTATTATTTTTGTCACCCTACACTGCACTGCCTCAAGCAGCCTGATATCCTTCATCAGATACAGATACCAGTACTGCATGCAGTACTCCAAATGCAGCTTGACCAAGGACCTGTACAGGGGCAGGATCACATCCTTGTGTCTGGACGAGAACCCCCTCGCAATGCACCCCAGCATCCTATTGGCCTTAGCCACAGCCTTCCTGCACTGAGCAGAGATGTTCATGCTGCCTGTTACTATGACCCCCAGAACTTTCTCCTCCTCAGTGACACCAAACTGCACCCCACCCAACCAATATTCCCTCCTCGGGTTGTTCACCCCAAAGTGCATAACTTTGCAGTTCTTTGCATTAAAACCCAATTGCCACCTTGCTGACCACTCCTCAAGTCTTGTTAGGTCACCCTGTAGCTTCTGCCACCCCTTCATGTCATCCACAACAGCTCCCATCTTGGTGTCATCAGCGAACAAACTGATCTTGCTCCCAACCTCATGTGCAATGAACAGACCAAACAACACCAGCCCCAGCACAGAGCCCTGCGGCCCACCACTGGTCACTGGCCTAGGAGGTGAGAGTCCCTCCCCCAAAACCACCCATTGCAGTCTATCTTCCAGCAAATTCTTGATCTAGTTAGCCATCTTAGCCCCATTCCTACGTATTTCAGCTTTGCTCCCAACCGCCTGTGAGGGACTGAATCAAAGGCCTTGCTGAAATCCAAATATAGGACATCCACTGCATGGCCCTTATCCAACTCCCTTGTGACCCAGTCATGGTATTCTGTTAGGCTGGTCTGGCATGATCTCCTGGAGATGAACCCATGTTGCTGCCCATCCTGGAGCTCATTGACCTACAGGAAGGTTACAAGTCTCTCCTTCAAGATTGCTTCCATAAGCTTACCCACTATGGAATTTAGACTGACAGGTCTGTAATTACCCAGCTCATCCTTTGGGCCACTCCTGTGGATAGGCACCACATGAGCCAACCTTCAGTCCTGTGGCACACACCCTGTGTCCAGGGAGGTGTTGAACTTGTCAGCCAGTGGCCCAGCCAACACCACCGCCATCTCCTCAACACCCTAGGGTGAATGCCACCCAGATCTGGTGCCTTATCTGCCCTAAGTGCCCTCTGACCTTCCAATACCTTGCTTTCCAGAATCACCCTGTCAGTCACCTCCTCCCCCCCTTGTCCCCACCCTCGCAGTCCACAGAGGTAGTGGACCTCCTACCGCCCTCGTGAGCACAGAGCAGAAGTATTCACTCAGTACTTCTGCCTGTTCCTCCTCCTTTTCCACCCACCACCCATCCTTCTTGATCTGGACTATCCAGTCCCTGCATTTCCTTTTTTCCCTTACATATCTATAGAATTCCTTCTCCACTCCCTGATGCCCTGAGCCAGCCTCAGCTCCTTGGAGGCCTTGACCTCTCTTACTAACTTGGTTACCTCCTTGGACCTCCTCACGTACATCTTCCTGTCCTCCTCCCTCCTGATTCTTTTCAGTCTCCTAAAAGCCACTCTCATGGCCCTCACCCCCTCCAACACATTCCTGGACATCCAGCATGGCACCTTAGCCCTCGTCTTCTTGGTCAGAGTGCTGGTGCGTGCTTCAGCAGCCTCCCTCAGCCCAGACTTTATGCTATCCCACTTCTGTAGTGCATCCATCTCTGACCTAATCCCCTCAAGGCATCCCCTTAGTATTTCCCTCATCCTCCCAAAGTCCGCCCATCTGAAGTCACTACCCTTGTTGCTGACCCCACAGCCTCCCTGCTCATGCTGAGCATGAACCACACTGACAGGTGGTCACTCTCAACTAGTGGGTCCTCCACCCGTAGCTCCTTCACTGTCTCCCCATTTGATAATACCAGGTCCAATGTATTACCTAGCCTGGATGGTTCGCCAACCATCTGCACCAGATGGCTATCCTGGAACACATCCAGAAGTACCTGTTCCTTGACACAAGAGGGGGCTTTGGTTCCCCAATCAACCCCAAATAGATTGAGGTCCTCCACAATCACCACGCTCCCCTTACTACATACCCTTTGAATCTGATACACCAGCTCCCTATCCAACTCCTCGGACTGCAACGATGGCCTATACACCACCCCAGCCTCAATTTCCTACCCTTTGAATCGAGGAACTGCATCAACAGTGCCTCTGTCCTCCCCTCCTCCCCCTCATCCCTTGTGCATCTAATGCCATTCTTTACATAAATCACCACTCCTCCCCTTTCCCCACCCCTCTGTCCTTCCTATAAACCCTGTACCCGGGGATTGCCAGATCCCAATCCTGGTGTTGGCTGGCCCACGTGGCTGGCCCACTTGGCATCCAACATTGGGCTGGTGCTGTTTAACTCTCTCCACATGGGTGTCCAAGTAATTGTTGTACTGCTCATCACACTATGAGACATGACCTTTGGACTCTGTCTATGGGCAGAGTACCATTTTCAAACCTCCGAACCCGGAGGCTGAAAGCATGGTTTTGAAGACCTAGAATACTCTAGCATGAACTAGTCAAGCACAGTACTGAACACGTTGACGTTTTTAAGGAAACAGTTCATAAGAAAATTCTATTACCCCAAATGGAAAAGATTTTCAGTTTGGTGCTCAGATAAGGGAGTTTATTCCCTGGAAGCTGATTTAACTGTTGTTCTGGACTACTTAGAACATCTGCACACAAGTGATTTGAAGACTTCATAACTTCAAGTCTACCTGGTGCATTATCAGCCTTCCTACCTGCAGGGAAGCAACAATATCCAGCCTCACACCCTGTGTTCAAGAGATTCTGGCATCCTTCACCTGCAACTCCCAGTTATGGAACATGTTCCACTCTGAGACCTAAATATATGCTTGCCACAGCTACTTCATGTCCCCTTGGAGTCCATGCCCTCTGTGGACCTCAAGTTTGTGATATGGAAGACACTATTCCTCATAGCTCTAATCTCTGCCAAAAGAGTCAAGGAGCTCCAAGCCCTGTGCTTAGAGCCTAACTACATCATCATGCACAGGGACACAGTTGTCCTGAGAACAAACAGGAAATTCCTCCCTAAAGTAGTGTCAGAATTTCACCTCAACCACTTACTCTACTTGTGCTTTGTTCCATTCCATCCAAGTCCAGGTGAATGAAATTTGCACTGTTTGGATGTCAAGAGAGCATTCAGCTACTATCTTGTCAGAATAAAATATATCAGATCTGACAACAGACAGCCTTTTTGTTACCTATTGTGAGGTCAGCAAAGAAAAACCTGCTGCAAGAAAAGACAGTTTCTAGGTGGTCAGTTTTTTGCATAAAATTCTCCTATGAAAAAGCAGATAAGCAGTCCCCTTCCAACCTACAGCACATTCCACAAGGGGCACTGTAGCTTCAATGGCAGCACACCAAGAAGCCTCCCTCTGGTAGATATCTGCAAATCAGCTACCTGGAAAACTGTACATGCTTTCACTAAGCACCACTGTCTAGACATTCTCTCCACAAGGGATGTTAGGTTTGAGACAGCAGTCTTACAAAACCTGTTTTTTAAATAGGATCCAGTTTTCCCAGTCTTCCAAGGCACTGCTATGTATAGTAGTCTGCATTTTTTTTTAATTTACATTTTTGTAGTTTTTTCCTGGTATGTGCCTATCTCCATTTTCTGGCACGAGTGCACACGTGTAGAGGCATGCGAATGCCACATTCTGAGACCTCCCAACTTGCGGCCCCTCCTGCCTACGCTGCCACCGGACATCCACCCATTGGCAGCAGAACTATGGGGGGGGGAATGACTTCCCCCTGGAGAGGAGAACTGACATAAGTCTGCTCAATCCTGCTCCTCCATTCCCACATGTGCCAGCACCCCGACAACCCAAGGTCATTCCCAAACCCGGGTCACCGGCGCAGTGCAAGGTAAGGCGTAGTGCCTCAACCCTCTGCACCACCGGGCTGGCCCTAGTCTGCATTTTTCTGTATGTCATCACTATTTGGCTCATATTGTTAGGAGAAACAAGTGTTTGTCAATGCTGAATGTTTGTGTGTTGGGATTTGGAACTGTGAGGGAGGGGGAGGGACAGGGACATGGTGGGCAGGATGAATGCGTGGCAGCAAACAGGACTTTGTTGTTAGGACAATGATGTGAGCATCAGGGACTCGACTGGGAACTTTGTAAACCAATAAGTAGTACAGTATGCTAATCCTTCAGGAGATGTGATATTCTATTGATGTTTTTTAAGAGTAAACATTACAGTAAAATACTGGGGTGATACACCCTGTCAAAAAGTCTACCCTCAAGTTGGGACATGATCCTTATTGCCAGAGCCACCCATATAATTATGCCTATATAGTCAGCAACTAACTCCCAACCACATCCCATCTATATACAGTTACTGTAGATTAGACCAACCATGTTCCTATTCTGTGAGTGCTGTGGCATTTCTGTAATCAAGCTAGTTTCTAATATTTATTTTTGGTTATAACAGGTACCTGCTAAAATTCAAAGACCACATTGATGTTGGAAGGAAAGTTCAAAAGGAGGGATAGCAATATCTGAAAGACAGTGTCCTTAATGTTGGCACCATAAACTCATAGTGTCCACTAGGTGGAGGCTGTGGAGGTAGGTACTGCTAAAGATCCTAGCTGTCAGATAACTGGGAACATCTCCTTGAACATACTGTGTGGGGAAAAGCAGTTTATGTAGGGTCTGTCTATTACTCAAGGATAACCTGTTTACCTTTTAATAGAGTGAGCAATGATGAGTGCAGTAAGGACACTCTAAAATATAACTTGCCATGTGATTATAAAGTATGTTGAACTGGCCCACTAAAACTTGCAAGGCATTATCATAAATTATATGAGAGGTATCTGTTTTTAGCCAGTGAGAATAAAGAGCTACTGTCAGTTATTCTCCCACAAACTACAAAACAGAACCCCCACAGTCAGTTATTCGGTTAGCTGTGGGCTGGATATCTTTTGCCTTCTCAGTAGTGTCCTCTTGGAACTCCCTACCACACTTTGCTTTGTCCTGCTCTTCTCTCCCTCAATTCCAGTCCTCTCTATTACTCCACCTCTTTGCCTCTTCACATCGTACCTGCTTCTGATGACTCATGTTCCTGCATTCCAAACGTTATGTATAGATAACCACACTCTCTGAACCATTTACGTACAGTATATGTACATG
This sequence comes from Neoceratodus forsteri, assembly GCA_016271365.2. Taxonomy (NCBI): domain Eukaryota; kingdom Metazoa; phylum Chordata; order Ceratodontiformes; family Ceratodontidae; genus Neoceratodus; species Neoceratodus forsteri. The sequence goes on from CM057458.1 coordinate 236,745,593, forward strand.
TAATGTGTCATCGTAACTGTAAATGATGCAATTGTAATTGTGAATGATGTATACAGTAGGTAACCATTGTACCTTACATGCCATTGTCATTATACTACACTTGCCGGGTCGCCCCTGAAAAAGGGACTGTACTGTCTCAGTGGGCTCACCTGGTTACCAAAATTCAGATAAAATAAATATTCACCTAAACCCCTCCCACAGTCGGTTCATCAACCAGTAACCATGCCCACAGTCAATTAATCACACCTAGAACGTCAAACCTAAATGAAAAAAATGGCATCACAAGAAGTGTCCACATCAGCAGCTTCACAACATACAAACAGATTTCAGACCCTGACAGAAGAAGAAAAAGCCTGCATACTATCAGAAAAGGATGAAAGAATGAAAAAAACAAACAAACAAAAAAAAAACAAAGTGGGTAGCAAAATTTTTTAAAGGTATTTTCTGTCAAATTTATATCAAAACTTCTCCCGGTAAAACCTGAACAGGAACGCTATTATGTCAACATCACAAACAGTAATGACAAGCCACTACACACTTCAAACTGACACACAGACAACAATTTAAAAATAAAAACCCAGTTTTACACAACTTTCCACAGTTTCTGCACAAATGCACCTCGTAATGTTCTGTCTCACATTCTCTGACAACCACACCACGCCCCCCCACCCCCGACTCACCACGATCGCGGTAGAAACCAGAACCAGCAAAAACACTTGCCATTCACTTTCTATAAAAAATAACAATACTTTTCATCCATGTCACCCTAAAAGAACTCAGCTATAACAGCTTAATTCTACATGTCTAGCCCCAACAGTTAGCATCCACGGACACAATGTCTCCCACTTACACAACAAAAAGGCTTCACTTCCCGGTCTCTGCCAGTTCACACAACAAACAGCTACCTAACATAAGAGTCTACCAACTGGTATAATAGTAATAACATTCAATTAGTTGGAATATACCCACAATAACTGGCTTCTGTGGACGATTAAACACCTCGGCTTCACCTCATAGAAACAGAAATATAGAAATTGTCAGCAGATAAGGACAGCTTGGCCCATCCAGTCTGCCCGTAGGCCCTATACATTGTATGTGGCCACTGACCCTATGTGATCAATGGCTTTTCATCACTCCCTCATCTCTCAAGCTTCCCTTGTGCCTGTCCCAGGCATGCTTAAACCCCTCCACTGTGCTTGCCCCCACTACCTCCTGTGGCATACTATTCCAAGTGTGGATCACCCTTTCTGTGTAGAAAAACTTCCTCACATTGCCTCTTAATCTAGCCCCTTCCAATTTCACATTGTGCCCCCTTGTTCTAATACTGTTTCTAAATTGGAAATGGTCCCCCACCTGCACCTTGTTTATGTCCTTGAGGTACTTGAAAGTTTCAATCATGTCCTCCCACTCTCTCCTCTCCTGAGTACATATTGAGGTCCCTTAGTCTCTCCTCGTGTTTAGTGGTGCAAGCCCTGCACCATCTTTGTTGTCCTTCTCTGGATAGTCGCCATCTTATCTATGTCCATGGCCTCAGCATTTAATCATCCACAGAACCCGGTTATTGCTTCGTATACTCCAACTAAATGAATGTTATCACTTAAATATATCTGCACATGCAGGGTAGGGGAAAAAATCAATGACTGGATAATTTTAGGTCTAATTTGCAGGGGTAACAAATCTTTATTTAAAAATGAGAAGTTTCCACCCTGCAAACAGAAAACTGAATCAGTTTGTCTGATCATTGGGCTGTCACTGCTGAGCCCATTGCAACCTGAGCTACAATGGACCTGACTGTGACACACCTCGGAAATGCAGCTGTTTGGAACAAAGTGTTTGCTATGCACGCATGTGCACACAAATACAGTGATAATTTTCATTTTGTATGTTACAGATCCCTAAAACCAACTGCTTTTAATTTCCACCTATGATGGGCTGCTTGTACAATACATTACTCTATCATTTAAAAAGTAAATGGAGGACTAGTAATAGTAAAACAACTTTAAAACCACATCCTCTTTGAAACAACTACCTAATAGACTGCCAATGTAAAAATTATCTAAACACAATTGCCTTGACTCACTACTGGAGATACTCTCGGAAATGTTTCAGTTGTCACACAAACTGACATACAGTTTGATTTCAAAAGGAGTTGGATCTCCTGTTTTCCTGTGAAGAGCCCACACTAAATTTATTCTTACATAACATGACAAATGACAAACCTAAAATTAGACAGCTATCCATTCCATGAAGTGTCTCCAGTTAAACCTCTCTCCTTCTATATCCTAGCAAGAATAAAAAAAAACTGAGTTATGGCTTCCATAGAAATCCCAAGTCTACAAATTTACAGCATTTAGCAATTTTAGCTCCACACAGTTTGACAGCTAAATTTATGAAACGGACCACCTTATCAACTTCACACCTCAGAAAGACAATAATTGCTACTTTTTGTGAGACTGATTTTATGAGGTCTGTCGCAATGTCTGTATCGTAAGAATCAGGCACTGACAACCTACCTTTTGTTTGGGGGGGAGGGAATAGTCTTTATAATAATAATAAACTTTATTTTATTTTTGATTTCTGGGTTAATGAAAGAAGCCATGTTATAGTATGGACAGTGCAGTGGGTAAAGTGTTTTGTATATGTATGTATGTAAGATAGATAGATAGATAGATAGATAGATAGATAGATAGACAGATAGTTGCTAAACACTTTGCAAGCACACTGCAATGACAAGTTTAAGGATTTTGACATCAAAAGTTATGAAGTTCTAACCCACTGCAAAGTGCATATAATGCAATATAGATGGACAGTATGGGCCAGCACAAAGTGGGGGATAAAGAAAATAGACCAGCTTCTGATGTTTATTTCATGCACAATTTGTCTTCATAGGAAAATGTTTGATTATGGTTGGAAATGGACAAAAGTCTTATAAAATGATACAGTATATAGCCAAGCCAGAGAAAGATCTTGAAATCTTCCTTCTCAAGACAGTGGAATCCAGCAGCCCCAAAGACACAATTCCAAAATAACAAGGATACAAAAAATGCAAGATACAAAGAATACTGGTTGGGCAACCATGCACAACCAGCCTATGCTGCCACAGAGGGGTTATTGATTACATCAGACCTTGAGAGCGAAGACTTTGACTGTACTACAACAGTTCAGCAAGGATGGAAATCCATAGTAAAGGTCATACTAAAAGGTTATAGAGCAGAGAAGGCAATTAGCCCATACGTGCTCCATCTCCTTTACCCATAATGGGATAGTTCATCTCCCTCAAGTATGTATTTATCTAGTTTAGTTTTTAATTCATTCTTATCCTTGCTAATAATTATATTGATTGGTAATTTATTCAGTAAGGATTAAGCCATGAGAAAGGATGGGTCTACTGTGGAATTAATCCATGGTTGGGGGAGTTGTGGCATGAGACGGTCGAGTGCCTCCAATGACCCAACCATGGATTAATTCCCCAGTAGACCCATCCTTCGAGTGGCTTAATCCTCTTCTAGCATGGTAATGATTGTACGAGTAATATTCTCTGAATTAATGAGGACAGACTGATTTAGTTTTGGAAAGCTTTGTGCTGAGCTGTTAAACATGGAGTACACACAGTACAAAACAATTGGAACACACCTATTGGAAATATTGTGGATGCTATTTAACTTTTGCAAAATGAGCTTTCATTCAAGTTTTACGCTTTCTAACATCGAAGTGTATTTTAAAACTTTTCAAAAACTTGCAGTTAACTTTCTACACTAGATTCTTCGATTTTCATCTGTGTGTATTACAAGATGTGGGTTGCACTGCATGATGGGACCATGCTAGGGTACATCCTCATGTTTTGTTCCTGCAGTTCCCATGGCAGGCCAACATATTGCTGTGAAACAATGCTAGCAGCACAGCACTGTTTTACAGCAACATTTTTAGATCAATTTCCAAACATACTGAATTGAACCAATCTGAAAAAAAAACTTTCACAGATCAAGTACTATTTCTGTAAATATTAACTTCACTTTTTTCCTCTCTAAATTATCTAGCTCAGCAGGAGATGGAACATGACGTTTATTGCTCTCATCTTTCAAATACTTGTTTTGACTAGTATTGTTAGTCTCTTTCTTTGATTTCCTTTTGTTTTTCTCACTTTCTTTATTTTTCTTTTTACCCATAGAAGCAGCCTCGTTCTTTGATCTTGCTTTGTTTATTTCACTGTCTTTGTTATTTTTGCTTGCTGTTATAGAAGGTGCAGGCTCATATTTACCGTAGTATGTTTATCAAGGTAGTGATGCCCACTACTCCACACACACAAAACTTGACATTAAAAGTATGCATTGCTCTCCTTCTGTGCTTCACTTGTGAATGGTGATCCACCGGGTGCATGGGTGGGTGTGAAAATCAGGGAGTTCTGCTGTTTTACGATGGCTGTGAAATGATGCTAGCAGCACAGTACTGTTTTACAGCCCTCTGTTGGGCTGCCATGGGAACTGCACTTGAGCAAAGAATTGCTGGCGCAAGCATGGATTATTAAAGAACTGTACTATGTATTTTATTATGGTTCATACTGGTATTACACAAGCAACCATGGTTCTACTATGGAATTAATCCATGGTTGCTTAATGGTCAGCTGTTGCTGTTTATCCAATCCGTGTTAGTTATTTTAGTCTCTTATTTAGAGCCATATCACAAAGAGGTTTACTATATGCTGTGTGAAGAAGTCCTTCCTCTTATTATTCATGCTGAACAAGGGCCCCACTATGCACTATAAATCCATCCCTGGAGGCACTAAATACCTTCCTTGGAAGTGCCTTTGCAGATCCATGCCTTTAGAGCAAAACAACCCAAACCTTCCACTTTCACTGCAAATGTGTCCAAAACTCAGACTGTCCATGGCTCCTTTGAAGTAATAGCAAATTAAAGTGGGGGAAAAAAACAAACCTAAAATATAGACAGATTTATTTTCCTTTATGTGTCATGTAGGATTAGAAATAATGCAGACAAGGACAGACGTGTTTGTGCATGTTCCAATGGTCCCGGGATGCCAATTACCGTATCAAATGAGAACAGAGTCGGTAAACACCAGAGAGGGCAGAGATCCACACAACACATTTACAACAGAAGATCCCACATGGTAGGAGGCCACATTTTGTGGCCCTCCTCCTCCATCACTATACAGGATTGTGTGGAAATTGTTACATTATGTGCTCCTCTCACACACCACCTCCCCCTTTTTGGAGCTCCAACTCTGATTCCTAGTTCTCTTGGTCATCTGACACCACACTGTAGGTAAAAACAACACAAAACTGAAGCAGAGAAACATGAATCCCATCCTGCAATGAGTACACAGTAAAACGTGAACACTTGAGAGAGCAGAACATACTGTGAGGAGGCACTAGTGTCTACTCCCTTCCTGATAAGCATGCTAGCTCCCTCTCTGGGTCTCTCCTCTCTAGCAACCAACCCCCTAAAAACATGGTGAACAGCAGCAGCAGTGATGTATCTGGGATGACATGTAGAGTAGTCAAGGCCCCTCCATTGCTGTATACAGTCTGTGTATGTGGTCTATGCCCTGGGAACATCAGGGCAGTAAGAGGTGCAGACAGAGACCATCCTCATGTGAGCGGGACTGGGATTTCCACCAGAGGCATCTCTGTCAACCACAAGCACTGACTTGAGGCTCAGAGACAGCAGCAGAGGCATAGACTGAAGGGGGAGAGATACGAAGATGGGGAGGTGGTGTTATGCATGGGGAGCAGACAAGCAGGAGCTTTCAGTTTGAGGACCACACGGTGAGCGAGGGGGATGTGCAGGAAGAGATTTTTAAGTCTCTGGTAATTCATTCTGTTCTTTTCTTGCCATATATACGAATTGTGTGCTTCTTCATAGTAGGATGGGGGCCTCCGAAATGACACCAATCCCTATAGGAAGGCTACACCATGAGTGAGGGGGCTGTGAGTGAAGAGAAGGAATTTGCAAAACAGTCTCTACTGTTTTGATCCATCCTTTTCTTGCCATAAAAATGAATTGTGTGTTTGTCCTTAGTGGTAGCGGGGGGGCCTCCAAAATGACAACAATCCCAATAGGAGGGTCACACAGTGAGCAATGGGGCTGTGAGGGAAGAGAAGAGATTTGTGAAAGAGTCTCTGATAATTCGATCTGTTTTTTACTTGCCATACAAATGAATTGTGTGCTTGTCCATAGTGGAGCAGGGGGCCTCCGAAATGACAGCAATGACTGTGTGTCATGATACTTTTTTATGCAGATGAAACTAACCAGCTGCTCTGTGAATGGAGTGATTGACTCTTTTGAACTGCGAGAAGTTTCTGCCCTGCAGCAAGAAAAATGCATCACTATCAGCCTAGCTGATCACTGGGCAGTCACTACTGAGCCCCCTGCAGCCTGAGCTGCATTGGACCATCAATGACACACTTGTAAATACAATACCAACACAATCCCATCCTATACCTAGCTCCCGTTCTAGAACCTAATCAGAAAAAGGTTCTTAAATGTAATATGGGTTTAAATACTCTTTCCTGCCTGAGCATTTCATTATGTTTACACACTTTATATTTGAAATATGTTTTGCAAGATATTTGTGGTATATTTACTTAAAATTAAAAAAAAGTAATTTTGCTTATTTATTGCTATTAAGGTGTCTATAAGCATTGCAGTTTACCTAGTTAGTACTGCTTCCTTCTGCGCTTCAGCACAAATCTGACGTTACAACACTAGAGGGAGCACTAGCACATAGCAACATTTGAATGGAGTTCTGATTCCACAGCATTATTCTAAACTCCAAAGCAACACCTCAGAGTGGAGATGAAGAATTTTTTGTATTGGGTCACTATTGTATCCATTAGAAAAAAACATAATTACTATAATAAGTAATTTTTTCTTCCTCCCCTGATGGATCCATCTTGCACTGCTTCCATGCCTTCCCCGACATAGAGGGCCACTCCTCCTCCTCCTCCTTTAGCTTTCTCTCCTTCCCTCCATCCCACCTAAATGTGATGTAGCCTGGGTCAGGTCCCTGTCATTATTTTCTGTGGCCCAAGTTTCTGAAATGGCTATGAGACCGTTATGTGTCAGCAACCATTGCCTAGAACTCACTGATTTTATTTCCTAGGCTCCTGGCATCAAAGCAGATCAGTCACCTCCAAGGGCCCTCACACTCAGGAGTGGGGCTGATCCCAATGTGCACTTTGTGTGCAAAAATATTTTAGTTTACTTACTATTTACTGTAGTATAGTAGGTTATATCAGACTAATTTTGCTTAGTTGTAGGCTGACATCTTCTGTTACTACAAATCCCAGAATCCCTGCAGATGACATGAGAGCAGTAGGCAGCAGAGAGAAGATTCAATAGCTATTGGTGCAAGTTACAGTTTATATAAGCTCTGCTCTTTTGTTTGCTGGTGCCGCTGTCCTTCATGAGCTATGCACACTCACAGAGGACTATACTTAGCCCCTGGAGAAAAGCAGTACCAGAAATCTTCTGATCAGAAATGATAAAAGCCCTAATATGCACTGCAAGGCTACTGAATCTCCCACTGCTACCTACAGCTCTGATGTCAGCTTCAGGAGATTCTGGGATTTGTAGTAAAATAAAATGTCATCCTATTACTAAGCAAAATCAGTCTGCTATTATCTACTATACTACAGTAAACAGTAAGTAAACCAAAATGTTTTTACCAATAAAGGGTACATCGGGATCAGCTACAAACTTGATTGTGGGGTCCTTTGTGCTGACTGTTCCCCTTTAAGGAAGACCACTCTCCATCTTGCTACAGGTCTCCTCTTGCTTTGTATTGGTCCTTCCCCCTTACTTTTCTCTAGCCTCCTTAATTTCTTGTTTTCCTTGTTGTTTACAGGATTTGTGAGCCTTCTCTCCTTGGTCTCATCACACAACTTAGTTTGAACTCCAACCATTCTGTTTCCCCTCCCCAGTGCTACTAGCCCCCAGTTCAGGAGGAGCATTAGCTTGGTTCTCCATTCTCTCTTCTCTCTCCTTTCTCACTGGTTCCCCGAGCCTCAGCGTGCCCTGCTGTCAGTCTAACTGTCCATCAATGTAGATATCAAACTCTACCCCAGTGCACTGGCCTCCTCACTTGTTAGGTGAAAGTCATAACCTTTGAGAAGCCTCCTTTCCCAGAAGTCCCCTCAGTCCTCCACAGAGCAGAATCACTCCTCTTGACATCATCCATTCAGCTACCCATTAAATTCCTGAGTCTCCTCCTCCTTCCTCACTCTGTCATTCCCATTCCCCCTACTCCACACAGGAAAGACCTCGGAGAAGCCCAGGGAAGCTGAGTGTGCCTTCAGTCTGTTCCCCAGCTTTTGAAAGTCGTACTTCACTGTTTCAACAGGCTGGTTCGCCAAATTGTTGGTGCACAAGTGTATCAGCACCCCTTGCTCTCCCTTTCTCCACCATGTTTCCTATCCTATCTATATTCCAAATGGCTGATCCATTAGGAAGGCACCTGACTAAGCTGGCCCAGTGGCATAGAGGGCTAAGGTGCTGGCACCTTACCTTGATCCACGCAGGTGACTCAGGTTCGGGAACAAGCCCAGGGCGTCAGAGATCGGCATGGGGGGGGAGGGTGGAGCTGGATGGAGCTGCCGACAGGCAGGCTCTCCTCTCCTCTCCGGGGAGGAAGCACGGTGTCCCTCAGCTGATGGGCGGCCCCCAGTGAAGGCTAGAGTATGCTCGGGCCAGAGGGGGCCTAAGCAGTAGGCCAGGGGGTGGGGGAAGGAGGCCATTGCCGGGGCTGTTTAGTGCATGTGCACCTCCACGTGCATGCGTGCTGACTCCTGGGGTCTCTGGGAGAAAAAACAGAGAAAAAATGCCAGTCGGCAGGGTGAAGACTGACCCCCACAGGCACTGCTCCCGGGCCAGGCAGGTAAGAGCCTGTGATTCCGGGGGACGGGGTTGGGGGGTGGTCGGTCGGATGAGGGCCGACCGGCAGGGGAGAAAAAGTGTGCCATGATAAAAAAGGAAGGCACCTGACCATCCCAGTCCCCTTCCCCCTACCCACCACTTTCTCTACCCCAAATCACGGAGTCCCAAATCACTAAGACACTCCTTGCTGACTTCCTCCCACTTCCCACCCCCTGGTGGCCACCAAGTCATCCTGCCTCTCCCCCTGACTGACTCAAAGTACCACCCCAATGGAGCAAGGCACCTGTGCCTCCTCCAGGATTACAAAGCAATTTGCTGTCAGGATAACTTGGGTATGGCTGACCCCCTTGTGGCTGCCGCTGCCTTTCTTCCCACTCCCCACCACTCTCCAACCCCCTTGGGCCAGGTGGCCTCTGGGTCAGTGGGGTTTGGGCACCTGCAGAGCCGGTGCTGCAGTTGAGCTGAAATATCTGTTGCTGCTACCAGCTGAGCAAGAAGCTCTGCAAAGGTACTGCAAATGGGGCAGTGTCCCCTCCCCTAGAGCATAACCATACAGAAGAGCGTCTCACAGTTCCTGTAGTTCACTAGCTCCCCACTATACCTCTGCACCATACTGGTTCTATAACTCCTGGACTACTGTTAATAACCTTCTTCCTACTACCTGCCTAGTACCCTTTAACTAGATCCAATCTGGCCTACCCTGTATAGGAATCTTTGCTAAAGTTCCTGTCTTACAGTTTCCTGGCTCGCCCTCCTTTGGCTGCTTCCTTCCACCCCACCCTAGATAGGCAGTTAGTTAAGGCTTCTAACTGTTAAGTAGCTTAAAAAGAATCATACACTTTTTTGTGCTAATTGTTATGACATCTTCCATGCTTTCGCTGCATCGGCTCCCAAGCTCTGGAACTCCCTGCCAGCATCTGTTAGGCACTCTCAGTCACAAAAGGCTGTTATGAAGGAGCTTCTTACCTTCCTCATGGGCTCAGACAAATGCACATGTAGCTGGTCTATAGCACACATTCTTATCGTGGCTCTCTTCCACAAATTTTAAGCACTTATCTATGACTGTCTTATGAATTGCTTTGTGCTGCATTGTTCATGATACTCAGGTTCCGGTTCATTGTTTTGATGTCATGCTCTGCTGTAACAACTGTAATGATACTCACATTTTGGCTCACCTTTGTATGATGATTTGTACTGTAGTGTCACCTGTAATTGCTGTTCCTCTGTCAGTAACTCTCCTGGGTCGTGCCTGAAAATAGGCAAAGTTTTTGTCTAGTGCACTTACCTGGCAAACAAAAACTGAATGAATAGATAGAAGCTCTAACAGTGTGCTCCCGTGAGAACTGAAAACTCATGAAAAAGTTTATCAACTGATAAGCATGTCTTTGATATAAAAAAGCCCAATACACATTTGCCCTTGGCCATTCCTAACCAGACTTTTCACATGCTGTACTATTTCTTCTTTCTGTTTAAAGGGACACTGTCAACTTGTTTTTCATCATATTATTTCTAGTTGAAACCCCACATTTTATGATTGTTTACCTTCTCTAAAATTCATTGATGTTACTGTTTGTTTTGTCTGTCTCCTTGTTTACTAGAACTGAAATGCATGGCAATGTATATTTATAAACAACCTTGTTTTGTTTATAATCCTGAATCTGTTCTCACTGCATGCTTCATGAGCATTAGAAACACACCCAAACAGTGCAGTCACTCATAAGGCAGTAACCTCCTAAACTCCCACTGCATCATGACTGTGTTGTGGGCATTCCCAAGTCCAGGAAATATGTATTTGGAGCTGATCAAGGAATGTAAACAAACCTGTTTTGGTGTGATAACACCAGTATGTTGGGCAGTCTGTTTTTTACTTTTTTAAAGAAAATAAGAGTCAGAATCAAACTACCAGCTACATCAGCAATCTTTATAGAATACTGACAATCATAAAATGTGTTTTTTTAACTAGGGACACTTTGAGACCTAAGCAGTTGACAGTGTCCCTTTAATTTACCTTGAGCCAGAGGTGCATTATTCTATCTCATCCTCTTTCCTGTCTTTTGTCCCCTCCTCTGGCATGCTAATCAACTGATAGACTGGCTTAAATTGCTTTACCAATGTACTCACAATCCCTGTATTATTTAAACTTTTTGGTACCAACTTTGCAAGCTTCTTTTCAAATAAGTTTTTGTCTGACAGTGTTTCAGAGTGTCCCTAGGCTGTATACTTTGTTTTTCATCTAAAGAATTTGAACTTTTTGAGAGCAGAGCCAGAAAACTGGAGAGGTCCATGATGCAATAGAGTCCATTCACACTGCAACAGTGTCACCCTGTAGCAGATGTGGAGAATAACATGCATGCTTTAATACAGCACAGATCTGATCACCTCTACTATTTCCTTGTAGGCACGTGTACAACAGAGCAGATAATGTGTGCAGAGTAGGTATGCATGTGACTGCTGGCACAGATGAGATCTACACACTTGCCAGTATTGCCAACATGTGTACATGAGTGTGTACAAGGCATCTACCTACAAAGACATCTGCACATCTCTGCAATTAATGTAATCTAGTATTTGCGAACAACAGGACTCAGTCAATGATGCTTTACAACAAGTATCATTATGTCAGTGTGAAGCCCAGGAGTTAAAACTTTATGTTAATTTTAAAACTTAGAATACATGTTCAAACTCTGCATTGTGATCAGGCTCCCCCTGTTGCTCTAACATCAGAATTGTTTCTCTGCTGAAGAGAGCAGTTCCCCCAAAGTCAGCTCCAAACTTTCTGGTCAACAATGAGTGTGTTTAATATTGCTTTCTTATTTCTCAACATATCAGTTAGTTTATCATAGTCTGTGTTAGCTAAAGAGTTTCTTTTATTGGGCAAATTTGCGTTTTTCTTTAGTTCCTGATCAGTTCCAGGAACCAGAGAAGGCTGCTCTACAACACAATTCCTGCCTGAAGGGAAGCAATAGTGGTTGCTTTTAAAACATTAAGCCTTTTATAAAATTATTTATTTAGCTTTATTTTTTGTCATTATTATTTTCCAATGCTTTTTCAACCTTAGGAAGAATTGGTACTGCTGGTGAGGGGAGTGAAATGATAACCACACAATTTAAGGTATAAGATGAATGTTTATAAGAATTTCACTTATATAGATGCCACTTAAATTATGAGGACTAATACCAAAATTCAGAAAAAATGCAAAATAAAAAGTAAAGATTTTATTTTTTAAACTGTCATGACATTTTCCCTGTTGATATTAAAAAACACATATTGATAGCATTTCTTTTACAAAAAAATACAGTTATGTCGTGATGTAAATATGTATATCAATATAATTACTTATGACCCCCCTTATTACACATTTTCCAAGCCTCTGTCAAATGCTATAATAACCTGAAAATGAGAGACTGAGAGACTGAAACTTGAAATTAAGAGATACCCTCAGAAGAAGGACTTACCTTTGTTTGTACTGCCTGTGTAAATAGTTATACGGAATAATTTTTATTTTTTATTTTGCTGTTATTGAGAAAAATAAAACACTATTTGTGAATTTTGAAACTGCTCCTGGTTTTCCTATACTTTCTGACCTGTGCCTCGATGACAGCCCCATGGGACTGAGAAGAGCGGGGGGCTGCTGGGAAATGTGAAAGGTCGGGGAAATTTGCCCAGGAAGAATGCAGCCAATCAGTGTGGGGCTGCAGCAAACCCATAAATAGGACTGGTTTGCCACCCAAGATGGAGAGTCATTGAGAGAGCAGTTGTGTGTGTGTGTGTATGTGTGTGTGTGTATATGTGTGTGTGTGTGTGTGTGTGTGTGTGTGTGTGTGTGTGTGTGTGTGTATGTGTGTGTGTGTGTGTGTGTGTGTGTGTGTGTGTGTGTGTGTGTATATGTGTGTGCGTGTGTGCGTGTGTGTGTGTGTGTGTGTATATGTATGTGTGTGTGTGTGACTGCTGTGGGCTCCTGAGCCCAAGTCCAGCACATGTGCTCCCACTGATTTGGCCCTAGACTTCTCCAGGAATCTATAAGCTGTGCTGCAGAAGAGTACAGAGACTGGGTTTTGCTGCTGAAATGGTTTTGCTCCCTGTTGGACAAAGGATTGGGAGCCATAGGTGCCGGAAGATAGTAAAAACTGAGAGGGCGGAGGCTCAGAGGGGCACTTATGAGAGTAAAAAGGGCACTTTTTCTACACTAGTTTTTGCCATACAAAAATACAATAAATCATGTACACATATGATGATCATAACGTTAAGAATGCAGTCCCATATAGGAATATTTATACAACTACAGACATACGAATGTGCCAGCAGAAATAGACCACCCAGTCTAGGTCTGCTCAAGCGTGCAGCTATATTAAGAGAGCAGCTGTCGACCCATTCCCTCCAATAGCTCCACATGATGTTTGAACCATACATTGCTTAACCTGTTACAGTGGTTGACCAGGTGAAACAGAGAGATGCCATAGTAATATGTGTATCACCAGTCCCAAGCATGCAGTCTTCACACTAATGAGTTAGGAGTTTTTGGTTCCACTAACTTCAGGATAGAAGTTAACAGTTAAGCCCAACCACCAGCGACAAGGTAAACTCCTGAGGCTGGGGAAATAATGACACAGAGCCATTAAGTTTATTTATTTATTTAGTTTTTGTTAACCGGGTAGGTACACTAGACAAGTTATATGCCTATTTTCAGGAACGACCCGGGAGAGTACAACAGTTATAACAGGGTACATCAATACTGCATAGTAGGTGAGCAAGTACATATACATTTTGTGGTTAGGTACGTGGAGTCAACAAGACAGCGGGCAATATACATTTTGTGGTTAGGTACATAGTCAGCAAAACAACAGGCATTGTACATTTGAAGGTTAGGTGCATTGAGTCAACAAAAACAGCAGACAATAAATAGTGCCAGTGGTGTAAGGCAGGTGTTAGTTCAGATTGTGGTTCAGGGAGTAGTGTGCCACGTGGCTTGTGATGCCCAGGACTTCAAGCTAAGGGGGCTTTAGGCATTTGCAGCGTGAGGCCAGCTTGAGGTGCTCCCACAGGGAGGACTGAAGGCATTAATGGGAAGGGGCGATGCGGACCTGCTCGGGGAAGGAGTTCCAGAGCCTAGGCGCATGTGCTGTGTAGTCCCTGTCACCCATGAGAGTGTGGGTGGAGGGTACATTTAGTAGCCCTGGGATCTCAGGGGATAGAATGAGCGGTCAGCTGGGGAGAGGAGCTGAGCCAGTCCTGGGGGGGTGCCGGTGCTGATCACCTTGCTCACAAGGCACCCTATACCAAAGTTTAGGTGATTGGTCGGGGATAGCCAACCTAGCTTATCATAGAGTTCGCAGTGATGGGTGAGGCGGGGGGCTGCCAGAGCGAACCGGCAGATGTTGTTGTACGTCGTGTTCCACCTAGTGAGGAGGGCCTTTGAGGTATGAGCAAATAGGTGGAGACCATAGCTGAGGGAAGGGAGTAATACTCCCCTGGCAAGAGCCAGACGAGCAGCAGGGGTAAGGTTGTATCTAGCCCTACAGACCAGCCCCAGCTTGCAGTTTACACCTCTGCAGACGTTGTGGATGTGGTTCCCTAGGTCCAGTTGGGGGTCAAGCATCACACCGAGATATTTGAGGGAGGTCACAGTGAGAAGGGAGGTACTGTCAGCGCAGTCGATTTGCAGAGGGACTGGAGAGGCACGTATTTTGGCTGATGAGCCAAATAGCATGGCCTGAGTTTTTTTCTGGTTGAGGACCAGCTTCTGTTGGGAGAGCCAAGCCTGGATATTCTTGAAGTCCTCTGATAGGTGGTGGTTTAGAGTGACTGGATCACAGGAGTGGGCCAAGAGGACCAGGACATCCGCGTACATGGTGACCCTACACCTGGTAACTACAGCAGGGAGATTGTTAATAAACAGAGAGAAGAGTAGGGGTCCCAGAACTGAGCCCCGAGGGACACCAGAGGTCACAGGCAGGGGGGCGGAGAGGACTTTATTGAATTTGGTTAACTGTTCTCTACCATGCAGGTAGTCAGTTACCTATTTCAGAGCTGAGGGGGACAAGCCAAGGGACCTCATCTGTGTGCAGAGAAAGTCATGGTCAACAAGGTCAAAGGCCTTGGATAAGTCGATAAACACAGCTCCAGAGAGTTGTCCCTGATCCATGGCTGCTGTGATGCTGGAAGAGACAGAGATCAGTGCCGTGGTTGTGCTGTGCCTTTTGTGAAAGCCATGTTGGGCAGGGGACAGCAGTTCATGGGTTTGGATATACTCCGTGAGTTATTTAGCTACAACCTTTTCCAGGAGCTTGCTGACAGCCGAAAGGATGACGATCGGCCGGTAGTTGTCTGGGACTTTAGGGTTACCCTGCTTTAGCACAGGGACAACCCTGGCAACCTTCCAGATATCTGGAATCTCACCCATGGCAAGGGACAGATTAAAGATGTGGGCCACCGGGGAGGCAATATAGGGGGCTCCAAGTTTGAGAAGCTTGGGTTCCAGGTTACCTAGGCCAGGACTTGAGTGCTGGGTGAGGCCATTGAGAAGGGGCTGTACCTCATTTACTGACACCGCCCTTAGGAGGAAGGGAGGACAGGAAGGGTCAGGCTCCTGCTGGTCCATGGATGTGGGGCAGTTATCACCCCTGGCCGTTGAGGTATGTAGGGAGACAGCAGGTAGGTCAGTGAAGTGGGAGTTGCGAGTGTTAGCAATTGTGTGCGGGTTGTTGCAGCTTATTTATTAATGAATCACAGTGTACAATGTAAAGTGTATTTATTAATGAATCATAGCATACAATGACAGTAAACAATATTATTGTACAACAATATGGGTATAAAACAGATTTTACAGCAAAGTCTGGATGGAGGAGTAGGATACATTACCTAAGAATTCAACAGAGGAAAGCCATCTGCTCATTCATTCCTGTACTGTTGCAACTGCATACCACAGACTCACCCAATCAACCAATTTACCATCACATCTATACTTCTGCCATGAATTAATCCTCTGGATGCTCTGGTCACCACTTCATGCTGGTTTGCCTGTACAAGCCATTACCAGGCCCTGGTGGCCACCAAATCACCCCATGAATGCTCTGGTCACCACTTCAGGCTGGTATGCCTGTACAAGCCATTACCAGGCCCCAGTGGCCACCAAATCATCCCATGAATGCTTTGGTCACCACTTCAGGCTGGTATACCTGTACAAGCCATTACCAGGCCCTGGTGGCCACCAAATCAATTATCCCATGAATGCTCTGGTCTCCACTTCAGGCTGGTATGCCTGTACAAGCTATTTCTAGGCCCTGGTAGCCACCAAATCAACCAATCAACCAATTTACCACCAAATCTATACTTCTGCCATGAATGAATCCTCTGGATGCTCTGGTAACCACTTCAGGCTGGTATGCTGGACAAGTCATTTCCAGGCCCTGGTGGCCACCAAATCACCCAATCAACCAATTTACCACCATATGAATTGTTCCCTAAAGTAAAGTAAAGATTTTCAGTATCAGATTTTTCCGAAAAAGTTACGTCGTCTTTCATTTCGTTGCACAAACTCCTGAACAATTTTTGTCCGATCCAACTTGTCTGTTCTCTCTTTGTGAATGTTCAACAGCATTAGGTGATTGTACCTCTTCTTTGTCATGGTGCTTTAAGTAAGACTTATCCTCCGCTGTGTTGAAAAGGATCTTCCCAGTTGCTGTACTCATTGGGATGAGGAGGTAAATTTCAATGAGCTTCACTACTTCTGAATACAGTATCTGCTGCTGGCAGTCTTTTCCCACTAAGGCATCAATAATGGTGTTGATTGAAGTTACTGCCCTCACCTCTGGCAAAACCTGCTGCACAAGTCCTGGGAGCCAGTTCAGTTGTGCATTCAGAAAGTCAATGTCCAAGTCCTTATCTCCATACAACTGTGTGATCTGAGGAGGAACTGAAAACACCTTTGCATTGGCTGCTTGAGGCAATAAGTTCTCCATGGATGACAGCAAAGTGTAGGTTTCTTAAACAAAATGTTGGTCTAGTTCAACAAGACAAGCATCAATGGCTTCATAGTACATCTGTTGATACCAGTCCTTAGCAGATTTGAGATGGTGATGCGGTGCACTACCATGTTGCAGCCTTGCTGGGACATAGCGTTGTCTGGGAAGTTTTGGCTCCTTCACATTTTTCAGTAGTTGTGCTTTCTCTTTGATGCCTTCATAGACCTGGTCAAAGTCATTGCACTGGCTTTGTACATTTTTCTTCAGGGAGTTTACACTCATCATTGTACTTTCTGCTGTCAATGTTTTTGTTTGCAAGATTGAAGCCACTTGTTCTGATACGCTGAATATATTGTATGATACAACCAGTCCAAAATAGGTCAGAAACTTTTTCATCACTGACAACAGGCCTTTGACCTTAGTTTGTACATCTGTAGATTTGTCTTGTTTCAGCTCCTCTAAGATTTCATAGAGTGCTCCATAGTTTTTGAGAACTGACTTGCTCTTTGTTCTTGCTGTCCATCTTGTTGGACAAAGTAAGTGCAGGCCTTCTACCATCATGTAAGGGTCCTCGCTGTCATTCACTGCAATATTTTCATAAAGAGCCAGCCTCTGTGGTGATCCCTGAATCAACACACTTAAATTCTGGACAAAGTTGAGGGCATTTTCAATGGCATCACTGCTTTGCTACAGTTTTGCAAACACCAGGTCCAAGGAATTATTTGCACAATGGACATTCAATGCTAGTGGATTTTCTCTTAATTTTGTTGCAGTTCCAGAAATATATCCACTATATTTGCTGCTCCATCACACGCCTGTCCCCTCATGTTGTTGATTGTAAATTACATCTTACTAAAACATCCTAGAGGAACTGGTGATGGATTCTGCATCAGTCTTTGCCATTTCATACATCCCAATAAAATTCTTCATGTATAACAAAATGTGGCAGGAAACCCATTGTATACATATTGTCATCTGTTCATGTTGGCTAATATCCCAAGATTCATCTGCTATGATTGCATACAGCTTGATTCATTGTGTATCTCTTCCAGAAGGTTCCTCAGCAGCTGATGTGCCATGAGTTCCATGACTTATTCACAATATCTGAACTCGATATTTCCTTCCTGGATCCATCTCAGTAGTTCTGGTATGTCAACTGCCCTACTCAGCATTTCCTGCCTCAGGTTGCTTTCCTCTTCTTCTTTGCCACGAATTGCTAGTCCTTGCTGAACTAGAAACTGTATTGCATTTAGCTGTTTCAGGAACATTTCTCTGTTTCTCACCTGTTCCTGTGCAAGATGCTGGCTGAGCTGAGCACCAACATTCATCCTTGTGTTGTTGAATGCAGTATACTTCTCAACAGCTTCACGGTGGAATAATGATGTCTGATGTTTCTTAAATTTGTCAATTGCTTTCTTCCAATCACTGAATCCTGATGAAATGAAGGTCGTTTCACCACAACGACTACCTGTGATTAGTTTTCTTTCCACTGCTGCCAGACAGTAGTAGCAGAATGCACATCCTTTTGAAACACAGTAGGTTAGTAAGCTGAAAGATGAAAACCACTGTGTTTGACAAGTTCTTGTTTCAGTTCTCCCATTAGTTCACAGAGTGACTTGTTTGATGGATGTGTCTATAACACTGTTTGGTTGAAAAACACTGTTAATATTGTGGCAACAAACAGAAAAGCAGGAGGGGAGAGACAAAGAGACAGCAGATTCAGACACTGGTGGTTCAACTGCAGTTACCCAGGTATTCTCAGAGCAGGAGGGGAGAGACAAAGAGACAGCAAATTCAGACACTGCTTCAACTGCAGTGACCCAGGTATTCTCAGAACAGGAGGGGAGAGACAAAGAGACAGCAGATTCAGGCATTGGGTCAACTGCTGTGAGCTGGGTACTCAGAGACTTGCATGATGTTGCTATCGCTATTGCTGTTCATGGGGAACAGCTCTGCAGCTCTGTTTTCTGTATCAGAGCAGGCCTTACCATCCAGGGGCACTGGAATAGCAGCTGCAGGAAAATCCTCATCATGCAAGGAACATGTCAGTTCTGGCACTGATGCGGCATTTGAAACAAACATGTCTGCATTTGACTCTATCGAAGCCATTGGCAGTGAAGCTGTATGCACAGTTACATTGTCACTTACAATACCGGTACAGCTGACAGCTGCAGTGCTTGTGGCAGTGTCAGTGGTATTATTCTCAGCAGCGATGTCCCTTGCAAGCTCTGAAGATATTGATATCTGGGCACTCCCAAACCACTAATTTAGTTTTCTTGGCATCTTAGCAGCAATATCAGCCAGTTGTTTCTCCATCTGTCTTTTTCATCTCTCAGACCATGGCATATTTGAATGCAATGACACAGACCGTGCAGGCTCTCAGAAAGAATTTTGTGTATACAGTTTAGTGAACCCATCTGATTACCATCTTCTGATAAGGCACTGCAGCATGAACACTATTAAGCATGCTAGCAATAAAATGTCTATGGCAAAAAAAAATTTTTTATATCTTGCCCTTCCTCACCCCCCCCCCAAATCTTTGTCAATAGTTAATATTTACCCTCAACTACTGGGGCTACTTTAATTAGATATTCTTGGCTAGTGATCCATGCATCAAAATGCTTGTGTTCTGCACCACTATTGTACAAGACATGAGGCCCAATAAAATTTATAATGCATGATTTGGCTGGTACTGACAATGAAACTATTATTTTTTTTATGCCACTGTTTTTGCTCAGCTGCCCAATAGTTACAATGGCAGGGCTTTTGTCCACGATTCAGTATTGGGAAATTTGACTCCTCCTCCCATATGTCACATATCAGCCAACCTCTTCCAGCAGCTTTAACTCACAGAATTTTCAAATGCCCCCCCAAATTCCCCAACTCCTCCTTCTCAGGCATGCTTTCTCCCCTTGCTGCTGGGTCCTCAATTCCCTATCACTGCTTGGCTCTTCAACCAAGGGTGGGGACAGAGAAAGGCCAAAGTTCAGTGCACGCAAGCACTATACGCTATTCACCCAACATTGAATTGTTTTAATGTGAGAATCACATCAAACCTCAGTTTTTTATAGACGGTGCCCACAGGGAGAACTTTGACATAGTGGTACTGCTTTTTAACAACGCTTCCTATACCACTCACAGTGGTTTCTCACACAAGTCATGCAGACTGCCAACTTCATTTACCACCCCTGAACACATCAGTGCCATACTCCAGTCCAACATGCAAGGCAGATTCCATGCCATTGTCTGCCAGTGCCACCACAAACAAGTGCCACACTACGTAAATAACAACATGAATCATTAATCATTCTAAGCACTCTTACAGCTGCCTCTTTCATACCCAGCTCAGTTTACAGACACATTTGCACATCATCACTTCTTTTTAATGCAAATAAGGCTCCCTAGATTTCTGAGATGTCAGTCCAGGCAATCCAAGCAATTAGAACAATTAAAACACTTACTTGCACAATCTCCTAGTAAATGCTATGCTTTAAGTTTTTAACTGGAAGATTATTTTAATCAACATTTTCAGCCATGTATATATTTGTACATATCTGTACATAAACTTGCAGTATTTTTATTATAGGCTGTGTCAGCCTGCATGAACTGTTTATTGTTCGTTTTGATGGCACACCTCAAAATAGGTCTTCAGCCTAGTGTGGCTGATCTGTTAACTAAAACAAAATAAATAACAAATGGTGCTAGAGTGAAAATTATGCTATATTGGTCTGTCAAACCTAATGCTCCCAGATGCCAGATCTACAAGGATGGCTGTATTTAACAGAGAAATAGACCAATCAACAGTAGGAATAGTTTTGACTGACTTGCATGTTGTTATACAGCAAACTAAACCATAACTCATGTTCCACATGAAATAGGATTAAAAACATACCCATTATACACTGATTGTGCAGTTTTCTGTGAATTACGCATCTAACTCTTTTTTCCCCCAGGACACACCAGAAAACAAGCTGCTGTCATCTCATTTTTGTATAAATGAATACAAATGGCACCCATGCTCTGTATTTCATATTCAGCACATCATTGACCAATAAAGGATTTAAGTTGTTTACTTTGAAGTAGATCCAGAAGTAAATGGTGGTGTGATACCTTTTATTGGACTAACACAGATGTTACAAAAAGAAAAACAGTGTTTATGCTTTCAGACCATTACGCTTTCTGACTATTTTGGTGAGGTCTACCTTCAAAAAGAGATTTTGCTCAAGAGACTGTCATGTTAAAATTTATAAATAAATAAAGGAATAAACCATTCTTTATGTATTTAGTCTCCTTTCACTAACTTGCTTATTTTTCCCTAGGTCTTCTTCATCCTGTTTTAACCTCTCTTGGGATCTCTTACTCCTCCCTCCTTCTCACAATGTTAAGTATTATGACAACTGCTGGACAGGGCACAATTATGTATTTATCTATTTTTTTTTAAATTCTTCTTTGTTCACACACTATGACTGCTGCTTTCCAGTAGACCATGTCACTCTGTATAAACATACATGATGGTGGCATTGGCATAGGCATTCAGCAGAAGGCAACTGAGGTTATTACAGCCCTGTGCCCAAGTCTGCTGCTAGCTTCATGAAGGACCTGCATAGCTTTTTGCCACTGATTTGATGCCTATTCCCCAAGGTCACAATCCCATTTACATTCATTGGAAAGCAGAAAAGTGTAAGTTTATTTACTGCAGTTTTTTCTCCTGCTAAAAAAATTACACATTGCACACCCTGGTACAATAAGCAATTCAGTCTGTCACTATACATGGGATAGTGGATGGGAGACTATGCACAACCAGTGTCTTGTGGCACTGAGAGGTTCTGATACCCAGTGACTTTGAGAGTGATGCTTGAGGGGTCCATGGGATTCTGATCCCTGAGGTGGCACAACACATTGGTTGTGCATAGAGTTGCAATCTACTGTTCTATATAGTGTATGGGCATCCATGCCTATTTCTGACACTGAACTTTGTTTCAGTGAACTGCTAGTTTGGAGGGGGACACTTGAGGGGTGGTGGTAGGCCCAAATTATTGACAGTGTGATGCTGATGTCTGACTTTTTAAACATGAAACTGTGGGAGTTATAATACATACATACACACACACACACACACACACACACACACATATATATATATACATACATGTACATATATACATACATATACAAATACATATACACACACACACACACCTCCTGGCTGTTGAATTGTGAATTTTTTATTTTAGTTAAAAAATAGAAGTATAAACATATAAAAACAACAGCACAGAATTGAGCAACCCTTGCCTTGCAGAATATGCAGTTAATAAGAAAGAAACTGATGTTATTTGTGTTTTACCTGAACTAGCACAGCAGCAGACAGTAGAGTACAGGTCCCGTCCAGGCAATGCAGCTTATTTGGATTGATTCGGATCTTCTCCTAGAGTCCCTGGTTCGACAGATGAAAGACGATGCCGAGTCAGCTTATCAAAATCAAGGTATCACATATCTCCAAACCCTCCTGCTGATGGGACCTGATCCCCATTTATTACAGCCTGTTACACACCTGGTGCCCCCTGTCAAGGGGCTTAGGCTACTAAGGTTAGATTAATTATCTGGCAAAAATGAAGCAAGGCCAAGGTCTGGACCCAGTTGTGTGGAGGTGGCAGGGGGCTAGCCCAACTAGGAAATATGAGCTGCCTTATGTGTTTATTTTTTTCCTCTGAAGAAGCAGCTCTGCAGCCCTTCTTGGTAATAGTGGGTTGTATTATTATATGGGTAGCTAGAACTAGAGTGGCAATTTTTTCTTTTACTCTATGCTGCCATTCTGTGATCTTGACTTTCTTCCCCAACCCACCACCACCACCACCATCATTTTGTGAAATAAAAATAAGTACAGCCTAGAAAGGTTCCTAACTTGCTTCCTCTGACAGAAATACAAGTTGCTAGTCAAAGCTGTGGACTCCCGTGGAGGATGTAACAATAAATAAAGAATGCAGCCCAGAAGAGCTGCTTCCTTCGATAAAGAAAAGAATCCCATCGATTCAGGATTGACGTGGGATGGCAATACCTCTCTTTTTTCTTTGCCACCACTCCCTGTATTAAATTGTACTTCCCAGGTGACCTTTCTCCAAAAAGACCCTACAGGGTCTAAAGAAACTCACAAGAGGACAG
Source organism: Neoceratodus forsteri (assembly GCA_016271365.2). Classification (NCBI taxonomy): domain Eukaryota; kingdom Metazoa; phylum Chordata; order Ceratodontiformes; family Ceratodontidae; genus Neoceratodus; species Neoceratodus forsteri. The sequence goes on from CM057458.1 coordinate 236,768,605, forward strand.
CAGTTTTTGGCCCTCCCTACTCCTTTTTTGTACATAAAAGGAAACTAACATACCCCTTTTATCAATTTGGTGGCACACTTGAGGATTTTATGGGTTGGGCTCTAATAACTCACTTTTGCCTCGTGGCTCCTATCCACCCCCTAGAGTAGGGTATGTTTTTTAAGCACTGCATAACCCACACCCTCTCGCAAAAGAATGTATGTCAGATTTATTAAAAATGTTGCTGAGCAATTGTATAAAAAAGGCCCAATTTATAGCAAATATTAGAATTATTTACCAACAATTATTGAAGCATGTAACGGCCAAAAGAAAACATTCTATTATGGGGAAGATGAAGCCAACAGTGTTTTAAAAATAACCTTTGAAGGATTTAATTCTTCAAAAATATTGCAAGATCAATGCCCTCACTGAGTCCTGGTTTTCTCATCCCACCCGATGTATAAATCCAAAAGGCTTCTGTTTCACTAAGTTTGGCTTCTAGATCCCCACCCCTCAGTCCCAAATTGACTTTTTCAATGCTACAAAACAGAAAACAGTGTTCACCGTTGTCCCTCATCTCTACAATGTGGGCTGCTGGAGCTTTTCTAAAATCATTGTTGTTTCTAATCAAACTTTGGTGTTCTCCTATTCTTATCTTTAACATGCACTTTGTTTTTCCCACATAAAAGGCTAAAAAATGACTTGCAGACTGCTAGATACACCACCCCTGTGGTACTACTGCAATTGAATAATTGTCGTATAGTAAAAATCCTACTGTTATTTTTCGAGGCAGCATTGCAGGGACTGGGGCACCAGACCAACCAGACCAGGACAGGGAGTCGGGAGGGAGGGACAAGACAAGGGACCGACTAGTAAATAAACAAAAACACAGAAGTTTCTTTACAATTCCCACCTCTGCACAGCACCACCTCCCTGATGCAAAATATGACCTTGATGTCCTCAGCTGTGAACAAATTAAAGCAGGGTTTTTGAATGAGAAAATAAGTACTCATTTGTTGAATATTTTAAAACTTTAGTAGATATTATTTTAAAGTGTGTGAGATTTTTTATATATATATACATATACACACACAAGAAAGCAAATACATCGTATTAATTACAGCAGTGTGTGTGCGTGTGTGTACAAAACCTTACACATGCGAGAATGTCTTGAAACATACAGTACATTATACAGAGATTTTTAACTTTTGATTTAACAGTTGGATGCACAAGTTAATTTTATTTGAAGTCATTTACACATATGATTGCCTATATTTTAAATGCAATTGCAAATATTTGAAAATAAAAGTGCTTGGTTTTAATTTTCAATGAGAGACAGTAAGTTTATAACTAAATCTTTCTCGAGAATTAATACAATTTTGATTGTATATTAATGTGCATTTGATTTATGTGTTCATTGCCTCGTGTTTGCTAGTTAAGAATAAAATATCACATAATAATTGTGATTACTGTATACCGCTGACGATAAGAAATCTGGGATTTAGGCAGCTGATACAAAATCGTGTTGTTGTCGCCCTCTACTGGGAACCTAAAATACCTTGTTGGTTTAAAAAATGCAGTCAATACATGAAATATGGTAGCATAAACTCCTGATGGATGCTTTCCAATAGTGCTACAGAAAGTATATCTACCAGAAAAACTAATGATTATAATGTACTGTATTCTTAGAGCTGTAGTATAGTTGGTTCCATTTATGCAGCTGGTGCAGTATCTCCATCTTATTATAAGAATTCCTGTCACTTCCAGACATTATACGAACACTTGTTCACATTTTTCTGGCAATAAACGTATGTGACTGACTTTGATGGAAAAGACCACTTGCATACGAAATGAGATCTCAGAATTAGAAGAGGACTGAGTCTCACAAACATAATAGTTTTACCCAGCATTCTTTTGGGAGAGATGCAGCCACTTTTCTTGGTTCATATCACAGAGGGGCTAAGAAAATAATACTCAATGAATCTATGAATGTATGAAGGAGAACTGTGTTTCGACAGATGCTAATATGTGTGGATCTGGATCTGTCTCTGTATTTTGAGTGCATGGGAATCCAGTTTATACACCTAAACAAAAACTCTTTATACACTAGAAAACTGGTTAACCACTGTTTGACACCAACGCTGGCTGATCCATCAACTTTTCAAGAGACTCTAGTCAAAGTGCTTTATTCTCGCCCCTTAAGCCTGGCAAATAACAGGAGAATTAGGGACTTTCTGAACTGGAACAAGTAAAATTGCAGTGCCAGGTCTTTTTAGTGGGTAAGGACTTACTCATTTGTAAAATCAATATTTAATGATTTGCAGTGTTCAACACTGTCACAAATAGGACCCCGATTTCACAAGTACCCTGTTTCTGCACTTGCTGTGTTGTGTTGGAAAACTGTACAGTTCTGCTGTAATTAAACTATCAAGGATATTTCTACCAAATGTAGAAAAACTAACTGACTCGCACATCAGAGTTCTTCTTATTACTGAAACAGTCAATATTCACAAAATCTGTAGGCTATCGTGTACTGTACGCTTTTTGTTAGATAAGACACCACCAATATGCATTTCGGACTGTAAAGGTACTATCCTACAATTTGACTTTTATTTCATTCACAGCTTTTGCAGATACAGTTCTATAGATATATACTGTGCTAGGAAACTACAGGTTTACTTGCTGCCATTTCCAAATGTTTAAAGTTCTAAGACTCTCTAGGAGTAACGGTTCCAAATTGGAATGTTGCTAATACAGTAGGTATTGGCAAGGACAATCCTTATTCTTGAGCCAGAGTATGTTCTTGATCAGTCCTGTCTTAGCCTCTCAACCATACCTTAACTGCTTCTCATGCACGCAGTGCTCCAAACAGGTTATTTATATGTGTGTTGACATTTTGTACAGTAGAGCACATGTTGGATGGCCCAAGGTCCAGATACTCTTTAGAATTCCGTTTCCTTAAGTGACTGCAAATCCCCTACCGGATAAGGCTGACATTTTAGAGGGAGTAGGCTGCACGGACTTATTTAAACAGAAGCTGGGCCAACTCAGGGTAAAACATTTTAAAATTAAAAAAATGGTAGTACTATCCTGAGCAGCAGAGCCTGCCTGGGAGCCGTCATGATGACTGGTGGTCAGAGGCAGAGCAGAGGCTCCAGGCAGCCGCAGCAGAACAGGAAAATCAAGACAAACAAACGCAACCACAAAAAATGTAATTAATGAATCAGTAGTACTGAGTACATAGTTGGGCATTGAACTTGCTAATTAGTCAGCAGCGCCAGCAGCCAGGAGTCGAGTCACTTGAAGAAAAAGTTAAACTTGTCAGAAGCCGAAGCCTGCAGCAAGTCAGTCAGAAAAGTAAGTGAAGTCCGACTCCACAACACTCAAGTCAACCCAGAAGAAGGAGTCAGCGAAATGGGATTTGGGGATGTGTGTGTGATACTTTTACACCCCCTATGGCTAGTGCCCTGGTTAACTTCGCTCTCTCCCTTCTCGTTCTCAGTCAGGGGGACAGGGCTCTCGGCTCTCGGAACTTAGTTCTGCGACTGCGGTACATTAAAAAAAAAAAAGCTGAAGCCTGAAGCGCCATACTTTTAAATGTGTAAATTGTTGAGAGGCACCAGTGAATAAAGTAGTTAAACCTGTTATTACCTTAAACGGAAAGCTGTGCAGTTATCTGGCTGGCAGCTGGTGGGCTAGGGCTGTCTAATGGCTTACTGGGATGGCTAAATGGGTGCTAAGTGATGTATTTGTCATCCCTCCTGACTCCGAGGCACAAAAACAAAGAGGAGTGGAGATGACTAGACAGAGGTGTTAAAGCTGCTGCCGAGTTGCCTGCCCTGAATGAATAGAATTAAAAAAAACTAAGAAGTGTTAAGTTCTACCGTTTTACCTACTTTGCAGCTTGTCTCTGCTGGCCAAGGCATTTATTAACACAGGCAGCAGGTGTCAGTTCCTTTTGTTCAAGTTTTAGTGGCAGGGTGGGGGCGGGCGGCACAGCAGATTCAAAGGCAAGGAGCTAGGACGGAGCAAGGGCAAGCAATACTGTTATAATGTCACACAACAATTAATTCCATTCTGCAGTATGGGGCAATCTCCTGCGCATAAAAGTGGTGTGCGCTGCCCTCCGCCCCCCTGCTTCCGTTGCCTATGTTGGGAGTGCATCTGAGACTGAGAAAATCTGTAATCCCCAGCAACAGACTGCAGTACAGTACTGCGTGTTCCCCTTGGTGGGATAAGTTGTGAGCCACTGTTATTTTCTGCTAGCTGGAGAGACTGTGGGTGTACTGAGGCTAGAGACTGTGCCAGAGCCCAGCCCCCCCCCACATTGTGAAGAGAAAAAGGTCGAGGTGTGTGTGTGTGAGTGCTGGGACTAAGGCCCTGTCCACACTACTACCCAAAAATCTGTAACAATTCCAAAATGTTTCAAACAGGTAATGTTACAGTGCATCTGCATTACCTGTGAGCCATTCTGGAAACCACTACAGTCCGTCCACACACTGGGCAAAGTGTGACATGATGGTCGGTGTAACAGGGTGCTCCTGTTCCAGATGGACATGCATCCCCCCCAGTATGCTACATGAGACGCCGCTGCATACACACCACACACACACACACACACACACACACACACCCCTACCTCTTATTTCTCTCACTCTTGTCTGTCTTCTTTTTCTCTCTTTGCTTTCCTTTTCTTTCATGTCAGGGTGGCCAACCTGACATTCTCATGTCTTTACTATCCCTTGTTACCTATACATCCCCCTTTTATTGTGCACATGAAGCACTGAAAGTGCTTTTATATGATTCTCTGCAGTTTTGGAGACCCCATCTCTGCAAAGACATAGAGTGGAGGCTATCCAGAGGAGGGCAACCAAAATGGTGCAGGGTCTGCAGCAGAAGACATATGAAGAGAGACTAAAGGAGCTTAATATGTAAACCATTGAGGAAAGGAGGGAGAGAGGGGAAAAGATAGAAACTTTTGAGTACCTCAAGGGAATCAACAAAGTCCAAGAGGGTAGCATCTTTCAGAAAAAGAGATGTGCAAGAACAAGGGGGCACAATTTGAAGATAGAGGGGGGACGGCTCAGAGGTAATGTTAGGAAGCATTTTTACATGTAGAGGGTTGTGGATGCATGGAACAACCTTCCTGAGGAGGTCGTGGAGTCAAGAACAGTGGAAGAATTCAAGAATGCATGGGACAGACATAAGGCAATTCTAGTGGGGGTAGAAAGAAGTAGGCTGTTGGTTAACTAGAATCTGCAGCTTATCCATCAGGTAGTGAAATGGGCAGACTAGGTGGGCCAAGTAGTCCTTATCTGCTGTCAAATTCTATGTTTCTCTGTTTCTATTCCCAGATCAGAATATACTTAGCGCATGTAACGCTAGATGTTTAAAACACTGGTGCCCCATTTTTTCTGATAACTGAGTGTCCAGAGGTATGGTTATACCTGGTGCCCCAGAATAAAACAAACTCCTTTGTGGCATCTGGTCCTGAGGCATTGACTGTTGCAGCTGCTCGCTGTATGCAGCTCCGGTCGCAGCATGCGATCCTGAAATTAGTTATTTATCGGAGTGAGATGCTTCATGTCCTTACTGATGCATGGTGCGGTGAAAATCAGCTGTGGAGCAGGCGTATGCTCTGAGTCACCATGAACTGATGTATGGTGCGGCAAAAATAAATAGAAAAGAACAAAATGTTAATATGTTTAATACTATGGGCAGGAAAGGAAATGAAGCCCCGTAGTGTCCAGAAATGTACATAACTGTGCCCAGTTAAGTTGTTGGAGGCCCAGAATGTTGTGACTGGGACTGCGAGATAAATTAAGGGCAAGAGGAATTTTGGGCCAGAATGAAAGTAGCCCAATGGCTGATGTTTCAGCCGTTGGCTTTCTGAAATAAAGTATGCCCTTTAGTAGGGATTCTGAATGAAGGAGGATTTTTTTGTATGAATTTCAATAAGCCCTGGAAGAAAGATATCGTTATGCTGGTGCAGCAAGGTTAGGGCTAGAGAATTAGGGCCCTCCTTATAATCAAAACAATAAAGAAACAAACTGTGGTAATGTTCAGTTTTAAAACAGCTGTTCTCTCAGGTTTCATGAGCTGGCAGGAGAAGGGAACGCACCCTCGATCTCCCCTTTCTCTAGCCAGCTCAGAGACACCTGAGAGAGAAAATGGTCTAAAATTGTAATAAAAATGTAATTACCTCCTAAGTTGATAGCAATACCTGTTTTAGGGCTGGCTGCCCACAGAATTACTGTTTTTATGTGAACAGGTAACAATGACATCAATTGCAAGGGAGGGGTTTAACCCCATAATGAGCCCCCTTAAGATAAAAGAAATGTTATTTGATCTCTACCTCTCGGTTTAGTTGAATAAAATACAATATATGGTTTGAACCTCAATATTTTTAGATATTGTAATAAGGGACATCTTTATTCTGTAGTATAACAGAATAAGACCCTAATTAATTCCTAGCAACTGGTCACATGACCATGATGTCATAGCCCAAGAGGTTATAAAGTCTTACCACTAGGAATGAGTTTTAGATAGAGATGCCAGTGTGCTGCTGGTCTTTGAGGAGGAAGGTATGCCAGTTTTCACACCAGTTCAGTAGAAAGTGAAGGAAAGTATTGGAGAAGTGATGAGGGAAGAGTCATCTTCTTAGTTTTCTTTTGGTGTGCTAACACCCTGTTTTTCTTTATTTCTGTATAAATTGATTTATCTGATTTTTATGAATAAAAATCAAAAATGCATTCATGCATTTTTTTATGCATTATACCTCCTGCCTAATGTATCTGTTTTATGCCCACACTGTAACAGTCGGCTCCCTATCCCACAATGCAGTTCGTGCTGCACTGAGGCAATGCTGGAGCTACACACTCACTCACCCACACTGTAACAGTCGGCTCCCTATCCCACAATGCAGTTCGTGCTGCACTGAGGCAATGCTGGAGCTACACACTCACTCGCCCACACTGTAACAGTCAGCTCCCTATCCCACAATGCAGTTCGTGCTGCACTGAGGCAATGCTGGAGCTACACACTCACTCACCCACACTGTAACAGTCGGCTCCCTATCCCACAATGCAGTTCGTGCTGCACTGAGGCAATGCTGGAGCTGCACACTCACACGTCCACACTGCCATCAGTAACAGTACAGCAGTGAAACCTTTTTCTGAACCATTATTGAAACCACCTCTTAAGTGGTTTCTGTAACAGTTCAGAAAATGCCTGCTGTAACATTTCCAGTGTGGACACAAGCTGTTTTGGTAATGGTTTGAGCCCATGTTAGCCCTCTGTAATGTTACAGAGACTGTAGTGTGGGCAGGGCCACAATCTTACAAGCTCTGCCCTAAAGCCTGTGACAAAGCCCTGCATTGCTGTAATCAGATCCAGAAAGCGTGACAGCTGGAGTCAGGGGTTGAGATGTAGCCCAGCTGTAAAGTGTGTGGATCCTTGGTGAGCTGCAGAGCAGTCTGGGGAAATCTGTCTGCCTTGTCCCCAGACTGAAGAAGGAGAAGGAGAAGATGACCCGTAAGGAAGATGGTGAGCGGCCTTCCTGGTGAACACTGTCTACAAAGGCCTCTGGAGCAAAGTTGTCAAGGCCAGACAGGTGAAGGCCATCTTTCTGCAACTGCTTCATCCTGCCTTGCAGCGTCCATGTGCACAGACAAAAGATACCTCCAGGGTACCCTGCAACTGACTTTTTGCCTGTGATCCCCTTCAAATTGTGAGTACCTCTGTATCATGTCTCAGATGAGAACTTTAATTGCTGGCTAGCTAGTTAGGAAAAAAGGGGGATAGGTCCTGGGCAGGACTCTGCAAACTTGCTGTGCCCAGACATGAATTTCAAATTGTTGTTGTACTGCACGTTATTGGGCCTCGATGAAAGGTTTCCCACTCGACCATCATCATCGCAGTGAGGTACCCACCACATCATAGGGACTGTATTTAGGGTGCATCCTATGGTGGGAGGTGGGAACTCTGTGTGGGTTACCAGTGGTTATTGTCTGTGTTGCATTATCTCAATTTCCCCCACCCTCAAATAAATATTGTTACTGTTTGCATTCTATTACTTGGTATTGGTACCTTATTGGGGAATGGGAGGGTGGAGTGTTATTGTGGGGAACGATGTCTTGGGAGCAGTCTGCTGTATTTTCCTGTGGCCTGGTAACCTGTCATTTATCTACAGGTATTCCCAGCCATGGCCTCAGGTGGAGGCACCACCACAAGTCTCTGGTTTACTGTGGAACCCAGGCTGGCCCCCTTAGAGGTGTGTGCATTGTGGACCCCAAGGGCCCCACAGCAGCCAAGGTGAGTAAGAGGGCTGTTACATAACTAACATTAGCTCATGATATCCCAACCATTTTTGCTATTTCTAAATTTCTGCAGTAACTCATAAGTTGGCAATTGTGGACTAGTACAGGATACTTTTTAATCCAACATTCTGTTTCTAAAATTTATTACGTAGACAAGGAGAGTTTCAAAGAGCCCTAATGTGTGTGCCTAACTGAATCTATGGGGCTAGAAATGCATTCCTAAAGTCATTTAAGAATGGTGTTACAATTTGTTCTTTAATTCTGATGGCTTTAGAGACGTGGACTTGTTCTATGAAAAGCAAGGGAATGTCCCAAAAATGGCAAAATCAGGGAGAATCCCTGAAAATATGGAGACTTGGAAGGTATTCCATTCATTGCTAAATGTTTTTTCAAACTTAGAAGATCAACGGAATAGCAACCCAGACTATGTTGTGGCATCAAGTTCTAACACCTAACTAGGCAGCATCCTAAGGTGTGATTTCAACTTTGCTAATCCCTTCTGTAGGGGTGGGTGCTTGTTGAAAAATGCAGCTACTGTAGTTTACTAATTTCTGCTATGAAAGCTCTGGCATTAATTTAAACATAATCTACATTTCTAATTACATGGGGTATGGGGGCAGTGTACAACAGCTAAACGTACTATGCAAACACAGAGCAATCTGTTTCACATACACAAGGTCAAATTTAATCTCTGAATCCAGTCCCAGAAGTGATGTGACTCCCGACTGTGATGTAGAAGTAGTGTCCCACATTTGCACACTATGCAATAACACACTACCATGCCCAGAGAGATACTGCAGTGCCTGTTGGCTGCTGACACTGATGCTGAGTTCAGTTCCCCCTACTGTATTTTAGGAGGGGGGGATGCTGGGACAGGTGTGAATATTTGTAGTCACTGCAACACAGGTAAATGCATTGAACTGCTCTTCTGCTGTGATACTCTGTTGGATACTTGTGTTTAACTTTCATAAAACAGTTTCCACTGAAATTTCACACCTGCGATATGAATTGCAAAGAACATCACACCTGCATGACCTTTGACATTCAGCATACTGTCCAAGTTCAATCCAGTACTCTGCATCAAAATGGCTATACAGATCTGTGGTGTGTCAGTGGCGTGTGTAGGAAGGCTTGGGGTATACCCCTAAAAGTTGTGGAGAGTGTCCCTCTCCACATATCAGGACTCCCTGGAGGGGGAGGTCATCTGGCAGGTGATTGAGCCTGCAGAAGTAAGTATAGTACACACTTTTAACGGGTTGATGGAGCATGCTTTACCGGTTTGTGTATGTGTGCATTGTCACTGATGTTGTCTCTTTATGTCTCTGCAGAATTTCCATGGTCATCTGGGACAGACAGTCCAACAGAGGAGGGATCAACCCAATGGGGCAACCTCGGTGATGGTAACTTGGAGGCACCAGTGGCCATGGCCACTCTTCATCTCAGACTTTCTGTCCTGGAGGGTGGGCAGCTGGGATGCCCAGTATATAGACAATGTTGGGGAGTAGTGGGCCCTGGAAGAGCCATCAAAAGTCTGTGTGTGTGTGGGGGGGGACACTGTGTGCCAGCTATATACAGCTGTAGGCTTGCATGTGCAGCCACCTCATGACTGTCACCTGTTCTTCTCACTTTAGCACTATCATGGTCCCTTAGTGGGATGGTGCTGGTGGAGAGGGGGTACACATCCACCCCCACAAGGGATCCTGCAAAGATTCCCAGGAGGAGAAGGAGGACTACGACTACTTTGTCCGACTGTATTTTTTCCATTCATTGATGGCACACTGTGATAATGGGTTTCTTGTGTAAAAGCACAGACACAGGAGTACGGTGCAAAAATCACTCAGAGTGCAGATTTAGTAAGTAAACAAAAAGAAATCACATAAGAAAATAAAATAAATCCAAACAGCCACACACAGTTAAGACCTAGCTTTGGTCTCTCATCTGTGCTTCCTCAGTCCTCTCTAAGGCTGAACTGATCTACCTACAGTAAACTGAAAAGCAGCTCTCTTTTATACAATGAAATCATATGATCAAAGAGACTCAGCCCCCTGGACCAATACAATTCATTTCTAAGCTATAAAATATAAATAAAACATAATACATCAAACAATATACATATTTCTCTAAGATTTTGGCACACAATATGAAAAATAATGTAAATAAAATTATTTTATAGATATTTCATACCTGTAACCCCACCCACCTCCTGTGATAGACAGGCACACCTGAATTTAAACAGAGGGAGAAAGGGGCACTGGCCCTAAAGAAACACTCGGAACAACAGAGCAAGGTAAGTGTATGTATCTTTGTTGCAATTCCTTGTGCTCCAGGAAGAGAACAAAGCTACCACACTAAAGAAACTGCTCACAATCTTGCAGAATTGCAAAGGTGCAGGGCTAAATATTACAACAGATATTTATTTCAACACTGTCAAACTGTTTAGATATTTCTAAACTTATTTGGTAAAAACAGCCATTTGAATCCTAAAGGAAAACTACCAGGCTGAGGGAAATATACACTGCAACAGTGTGTTTTAATTACAGCTTGGTCAAAATTATTGTTCAAGCATACAGCTGCAGGAGCTTCGAGAATTTAGTCTGACTACATGCTTATCCTGGGCTTTGTCCTAGCCCACTCCTTTATTTCCATATTTAAGACTCCTTTTACTTGATTGCAGAGTTAGAGCTATTTCAGAGCTAGCATGTGGTCTAAAAAGTGGTCACGGAGGAGAATTTACATGCTTTCTGCAGTAATGGCATGTAAATCCCTCTGTATCCCCACTCGCTTTTATTTATAAACATAAAGTTCTGCTTTTTGGTGCCAAGAGGGGAACTCTGTCTGTAGAACACAAATAGGAGCTAATGAAAAAGGCTAAAAACCCTGGAAGTTACTATTTTTATTTATTTTTTTCTTGCACTACTCAGCAATTCAGAGGAAAAGGGAAAACAGAACAAATAACAGCACTCAGCAGAAACCCCAGAACTAGGCACAGAGCTTCATTTAAACCACTTGCAGGGCAGAGCTTACTGAACAACAGCAGCTCTGCTTTACTAAGGACACCTTTTCTAAGGAATGCACCTACAGGGAAAAACAACTAAGGTTGTCACAGAACACGGAGTGTACGAATCAACCAGCTATTGCTCCATTTCACAGTGCAGGTTTTTTTTTTATTTTTAGTGCATGGCAGCGGCTCGACACTGCGATCTTGCGCACATTCATGCAGGATCGTAAACAAGCACTGTTCTACAGAAAAGCAGCTCATACAGAGCTAAACAGCAGCGCTAACAGTCATGGCTGTATTTTTTACAGGGGGAATCTGGCATAACCCGTGTATGGCAGCGAGGACACCCACATAGAGGGGGAGAAGTTTAAATAAGTAAAGAGACTGTAGATGGCTGTCTTACAGGGGAAAAAAGGCAGAAAAAGTGCTGTTGCGCAACAGACTAACAGAAAAGATAGAGAGCTGAAAGAAAAGCTACTCTCTGCTCAAACCCATCCTGGGGGGGGGGAATCCAGTACTACCACACATCATTATGCCCAGAAGGAAACTAGGGGCAACGTTAACTAGTTTCCTACACCAGAACAACCTAGGCACAGTCTAGAGCACCACCCCTGAACTAACCCAGGGGGGGTTGTTGGGAATTCCGCCCTCCCTCACTAGAAGTCCCACCCCAGGGCACCCTTATACGAATGGTGATTTGTCACCATTATTGCTCCCTGGATACTTATCCATGAGTACAGTTATGTAGTTAAACACTTGCCCTGGAATTTAAAATCATTATTTACAATCCAAAATTACTTATCTGTTCTAGCTCAAGATAGGACCTAAATTTCCTACTAGCCCCCCATATATCCTTAATCATACAACATACCTATTTCTTCTATGTCTGATAATCTGCAACTACTATTTACATATTTACAGCCATGTAGGATCTCTTTCTACACATACAGCATAGTGGGACATAAAATCTGCATTCTTATGTTGGGAGCCAGGTCGGTGCTTAACAACAAATTTGTAAGGCTGTAGAGCTAGATACCAGTGAAGTATCCTGGCGTTTTTATCTTTCATCTGACTCATCCAACACAGTGGATTATGGTCAATAACTAGCACAAAATCAGTGCCCCAAAGATAAAAATGTAATGCCTCTATAGCCCATTTGATAGCCAAGCACTCCTTCTCAATAGTGGCATATTTCTGTTCCCTGTCATGGAGTTTTCTAGATACGTATGTAACCCCCCTGCAAATGGGGGTTCCCAAAAGACTTCCAGGAGCTTGCTTGAATGCTCCAAGCCTGAATGGTGTTTGGCGTTTTAAGCCATTTATCAGTGAGTGTTTTTAGAACCTCTGGTACTGTCTCTTTAAGAGCTGTCTGCTTGCAGACATAATTAGTTTGTATGGGGGACTGTGTGTTTCTTTGATTGAGTACCACTCGAGCTGCTGCCAATTCACTCCATTTTGCAGTCACTAGGAGTGCAAAGGAACCTATCTGAAAGATGTAACTGTTTGCCAGAAATCATTTAGAGTAATAAAGAAATTACAGTTTGTCTAACCTGCTTTTTGCAGTCAGAACTGTGTCTGCCTAGTTCCCATTCTGGTTTTGAACTGCTGAACTGGACCAATCAGTGTGGGGTAAGCTAGCTCTAAATGGTGCCTTAGACGAATCAGAACTTGGACTCATAATCTGAGCCAGCCACAAGAGGATTGTATGGGCAGTGACTCTGGGAGATGTAGTTTTAGACTTGAGCGCCTTTTGGACCAACAAGAGCAGTCTATTGTGAGTGACAGCCAAGAACTGGGAGGAACTCAAAGGAAGTGCCCGGTTTTGTCTGTTGGAGTTTCAGTTGAGCTCTGGCAGTGAAGAAGGAAGGAGCCCTGTGTTTTTTTCAGTGTGCAGTTTTAGTCGGGAAAGCGTGTATAAGGCCCAGAGTTCGGTCTGCAGCTTGTGTAACTGCTTGTTAGGACTGAATCCATCCTGGTGAAGAGAATCAAAGGATATCTGAAGAGTAGAAACCAGGCTCACCCTGTAGAAGACTGGAGAAATTGCTGAATTGCACTCGGTCTGTCAGGAACTGAATCTGCTGTGTTCTCCGGGTATTGTGCAGTAATTAATCGGGATAGAGAAGCAGCCTGCCTGGTATAGTACTTTCTGTTTTACCATATAAATGTGTAGAGGCTTGTGTACCTCAAGTGAATCCTGCTGCCATTAAAGGACTTTTGCCTGTTACTGTTCACCATATAAATGTGTGAGGAGGCTTGGTTAGCTCAAGTGAATCCTGCTGCCATTAAAGGACTTTTGCCTGTTGCAGTTTGCCATATAAATGTGTGAGGAGTCTCGTGGAGCTCAAGAGTAGCCCTGCTGACATTGAAGGACCCTATCTTGTTTGGAGGTCGTGAGTACTAATTCAGGGTCGCCTCCCTGTTGAATTGCCACATTGAATCCAAATGGAATCACTGTACTGCTGACTGTTTAAACTAATTTTTCTTTTCTCTGCGGGAAGGGCCCCACCAGCTGCCACGGTTTGGACTAGCCACTAGAGCTTGGGTACCCAGGGACAGTAACTGGTAGGGATAGGTCTGTGCACAGAGCCATAGGTAGATGAGTAAAGTGATAAGCTAATTAACCTGATTTCCCTGTCCTTGTTATATTCCCCTAAATAAATCAGAGCTGCTTGTTTCAGCAAAGTTATACTGCTCTGAGGTATTTGTCTATGTTAAAGTATTGTACTGTGATTGTTGCACTGTATCTTATTTTAAGGAGGTCCCAGTGCCTGAACCAGCCCTGGGGTAAGTGTATACTGTGAAGGTAATTCTGATATATTGTGTGGGCCACTAGTGGAAGAAAGGGGGTTGCAGTGTCCCAGAGGGCTGTGACCAAGTAAGTTTAACTATTGCAAACCCTGACCTCTGGGTGGAGGCACCCGCCATTGGATCCAGGCCCCTCAACCTGTTAGTGGCAAATCAGGCAGGGGTAGTAGCCCCTGGGATAGTGCCATCTAGGGGTTACACGTATAGAATTGGGTGTTTTTCCCCTTCAATGTTCTGACTTAGAACAGTACCAATTCCAGCATTGGAAGCATCTGTATGGACTTCAAAAGGTCTATTGAAGTCAGAACCTCTTAACACAGGCGAGGAGCATAAAGCAATTTTGGTGGACTGGAATGCTTCTTTGCATTAAGGTGTCCATTTGACTGTGCTGCCACCATATGTCTGGTCTGTACTCCTCTGGTTTCCTCTGGTCTCTCCTGCTCCAACTTCATGGTCTTGTCTGCCATGGCACCACTCCTTGTTCTTACACTCAATATCAGGTCTGATACCAAAATTGGTGTCCCCCTGGTTACTTGGACCACCAATTATCCCACTCTGACAACACATGTGATAGTGGGTTTCTTGAGTAAAAGCACAGACACAGGAGTAAGGTGCAAAAATCACTGAGAGTGCAGATTTAATAAGTAAACAAAAAGAAATCACATAATAAAATAAAATAAATCCAAACAGCCACACACAGTTAAGACATAGCTTTGGTCTCTCATCTGTGCTTCCTCAGCTCTCTCCAAGGCTAAACTGATTTACCTAAACTGAAAAGCAGCTTTCTTTTATACAGTGAAATCTGTCTTGATACTAAGAGGCAACTTCAGAAACACACAGGACAGAAGGACATGGGAATTGAAATACATTAAACAATTTAAATCTAACATTTCTGGACTGAATCGGGACTTCAGTTTCATGACACACTATGGTAAACCTGTAATTCTTTTTAATTGTGTACTAAATCATGTCATTATTTATCACACTTTGGTTCTGTATTTCAATTATTATTATTTTTTTTCTCTGAGTTCTGCCTGATCTGCTTTTTTTACCTGTACCTCACATCCTCTCTTCCTCTCCTACTAACTCTTTAGCTCAGTCCCACCCACACCCTTTTGTTTTCACACCTCTGCTAATGCAACCTTACACTCTGTTTATCTATGCCTTTGTTCTTTTGTTTCTCCTAACTTCTTGATTTCCTTGCATCTGTTAGGCATCTCCTGTCTATTCTACCCTTACAGCCAGCATCTGATCTCAGATCCTATCTGCATGCTTTTGTCTTCCCTTTAGCTTCATTTCATCTCCTGCTGACCTGTTCCTACTTAGCCCCCCCTCCCCATTTATTCTCATGTTTTTATTTTGCATTTTGGACTTTCATCTCTAGTCCCCTTTGTCACCTTCCTACTTCACTTCCTGATTTTTAATTGCTCCACAGTGGATATAAATACTGCTTATGTTGCTCAGTTTTGCTATTCACCTGAAGAAGGGACCTGTGTGGCCCCAAAAGCTTGTGTATAATTCCATCTTTGTACAAGACACTTGTTGGTCCAATAAAAGGTATCAAAACCTTCCATCTTCTTCTGTCATACAATGAAATCAAATGATCAAAGAGATTCCACCCCCCGGACTAATACAATTCATTTCCAAGCTATAAAAATATCAAATAACATAATACAACAAACAATATACATATTTCTGTAAGATTGTGGCACACAATAAGAAAAATAAAGCAAATACAATGATTTTGTAAATATTTCATACCTGTAACCCTACCCACCTCCTGTGATTGACAGGCACACCTGAATTTAAACAGAAGGAGAAAGGGGTGCTGGCCCTAAACAAACACCCAGAACAACAGAGCAAGGTATGTGTACGCATCTTTGTTGCAATTCCTTGTGCACCAGGAAGAGAACAAAGCTACCACACTAAAGAAACTGTTCACAATCTTGCAGAATTGCAGAGGTGCAGGGCTAAATATTACAACAGATATTTATTTCAACACTGTCAAACTGTTTAGATATTTTAAACTTATTTGGTAAAAACAGCCATTTGAACCCTAAGGGAAAACCACTAGGCTGAGGGAAATATACATTGCAACAGTGTGTTTTAATTACAGCTTGGTCAAAATTATTGTTCAAGCGTACAGCTGCAGGAGCTTTGAGAATTTAGTGTGACTATATGCTTAACCTGGGCTTTCTCCTAGCCCACTCCTTTATTTCTATATTAAAGTCTCCTTTTTCTTGCTTGCAGAGTTAGAGCTATTTCAGAGCTAGCCTGTGCTCTTAAAAGCGGTCACGGAGGAGAATTTACATGCTTTCTGCAGCAATGGCATGTAAATCCCTCCGTATCCCTGCTCACTTTTATTTATAAACATAAAGTTCAGCTTTGCGACTCTGTGGGCCTTTTTTGGCGCCAAGAGGGGAACTCTGCCTGTAGAACACAAATAGGAGCTAATGAAAAAGGCAAAAACCCTGGAAGTTATTATTTTTATATATTTATTTCTTGCACTACTCAGCAATTCAGGGGAAAAGGGAAAAAAGAACAAATAGCACTCGGCAGAATCCCCCAGAACTAGGCACAGGGCTGCATTTAAACCACCTGCAGGGCAGAGCTTATTGAACAGCAGCAGCTCTGCTTCGCTGAGGGCACCTTTTCTAAGGAATGCACCTACAGGGAAAAACAACTAAGGTTGTCACAGAACATGAAGCATACAAATCAACCAGCTACTGCTCCAGTTCAAAATGCAGGGTTTTGTTTTAATGCACGGCAGCAGCTCGACGCTGCGATCTTGCACACATTAGCTTCGTGGCACTGCAATCCTACGCACATTCATGCAGGATCGTAAACAAGCACTGTTCTACAGAAAAGCAGCTCATACAGAGCTAAACAGCAGCACTAACAGTCATGGCTGTATTTTTACAGGGGAAATCTGGTGTAACCAGTGTATGGCAGCAAGGACACCCACATAGAGGGGGAGAGAGAGAGAGCGAAAGAAAGAAAAAGAAAAAGGAAGTTTAAATAAGTAAAGATGTTGTAGGTGGCCATCTTACAGGGGAAAAAAAGGCAGAAAAAGGGCTGCTGCACAACAGACTAACAGAAAAGATAGAGAGCTGAAAGAAAAGATACTCTCTGCTCAAACCCATCTGGATGGGGGTGTCCAGTACTACCACACACACTTATTTTGTTTTATATAAACATATATATATATATATATATATATTTGTGTATATATATATATATATGTATAGAGAGAGAGAGAGTGGGAGATACATCATGGGCAGGAGTGTTATATGGAAAATATTTTCATGCCTGCAGAGTGACCTCTGGATACTCACGAGTGGTGAAATGTAGTGGAGCCATAAGTGATAGTATCCTGAGGTCACTCTGCATGCATGAAAATATTTTCCATATCACAATAGAAACATAGAACGTGATAGAAGAAGGGGGCCATGCGACCCATCTAGTCTGCCCATAGTCTTACCCCTTCCCTTAGCTGCTTTTCAGTGTTATGGTGCCCTTGTATCTATCCCACGCCTTCTTGAAATTTTCCACCATTTTTGCCTCCACTTCCTCCTGTGGAAGGCAGTTCCATGGTTCAACCACTCTCTCAGTGAAGAAGAACTTGTGTGTGTTGCCTCTGAATCTGCTCCCCTCTAGTTTCATGTTGTGCCCTCTGGTTCTTAAGTGATTCTGTTTATATGGAACAGGTCCTGGACCTGGACCTGCACCTTGTTTATTCCTTTTAGGAATCTGAAGGTCTTGATCATGTCTCCTCTCTCCCTCCACTGCTCCAGGGAGTACATGTTTAATTCACACAGCCTCTCCTCATATGATTTGTTGTGCAATCCATGAATCATTGTAGCCATCCTCTGCACTGTTTCCAGTCTGGTAGCATCTTTCTTGACGTGTGATCTCCAGAATTGTACACTGTATTCCAGGTGTGGCCTCACCATTGAGATACAGAGTGGAAGGAAGCCTTCCTTTTTCCTGCTGGTCATCCCCCTGCTTATGCATCCCAACATACCATTTGCCCACAATGCTGCTTTCTGGCATTGCTTGGTCATTTTTAGGTAATCTGTTATAATTATTCTCAGATCCCTTTCCTGTTTAGAGGCTTACAGTTTATTACTCCCTAGGTAGTAATCCACTCCTGGGTTAGTCCTTCCGAGGGGCATGATTTTGCATTTTTTAATATTGAAATTTAGTTGCCACATTCTTGACCACTTATCTAGAGATTCCAGGTTAGCCCCAATTTTCTCCACTCCTCCTGGGGTGTCCACCCTGTTTCCTATTTTTGTGTCATCTGTGAACAAACTCACCATGCCTTCCAATCCATCAGAAATGTCACTAATGAAGATGCTGAATAGGATTGGGCCAAGCACTGAACCCTGTGGTACTCCACTAGCTACGTCTCTTTCCTCTGAGAGTGAGATGTTCACTAATACCCTCTGGGTCGTTCCAGTAAGCCAACTCCTTACCCAGTTTATTACCTGATGACCTACTCCCATGCTGTCTAATTTGTTTAGCAGCCTTCTATGTGGGACTGAGTAGAAGGCTTTGCTGAAATCCAGGTACGGTGCACTACGTATACCGCACCTCTTTGGTCTTCTATTTTCATTACCAGTTAAAGAAATCAAGTAAGTTGGTTTGACGTGACTTCCCTGTGGTAAAGCCATGCTGTTTAGTGTTTAATTTGTTGTTGTCATTGAGAAAGGATATAATCCTCTCCTTGAGAAGGGTTTCCATTGTTTTGCCTACAATTGATGTGAGTCTATAGTTACTCACACTCACTCTGCTACCGCTTTTGTGTAGCGGGATAACTGTGGCTATTTTCCAATCCTGTGGGACCTCACCCAGCTCAAATGATAAGTTAAAAAGATCATTCAGTGGAGCCACCAGTTCCTCTCTTAGTCCTCGTAGTAGTCTAGGGTGCACTTCGTCTGGTCCCATGGCGTTGTTTGTATTGAGCTTCTCCAGTTCCTTTAAGACTTCCTCTTTTGTAAAGGGTCCTGAGTATACTCCGTTGTCGCCTTTATTGTCTCCTGTAAAAGTGGATCCACAGCCATCCTGCTCCTTTGTAAAATATCTGTTTAAGATTTCCACTTTGTCCTTGTAATCCTTAGTGGTCTCTCCATCTTCCTTTGTGAGTTTGACAATACCCCTTGTGGTCTTTCTTTTTTCACTAATATATATATAGAAGGTTTTGTCTCCCTTTTTGACTTCTCTGGCTATCCTCTCCTCTGTTGTTGCTTTTGCTGTTCTAATTTCCTTGCTTGTAGCCCTTTGTTTTTCTTTGTAGTCTTCCTTCTCCTTGTCGGATCCTGTTTTCTTGTATTTCCTGAAAGTAGCCCTTTTTTTCCCTAATGCTGGTGGCTACTTCCTTAGTAAACCACAGTGCTCTCACCAACTTGCAAATTTCTGCCTAACATAACAGTATAAGTACTGAATATCATATGTATTGGTGGGAGCCCTTCAGCCCCACGTTCCCACCAACTTGAAGTGAATCAAATTTTCATTAGTCAGAGTGGCATAATTCTGCATCTGTTTACATTTTACACACCTAACCACTGAAAAGTACCTCTGTGGCAGTAAGGCTAGCTACCCTATAAATTTCAAGCCACTACCACAATGCAGAACGCTATCCGCAAAATGTAAACTGTGTCACACAATGTCTCTGCAGAAAATTAATTTTCCATCACCTAATTCACATCTACAGGACATCCCCTCAACACCCTCCAAATTTCAAGTTAAAAGACCAAACCGTTTCTGAGATATTTCATTTTAAAGTTTTTTGCAATTTTAAAAATTCTTTGATTGCGAGAATCGGCCGCGACCTCATGATCAAAGATCATCTTTGATCATGAGGGGACATCTGGTCATGAAATTTGGGCTATCTGGTCCCTCCCAGAGACATCTGGTCCAGCAAAAATCTGGCCACCTCGTCCCGCATTCACGAACAAAGCTCGTGATCAAAAAAATCTCGTGACCTAAGAATTTGCACACACGCGATCAAAGAATTTAAAAACATTAAAACTCAATTTTTTTGACACAATTACATTAAATCACAGGCATGGCTCAATAGAGGGAAGCCCCCTGAGCAAAACCCATCCTAGTTTTACTTCAGAAGTCATCACTGGGCTAAGATATTTTTTTTTCCAACCCAAAAATCTGGCCAGCTCGTCCCTCCCTCCCTCGCAAACAAAGATTGTGATCCAAGAATCTTGCGATCAAAAAATTTGAAGGCTTATGATCAAAGATTGTTAGCAAGCCATGATCAAAGAATTTAAAAGTTTAAAGCTCCATTTTTTGACACAACTACATTAAACCACAGGCATGGCTCGATAGAAGGAAGCCCCCTGAGCAAAACCCATCCATGTCTGACTTCAGAAGTCACCCCTGGGCTGAGATATTTGTTTTTTTCCAACCTCAAACTGAAAACAAGATGGCAGCCATCACGATCGATGATCAAAGAATCTTTGATCGCGAGCCTGCAAATTCTTTGATCATCAGGAATAGGGTTGTCACGGTATGACGGTGTCATGGTATAACGAGGTGTCAGAAGTTACGGTATTAATACCGTGGACAATTTCTGATACCGCGATAACCGTGAATCACAGTATACTGCAGTATTGAGACCTTTCAACTAGTTTCTTTGCATTTTCAGGGACAACTGTCCCTTACATGCCAGTTCTCCCTGATGCAAGAGTTTGAGGAGGCTTCTTTTTCATGCAAAAATTGTTTTGTGGATGCGAAGTCCACTGTCTCCTGCAGTGCTGTACAGATTAGTAAGGTTAGGTTTAGGTGTCCTCACGTGTCCAATCCATAAGTGGACTGATGATGTCGGTTGAGAGACCTTCAATAAAATTTAAGTCAGTCTTTTGACTTCTTCCTTCCATTTTTTTTTTTTTTGATGTTCAGTTTCAGGACAACGTGCACACAAGGCACACAGAGGCCAAGTAAGTATTAAGCCACCAGTGATGTATAAGTAAATAACTGCTTCTTTAATGGTAAATGATGGAACAGACTGTGCGCAACAGCACATAAAAGTCAGTGTGCTGTGTGAGTGCGACTGTATCACTCACACAGTGCACACTGATTGCACAGTTCACATGAAGTGCAGCACACTGCTTGCACAAAAAGCCACATTGTAAATGCACAATGCGCATCATTATTGTCCTGTCCTCTGCTGTTGTTTTGGAACAGAAGCAGAAAATGATGTACTGGTTTCAAAATGAGTGACATCCCTCCAGAAAAGTTGAACAACAGCAGAACACTTTTGTTGAGGGTTACATCTCCCTCCGTGACAATTCCACAGCGGCCGACACTACAGTGACAACAGCACCAGGTCGCTGTAGTGTCATCGCGGGACCCCACCACTGCATTCGTGGGTAATGCACCCCTTCCCCAAAATCACTCGGACTCAGAGTTGGTTATTTAAGTAGCAGGGGTGGATGGGGCATACAGGTGTTTACCAGACGTCCTAAATCCATTTGTTGATTGGGCTTGAGCAATGGGCATGGCATGGGGGTGAGGGAGGGATCAGCAGCAGTAACCAGGCCCAGCATCAAAATCTGTTATGTTATTTTGTTAACAGTAACACTGTGTAACATATCGTCCATCATGTCATGTAATGATCATCATGTTAAGTTTTCTTATCTTTATGGGTAACAGTTTTAGCAAACTGTCTGTGGTTGGTTGACACTGTACAGACTGGTCAGCCACCTCATTGAGTGAGGCCAGTGAGTGACAGATGAGACCGCAGTGATCATTCATTCACACTATTGTTAACTGTTGTGCTGCTGCTGTCTCGAGTGGTCATGTGTGTTCATGTTCATTCATTGTAAGTCTGAACTATAGAGACCAGACAGTCCTGTCAGTCTGAACTATAGACAGCAGACGGTCCTGTCAGTCTGTCAGAGGCACAAACCTGTCAAGGTTACTCAGACAGAGAATAAGTTACACACTGAGAACTTTTTCAGGTTCATTTTTTATCATGTCACTCTTTTTCCCCGGTAGAAGCAGTCCCCTCTGACCCCCGGCCACCAGCACCAGTACCCCTGGACTCGGTCTGGTGTGCAAATTTATACACCCCATCACACTAACGGCCAATGGCAGGACCCCCCCCATAGGGACCTGCGGCATGGACCTGTTGAAGACACCTCTTGAGTCCAGGGGTGCAGGGCTTGGCCATCAGCCGTGGAGGTCACCCCACCTATTTTCCACTTTTCACTCACTGAGGAGCTGGACATGCAATGGCCTCGACGCACCTAAAATGCAGACACCCGCCGTGCTCTTCCCCCTGTACATGCACGCGACTGTGGAGCGTGTCACTGCAGTGCAATGCAGATCCCTCACCCACCTCAGAGGAAGGAGAGCAGTCGTGGGATGCTTAATCCTTCCTCCCCCTTCCAGCCGCTGATGGCCCGAGTCCGTTCCCAAACCTGGGTCGCCGGTGCAGCGCAAGGTGTGGTATCCAGCACATCAACCCTCAGTGCCACTGGGCCGGCTTCAGGTTGATTTTTTATTGTTAAATAATAACACAAAAATTACCATGATGCCAGTGCCATTTGCATTTGTAAAGTGCAGTTTTGCATTACACTTACATTCTGTGCTTTTCAGTTTCCGTGATAAGAACTGGCACTAGTAGTCTGTGTGTTCCTTCAGTTTTCATTCCCAGTTGTTCCCAACCCCTCCTTCTATCTGATTCTGCAGCACAAAGTCACTGCTGCCTAGCACACCTGCAGTGTGGATAACGAATTTAATGCCTGCCAACACATGCCATATCTGGAGTGCACTCTGCTCACTAACCCAAATTCTCTCTGACATCTGCTGCTGTTGCTTCCTGACTCTGAGTCAGAGTCCTCCCTCCCTGTCCTCCTAATGTGATTTGTGTTGTGATATTTCATACTTGGCATTGGCTATTCAGCTGAGCTAGCATATTTAGTGAAGTTGCTGTCTTGTCTCATCTGTCTGCTCGATGCAGCCCGAGTCCCTCCAGTCCAGTTGCACTGTGGACAGCTTCATGTCTCTCCCTCTGTCTGCTCACCTGATGCCCCCATTAGAGTGGTCCCTAGGATGGAGTGAGTCCTACTCCTGACTCCTGATGAGTCCTCTCTGACTGATTTATGTCATATGTTTCACAAAATTTTGGTTGGCTGGCTCAGCTGAACTCTTGTCTGACTGTAGCTGGGGGCCACCTAACACAAAACCAATAAGAGAAATTACTTCACTTGCAAAATTACCCTTAGCCTAGCTGCTAGCTTAACAATTATAGTCACTTGACTCAGCAGCCACCAACCATGGCACTGAGTACATATAGGGTAATTAATTTAATGCTATGCAGGACTACAGTCCTCCTGAGTCACTCATCATATCACAAGACTTGACTCACGAGTCTGAGATTATTTATTTATTTATTTATTCAAGCGTTTAACCAGGAAGACATACTGAGTGGGGGAACATAGACCATAGTTGAACAGCATATATACAGGTGAAAATACATAGTGTGAATTCTCTAACATTTGGTCCAAATGTCTAGGCATAGAGGTCAGGAAAACAGTAGAATATACAATAGCTTGACAGCATAGTGTAGACAACAAGAAATGAGAGATCAGTAGTTATAGACCCAGATTGGTTGTAGTACTAAGTGCAGAACAAAGTACTGTCATTTCACATGGGGAGCAGAACTGCCTAGGCACATGTGCAGGTAGGGGCGAGGGCGAAGTGCGCTTGGAGCAAGGAGTTAAGGTGCCGAGGGGAGGAGAAATGACGGATGTTTGCTGGGAGGAAGTTCCACAATTTTGGTATGTGGTAGCTGAAAGCAACCTGACCGGCAGTAGTGGACCTATGCGGAACAGCCGGGGAATGGGAGTCCAAGTTTCGGAGAGAGCAAGCTAAGGTGCGGGGGTTGGCCAGGGCGGCGGTGAGGTAGGAGGGGTGTTTCTGGGACCATAGCTTGGCTGGGATTTTGGTGCAGTGGGATTGTCTGCGATTATGTAGTGAGGGGGAGGTCCACAGATTGGTAAAGGTCACAATGGTGTGTGGAGTAGGGACAGTTCAGTGTAAAGTGGCAGAAGGAATGGAAAAGAGGGTCCAGCCTGACTAAGGTCGACCTAGGGCCGGCACTGTAGACTACATCTCCGTAGTCGAAGACGGGGAGAATCATTTTCTGCACAATGGCCCTCTGAGCGGGTGTAGGGATGCAGTCACGATTCCGGTAAAGTACGCCAAGCTTGGGATGTAGCTTCTTGAGTAAGGAGTCAATGTGTGTGGAAAAGTTGAGGTGCTGGTCCAGCCATACACCGAGGTATCTGAAGGAGGTACAGGCTTCCAGTGGTGTCCCTTCCAGGGTGTGAAATGTGATTGGAGAGAGGAGCCTAGAAAGTCTCTGCCTAGTGCCAAAGGTTAGAAAGACCGGTTTCTTGGCATTGAGAAGGAGATGATTTGAGTGAAGCCATTGCTGGACTGAGGTCTTGCTGCAGTTGTGTCATGACCTCTGAGGGCGAGGGGTCGGATGCATACAGCACAGTGTCGTCCACATACATATGGATTGAGGTGTGTGGGCAAGCAGAGGGCAGGTCATTCAGGAAGATCGAGAATAGGAGTGGGCCTAGGACAGAACCTTGTGGTACACCTGAGGTGACCGGGAGAGGTGCCGAGGTGGAGGAGCTGATACGGAAGGATTGGGACCTGTCAGCAAGGTATGACTGGAACCAGGAGGTGGCCCTACTGGATAGACCGGCGTTGGCTAGTTTGGCTAGGAGTAGGGAGTGGGAGACTGTGTCAAATGCCTTGGCCAGGTCGATGAAGATGGCTGCTATGATGTGGCCAGCATCTATCCCAGTAAGGATGGAGTCAGTAATCCTGAGAAGGGAGGTAGTGGTGGAGTGGGATTTCCTAAAGTCAGACTGGAAGGGGGAGAAAAAAAGAGGAGGAGTCCAGAAAGGGAGATAGGCAAGAGAATATCAGGCGTTCCTGTAATTTTGCAAGGATTGGTAGAAGGGAGATGGGCTGGTAATTGTTTGGGTTTGAGGGATCCCCACCCTTAGGAAGTGGAATTATGGTGGCATGTTTCCATTCAGAGGGGATTTCAGCACGGGAGAAGGAGAGGTTGAAAAGGGAGGCCAAGGGTTTGGCTATGGCAGGGGCCAAAAGGCGGAGCATTTTGGAGTCCAGCCCAGTGGAGCATTGACCCTTACTTGGATTAAGGGCAACCAGTGCATTATATACCTCTTCTGGGGTGATCTGTAGGAAAGAGAAAGACTGACCTGGGAGAGTGCCCCTACCTGGGGGGGGTAGGGGGTTGGTGATGAGCGTGTGGAGGAACTGGCAGGGGAGTAGCGTGACTGTTTGTGAAATGAGAGTTAAACAGAGTGGCCACTGCTGGAGGGTCGGAGATGGTGAGACCGCCTACCTGCAGGGATGGAGTGGGGGGCTGCAAGGGGGGGATGATGAGCGACTTGACCACATTCCAGAATTTGGTGGTGACAAGATGACTTGAGTCACTTGGGGGGGTGGGGCTACCTAAAACAAAACCCAATGGAAAAAGTAATTTAAAATCATAAATTTCTTAATTACTTAAATATCTAGTAACATAGAAACATAGACTGACACCAGATAAGGACCGCTTGGCCCACCTAGTCTGCCCACTTCCCTACCTAAAGGATAAGCTGCATATCCTAGTTAACCAACAGCCTATTTCTTCCTACCCCCCCCCACAAAAATTGCCTTATGTCTGTCCCATGCATTCTTGAATTCTCCCACAGTTTTAGACCCCACAACCTCCTCAGGAAGGTTGTTCCATGCATTCACTACCCTCTCTGTGAAAAAATACTTCCTCACATTGCCCCTGAGTCGTCCCCCTCTATCTTCAAACTGTGTCCCCTTGTTCTTGCACATCTCTTTTTCTGAAAGATGCTACCCTCTTGGACTTTGTTGATTCCACTGAGGTACTTAAAGTTTCTATCATGTCCCCCCTCTCCCTCCTTTCCTCAAGGGTATACATATTAAGCTCCTTTAGTCTCTTCTCATATGGCTTCTCTTGCAGACCCTGCACCATTTTAGTTGCCCTCCTCTGGACTGCCTCCATTCTGTCTATGTCCTTGCAGAGATGGGGTCTCCAGAACTGTACGCAGTACTCCAGATGGGGTCTGACCAACTGTTTATACAGAGGGACAACAACTTCCTATTTTCTGCTGGTGATGCCTCTCCCTATACATCCCAGTATCCCCCCAGCCCTCCCTACTGCCTTCTCACATTGCTTGCCAACCTTAAGGTCATCTGATATGATTACCCCAAGGTCCATTTCCATTTTTGTTCTTGTTACTACCCCCCCCCACATTGTGTACTCTTCCCCTGGGTTTTTGTTTTCCCAGGTGCATTATTTTGCACTTCTTTGCATTGAATCCAAGCTGCCATACTTCTGACCATTCCTCCAACCTTGCCAAGTCCCTTCTCATCCTTTCCACACCTCCTTGTGTATAAACCCTGTTGCAGATCTTTGTGTCATAGAGGCATACTTTTCCTTCCAGTCCCTCTGCAATGTCACTTATAAAGACATTAAAGCAGCAGTACTATGAAAAAATTGTGCTTTTTTGACAGTTTATTCCCTGTGCCTTGCCAATCATATAGCTGATACTCTTTCTCACCGGCATTGTACTATCGCCGAGTAATTTGCTCAGTTATTCTCTGCTTTTGTTTACATTTCTGCCACTAAGCATGTTGCACTGGAACCCCCTCTGCTGCCAACTGCACATGTGAATGACTTGCAGGGACATCAGAAATGGTCAGCAGAGGGTCCCTCTGCTGTTATCAAAAGACGTGATGTGACCTGTAGAAAAAGTGCAACTGAAAATTAGTCAGCCGCCATATTTGTTGTAGCACTACAACAATTCAAATAAATTGCAAATATCTAAGAAACTAAAGATGACTAAAAAAAAAAACATTTACAGGTATGGAAACTGGAACTTTGGCCGCATGCTTACAGCGGAAAAACAGAATTTTGATAGCTCACTTCCTGATTTCGTAGTACTGCTGTTTTAAAAAGGACTGGACCCAGTAGTGAACCCTGCGGTACCCCACTAGTAACCTCCCTTTCTTCAGAGTGGACTCTGTTTACAATTACCTTCTGTGTCCTGTTGTCCAGCCAATGTTTTACCCAGGCTACCACCCTGGGGCCCACTCCCAGGCTGGTTAATTTGTTTATTAATCTTTTGTGTGGGACTATGTCAAATGCCTTGCTAAAGTCTAGGTAGGCCATGTCCTCAGTCCCTTCCTGGTCTACTTACTCTGGTCACCCAGTCAAAGAAATTGATTAGATTCGTCTGACATGACCTTACTACTGGTGAACCCTCGCTGCCTTGGGTCCTGTGCTCCACTCGCCTCTAGGTACTCAACAATTCTTTCCTTCAGAAGTGATTCCATCACTTTCCCTACCACTGAGGTCAAACTGACAGGTCTGTAGTTTCCTGCCCTGTCTTGCTCCCACTTTTGTGAAGGGGAATCACATCTGCCTTCCTCCAGTCCTCAGGTACCACACCATCCTCCCATGATTTGTTAAAAAAGGTTAGTCAGTGGTGTCACTAGTTCGCCCCTTAATTCTTTTAGAATTCTGGGGTGAAACCTGTCAGGCCCATTGCTTTGTCCACCTTCAGCTTTAGGAGTTCTTTCAGAACCCTTTCTTCTGTGAAAAGTCTGGGATCGACCCCCCTATCCAGAGTGCTTTTGTTAATTGGATTAGGTACCTCCCCCTCCTCCTGTTTTGTGAATACTGAGCCGAAGCATTCATTCAGTATCCCTGCTTTTTCACTGTCCCTCTCTGCCCACCCATCATCCATTCTATTCAGCCTCACTATCCCACCCTTTGTCTTTCTGCACTCCCTGATGTACCTATAAAAGGTTGTATCCCCCTTCTTAACAGAGTTGGCTATCTTTTCCTCAGTTTGGGCCTTTGCTATTCTGACTTCCCTACCTGCTTCCTTCTGCCTTAACTGGTACAAATCTCTGTCCCGCTCCTTCTGTGTTTCCTTATGTGTCCTAAAAGCTATCTTTTTCTCCCTAACCTTCCCTGCCACCTCTTTTGAGAACTACAGTGGCTTTTTCTTTCATTTTGATTTGTTTATTTGCTTCACACAAAGGCTTGTTGCCTCTGTGATGGCAGTTTTGATGTTCCCCCATTGTTGATCCACCCTCCTTCTTGCCTGTTTGCTAGCACTTTTCTAAGGCACTCTCCCATCTTGCCAATACGGAAGTCCAGTACCCTCACTTTTGTATGGCTTGACTCTGTAGCTGAGTTTATCGTAAACCACACTGTTTGGTGGTCACTTGTTTAGTAGTTTAAAAACAACAACAAAAAAATCAGAGAAAAGAGTGCCTGCCACTGCCGCGGCATTGAGGATATATAAGAGGATTCCTTTAATGCCAGACTGCACTCATGTCACAGTCACACGTTTCGACTTGATTTACAATAGCACGACTCACTCAACCAAAGCAAGTCAAGCAAGCAACTCACATTGGCTCACTGCCTCAGCTGGAGGCTACTGTAGTTAAATACCTATTACCTAGCTTAAAAAAAGAAAAAAAAGCACCCTGTGAGTGCCTGCCATGGCCACGTCATTGGCATTGAGGATATATAAGCTGATTCCTTTACTGTCAGACTTAGACTCATGTCACAGTCACACGACTCGACTTGAGTCACAGTATAGCATGACTGACTCAAACTAAGAAAGTCATGCAAGCAACTCACATTGGCTCACTGCCTCAGCTGGAAGCTACTGTAGCTAAATACCTGTTGTATTAAAAAAGGAAAAAAGCAGCCAGGCAGCCAGCATGGTATTTGGGATATACAGGCTAATTCCTTTAAATGCCACCATCTCTCACAGTTGGCTTAGCACAGTCGATTGGCACTGGCTGTTGGCTTGGCTTGGACAAGGAGTCTTGGACACAGTGAGTGGTGAGCGCAGGCAGGAGCTGTGTTGTGGTTGTGGTGGTAGGGTACTACACTGAGAAAGTAAATATGAAGAACACAAATCTCTCCACATTTATTTGCACTTACTATTACTACTAACTTAACTTGACGGGACTGGGTCTTAGAGGGAGCCCCAGGCTGTGAGGTGAGGATGGAGGAGGGACACTCAGCCTAGTCATAGCCAGACAGTGAGCCTTGATTTTCCAATCAGAACTGTTCTAATTCTAAGTAGTGCTCTTGCTGCGCCTGCTTCTAAAGCTAGTAGCACACTACTTCAGTGAAGTTCAACTCTGTCTGCATCTGCAACTCTAGCCTGCACCACCACCAGGAGTGGAGTGGAGTGACTGGACATTCCTTTCGTATTCATTAACTGTCATCTTTAAGTTACTGACAATTTAACAAAACAAAAATGTAAATCAAACAACTTACTACTCGTACTCACTGTGCTATTTTTGTATAGTAATTTTGGTATTGGTAGCATTTTGTGCTGTAAGCTAAGAGTATAATGAAACACTTTACTTAAATCGGTATGTCACTCACATTTCAGATTGCAATGAAATGAATTTTTTTTTCTATATAAATCTACTTGTAGTGCTCGAAGCTCCATGCTTATCATCAGGTCAGGAGGAATCTGACTTAGCCAATAAAAAATCTTTTTCTTTTACACATACTTGACTCATTAGTTTTATTTTCTCTCATTAGATTCATAATGTGTCATTTACTAGTATTTTAACTACTTTTATGTGTAAAATTTAGTTAAAATTGCATTATTTTTGAATATTTAATTTTTTCCCATTGGAATGCATTATACCGTGGTATCACGATAACCACGGCATCACACACTGCGGTTATCGTACAGTCAAAATTTCATATCGTGACAACCCTAGTCAGGAGTGACCAGATGGCCAAAACTCCATTCTTCTTTTGCAAAACAACCATGTAAATTTTTCCATAGACTTATAATGGGAGCTAAAAAGCTTAATAACTTTTGAATGGATTAATATTTTTTCACCAAACAAAAAGTGGCATGTCCCTTGACCCAAGCTCTTTCTATGTCCCAAGCTTCAGACCAGCATGCCACATGGTGGCCGTGCAGCACCACGGACAAAATCTGAAAAACTTCCCTCAAAACTGGCGAAAAGTGCATTTGTCAACGATTCACTGTGCAAAAACCGTACGTCAGACTGAAACACAATTTGGCAAATCAAGAGCTCTACCATGCCTACCAAATGTCATGCAAATATATTGAATGGGTCCAAAGTTATTAATGCACAAAATTTATATATATTTATGTATATATATACTGTACTGCATTTGTCTCATTTTTATTCTGGCAGGGGATGACATGCCACCTGCTGGGTCTTTCATAAACTGAGAATGTCACATAATGTCTCCAAGGGCACCCTCTTCTAAACTGGAAATGCAACAGAGTGTTTACAAGGGCACCCTCTCCTAAACTGAGAATGTGACATACAGTATGCAGTGTTTCCAAAGAGTTCCTCTTCTCAACTGGGAACCTAAAAGGTTGAGAGGTATGCAACTCTCCTCAGTTGAAGCTGTATCCCCTGGCCTGCTGAATCATTAGTATTCAGATGGGAAATTCACAGAATGTTTGCAAAGGACACCACACCATCTGCCCGGTATTCCAAAGTGTTACAAAGTATGTATTACTCTAGATCACCTACTACTTACTGCATCTCTGAACTGCTGTCCCCCATATCTTAAGGGTGACGCATGCTTACTACAAACACTGAATAGCAACATCTGCAGGCCACTGCAGGAACTTTTGTATCTGAAAAATTCTGATATCTGAACGAAATAAAAAAATAACTGACACCATAAGTCCAACGCCCGGAGCCTTGGCGCAAAATTTTTGCAAACGGTGATAACTACCACTGTGTTTGGAATTTATACAATAAATATATAATTATACAATATTCTGGTACTGTGCTCAACTCTTCTTTTGGATCTTTTGACATAGCTGAGGTTGGCCAACCCCACAGAACCTGCACCGCCCATCCTGTTGATGTGTGGATACTCATTTTCAGTGACTACCTCCAGCTTTTGCAACAGCATTCTATCACTTTCAATTCTTGTGGCTTGAAATGTTAATCATACCTGACTTTGTTGGCTCTGACCGTTTTCCAGGCACCTCTGTGGCACACTGGTATGTCATGTTCAACTGATCCTTTAGGCTTTGGACATTTATTTATTTATTTGCTTTTGGTAACCGGGTGGCTGCACTAGGCATAGGGATGCCTATTTTCAAGTATGACCAGGGAGGATTCAGGTCAAACACATGAGCAATACAATGTGACTCAGCACATAGAAAGGTAAAAAAAAAGGAAAGGAGGTCAGAAATATAACTTAGCAACTGGGAGCAATACAGAGTTGGACAATGTCCAAATATAAACAATACAGTTAGGAAAAATTCAAAAATATAAACAAGTGCCAAACAAGTACAGTATTGGTCCAAACTGGTATTATGTACAGTATACAGTAAGTGCCGCTGCGAGGTTCTAAGCATAGAAAAGTAGAAAAGAGGGAGGGAGGAGGAGGAGGAGGAGGTGGTAGAGAACATAGAAAAAGGGGTGAGAAGGATGGAGGTATGCAGGAGAGGGGTAAGAAGGAGAGTGCGGGAAAGCCAAGGGTGAAAGATAGAGGGGATGGATGAGCTAAGGTGGATGGAAGCATGTGCAAGGATTTGAAGCCCGTAGATGTTCACGGTGGAATTTCTTGAAACCAGCATGGGTAGGAGCCAGGTGAATAGCCTGAGGGATAGAATTCCAATACTTACGGGCAGTGTAAGAGAAAGCCTGTGCACCCACAGTGGTTTTGATCTGGAAATGAAGAGAGGGGCTTGGTCATTAGATCAGAGACCATAGGAGGGAGTTTGGGAATGTGGCAAGCAGGCGAGGGATTGGGGGAGGCCTGATCTAGTTATATTGTCAATTAGAGAGCCATAGAACAGGAATCGGTGAGCAGCAGGGCTGGGCCATTTTAGGTCAGGATAAAGCTGACAGTGGTATTTGAACCGTGGTGATGCAGAGGTGTAGCAGCAGATGTTATTATAGGCAGTGTCCCACTTATGGAGGAAGGTCTTAGATGCACCTAGGTAGGTGACTGAGCCATAGGCCAGGGCCAGGAGCAGTAGGCCTTGTGCCACGGCAAGCCTGGCTGATGGGGTGAGGGCATAGCTAGTACGGTAGGCATCTCTGATTTTAGCATTAACTGATTTGCAAGTGGCGGTGATATGGAGGTCGAAATCCAGGGATTCATCGAGAAGAATGCCCAGGTATTTGAAGGAGCTAGTGTTAACTAATGGGGAACCATTGGCACATGATATTTGAAGGGAGTTTCGATTCACTTTGAGTCTGGCCGGAGAGCTGAGAAACATGGAATGCGTTTTGCTTGCATTAAGAACAAGGTTGTTTCCTGTTAGCCAGGACTGAATGCTTAAGAAGTCCAAGGCTAGGGAGTGCTTGATATCTGAGATATTACTCGCACTGTGGTAGATGACAAGGTTATCCACATAAAGCAAGGAAGAGCAGATTGGTGCAAGCGATGGGAGGTCATTTATAAAAATAGAGAAAAGTAATGGGCCAAGTATGGAGCCCTGGGGAACATCTATAAGTATGGAAGAAAGATTGGAAATAGCTGAGTTAAAAGCTACAGCCTGCTTCCGGTTGTTGGACAGCTAGCTATTGAACCAGGCCACCATTTCGGCGTAGAAACCAAATGAGTGGAGTTTTGTGAGGAGCAGGGTATGGTTAACCAGGTCAAATGCCTTGGTTAAGTCAATGAAGATAGCACCTGTCAAGAGACCAGATTCCATAGCAGCATAAATGTCATTTGTGAGTTTTAGGAGGGCAGTGGAAGTACTGTGGCCTTTATGGAAACTATGCTGGGAACCTGAGAGGAGGTTATGCTTCTGTAGGTACGCTATGGTTAGGGTTGCCACTAATTTTTCCAGGATTTTACTGAGCATGGAAAGATCGGCTATGGGTCAATAGTTAGAAATGTCTTTGGGATCACCTTTTTTAAGGATGGGAGTAATTCTTGCTATCTTCCAGATGTTGGAAACTGTGTTGTAGCATATCGACAAGATAAAGACTTTGGTTAAGGGGGAGGCAATGAGAGGGGCAGCAATTTTCAGGAGCCTTGGTTCCAGTCTATCAGCACCAGAACTATTGTTATCAGAGATGGTGAGTACCAGCTTTAGAACTTCAGTTCTAGTAATGGTCCGAAACCGGAATGATGGATGAGAGAGCAGCAGTTCAGTGTCCACGGAGGGGGAAGTGGGGTGACCAGAGGGGAAGGAGGCTGAGTAGCTTGATAGGTCTGAGAAGTGGCAGTTAAATGCATTGGCTATGTTCACCAGATTATTACAATGTATGCCATTTAGCAGCATGTCATTAGTAGTGGACGTCTGATTGGCTCCAAGGAGAGTTTTTATAATGGACCAGAATTTCTTGGAGTCACCAGTGGATTTTATTAATAAGTCCTTACAAAAAGAGCTTTTAGCAAAGCAAATATTCCTTTTGCAGGAGTTTCTCTGGGCCCTATAGTCATTATAAACTGCCTGTAGCCTTGAGGCCTTGAAACGGCACCAACTTTTCTCCCTAGCGCTGAATTGAGTAAGATCATCTTTGGTGAGATACTTTGTTTGTGTACCCCATATACAGCGTGTGATGCGAGGAGCATGGAGGTCCTGGAGACGTCCAAGCCTTGCAAGAAAGTAGTCTAGGGCTGACTGAGCATTTGAGGAGGCAAAGATGGGTGACCAGTCAATCACTGAGAGATCATGCATAAACTGTGCCTGATTAAAATTGGCCAGATTGCAGAAAGTGATGAGTTTTGGAGGAGAAGATGGCTGTCTAGTGGAACGCCAGATGCAGAAGATTGGGAAGTGATCACTTATAACATCTGCAAGTGTACCTGCAGCAACTATACTATCAAGGTGGTTCGTGAGGGCCCAATCAATTAATGGCGCTGGATCGAGGGGGGGGGGCCATGACCCTAGTAGAGACGACGATTAGTTGGTGGAGGTTATGGCCTTGTACCATGGTGTGGAAGGACTGACTTGCTTTACCAGTCCAGTTTAGGTTTAGGTCTCCCATTATGAGGACCTCTTTACGTCCGACAGCTGTGTCCACCTGGGATAGGAGTTCCTTGAGACCAGTGATGCCACCAATGGGAGGGTTATAGGCACACACTATGTGCAGCTTCTTAGAGCCTAGTTGTAGGGTTGCATGAATAGATTCACAGTGAGAGAGGGTGAAAGAGACATTGCTGTGTAGTAATAGGTGAGATTTATAGAGGACTGCAACACCAACACCACCCTTAGATGAGGGCATGTCTTGCCTTAATATTTTGTAGTTAGGTAACATGCATAGGTGATCAGGGGTGGAGGGTTTTAGCCAGGTTTCGGACAGGCATTAAATGTCAGGGTTATATTGAGTAGCCCAATCCACAAGTTTAGTTAAGTTATGAGGAAGGCTCCTGATATTCAGGTGAACAATGTGCAGACCCTTAATGTCCTTCCTGGTTGTATCAGTGTGGGAGATGTTACCTATGGGTCCTGGATTGAGTTCAATATCTCCTGCTAACATTGGTGCTAGGAGGAGGAGGTACCACAGTTTACGATGGATGAAAGTGGTGGGCAGGGTGGGGTTGCGAAGAGGGGGAGTTATGGAGGGTGTAGGCAACGTGGTATATGATCCTGTTAGGGACAAAAAGTGGAAAGGTGGCTATGGGCAAGTGAGATAGTATAAGCGTGTTGGAAAAAATGATAACTTTAGGGTGCAAGGAGTGGCCATTCCAGGAGGGTGAGCAGCTTACCAAAGGAATCTATATGAGAGGAGCAAGAATAGAGACTACTAGAAAAATTGCACAAGGATTTAGGGCCGTGTAGTTGGACAGAGAGTTGGCCATTTGTGAAAAGGGTTTGTGATGACATAATAGCTATTTAGATGAGGAAATTAATGCTAATTTAGAGGATTTTAGGCAGAAATACAGTATCTGTGCACTGATTAACAGGCAACAAAGTGGAAGTCAAAAGTAATTGAAGCAGTTTTCCGATGCCCTCTAGTGGTGAAAGAATATAAGCTGCTAGTGAGAAAGTGAGGAGACAGTTAAAACTCCTCATGCACTGGGCTTGGCAATATATCACCTCTCACTATATAACAAATGCCACCCAAGGGTGGGGAGCTGCCACGCAGCAGCTGCGGGAAGGAGCTCTTAGCCCACCATCTGCCGGGAAGGAGCACTTAGCCTACCGTCTGCTTCCAGGAGTGTAATGACCTTAGGGGACCAGTTCCGGCTGAGAGACCTAGCTGGGGAGGTGAGTCCGGAGCAGCTAAACCAATTTGAGCTGACCAAGAGATTTTTCAGCCTGAGAGATTTTACCACCTTTGTTACAAGCTTAAATTTCCAAATCGGTGCTGCAAATGATTTTACCAGCCTTACTCCGAATTAGATTTTAGAAAAGGAGCGAGGGGTGAATTTATGGCTGAAGTTCAAATTAGTAGCGCCCCCTTCTGTCCCTCTACATATTAATGTAATTCCTTTGTTCCCTTTCAGGCCTCAGAAGCACCCCTCTCCCCTCAGAACACTGCCCAGCTAAGAAGTCTGTTGCAGGGGACAGCAGCGAGCCTTAAGAGGTAAAGCTGACTTCCATCCAGCCTGTTTGTGGAGAGCTCTTACCCTGTACGCGCAGACTACACCCCCCCCCGCAGCACTCCATTTATTGCTGCTTACTAGTCACATGACATATCACATGACCTCTCCTTCAAATTATTAAGTGCCCACTTTCCCATTTGCAGCTTATGCTCTCCAGCCAGGGTGCACTGCATTACACCTCCAGGCACCTCACTACCCACTCTCCCCATCTCTATACTTAATATTAAACTTCCACCCCTTAATCATAGGAGTCACTATACTGCACTCTCTACTGCTGTTTCTCTACTACTCTCTTCCCAAGCTCACCCCCCTACCACTAAGCCTTTATTGCTACAATCTGGCTAATTGTCTCCCCACTGGTCTCAAACGCTGCACTTTTAACTCTAAAGTCAGCTGCTCAACCCCTATGCCATCAAGTCAGGCTACTTTCTATCTCTATTCGTCATGCCTTGAAGCTTCTGACCACATAGGCTGCTAAAAACAAAACTTTTGGTTTCCTACTGTCCTGTGGCTGGGCTTAAACCCTGTATCTCTGATTCCAATGTCTGCAGCTCTGCCTCCAGGACAATGAGTCAGGTAGTTTTCTGCTCAGTACCTCACAACTCTTAAAGCCCTCTAGCTCCCTAGTTACTAAACCAAAACAACTCAGTTTCCTGTGGCAGGGCTCAAACCCTGTACCTCTGATTCCAAGGTCTACAGCTCTGCCTCCAGGCCAATGAGTTAGGCTATTTTCTGCTCAGTACCTCACAACTCTTAAAGCCCTCTAGTTACTAAACAAAAACAACTCAGTTTCCTGCTGTCTTATTGCAGGACTCAAACCCTGTGCCTTTGCCTCCAGGGTCTACTGCTCTACCTTCTG
This sequence comes from Neoceratodus forsteri, assembly GCA_016271365.2. Lineage (NCBI taxonomy): Eukaryota > Metazoa > Chordata > Ceratodontiformes > Ceratodontidae > Neoceratodus > Neoceratodus forsteri. The sequence goes on from CM057458.1 coordinate 236,805,210, forward strand.
GCCAACCAACTCAGGCTATTTTCTGCCTAGTACTTCACTACTCATAAACCTACTAGCACTATAGTCTGCTAAAACAAACACATCTCAGTCCCCTACTGTCTTGCTGCAAGTCCCAAACCATGTACCTCTGGTGCTTAAAGCAGCAGCTCTGTCACTAGGCCAGCAACTCAGGGTAATACCTTGCACTCTCCCAACATCCCTAAGCTTTGTCCCCTTCCCCCCGACCACTCAGTGTCCTTATAACACTGCATACCATGTCTTCCATCACCATATGTCACCTGCTATTGACCATAGCACCCATCTTCCTATTAGGGGAGACTCCTCTTCTCCCTCCACTTGGTGACTCGGAACAGCTTAGCACCAAGCTCCTAACCATAGCCATCCTACCCACCCCTACCACTGACCCATTCCTCTCACTCCACCAATGGACCATACTTCCCCTAAGCTCCAATCACCCTACTGGTACTACTGTGTTACTGCAATGGACACTACTCTGCCTGGCCTCTCCCTCCCTAGAGAACCTATCTACTCCCACCTCCACACGGTGCTGTTCCCCATCCCTAATGGTGCCTAAGCTCATGAAGGAACGTTTAAAGTTGGCTGCCCTGCGCATCCTCCTGCTACTACTCCTTCTTTCTGGAGACATTCATCCCAACCCAGGACCCCCCCCCCAGTGTTACTACATCCAAGAGCCTCACTATCGCCTCCCTCAATATATGTAGCCTACTCAAGAAATTTGATTCCTTTCAGGGATGGGTTGCTCAGAATCACCCCAATGTCATCTCAGTAGTTGAAACCTGGCTCAACAACCACACCCCCAACCCTGCGGTCTCACTTCCTGGCTTCACACTATACCGGGCAGCTAGAACCTCAAAGAAAGGGGATGGTTGTGCACTGTATGTCCAGGAATCACTACAGTGTCTCGCCCTACCCTCCCCATCACTTGAACATGGGGCCCAATCTCTCACATTGAAGATCACTCTTGCCCGTAACAGAGCCCCCTTGTTCCTCTCCTCAATATACATCCCCCCCGAAATCAGAAGACTGTTTTCCTCTCTGTCCTCAACCATCTCCAGACTCTCCCTGACAATGCTGACATCATTGCCCTCGGAGACTTCAATACAAACTGGCTAGCTGACACTTCATCCCCTGTTAGGGATGCTGCAACTGCTCAAAACCTGACCCAGCTTGTGACTACTGCCACTAGAATAAACCAGAGGACTGGTACTGCCACCCTCCTAGATCTAGTGCTCACTAATGCCCCACATAAAGCTACACAGATCAGGGTACTACCTGATGCTCTGAGTGACCACTCTCCAGTGCTATGTCACTGGTCATACTGTATTAACAAGCCCCCCCAAAAAAACTGTCTTTCAGTGCCACCTCAAGCCTGGCAAACTACAGTCCCTTAAACAGTACCTCCTAGTTACTGACTGGTCCCCCATAAGAAATGTTCGAATGTTGACTCTGCCCTCAACTATTTCATTCATATGTTCAACACTGCCTGCAACTGCCTGCAACCTGTTTGCACCCCTGACCAAACAAAAAATTAAAGGTGCCAACACACCGTTTCTATCTCAAGCCCTTTTGGACGAGATGCACGAACGAGACAATCTTTGGAACACTGCACAGGATACCAGAAAACCCTCTGACAGGCAGCGCTACCAGGAAGTGTGCAATAAATGCACATGGGATATTCGAAAAGCAAAGGCTGAGTACTTTAAAACCTTGCTCACCAACACATGGGGCTCAGGTTGCAAGTTTTGGGACTCACTCAAAACACCTCCACTGCCCCGCATTGGGTAGCATATCAGGGCCAACGGATCTATCAGCTCAGACCCAGTCCTTATCGCTGACACATTAAATGACACCTTCTCTGACCTCACTGGTGTTCTCCCCCTCAACTGTTTCTCCCCCACCCACCCTACACCACACTGCCCCCTCCCCAACCCCCCTTTCCACTTTAAAGCAGTTTCCCAGCGTGAAGCTGCCCCTCTCCTACTCAAAGCCCTCAGTAAATCTCGTTTCAGCAGTAACACACTGAACCTGAAACTGCTTAGACTCACATTTAATGAGGTTCTCCCCCTCCCTTACCATGCTTTTGAACTGCTCCCTTTCTCTGGGCCAGTTCCCCACCAAATGGAAATCTGCCCTCATCACTCCTATCCTTAAAAGTGGTGACCGCACCCTGCCTGGGAACTACCGCCCAATATCAATCCTGCCTCTCCTCTCTAAAACCCTGGAGAAAATCGTGGCCACCCAACTAACAGACTACCTCACTAAATATAGCATCCTGTGTCCTGAACAACATGGCTTCTGCCAGAACCATAGCACCACCACTGCCCTCTTGGAATTTACTAGCATCCTCCGCATCCCTGGACACACATGCTACACTGCTGGCGCTGTCTTTATAGACCTCTCAAGGCATTCGATACATTGCACCACTTGTTTCTCCTGGACTCCCTCACTCAGATAGGCCTCTCCCATGAGACCATTGACTGGTTTGCCAGCTATCTGTCTGAGAGAACCCAGACAGTCCGGATTGCCCACTCCCTGTCATTCCCCCACCAAGTCAGGTCTGGGGTCCCTCAAAGCTCTATTCTTGGCCCACTTCTCTTCTCCCTATTCCTCAACACCCTGCCCAATGCCTGCTCGAGAAAAATTCTATTGTATGTAGACGATGCAGTCCTCTACAACTCACACACTGATCCCGCAACCCTCCACTCGGTACTCCAGAAATCCTCCTCTGAAGCTGAATCCTGGTTCATTCAGCATAAGTTAGTACTAAATTACAAAAAAACTAAATCCATGATGTTTGCACACCCCCAAAATAAGTACCTAGGACAACCCTTGATCATTCTGAACTCACTGAAAGACCCCCTTGAGCAGGTTACCACTTTCAAATACCTTGGAATCACCCTAGACGCTGGTCTCACTTTCCACAACCATATCTGGATGCTCAGCACTGCCGTCAATACATGTATTGGCCTCCTTCATCACTATAAGCACTGCCTCCCCCCTGAATCTCTCTGCCTAGCCATCTCTGCATCTAGTCTATCTCTAATTGATTATGGAACCATCATCTATGGTGCAGCCGACACCACCCACCTCCACAAAATTAGACTGGACCTCAGTAAGGCTTGCAGACTTGCTACAGGCTGTTCTAGACTTACACACACCTGCACCCTCTACGCCTCAGCAAACTGTCTCAACTTCGATGGGAGGCTAAAGTACCAGGCCTGCCTCTTCGCTAAGAAAATCACTTCAGGATTACTCCTACCAGCCCTCTCCCCACCACTTCAGTCCCCACTGTCTACCCGCCTTACACGGCAATCAGCGACTACCCACTTTAGGGTACCTCACTGCAAGACCACCTCAGGCCAAAGAACATTTTGATATCTGGCCCCATCCTGGCTCAACTCGCTCCCAAATTCCCTCCTCACTGAACCCAAACTTGGTCAGTTCAAGTCCCAACTAAGGGACCTTATCGCCCAGGGGTCAGTATGTGACTGCCCTAAGCTTGGACCTTCCATTTCTACCCCCACCTCCCCTTGACCATGGACCTAACACTGGTCCGCCGCCCCTGGGCGTGCCTATACCGTGACAATGGACCCCAATGTCCTGTCTTGGCCAACAAAGAACTCCTGGGCATGGCTAGCGCCATCACCCTGAAATGTTGTGCTTGTACCTAAAACCTTTTGCACTTTATACCTTGTTAGCAGCTCTCTGATACCATGTATTCCCTGTTGCTATTTTGTATTTTCTGTATTCATTTTCAACCATTCTGTAACCGTTGCCTTTAATTATTATGTTAGTTGTTATTTTTGTCATGGTTGTCTCTGTCTTATGCACGACGTGGAACCTTTGTAAACGAGTCTTTGACTCAAAAGTGTTATCCGATATTTATTAATAAACAATAAACAATTACACAACTTGGTACTACAATTTGCACACAGACCAGGCACAACTAGCGTCCGGGGTAGTGGAGCTGTAGTTTAATGGCTACATATTGCATTACATCTCTGGTCAGGCTTTATCAGAAGAGACTCTGAAACACAAGTCTACAGGTAATCTTGCTTCCCTGCTGAACATTAGATAGCAAGGTAATTGGCCCATCAGTACAGCAGTAAGCCTACTGCTTGCAATACCAACAACCCAAGTTTGGGAATAAGGTCTGGCCATCGAGGACCAGCTGGGAGCGGGGGAAGAAAGACTGAATGTCCCAGAGGACACTTTCTTCCTCTGGTGAGGGAGAGCTCATGCTGCCACTACTACATTGCCACCTGGGCAACCGCAGGTGGTAGACATGCAGTGGCAGCTCAAGTGGGAAGGGGATGTTGGCCTGGTCCCACATGAAGCATGCTGAGCACATGACCCACGTAGATATGCTCACCAGGACAACTCATCAAAAACCAGGCGTATCCTACTCCCCAACCTAACTTACACTGCTCCTATCTTGCACTCGCTACCAAAACAGGAGTTTAGCAGGATGCAGGCACTCTATAATAAGATAGCCCACTTTGCTGCCAAGTCACACCCAAGGAGGCACCACTGTGAGGTGCAAGTCTCCCTAAAATGGCCTTCACTTGACCATTGGCTCCAGTACCAACTACTGTGCCATGCTTTCAAACTAATGCATGACCCTCTGTCTGGGAGTCTTGCCTGTCTACTTAAACCCAAGGGGACAGACAGAGTGCTCAGGACTTCCAGCAGAAACTTATTGGAAGTACCCAGTTCAAGGACAACTGCTGGCAGCAAATCCTTCATCCACTCTACACCCTTGCTCTAGAATAAGGTCCCTGCTGTCCTGCAGTCAGCCAGCTCCTTAGGATCTTTCTGAACAGGGGTTAAATAGTAGCTAGTGCACCTGCACCTGAAAAGGGGCCAGGCTGAACAAGAATGAGTTCAAACCAGAAAGTGGTGCTGCAATCAGATCAACCCCCTTTATCAATGACTGGTGCAGTGGACCAGGGGCGGCCAGCCCCAAACACAGTATTGAAAAAGCACAAACTGCCACTGCACTTGGACCACAAGAATTACAAGTGCCAAGAGCAATTCAAAATGTAGATGAATTTATTAGACATACTCGGCGCAATAGGTCATGGCAAGATAAACACAAATATACTCCCCAGCGCTTCAACTCACAAATGAGTCTTCCTCAGGAGATCTAATAAATTCATCTACATTTTGAATTTCTCTTGGCACTTGTAATTCTTGTGGTCCGAGTGCAGTGGCAGTTTGTGCTTTTCTGAACAAGAATGAGGCAGGGACAACAGTTCCTTCAAACTGCCCTGAATATTTATGCCAGGGCTTAACCCCACTCAAGGTACTTCAAATCTGTGTATCTATTAATGTTGTGTATTAACTGCCCTGTACTAAATTATCCCCTGCTATTGTCTAGTCATTATGTAACTACATCCTGTATGACTTAAGTTGTCTACCTAAGAATGTATTTATGTATGATTCCAACTTACTGTATGCACTGTCACATGACTGTATATGTAACTAACTCCTGGTCGCCCCTGAAAAAGGGATCCTTGGGTCTCAGTGGATATACCCGGTTAACAAAATATAATAAATAAATAAATAGAAACATAGAAACATAGAATTTGATGGCAGATAAGGACCGCTTGGCCCACCTAGTCTGCCCATTTTCCTACCTAACAGATAAGCTGCAGATCCTAGTTAACCAACAGCTTACTTCCTCCTACCCCCCACTAGGACTGCCTTATGTCTGTCCCATGCATTCTTGAATTCCCCCACTGTTCTTGACTCCATGACCTCCTCAGGGAGGCTGTTCCATTCATCCACGATCCTCTCCATGAAAAATACTTCCTCACATTACTTCTGAGCCGTCCCCCTTCTATCTTCAAATTGTGCCCCCTTGTTCTTGCACATCTCTTTTTCTGAAAGATACTACCCTCTTGGACCTTATTGATTCCTTTGAGGTACTTAAAAGTTTCTATCATGTCCCCTCTCTCCCTTCTTTCCTCAAGGGTATACATATTAAGCTCCTTTAGTCTTTCTTTGTATGTCTTCTGGTGCAGACCATGCACCATTTTGGTTGCCCTCCTCTGGACAGCCTCGACTCTGTCTATGCCCTTGCAGAGATGGGGTCTCCAGAACTGCACACAGTACTCCAGATGGGGTCTCACCAACTGTCTGTACAGAGGGATAACAACTTCCTGTTTTCTACTATTGATGCCTCTCCCTATGCATCCAAGTATCCCCCCAGCCTTCCTTACTGCCTTCTCACATTGCTTGTCCACCTTTAGGTCATCTGATATAATTATCACCAGGTCCCTTTCCATTTTTGTTGTTGTCAGTATCTCATCCCCCATTGTGTACTCTTCCCCTGGGTTTTTGTTTCCCAGGTGCATTACCTTACACTTCTTTGCACTGAATCTGAGCTGCCATACATTTGACCATTCCTCCAACTTTGCCAAGTCCCTTTTCATCCTTTCCACTCCATCTTGTGCACCAACCCTATTGCAGATCTTTGTGTCCTCTGCAAACAGACATACTTTTCCTTCCAGTTCCTCTGCAATGTCACTTATAAAGACATTAAAAAGGACCGGTCCCAGTACTGAACCCTGCGGTACCCCGCTAGTAACCCTCCTTTCTTTACTGTGGACTCCGTTTACTAAATAAATAAATAAATACATAAACAAATAACTAAATGACAGCTCGGGCCTCCTAGTGCACCAACATCCTGGGACCAAAAATTACAAATTAAATTAAAAATAACAAACCTGCCTCAAGCAGGGTGAGCCCAGTCATTCTCACGTCTGACCCCAACCATTACTCGCTGGTTCAGAACCTCAGGAACATCCTGCCTCTGTGTCCAAGAGAAGGCAGGAGGTCATGTCCAGCTTGACAGGACCCCACCTTGGGGTGGGGGTTGGTCAAGCCAGTGAGGATGGACCTGGAAGAGGTAGTAACATCAGTGGGAGAGGGGATTGGGCCCAGTCTGTGGAGATGGGAGCCAAGGCATAACAAGGGGCAGAAACAATAAATGATATAAACAAAAAGCCAGTAAGGTGAGTATCCTGTAACATCACTTTTGGTGTAACTGTAGATATATATTAATGTACTCACCTGTTGGCTCACCTTACCTTGTCTTTGGGATTTAAGGTCCCCAGAATATTAAACAATGTTCTATAAAAGCGCTCACCTTGAGGGTGACAGGGCATGGTTCAGAATTTGCGTATCCCCCACAGGGATAAAAGAGTTTTTTAACCAGCCTGTTCTCAAAATCTTGGCCCTGATCTAAATGGATCTTCTGTGGTGTTCCTTAATAGAAACAGAATTCAATGGCAGAAGGAGACTGACAGCCCATCTAGTCTTCCCTTGATATACTACCTCTCCCTGGCTGACCTACCGTGTTGGTGGACTGTTACTCTCCATTCTCCCCAAACCTGTGCTGCCTCCCTTGGATACTGTGAGTCCCCATGACCTGTCCAAACCATGCTTAAACTAGTGATGCTCCGATAGTGCTTTTATGGATCTGACTAGCCTCTGTCAGACAGTGCTAGTATCCAAACTAGGACCTGGTAACATCTGACTTAAGTCGGATCTCAGATCTAAGGTCAGATATTTATGGATCTGAGGTCAGATCCAGGTATCTGAGGTCAGATCCAGGTATCCTAGTTGGTACCTGGTGAATATGTTGTGCGGATTATAGTGTAGGTACTGTATAATCCATGTGGCAAAAATAGCGTTGGGCAAAACAGCTACAGGGATAGCGCATCACAAATACATTACCACTATTCCTGTAGCTGTTGTCACTCGGGACGAAGATGATACAGAATCTCCTGAGTGCTGTCCTGCCAAGTAGCTACCATGGCACAGAGGTTAGAGCCACCAGTAGCAAAGCATGGCAGAATGTACGGATGATCAATGTTCAATTCCTGGTCCTGTGACTGTTGTTTTTTTATTTCCTCCCCGGTCTAGACTTTTATTTTTGGTGTGTCTGCCCCACCCCCAGTTGTTGTGCTCAGTTCTTCACACCCCTCCAACACAAATAGAATCCCCCCCAAAGTACCTCTCCATCCCCAAGTTGCCTCCCCCCAGAGGTGATTATTTATAGTTTGGGGGTGTGGGGGGGCAGTGCCCCCCTCAGACAGTTATTCTAGTGTGTTTTGCATTGTTTGCAGCGGTTGCCATTTTTGCCGATGAGCTACATTGTCGGGCGCCAATTTGCTGGTGTGGTTTTTGCTTACTCTATTATTCATTCAGTGTTTTGACCTAGTGCCTTTCTAGTCAGATCCAGAAATAATAGGTTGGATTCAGACTTCTGAAATTGGATAGAAACATAGAATCATAGTCAATGACAGCAGAAAAAGACAAATGGTGCACCCAGTCTGCCCGTGGAACCCTATCTAACCCTGGGGCCTATTGTCCATCCAGGTATATTTGGGTACTACTTTGGAAATGGATCTATTGTACTGCACAACAGTTTAATAATAACAATATTCTGAGACATGCTGCCATCAATGTACAGCTCTAAGCCTTAACGGCAGCATGTAACATTCCATTGTTTTTATAAAACAAATATGATAGCACTTACCTACATTGTAGGCACTCTGTCAGTTGCCTGTCCTGTAGTTCCCTTAAAGTCTTCTTCAGTTTCTCTTCTCTTTGACCATACTGTTATCAAGGCTGTCATTGAATGATGGAGAATAATTATGAATACTTCTCCAGCTTTTCATTAAAAATCCTGACAGCAGTGGACGCCATCATTCAGCAGTGATGATACAGCAGTCCTTTTCAGGCACAATGAGCTGGTGTTAATAACACAAAAGTATTTTTCTGGTACTGTCACTGGTGTGCACTAGGCACATAGTTCCCTGATTCATATGCCACTGGATATGCTGTTGTGCTGGTGCTTGAGAAGTGAAATTGAAGGATGGGGAGGATGTCCACAAAGCTCTTAAGGCCATTTTGTTTGTATGCTGGTGCTGGAGGCTGGGTTATGCTGCTGTGATGTTGCTTGACAAGAGAAATTGGAGGAGGAGGATGTCCAAAAAGTTGCTGTAGCCATTTGGATTGTATGCTGGTGCCAGAGGCCAGGTTATGCTGCTGTGCTGGTAGCTGAGACGAGAAACTGAAGGAGGAGGAAGATGACGAGAAAGTTGCTGTAGCCATTTGGCTTGTACAGTGGTGCCAAGGCCCCCTGTTCTTTGTGGCACTGTAAACCAACTTCTGCAAGAGAGACTCTGAACGTCTGATGCACAGTTAGGTCAGGTTCTATGACAAGGTTTAAAGTGCTGCAGCACATTAATAAATAAATAATAATGAGCGAGCATTACAGTTTTGGGAGACCTGGCAAGGATGGTCTGTGTGGAGGACTCATAACTCTCACCACGGAACATAAGTTACATAATTTCCCTTAAACATCCTGTTTTATGCCATCATTTCTAAACTACGTCCAAAACTAGGTGCCCTCTATCTCAACCGCTCCTGTCTCCCTCTACCGGTCCGAAGGGAACTAGTCCAGAAAATGATCTTACCCTCCTTTGACTACTGTGATGTCATTTATAACTCCGCCCCCAAGACCACCCTAACCAAACTTGACCCCCTCTTTAATGCTTTCTGCCATTTCGCCCTCGATGCTCCCCCCCGCTCTCACCACTGCGAGCTCTATCGATCTCTGGGCCTGCCTTCCCTGAGCAACTGGCGCTTAATTCACTGTGCCAAATTCACTTTCAATTTTTGGCTCGGCTCCCTCCCTCCCTACCTTGCAGCCTCCCTATCATCTCCCCCCACCCCCATCCACTCCCGCCGATCTGCTGATTCAAGACTGTTGGCCATCCCTCACCGTGGGACCACCGCCGGCCAGTCAGCCTTCTCTTACCGCTTCCCTAAACTCTGGAATCACCTGCCAGCTCAGATCCGCCTTTCATCATCCAAACACTCCCTATCCTCGGCTCTCACTAATTTTCTTGCACCTATTTGCTACTGCCCCTGACCCTTTCCCCTCCTGCTTCCTCCCACCATCCCTCCCTTGTGCCTGACCAGCGGCTTGGCCTTCGCCATATTGCCTGGCTTATACACTGCCTTTCCACTTCATCTCTCCCCCTAATTGTTACCCTCCTTACCTCCCCACCCTCCCTCCTGTTATCCATGCTCTCACCCTCACGCACTCCTACTGCTCACCCCTCCCAGTCTTGTCACCCCCCCACCTCTACTTGTCAAATTGCTGCACCTCGCTTTAGCTATGGTTCTGCTACCACCACTCATGCTTTGCTACTGTCACTTAGTTTTAATCCGGAATGTTCCATGTTATGTATACCGTATCCTTCATGTATGATCTCTGTACTGTTCACCTATTGTTAAATGCGTTATAGTTCTATTGTATTGTTTCCACTTATCCCCCCCAGTTATGTACATCACCTATATTGCAATATATTTCTTTTGTCTGTTATATGAACTGTTTCCACTGTAACCCTTCCCCCCAGGTTGCACCGGGAGACGAGCATCTTGTTGCTCAGTGTGCCTTTCCTGGTGAAACAATTTCAATAAATAAATAAATTATGCTTTGCAATAGCGATTCTGGCTCTCCATATTTATCTAAATCTATTTAGGGCTTAGTGTTTTTGTATGCAACATTGACAGCTACTGGCAAGAGCCCCCCTTCCCAACTTGCTGGCAGCTAACACACAGCTGAATTGTTGTTCCCCAAGGGGGGGAGCACAAATGTAGCCAACCATGGAGCAACCAAGACTCCCCTCTTCTGTGAACACATATCTGGAGCCTCATACACAGTTGCAGCTGGGGGTGGTAGGCTTTGGGGGACACAGAGGCTCTCCATATTGCCACCTCCAAAAACTGCCATACATTAAAAATATTAAACTTTAAGAATTTGCAGTGCTAGTGTGATTATTTCTCTTTTTTCTGTTTCACTCTTTCCTAGTTTAGTTTTCTCATTTTGAATAACTCTTTAGCTTGGTTGTCATCTTTCTTACCTTGGCTTCATCGTTTCTTCATTTTCTTTTATGTGTGTGCATACCTCCTTGCCCTAGCCTGACAGTCCTGACATGTGCAGCACCCCCTGACCATGGACTGTCCTAAAGTGGGCCCGGTGATCCTACGATTACACCTGAACAATGCTTGCTGTCATGGACCTTTTATGTGCCATCACTGACCTCTCACAGTGGCTCAGCTGGCTTTTTCTTTTTTCTTTTAGTTTTTATTGAAGGAAGTATTACTTATAATCACCATACAGTGTACATCACATATGAAACAGTCTGTGTTCACTGTGTTCAATATACAGCAACAAAACTTGAAAAGTCAGATACAGACATAGGTATAGGTCCAACAGCTAAGAATGACAATTTTTTACCATCCGGCTGATGAATGCGAGGCACTTCCGCAGAATAAATCTTAAAGTTACCATTTGGTGAATAGGTAGACCAAGTTCCACCAGAACACTTCTTCCCCTCCTCCACCCCCATGGTAGTGGGCACCCATATCTCCCTTCCTCATCCACCCTCAAGGGACAAAGTCCGGGTCCACCTGGGCCATATACCAGGCCCATTTTTGACATCTATGAGTGAACTGGGGCAATTTATCATGTAGTATTGCTGTGAGGTGTTCCATGTTGTAAATATCTAAAACTACCTGTTGCCATTCCAAAACATTTGGAAGGTTAGGCGACATCCACCTACAGGTGATGGCCTTTTTGGCTGCCAATAGATATAACAGAAGCAAGGACGTGTGTCAGGATGGACGATGGTGTGGAAGAATCGAGAAGAGAACCAAACTAACCATTAACTCAATGTATTCCACCAAGCATTCTTCTATTTCCCCTTGGAGTGATTGCCAAAACTCCGATAACAGTGAACAGAGCCAAAACACATGACTATAGTCAGTTGGATTTGTTCCACAACCCCTCAAGCACGCACCATAAAGAGGTAGGAATTTAACTAGGAGTGCCGGAGTACGAAAAAAACGATAACTGCACTTCCATGCAAACTCCCTCCACATATTGGACAGGGTAATTTTAACTGAAGGGAGAGCAAACTTCAACCAAGTCTCATGTGTAACAGCCAGGTCCAGTTCCATGTTCCAGTTTTCTAGTGTGGTTTGTGTAGAATCCCCAGAGTATCTCAAAGGATACCATAAATATGCCCTATCAAGTGGCCCCAGGGTCTGTCGTCCAGTATGTCCATTAAAATCTGTAGTAATAAAAGTTTAGGGTCAAGGAGTTTGGTGAGATGCCTCTGCTTATGATATAGGTATGTTCTGACCTGTAAGTATCCATAATGTTCCCTGCCTGTTAAGTCAGAAGTTTGTTGGAGCAATTCAAAAGGGATCACCTCAGTTTTATGAAGGAATTGGAAATGAACTCGCAGGCCCTGGTGTCTCCAGCGAGTGAAGGTAAGGTCCATCTGAGCCACTAGGAAGTCGCCCTCTACAGATAGTAATTAAAAATAGTAAAAGATATTTTCAAATTTTTTATGATTTTTCAGATACAGTAATACCATACTCACAGGGTATTTCCTGTAAATTTAGAAAAGTTTGCTAGTACAGGCTCTTTCTCTTGAGGGGCAAAAAGAATAGGGTCTATATCATGCAAATCATTAAAGGTAGATTCAAAGATTTTCCATGAGGGGTTATATTTTATTTTATTTTTATTTAGTTTTTGTTTACCGGGTAAGCGCACTAGTCATAGCAATGACTATTTTCAGGTACAGTACAAACAGAGCAAATCACACAAGGTAAGACAAATTTTACATAATTAAACAATGTGGAATACAGAGCAAAGTAATAAACATAGTAGACAATACAATACTAAGTAAATAGTTGTAGACAAGGTAGTTACAAGTAACAGTGTAAAAAATATGCTAGAAAAGAATATACAAAGGCATTTTAGTATATGATGGCAGCAGCCATAAAAATATAATACAAAGCACGGCAGCCCTAGTGTACATTTCCAAATTAGGCAAGTTGACCCATCCTGTTGCTAATGAGAGTTGAAGCAATGATAGGTGAACACGAGGAAGTAGGCCTCGCCAGAAAAAGTTAGATATCATCCTTGACCATGAGGCCAGGTAGGACCTTGTTGGAAACACCAGGACATTCTGAAACAGACAGAGTAACCAGGAGGGAGTATATTTATTCTTATGACCTCTATCCTCTGATGGAAGGAAACAGCCTTGCCAAATCCTCCTGTACTGATATAGCTATGGGCTCATAGTTAATGAGGTCTACGTTATTGATATCTTTGGGAAGGTAAATGCCTAGATATTTCATAAGTGTTCGGAACCACCTCAGAGGATAGTTCTGTTTAAGATCGGCAGACAGTTTAAAGTTAAGAGTGAGAACTTCAGTTTTAGAGATGTTCTATTTAAAATCTGCCATCTCCTCAAACTGCTTTAATGTGTCCCACACTGCTGGAACCGAGGTATCTGGGGACAATATTGTAAGTAGGTCATCGTCTGTGAATAGAGAGACACGGTAATCTTGTTGGCCCATTGTAACCCCCTCGGTCAATGGGTCTTGCCTAAATGCTGCTGCCAAGGGTTCCATATACAGGGCAAACAAGAGCGGGGAAAGTGTGCAGCCCTGATGAGTGCCACGTGAGAGGTCAACTGTTTGGGACAAGGCCCCACTGACCCGGATACAGGCTTGGGGGTGAGACTATATGTTTTGTAGCCATGTTAAAAAGAAGTCAGGAAATTGGAAGTGTTTTAAAGTATCCCACAGGAAGGGCCAGGAAATACTATTAAATGCCTTTTCAGCATCGAGGTTAAGAAAGGCTGCTGGGATCTGTCTGGTTTGGAGGTATTCTGCAATAAGGAGGGTACAACAAATATTATCCATAGTATTTCAACTTTTAATAAACCCCGTTTGGTCTGGGTGTATGAAGGAGGGTAGGAGTTTCTCTACTCTGGATGCCAAAGGGCCATAAATAATTTATAATCCATGCTCAGAATAGATATAGGTCAGTAAGAGGCCAGTCCTGTAGTGTCTTTGCCTTGCTTAGGCAGGGGGGCTATGATCACACAGGCCCAAGAGGGCGGCGGCTGGCCTCCCTACACCACCTGTCTACAGGCCCGCAGCATTGCTGGGAGAAGTAAATCAGAGAATTTCCTATATCACTCTATGGGGTATCCATCCAGGCCAGAAACCTTCTGTGTTTTAGCCTTGCGGAGTTGTTGGAGAACTTCCTCAACCCTAACTGGAGCCTCCAAAATAGCACGTTGGGCCTCTGTAAGACTGGGCAAATTAAGTTGGGCCAAATAATATTGTCTATCCTCTACCATGGTGAGGGGGCCCCTCACATATAATTCCCTACAGTAAGTTTCAAAAATAGTATGAATCTCCCCCTCATGGTGGTGTTGTTTCATTACTGGGTGCTTGCATTTCAGGACAGTGACTGATTTTTTCATGCATCTGAATTTTTCGGGCTTTTTTTTTTTCATTTTTTTTCTTTTGTCTCTCTAGTCTCGCTGTCTATGTTTCTATGTCAGGCAAAGCTCCCCTTCCCCCAGAGTAAATAATGGCAGCAAATCTATTTCCCCCACCCCAGACCAAAAGGCTAACATGCTGTCTGCTCGCTTCTCCCTCTACCTCCAACATAGTAAAAGAAAAGCTTTCTGTTCCCCATCCCCCCACCAACCTAATGGCAGCAATGTTCTCTCCCCTCCTCATCCTCATCCTCCCCTATAATGGTAATAATGCTCTGTATTCTGCACCCCACTCTGGACCAAATGGCAGCAAAATTTGCTCACTTCTCTCTTATGTGAACCTGCCCCCCCCCCCATTAAGAGCTATGCTTGATCCCAGTTTTTTAAATCCAGAGTAATCCATACACACATGTCACAGCCCCACCACCTACCCCAGGAAGGAAAGGGATGGTATTTGCAATGCCCCCTACGCCCATATTCTCCAGCTTCCCCAGTAGCCCATGATGTAGCACAGAGTCAAATGCCCTGTTGAAGTCCAGAAAGAGAACATCCACTGACCTGACCTGATCCAGCGCCCTTGTCACTCCCTCATAGAACTCCACCAGATTGGTCTGACATGATCTGCCCTTAACAAAGCCGTGCTGGTGATCATCTCATTTATATTGGCTATAAGCAGGCTTTTTTTTCCCTCTTTGCATCCTGGACCTCACTCGTCCACCAACTCAGCCTTCTAACTTTGCCTCACTTGTGTCTTTCCCTTGTGCAGGCCTTGGTAGCCTCCAGGAATCCCTTTATTATAATTTCCCTTCGGGCCTCTGTGCCCATGCTTGGCCTGATTTCATCTAGGTGGCCCCCAAGGATCCACACCATCCCCCCAAAGTCCACCCCTCTAAAATCAACCAATGTCGTTCTTGTATGTTCTACCCTGCCCCCTAGTTCTACAGAGAACCAAACCGTGGCATGGTCGCTTCCCACCAGTGGGTCCCCAACAACTAGATCCCTGAAAAGCTCCCCGTCGACGAACCCCTCCCTTGTCAGCTTAGTCACCAGCTGGGCAAGGAATGTAGCTGCTTCATTATCAATGAGGACGCCATGGTTCCACAGTACGTTCCTGGCATATTCAGGTCTCCCAGCATCACAGTGGGCATTAAAGGTTAGCCACCAGGCCTTTCTCCTGTTCCTCCTCCTGCCCAGGAGGTCTATATACTAACCCCATCTTCACCCGTTTACCCACTGGAGCCTGCAGGGTGACCCAAAGAGCCTCTACCTGATCCCCTGCTCCATCCACCTTGCTTATCCCTATGCTACCCCTAATAATAACAGCCACCCCCCTTCCCTCCACCGTAGCCATTCTGCATGTGGTGTACCCTAGTATGTTTAGGTCCCAATCATATCTGGACATGGCCCAAGTCTCTGTGACTGCCGCTACATCCCTTCCCCTCCACCAACAGTGCCTGAAGCTCCAGCATCTTGTTTCCCATGCTCCTGGTGTTTATCAGGACCACCCTCAAACTTGCTCCCTTGTCCCCCTCTCCTCTGCCCTGAGGCCACCTTGCCTTCTGCCTACAAAGACCACCGCATGCACTATCAGGTGCTCCTGCCCTGTGCCCCCTCCCTCCCACCTGTGGGAAAAAGCCAGGGCTTCCCTGTCCTGGCCCACTGAGCAGCCTTTTCCATCCCTCCCCCTCACAAGTTTAAACCCCACCTGGAACGGATGAACTCTGCCAGTATAAGCTGCCAGACCACTTTTCCATATGAGCTATGGTGGAGCCTGTCCCTTGAGAACAGATCCTTGTCCTCCCAGGTTGCTCCTCAGTCACCCACACATCCATAACCCCTGGCCTTGCACCATTTACAAAGCCATGCATTTACAACCCTTAATTTTTGCTTATTTTCCACATTGGCCCTTGGCACCAGTAGACTCTCTGAGAATATCAATAGTACCCAGGTGCACTAATATGCCAGGGGTACCGCCAAACTCCTGCACTAGAGAATAGATGTAATGTTTTGCCTGATGCACCATCAAGTCAGGTATACTCCTGGACTTAACACCACAGGAAGTCCCCCCTTCCTCCCCCTCTCCACTTGATCCCACTAATCATGGAGTCCCCCAAGAGCACCACTCTTACTGCCTCCTTTTCCCTAGACCGTCTCGCTATCACAGTTTCCCCACCCCTCCCCATATTACCACGCTTGTCCCCTGCCCTCACTCTCATGCCAAAAACCGTCCTGTCCCTCCAAATCCAACCCCTGTCTCTCTTAGATCTGTCCTCCTTGGTCTCTATCCTTCCTGCTTCAGCACTGTGGACCATTACAGTTTGCCTCCTGGGAGCAAGGACCCCCTGCCCCAGGTCTTCCTCCTCACTGACCTGTCCTCCTCAGCCTCTTTCCTTTCCCCAGTTATGTCTGGGATCAACCCAGTACCTCCCCCATGAGCAAGGGCCCACCCCTGCCCCCTGCTCTTTTCCCACTCAGTCCTGTTCCCACCACCTCTTCCCCTCCTCCTACTGCTCCCTGACCTAGCTCCATATTTCCACCAGGGTCATGGGCCCCCGGTCCTGCCAGGTAATGCACCCTCCCCCTTTCTCCTCCTCTGTACCTGCCCTTCTCCTCCCTGCATAACCTCGATCCCCCCTTATTTTACCCACTTACTAGGCCATTTACCATTCCCCCCGACTCACCCCCTTTTCCACCTCTTGAACATCTCCTTTTCAGAAAGATGCTACCCTCTTGGACTTCGTTGATTCCCTTCAGGTACTTGAAAACTTCTATCATGCCCCCCCATCCCTCCTTTCCTTGAGGGTATACATATTAATGTTCTTTAGTCTCTCTTCATATGGCTTCTGTTGCCGACCCTACACCATTTCAGTTGCCCTCTTCTGCACTGACTCCATGCTGTCCATGTCCTTGAGGAGATGGGGTCTCCAGAACTGCACTCAGTACTCCAGATGGGGTCTCACCAACTGTCTGTACAGAGGGACAACAACTTCCTGTTTTCTACTGGTGATACTTATCCTTATACATCCCTGCATCCCCTCATCCCTCTTTACTGCCGTCTCTCACATTGCTTGCTTACCTTTCAGTCATCTCACATGACTACCCCATGTCCATTTCCATTTTTATTGTTGCCTTATGTCTGTGCCATGCATTCTTGAATTCCCACACTGTTTTTGAACCTATGACCTCCTCAGGCAGGCTGTTCTATCTGTCCACCACCTGCTCTGTGAAAAAATACTTACTCACACTGACCCTGATCCAGCCACCATCTATCTTCACATTGTGTTACCTTGTTCACACACATCTCTTTTTCAAAAAATGCTACCTTCTTGGCCTTTGTTGATTCCCTTGCAGTACTTGTAAGTTTGTCAGTGTAAAGCACAGTTTGACAGAGACCTACAGTCAATGATGCTGAGGCCACATACTCATGCATCACGGTATTGTGATTGCTGCACTGCACTTGTGCTGATTTCTGGTGCAGACCATGCAACGTCTTATTTGCCCTCTTCTGGACTACCCCCATCTTGTCTATGTCCTTCTATAGAACTACAGTACTCCAGATGTGGTCTCCCTGACTGTCTCCATAGAGGAACGACAACTTCCTGTTTTCTGCTGGTGATGCCTGTCCCAGCACATCTCATTCTCCCCCCCAAGCCCTCCTTATAGGCTTTTCACATTGCTTGGCCACCTTTAAGTCATGTGATATGACTGCCCCCGTTCCTTTTCATCTTTGTTGCTGTTATTGTCTCATAACCCCCCACTGTGTACTGTATACATGGGTTTCTTGTTTCCATGTGTGGGACTCAGTCAAATGCCTTGTTAAAGTCTGCATTGGGTCCTGTGTCCCTTTGTCCTCTTGTTACTCAACAATTTTGTATTTTAGAAGTAATTCCATCATTTTCCACACCACTGTCATCAAACTAACAGGCCTGTAGTTTCCTGCCTTTGCCTTACTCACATTATTCCTCCACTCCTCCTTCCTGACAATTTCCTAGTACAGTCCTTAGGTACCCTCACATTTTGCCATAGTCAGCCCACCTAAAGTCCAGCACCCTCACTTGTGTATGCCGTGTTCCTCTACCTTGGATCTCATCACTCCAAGTGCTTGCTGTGACACTTACTTGCAGTAAAACAGTGCCTCCACACTCTAGACAACTCATCAGGCAAGCTTGGGTGCTTTTTTGTTGATGGCCCCTGCCCTTGACATCAGCGGTGTTTGCACATTATTTTCTAGCTTTTTAGGGTCCCACCTTCCAGTCTGTGCAAGCACACCCATCCACCTCCACCACCATCCACCCATCCACGAGCCTTAGTATCGCCAAAAGTTCTCTTATTCACTGCTATGCCCGCTGATCCAGAAATGTGATGTCTGGTACAGCATTCTGTCACAGTGCTGTAACATTTTCACAGTCATCATATTTCCTACCCTTACCGCCTCCATTGATTGCATAACATTTATTCCATTACATTCATTCCATGGGATGGTGTGTGGTTCTTCTCATGGCACATGGTAACAGTATGCGTACTGGCAGCAAATCTCAAATTAGTGTAGTAGCATTAATAGTACATTGCAAGTAAAGACACTAAAGCTGTTTGATACACCTACTTGCATTTCATTGTGCATGTTGCACTCATTTTTAATTGTTTTCCCATCCCAGATTGTACCGCATGTTGATGTACAGGGAATATGTCCTATGGATCTACCAGAATCGTAAACTGGGATATGGGCACCGTGTGGTGATCCCGTCATGTGTTGTCCATGTCATCCGTACACAGTTCCCATCAGCAGAGGACGATTATGTGGGTTTTCTACCATTCGAAGGATTATGGGTCTTTCCAGAGTCAGCACCAGATCATGAATAGCACATTCCACGCCATGTCACACTCACTCTCGCATCTGTGTGGTCATAAATGTAGTTGACATTTGTTTTGAATCCATTATCCTGTGTATTCTGTATACAATGGTGGACAAGATGAACTGCCATCAGATGTCAGTTGCTTCTGTGATGAGCCATGGTCCGGAAGTCACCAGCATGTAAATAAATGATTTTTATCTGCACTGTACATTATACTGTTGTCCAGTTTCTTTGTTCTTGTGTTTGAAGGGAATAGGCTACTACCACCATAACTACAAAGCTGAGTATAGCTTGTACAAATGTGCAGTTGTCTTATTCTGCCTCTGTCAGAAGCGAACTAAATGCATTTCTATCAACAGTGCTAGATACCTGAGACAGACAGACACACACACACACACATACACACACACCTCTGAAATTATGTGTTTACCATTTTTGCATTCAAGCATTTTGTTGGACAGCCCCCCATCATATACAGCATACAACTAGTTAATGCACTGTGACGTCTGTGTAGATATCTGTCATGCAGATTTCCACACACACCCACAGTTTGTGTTGGAATGTGAAATGCACTGGAGACACTCCGGTGGTTGTATGAGGTGATCACGAACCGCAGTTGTGTGCCAAATACCCATAACACACACCTGGCACAAGCTTGTGTGAGGGAGTGAATGGCAGGCATACAGACGTATTTCTCACAACACCTCACAGTGACAATGCTTATATGGGTACCACAATTCTGTTATTATAAACACACACTGAGGCCTATGTTACTTGCTGGTCACTTTGCTGTGAGATGCCATATATGTCTGCAAAACTACTCACTTCTAAATTTATAATGACATAACAGATAAGCATCAGTCAAGCAGTGGGAAAGAAATGCAGACTGCACATGTAGAAATGCGATTGTTTTATATTTATTGATAAGGACACAATTGCAACTAATCTGGCCATGATGTGCCACTAGACACAGGGCAGTAAACATTGGTCACAAGAACAAAGGAAGTACTTGCTGTTTATTCAGCAGATACACATCATGCAGAAAGTGTATTCGTCATTTATTTGTAGACCCGCAGTAGTCTAAAAATGTAAAAGAAGCATGGTGTTGGGAATTTGTCTGCAAATGCATACCTCTGTTTTTCACAGGAAATTGTTAGCCAGCAATTTTCTACATAGTACACATCCTTACAGTCAAGAACTATTGCTAGAGTGCAATTTCTGATGTTTGAGCGGTGTTTTTATACATAAGCAACTTAGCAATGGGTAATGATCAGCTTTCAAGTCAGCAATGTACCGGCAATGGCATTACAGTTTATACAATCAACAAATCTCCAGTGTTCTCAGTGGAAGTGGCACACATAGTCTGGGCCAGACAAGAGAGGTAATGAAAACTGAATGGAGGTGGTCCACCAGAGGACATCTATGATGTTGGCTGGATGGCAGCATGAGACATATCTGGCGACGGTCAAGGACCCCAATGTGTAGTTGCTGGTTGTTAGGGAGTACTGGGGCCACCTGATAGAAACCAGTAAGCATCCAACGTGCTTAGACAAGGTAAGGGGTAGACTCACCTTGCAATACAAGAGTTACACAATCACTCAATTTAGGTGGTTGCAAGCATGCCTGGGGAAGATTAGAGGGTGAATTGGGGGAGTGAACCCATTGACCAAGTACCATCAAAGCTGACAGCTGAGTGTAGTATGTTGTCATACTTGAGCCACCTTGTGGTCATTATCTGTCAACAATTCTAATGGTTCTAAGAGTACATATATATTTGACATTAATGAGTATCCATGCTCATAAGTGAGTTCCTATCACTCAACATGCACCACACAGTACAACACACATACATACACCAAGGCCAGAGGTCGCAATGTGGTACCATGGATCACCATTGACAAGCCATTTCCTCCGTTCATTCTCTTCCATGGGGACAGGATGGCTACATGCATGATACTGCTCTCCCCATCGCCAGTGGTGCACATTTGCCACATGAAAAGTGATTGACTGCCACTTCTCGTGAAGCAGGATTTCATCAACACCACATGTTTGTGGTACCGCATCATTACATGCAGTAAATACAACTGTCACACTGCCATTACTGAAAGGATACTTAAACAAATGTTGACAACAAAGTATTCAGAAATCTGACTTCATAGGTGACTAAAGGAAAGGCTGCTGAGTTCATTGATGCTAAAACTACATCTATGTAATTTACCTAAATGCAGTCCCACTGCATTTGAAAACTCAAAAATCTGCCTTCCAGTTGCAAAAAAGGATGATGGAAATCAGGTATTTTTGTGATAGTGAGTAATATGGTGAGCAATTAATTTATTCTTTGGTGGGCATTGTGGCAGCAGCAATGTTGGTGGGTACTTGCAGTACGTACATCTGAGGGAGACTGATTTCTTCACACTTCAGTTCCAGAACTTTCACTAGCATGTAATAAACATATGTGTGTGATTTTGCTTCAAAAACTGGTTTAGCCATCCACTGTATTTTGTGCTTTGGGTAGATAGCGTTGCAGTGTTTGTCTCCTTTGGCAGCAGATGTAGCCAATGGATGGCTGACAGTTGCCTGCGGCCGATTAACATTGCAATTATGATCAAGAATTGCAGCATTATGCGAGCCTTCATTCCAGCATGGCTAAAGCTCTCAAACTTTGGACAATACATGTACAGGAGTGCATGGAAGACCTCGATGGACCCCATGTGGCAGAACCCGGTGGCATGCTTGAGGTCCTTAATGAATGTCGCATTGTTCAAGATTTTATCTAGCTCATGATGCATCAGATCACCATTGACAAGCCACTTCCTCCATTCATGCTCTTCCATGGGGATAGGATGGCTACATGCATGATACTGCTCTCCCCATTACCAGTGGTGCACGTTTGCCACGTGAAACGTGACTGACCGCCACTTCTCGCGAAGCAGGATTTCATCACCACCACATGTTTCAGACGCCCACCACAGATGGTTAGAAATGCTGTGGCACCATTCCATCGGCACCTCACATCCTCTTTTCTCTGCCTGTGCAACGATCTGCTTTGAAATACTCTTGGAAAGATGCCACAAATTGAATTAATGTTGAATTGTGGAATACTTCTGCTGCATTAGGCAGTCTATTCCCCTGTGGTGGTCAGCTGCGATAAGGGAAATAGACACGTTATGGCTAAGTAGATTCTCCACACAATTCTCAAAGGCTTTCTTCTCTAAGGACACTGATGATATTCCTGGCTGCACTTGCTCCAACGAGAAGTCTACTATTTTATTGGT
The DNA here is from genome assembly GCA_016271365.2 of Neoceratodus forsteri. Lineage (NCBI taxonomy): Eukaryota > Metazoa > Chordata > Ceratodontiformes > Ceratodontidae > Neoceratodus > Neoceratodus forsteri. Next base: position 236,827,752 of record CM057458.1, read on the forward strand.
CTGTAGGTCCATCACAGTGTAGCTACAGAATTTAGCAGAGAAGCCAGGACTGTCACAGCGGCCATCGCCAACAAGACACACTGGCTCTGAGCATAATTCAGACACTATATATTGCTGCTGCTTGCACCACGAGTATTGAATCACTGGGAATAAACATTGCCTTTGAAAGTGAAAGAAGGTTGAGGATGAGATGAAAGACACTCCCAGAAATTCAAAAAGCTTTGCTATGCGGGCATATAAATTGCCGCTAAACAGAACTTCAGCTTCACAAAGCAGGTTCCTGGCAGGCATTTGGCCTAGCAATGGTTGAGACTGCCACTGCACAATAATGTGTCCATTAATGCATGTCACCTTCACAACCAACATAGTACCAATTACATTGCTTTTTCAACCTTATCTACGCATGACTGACATTTGGGCATGTAAGTTTGTGGAACAGTGAATCCAAGCAACTCTCAAAGACCACATACTTGTTTTGATCAACAATATTTTCATTGGAGTCATCATTGTTGCCACTCCAGTTGCTATATGTTGAATCTGAGGCATCACCAACTGGCACGTAAAAGTCATCGGAGTCTTCCTGAACATCCTCCACATTGTTATCATTGGTTATGTTGTGAGGAGTGTTATCAGGGGCATCACTATCCACGGTTACGATGGGGGACATAAGCAGCTCAAAGTTGTATGGTTGCACTTTAGGACCAGGAGAAGACATTGCAGGGTATGTTGTGTTGCTACCCTCCATGTCTTTCTCTATTTCAACTATTGAAGGACACTGTCTGTGACAGCAGTACTGATGATCATGAAGTGCCTCCTTTGGCGTTACTGGTTCCTCTGACCACTGTGTGGCCGCATCAGTGACATTTGATACTGTTTGGGTACTGCAACAGGCAATGGTTACTGGATCAATCTGTGAGCTTGCATCAGCATGCGTAATATGATACTCGATGAATGGAGTGTTTCGGGCACTGGAGGAGGAAGATGAACACACAGATGTTGCTTGACCTGATGGCGATGATGGTCCTGCTGTGGGTGATGATGCTTCTGGTGGAGGGGATGCTGAAGATGATGTGGTGATGTCCAAATCATGGCTGCCAGTCCGCACATGCACTGGTTCTTGCATGTCATCTATAGAATCTGCGATCTGTATGAGATATTAATTAGAAATTTTAAGGATGATATTCTGTGAGACAAGGAACTACTGTGCAATCTAGTTGTTCAGCAAATTACCCAAACATGACAGTTGTTAGTGACAGCTTGGTTCTTATCATTGTTACCACATGGTAACAGTGTCCTGAGCCACATGTTGGCATCCTCCTGATGCTATGTATGAATGAACAGCAGAGCCTGTCATTGGGATTCAGGCTGCTGTCATTTGTTTATGACTGAGTAGCCATACTGCTGTATGGCACGTGTTCAATGCATACAATTAGCAGCAACCAATATATACTTTAGATGTAAGAAATCACCCACTCCACGGTGTGGGTTCATAGGCATCTAATGAATGCCTGTGGTGCACTGTGACTCACATGAAATACTGGTTGTGGAGCATGCAGAGAAGGGAGAATGAGATCAGTCACTGCTGTGTTCAGGTGTACATTGCTGCACACACCCAGGAAACACACAGTTGAATGCAAAACATGATTTATTTAAATGGCCACCTTTCAGCTTTTATACTCTGTAGTCGTGATACAATGCCGCCGTGACATTGCTAGACTCTGACTGCAGAAGCATGCAGGAAAAAAGTGACTGTAAAGAATGGTCATGCAGAGGTGCTCCACTATGCAGGTACATGTTCTTGGGTACACATGTTAGAAATAGATAGATGGATAGATATACAGGTAAATTGGTAGATAGATAGATAGACAGACAGACAGATAGAGACAGAGAGAAAGACAGAAAGATAGATATTACATTAAACTTTGGAAATGCAGAAATCAGAGGGAGATCAACAAAGATGGCAAATGTGGCTTGCCTGCATCCAACACGAACACATCATTCAGCACCCAATACGTATCCCACTGGGGTTCAGAGTCTGTCTGGCGGATGGCAAACACAACAATCAACCCTTCACATGAGAACAGAAGGTGCCGTGGCTACTGAATATGTGAGTGGAGCACGCATACCGGCTACTAGCCACAAGACAGCCAATGAGACTGTGTCAATGAAGCTGGGCTACTCAAATAAGTCTGCAGTTCTGATAAATGAACAGTAACACTGGCATTTCTACTAACCGAGTCCTATGAACATTGCACATGCAAAATGTAACATCATCTGTTCTCAAGGTGAGGCTGATAAGCATGCATGACCAAGGACCTTAAACTAATTTTCACCTACAGCATCTCCGAATAGGAACATGCGACCTGAACAAATCATGGCATATAAAGTGATACACCACACTAGATAACACACACCAAATGTTTTGGAATTCCATTGTCTGCTAGCATACTTATCACTGTGCCAAGTAAATAGTTTAACATTAACACAGATACTCAGCGTGGCTATGGGGCACGTCTATACATATGTGTGTATATATATATATATATATATATATATATATATATATAAAGGCAAAAACTCTGTTTAATGCATCAGTTACAGTTGTTCCACAGTGACAAAAGAGAATTCGGTGTTGGGTTGAAAACCCCTTGCACCAGCCCATAACCACAACCACCAACTGGGTGTGCATTAGGTCATCGCCCTAACTCTCACCCCATCACACATGTAAACAAGCTGAGGTATAGGAGAATGGGGTGAGAGTTAGGACCGGCGACCCAATGCACACACCATTGGCGGTTGGGGTTGCGGGCACAGAGAGCTGAGGGTTTTTTCAATCCTAACACTGAATTTCCTCACTTTTGTCACTGTGGAACAACCCTAACTGATGCATTAAACTGAGTTTTTTGCCCCTAATGTCCCTTCTTTTTGAGAATGTGCAGTACAAATAGTGAATGGAATGTGGTGGTGGGAGCGTGGGGCCCTTCGGGCCCTGTGGTCTCACCACGTGATTTTTTTGTGACATAGTAATGGTAGAGTGCAAGGAAGGCAACCGCTAATGGTTGACTGAAATGTAAATGGAAAAGCAAAGCGTTACTAAAGCATGAAGCACAAGTGGCGCCAAAGCTAACAGTGATGCAAAAGGAGCGCAAGCTGCGTAAGGAACACAAAACCGTGACGCGGCACGTTCATGGTACCGCAATCAGAAAATGCAAATGGTAATGTTACCAGCAATAATAATGCCAAAGGAAATAAAAAAGGAAACGCAAACGCAAGCACGTACGCAAACGAGAACGCACAGGGTAACGCACACAGTGGTGTACACGGGAACGGTAATGCAAACGGGTACAGAAACGCAAGTGGAAACACTAACTGTAACAGTAACGGAAGCACACACCCTGGTTTTGCCCAACAGCTGCATGGAGAAACACAGTGTGTACAAAGAATGTATGCATAACAATGGGCCTCGGAGCAGAAAATGAGCTGTTGGAATATTAAATTGCTTATATCTCAGGAACTGTGCAACATAGAAAAAAAAATTAAATTTCACATGATTCATCAGTTTCCTGGCTAGGTTTTGATTTTTGTGACGAAAATTCTGTATCTCGCACGGATTCCGAGATATGAGCCCCGAAAGGCGCGGCGGATGCCACCATGTTAGTCTATGGGAAAAAACATCAGCTTCAGAGTACTATAACTTGACATCTGTACAATATTTTGTCACCAAACCACCAAAAGGCACATCTGTGAGATGTTGGCTGCCTTCCCTCCAAATTTCAGCTCAAAAGAGCAAACCGTTCTTTTGCAGCAGAGTGGCAAAGAACTCCTGTCATTTTGGCCATAGTCTGGAGAAGTAGTGTTGTGATTTGCGAAAGCTTTCACAAAATTTGTGAAAGTGTCGCAGCTGCGACACTACTTTGCGACACTACTTTTTCCAGAAATTTGAAAAACATATTTCTGGTTTGTTTAACCCCACAATAAAGACATGCCTAGCATCCTCAGGGCTCGACTAGGTAAACACAAAAAGAATTGTGTCCCTAGATGGTCCCAATTTTAAATGCCAAGCAGTTTTCTGATCACCAACTGAAAACAAAATGGTGGATTTGTGACACCACTAGGGTCATTTGTGACACTAAAAAGTGCATTTGCGACGCTTTCGAACTTTTTGTTAACTTTTCCCATTGACTTATAATGGGAAATTGTTTTTTTAATAACTTTTGAACCGTTTAATATTTTTTCATGAAATCTTCAAAAGGCACATCAGGGACCCTGGCCGCATATCCCCTGATGTTTTCAGACCAGTCACACAAACCGTGCAACCTGTAGGCACAAGCAAAGAATTCACAAAAAAAGTACTTGCGCACACGAATGTTGCTTAATAACTCCGCAGCTGTACATCCAATTGGTACAAAAGTTGCCAGATCCCAAGATCTATGCTGCCAGTCTATGCCTGCCAAATTTCTGGCAAATCCATTGAATGGTGGCAAATTTATTAAGGTGCAAAATTTCACCCTTTAACCTTAAAAGGGCTACTCAACCCTAACTATGATAGCACTACTGTGCTACCATAATGTGTATATATATATATATATATATATATATATATATATATACACACACACACATATATACAGTATATATACATGTGCCTCAGACAAGGAATGACAACCAATGGCTTAGCGAACAGTAAACAGGTCAAACCTGAGTTACTGCTTTTTTGAATTCAACAAAAAAAGAAAGCATAGTAGCCACGTTGGTACAGTAAGCAAAACAGATATACTCTTGTATTATTGCAACCCACAACATATAGTAAAGAAATCTCTGTTAAAATGGAACACAGGGTTAAATGAGGCTGCAAAATTGAATGTAGATTTAGCAATAACCTTTAGTGTCACTGTTGATACAATGTAACAAAAGGAGGCCACATATTCCACAAAATTTGAGTTGATTTCCACGTCAGGTCCAGCAGTCAGTGTACCACCTCTTGCCCGCATGCCCATACTCCCACACACATCAGTAGTACCTCATCCTGAAAAGAGATTTCCCTCAAAATGAACTGCAATCTATCTTCCACTATCGTGGTTTGTAGGATTAAAAAAAAAAATGAATGCATTGTATTATGTATAAGACAAGGCCTCCCTGAGGTGGTTTACTACCAACTCATATCATGCACTGCTTTAGCTACCAATTGTATAGGTCTTAACCGCTCATTAGGTAAATATGTCGATAGCTCTGCCCTGTTTTAGCTACCAAATGTATAGGCATTAACCAGTGCTCATTGTACTTATACTCTGTATGACTGCTCACCCACATGTATTCTATGTATGTACTTTATGAATGTCTATGTTTTATTCTGACTTTGAGCCTTTGGAAATGAGTCTATGACTCAAACGGTTGCAATTCCGATTTCCTAAATAAATAAATAAAACAGGAAAAAGAGGCAATGGAGTACGTCTGAAAGAAAGGGCTGTTGCAGCAACAGAAATGGCAATGCTGCATATCACCAGAGCCGACACCTGTTCAAACAATGGCCATCCAGGAAACAGGATTTTTTTTAACAATTGTGCCACCTCAGCAATAAACTACGGTTAACTGTAGTTTAAAAAATTAACCAGAAGTCAACTGGATGCATGACAAAGTCTGGGCAGGTATAGCAAGGTGATTAGTAATCACACCCGAACCAGCACTGCTATGAAAAGTGGCCATATAAGATGCTTCAAGCCTGTTTTCCAGTTCATAACAGTGTGGATCCTGCTATTCTTGTGTTGGTAGCAGTATGGGCAGACAGACGTGCATGCAGGCAGCCAAGCAGTGGTACACACCATTCATGCTACTGCAGCTACAACTCACAGACTGGGGACCTGTGGCCTCCTGTTTCAAAGGAAGTGAAGAAAAGGTTAGTAACAGAGTGACATATCGTGTAAATGCAAAATGTTCTGCATCACTCAATTGTAGGGTTATTATATCTGAACCAGCTGATTCAGTGGCACTCTGAATGCTGTATGGAAAGAGATGCCATAATGTGCAACCTGACAGCAACAAGTCTTTCATGACACTGACAGGATTTGCAGGTTGCACATTTATGCCCTGTTATATTCCTTGCATAAAGAGCAATCATGTCAGTATCATATCCTGCAGTACGGTAGCCCAACATAAAATAAATGAAACTATCAAGTCAAGGTATGAGAAATAGAGCATGACTGTTGACCAGAAACATACATCAGGATGTCGTGGCAGTCACAGAAGCATGGTACACAGACAGCCATGACTTGGATGTCAACATACCAGGGTACGCAATCCACAGGTGGGACAGGGAGGGTACAAAATGAGGAGGAGAACAGTAGCTGTCCATGCAAGGGAAGGGACCAAAGCACAAGAATTAAAGTGTAAACAGGGAGGAGCGGAGGGACAGTGGGTCACACAGGAGACAAGAACTGGCGTCTCAGTCCATACGGTGGTTGTATAGAGCCCCCCACCCCTTCTCAGGGTGAGGAAGTGGACAAGGAAATGATAGAAAGCCGCCTTGGGATGGCAGAAAAAGGTGACATATTGTTGCTGGGGGAACAGAACATACCATTGCTGCAGCCACATACAAGAGCAGGGTCATTCAGGGTGGATAGAGGGTGGTGGAGGCCTGTCCGCTCACAAAAGAAAGGGTTCTGAAAGAATTCCTAAGACTAAAGGTGGACAAAGCAATGGGACCTGATGGAATTCACCACAGAATTCTAAAAGAAACAAGGGGAGAACTAGTGGCACCACTGACTACCCTTTGTAACAAATCATGGGAGGATGGTGTGGTATCTTACGACTGGAGGAGTGTGGATATGATTCCACTTCACAAAAGTGGGAGTAAAGAAGACGATGCGGAGGGACTTGGCAAGGTTGGAGGAATGATCTGAAGTATGGAAGCTTAGATTCAATGCAAAGTACTGCAAAGTAATGAACCTGGAAAAAAACCCGGGAAGAGTACACAGGATTTGGGGGGGGGGGATTGATTAGGAAGGCATTGACAAGAACAAAAATGGGAATGGACTGAGGGAGGGGTAGTCAGATCAGAAGTCCTAAAGATAAGCAATTCATTTGAAGAGGTAGTAAGGAGGGCTGGGGAAGGGGATTCTGGCATGCATGTGCAAAGGCATCACCAGTAGAAAACAGGAAGTCATTATCCCTCTGTGCAGACAGTTGGTGAGACCCCATCTGGAGTACTGCATCCAGTTCTGGAGGCCCCATATCCATAGACTCGAGGAAAGGAGGGAGAAGGTGCACATGATAGAAATGTTAAAGTAGCTCAAGGGAATCAATAAAGTCCAAGAGGCTAGAATCTTTCAGAAAAAGAAATGTGCAAGAATAAGAGAGCTAAATTTGAAGACTGAGGGGGGAATGGCTCAGGGGCAACATGAGGAAGTGTGTTGCCACGGAGATGGTGGTGGACATATGGGACAGCCTTCGTGAGCAGGTTGTGGGGTCAAAAATAGTGAGGGAACTCAATACTTCAAGGGACAGATGTAAGGCAGGTGGCAAACTAGGATCTGACAGGGCATTGGTTGTTCTGTGTTAACTGCCCACCTAGGTGCAGAAGGACACCCTGCCTTTGGCCTTGTGCCTCACCATGCACCTAGGCTTGTGGTTATCTCAGAGCAACCAACACCCTGTCATGTCTTATCGCTTACATATCAAATGATAAACGTATATATCAATATATATATATATATATACACACACACACACACACACATATACACATACCCACACACACACACCAAGGATGATGAATCATTCTCCTTATGTCGCCTCCCTTTGATGCTCAAATTGCTAGTGGTGACACGGTGACCTTTGTATGTCCCTTACTTAAGGCACCCAGATTACCTTTTTTCAGGATCCTAGTCTTGACAGTGAGTGGCAGTGCTTTAGCAGTTACAGGCTGGTCTCAGAACTGACTAAACCTTTTACTTCTATACACACAAAAATCACTCACAGGCAGTTTTAAAAGCAAAAATGCTTTTACTCAGTCTAAATGTTTATCATACAAACTTTACAAACAAAAGGTTTAGAAATCTGGTTACAGAATAACACAAATAAAGGTGGAAATATACATGCAAAAGTGCACTACAAATGTAACCCCCCACCCTGGTGGGGGCTTATTTTGTTGTTGTGCTGCCATGTCCCCAGTCCAGTGTGGCCACTGAATGCATCTGCTGGCCCTGTTACCTGTCTGCCTGCTTGGGGGTCGGCAGAGTAAAGGAGCATAATTTTCCTCTCTCTCCCCACCCTCCCTCAGTCCAGCAGCTCATCTCTCCAGCCCCTACCCCTCGTTCTACTAGGAGCTCTGATAAGGCCCTTTGCCTAGTCCCTTTCTGTAAGACATCTCTAGGGCAGCGAGTGTTCTTCCACAGGGCCCCTGTCCTGATCAATAGCCTGCATCCTCTGGTTTCCTCCACAGTTAAATTGGGCCCATTTAAAACTACACTTCACCAGCACCTACTCTCTGTGAATAGTTGTGACTGCTCCTAGCTTTTATTGGTCAATCTGGGACTGCTGTTGGCTTGTCCCTCAATTTACCCCTGCTTCTCCCCACCTTATCTTGATTTCTCCCTCCCCACTCTGTTCCCTTCCTGCCCTTTACTCATCCTTTACCTGCACTCTTTCCTATTCCTCTCTCTCTCTCTCTCTCTCTACACCTTACACCCCTCTACTTGGCTTTTCTCCCTACCTCCCCCCAAGCTGTCTCACAACTCTCTTTAACTGGCTTCCTTCTGGTCCTCCTTTCCTTTCTTTAATTTCCTATCTGTTTACATAGTTAGCTAGCACTACCTGCACCGTTTGTTTCATTATCATGTACTCCCCCTCAGTTATGATGCACTTATGTATAATGCACTGCATTACTTGTATCCTATGTATTATGTACTGTAGTAATTTCCTGTAATGTTTCGTACCCTATCTGTTTTAAACCTACTCACCATGTTGTTTCTTTACCATGCACTCCACCCTCATTTATGATGCACTTATGTATAATGTACTGTATTATTTGTATACTCATATTCTATGTATAATGTACTGTATTAATCTCCTGTAATTTTTTTTCTGTAACTTGTCTGTTTGTAAACCTGATGTGGAGCCTTTGCAAAAGAGTCTTTGACTCAAAAGGTTGCAATTCCAAGACTTCAATAAATAAAAAATAAATAAAAGAATAGAAAAGCTGCATGCTGCAGCAGGGAATCACCAAGCAGCTCACTGTGTGAGCTGCTGCGGTCCCCCGCACACTAAAGTGACAGCTGCGGTACTTGTATGTAAAAGTCACTTTGTGCAGCTGGCAACAATCCCATTTGTGTGTGCCCTGGCCCTGAGTGTAAATAAGTGAAAGGGGGTGCGGAGACACTAAAGGGAGCAGAAAATAAATATTTTAAAGGGACACTGTCAATGCCCTTAGGCCTCAAACTGTCCCTTGTTTATAGAACACATTTTATGTCTGCTAACATTCTGTAGAGACTGCTGATGTAGCTAGTAGTTTGATTCTGATTCTTTTTTCTTTTAAAAAGTGAAAAACAGACTGCCCACCAAACTGGTGTTACCACACCAAAACAGGTTTGTTTACATTCCTTGATCAACTCCTACTGCATCTTTCCTGGACTTGGGAACACTTCCAATACAGTCTAGCCACTCATGATGCAGTGGCAGTTTATGCAGCTACTGCCTCATGAGTGACTGCACTGTTTGGGGGTGTTTCTAATGTTCAGGAAGTATGTAGTAAGAACAGATCCAGGATTGTAAACAAAACAAGGTTGTTTATAAATATACATTATCATGCATTTCAGTTCTACTAAACAAGGAGACAGACAAAACAAACAGCAACATTAATGAATTTTAGAGAAGGTAAGCAACCATATGATGTGTGTTTTTATCTAGAAATAATATGATGCAAAACAGGTTGACAGTGTCCCTCTAAAGAGAGCTCTTAAGTGCTGGGTAATTAAAAAGCACCTGTCATTTTAAGGAGCAGCCAAGGCTGCTCATGAATATTAGTCTGGCTGGTGTACCGTGGGGGGAATAACGCTACAGAGGTAGCGACGGGCATGGGATGCCCATGCCAGAATCCACTCTGCAGTCATTAGATAGGGCAGAGGATCAGCCATAAATGTGTGTGATTTTTTTTTTTGCTCCCCGCACCCTGGCCAGTCACTCCTGAGGGTCCTCACAAGGCCCTCTGCTCACCCTGGGCTACTCCCCCCACCTACTGCCCCACATTGCAGCCACCTTCAGGGTACCCCGATGTATCCCTTCACCGGGCAGGTCCCTTCCTATGAAGTGAAATGTCCTTATTGGACTTTCCAGTAGTCCTGGGTGCTGCTGGAGTGGCCATCGGTGGTCGGGAGCTCGGTGGCAAGGGTTCCAGGAGGCTGTCATCCGATTTGCTGGGTCACCGTTTTACTCTGTGTTTCTCCCACAAAGGCGTGCTGTTCAGGACATCAAGGCAGACGCCGATGTCTGACATGTCCCCCTTAGGCAGTGGAGCCCTGATGTACTGCTGTTCTCCCGGCCTCCGCTAGGAGTCAGCAGGCGCCGGACTCTTGACCCCACCCTCCCCACAACAGAAGGCGAGCAGTCAGCAGACGCTCTAGCCTTCTATCCCTGGCTGGCGCTCCAATGCCTGAGTCCATTCCTGAACCCGGGTCATCGGTGTAGCAGACAGTTCTGACACCAGCCTGTAACTGCTAACAGAATCTTTCCACTCTGCTGGCAGTTCGGCATGTGTGTTTTTAAATAAATATAAAGAGGTATGGTTTGCATGTATTTTAATGTTGAAAGTGGGACTCTGCTTAAAATGTTTTACCGGCAGCCATGTTTTGCAGGCCTGGTGATTACTAACAGCCAATCAGAGTGCCAGTATAACAGGGAGCTGCTGTGAAGGCTCCTGGGAAAAGGAGGAGGTGGCAGCTTTTGCCACCAAGACTACCAGTCAATAGGGCATTGAGGAAACCCATTAACTGCCTTTTCTCTGACTGACAGCTGGCATCAACATATCAGCAGATGCCAGGCTTCCCCCATTGTCTGCCCTAACCAATCAGACACTGTGTTCTTTTCCTGCAGCTCATGAGGAGAGAAAATCAGTTCAGTTCTAGTCAGACAGTTGAGAGCTGAGTTTGAATTCAGTTAATGTGTTGACTGGAGCCCCCTTCTGAGGGAGGCGGGCTCCTGCCCCTTGCTTCCTGATTCTGTGCAGGCAAAAGAAATAGAAATGCCTAAGAACTGCAGTGGAGTATGCATTCCAATGCCTGGAAGGTGCTCAGTTTAAAAGGAAGAAAAATGATTTTTATTGCCTGATGCAGCAAAGTTCCCTGACAGTTGCTGTGTTCTCCTGAGTGAAATAAAAGGGCTGCCTGGGGGGCTTTGCAAATCAACAAAATCCAGGAGGTGCCTGAATGCCTCCCACTGATAGGAAAGAAAATGTTTCCCAGCACAAAGGTGTTTCTAAAGCAGAATCAAAGTTATTGACTGGGGTCCCTGAAGGAAAAGGGACTTACCTGGATGTCTGCAATTTCTGAGAATGTCTAAAACATAGTCAGGGTTCTCCACTGGGGTTCCCTGAAGGAAGTGGGAATTTCCTGGATGCCTTTGAGGTCTGTGAAAGTGTGAAGGTCTTTTTTGGGTGCCTACACGGCCACTGAATGCCCAAAGGAGCCTGCCTGAATTTCCAGTGTGATGGAAACTGCCTCTGATGCTGCACCTGATCTGTGAGTTGTTCTTCATGTTTGTCAGCTCCTGCATGGTGAGAAAAGAGAAAAAAGTGTTTTCTGTTAGCCAGAGACTGTATACTGAAAGTAAAGGGCCACAACTGCCATGCTGTGGTAGAAGATAAAAGAGAAATGTGACTTCTGTTAGCTAGAGACTGTGTGCTAAAAGTAAAGGGCCACAGCTGCCATGATGTTTAGGTGGTCAAAAATGTCTTTCCAGTCACATGAAGTGACTATAGAATTGAACTCAGAGACTGTGTGCTGAAAACAAAGGGCCACAGCTGCCATGCTGGTATTTGATCAAAAATGCCTTTCCAGTCACGAGGTGACAACAGATTACTTTTTAAAGTGAAGTAATAAGTGACTGTAAAGCTTTGACAGACTGCAAGCTGCAACCTAGAGCCAGGTAGGAAAACTGTCAGCCCCAATCAAGTGGGGCAGACTGGGCCACAGTGAGCCACGAGTTTATACCAGAGTGCTAGGACACTGTGATCGGGAGGAGCTGGACCGTAGGGTCACTCCTGGTTCTGGGTTCTTTGTGGTCTGGGATGCTTTGTGCCATGCTCTGCACCTGGCTTGCTCACTGGGCTAAAGGGGATAAGCTGCTAGAGGCTGCAAGCAAGCTGCAAGATGCCAGTTTTCCAAGTTGCAAGATGCTGCATCATGCCTCAGTGTTCCAAGCTGCAAGATGCTTCATGTTGCTTCAGTGTTCCAAACTGCAAGAGGCCTGCATCATGTCTCAAGTTTTTTTAAGTATTCAGGTTTCTGTAAGTTCCATCCACCCCAGAGCTACAGATTTAATGCCACCAGAGTTTGTCTGCAGAACCACAAGTAACTGCAGGGAATGTCCTACCCTTGGGGAACTACACTTATTTATGATTTCAAGTTTACACCCCACAGTGGGGAACGTTTTAAAGAAAAGAGTTAAAAATGCCATTTAAGCAATTGCATGGCCTTTCGGGTTATGGGGTTGTTAATTTGATTTTTAAAGTGCACCAACTGCTGGCCAACCAGCTGCATCTTACAGGCCTGCAATTAGAATCTGGGTACCCAGATAGGACTCATAGGGGTTATACAGGTACCAGTTTAGGAGTGGGTAATATGGTTAATACCTGTGATGATTGCGGGAGGCGATCACCAAAAATGTGCTACCTGAAAGATGAATGTTTTCAAATGTACAACAGAATGAATTCCAATGTTGCTAACTCCATTCAAATTTATTTTTCCTAGCCTTCTCATATGCAAATAAATGTACTTTATTGTTTTGGAACAATAACTGACTTGTGAGCATATTATTATCTGGAGTCTTTAATTGCAAATGTTATGAAAATGGGATTTTTGGTTTCAGGTATGCCATGTATATGGGATGACTGTAAGGGGAAGTGGACAGGTACAGCCTCCCGGAGGGTTGTACTGCTAAAAATGATATCTGACCCACTTCATATTTATCTCTGGGTGGAGGCACTCTGCTATTTGCCTAACCTTTGGGAAAGAACCTCCTTCCTTCTATCAGAATCTGATCCCAGGCCCCTCAACCTTGTTTGAGCTGGTCCAAGCTGACAAGGCAGGAGTGGTAGCCCTTCTCTCTTTCAGACCACGGTGCCAGGGAAAGGGGGTTAAATAACTATGTAGTGTTCTACCTGGTTCGTGGATGGTCAAAGTCCAGAAATAAATGAGTTTTTGCAAAAGTTTCAGTCCTTCTGTAGCATTCACTGGTTCTTAGTCTGTGTAGTCTTGCTTGGTGTGTGACAGAAGAGTGTCCCATGAAAAAGTGTACACATGCCCTGCTCTGAGGGCTTTAAACACCTTTTGTTCCAGGCAATCTGTAATTCTCTGGTGGACTTATCTTTTAGGGACAGCAGGGGTCTCTCTTGCTCTGTCCAAGATTTTTAAGTGAACCATATTACTGATTAGTTAGATTTCTCTTACAGTTCCAATATTCTTTGATCTTCCCTCATCCTTCCTGCTACCTCATAAAATGAAATTGTACAAGGACAGTTACTGGAACCTGAAGCACTTTTCCTTTGAAGTGTAAGGGTTTATAATAGGGGGAGATGGTTTTCTATCCCCTGACCATTTATGACTCTCTTCCTTTGTAAGTCTTTGACATATCAAAGAGGCCAGGATAGTGCTCACAATGAAGTTGGGTGCTGTAAAGTGTAAGCACAATAAAAATAATAACAGCACTCCAGGCACGTGAATAAAAAATATTATTTTAATAAGAAAACTAGTGCAAATTTTACACACATAATGTGGGTTCACATACCAAAAAATGCATACTGCCCAGCACTTCGAGGTCCCAACAACCTCTTCTTCAGGGTGTGGCATACCCATACTTCTGAAGATTTTATAGTATTTACAAAACAGGTGCTCCCTATTAAATTCACCACTGATAATATTAAGTAAGATTTAAGGAGCTACTGACATGTAAGGTTATTCTGCTGAGTATCCATTTGAGAAACTATTCTGAGTGACATTGCTGAAGCTGATATTGTTCTTACCTCAATGTAAATATTTTTTTTTCCTCCTTACTTCTAGATCTATGGCGTTTACTTGTGCCCATGGCTAGACTTCTGCAGCCACTCGTTCCCACTGCGTGATGATGTGGAGTTGTGTGGACCTGCCGCTGTGGGAAATCTGTTATTACCTGAACTGCTCAAAGTGATCGTAGTTCCGTGTGGCTATACAAATCACACAGATATCGACAGTCATATTTCAATATCTGATTGGGGAAGAAATGATGTCTACTTCTGCTATATGTCATCTTCTAATGAAGCTTAGCATTTTTGTTGGTTGCCTGCTCATGTTTTGTCCTTACACGCACAGATGTGACTGACTAGATCATAATGGCTAGTAGTCCCAATTGCTGATTGATTCTAGAATTGAAATTAATCATTTTTACTTTCACCATGTGAATTAATGTGTGTTGTGGGTAGTGGATAGTGTTCCTTATGACAGCTGCTGCACTTGACAGCTTCATTGTTAGTTTTTTGCCTGCTTCACTCTAACATAGACTGCCTAGTTTTAGTCTTGTTATGTATTTGTGAATACTATGCCATGTATAATGATGTATTGTGTAATTTTTCTCTTCAGCATTACATCTGTAATTTCTGTCTGCTTCTTCCTGTCAAGTGTATGTGGTTACTCAAAGCAAACTGTGGTCTCAGTTACTAAACGTTGTTCCACAAAATACACCTGTAGTCTCTTGCTGATTTACTGTACCTTTTAATGCTTCAACTAAACTAAAAGCGCAAGATCGTGTACCACCTTTTCACGGTGTATTGGTCTTTTACATGACCCCATCCTCAATATACGCTGCTACTGAATTTACATGTCATCTGCAAATATATTCATTTTGCCCCAGATTCCTTCCCCTAAGCATACTTCTGAAGTGCCCTCATTACAAGGACAGCCCTCATTTTACCCCTCCATGTATTGCCCTGTCCCTTATTTGTCTCTCATGGAAAAGCTCCTGCACACACACTGAAAATGTGCTCTAAATTCTGAATTTAAAGCATACATTCTTAATATTCTAAGATGTAAAATAAACTTGCACAAATAAAGGTAATGTTATCCACAGAGTTCTGATGCTGTATACACATGTTTGATGATGTGTCTCTCATTTTGATAATCATTGTCCCTCATTCTAATCATTCGGGTCATTCATATCATTGACGAAAGGTTAAGATGTATGCCCAAAATGTTGCTAATGATCAAATTAAAAATGACATGACCCAGAAAAGACTGCCATGGTGCCTCCCTATTAAATCACCCATGTACAGATATCAAATTTAGCAATGTCCTCTGCTTCCTTCCCTAACCACCTCACTATCCACCTGATAAGTTCTTATCCCGTTTCATGCAGTATTTTTATCGGCCTTCTTCTTTTAAACAAATCAAAGGCATTGCATAAGTGTAAATGGAGTAAGATGAACGACAGACCATTATCCATTGTCCACTGATGTCATAATTCATCCTACAAATACTACAAATTTTGTCTGAAACAACATTCCTATCACAAACCCATGCTGTTTACTGTCAAGCAATAAAATTGTTTAGTTGTACTCCACTACCTGAACTTTTTTTTTATATATATATGTTCTTGTATTTGTTTCCCCCTTTATCTTACCATTCACTGGGCACCAGCATACAGGCATGCATGTGCGTGAAGACACACAAGCTACTCGTGAAACTGACTTATGCCATTCTGCCCCTCCCATGACAATTGCCTTTGCTCTCTGTACCCAGAAATTCCACTCTTCCAGTTTCCTCCTCCAGTGGGGAGGGGGGGTTGTTTGCAGGCAAGAGCTGTGGAAACACCTCATCCCTCCCTGTAGAAGAGAGCTAACCCACGGTAGTTCAATCTAGTTCCTGTTCTCCCCCCAACCAACCTCTGAGAACCCATGCTAGTTCCCTGACCTGGATCCCTGGTGTGGTTAGAGTTGTGGCATCCAGAACCTCTGCCTCACCTGTGAACCCGATTCTAGCCCACTTTACCATCTTGTGCCCCATGCCATTATGGTAACATTGCAATCGGCATGGTGGCGCTGAGGGTTGAGACAGTGGATGCTATAGTTTGCACCACACCATATACCTGGGTTCATGAATGAGCCACAGTTGTTGGGGGTAGGCAATGGGGAGGGTAAGGAGTGGTATTGAGCTGCGGTGAGGCTGCTGTACTCTCCTCTGGAGGGATGACAAGTTCCCCGGGCTGTGGCTGGTGGTTGATAATGAATGGTGGTTGTGGTAATGAAGAGTACTGTGAGAGCCATGGGTTGTCCGGACAGGAATTAGCTGCTAGCAGTTCTCATTTCATTCATTATGTCAGCTCATTTCTATTTCTATCGAGCATTGCAATAAGATAACTGCATAAAAAACGACATTAATGACAAACGTGCTCTGAAGTGCAAGTGCTTAACTGAATCTTTACATCTGTGCTGTGATCCAGTCAGCTCCCTATCACTCGGGCTAAGCAACAAACAATCTAAAGGTAAATTACTCTATTTTCACTTTATGTCCAAGTGGCTGATTGGACGTTTTGTGACACCTAATCCTTTTGTAGATACATATATATATATATATATATAGAGAGAGAGAGAGATATGTATATATATGTTTTTAATGTTTGATTTACTAAATTGAATGTTTTTACAATCTGTGATTTCTGTAAAATGCTACGATCTACTGAAATATCATTTCATAAATAAAATGTTGCTTGCTTTCAATAGCATACTGCAATGAAACAGTTATATTTATGGTGTTATAAAAAATAGTTTATTCAAATTTATTTCTATTCTTCAGGATGAAAAAAGGTTTCACATATTTGGTAATCCACCACAATGAAATCAGACACTTCATCTTTAACCAGAAAGTTTAATATATATATTCATCTAAAAGCAATTTAGTTAATAGAATCTCTTTTATATTTTAAGCTTTATAGTTGTAAGCACTATAATCCATGCGCGACATAGGTCACAGTTAACCATGTTCTGATCTTATACTGCAACCTCAAGCCCCATAAAAATCTCATATAAAAACGGCTTCCGGTCCATTATATCACTGAAACCATTGGATTCTGACAAGTAATTTTTAAGCTCCTGTCAGCAGCCTGTACTCAGTTTGCAGAGGAATGTCAAACATTTTGCAAGACCTTCTCTCTCTCCTGGGACCAGTGAACTGGGCATTCTGTTGGCAACCCTTTGTTTTTTGGCCTGTTTGGAACCAAGTTCCTCTGCACGTAAATCTTTTAAAGCATAAACAAAAACAATACAAAACAAATATTGGCCGCAATATAATTATATCCACAGTGGCCAAATCACTACAGTCTGCATCAAGTACAAAGTGGCACACCTTATAACAGATCAACTTTTCTCTGTTTAGAATCATGTCACAGGCAGCTGTGTGGACAGAAAAGCCATAATCTATAAGTGACAGAGTGAAGCTGTGTACAAAAAGGCATCTGGCATCCCCCATGAGATTGTTCAGGTACTGGTACAGGGTGCCTAGTCTTCTGTTAACTAAGGCTACTAGATTGTTAACATGGGGTCAAAAGATAAGGGGCTCAATTTTCAAAGAGCCCTTAGACTGCTGCAAGTTGCAGCACTCTAAGGTTGCAACAAACTCTGGGTGCATCAGGGACCCTGCGCCTGATTCTATAAAATAAGGGGTCCCTGCACTGAAGACCCAGGAGTTGCCACAATTGCACAGCTGCAGCAAATACTAGGAGCGTCTGCAGAATTTGAAGGAGGGATCCATCATTCCCATCTGGCACAAGGGTACAGGACCTGTGGAGGTGGGGGGGAGGGATCTTTCTGGAAGGTGGGGAACGGGGGATGGTGAGGGTGCTGCAGGGCATTGAGGGCACAGCGGCAGGTATAGGGAGCAGAGGAGGCACCTGGCAGAGGTGCTATATGGTGTATGGTACCTCTACCAGGCGTCTCCTCTGCTCTCCATACCTGCCTCTGTCAACCCCTTGTGCCCTATGGCAGTGAGGGTGCCTTAGCAGCCCATTACACATTGTCCCAGTCCTGTAGCTCGCTCCCTGCTCTGTCAATCAGTGATGCAGGGCCCTAACACCACCTCCTTTCTGGTTTAACTTGAGTCCCTGTTGCAGCAATGGCGGGGCTTACAGAATCCCAAATACGGGGATGGTGTAGCCCTGCCATGGCACAAGCCCCCTTGTGACCTGGTGCAGTGTCGTTTTTGCTACAAAGGTGGTGCAGGGAGTCTTTGCCACATGGTGTTCTGATGTTGCTGCAGCCAGCATTTGAAAATTGGGATTGCCACAAACTATGATGCAAGGTGCCAGTTGTGTCATACACCTTTGGCTCAGGCACCCTGTGTCATAGTTTTTGTTTTTGAAAGTCAAGTCTCAGGTGTCATCCAGAGGTTCTAGAAAGTATTTGAAAGTCTGTACCTGTTCAAGGTTTTGTCCTTGGCCATTTCGAATGACAAAGGGTGGAATTTTTCTCTTTTGTGGGAGACTAGAGAAGAGCATGGTCTTTGCTTTTTTTCTTTTGTTTTTTTTTACTTGAGGATCAATTTGTTATTTGAGAATCTGCTTTCTAGTGACCTGAAGTTACTTTGGAGAGTGGCAGTGAGGCTGTCAAGGTTAGAGTTTTTGGAATAGATGGCAACATTATAGACATAGATGAGTACTATGGCTGTCCAACATGCACTATGCAGTTGATTTATGAAGAGGCCAAACAGGAGTGGGCCCAAGATGGAGCCTTAGGGAACATCGATAGCTACTCCCCTGGTGTCAGACAAAGAGTTATTGATCTTCACATGCTTGGAGTGGTTGGTGAGACAGCTGTAAAAAACAGTCAACTGTGTTATGTGACAAACCCAAGTCAATAAGTTTGTTAAGTAGGAGCTTATGGTTGACCAGGTCAAAGGCCTTCAATAAGGTCAATATAAATAGCTTTGATGAGGTCACCATTGTCAAGGGCCTCATGAACAAGTACTAGTCACTGACATCCACAGCTGAACACTACAATACAAGAATGAATACTGCATGCACAAAGCTATGACAGCATTATTGTGGCCATTTGTACTTGATGGCCTCACTCAAGAACTGCACTCAGTAGAACTGACCATCTCAATCTGGCAACGAGAGTGATGGTGTTGCACCGCTAGACACCGCATTGTGAAAAAAATAAACATGAACAACTGATGTGTATCTAAAATTATGAGAGTACCAATGGGATAAATCATCGATTTCTGAACCCACCATATTGGCAATAAATGAGGCAGTGAGAATTGTCTAACAGTGGACATGCTTGACGAGAGCAGTGTATCAGTGCAAAGCGGTGGATGTGTTTAATGATCACATTGCAGTTGCACAAGAAAGGAATTCACCATCCTATACACTGAAATATTACATCTGGCCTTTCACATGGTAACTTGGTGGCCTGCCTAGCGGCTTTCAAATCACCTGTGATCCCCCAGTCTCCCTTTCCTGCCTAGTCACTGCCAGCAGTCCCCCACATCACAATCCTGTAGAAAGTTGCCAGGTTCCTGCTCCACACATGCAAGTTTTAGCATTTCTTTTCATTAAAACTTACCTTCCATGCTCCAGAATGTCCCTAATACAGTTCAAGGTCTCTTCTCATCCTTTATACCACCTCTCAGGTATCCACCCTGTTACAGAGCTTGATGGTGCCCGCAAACAGGCAAACCTTTCCATGCAGCCCATCTGATATGTCTGGCACCAGTGCCGACTCCTGACCCCTGATGTACCACACCGGTCACCTCCATTGCCTCCTATATAGTTCCAAGCATCATTATTTTCTGTTTTCTGACCAGTAAATGATTGGCAATCCAGTACACTGTGTCCAATGCTTATGTCACCGTGTCAAAGACATCTAGTACACTGCATCCACTGCTTATGTCAGCATGTCAAAGAAATCAATCAGATTACTTTAACAGGAGACTTTTACAGGATCATCCTGCAGAGAACCCATGTTGACAGGGACCCACCAGCCCACTGGTTCCACAATTGCTTTCTTGTGGAGTGCATACATTATCTTCCAGAATCCAGAAGTTATACTAACCGGACTATAGCCCCAGGATGCATCACTCCCAACAGTCTTGTGAAGAAGGACGATGTTTGCATTTCTCTGGTTCTCTGGGAACATGCCAGTGTCCAGGCAAGCGCTAAACAGGGCTGCCAAAGGGTCTGTCAGTTCATACCTCAGCTATGATATGCATACATAGATATCAAGAATACAACTACTGTCATGTGTCATAGGCACTCAGAAATTGACACATGTTAAGGACTGATAGGCGGATCCCATGTGCCAGTAAACCCTGGTGCCTGTCTACGGCATCAGACACTATGTGGTTTCTGGTTCTTCAACTCTCCCTATCACATCAAGTTTCCCTTGTGCTAGCACAAGGCATGTCAAAACCTGGCACTGTGTTTGCTACAAAATCTTGTAGAAGACGTCATCATGTGTCAACCACCATCGCAGTGTAGAAGAACTTTAACACATTTACTATTGATCTACCACCACCTGCATTCTGTCAATGTCCGTGCACCAGTGTTGCCCCCCATAAAAGCACACAGCTCTTGTGATGAGGGATCTCAAGTGTGTCATACAATTGCTTCACCAACTCCAGCCTTATGCTGTTATTTCCTCTGCTTATGCACCAAAGCATGCCACTGTCCCTCACTGCTGCATTGGTGTGCTGCTTTGACAAAGTTATGTCATTCTGAAAAGATACACAACCCACAGCACACCGTGCATTTCCTATTATGTGTTTGTCAATGGCTCACTACCTTACTGTATCCCTCCCCAAGGTTCCTACTGCCCATGTACATTATTTGGCAAATTATTTGCATTGTACAACTGTTAACACACCACTGACATAATAGACACTGAGCATATAGCTTTCTAGTATGTAACGCTCCTTTCTTCTCCATTACTAAAGTTATTAATTCTAGATATTAAAGTATGTACATTACTGTTTTTTAAACCTGGTCTTTGTATTATGGCCTCTGTATGTTTGTTCACCCCTCCCCACTGACATGGAACCTTTGTACATGAGCGCCTTGCACTCAAAAGTATTGTAATCCAACATTTAACAAATAAAAATAAATAAAAAACGTATACATACCTGCTGTGAGCCTTTATTGCCAAGCGGTGTCAGGACACCACTTTTTTTTTACACTTATTTTTCCCTCTGGTCACAGTCAGCAGGGGCCTCTCTCAGGCATCCTGCCAGTTCCTGCCCAACCTGAAGTCCTCCTTGCCTGTACCTTCTCTCTCCTCCTCCTCGACACCACACTTGGCACCCCAGTTTAACCCCTCTGGGGTGGGGCCGCCCTTCCCTTGGGTGCTCTTCTTAGTCAGTCTCCGGTGTGGGTGAGGACCTGGGTGGAGGAACCTGGGAGGTCAGGCAGGCCAGACCCAGCTGCGGGCATGGGGGAAGGTGCCGTCGCCTACCCCTGCCGACCGGGCTTTTCCTTGTTCTGGTGCTTGTGTCTCCCCACCCCATGTGGGCACGCCCTCGATGCAACAGTGCATGGCAACCCTGCCTTACATCTGGCCACACTACTTGCGTGCTGCCCAGCATGCTGCAGCACTTCACTGGCATGCAGGGACTCCCCTGATCTTTCCCGTGGGGAGGACAGCAGCCCAGCAAGTGCGCAATCCTCCCCCTCCTCCTGCTGACCCCCAGTGCCTGAGCTCGCTCCCGAACATGGGTCGCCGGCGTAGCGCGAGGTGTGGCGTCCAGTGTGTCAACCCTCAGCACCACCGGGCCGGCTGTCAGGACACCATTTCATGTGCCAACCGACAAAAGCAGAGCATTTGCAAGCTGCAGAAAAAGAAACAATAAAATCCACAATTGCAGTACAGAATCAGCATTAAATGGCAAATAAACCAATGATGCAATCATTGTACTGCATGACTACTTACCCATGTACGATCCCTCTGGGCAATGCAGGCAACAGAAGATTGACAATGTTGCTCTCTCTTATCAGTTGGAAATATAGTGGGGCAGCACCTGGTTTCAGTCGATGAAAATACCTCCTCGGCTGAAGCTCTGGTGGCAGTAGCTGTGTAACCCCTAGGTGGCGCTATCCCAAGGGATACTACCCCTGCCTGCATGACTAGGAGCAGGTTGAGGGGCCTGAGTTCTGTGAACGGGTGCCTCCACCAGAAGGGTTGGTTTAAGGCTAGCATAGCTGCTCTGGGTACAGCCCTCCAGGACACAGATACCCCCCTCTAACCCCTCTAGTGGCCTACACTGGTCAGAAAATAGACAATCACAATTAACATCAGAATGCAATGTTGAACTCACTCTTGACCCACTTACCACCAGAGCTGGGTCAGCTGTACTGACCCTAGGGACCACCTGTAAAATAAGACCTGCAATGGAGAAAGGCAATAGTAACACAGTATCCCATCCACAAAGATACACAATAGCCAGTTTAAATGCAGAAAGACTTGGATCTGATTTATTCAGAGGATGCGAACAAGGGTGGGGCAGTATTCTAGTGTTTGATTTCAGTTCTGATTTAGTCAGGTTAAACATGCATGCCCTAAGAGTCCCTCTAGCACAGTCACACACACTCTGGGTACCCAGTTGTTATACAGGCTAGCCTGAAGTGTTACCCGGGGTAGGCCGGCATTGCAGCTGCTGTTGGGGCCCTTAGGAAAGAAAAACACAACATGCAGTTATACCCACAATCTGTATTCCGGAGCCAGATGGCTCAGTTCATAATGATCAACCAAAACAATTAAATCAGGTGATGCACTTTGATTTGAGCTTTGTTGCAGGGTGCTACCCTGATGTTTACTCATGTTATCCAGACCAGGATGCAGGATTGACGAGATGAAGACCTCAGGATGGTTTGCAGGTTTGCCAGGGGAAGCAGGGCCCACATGATGCACCGTGGTGGTCGAATCCTGTTTGATGGTGTTGAGCAGGGTGCCGAATCCCCAAGCGGGTCTTTCATTGGATGAATATCTGTGGCATGAGCGGCAAACTAGGCCGAGATGGTGAGGCCCAGACCAGGTGAACAATTCGGATGGCAGTCTGTTTAGGTGCTGGATGCAGCTTCCTTCCAGCTAGCGTAACACATTCAGGATTGTGGGGAACCAGATCATGACCCACACTACATATTCAACACAATGATAGTAAGAAATACCAGATACCACAGTTCAGATGACAGTCCGGTTGCAATTAAACAATGTATCTGCGCAAACCGTGTGCTCTGCAGTTCTTTCAAAGTCCTGACAGGCCGATCACTCCAGGAGCAAGTCTTTGGTCCACACCAGGCGAAATTCACTCTTTCACAATTCAGGATTCTGGTCACAGTAAAAGCAATTTCGGATAAAGTCCGAATATTAGATTGCAGACTTCCTCATATGAGAAGATGGTAGCTGGCAGGCCAGATATAGCCTTCCCACCAATTCCCCATGCTACCACGCAGGAGCAGCTGCTCGAATTACTCAAGCTGTTCACTCTCTCAACTCCACACTGACACACTACTGCAGGCAGCTCTGGGACTTCCCAGTGATTCAAAAGGTTCAGTTGGTTGATCCATCTATCTGTCATAGCAAGGGCTCCCCCTCCAGGTCCATTTAGGTGCCAAATAGCAAAACCTACAATTCCTACAGAAATTCACTCCCACAAGACCTCTGGGGACTGTCTCCATTTTAAGATCCCCCAAGGTTCTGATTGGCCCAAACTGGCAGTCCAGAACCAAAATGGTAGTGTTTAGCAGAAAGTCCATGCTGCAAAGGAAAGCAGGTTAGACAGACTACAATATCAATATCATGAAAGCAGATAATCATCAAACAATCACAGTTCCTAATAAAGCTTCCTCTACGCAATTAGCGATGGCAGAATGAAGCGGCTGTATTGCAGCCCTGGGTGGGACTCGAGCTTGAAACCACTTGGCCTACACTCAGATTAATTATAACCTATGAAAATGACACCTCTTAAAGAGACAGGCACGGAGGCTACCAGGGCACTTGCATGCAAGCACTTTTAAACTATTTGAACTCAGAAAACCAACCTGGCAGTGGGCATTAGGCAAGCCTAGGAAGACATTTTGGGAACCCCCATTTGTAGGGGGTTACAGCTGCATTTGGCAGTCCATCTCATACATGACATCCTCAAAGTGAAGTGAGCAAAGGCTGTATTCGTGCGGATGTTCCTTCAGCTGACTATTCACACATTTTATTATGTTTCCCACATCTGTGCAGCATTTGCATACCCAAATCTCTGCATACTTGCTGTCCCGGGGAAACTGATAAATGGAGACTCCCTTTGGTAGTCTGCCAGTATAGGTGGAGCAACCAAAGGCAAGGCAGTGTGGCATGTTGTTTCTTGTTGTGACTGTTGCTTGATATACTCTATCTGAAATTAGAAAAGAATCATGGATAAAACCAGACATGGCGCACTTGGATGCAAACGCTGACATGTGGCACTCTTGCCGTTGACATGTGCGGAGTAGTGTGGGCACACAGAAATGTAATGCAGATTGAGAGATTCAGCTCACAAAAGGGCCAGTGGCTACCAAATTCTTCAGACAGCTTGTGTCACTGTGTAGAAAGTGACAGACAGGATGAGCAGTCCGCAGATTCCAAGTTATAATATGTGTTGTCTTTGTTTTGGCTGGGGTTTCTCATGATTTCAAGGTATGCTAGGTCAGGCACTATAGTGTCCAGCGACAGGTAGAGGAGAGTAAAACAATGTTGCTTTCACTCACCAGTAAAGCACTGTGTCTAAGTGTGAACAAGTCTTTAAGTTTAACAATTGACATTTTGTCGTACTTAGAAACCAGAAGAGTATTAATTGAAACACACAATTTCTGTAGTGACAGAGTATATTCTGAGGCAACATGGGGGACACCCATGAAAATAAGGACATCTCAAAGCTATGCGCAGGACAAACACGTCACACTGCAATACAATAGTTTTAAGCAGCATTCAAAGGACATTTATAAATTGTTATTTTAAAATACAAGCTCAGGACATATTGGATTGTACATGTTTTTGTGCAGGACAATACCTATCATCCACCTACCTCACGACTTATGTCAAGTTTGTGAGTGGTGGAAGGGTGAAAACCACCAGAACAGGTAGACAGGATCATGGTTTGATGGAGCACTAGAAAAGTGGAAAGTCTGGAGTGCACCAAACACCCACATGCAACAGTAGAATGACAGTTTTTGGAGTTATCACCTGTGCCTGGTGTGGGGGCCAGAACCAAAAGCTTCCCGATCTGCCGGCAATTGTGTGAAACCGGCTAAGCCACTTACACTGCAAGCAATGGAAATGCATGCTGTAGGAGTGGTAGAACTATGACCACAACTGGAAATCAAGGGGCAGTTGAGAACTATGTGCTGGACACACATCATGCTGTGACACTATGGTTTTCTGCCACATATAGGAGACAGTCACAAAATTATATTTTTACACACTATAAGGACAAGACATTTTGTATTTTACATGTTTCTGGGTAGTACTGTAATTCTCAACTGCTTCTGCATGATTCGCAGAAACAGGCATATACTACAACTTGGGGGTGGGGAGGACAACATGAATTCTGAGGCATTGCTGACCAGAAATCATTGTGAGAGTACAAAACATACACTGTAGTAGTGACACAACATATTTAATCAGTGACAAAGTAGGAGTGTGAGGCAACATCGGTGACAACACTGAAAATATTGGACAGTTGTGAGGCATGAGCCAGACACACAGTGTACTGCAATTCCATAGTTTTCGGCTACATTCATACGACAGTAAGAAAATGGCCGAGGGAAAGGACATGTAGTATTTGACTTTTTTTTTTTTTAGTGCCACAACAATAACAGACTTGCATGATAAGTTGGGGAAAAGGAATAAGAAAGGCAGGAACAATGGGCAAGCATGACCAACATGAGGGACATCTCTTACAGCTGGCTGGTGAACACCAGCGGTAGAGGTTAGAATAAGGGAATCATAGTACAAATGCATTGTCTCAGTTAGAACAAGTATTTGACTGCAGTGCTTGGCATTCTGTTGTGTCAAGAAACCCCACACAGTAGTAATAGAACCTCACATTTCAGGCTGATGCTTGGTAATTGTTTGAGCCAAAACCATGGATGAATACGAAAATCGGGGAATGTGGGGAGCTGTGGGAAGGACACAAACATTGTACCAAACTTTTTAGCTTCATTTAGAGGACAGGGACATCTGGAAAGTGGTGTTTTGCAATATCGTAGTGTGCCATATAGTGTATTATTTCATGTTTCTCGCCTCCAAAATGTGGCAAGGAATAATAAAATGGGGGACAAAGAACAAGGACACATCTTAAAAAATGTTGATGAACACTCAGGCAGATGGTAGAATATGGGGCAGAGTGAAACATGCCTTGTATAAGCAAACACAAGTGAGTACCTGGAATGCTTGCCTGTATGTAGTTCTTACAAAGGAACATTTCAGAAGAGACAAAGTAAAATTCTGGGACACCACTGAAAACAAGACGGCTGAGAGCTATGTACTGGATGCCCACAACACACTGCAATGTATGCGACATTTGCAACATGAATAGAAACGTTAGCTAATTTTTTAATATTATTATGTCATGAAATTTAGTGTTGTCTCGCAGTTTTGATGACTACAGAGGAAGATGGTAGCGTAAGGGGCTGGCTGCAACATGCACAATTATTGTTTGTCACACACGAAGGCAAGGCAAATTAGAAAAATTGCTAGGAGCTAAAAAGTCGCGCTGATTGGGACTTGTGTACAGACCAGTAAGAGGGATACAGAGAAAGAGATAGCAAGAGACACTGGGTTTGGTAGACACTACCCGGAGGGACAGCAGTGGAGTAGTATGCACATAGCCTTAGTGGAAATCCACGGTCACATTGCTGTGTCCGACATGCTGCCACACATCACAGACACCCGAGGATGTAGCAAGATGTCCAATTCTATGTGACTTTGGCAACAATGTAGCGATCAAGCAACAGGACCAAAGAATAATTATACATACTGGCAGAATGTGGGGGCTTGAAACCTGATGACATGCACAGATGGCTAAACAAAAACCAACCACTACAACATCCCCCTCCCCCAACAGCCGGACAAACAGCCCCCCTAACCACACTCAGCCCGCAGTGCCTTCTCCGATCAGTCACACAGCATGGGACACTGAACAGTCACAGCATGGAAATTGTACTGGTGGGCAAAAGAGGGACACTGGATTGATCAAGGCAGGAAAACAGAAATGTGCAAGTACTATGAAATGGGGCAGAAGGCATGGGAATAAGACTCTGAGAAAAAAACTTGCTTCTCAGTTGGAATACTGCTTTAGTGGGTAAGTGAAACAATGTGAGCAGAGATTATATCACAAATGATGATTGGGTGGGTAACTTGCTGAGCGTCACGGGAAGTGAGATATGAGCGCAAACGCGGAGGCAGTAAGATGTACAATTCCAATGTGGGGCAGATCCCGCGAAAAATAAGCAAAGGTGTAAGAAATGTAACACAGTTTAGAAAAAGGTGGCATTCGAGCAGTAAGGGGTCAGGACAGTTTTAGGCAGTCATCTTGTGATGTGGTGATTAAAACGTTGGCGCCAAAGAAACAAAGGACAGCAGACACAACATAATGGGTAACAAAAGCCGTTTGTTCAGGATAGGAATTTCCAGGGTTCTGCTGCTTTGCTGCTTTGCACTTTGCATCACTGAGTAGGAGAAAAAAAAGTTTAATCTCACGATCGGCAGTCCTAGCGTTCCTAAATAGCAAGCTAGCAGACACTTTGAAATGGAGTAGAAATTGACAACGAAAGAACAAAGCGCATAGAGAGAGACAAATTTTTCGCCCATGGCATATATGAGCAGGACACTGAAATGATTCGGTGGGAAGCAAAGGTTGGAAGAGTTAGCAATATGAAACAAAATAACTTACTAGTAAGGCAGTCGCAGAGGGGAGAATAAAAATCAATTGGTGGTACAAATAGAGTAGTTTGAGATGGTTGCATGGACCTCACTGCCAGAGGGTTAGTGGGACAAGACATTGATTGAAGGGACTATAGAAGAAGCCTTGATGGCAGCTCCCACTGGCCACAACAGGGAGTGACAGAATTGTAAAAAAAAAAAGCCTTGGCCAAAAAGCAAGGAAAGGAAGGCAGGGAACAGAGAGAATAGAAAGAAAAGATTATCTTGCAAGTATTTAATGAGATTTTGGGTGGACTACTCTACTCCTTTAAGGTAGGAAGTTAAAATGGGGTGGGAGCAGAGAGGAAAAGTAAGGATGAATAGGGGTTGCACAGTCGTGGAGAGAAGGGGGAGGGTGGTAACGAGGTTTATGCAGGGAAGTCATGCAAGGACGATGGTAGAAGTGGAGAAATGAGGATCAAAGGAAGTGGAAAGATGGTGGTGGGGAGGCAGTAAGGGGGACACTAAAAGGCTGCAAAGGGGTGAGCTGGATAGTTCAGAATAGGGGAAGGGTGGTTGAAAGGATTTGAAGGGTGCAGGTTGGGGGGAATAAAGTGCAGGAATGATCAGAGTGAAACCTAGGGGAATTAAAGTGCAGGTAAAATCAGTGCCAGGCCAAGGCCACTTGTACTTGCTATACAGAGAGGAGCACTTCATTAGACTAGAGAGGTGGGGGCGGAGTTTAGATTTGAAAGGCCCTATTTTGTGCTCAGCTAGTAGGTCACTCAGGAAGGAGGTGAGCCAGTTAGGGGCATGGAATCCAAAGGCTCGTTGACCTTAAGAAGTGAGGCGGAAAGGAACCTTGTAGGGATTATTTATTTTATTTCAGTTTTTTGTTAACCAGGCAGGTGCACTAGCCATGAAATTACTATTTTCAGGCACGACCCAGGAGAGTACAACAATCAAAAACAGATACATAGCATGAGTACAGTAAAATTACAACAGTATAGGTCAAAACAGTCAGTAGTAATGAACACATGCAGCCAGGACAATACCCTCTAGTCAGACTAGATGGTGTGGCTTGGCTAAGCATGGTCTGAACACCAGGAGGGGTTTGGCCAAGGGTAGCCTTTTTGGCCAAAAGACAGAGCTGGCCACGGACACAGTTTTCTGGGTCCAGCCAGCCTGTGAGTGAGTATCTGTCACAGGTGTGGGCAAGGCATGGAGCTCCCAGCTTAGCCTGCAGACTTTACTTAGTGTTAGGGTTATTCTTTTTTAGTATCGAGTTGGAGGCCGAACTGTAGATGAAGAGGTCATAGTCTATTACAGAAAAGACTGAGCTATTTATGGTGAGTTTGAGGGCATCAACTGTGAGGCAGTGTCTATGTCTATTTGATGGCAGAAAAGGACTAGTTGGCCCACCCAGTCTGATGTTCCCCACCTATTCTGTCTCCGCAGATGCTATTTGATCTCCAGCAAGCCTCCTGCATCCCTGCCTCCTATTTAATATAGTTGTATATCTAGCCCATGCATGCTTGAAGCCCCCCCACCCACAGTTCCAGCCTCCACCACTTCCACTGGCCATCTATTTCAGGTGTCTACCACCCTTTCAGTGAAGAAATATTTTCTCACACCACTCTTGAACACCCCTACCTCCCCACACACACACACACACACACACACACACACACACACACACACACACACACTTACTTCACTGAATGTCCCCTGGTCCTGGTGCTTACTCTGATTTGAAAGAGATCCTCCTCTGCACCCTGTTCACCACTTTAAGATACTTATAGGGGTACTTGTAGGTCTCTATCACTTCACCTCTCTTCTTCCTCTCTTCCAAGGTGTACATGTTGAGATCCCTCAGCCTTCTTGTAGGGCTTCTAGTGCAAATCATTCACCATTTTAGTTGTCCTCCTCTAGACGGCTTCCACCCAGTCTATGTCCTTCCTGAGATGCAGTCTCCAGTACACACAGTACTCAAAGTGTGGTCACATAGTGAGTGATATAACGGTAACACCACCTCCCCTCTCCTGCTAGAGATACCCCTTCTTATGCACCCCAGCATCCCACTAGCTCAACCCAGTGTCTTGTCACACTGCCCTGCCACCTTGAGGTCCTCAGATATGATAACCTCGAGATCCCATTCCTGCCTAGGGACCATCAGTACCTCCTCCCTTCCCATTCTGTACGCAGAGCTAGGGTTCCTGTACTCTACGTGAATGATTTTGCACTTTCTGGCATTGAACTCCAACTGCAATGTTTTTGAGCATTCTTCAAGTTTCCTTGTGCATTTTTTCTACCCTTCCTGTCTATCCTATTGCAAATTTTGGTGCCATCTGCAAAAAGGCATACCTTCCCTTCCAGTTCTTCTGTGATGTCCCCTAAGAAGATATTGAAGAGGACTGGTTCAAGTACTGAGCTCTGTAATACCACGCTGGTCACTCTCCCATCCATAGAATAAGTGCTGTTAACCAGCACCCTCTGTCTTCTATTCATTAACCAGCTTCAAACTCAGTTTTACACTTTGGATCACACTCCTAAAATGTGTCAACTTCCTAAGCAGCCTCTTGTGCAGCACCACGTCGAAGGCCTTGCTGAAGTCCAGCTATACCACATCCACTGCCCTCCCCTGATCAACTTCCATGGTCACCCAGTAAATAAATCTATCAGATTAATTTGCCATGACTTCCCCCTTGAATCTGTGTTGTCTGTGGTCTTTCAGCCCTTTGGACTCAAGATACTAAACTAGCCTTTCTGTCAGTAGGGTTTCCATTAATCTACCCACCACTGAAGTGAGATTGACTGGCCTATACAGTAGTTATTAGCCTCCTACCTGCTGCTGCTGTTATGTAGAGGGACCACATCAGCCCTTCTCCATGTCAACAGATCTGATTATGATAGTGCATGCCTTTGTCATATCTCCTAGACAGGACTACTGCTATGCCTAACATTATAAATGAGCAAAGTAAGTAAAAAAAGATGTTTTGCAGTACATGTACGTATTGGGGCAGCCCCACATGACAGGTGTGGGGTTGGGATGGTGGATATACCCCTTTAATTATCACATACTGACTTGGCCAAGTTCACTGCAATAAATTTTAATACAATGAAAAGATTTATTAACTGTCATGCATAAACAGCAACCACCCAGCCCTGGAGGCACTCGGAGCAATATGCTGCACTATTACCCATGGTTCAAGTCATGTACCAGCCATCCATACTCTTCAAGGGTGTGGTGTGGAGATTCTACAATACACTCAGATTCCAAGGTAAGAGCCCTGCTGACACTGCTACATATGCACCCCCTTTGATCAGTTGCAGGAGTGGCACCAACATTGACATCAAACAGGCAGATATGCATCAGATAAATCCAGGTGCTACGGAATTATAGCATAACCAGGAACCATGAAAAGAAGCCCTTAAACACTCAATACAGGGAAAAACAGTGAAAGGTTTACAAAATACAATGTACAAAAAAGTACATATAGCACACTGCATACTCAGAAGAATCCACAGTGCTTCGAGGCCATCTTCCTCTTTATCACGACACCTACATAGGAGAGAGAATGCAAGATGCTAGCCTTTCCTCACTAAAGGATAATTATGGTAGATGTGTCCTCACACGTGACAGGGGAGGGGGGGAAACAAAAGGAGAAATAGAGAAGGGCACAGGGATATGATGTCTTGAAACTGCCCTTATTCAATAACCTGACTGCTGCTCTGGGAGCCCCTGGGAGTCAGGCCTCGCAGTGGGGGTGGGGAGATGGTGCAGCTGAGACAGACCTAGGCATGGCAGCACCAGGATGGGAAATGGATATGGAGGGCTGAGGCAGTTATCTCCAAAGTAGCTAGAGATGAAAAAAGTCATAGCAGCCTGCCATTTGATACAGACCTGTCCATTTCTGGTGAGCGGCATGTCATTCTAGTATTCTACCAGTTGTGTTTGTCAGGCATCTTCAAGGGATTCTAGACTGGTAGCTGTTCAATTACCCACTGCAAGCATTAAAAAACAACAAATGGGGTACTTTAATGGGTTAAAGCTGAGTCGGTTATCAGTTTTGACATTCCACAGAATTACCTCATGATCAGTTTTATTGGCTGGAAGGTTGCAGTTGGACCAAATGTAACCTAAGGTGGGGTAAGTCTCCTTCTTCTGTACCTAAGATTGGTCAAGAGAGGGTGGAACACAGCAAAGGGGAATGTTGCATATAGGGGAAGGAGGATATCAGTGGGGAGGGAGGAAAAGTTAATGGGAAGGGGAGGCGGATCCCTCAGTAGGCACTGAAGTATCTGCAAACTTGAGCAGACATGATAGACTGCAAGGTGTCTTCTGCTAGCTCAATCATATGTTCATATGTACCCCCTCCAGTGGCATGTCTAGAGCTACAGACATCTATTCCATGAGGACAGTGAAGGAAGACTTGTCTCCCACAAGGGAACCTGTCTGTCGGCAGACCACCCTCCTGACCACACAGAGCTGAAAGGATGGATGATGTCTCCAAATCGGAGTCAGGATAAAGAGGCATCGACTGCGGACATGAGTGTGGATGACCCCATTCTACAGGGTGAGCACTACTGGCAGAAAAGTGCAAGAATTATCTTTTAAATCAAAAACTATGTTTTAGAACCAGTAGTACCTTACTAGAGAACACAACCTCCACTTCACCCTCCCTCAGGCCTAAGTGCCTCTCCCTTTTAACAAACCTCCACACCACAGAGCAATTCAACCAGCAGCAAAAAAAATTCAACTCACTACCACACTTCTGAATTGTAGGCAGAACAAGACATGAGCAGCTAGGTTAGTTTGCTCTATTCCCAACTCTCCCAACAATCTACAGCCATCCTTGGCTAGCAAATGGATATTTCAGTCAGCCAGACCAAAATTCAGCAGATCAGAATGTCAGCAAGGCAGCAACTTAAAGAATTTGGGGTAACCAGCCTCCAGACAAAAAATTACTTAGACTGCTGAAAGAGGGAATGGCAGGCCTCCCATTGCAAGAGCTGGAGACACCAGACTGCCTTGGTGACTTGGCAGAGGAAGAGGTAAGCTGTACCATAACGTCCAAGAAGCTTATCCTAGAACTGCAAAAAATCGAATGTACCCTGCAATCACTACAAACGTAGCTAGTGAAAACATGCCAAGATGAGAGAGCTTGGAGCCAGAATGGGTGATGTGGAGTGCAGTCTGATGGAGGTCGCAGAGCAGGGCGATCACCATAATACTGCCCTTCAGGACCTATATCACTGAGAAAGGGAACTAACAGAAAACATGGATGACTTAGGGTGGCATTTCAGAAGGAACAATCTGAGGCTCCACGGGGTCCCCAAGGGTACTGAACAGGGGGAAATGCAAGCCTTTGTTTTCCCCTTTATACTGGAAATACTCATCTGAGATAAATCCACACCTTTGCAGACTGAAAGAATGCATTGCGTGCTTGCACTGAGCCTATTGATCCTAAAGTCCACACGTGCTCTATAGTGATGTGGTTCGTGGATTACGCCATAAAAATGAAAGTAGTAAGAGCAGCATGGAGCAAGAAGGATCTGGTGTTTGGGGACAAAAATATTTATTTTGAGCATGACTTCACCCATAATGGACAAATAGAGAGACATCTTGGCTGTGATCAAGGAGCTCAGGGAGAAGAACTTCAAAGTTCAGCTCATTGCCCCAATTCAGATGAAGTCATTCATAAGAGGGGTCACATTTTTTAGGAGCCTGGAGGAAGTAACCCCTTGCCTAAAGCAACTCAGACTGTCTATAGGAAAAAAGGCATGAAAAACAGTTCCAGGGGAGCAGGAGATGCAACGCATGCAGTGGAACACACTGGGTCTGAAAACAAAGAACACCACACTGATGACAACACATAACTGGGATGTCATCCTGAACAAAAGATCTACCCACAGAGAAGACGTGAGCTCCTCCAGTTTTTAGAACACAGTAAGAGGCTGATAGGGACTGGGGGGTTAAATCCACTAATGGCCCCCACCTGCTTTACACAAACACCGAGGTAAAGGAACTGATGGTTTAACTAGAAATTATCTAGGTACACTCTTGCATCGTAATTTTTTTTTATTTGTCACCCAGTTAAGCATCTGCTGAGAGATATCGCTCCATGGAGCCCAGCTGAACTTTCAGGACACTCTTAAGGTGTCTAATTAAAAGAGCAGAGGGAATTTGCTGAGTGATCACTACATCCTCTGCCTGTCCCTTATGTATATTAGGGCCACAAAGGGGAGATCAGACCTTCTCGGAGGCTGTGCCTCGTGGTGCAGAGCCCATCCATACTTTCACACTCTAAATGGACATAGCTCTTTCTTATACAACATAATATAATAATATAACATAATACTCCCAAGTTGGGAGCTTACCTAGGACTCCTTCAGAGTCCTGCAGCCAGCTGCTCTAACCTCGCTCCCCCGACCTACTCCAGGACTGCTGCCAGGGCCGGGATGCATGACAGACTGGTTTTAACACCTCAAGAGCCCAACGGAAATGTTGCCAGTGAGCCGCCAAAGTGTCTTGCTTTCCTGCCCTCAGAACTGCTGCAAAGCAGGGCGGGAAGCAGTAGAGAAGACCACAATTGTTTTCAGTTCTCCAAAGCGCCCAACAGGAACTGTGGCACAGGAGCCACTCGCAGCTCCTCTCCTCAGCCCCATCAGACAGCAAAGGGGCCTAGGGGGAACTAAAATAAACAAAAATAAAACATTTTAAAAGGCCCCCGAGCCTGATCCGAGCCACCACTGGGTTGGGGAGTACAAGGGACAAAATAGCTACTGGGACTACAAGTACCACAGTGCATAGTGGCCGGAGTACAGTTTCTTTTAGTTCAGCTCCTGCTGGGTAGCTCACGATGGGGCTGCTGTCCTGCAATGTGCCCCCTGGCTCTAGCGACCATCAAAAAGGGCTAGGAGGATTCTCACCCTGTAGCCAGATGCTGGCAACACCATTTGCATTTTTTAATAATGGACTGAGATGACAAGAACTCTATGGGGGTGGCTATATTGGATGTGGTCTGCCTGAAAACAGCGAGGAACCCTATTAGTAGCTGCAGTAGTCCAATAAGAGGGTGGAGCTTGTGACTCCTGTTGACCAATAAGATGTCGAAGATTCAAAACTAACATTCTGGGGTTGACAGTTTGACCCTGAGTTTTTCTGACTGAGCGTTTGAAGCAACAACTGATTTTTGACAGCTCCTGGTGCTGTCACAGCCTATAACCACTTAGTTTGTGCCAAAGCAAACTAAGAACTTCTGAAACTGTTGCCAACTGCCTGGTAAATCCCAGAGACAAGAGGATTTACTTCAGCTTGACTGAACTGCTGTGTTTTGGCAACCAAGATTGCGAAGACTGCTGAAATAAGTATTTGTTTTGTGTTTATGTGAGGTAACAAATCCACTGCCCCACTGTCCTATTACAAAAGACTCTGATTTCTGCCAGGGGACCAGAGTTCTGTAGTCCTACCTGACTGCCTAACTGCTGGCCTATCTTTTGAGGTGGGTGAAGATAAGTCCCTCTGTGGGGTGAAGACAACTGCCAGCCTACCTTCTGAGATGGGTGAAGACAAGTCCCTCTGTGGGGTGAAGACAACTGTCTGCCTACCTTCTGAGGCAGGTGAAGACAAGTCCCTCTGTGGGGTGAAGGCAGCTGCTGGCCTACCTTTTGAGGTGGGTGAAGACAAATCCCTCTGTAGGTTGAAGAGGATCATTGTCTGCATCCACACCAGCTTAGCTGTTCTACCCAATTGCCAGCAAGGGGAGACGTCCCCCAACACCTGCATTATCTGTTTACCTAAAGGTCGTGAGTACTGGGTTTTACCCAATAATTGTTTTTCTAACTGTCCGGCTAGCTAGCGTTAGTTTACCATCTGGGCTTCCTGCATGACCTTAGCTAAGCCCGCAGTAACAGTTACAGCCAGGATCAACTGTATACCAATATCCACTGGTGAAGTCTGTAATTTGCAACTGCTGCACCCACACACTGCAATGGTGCTGCACACAGTGTCTACTCGTCACAGGCCTGCAACTCCTCG
Source organism: Neoceratodus forsteri (assembly GCA_016271365.2). NCBI lineage: Eukaryota > Metazoa > Chordata > Ceratodontiformes > Ceratodontidae > Neoceratodus > Neoceratodus forsteri. The sequence continues at coordinate 236,863,901 of CM057458.1, forward strand.
TTGTGTGCACACAAGGTATTTGGGAGCTCCCACAGGGACTGTGGGATTAACTGGTGCACCAGTGGGGGGAGAAGGACTTGGACAGGGACTGCTGGATTGTAATTTGTACTGTGTTACCTTTTATTTGTATGATTACAGTATTTATCATAAGCTGGTTGTTGAATGTTTTACTCCCCTTTGCGTCCCTGGCTCCCTACCTTATTTTCCTAAACCCAGAATAAACTCCTTTGTTTCTTTTTCCTACAACTGCTGAAGTATTTGCATTATTGTACAGTGTAATATTTGCATGCTTACAGTAATAAGTTGGGAGGGGACTGTGTACTGTTCTACCTGTCACCGAGGGAGGGGGCTGTATTTAATTTCCTGTGGAGAAGCACCCTGGCAGTACGCTACTATAAGGATCCCCATGGATGGAGGCACCACGCCACTTGCCAAGCCAATTATAACCATGAACCCAGGTGTCAACCTATGAAACTTAGGCAGCACCACTTGTGAATGGCTGTGCAGATATAAGGTTAGGGGGTGATTACACTTACTTGAATTAAATAGTAAGACTGGCAACGTAAATATGTTGTGTTTGCCAATATGAGTAAATGTTGTATTGACGTTTTCCCCCAGTTAGTAGTATTGGTTAGAGTTACTGTTAATAGAGACAGTGAGGCAGGAATGCCTGTTGGGGCAAACCTCAGAAACTGGGTGCCCTCCAGAAGTAAGTGACTTTGTGGCAGGAATTTCCATGCTGCATGTTCACCAGCATGTGTTTCCTCCCCTCCACTGCTAAGGCTACCAATGGCGGGTATCTTTTCTGCACATTTTATCAGACGTGGGTTAATGGTAATGGGGAAAAATCTAGCATTTTGTATGCTGCTACCATCTGTGCTGCCTAGTTAGGTTGTGTCCTCTCAACTCTGATCCTTTCTTCTTTTCCAGTTTCAGCTTATTTATTTTATTCTCCCTGTTTACTTTGATTCCTCCCCCCTCACTCCATTTATTATTTCTTGGCCTCTTAAATTTTGAATTCCCTATCTTATTTTGGGATGTCATTCCTTCTTCCTATTCAACTGTTGCTTCTTGGAGACCCCTTCCCCCATTATTAAGATACTGCAGACTGTGTTTTCCCCCTCTTTTCATTTTCATTATGCTGCTCCTTTCAAGCTGCCTCTTCCTCTTCTTGTTTTCCTTGGCCGGTCTCCCCCTTCTACATTTCCTAACCTCCCCTTCTTTTTCTCTCTTTTCCTCATCCTCCCCATCCTCTCTTCCTCTAGTCTCCCAGCCTTGCTTCCCTCTCCTTGGTTTCCTGGTTGCAGTCACATTCATCTTCTTGGGTTCATCTTGAAACTCTCAAGTCCTTCCTTCCCTCCTACCATCTAAATTCTTATTTTTTCTCCTCATTCAGTCACTCCACCTCACATAAGCATCTCTTAGATTCTCTAAAGCTCATTGTCTCCTTGCTGCTGTTAGTCACAGGTGTCACTGAGCCCAACCCTAGCCCTTCCCAATTTACTGCTTTTTCCCAAGGCCTGAGAGTGGCCCATGTCATTACCCGCAGCCTTCTCCCCAAAACTAACCTACTGCATTCACTTATGGTTACCCCTAAACCTGATGTATTGGTAATATCAGAATCCTGGCTCTCCCCTAAGGTCCCTGATTCCTCAGTTGCCATCCCAGGTATCATTATTCTCCAACAGAATCGAGACAAGAGGGGTGGTGGTGTAGCCATTTACTTCTTCTCAAATATTCAGTTTGAGCCACTGTTCTCTATCTCTATTCCCTCTGCCTATGAAATGCTGCTTCATAAACTCTCCCTCTCCTTTTCTTCATCTGTATTTATTGCTGGTGTCTATTACTGCCCTGGTATGTCTCCACCTTTAGTAACTAACATGCTCACCTCCACTGCCAACAAGACATCCTCTGGTGAGTTACTTATATTAGGTGATTTCAATTTAAATTGGATTTCCCCTTCTCCTCATAAATTTTTTCTCAATGTGAAGTCCCTTCTCTTAACTTAGCTAATCTCTGTCCCTACTCGCTATAATTTTAAATCTTTAAATCATTCTCTGTTGGACTTAGAGATGGGTGAAGTGGCTGAAATTCACTCCGTGGAGTGATTCGCGGAGTAACGTGGAATCCGCGAAGTGCTTCACAACGCGAAGCGGAGTACTTTGCATTATAATGGGGAATGCGAAGTCCATTGAAACCAATGGCTTTGCATTATTCCGCCTTCCCCAAACCACTTCTCCATCAATTTTAAGGCAAAGTACATTGAAGTCAATGTACTTCACATCACTTTGCCTTGTTATTGAGCTCCAAGGCAAATTTGTAGTGCTTCATGGGATTGCAGGTCACATGGACTCTAGATTGTTCTGCACAGCCTCAGTTCTGTGTAGTGTGTGTAGTGGAAGATGGAGACAGCTTCCTCTCAGAGCTCTGCAATTCAAATCCTCTAAAAGCTGTTAAAAAAGCCTTTTTGAGCCATTTTTTTGCTCAAAATTTAGTGCATCATAGAAACATAGAAACATAGACTTTGACGGCAGATAAGGACCACTTGGCCCACCCAGTCTGCCCATTTTCCTACCTACTGGATAAGCTGCAGATTCTGGTTAACCAACAGCCTACTTCCTGCAACCCCTCATTATAATTGCCTTGTGTCTGGCATCGACTGTAGGAAACCCTCATGTGCTCATATCATCAAGTGTTTATTGTTTGAGTGCGGATTTTGAATGTTAATTTAGAACAGTCAGTCTGTGTACTATGAAGTGTGCTTTGGGGAAGGGGCGTATCTGTGGTGTAGGTAGATTAACTGGGAGAAAAGGGCAGTCTTTTTGTTTTGGTTATATTTTTCTTGTATAACTGTGTTAATGTACACACAATAATATTTTCAGTAATTCTTGACATTTTTTTGCTGATTGTAGTGGTGCAGCAGTGTATAATTTCAGTTTGCTTAAAACATTTGGTTATATTGCTAAAAGTTTTCAATTTGATACAGTATGCAATACTTGTAGTGTATGTGTGAGTGTGTGTGCGATGCGTACCATTCAATCAGACAACTTTTATTGTACCAGAGTAATTGCAGCAGTGTGAACCTGCTATCAACCGCACCTGCATTAATTTTTTATACTGCTTTGTGGTATCTTTACTGGTAGTGGACTGTTACTGCTGTGCACTACCCCCCCAACCGGCAAAAGATATTCTTTTCCAGATTTGGATTTGTGACTTGTGAGCACTGGTTAGGTGGTGTTGTGCCTTTGCGTCTGACTCTGCATCTCTTGAGTGCGCAGCACAATCTTAATCTATCCGTGCATTTGCAGTACTCCATTAATTCTGGGAGACTGTGTATTTCTTGTTATGCTCTCATTTCACTTTGTCAGCACTGTGGAATTTTCTGGACAAAAGACAGTAGCATTTTGGGGATGCACATTAATTCTAGTGACTATGTGTGGCCACTGCTCACATGACGGAGTGCACCATTAATTCTGGGAGACTTTGCATTTCTTGTTATGCTCTCATTTCACTTTGTCAGCACTGAGGAATTTTCTGGACACAAGACAGTAGCATTTTAGGGATGAAAATTTATTCTGATGACCATGTGTGACCACTGCATGCATGACTGAGTGTACCATTAATTCTGGGAGACTTCACATTTCTTGTTACCCTCTCATTTCACTTCGCCAGCACTGGGGAATTTTCTGGACACAAGACAGCAGCATTTTGGGGATCCAAATGAATTCTGGTGGCTGTGTGTGGCCACTGCTCACATGACGGAGTGTACCATTAATTCTGGGAGACTTCGCATTTCTTGTTACACTCTCACTTCACTTTGCCAGCACTGGGGAATTTTCTGGACACAAGACAGCAGCATTTTGGGGATGCACATTAATTCTGGTGACTGTGTGTGACCACTGCATGCATGACTGAGTGTACCATTAATTCTGGGAGACTTCACATTTCTTGCTACCCTCTCATTTCACTTCGCCAGCACTGGGGAATTTTCTGGACACAAGACAGTAGCATTTTGGGTATTACTCCTGGTGTCTGTGTGTGATGTGACCACATCCACTGTGCGCATGACTGAGTGTGCCATTAATTCTGGGAGATTTTGTATTTCTTGTTGTGCTCTCATTTTACTTTGTCAGCACTCGGGAGTTTTCTGGACATAAGACAGTAGCATTTTGGGGATGCACATTAATTCTGGTGACTGTGCATGTGTGGGGGCACTGGGGGACTGTCAATATTGTTGCCACTCTGCCTTACTTTGTGTTACGGTAGAATGACAACACAAAATAATAATTACAAGGCGAAGTGAGCCTTTCCCATTGGCCACTCTGTGTAGCAGAGTGACAATGCGAAGTGGCCACTTTGCATTCACTTCGCCAGCGGAATTTAATTTCGCTGCATCTCTAATTGGACTGGGTCCTATCTTCTCATCCCCATCATATTGTAGATGCCAACATTCTCCCTGATGCCCTCAGTGACTGCAAAATGGTCTACTGTGTGCAAAATTTACCGTCCAAAACCACTCCACCAAATTCACTCAGATCCAGTGTTTTGGCTTGCTTCATTTGTAACGTCACCATGCTGATCTGCTAGCCACCGATTGGTCCCCTATTTCTGCAGCTGGTAACATCAATGATGCCCTCAAATTTTTCACTTCTAAATGTCTGTCTGAGACCATCATGTTACACACAGAAGAACCAGGGTCTGAGGTTCACACCTCCAATGGATCTCAGCTGAGTTACTGGCTTGTCACTGTGCACCTACCCCACGCCAGGAGGTCCTATAAATCAGCTGGCTCCAATTCAGACCTTGCAAATTACCAGTTCCTTCTCAATGCTTGTACTAAAGTTACCAGGTTTCCGAAGTCCGAATACTTTGCATCCATGCTACAGAATAACATCAACCACCTATCTAAGTTCTGGAAGGTTATTCATTCACTTTTCTCTCCTCTGACTCAGTCCCCTCCACCTGTTCTAAAGACGGGTGATATTGCTATCTCTGACCCCCCTGCAGTTGACTCTTCTTTCAATTCCTTCTTCACTTTCTGTGTCTGTTCACTCCCTTCCTCATCATCATCCTCCCTTCTCCACTTCCTCTCTCTCTTCTTCTCTTCCCTCTCACTCTGTCCCCCTCTACCCTTTTTTCCTTTTTCTCCTATAACCCCTGCTGTTATTCTTAAGGCCCTTTTGGCTCTTAATCTTCACAAGTGTGGGAGTCCTAAAGGTCTTGACCCTAGACTATTTCTCTCTGCTCATGCCATTGCTCTTCCTATTTCATATCTCTTTAACCTCTCTTTCTCCTTACCCTGTGTCCCAGACTCTTGGAAGCAAGCTACTGCCATTCTCCTTCCAAAGCGGGTGATCTCTCTTTCCCTAGTAACTTCTGACCTATCCCTCTCCTCCCCAATCTTAGCTAAGCTCCAGAAACATCTAGTTCTTTCCCAACTCTCCCATTTTTTTACTTATCCTTTTTTCGCTTCATTCCAGTCTGTCTTTATTTATTTATTTGAAAGTTAGTGACTGAGAGAGGTACACTGAGCCGTAACTTGTTTCCAGGTGCGAACCGGGGGGAAGGGGAGGAGAATGTTTGTACAGATGTAAACTGACTTATAGAAGCAGATTAAGCTGTTTGGTGATATTTTACTGAATGGGGTGAATTTGGCCAGGACACCATGAAACTTCCCCATCTCTGTTGTAGGGGGCACCACACATCCAAGATGGCAGACAATTGTGTGGAGGATGCTGGTGTACCTGCAGGGCTGCTCACCTCCCAGCCTGTAGGTCCAGCTGAGGAGATCCTTGTTGTGCAAGATCACCAGACTGACTGTACGGATATGTCATTTACTAAAAACGTACCTGTGGTACCACACCAACTCTTGGAAGGCAAATCAGAAGAAGAATGGATTCGGACTTTATTGCTGGGCAATAGACAGCTGGTGTTGGCTGTCATTCAGTCAGAAAGTGAGCAACTGCCAAAACAAGCAATGGGACTCCCGATAGATGAGGAACATTGTTCTGGGCTTCACAGAGCCAGTGACAGTTTACAAGCTACCCTTTGTACTGTCGACACTGCATCAAACAGGGAGCATCCCACCTGTCAAATCTCCAGTCAACCAGCATCTGACGCAGCTACAGTGGCCCCACCCGAGAGTCTGCAGTACACAGAAGCTGTGGCTAGAGTTTCAGCCCCGCATATTGAACAGACCAACACAGCAACCACCAGGGCTTGGAGCACTATACCAGAGGAACAAAACACTACTCTCTCAGACACAGAGAGTGTACAAACTTTTATGGCTATTTCTGAACATTTTTCCAGACTATTTCTTAGGAAAGGTCATCCTAACCTGAGCCAAAAGGCACTGGGGATGAGGGAGAAAAATAATAATAATAATCTTTATTTTTATGGTGCCTTTAAAAAACCAAGGCACCTAACAAAGTTTAAAAGAACATATCAAACTTTTCAACATCTTAAAAATATAAAACAGCTGATACAATTAAAAGAAAAAAATCGGTTACTAAATGCTTGATACCACAAATACATTTTTAGGGCCTGTTTAAATCCCTCCACGGTCGTGCACTCCCATAACTGATGGGGTAGAGAATTTCAAAGGGTTGGGGCCGCATGCATGAATGCCTGGGCCCCAGAAGATTTAAAACACACCATAGGAAGAATCTCTAGCAACCCCTCATCAGCTGAGCAGAGCGATCTTCCAGGGCAGTAAGGAACCAGGAGCTCTTTCAAGTAGTCTGGGCCCTGTCTGTGTAGGGCTTTAAAAGTCAAAAGACTGACTTTAAAGGTGATTCGCCACTGTATTGGCAGCCAGTGCAGTCCGCATAGCACCGCCGAAATATGACAGGACTGGGAGGTTCCTGTCAAAAGCTGGGCCGCTGCGTTCTGCACTAGCTGCAAGTGGTGGATTTCCACCCCAGGTAGCCCTAGGTAGAGGGAATTGCAATAATCCAAGCACGAGGACATAAAGGCATGGACCAGCATAGGAAGATCACTGGACAGAGCAAGATGCTTAATCCTGGAGATATTCCTCAGATGATAAAAAGAGGACTTGATGACAGCTGACACCTGTGAACGCAGAGTCATCCCTTCATCAAAGATTACCCTCAGGTTTCGCACCCGTTCAGAGGTCGGGAGTGATAAGCCCCCAAGGAGAAGCCCGGAGGGTGAACCAACCCCTGGCCCCTCCATCCGGCGCACCGGATCCACAATCAGCACCTCAGTCTTTTCTGAGTTCAACTTCAGCCATCTCGAATCCATCCACTCCTGGATTTTTGTGTCAGGCAGTTGTTAAAGACTGAGAGAGCTCCATCCTGGTCAGGTGCAAAAGAAAGGTAGAACTGGGTATCATCAGCATAGCAGTGAAACCTCAGCCCATACCTTCTTACAGTGTCTCCAAGGAGCAGCATGTACACTGCGAACAACATGGGGGACAACACTGAACCCTGGGGAACCCCACAAGACAGAGAAACTGGGTCTGAGGAATAAACCCTGGACACCGCTCTCTGAGTTCTTCCAGTGAAGATGTAAACCACCTGAGGACTACATCTGACAGTCCACAGATGAACTTCAGGTGATCGAGTAGAACCCCATGGTCCACAGTGTCAAATGCTGATGAGAGATCTAGAAGAACCAAGATGGAACATTTTTTTCTGATCTCTAGCCATCAGCAGATTACTGAGAAACTGAACCAGGACTGTCTTAGTACTATGCCTCTTTTGAAAACTGGACTGGAGGGGTTCATAGATGTCATGGATGGTCAAATGGTTCTCCAGATGTACGGCCACTGCTTTCTCAATCACCTTTTCTAAAAAGGGGAGGTTTAAGATTGGTTTGTAGTTTGCATGGCAGTCGGTGTCCAAAGAAGCTTTCTTCAAGAAGGGTGTTACCACCGCCTCCTTCAGGGAGCTAGGAAACTCACCTGTTTCCAAGGAGCACCAGACTATCCATGTCAGGACCGGACCGATGGAATCGATGCAACCCAAAAATCAGGGAAGTTGGTCCTGGGTCCAAACTACAGCATGTAGGGTGCGCACTCTCGACAATCTGCATTACATTAACTCCGGTCAGTTGAAGGTACTCCAGGAAAGCTGAGAAGCAATAGCCTCAAGCTGATCCAAAGCAACGCCATTAGAGTGTGCTGGTTGGAGTACTACCCTGATGTCAGCCACCTCAGTCACAAAGAATCGAGCAAGTTCATCACACTCTACCTGTGAAAAGGCTTTTCGAACTTGTAGACAGGCTGGGTTGCACAGTCGGTCTACAGTGTGAAAAAGCTGAGCTGGTCGATTCTCAGCGGCTGCAATCTCCTCGGACAGGAACTCTGTCTTCTTACGGGTGACTGCAGATTGATAGATTGGTAAAGGTCTATTACTCTAGGTGGTTGGCACTGAGGGCAGATTTCCACCAGCAACCCTCTAACCTTCGTCCTAGTCGCCGCATCTCCCACAAAGTCCCATCAAACCATGGGGACTGAGGGCAAAGGGAGAGAGGATGAACACGGACAGGAACAACAACATCCAGGGCTGCCAAAATGGCCATGTTATAGGCCACCACGAGGGTCTCTGGGTCGCTCTTTGCCACTGGGAGGTTCGATAGGTCAAGTACTGCTGCTAGGCCTTCAGAGCTAACATCTTGTAAAGGGTGATACCTGACCATCTCCATAGTGGTAGGCCTGTGAAGGGGGGTGCTGAAACTAAACCCCATGGTAAGTGATTGGACCATCCAATTGGTTCCACCCCCAAATCAGAGGCCTCGATCCCCAGGAGGAAGACTAAGTCAAGAGAGTGACCATGTTTATGGGTAGTAGTGGTAACTATCTGTGTGAGGCCCAGAGATGACATCAGCTGGAGGAAGTGTTGTCCAAATTGTGAGAATTCACCAGGCATTGAAGTCACCCAGAACAATCAATCTGGGTGACTCAAACTCCATGTCGATGAAGTCCTCCACTTCCTGAAGGAACCGCTTCTCAACTCCAAGCGGATGGTAGATGAGGACGATCCTACAACCTACACCTGCTACCATGGTACACTCAAATTACTCAGTCTCCTCAGCTGGTGCACTTGTGAGGTTAAATTCTGTCTTGAAACAGAACGCAACCACCCCCCCGTGATCCAATCTTGGGCGGTGAATCGCCGAGTACCCGGCTGGAGTTAAAGCCTCCAATATGGTCCAGAGTTCTCATCCAGCCAGGTCCACTGTTCCTAAAAGATCTGCAATACTTGACTGCTTGGTCAATTGAAAATTCATTACGAAGTGCTGGATGGAAGCAAGTCACTAAGGGGCAATGGTTACTCGACCCAGAGATTCTACCAATACCAGAGATTCCACTCAGAACCATAGGGGATGCTCCTCAGAGAACATCCGTGGAGGCACCACCCCATCCCACCCACTAGGCACACAGCAACCCTCAGAGAGTACTACTACTACAGCACCTAGTACTAATCTTGTGTCTAATTTTGCAAATGACTTTGATGTGACACTTCATGATGAAGATGTGGTGTCTTCTCCTCCCAGACTCTGGCATGAATCTACTGCATTTAGTCAACATGCTGGGCTTGAGGACGACAGTGGGCCCGCTTGAGGGGAACAGTTGTACACAGAACAACCTGTTACAGAGGCACTACAGACAGCTGCTGATAGAGAGAAAACTACTTGAACCAATTTTAGATGCCATGATCAATTTAAAGGTCACCCTTTGCCAGCACAATGGTGGAACGTAGTCCATCTGCAGTACTTGGGAGGTTTAGACGACCCAACTGATAGGGTTTATGTTGAATGGACATTGATAAAGGAGTTTCTGGGCTTCTTTTTTAATTCAATCTATGCCCTTATTCACATCTCAAGAAACTCTCTTTTTGATGCGAGCTTCAAGACTCCCCAGGACCTAGATGGGTTCTGGGCAAAGTATGACAATGTGCGGTATTCGGAACTCTGGCTACCCTTTCGAGCCATACCTCTCAAGAAACCAGTTTTTAAAACTGTCACCATTCTCTTCCAGAATGAGGGGATATCAGTGCACAATATCTCTCACTGGCTCTCCCAAAGGTGCAATTTGCAAGGCCAAACACAGACCATTTTTGACTGGGGGGTGGCAGTATAAGGTTAAGCTAAAGATGACAGGAACAGGCCCGCAACTCTTCCCTAGCAGTCTGTTTTTAGGTTCAGACAGAAGATATTGCTTCTACGTAGAATAACCCAAAACCTGTTTCAAGTGCAGTTCTTTTCAAAACCTCAGCTCTGCCTCTGATAGACTAAAATGTAACCTCTGTTTGAGTTTTGGACATGTGGGTCAGGATTGCACTGAAGAAATGAAGCACATGGGACCTGTTCGTTCAACCTGCAGTTGACCTGTATTGCCCCTCTGCAGAGTCTAGTACTCTGGAACCTCCCACTGTCTCTGATCTTCCAGGAGTTTTCCACTACTGTGACAACTGCTGTACCCCCCCGTTACTGGGTAGATGCCCCCCCGACAAAACCTATGGGTACCAGGAAGAGACCGTTACGAGCAGCTCATGGTAAGACTAAACCTTCAAAAAATTCCAAGTCGGCAACACCTGTGGAACTATCCAATAGATATGCTGCTCTACAAAAACAGGTGACAGAATCTGATCTCGATGAGGACTCTTGAGACCTCATCTACAATCTCCTCGCAACACTTGGCTACTTCAGATTCTGAGGAGGACATTACATATATTACAGCACCCCCCGATGGACATCTTCCAGCTCTGAAAGTAAAACCATAAAGAAGTACCAGGAAGAAGATGTACCCTAACATTTTCTAAATGGCTTCCGTATTTACTTTGAAGGTAGCCACCCTCAATACGAACAGCCTCAAAGCAACATGGAAATGTTTGGTCACCTTTTCTCTCCTTAAGGATCAGAATTTTGACATTTGCTTATTGCAGGAAACTGGGCTGAATACTAAATCCTTGGTGGTGGCTGCCCTTAAGCTATGGTGTTGGGGACCGTCCTTTTTTCTTTTGGGCTGGATGTTTGTGATGGGGTTTTATTTATTTATTTATTTAGTTTTTGTTGACTGGGTAAATGCACTAGACAAATCCTGCCTATTTTCAGGCATGACCCGGGGGAGGGGGATACAGATGAATGCCAACTGACCTTGAACCAGATTAACTGTTGGTGGTATTTTCAGTGCATGAGGGAAATTTGGCCAGGACACTGGGGAAATTCCCCCACTCTTTTCGATAAGTGCCATGGGATCTTTAACATCCACCTGAACTACCACCAATCCAGGCAGCTGGGACCTCGGTTTAACGTGTCATCCTAAAGACAGCACCTCAGAAGTGCAGCACCCCTCTCGTGCTGCACTACAGTGTCAGTACAGGGATATTAACCCAAGTGCCAGATGTGGGAACCGAACCTACAGCCCTCTGATCTCCCGGCCTCAGAGGCGAGTGTGCTACCTGCTGAGCCACTGACACTGCTGGGTTGGGATACTGTTCAGAGGCACTGATTTTTCTGTCACCAGAGTTATAGATGTCAGTCAAGGTAGGGATCTGCTTGTGGACTTTACATATGATAACACCACCTGGAGATTGGTTAACATACTGTACATGCCCCCCAAAAGAAAAGAGACGATAGATTTATTTATTAAGGTTAAACCATACCTTATGACTACCCAAGATATCTTATGGGGTGGAAACTTTAACTGCCCCCTTAATAAGGAAGCTAGAGAACGAAACACCTCAAAGGACTATTATGACACTAATTGCTTTTGACATATTCTATCAGCAGCAGAGCTATAAGACACTTATCTTTCAGTACATCCCAAACATGGACAGACCTTTTGTAAGGGACATCTTTCCAACCACATAGATTACATCTTTGCCTCACAACACACTGCAATTCAAGCTGCCCAAGTCCATCCTATAGAAACATCTGATCATGCTGTCTTAGCACTATTCATTGACTTGCAGCAGAAAAAACCCTTTGGGAAAGGCTACTGGAAACTGAATAGTACCCTCATGGACAACCCTGAAGTATGTGATACTATTATAGCCACCCTTCTTGCCAGGAAAACTCTCACCTGTCTCAAAGAAGATTTAAGTACACAGTGGGCTGATACAAAATTGGCATTGAAACATGTCTTTACACAACAGGCTGCACATATCCATACAACTCAATATAGGAAATATTTAACCCTGAAATCACAACTGACTACTGTCATGTCTCTTTGCAATGAAAGTCAGATAGCTTACACCACACAACTTACAAATCTGAAAAAAGAAATAGAGACTCCAGTATTCTAGAGTCACATCCTTGCTCCAGAAACACAGAGTTTGCACTCCAGGAAAGGGGTACATGGGGACATTTTTCAGAGTTGTAAGGCCCAGGTTAAGTCCAGAACAATGGACTCCCTGTACACGACAGATGGAGTAGTAGTTACTGACACTAGCAGAATTGAAGGCGTGGTAAATACACCCCTTGTTAACTTACACACAGCTTATCCCTCTTGTCCTAATGATGTTAAAAAATTTTTAGATCCTGTGATAGGACCCAGAGTAGGGCCTAACCTAACCAAACTGCTTCTCACACCCATTCAGAAAGCGGAAATTGAAATTGTAATAAAATCTTTAACGAATGATGCAGCTTCAGTCCTTGATGGCTTGACATCAGAAATCTATGAAAAAATGTCTAACCAAACTGATAGACATCCTAGAGATAATTTTTAACTGGATCCTTTTTTACATGATAGAATGGACTCACCCTTGGGTACAGCAATTCAGATTTTTATTCATAAGAAAAATGACCGGACTGACATCAATAACTGGAGACCATTAAGTCTGCTTAACACAGACCAAAAGACTTTGATGAAAATCTTGACAGCTAGATTAGCCACACTGGCCCCATCCCTTATTCTTTCACCACAGACTTGTTCAGTAAAACATCGATCCATTAATGATACCCTTCTTTTATTATGGGAAATGACAGAACTAGGAGATCAAGATGCTTTACAAGGCTACGTACTAACTGTAGATCAAGAGAAGGCTTTCAATAAAGTTTCTCACTGCTTTCTGTAACAAACCCTACTTTCCTATGGAATACTTCAACTGTTTGTTAACTGGTTGTTGTGTATTTATAATTCTGCATTTGTAGTACCCTTGGTGAATGGTTTCTTTGGAAAATCAGTTCAAATTAGCAGAGGAGTGTGACAGGGATGCCCTATGAGCTCTCTTTTATATATTTTTTACCTGGACCTCCTCTTGAGAGCAACAGAACAGGAGGAAACAATCAGGGGTTTACAACCAAAACAAATGGCCTTAGCAGTTAAAATTACAGCATATGCTGATGATATGTGTATATTTATTGCAGATGTTCGTTCTGGGAAATGTGCATTACAAATTATGGAGCAATATTTTACTGTTTCTGGAGCAAGTATTAATAAAGGGAAAAGTAGAGGATATGTTCTCAATGACTCAACCCCTGCCTGTGGCTGAGATACAAGGGATTCAGGTGAATGCAGAACCAATTAAAATCCTAGGGATTACCTTTGGGAAGGGGGAATATGGGTTTGAAGAACATGGGTTGTACAGTTCTATAGTTTTACTGCTTGGTGTTTTTAGTCAGTTTATTCTTAAACAATATACTATGAGAGGGTGTGGGTGATGCCAGGATTTACCCACGCCTGGTGTGTTGTTTGGTCAAAAGACCGCAGGCCGAGTGAGCAAAATACACCAGGCATGGGTAAATCCTGGCATCACCCACACCCTTGAGTGGAGTATTGCAATTATACAACGACCGTTGTATTTTTTATTTTAAAAAAAATGCATTTTTTGTTTAATTTAAAATTATTTTTCTTCAATGTACTGTTGCTACAGAAAAAATAGTCCTGGGTTTGGGTTTTCCTACACGTGGGCAGTACACACACAGAGTTAACTCAGGTACTCTGGGACCACCAAGAATGCCATCAGCAGAGAAAAAAAACATGTACTCAATGACAAAAAGCCTGCACAGCAATGGGGTCAAGGAATGAGACAATGGAGCTGAGCTGACAGAAGCTAACTCTGGGAGTTTGTTTACCAGTGCTGTTCAGGTAACGATTTTCACCACGGTCGGGGACAGCCCAATTAAGGGTGCTGTTGACTGTTACATGTTTGGCACTAACTTCTAAATTTGTACAAGGGGGACGTTGACTTTCCCGCTTGACGCTGTTCATGGACTCGACTGGGTCCCTAATGAAGCAGCAGGTGTCACATTCAGCCGGTTGTTGATGGAAAATTACGAGGGGTTTGAAGCAGTGAGTGGTAGTAATGGGCCACTGGTCACTAGTTCAGTGCATGTAGGGTTAAAGTGCCCCGGAAAAAAAAACACTAGCATTTTAAAAATGGAGATCAGGTTTGATTTAAAACTTGTGTTTTTTTTTACTATGCTGTGGATCAACTTGGATGAGGGGGGCTTGGTGGAGTGATTAGAGGCAACTTAAATTGAGAACTGCTGATATTTTAGAATAAAAAAGATTTTACTGTTTTTTACTGTCATTTTGGGGACTGTTGTGATCTGGCCAGCTAGACAATAGTGGAGTGTTTTGAAATTGCTATAGCTAGTGTGTCATCTTAACGGTGAGTTCGTTTGGTGGTTTTCCGTCTTTGATTTTCAGGTGTTGGACTGATCTGAAAAGAGGGTTCCAGATATGACTGGCTGGCACTTTTTCTCATAGGATGATGCTATGATTTACAACATGTAAATCATGCCAGCGAGCCAATCAGGAGCCAGTATTTTTTGAACCACTGTATAATTAGGCATGTTTGTCATGTTTAGTCTGTTTATATTTATTCCATTCAATGTATTTTATATTCTGTATTTTTATATCTGTTCTTTTTTTTCTCCTTTTCCCCTTCCCCCAGGACACATCTGGAAATGAATTGTTAATGGCTCAGTATGTCTTTTCTGGTAAAACATTTGAAATAAATAAATAAATAATGTAGCTAAATAAATAAAAAGTCAAATGGCTGAAGGCTAGAATGGCTGCTAACGGTGAGAATATCTGAAGCGGGGTTGGGGATCATTTTAAAGATCACTCAACTCTGCAAAAGGCCTTCAAGGCAGCAATTCAAGGGTTGTCACTTTTGGATAGATATTATGAGGCATGGAACAGGGAAGGGAGGCTGCTGGCACAGCATCTCCATCAGCAGGCCCTGAGCAGAGCAGTCAGAAAAGTAAGGGAGAAAGATCACCTGTAATTGGGCTATGCCTTGGTGTCAGATACCTAACTCTCAAAACAAATGAGGATCCTGCTCTTAGGTGTACATTAAATACCTCCAAAACTCCTTCCATTCAAAAACTTTATGACAATTTTATAACAGTTAAACTCCTTGTAGAAAAAAATCATTATTTTTTAACAATGCTTCTCTTTTTAATTCAGCTTTAAATGTGGCAACGCTAGTATGTTATATATAAATTGCATACCTGCTTTAGGTACTTCTTTTCCACAGTGATATTCACATTCAGTATTCAATTTCCTGCATCAATTTGCTGTGTTTACAATAAGAACATAAAGCTTATTATGATAAAGATCATTGTAATCCAATCAATTTTTACCTATTTAATATGATTTTCTACTTACTATAGTGTAGATTGATTTGGATGTAAATCTGCTTGGTAATAGTTACATCTGTCTTATTCTTCAATGTTAATATCCCAGTTTCTCACTAGTACTTGTTGATGTCTTATTAAATTAAAAGCCCCTATAATGAGATTATTTGAAAAAAAATATATGCATCAAAAAATTCCCTGTTTTTTTTCTGTTTACTTTGATATTATCTGAATTTTTTTTTATTTAAGGAGTTGTTACCTTTCAATTTAAACTTCTTTGAACTGGTCTCCTTAATTTACTTTTTTATGTTTCTTGTTCTTGTAGCAATGTTCTCTGCAGACGAACAAAAAAATTGTTATAATGTTTTATCATGTCTATAAATACAGCTCCTCAATTAATAAGAAATTTGAAAGCCGTGTTGTTAACATTTTAATTTACAGTCATGGCCACAAATATCGGCGCCCTTGCAGTTTTTTCTAATAATGCACCATTCCTTCCAGAAAATTGTTGAAATTAGAAAATATTTTGGTATCCACATATGTATTTCTTTGGTTTGCAGTGGAATAAAACACAAAAAGCAGAAAAATTTACTAAGTCTTAGCTTATTCCACACAGAAATCCTTAAATGGCCCGGACAAAATTATTGGCACCTTTTGAAGTAGTTAAAATAATTAGATTTCAAGCAGGTGATTCTCCTTCACTTTGAATTGAACTCACCTGTGGTGAGTTGCAGGTGCCTGCAATATAAAAATCACTCATTCAACCAGTTTGAATAGAGAAAAGGACTCATTCTCCTGTTTTGTGTCACTATGTGTACCACAGTGAGCATGGAGAAAAGAAAGACAGCCAGAGAATTGTCTGAGGAGGTCAGACAGAAGATTGTAGCCAAGCATGGACAATCTCAAGGCTACAAATCAATCTCCAGAGACCTTGATGTTTCTGTTTCCACCGTCATGTAATGTTATCAGGATGTTTAAGGCCCATGGCACTGTAGCCAACCTCCCTGGATGTGGCATAAGAAAACTTGATCGAAGATTGCAGCGCGGATTGTTGAATGGTGGAGAAAGCACCTCGATCAACTGCCAAACAGATTCAAGTTGACCTTCAGACACAAAGTACGACAGTTTCAACTTGCACCATCGTCGCTAACTCAATGAAAGGCGGTTATATGGTAGGAGGCCCAGGAGGACCCCACTGCTGAGAGAGAGACTTAAGAAAGCCCAACTGGGGTTTGCCAAAACACACCTGAACAAACCAAAATCCTTCTGGGAGAATGTCCTGTGGACAAATGAGACCAAATTAGAGCTTTTTGGTAAAGCACATTGTCTCTATGTTTACAGAAAACAAAATGAAGCCTTCAAAGAAAAGAACAACTTCTTCCCTACAGTCAAACATGGAGGAGGTTCAGTGATGTTTTGGGGTTGCTGTGCTGCCTCTGGCACTGGATGCCTTGATCGAGTGCATGGTATCATGAAATCTGGAGATTACCAGGCTATTTTGGAGCGCAATGTTGAGCCCAGTGTCAGAAAGCTGGGTCTCTGTCGAAGGTCATTGGTCTTCCAGAAGGACAATAGCCCCAAACACACTTCAAAAAGCACCCAGGAATGGTTCAAGACAAGACGCTGGACTGTTCTGAAGTGGCCAGCAATGAGTCCAGATCTAAATCCCATTGAAAACCTGTGGAGAGATCTGACAACAACAGTTGGGAGAAGGCACCCTTCAAATCTGGGAGAACTGGAGCAGTTTGCACAAGAAAAGTGGGCCAAATTGCCAGTAGAGAGGTGCATGAAGCTCATCCATGGCTATAGGAAGTGGTTGATTGCAGTTATTTTGACCAAAAGCTGTGCTACCAAATATTAAGTCTAGGGTGTCAATAATTTTGTCAATGCCATTTCTTTTCATTTTCTGATTTAAATGATATATTAAATTCTGAATTGAAAACAAAGGTTCTGTAATATTAACAGAGAAATAAAGAATTGTGGAGACCAAATACTATACTGTTGTTAATTTCAACTTATGTTTAGAGGAAATTGTGAGTTATTTGAAAAAGTGCAAGGGCGCCAATATTTTTGGTCACGACTGTATCACTAAAAACATACTTTGTCCTCAGTTTTCCCACTATGTGAATATTGTCGTTAATTATAGTTTAAGGTAATTATACCTTCAAGAGTTTACCTGCTCATTTTACTTCTTTTCCTTTTTCTTTCCTGCAGCAGTTTTGTGCTACAAAAAAATAAAGTACACGGATACAGTGTTACTTCACTTGTAAAAAGTGTCATTCTTTATTCAGTGATCCTTGAGATGCCGTTAACTTTTTTAACTACTGTCCAAAAGTTACAAGGTTCCTACCTGGCTAGGATGCCATTCTGTGACCATCTTCTACTAAGAAAGGAGCGGTCGAACATTTGATTCTGCGCGGTTTAGAAAGACCGTGAAACTGTCAGGGGGAACAACCATAATTCCTGACATCACACCTACTGCCTAGACAGGTGTTGCCTTGATGTAAAAGAAATGGCTGGGGCACTAGTGTCCACCCTATAGCAAAGTGGAGAAAGATGTTTGGACTCACTTGGTACTGAGGTGGTTGGTGGTTCGCCCCCCGCCCACATCTTATTGCCGAAATAAGAAATTTATTTTGGATAAAATCAGATTTCAATAATTTACTCTTTAGAATGTATAACACATTTTATTAATTCTTGTAAGATATTCATACCTAAGAGAATGATGTTGGGGAATACAAATCAGCATGGGGTGAAGTTATTCCATACATTCTTATTTACAAAGTCATGTGTTCTGAGAGAAATTAATACAAGTTGAAATTGGTACTGCTGCCCTCTTAATTTTATGAAGGAGATTTCCACATTGTTGCTGAATAAAATTTGTTATTCCATCTCTTATAGTATTATCTCACAATGATGCATGTTTTTTTTTGTATAATATTTTTATTCATTTTAGCTTTTACAACAGTAGCAGACATACATAACAAACAAATTTAAATTTAACTACAATATTACACCTTCATTAATACATACAAACAAAATGTACATGTGGTGCAATCAAATAACCATGTTCTCAATGTATCTCTTCTTTTTTATATATACTGTATATACATATATATATTTTCATACACATACACATACATACATACACACGCATATACAATACGTATACATCTATGTATGTATAGCTGGACTCTTCATTTATTAAATAGCTAGGATACATGCAATACAGTCAGAATATCCAGGACCAATCCACTAAGATAGTTCCATGCCTCCTTCCACCCACAGTCCCTCTTCCCCTCCTCCCCACCTACTCAGCTTAAGACACCCTCCAGCGTTTTAAATAATTGATTAGCAGTTTTTTTCTTGGGACAATAACTGTACAGAAAGCATTTATATAGGTTTTCTAGAAGTGTTACATTTGTTAAACACCGTGAGGCAAGTGCTATGCATTTTCACAATGTTTTAGAACTTTTATGAGTAAAACGCTAATCAATTTTTAGAGTTAAATAAAAGCCTGCCCTCTCTTAAAATCTACCCCTCCTCAATAATAAGAGAGGCCAGAAAAGGGGTCCCATTTCTAATGAAGCTTTCTTCCTGCCCCCATATGACATAAGTCAGCTTCTCCAGACTAACAGCCTGCAAAACCAGCAGCCTCCAAGTTTCCACAGTTGATGTAACCTGAGAGACCCATGTATTCTTTATGCCATGCAGGCCATCACATATAGCACTCTGATCCACCTAGGGGGCAGTGACCATTCCTCCTCTTCTCCTCCTGCCTCCACCCCAAACAGGCAGCTCAGAGGATCCACCATTAGCTTTCTACCCACTGCCTTGCCTACCTAAGCAACCGCTGCTTTCCAATACTTCTGCAATTCCAAGCATGCCCAGAAGCAGTGTATGTATGTGCCCCTTTGGACCCCACATCGCCCACACATGGGTGAGACTGTAGGATTAGTTTTGACTACTATCACCGGAGGGTGATACAATCTGTGAATAAATGTATAATACGCCTTTTTATACTTATTGCAGGCCATGATTCCTAAATGCAAAGAGAGTAGCATCCTCCAGTTCTCTTCCGTGATGGTCCTCCCTAAATCCCTTTCCCACAGCATTTTCGTCCTAATAGTTCTATCAGGGAGTATCTGGCTTCTTCTCTTCACCGCCCGACCTATAAAGTCTTTCGCCCTATCCTGGGCCTGGTAAATCATGGTCTCTGTAGAGCCCATTCTATATACCCCTCCGGTCTCCTTTCCAAGATTGCTCATGTAGGTGCGTACTTGTAAGTACCTAAACATATGCCACCCCCCTCTGCCCACTACTCCTTACAGAGTATGGTATGAGGAGATCTGCCCCTGTATCAGGAGGTGTCCCAAGCTATGGACTCCCCTCCGTTCCCACTCTCAAAAACCGTGGTCCTCCCACCCTGGCAAGAAGAAGGGGTTACCCGCCACAGGCAAGAGTAGCGTTTCCCAGCCCTGTGTCCAGCCCCGCCTCCTAAGCTGCCTCCAGGCCAACAAAACCTGCACTACCAAGGGGTTAACTTCCCCTCCCACTCTGTATGCCCTGAGGCCCCTACTATGTAGGAAGGCTGTTAAACCAGCCTAGGCCATTCCTTGTTCGAAGCCTACCTAGCTGGCAACTCTAGGCCTATGTACCCAGTCCGCTACATACCTTTGCTGTATGGCCAGGAAGTAGTTTTCCAGGTGAGGAAAATTCAGACCCCCTCTCTCCCCGTCTCAGCCTTTAGCCTCTGTAAGCTTACCCTTGGGTGTTTTCCTCTCCATATGAAGGTGGAGAAAGTCTTTTCTAATCTTTTAACATCATCCCTCCTTAGGCCTATGTGTAGTATCTGCAAAATTTATAGGAGTCTAGGTAAGACATTCATTTTAATGAGATTTATTCTACCCAGCCATGATAGTGGCAGCTGTATCCACCTCCAGAGATCAGCCTCTATGACCTTTACCAACTGGGTGTAATTCAGACCATAAAGGGACCCCAGTGACCTACCCACCTGAATCCCCAGGTATGTAATGCTACTAGCCACCATCTTTAACCCCAGTGTCTCACCCCACTTCCTGATCCCTGATACTACATGATCTCCGACTTTCCTAAATTGATCTTGTAGCCCAAGAAGGCACTGATGCGTGTGTTTTAAAATGTATTCTTCTTTTTTAATTAACCATAGCTGGCAGTTAGAATCCCACCACCTGCCACTACTCAACTATGTTACCAGTTTTGTGAAAATAAATCTATTTTATACCACCGAAATGAACCTGTGTTCACGTGGCATTTTGGTGAGTCAGCCTAGCTGGTGGTTCAAGTTCCAACACCAGCCAATGTCCAGCTATGTCGTAATTATTATATTGACTACCAACAAAATGTTAATGTGTTTTACTAAATTGATTAACTTAGAAAAGTGCAATAATATCTTTTTTACTAATTTATTATTATTACACTTCTTAAGAACTCATATCCTGGGTTACCGGATTGTTTAAATTGAACAGTGTATGGATGGTAATACATACTGATTCAAAGGCCTGTGGATATGTTCAATTCCAGAACAAATTCCAATTACATGATTCATTCATTCTGAATCTTGGATTAGTGCTATCCATTGTGTAAATCCAGTATACTTCTCTTCTTAGTAGCAGGTCATCCCATAATATATTTCGTCCCACTGGCTCATTAATTCTTTCGAGTCCCCAAAATCTCAGGAACGCTGGTGAATGTCTTTCTCTGTTGAAGTGTTTTGCCACTGATGATCTCTCATCTCTCAACCTTATATCACTTTTATGTTCGCTTATTCAAACTCTTAGCTCCTTTTTGGTTTTACCCACATATAGCTTGTCACAAGGCCACTGTAATACATATACTACGTGATGTGATTTACATGTTATATGTTGATTGATGTCATATTTCTTGTTTGTATAAGGATGTTCAAATGTTACTTTTTTGTTGTGTTGTTACAGTGGCAGCATTGCCCATAAGGAAAACTTCCTTCTTTTAAAGGTCCTAATAGTAACTGTTTTCCTTGTATAGGTTTAATATCACTGTTTGTATGTTCAGTGTGTACTAACTTGTTCCGAAGTGTTGTGTTTCTCTTAGATGTTATCAGTGTTTTTTCTATGAATCTAATGTTGGAACTCTCGCCTGACTGCAATATATGCCAATTATCTGTCAAAGTACCCCTTATTTTGTTACTTAAATGACTATATGGAGTTGAGAACACTATCCTGTTATCTTTATTCTCCTTCCTAAATAATGTTTCCTGTGCCATTGAATTTACTACTGAGACTAATTCCTCAGTGTTAGTACGTTTATATCCTCACCGCTGGAATATTTTCCTGATATTTTCAGTTTCTTTTCTGAAAACCTCCTCTGTACTGCTATTTCTTTTTGCTCTAATAATTTGTGACTTAGGTACAGTATGCTCTGCTTTAATTTTGGATCATGGCAACTTGTGTAGTGCAAAAGTATATTTCTGTCTGTCTCTTTCCAATATAATTTCATTTCCAGCTTATTGTTATTTTTATAGATTAATAAATATAAAAATGTCACTTGTTGTTTATCTGATTCCATTGAAAAGGTTACATTTTCATCCCTTCTGTCTAAGTAGAATTTAAATCTTTCCAATTCCTCTTTAGTTCCATCCCATAATAGGAGTACATCATCTATAATGCGTTTCCATATCTTGATGTTGTTGAAAAATGGGTTATTGTTTGCATCTAGGATATGTGTCCTCTCATAGTTCCACATATATAAGTTCACAGAAGATGGGGCCATGGTGCTCCCCATTGCTATACCATGAATTTGTAAGTAACATTTTCCCTCTAAATTAAAGTCATTTTTTTGTAACACTAGTTCTGACAAACCTATCAAGGAATCAGTTTCCAGGAACTTATCATTCCTGTTTTTTAATATTTGCCTTAATGACATCAATCCCTCCTCATGTGGTATGCTAGTGTATAACTCTTTCACATCAAGGGAAACCAGCCATAGATTTTACAAATTTGTGTTGTTCCCATTTATATCTGCTAATATTTCTATAACATGGCTGGTGTCCTTAATATATGTATCCATTGTTTTAACTTCTTGTTGTATATGGAAATCTACATATTTGGAGAGAAGCTCCAAAATTTAATCAGTTCCTGATATGATGGGTCTGCCTGGTGGTTACTAAGAATTTTTATATATCTTTGGTAAAACATAGAATTTCGGTACTCTGGGTTTTTCATTTCTTAACATTACTTTTTCTGTATCTGTACACCATCCCTGTTCCATTGCTCCTTCTGAAAAATCCTGTATGCCTCCCTTAATCTCATCTTTTGGGTCGTTATCAAGTTCTAAATAATGCTCAGTGTCGTCCAATTGTCTATGGCATTCTGCCTTATAGTCCTGGTAATCCCATAGGACTATTCCCCCACCCTTATCTACTGGTTTGATTACTATTGATTAATCATCCTCTAAGATTTTTAATGCTTCCCTTTCCATTTTAGTCATATTGTTATATTTTGGGAATTTGGATCCATTCTGTAACAATTATATGTTTGTCCACCACCTTGATATAGGTCTCCACCACTTCTTTCCCTTTTGGTGGGGTGAAATCTGATTCAATGCCCAATGTCTTTTTTAATTGTTGTTTTCTCATTTGTGGTACTTCAGGTTTTTCTTGAAACCAGTCCGCCAATCTTAGTTTTCTGTAAAATTTTTGTAAATCTATTAGCACTTTCGCAAAGTGTTTTAATTTTTTTAACTTAGGCTTCTGAGATTTATATATATATTATCTGGTTGATCCTGTCACCATCCAGATCACATTTTGAATTGCTTGGTGTGGCTGAAACCCCCCACTGAGACTGTCCTGAGGACAACGTATAAGATGGGCAGCAGCTGCAGGAGCGTACATAGACATCTTGTGTAAATAGCACTGGTTTCCAATGTACATGTCTTGGTGCTATACTGAGACCAGGTATAGACTGGATGTATGCTTACTGATATTAACCCCCCACCCCACAGTATCCTTGACCTCTCATCTCAGGAACCCTCTTCAGGCACACAGGGCATTAGGTGGTACTCCCTTCAACACCAATGGACCCCTCTAGCTTTACCACTCTAAGGCCATGGGTTTGATTCCCACCTCCAAGCAACAGGTTCTGGAATGCCTCAGCTCTATTCAGGCCTTGTCAGGCATCCAGATGCACCACTGCACACCTCTGTGCAAGCAGGGTGTCTGGACATCCTGCCACCCCCTTAACCTGAGGATGACAAGGCACTTCTGTACTCAAGTGGGAGCCAGCAACAGGACCTTCACTTCCCTGGTCTATATCCTGAATCATCCACCTGATGAACCACATCCTTGGCCAGTGCATCTCAATACCCTTGATGCATCCAGCTGCAAAACGGACATGCTTGCAGAGCATCTCTTGGCCAGCACACTGGCAAAGGGCACTGCACTAGTCCCTCTCCTGTTGCTCACAGGCAACTGCCAGCAATGGCACCTAGACCATGATGCCCTCTCTCCTAGGTGGCTTGACCTTTTTTTCTACTCTCGCTGGCTTCTCATCTTTAAGCTCCTTACCACTTCCTGACTGGGCCACAGGGGCTCCCATTATATAGTCAAGCTCCTCCCATCCCCACTCTCCCACAGAGGATACAAAGGCACCATATCTCTCTTTACAGCATGATCTGTAACAATCTTGCCCCCTACCATTTAGGAGGGCATTGTTACACAACTGCCCAAAAAATGTTGTATTTGTGACCCCCTAGCTCAACAGGGTCACAATGTGAGTGATGGTGATCACTGTGTGCCACACACTGCCACAGAAACTGTTGTAATCCCCTCCCACCACCAATTTGGGGTTTACCTTAAGGTCTTCCTGGGCTCCATCCATGCCCACTGCCAAGCAGACATCCTTCGCAGATAGTAAATCCAAGGTTATTTGTTTGATCCTGTTGATTTTCATGAGAGTGCCATACTGTGCCTCCACACCTGTCCCTTTAAGTCATTAGCTAGTATGTATACCGTGAATGGCCTGGACTGGGTCCAAGTGCTTTAGGGCTTGTGATCAACCAGACACCACTTTAATTTGCTCCACTCTGCTGTCGATAGTAAAGCAGAGGAAGCTTTAACCAGTGCTGTAAATATTTACTTCTAACTTGCTGTTATATTTGAATTAGAGGGTTTGTTTAAACTGCCTTCTTGCAGCTTTGCTTATCTGAATGGAAGCCACATGTTTGGTCTGGGACTTCCAGCATTTGGACCAATGGGACACAGGGGGCTTTGAAGAATCCTTAGCTCAAGTGCCTCATGGGAAGCAAAACTGTATTTTTTAGGTTGGCGCCTAAACTGAACTGACGGGAGCATCCAAGCTGTTGACCGACAACTCATCCAGCCAACCAGAACTCTGGAAACCTAGGGAAATCCCAGAACTGTTAAGAGTCAGTGTTCAGTTGGAGTTAGAGCTGGGGGAGTAAACAGCTTGAGCTATCGAGAGGCTTCTCCAAGGAAGGAGCCTAGGAGAATCAGCAGGAAAAGGCCTGATTTGCTTTCCTGCTGTGGTTCTTCAGATTTGGACTGCCTTATTGCAGTAACTGGAATAATCCAAGCAGTGATTTTAAACTGTGACAGAAAGCTCTGAGACATTTGGAAGTACAACTTGAGATTGTAGACTGAAAAGAAGCTCTTGTGAAGCATTCAGCCCAAAAGTTATAAGAGACTGCATTGATGATTAAGAGGTTTGCTCAGTGACTCGACTGCAACAGCAGCCAGCCTGAAACCAAACTGTGAAGTAGAGAAATTAATGCTGTTCTTGTTAAATGTGCTGACGGTTTATCGTGGGTCGAGACCCATTTTGCCAGTGACTGGACTGTTACGCCAGCTGGAGGCTTCACCAGCAAAACAAACTTTACTTTTCCGGGAAGTGTTTATGTAGCCTTGGACCATTGCCTAATCTGGCCCAAGCTGACTGGTCTTGCACCAGAGACTGTCACCTCAGTGAGAGACCAACTTGGGGATCCAGCCCCTGTACAGAGACAAATCACAGGTTGTGTCTACCTGGAGGGAAAGGCCATGAAGTGGAGGTGTGTTATGATGGCCTAGCTTCCCAATTTCCTGGTGATCGACGGGAGGTCTTCATATTGCCAGACTAAGTACAGCCTACTGGTATCGTTAATAAATTCAGGGTAGCTCTCTGCAACAAATCATCAGTGTCAGTGGCTCAGTAGGTAGCACACTCGCGCCTCTGAGACTGGGAGATCAGAGGGCTGTGGGTTCAGTTCCCACATCTGGCACTTAGGTTAATATCCCAGTATTGACACTGTAGTGCAGCATGAAAGGGGTGCTGCACTGAGGTGCTTACTTTCGGATGAGACGTTAAACCAAGGTCTCATCTGCCTGGATTAGTGGTAGTTCAGGTGGCTGTTAAAGATCCCATGGCACTTATCGAAAAGAGTAGGGGAAGGTTTTTATTAATAAACAGAACAATAAATCAGAAAAACAGTAATACAATTCATGGAAAATAAGAAAAAAAACATAACAAAGAGAATATCAGCAATACTCAATTCTCTGACAGCATAATGATTCAACCTATTTTGTCTTTCTAAAAAGGAACCTCTTTCCACCTCATAAGCCATACATTTTTTGGACAAACAGCTGCATTCAGAATCACATTGTAACAACAAATCATGTTCAACATGTTGAAGAACTTCAAGTGGTGAGTGGTATAACTATTGTAGAGTAAGGTGACATCTGGCATGCCATAAATGAAACTTGAACATAGCGAACAGCAGCCATACTACACCTGCATCCAACAAAGTAGAATGTAGCAAAAAAACTTCCATAACTTCCAGATATGTAACAGCCCGCCAGAAAGGCTGGCTCCGATGGGCAGAAAGGGTCATCCAGAATTCTTGCACAAAGGGGGCAGGAAACCAAAAAAATGGGACATTGTTTCCTCCTGATTAATGCAAGTATCCCTCGGACAAGCACGTTCAGTAACCATTTTATGCTTTAAATTCCCCCTAACATTGAGACGCCCATGACAACTAAGCCATAAGACATCCCATAATCTAGGTGGAATCTGTTTATCTATGAAACTTTTAAGGAGGTTATCAACATGACCATCCGGTACATCCTTAAAAGCAGGGACTATGGAATGTGCTTTAGATTGTAGGACATCATAAATATATTTGCGCGATTTGCAATACACATGGGCTGGAAGTAACTTCCATCTATTAAGTTTCGATATCACAGGTCTGACATAAATCGGGTAACTAGGAATATGTACATTTTTCTGGCTCAAACCTGGCCACTCTGAGGACAATTTAGGTAACCAACCATACGCATAAATCACCCATAACACAGAGTGTGGACGACTAAAGTCTAGTAAATTCCAATGAAAAAAATACTATAGTAAAAAGTAATCGGATTCACACAATTCAAACCACCCTGTGCAATAGGAAGATACAACACATCTCTTTTAATGGGATTTAGGCGACTCCCCCAAATAATTTGAAAAAGAAGAGCCAATAAAGTGGCTTCCAAACCAGAAGGAATGGGGTATACCGCACTAAGGCATAAAAATTGAGGGAGAAGTAAAGATTTAGTAATGATAACCTTTTTCTGTTTAGTTTGTTGCCAAGACTTCCATAATCTGATTCTGGACTGAACTGCCTCAATTTTAGTTGACCAATTAAGTAACGCATTATCACCTTTACCAAAATCAAAACCTAAAATTCGGACCGGGCCCAGTACAACAGGAATGCCTTGCAGTTCCATAACCTCAGGAACGGCAGTATGCAGAGGATAAAAAAAAAACTCTTAGATTTATTAAGAAGGAAACTGCAACATCCGAAAAATTAGAAAAATGATGTAACACCTTATCTCCAGAGGTCAAATCAGCAACAAAGACACAGACATCATCAGCATAAGCCAAAATTTTGGCCTCAAGGGTACTATGAGGGGAAGCAATACCAAGAATCTGCACATCTTGGGCAATTGTACGTAAAAGCAGATCCAAACTAAAAACATAAAGCAATGGACTCAGAGGGCAGCCTTGTCCCACCCCCCAACGAATAGGGATATAGGAACCCAAGTAACCATTTACCAAGGGCACACCATAAGCATGACTATAAAGCAAAGCAATCCAGGTTATAAAGCGATCAGGAACTCCATAGGTTCGTAAAACCTGAAACAAATAACTATGCGGGACCTGATTAAAGGCCCTTTGTTGATCCATGGACATAAGAAAACCCTTTATAACATCAACTTTACCAAACTCTATTAGTTCCCGAAGCAAAAGGAGATTATTATAGATAGATCTGCCCAGTACTGAACTGGATTGGTGTAGGAAAATCAAGTGTGGAGCTATGGACAACAATCTGGTATTCAACATTTTCATTAAAATTTTAAAATCCGTATTAAGGAGACTTAAAGGTCTCCAATTGGAAAGTAAAGTTCTATCACCTTTCTTATATAACAAAATCTGAATTGAAGTACAAAAATGGAAATCGAGAGTGTGACGTTGCAAAACCCAATTAAACACTACTGTGAGCACATCACAAACCAAAGGACTACAGGTTTTATAAAATTCTGCAGGCAAGCCATCAATACCAGGTGCCGTGTTATTCTGTAAACAGGAAATTTCCCTTTTAACCTTATCAACACTAATCAGAGCAACTAAAGCCAGTAATAGTATATCAGAACAACGGGCAATATGGAGAGAGGAAAGGAATTGTTCTATACCACCGCTATCCACTGAAGATGCAGCATATAAGTCTGAAAAATGTGAGGAGACTGCTTGCAAGATATCCGGAAATGCAGTGTAACTAGTACCAGCAGTATCCACAACTTTAGTCAGAAGGCGATCCACAGAATGCCTATGACTACAATCCAAAACATCCCCCAATGCAGATTTATTAGCAGAACAAACCCTATGTTCATATAACAGGGAAGTAGCTCTAGTATACTGTAGTGCAGCCATTTCGTTTTTTACATCCTGTACCTGTGCTGTCAATGATAAGCCTTGTGAGTGTACAGATGAATATAATGTTTCCAACTGCATACGTAAAGACAAATATCTCTTATATTTAGTCACTGCAGCATATTTAGATGTCCTCCTAGCCAAAGTAGAGATTTCAGATTTAGTGAGTAGGCACCAATCTAACAAATCTTTGGAAAGTCCAGCTAGTGACATTCGAGCTTTCAACAAATCATGAACTTGGGCCAAAAACCTGTCATCAAGTAGCAGTAAAGAATTCAGTTTCCAATATCCCTGCCCCAGTTTAGCATGAGGGCCTACCCCTAATGTGGAACTTACCACATTATGGTCCACTGGAATGGTTTGAGCTTTAATCACCCTCAAAGCTGCAGAGACAAAAAGAAAACCAATCCTAGTGGATAAGGCACCCTTAAAAAGTACATCCACCAGTAGGATGACAAACCCTATAAACATCCTATAAATGACTCTGGACAATAGTGTGATTGAGACAATGTGTATCACAGAAATCCTTATCAGTCCGTGCCCCCCGATCTGATTTATGCACTACACAATTAAAGTCACCACCCCATATGAGAAAGCGTGACGTGAACGAAAAAGGCTGCACCTCATGAAAGAGATCCACTCGACCTTTCTTCATAACTGGTGCATAAATCACAATTAATCTCCAAGTGTAAAGTAAATAAGTAAAATCCAATATTAAGGCCTGTCCGATAAGCAGTTCAACCAACTTGGTAACATGAAATCCATCACCCCTAAACAACACCCCAACACCACTACATGTGTCTAATCCTAAAGAAAAAAAAGAAGGACCCCATCGCCGAAGCTTTTTGGCCATATTAACCAAATGAAGGGTGTTGAGACGGGTATCCCGAATAAGGCAAATATCACACGCCACATCACTCAAAAGTTGAAAAGTAATCAGGCACCTACAAGCATTTTTCACACTGTACACATTGAGGGTGGCTACAGTGAGATGAAATGCCATGGCCATGAAAGAGAATCAGATAAAGGGTCGAAATAAAAATAAGTCAACATCAAGTAATGCTTCCCTTTCTAGTACTTCTCCGGGGTCTCACCCCCGACCGCGAGGGTTGAGTATCCATAGGCAACTCCTTTGATTTATCATTCTCAGAATCAGAGGATACCATAGGTTGGGAGGTGTCAGAATCAGCTTCCACATCGGAAGACTGAGTGTGACGGGACAGGACCTCAAATTTATTACTTAAGGGAACAGAGCCACCAGGAGAAGATGCTTTAGCCAATTTGGCCCTACCTGTAGTCTGTTTTTGAGCCCGTTTCTTTGTCTGAACACTAGGCTCAGAAGGGGGCATAATAATATCCAGAGGTTTGTCAGGGACAGGCACAGGTTCAGCAGGAACCGGAAAAACAACAGAAAGAGGGGAAGGGGGACATAGAGGAAGGGTCCTGTAAAACCGGTCGTAGAACTTCCTGTAAAGGAGGCTCAGAGGTAGGTTCAGATACAGAAACCACTGACTGGGGAGCAGGCACCACAATATCAGGGCATAAAGGGGGACCGGTGACTACCTTAACATGCGAAGAAAGGGACTTTGCCATAGCAATATCCTTTTTCTGGGCATTAAGAAGGATCACATCCTGATCTGGGCTATCTTCCCTGTTATGGGAAGCCCAAGGACAGGATCTAAAACCATGACCTAGTTCTTCACACAGGTTACACTTTAGTTCAGAATTACAATCTGCACTAGCATGGCCTAAAGATAAACAAAGGGAACATCGTAATCTATCACAAGCTGCACTGAGATGGGAAGGGGAGCCACATTTAAAACAGGTACGAGGCTGTCCCACATATAAGCAATGCCCCCGTTCCCTACCTAAAAACAAACTATTAGGTAAGTGTATGGGACCCACATTCGTATTTCTAAGTCGCACCCTATAACGCCAACCACCAGTCCACAAGTGTTCAGAGTCAAATATAGGCTGCGGCAACCCCAAGACATCACAGCGTTTAGCTAACCAGTGTGTAATATCACTAGCTGCTACATTCTCATTTCGAAACAAAATGGTGACAGTTTTAATAGAAGGTCTAGTAAGTGGGATAGCCCGAAATGGTAGCCAAAACTCAGTGTATTTAAGAGTATCATACTTTGTCCAGAATCTATCTAATCCTCTAGGGCTTTGAATACTAACGTTATATAAGGAAGAACCTGATACATGAATCAATGCAAATATTTCATTTTTTTAAAAACCCAAAGATCCTTTCAAAAGTGACTTTCCCACATAGAGACGGTCTGGAGCTACATCAAGACCCCCAATATACTGAAGGCGGACCGCATTCCATCGTTGAAGGGGGGGGGTGTTCCGAAACGTATCCCTTCTACGAAATTCTTCCCAAGTAGATTTAGCCTTGTCCCCAGGGTCAGGAGAAGGGCCTGGAGGAGGGTCAGGGAGCAGGACATCCATGTCCATTCTATCCCCCCATGCTGGTCCCCGAGAGCTAGGGCCTTCATCAGCCAAAGAAGAGGGAGGCAAGGAAGGAACTTTTGCCAGCAGAGTAGTATCCAATGCAGGATGCTGAACATCCTCAGCATGCAAATCTGGGCTACCAGGCAAAGGTGGAAGCATGTCTATCAAGGAGGGCTGTTGTTCTCCATAACCAGGTATCGGGCTATGGGCAGGGTCAGGTATCCAGTGCCCTGAAATGCCTGGTTTCCAACCCACACTCCGCAGGCAGGCCTCTAAATAGACAGGTAGTGGGCTAGAACAAGGCAACAGAGTGGGAGGAGACAAAACAGGCACGACAGTCTGCGCATTAGGAGGTGAAACACACGATCTAGGATGCATAGTACTCACAAGTTCACCAGGCAAAGTCGCTGCCAAATTCAAAGGCGGAGAAGACACTGCTCGATCCAGATTTGTAGGAACCGAAAATTCCAAGGGAGCATGGTGCAACACTGGCAGGACCGGTGCTACAGAAGATTGTTGCTGACTCTGCACCTCCAAAGAGCCTGAAGGTACCGCATCTGTAGTGAAAGCAGGAAGATCCTCCACAGCCCCTAGTTCTGGTGGCAGAGTTCGTGTCCCAGGAGAGGCTGACTCAAAAGGGCTAACGTCATCAACAGCAGCAAGTACCTGGTCCCGATGTGCAGCAAGGAGGAACTTCAACCAAAGTTCATTCGCAGGCAAAAAATCTGATGATGCAGAAGCAGACTGAGCAGGTAAAGATTCATCTGGTACAGCAAGATCCACAAGCATATCAACAAAACGGTCAGACGTCCTCAGTACTTCAGGCTCCAAAGCTGGACCTGCAGGAGCGGAGCTCTGCTCTCCTGCACGTACACCAGCAGACTGACTGGATCCCACGAACGAATCCATGGTTCAACAGCACCCCCACACAGAGTAGGGGAATTTCCCCGGTGTCCTGGCCAAATTGTCCTCATACACTAAAAATACCAACAGCTTAATCTGGTTCAAGGTTAGTTGGCATTCATCTGTATCCCCCTCCCCAGGTCATGCCTGAAAATAGGCAGAATTTGTCTAGTGCACTTACCTGGTCAACAAAAACTAAATAAAATAAAAAATATTCTTGTGGTACCATCTGACTGTTTCAGTGAAGTACAGGATTACAAGAGACTGTGCCAGCCAGGATTACAAATAACCAAAGCTTTGTTTGTGCATGTTCACGACCTTTTCTTTTCATCAAGGGCCCCAAAAACAGCAACACCAGCCACCCCTGGCACCGATTCTGACCAGCCAGCATAACATTCTGGGTACCCAGGATTGTCAGACTGTTCACTTTGGGACTAAAATGCATGCATAGTAACCTGAATCTAATCAGTACAGTAATCATTCCTTTGGTACAAACCCCTTTCTTTGTTCACAACTTCTTAATAAATCTGATTTGTTGTTTCATGTTTAACCTGGTATATGAGCATATTATTAGTTTGGTTACAGTACTGAAAGTGTATATTTGCCTTGCTAGCCTTGTCTTTTCAGGGGGTTCCAGGGAATCTGTGGACGGTCAGACCCTGGTGGTAAATGCAAAGGGTGTGTGCAGATTATTAATGTTCATTGTTGATTGCTGCACAGGGTTGAGTCCCCCCAAAGGGTACAAGGTCACTAGGTGGGTCTGTGGGTGGTTACAGCTTCCCAGAGGGCTATACCAGGGTAGATAGATACTCTCACTTATAGTACTCTGGGTGGAAGCACCAACATATTGAACCCAGGCCCCCCAATCTGTTAGGAGAAATACAGGCAAGGGTAGTAACCTTAGGGATAGCGTCGCCTAGGGGTTACATCGTGATCCAAACTCCTTAGTTATACAGATAAGGCTTCTCTGAATTGCAGTACTTCAAACATTTCAACATGCCAACACTGAAATATTACAATGAGACTCTGTTGACCTTAGGGATGATGGATGTAATGTTGACTGTTGCTTAAACAAAGATGAGAAACATGCCATAACATGTTGGCAATAAACCCGTCCATCCCAGGAAAACTAGCTGTGGTCCTTCTGACTGCAAACCCGCTGCTTCATTACTACTTGGAAGTAAGTTGGTGAGCGTCTGCATCAAAATCGAAGAGCTAAAACCTGTTCCAATTTAAGTAAGGGACATCTGTTCCAAATAAGGCAAACAAACAATGAACAGTGGCGATACTGCAAGTGTCGAGAACGGTGCAAACCCGTTGGACGGCCACTTGCCACAGGTTGGTATATTTTTTCTACATGAACTGGTACATACTAGTGCGCTACTGTTCAGTAACCTTTTAGAGTAACAGTATATTATGTCTCGTGTGATTACACATCCTGGTGACGCGCTAATCTGTATGATATATGCATGTATATATACCACGTACTGAGAGGGTGTGATGGTCTTTTTCGGTGTATAATTCATAAACCAGCCTCCGTGGTCTGTTTCGGTCGCCCCTTTGTGATCTGGGCACCACGTGGCTACGCCACTGTTGTCAGGCACGCGGCATCAGTCTCTTGGCAACCACCAGAAGCTATGTTTTGTAGCCCCTCCTCCCGCTGAGCCCACAGGTTGGCCTAGTCTGCGGCCTTTGTGACGTCTCAGGCAGGTCTGACCCAGAACCTTGTTCTGATTGGTCAATGAGCGACAGCGCGAACTGCAAGGCTTGGAGACTTTTTACAGAGGAACTGATTAAAGCTCGGATGCGTTCTCCTCCGCTATGATGGGAACAGATACGGGGACCACCATGCCAACTAGTAAGTGACCCGGTTCGATGCGGAGTTATAGGCTACTGGGTATGATATGTGGGGATGGGTGATGATAGGACGGTACCACTGATAGTTCGGTGGAACATTTTGTTTCTTCCCTTTTTTATTAGGGCTTTAAACATCTGCAACCTCTGCAACAGATATTGAATAAAAAAAAGTGTGCTCATATTGACTAGCATTAACGAAAGATTTGTTGGCATATTTCACTAATTCCTTAATTCAGACTCGTCACTGGCTGGTATAATGTTCTACCAGTCTGCCTTGCTTTCGGATATGCAATATCTGTATGGGCATTGGGACGTTTCAGGAAGGAATGTGTCTATCTGCTGTATCATATATGACCTGTTTGTTGGTGGTGAATTCATGTTTTTGCGCAAAAGGCTGAGCCAGTTGAGTCTGACTTGCCTACGTTTCAGTTAGAAAGGCTGGGCGCCTCTGCTGCTGCTGTCCAATAAACTGAATGAGAGGCACTGACCCTGACTGAACATGGAAGCGAATCATTGCTTAGAGAGTACAAACAAGCCAGACTTGCTCTGTAGAAGGAAAATAGCTATAAACAGCGGTTATGTCAGACTGTTTGCACACATCTCATGGGTAATAACATGTTCTAGAGTAGTACAGTGCAGGGGACTCACAGGGCACAGTGATATCAAAGGTATGTAGGGCTGTCAGTTGAAAGGTGCATACCAAATCATTCAACTGTCGGTACCTTGCCTGTTTTCAAATCATTTATCAGTTCAAGTCTGGCTGTAAAACCATTTGTACCATGACTATTATAAATGCAGACTAACATCAGAGACAAATAAAGTGATTAAATGACTGCAATGATTGAATACATTCTATTATCATTTTAATTTGAGCTTTAATTAAAAAAAACACACACATACTAGTTAAATACTATTCTGGAATATGTACCCAAAATTTCATGAGACTAGTAGAATAAAATAACAAAGAATATGCAATTCATAAAAAGTCAAAAACAGAAACTGTTTCATGGCAATCACCTCACCACTCTATAAACTTCAAATTTATATTCATGTTGTGACTGTTTCTTCAAATACAAAGCATTTAGTGACTCTTCATATGCCATGTGTTTGCATTACAATGTATGGATTATAACATGTTGCATTGTAATGTTTAGGATTGGAAGGATCTTTGTGTTCATAAATAAATGAGAGCACATTACAGTTATACAGTATTAACTACATACCCACAGAGGAGTAGGTAGAAGAGTAGGTACTAGCTGGTGAATTTATTTATCTGGGTTTGTTTTGCTTTCAGACCTTAATATACATTGCACTACCTTGCTGCTAGTGGCTATTGAAAATGTTACAGTTGCAGGGCTGCTTTAAACCTCTCTCTCAGTGGTGTCATCAGGGAAATTTCATTACAGTGCAGTGACTTGTGTGGAATAGCCAAGTAAAGCACTGGACGTTCCTATGGCAACAGCTTGTCTTTCTAACTGGTTTCCGTGAGGTGATAAGGTTGGTGCAGCCTCAGTCACAAATGAATTTGAACTATGTTATGGGGTTGTTTAGTCTGAACTGAGAGTTGTGATTTCTAGATTCATAACTGGGTAATGTGTTTTTGCTTTGCATTGCATTTAATATGGTATTACATATTGCTGTCTTTATTGTAATTTACTTAACTTGCAACACGTTACTGTGCTACTGATTTTATGCAGGACACTACTGGGAGTGAGCTTGCACTCAATAGTTTTTGTACATCAGTTCTAAATAAAGCTTACTTAAAAAATACAATTATACCACTATCCTTGACACGGTCATCATCATTTAGTACAGATCCTGCCAGGCAGGTCAACTCAGTTGTATTTCTTTAAGTCTGCTTAAAGCACATTATAC
This sequence comes from Neoceratodus forsteri, assembly GCA_016271365.2. NCBI lineage: Eukaryota > Metazoa > Chordata > Ceratodontiformes > Ceratodontidae > Neoceratodus > Neoceratodus forsteri. The sequence continues at coordinate 236,899,531 of CM057458.1, forward strand.
ATTTCTCCTTGTGAAGGCTTGCTGTAATTATATTACGAGTTATCTGAGCTGTTTATATGTTTTTTGTGCCACCAACTCTGTAATGTTTCGTTTGTTGCTAGCTTGATGTTGAATCTTTAAAAAAGAGCACTTGTGCTCCAAGGTGTAGTATTCCTTAATTGACAATAAATAAAAGAAGAGTTTGTACTGAAATAAGTAAAATCCTGAATGTCTCTGTAAGTGCCACATTGGCATATACATTAAACACAACTAAAACTGCAGCCTTCTCCATGTACTTTACTCCATCTGCAGCAACGAAACAACAGTTCCCATTGTGTTGGGACCTCACTGAGATTAAATATTTAGGGATTAAACTCCCATCACACTTGGACCATCTCTATTAGGTTAACTATGGCCCACTGGCCAGAAAATTGATTGGTGATCTGTAGCATTGGCATACCCTTCCGCTTAGCCTCAGATGTGTGGATTTGGTCCATATTGTAGTTCTTCCTCACTTCCTCAATATCTTCCAGAATGTCCCAGTTCTATTCCCCCCACTTGGACTGGAAGAAATGGCAAGTAGCCATGTCCAGATATGTATGGCAGGGGAAACAACCCTGAATCCAATATAACACACTAATGCTTACTAATGCTAGGCTTGCCAGAACTCTGGTTATATTATACAGCTGCTCAGCTCCCAATAGTTTTCTACTGGCATGCGCGAGGGCGTGGACTGCAGTGACTCAGTATGACACTATCACATGACACTCAGTGAAACTATCCGATGCCCCCCCCCCCCGGGAGATGTCCAGATAGATTTTTGGCACAGATGTTTGATTGAGGGCACAGCTGGAAGAGAACCACTGGTTCCGATGGGGGGGGGGACCTAGCAGGCAGTGGTATCTGATCTAGATATAGCTCCACAGTTAATCTGGGTTTACCCTGTGGCAGAGTTGGAGAACTTCGTGCTTGCACACCTGGACCTAACATTTCAGGAGTGGCAGTGGAAAAATTTAGTTTTTGGGGGGTGGGGGGGCCAAAACCTTTTCAGTAGCTACAGCAGCTATTTGGCCTGGAAAGGAGAGATTTTTTTTTCTGATACTTCCTGCTGCAGCACTTCCATGTAACCAGACCCTCTGAAATCAGAGACCACACACAAGCTTCAGCATTGGTACAGGTTTTATTATTACGTATCAGAAGACAGTCAACCAGGCACCTCACCTGAGTGATATACAAAGCCCTACAAGACACACAACAAGGGAACACACTGTACGTGGCCCATAAATGGAAAGGGGAACTTCACATTGCTCGGGAACAAAAGGAGTGGGAGGGGGGCTGTCATGAGGCTAGCAGGATAACCTCATCACATGTGTGGAGGGACTACGCCTGTTAGTTACTTCAGAACTCCACCAGTGACCTCCAGGTAAGTGAGGGGTGGAACTGCAGTATATTGGAGAAACTATGGGGAACCACACACAACCCACACACACACATATCACGTGGACCTGCTGCCCAAGCCTGCAATTTTTTAAACAGACTTAGAATGAGACATTTCTGAGGTTCTCTACACCCCTGTTACATTAACACCTCAGATGTGTTATTTTACCTTTATCTTATAGAATAGAACATGTTAAATACCTGCTGGGAATCATGTTACTTGCAGTCAAGAAGTGTATCACAAAAAATTGACTTTCACCTCAACAACTCACCCTAGACATTTGGAGGGACATTGTTAATGCCATTTACCAGATGAAAAAGGTAACCTTCAGTCTGAATAAGGATGTTGACCTTTTTGCATCTAGGTAGAATTCCTGGGTCATGTATATCATGAACCATGACCCTACATTTGTGCCCTAGAGTGAATGGATCCCAGCAGGACGTTGGAGGGACCCCACCAAGACAGCTGGGTTTTACTGCTTAGAAGGGGAATCTAAGATGTACTTCATACCCCCCACTTTGACCCTGTCTCTTCTGATTTCACCCCAGCATAACAACATTGCCACAGATGCAGGAGATACTGGATCAGTTAGACTGCCCAGTTCCCTGTAAAAGCTGGGCCAGGTGGCAACGGGTGGACTGTCTGGTATTGTATTGTAGTTTGTCTGCCATGATCTATTGTTTCACTGTCTTGTAGCCTCTGTGATACACTCTCAACTGTATTGTATGCTAAAAAGTTTACAATAAAAAGATATTTACAGAATGGCTCTGTAACAAGAATGCAGCTGGAACTGAAGATCTAGAACTGGAGTAGTTCTGGAATTGGAACACTGGAATCAGCTGGAATGCCAGTTCTGGAGCTGTTCTGATTCCAGGTCTGGAGTGCACTCAGAGTCTGAGTTTTGACCCAGAATGCACCCAGAACTACCTGGAATGTGGCCACCAGTTGAGATTTCCTGAAACTGCAGAATTTCTTTAGTGATGTTTACATGTAGTTGAATCAGTTCCTTTGTAATCAATGCACTTCATTCATGTTGTAATCCTTTTTGGTTTGCATGCTATTGAATTGATGAAAATGAACGGAATTGATAACTGATTGCCATTGCATGTAAACAGACAGTAATTGAGGATTTTGAATCTAGTCGCCTTCCTTTTGCTGCAGTTTCAACAGGAAAAATAGTAGACTCGGTTCCCAGTCAGCAGACTCAATTCCCTGTTGGATTTACATGCACAAAGTGACTGGGTTCAAACTAATCAATGCACTTGAACTATTGCACTTGAATCCAGTTCAAAATGAAACAGGAACCCAACTCTGGATGAATTTACATGAGCTCCCAGCTGAAGAATGCTGTATTGATTCCACTGAAATTGGAGTTACAATCTGATTCCATTGTGCATGTAAACAAGGCTTTTGTGTAGTAGTTTTAAGCATTAAGATATGACCGGGGGATTGCTGTACTGTACCACTAGTTAATCCAACCCTCAGGTGCGTAATGAGACCCCGAGGCATAGTCTTCTACTACTACTAGTACGTTTCTCTTGCTCTCTATGGGGCAGCCCTTCTCATTGGTGTTTCTTTGCTCAGTGTCTGCCTATTGGGTGTGCCAGTCCCTTCCTCATTTGGGGGGGGGGGTGTCCTGGGGTATCTCAGTTTGCAATAGGGCGAAGTTGCTGCTCATGCACAGCGTTGATTCCATAGGCTTTATCTTCCTGTTGTACCTCTTTCCCTTCCTCCCCCCAAACACTGCCCATTCACCAGCTCTGGACTAAATGGGCCTCTGGGGTGATTGTGGCTGTGGCTGTCTACATGGCCCAGTGGCTGCAGCCCCCAAGCAGTACAACTCATCCCTTGCTGCTTCCAGCTTCATTCTCATGTCCTAGAACCTCCTACAGTTGAGACAGTTACCACACTCCCAGAGCACCCTTTGGTTTACTACTGTTCTACACCCCCTGTACTCCCTTCACATCCCTCCAATGTGTCCATCCTGAATTGTTGTTTGCTGTAAGGTGGATTTGATCAGGTTACTTTGTTAGCAGCTATATACAACCTCCTTGTTACACAGTATTTTCCAGTAATATTCTTGTGGTGGTACCCTAGATAGGATTTCACTAGGGCACCCTACTTTTGCTGCTTTTTGACTGAACTCTGGTACCTCTTACCAACAGCAACCTTTACCTTTGGCAGTTTGCCTTATCAGAGTTGGCATTGCTCTGTCACTTTGATGCAGTCCTGAATTCACTCTGCATAGTGCCCATTGAGGACAACTTTTGATTGGTGTGAGTGCGTGTGTGTGGTGGGCAGCATGTAGTATGTTGATCTCAACTTTTGCATTGAGGTTGTACTTAGCTCCTTCATTCCCATCTGTCATGAGTTTATTCTGCGTATGCTTTCCTTCCATGTCTCCTTCCCCATCTTTGTTTGGGCACCTACAGCTGCTCTGGTACTAAGCTAGACAATCACCATGATAGCCTTCCCACATTTCCTCCCTAGATTCTTCTGGTGAACTCCTACAGTATTTGGGCGACTTTGACACCAAGAACTTTCCCATTTCTAAACAATTTAGCATGTACAGGTCTTCCACCTTATGCAACATATTTCAGAACCAAGACAGCTTAACCCATTAACTTCAAACATCTTCCATCCCCACTGTATCATGGAAGCTGGTAACCTCCAAGATGGACTTGGTGATCACCATATGGTCTAATGTGTGAGCAAAATCACCTTGGATGTTGAACTGCACTTGGCAGTTTTCACTCAGAATTCACTACTGTCTGGTATCTACAGTACTTGCCCCACTTTAAAGAACCCATGTGAAAGGTTTCCATCTTCTGTGAGTCTTAGATGGCCTTACTGCTTGGCTCAACAACACCTGTTTGACAGCCATCACAATGGCCAGGTCACACAACTTAGCTTCCAACTTCCAGAACACTTTAAACTGCCTTTCTAATTTTGGAAGGCCATACACTCCCTATCTCCCCCCCCCCCCACCTTCCCATTCAGTCCCTCCAGTTCTCAAACTAGGCAGTTGTACTGTCTCTACCCCTTGAGATTGTCACTTCATTCAATGACTTTTTCTTCGATGGCTGCCTCACTGTTCAAAAAATATTAATGTTTACTTCAAAATTAATTTTTTCTTCCGTTTCATGATTATTTTCCAAGTACCACTTCAAAATACAGATTACTGCAGACCAGTTATGACAGGATGACTTCATGGCCCTCTTTTTCACATGATGGAAACATAGAAATTGGTGGCAGATAAGGACCGCTTGGCCCACCTACTCTGCCCTTTTTCTTTACCTACTGCAATACCGCAGCTCTTACTTGATCTTTGACATTTACCCTCTCTTTCCTATTGCTAGGGTTCCCTTGTGCCTATCACATGCATTCTTGAATTCCCTTACTGTTTTTGCCCCCACCACCTTTTCTGAGGGGCTGTTCCATGCATCCATCACTCTTTCTGTGAAAAAATACTACCTCACATTACCCTGAGGAATAACATCATAAACTTGTAACGACTTAGTATCACAGTAGCCTTTGCAGCCATTCTAAGGTAATTTAATCTGACAGGCTTTCTATGTAAGTTTATTTATTTATTTATTTATTTACTCATTTATTTATTAATTTCAAAAGTTTTACCAGAAAGACATACTAAGCTGGTAACAGCTCGGTCCCAGCTACATCTGGGGGAAAGGGGTGAGGGATTAAACAATGCAAAAGGTGCAAGAGAAAGTAAAATACAGTAAGGTGCAACAGTGATAAAACAAAATACATTACAATCAAGCAGTCATGATGTACAGGTAGGAAGACAAGTGCAACCCCCAAATAAAAGACAAAAGTACAATGCAATAGGGTACAAATGCAATACAATGCTGGACACGAGCATCAGAGTAGGAGCAGATTAATACCATCCGGACTTCGGGAAGGGGCAAAAGTAAACAGTTGATAAAAGATAGATGAAACTTTATTTTTATACAGGGAGCACATCATTAGGATTTTCTACAGCCCTGTACACAAAACAGTCTTGTTATTTAATAACCTTATGTTGCACTAAAAACATTAAATCATGAACATAACACACACATCCATTAATATGCAAACATTCTTAATTTGAGATACTCGAGTTAGATAATAAAGACTTGCAAGCACAATACAGTAAGGCAGAAGTGCAATACATTCCAGATGTGAAAACATCTTAGGAACAGATGAACGCCACACAGGCTGGTAGCCAAAGGTGGACAGAACATAGCTCCAAGCTGGGGGGTGGGGCACCCAGAAAACAAGGAGGGGGAAGGAGGATGCTATGATGGCATAAAGGAGAAGTTGCAGTAAGGGGTAGTAATGTCATGAAGAAGGGACTTGAGGGAGTGGAAGAAAGATGCTGAGCAAATAGACAGAGATGGAGAGGACTAGAGCATGGGGAAGTGATACAGGAAGGCAGCTTGCCTCACAGTAGTTTACTGGAGGGGAGGAAAAGGGAATGGAATGTAGTGTTATGCAGAGAGTAGGAGGAAGGCGGGGGAAGAAAGGAGGGTGCAAAGATGGGGGGGGAGCCAAACCAGAATTTGGAGGTGAGAGAGATGTAGCGGAGGAGGCTCTTGTTATCAAGGGAGGGGAAAGAGAGTGAGGAGTGAAGGAAGCTGTGGTGGGTATGAGGAAGTCTGTCCAAGGCAAATCGGCACAATGAATGAAAGAGGGGGTCCAGTCTGGCAAGGGTAGACATGGGAGCTGCACTGTAGACAATATCACCACAGTCAAGACTGAGAGAATCATCTTTAAAACTAGCTCTCAGCAGGCAGAAATCAGGTACTAGGTTTATTCATGTATAGTGGACTAAGTTTGGGGTGGAGTTTGTCATGGATAGTATCTATGTGCGCCGAGAAGTTGAGGTGATGGTCCAGCCACACATCGCAGTGCTTAAAGGAGGAGATATCCTCAATCACAGTACCAAGGAGGGGAGTATGAAAGGAGGGGAGTGGGAGAGCCTGGTGAGCCACTTTACTTTGCTGGTCCCACTGTCCTACCAGAGCTTAGTACAGACTCAGAGGACTGAACTTATCTCTGGGAGGACAGTGGGACTAGCAAACATCGGATCTGAGCTTATAAAGTCTCTAACATGCACTGCATGCTATTGACCCTCCTACTGCTGCAACCCAGCTGTGAAATCAGCTGCAGAAGATCTTGGGATTTTTGGTTACAGCAAATGACAGCTTGGGAGTCAGAAGAATCAGCCTGATACAATCTGCTATACTGCAGTAAACAGTAAATAAAAAAAAAAGAGTACACAAAGTGCAAATTGGGACAAGCCCCACAGTTGGGTGTGAGGCTCTTAGTGCTGACTGTTCCCCTTTAAATGGGCCTCCTCTAATACTTAAATGTGCACAATATACATTTGTGTCATATCTAAACAACCTTTTCACTAGTTTTACACAGGGCTATCAAATATGTTCAGAAAACACATGAAGTTGCTAATGGGAAATCACAATATCAGTTATAGCTGGGGAGCTGGCTTGGGTGCTCCAAAATAATAATAAAAAAAAAAAACAGCCAGGGTAGAACCCTAGAACTGCAAGAACCCTAGTGAGTCAGCCATGGAACTGAACCACTTCTTCACCAATTTTGAAAGGTTCAAGACCCATCCCCTGATCATCAACCAGCAACCCCCAAACCTACAGCAAGGCCTCTCCCTCATCCTAATTTTCACCTCAGGCTTGTGGAAAAAAAAAGGAAGTAACGCAACTCCTCAGGAGACTTAAATCTACAGGGGCAGCAGACTATGACGATCTCAATCCTAAACTCCTCAACCTCGGAGGCTCGAGCACTGGCGATAATCTAAAATATTGCAACTACAGTGAAGTCTGCCAGGATGAAGCGAAGTGTCACAGGTTTCCTGCAAGAGAAAAGGGATTAATTCCCATTGAAACTGCATTGTTTGCTGCAGTAACTCAGCTGCAGAATTTTGCAGAGTTGGGCTTCATCTTGATGGGCTTCACTGTACATACAACCGATCGATCCGTGAAGGGCAGTTCCCCTTCCTCCTGGAAAGTGGCCCTAGTAACAACAGTTCACAAAGGAGGCGAGAAAGAGAAACTTGAGAACTACTGCCCAATTTCCATCCTCTGCGCATTAAGTAAATTACTGGAGAGACTAATATATAACCAAGTCATTGCCTACATTGAGTGACACAACATACTCACTGCAAGCCAACATGGGGTTCACAAGAACCACGGGCTGGATACAGCCTTAGTCTGCCTGACCACAGACATCCTGGAAACACTGGACAAAATTTTATTTATTTATTTATTAGCTTTTGTTGACTGGGTAAGTGCATTAGGCAATAACCCTGCCTATTTTCAAACACGACCCGAAAGAGTACAAAATACAGTCAAACAAACAAATACCGGTAGAATACAAACAGTCTGTGAATGCTTACAACAGATATCCTCACAGGGATAGTCAGGGAAGTAAACATACAAGTTGTAGTCATCCTTGCAGGGATGGAAAGGAAAGGTGACAAACCAGGTAATACACTCAAATTTCAGAAAACCAAGAAAATTCTAGGCAGGAAGAAGCTGGAACAGAGTGCCAAGGGAGGTTAGGTACAGTCGCAGGAATCAAGTGCATAAAGGTAGGACGAAAGTGCCATCTTGAAGGAGGAGTGAGATAAGGAGCACTTAAAACTGGGAGGCAGGGAGTTCCAGAATTTGGGGGACAAATGAGAGAAAGCTTGCTCCCTCATTTTTGTTGAGCAGTGTGTGACTGGGAGCAGTGGAGAGTTAGAAGACCTCAGTGGGCAGGAGTGACACACAGGGGTGAGCATAGCCCCAAGACAGTCAGGACAAGGGTTTTTTGTCATGGAGTCAATTAAGCAGCCCAGAGAGTAGGAGCGCAGTGTTTTGGGGGATGGCCAGTGAAAGGTGGAGTGCAGGAGGCAGTGGTGAGTGTGGCAAGGGGCCGATAGGGCAAATCTACAGATGTTGTTGTAAGTGGTGTCCCATTTATGAAGAATACCAGCATTAGTGTGGGAAAAGATAGGGAGGGGATACTGTAGCCTAGGGAGCAAGACACCTCTAGCCACATAGATCCTGGCAGCAGGGGTTAGGGAGTGACACACACGGTAGGTGGCCCCAATCTTAATATTACAGATCTGCATACCTCGTTTATGTGAGAGAAGAAATCAAGTGCGGGATCCAGCGTCACTCCAAGGTATTTGAAGGAATCAGTGGACATGACTGCAGACCCATCACGGCAAAGCACACAAAGCTTAGGGGACTCGGCATGAACTTTTCTAGCGGACTCGAAGAGCATAGCCTGAGTCTTTGGTAGACTGGGGATTAGGGAGTTAGAGGAGAACCAGGATTGAATCTGTTGGAACGCAGATGACAGGCAAACATTAACATCAATAACAGAATGAGAGGCTGCATAGAGCACCAGGTCATCAGCATACATGATGGAGTGATCGTGGGCAAAGGGAGTGGGACTATCGTTAACATAAATGGAGAATAGCAAGGGTCACAGAATGGACCCTTGTGGGACACCACAGGAGATAGGAGCTGGAGATGAAAGGACATTACAGAAGGAGATGGATTGGGATTGGTTATTAAGGTAGCTGCTGATCCAGGATATGGTGGATCCAGAGGCATCAAGAGAATGCAGTTTGTACACGAGCAGTGGATGATTAACCAAGTCAAAAGCTTTGGTGAGGTCAATGAACACAGCACCGGTAAGTAGGCCTTTGTCCATGTTGGACTTAACCTCATTGGTGAGTAGGGTGAGAGCAGTAGTGGTGCTGTGACCAGCCCTGAAACCATGTTGAACAGGGGACTGAAGACTGAAATTTAGTAAATGAGCAGAAATCTGGCGATGAATAAGTTTTTCCAATATCTTGCTGAGAGTAGGCAGTAGTGCAATGGGATGATAATTGGACAGAGTTTTAGGGTTACCTTTCTTGAACACCGGTATAATCCTGGCAGATTTCCTGGTGGATGGCACCGTGGAGGTGCTGATGGACAGATTAAAAAGGCAAGTAATGGGGGTAGCTAGGAGTGGGGCACCAAGTCTAAGGATCCTGGGTTCAGCACCATCTAGCCTGGTGCTGCTGTGAGTGGAAATGGACTGGAGTAACCTAAGAATATCCAGGTGCGTGATAGGAGAAAGCACCAGGGCAGGAGGAGCATCAAGAGAAGCAGTTGGAGGAAGCTGGGTGCCGCAAGATGCAGGAGGGGAGATATTAGGAACCTCAGTAAAGAGTGAGTTGAATGCATTGGCAATAGTGCGGGAGATGTTGTAAAGGGTATCATTTATTAGCATGTCCTTGGGAGTCAGTGGCTTGATATTCCCCGGGATCTCATTAATCTGGTTACAGTACCTCCTTGGGTCAGAGGCCAAGGAATGAAGGAGGTCACAGTAGTAGTTGCTTCTTTCTTACTGGTATTATGCAAGGCTCGATACTCAACAAAGTCAGTCTGATTAGAGGAGGATTTCCATTTTGACCAAAGCTTGTCACGCTGCTTGAGCAGTTGCAGGAGAGACCACTTCAGCCACTTGGTCAGCTTCCCTCTGACCCTACATGTAGAGTACAGAATGTGCTTATACTAAAAGGCAAGTAAAGTCATGTTAAAATAGTTGGTAGCCAGGTTAATGTCATTGGTAGTAAATAGGGGAGACCAGTCAGCATGCTTTAGATCATATAGGAACACATCTGGGTCAGGATTGGAAAAGTTAGCAAAGGATAAAACTTTGTGAGAATATGAGAAAGGGGAAGCACCCCTCATGCAGTAAACAGGGCAGTGATCACTAATCAAGTCAGGTAGAACCCCAGCAGGGGAGTAACAGTCCTTGCGGTTAGTGAGGATCCAGTCTATCATGGTTCTGCTGGGGCTGTTCTGCGATATCCAAGTATGAGATGATATCAGCTGAAAAAGGTTGGCCTTGCTGGTGGTAGAAGCAAGGGAGGATGAGTTAGGTCCAAGCCAGTCAAGGTTAAAATCATCCAGACAAATCACCTCATTGTTTTTGGTTAAAGCAGGAATCGGTTCAGTAAGCTCCTCAAAACCAAGCTTGCTATTACTGGGTGGTATATATACCCCAAATATGTGCAGTTTCTTGGCCCCACCAAGGAGTAAAGGTGAGTGTAATACCTTGCTATTATTCACAGGGCGAGTAGGCTGTAGAGAGACATTCAGGTTAGCCTTGTAATACAGCGCCAAGCCAGCACCTCCACCAAAAGTTACAAAACAGGAGCAGTATTTATACACCTTATTAAGGCCTTCAATCTCATAGATCACCAACTTCTCCTCTTGCAGTTAGCCGCATTAGGTTTAGACAACTTATCACTACGTTGGTTCTCAGATTATCTATCTCACTGGTCACAATTCATCAAATGGAGAGGGGCCCTCTCTGACCTATGCCCCATCAATGAAGGGGTCCTGCAAGGTTCAATAGTGGCACCACTATTATTCTCACTCTGTGTCAACGAGTTGCCGAATAACTGCGGGGAAGCTAAACTGTTGCTGTATGTGGACGACGTGGTTATTTACCACAACTCAAATGATGGCAATAAACTGAATTCTATGCTCTCGAAAGACCTGCTTATGCTGGATAGCTGCCTTCTCAACAACAAATTGGTCCTCAACAGAAAAAAAACAAAAGCCATGCTCTTTGGACCGAAAAGTCTAGGCCCCCAAAGGCAAAACTTGCTAAAAGCCTCCTTCTCATACTGCTTCCAGATTGAGGTTGTCAACTCAGTCACGTATCTGAGAGTCCTCCTAGACCAAGATATCTCTTTTAAGGTCCATGTAGACAACGTAACTAAGACCTTGCAAAAAAATTGGGGCTCCTATACAGGCTAAGCCCTTACCTCACTAATGAGTCACGGCTAAAAATAGCCAACTGTAGTCTCCTGTCCACTCTACTCTATGGCTCCCCTGTTCTGCACACAGTCAGGAGCACAGAGCAGGGCAAACTCAACTCCTTATATCATGCTATTAGTAGGCTTGCTGCTACAGCATCCCCATACGATCACCATTGTCAAGTGCTCCAAACCCTTAACAGGCCCTCACTCGATGGTAGAATGGTAGAAGGCTGTTGCTAGCCTTGCTTGTAGAGCAGAAAGCAGCTAACTAAAAGAAGCTACATTTTCTTATTAATTTAAAACTTATATCTCAGCAGGAGTCATTGTCTGTTAAGATAAAGTAGACAGATAACTTTATTAGAAGTAGAAGGGGTCTTATTTAGGGTTAAAAAAAGAAAGAAAAGAAAGAAAGTCAGTGTGTGTTCTGTGCAGGGAAGGGTACTAATCAGCTGACTTTGCTAAACCAGTAGGAGGAAAGAGAGCTTACCTGGGGGTGTGGTTTAGACACTATAAAAGCAGGTGAGTCAAATTACAACTTCCTGTTGCTAGCCTTTTTTCTTATTAATTGCCCTCCATCCCACCCAAAGCCAGTTCTACTTTTATAGCCACTGGATTTGACTGTCAACAGGAACTTCCTGTTTGGCAGTAGGAAGGAAAGGATCATAGAGAAACATTGTTTTTGTCAACCTAAGGAAAAAAGTAGCTCACTCTCCCCCCCCCCCGCAGCTGCTGGTTGTCTGATATTGAGCAAGGAAGAAGGAGGCTACTGAAGAAGATAGGAAGTTGCTGTCCCAGAACAGGAAGGTGAGAGTTGTAAGGAGAGGAGAGGAGAATAAGCATCCAGAGAGAAACAGTAGAGAGGACACAAAATAAGACATGATAGGGTGGTGCAGTGCAATGGCTGTGGGCGGCAGTGTTCCGGGAGACATTCTGGAGGCTGCGCCTATTTGCAGGCACCTCTCTGGTCTGAGAGAGGAGGTTGCCTGCCTCCAGGCTGACCTGGCTAGGATTTATGAAACCTCCTCCCCCACCCAGGGACCACCAGGGCCAATGCCACCACCTCAAAGGTTGCCAAGAAAGAGGAGAGGCTGGACCAGGGTGGGCTCAAGGAGGGAGAGGGTGGTGGAACAGAGTTGCATCCCTCCAGCTGTACCTCTCCATAATTCATTCGCTCTTCTGGTGGATAGTGGTTCCTCTATGGAGGCACCTACAGTGGAGACCAAGGAGGATGCTAGGAACCTTCACAAAGGAGACCCACAGGAGGGTGGCATGGGACCCCACAGGGGACGGAAACAACTCCTGGTGGGGGACTCAATCATTAGGGGGGTAGAATTGGGGGGGAAGGAGAGGAGGTAAGGTGCCTTCCTGGTGCCATGGCTTGAGGGACAGGAAGCGAATCCTCAGGATCGTGGGGGAGCTGCATGAGGGAGGAGCTGGATGTCATTGTCCACCGAGGGACAAATGACCTGGCTAGGAATGGACTGTGAGCAGTGCAAGAGGAGTTTGAAGAGTTGGGAAGGGCCTTACCGCAGCGCACCGCAACCTTCTCGGAGGTGCTGCCTGTCTATGGCAAGGGAGATGCTAGGGCACTTTTCACCAGGGAATTCAATGAGTGGTTGAAAAACTGGTGTGGAGCCCAGGGTTTTGGCTTCATTGGGGACTGGGAGCCATTTGGAGGGATGCAGACCTATACTGGTGTGATGGTCTGCATCTGTCCAGGGGGGAACCAGGATCCTAGGTGAGAGGTTTAAAGCTTCATTGGCAAGCATTTAAACCAGCCAAGGGGGGCACTGAAAAGGAGCAGGGAAACGCAGCCTCTACAAAACATGGTGATTAGTGTGGTAAACACCAAGGTACAGAAGTTATTAGGGAGCAGAACAGATTTAAATGTAAAAAAAGGCAAAGGCAGTAAGGACAGAAATGGGGCTAAAAGGGTTAAGGCTATCAAAAAGTGGAGGGTGATGAGTATCAATGCTCGTAGTCTGTGTAACAAGCTCCCTGTACTAGTGGCCTTGATGGAAGAGGGTTGCCTGGATATTGTGGCAGTCACAGAAACATGGTACACAGAGAACCATGACTGGGATGTCAACATACCAGGATACACAATCTACAGGAGGGACAGGGAGGGTAAAAGAGGAGGAGAAGGAGCTCTCTATGTAAAGGAAGGGATCAAAGCAACAGAACTAAAGAGTAAACAGGGAGCAGGTGAGGCACTTTGGGTTACCCTGGAGACAGGAAATGGCACCACAATCCGCATGGGGGTTGTATACAGACCCCCATCTCAGGGGGAGGGAATGGACAAGGAAATGATAGAAGGCTTCTTAGAATGGCAGAAAAGGGAGATATTGTTGATGGGGACCTGAATATGCAGATGTTAACTGAGCACCTTGCTGCAGGCACATCCAAAAGCAGGGTCATTCTTGATGCCCTACAGGGGCATGCCTCAGACAGCTAGTATTGGAACCCACTGGAGGGAGCAATCTTAGACCTGGTTCTCAAATGGGGATGGAGAAAGAATCTCAGATTTAGAAGTGGGTAGCCATCTGGGAACAAGTGACCACCAAACAGTGTGGTTCACTTATAAACACAGCTATACAATCAAGCCATACAAAAGCAAGAGTACTGGACTTTAGGAGGGCTGACTTTGGGAAATGAGAGAGTGCCTCAGAAAAGCACTAGCAAACAGGCAAGAAGAAGGTGGAGGAACAATGGGGAGTGATCAAAACAGCCATCACAGAGGCAACAAGCCTTGTGTAAAGCAAATCAAAAAACACAACGAAGGAAAAAACCGCTATGGTTCTCAAAAGAGGTGGCAGGGAAGGTTAAGGAGAAAAGGACAGCATTCAGGAAATATAAGGAAACACAGAAGGAGCAGGACAGAGAACTTTATCAGTTAAAGCAGAAAGAGGTTGGGAAGGCAGTCAGAATAGCAAAGGCCCAAACCGAGGAAAGGATAGCCAATTCTGTTAAGAAGGGGGATAAGACCTTTTATAGGTACATTAGGGAGCGAAGAAAGACCAAAGGAGGGATACCAAGCTTAATAAAGGGAAGGGAATGTGGGTAGAGGTGACAGTGAAAAGGGGATACTGAATGAATATTTCTGCTCAGTATTCACAAAGAAAGAGGAGGGGAGTTACCTAAACCAAACAAGAGAAACACTCTGAAGACAGGGGTCGATACCAGTCCATTTACAGAAGAAAGGGTTCTGAAAGAACTAATAAAATTGAAGGTGGACAAAGCAATGGGGCCTGATGGGATTCACCCAAAATTCTAAAAGAACTAAAGGGTAGAACTAGTGACACCTGACTACTCTCTTTAACAAATCATGGGAGGATGAGGTGGTGCCCGAGGACTGGAGGAGGGCAGATGTGATTCCTCTTCACAAAAGTGGGAGCAGGACAGAGGCAGGAAACTACAGACCAGTTAGTTTGACCTCAGTGGTAGGGAAAATGATGGAATCACTCTGAAGGAAAGAATTGTTCGTACCTAGAGGCCAGTGGGCACAGAACCCAAGGCAGCATGGATTCACGATGGGAAGGTCATGTCAGACTTAATCTAATAGATTTCTTTGACTGGGTGACCAAAGTAGTAGACCAGGGAGGGGCTGTGGACATGGCCTACCTAGATTTTAGCAAGGCATTTGATACAGTCCCACACAAAAGATTAATTCACAAGATAGCCAGCCTTGGAGTGGGTCCCCAGGTGGTAGCCTGGATAAAAAATTGGCTAGACAACAGGACGCAAAGGGTAGTAGTAAATGGAGTACACAGTAAAGAAAGGAGGGTTACTAGCGGGGTACCGTAGGGTTCAGTACTGGGACTGATCCTTTTTAATGTCTTTATAAGTGACATTGCAGAGGAACTGGAAGGAAAAGTATGTCTCTTTGCAGATGACACAAAGATCTGCAACAGGGTTGATACACAAGATGGAGTGGAAAGGATGAGAAGGGACTTGGCAAGGTTGGAGGAATGGTCAAATGTATGGCAGCTCAGATTCAATGCAAAGAAGTGCAAGGTAATGCACATGGGAAACAAAAACCCAGGGGAGCATACACAATGGGGGGTGAGATACTGACAACAGTAAAAATAGAAAGGGACCTGGGGGTAATTATATCAGAAGACCTAAAGGTGGGCAAGCAATGTGAGAAGGCAGTAAGGAAGGCTGGGAGATACTGGGATGCATAGGAAGAGGCATCAATAGTAGAAAACAGGAAGTTGTTATCCCTCTGTACAGACAGTTGGTGAGACCCCATCTGGAGTACTGTGTGCAGTTCTGGAGACCCCATCTCCGCAAAGACTTAGACAGAGTGGAGGCTGTCCAGAGGAGGGCAACCAAAATGGTGCAGGGTCTGCACCAGAAGACATACGAAGAAAGACTAAAGGAGCTTAATATGTATACCCTTGAGGAAAGAAGGGAGAGGGACATGATAGAAACTTTCAAGTACCTCAAGGGAATTAACAAAGTCCAAGAGGGTAGCATCTTCCAGAAAAAGAGATGTGCAAGAACAAAGGGGCACAATTTGAAGATAGAAGGGGAACGGCTCAGAGGTAATGTGAGGAAGTATTTTTTCACTGAGAGGGTTGTGGATGCATGGAACAGCCTCCCTGAGGAGGTTGTGGAGTCAAGAACAGTGGGGGACTTCAAGAATGCATGGGACAGGCATAAGGCAGTCCTAGTGGGGGGTAGGAGGAAGTAAGCTGTTGGTTAACTAGGATATGTAGCTTATCTGTTAGGTAGGAAAATGGGCAGACTAGGTGGGCCAAGCGGTCCTTATCTGCCGTCAAATTCTATGTTTCCATGTTTCTATGAATTAAATACTCTGCCTTATCCCTAGCCTTTAAGCTCAGGAGCAGTGACCCCCCCCCCCCAAAGTCTGAAAGACCTGCTAAGGACCAAGCCAGATAGGTGCCCTTTTAGGTCATCAAGTCGACTCCTTCTCAACACCCCCATACAAGGACCCAAACAGGGTCAAGGTCCTTTGCCATAGCAGTCCTAACCATTTGGAACGCTCTTCCTGACTAGGTACAAGAAAGTTCCTCCTTTATGGTCTTTAAAAAAGGCCTAAAGGTACACTTATTAGAACAGGGCTTCTGTAACTGCTACAGCTGAGAAGTTCTCTGAAGTCACTTATATGAGACTCACAGAAGTACCTCCTCCATGCAGCTAACTAGAAAGACTCGGAAGACTCAAGGGTCCCTTAGGCCACTGAAATTGTCTTAGACACCTGGGAAACTAGTACCATTTTGTTTATCCTGGTTCCGCAGTTTTTTGTTTGTCTTTTCAAAAGTCCTGATTAGTATGTACTTGTTTCATATTGTAATCCTGTAAGTTGTAACTAATTTCATGTGTTGTATGATTGATAGTTTTGCCGTCATGCTTATTGTAACCTGCCACTTTGTGTGTGTTTTTGTAATTAATCTCGGTTCACCTCTGAAAAAGGGCCTCTTGAGGTCCGGTGGGTTTAGCCTGTCAACAAAATTTAAATAAATAAATAAACTACTGTCCTCCTTATTAAAGTGCATTAGACTTTTGTAAGATCAGAAAAAAAGTGTATTCAAATATCAGTATCCCAATGTGTTGCCCAAATAATAGAGGGCTTTTTAAGGGGAAATCTTCTCTAATTTAATGTAAAGACCATTTTAGTATTTCATCACATATATATGCATCGCAATTTGTATATTGTCTTTTTACAGAATGTTTTTCACTGTGATTCTTTACTAAATTTCATTTAATAGACAATTAAATCTATTATGCAGAAGAGAGGATTAATGGCTTTTTAGGCTCAAAACAACTAAAGGCAAGGGTCTTATTGATAAAATTGAGCTTTCACAATTTTTATTAATCAGTTAAGGCAAACTAAGCTGTAGTGTTCAGCACTTTTTAAACTGGAATGTGATTATAGTTTCCCACTATAACATGAAATGATTTTTTTGGAGTACAGAGTCAATATGAAGCAATATGACTTATAAAGCAATATGAATTAGTATCTTTATGCAGATACGCTGTATAGTTGTTAATCGTGTCAGGCCATCCTTAAAATATTTTGCATAAACCTATGGACACGACACCAGGGGGAGTGGTATCTCTTGCCAAAGCGTGAATGCGTGAACCATTGAGCTTTTGGTTGTGCTTGTCTGCTGTTTGTTGTTCACTGCAAAGAAGCCAGCCATCACTGTATTTTCTACTTCAGTATCTGGTTTGGTGTGTGTATGTGCAAGGTTTTTTCCATAAAATCTGCGTGAATTTAACTCACACACCACAAGGACTCTAGAGCACCCTTTTCTGCCAGTGACATATTGCTAATCAATTTCTGTTTAAGAAACTTTCACAATAAATGTTTTCAAAATAATGTTTCCATACAGGTAGAATAAAGTAATTCACTGAGCCACAAAGGCAAGTTCAGTTTCCATTACTCAGATAGAAACATAGAAACATAGAAACATAGACTTTGATGGCAGATAAGGACCGCTAGGCCCATCTAGTCTGCCCATTTCCCTACCTACAGGATAGGCCGCAGATCCTAATTAACCAACAGCCTTTATCTTCCTGCCCCCCACAAGAATTGCCTTATGTCTGTCCCACGCATTCTTGAATTCTCCCACAGTTTTAGACCCCACAACTTCCTCAGAGAAGGCTGTTCCATGCATCCACTACCCTCTCTGTGAAATAATACTTCCTCACATTGCCCCTGAACCGCCCTCCTTCTATCTTTAAATTGTGTTCCCTTGTTCTTGCAAGTCTCTTTTTCTGAAAGATGCTACCCTCTTGGACTTTGTTGATTCTCTTGAGGTACTTGAAAGTTTCTATCATGTCCCCCCTCTCCCTTCTTTCCTCAAGGGTATACATATTAAATGGCTTACATCCCTATAAAATACCCCCTAATAGAGTGCTACCTAGATTGGAAGACTTTATAAAATATTTTATAGGTTATATTATTAAAAAAACCTTATCATTTTATTATGGTCATGTAATATTCATAAATTATACCCTCAGGAAGATTCAAAATAAAACTAGACTTACTTCAAGTACTGACCTTCTAATTCAATATGTCTTATAACTTCAAAACTACTAGTGCTGCTTGACTCCTCATTTAGGCAGTCATCACATCTCCTAAGTAAGATATTAGATATCTTTATGAATTTGTTTTTGTAAATGTAATCATTCAGTAGTTTGCACAGTATCTACACAGTCTCATATTTTAATCAAGTTCTGATATTTTTTACTTAACAGTTCTCAAGTTGCCATCACATTTCCAGTTTCACATCTCGCTCAGTCCCAGTACTACTAATATTTATTTATTTATTAGAATTTTGATGACCAGGTAGGCCCAACTGAGGCAAACAAGTCCATTTTTCAGGGGTGACCCGGGAAACAGTACATTTCATACATTTTTTGAACAGGCATTACAGTACATGGTGATGAAATTTATAGCAATACAATTTACAGGAAGTACAGTATAAGGAGCATACAGGTGAAAGACTTCATTGTGCAAAACAAAAGTAGTATTATGTAGGATAATTCGACAGTAGATTACATTGTGAATATAAGGTACAAGTGCACGGTGGGGTTAAGCAGTTATGGCATTCGCATTTGTTCCTATAGGAGTGAAGGCAGAGTCACGAGACAGTAAGACGGTAAGAAGGAGAGGCATAGAGAAAAACAAGGGTTAGAGAGAGAGGTTTGAAAGGGGAGGAACCCTATAGCTGGTAAATGCTGTACGTATTGAGACAGAGCGATAGTTCTGGTAAATGTATCACTTCTTCTTAGATGTATTATTAGATCTCTAATAATCACATTATGTCACCTTTCATAAGAGTTATCAGACTCACTTGTGTGTAGTATCTGATCACTTTGCTTTCATTCAGACTGACAGGCTTGCTGATTCCTTACTTTCAAGATGATCTCTGCAGTCTTTCAGCCACTTAGGACTGCTATGCTTATGTCCTGAGGTGGTTGTGTAAATCTTCCTATAGTGCTTCAAATTTGTTTCCTGTAGCTACTTGATTTACTTCTATGAACCTCCCTTTCCTCTGTTTTGTACCCCCTTGAACTAAACGCCAGTCCTGTATTTCCTCTACTTTTCAGTCTCCTACTGCAGATCTTGCTCAGAGTTTTTTTACTTTTGTCTATTACTTGGGCATTCACTGTATCTTCCCTGTTTCATCCTGCTCCTCCATTACTGAAGAGGAGACATGGTTGTTTTCCTAATGGATCAACTGTGTGTTTGTAACAGATTGCTCCATCACTCTAATTTGTTTCAGGTACTCCACACTTCTTGAGATCCTTTCTTTCTTCCTCCAGCTGTATAATATGGTTACATTTTGTGCACACAAACTCAGAAGGTTACTCCCTCAATTCATACATCAGACATTTAGAGCACTGTGCAAAAATCCTTCATTCTTTAATTGCTCACCAATGGAAACATAGAAACAAACAATGACAGCAGAAAAAGACAATTGGTTCATCCAGTCTTCCCATAAAACCCTAACAAACCCAGGACCTATTGTCCATATAGGGTTCTAACCCACACTTATCAACCCTCATGCTCCCCGCCCTAGTGCTACTGCCCTGAGGCAACCACTAAGCCCTTTACTCTGTCCCAGCCATGTCTGAAACAATTGATAGTTTTGGCACCCTCCACATCAGCTGGCAGATTGTTCCAGAGATCCACCACCCTTTCTGCAAAGAGAACTTTCTCAGTTCCCTCTTGAACCTCCCCCAGTCAGTTTCCACTCATGCCCCTGTGTTCTTGATCCACTACTTATGCTAAATAGTTCCTCACAATTTACTGTATTCATTCCTTCCTTTCAGGAACTTGAAGGTCTCTACCATATCTCTTCTCTCTTGTGTGGACTCCAACGAGTACATCTTCAGTGCTTTGAGACGATCCTCGTAAGATTTGCCCTGCTAGCCCTGAATCATTTTGTTCACCCTACAATGCACTGTCTCCAGCCTGTCCTTATCTTTCTTTATGTGAGGACTCCAGAACTTGGCACAGTACTCCAGGTGAGGCCTAACCAGTGATCTATAGAGAGGTACTACGTGCAGTACTGGAGGCCATACCTTCACAAGGACATTAACCAAACTGAGGCAGTCCAGAGAAGGGCAACCAAAATGGTGCAGGGACTGCATCAGAAAACATATGAGGACAGATTAATGGAACTCAATATGTATACCCTAGAGCAAAGGAGGGAGAGAGGTAATATGATTGAAACATTCAAACACCTTAAGGGCATTAACAAGGTGAAAGAGTCTAACATGTTTCAAAACAAGAAAAATAGCAGGACAAGAGGACATAGCATGAGATGAGAGGGAGGCTGATTAAGGGGTAATGTGAGAAAGTTCTTTTTCACAGAAAGGGTGGTGGATGCATGGAACTGCCTACCTCAGGAAGTGGTGGATAAGAATACAGTGCAGGGCTTCAAACAGGCATGGTATAGGCATAAGGGAGCAATACAGATGAGTATGAATATATAGGCCATTGACAGACCAAAGGCCATTGGCACATTCATAAGGTAGAAAAAGAAATGGGCAGACTGGATGGGCCTTGTGGTCCTTACCTGCCATCACTTCCATGTATGTTTCTATGTAGGAGTAATACCACCTTCTTTCTGCAGTCAGTACCTCTTCCTATGCACCCCAGCCTTCTGTTTGTCTTACTGTAGGCCAGGCTAGATTGTTTTAGGGAGTCACTGATTATGACCCGTAGGTCTCTTTCCTCAAAGGTTGTTTCCAACTTAACCCCCCCCAATCCAGTACTCTGTCCTAGGGTTCTTGTTCCCTATATGCACCATCTTGCACTTTTTGGCATGGACTGTCAACTGCCAAACCTCTGACCACCTCTCTAGCCTTTGCAAGTCTCTTTGCATCTCCTTAACCCTGTCCGGGGGGGGGGGAAGAGTACTAACAACAACAAAAATGGAAAGGGACCTGGAGGTATCAGATGACCTAAAGTTATGCAAGCAATGTGAGAAGGCAGTAAGGAGGGCTGGAGGGATACTGGGATGTATAGGGAGAGGCATCAACGATAGAAATCAAGAAGTTGTTATCCCTCTGTAGAGACAGTTGGTGAGACCACATCTGAAGTACTGTGTGCAGTTCTGGAGACCCCATTTCCACAAGGACATAGACAGGATAGAGGTAGTCCAGAAGAGGGCAAATAAAATTGTGCAGGGTCTTGAGTAAATTAGAGAGAGAGAGGGGGACATGATGGAAACTTTCAAGTATCTTAAGGGAATCAACAAAGTCCAAGAGGGTAGTATCTTTCAGAAAAAGAGATGTGCAAGAACAAAGGGGCACAATCTGAAGATAGAAGGGGGACGGCTCAGGGGCAACGTGAGGAAATATTTTTTCACGGAGAGGATGGTGGACACATGGAATGGCCTTCCTGAGGAGGTTGTGGGGTCAAAATCAGAGGGGGAATTCAAGAATGCATGGGACAGACATAAGGCAGTTTCGTTGGGGGTTAGGAAGAAGTAGGCTGTTGGCTAACTAGGATCTGCAGCTTATCCAATAGGTAGGGAAATGGGCAGACTGGTTGGGCCAAGCGGCCCTTATCTGCCATCAAATTCTATGTTTCTATGTATCTTTCTCTCTACTGTGACACAGAGCTTAGTGTTGTCTGCAAGGAGACACATCTTGCACTGGATTCCTTCTCCCATGTCGCTAATGAACATACTGAAAAGGACTGGATCCAAGACCGATCCTTGTGGCACCCCACGGGTGACCTCCCTCTCTTCTGATTTGACTCCATTAACCACAGCCTTCTGTTGTCTCCCGTCTAATCAGTTTCTCACCCATCTAACTGTGTCCTTCACTGTACCCAGATCTACTAGCTTCTTCAACAACCTTCTGTGAGACACCGAGTCAGAAGCCTTCCTGAAATCAAAGTAGAGTAAATCTACAGCATGGCTCTTATCCACTGCCCTTGTTACCCAGTCAAACAATATAATCAGGTTGGTGTGACAAGACCTCACTGCCACAAACCTGTGCTGTTTATTGTCTTGAAGTCCATTGCTCTCCAGGTAGCCCACGAGGTCCTCTTTGACTAGTGTCTCCATCAGTTTACTCACAATAGAGTAAGACTGACAGGTCTGTAGTTACCTGGTTGCTCCTTTTGCAACTCCCCCAGTAGAGCAGGACTGTGTTTGCTACCTTCCAGTCTTTTGGAACTACTCTTTTCTCAACTGAGCTATTGAATAGCCCTACCATACGAATATATGAAAATGCCAACAGAAACAGACCATTATGGTCTAGCAAGTCAGCTCCAGTGTGCAGCTCAGTCTATTATACTGGAGCTACCCCCCTCCCCTTTCTCCCTGGAGGTATCCTCCTCCATCCTCCCTCTAGTTCTGACTCTTCTTTTTACCCTGTCCCACCCCTTTTTAAAACTGCCCACCATTTTCAATGAGACCTCCTCCTCTGGCAGTTCATTCCATTTTGACACCACACTTTCTGTAAAAAAGTGCCTCCTCATTTCCTTTTTAAATCTAGCCCCCACTAGTTTCAGACTGTGCCCCCCCCCGTGGTCCCCTCTCTTTTTAAATTGAAAATGCCCTCCATTCCAACTTTGTTTATACCTTTTAGGTACTTATCATATCCCCCTCTCCCTTCTGTCCTCTAGGGAATACATATTGAGCTCCAGTAATCTCTCTTCATGTGGTTTGTCCTCCAGGCCCTGGATCATCTTAGTCACCCTACGTTGTACCCCTTTCAGTAGTTTGATGTCTTTCTTCAAATAAGAAAGGACACCAGAACTGCACACAGTACTCGAACTGTAGTCTCACCAATAACCTATACAAGGGCAGAATGTCTTCTTCTTTCCTGGAGGTGATTCTTCTGGTGATGCATCCCAATATTTTATTTGCTTCAGATGCTGCTTTATGCACTGCACAGAGTGTCTCATGTCTCTCCTGATTATCACCCCTAGATCATTTTCCTCCTCTGAACTGGACACACATACACCCCCCAGCCAGTAGCTGGCCCTAGGGTTCCTAGCTCCCAGGTGCATGACCTTGAACTTCTTGGAATTGAACTCCAACAGCCAGATGCCAAAATAGTTCTTGAGCCTAGTCATATCCTCCCTGAGCACCAGTCTCCCCTCCTCTGTGTCCACTCTCCCATAGAGCTCAGTATTATCTGCGAATAGGCAGATTTTACTTTTGACCAAATCTGCTAAGTCACCAATAAAGATATTGAATAACACTGGTCGAGTACTGAGCCCTGTGGGACCCCACTGGTAACAGGTCTAGGCTTAGATAGTCCCACACACACAATCACCCCTCTGGTTCCTGTCTTGCAGTCAGCTCTTGGTCCACCCCAGCAGCTTATCCCTGACTCCCAGATTACTTACTGTAGTTTGTTGAGCAACCTTCCATGTGGCATGGAGTCAAAGGCCTTACTGAAGTCCAGGTACAGGACATCCACCACCAGGCCCTTGTCCAGTGATCTAGTGATGTAGTTGAAAAAGTCTCTCAGGTTGGTCTGGCAGATTTTCCCCCAGACAAACCCATGTTGCCTTTCATCCTGGAGTCCATTGGCTTCCAGAAAGTTCACTAGTCGCTCCTTTATAATGGTCTCCATTAATTTGCGTACAATGGAGGTAAGGCTGACTGGCCCGTAATTATCAGGTTCATCTCTGGGATGACTCTTGTAGAGTAGTGCCACATGTGCCATTCTCCAGTCTTGAGGCACGCACCCTGTCTCCAGTGAGATGTTAAACAGATCTACCAGGGGGCCAGCCAGGACCTACGCCAGTTCCTTCTGGACTCTTGGGTGCACACTGTCCTGGCCAGGTGTCTTGTCCACCCGAAGGGCCCTAAGCTACTTTAAAACTTTGTCCTCCTGGATCTCCCCATATGTTTCATCCTGTACCACCCACCCATTTGAACCCCTGTCAGGGGTACTGTTAGTTCCATTGCCAGTTCCTCAGATTTATTCCATCTTGCCAAGGGGCTTTAGCTATCTTTCATGCTGCTAGCCCTTTCTTAACCCTTTCATTGGTAAATACCTGTGACCTCATCTCAGGGATCCCTCTAACAGGTGCCCTGATGTCACTCTCTGGCACAGGCCCACTGTCTTCCCTTGTGAATACAGAGCAGGAGTAGTCATTAAGAATGACTACTCAATTACTCTACCTCCCTCTGTTGGCCTAGCAATTCCTTCTCCCTTCTTTTTTTCCCTATTGTAGCTAAAGAACTGTTTTTCCCCTTCCTTGACCCCCTCCGCAGTCTGTAGCTCTTTGTCTGCTTTTGCTTCTCTGTCTGCCCTCTTGGTTTCCCTTGTTCTCATTTGGTACTCTTTCCATTCTTCCTTACATTGTTTTTCCTTGTACCTGGTGAAGGCCTTCTTTTTGGCTTTCGCTGCTTCTCTGACCTTTCCATAAAAACCATATTGGTCTCCTGTATGGGTTTCTATTAATTATCTGACATCACAGAGGACCAAGAAAACATGATTCAGGAGGATAAGCCTGAAGCACTAGTAGAGGGTATAGAATGTAAAGGGAATTGGCACAATGATGACACTAAAGATACAGAAAAGAAATAACGGGACATATGCAAGAAAGGGAGGAGGGGGAGCAACAGCACATAGAAAGTCATGTATACAAATGCCCGCAGTCTGGGAAACAAACTCCCAGACCTAGAGGCTGTAATTTCAGAGGCTGAACTGGACATAGTAGCCATAACTGAGACATGGGACACCAGTAACCACATATGGGAGATAAATGTACCAGGTTATGCTCTATTCAGAAGGGGCAGAGAAGGAAGGGGGAGTGGCCCTATAAGTCAAAGAGGAAATCAAAGCAACCGCAATTCATGGCAGGAATGAGAAGGCAGAGGAATGGTGGGTGACCCATGAATCAGGCAATGGGACAGCTATTCAGACGGGGGTGGTCTATAGCTCTCTAGCTCAGGGGGAGGAAGTGGACAGTATACTGATGGAAGACATACATAAGATGGCAGCGAAAGGGGAAGTTCTGCTGATGGGAGATTTCAACATGCCAGATGCGAACTGGTCTGTCCCAGCTGGGGCCTCGGCCAGGTCCCGGGACATTGTGGACTCTTTACAAGGGGCAAGCCTCAAACAACTGGGGCAGGAACCCACCAGAGATAGGGTAATCCTGGATCTAGTACTGACCAGTGGAGAAAAAATTTTACAGATTTCCAAGTGGAAGGTCACCTGGGGTCCAGCGACCACCACATGATTTGGTTCAATTTGGGCACAGGGATGCAGGCAACACATACCAAGGCAAAGATATTAGATTTTAGAGGGGCTGACTTTGTTAAGATGGGGATAAGTGTTAAGGAAGCCCTGGCAAAAAGAGAGGCAGGAGGGGGAGTTGAGAAAAAATGGACACGCATTAAAGAGGCCATTGTTGAGGTAGCAGGACAATGTATTGGGGAGAGAAGCAAAAGTAAGAGAAGGAGAAAACCACTTTGGTTCTCGAAGGCTGTAGCAGAAAATGTTAGAGCCAAAAGGTTAGTCTTCAGGAAATATAAGGGAATGCAACAAGAAGAGGATAGGGAGGTGTACCAGAATTGTCTGAGATAAGCTGGAAAAGGGGTAAAAAGCACAAAAGCACAAACCGAAGATAGAGTAGCTCAATCAGTGAAGAAAGAGGACAAGACATTCTACAAGTACATTAGTGAAAGAAGGAAGTCCAGGGAGGGAGTTGCTAAACTCAGAGGGGATAAGGGAGAATATGTGAAGGGGGACCTAGAAAAGGCATTGGTTCTAAATAACTATTTCTGCTCAGTCTTTACAGAGGAGAGGAATGGACAGGGCCCATAGCTAGATGTCAAATGCATGGAGGGAAGGGAGGGAGGTAAACACCAGTCCTTTTTCAAAGGAGAGGGTCCTAGAAGAGCTTACAAGGCTTAAGGTTGACAAAGCAATGGGTCCAGATGGCATACATGCCAGGATCCTAAAGGAACTGAGGATGGAGCTGGCAGCACCACTGGTGGACCTGTTTAATGAGTCACTGGACACAGGAATAGTCCTGGAGAACTGGAGGAGGGCACATGTGGTCCCTCTTCATAAAAGTGGCAGCAAAGAGGAGGCAGGAAGCAAAAGGCCAGTCAGTCTCACATCGGTTGTGGGTAAGATCATGGAGGCACTCCTTAAAGAACTGATTGTGGAACACCTGGAATCCATAGGAGCGCAGGATCCAAGGTAGCATGGATTCACAGCAGAAAGGTCCTGTCAAACAAATCTGATAGATTTCTTTGGGTGACCATGGAGGTGGACAAAGGAGGAGCAGTGGATGCCACCTACCTTGATTTCAGCAAGGTCTTCGACACTATTCCACATAGAAGGCAGGTAAACAAGCTGGGTAGTCTGGGGGTGGGCCACAAGTTGGTGAGCTGGGCTGGTAACTGGTTAAGAGACAGAAAATAGAGGGTGGTGGTAAATGGAACCTAGTCAGAAGAAATGGGGTCACCAGTGGGGTACCTCAGGGATCAGTTCTGGGGCCAGTCCTCTTCAGTGTCTACATCAGTGACATTGCAGATGGGCTGGAGGGGAAGGTTTGCCTCTTTGCGGATGACACCAAGATCTACAACAGGGCAGATACTCCAGAGGGTGTAGATAAGATGAGGAAAGATCTAGAAAGGCTGGAGGGCTGGTCTGAAATGTGGCAACTGTGGTTTAATGCAAAGAAGTACAAAAAAAAAAGAAGTACTCTTTCACTGTGCCTTGCGCTATATCACTAATGCACCTTTCTGGACATACCACTGTGACCTTTATCAGATGGTAGGCTGGACATCGCTTGCCTCAAGACGGCTGATCCATATAGGTGCTTGGTCACTAAAAATTCTATTGAACAAGCTCCCATCTTACA
Source organism: Neoceratodus forsteri (assembly GCA_016271365.2). Taxonomy (NCBI): domain Eukaryota; kingdom Metazoa; phylum Chordata; order Ceratodontiformes; family Ceratodontidae; genus Neoceratodus; species Neoceratodus forsteri. Next base: position 236,926,636 of record CM057458.1, read on the forward strand.
TGTCTTCCCTTATCCATAAATCGTAAAGCTGTTACACCTTAAGAAAGTATGCCTATGTTTTGCTGGATGTACCTAGATTACGCACATCACACGGCAGGGGTGCTATCAGCTATGTTATTCCTGCAGTATGGAACAATGTGCAATCAGTGCTCAGACTCTCTGACCTTGTTTCCGTGAATGTTTTTAAAACCTTGGCCCAAAAATATCTCAGGAAGGCCTTCCACTGTCAAAGGGATAGCATTCTCCTCGTAACTTTGCATTTGATTACCTAGCACTTACACCCCTCATCTCCCCGTACTCCCTTCCAACTTCAGTATCCTCTTCCTCTGGCTGCCGGTTTGGCACTACAGTGTTGATCCTGACATAATCTATTTGTTTTCTTGTCTGATCTTGTTTGTTACATATTGTTGTTGTCTATGAATGCCCTGCATTATTTTTTATATTCAAGTGTACATCCAGATTGTCCTCCTGACATAAATTGTCATGTTTCCTGACTGCTCTTGTTTGCTATATATTGTTATTGCCTATGAATGCGCTGCATGTTTTTCCTTTTTTCGTTCAAGTGTACATCCAGATTGTTGTTCTGTATCCAATTGCACCTTCCTTGATTGCAGTGTACCTTGTATTATGAATTATGTATTATGGGAACATGTACAGGAAATAATGGTCAGTGAGCCACTGGGAGGAAGTGACCATTGCACAGTATGGCTCCAGTTGAATATGGGCAGGGAAAGCATCTGACTAAGACCAAAATCTTGGATTTCAGGAGGGTGGACTTCAGGAAAATGGGCAAAGTGCTAAGGAACCATCTGGTGGGCATCAGAGCAGATATGAGGGTGGACCAAAGGTGGTCCATCATTAAGGAAGGAATACTGGTTGCCATAGATGAGTGTGTTAGGCTCAGGGGTAAGAACACAAGGGCCAAAGCACCCAGCTGGTTCAGTTCTGGGGTTGCCCAGGCAGTAAGGGAAAAGAGCCTGGCCTATAGAAAATTCAGGAAGACCAAGAGAGAGAGGTGGATAGGGAAAATTATCTAAGGCTGGCTGGTGAGGCAAGCAAAGGCAGAGAAGGAGCTGCAGATAGCTGAAGGAATTAAGAAGCGGGAGAAGGCTTTGTTTCGCTATATAAATGAGGAAAGGGATAAGAAGGAAGGGATTGTTAGGCTTAAGAAAGGGGTGGAGTGGGTGGAGGATAATGGGGGGAAAAGCAGAGATACTAAATTAATATTTGTGTTCCATCTTCACCAGGGAGAGGGATGGACCAGTGCTTTGAGGAGGGAAAAGAGGAGCGGGGGGCAGATGTAGTGATTGAGGAGGATAGAGGGAGGAGGAGGGGCTGCTGGCATTGAAGGTGGAAAATCACCAGGCTTGGATGGAGTACATCCAAGTGTACTAAAGGAACTGGCTGAGGAGCTGGCAGGGCCACTGGCGGACCTATTTAATAGTTCACTAGAGACAGGTGTAGTACCACAGGACTGGAGAACAGTAGATGTAATGCCTCTCCACAAAAGCAGCAGCAAGGATGACCAAGGGAATTACAGAACAGTCAGTCTGACCTCCATTGTGGGCAAGCTCGTGGAGACCATACGAAAGGAAAGGTTGGTGGAATATCTAGAGGAGCATGGTCTCCAGGATGTGAGGCAGCATGTGTTCATGGGGAGGGGGTCGTGTGAAACAAATCTGATTAACTTCTTTGACTGTGTCACTAAGACAGTAGACAGGGGCCAAGGTAGACATCCTCTATCTTGATTTGAGCAAAGCCTTTGACTCTGTGCCCCACAAAATGTTAATCAGGAAGTTGGTGGATCTTGAGGTTGGGGAAAAGATGGCCAGATGGGTGGAAAACTGGCTGAGGGACAGAACCCAGAGGGTGGTTGTGGGGGGAAGAGTTATCTGGCACAAGACAGGTAACCAGTGGGGTCCCACAGGGCTCGGTGCTGGGGCCAGTGTTGTTCAATGTCTTCATCAATGACACTGGAGATGGCATTAAGGGCAAAATGTGCCTATTTGCGGATGACACCAAACTCTGTGGGAGAGTAGACACAGCTGAAAGGATATGGGACCTACAGGAAGATTTGGAAAAGCTAGGGAGGTGGTACAGGATCTGGTAGCTTGGCTTCAATACCAAGAAATGCAAAGTTATGCATATTGGAGACAAGAATCCTAGGACAGAGTACTACCTGGGTGGAGTCCGAGTATCTGCATCAGAGGGGGAGAAGGACCTGGGAGTGATGATCACTAGTGACCTGAATAACTCCATGCAGTGCAAGAAAGCAGCAGCAAAGGCAAACAAGATGCTGGGATGCATATCTAGGGGGATCAATAATAGGAGAGAGGAGAGGAGGTTATACTGCCCTTGTACAGGTCACTGGTAAGGCCGCTTCTAGAGTATGGAGTTCAGTACTGGTGCCCACACCTCAAAAAGGACATTAACCTGCTGGAGAAGGTCCAGAAGAGGGCTACAAAGATGATAGCCAGTCAGCAGGGTAAGGCATATGAAGAGACGTTGAGGGCACTGAACATGTACTCCCTGGAAGACAGGAGGGAGCGAAAGAGAGAGGACATGATTGGGACCTTCAAGTACTTGAAAGGGATAAATAAGGTTGATAAGGAGAGTCTATTTAAGCTGAGTGGAAACTATAACACGAGGGGGCACAGTCTTAAGCTGGAGGGTGGGAGGTTTAGGAGGGAGGTCAGGAAGCACTTCTTCACAGAGAGGGTGGTGGACACTTGGAATGCGCTGCCAGAAGAGGTAATCTCGTTAAAGACAGTGGGCAGCTCTAAGAGAGGCTGGGACAGGTATACGGAGAGGGTAAGGGTTGTGGGTTGGGATGATGGGAGGAGTGGGGAGAGGGGAGCAGGGACAGTAGCTCAAACTGTGGCTCCTGCAACACGAGCAGACATGATAGACCAAATGGCCTTCTTCTGCTTTCTTCTTTGTATGTTTGCATGTATGTAATGTATCGATTACTGTATAAAACATTGCACTGCTATGTATGTTTTGCTTGTGGTGTCATTGTCATCAGGACCTCCTTGTGAATGAGCTTGCTTAACGGAGTATTTCCTGTAATAAACTTGAAACTTAAAAACAAAAATCATGCATGTGCAGAGTAGGAACCCTGGAGAGAGAGAGCTGCAGGTTGGGGGGCGGTTGTTGACAGACACCAGGGAAGATAGAGATTTGGAGGTCATTATTACAGATGACCTGAAAGCCACCAAGCAGACAGCAAAGGCAGTAGGGAAGGCCAGGGGGATATTTGGATGTATTGGAATGGGTATCACAAGCCAAAGGGGGGAGGTAATGATTCCTCTGTACAAGACGCTAGTGAGGCCCTATCTGGAATACTGCGTGCAGTACTGGAGGCCGCATCTGCACAAAGACATTGACAAGATAGAGACAATACAGAGAAGGGCAACTAAGATGGTGCAGGGATTACAGCACAAGACAAGTGAGGAAAGACTAAAGGATCTCAGTATGTATACGCAGGAATAGAGGAGGGAGCAGGGGGGATATGATCAGAACATTCAGATATCTGAAGGGCATAAATAAGGTGAAAGAGAAAACATTTTCCAGTATAAAAAGAGTACTATGACAAGAGGGCATGACATGAGAGTAGAGGGAGGCCATTTAAGGGGAAATATGAGAAAGTTCTTTTTCACGGAAAGGGTGGTGGATGCATGGAACAGACTGCCCAAGGAGGTGGTGGGAGCATGCACGGTGGCGGGATTCAAACATGCATGAGATAGATATATTGGAACCTTAGAGATGGGAAGGAGTAGTGAAGGCCGATGACCAGATAGAGTCTGAAGGCGTGAAAACATGTATGGTAAATGGGCAGACTGGATGAGTCTGGCAGTCCTTATTTGCCGACAATTCCTATGTTTCTCTCATGCAAGACTTTTTTGCCTCAAGAATGGCCCCCTCAATTCCCCCCCCCCTTCTTACGCATCCTTGATGCTGTCCACTCCAACTAACTTTTCCTGGACCAGCTCCCTCATCCGACTAAAGTCTGCCATTCTGAAATCTAGGATTTCAACCTTTGATGAGGACTTACTTGTCCCAGGGGCCAGGTCAAACAATATAGAGTTATGGTCGCTGGACCCTAGTGGTTCCCCTACCCTCACTCCTCCTACCACTTCCAAGTTGGTGAGCACCACATCGAGAATGGCAGCCTGCCTAGTGGGTTCCTTAACCAGCTGCACCAGCAGGCAGTCCTGCAGTGTATTCAGCAGGGCCTGACTTCTGGAGTACCTGGCTGCAGGAGTGACCCAATCAGTATCTGGGAGATTCAGATCTCCCACCACTCCCACCTCCCCCTCTGCCACCCCCTTTTGCCCCAGCTCCTTATGTCTCTGTCCGCTGCCCTTAAGGTCTCTAGAGCACCCCATCCATTGTTTCTTGCCTAAGGATGCCGTAAGCTGAACACACAATAATTGTGTTTCCCCATTTCTACCCCTGATATTTTCCATCCTCCATTACCTCTGTGCCTTCCCTAACACATAGGGCTATGGCTCTTCCTCTACCTTTTCTTCTGTGTTGTCTAAACATGGTGTAACCTGGGACTGTCAGATCCCAATTATTATTCTCTGTGGCCCAAGTTTCTGTGATGGCTGCCAGATCCATCGCAGTGTCTGCTACTATTGACTGGAGCTCAGTAATTTTATTTCTCAGACTCCTGGCATTAAGGCAGACCCCTTTCTAGCTTTCACCTGATGCCCTCCTACTTTTTCCTATTCCTGCTCCCTTTTTCTTTTCCAGACTCCTTAATTTATTATTTTTCATGTTGAATGTAGGCTTTGTCAACTCTAGGTCATTGGCCTGTTCAATTAACGTAATTTGAACCCACTCTGCTGCTACTAGTCCCATGTTCATGGGGAGCCTTAGATAGGTTTCTCATCTGTTCTGCCTTGACAGTGGTTCCCCAAACCTCCATCCTCCCACAGTCAGTTTAGCTGTTCTGGGTAGACATCAAACTTCTGCCACAGAGCACTTGTCTCCTCTCTCATCAAGTCCACTATCCTTGAAGAGTCTCTTGTCCCAGAAGACCCCCAGTCCTCCATGTAGTAGTATCCTTTCTCCTCACACCATTCCTTCAACCACTTATTAAGCCCCTTTGTCACTTCCTTCCTTACTCTAACATCCCCTTCCCCCCGTTCTGCACAGGGAAGCCCTCAGAAAAAGCCAGGGATGCCAATAATGCACTTATTGCACCAGGCAAGTAAACACTTAAATCAAGAGGAAAAAGAGACCACTATGGTTCTCAAATGAGGTGGCTGGAAAGGTAAGGGACAAAAAGTTAGCATTCAGGAGGTATAAGAAGACACAGAGGGAGAATAATAGAGAGGTGTATCAGAAGAAGCCGAGGGAGGTAGGGAAAGCAGTCAGGAGTGCAAAGACACAAACGGAGGAGAAACTAGCCCAGGCAGTAAAGAAAGGGGACAACATATGTTTTAGGTATGTGTGTGAAAGGAGAAAGAACAGGGGAGAGATTGTAAGACTAAGGAAGGAAGAGGAGGGAATGTGTGGAAGGAGACCAGGAAAAAGCAGACATCCTGAACAAATATTTTTGTTCAGTGTTCACAGAGGAAGGAGAAAGCGAGGGACCATAGATAAAGGAGGGACAGGAGCATCGAAGGAAGAGATGTGGACACTAGTCCACATCTCTTCCTTCGATGTGGACACTAGTCCATTTACAGAGGAGAGAGAGTGTTGAAGGATCTCACAAATCTGAAAGTGGACAATGCAATGGGGACAGATGGGTTACAGTCAAGGATTTTGAAGGAGCTCAGAGAGCTGCTGGCTGTACCTCTGGCAGTCCTGTTCAACCACTCACTAGGCTGGGAGGTGAGTGCAGTGTTCGTGGATTATCCAAGGCTTTTGATATGGTAGACCATCAAATCTGATAGGCTTTTGGAAATAGGAATAGCAGAGGACACCTCACAATGGTTTCGGTCTCACTTATGTGAAAGGTTACAACAGATCTTGGTAGGAGATACATGTCACAACCCCACTCAGCAGGTCAGGCCCTCTGCTCCGACAGTGCCAACCTCCGAGCGCAGTACTGTGAACAGTTAACAGAACAGGGTAGCCTTCCTATCTATTTTGTGGGTTCGAATCAACCTTTGGTCTCAAGTTCTTGGTGGGATTCAAACTGTGAACCTTTTGCTAGCGTACTCAATGTACAGGCTCAGATAATTCTGCTCTTTGGGGCCAGATATCTTTAGCCTATGGGCACCTAACCACGTGTACAAAATGAACCCTTAAAACTCTATTAAAGACCTCAGAATAAACTCTTACCTTTTCCCAGTTTGGTATTACCATTAAGCTATGCACAGTGTCACTGTAACCATATATGCTTCTCTTGTCAAAGAAAACATTTCAAAAGTACACCAAGTAGTCTCTAAAATGAGATGTTTACTTAAAAATAGATACAAATGTAAAATGTAAATACAGAAAATACAGAACAAAGTATCACAAAACCATACAATCTTTTAAAAGAATAAGGTCAGAAGTGAAAATTCCTACCAATAATACACTTAGACTTGCCTAGCTAATGTATCCTTATATTCTTACAGTGCTGAAAGATGTTGTAGTTTCAGAGTCCAAACATGTGTGTGTGTGTGTGTCTAAAGGACAGTCACAGCATAATTAAAACAACTGTTTTGAGCCTGCCTTCTTCATAATGTCACCCAGCTCCTCCTCTGTTTATTAAAAATCATACAAACAGGATGTCTTGTGTCATGAGGTAAATTAATAGGTGACATCAGCAAAAAACTCATTTCCTCATGACCCCTTTGATCTAGTGTGTCTTTTCCACTATCTTCTTTCATCCATGAGCAGTTTCCTCTCTCAAGGACATCAAAGAACCTTTTATGACTACGCACCACAGTGACATAACCTGTGTTCTTCCTCTAAACATCATAAAAGTTTATAATTTTCCAGCCTAGCAGCTGGCAACTACAATTAAGCTAGATAAACAGGAGATCCTTAATTTAGGTCTCTTCTAGCCTTTAATTATCTCCTGGCTTTTATCTTTTAGCTGAAACAGCATGTCTCATGATAGACACTTAATAACACATTTTTATATTACAAAAAATCATGGTGTAATTAGAACCAGCTGTCCAAGCATCACAATCCTCCCTACCTAGATTGAATTTGGGTGCTCTATCCCCCGCATGGGATAAGCTTCCCAAATCAGTTCATTCCCCATAGACACGCGATAACCCATCTGAGTTCTGATTTTTTGCTCCAGCTCTATGTAGAATTGTCATGTCATACCCTTGCAAAACAAGACTCCATCTTAGCAATCTACCATTGTTTTTCCCATCTGCGTCAGCTAAACCAGGGGGTTGTGGTCAGTCTGTACCACAAAATGCTGCCCGTACAAGTATGGCTCCAACTTCTTTAGGGCCCACACTATGGCAAGACACTCCTTTTCTACAGTGGAGTATGCCTGCTCTCTGGGAAGTAACTTTTTACTCAGGTAGGCTACAGCGTGATCTTTCCCTTGGCTGGATGTCCGACTCAGTACTGCCCCAATACCCATGTCTGAGGTGTCAGTCTGAACTATAAAGGGTCTGCTATAGTCAGGACTTGTCAAAACAGGAGCACTGCACAGTACCTCCTTCAATTTGGTAAAGGCTTCTTCACAGGCTGGTCCCCAGGTAATTTTCTTCGGCATTCTTTTTTTTTACCAGGTCAGATAGGGGAGCAGCCAGGGCACTGTAGTTTGGTACAAATTTTCTATAGTACCCTGCTGTCCCAAGAAAACTTCTGACCTGCTTCTGCATTTCTGGTCTGGGTCACACCTGGATTATATCTATTTTTATTTGGTTAGGACGGAGCTTTGCTCGGCCTGCCACATGCCTGAGGTATGACACTTCTCCCATAGCCACTTGGCATGTCTCTGCTTTGACAGTGAGCCTGGCCCTCTGTATCCTGCCCAGCACTTCCCTAAGGTGGGATAGGTGTTCCTCCCAGCTGACAATAAAGATGGCAATGTCATCCAGTGATGCCATGGCGTACTCCTCAGCACCATTTAACACCTGATTCACCAACCTTTGGAAAGTGGCCGGGGTGTTCTTCATTCTGAAAGGCCTTACTTTAAATTCAAATAAGCCTATTGGAGTGATGAAGACCGACCTCTCCCTAGCACTGTTCATCAACTCTACCTGCCAATACACCTTGGCCAGGTCAGTGGTCATAAGGTAGGTCGCCCCCCAACTTGTCCAAGAGTTTGTCCATCTGGGGCATCGGGTTGACTTCTGACTTTGTGACTGCATTCAGTCCACGATAATCCACATAGAAATGAGTAGAGCCATCTGGCTTGGGCACAAGGACTACAGGTGAGGCCCAGGGGCTATGGGATCTCTGGATTACCCGTAAATCCAGCATCTCCTCCACTTCCCTCCTAATGTCCTTTTGGACAGCCTCTGACACCCAATATGCTGTCCGCCGTATGGACGTCTATGTCCCTGTCTCCACATCGTGAGTCACTAAGAGGGTTAGTCCAGGCTTGGCGCTAAACAATGGGGCAATCTGCTAAAATCTCCCTTACTTCCTGGATCTGGTCCAGGGTCAGCTGGGGAGATGGTTTAACTGCGTACACAGAGGACTCCCGCTTACTTTCTTCCAGCAAGTCCCGAAGGGGGTCTCCTTCGTCTGTCCCCTCCCCAGGACTACACACTGCAAACACCATGTCAGCCCTATTGGCATATGGCTTCATCATGTTGACATGGTACATCCTTTCTGTCTGTCTTCTGTCAGGTAACTCTATAATATAGTTCACATCATTTACCTTCCTAACTACTTTGTACAGTCCTGCCCACTCAGCCTGCAGCTTGTCTTTCTGGACCGGAATAAGGACCATGACTTCGTGACCCACCATGTATGAGCGAGTTCTGGCTCTGTGGTCGTACCACACTTTTTGTTTCTGTTGGGCAGCTGCCAGGTTGCTCTGGGCTGTCCCCATAAGCTCCTTCATCCTTTCTCTAAACCTAAGGACATAATCCACTATGAGAGTTCCCTGGGTGGCGTGCTTGCCTTCCCAGTCCTCCTAAATCAAGTCTAGGGGCCCACTTACCTGGCATCCATATAAGAGTTTGAAGGGGGAAAATCCTGTCAACTTTTGGGGTACCTCCCTGTATGCAAACCGGTAGGGAATGTATTTCTCCCAGTCCCTCCCATGCTGTTCAGCAAATGCCTGGAGCATTGACTTCAGGTACCATTGAATCTTTCCACAAGCCTTTTGGCTTGTGGGTGATACGGTGTCGTGCATCTCTGCACCACCCCACACTTCACCCATAAACATTTCATCAGGTCCAACATGAAGGAACCCCCTCAATCGGTGATAACCTCATGCGGAAACTCAACACGGGAGAAAATTCCAAGTAAGGCATCTGCCACTTTGTCTGTCCTCAGTGAGGATAGGGCGACTGCCTCTGGGTACCGGGTGGCATAATCCACCACAGTCAGGATGAATCTCTTCCCTGAGGAGCTGGGGGTATTTAAAGGCTAAAAAGACACAAACTGCAACTAAACTGTAATTGTGCAATTTTTAAACATTTACTAAGTGTTTCTGTGCTTTATGAAACTTGAATACTGTATAATTTAAATTATGTTTACTTGTTCTCACTATCGTGAGTTTCCTGAACCCTGGTGACTATTAAGGAACCAGAAAGAGGAGTTTGTAGTTCTCTAAAGCACACTCAAGAACTACAACTCGTTATGTCAGGGATTTTTTTAACTAAACATGATACCCGAGGGTCTGATGCACTTTATGTAAGCCACTATTGTTGGCATTTTTACATTTTTCTTTATTTTAAACTGCTCTTTTGCACATACGAGTATTTGTGACCCTTAGGACTACTTCCTGGGTCACATACACACTATAAAGGAAGCCCTGCAGTGAGCGTTGTTGCTAAAAAGACAAAAACTGCAACTAAACTGTGATTGTGCAGTTTTTAAACATTTACTAAATATTTCTGTGCTTGATGAAACTTGAATACTGTAATTTAAATTATGTTTACTTGTTTTCGCTATCACGAGTTTCCTGACCCCTGGTGACTATTGAGGAACCAGGAAAAGGAGTTTGTAGTTCTCTAAAGCACACTCAAGAACTACAACTCGTTATTTCAGGGGTTTTTAACTAAACCTGATTCCTGAGGGTCTGATACACTTTATGTAAGCCACTATTAGTGGCGTTTTTACATTTTTCTTTATTTTAAACTGCTCTTTTGCACATACGTGTATTCGTGACCCTTAGGACTACTTCCTGGGTCACATACACACTATAAAGGAAGCCCTGCAGCGAGCAGGGTGAGCAGACACTTGCGCACATGAAGATGTGTGCAAAGGCACGCGTGTCTAGTGCGTATCACGGGTGTCAAGAGTGACAGAGGGTCAGTTAGCAGAAATATAGGAAGTGAAAATAACTTGTGTTGTTTACGTACAGGCGTTCATTAGAAGTGCAGAGGTAAAATATAAAGTATTTGCTTAAGTTGCCTTTATCTTTGTTCATCTGAAGTGTCAGTTGTTGGTGCACCACACCAAGTTTTCCTCTGTGAGTCCAATAACCTTAGAGGGTGCTACTGTTTTTATATAAGGTTTCTGAAATATATGCAGTGTGTAGACTATAGGGTGGGCCTAATCTTAAATAGATTAAGGGAATAGTCCTCCACCCTTGGGTAAAGTGCGATTGTTATCTCTTTAACTATATAAATAACTACTCTGTGTTTAAAGGGCTATGTCCCAGGCTCATAATTATAATATGAATAACTCATTAATGACAACTGATGGGAGGTTAGGAATTATGTGTGGGGAATGTCATATGTTCTGTTTTGACACCACAGTATTATAAGAGATTACTTTCATATGTACCAAATGTACAGAAAATAAAGATATGAAGCAAGAGATCAGTTTGTTTAATGCAAGACTTATTTATTTGGAGACTAGTCAGTGACAAATGATTGATAGAATTAATAGCCCTTATCAAAATATTGATAGAAACAACTTCACTAAATCAGCACCTTTTCATAGTTCCCTCGTAATAATAACCGACACAGAAAATACACCTAGAGTAAAGGATTCCACTACCCATGGTCCTCCCTTGGTTAATGCCAACACTGCTATTAATAGAAAATGTGTTTTTGAAGCAGATAATTCTGACAATGAATTGTATGAAGTGAAAAGTGCAAAAATGGCTAAAAAAAGGTAGGACAAATAAATTTGAGGTCAGAATTAGTAATCGTTTTGACCTGTTAAGTGACCAAATGGAACACAATTTATCCCTTTTTTCACCCCCTAGTCTAGTGTCCCCATCACTACCAAATATCCCTTGTGTTACTCAGGACCAAACCTGAGACACGCTAATCGAAACCGAAAATGTTACAACCCCAGAACCTGAAACTAAGCAAATCTTCCTTCTTGGTGACTCGATGATCAAGCATCTTGATCAGAAAATATGTGACCCAGACAAAACCAACAAAATTGTATCTAGTTTCTGTGATACAAAAATCAGAGATATTACCAGAATGTCCAAGGATATATTAAAAACCGCAGGTCATAAACCACTTGTCATTGTACATGCTGGTACAAACAATATCAGCAGACAAAGTGAACAGACTATTTATTATAGAAGAGTTTATAGGGCTGGCTAATACCTTGATGGATAGGGAGTGTGATTTTTGTCATTTCTGAAATAATTCCAGTCTTTGGACCTAATGAGTACCTAAATAACAAAATTATAAACATAAATAAATGGTTAAGGAAATGGAGTTTAAAGCAAAACTTTGGTTGCATTATTTACTGGGAAGATTTCATTGCAAAGAATGAACTAATTTGTTGGGACAGTTTACATCCAAGTAGAAAAGGAACAGCATTAATAGCAAATAAACTAAACAATGTTATCACCTCAAATTTAAACTAGGCATTGTGGGCAGGGGTATCTATATATCAGTTATCTACTTTTAGAAGTAATATTGAGAATAACTATAACAATAGTGAAATTACTACCTCTATTGATTTTCCACTCAATACATCAGGTCAAGAAGAGGTTAAAACAAAAAAATCATGCATAAAGAAAATAAATATGTTTTTAGTTAACGCTAGAAGCCTGAATAATAAATTAGGAGTGCTAACTTATAAATTAATCGAAAATAAAATTGATATATGTGCTGTGACTGAGACCTGGTTTTCTGATGGAGACTGGGCTACGAACATACCAGGTTACTCTGTGGTACTTAAAAATCGTAATACCAAAAAGGGTGGAGGTGTGGCACTATATATTAAAAATAGCCTCCGATATTGTGAATTAAACCAATACAATCACACTTACAGTGAACTAATTGTGGTGCAGATCACTTCTCTGCCACACCCGCTTATAATAGGGGTTGAATATCGTGTACCAGGTCTAGATACTAAGGAAAATTACATCTTCTTTTCAGTACTGGATGAAATTACCATCACCTCTAATTTCATTTTGTCTGGGGACTTTAATCTGCCGGGCATAGTTTGGCCTACCCTCGGTGCTCATACTAGAAATGAGCATAGGTTAGTTCAATTTATTATGCAAAATGACCTTGAACAAATAATAGAAGAACCCACTAGGAAAGAAAATATACTAGACCTTATCATTACCAATATTAAACATTTTTCTACTCCACAAATAAAGGATTCCTGGGGTGATAGTGATCATTCAGTTATTAGCGGGGTATTTTTCACAACCAAGATACATATAGCTGGAAATACTAAAGTGGCCAATTTTTATAAAGCAAATTACAAACAAATTAAGCAATATTTAAGACAATGGAACCGGCAAAAAGATCTTGCAGGCCTAAACTCTGGTAAAATGTGGAATCATATTAAACAAAAACTAGATTACTGTATAAAGACTTGGGTGCCCTATAGGACCAGATATAATAATAGAAAGTAGAGAATACCAATTTGGTGGAGTAGTAATATTAAAAATAGTGTAAAAAAAAAAGGAAAAAAGCCTTTAATCAGTATAAAAAGCATCCTACGAATGAAGCATGATTAAAGTTTAAGCATCTAGCAAAAACTATTAAAATATGATCAAACAAGCTAAAAAGGACTTAGAAATAAAACTAGCAGGAGATTGTAGAATTAATAAGAAACAGTTTTATAATTATATTGGTTCTCTGAGAGGAACTAAGACTGGGGCAGGACCACTCCTTATCCAAGATAAGTTAATTATGGAGAATAAAGAAATGGTAAACAAATTTAATAAATATTTCCTCACTATCTTCAAAAATAAAGAGAACTTTAATATAAATATATTATATACGGTAGAACCCATGAATTATTTCACGGATGATGATATTCTTAGAGTTATAAATAACATTAAACCAACATGCTCTGCTGGTTAAGATGGCTTTCCTTCCATTTTCATAAAAAAACTGAGTACAGAGCTAGTTGGCATACTAACTGTGCTTTTCAATACATTGTTAAAAGAGGGAACATTTTTGGTTGATTGGAAAATAGCAAATGTTACTCCAATTCATAAAAAAAGGTTCAAAAAAATAGTGTCAGCAATGATAGGCCCATTAGCCTAACCTTGTGTATAGGCAAACTTATGGGAAGACTACTCCAGCAAAGGATCATTGAACACCTTTGAAATACAGGAAATCTTGATATTACTCAACATGGCTTTACTCAGGGAAGATCTTGGATGAGTAATTTAATACATTTCTTTCAACCAGTTAGTAAGGCATTAGAAGAGGGCCTGCCAGTCGACATTATTTATTTAGATTATGAAAAAGCCTTTGATATAGTATCACACAAGTTACTCCTTGAACGGCTTCAAAAACTACCAATACATCATTTGATCATACAATGGATACACTCCTGGTTGAATAACAGAAGACAGAGAGTAGTCTTAAGAGGATGCAAATCTGATTGGGGTATTGTTAGTAGCGGAGTCCCACAGGGGTCAGTACTAGGATTGATATTATTTAACATCATGATTTCAAGTATGCAAGCAACAAATGGTATTTGGTTGTAAAAATATGCGGACGATAATAAGCTTGGCGGCATTGTAAATGATGCCAGATCTGTTGATTTACTTCAGAGTAACTTAAATAATTTTTATTCTTGTGCCACAGATCATAAATTAAACTTCAGTGTTGCAAAGTGTAAGGTGATGCATTTTGGAATCAAAAATTCACTAGCGAACTACTTTATAAGTGATATTAAACTTGGTGTAACTACCTTTGAAAAAAACCTAGCTATGACCATCACCAGTAAACTGAAATGTAATCATCATATTAATGTCACTGCAAAAAAATGCAACGGACTACTTAGCTGTATCCTGAAAAATATAAAAAAGTCGAGAAGCTGAGGGCTTGGTACCCTTGTATACATCTTTGGTGAGAACACATATGGAGTATGGTGCTGCTTTTTGCTCCCCTACTGCAATTAGAGATTTTAAAACCTACGAATTGATACAGTGTAGGGTGACTAAATCTGTAACTAAGGTAGCACACCTTGTCTATGGGAATAGGCTTAGGAATTTAGGACTCTATTCACAGGAATATAGGTTTCTAAGGGTGATATGTGTTTGGCTTATAAATCTTGTAATGATGAATTGGTCCTAGAAACAAACTGTTTAATGAAACAACCTACAATTAAAAGTACTAGGTCACATAATCTTAGACTACATGTTGAAACCTGTAGAACTACACGAAGGAAACAGTTTGTAACTCAAAGAGTGCCAGATATGTGGAATTCCCTTCCAGCTCATGTAGTTCTGAATCAGAGTATTGACATTTTCAAATATGAATTTGATTTGTTTATGGGAGAAAATAAATTTCATTACCATCATTAAATTATTGATGATGAGTTCAATTATGGGCCTGTCCCTCGTACTCGAACCTACCTATGAACCTATGACTATCCATTCCCACCCTCTGGAATGGCTCCTCCACTACGGGCAATGAAATCAGGGCAGCTTGGGTTTTCTTGCCTGCCTTCCCTATTTCTTGGCACCTGTGACAAGACCTGCAGTACTCCTTCACCTGCTGGGTGAAGTTAGGCCAATAGAAATTCTGGGCCAACCGCTGCATAGTGCGTGCGATCCCCAGATGGCCAGGCAAGGGAATATCATGTGCAATCTTGAGCAACTGCTCACGATACTCCTGGGGAACGACAAGCTGCCTTCCTAGCACCCCTCCCTCTGTCTGCACAGCCTAAGTATACATAAGTCCATTTTCCTAATAAACCTTATGTTTGCCGTCACCTCCCAGTGTTCCATCAGAGTCTGCCCAAGCCCTCAGCTTCTCTAGACTAGGGTCACTTCTCTGAGCAGCTGCAAACTCCTCACACATTCCCAAGGCATGGGACAGGTTCCCTTCTGTCTCTAAACTAGGGTCCCTATCACTAGCATCAGGGAACTCAGGATCACTTTCAGTCCCAACCCTCTGACAATGGGTCACCCCTCCCTCTTCTGAGTAACCTTCTGTAGCTGTGTGGTTAACTGCTACTGGGGAAATTTCTACCCCCTTTTCGTTAATCTCCCTATCAGGAGACACAGGCTGGGGAACCAGTCTCCCAGTGGTTTCCACAATGGCTTCTGTGGGGTCCAGGGAACTACAGTGTTCCCTTGCCGCTTGGCTATGGGTAACTGCACACACCATCCCTTGTTTGAGATTGTTGCCCAGGATCACATCCACCGCTAAGGTTTTGGCTACAGCCACCTGTTGCACAGTTCCCCCTGTTTCGCCCCAGTCTAGGAGAACACTAGCGAGGGGCAATGTTTTCTCTTCACCAGTAAAGTCCTGTACAGTGACATATTTATTGGGTATAAGCTGACCCAGCTCTATTAGATCCCCCTTTACCAAGGTCAAGGATGCCCCTGTGTCCTTTAACCCTTGTGTCTGTACACCGTTCACCATGACTGTGTACATGTGTTCCCTCGTGTTCACTGGCATGCTTCCAGGGACACACAAACAGCCCACTTCCTTGCTAGCCCCCTGTTGTGTATTGCACGCCTTTTTGGGACACTGTCTGGCAATATGCCCAGTTTCTTTACACAACCAATATTCATTTCTTTTCTCAGAGAAATCTTTTCTCTGAAACCTGGGGCTAACTGGTTTTGGTGGAGGCAGTGAGGGTTTTAGCTGCCCTGAAGGTGCGCTTTTCCCTTTCTGCGCTGCCACGCCCACCCCATTCGCTCTCAGAGCAGGTCTGCTCTTGGCATAGCAGTGTGAGAGTTCAGCAGCCTCTTGCACTATTTTGGAATCTTGGTCCTCCAGTCAGGTTTTCAGCTCTGCTGGGCATGCCCAGAAAAACTGTTCTAACAAAATCACATTTTCAGGTTTATCAATAGAGTTTGCTTCAATTCCTTCCCACTAACGTTTTAAAAACTGACGTTGTTTTGTGGCTAGCTCCTTGTAGCTCATGTCAGGGCTTCTCCTGAGATTACGGAACTTAGCTCTGTATGATTCAACAGTTAATTTAAATTTCTTTAACAGTGCAGCTTTAAGTTTGCTGTAATCATCACTGTCCTCATTGTCCATTTGACCCAATGCATCCCGAGCTTTCCCGGTAAGTAGCGGGGATAGCTGGAAGCTCCAGGACTCCCTAGGAATTTTAGCCTGAATACAAACTTTTTCAAAAGAATTTAAAAAGGCATCCATATCATCCCCCTCTTTAAATTCAGCTATCAATTTGGAATTCAATTTGTGACTCAGTCCTGTAGTCCCAGTTAAACCCAAGCTACTTACCTGCTCTGGTGCTGCTGGTTGGAGTCGTAGCTTCTCCAGTTCATGTTGCCTCTGGCACTCAGGCTCCTCACGGTCAGCATCTCGCTGTTCTCGCTCTGCCTCTCGCTGTTCTCGCTCTGCATCCCGGTGTTCTCACTCTGCCTCCCTCTGTTCTTGTTCCCTCTTCTCCTCTGCAGCTCTCTGGCTCTCACACTCCTCACGCTCAGCCTCCCGCTGTTCCTGCTGTGTCTCTCATCTCTCTCATTCCGCCTCTTACTATTCTCGCTCTATCTTCTCCTGGAACTCCAGCTCCGTTCAGCACAACTCAATCTGCAACCTGAGTACTTTTGGCTGCGGGATACTGGTGACTTTTCCCTGTTGCTGTGGCTCTCCCCATCAGATCTGGACACTGCACTGGCCGCTAGCCCTTCCACATTCAAGGTTCGGTCCCTTACAGTCACTGTCTGTGACTCGGCACTCTGGGTATCTGCTACCACCAGGGTATCCACGAAGTTCTGCTTGGTGGCTTTCACCTAGAACAGGACTCCTCTGTCCCTGCACAACTGCTTTAAGTAGTCTACAGTGTGCCCGCTGTAGTTGGAAGCCATCTTCTTCGCTATCTATGGCTACTCTGACTTGCACTTTAGAAAAAAAAAACAGGTAGGAACTCGACTGTAAGCTAAGTGATATAGTTCTGTTTCCTTTTAAAATAAATCACTGCCTTTTTCTTTCTTTGCAAGTAAGCTGACAGTCTCACGCTAACACACTGAACAATAAAGCTTGTAATACCAAGCTTATACACACCGCTGCCAACCAATCTGTCACAACCCCACTCAGCACGTCAGGTCCTCTGCTCCCACAGTGCCAACCTCTGAGCACAGTATTGTGAACAGTTAACAGAACAGGGTAACCCTCTTATCTGTTTTGTGGGTTTGAATCAACCTTTGGTCTCAAGTTCTTGGAGGGATTCAAACTGTGAACCTCTTGCTAGCGTACCCAATGTACAGGCTCAGATAATTCTGCTCTTCGGGGGGGGGGCCAGATATCTTTACCAGGTGTACAAAATTAACCCTTAAAAACTCTATTAAAGACCTCAGAATAAACTCTCACCTTTTCCCAGTTCGGTATTACCATTAAGCTATGTACAGTGTCACTGTAACCATATGTGCTTCACTTGTCAAAGAAAGAATTTCAAAGGCACACCAAGTAGTTTCTAAAATACATAGATACATAGACAGTGTTGGCAGATAAGGGCCTATGTCCCACCCAGTCTGCCCATTTGAGCTTGTAAGTTCAGTTTATGTTTTCCTAGAAGTCTGTTGCCCCTTACCCCTGACCTCCAGAATTCTTTTATGTCTATCCCATGCATTCTTAAATCCCGTGATTGTTTCAGCCCCCACCACTTCCTCTGGCAGGGTGTTCCACTTGTCCACCACCCGTTCTGTGAAGAAATTCTTCCTCATGTTTCCTCTGAATCATCCTCCTTCCAGCTTCATCCCATGCCCTCTAGTCCTGGAACATCTTTTTCACTTAAAAATAGTGTATTCCTGCATCCTGTTCCTCCCTGTAAGATACTTGTATGTCTCTATCATATCCTCTCTCCCTCCTCTCCTCCAGGGAGTACATGTTCAGCTCCTTCAACCTGTCTTCATAGGACTTGTGATGCAATCCATGCACCATCTTTGTTGCCCTCCTCTGAACCTTCTCTACCCTGTCTATGTCCTTACATAGGTAAGGTCTCCAGAACTGTACACTGTATTCCAGGTGGGGCCTTACTAGTGTCTTGTATAGTGGAATTATGACCTCCTTTTTCCTGCTGGTGATGCCCCTGCTTATGCATCCCAGCATCCTATTTGCTTTACCTGCTGCCTTGTCACACTGTTTCCCTACCTTGAGGTCATCAGAGATGATAACCCCAAGATTCCTTTCCTGCTTGATGCATGCTATATCCTCACCCCCCAACTGATGTATTGTGCCAGGGTTTTTGTGCCCCATATGCATTATCTTGCACTTCTTTGCATTGAATTTCAACTGCCAAATCACTGACCATTCTTCAAGTTTCTGCAGGTCCCTTCTCACTCTGTCTACACCCTCTGGTATGTCTACTCTGTTACAGAGCTTTGTGTCATCAGCGAACAGTAAAATTCTGCCTTCTAGGTCCAGTGCAATGTCACTGATGTAGATGTTGAATAGGACTGGTCCCAGCACCGATCCCTGTGGTACCCCACTGGTCACTCTTCCCTCTGTGGAGTGACAGCCATTTACCACCACCCTCTGTGTCCTGCCACCCAGCCAGTTACCTATTCACCACACTACTGTCCTGCCCACACCCATATTCCCCAGTTTGTGTAATAGTCTTCTATGTGGCACAGTGTCAAAGGCCTTGCTGAAGTCCAGATAGGCCATGTCCACTGCCCTCCCCTGATCCATCTCCCTAGTCACCTAGTCAAAACCTTCAACGAGGTTGGTCTGACATGACCTCCCCCTGGTGAAACCATGCTGCCTTGGGTTCTGTAGTCCATTGACAACCAGATGTTCCACCAATCTCTCCTTCAGTAATCCTTCCATGATCTTCCCCACTACTGAGGTGAGGCTGACTGGTCTGTAGTTCTCTGCTTCCTCTTTGTTCCCACTTTTGTATAAGGGGACTACATCTGCTGTCCTCCAGTCTTTGGGTACCTCCCCTATTTCCAGTGATCGGCTAAACAGGATAGCCAGAGGTTCAGCCACCACCTCTCTTAGTTCTTTAAGGACCCTGGGGTGCACCCCATCTGGCCGCATTGCTTTATCAACTCTTATTACTTCCAGTTCCTTCAGGACCCTTTCTCGTGTAAAGGGACTTGTGTCCATTTCTGCACCATTCTCATCCCTTGTACTCCCTTCAGACCCATTACCCTCCTATTCCTCAGTAAAGACTGAGCATAAATACCTGTTCAATATGTCAGCTTTACTGTCATCCTCCACGTGGCCCCCATCCTCCCCCTTCAGTCTCTCTATCCCTCCCTTTGCCTTTCTTTTTTCACTTATGTACCTGTAAAAGGTTTTGTCCCCTCTACCCACTGATTTTGCAATGTATTCTTCTGTCTGAGCTTTGGCTTTCCTTACTGACCTCCCTGCCTCCCTTTGCTTCTCCTGGTACTTCTCCCCATCGCCTTCTGCCTGTATCTTTTTGTATTGCCTGAATGCAGTCTTTTTGGCTTTCACTTTCTTTGCTATCTCTTTGGAAAACCATAATGGTCTCCTCTTGCTAACCTGCTTAATGCATAATTCTGTTGCTCTTGTAATCCCCATTTTAAATACTGCCCACTGTTCCTCAACCCCTGATTCCTGCCACATTTCTGTTAATGCCGCTTTCAAGTATCTCCCTATTTTCCCAAAGTCTGCCCCCCCTAAAATCCAGGATACATGTTTTTGTGTGGTTTGGTTCTGCTCTTTCTGTGATTTCAAACCACAATGACTGGTGGTCACTGTTCCCCAGGTGCTCCCCCGCTGTTACCCCCATCACACTGTCCCTGTTTGTGAGCACAAGGTCCAGTATTGCCTTCTGCTGAGTTGGTTCATGACCAGTGCATACCATTAAGCTATGCACTGTGTCACTGTAACCATATATGCTTCACTTGTCAAAGAAAGAATTTCAAAGGCACACCAAGTAGTTTCTAAAATGAGATGTTTACTTAAAAACAGATAGCAATGTAAAATGTAAATACAGAACAATATATCACAAAACCATACAATCTTTTAAAAGAATAAGGTTAAAAGTGCAAATTCCTACCAATAATACACTTAGACTCGCCTAGCTAATGTATCCTTATATTCTTACAGTGCTGAAAGATGTTGCAGTTTCAGAGTCCAAACGTGTGTGTGTCTAAAGGACAGTCACAGCATAATTAAAACAACTGTCTTGAGCCTGCCTTCTTCATGATGTCACCCAGCTCCTCCTCTGTTTATTAAAAATCTTACAAACAGGATGTCTTGTATCAGGAGGTAAATTAATAGGTGACATCAGCAAAAAAACTCATTTCCTCATGACCCCTTTGATCTACTGTGTCTTTTCCAGTATCTTCTTTCATCCATGAGTAGTTTCCTCTCTCAAGGACATCAAAGTACCTTTTATGACTTCGTACCACAGTGACATAACCTGTATTCTTCCTCTAAATGTTGTAAAAGTTTATGATTTTCCAACCTAGCAGCTGGTAGCTACAATTAAGCTAGATAAACAGGAGATCCTTAATTTAGGTCTCTTCCAGCCTTTAATTATCTCATGGCTTTTATCTTTTAGCTGAAACAGCATGTCTCATGAGAGACACTCAATAACACATTTTTATATTACAAAAGTCATAGTGTAGTCAGAACCAGCTGTCCAAGTGTTACAATACATTGTATGGGAAAGAAACAATAAATAGGGGAGTCCCACAAGCATCAATTTTGGGGCCCACTCTGTTTTTGGTGTATGTGAATCACGTTTTGCAGCACATAAAGAAGACATAACTGCAATTATATGCAGATGATACAGTGCTGATAGCGACAGGCTGCACCTCACACAAAATGGAAAGTCATCTTCAAAATGAATTTGATGTGCTGTGCACCTGGTCACAGACTCCAGATTGGTCTTGAATGGTAAAAAGTCCCAGACTATGATATTGGGTCCAATTACCAAAAACAAGAAGAACAGAGAAATTAATATAAAAATGAGGGATGGTGCAGTTTTAACTCAGGTAAATATGTATAAATACTAAGGCACATGGATAGGTGTAACACTGACCTTTGAATATCATATAAAAAGTAGGCACAAGGCTGGAAACATTTAGATGAACAAGACACTGTCTAAATTACAGGATGAGCAAGTCCATCGTAAACCAACTCTTAATACCTATAATTGATTATGGGGAACACTTATACAGCTTAACAAATAAAATAATTTTGTTAAAATAGGCTTTACAACAGGATGGCGAGGTTAATCTTGAAATGTAATTTTATAGCTCACCATTGTACAATATAAAATAACTTAAATTGGTTAGACTTAGATACCAAATGGAAATTAACATGGTTATGTTTAAGATATAGAGCATTCAAAACAGGAAAACCAGGGTACTTGATTGAAAAATTAGATAAATGAGAAAATACTGTAAATATGACTTGAGAAACAAAAATAAATATAATTTTACAACCCAAAAGATAAATAATAATTACGGAAGCATGACCTTCTTGAATAACATAGCTAAATTTTGGCTCAATATAGGAAATAAAGAAGAAGAATTAGGAAAACCCACTAAGATATTCTTTGCAAATCTTAAAAAGGACCTGAAACTAGAATGTGGATGCTATATTAACAAAATATAAGTGAGGGCAAAAATAACCTCAATTTTCCGCTTTAGATCTTACTTCTCTGATACCTAATACTTACAACCTCACCTAGGAGCCAGGAACTTGAGGTGGTTCATTGAGGAGTTTACAATAAGTCTACTTTATTGAAACATATCATGATTTAGTAAACCATATAATTCTAGCTTGACTTAGTGTAAAAGTTTACTGTTTACGTCAGTAACAGATTATTGTTCATACTAGGATATAGAACGGAAGAAGGCTATCAGCCCATATGTACCATTCCCCACAACAGTGGGCACATTAAATATTATTCTCCAGTATCCAGTCATCTACTAGTTTTTTAAAGGAAAACTGTACAAAAAGTGTTGGCAATTACCAGGGCTGCAAAAACGCCCAATTAAAACAACCTATATAGTTTACAATGACTGCAGCTAACCTTTGATGAGTTATTTCTTGTTTTAATGTTGGTCCTGGATGCACCATTTCGAAAGTGCCGCTGCACCAGAAGGCAGAGTGTGACCCTGGTACCTCCTGGATCATTCTGTCCTGTGCCAGAATGCTCATTCATAAGTGAGGCACATTTGCACGGAATAAAAATAAACAGTGTCCCATGTAGAGATCTGTTAACTGTACCTCTAGAAGCAATTCCTGGTGAAAACGGAGCAGTGTAAGGTACTTAAATTTGTTATTAAAGTTGCAGCTCCGTGTTACGATCATGCGGTGGCGCCTAGTGCTGAAGTTTGGGGTGTGCGAGTAGCCATGTCCTGGCATGACCGAATCTCAGAGCTGAAACTTTAATAACAAATTTAAGTACCTTACACTGCTCTGTTTTCACTGGGAATTGCTTCTAGAGGTACAGCTAACAGACCTCTACATGGGACACTGTTTATTTTTATTCCATGTAAAATGTGCCTCACTCGCCATGAACGAGCATTCCGGCACAGAACAGGATGATCCGGGAGGTACTGGGGTCACACTGTGTCTTCCGGTGTGGCGGCACTTTCAAAATGGCGCATCCTGTGCCAACATTAAAACAAGAAATAACTCATCAAAAGTTAGCTGCAGTCATTGTAAACTATATAGGTTGTTTTAACCAGGCGTTTTTGCAGCCCTGGTAATTGCCAACACTGTTTTGCACAGTTTTCCTTTAAAAACAGTTATGGAACTGGTATCCACTATATCCTTGGGGAAACTGTTCCATATTCTTCCTGTTCTGCATCCAACTTAATCTGTTTTTTGTGCCACCTTAAACCTATTGGTTTGTCCTAAAATATTATTCCCATCTCTCTCTTTAGACTTGAATCATTAACAAGTTTGTGAAAACTCATAAATCACCTCTAGTTCTTTGTTTTAATGTGAATAGTCCAGTTTTTTTAGCCTATTCTCATAACTATTAGTCTTAAGGGACCCAACCAATTTTGTAAATTGCCTCTGTACTTTCTCAACTCTATCAATCTCTCTCGAGTGTACAAACTCCAAAGTTGTGACCCATATTCAAAAACAGGTCTTATATATGTTCTATACAAAGGTAACATAAATCCTATACTGTACTTTTGTTTAAAACAACTTGTTCAGATATTCCTTATCATGAAATTTGTTTTCTTAATCACATTAGACCTGTGTACCTTAACATTTAATTTGTTATCCATTAATATTCCTCAGTCCCTTTCCACTGGGCTTACTCTCAGATTTTTTTTTTCCATTCTGAGTACAAGTTTGTTGTGTATTATGTACACTCAAGTGTATCACTGCACATTTGTCTACACTTAATGGCATTTTTTTAATTGTATGACCTTCTTTCTATTTCCTTCAGGTCAGCAACTATTTTCTGTCTTTGTTCTTCACTGGATACTGGTGGTCCTATCTTAATATCACCTATAAACCTAATCACATTATTTATAATATTTGAATGTAGATTGCTTATATATAGTGAAAATAGAACTGGCCCCAACACTGATCCCTGTGGCTCACTGCTGGTCACCTCAGTGTGGTCTGAGTATTCACCCAGCACTCTCACTCTTTGCGTTCTTCCATTCAACCGGTTCTGAATCCATCTATGTAT
The DNA here is from genome assembly GCA_016271365.2 of Neoceratodus forsteri. Classification (NCBI taxonomy): domain Eukaryota; kingdom Metazoa; phylum Chordata; order Ceratodontiformes; family Ceratodontidae; genus Neoceratodus; species Neoceratodus forsteri. The sequence goes on from CM057458.1 coordinate 236,950,741, forward strand.
TCTGTCTATACCAATATCCCCAATTTTTTTGAGTAAACAATTATGTGGCACCTTATCAAAAGCTTTCTGAAAATTGAGATAAATGATATCCGTTGGAACATTACTACCCAAATTCTTGCTAATATACTCATACAAGCTAAGTAAGATTGTATCACACCCTCTTTTTTTTTTTTTTTTTAAATCCATGCTGTTTGGGATCTTCCCATCCTAATATTTTTAAATTCTCTTCGAATTTATGTTTTAACAGTGTTTCTGCTAACTTCCCCAGGACAGACGTCAGACTGACAGGTCTGTAGTTTGTTGTCACTGATTCCCCCCCCCCTTATTATATAGTACTTTCTTTTCACTTTTCAAGATGGCGGTCATGCTGGACCAGCCTTCGGTACCTTGTAGTGCTCTGTAGCACTTGTTTTATTTTATTTTATTTATTTTTATTTGTTGTAGTTTTACTTTCAGTTTTCGTTGTATTTTCACTTTTTTTTTTTTGATGGTTTACGGCTGTTCATCGTATTCTCAGCTGCTTGCTGTTGCTTGCCCTGGTGTCCCCTTAGGTGTGGAATGAGTAATTTTGTGGGGAGCTACACTAAGCTATGCGCCTGTATTTTTTTGCCGCCTGGTGTTTGATGGTTAGACATTGCACTGCCAGCTGTTTGCTGTTGCTTGCCCTGGCATTCTTCTAAAAGTGAAATGAGTCACACTGTGGGAGCTACATTAAGTAATGCTGTGGAGCTGTTTTTTGGTTAATAGGTGTTGCCAATTGCTGCTTTAATGCCTCCTTCAACACAGAGAAGTGAGCGGCCTTGCGGGGGGTTGTATCCTTGCTGGGCATAACATCGAGACATACAGAGCCATGGAGTCTAGTGATCATCTCCTCTTCCCTTGACTTGATTTTCATTCATCTGGCTGCTGTTTTGTCTCCAGTATAGTGCCTAAGACACATGGATTTGTGGAGTTTGGTGGCCTAATTTTGGGTTTTGTCCTTTGGTCACTTAGCCATTTATCTGAAGTGGATTAATGGACGGTTTGTCATCGCTGTGTGACCCTGGACTTTACATCCTAGATATATTGTTGGAGGATTTAGCAGTTTCTGGTGAAGAATCAAGTACTATTGTGAGAGTATTGCAAGATTCTGAATTGGAAAAGGCAGCTGATGGTGTTTGGAGTACTGTGAGTGTGGGACCTGATTTATTGATCAGCGTCCCACTTTTTCTGGGATTGTCATTTTATATTGTTTTGTTTAAATGTTAATACTGTACGGGAAGCAGGCCCCTAGCAGGGTCTTTGGTAGTCGGAGGCTTTTATCCTTCCCCCATTCTTTGCCTGGGTGATCTTGGGTTGTGCAGCTTGGGACTGAGCAGGAGCTGCTCCCATTTTCTCCCTAAGGAGTTGGGGGTCATTGGGGGCCCCTAGCTGCTCCGGAGTTGGCCTGATTAGTCTGGCATTGGGTTAGCTGTAGCTGCTGGTCCCGATTGCTCAGAGAGCCTGATTAGGTAATTTGGAGGTGTGTGTGTGTGGAGGGGGAGGCCCTACTTCCTGTGGCTTGGCCTGTGGATATCTTCGTCCTTATTTGAGACTACTTCCATCTATGGACCTGTACCAAGTTTATATATCGTTTTGAGTAATGCCTTTTGACTTTTTACTGGATCCTGGTACCATCTGATGAAGGAAAGTGTGAGTGGTGAGAGGGCCTCACTAGCCTTATATTCTCAGATTCTGTGCAAGATTAACCATCGTTGGCAGTAAGAATGTCTTAAATTTCAAATGGATTACTTATATATATTTTTTTTTTAATTTTTTTTTTCCTACTGGTAGTGAGAGGACCTTTAGGACAAAACTTGTTTTGAATTGTATTTTGTTTTTTCTTTTCCCTCCTCAGTGCTGTGAGAGGGTCCTGGGGTGGGGAGGTTAACTAATATGGTTCTGTTTAGTTGTTTATTGATTGTTGTTGTTATTTTGCTTTGAGTAAAGTATAATTGTGTGGGTTTTCTTTTATTGTGGGGTAGTTTGTGTATGAGGTAGTTAGGGTTTTACTGAAGTGTCTGGTATCTAGTTTGTTCTCTGCTTGTGTTATGTGTTGGCAAGTCTCACCTGTTGTGCGTTATTCTTCCTCCAATCTCCGTGCCCTCTGCCCTTTTTCCTCCCCTCCTCTCCCATTTTCCATCTACCAGCACTGTCAGGCACTTGGTATTGCACGTAGGAGGGTTCGGGGTAGGTTTAGCAGAGGCTGCGGACATTGTAGGGCAAATGAACAGACCGCTCATATAGGGCTTATTAAGTCCAGAAGACAACCTGGGGCGAAATGGAGCCTAGAACGTGGAGTTCCATGTCTAGTCCCCATACCCAAGGGCATCACCTTTTTTGATGGGTAAGTAGTTGGGACAGCTCTGGAGCCTTGTCCAACTCAAGTGGTGGTGTGCAATGCCAGATCTATTAAAAACAAGTCTGCTATTATTGCTGACTTTGTTGGAACAGCTGATCTGGCTTGCATCACCGAGACCTGGCTGGATCAAAATGCTGGTCCCATTTTGGAGGCAGCAGTTCCAGCTGGGTACTCAGTGATTCACCGCCCGAGATTGGATCACAGGGGTGGGGAGTAGAAGTCTGTTACAAGACCAGATTGGGGCTCATGAGTGTACCCAGTTGAGGAGGCCGAATCTTTGAGTGTCCTGTAGTAGCTAGTATGGGTTGCAGGATAGCCTCAGTCTACCACCCACCAGGGGATGAGGGATATTCCTGCAGGAAGTGGCAGATATCGTCACTGATATGGCATGTGAGTCACCTGGATTGATGGTTCTGGGTGACTTCAATGCTTGGGTCAACGATGAATTCTCATCTTTTGGTCAGCACTTCCTCCAGCTGATATCACTGGGCTTTACACAGATTGTTTATTCAGCTACTCATAATCACGGTCACTCCTTGGATTTGGTCTTTCTCTTGTGGATTGAGGCCTCTGATTTGGTGGTGGAACCAATCAGTTGGTCTGATCATTACACTATGGGCTTCAGTTTTTCTGCTCCCCTTCATAGGTCTGCCCCTGTGGAGATGGTTCGATACTGCCCTCTACGGGATATGTGCCCTGAAGACCTGATGGCGGTATTGAACCTCTCAGAGTTTCCAGTTGCTAGCAAGAGTCCGGAGTCGTTGGTTCTGGCTTATAATCAGGCCATCTCCTTGGCTCTTGACTCAATTGCTCCTTTCCGTGTTCATCCCCTTTCTCTCCGCCCTCAGGCCCCATGGTTTGATGGGTCCTTTAAGGAGTTGCGACGTGTGGGACAATGGTTAGAGCGTTGCTGGTGGAAATCTGCCCTAGAAGTCGACCGCTTTAATTTGGAGGGGCATTATCAACTCTACCAATCAGAGCTCTCCCATAAGAAGGCAGAATTCCTGTCCAGATATATCGCTGTGGATCAGAATTGACTGGCTCAGCTTTTCAGAACTGTGGACAGGCTCTGCAACCCAGCCTGTCTCCGGCTCCGTCGAGTCTGTTCACAAGAGAAGTGTGATGAGATCGATCAATTATTTGCGAATAAGGTGGCCAACATGAGATCAGAGATCCAACAGTCGCACTCTATGGGGATGCTGTTGGTCAGCGCTTGGCCACAGTACCCCGGGCTTCCTGGAGTTCCTTTGACCAGCCGAAGTTCGAGGATGTTATGCAGATTGTCCAGGGGATGCGCCCTATGTGCTGTAGTTTAGATCTGGGTCCAACTTCGTTTATTTTGGGTTGTGTTGAGATCGTGGGCCTGTTTCTGGCTCAAATAGCCTGGTGCTCCTTAGTATCGGGTGAGTTTCCTAGCTCCTTGAAAGAAGCGGTGGTAACTCCCCTTTTGAAGAAAGCTTCTCTGGACCCAGATATTTTTGCCAACTACAGACCTATCTCTAATCTTCCCTTTATTGGGAAGGTTATTGAGAAGGTAGTGGCAATCCAGCTGGAGGACCATTTAACCATCCATAATATCTACGAACCTCTCCAGTCTGGTTTTCATAAGAGGCATAGTACTGAGACTGCTCTGGTTCAGGTGCTCAATGATCTCCTGATGGTGAGAGATCGGAGAAACCGTTCTATCTTGGTTCTCCTTGATCTCTCCTCAGCTTTTGACACTGTAGACCATGGGGTTTTGCTCGAGTGCCTGAGGTCCATCTGTGGACTGTCTGGTACAGTCCTCAGATGATTTACATCTTTTTTATCTGGGAGAACACAGAGAGTTGTGTCGGGGATTTTTTACTCTGACCCTTTCTCTCTGCAGTGTGGGGTTCCCCAGGGCTCAATGCTCTCCCCCATGTTGTTTGCAGTATATATACATTGCCCCTTGGAGACATTGTAAGATGGTATGGGCTGAGGTTTCACTGCTATGCTGATGATACCCAGCTCTACCTGTCTTTCACACCCGACCAAGATAGTGCTTTCTTGGTATTTAATAATTGCCTCACTGAAATCCATGATTGGATGAATTCAAGCTGGATAAAGTTGAACACATGTAAGACCGAGGTTATGGTCGTGGACCCAGGGCACAAGATAGAGGGGTTGAGGTCTGATCTGCCTTCCGGTAAATTCCTGGGGGGAGATCAGCTCCTTACCTCTGAATGAGTGCGTAACCTAGGAATTGTACTTGATGATGGGCTGAGCCTTTGTCATCAGGTGTCAGCAGTCATTAAGTCTGCATTTTACCATCTTAGGAATATTGCCAGGGTGAAGCACTTCGTTACATCCTGTGACTTACCTGTGTTGGTCCATGCCTTCGTGACCTCTCGCCTTGACTACTGCAACTCCCTTTACCTGGGGCTTCCTGGGGTTGATATCCGCCACTTGCAGCTAATGCAGAACACTGCTGCTAGGTTGTTGACAGGGGTATCAAGAAGGATGCATATTACCTCCGTTTTGTGCGACCTGCACTGGCTGCCAATACAGTGGCGGATCACCTTTAAAGTAGGTCTTTTGACCTTCAAAGCCCTGCATGGACTTGGCCCTGACTACTTGAAAGAGCTTCTCATTCCTTATACCCCTGTATGACAGCTCTGTTCAGCTGATGAGGGGTTGCTGGTGGTTCCCAGGGTTACTTTAAAATCTTCTGGGGCCCGGGTTTTTATGTTCGCTGCCCCAACCCTCTGGAATTCTCTGCCTTGCCAGCTTCGGGAATGCATGACTGTGGAGACCTTCAAGCGTGAACTTAAGACCCATCTTTGGAATCAAGCTTTTGTCACTTAAGATTGTTGCTTGATTTTATATATATTTTCCTTGTTTTTATTGCTAATACCTAAGACTGTTATGACTCTGATTTTATATATTTTTTTTGTTTCATTGTTCATTTTGTACAGCGTCTTGGTGCCTGAAAGGCGCTTAATAAATAAAGTTTTATTATTATTATTATATAAAGGGACCACTGTAGCCTGTCTCCAATCATCTGGCACCTCTCCAGTTTCAAATGATTTATTAATAATCTTTGCAAGTGGGTACTGTATGAGCTCAGCTATTTCTTTAATAAGTATAGGGCTTATCTGGTCTGGGCCAGTAGATTTATTGGTTTTTAATTTACTTATTATATCCTTTATTTCACTTTCACTAACACTTAGATCTAGGTGCTCATAGATGTTTTCTTTTATATTTACACCTCTCTCATCCATTACTTCAAAAACTATACCAAAATATTTGTTGAAAACTTCTGGCATCTCTCTGGGGAGCTCTATCTCTCTGCCCTCCTGTAATAAAGGATCCATTTGATTGTTTTGTTTGTTCTGAGAATTTATATATGCAAACAGGCCCTTACCGCTGTCTTTTTTTTTATGTGTCAGATTAAATTCCACTTTATTTCTTTCTGCCCTTATAGTTCCTTTAAGTATTTTCAAATTACTTTTATAGCTTTCCTTATTAAATGGCTCATTATCTGCTTTCATTTTATCAAAAGCTCTCTTCTTATGGGCTATCAGCCTAAGTACATTTTTTGTGCACCATGCTGGTCTCTTTCCTTTAGTATTATATACATCTTCTTACGTGGAACATATAATTTCTCTAGTCCTAGTAATTTATTTTTAAGCAATGCCCATATTGTGTAATTGACAATTTTACCCGTGAATTCATTTTCCCAATCCCAACTGGCAAGGTGCCTTCCGATTTTAGAGAAATCTGCCTTTTTATCAATTTGACTATAGTCGAGCCCCTGGCTCTCCAGAGCCCATTTCTTTTTATAATGAACTCAATGATGCTATGATCACTATTACATAAACGCTCTCTTATCTTTACTTTACTTATTATGTCTTTCCTGTTGGTTATCACACGGTCCAAAATATTTTCCCCTTGTGTTGGCTTATATATTAGCTGATCAAGTCCTGAAGTAACTAATGTGTCCACAAAACTATTACTATTAAGGGCCTTGGATTGTTGCCAATTAATATGGGGGTGATTGAAATCACCAGTAATTATAACATCTCTATCTTGGGACATCTCACCTATCTCTGATTCCAAAATATCATCCATATCTCTACTTGTTCCTGGTGCCCTATAGTACAAACCTAAGTGTATAGTTTTATCTGATATCTCATGCAATGTTAACCATATTGATTCTGTATTTGATTGTTTAGTATTATTGTATAATGTAGCCCTTAAGTGTGCTTTTACATAGACGTCCCCTCCACCACTTCTTTTATTACCCCTTTCTCTAGAAAAAAGCTGGTAACCTTCTATTTCTCTATTCCATTCTACATCCTGCTCCCACCAAGTTTCCGTTATCATGCAAATATCCACTTCCTCTGTTACCAGTAGTATTTATAATTCTGATTTTTTATTTATATTAAAACTTCTAGCATTCAGAGTCCACACTCTAAGTTCCATCATTTTTTTCCTGTGAACGTAGTGTTTATTCATGTTACTGCTATTCTCATTGCTAATATTTCCACAGTATCCCTTAGCTCCTGCATTAATTGTTTTAAAATGTGTTTTTTGTAAAAAAAATTTTTTTTTAACAAATTTGTACAATTGCTATGTAAACAAGACCACCGTGAAAACAGGAGTGCAGTCCTAAAGGTTACATTTCCATCTTCCTGTATAAAAATAAAAGTTTATACTACTATTACTACTACTACTCACTGGAGATGAGAGTGGTTCTGGTGAACTGGAGGAGGGCAGATGTAGTCCCACTACACAGGAGTGGTAGCAGGGAGGAGGCTGGCAATTACAGGCCAATCAGCCTGACTTCAGTGGTGGGGAAATTAATGGAATTACTACTGATGGAAAGGATTGTTGAATATCTTGAATCCTGTGGTATATAGGATCCGAGGCAGCATGTATTCACAGCAGGTAGGTCATGTCAAACAAATCTGATAGATTTTTTTGACTGAGTGACCAGAAAATTAGATCAGGGTGACATGGTAGATGTGGCCTACCCAGATTTCAGTAAGGCCTTCGACACTATTCCACATAGGAGACTTGTAAACAAGCTGGGCAGCCTAGGAATAGGTCCAGAGGTGGTAAACTGGGTAAGGAATTGGTTGGGGGATACGAACATATGACATTGCCAGCAGAAACAGGCCTCCCAGTCTATCGAGTTTGCTCGAGAATGCATCTAGCACCTCATCTTGCAACTGCCCCCCTGCCTCCCTCTTCCCAGTATCCCTTCTCCTTACCCTGTTCCAACCCCTCTTAAAACTGCCTACCGTCTTACAGGACACTATGTCATCTGGTAAGGTGTTCCATTTGTCCACCACTCTTTCAGTGAAAAAAATGTCTACGCATCTCCTTCCTGAATCTTCCCCCCTCCAATCTCAGTCCATACCCACTTGTGTCCCTCCCTCTTTTCATCTGGAAAATCCCTTATGTGTTGGTCTTGTTTATCCTCTTCAGATACTCAAAGGTCTCAATCATATCCCCCCATTCCTCCGCTCCTCCAGTAAATACATATTCAGCTCTCCCAGCCTATCCTCATATTGCTTGCTTTCTAATTCCTGGATCATCTTTGTGGCTCTTCACTGCACCCCCTCCAACAATATGATGTCCTTCTTCAGGAATGGGTGCCATTACTGCACGCAGTACTCCAGGTGGGGCCTGACCAATGACCTGTACTAGGGCAGGATAACCTCCCTCCTTCTGGAGGAGATCCTTCTTGCAATACACCCCAGCATTTTGTTGGCTTTTGCTGCCGACTTCCTGCACTGAACAAAGCTGTTCACGCTCCCCGTACTGATCACTCCTAGGTCCTTCTCCTCTGTGGAGCTTCCCAACTGTACTCCATTCAAGTGATAATCCGTCCCCTGGTTCCTGGCTCTGAAGTGCAGAACCTTGCACTTCTTGGCATTGAACCCCAACTACCATGTTTCCACCCATTCCTGCAGCTTAGTCGGGTCCTCCTGCAACCTCCTCCACCTCTCCACATCATCAACCACAGCTCCCATCTTGTTATAGTCTGTGAACAGACTGATCCTGCTCTGGATCCCATGTGAGGTAAAAATCACAAACAACACCTATCCCAGTACTGATCCCTGTGGTACCCCACTCGTCACCACTCTTGGTGACGAGAGGTTCCCCACCGCCACCACCCTTTGCTGCCTTCCCTTTAGCCAGTTTGTGATCCATTTCACCATTTTTGGTCCCACCCCCACATATTCCAGTTTTCCTCCCCAACCTCCCATGTGGCACTGAATCAGAGGCCTTGCTGAAGTCTAAATACAGGACCTCCATTGCACGGCCCTTGTTCAGTTCCCGCGTCACCCAGTCATAGTACTCTGCAAGGTTTGTCTGGCAGGATCTGTCCACTACAAACCCATTCTGTTGACCATCTTGGAGACCGTTTTCCTCCAAGAAGCTCACTAGCCTCCTTTTTAGGATGGTCTTCATGAGCTTTCCCACAATTGATGTGAGACTCACTGTCCTATAGTTTCCTGGTTCATCCTTTGGGCCACTTTTGTGGATGGGCACCACATGGGCCATTCTTCAGTCCTGTGGTACACATTCTGTGTCCAGGGAGTTATTGAACAGGTCAGCTAGTGGCCCCGCCAGTACCTCTGCCAACTCCCTTAGTACCCTGAGGTGAATGCCTTCAGGTCCAGGTGCTTTGTCCACCCTTAATGCCCTCAACCCATCTAGTACCCTGCTCTCTGTAATCCCTACATCTGTACATCTGTCGTCTAATCCCCCACCCACCTCACCTGGGGTATCTGCCCCCCCTTCTCCTGCATGAATACAGAGCAGAAGTATCCATTGAATGCCTCTGCCTGCTCTGACCCTTTCTCCACCCATCCCCCGTCCTTCTTAATCCTCACCAGCTATTTGTGTTCCTTCTTTTCTCTCCGATGTTGTGGAAGAAGTCTTTTTCTCTGCTTTTGTTTCCCTGCACCAGTCTCAGCTCCTTGGATGCCTTGGACACCCTGACCAGTCTGGTAACCTCCCTGGACTTCTCCATTTATGTATCCTTATCTTCACCTCTCCCCCATTTCCTGTACTTTCTAAATGCTGCCCTCTTGGCCCTCACCCCTTCCCTAACCTCCTGTGTCAGCCAACTGGGTTTCTTTGCCCTTCCCTTCTTGCTTTTCTTCCTAGTGCAAGATTCTGTAGCCTCTGCCAGCCCTTCTTTATGGTGTCCCATTTCTTTTTTTTTTTTTTTCACCTTCCCTTCCTCCAGGTCAGCCACTCCTTTGGGCTGCCTAGGTCTCTGATGGCGCCCCTGCCCCGATGCAAGCCACCACCATCTCATATTTGCAGCCCCTTGGGTAACCCGGATGGAACCCTTTGCCAGGTGGGTCCCCCTCCTCTGAGGGAGATAGGCACTGGTAGGGGCCGGCCAGCACATGCTACTTGGCCGGGGTGCTGCTGAGGTGGATCTGGGCTGCATCGGGGGCTTGGCAGCAATGGAAGCCGGCAACCATCATCTGGTCTGCCATGGAGCACTTTTCCACTTTGCTCCTTGGGGGCATGGTGTGCTACAACATCAAGGCATAAGCCAGCATTCCGCATGCCCCCTTAGTCAATGGGACCCCAGCATGTTACCATACTCCCAGAAAGCGCCAGGTCCCTGATCCACTCTCCCCCTGAGAGAAGGCAAGCAGTCTCTGGACACTCTAGCCTTCTCTCCCTGGCCGGCCCTCCAGCTCCCTGAGTCCATTCCCGAACCCGGGTCGCTGGCATCGCAAGTGGAAATCCAACCGCTGCGCCGATGGGCCTGCCCCTGGCATCCCAGTTCTGGTCTGCATCCATGTGTGGTTGCATACCTGACAGGTGCCAGCCCAAAATTTCCCCCATCTTCTTAAATTCCACCCCTGAACTCTATCACCTTTGTACCCATGCCCCGTGTTTCCCCATGTTGAGCGTGAACCACACCGAATAGTGGTCACTCCAGCTAGTGGTTCCTCCACTTCCAGATTCCTTACAGTTTCCCTGTTATTCAGTACAAGGTCCAGAGTGCTTTCTAACCAAATCAGCTCCTGGACCAGCTGTGTCAGGAAGCTGTCTTGAAATGCTTCTAACAGGACCCACTCCCTTACTCTCGTGGTGAATGGGGTGCCCCACTCCACCCCCAGTAGGATGAAATCCCCCACCACCACTGTGCTCCCCTTCCTGCAGACCTTCTCATTTGTTCAGCTAATTCCCTATCCTGTTCACTCCCCTGAGCGTGTGGTCTGTACACCACTCCCATCCTTAGTGTCATATTCTTTGCATCTTGGAACTGCATCCATAGTGCTTCTGTCCTCCCCTCCTCCCCTTCCTCCCTTTCTCACCTTATCCCCTTCCTTTCATAGATCACCACTCCCCCCATTCCCCTTAGTCCCACCCTTTCTGAATAACCTGAACCCCAGGATCATGATATTCCAGTCCTGGTACTGGGTGGCCCACGTTTCTGTGATGGCCACAATGTCCACCCCCTCCAATGCCATGAGAGCCTGTAACTCCGCTGTTTTATTTTTTAGGCTTCTTGCATTCAGTGAGACCACCTTCCAGTCTGTCTCCTCCCATCACTACCCCTATTCTTCCCCCTTTCATCCCTCCCTGTGCTGCTTCCCCACTGCCTTTACCCATAACCAGGGGGGTGAGCTTACTAAGCTCCCCTTTCCAGACCCTTTTCCCATCAGCGGTCTCCATGCTATCCCCCAGTTTAAATCCACCTTTGCTAATATATACCCCTCTGTTCCCCATTTTAATACTCCCTTCCCCTCCCTGCTCAAATGTAAGCTGTCCCCTGCGTGTAGATCATTAATGCCCCAGGTACTGCCCCAGTCTGACACTAATCCGTGCTCCCTGATATGGCACCAATCCCTCAGCCACTCACTGAACTCCACTATTCTTTTTTTTCCCTCACTTACTCACACATGGTACCAGGAGTACCTCAGAGAATGCCATTGACTCCCCCACCTCCTCACGCTGTCTACCCAAATCCTCAAACCTCCCCATTACCACCTCTACCATCTCCCCTGCCAAGTCATTTGTACCCATGTGCATCACTATATGAGGTTTCTTCCTCCCCTCCATGCGCACTTGAGAAGTGTCTGGCCCACCCTGCCTGCAGTCAACCATGGAACAGCCTCGACCCAGATACGACTGTGCCTTTCTCCCCTTCCACCTCATCTGACCCCTTTCAGTATAGAATTCCCCAGCACTAGTATCCCCATTTTCTTGTCCCGCATCCCCTCCTCCTGTTTTCACTCTCCACATTTCCAGAGTTCACACTGCCCTGCTCCTTATAACCTCTATCTGCACCATTTGCGACTTCTACATCTTCCCCCCGTTTCCGCCTCTCCCTCTGCCTCTACCCTACTCTTCCCTGAGCCTTCTTTCTTTCTATGACACCTCCCCAACCACCTCTGGTGCCAACACTGCAAACCTATTACTTGCTACCCCCACAGTGGTGCCCATCTCCTCCTTCCCCCTGCCCTGAGCCTTCCCTCCACTTACTGCCCCTCTGTTCTCCTTACCCCATCCCCCCTCCCTACATTCTCACAGGATTTAACCCTGTTGTTCCTCCTCTACTTCTCCCAGCTACTCCTCTTCAGGGTTCCTCTTGCTCCAGCCTCCCTTTCCTCGCCCGCTCCAGCTCCCTCCCTCGCCCTTGTACCTCCTCTTCCACTCTTCTCAGCCTGTAGCAAATTGGGCAGCCCCCCAGTTTCCATAGCATATTCATCCAAACAGCTGCCCCACAACCATTATACCCCACTGTCCTCCCTGTACCTGCCATCCTCACTCCATGGTGCCCCCCATTCCATCCACTATTCCGATGTTTCCAGCCACCCTTATTCGTGCCCCTCTACCTCCAGTGTGATCCCCCCATAATGCTCCATTTTCCTTCTCTCCATTATTCACACTTAACTTAAACGTAACCTCAGTTTCTTATCACACAGTCTGTACAGCAATAGCTGGATACCATATGTGACCCTACTAGCTTGCTTCTGAGTCCTTCTTTACCCCGTTGGTCCCTAGCTTGCTAGCTCAGTGACTGTAGTTAACACATTTATACATAACCTTGTCAGTTTCAGCTTTCAACTTTAAATATGCCGTTGCCCCTCCTTAAGCCAAACTTGACAGTTTGACTTTCAAATTTGCAACTATAAAACATTTGAACCGTAAAATGCAACTAGTAAAAGCCTGAGTGTCTAAACTTTTCACCACCTGTTAACTTTAAGAGTTAGCTCATATGGGAAGTTTGCAGCTACCCAAGCTCCTCCCTTACAGCCTTCAAGCCAAACCCGCAGTGACTTTTCAGTATTTAAGAAGGGTTGGTCGGGGGCGGGGGGCTTTTTTCAATTCATCCAGCCACAGTCCCCAGACAAGCTAGCAACTGTTAAAGATTTAATCTAAATTCAAAAACCACCAGCAAAACTTACAAAAAACTCAGAGATTAATAAACTCTCACAGAGACAAACTCACCTCATATTCAAACTCCCCTCTAACTGCTCTCCACAGCAAGTAGAATCAACAGACAATGGCTCAGTGAACATTTAAACAGATTTAAACTAAAATACAAACAAACTTGATTGGCTGCACTGTTATTGGGCAAAGAAATCCCTTCCCCATCCAGCCACAGTCCCCAGACAAGTCAGCAACTGTTAGAGAGTTAATCTAAATTCAGAAAGAGATAAATTAACTCTCAGAGACACACTTGGCTCATATTCAAACTCCCCTCTAACTTCTCTCCACGGCAAGTAGAATGACAGAGGGTAGTGATACACTACGAGGAATGAAGGGTGACCAGTGGGGTGCCGCAAGGATCAGTACTGAGACTGGTCCTCTTTAATGTCTTTATTAGCGACATTGCAGAGGGGCTAGAAGGGAAGGTATTCCTTTTTGTAGATGTTACAAAGATCTGCAATAGGGTAGACACTGTGTGTGTGTGTGTGTGTGTGTGTGTGTGTGTGTGTGTGTGTAAGTATGTAAGTAGAGATCTAAGAAAGCTTTAACAGTGGTCAAAAGTGTGGCAACTAAGTTTCAATGCAAAGAAGTGCAGAATCATGCACTTGGGGCACAGAAACCCAGCAGCAGAGTACAAGATGGGGGAGTGGTACTGATGACCACCAAACAGAAAAGAGACCTGGGGGTAATACTATTTGATAATCTAAAGGTGGTCAAACAGTGTGACAAGGCAGTGGGGAGAGCTAGTGGGATGTTTGGGTGCATGGGGAGGGATATCACCAACAGAAAGAGGGAAGTGGTGAAACCGCTGTATAGGTCATTGGTGACACCTCACCTGGAGTACTGTATCCAGTTCTGGAGACCCCATTTCCAGAAGTACATAGACAGAGTAGAGGTGGTCTAGAGGGAGTGACTAAAATGGTGCAGGGCATGCATCAAAGGCTCTGTGAGGAGAGAATAAAGGACCTCAATATGTACACACTGGAAAGGAGGGAGTGGGGGGTATGATAGAGACTTTCAGATACCTCACAGGTATAAACAGGGTACAAGAGGGAAGCATTTTTCAGAAAAAAATGCTTAAAAACAAGAGGTCATGCTATGAAGCTAGAGTAGATTCAGTGGAAATGTGAGGAAGTACTTCTTCACAGAAAGAGTGGTGGATGCCTGGAACAGCCTCCCAGTGGTGGTGGTCAGGGCAAAAACTGTAACGGGATTCAAGAATGAATGGGATATGCCTAAGGGAACCTTAGTGGCTAGAAAAGGGAGGGTAAAGTCAGAGACCAAATAGGGTCTGCAGTATTACAGTTGGTAGAGAAAATGGGCAGACTGGGTGGGCCAAGCAGTCCTTATCTGCCTTCATATTCTATGTTTATGTTTCTATGTTTATTTCCTACCTTGAATAACTTCCTTTGAATTCTAAAGTTAGTCTCCTGGTCAGTTGCCCAGTGTGCACTGGCTGACATGCAGCAAATAGCACTTTATGTAGATGATTCACTATCATTCTTGGGGGATCCAGTTAACTCCCTTTCACTCCTCACAGATATTCTCTGAATACAGGCTGCGGGACAGCTACGGCTGTGAGGCAGTGCTATTTGAAGGGAGAGACTAAAAACAAACATTTATCTTGGCAATTTGTGTGGGAGTGTGACTGGCAAACAAACGGGGGAGTTGCCTAACAACCTGTGGGATTTACAGGAAGTGTGGTGGGGAGTGTAGTCCACTCGTACCCAGATGGACTACACAAGTTGAAAAACAAGTTGATTTTGGTGCTAGTCTTGCCAAGTAGTGAATAAACTATGGAGAAGTGCAGGCTAGCTTAAAAGTTATAAATTTAAAAGTGCTTCTGGTTGAATTCTCAGCACGGGTGGTCACGTGACCCAGAAGCCTACATCCGGGTCACTGCTGCTTTAAAAGCCACTTGGAGTGAGCGGAACATTAATATTTTCTGAATACAGGCTGTGGGACAGCTACGGCTGTGAGGCAGTGTTATATGGAGGGGAGAGACTAAAAACAAACATTTATCTTGGCAATTTGTGTGGGAGTGTGACTGGCAAACAAACAGGGGCATTGCTTAGCACCCTGTGGGACTTACAGGAAGTGTGGGGAGTGTAGTCCACTTGTACCCAGATGGACTACAGGAGTTGAAAAACAAGTTGGTTTTGATGCTAGTCCTGCCAAGTAGTGAATAAACTATGGGGCAGTGCAGACTAGCTTAAAAGTTATAAATTTAAAAGTGTTTCTGGATGAATTCTCTGCACAGATGGTCACATGACCCAGAAGCCTACATCCAGGTTACTGCTGCTTTAAAAGCCGCTCGGAACAAGCGGAGTGAGCACAGGCGGGCAAGTGTGCATTTAACGCATGCAGAGACTAACGCGTCAGCCTGTGTCTTACGTGTCCTGCAAGGACAAGGGGACTGGGGCAGGACTTTAACCACATACCATACAAGTAAGTGTGTATCTCTAAAGTACTAGGAGCTTGAATAGTCTGTATATTAGTGTAGGGCTCTGTTTGGAAGCTACCTAAGCACATTAAAAAAGGTACTTAACAATACTAGATAGTATGGAAACCATGGAAGCCAATGAATCGCTATATATATATCAGAAATGTGAGGACTTGGGACATCTACTAAATGAAGTAACTTCTCTAAGAGAACAAACTAAGGATGGTGTCCTAAGTACAACTAATCAGGACTTGCTGGAAAAAAGGAAGAGGAAACAACAACTTAGTTCCTTAAAGGTAGAGGCTGTCGAGAAGGAGAATGCAGGGGATGCTATGGTTAGAGATGACTCAGATTGGGCAACTATAAGTAAAAAAACCTAGAAAAAAGGGAAGGCATGCACTAGGTACTGAGGAGCACGCATTATTTAATAAATTTACACCCCTGACAACACATGAGGATGAAACACCTGAAACCAGAAATATAGCAACAGAATGTAAAAAAATACTTGTCATGGGGAATTCTATCTTGCACAAAACAGATACCATAATCTGTGAGAATGACAAATCAAACAGAGTGGTGACTTGTTTACTGGGGGCAAACGTTAAAGATAACAATGACTTTCTTCCCAGGATTATCAGTAAGGAAGAAAATAGCCAAATAGTTGTATTCCATGTGAGCACAAATAATGTGGGTAAGGATCATTAAAAGGATATCATAGAAGATATCATGGACATGGGTACCAGGGTAACGAGCAGTGGGCAGACCCCTATGATTTCTGGTCTATTAACAAGACAAAATTGCCATAGAGGGAAAAATTACACAATGCAAAAAATCAATATCCAGATATAGAATAGGTAACATAGAAACATAGAAACATAGAATTTGACGGCAGATAAGAACCGCTTAGCCCACCCAGTCTGCCCATTTCCCTACCTACTGGATAAGCTGCAGATCCTAGTTAACCAGCAGCCTACTTCTTCCTACCCCAACCCCCCAGAATTGCCTTTATGACTATCCCATGCATGCTTGAATTCCACCACTGATTTTGACTCCACAACCTCCTCCGGAAGGCCATTCCATGCATCCACAACCCTCTCTCTGTGAAAATATACTTCTTGTTACTCTGAGCCGCTCTATCTTTCAAATCCAGCCCTCTTGTTCTTGCACACCTCTTTTGAAAGATGCTACCCTCTTGGACTTTGTTGATTCTCTTGAGGTACTGAAAGTTTCAATCATGTCCCCCTCTCCTCCTTTCCTCGAGGCTATACATATTAAGCTCCTAGGCCCCATTGCTTTGTCCACCTTCAGTTTTAAGAGTTCTTTCAGAACCCTTTCTTCTGTAAATGGGCTGGTATCAACTTCTGTATCCAGAGTGTTACTACTGTTTGTTTTATGCCTCCCTCTTCCTTTGTAAATACTGAGCAAAAATATTTGTTTAGTATCTCTGCCTTTCACATTCTCCCTCTGCCCACCCTCCCTCCCCTTTATTAAGCCTCACTATCCCTGCCTTGGTCTTCCTTTGCTCCTGATGTACCTATAAAGCATTTTATTCCCTCTTAACTGAGTTGGCTATCTTTCCTCAGTTTGGGCCTTTTGCTGTTCTGACTGCCTTCCCAGCCTCCTTTTGCTTTAACTGATACAGTTCTCTGTCCTGCTCCTGCTGCGATTCCTTGTACTTCCTGAATGCTTTCTTTTTCTCTTGAACCTTCACTGCCACTTCCTTTGAGAACCATAGTGGTTTCTTACATCGTCTTGTTTTGTTTATTTGCTTCACACAAAGGCTCGTTACCTCTGTGATGGCAGTTTTTATTATTCCCCATTGTTCTTCCACCCCTCCTTCCCGCCCATTTGCTAGTGCATTCCTTAGGTACTCACCCATTTTGGCAAAGTCAGCCATCCTAAAGTCCAGTACTTTTGTTTTTGTATGGCTTGACTCTATTGCTGTGTTTATTGTGAACCATACTGTTCGATGGTCGCTAGTTCCCAGATGGCTACCCACTTCTACATCTGTGATCCTCTCTCCATCTCCATTTGAGAGTATCAAGTCTAATATTGCTCCCTCTCGAGTGGGCTCCAGTACTAGTTGTCTAAGGCATGCCCCCTGTAGGGCATCTAGAATAACTGCACTCTTTGAAGTGGCAGCTGCAACTGCGCTCCAGTTAACATCTGGCATATTCAGATCACCCATCAGCAATATCTCCCCTTTTTCTGCCATTCTAAGTATAATTTCTATCACTTTTTTCAGAATAAACAATTCTGCACCAAAGACGGTCTGCATTTAAGCAGCACAGGAACAGAAGCACTTACAACCATGATAAATCAACTGCCAGCTGCGGTAACGTTAAACTGACCCGGGGGGGGGGGATGGACAGCTAACCACATCAGAAACAAAACGAAAACAGGATCAGAAAGGAAGAGTTAAAGAAAATACTGTAAACAACATAAATTGTTGTCTAGTAAACATGAGAAGCATCCAAAAAAGGAGGAGAAGATAGAAACATTACTTGAACCACAAAATAATATCAACGTGGCATTTATCTGCGAAACCTGTTGCTCATCTAAAGATATATGGGGTAGGGATATGTCAGGTTGCATCTCATACCACCTAGACAAGAAGGAGAAGAGAGGAGGGGGAGTAGCAGCTTATATATCAAATAAATTTTAAAACAGCAACTATCTCCTAAAAAATAAAAACAGGAGGCAACAAAGCAGAAACATTATGGATCAAAACTGACACATGAACCAAAAGGAATATTATAATGGGAGTATGATATAGACCCCCTAATGCAGACAGTGAAATAACTGAGCAAATAAAGGACTTGAGAGAGCAGGGGAACTTGGAAGAGTGATATTTATGGGAGATTTAGATTACAGTGATATAAACTGGGATGTGACTAGAGCGGCCAAACAAATAGCATTTCTTCTCTTGAGATAGTTAAACAACTGGAATGTACGCAACATGTGAAGAAACCAACAAGAGGTGAGAACATTTTGGATATAGTCCTGGCAACAAATGAGATCAACATTACAAATTGTAAAATTACCCCACCTCTAGGGAATAGTGACCACAATGGTGTTAACTTCTCATCCCAAGAATATATTCCAAAAACAAAGGGGTGTAGAGAGATACAGTATATAATTTCAACACCGCAAATATTTCACACACACACACAAGAAAATATGGAAAAAATGAATTAGGGTTTATTCTAGAAAATAAAAATGTAGCTGAACTGTGGGACACCATAAAGCATCAAATACTTACAATATGTGACAAACATATTGTATTAAAAAAAGCAGCAAATATCATAGCAAAGATACCAAACCAAAATACAGTAGCTAACAAAAGCTCTAAAAAAGCTAATGAAGAAGAAGTAGCAGTTATATGTCAAATTTCCTAAAACTGGATCTCAGGAAATATGGTCACAATTCAAAAATACCCACAGAAAATGTAAAAATAGGATTAAGAAAAATAAACAAAGGATGGAAATAAGTATAGCTAGAATCACTAGTAAGGATAACATGCAGAACTTTTATGGCTATGTGAATTCATTGTGGAACTCAAACTCTAGCCTATGCGCCCTAATGGTAGATAATAAACTTATTGTGGAAGCTATAGCTATGGCAAATGTATTTAATACATAGTTTGGTTCAGTGTTCACAAAAAGTATAGTGTACTTAAATAATATACCAATTAATACTGAAAACAACATACTGATAACTGCAGAAGACGTTATAGAAAAAATACATACATTAAGCAATTCATACTCTTCTGGACCAGATAATATCTCCCCAAAAATTCTTAAGCTCCTGTGACCATATATTGCCAACCCATTGAAATTTATGAAATCATTAACTGAAAACATAATTGCACCAGATTAGTTATCTGCAAATGTGGTACCTATGCATAACAAACTCTAGCCAGAGCCGATAAGGCCGTGAAAAGCTACCAAATGACCAAAGTTATTTTCTTGTTGGTGCCATATAGTGCTGTTTAGTCACAATCATCAAAAACTGGCATGCTGCTAATTCAGTCCTCTTGAATTTATTTAGTCAGAGTACATGTTACTGTGTGTGTGTGTGTGTGTGTGTGTGTGTGTGTGTGTGTGTCTGTCTCCATAGGAATGAGATAGCTGACAGACTGCAGCTGTACTGTCTGTAATCTGACACTGTAGTCTGACTTTCAGAGGTTCAGTAAATTCCAGGCAGCATATAATGAGTTAGCCCCTAGGTTGCTGAAAGAAATGAAATAAATCTATTAGACTGAGCTGGACAGATGACAGAAACAGCAGTTTTAAAAGGTTTTTTTTTTTGTTAATATCCTGAGAAGTTCTGAGGTACAATACAGTAGCATCCCGCTCCCTTCAGATGCATTTAACATACTATAGAGCAGTAGGGTCAGTGGCTCAGTAAGTAGCACACTCGCCTCTGAAGCTGGGAGATCAGAGGCTGTGGGTTCAGTTCTCACATCTGACACTTGGGTTAATATCCCAATACTGACACTGTAGTGCAGCATGAGAGGGGTGCTGCACTTCTGAGGTGCCATCTTTCTGATGAGATGTTAAACCAAGGTCCCATCTGCCTGGATTGTTGGTAGTTCAGGTGAATGTTAAAGATCCCATGGCACTTATCGAAAAGAGTAGGGGAATTTTTATTAAAATCATGAAATACATACAAACATAAAAAATTATAAAAAATAAACATCCAATATAATCAACAATGTAAACAGAAAAAATGAAAACTATGAACTCAAGAATCCTAAAAAAGGGACTATCCTGTGTCCCAACATAAAAATACAGTCCTCAAAAAGGAAATGGAAGAAAAAAAAAACAGAAAGGTCCACACAATAATCACTGCACAACTTATATGTAAAGAAAAATTCAAAAAACACATATAACACACCTCATATCGGAAAGATGTAGAAACATATCATATAATGCAGATCACAGTGTATACAAGGGCAAAAGGCAATATCCTCACCATAATGGTAGTCTCTTCCAAAAATCCTAACACCCAAATGTTACCAAAAACCCCAATACCTTTCCCAAATGTTCCTTTTTAAGATTGTCCTGTCACCTTCACAAATATGTTCGATGTTACTTCTAATTCTGTCGTATAAATCACCCGGAGATATATATTTTTGTTGAAATAAAAAGCAACACCAAACTTGCCATATCCAATACAAAATAACCACTGCAATCAAATTTAGAGTACTAGAGTTATATCAGCCCCATGTAGGAGGGAAAAGACCAAAAAACAATGATCTAGCATCCCATGAATTCCATAAATGAACCCAATGCCTCCACCTCCAAATGAACCAAAATTGAATAGCAAATGGACATTCAAAATATAAATGATTCACTGTTTCAATGTTCTGAGCACAGGACTCATGAAAACAAAATCTGTCTACTAACTTGTTTATGCTTGTGATTCCCTCTAGTATTAATTTTCTCACGTACTCCCAGCCAGGCAATATCCCACATTACAATAGGTATTCATTTATTAATTAAACAATCACAACGTGTTTTTTTTCCAGGTCCGTAAATGCCAAAAAAATATTTTCTGAAAAAAAGGTATCCAGAATTACCAGGTACAATTTCTTCCTTTGAAATTCTAGAACCATCTGCCATGTAATTTTCCAATTTTTAATTAAATCAAAAACTAAAGACCAGTCGGACGATAAATCATATTTCCTCGTATTTTTATGAATAAAGGAATTTCCCTGCCATTCCTGCAAAATGTCCCTCAATTGAGATTAAACCATCCCTACCCATTCATTATCTCTCTGTTGACAAATTGGTGTGACGTTCAAATATAAAAAAATCAAAAAAAGAAGACAATTGGCTGAAGCATCTGAACACCCCCATATTTGTAATCTAAATACAAAATGTTTAATTTGACTGGATTTAACTGACTCCCCCAGAAGCATGAGAAAAAAATACTTAACAGGGGCACAAAACATTTTTTTGGAAGGGGAAATATATGACTGACACACAAAAATAAGGGTCAAATAAACATTTTAATTAAATTTACCTTCTTTTTCTTCCCCATGGACCACGTATTCCATTTACTAACCCTTTCCCTACCTATATTAATTTGAATTTCCCAATTATGTAGTGCTGTATCCTGTACCCCAAAATATAATCCCCAAATCTTATATGGAGAGTCTACCACTCGGATACCCCCCAGGTAAGTATCATCATCCTGAAACCCTTGCAAATTAAAGCAAATACTTTTTTGGAAGTTCAAACAAGAACCAATACACCTAAAAAAAACAAGTAAGACTAGACATAACAAGTGACCGATTTGTTTAGACAGGACCGCTATGCACAGATCATCCGCATAACAGATTGTCTTAATTCTAAGCAATCCTACCCTCCCTACACCTGGTAGAAGTGGGGATCTCTGTATCACACAAATAATGGGATCTAGGCTTAAAACAAGCAATAAAGGACTTAATAGGCAACCTTGCCTAACCCCTCTTCGTATATAACAGGGTTTCCCCAGCCATCCATTAACTAAAGGGCTAACAAAAGCCAAGGAATAACACATACAAAGCCAGTTTATAAATATGCTTGGAGAACCATAGGCTTTTAAGGCTAGCCAAATAAACTCTTGCGAAACATAATCAAAATCCTTAGTCTGATCAAAGCTAAATAAATATCCTTTACACTTCCCTCGGTGCCATTGAAAAAATAACTCACGAATCAAAATTAAAGCATCCTGAATTGATCTACCTGGGACCGAACAATATTGAGAGGAATGAATTAAGGAAGGTAATAGAGTTTTTATCCTATTTCCCAATAATTTTGTAAAAATCTTAAAATCGGAATTCAATAAGGTGATAGGCCTCCAATTGTTCAAATCCTCTTTATCACCTTTTTAAAACAAAAAATACACTGTACCCTCATACATACGTTCTGTAAGCCAATTGTCCTCTAAAAAGGCATTAAAAACTGATAACAACTGTTTAGGAATTAAGCCCCATAATCTTTTATAAATTTCAGGAGGTAAACAATCAGCCCCGGGTGCAATCATATCTTTAAGATCTGCCATCACTATTTCCAATTCTTCTAATGAAAAGGGTTTCAACAAGTTCAGTCGTTGCACTTGGGTCACCTGAGGCAAATCAGCTACCTGTAATAATAATAATGACATATCCTGAGTGTTAATAACAGGGATTTCAAAAGTATGTATAATATAGTAATAATACAAATCAGAATGTCTGAAGTTTCTCTAACGGTCTGGCCTTGCTTATTTACCAGGCTATTTGTTTGTTGTGCGTTCTATTTTTACAATTTTCATATGGATTAACTCGATGTTTGTTTCCAACCACTCCAAATTTCTGTTCAAAATCCAATGATTTTTGTCTATTATATTGAAGTCTGGTCAATTCCTGTTTGAGTTCCCTGATACGATCCCCATAATCACCCTGTGAATCATGTGTCCTAGAAAACAAATAATATAATTCTTGTCTAAGACAATCAGCTTGATGATGCTGTTTATCAGACAGAAATCTAGAAAATGTTGAAAAATAATTATGAATGCATTCTTTTGTATCCACCCACCAGTCTATCAAAGAATCATAAAGAAAACACACAGTACCCCTATCCTCAATCAATCCTGAAAATCCTTCATTAAAACCCTCATGCTCGAATAACTGTACATTGGCTCGCCACACACCTAGGCCATATAAAGAAAAGGTAGACGGATTAATATGTAATCCAATCAGGTTATGGTCAGATAATTCAACAGAAAGCACTCTGCCCGTAAATAGCCCAATAGACTTTGAACATAAAAAATAATCAATCCTAGATGTTAAATTTCCCTTTGAAAAGGTATACCGTGGATTCTGTGCAAAAACATCCACCAAATCAGCATCCTGAACTATCTGCCGCATTTCATGCACATCACAGTATATTTTTTTGTTCGGTTTGTGTACCAGGTCAATGTTAAAATCCCCCTCCCCCAGATAACAAGTTAGAAGTAAACAGATATAGTTTAATTTTTTTTCAATAATGCTACCCTTGTGGCTTTTACTGCAGGAGCATAAATATTTATCAGTCTATACCTGATCTCCTGCCAAACCACATCTAGCAACATTACCCTACCTGGTTCTACATCCACCACTTTCTGGAGAACAACCCCTTGTATTTGAAAGCAGAAACCAAGACCAGAACATTGCTCCTGTCCCAAAGACCAAAAGGAGGGCCCCACCAACCACTCCCTTGAGGCCTGCTCAAGATCATGAATGATATATAACTGGACATCCTGCAAAAAATACACATCATACGGTAGAGATTATAAAGTCAGAAAAGTCGCCTTCCTTTTAAAAGCCGATCTAATACTATTAACGTTAAGGCTAGCTAACGAAAAGGAAGTCATAGTCATAGTTCAATGAAGGAAGGATGTAAACAAAAAAAATAGAATACAAAAGTAAACCAGTCATTTTTTTTTTTCGAGAATGAGTGCTTCTTCTTTTAATCCCCCCCCCCCCACTGAGCAATCCACTACTTGAGAGGAGGTTGCCATTGAATCAGCCTGGGAGGAAGACACCAGTAGTTCCAGGTCATCACTTTCCATAATGTCTCCCCAACTTTGCAGAGGTTCATAAGGGTTCTCCAAGGAAACCGTCTGTACAGGTTTCTCCTTTATACAAGTGTTGGATCTTGTTTTGGTTGTGACTGGTTGAAAGTCAGATTCCAAATCTTCCCCAGTTTCCTCAATCTCCACCACTTGGGGGGGGGTGGAATAACTGGGGCTACAGGAGATGGAATGGTTGGATGTGAAGGTCCGGAGGGGGGCCATCAGAGGCTCCTGAGGCTGAAGACTTCACCACTTGAGCCCTGAAGATCAGGTGCAGGCCTCAGGAAAGACTGAGCAGTACCCCTATCGGTCTCATGGGACCCAAAATTTGTGGCTGTCTCCTTGTGTCTCTCCCCTGATGCTTTAGCCTTGGCAGATTTAGAGATGTATAAATCATGTTCCATAAAGTCCGTGGAATTGTGGGCAGCCCAAGGACAAGTAGTAAACACATGGGAATCATCACCACACAAATTGCAGGAAGGGGAGACAGTACAAGATGTGACTGAATGCCCCAGTGTACTGCAGGCAGCATACTTAAGCTAGTCACAGTCCGAGTTCAAGTGTTTCAGGGAACCACACTGATAACAAGATCGGGGTTGACCGGGATAAAACAAGATCCCTGTATCCCTCCCAATGTAAAAACAATTGGGAAGGTGATAGATACCATCTTCTGGCATTTTCAGCTGAATTGTAAATTTCCATCCCCCGGTCGAAAAGCCATTATCATCGATTAAGGCATGTGGAATGCCATTCACAGTGCAGCGTTACTCCTGCCAATAGATAATGTCTAAAACATTTACCCCTTCATTCCTAAATAAAAATGGTGAAAGCTTTTGCTGTAGGTCTAGTAATAGGAATGACCACAAAGGGTTTCCATATCGGATGCGATTGCATCTCATAATATACTGCCTAGAATTTGTCCAACACACCAGCAGAGTCGAAAGAAACGTCAAAGTTACAGTCCCCCGAAGTATGAATAAAAGCATATACATCCAAAGGTTTAAAGTGCAAAGAATCGATAATAAGGCATTTGCCTACATAATTATGGTCCGGCAGCAGTTCTAAACCCCCTTGGTAATAAATCCTGGCCACAAAACGTTTTCTAGCAGGTACATCAGGCTTTTTTAAATAATGCTGCATATCTAGCTTACTGTTTGTTCAGACCCACACCTATGCCAGGAAGATTGCTTGGAAACCTCTTGACTAGACGTAGAGGGCATACCTGGGGGTGATGACTGATGTTCAGATTTAGAGTCAGAAAGCACCGACTGTATAGGGTTTACCTTAGTTGTACTGTCAGAAGACATACTAGGCAGTGTACCTGGCCTCTCAACGCTGGCATCTGGTGCAGTTCTCTGTTCTGCAGCAACCGCACCCTGAAACTCTTCCATGACCGTGGAATGCCGTACTTCAGATATTACCTCCTGGACCATCTGATTCATGTCCTGGACATCAGGTAAATCCTGTCTCCATGGAGAATCCATGCCGCCCGGTAAAGGAAGTCTCGGGTCCGGCACCCACACCTTCTGATCCCTAACCCATCCCGCATTTTCCAGCGCTAACTCAGGTGACCAAGAAGAGTCATACGCTGTAAACGGGAAAGGAAATGAGTCAGTAACTCCCTCCATAACTGCAGGCTCTGACTGCTCCAGCGGTACACCTTCTGAAACATCCAGCAAACTTTTCTTAGCAGTACCAACCCGTGTCAGTGGACTACACACAGTTCGCTTTCTCTTTTTATCATCTTCAGTAATACCATCCATAAGGTCAACACTTGCCTCCATTAAATGCTGGTCCTCATCCTGTATTAATGTTTTACTTCCATCAGGAATTAACAAACATACTGAAGTAGCCACACATTGTTGATCCAAACCAAGTTCTCCAGACTGCTGCAACGCTACATCCTCACTCTCCCCAACCTGGGACATACTGAGACTTCACAGACCATCTCAGGGCCCCCTACTGACGAGAGTAGGGAAATTTCCCCAGTGTCCTGGCCGAAATTTCCCTCATTCACTAAAAATACCACCAACAGCTTAATCTGGTTCAATTTCAGTTGCTTACCATCTGTATCCCCTTCCCCAGTCACCCCTGAAAAAGGGACTCCTATGCCCAGTGGGCTTACCGGGTCAACCAAATTCAACAAACAACAAACAAGCAAATAGCAAAAATAAGAGGGGGAGTGCACTATTTTGCATCTGTGGAGGAATACTTCCAAATGCCCAAAAAGGGGGTTCCACGATCAGCCATTTTAAAGTTACAATCTGATACCGGTGCTGTAGGCTCCACCCACAGCCTTAAAAAGAGTTCAAAGACAGACCACATACACTATAGACCTATTAGTTTGGTATCCATTCCAGGGAAACTGATGGAATCAATACTTAAAGATATGATAAATGCTCATATAGGTAGAGGAAACTACAGAGATAGTGAGCAGCATGGGTTTATGACTGGTAGATGTGTAACAAATCTACTGTATTTTTATGAAAAAATTTCTGAGGTTGTGGACAGGGACAGTGGATTGATTATATATATATCTGGATTTCGCCAAGGCATTTCATAAGGTGCCACACAATGAAATTATTCAAAGCTTAATAGCCAAAAGCTTAGACCACAGAATAGTGGGCTGGGTAGCTGGTTGGCACGGGGAGAGATCGCAGAGAGCATTTATAAATGGCTACTACTCAAGCCCTGTGCCCGTGATGAGTGGAGTGTTGCAGGGTTCAGTCATGGGACCAGTACTGTTTCAGATATATATGTCAGACATGGGAAAACAGGCATCAAATTGGCTCAGTAAATATGCAGATTATATAAAACTTGCAGGTATTGCTAGTAGTGGTGAAAACATAGCAACTGTCTAGAATAATTTAGATAACGTTCAGAAGTGGGCGCAACAGAGAGGGATGGGTTTCAATGCTGACAAGTGTTGTGTCATACACTCAGGGAGACAAAACATTAGAGGATCCTACTTTTTAGAGGGACACCCCCTTAGAGAATCGAAAGAGGAAAGAGATCTAAGAATAATTTATTAATGAGAATCTAACCTATGATACACATTGTAATAAACAGATAGTGAAAACCAAAAGGGTCTTTGGGGCCATAAAACATAACTTTCGGAATAGAAGTGAACAGGTTATAATGCCTCTGTACAGGGCCTATGTTAGACCTTTACTGGATTATGGAAGCCCGGTATGGGGGCCAAATGCAAAGAGCACAACTAGTAAGACTGAAAAAATTCAGAGACAAACCATGAAGTTAATACACAATCTAAAAAATATCTCATACAACGGTCGGCTACAAAAACTAAACCTTATGACCCTAGAAACAAGACAAATAAGAGGAGACCTCCTTCTGTGCTACAACATAATGCAAGATATTGGGTTCACCACAACACAACCCAGGTAGACCATCTTAGGGTAGCTAGTTCATTCCACTGGGTTGTTGAACAGACAAGGCATACTGATGAGTCCTGGTAGGACGAAACATGTGTCTATGTCTTCTGTTGTCATCCTTTGCAAACTGTGTGAGAGGCCTTTCGGCACCACTCATTTCTGCTTAAAGTTGAACGAGCATAATATTCTGTGGTGATTTGCATATGCAGCCCATGATGCTTTGCATTGTGGGGGCATGGGTGATTCTGTATTTCTTTGAAACTTGGCTTCCCGGCCAAATGCCCTTTGGGGTAACCATTGCCTCAGTGCTTGCACACAGAGGTTCTTTGTCCATAATGCAAGATAATTATCTATTAAATGAGTTGAACATAAAATTTAAAAATAACAGAATGAGCACCAGGGGGCACCCACTACAATTGAGCTCTAGGAAGTTTGACACAAATAAAAAGAAGGCTTTTTATGCACAGAGAGTGATGAAGCCTTGGAATCAACTGCCCTTGGATGTAATAGCAAATGAGAACAAAACTCAGTTTAAGAAGAGACTAGATACCTATATCCTGGAATGTAACAGTTTGAAGTATTATGGGTAATGTGATAGGAGCAAATATGGGCTTATAGTCTTCTCAGCTCCTTATACCTTAGTATTTTTTTTTTTAACCGTGAGAGACACACTAAGCTGAAAGCTTGTTTACAGGTGCAACCTGGGAGCACAAGGAAGTTAACTGACTTGCTCAGGGTCACACAGTGTGCAAGTGGGGGCTGTGGGATTCAAAATCAGGTCTCCAGGTTTGCAGCTCAGATCCTTAAACTACTGTGCTATACTACCTCCTTAGTATGAACCTTAGTACTTCTTGACTAAGTATGGGACTGTAGTGGGTTATAAGAGAAATCAAGCTAAACTAGACATCATGGTAATCAGTGGTGCCCTGTCTCCTGGCTTCAAAAAGAACATTCCCTTTTTCTTGTGCTCCTCATAATAAGATCATTATCAAATGTTACTGGCCATGCTTAATAGGACATAGCAAGGTGGAAATTGCTCCTGCTGACCCTCTATGGGAGAGTACAAGTCGTTCAAATGAATATCCTCCCATGCCTTTTGTTCCTGTTTCAAACTCTTCCCATCTCTATCCGTAATGTTTACTGGAATACCTTCTTAAAAGAGATTTCCAAATTCTTATGGCTTGGAAACCAGCTGAGAATAGCACAGAAGATCCTGCATCTGCCTAAGGAATAAAAGGGGCTGAGACTTCCTTGTCTGAAAAGCTACTGTTTGGCAGCACAGGAGACCTACCTGGGGACTTGGACAAAGCAGAGAGCAGACTCTGGTTGGTACCTCACTGAGAAGGCTGACACTGCACAGCTTCCTTTATGGACAGTCCCCATTCCAGTGTTACTTAAGAGGATCAGTGAGATGATACTGAACCCTTAGTCTAGACATGCTATAAGAATTTTAATAAAAATGTAGAAAGCAACGGATTGCTGAACGTGTTGGATCCTCTGGCTCTCATTAGACATCATGTTAATTTCTTCCCACCACATCTGGATTTAGGCTCCAGGTATTGGGGGGGCCCAAGGGCCTTACTCACTTTGAACAACTCGTATCTGGCCAACACTGTATTATTGTTCAAGAACTTCAAGATCAACTTCAACTAAGTAGAGGAGACCACTTTAGATTTCTGCAAGTCAGTCATTATATATTAGAACATCACAATTTAATTCGGATTAAAAGGCCACAAACTGATTTAGAACAATATTTTTATTGGCTAATTATACTTAAGGCAAAAGCAAGAATAATCTCTGACCTGTATGAATTCTTATTGACCCCCCCCCCCAAACAAATATAGCTACTGTGAGAATTAGAATTGGGGTCAAGGCTTCTGGCTGAGCAATGGAAATCCAGGTTGTCCAGGGGGTAGGCAGTGACAGCCTCCCCTATATGGAGGAAGTTTAATTGGAAGGTCCTGGGCTAGTCACTTTAGCACTCCCACAGTCACAACACATTTTCAATCCACATATTCAGACACCTGTTGGAGACAATGTGGTAATGTGGGATCGCACTACCATATTTTCTGGGACTGCCCAGTAGTGACACCCTTCTGAAGGGACATACATGAGGAAATGCAGAGAACATTAGCAAGACAATTCCCTTTACATTTAATTACCTGGTCCTGGGAATCCCAGTTCTTTTAACGGACACCAACAATAAGATTAAATTAGGGCAAATGCTAAGACTGGCAACTTTGAAATGTTTTGCCCTAAATAATCTCTGTTTACCACCATTGCTGACATGTGTAAAGGGAAGGTAACAGAAATAGAAACAATGGAACATATCGCTGCCACCCTACAACTCGGAAACCCTAAATTGTTAGAAATATAGCCGCCCTGGCACAAGCTACTATCCTCTCAGCTTGGAGACTCCGATCTAGACAAACACCACTCATCAAACTGACAGTGGTAATTATTGTACTAGGGTACTGTATATACCAAGCCCCAGGGATATGACTGCACAGGTACAGTGTAGAGCAAATGGGTTGCGGTGAAACAGTAAGTAGGGGAAAATGGGCAGACTAGGTGGGACAAGCAGTCCTTATCTGCTTTCAAATTCTGTTTTCTATGTTTTTTTCTGTTTATCTGTTGTCAAATTCTGTGTTTTTTATGTTTTTTTCTGTGTTTACCTTCTGCTCTGACTGCTGGTACTTGCTTGATCGACTGGCGCAAAAGGCAGGACTATTTTAATACTGACAAAGTTATCAATGGATATCTGAACACTTACACATAATGGACTGTAAAGCTGAAAGGTTCTGTGTTATAGTTTTGTTTTATTGTTTAGTAGCCAATATGTTGATCGCTATACCATTAGTTGTTTATACTTGCCTAGTATGATTTAATACACTTTTGGTTATTAAGACATTTGTTTTGAAAGCAAGTACACGTACGGTATGTCTTAACCATTGTGACTTCAATTAACTTAAGTTACAAAAAAACAGAAACCAGTCAACATCTGGATACCAATGATTAAAATGTTTAATATGCAGAGCCTTAACTGAGATGTTGCAAATTTTTAATTCGATGATGAAGCTGGTGTGATGTGGGGGAACTTTGTACTTTGCAATGCTTCGCAAAGTTCACAGATCTTGCACCAACTTCGCCAGCATTTTTTGTACTCTTCAGCGTTTGGAATCAGAATGAATGATGAGTGACATCTGTCCTAGTTAAAAAAAAAAAAATACTTATTAGTTTGTTATTTCATTGTTTGACACAAGTCATCACAAAACCAGCCAATCAGGTATTACTATTAGGATAGCTGTTACCATTCATTCCATTTCCAAGCACTGAAGAGCACTGCAGGATGGTTTTCTTCTTTACAGCTTTATTTCATCTATGAAACTGGGATTTAGGAGCTTGGGGTGGAGGAGGGAGTATTTATTAGCAAGAAGGTGGGGAAGTGACGGGTTTCTGTGATGATATAACAAGGACAAAGGGGGGAAGTGAGGGAACTTTCTTTTATGGGAGGCAAAATGCGTATTGAGTTTGTTGTATTTAAAATTTTGCAGGGTTTGGGGAGGAGGAAGTGGGGCCTAGCAGGGATGGGTGGGGGATATAAGTAAAAAACAAATAGTGTGGTGGAAGGGGGGTTTGTATCAGTAACCCAGAGGGTGTTTTTTTTAATAAAAAAAAAAACAACACACTTAGTCATGTTACTTTGCCTAGTTCTTTCTGAGCAAAGTGTTACTTTACTTAATGAAGTAGCTATGCCAAGAACTACGCAGAGTTGTATTTACATTTGACAAAGTTGGGAAACTTTGAAAACTATTTTGTAAGGTAAAGTCTCCTGACTTCGCATGTATCTAGCCTTAATGGTTCATATGCTGCAAACTGTTAACTGGTTGCACAATAAATGTAACGTGATCCATATTGAGTTTTGTACCGTCTGTGGTGGTGGCTTGTCTTCTATCTCATACCCCCCTCATTTATGGGGTACCACAAGCCTCTATTCTTGGTCCCATTCTTTTCTCCATTTTATCTATCTCTTCTAGGTAATCTTATCTCTCAGTTTAACCTTGTCTATCATTTCTATCTGATTAGTAGTCAACACCATGGGTCTTTTGACTCCTTTGATAGTCCCTCTTTCACTATTCTCGCTTCTTGATTGACACAAGCTAATTCCTGATTCATACAATAAGAATCCAACAATAATGTCATACAAAATGGCAACATCATCCTGCGTAATGGCAGGGTGTGCTGAGGCACTGGTGCCACTCCAACTACCACACTAGGCACCTGGGTTTGGGAACAGATGTGGATCACTTGGGGGGCTGGCCAGGGGAGAGAGGACTGAACATCCCCAGGCAGCTTTCCTCCCTCGGGGGGGGTATATGCATCCCTCTAGGTGGCTGCCACCTGGAGGAATTTTGAGTGGCAGCACAGTGGGACACAAAGGAAAAGAATCCCATCCACAAGACACCGGGAGCATGTCCACAGAGGCAGAGTTTGCTTGGACCCTAAGGGGAGAAAATGGAAAAAAAAATCCCCACCATGGGCAGATAATGGCCCAGTCCCCTGCAGGGGCACACACCAGTGACTGGGCACCTCCAAATCTTATGGCAGAGGACAGCTGGAGCACAAAGTAAGTCCCAGAGAAAGCAGATAATGGGGCTGGGGGATCAGTCCAGAAGGTGGCAGGTTGAGTGACAACAGGAGATAAAATACTGATTTAAAAAAACAGCATCATCTCCATCCAGGGATGTTACCCCGGGGATAGAACTGAATGCTAATAGAATTTCAAATTCTGTTCAAGTTCTACACTGTGGTGACATTCCCCCTAGCTAATTCTTGATTATATAGTAACTTTATAGAATGTACTGTATCCAAAATGGAAGTTCTTCTGCATGAGAAAAGCAGCTTTGTAGAACTTTAATACTTCCATGTCTCTGCTTGATTCAAATATCAGTTTTGCAATTATGGTTTATAATCTTCAAATCATCTTTAACCCTGAACTTATCTTTTCATCCCATATCAATGTAACCAGGCTCTCCCCCCCCAACCTGTTTGATCCTGGCTACTAACTAGTTAATGGGGCTCCTTGCTCACTTCCTGTAAACAACTCTGGCTGCTAATTCCTTGCACATGCTTGCGTAAGTGACTAGGATCTGGTGTCTGTTTGGCTGCTGCCTGCCTTTTCTGCTCCCTCATAAAAGGAGGAGCACATGCACCCTCAGTTAGAGTGTGCCAGAGTTGAGAATAGTAGCTTGGCTCAGCTCAGCTCAGAGGAGTCCAGAAGCTGGCCCGAGAGAAAACGAGAACAACAGAAAGAGAAGCAGCTACTCCCTTGGGAGGGGAAGTGGCATGCTAGGCCAGATCAGCAAGGAAGAGACCCTGCTTAAGTTTCTGAGGTGTCTGAGAGAAAAGTTGGACATGAGAAATGAGACCTGGAGAATAGGGAGCCAGAAAATGTGTGAGACTGAGAAAGAGAGGGAGTGTTGAGATTCTTGGAGACCCGACAGTCTCAAGAAAAAGAGATATGGAGTACTGGGGGTCTCCCCTCAGTGGAGTCACCAGGGTTCTTGCGAGCCCATCCCAGGTGGAGGGGGAGAGCAGCTTACTTCCATATCTCTGTGAGACACTCCCATAGAAAATACCTAAGATTCAGATTAGGAAGGAGCAGTATCGGTTTGCCATGCTGCCTTTTGGCCTAACATCAGCTCCATGGGTGTTCACAAAGTGCATAGCAACAGTGGCTGAATCCCTGACAAGAAAGGGAATCACAGTGTATCCTTACCCGGACAACTGGCTGGTCACAAGAAGGACAGAACAAGAGGCATGGTGTTCCATTACAATGGTGAGAAACACCCTGGAAAGTCTGGACTTTCTAGTAAATACAGAAACATTCTAGCTGGAACCCAGCCGGGAGCAGAGTTGGACACTACTCAGGGGAAAGCATTCTCAGCTAAGTGTGCAGAGCCTGTTGTCCAGTGCAAGATCTTACAAGCCAGGTGAACCAACGCCAGCAAGGGACTTGTTTGCAGCTGCTAGGGCACATCAGCAGCAACAGCTGTGGTACTTGATGAAATATGTTCAGTACCACTTAAGAAGGCATTGGCACCAAAGGTCAAAGCCACTGAATCAGCTAGTACCAGTCACTGCAAGCCTAATCAGGGCTCTAGAGTCATGGAAGGTGGTGGGCAACTTCAGGAAAGGAATACCAGTCCAAGAAGTGTTCCCAACACTCATTCTGAAAACAGCTGCCTCCCTTCCTGGATGGGGAAGACATCTGGATGATCACACAGTATGTGGAGTCTGGGCAGGAGTTAGGGCTGTGAGGAATGTTACATTCTCAATGAAACAGAATTCCGCAAAAGTTTAGAAAATTCCATCGATTTACACCATTAGTGGAATTTCAACATTCCACATGCAAAAATTTTATGTGGATAATAATCTGCAGTTCACATAAATGATGTATTCTGTTTCTGCAATCCGTGAAAAATTATTCTATGATTCACATGATCCACAGAAAATTTTTCTGCAGTTTGCACAGAAATGCTTTTTGAAATTCCATGGAATTTAAAAGAAAATTCCACAAAACATTTCAGAAGCAGAATTGCCATTCCGCGGCAATTGCAACAGCTGAATTTTGCATTCCGCACAGCCCTAGCAGGAGCACATAAGCCTGCTGGAACTATGGGCTGTACTCCTGTGTCTCTATAGCTCTTCTCGAACCTGGTCCAAGATCAGGCAGTTGAAATTAAAACAGACAATACCATCATAGTGTGTTACCAGGCTGTTCAGACTTTATTAAGGAGATGGGGCATACCAGAGGTGGTCTTGTTTGCTTCCTTGGGATGACCACAAGTTAAAAATGACCCACAGGAGGAGTAGGGAGGGAAAGTTCCTTTATGTGTTCCCTTCATTCCATCTAATTTACAGAGTACTCTGGAAACTAAGGAAGGAGTCAACAACAGTGGTTCTGGTGGCACTGGACTGGGCAAGATGGCCAGTGTTCTCTCTCCTACTGTCCCCGTCAGACGAGTTCCATCTCTCCCCCTTGAGACACGCACTTCTGACTGTCTCAGAGCAGGATAAAATTTCCAAACCTCAGAACACTGTGGCTGAAAGCTTGGTTCTTGAAGACCTAGAATAATCTAGCATCAACCTGTCAAGCTGAGTACTGAATATTTTAAAAGTTTCCAGGAAATGGTCTACAAGAAAATCCTATTCCTCAAAATGGAAGAGTTTCAATTTGGTGTTCAAATAAGGGAGGTTGTTCCCCCGGAAGCTGATTTAATAATTGTTCTGGATTACTCAGAACATCAGCACAAAAGTGGTTTGAGGATTTCATCCCTAAAAGTTCACCTGGTGGCAGTATCAGCCTTCATATCTACAGGGAAGCCCAAATCTCTAGTCTCACACCATGTGTTCAAGAGATTCTTTAAAGGCATCCTTCATCTGCAACCCCCAATTAGGGAACCTGTTCCACCTTTGGACCCAAATACACGCTTGGAACAAATAGTGCATACCCCCCCTTTGAACCCATGGCCTCTGTGAACCTCTAGTTGTGATATGGATGATAGTTATGTCCTGTGCCAGAAGAGTAAGTGAGCTTCAAGCCTTGTGCACAGAGGCTAATTACATCATCATGCAGAGGAACAAGTTGTCCTGAGGACAGTCAGGTAATTTGTCCCTAAGCTGGTGTCAAAATTTCATCTCAACCAAATACTCTGCCTATGTTTTTCCATCTCATTGAAGTCCAGGTGAACAAATGTTGCACTGTTTGGATGTCAAGAGAGCACTCAGCTACTATTCTGACAGAACAAATCTATTATCAGATCTGACAAAAGTCAGCTATTTGTCAGCTATGGGGAGGTTGGTAAAGGCACACCTGCTGCAAGAAAGACTGTTTCAAGGTGGTTGGTCTCTCGTATACAGTTCTGTTATGGAAAAGAGGCTAAGTCATCCCCCTTAGAGCTTAGAGCACATTCCATAGTGAGCACTGCAGCCTGAACGACAGCCTCAAAGGACATCCCTCTGGCAGGAACCTGCAAAGTAGTTATCTGGAAAATTGTACACACTTTCACTAAGCACTACTGTCTGAACATTCTGTACATAAGAGATGCTAGGTTTGGGACCGCAGTCTTACAGAACCTTTTTTTTAAATAGGTTCCAGTCTTCACCTTCCCATGGTATTGCTATGTAGTCTGCTTTTTAGGGCTGCAGTGGGCAGAGCTCTGCAAACCTCCTACAATCAAAAAAGAAGGTAGGACTCTCTGGATGCTGACTGAAGAACAATTAGGACATCCTTCACAGTCTCATCTGTGGTCTGTGAAGCACTCTGCTCTCTCCATTTGCAAGTGCACAGCACGATTTTTCTTGAAGGAGGTCTCAGTGGACTGTGCCATGTTCCACTGTGACTTCCTTCAAGAAAAATCCATGGAGGAGACTGGCTTCTCTTTCTTTGTATATATGACTATGTTTTTTCTTCCACACATGTTACCCTCCCTCTCAGCATGCCCCCACAAAAAACATAACAGTGACACTGGGGGTACCCAATCCTCCAGTGTCCCACTGAGCATTCCACATTTTTTATTTTTATTCCGGTGATCACTCCACTACCATGTATGTGCAGTTATTTCTGCTTCTTCTTCTTTTTTTCTAAATATATACTTTCCCTCTCAGGACCCCCCCCCTCCCGGAAATGTAACTGCTGTGACACTGGGGATGCTCAATCCCCCAGTATCACAATCCAGAATCCTTGGTTTCCTTGCTGTTTTTTTTTTAACTCTGTAAAAAAGAAAACCGTCCATTGATGTATTTTGCAGCTATAACTACTCCCCACCTGACCTTCCCACTCAGCACCCCCCCAAGCCCTTACTTACCCATTGGGGATCCAACACCGTAATCCTCTCTGGACCTCAGACACATCTTTACTCATCAAAGCCGGACCATGAACTAAACAAACAGGTATGCCATTTAATGTATTTCAATGGGGTTTTGAACTTGGTGGCATAACTTTGGCATTTTTGTATATTTTTGGACCAAATTTTCAACATGCTTGTTTTGGGACCCTGCCTCATGAACAATTGCACCGTCATTAGGCAAATCTGCCCCAAAAGCTAATTTTAGGGTCACTGTGCAAAATCACCTTTCGGGCAGGAGTTGAACTTTTTCTCTGCCCTTGTTCATGAGGTGGAGTCATAAGAAGGCTAAGTTATAAATTTGGTGGAAAAATATTAAAAAACAACAAAATTATGAGTCTATGTTGAATTTTGCAAATGCAGGTTTGTACCTTTGACAATAATCAGTATTTTTGCTCCCAATTTAAAGCATAGCCATATCTTTGCAGCACCTCATGAATGTGACAGCTGTCATTTTTCAAATCCTGGCTAAAATGTTTCTTTTTTTTACATTCCAAAAGGTGATTTCACAGTCCCTGCATGAAATCAACTTTTGGACGGGAATTGAAAATTTTCTCTTCCCTTGTTCATGAGGCAGGGCCATAAGAAGGCTATGTTATAAATCTGATGTAAAAATATTTTTTAAAAAAACCTAAGTTATGAGGTATGTTGCATTTTGCAGACCCAGGCTTGTAAGTTTGGTAATAATCAATATTTTTACCCGAAATTTTCAACATAGCCATTTCTTTATAGTTCCTCATGAATGTGACAGCTGTCATTTTTCAACTCCTGGCCAAACATGTGATTTTGCATCCCGACTGCAAAATCATCTTCAGGTGTGGAAAAATGTCTCTGCCTTTCTTTATGAGGCAGGGTCATAACAAGGCTATGTTGAAAAATTGGTGTAAAAATATTTAAAAACAACAAATTTATGAGCCTACATTACATTCTGCAAATGCAGGCTCATACCTTTGGTAATTTTCAATATTTTAACCCAAATTTCAACATAGCCATTTCTTTACAGCACCTCATGAATGTGACAGCTATCATTTTTCAAATCATGTCCAAAATGT
The DNA here is from genome assembly GCA_016271365.2 of Neoceratodus forsteri. NCBI lineage: Eukaryota > Metazoa > Chordata > Ceratodontiformes > Ceratodontidae > Neoceratodus > Neoceratodus forsteri. Next base: position 236,987,943 of record CM057458.1, read on the forward strand.
CCCAAATGTATTTTTTGCATTCAAAAGGTGATTTCACAGTCCCTGATTGAAATCACCTTTCAGACAGGAGTTCAAAATTTTCTCTGCATTTCTTGACGTGGGATCATAAGAAGGCAATGTTGACAATTTGTGGCAAAAATATTATAACATATCAAAGTTATGACCCTGCATTCAGATTTATACATACACGCTCCTAACTTTGGTAAGACCTCAGCTGAAGCCCTATCGGCTCTGGACAGAGTTTGTTTTGTATGGTATCACTATTGTACTCATGTTGTTAGAAGAAGAAAACATACTCACCATAGTAATGATGTTTCTTCTAATGGATCCAATAGTGAGCCAGTACAATCCCATCCTTACCTCCCCTTCTAGAACCTAATCAGAAAAAGGTTCCTAAATGTAATATGGGTTTAAATACTCAATTCCTCCTCTGTATTTGAATCTGCATACACACTTTATATTTTAAATATGTTTTTTAAAATATTTATGGTATATTTGCTTACAAATTGTAAGTCTGCTTAAATTTTGCTATTTAGCTTTGCTATAATCATTGTAGTTTAGCTAGTTAGTACTGATCCCTTCTGCTCTTCAGCACAAATCTGCTTTAGAACAGTAGAGGGAGCTTTAGCACACAACAACGTTTCAATGGAGTTTTGATTCCACAGCACCATTATAAACTCTGAGGCAACATCTCAGAGTGGAGAGAATGCATTTTTGTGTATTGACTCACCACTGGACCCATTAAAAGAAACATCATTACTATGAGTAATTTTTTCATTTTTCCCATTTGCTTTTGAGAGTTAATCTGATCTTTCCTTCTAATTTTTCTTCTTTACTAGGAAGTGTGTTCAGTATGAAAGAGGCTATCTAAAACCGAATAGCATTCAATAACCCCATTCCCATGTTCTTCTCCCATATTCCTCAGATCTCATAACCCACTTTGTTATTTAATGTTAGGATGAAGAGCAGACCCTGGCTAGAGGTGTCCTTATCAGGGATCAACGGGTGATTTTTTCCTAATCAGGTGTAAGATAGGTTTGGGATACAAAAATCTTGAGAGTGCAAGAGACACAGCAGGAATGAAAGCTGAAGGTTTTGAACAGTGAAGGGCTCCATGAACATATGTTTTTATTGTTTGCTTCCTTATACTTGTCATAATTCTTTGCCTCAGTGCTCTGATGTTGTTTTCTTCTTAAAGATAGGACCCTTTTCACTCAGCTGCCCTTTTTGGAATAAGGTTGCAGAATGAAATATGGGCTCCTAGTAGGTCAGTTCCAAGGAATCAACTGCATTGCAGCTCAAATGCCTCTTGCATGTGATAGAAAAGAGGACTACTTTACTGGATAAATAATACCAGCAGATGTAATATTTGGATCCTTAAAAACGATGAAGTGCAAAAGCTGAACACATTCTTTACTTTCACTTTTCTGTTTTTCTACCAGGTTGAAGAAAGAGAGAAGGCCATTGACACAGTGTTTCCAAGCCAACACAGTAAGGCATCAGAGCATCTGACTGAATTTGAAGTCAGAAACAGAACCAAGAAAACGTTCATTAGTAAGCTGAACGTGAAGGTTATTATGAGTTTTTCTAATTTTTGTTATGTTGTCTAGAAACTGGGTGGGGGAGGTAGAACAAGTAGACTGTTGTAGACTGATATTTATGATAGATCAGGAATATATCTTAAATGGGCCATTGAGCAAATGGGGGGGGGGGAGCAGCAGAAGGCAATGATGTATTTCTGCATATTGCCAAGATTTAATTTATTGTATTACATATATTTGTCATTGTAAACTGTTAGCAGCTGTGGCTGCTTTGTACTGTGGCCCTGGTTTGCACCTAAGAAAGGGCCTTTGGCTCACTGTGTGATCTCAGCAAACAAATAAAATGAAATGAAGATGGTGGTGCATGGAAATAGTTTGTGCCTACTCAAAAATGAAGATCTGACACCCATCCATCCTCCCTTAAGGACACACAATACAGCACTCAGATAACTCAAGTGTCACTCTAATAAAAAGTGTCCATTCAATTGCATAGTAGTAGGTGTGGCGAATAACATTCTGAACGGTCAGCTGAGTATATGTATTCTGTGTCTTATTTATTCATGCTTCACTATTTGGCTGCTGGACCAGTGTATGAGAGTTGTCTTTCCCGAGCCTTTTCATACAATCGGTGGTCGCTTTGGCAGCTGACTGAAGGCAGCCCATTCGACGTAGCACTCAGAGAAGCTGCAGGCAAGAGAGACAAATGTATGAGCTGCTGTGAAAATGTTATCTTCTTCAGTGCACTTAAAACTTGCAAAGAACCAGAAATCTTGACAGTTGTTCCCTTTCTAAGTGCCATGCAACAGAGGGTAATTGTTTGTACACATCTGTGTGATAATTCAGTGTTTCTCAGGAGAACTGCTAGGAGTTAGTTTTTTTTTTTTTTTTTTAGAAGAAAGTAGGTCTGTTTTCACTTAACAAGCAGTCACAGTTTTTTTTGTTCATTTTTATTATTTGCCAGTTGGAGTTTAGTAAGTAAATAAAATAAGGCGTTTTGTGTCAGGTGTTTGTGTTATACATTCAGCAGCTTAAAGGAGAACTGTACTGAACCTGTAAGTTATTTTACCTTGTGGAACATATTTGTTACAGTTCTGTCACTGTTCATCTCTACAAGTTGTTTACTTATTCTAGTGGGTACTTCTGATGTACACTCAAACGTTGAGTACCATTTTAGAACTGTGTGATGTAGTTTATGTCTTTATCCGACTCTTACAATGTTGGCACAATACATCTGTGTTCTACTACAGAACACTGTGGTTGAAAGGGACTTAAACTACATTACAGAGTTCTAAAATGGCATGTAACACTAGAGTGTAAATCAGAAGGTCACACTGTGGTTATGGATAATAACATAACTGGAACCAGTATTTAAAAACCGCTTCTACTGAGAAAAAAATACTTTCAGGGAGTATTTAACAAACAGCTTCTACTGAAAAATTACTTTTGGGATCAGTGCAGTTTTCCTTGAAAATAGTGTTATTTTTTCTGTAGAAGTTGTTTTCTCTTCCCCAGTCACACCCATGTATGGTATTCAAGGATTAGCACCCATAGCCATATGGGGTGGGGTGGTGTTGGGGCAGTGTACGGAGGAATGGGCTAGAGTAGGCAGGGCAATGGCACCAGTAAGGTGCTTCTCTGAAAGCATAATGATGTAGCATGCAAATCTGCATAAGTGCGTGACCCTGAACAAGTTATTTAACTTCCCTGTGATCCTGGGACAGACCTGGCTCTAGCTTCAGCTCACTGTGTCTTTCCTGTCCCCAAATTGTAAAAAAAGGGGGAGGGGACAGACATTCACTGGATAGACAGGCTGGTTCTGCCTTCTTCTGCTGACCACATTCTACACTTTTCTATTTCTGAACCTAGGCAGGGCAGCTCATTGCGAGTTGTCACTTCCTAATGGCCGTCACTCTCATTCTTGAGTTCTCTCTGTTCACATGCAGGGTGTTGTTTGGATTTGTTTCTGTTTCAATATGCTTTTGTTTCCTTCTCCATCACATGATATTATTCAATCGCCATGTGATTCAGCATTAGTTCTGGTTCGGAACGACACAGCAACATGGTCTGTCATCACCCATGTGATCTGCAACTGCAATAATAAGAGACAGGAGAACAAAAATGTTTAATAGGCTGTACAGTTAAACCCTTCCCACCTGTAGCCCCCCCACCCCCCCAGTAAAGCCAAATCCCTTGAATACTTACCTTTGCTATTAGGACAAAGGACACAGTCTGTGTTTAGCCTTCTCACCGTAGCTACGGGAAGTCCCCCAAATAAAAAATACCCCCAAATAATACTTTTGCCAGCAGAATACAGCATGTTATTCAAAGCTCATTATCAGGATCTGGTCTGTAGGGTAGCAGCAGCACAGTAGCGATTGTTCAGTTACACTCATTGCATCATCGGTCACATCTGTGATGGTGGGTTGGTCTCACAGAGTAAAGCAAAATTAGAGGTAATATGTAATGGCAATTTCTTTGTAGCAGGACTGCAGTTACTACTCTTCTGAAAAATGGTTGCATGACTCATAGCATGACTTTTGGCCCTGCATCATAGATACATAGAGTAGAAACTAAAGATACATGGACAATGAAGGCAGAAAAAAAGGTCAAAATTTAAGTTAAAAAAATCTGGGTAGGAGGAGGACTTGGAAGTGTTCACAAAAGCATTTAAGGAGGTGAGCAGGGCAGTCAAGACAGCAAAGCAGCTGAAATTGGCTCAAGGGATCAGAGATTCTTTTTTTTTTTTTTTTTTTGTTTAACCAGGAGTAGCATACTAAGCTGAAAGCTTTTTTACAGGAGCGATCTGGGAGCACAGGGAAGTTAAGTGACTTGCTCAGAGTCCCACAGTATGCAAGTGGAAGCTGTGGTATTCAAACCCAGGTCTGGTCTGTTGGATGTCACCAGATTTGCAGCTCAGAGCCTTAAACCACTGCGCTATACTGCCTCTTTGAATACATAAGTGATAAGAGGAGTTGTAGAGATGACATTGTTAGAATCAAAAGGGAGGGAGGATGGGCAGAAAAAGGGGAAGAGCAAGCAGAGGCACTCAACAAGTACTTCTGCTCAGTGTTCACGAAAGAGAGGGATGGCCCAATGCCACAAGGGAAAGCGGGCAAGGGTAGGGGGGGCAGAGATAACAGAAGGGGTCATCCAAGAGGATAGAGTTCTGAAGGGCCTTAAAGCCTTGCCGGTGGACAAGGCACCAGGACCAGATGGTGTACACCCAAAGATCCTGAAGGAACTGTCAGAGGTGTTGACAGGCCCTCTGACAGATCTGTTCATTACCTCCTTGGAGATGGGTAATGTACCCAGAGACCGGAGGATGGCTCACGTGGTGCCCCTCTACAAGAGTTGGACCCAAGGACAAACTGGGCAATTATAGGCCGGTGAGCTTGACTTCTGTAGAGGGGAAGTTGATTGAGATCTTAATGGTCTACAGGATAAGAGACAGCATGTGTTTGTCTTGGGAAGATCATGTCAGACTAACCTAATCGACCTCTTCGATTGAGTCACTAGGGCGGTTGATGAAGGCCATGCTGTGGATATCCTGTTCCTAGACTTCAGCAAGGCTTTGACTCAGTGCTGCATGGGAGGTTACTGAGCAAGCAGAGGGACATGGAGGTGGGGGGAGAAACTGGTGGGGTGGGTTGAGAGCTGGCTGCAGGGCAGACAGCAGAGGGTAGTTGCAAGGGGGGGAGACATCCCAAGCCAAGGCCAGTAACTAGTGGGGTACTGCAGGGTTCAGTGCAGGGTCCTGTTTTGTTCAATGTCTTCATTGGAGACATTGTAGAGGGGTCAAGAGTAAGATCAGCCTGTTCGCTGATGACTCTAAGATGTGTGCAGAAGTGGACAATGAGGAAGGGAGGCAGGCACTCAGAGGATCTAGCTAAACTTGAAAACAGGTCAGAGGAGTGGCAGTTAGGGTTTAATGCTAAGAAGTGCAAGGTCAAGCATCTCGGAGCCAGAAATCCCAGGACTAGCTACTGTTACCTGCCCTTGTCCTGTATGTGTATGATGAGGAGCTTTTGGAAATGAGTCCATGACTCAAAGGTTTGTAATTCCAATATAATAAATAAATAAATAAATTAATTAATATAATAATGTACCAGTATATGCACATCACAATGGCAGTGATGAGTGACGTCACTTACTGGGTAGGTCTCCCTCAAAAAAGGCGTTTTGTGTGAGAAGGTTATAATAATAATGCCTAGTGGCTGAAGTCCATGCACATGCATACAAAAGGCTACTTAAACAAGAGTTAATGACTATGATTGAGACACAGTTGTAAATGAAGAAGACACCAGCATAATTATGCAAGCTAGGTTTGCAAATCCTCCTTATTTTGACATGATGATAAGGAGAGTGACATCTCATTAGGTGTGGTAGCATAGACCATTCACTCTACATAGAATTTGACAGCAGATAAGGACCACTTGGCCCATCCAGTCTGCCCGTGTCTCCCTACCTACTCTGTTACATTACACCATGCCTGATCCACAACGCTTTCTCCTCCCCTTTCCTTTCCACTAAGATCCGTTTCTGCTTATCCTATGTATTCTTGAACCTCACCACTGTTTTTGCCCTTACCACCTCTGCTGGAAGGCTGTTCTAGGAATCCACTACTCTTTCTGTGAAGAAGTACTTCCTCACATCTCTCTTGAATGTACCCCCATCCAGCTACATAGCATGTCCCCTTGTCCTTTAGCACCTTTTCTTCTGAAAAATACTCCCCTCCTGTACCTTATTTACCCCCATGAGGTATTTAAAGATTTCTATCATATCTTCCCCTCCCTTCTCTGTTCCAGCACTCTAGCAGTTGGAATTTGCACAAATGGCATAAAACACAGAACATTTCCAATGCCAAGTTGTTAAATTGTTTCCATAAACAACAAAAATATTAACCCCAACGTTTCACTGATAGGGCTTGTTTAGGGGCATGCTTGCATCATTGTGCTATCCATTTCTTGCTCGTAAGTATTCATTACACAAATGAAAAAGGCTGCATGCTTTCATGGCTCTTTTTATATCCTTTCATTACTTTTTATAGAGACACCAAAGGCAAGGCCTCACAGAACATTTTTCATATAAGGAAGTTGTCCATCTCCTTACAGGGATACACAGCCTCCAAGGAGACAAACATAGCATTGTCACAATGGTATCCCATGTACAAAGGCGACGCGATTGAGTACTTTCAATCATAGTGCCTGTGCACAGGGCTACCTGGCAGGGGGAGCAACCGGATGTGGGGGAGACGAATATAGTGACGGGATGTCGCTATGTACACACGCGGCATGGGGTAGAGGACCATGCCGTGCAATGGGCAGAAGGGAGGGAGGGAGGGTTTATGGGGTGTAGTGTGGCAGTGGGCTGCTCATCGGGCTATGTGGCATGGTGGGTTGGTGGCAGGTTGGGGTTTGGAGGTGGCGGTTTCCGGTTCTGGAGTGCGCTCGTGTTTTTGCGCTGGGTTGTTTTTTTTTTTTTTTTTAGTTTTGTGCCCCATGACATGCACCCCCCTGGAGTTGAGAATCCTTTAGTAGGGGGTGTGGGGGCGCTAAGTCCCCCGCGGGCCCCTGCATAAAATAAACAAACCTAAATCTTGGGCACCCTGTTGCTGTTTGCCTCAAGTGTACATTGCTGAAATTTATTTTCGTCGATGTACACTCGCCTAAACAGCGATCGCTATTCCGCGATCACCGTTATCACATGGAACCGTCACAATGTTTTGGTTGTAGTAGCTGTCCCAGTGGCCAGGTTCAGAAGTGGAGTTGGGTCACTGTATCAGGAAACATGCTTGACTGAGGTAGCTGCTGCTCAGCCATGTACTTTAGTTGGTGGGGTGCTAGTGACTTCTGGTGCTGCTCTGACTCCTGTGGTTGGGCAAGGGAGCTTGCCTCTTGCTGTGAGGAAGCTGCAAATGGTTACGATCCAATGCCAACATTTCACCTATTAGTTGTGTGATGTGTTGAGGTGCTGGATGGGAAAACTGGTACTTTGTTCTGGCCTTAAAGACTTCCACTGTTGGCATTGACCATGGATTTGGGGATGCTGCACACTTGCCAGATGGTATGGAAATAGCAGAGGACTGCCTGCTGGAAATGCTTGATTCATGATTTTGGGAGATGTAGACTCACTGGTGTTGAAGGGGAAGGAGTGTCACCACCAACATTTTTACCAGAGGCAGAATGGTCTGTAGCACTGCCACCATCACCTATGCCTGCATCATCAGCATGGGAATGGTCTGGTAAAACCACAGGTACAGACTTTGATGAAGGTCTGAAAACCACTAGTCTCCCAAGGAATGGCAAATCAAATTGACAAGGGATGATCAGGTGGGGGTAACCACTAGACCACTAGGAAGTGAGTTTTATATTTTTGGTGGTACTAAGGGGCTGCTACGGCCCCATGCAAATGAGCCCATAATGGGCAACAGATGGACCCTTAGTGCCTTGCATGCCCAGTGGACTCATCTGCATGCTCAGGCTGAATATGACCCACGGGGGATGTGGTGCTATCCTGTTTTGTGCAGCACTACTCCTGTGCACCATATGCAGCCCTCTGGTCTGTGTCAGGGCAGTGCAGATCCACTTAGCGCTGCGCCGACATGAACCTGTTTTTAGTGGGCTAGCATTGCCCAGTCAGCGAGCACTATCCATCTGAATTTCACCTGAGCTGGGTGAGTGCAAGTGCAGTGCAAATGGCTGCACTATGATTTTCAACTGGCTCTCTGTATAGGAGCCATACACACAGGCTATGCATGTCTACTGACTGTGGGCCTGTCTCTCTGTGACAAGCAAACGGCCCTACTTTAGTCTCACTTTCTTCTCACTCTAGACTTAGAAGGGAAAAAAAGCTGTCAAGATTTGTGTTTTGTTGCAACTTTTAAACAAGTAGATTGAAGTAGATTGCTTTTTCACAGCAGCTTCTCTGAATACTGGGACACATGGGCTACATTCAATGAGCTTCCAAAATGCCCTCTTATTGGAGAGGAAGTCCAGGGAGATGTTAAATACTTGCCGTATAGTAGAACATCATACAGCCCTGAATAGTGAAGATTGTTCTCCTTCGCAAATAATGAGTAGGCTATTATTGCTGGTATTAGGGAAATACTGTACTATTCACACTCCTACATAGAAGCTGTTCAGTGTCTCCAGAACACACAAGTTATAGCATGGCGGACATGGCTCCCACTTGACATCTTGATGCATTTTGCTTACCTGCTGTCTGCTGTGCACTTTATCAAAGGATACCAGTGCAGAGGGGTAGGCAGCTCTTAATAAAGCCCCTCTTAGATACTACCATAGCAAAGTGTATACATATACTCCCTTCAGACTAGCCAAAGTGCTAAAGTGCATAATAAAAACCCCTGAAAATTGAAAACAGTAGCAAACATGTCAGCACGTTCTCATATAAAGGCATTGCACAGTATCAGCAAGTAAGCTTCATTTACCTAGAAACATAGAAAATGAACCATCGGTCCAGTCAGTCTGTTTGTAATGCCCTATCCTACCTGAAGATGGATTTATGTGATAAGGGTGATTCCCTTATTGTGCTGCATGCAAACCACAACGCAAATATCGCCCGAAGCAAAAGGGCAACAGAAAGACACAGCAATGGTCCTCAGATACTCAAACAATAGCAATAAAATTACAAGCCCACAAAATAATATAATCAACTTTGGGGGTGGACTTAAAAAAAGAAAGAAAAATACAGAATCCTACCATAGGACCCGAACCCAAGTCCACTGGCTCTGTAGTCGGTGGCTCTAGCCACTACACCAAATGACCAGCTCAGCAGGATTGGGCGACACACCTGCCTATATCCTGTTATAGTGAGTGTAGTTCACTGCTTCACTTGCTATACAGGATCCTTCGCTCTCTTGCAATGGTCGCCTTAAACACAAGCAGTATTATTGAGTCACCCATATTGAGCCGCTCAATAATAATGACCCATTTAGGGTACTACCCCTAGAGACCTAGTGTCTGTCAGGGTCTGTGCCCACACTACCAGCCTCTATTTCACCTGCTTTACTACAGCTCCCTGATATGAAGCCTTTGACTCTGCCTCAGCTGTGTTTGAAGCCATTAATTGTTTTGGCACTCACCACCTCATCTGGAAGGCTGTTCCATGGTTCAGTCATTCCCTCTGTAAAATAGAACTTCCTTATGTCTTCTGAATTTCTCTCCTGCTAAGTTTTACTCTTGACCCTTTGTTCTAGTATCCAGTACATCTGGTGAATATTTCCTCACGTAAAAAAATATTTTAAATATAATTTATGTATAAATATAATATCATACATAAGGGATAATGCCATAGGTCTGTGTGGCATACAACATTTATCTGTATGAGTTGATGTTTGACCTCATTAACCTCATGAGTGGCAGAGCCACGAGTGAGTACAATGAAGTCAAACATCAAGTACAGATAAATGCTGTATGTCACACAGAACCATGGCTTATTTGGTGTATGCAGTAGGCACCCTATACATCCTCTTCACATGATTGCCGTTTGTGTTTTAAAAAAAACTTAAATGGAAAAGTTAAAATGTTGACTTTATATGTTGGACTTTTATGCAGTGTCGGTTACTTATGCATCTTTTTCCCTTGGGTTGCCGTGGCAGATAACCCTTTCTAAATGATAGGGCCATGGACAGTGGGAAAGTACACTGACTGGTTGATTTCTATAGTGGGCGGTGCTAGAATGCTGAACTGCATATCTGTGTAATCAGTAAGCTGGGACTCATCGTTGTGGAAGGAGCTGTGTGGCAGCCTTGGGATGTGCATGTGGTGAGCAGCAGTGGTCGAGTTTCAGGCATCCGAGGACCACATTGTACAGACCGTATGCTTGAGACGTACTACTGTGGTTGGGACTGTTACAGATCTGGACTGGGGCTTTTAATTAGGGACATCACCAGAGACATCATTGACATGAGGGCTTTTATTGGCAACATGGGGAGTTTCAGTTGGTAAAGATCTATTTAACTATTTGTTATTGTTATTGAGACATGTGGATGGACTCACATGAGTTTCAGACTTATTCAGACCGTCACTATTTACTGTAGTGTACCAGACACTAGTGGTTAGAGGAGGTATTGGGTAAGAATTGCCCTCCTCTCTAATCTATATCCTTGTCAACCATGAGGCATTGTGGGACACTAGAGGCTGTCCACTGACCTCTGTTTTTACTAGAATGCGTTTTAACACATTTTAAAAGCCTGACAATTGGAGTTTAAGTGCCATTAGACACAAGACCCCATGGATGAGTGGAACTTCTGTCTGCACGTTTTAAAAATCTTAAAAGTCTTGCAACACGCGTTACATCACCAAACTGGAAGTTGATTCAGCTACTTCCAGTTTCGGGAATGCTCTTAAGCCCAATGTAGTGAGCAGGGCGAGCGTGTGTGAGCCCATGCGCTTCTGGGGAAGCAGGGGAACAGGGCCCCATTATACCCATTAAACATCAGGGAGCACTTAGAAGTAAGTAGGACTTGACTTGTATACTATTACACCAAGCTTAAACATGGATAGCCCTGCCGGCCCAGTGGTGCTGAGGGTTGAGGCGCTGGACGCCACACCTCACTCCACGCCAGCAACCCGAGTTCGGGAGTTAGCTCGGGTACCGGGGTTGGCAGGGGAGGGACTGGATTGAGCACCTGTGGGCTGCTCTCCTGTCCCGGGGGAGGGCATTGGGGAGCGTGGCGCTCCAGCGGCCCCTGGTGGAGATTGGGGGCACTGCAGTAGCGCGGGTCTCCACGTAATAGCGTGCCTGACGCTGGCATGGTTGCTGTGCACCTTAGCATTGGGGCTGCACACGCAGGGATAGGGGTGGGTGAAACAGAACAGAGGAAAAAAACCCAGTTCCAGGGGTAGGCGATGGCACCAATCCCCATGTCCACTACCAGGTCCAACTTGGGAGCTCTTCACAGACCCTCTGCCCAGAGGCCCATGTTCGCAGCTGGAGTCTACAAATTGAAGAGCGCCCAAGGTAGGAGGGGCAGCCTCACCCCGGAGGGGTTAAGCTGGGGGTGCCAGCTGTGAGGCAGTGGCGGACTAGAGGAAGGTTCGGTTGGGGGGGACTTCAGGCAGGACAGGACAAAGGTTGGATGCCTGAGAGAGGCTCCTGGATTCATGACCGGAGGAGAAAAGAATAAAAAAAAAAACATGGATAGCCCAAATAACTATTGTAATACATGTCAAATGTATGGCATGGGTAATCAAATATTGGACTTTACTTGTGATTGATGTTTATTTGTACAGACCCTGCAGGAGGAAATAGCAAGGCTTCAGTCCAGAAGGATAGTTAGCCCAGGCATTGAGGCCCTAGAAAACTACATCGACCTTATGGCAGACCTATTAGAATCTACAGCAGCTCCTACCAACATAGAGCTAGCCCCTAACTTAAACCAGGTTTCAAATCCTTCTGGAATTTTATTTATTTATTGAATTATGGTAACCAGGTAAGCCCACTGAGATGTGACAGTCCCTTTTTCAGGGGGGACCTTTTAGGCAATTTTAGCACCCCCTCCCCAGCCCGAGGTAGAAAACTGGGAACTTGTTACCAAAAACGAAACAAAAAGGAGGGGAGGCCAGATTTTTTACAGTGCTCCAGTATCATTATTGCAAAACAAGTATGATGCCCTTATACAAGAAGGTGATAGTGCCCCCTTTTATGAGGATCCCCCACCCCGGTAGTTCTCCCAAGGATAGAGTAGGACAAGATGCCACAAAAATGTCCACTAAAGCTGCTTATAAACCCAAATGTTTACAGCCATTGAACCCCAAGGCCTCAGGGTCTATTGAGGTACTTAACTCAACTTCATTTAGGGAACCTCTTGACGCCAAACCCCAGGGAAGTGAAAAACCCTAAAACTTGCATTAAACAAGTGTTCGTGCTGGGTGACTCTCTTATTAAGCACATTGATAGAGTAGTGTGTAAACTGGACAAACTAAATCATATGTGTTCGAGCTTCAGAGGGGCTAGGGTATCAGAGATAACATCAATGGCTAAGGGGATACTAAGTAAAGCAGGCGAAAACCCACTGTTCGTCATCCATGCAGGCAATGGTATAAGTTGACTAAGCCTTGATCAATTAAAGCAGGACTATGTAGTGCTAAACAACGTTTTGGTAGAGAGAGACTGCTCTGTCTGCTTCTCTGAAACCTTGCTAGTATCAAGACCCACCTATTCTATCATAAGCGAAATCAAAGCACTGAATGAATGGCTCAGGAAATGGTGCTTCAAACAAGAAATTCCTTGTTTGACTCACTGGGAAGACTTTTATGAAAAATTCCCTCTCTTCTGCTGGGATGGCCTGCATCTCAGCAGAAGGGAGAGCACCATGCTAGGTAAAAGCATCATTGCTGCATTTGAAAAGCATTTAAACTAACACCTAAGGGGGAGAATGGGAATGCTCCCAGGTCTCTGATAGGGGAATCCACGTCAAATAGCCTGAAAACATGTAAAATACTATCTTTAAACGCTAGGTCACTAAGGTTAGTAAAAATGGTGGAATTGGAGGCTAAATGTAGAATGTTAAACTTAGGCATACTATCCATAATAGAAACATGGTGGGACTCTAATTCCTTGTGGTTGAAAGAGATCCCTGGATTTAAACTCTACCACAAGGACAGAGTTGACCAACTAGGGGGAGGAGTCTGCCTCTATGTTAGGGACGACATTCCTTCTTTTCAACTTCCTTATACCACAACAACTGGAAGCATATGGGTAAACATTCAATTTAAGGGGCAACCCCAGATACTTGTAGGTACATGCTATAGGTCCCCATCAGCAGACCTTGATTATGCATCCATATTAATTAATGACAATTCAGTCCTGGCCAATAAAGGCAGTGTCATAATTCTAGGGGATTCCCATCCCCTTTCTTATACATGCCACTTTGGGGTAACCCACTCTTATCCTTACAAAATCATCCCATCTTTTGCCATACCTGGAAAAACAAAGGAATATTTTTTGTTGGAGATGTTCTTGATCATAACTCCTTAAACTTAAAATCCTTTTCAGAATTGCAACAATTATGGGACCTCCCCAAGCAGGACCTCTGGAAATATTTACAACTTAGAACTGCTTATAATTCAATTCCTAGTCATGTATACAAACATACTCTACTTGACCAATATATCTCACACTGGACAAAACTCTCTACAAAATGGGGCAGTACTATTTACAAAGTTATTATAGGTAATTTACCAGATCAGTCCATAATAACTAAAAATAAGTGGAGCGTTATCCTCAATTACAATATTACTGATGCACAATGGAGTAAATGTTGGTGTATATCTCATTATACATTCAAAGATTCCCACAGTTCCTTAATTCAAACCAAAATATTATTTTTATGGTATAGGACTTCCTCAGTTCTACATAGCATGGGTTTGTTAAACAACAACAACTGTTGGCACTGCAGCTCCCCTAATAGCAATTTATTTCATATTTTATGGTCGTGCAGGCCTGTTAATAAGCTCTGGCATAAAGTCCTTCAATTTGCCTCACATGTTATTCGACATCAAATCCCTTTCGATCCTAAACTTGTTTTGTTAGGTATGCCCGCCTTTAACTATGCTACTCTATCCCATGCCCATTTTAGATGGCTGAATATACTTTTCCTTTCGGTCAAGCGTCATCCTTATAAACTGGAAATCTGCTATTATCCCAACTCTTTCAGACATTTTCCAAAATCTCTCTCACTATGCTTCACTGGACCGACTATCTTATGTCATTTCTGACCGACTTTTTATGTATAATAGTTGTTGGCAGGATTATCACAGATTTATCAATACTTATGGTAGTTCTTAAACCTTAATAAAATGCTATATGGATATTTACACTAATTCTTTATATACATCAATTATATTTGTTCATCCTCTCTGATATCTCTTGTTTTTTTCATTCTCTTCCCTTTTCTCTTTACCCTTTCTATTACCTTTCTACTTATTTCTGATGTTCTTACTTTCATTCTAACACAACCTTCCTTATTACATTCTCCTCTATTATAATGATATACTGAATCATTACTAGTAGCACATTATTTACTAGCTATGGTACATATACAGATATTGCTAAATGTTCCAGAACTTTTTAGACTATGCACCTAATTTATAAACCTGTTTGATTATTACCGTATTTAATGTGACTAATGCAGTTTCATGTTGAGATGTAATCTTATGTCTGGTTTATTATCTTCTTTCTTGTTATTATAAACTTTAATAAAAAGATTAAAACAAAAAAATAATTCTAGGGGATTTTAATATGCCCAGAATTGACTGGAAATCCCAAACTGGTAGTACTCAACATAAAAAAAAAAAATAGTATCTACACTAATTGACTCAGGCCTTGAGCAAATCATAACAGAGCCAACCAAAGGACATAACATCTTGGATCTTCTGATCACTAACATCGATAATAACATTTCAAACCCTATTATATATGACCTACTAGGTAATAGCGATCATAGCTCTATTTTGTTTAATTTGACATATGAACATCAACCCCCCACCAACCAATCATTATTCAAAAACTATGAGAATGCCAATTTTGGATAAATTAATGACCACTTAAATAAAATTCAGTGGGAGGACATTCTATCATCCCTCCCACTCGAGGATGCTTGGAAGTACTTAAAATCTACATTTCTTAAGCTGGAAGAAACATTTGTCCCCACTAAGAATAAATATAACAGATAAGGGAAGATTCCCTGATGGTTAAATAATTCCATTAAAAAACAAATTAAGCGCAAAGAAAAACTTTTTTCCTCACTAAAAACAAGTGGTAGTAATAATAAAGGGGAAATCCTATGCAAACATAAGAAAGCAGTCAAAGATCTGAAACATCTAATTAAATGATCCAAGAGAAATTGAGTTTAGATTAGCCCATTCTAAAGATCGTCATAAATCATTATTCTCTTACCTCAATGATAAAAAGGAGATTATGAACAAATTAGGCCATTAGTTGTAAACAACTCCATGCTTATATCAGCTAAGGAAACTGCAGACACATTTAACAATTACTTTCATTCAGTTTTTTTCCTAACAAAGAAGTATTTGACTCCCCCAGTGGCCTAGCACATATCTCCAACAATTACACAATTGCTATGTCCAGTACCCTTTTGGTATTAAGTACTTTAAATAAAACTACAAGTCCAGGCCCTGAAAATTTAAATCCCAGGGTCTTGATTGAAACATCCAAAGCTGTAGCCCTCCCCCTGACAATAATATTTAAGAAATCCCTACTTGAAAGCACAGTCCCTCAAGACTGGCTATTGGCCACAGTAATACCCATTTTTAAGAAAGTAAACTGGTCAAAAACAGAAAACTATCATCCTTTTAGTCTCACCTCAGTCCTTTGTAATTTGATGGAGAAAATAGTCAAATCCCTTTTAGAAAAAGATACGGTATCCCTGAACATCTCTGATCTGTCCCAACATGGTTTCAAGGAAGGTTACTCATGTACCTTCAACCTCATAGCTTTTTATAACCATATAAATTAAGGACTTGACTCTAACATGCCCATGGATATAGTCCTGTTAGATTATAGTTGTGCATTTGACAAGGTATCACATGGCAAACTCATCACTAAACTATCCACAATGGGTTTTTCCACAATTCTAGTCAAATGGGAAAACAAGTGCTGACTGACAGATGCCAGCAAGTAAGAATGAATGGAACCTTATCAGATAAAGGGCACATGACTAGAGGGGTGCCTCAGGCTCGGACCATGGACCTACACTATTCAGCATTTTCATCAGTGATATGCAGATAGGCCCATGTAATATATTATGCAAATTCGCCAATGACACCAAGTTGGGGGTTGATTGTTCCATAAATAGGACTGCACTTACTGACAATCTGCATATCTTTGAACATTGGGCTCACTCCAACAGTATGTCTTTTAACATTGACAAATGCACTGTCTTGCACTTTGGCAAAAATAACTCCACACAGATTTATAACCTAAACAATTCTTCCCTGAAAGCATCTCTCAGTGAGAGAGTTCTGAGTGTAATGGTTAATAATAAACTCTCCTCGACTGACCAGTGCACGAAAGCGGTCAAACTATCCAACGTGCTTCTCGGGCGCATTGATCGCACATTCATTTCAAAGATGGAAGAATGCATAATCCCACTAAACAGGATCATATTAGACCATACTCTGATTATGGGTCTCCCTTCTGGAGTCCATATCTTATAAAGGATATTAATAGGGTCGAAGGAATAGAGACAAGTAACTAAGATGTTTCCCCACTTGGCATCTAAACACTGTCCTGAGAGACTC
The DNA here is from genome assembly GCA_016271365.2 of Neoceratodus forsteri. Classification (NCBI taxonomy): domain Eukaryota; kingdom Metazoa; phylum Chordata; order Ceratodontiformes; family Ceratodontidae; genus Neoceratodus; species Neoceratodus forsteri. The sequence goes on from CM057458.1 coordinate 237,004,768, forward strand.
CAAGCAACGGGCCTCCATTCCTTACAAACCAGGAGGTGCAGAGGTGATCTCCTTTTTCTATGTAAAATCCATCACTCACCAGAAGAGATGAAGCAAAGTGGACTAGCCTTATCTCAGAGAAAGATAGTTTCCAAACTTCATAATAAACAAATTGAAGTAAGTAAGGCTAGAACAAATACGAGACTTACCTTCTGCACTGTAAGAACATATAGTCTGTGGAACAGGCTCCCACAAGAACTTGTAGACATCAACACCTTCACTGTCTTTAAAAAAAGGTCTAGATAAATGGTTAAAATTAAATTGGATTTGGGAATAATGACCCACAATGTTGTGGGAACAATCCCGATGGGCTTTGGCCTTCTTTTGTCCAAATCTACCAAGTAAACCAAGACCCATTCTTCGTGAGTGATGTTAACTCATACTGCTCATGTTGTATTCTGTGTTGTTTCCTTGTGAAAACTGTGCAGAGTGTCATTCTGATACAGGCTTGTCATTTAAACTTCAAATTTTTGTCTTGTGAGTAGTGTATATGTTACTGAGGGGGGGCAGTTCTCAGTGCAACCAATCCTCAGTTCAGTGGCGGGAATCTTAACTGCACATTGTAGTTATGTTTTGAATAGTGCCAGAAAAATGTTTATACACATTACTGTACAGGGCCATGCTGAATGAAACTGACTAATCAGTCAGTTTTATAGGTTGATGTTCCCTGTTGTTTGCAATCGTTACTAGCTAATGATTGGGGGAGCACAGTTCGCATCACAGTACGGCCATTCAGCAGTGAAACTTGGACATTCTAATGGAGTGACAGCAGACTCTGAATGCATAATGAGTTCACTGTTTAAACACTAGGATGAGTTTACCGTTTAAATCTGGCTTTTAAACAGTAGACTCATCATAGTATCAAATTCTGTCTAGGTCTCACACCTGTTGCATACACTAGTATATGTAAATATATATTTATATATAAATTGATATTTATATAAATATTTCATTAATTTTTTTCAAAATACACTAATGATGAGACAGTGCTATAACAAATGTACCAGTACTAATTACTTTTTTGCATTTTTTTAATCTCCCATTATAATGATCATCTTGCATAGTACTGAAATGTAATGTAATGTAAAATTTATTTATATAAGGCACCCTTCCTGAGCTCAGGATGCCCTTACAGTAATCATTACAATAATTTAAAATCCATAATCATTAAAAACATACATAACATACATCAGGTGTCATAAAATGCTTGATGAAACAAAAAGGTTTTAAGGGATTTTTTTAAACTTTCTAGAGTCAGGCTATCTCGTATCTGACGGGGTAGAGAATTCCACTGGGTAGGTGGCATAAAGGCAAAAGACCTTCCTCCATATTTTTTCAAGGTTACCCTGGGAATCTCTAGCAATCCTCTGTCAGAGGATCAGAGTGAGCGGGAGGGACAGTAAGAAAACAGGAGTTCTTCCAGGTAGTGGGGTCCCAACTCACGTAGGGCCTTATAGGTCAGCAACGCAGCCTTGAAGGTAATCTGCCACTGCACAGGCAGCCAGTGCAGATCTCACAGCACAGGTGTTATATGACTGGATTTAGGGTACCCAGTCAACAACCTGGCCGCCGTGTTCTGCAGTAGCTGCAGACGGCGGATATCCACCCCCGGTAGCCCTAGATAGAGGGCATTGCAGTAGTCAAAATGACTGGTAACTAAGGTGTGGACCAAGGTAGGAAGATCTTCGGGCAGAACCAGGTGCTTCACCCCAGGCTATATTCCTTAGATGAAAAAAGGAAGACTTGACTACAGCCGACACCTGCGTCCTTAGGGTCAGGCCCTTATCAAATATAACAGGCTTTCAGCTTAGTGTGCTATACCTGGTTAAACAACTAAATAAAAAAATAAAAATAAAAAAATAACACCTAGGTTATGCACCTGGTTGGAGGCCATAAGCGGGGTCCCCCCCAAATATAAACCTGAGGGCTTCCCCGTCCATGCCCCCAACATCCTAACCCAGGGTTCACCACCAACACCTCTGTCTTACCTGAGTTCAACTAAAGTCAACTGGCACTCCTCCAATCCTGAATCTCCAGTAGGCAGTTGTTAAACACTGTAACTGAGTCAGACTCCCGTTCCGGTACAAAAGACATGTAGAGCTGAGAGTCATCAGCACAGCAATGAAAACTCAACCCATACCATCTTATAATGTCCCCCAGTGGGAGCATATATATTGCGAATAACATAGGGGACAACACCGAACCCTGTAGAACCCCACAGGGCAGGCAGTGAGGGGCCGAGGAATAAATCCCAGACACCACTCTGTGAGACCTGCCCTCGAGGAACGATTGAAACCAACTGTGGACTGCCCCCCTCAATCCACAGAAAAAACAGAGGCATTCAAGCATCACCCCATGATTCACGGTGTCAAATGCTGCTGAGAGATCAAGGAGAACCAAGATGGATCAGGCTCTCCGATCTCTTGCCAACAGGAGGTCATTTAGCACCTAAACAAGGGCCATCTCAGTACTATGCTGATTCCTGAATCAGGACTGGAGAGGGTCATAGATATCGTGGCTGGTTAAATGATCCTCCAGCTGCAAAGCGACCACCTTCTCGATAACTTTCCCTACAAAGGGTAAGTTCGAGACAGGCCTGCAGTTTGCTGGGCAGTCGGGATCAAGGGAGGGCTCTTTCAAAAGGGGCGAACTACTGCCTCCTATAAGGGATCCGGAAAGATCCCTCTCTCCAATGAAACCGTCACTATCCCAGTAAGGATCATGATGATAACCTCTATACACAGTAAGGATCGTGATGATAACCTCTACACACCACACCAGGAGGTTAGTAGGACCAGGATCCAGACTACAGTAGGTAGGTCACAGAGTCTGGATAATCCTCACTATATCTATGACTGCTGGTTGGCTGAAGGTGAACCAAGTCGACTGGGTATCAGTACCACCCGATTTATCAATGCAAGGCCCAATGGAAAGACGTTGGCTGATCCCTGATGGTGGATACCTTATCAGCGAAGAACTGCACAAACTCCTCACACTGTACCTGTGACAAAGCTCGACCAGTCTGAAGACAGGCTGGATTGCAGTCTGTCCACAGTCCTGAAGAGCTGAGCCGGTCTATTCCTCGCTGTAGCAATTTCCCTGGACAGGAACTCTGCCTTCTTATGAGAAATTGCTGATTGGTAGATCTTATAATGATCCAACTATCTAAGCCTATCCACCTCCAGATCAGTTTTCCGCCATCGTCTTTCCAATCTTCACCCCCCCCCTTTCTTCAGCTCACAGATCTCCCCGGTAAAACAGGGAGCCCCCAGGCGCAGTGTAAGGGTGCAAACTTGAGTTGGAGCAATGACATCCAGGGGCCCACAACGGCCCTGTTATAGGCCAATACCAGGGGCCCTGGGTCAGTACTATCCCTTGGCAATTCTGAGAAGTCCAGTTCCGTCATTAGGCCTTCTGAGGTAATTCCCCTCAAAGGATGGAACTGTACCAACTCCTTAGGGGCAGGCCTCTTTCAGGGGGCTGCGAAACTGAATCTCAGGGCATGATGGTCAGACCAACTGATTGGCTCCACCTCCACATTAGAGACCTCCATCCCCAGATGGAATATTAAGTCCAATGAGTGTCCCTCCTCATGGATTGCAGCAGTAGTAACCTGTGTCAGGCCCAATGAATCCATCAGTTGAAAGGGGTTTTGTCCAAAAAGCGAGAGTTCCTCATCGACCCAGGCATTGAAGTCCCTAAGAATCAACCATCTGGGGGACTCCAATACCATCTTGGTGATGAAGTCCACAACCTCCCTCAGGAACTCCCTCCCATCACCTGGTGGACGGTAGATGAGAAGGATCCTGTAGCCTACACCTGCACCCACCATACATTCAAAGGAGTTGGTACATCCAGCTGGCATCTCCCTGAGATCCAGTTCCTGTCTAAAACAGTCTGCAACCCCCCTATGGTCCACTCTCAGGTGGTGAATCACAGAGAACCCAGCCTGAACCACAGACTTCAAAATGGGGACCGCATTATCATCAAGCCAGGTCTCGATAATGCAAGCCAGGTCGACTGAGGCAACAAGATCCTCAACTACTGTGGTCTTATTCCTAATAGACCTGGCATTGCTTAACACCGCCTGAAAGGGATGAGAGCCCGATGATGACTCCACTTCCTGCCTGACTAAGTCAGAACCCTAGGATATGGGTACAAGGCAAGGAAACCTCGTTCCTGCACCCATTTTGCCCTAGGGCATCTCCTGGTTCTCACTGTCCTTAACTGCCCAATCCTTTCCCATCCCCCCCCAAGGGCTCCAGGATCCCCAACCCCCTGCACCCCTCCGTCTCAAGATGCCGAAACCTGGGCATCTATTATACACTTCCAAAGGAAGTGAAGGGCATTCAAAAGGGTGGAGATCCTTCAGTCTTGAGGGGGAGTACCGCCTGACTGTATCCCTAATACCCCAACACATGTCTTCAACACTTCTCAGACACAATAACTAACCACAACTCACGCAACAACACTTCTTTCCCCTCATACAAAATTATATAAAACCTTTATCAATTTAACACAATTTAAACCCCCTTTCCCATAACTATAATAATAACTCCTCCCCTCTCTCTCTCTCTCTCACAGAGAGGATCATATTCAAAAAAAAAAAATTACACTAAACAACAATAATCAACACTAATAAAAATAAAATAACCCTTAACCTCCCTCACCAAATCTTGCAATACCCTTCATACACAAACAACAATACAATTTCTACAAGCAGTACTAACAATGCCTAAGCTAACAGATTGAGGAAACAAGTCATTAAGAATCTTTGTGTCAGTTTGATCCAAGAGTTTCTGACTCTATATCAATTAAAAATGTACCATCTCACACATGAGAAGCTGAGGAAATCCATACAAGGTTCAAGTGCACCACCTCTCACGTATCTGTACTTGAACCTAACCAGTTAAGGAAATGTTAACCAGGCACTCTCACTGCCTAAAATTGACCAAAATTTAACTATAGTCAATACTGTTTCTTCCACCCTGATTTGGAAGCACATCACTTCTTCCCAAAAAGTTCAGATAAGGGAGGGGAGTTCTCACCAACCTCTCACCAATAATGTCCCAGTCTTGTGGCCCTCTCACTGCCACATTCAGCAGTCGACAGGCAGAAAATTGTTTTAATCATTTAAAACAGTGGAAAAGCAAAATGGAAGCCCTCTCACTGCCTCCAAATCACACAAACTGTATGTTGAAATGTTGTCACAGTTATCTTCAGGGGACAAAGAAAACAGGACTCACGGAAAGGTGATCCTCTTCCATGGCTGTCCACTGTGGAATTACTCTAGGAAATAGATCATCTGCCATAAGTACAATGTTAGGCCCAGACACCCCCAATGCAGGCACCACACTCCACAAGATATTCCCACCTAAGCCCCCTGATCCACCCAGCCTAGCCAGGTAGACCAAGGAGGCTCAATGGAGAAATCAAGTGTCCACCCATCGATCAGTGCTCTCTATCTCCACCGAGAAACCTCAGGACATGGCACCCACCTCCAGGTAGTCCACAGCAGGCCAAAGATCAATTCACCACTTCCAGCAGATAGAATCTCCATGGGGCTTTTCCAAACTTAGTCCAGATCTCTAAGGGCAGCCTGATTATCCACAATGCAGCTGCCCTTACCACTGCTTCATTTTTCTCTGTTCTTCTCTTGCTTCCCTAACAATCACCCAACAAAACTCCATAAGATATTTAAAAGGGTGTAGTACCAAGAAAGACCAGCACCTTTTGTCAGTTACATAATCGCAAATCATGTCTTGTAACTTACTGGTAATGTTATAAGAGTCCCAACATCCCAGTGACTCACAGCCACATCAGCATTACACTTGCCAGTAGAAAAACCCACTAGAGTTTGTTTTAGTTACAGGAACTCCACGTTATCCCAAATTTGGATGCGGAGTTCGGAGCTCTCCCATCTTGATACTATAATTATATCTGACATAGGAAGATGCTTAAATAAGTGGTTGGCACCCTCTACTGGCAGAGAGCATAAATTGCATGTAGTTATGGAAAACAAGAGAAAGAAATGGCTGAAAACAATTATTTATTTATTTATTGATGATTTGGATTACAACCTTTGAGCTAAGCAGCTCATTTACAAAAGTTCCACGTCAGTTCAAAGAAGTTACAGAGGTATACATTAGTTACATTGGTAGCAATGTTAAGCAGTGTGTGACAAATACAAACCAGTAGTTAAGACAGATCATACACCAACAGCAATAGGTGCTGTCCAGGTAGGTATTGTAAAAAGAGCACAGTGTGCCAGGGTACATACACAGGAAAAGAGAGATAGCATCCCAGTAGGCATTGTCAAGAGAGCACGGCATGCCAAGGTACATACATAGGAAGACAGAGATAGCAGCCCAGTAGACATTATCAAGAGACAACAGTGTACCAAGGTACATGCAGGAAGAAAGCGATAGCAGCACACTTGGGTGACCACTGTCAGACCATTGACAGAGTATGGGGAGCTGTGATGTGTGGGAGGCCAGGAATCATCTGTAGTAATTACAGTTGTTTATATCTGCCAGGTGGTGTCAAAGTTCCTTCTTATGGTGCGGATTTTGCAGATGCTAGCTAGGGAGGAACTCATTTAGGCATTTGGTACCTCTATAAGCTATGGACCTTTGTGCAAGCGAGGTGCATCGTAACAGAATAGGACATTCCTGTCCTTGGTTCTTGTGCACTGAGGGATTGTTGGGGTGAAATGTCTTAGTAGTCTGGCTGGTGTTAGGCCAAGCAGGGTCTTTTTCCCCAGGATATAGGTTTGGTATTTAATCCTATTCTGCAAGGGTAGCCACTCTGTATGAGAGTAGAGGTTACAAGTATTGGCTGTTCTGGCAGCCCCAAGAGCCAGTGTACAGGCCTTGTTTAGGACAGTCTGTATCCTTTCTAGAGCCATGTCAGAGGTAGCACTGTAAATAACAAACCCATAGTCAATTACTGACAGATCTGAGCTGCTTATGGCCAGCTTCGGTGCATGGTAGTCATGGCGTTTCTATGACTGTATAGTAGGCTGAGCCTGGCATTGGCTGCTCTAACTATGTGATCAATATGTTGGGTGAAGGCAAGGGTGTTGTCTAGATATAAGCCCAGGTACTTGAAGGTACCAAATTGTTCCAGTTGCACCCCACCTTTGCTAACAATGGATAGGGGGTCTACCCTGTTTTTTTGGTGTGTGATATGGTGAACATTATGACCTTTGTTTTCTTGTAATTGAATAGAAGTTTGTTTTGCTGGAACCAGTATTCCAACTTGTTGAAGCTACTCTGGAGCTCTTCAGTGAGCTGGTCTTTTTGTTGACTGCTGTAGATGACAGCAACATCCTCATGCTGCAACATTTTCGCTGGGCACACGTGTGGTAGTGAGTTAATGAACAGACTAAAGAGGAGTGGGCCAAAGATGGAACCTTGGAGTAATCCGAGGATTACTGCTCTTGATGTGGAATGGGTCCTATTTATTTTTACGTTTTGAGTTCTTTGTGCGAGGTAACTTTGGAGCCACGATACTGCATCAATGGATAAACCTAAAAATTGTAATTTAACCAGTAGGATTTGGTGGTTTACTGTGTCAAAAGCTTTAGTGAGGTCAATGAAAATTGACCCCACTAGCTTGCCCTTCTCGAACTCCTCAAAAGTGTAGCTGGTGCACTCTGTAAGGGCAGTTGTGGTACTATGGGCTCTGCAGAAACCATGCTGTTCCTGATGTTGCTTATCGTATTTGTTTAGGTTGTCCGTAAGTTGATCAGCTACTATACATTCTAGGGCTTTTGACAGCAGGGGCAAGACAGGAATAGGGCGGTAGTTAGCGTGCTTTGTGCGGTCACCGGTCTTGTGGACCGGAGTGACGTGCAAGACTTTCCATGTACTGGGGAATGTTGACATCCTGAGTGACAGACTGAAATTTTTGGATATGGACTGGACAACCTCGTTTAGTGTGAGGGCTATGATTTTCATATCTACTGAGTTGCTGCCCACCCTGGTTTTAGCCAGCACATGCTTTATGTATTTTTTGACATCAGCAGCTGAGATCTGCTTGAAGTAAAACAGTGGTACACTAGGGTCAGGTTGGGATGGGTGGACCTGATTGTACTGAGTTCAGTTCAGTTTTATTGTATAACAAAATTTAAAATTTGTTTTTACACACACTAAAAAATCTTAGCTATGCATCAATTTCCATATATCATTGTACATACAATTATCATATAACTTACCATTATTTAACTAAAATTCACATAATCACATATTCTCACTTCTTATATGCTTCAGTTTTTTCAATATTATCCTACACAGTCTAGCCACCTTATTCAAAATAAAGGTGTCCTCTGATTTCAAAAGTGTGTTAAACTGGTATTGAGGCTCCAAATCTAAACTTTTTGAATGTTTGCCAGGATCTTTTCTCTTTCATATTTATACAATGGGCACAAAATCAATAAATAGAGAGGGGGTATCTTCCCCACCTTCACAAATACACATTGCGGAACTACTGTTTTTATATTGTTTCATTAAGGTTTGCGATTCAACATATCCAAACCTGAATCTGGTTAACGCCTTTCTGTTATTTATGTTAGCAATTTTATGCCAATAATCCCGCATTTCTTTTTCTATTTTCTACCAACCACCTACTAATTTTAAATTTGTTGGCCAGAATAACTTCTTGATTATAGTGGATATCTTGAATCCTTACCCTAATTTTTGTTCTATTGACTTAATTGGGTACCAATTTGATTCAGATATACAATCCAAAAGACCATTTGGTTTTAATATCCTTTCTAAGGTAAAAGTACTTGGACAAATAAATCCCGATTCTCTATATTTCATTGCTTCCTGTATACATATTCTTGGAAGGCATTTACCCTGTTTATTATATGTTTTTGTCCAATAGCTACATTGTCTTTGTTGTATACTTTGTTGAATGGACTTTTGCCCCAATTCCAACCTAACCAAACCTGTAGGTGCACACTTTGGTAATCCCAATATTATTTTATATGCTTTATTAAGAATGCTCTCTATCTTATTAATATTTTTCTCTAAACCCCATATTTCTGCTCCATAAAATAATTCAGACCTTATTTTTGCAGTTAAATCTGTTTAAAATAATTTTACCGATTGGACACCATACTTATATGGGAATCTTTGTAGAGTAGGGTAGAATCTCTTTATTTTTTCTTTTACATAATTCATGTGTTCTTTCCATTTCATATCATAGCTAAATGTGATTCCTAAATAACAAAATGATCTAACAGTTTCAATTTTATTTTTATTACAATATAACTCTCTTATCCTTCCTTTCTTAACCAATTGTTTACTGCAGATCATATATTTGTTTTTTCCAAAATTAATTTCCAGTGCTACTTTCTTACATCCTTCATGAAGTTTTTGTATACTTCTCTTTATCCCTAAATAACTAGTTGAAATCAACACTATGTCGTCAGCATATGCCAGGTATGGGCATGGTCTGAAGTCCAACCTGGGCATGTGCAGCTCGGGATCATACATATTCTTTAATATCATGTTCAAAAATAAATTGAATAAGATTGGGGAAAGAACACAGCCTTGTTGATTGTACTGAATTAAGAGCTCTGGTGGTGCTAGGTACTCAGGAGGTAGAATGGAGGTTAGGTCTGTGAAAGCTGCATTAAAGATGTCAGCAATATTTTTGGGGACCTGAGTGGTGCCTTAACTAGTGGTTATCAGGTCCGGTGCTGCTTTGGTCTCCTTCCCAAGAAGGCTGTTTAGAGTTCTCCAGAACTGTTTAATATTACCCCAGGAATTCCTGAGCTGCTCCATGTAATGGTTGGCTTTTGCTTCCCGTATTGCTCAGGTGCATCTGTTTCTAGCAGCTTTGTAATTGATTGTATCCTGCTGGTGTCCTGTGGTTTTAGCTCTGTACCAGATGTTGTGTCTAGCCTTCATGAGCTCAAGAAATGAGTCTGTGAGCCAGAGGTTGCTTGCCCCTTTGTGTTTATGACTTCTGAATGGTGCGTAGATGTTGCAAGCTTTTGTGTAGGTAGAAATGAAGTAAACCAGGGCTCACTTACGTTTGTTACAGTATCTTTGCGGGACCAGTCAATCATATGGAGATATTGTTTTGAGCTAGCCTTTCCCAACTAATCTGCTCTTTAAAGGCAGAGGTTCTATTTTAGGTTTTTGTTAGACTAGGTGCATATCACAGGGGAATGGTTGCTGAGTACATCCGGTAGGACTGATACTTCTGCAGTCCTCTTGTGATGGTTGGAGAGTACCAAGTCAATGAGAGTACTAATGCCAATTTTGTAGTTTATTCTGGTGGCCTTGGTTTACCAACTGTATCAGGTAGAGGCTAGAGATCAGGTCTTTCTGTGGTATGGAAGTAGGTGCAAGTCAATTAATGTTAAAATCCCCCGTGGCAATCAGTTTCCAGTTTTGGCTGAGTTGCCAAAGGTTGTCTGCCAGTAATTTCAGTCCAACTTCTTGCCAGCCTGATGGAAAGCATACTGTGGTAAGCACCAGCATCTTATATTGTTCACCAAGGAGTAGTTTGACAGTTAGGAGTTGTACCTCCCTTGTCTCTTTATTTTGGGGGATGACCTGTTCTTTTATATTGTTGCTCAGGTAAACTAAGCAGCTGCCCCCCCTCCTTTTTACTAGACTGTCCTGTCTGAAGACTGTATAACCTTCCATGGCAATGGCTGCATTAGGTGTCTTAGGGGATAGCCATGTTTCAGTTAGGGAAACAATGTCTGGTTGATGTTGGGTGACCTAGGCTTGAAATTGAGTAAGTTTTGGTAATAGGCTTCCGTTGTTGGATGCTAATTTTAGCTTGCCTGTCCATCTACTATTTGTGTGGGATCTTCCAATGGTCCCTGGGGTGGGATGTATGTTTCCAGAGAGTAGGAGTAGTGTTAGTATAACTCTTTTATTGAAACGGTTTGCAGTAAGGTGCTTTGCCATGTTTTGGGGGATGAGCGATAAACCTCCCCTGTGGGGCTTGCTTTGTTGAGGTAGCTTGAAGGAGACAGCAGGCCATGATCCTCTGTGTGAGGGCTTTTATTTATTTATTTTATTTTATTGAGAAGTTGGAATTATAACTTTGAGCTAAGAGCTCATTTACAAAGGAATCTCATCAAGAGTTTTAAAAAAGATACATTTTGTTGCAACAGCGGAATTGCAGCAGTTTTGACAAAGTAGTAACACAAACTAACACAGAGTTTACATAGAAAAGGACAACATACTAGATGATACAAAATTTACATATTGAAATACAAATGATGCTGCTGGATGCATTGTCAATTTCCCAGTAATAGGGCACAACAAGCAACAAACTGATAAGTTAAGTGCAGAGACCCAAGTTGGGGTTTTGGGCAAGGGCAGGTGGGTGGTAAGGAAGGAACAGGGGGGAGAGAGGGAAAGTTTAGGTTGGGCAAAGGGGTGGGGGTAGAGGGGAATGTAGGAGTGGGACATGGGCAAGAGGTAGGGTGGGGTACACTGGACAGGTGAGGGGCAGGTGGTGGGGTGGAGCAGGGGAGAGGAAGGGGGGGTAGAGTGGACAAAAGTGGTCCTGGTCAAAGCAGGGAGAGGCAATTAAATGGTATGCTGGTTTTCAGGTGGGGTTAAGTTTGGCACAAGCAGTGGACTGGTGGGAAGATGGACTTCCAGAGTTTGATTTGAAGTGCACTAGGCATTGGAGGCTGGTGGTAGTATTAGGGAGCTCATTTAGCCAGGTTGACGTGTGATATTGGCTGGGTGTGGGTGTGCAATTTGTGGGTCTCAGTCATGGTTGCACACACACAGTCATGGAGAAAATTATGCAAGAACACCTAGTTTTGCCTCTTCAGATCTTGTTTAATCAAAATATACAAACGGGATGTACCACTTGACTGGTAAAGGGCAAATGTAATGCCACTTATTAAGAAAGGAGATAAGGGTGACATGGATAACTATCGGGCAATTAGTTTGACATCAGTTATCTGCAAAGTAATAGAAAGCACCATTAAAATACGAATGTCTGCTTCATTAGGCATCTTTGATTCCAACCAGCATGACTTTTCAAAAGGGCACTCCTGTGTCAACAATTTTCTTTGTTTTTATGAGAAAGTTAGTTCTCATCTTGATAATAAAATACAGTGTAATATAGTCTATTTAGACTTTAAGAAACTGTTTGACTCACTCCCACATTGGGCTCTAAAAGAAAAATGTATTTCCATTTCCATCCAACCCTGTTTTATCAGCTGGATCTATAACTGGTTTAAAAAAAAACAACTCCAAAGAGTGATCATTGATGGTCATACTTCTGATTGGCTTCCAGTTATAAGTGCAGTCCCCGATTGGTGCTGTGTTATCCCCTTTCATTTTTCAAACATTTATAGTTGACCTAACACTTATTACAAATAGCTGGATTTCTAAATATGCAGATGACTGCAAAATAGAAAGCCTCTGTATTTCACCCAAAGGAAATATTACTCTCCAAAAAGATTTGGATACATTATCTGCTTGGTACATCAAATGGGATGTATCCTTTAATATTAAAAAATGTGTTATGCACCTAGGTCACAATAATTCGCAATAGCAATATACTTTAAATGGACAAACATTACAAAAACTGTATGTAAAAAGGACCTAGGTGTTTACATTTTGAATTATTTTATTTTTACCAGACAGATTTCAGAAGAGTTGGCTTATGCCAACAATGTCTGGTGGTCCTTTAAGAGTAACATTAGATCCAGAGATGAGGCTGTCCTTTACGCATCTCAACTCTGCTGCCCATATACAAAGAAGGATATTAATAGAATAGAAAAAATCCAACACAAAATCACAAAACAAATTAAAAGTGCAGAAGATATTTTATATGAAGACAGGCTTAAAAAATTTAACCACATGGCGTTAGAATCCAGGAGGTTAAGAGCTGACCATTTATTGGCTAGAGAGATCATAATTGATGAATATCTGATGCCCAAGATAGGCCTTGATTTTAAGCAAACCAACATTAATACAAGTGGTCATCCATCACAATTAACATGTCCAAAATTCACTGCAAATAAACAAGCCTCTTTCTTCTCACAGAGACTTGTTAATCTCTGGAATAACTCCCAACTGAAGTTGTTATCACCTATTCCAAACCAATATATAGAAATAAATTTTACACTTTTTTGTTACAGAACATACTGGATTACTACGGGTAAAAGAGGCTCTTATGGGCTGTTGTCTTCTTGCCTCTTTTCACAACCTAGTGAAACCGGCTGTGATGGTAGTCTGGTAGGGTATCACACAGTTGGTGAGCGTTGGGTATGCAAACTAGCAGATGAAGCATGCTGGGCATGTTTACGGTTTGGGAGCAGTGATACTCTTATTCATGTCAAGGATTATTAGTATTATTAGTCAACTAAAAGACCACCTTGAAAAACAATCTTTTCTCAACCCAGCTCAGTCTGGTTTTAGACAAAACTATAGCACCATCTCTGCTTGGTACCTGGTTAGATTAGCACTACCAGAATAGTGCCAGTCAACCGAGTACTAGTCTGAATAGCGCTACAATGGACAGTGAGCAGGGATGTAGAGCGCTTGTGATATGCACTCTCCTGGTCGCTGTCTGTGGTGCTGCCACAGGACAAGGGTGGCAAAACAGCATGGGCTAGCTAACCTGCTCCCATGGCATGGTGGGCTGGGACATGTAGCAGCTCAATTGGGAGGCAATGGAGATCAGGGTTCTAATCCTGGTCTCTGACCATTTTACACAAATCAGGACTTGTGTTTTTCTTACAAGGGGCTGTGGAAACAGTATTCCATGGCCTCACAAATTGAACTTGCCCTGTGATCTACTCATCCTGGATGTGAATCCTTAAGTCTGGGGGGTGCGGGGAGCATAGCCCCCACAAAAATAAATTTGATGGCATTTTTGCCATGATGTTAAAGCTGATGGCATTGTAGTTGACTATATTCCAACCCACTGCTTCTCTGCTCTAGCAAAAGTTATCAATGACTGGTTCACTGCTCACAATTTTATTTATTTATTTATTTTATGACTTTGTTAACCGGGTAGGTACACTGATCCCAGATACCGTTTTCAGGCATGACCCAGGCCACGTAAGGTGACACAGAGCAGAACATCAAAATAACAAGAACATAACAGAAGAGCAGGTAATACATCGTGAAAAGGTTACAGTAGTACATTTGGAATTACACAAAGTGGCATTAGTTGAAGGATAAAAATAATAAAGCAAAGTAGGACTCATGGTGATACTGTCTAAGTAAGTAAGAGAACCTGTTAGGCTAAGCAGAGTAGTGCTGTGTGGAAATGGAGCTGTCAAGGACCAGAGGGTTCGCTCAAGGCATCCCAGAGGCTGGGAAGACAATGGACAGGAGGTAGGGAGGTAAATGGATGTAAGAGGAGTAAGAGCACAGGGGGAGGGTGGAACAGTAGTTAAACAGGAAGGGCCGGGGGGGGCTAGTCAGAAAAGTAGTGGCAGGTGGGTGCTAACAGGAGCCAGTCTTTGAGGCGAGTCTTGAACTGGTGGTGAGTGTTAATGGTGCGCAGTTTGTTCCATAGTATGGGGGCTGCTACAGACAGGGCTCTAGCACCCATATTCATGGACACCCTGGGGATTTTCTGGAGGGGGGTACTGGAGGGAGCGTAGACAACTGTGTGAGGATTGGATTGTGAGAAAGGGAGCGAGAGGGGATCCCTGGCCATTACGGATGGCAGAATCAATAAAGCAGTACGGTGCAAGGTCAAACCGGGCTTGTGCTGGGAGCCACCCTAGTGAAGTATAGAGTGTACAGTGGTGAGTGGAGAAAAGGGGCAGCAGGGAGAAATGGCAGGCACTGTTGTATGCTACTGATAGTTTAGCCATGGTGGCTGCAGAGGTCCTGGAGTAGATGGGAGAGCAGTAGTCCAGGATAGGTAGCATGTTTCCCTGGATGATGGCAAGGCAGGCCTTGGGGGTGAGGTATTGCCAGAATCTGTAGGCAGCACCTAGCTTTTGGTGAAATCTTAGATCCAGGGAGTTGATGTGCTCTGCAAAGTATAGGGAGGGGTCAAGCACAACTCCTAGATATTTGAAGTGTTTGACATCATCCAGGGCATGGCCATCAAGGGATGTGATGATTAGGGGTGGGTTAGATTTGCATTTAGTTAGTAAGGGCTTAGATCTGAACAGCATTAATTCTGTTTCTTTGTCATTGACCAGAAGGAGGTTGTCAGAAAACCAGTTGTGGGCTGCATTGTAGTTTTGTGAGAGGGCTGCAGAGATGAGGGCAGGAGACTTTCCGCTGGAGAAGAGCACGAGGTCATCAGCATAGATGATTGAGTGTCAGTTAAGACTATCTACTGGAAGGGAGTTAACGAATAAGGAAAAAAGGAGAGAGCCCAGGATGGAGCCTTGGCGATCCCTGTAGAGACAGGTAGGGTGGGGGAGCTGGCTGGGCCAATGCACACAAACTGGGAGCACCCTGTAAGGTAGCTTCCAAACCAGGTGGTGACCCCTGGAGAGCAGCCAAGGTGATGCAATTCTAAACAAGTAACATGTGCCGTTTTCTTAGACCGGAGCAAGATGTTCGACACCGTTGACCACAACCGCACTGTTCTTGGCCTTACAAATCTAGGTGCTACTGTTACTACAGTTCATTGATTCTCCAGCTACCTCACAGGTAGGTTTCAGAAAATTAGAACTGATGGTCTATTATCGGACATCACAAGAGGTGTCCCACAAGAGTCCATACTAGGCCCTATGCTTTTCTTGATCCATATCAATACCCTGGACTCCAACATTAAGTCTAAGCTGCATTTTTTTCTGGACGACACCGTACTTTATACATCCAAACCAACTCCAGCCGAAGTCTACGATGAGCTGCAATCTGATTTCTTGCAGCTTGAATATAATCTCATTAACTCCAAACTTTTACTAAATGCAAAAAAAAATGAAAGTAATGTTCTTCATTCATAACAGCAGCCCCCCTCCATCTACACTAAGGCTACAAACGCATCTATTGTGACAGCTGCAGGTGAAACACTTGAAGTGGTAGATACATTTAAATACCTAGGCATATGGCTTGATAGTAAGCTGTCTTTTAATGCTCATATTGAGAGCCTCACCAGTAAACTTAAAGCTAGATTCAGATTCTTCCTTAGAAACAGGGCACACTTTCCACCCGAGGTCAGACTTAGACTAGTTCAGGCCACATTCCTCCCACTTCTAGATTATGGTGACATAATATATAATTGCACCTCCGCAACCAGTCTACACAAACTTGACATGTTGTTCTACCATGCCCTGTGCTTTATCACCAAGGCACCTTATAGGAAGCACCACTGCGATCTGTATACAGAAGTTGGCTGGCTGTCCCTCGCCTCAAAGTGGCTGTCTCATCTTAACGCGTGGATGCTCAAAATCCTTCTAAACAAACTTACAGGCTATAGCTCCTCTCTCATTCACATTTCTCACAGTACCTACTCCCTAAGGAAGTCAGCTTTCATCCTCCTGGATTTGCCTAGGACTCACACCTCTATTGGCAAGGGCGCTATTTCCTATGCCCTTCCCATGGTATGGAATAGCATTCAGGCAGTGTTCAAGCTCACTAGTCTTGTCTCGGTTAACTTCTTCAAAATCCTGGTCACTAAACATTTCAAGGTAGTATGTAATTGTCAGAGGCCTTAGCTCTCATTGTCATCACCTCCATCCCCCTCACCTCACCTCACCTGGTACCTCCTCTACCCCCCACTCACCACCTTCTTTTCCCACTTCTCACCCCTATAACCCCCTCCTTCCTTTCCTTCCCCCATCTGATCTCCTCCAGTCCTCCCTTCCAAACTCTCCCCATTCCCTGTTTTCCATTACCTTTCCCTTCGCCCACTCCCCCTTTCTCTCCATCCTCTCCGTCCCTTTTATGAATGTCCCTGTGCTCCACTCCCACCTCACCCCTGTATTCCACTCCCACCTCACCCCTGTACTCCACTCCCACCTCATCCCTGTGCTCCACTCCCACCTCACCTCTGTACTCCACTCCCACCTCACCCCTGTACTCCACTCCCACCTCATCCCTGTGCTCCACTCCCACCTCACCTCTGTACTCCACTCCCACCTCACCCCCGTACTCCACTCCCACCTCACCCCCAGACACTCATGCACTTAAATCTTTTCTTTTTTCTCTTCTATCTCTTTTCTACCTTCTCGACCTTTCCAGCCCTGGCTCCATAGCATGTATGTCCCCCCCTTTTTGTTCTCCCTATCTCCTGCTCATCCCAATGTTTTACTCATCTCTTCCCATTTCTAACCTCTCCGATCTCTCACCCCTTGAATCAGCCACTCCTTCAACCCTAATTTAGTATGCTACACAAACCGGTTCTAGTAACCACCTGGCTGACTGTTGCTTAAGTCTTTATTGTTTGTGCTGTATTTTCCCATTCCACCCTGTAGTTAGTCAACATGTTACCATGCACTGCATCTTGTCATTTTATTATCATGCACTTTATTACTGTGCTGTATGATTATTACATGATTTCCCTGTTATTTTTCTGTGCATAGCTCTTTATCTTTTATTGCGGTCGTGCAATTGTTCCGTAGATTGAGTCACCTGTAATTCACTGTAACTGCTTTTATGTGTTGCACCTACCATTGTTGTCTATGTGAATATGTCCCTGTTTTTATGTAATCATGACCTTCTTGTGAATAAGCCTGCTCAATGGAGCTTTTCTTGCAGTACATTTGAATTGAATTAGTATAGGCCTGAGTGGAGGCATTGTTCTTTGTTGTTGAGCTTGGCACTTTATTAGGTTGTAAAGTATATGACACTCCAGCCATACTTAGGCTACTGTTCTCTACTGCAGTGCCAGGAGCAGAGGAGAAGTGAGCTGAGCAGAGCAGCAAAGGAATCGGCGGCACCAAGAGAGTGGGGGTGGGGTGAGCAGTGAATACAGTGGGACAGTGGGATGTGCCAAAGTGGTGGTGGGAGGGGGGCTGGGGTACAAGTAGATCAGACCTGCTGAAACACTTACTAGCAGTATGGCTCAAAGGTCTTAGTGATAACCTGGAGTGGGCCAGGGATCAAAGGCCAGGGGTTCAATTTCCATGGGGTGGGTTGGTGGTGGGCAGGAAGGAGTAAAGTACAAGAGCCTGGATTCACAAGTGAAGGGGAGAAAAACTGGTAGTTAAGGAACAGAAATAGAAAGGGGGCATAACAAAATTATATTAAGTACTGGGGAAGGATATAAGGAAGAGCTGCAGTGGCCTCTTGTGGCTGAGCGGTATAAGCTGCAAATGAAAGCTGAGGAAGACAGAGAAAGTAACTGGTGATCACGTGATTAGGGACCCTAAAGGGAAAGCAAGCCGAAGGTGGGGGCGGGCAGAATCAGTGCCTCCGACGGCTGGTTCAGGCCTTACCTGCACAGTGTAATGCAGATGCCTTTCACTGTGGATGGTCTGGCGGGTGAGTTGAGTTTAGGGGAGAGCTGGAATGTAGCTTGGCCCTCTTGACCTCCGACTGCCTGCAGGGAAGAAAAGCAGGTTCAAATAACTAGGGGATTAAGGGGTCCTAGCACAACACAGATGGACAGAAGAGGGGATTAAAGGGTCCTAGCACAACACAATGGGACAGCAGGTAAGGGCAGGAAATGGGATAGGAGACAAAGGAGGGGAGCAAATAGAGAATGGAGGAGGCACAAACAGAGCTGAAACAGGCTTGCAAAAATAATACTCCTGCACTAGGTGAAACAGCAGACTGAAGGTTAGTCAGTGAAAGAGACATTAATCAAAATCAGGCTAACACTAGCATTACACAACACAATTCAACTGCATTGGTTAAACAACAGCATGTAAGATGCAGTTGGAGAATGCCTAAAATTGTTTAGAAAGCAAGCAGAGATCCATATACAAAAAACCCAATCAAATCAGTGCCTCCAACAGGTGGTTCAAGCCATACCTGCACAGTGTAATGCAGGCACCTTTCACTGTGGGTGGTCCAGCAGGTCAGTTGAGCTGGGGGTCGAGCTGGAACTGAGCATTGCCCTCTCAACCTCCAACTGCCTGCACAGTGTAATACAAGCACCTTTCACTGTGGGTGGTCTGGTGGGTCAGTTGAGTTGGGGGGAGAGCCGGAACAGAGCTTGACCCGTTTGATCTCTGACTGCCTGCACAGTGTAATGCAGGCGCTTTTCACTTAGGGTGGTCCGGTGGGTCAGTTGACCTGAAGGGAGAGCCAGAATGGACCTTGGCCCTCTTGACCTCCAACTGCCTGTGCAGTGTAATGCAGGTGCCTTTCACTGCTGGTGGTCCTGCAGGTCAGTTGAGCTTGGGGTAGAGCCGGTACGGAGCTTGGCCTGCTCGACCTCCGAATGCCTGCACGGTGTAATACAATTATAGTATATGGTAGAACACTATTGCAGATGGAAATCCATTTATAGAATTTTCTTTTTGTGCTGCAGTAGCTACTGTATGTCACTGTCCTGTTCTGCTGCACTAGCAACATTGGTACTGCAGCACAACAACATAGAGTGCTTGAACATAGAAATTGGCTTCCTGGCCAATGCCCTTTGGGGTAACCCTTGCCTCAGTGCTTGCGCACTAAAGTTCTTTATATCGTATCTTGTTTTTTATTTTTATTGGGCTCACCACAACCGAACCCAGATAGACCAGCTTAGGGTAGCTGGTTCATACCTTTGAGGGTGTCATACAGATGAGGCACACTGATGAGTTCTGGTAAGATGAAACACGTATCTGTGTCTTCTGTTGGCACCCTTTGCAGACTGTGTGAGAGGCCTTTCAGCACCATGCATTTCTGCTTGAAGCTGAACCAGCATAATATGTTGTGGTGATTTGCATGTACATCCAATGATGCTTTTCATTATGGGGTATGTGTGATTTTGTATAACATAGAATACTGTTGTATTGCTTCCTTTTCCTCGAGCAACATGGGCAATTGTGAAGGAAGTGTTTGTTTTATATTTATATATATATATATTTATATATATATATATATATATTTATATATATATATATATATATATATTTATATATATACAAAACAGTTCTGTGGCAGTCTGTTTTGTTGGTTGTGTGCAGCAACTCCTCCATTTGCAGTCAACAAACTAAGGATTGGGAAGGGAGAGAGCGAGAGAGAGAGAGAGGCAATGCAAAGTAAGAATTTTTTGGGGAGGGAGGTGAAGTATGATACCCGAAAATGCTGGCTGTTCAGCAAATATAAGAAGGCACCAGGGAGGCACCTGTTCATTTTCAGCATACTGAGAACCATGAACTGTAAAATATTGTGTCTGGTTCCCCATACACAGACAAGGAGACGTCTGAATCTTGAGGTTGCTGTGGCAACTAGGTACCTCTCAAGCTGCTCTGAATAGGTTTCTGGTTGACACGGCAACCTCTCGATTCAGACACAGCCTTGTTGTCTATGGAGAACAATACACAATCCTCTATATGCCACAAGGGGAATAAATATAACTAAGTAGAGGCTTACTGTATATAGTAGTAGTAGTAGTAGATTTTATTTATTTTGGGTGCCCTTCCCTGAAGGCTCAGGGCACCTTTATTAATATAAACAGTGAACATAGCACCTGATTAGTATGTATCAAGGAATACTTTACCAGTGATAGGAAACATTTTTTTACACCTTTAGATGCATTCTGTTTCCCTGTTTGTGTCTAGCAAAAATTCTGATATGTTTTGACCTTTTTTCTTAAATTAATAATCTAATATTTTACCTTTGTAACTAATCTGAATCCCTCTATCCTCAGCAGTTGCTAACATAGAAACATAGAGTTAGTCAGCAGATAAGGACTGCTTGGCCCACTTTGTGAGCCCCCTTTTCCCCTACCTAGCCTGCTACTGCTTACCGTACCTTCTCATCTGACATTTCCTCCCTCCCAGTTTGATACCAGTATTTATTTATTTAGTCATTTCGTTTTTGTGTAGTGGGTAGGGTGTGTTAGGCAGTAACATGCCTATTTTCAGGAATGACCTGGGAGAATACATCAAGATACAAGATTACAGAAACATCCAGCAGAAATGTAGCCCCCCTGGCACAATATTCCAATTGGCTACCTCCCCTTGCCCACTGTTCCTGATACTGAGCCTGGGGCCTGCTGTGGTGACCATTGGGGGTCCATTCCCTGAAATATTGAAAATAGCACAATTCCTCCACCCAGAGCAAAGTATTAGTGGGCCAGATATTTGCTTGGCACAGCCCCCTGGGATCCTGTGCCTACCCACCTCCCCAACCAACCACTCTGCACACTGTGTCCCCAAATACCTTGTTCCACTATAAACCATGTATTTCAGCAATAAGTGCATGCAATGAAGTTCACTAACACAGCAGATTCAAACAACAAATTTGCAGTTTTATTCAGGGGTAAGGAATAGGGAAGGGGATACCTGGCTGTAGGGTTGCTGTGAAGGCAAGAAAACATTAGCAAGAGATGCAATTTCAAACATGTGGGCCCACAGGCCAAGGCTTCCCCCACTGTTACCAGTGCCCCAGAATTGTCCCTTTGGGTACCCACTAGGTGCAGGCCTGATCAGTGCCGGAGGTTGGCTGGCTGTTGGGGCCCTGAAATTGTAAAGCTTGAACTTTGAGAAATAACAACTTCCCCTTTTCCCTCCTCCCAGGAACCAGGTCCGGGGTACTCACGGTTTGAAGATCTCAGCACCAGGGGAAAATGGAACTCATTGGAGTTGCGCAGCAAATCAAGAAGCAGGCTGGCCAGGATCCTTCCAGCTTGATGGAACTTGCTCGAGGATCTTGCAGCTGGTCACCTTGATCGTAGTTCTGGCTGCTTGTCACCTTTAACCACTTCTGGCTTGTTGCAGAGCACTGTGGCAGGACAACACCAGCCTCAGAAGGCCCAGACCGAGGAGTGGCTTCACAGCCCAGCTCC
The DNA here is from genome assembly GCA_016271365.2 of Neoceratodus forsteri. NCBI lineage: Eukaryota > Metazoa > Chordata > Ceratodontiformes > Ceratodontidae > Neoceratodus > Neoceratodus forsteri. Next base: position 237,026,668 of record CM057458.1, read on the forward strand.
CACAATTGTAGTGCCCTAGCACTCTGGTACGAGACCCGTGACCTCCTGAGACAGTGAATCCCACTTGGGAGGGGTTGGCAAGTTCCCTTCCTGGCTCTCCGTGAGGACTCCCAAATGGTGGGGGTCCTCCAGCAGTCTCTACTCTGAGCTCTCAACAAGCAACGGTTTCAGGCATCTCTCCAATAAGTCTAGTGCCAATTGAGCAGGTGTTAGCCTCTGATTCAAACAGTGTCAGCACAATTCAGAAGGGGGAACACTCAGCAGCAACAGCCTCCCTGCACACCAGTCCACATTACTTTTAGTTTAACAGTGTCCAAACCCTTTCTTCGACTGCAACAAGTCCTAAGCTTTCAGTCACTTTAACCAGTTCACTCAGGACACACAATTTCTGGCTAACACCCTGATGACCAGAGATGTTCTGTCTCTTCAAGAAAATGCAATTTCAGTCCACACAAGCAAACAACCTTTATGCAGTAATTGCAGTACTCGGATAATCTGCTCAGTCCTTTCGTCTAGCTCAATTTCCCTGTGCAGGGTGTCTGCCACATTTAGTTTCTCTCAACACTCATTAAGTAACCTCTCAGTACCTGGAGAGACAGGATCACAGTTCAGTCTCTTTTTCTCTTTTCCCCTTCGCAACTCAGTCCTGCATCAAGCACCTGGGGAATTCTTCAACAACCACAGTCCTCAGCTCAGGACCCGAGCAAGACCCTGAAGTCCAATGTCCACCTTCACAGCACAGACCTGACTCATACAGAGCCCAGCAACAGACTGACTAGGTCCCAGTAAGTCCTCACTGTATCAGCCGAAATCTCAGTGCTCTGATTGGCTGTTGAAGCCTTTCAATAATCGATATACATGGTGATCAATTTTTCCTGCTTGTTTATTGGGGCATGATCTAGGCACTAGAATTAGTCTGCTCCTTTTTCCAGGAGTTCCTCTGCTCAAGATCTGGGCACCTAGATCTCACATTGGCTGAAATAAATGGGGTTAAGTGTCACCAACATGTCAGCTCCCAGCAGTTCGTATGGAGTCTATTTCAGTTTTATGCAGTCTTTCCCCTTTTTCAGTGGTGCAGCCCAACACTCCACCCCAGCTGTACCATCACCCCACTGGATTGTAGCCCCAATGGCCCCCTATTGAATGAGCCCACTCTCATCACTGTAGTCCCAGCCATTTATCTGTCATTGCCACTGAAACACAGTCCCCCCAGGTGGCAGACAGCAGCTCATTAATATGTATGGAGCTGCTTATTAATGTGTACGAGCTCCCAAGTGACCACACAACTCAAATTCCCTCCATGCATCCCACGGGCTTCTACCCGACTCTGTAGACCTCTGGTCCCCCAGGACATCAGGACGGACACTGGGACCACAAGCAACCTTCCTGTTGCTGGCACGCTTTGGTGGTTGGCAACATCAAAATGCTTCATGGGCCCAGGTGAGCATCAGCCAGAAACAGCATACCGGCCACTTGCAATGGAGAAAGCATGCCCAATGGGGCAAAAAGGGCAGCTTGCTGGTGGAAAATGGGGGCCAAAGTGGGGCACTTCAGGTAAGCCACCTTGGGGGGTTACAACCCTCCCCCAAAATGCTTGGCTTCCACAGGAAGTGTAGGGAAAACCCAAAGTTAAGCATTAAAGAAAAACTGTTCTTTTTGTAACATTCCCACCCTCGAAAGCTTTACCCCCCCACCGATTAAGCTTTTGCCACAGCAACAAGAACATTTTTCTGCAGTTTACTTACATTATTTTAACTTTGTAAAATTTGCGATCGTCAAACATGGCGGATGATGTGTGGTTCCATTTCAGTACCGGTGCAGTGCCGCACTGCTCGCCCCAGTGCATTTTGTATTGGGGTGAGCAATGCAGTGCTGCATCGATACTAAAATGGAACCGCGCAGCATCCGCCATGTTTGGCGATTGTGAAAATTACAAAGTTAAAATAATGTAAGTAAACTGCAGAAATTTTTTTTTTGCTGTGGCAAAAGCTTAATCGGGGGGAGAGCTTGCAGTGGTGGGAATGCTAACAATAAGGACAGTTTTTCTTTAAAAAATACTAACTTTTCTATCTAAACACCTGGTTCCTATCTAGCACGTAATGTCCACAACAACAGTCAAACACAGAACAGTATATACAATTTAGCAAATTCTTGTCCTTCCCTGGGCCCTTTTGGCCACATGAAAAGTGGCACCCTTCAGATTATCTCATCAGATATTATATACTAAAACCCCACAGGGCACACTTTTTCTCTCAAACCTGCGAGGTACCCTATTCACCTCCTTTTCTTTTATCAGATCATATTTCCCTCTGACCTAGGGGGCTTAGCATCAACAGGGCACATAACCACCTTCTGTAGGGACCTAGGAGTAATGTACACTCCCTTGTGTACTACGAACAGGGGTAAGTCTGTAGGAACCCCAGGGGCATCATACATCAACTTAAGAACAGGCCTTGTCATCCTCCCTGTCCTATGAGGGGTCTCCTGAATACCTGAGCCCCTACTTACCCCTGGATTGGCAATGATTTCCTCATCATCTTCACCCTCTTCTGGTTCCTCATCTAATGGGGTGAATGACTCTAGCACTTCACCCACATTAGGCACAACTCTGTGGGGAAACTAACCTGGGCTTCTTCAAAGGGCATTGTTGGATCAGTATTCAGTTCCGATGTAGGCCCTTCAAAAGACGTATCTTTCCCCTCATCTTTCTGATCCTCAGAATCACCCTGCAACCATTCTCTGGTTGTATCTGCAGGGGAGCTGCTGTGGTACCACTCAAGTGGCTCAGCTGGACCAGTATTCAAGTTCGGAGTGGTCCCCCGCAGGGCATGGCCAGAACAGACTCGCCAACCCTATCCTGTCTTCTAGGTGTATCCCATGACAGGGTGATCCCTGGAATAACCTGGCCAACTCTCTGGTAGGGTAATGACTGCATGGGGTTTCATCATCCTCCCCCCCCGACTCATCTTCAGTATCTCCCTCATTGGAAACCTCCCCACCCTAGGCAAGCTCAGCCCCCATAACATCACTGTCTTTCTGCCTCTGTCTTCTGAGTGCAGCCGCTCAAGTGGTGGGGGGATGACGAGGAATCTTCTACAACTTCTTCTGTGTTCACTACTTTATCACCAATAGGCAGCAAATGGTTATGGTGAATAACCTTCAAGTTTCTCCCTCAGGCTGAATCATGTACACCTATAACCCTGCAAGTTTCTCTACTATGACGTATGGGGTGTCTCCCCAACTGTCGGCGATCTTGTGTCTTCCTGGTATTCACAACTGGCGTAATATCACTCTGTCTCCTGCCTCCAAGTCTTGGACTCACACTTTTTATCATAGCAGTCCTTATTCGCCTTATTCCTTTTAGTGACCATCCCTGAAGCAAGCTGATGTGCATCATCTAGCTGTTGTTTCAGGGTTTTCACATACTGCAGATAGTCTCCTGCTCCCAGTCCATCTGAGGAGATTCCATAACACAAGTCCAGCAGCAGATGGGCTTCCCTCACATACATGAGCTGGTGGGGAGAGAATTCCATAGCGTCACTTCGTGTGCAGTTGTAGGCGTGAACCAAAGTGCTCACCCGCTGACTCCCTGTGCGCTTGTCCCAGGGGTCCAAGGTGCCCAGCATGTCCAACAGGGTTCTGTTGAATCTTTCAGGTTGGGGGTCATCTTGGAGGTGTTAAGGCATGGTCCAGGACTTCCTGATGCCCCACAATGACAATAGTTCTTTGAGTCAGCTCTCAAAATCGCAGCCATGATCTGAATGGATCCTCTGATGGGCACCATAGAGCACGAAAAACTTTTCCACCAGTACCTTGGCCACAGTAGAAGCTCGCTGATCCTTGGTAGGGTAAGCTTGAACATATCAGGTGAAATGGTCAGTAACCACTAAAATGTTGGAGATATTGCATTAATCGGGCTCTAGCGTGAGAAAGTCTATGCATACCAGTTCCATAGGGCCACTTATTTTGATGTTGACTGATGGAGCAGCCCTTTGGGGGAGCACATTCCACTTTATACATCTCATGCAGCTCTTGCAATATGCTTCCACATCTGCCCCCATCTTTGGCCAATAAAATTTACTCTTTACCAGGTCCAAAGTGTGTTCAGCTCCCAAATGCCTCATATCGTCATGCAGAGCCTTCAATACAGTCTTAACAAGCTTCTCTGGGAGTACCAGTTGCTCTTGTGGGGCCCCTCGCTGATCCTGGGACTCTCGGTACAATGACCCCTGCTTTAAACATAGTTTAGGCCACTCACATAAAAACAGCTAAGCCTGAGGAATAATAGTGTCTACTTGCTCTGGGCCCCCCTGCTGTTTCAACACTTGCACAATATGCCTTGTAACTGAGCTGGCCCTCTGATGCTGCTGCAGGTCTTGAGTAGTTAATTACGGGAGGGATCTGACATCTAGGGTGACCAGTCAGCAGTAGGCAACTGGAAGACAATCCCCAGACAAGGGGGTGTCTTCGGCAGAAATTATCTCATCATGATCATGCTTCTTACATAAGGCCTTGACAGTTTGTTCCAAGATGCACACCGTGCTTGAGCTCTCATCATTACAGGCTTGGGGTCACCTGGACAAAGCATCCGCATCTATGTGGTTTAGACTTGGGTGGTACTCCACGTAGTAATCTTAGGCAGACAAGGCTGACAGTCACCTGTGACCAGCTGCGTCCAACTTAGCCGTGGTCTGAATGTAAGTTAGGGGATTATTATCCATCTTCCCAGTAATCTTGGCTCTATACAGATAGTCATGGAACTGATCAACTATGGCCCACTTCAACATCAGGAACTTCAAATTATGAACAGGATACCTCTGCTCTGAAGGGTTTATGCTCCGACTGGTGAATGCAACTGGACATAAACCTTTGGGGTGCTTCTGATACAATACAGCCCCCAGTCCACTGAAACTGGCATCATTGTAAAGGACGTAGGGTTTCTGCAGGTCTGCATAAGCCAGTACCGGCGCATGAGTCAAACAACAGATGATGTCCTCAAAAGCTCTATCACAATCTTCATTCCACCTCTTGCCGAAGGGTTCAGAATGGTGGAAATAACTGACAGGTTTGGCAGAGTCCCCATGCATGGCAGCTTTTTCACTCTTTCATGGGTGGATACCCCTGTAGCAGATTCAAAAGGGGCCACACCACCTGGGTGTAGTCCTTTACAAATCTCCTGTAATAGCCGCAGAAACCCAGTGGTTGCTGCAAGTCCTTCAGGGTGCATGGCTTAGGCCAGGTGGTAAGGGCCTCAACCTTGCTGGGATCAGTCTGTATGACTTTCTTGGAGATGATGTGCCCCACATACTTGACCGAGGTTCAGATGAACTGGCACTTGTTGATGGGTAGCTTCAATCCAAACTCTTCCAGGCGGTCCAGCACCTTCATCAATTGGGCCTCATGCTCCTCCTGTGTTTTTTTATGAACATGATGATGTCATCCAGGTAGACCAAACACTCTAGCAGGTTCATATCCCTGACAGCCTTCTCCATCAGGCACTGAAAAGTGGCAGGGGTACCCGAGTTTCCTTGAGGCGTTCTCAGAAACTCATAGAATCCAAGGGGATATATAAAGGCCATCTTCTCCCGATCCTGAGGGTCCATCAGGATCTGGTAATAGCCACTCCACAAGTCCAAAACCAAGAACCATTGACTTCCATTTAAACAGTCCAGTGCATCCTGTACTCTGGGCATAGTGTACTGATCTGGCACCATCCATTTGTTCTGGGTGCGGTAGTCCACATATATGCATATGGCCCCACTCTTCTTTCTCACCACCACAATATGTGATTTTATTTACTTATTTATTTATTCATTCATACATAGCATTTTGGTAACCAGGTGAACCCACTGAGACCAAAGGTCCCTTTTTCAGGACCCAGAGTTAATTACATACATTAACTGAGTACATATACAGTAAGTTGATCAGGTTCAGAATACAGCAAACATTTGGATGAGAGACAACAGACATAATAGTGATAGACTTAGGATTCACATACAGGGTACCTTAGACAACAGATTAGTCATTAGATAAGTAAACAGCCAGCCAGGGATGTTATAAACTCAGTTCAGGTGAATTAATCCAGATTAGGAAAATCTCAATAAACATTCAGGTCAGCGATAACTGAGCGTGAAACTGCAGTAGACTTAGCATTCCCATACAGGGTACTACAAAAAGCAAATGAGTCACTTGTGTGGTGATGCATAGGAAGACCGAGATTCCTGGATAATCCCTGCAGGCAACATCTCCTGCAAGTGCTACCAGACATCATCTATATCAGCTGGTGCCAGCCACCCTGATTGATCACTCTGAAAAGGCTTGTCATTAGTGAGTTGTATCCGATGCTGCTCTTCACTCACACACCCAACATCCCATTCATGCAGGGAGAAAACATCTATCCCAGCAGTCAGTTTCTTCCTTACTCTCTCTTTCCATTCCTCCAGGATGGGGGAGTCACTCAAGTTGAACAACTCATTATCAAGTCCCACTGGGGCGCCTTTGCTTGCTGCAGATGTATGTATTGCAGTGTTAACACAATATATCTCACCCAGTGTCCGTCCTTTCCGTACCACCACCTCATCTGTAACATTCTTTACTTGCACATTCACCCTTCAGACATATGCGTGCGCTCTGACTGGCAGAACACTGGGCTTGACTAACAGTCCCACTGGCAATCCATGTTTATCCGGAGCATCCAACATCAATATCTGGTTCCTGATATCCTTCTTCAGTCTCACTACACTGTCAGTGTTGCATTCTGCGTTTGGCGGTAGCTCAATTTCATCTCCGTCCCTTCTCCACACTGTTACGACTGGATCATCCAGCTCCTCAGCAGGGGATTGCTCCTTCCTCTGATACACCTTCTGGACCAGGGGATGTAACTGTTACTCCAGGATCACGTGATGCCACGGAAGGAGTAACAGCTTAGAGAGCCTATCACCGCCTCAACTCTAAGTTTTACAGTACTTTTCACTAACTTCCAGTGCACTAATCTCGCGAGAGTGTACCTACAGCATACCTTCTTAGCGGACTCTCGAACTTCCGACGAATCAAGCGGAAGGTTTAGTGATATTATATTGGAAGTTTAGATTGAAAGAAGATTGTGGCCTAGTCGAGTATGGAGGCAGAGATGCACCAGGAGCCTCCCCCGCATACATGCCACAGACGCCGGAGAAGAATTCAAAGCATTCTTGGGGCAACCAGGATCCACTTCTAAAGCAGGCATAATCTCGACATTAGTACCACCGGCTGTCCCCTTAGCAGAAAAGAAATTTTTGGAGGAATTAAATCCATTCCGTGCAACACTCCAGGAACTCACCTCAGCATTGAAGGCCATGTGTACAGAACTTACTGATACCAACCGTGCAATTAAAGATGTGGCAGCTAGGACGACTTCGCTGGAAGGATGGAAGATATCAATCGACTCCGAACTCCCTGTACTGCACCAAAAAATGAGTCGCATGGAGGCCAAACTCAAGGACCTGGAAGGCCGAAGTTGCCGCAGTAACATCCTTATCTTTGGCCTTCCGGAGGGCTCAGAGGGAGCGGCTCCGATAACCTTTCTGCAGCGATTGTTAACCAAAATTGCTGGCCCCTCTCCCAACAACACCACATATGTAATTGAGAGGGCCCATCCTTCACTTAGGCCCAAGCTGGCGACAGGGCAACCACCAAGGCCCCTAATACTAAAATTTCTCAATTACCTGAATAAAACCCACGTATTAGGGCAAGTCAAGAGCCTTCAGGAAATTTTATGGGAAGGTCAGCAACTGCGTTTTGCGCAAGATTTCCCTGCTACCATACGACAGCGAAGGGCTGCATACCATCCCATTGCTACTAAACTAATTGCCGCCAGCCTAAAGTTCAAGGTCTAGTATCCATCTAAATTATCTGTATACCATCAAAATACCTGTAAGTGTTACTCCATCCCCTTTTGTTCAGCCACTCAGGCACGACTCAGCTGGGCCAGATGTCCAAACGTATGGGCATTTGTGCCCACCAGTACCAGCAGTCCATCAAAGTTGTTAGCTTCAGGGCAAATCAAGGCCAAAGTCTCTACAGCTTCACTCACTCCACCCACTTTAGTAGGGAGCGCCATCCATACTTTGACATAGACAAGATAAAGATATGCCTTTTCGAGAGAGCAGCTTGGTAATGGGAGGGATTTTACTTTCTACTTCCATCCCCAGAAATCTTACTCTTGTATAGACATGTTATATACACAAGAAGGTTTTATGTTTAGAATTATAGGTTCCAAGATATATAACACTATATTATCTGATCATGCCTCGATCTCTATTGACCTACCATTCTTACCCCAGGCTAGACAATCCCTTTGGAGGTTAAATGTGTCCCTATTATCAGATAAAACACTGATGACTCAATTAAAGGACTCCATATCAGAAATTGTGTCCCAAAACTTAAGAGCAAAAATGCTTGATAGTTTCAATTTGGGAGTCGATTAAATTGGTCCTGCGGGAGGGAACTAATATCCAAGATTTTCTATAAGAAAAAATTAGCTAACCTGACCTATGATAGGCTAATGGCCCAACTGAGGGAGACAGAACAACTATTAAAATGCAACCCCAAAGATGAGGCATGCTGTAAAACCTTTTATCCCACCCAGTGAACTGACCTCACTGATACATGCTTTTGTTACATTCAGACTCAGTTACTGCAATGCTCTTTACCTTGGGCTAAATGAAGGGACCCTATGTCACCTGCAGCTGGTTTAGAATGCTGCAAACTGGTTGCTGATGGGCCATCCTAGATCCTGTCAAACAACCCCAGCCCAATGCGAACTGCACTGGTTGCTGGTGAAGTAGCAGATCTCCTTCAAGGTCAGCCCTACATGGACTGTGCCCTAGCTACCTGCAAGACCGTTTGTTTCTTCACCAGACCTCCTGACATCTCTGTTTCTCTGAGGTGGGTCTCCCAGCAGTTCTGAGTTTGGTTAAAATCTTCGAGTGAGAGGGCCTTTGATGTTGCTGGCCTGACCCTGTGGAATTCATTTCCTAGATCTCTGAGGGAGGCTCCCTCACTGGAGGCCTTCAAAAGGGGTCTGAACGCCCATCTTTTTACAGCAGATTCTGGTATATCCTAACATTCTGGCCATAAATTTCTAGATCATTTTATTTTTATTTTATTTTATTCATTCTGCCTTTTACTTTATTAATTCCAGTTATTTTCTCTAATTTTTGTGCTCAATTGCTGATTTTAGGAGTCTTTGTGGTTATTCATTTAACATCTATGGTTCAGATATAAATGCTGTGGTATTCTTTGATATATTGTGCAGCACTCAATGCCAATGGGAATGTGTACTTTGTAAATAAATGCTGCTTTGTTTTGCTTTGTGAACTTATCCACTTCGGTTTCATTGCATGCCCCCAGTACTTGTACACCTTCTTTTCTGAACAACATGCTGCCTTTCTATACTTTATTTATTTCTGTGAGGTATTTATAGGTCTCTATCATGTCCCCCCTCTCCCTCCACTCTTGCAGGGTGTATATGTTTAGATCCCTCAATTTCTCCTCCTAGGACACTTTGGGTAGACCCTGATCCATTTTTGTTGTCCTTCTTTAGATAGCCTCTGCCTTGTCTATGTCCTTTCTGAGGTGTGGTCTCCTGAACAGAACACAGTACTCCAAGAGTGCTCTCATCAGTGATCAGTACAGTAGCAACACCACCTTCCTTCTTCTGCTGGTGGTACCCCTCCCTATGCACCCCAGCATCCCACTGTCTTTCCCTACTGCTTTGCTGCATTGCCTTGCCACCTTAAGGTCATTCGTTATGATTACCCCTAGGTCTCTTTCCTGTTTAGTGACTGTCAATATCCCCTGTTCTTTACCTCTGGGTTTTTATTCCCAAGGTGCATGCTTTTGCACTTTTTTTGCATTAAAACCCAGCTGCCATATCTTTGACCATTCCTCAAGCTTTTTACGGTCTCTATTCATTCTCTACACCCTCTCTGGAGTGTCCACCCTATTACAGATCTTGGTGTCATCTGCAAAGAGGCACACCTTCTCTTCAAGTTCTTCTTCCTTTCCAGTTCTTCTGCAATGTCAGTTATAAAGACAATACAGAGAACATGACCTGCTCCCACTTTTCATACTGTATGACATCAATAATACCATTCCAGGTCGCTCAGATAAAAAGCATGGAATGGTGTAATTGATATCATGGAATGTCTTTTTTTTAATTCAGGATGTTATTGCATTGTAACAGTAATAATAACAACAAAGTCAATAGAACAGCGACAGACGTAGAATGCATATCGCATGTAACCTCATTGCAATTGGCTATGACTCCATTCATCATGCAACTAGGAACAAATTCTGCTTCCTACACTTTTAAGCACGAGTTTACCTTTTCAATAGGACCCATCCCAGGTCTGAATTATTTTACCAGTTAATGCCCTGGACACACTGGGTAACGTAAAACAATTTAAGTGCCTTAAAACCTTTTCAATCCCCCTAGCACTGTTTGCAGACAGACAGACTACAAGCCCCCTAAGATGTTTTAACAAAAGTTTTTAAACCCTGCTAGATAACTAGTCTTAAAACCATTTTTAAAAACGTTTTGGCACTAGCATAGTTTTACTCACAGGTCTAATGGTCAGATAGGTTGAAAACTGGCTAGCTGGACACACCCAGAGAGTAGTGGTCTGTGGGAGCTCTCGAACCCTAGAGAGGTTGGTAGTGGGGTACCGCAGGGCTCAGTCCTGGGTCTGATCCTGTTTAATGCATACATATCAGACATCAGGGAGGGTATAGGGTGTGAAATGAGTCTCTTCACTGATGACTCCAAGATGGGAGCAGTAGTTGAGGGAGAAGAGGGGAGGTTGGCCCTGCAAGGGGACCTGGACACCCTGGAAAGCTGGGCTCACACATGGAAATTAAATTTCAATATCACCGAGTGCAAGGTGTTACGTCTTGGGTGGGGAAACCCTAAACACAGGTACACCCTGGGAGGGGAGGCACTGGAGGCCTCAATAGAGGAAAAGACCTAGGGGTCATGGTGGATGCATGTATGAATAACTCTGAGCAGTGCAGTTGAGCGGCTAGCAAGGCAAACAGGATGTTGGGATGCATCGTAAGGGGGATCACCTCTAGTAGCAAGGAAGTGATTCTGCCACTGTACAGTGGACTGGTTTGACCACACCTTGAGTATTGTGTACAGTACCGGAGACCACAATTGAAGAGGGACATACAGCTCCTGGAGAGGGTACAGAGGAGGGCAACTAAGATGATACGAGGGCTAGGATTTGACGTATGAGGACAGACTTGAGGAGCTCTGCCTGTTTTCATTGGAGGAGAGGAGAGGGGGACATGATTGAGGTCTTCAAGTACCTCAAGGGAATAAATAGGTTAAACATGGAGGGGATCTTTAGACTAAAGCAGGGAGGTATCACCAGAGGGCATGGTTTGAAGTTGGAAGGTAGAAGGGTGAGGGGGGAAAAGAGGAGGAGGTTTTTCACTGAGAGGGTGGTGGACCCTTGGAATGCACTGCCTGGTGAGCTGGTTCAGAGAACCACAGTGGAGGGTTCAAGAGAGAGTGGGACAGACACAGAAAGTGAATGTATCAGATGATGGCTTGTCCCGGGGGGTGAGGATGGATGATAGGGGTTTCTGGAACACAAGGGGGGGGGGGGCCTCGACACCCAACTAGGGATCTGAGATTTGAGCAGACTTGATAGACCGTAAGGCCTAATCTGCTGGTAAATAGTATGTCTGGCCAGGAGTAAAAATGTTTTAAGCTGTAATAGTTTAACTAAAACAGTTCTAGCTGCAGTGTGTCCAATCAAGCACAGTTCTGCGTGTTGGACTTAACACAAAATAGTTACAAGGAGAGCAGGTTTAACACTAGCAGTGTGGCCACACTAAACTGTTAGCAAAAATGGTTACTGAGTAGTGTGGATGCACTGAAATGGTTTAGCTAAACTGGTTTTAAAAATAGTTTTCAAAAACGGTTCTGTAATGTGTCCAGGGCCTTACTTAATCTGAGATAATACCATAAATAAATAAATGTTTTCCAGAACTCTAGGCTGCTGTTGCTTAGTGGCTAGCTCTGTTACTTGCATGACTAAAGAACATGACATGTAGAATCCACGATATGCAAAAGAAGAGTGAATAGAAAAGAAAAAAAAGAGAACAAGGAAAAGAGCTGAATATCTGTAGCAAGGGGAAAATAAGGAGAGAAAGAAAAAAAAAAACAGGTATAGGTGTGGATGCCTAGATAGGCCCTATAGAACAGTAAATTATGTCACAGTAGATTGTCTGACACTGTGTGTGTGTGTGTGTGTGTGTGTGTGTGTGTGTGTTGGGGGCTATATCACTAGGGTACAAAATCCAAATAATTTTCCAGTTGAAATACGAACATACGAAATTTGCCAGCAGATAAAGGCCTAGAGGTCTATCAAGTCTGCTCGAATGTGCAGCTAGCTCCCCTTATTCTGCAGCTGCCCCTCCCTTCCACCCTTCCCCTTCATCAACCCTCCCCCTTGTCCTGTCCCATCCTCGTTTGAAGTAGTTCACTGTTTTACTGCATACCACTTCAGCAGGTAATGCATTCCACGCAGCCACCACCCTCTCTGTAAAAAAGTGTCTCCTCATCTCCCTCCTGAACCTTCCTCACTCCAGTCTCATATCATGGCCCCTGGTGACCCTCCCATTCCTTACTTTGAACAGCCCCTCTGTACCCATCTTGTTTATTCCTTTCATGTATTTAAAGGTTTCAATCATGTCACCCCTGTCTCTCCTCTCCTCCAGTGAGTACATGTTCAACACCTTCAACCTCCTATCATATGATAAGTCCCCCAGCCCCTTGATCATCTTTGTCACTCTGCGCTGCACCCCCCTCCAGTAACTTAATGTCCCTCTTCAGATACGGACACCAGTACTTCACGCAGTACTCCAGGTGTGGTCTAACTAATGACCTATACAGTGGCAGAATCACCTCCTCCCTTCTCGAGGATATACCCCTTGCAATACAACCCAGCATTTTGTTGGCCTTTGCAGCTGCCTTCCTACATTGTGCCGAGTTGTTCATTGACCCTGTAATGAGCACACCCAGATCCTTCTCCTCCTCTGTCTGGGCTAGCTGCACTCCCCCTAGCTGGTAACTCCTCCTTGGGTTCTTCATCCCAAAATACAGCACCTTGCACTTTTGGCCTTAAGCCCAGTTGCCAGGTGTCTGACCAGGTTTCAAGCTTTGCCAGATCATCCTGCAACCCTGCCATCCCCTAGGTCATCCACCACCGTGCCTACCTTGGTATCATCAGCAAACAGACTGATCTTGCTCTTGATGTCCCATGATATGTCTGCAATGAATATCCCAAACAACACTGGTCCCAGCACTGAGCCCTGTGGAACACCGCTCGTCACTGCCCTTGGGTGTGAGAGCTCCCCACCCACCACCACCCTCTGTTGCCTTCCCTGAAGCCAGTTTCCTGCCCATCTCACCAGCTTTGCACCCGCCCCTGTGCCTACTAACTTCCTTCCCAGCCTTCCATGTGGCACTGAGTCGAATGCCTTACTGAAGTCCAGATACAGGACATCCACTGCATGACCCCTGTCCAGTTGCCTAGTTACCCAGTCATAGAACTCGACCAGGTTGGTTTGGCAGGATCTGCCATGTATGAAGCCATGCTGTCTGCTGTCCTGTAGTCCTTTGGCCTCTAGGAGGGCCACCAGCCTCTCCTTCAGGATAGTCTCCATTAGCTTACCCACGATTGATGTGAGGCTCACTGGTCTGTAGTTTCCCGGTTCATCCTTGGGGCCACTCTTGTGGAGGGGCACCACATGAGCCATCCTCCAGTCCTGAGGTACACACCCAGAATGTAGTGAGGCATTAAATAGGTCTGCTAAAGGTCCTGCAAGGACCTCTGCCAGCTCCTTCAGTACCCTGGGGTGGATGCCATCTGGGCCTGGCACCTTGTCCACCCTCAGTGCCTTCAAACCCTCTTGAACTCTGCTCTCCATGATTTCCCCATCTGTCACCACTTCCCCCCTGCTTCTGCCATTTCTCCCAACTTGGGTGTCACCCCCCTCTTCTCTTTAGTAAATACTGAGCAGAAGTACTCATTTAGTGCTTCCGCCTTATCTCACCCTGCTTCCACCCAACCCCCCTCCTTCCTAATCCTTACTATGTGGTCCTTACAGCTCCTTTTCTCCCTGATGTACTTAAAGAAGTCCTTCTCCCCCTTCTTAATGCCTTGTGCCAGCCTGAGTTCCGTAGATGCTTTGGCTCCCCTTACTGCCCTTGTCACCTCCTTCGATTCTGTCAAGTACTCCTCCTGTCCTCCCCTCCCTGTTTTCTTGTAGCTTCCTAAAGGCAGCTCTTTTCCTCCTTACCTTTCCATGACCTCCTTGCTCAACCAGTTTGGTTTCTTAGCCCTAGCCTTCTTGCTCTGGGCTTTGCAGCAGGTTTTGGTTGCCTTCACTATCCCCAGCTTTATGAGCTCCCACCTCTGGTTAGTGTCCATACTAGATTGAATTCTGGTCAGGTACCCTTTTACCACCTCCCCAATCCTCCCAAAGTCGGCCCTCCTGAAGTCCAGCACTATTGTGCCAGATTCCACTCTTTCCTTGTCCATATCCAATGTGAGCCATATTGAGCGGTGGTCACTCCCTGACAGCGGTTCCTCCACTGTAAGTTCTCTCACAAAGTCCCCATTTGCCAGCACAAGGTCAAGGGTATTTTCTAACCTGGTTGGTTCACTGACCATTTGCAGCAGGAAGCTGTCCTGGAAGGCATCCAGCAGTACCTGCTCCCTTCTGTTCCTGGTTGTTGGGGTGCTCCAGTTCACTCCTGGCATGTTGAAGTCCCCCACAATCACCACACTACCCTTCTTGCAGGTTCTCCTGATCTGTCCTGCTAGGTCCCTGTCTAACTCCTCCATCTGAGATGGTGGCCTGTACACCACTCCCATTCTAAGAATCCTATTCTTGGAATCCTGGATTTGCATCCAAAGTGACTCCGTACTACCCTCCTCCCCTTCCACCTTTACACACTTCAGTCCTTCCTTCACATATAGTGCCACCCCCCTCCTTTCCCAATCACCCTGTCCCTACGAAATAACCTGTACCCTGGTACAGACAGGTCTCAGTCATTATATTGGGTGGCCCATGTTTCCATGGTGGCTGCAATGTCCACCTCTCCTTCTGCCATGGGAACCTGTAACTCTGCAGTTTTCCTCCCAAGGCTCCTAGCATTAAGGGTAACCACCTTCCACCCTGTTCCCCCCTCCCATCCTGCCCTCCTTTCCTAGCATCACCAACAGTACTTGCCATTTGTCCTTTGTCACTGTTATGGGGGGTAAGCTCATATGGTTTCCCAACCTGTGGTCTCTGCATATCTCTTCCCCAACTGCCACCCCCCACTTCTAGTTTAAATTCCCAACTTCCTCTATGCACTCCTCCATCCTCTGTTTTAACACTTTCTTTCCCTCCTCACTCAAGTGTACTCTGTCCTTGGCATAGAGACTACTGTCCTTCCAGGTGCCTCCCCACCCCCCCAACAGCCCATACACTTTAGCACAACACCAGGTTCTTAGTCATCCGTTAAATTCCTCTATTCTCAGTTTTCTTGTTGTGCTTGCCTTTGGCACGGGAAGTATCTCTCAAAAAGTTACTGATCTTCCTGCCCCCTCACATAATTGTGCTAGTTCCTCAAACCTCCTTTGGACTGTATCTACTATACTATGAAATAGTACTCACCTGCGTCACTTCATCTCAAATGCGGAGGTACAGTTCTGCAGTCTTGCTGAGATACTTTCCAAGGAAAATACCTCTAAAGCGAGTGCGCGCCATTGGTCTCAGGCAAGTATTTTAGTAGTATGCCACAATTTAGTAATGACCTGCTTAGCAATCAATAGGAGCAAAGATATCTGTTTGAGTACTCATATTAATTGTCATATTGTCAGAGGGTGTGGCAGTGAGTATATAGGATGGAGTTAAGATGCCCGAACAATCAATCATGTTCTCCAGGTCTCAGATGACCTCTTGCTAGTAGGAGTGAAGTCAAAGGCAAGCCCACATAATGTGGTATTGGTCCGCGGGGCTATGGCCACAGCCTCGCCAACACTGGCCTGCATGAGGGCCCATGTATTTGGCAATGACTGCAGTTGTACACTTCCATGAATATTCCTGCCAATAAATGATATTGGAAATTTTATAGGTGGAGAGGGTGTATTTGTTCCATCTACAGTGGATTGCATCTGTAGAATTTACTGATAGAGACTGCAGTACTTTGTAAAGGTTACTAATAATATGTTCCTATGTGGACCCTTGTAAATAATGTTGAACAATGTGAACGGGGGTTGGCAATACTTGCTAGTGCTTCATCCTGTGGGTGTAAGTACGCGACAATTGCAGGACATGTATCTATAGAACTTTTTCTACGGAACAGTAGAATGTCTGAAGTGTCACAAAGGGGAGCAAATCTGTAGGTCCTACTAACTAAAATGTATGTCTAATGCCAAGCTGACTATGTTTACGGAGAGCTGCGTTCACCTGATTAGGTGGGCAGGCAGTGTAGTAGGGCAAAGCTTGTAGATACAGATGTTCCATCAAGGTGAAGTGGTGTCTCTGTGCCAATATCCATTGACGGAAAGGCTGTGCCACATACTGGGGCAATTTGGTGTATGGCAGACAGGTAGGTGGGTTACCAAAAAGGTATGGTGTAAGGTCATGGAGATCGCTTAAGGTGATTTCTATAAGCTTCCAGGGCATCTGGTATGTACTGTAGGTGCTATCCAGTTGAGTAGGGTTCTCAACTGGGATACCTTGGCATAATGACATAGGTTTGGGAGGGTCACCCCTCCTTTGTCTCGTGGAAGCTGGAGGACTGAGTACTGGATTCTGTTATTTTTTTCCCCTGCCCCAAAATTGAGAAATTGGCTTATCCCAAGCCTGAACGTAAACACTGCTGGGCATGAGAGGAAGAGTCTGGAGAAGGAATAATATGCGGGTAACATATTCTGCTAAATTACCACAACTTTGTTGAAGAACCCCAATATCAGTTGTGACCACTAAGTGAGATCCTCCATTATTTGCTGGGTTAGGGGTTCATAGTTGGGAAAACAAACAGCTCCACAATTTTGTTGCAAACCACTAGGCAGAGTGACTCTCCCAGAGGACACCCTGATCTTGGACTGGACAGGGAGGTTCCTGTATGCCTTCCCACCATTTCTACCCATACAGAAGGTCCTCCTGAAGCTCTGAAGTGAACCTGCAATGATGATCCTAATAGCCCCTGGCTGGGACAGACAGATGTGGTACTCAGTGCTGCTGGCCCTGTTCAGCAAGAGTCCAGTCAGTCTGTCATTAAGTTACAATCTGCTGATCTTATCTAGGGGCAGGATAATATTCTCAAACCCCCAAGATATTACACTTGAGGGCATGGTTTTTGAAGAGTTACAATTCTCCAGATTGGACCTCTCAGAAGAAGTCCTGAAGGTGCTTAGGGTTTCAAGGAAACCAGCAACCAGGAAAGCATATTCCTCCAAATGGAAAAGATCGTTCTTACTGGTGTACCCCCAGAAGAGTAATTCCAATGGAGGCAGGGTTGCCTATAGTCCTAGAATGCCTGGTACACCTACAGTCTCTAGGTCTAAGGCCTTCAACACAAAAGGTGCACTTAGAGGCAGTGTTAGATTACATATCAGAAGGCAAGGAAAAGTTACTGGCCTCGCAACACATTTTGAAAAACATTTTTTTTAAAGGCCTTAGTCATTTGTACCCACCAGCAAGGGACCCATCCCCACCATCGGATCTCAGTGTTTGCCTTGCCCAGCTTATGGATGCTCCATTTGAGCCTATGGACACTATCAACTTAAAGGACAGCTAAACTGGATAAATTAAACGAAATGAAGAAGGCAAAATCGGAAAACGTAGGGATGTAGACTAAGCTCTTACCTGTGATATAATGTCCTTCGTTTTATCCATAAACATGTTTTACCAGCATTTCAACAAGTTCAAAAAATGTAAACAAAGCTCTGAGTTTTTCAAAGTCCTCGCTCCCAGCTGCAGCCTAAGATGGCCATGACATGCTTATGTGATGATGTCATCAGAGCCACAGCGCTTTGGAGCAATCATAGGATCACTATTGGGACCTCTTAAATGTATTGCTTTTAACTCCCTTGGACTGCATATATGGGTAAAGTCCTTTACTGTGCATAAGAAATACCGTCTTCACACATGTACAGTAAAGGATTTTACCCGTATATGCAGTCCGAGGGAGTTAAAAGTAATATATTTAGGCTGTCCCAGTGGCGCTGAGGGTTGAGGTGCTGGATGCCTTACCTCATGCCAGGTTTGGGAATGACTTTTGGTCATTGGAGAGCCAGTATGGGAGAGGAAGGGAGTAGGATCGAGCTACCTAATGGCAGCTTTCTTCTCCCAGAGAGGTTGTCCCCACTCCATATTTCTGCCACTGCTGGGTGGAGGACCGATGATGGCGTAGTCGGGAGGGGGAAACATGAAAGGAGGGTGTCTTATAGCGCGATGTGTGCGTGCCTCCAAACCCATGTGTTTGTGCCGAGATGGGGACGGCCAAAAAAAGAGGGTACAAGAACCAATTAAATACTAATTAAAAAAAGTAATATAGGCCGGCCCGTTGGTACTGAGGGTTGAGGCACTGGACGCCACACCTCACGCCACGCTGGCAACCCGGGTTCGGTGATGGACTCAGGTCATCGGGGATCATCTGGGGGAGAGATGGATTGAGAGTCTGACGGCTGCTCTACCTCTTTGGGGGAGGGTTGTAAGCTAGTCCTGCCATGTTACTGCCATCTCCTGGGTGATCCTAGGTATTGGCAGTGTGGTTGGGGAAGCAATTGAATGGGAGGGGCAGACATCGGCCAAGGGTCCTGAGTAGAGGTACGTCTTGGCACACCTCCATCTCATTGGCCCTCCTCAAGCACCTATGTTAACAGGGGATGGCACAGAAAAGGGAGAAACACTGTCCAGGTCTAGGCAACAAACCCCAGCACCGGGGTCCAAGGCAGGAACTGGGAGCAGAGTCTGATGTGCACGCTCCTCACCAGTGATTGAGGGGAGGTTTGGGGGTACCTCCACCGCCCTGCCCGAAGGGTATTCCGAGGTCCTGAAGGTAAGATAGGAGAAGCGTAGCACTCTGAGAGCAGACATCTTGGTACTGCTGACTAGGTTTTGTGAAGGGAGTTCTGAGAAAGTGATCTGGGGCAGCAGTAGGAGCATAAAGAATAAGTTAAAAAAAAATAGTAATATGTTTAAGAGGTCCCTATAGAGATCCTATGATTGTTCCGGAGCGCTGTGGCTCTGATGACATCATCATGTAAGCACGTCATGACCATCCTAGGTTGCAGCCAGGAGCGGGGACCTTGAAAAGCAAACAATGCATTGCCTTGACCTGAAATGAGTTCTGGGTATCTACATGGACCAGACAAAAGAAGTCAGGTCCCAGAACACCCTGCTTTTTGTTACCAATGGCGAGGTTGACAAAGATAAACCCATAACTAAGTGATCTGTTTCTCAATGGATAGTCTCTTCCACCCAGTTCTGCTATGAAAAAGCTTGGAAAGTAACACCTAGAGGCACACTCCACAAGGGGTACCTCTGCCTCTGGGGCATCCACAAAGGGCATCCCCTTATTAGATATTTGCACAGCAGCTACCACAGTGCACATCTTCACAAAGCACTACTGCCTGTATGTACAGTCCAGAAAGGATTCCAGCTTTGGAACTGCTGTCTTGCAGAACCTTTCTCATAAATAGGTTCTGCACCCAGCCTCCCAAGGTACTGCTATTGAGTCTGCATTGAGTGTAAACATTAAGTTATGGATTTCTGAGGTCGGAAGAAAATTATTCACCATAATAATGTTGTTTCATCTCAGGGATCTCTCACTATGTTTACACTGCCCACCCCGCCTCCCCTTCCAGAATCTGAAAATAGTTTCTCACAAAAAAACAGTTTCATTAAGGCTGCTTAAGCATTATTATTGTAGCTACCCTACAATAGTAAAGTTTGGTGTTTCATAAGAATTCACATTTTTTTCACATTTGCATGTCTGTTTTAGTTTGATTAGTGTTTTTCAAAATTTTTGATAAAATTGAAACATTTTTGGTAGCCTCTTAGCTGGTTTCACTAGCCACTGCTCCATGCAGGCTATAGAAACAAATCTTATTAACTACTAGAGTGGAGCTGCAGAGTTTGCAACCAGTATTCTAAATTCCAGAACTAGAATAGGTTCCTTCATCAAATGCTTCTGTCACTATGGAGGTAGATGCATAGAGTGCAAACATAGTAAAAGATCTCTGAGAACACAGAGAATACTGGATGGGCAACTGTGCACAACCAGTGTGTTCTGCTACCTAAGGGTTCTGATCCCCCTCTGACCTTGAGAGTGAAGCTCGAGAGGTCCATGGGAATCAGAACCCTGAGGTGGCAGAACACTGGTTGTGCAGACTTGTTCATCCTGTATTTTTTACAGTGTATAGTACTGTGTGAAATATGTGTGCGTGAGTTCTTTTGCTTTCAAAATGAAACTGACTCATGCAGTCTCTACAGGTTCCAAAATGCTGTTCTGCCACAGTAGGGTAGAATCACATTTCATGACCTTTGGACTGTGGTGCAACAGCATTTTGAAAGAGATGGAATTCTGTACTGAACAACACTCTACTATATACAATAAAACAATATTACTACAGTGAGTAATTTTTCCTCTCCCTCTCATTTCACTTCCTACACAGCATCTTGACTCCAGTACTCACCTTAGTCACCAAGCCCTCCATAATCCTGCTGACTCCTGCATAATGCTGCAGGCCAGCTCCACATTTTTCCAACATAAAGCTTCTCACCCAGACTGCTACTCTCGCTCCTGACCTCACTCTGTACTCTTGTTTAACTCTGCTGCTCCTGACTGCACCAGCACAACAAATGAGGCTTCCAGCTGCACACACTAATACACCAGCGCTGACCGCACTCGCTGACACACCAAGAAGGCTGCTCAAGTGCCATCCTGAAAGGAAATCCCAGCAAAACCACTTCCACAATAATAGGGAGAGTGCTAGAATGGTTGTGCACACATTAGAATGCACACCCACACTACAATACAGAAAACACCTGGCATGCATGCAGAAACACTACAGGATCAAACCAATACAGTACAGAAAAACACTAGAAGCCAACACAAAAAAAACACCACTTACAAATCGCAAACAAATGCAAAAGTGACCAAACTTGTGCATTACATAAAATAAATTATGTCAATGTCCACTATACTCATGAAATAATGCCATCTCAGTGTCAAACAGTATAATAAAGGAAACTCGCTCCTCATTGATTTTCTTTGTTGTGTGTGTGTGTATGTATATATATATATATATATATATATATATATATATATATATATATATGTATATATATGTGTATATATATATATATGTATATATATATATATATATATATATGTATGTGTATATATATATATATATATATATGTGTGTATATATATATATATATATATAGATATCATTGCGCTGGGGTTTCTAAGTTAAACCTCAGACTTTGTACTTTAATATCTTTGCAACTATTTAACAGATTTGCATGAAATATTGCATGTGTGGTCTTGGGGGTTGGGGGGTCACTTGTTCTTGTCAATTTTCATTCCATTTGGATGTGAGGTTTCCGAGATGCGGATGGTGAAAAAAAGTTGACAGTTTTTTTTTTTGCTTTTCTTTGTCATCACCTAGCGCCTAGATGGTTTGGAATTTTGGTCTGATTTTTTCAGAGTAGAAAGGGCTTTGTCCACAGATGTGCTTTTCACTAGTTTTGTGAAACAAATATTAATTAATTCCAAAGTTATACAGTTTTGAAATTTTTAGTTCTGAGCATGTCCGGTACAATCTTTTGGATAGCTGCTTGGAACAAAAAAAGAATTTAGTCCATATGAAAAAAAGATCCTTTTCACATGGGGTAATCCTTTTTCGTGAGGAAAAAATATTTTTTAATATGATTGCCATCTTGCATCCATTTTTTTTTATTTTAAAACCCACAAAAATGACATTCTGCACACACACCAACACATCTGTCTTGATAATCGGGACCCCATTAGGTGAATTCTGCACTTCGTTTCTGGAAAAATAACACAGAAATGTGTTCTTTTAACATTTAAAAATCCTTTCTCATGAGAAAATTTTCTTTTTTGGTATGGGCATATGAAAAAAGAATTGGTCCATATGAAAAAGGATGGCATCATAAGAAAAAATAATTTGGACTTAGTGTTTCAGTTCTTTTTTTGTATGAAGGTATTCTTTTTTTTGTGTAACCACCCAGTCCCTTGGGGTTACTAGAATCCCCTCAGAAACAGTGTTAGGCAGGGAGAGGCAGCTGGTGATTAACTAGTTGAATGGCTTTTCACCAACTCATTCTTTTGTTTAGTTGGCTCCAGCTAAGACTGAAGTGATGAGCTCATTTGGAACTCTCACAGCAGCATAACCCTTGTGCCAGCCGTTGAGGTGGAAGATAGAATGTTGAGATGGCAGTTGCAGTTTGAGTTGTTTTGAGTGAGGAAGGTAGAGCAATTGATCAGCCTGTGGGCTCCAGTCTTTGAGCCCTGGTATTTCTCACCCTAGTTCTGGCATTCTCCAGCTTGCCAAGTGAAGTGGTGGAGACCATTTTAGCAGGTTATCCTGAGATTTTCATTCCATCTAGGGGTGAAAGGGACTGCAGTCATGAGGATCTATGGGGCTATCCCCTGTTTGGTCCAGGATGTGTGAAGCTGCCTGAAAGTTTGACAGTGAGTAAAATCTGACTTTTGCCAGAGGGAGTAAGTGCCTGTTCTGTTGTGTTCCATGCCTAAAGAGAAGACACAACTTTCTGTAAGTACTGATGTGCAAGACTGTTTTCTTGAAGTAAGGCTGGCTGAGGTGTGTGATGTCCAGAGGTATGACTATATCACTCTATTCAAGACTTTTACTGTCACACAACCTTGGTGGTGATTTGAATGCTGAATGCCATATTTTCATTCCATAGTATTTCAAGTGGTATTGCAGATGTTTAAGGTGTAACTCTGAAAGAATGGCTAAGTATGGATTTAGGAGCAAAGGGTAGGCATAACCCCATCTGGAGCAACCAGTTCAGGACTACCAGGTTTAGAAATGGTGCCTGGTTACCCTAGACTTATGGTCATAGTCTAAGGAAGATTTGATCCAATGTGTGGTTTAAAGTTTCTACAAACAGTTGTCTGGAAGAACTGTGCTAAAGTTTAGCAAATATGTTCATCATTGTGGCCAGGGTGCCACTAAATGCAGATGTGGATGCAATTGTCCTATGTCTGTGGGAATACAAAGAAAAGTGTTCTATGTCCTACTGTGGTGGGAATATGAAGAGGATTTGTCAGTTACAGATCAATTTTGGTTCTGCAAGAGAAGCAGTGCCAAGAAGTGTAAAACCTTTGGGATCCACCCTTGCTTTAAAGAACATTTTTTGAATAAAGTCCCACTCTAGAACCCCAACTATGGTCTGGACAGTTTTGCTATTGCTTCCTATGTGGATTTACTGGGTACCCCTCCAGAAGATAGGTCTTGTATATGCCTAGCAGAAGCTCTCTCCCCAGGACCTGGTTTGTAAATACCAATGTTTGTGTTTTGTACACCCCCACACTTTTAATCTTTAGAGAATTATGCCGGCCCGGTGGTGCTGAGGGTTAAGGCACTAGTTGCCTCACCTCGCACCATGCTGGTGACACGAGTTTGGGAACAAGCCTGGGCCATTGGGGGTCAGCAAGGGTAGAGAAGGGATAAAGCATTTGAAGGACGGCTCTTCCTTCGTGGGGAGGGTGTAGGGTATCGTGTCACTCTTACGTGACCCCTGGTGCCTGTTGGAGGTAGCCCAGAACAAGCGTTGCTGCCGTATGGCATCGGGGAGGAACTCGGCGGATGCCGGTCGTCATTGCACGACTGAGCTCCATGGGAGAGAGGAGGAAGGAAGGAGGGGGCAAACACAAGTACAAGAAAACCTCCAGCCCTGATAGGTGATGGTTCCCACAGTGCCAGCGCCACACATCCAACACCAGATCTTTGCCTCAACCCCTTCGGTCTCCTCATAAACTCTGGCTGGGTGTTGTGGTGTGCCTGGTACCGGGGGAAGGGTTGCCCAGAGCTAGAGTCCACCTTGCTGAAGTTACAAAAAAAATGTGAGGAGGCAGTAATATAGTTGAGGAAGACAGGATCACGGTTGGTGGTAGAAGCGCCCAGGTGAGTTGTGAAGCCTGAGAGAGTTCAGGGTTTGGGGAGCAAAATATAGAGTTACAAAAAAAATCTGTAGAGAATGAGCCTGGTACACATTCCCAAAGCTAGGGGTGGTACGATTTCTAATTGTGAGTGCATGCTCAGTATGGATGCCAGTAATTAAATAAGGGGTGCTAACTGAGTAAAGTAGTGGGGATAGTTACATCTATAAAATGAAAAAAAGCATAGGAAAACAGATGCCTTCATATGAAAAAGAATGGGGAAAAAACTAAGTCCAAATTTTTTTTGACTTGTCCCTGGCCTCAGCCTCCAGGGGGTACCACCTACCTTCCTCGGTTCTCTTCAGCTGTGTCCCAGTGGGCTGGGATCCTGGTGTCATGACGCTTGACGCCCAGGAGTTTTTTCAGGTTTTTCTCTAGTTCTTTTTTGCTTCCCAACCCCTAGACTAAACCCTAGAGGGTACCGGTGTGAGAGACATGCATCCAGACTAATGACATGCTAATGCACATTGCAGTCAACCCGACAGTGTACTCCACTCCTTGACTCGTGAGAGCCATGCACCCCACCGCCCGTGTTTCCACTGCCAGTGGGACTATGAGCACTAGTGCTGCCCAGAGTGTCCTTCCCCCCCCCCTCAGAGGAGGAGTAGAGCATTCAGTGGGAGACCTCGATCCTCCTCCTCCAACCTACGTCTGATAACTTGGGTTTGTTCCCAAACCCAGGTTGCCAGCATGGCTCGAGGTGTGGTGTCCTGCGCCTCAACCCTTAGCACCACAAGGGCCAGGCAAATGCTTTTTCATATGAAGACATTCTTTTTTGTATGCTTTTTTCGTTCATGTGAAACATTAATGCCGTTATATCTAAAAAATAATTTGGAGTTAGGTTTTTTTTCCCCATTCTTTTTTTGTATGCCTTTTTTTGTTCATACGAAAAAAAATGCCTCATACGAAAAAATAATTTGTACTTTGTTTTTTCATATTCTTTTTTTGTATGAAGGCATCCTTGTTTCATATGCTTTTTTCATTCATATGGAAAATGAAAGGCCTCATATGAAAAAATAATTTGGACTTAGTTTTTTCCCCACATTTGAACTTCAACAAGCCATAACTCCCTCAGTATTTGGACTTAAGTGTCAAGTTATGTATCAAAACAAAGAGCATAATGAATACTACAGGTATAATACATAATCTTCTAAAATATGTAGGACCCACATAAAAAAAAAACATAAAAATTAAAAAAAATGAAAATTCTCATAGGATAACATTGGAATTTTAATAAGCCATAACTCTCTTACTATTTTGGACTTAAGGAACAATCTGAATATCAAAACAAAAGTATTATTGAATACTGCAAGAATAACACATATACTTCCCTAAACATTTACGGACAATATAAAAGAAGTAAAAAATGGAAATTCCCATAAGGTAAAACTGGAACTTCAACGAACCATAACTCCTTCAATATTTAGACTTCAGGTACAACGTACATATCAAAACAAAGGTCTTAATGAGTTCTACAAGAATAACAGATATTCCCTCCAAACATTTAGGGGCAATATAAAAAAATAAAATACAAATTCACGTAGGATAACACTGGAACTTCACAAGCCGTAAGTCCCTCAATATTTGAATTTAAGGGACAATCTGTATATCAAAACAACAGACTTAATGAGTACTACAAGAATTACACATACCCCCCCAAACATATAGGGGCAGTATAAGAAAGCAATAAAAATACAGATTCCCTTAGGATAACACTGGAACTTCAACAAACCATTCTCACATACTATACACATCTTGGCTTATTTACTGATGGAATAGGGTGAGTCTATGATTGACAACTCCAAGGCACATGTCATGCCTGATTTATGAAGATACAGGTTAGGTCAAACCATAATGATTTTTCCTGTTGCTGCCTGCTGGGGGTGGGGTGTTAGGGTTGGCAACCCTAACATCACATTTCTTTTCTTTTGTCAGTCCAACCCTAACTAGTGCATTAACAAAGTTTTTTGCAAAGAATTTCCTTACTTTTTGAGATGGTATACTGTAATTGTATCCTCATTTGCCTATGGGAGTGTAGGCTCTCTAAGCCCTGCACTTCCATCTCTCTATATGTATGCTGACGTGGAAGTACAGGGCCCTCTGGGCTCTGTGCTTCCAGTTCTGCTGAATCAGTAATTACGAACATATGAAAAAGCCAGCAGAAGAAGGCCATTTAGTCTATTGAGTCTGCTTGGTAAATGATGCTGGGTCCATAGTTTACCAGTTTCTTTCCTTTGTTGTATGGCTTTCTAAAGTTCCAATTTTAGCTTCTGGGAATTTGCATTTTTCATTTTTGCACAGTGTTATACATCCCCGAAATGTTTAGGGGGAATATGTGTTATTTCTGTAGAACTCATTAAGACCTTTGTTTTGTTAGATTGTCGTTTAAGTCCAAATATTGAGTGAGTTATGGCTTGTTGAAGTTAAAATGTTATCCTATGGGAATAGTATTTTTTGTTGGTTGTTTTTTATATTTCCCCTAAATGTTTAGAGGGGAGTATGTGTTATTCTTGTAGTACTCATTGAAGTTAACTTCAGAGTGGATGCTAGGTTTGCATCATCTATCCATAAGAACCCACTTCTGAAGTAATCATAGTACCAACCTCCTGTGGCACTGCCAGGAGTCTGCTGAAAAAGGGAGTCCAGCCAAAATTTCTAGCATCAACAAATTCAGAACTCGGATCAGTATATTCCCAATCAGCCTCATGCCAAAAATGAGATCTGTAAATTACTTTCTCTATAAGTTACTAGGGCCTCTGAGGTGTGTCTCTTATGCCATAAGAGACACTGAGCGAGAGGTTTGGTTGATTGTTGGATGGAAGAATTAGTTACTTGTCTTTAATGCAATGTTAAAAACTAAACATACACCTCTGTCCATGAATATGATAAATTTAACCTATATTTTTTTAAAAAAAAGGTGATAGATTAGACTTAAACAATTGGAGACCAATGTCATTGATAAATTCTGACTTTAAAATTTTAACAAAAATATTAGCTAGCTGACTTGCTAGAGTAGGTACAAAATTAATATCAAAAGCCCAGTCATATGCAATGCCAGGACGGACAGTACAGAATCATATAATCTTACTCAGAGAACTTGTTGATCAAGGAAAGATAGGAAATGCCGAGGGTTATTTTATCTCATTGGATCAACATAAAGCATTTGATCAAATAAACTATGATTTTTTTATGGAAAGTACTGGGTTGTTACAGGATCCCGACTGATTTGATTAACTGGTTGGAATGTTTGTATAAAACTGCAACAACACGGCCTTTAGTCTATGGATGGAAGGGCCCAATGATTCCAATAAAAAGGGGCATCAGACAAGGATGCCCACTTAGTCCAATATTATATGTTTTTTTTATAGATATCCTGTTAAGGAAACTCAACATAGAAACACAGAATTTGATGGCAGATAAGGACCGCTTGGCCCACCCAGTCTGCCCATTTCCCTACCTAATGGATAAGTTGCAGATCCTAGTTAACCAGCAGCCTACTTCTTCCTACTCCCACCCCATAGAATTGCCTTATGACTGTCCCATGCATGCTTGAATTCCACCACTGTTTTTGACTCCACAACCTCCTCCGGAAGGCTGTTCCATGCATCCACAACCCTCTCTGTGAAAAAATACTTCCTTAAATTACCTCTGAGCCGCCCCCCCTCTTCAAATTGTGCCCCCATTGTTCTTGCACACCTCTCTTTTGAAATATGCTACCCTCTTGGACTTTGTTGATTCCCTTGAGGTACTTGAAAGTTTCTATCATGTTCCCCTCCCTCCTTTCCTCGAGGCTATACATATTAAGCTCCTTAAGTCTCTCTTCATATGTCTTCGGTGCAGACCCTGCACCATTTTAGCGCCTCCTCTGGACAGCTTCCATCCTATGTCTTTGGAGATTGGGTCTCCAGAACTGCACCTAGTACTCCAGATGGGGTCTCACCAGCTGTCTGTACAGAGGATAATAACTTCCTGTTTTCTACTGTTGATGCCTCTCCTATGCATCCCAGTATCCCCCAGCCCTCTTGCTGCCTTCTCACATTGCTTACCCACCTTTAAGTCATCTGTATGACTACCCCACGGTCCCTTTCCATTTTTGTTGTTAGTATCTCACCCCCCACTGTGTACTTTTCCCCTGGGTTTTTGTTTCCCAGGTGCATTACCTTGCACTTCTTAGCATTGAATCTAAGCTGCCATACATTTGACCATTCCTCTAACCTTGCCAAGTCCCTTCTCATCCTTTCCACCCCACCTTGTGCATCAGCTTTGTTGCAGATCTTTGTGTCATCTGTAAAGAGACATACTTTTCCTTCAGTCCCTCTGCAATGTCACTTATAAAGACATTGAAGGGACTGAATCTATCTGAAACCTGTGGTACCCCACCAGTAACCCCTTTCTTCAGAGTGGACTCCATTTACTATTACTCTCTGTGTCCTATTCTCCAGCCAATTCTTTACCAGGCTGCCATCTTGGGACCCACTCCCAGGCTGGCTACTGTATATTAATCTTTGTGTGGGACTGTGTCAAATGCCTTGCTAAAGTCTAGGTAGGCCATGTCCACGGCCCTCCTGATCTACTACTATGGTCACCCAGTCAAAGAAATCTATCAGATTTGTCTGGCATGACCTTCCCGCTGAATTCATGCTGCCTTGGGTCCTGTGTCCTCTAGCCTCTAGATACTTGACAATTCTTTCCTTCAGAAGTGATTCCATCATTTTCCCTACCACTGAGGTTAAACTAACAGGTCTGTAGTTTCCTGCTTCTGCCTTGCTCCCACTTTTGTGAAGGGGAATCACATCTGCCCTCCTCCAGTCCTCGGGTACCACCCTATCCTCCCATGATTTGTTAAAGAGGGTAGTCAGTGGTGTCGCTAGTTCTACCTTTAGTTCTTTTAGAATTCTGGGATGAATCCCATCAGGCCCCATTGCTTTGTCCACCTTCAGTTTTAAGAGTTCTTTCAGAACTCTTTCTTCTGTTAATGGGCTGGTACCAACTTCTGTATCCAGAGTGTTTCTACTGTTTGTTTTAGGTACCTCCCCCTCTTCCTTTGTAAATACTGAGCAAAAATATTTGCTTAGTATCTCTGCCTTCACAGTCACCCTCTGCCCACCCTCCCTCCCTTTATTAAGCCTTACTATCCCCTCTTGGTCTTCCTTCGCTCCCTGATGTACCTATAAAGGTTTTATACCCTTCTTAACTGAGTTGGCTATCTTTTCTCGTGTTTGGGCCTTTGCTGTTCTGACTGCCTTCCCAGCTTCCTTTTGCTTTAACTGATACAGTTCTCTGTCCTGCTCCTTCTGTGATTCCTTGTACTTCCTGAATGCTTTCTTTTTCTCTTGTACCTTCACTGCCACTTCCTTTGAGAACCATAGTGGTTTCTTACATCATTTTGTTTTGTTTATTTGCTTCACACAAAGGCTTGTTACCTCTGTGATGGCAGTTTTTATTATTCCCCATTGTTCTTCCACCCCCTCTTCCTGCCCATTTGCTAGTGCATTCCTTAGGCACTCACCCATTTTGGCAAAGTCAGCCCTCCTAAAGTCCAATACTTTTGCCTTTGTATGGCTTGACTCTATTGCTGTGTTTATTTATTGTGAACCATACTGTTCGATGGTCGCTAGTTCCCAGATGGCTACCCACTTCTACATCTGTGATCCTGTCTTCATCTCCATTTGAGAGAACCAGGTCTAAGATTGCTCCCTCTCGAGTGGGCTCCAATACTAGTTGTCTAAGGCATGCCCCCTGTAGGGCATCTAGAATAACCCCACTTTTCGAAGTGGCTGCTGCAACTGCACTCCAGTTAACATCTGGCATATTCAGATCACCCATCAGCAATATCTCCCCTTTTTCTGCTGTTCTAAATATATTTTCTGTCATTTCTTTGTCCATTTCCTCCCCCTGAGAAGGGGGTCTGTATACAACAGATTCAGGAAAATGCTGCGACTCGGCTCGGTCTGTTCGGTGTTCTCCACGAGCGAGCAGCCAACTCAGTAACCTCAACAAAATTCAAAAGGTGGTGTCACTGGTGTCTCTTTGTAAGGAAGACTTGTTTGAAGTCGAAGCGCTGGGTGAGGGACTCCTGTGTTGTTGGTACTCTTTGTAACTATTAAATATTGAAGCATTGCATTGGCGTGTCAGTTACCTTCTTACAAAGAGACACCCGAGTGACACCACCTTTTGGAATTTGGTCTGTATAAAACCCCTGTGCAGATTATGATGCCTTTGCCGGTCTCCAAATTTACCCACAGTGCTGCTTCTCCTCCCTGTTTTCCCTTTTGTTCTGTTGCTTTGATTCCTTCCCTTATATAAAGAGCTACTCCTCCTCCTCTTTTACCCTCCCTGTCCCTCCTGTAGATAGTGTATCCTGGTATGTTTACGTCCCAGTCATGGTTTTGTGTGTACCATGTTTCTATGACTGCCACAATATCCAGATGTTCCTTCTCCATCAAGGCCACTAATTCAGGAAGCTTGTTACTCAGACTATGGGCATTGGCACTCATTGCTCTCCATTTTTTGATGGCTTTACCTTCTTTTGCAGCATCCCCCACTGACCTTTCTATCTCGGGCTTTTTCTCATTTAGTACCCTGTTTTGTAGGGAGAGGCTGGGATTTTCCTGCTGCTTATCAGTCCCCCGACTAGTTTAAAAGCTTGCCAATGAAGCATTTAAACCGATTTCTCAAAAGACTTGTTCCTTCCTGGACAGATGCAGACCATCCTGCCAGTATAGACTGGTGTCCTCCAGGTGGAACCCCAGTCCCCAATGAAGCCAAAGCCCTGTGCTCCACACATTTTTCAACCATTCATTAAACTGCATGGTGCAAATTACCTCGCCTCACTCATGCCATTGACAGCAGCACCTCTAAGAAGGATACTGTGTGTGTTACTTGTCTTAGGCTCCTCCCAGTTCTACAAAGTCCTTCTGCAATTGCCTAATCTCATGATGAGCCTGTCATTTGTCCTTGCTACACAGTCCAGATATGTGAATGGCTCCATTCGTGATATCTGGAATGTGTAGTATCGGTTCAAACTACACATCCATTGGCTCATGCTGTTGACCAATGGGTGTACAGCCCTACCTGGTGTCGTCAGTGAGGCAGTGGTGGCAGGCGAGTAAGTGCTGCTGCCCGCTGCTGACCGGGGAGCGGGCGGGCTCAGCTGGTGGGTGGGGGCACTACCGACCACCAGGGATACTGGATGTTATATTTTTACACATATGCCCGCAATCGGGCTGCAAGCAGTTCACTGGACCACCAGGGATATTGGACGTTATTTTTTTAAACATATGCCTGCGATCGGGCTGCAAGCAGTCCACTGGACCACCAGGGATATTGGACGTTATTTTATTTATACTTAAGCCCGCGATCGGGCTGCGAGTGGTCCACTGGACCACCAGGGATATTGGACGTGCTTTTATTTATACTTAAGTCCGCGATCGGGCTGCGAGCGGTTCACTGGATCACCAGGGATATTGGATGTGCTTTTATTTATTCTTAAGCTCGTGATCGGGCTGCGATCGGTCCACTGGATCACCAGGGATATTGGACGTGCTTTTATTTATACTTAAGCCCGCGATCAGGCTGCGAGCGGTCCACTGGACCACCAGGGATATCGGATGGTTATTTACAGCACCATATGCCCGCGATTGGGCAGTGGTTGCCACGCTGTGGAGGGGGCGTCGCTCCCGGAAGGCTGCTGCTTGGCAGGGCACCAGGTGCAAGTCACGGGATCGGTGCACCTGCATGGGTGAAGAGACGATACGCAAATGGCCCCATTTGCATCTTGGATACATAGGCCTCATTTGCATGTGCACTTCTGAATATCGCGGTTGTTGCGCATAGCATAACGGAATTTGCGCTAGTGCATCCCCCTGCTCCACTCTGGCCACTTGTGCTGGTGCAGTGCCACTGCGCTATGCACACTGTGGGTGGCCAGGGTGCGGTATTCAATGATGCTGTGCCATGGCGCAGCTCTGTTGAATATCGCCCAGTCAATACCCCTGCGCAGTCAAGTTGCGCTGCACCCAGGCTTGCGCCACAGCCTGGTGCAGTCTGAATATCTGGCCCAATGTGTCTTTAGGAACACAAATATTTCCATACGGAGCCTTAGCATACGTGGATGACATGACAATAATAGTGCAAAATGCAGACTCACTTTTAAAAGTAGTGGAAATTAGTGACTCTTTTGGCAGGGTATCAGGAGCATCTCTGAATTATGTTAAATGTATAGGACAATGTTTAGATTACACATGGAAACTAAAAGGGCATATTGGCAGAATAGAAATAACGCTGGAACCCATTAAAATTCTGAGGATAGTCTGTGAGGATATAGAGATGGACCTAGTAAACCGGGAAGAAAAAATGAATGTGGGCAAACAGAAAGTAGCAAAATGGAACACCTGGAAACTGAGCAAAAGGAAAAGGATATACCTAATAAAAACATATTTAGTGCCAGTGTTTCTTTTTATTAGTTATATTTTTCCACCTGCGAAAACATTAGAGACATCAATTCTTAGTATATTTTTTCAAGCCTGTTGTGGGAGTAGATTGAACCCTGTAAAGAGGAATGTATGTTATTTGCCTTTCAAATCAGGGGGTTTAAATATGCCTAACCCAATACTTTTCTTTAATAGTTTTTTCCTTTATTCTAATATAAGACCATTGTTGAGGGAAATGAATATGGGATGGGAGACCTTTCTATCATCTAAGTGTAATTCTTGGTTACAAGCATGGGAACTACTATCATTTAAAATGTTTAGAAAATCAGTGGAAATACCGGAGTACATTAGAGGTACATTTCTTAGAATTAAACAATGGAGGATCACACAAAGATAGGTGTTGGATTGTACTAGGAAGCAATTGTATTTTCTTCTACTTGAAACAACCTGCATGGTGAAAACAGTATTTGAAAAATGCCCAGTACCACATAGGGAAAACTTAACTACATTATTGAACAATAAACGTATTCCAGAACATTTATGGGACTTGCACTGATTGGCTTGCAACGAGAAAATAAACATGAAATCTAACCAGAAACATAAACCCAAGCAAGAAAGAATCTGTTCCAGATTAAAATGCATCTAAATAGAGGAAACCATAGACCATTTATTATTTTCCTGTTCTTTTATTAAGGGATTTTGGTCTTTTTAGATGTACAGAGGGGAACAAAGGTTTTTAGTACATTAACTTATGAGAACATTATGTATGGGACATTTAATAGTGATTGGAAAACTTGGCATAAAGGTACCCTACAGGTATTAATGGCTATATTAAAATGGCATATATGGTTAATGAGGTGCAACTTTGTTTTACAACAGAAAGAAGGTAGCCATGTGGAATTATTGAATAAAATCACACAAGAGTTATTCATCTTATATCAGAAAGAGGGAAAAACTTTGCCTAAGAGACAATTGCTAGAATTTTGGAAAGATCTTCCATGGATTACAAATAGTGATGCACCTATCACCTAAGTTAAAAAAAAAAAAAAGAGAAAATATTTTTTTTCTTTGTGTAAGTACGTAAATAGACTAAGAACTCAAGGGTAGGGTAAAGGGTATTGGTGAATGGTATATGGGGATAATGGCAGACCTGTTTCTATACTATGTACAGTAACAATCTGGGTTGTCATTATGAAATTATGAAATGTATTATGTAAATGTGTGTATGTATAAGTTGTGTTTCTTTCTGTATGTTTTTGTTTTAATAAAAATTCCCCCTACTCTTTTCGAGAAGTGCCATGGGATCTTTAACATCCACCTGAACTACCACCAGAACAGGCACATGGGACCTCGGTTTAATGTCTCATCCGAAAGACGGTACCTCAGGAGTGCAGCACCCCTCTCATGCTGCACTACAGTGTCAGTATTGGGATATTAACCCAAGTGCCTGGTGTGGGGATAGAACCCACAGCCTTCTGATCTCCCGGCCTCAGAGGCAAGTGTGCTACCTGCTGAGCCACTGACACTAACTTTGACTGTTTGCTTTTATTTGAGCTCATTTACTTTGTTTTCTGTTGCTTGCTATTAATGTATTTGTCTTCCTGACGAGGAGCCTTTGTAATTGAGTCCCTGACTCAAAGGGTTGTAATTCTAATTACTTCTTAAAATAAAAATAAAATAAAAAATGCGTTGTCTGTCTTGGTGAATGAAGCCCACTTCACATCTGACTGTGAAGTCTGTAAAACCTTTCCAGCTAAAACTATAGAAAAGAGACTGGATAGGCTTAAGAAGGGGATGGCTCCACCTAAAGATTTGGGAGACAGTGGCTCTGACCAGCCTACTCCCTCAACAAATATTGGTGAACCCCGTTGAACAGGAGCTATCTACCCTGGATAAGGGTGAACCTTCTAAGTCTAAACAAACCGGTGAACCAGCTAAGAAACCGGAACTGGCAAAAGAGTTGAAGAAAATAACATACTTAGAACACCCTGATGGAAAGCCTAAGGGGACTTCTTTAGAAAGGAGTGACATGCCTTCAGCAGAGGTTATTGCCCAGGGATTCAAAGTCATTCAAGCTTTACAGGGATTGGTACCGGTTCTGTTTCCATCTGTACCGGTCAGTCCCTCGGTTCAGCCTCCAGTTCAGCAACCTGTAACTCCAGTTGCATCCTCTGGTCCTGAGATCCGGAACTTGAGGAATATGAAAAATATGATGATGATAGGGAACCCATTGTGCCTGAGGTTTCCCCAGACCTGGAGTTTTAGTCTCCACCAAGATTACCAGAGGACTTTTCCTCACATTTCACTTTTGTGAAGAAGATGGTGGAGGCTTTGGACATCACTACCAGTGAAGAGGTGGAATACCTTGAATTAATGGGTCTGACTCCAACAAAGAAACTTTTATTGCCTATAAATAAGTTTTTGAAGAAGCATGTTGCAAAAATTCTCCAGACACCAAATTCTGTACCTCCCTTGGACAAAAGGGCTGACAGAAAATACCAACTAAACAGGACAAGGGCAGAATTTCTATTCTCTCATCGTGATCATGAGGGTGTTGTGCAAACTGCAGCCTGTGACAGGGCAAAGGTGCCTTTGGCATCACATCCTCCAGAAAAGGATTCAAGGAAGATTGACAGCATGGCCAAGAATGGCTACCTGTCAGCTTCTCTGGCAATTAGACAGGCTAATTATATGGCCTATGCTGCCCAGTATCAGAAGTCACTGTGGCAGTCAGTTTTGGCCATGTCAGATAAGGCTTCCTCTAGTCTTGCAGCTGATCTGGCAGAGACTGCAAGGTTTAGCTTAGAGGCATCCAAGTACCAGTTCCAGATGGCAGCAGACACCAACAACACTGCTGCTAGGTGGATTGCCAGTACAGTGGCTCTTAGAAGATTTGCTTATCTCAGAGCCACGAAATTGTCACAAGATACTCGGGCAAAGACCATAGACTTTCCCTGTGCAGATAGTTCTTTGGGGACAAAACAGAGGCCTACATGAAAAAGATGGATGAATACAAAACCACCTACAAGAGCAATTCGGCCAAGGAAAAGCCCTCAGCTTCCTACAGGCATTATGGAAAGGGGGCAGGGGCAAGTCTACCTATGGCAGACCTTTCTTTCAAGCCCAAGCTGTACAGCAGTACCAACAGTATCCCCAACAAACAGAATACTTCAGAAGTAGGGGAAGAAGGGGATCTAGGCATGTGTCTCTGGCTAGTCAGGCCCAACCCAAGCCTAGGCAGAATCCCTGACTTGGTTGCCAAGGTCGCCTCCCCTGTACCAGTGGGGGTCAGGCTGACTCATTACTTCCAGGCTTGGAATACCATTGCTATAGACAAGTGGATCTGGATGTAGTGAGTCAGGATTTGTTCCTCAGTTTCAAATCCTTTCCAGCCTTAATAACAAGAGTCTTCAGATCAGCTTCAAACTCAGAAAGAAAGCTGTTAGAGGAAGAAGTGGCAAATTTACTACCGTCAAAAGCAGTAGAATCAGTTCCTCCACGGCAAAGGGGAAAAGGATTTTACTCAAGGTACTTTCTGACCACAAAGAAAAATGTGGAGTGGTGACCCATCCTTGATCTAAGATTACTGAACAGACACTTGGCAAAGCCAAAGTTCAAAATGGTAACCTTGGCCATGATTTTTGCCAACCCTCCAGAAAGAAGATTGGCTGGCCTCCCTGGATCTAACTTCCATATCCCCATAAGGGAGTCCCACAGAAAATATCTCAGGTTCGGACTCCCTTCAGGTCATTACCAGTTCTCAGCAATGCCATTAGGCCTCACTTCATCTCAAAGAGTGTTCACAGAGTGCTTGGCAGTGGTAGTAGCACATCTAAGAAGTCAGGGAATCACAGGGTTCCCCTAACTGGATGACTGGCTGGTGGTGGGAAAGTCACCAGAGCAGGTAAGGGATTACCTAAGGACAACCCAGGACCTTCTGGAATCCTTAGGGTTCCTACTAAACCTCAAGAAGTCTGTCCTGCAACAAGTGCAGGTACCACACTTCATAGTAGCAGAGCTCAACACACTGAGGTGAAGTGCTTAGTTACCTTAGGACAGGGTAAGCAACATTCTCCAGATTGCTGGGTCTTTCAAGTTGAACAAACCAAAACCAGCCAGGCAGTTTCTACAGCTCCTAGGACATATGGCTGCAGCAACAGGCACAGTCCTAGGGTCCAGGTTCCAGATGAAAAATATACAGTTTCACCTCAGGGCACATTGCTGCCAAAGGAGAGATTCACTATCAAAATTGGTTCCAGTAACAGGGATATTACTGCAAGCCCTGCAGTGGTGTCAGGTAAAGGAAAACCTATGGGAAGGAGTTCCCTTCCAGCAGGAGTCCCCATCAGTAGTTCTCACAACAGATGCATCCCTCCTGGGTTGGGGTGCCCACTTGGGCACCCATACAAATCACGGCACTTGGTCAAGTGCACAATCACTCCAGCACATGAGCCTGCTGGAACTCACAGCAGTGCTTTTAGCTCTATAGGCCTTTGCATCTATGATTCAAGGCAAGGTGCTACAGGTCCGGACAGAGAATACCACCACAATGTACTACATAAACAAGCAGGGTGGGACAAGGGCTAACTCCCTGTGTACAGAAGCAATGAAGGTGTGGAGCCTAGTTTACTCACTTCAGGCTTCATTAATAGCCATTCATTTGCCAGGGAAGGACAACACCTTGGCAGATGCTCTGAGTCGAATCAACCAGGATAATCACAAATGGACTATCAACAGGCAGGTGCTGGAGGTAGTATTCAGAAGGTGGGGCACCCCAGAGTGAGATCTCTTTGTGTCCCACGAAAACCACCAGCTGCCACAGTTTTGTTGCAGGCCACCAGCCAAGAGTTCATTACCTCTGGATGCATTGGCACTGGATTGGTCAAGGAAACAGCTGTATGCCTTCCCTCCCTTTCCCCTGCTTCTCAGGGTCCTAATCAAACTCAGATCTCAGCCAGCATCAATGATCTTGATTGCTCCAGATTGGGCCAGGCAACCATGTTACCCTCTGCTGCTCTCCATGTCTGTGGCTCCCATGGAGATACAACCTGTTAACTTCCTCCCAGGGGAGAATCCTGCACCTGAACCTCTGATTCCTCAGACTCAAGGCCTGGCTCTTGAGCACTTAGAGTATGCAGGCTTGTATCTCTTTGAGAGTGTTCTAAATGTTTTGAGGGAATAGAGGAAACCCTCTATTATGAAGACTTATGCTTCTAAGTGGAGGAGATTCTGTATGTGGTGTTCTACTAAAGATGTAGTACCTTCACAGGCAAGGGTACCAGCCCTGCTGGACTACGTTACCCACTTACTTTCCCTGGGTTTGCAACTCACTACCCTGAAGGTGCATCTGGCTTCAGTTTCAGCATATATTTAGGGTGGTAAGGGTGTCTCCGTAGCATCCAATCCCATTTTCATGAAGTTTTTCAAAGGTTTGGCTCACCTACACCTTCCCCACAGAGAACTAGTGCCTGCAAGGGATCTTAATGTCTGCATCGCCAAGCTCAGGGAATCCCCATCTGAGCCCTTGGCTTTATCTCATCTGAAATATGTCACTTGGAAAACAGTGTTTTGGTGGCCATTACCTTGGCAGATGGCTAGCAGGATTAGCGAGCTCCAGCCCTTGTGCACTGAGCACCACTATATCTCCTTTCATAGAGATAAGGTGGTGCTTAGAAGTAAGAACTAATAGGAGGTTCCTTCCTAAAGTGGTTTCTGACTTCCATTTGAATCAGTTCATTACTTTGCCAGTCTTTTTCACTGAGCACTTTAGCTCAGGTGAGTGTGGGCTCCACAGTTTAGATGCCAAAAGAGTTTTGAGCTACTATATGTCTCACACCAAGGACCACAGGCAGAACAGACAGCAGCTGTTTCTGACCTATGGGAATGTGGAAAAAGGAAAACCAGCATCTAAAAGGGCTATCTTTCAATGGATTGTCCAATGTATCCAGTTCTGTTACTCAAAGGTGGGTAAAGAGCCCCCACTAGGCCTTAGGGCCCACTCCACAAGGGGTACAGCTGCTACCATAGCAGCTGCCATGGATGTTCCACTACTGGAAATCTGCAAAGCAGCTACATGGTGAACAGTACATATATTTATGAAACACTATTGTAACCCTCTGTTCCCTGGGGTTACTAGAATCCTATCAGTGTCGGTGTTAGGTAGGGAAGGCAGCTGGTGAATATCTAGTTAAATGGATTTTCACCTGCTCCCCCTCTGTTTACTTGATCTTAGCTGAGAGCAGAGAGATGATGTCATTTAGAACTCCTGCAGCAACACAAGCCACATAGCTTGTTGTGAGTGTAGGGAGTTTGGAATTCTGAGAGTAGTTGTAGTTCAGGGCCAGAGCTTAGAGAGTTAAGTTTGAGCTGGACTGAGTTCCAGTAGCAGCTGGAGGAGTGAGGAGAGTCTGTATTTCTCACCCTAGTCTAAGGACATCTTTTGCCTGACTTGTGAAGTGGTGGAAACCATCTATAGGATTTCCTGATGCCCTCATTCCCAGTGGGATGAGGGGGGCTGCAGAGGTTTTGAGGAGCAATCCCCTGATCCAACCTAGAACATTTTGAAGCTGTCTTTGGTGTACAAACTGTGAGTAGATTCTGTCTGAGAGTTACCCAGGATATGTACCTGCCATGTTTTTCTATATGGTGACACTCTGATAAAGGAACCCATTCACCCATTGCTGTGAGACTGTTCTCAAGAAGTTTTTTTTTTTTAAGTTTGCTGACAACAGTGGATATCCCCAGTGTGACTAGGCACTTTGTTCAGAACTTTAACATTACACTCTCTTGTAGTGTGTCTGATGCTATAATGTGCTAAACATTTGAAGAAAGCATAATTTCTACTGTGCAGTATCTGTTGAGGTGTAACTCTGAAAGAATGGCTGGGTATGGATGAGGAAGCAAAAGGTGGGCAACCCCCCATCTGGAATGACCAGTTCAGCACTTCGGGTTCTGTAAGGATGCCTGTTCTTTCAGCACATATGGCCAATGCCTGAAGAGTAAAGTTTACCCCTGTATGTGGGTTTTGCTAGTCTTGAGCCCTAGTGTGCACCATCGTGGCCAGTGTGCCACATGTCCTTCTGTAAATTCTGTGCCATATGGGAACTGTTCTAAATTATGGCCTAGTGCCAATTCCAGGAGAATTTGTGTGTTTCATTGTGGCTAGTTCCACATTCCAGATGTCTAATCCTATGCTATATGGGAAGTTCAGTTTCTATTTTTCTACAGGTGTGTTCTGGATTGCCTAGTGCTTCGAAGTGTATGTAAACCGTTGGGGGTCCATCTTTGCTTTTGTGTTCCAACTTTGTTTCAGAATAAAGCTACACTCTAGAATCCCAGCCTGGTATGGACAATCTAGTTACTGCTTCCAGTGTGGATTTACTGGGTACCCCTGTCCATAAGTACAGACCTAGCATAGCCCTCAGCAAAAGTTCTCTCCTCAAGACCTGGGTTTTGGTATAGGTCTGTTTGTGTCTTGTACACACTTTGTGTTTCTGTTGCAATTGCTTTGTACCCCAACCCCTCTCTTTTCCCCTAGACAGAAAAAGTATGGGAGGTGTGCCTACTAGTTAAATAAGGGTCCGGTGGAGGGTTACAAAAATGGGGGCTCATCCAAGGATATTGTTGAATTTGGGGAGAGAACAAGAGATGTTTGCTGAGGATATGGCTAGCATTTTGTCTGGTAGCCCAAAACTGGAAAAGAAAGCTTTGTACAAGAGGATTTTTTCCAGGAGAGTGCCATTTCTATGTGCCGCTGTGTGCCTGTTAGTACAGTGTTGCTGCGTGTATGTGTCAACTTATAATGGACTGTAAAACCAGAAAGTGTATATCCTTCTCTCTGCATCCAGAACATTTTACAGAACTTTTAAATCTCAAGTTTTAATCACCAAAAATAATGTGGATTTTAAGAAACAACGAGAGAAATGTCCCCTGAACGTTTCATGTGCTTTGTGTGCAAATTGGGGGAGTTGCTCAAGAAATTACCATGTTCTGTGAGAAAGTGGTCAAAACTGCACTCCTGCCTTGAAATTGCAGCCGAGAAAAAAAGTTATAGTTTGCAGTTTAAATTTGCCCTTCTCGACGATCGCCGTAAAAGAAGAGTGAGTGAGAGAGAGAGAGAGAGAGAGAGAGAAAGAGGCTCATTTGCATGGCGTCGCGTGATTGGTGCCACTGTAATCAGTCCTGCACCCTAGCCAGCTTCAGCATGCCGCTGAGTGTTCGAGGAGGAGAGTGAGAGTGGCATGCGAGCTGGTCAGACCAGGATCAACCATCGAGGAGCTTGTGAACATTCTAAGCTGTGAAAAACAGACTTTTGCTTTGTAAAGTCAGGCTCAACCCATTATCCGACTGACTGGAAAGTGAGCGTGGCATTCGTGGCAACGATTGGCGGGACCGCCAGCCCGTTTCACCCCAGAGGCCTTCCAGGATCGGCACCAGGCCGAAAATTTCCACCAGAGAAAGCCAGCTACTGATTTCAGTAAGTAAAAACCCAAACAACTGTGCATCAAACTATGTTGTGATTTTCAAGCTAGCTGAATCTGTGTGCAAGGAGTGAGATTGTTTTGCAAGGAAGGACTGTGAGTTGTAAGGAGCAAGGCAATGAACAAAATTCTGAGCATAGACTTTAAGCATTTATGATGGATTCAGCAACAGTAAAATGTTCTAAGCAAGTGAGAGACTGTAGTTGTACATTAGGCTACAACAAACAGGCAATCCTGGTGAAGAGAAATACTGTGGCTTGCATGTGACTTTGAGCATGTGTAAATAGTCTTTGATTCGATGCTGATCGAAAGTCCTGTAAAATCATATGAATGTGCGGAGAGAGATACAAGCAGTGCACTCAATGACAGTTTTGAGCAAAATCAGTAGCAAGAAAAGGTTGGAAACGCAGTTTTTGAGTCAGAAACAGATCTGATGCATGAGGAGAGCTACCCCTGCCATTACAGGGTGGGGTTAGCAAAGAAGTAGGCTGCTGGTTAACTAGGATCTGCAGCTTATCCAGTAGGCAGGGAAATGGGCAGACTGGGTGGGCCAAGCGGTCCTTATCTGCCGTCAAATTCTATGTTTCTATGTTTCTATGTTTCTGTATGTTTCTATGTTTCTATGTAAACACAGCAGCAGGGAGCCATTTTGTGAGACTGTGCAGAGACTAGTAAACAAACAGTAACAATGAACTTTTATGTGTTTTAATTGCAGACGTGGCTTCAGGAACTTCCCACTACCCAGATCGTGCCTGGGCTATGATGGCAGAGGAGGTGGCCACACTACTAGAAATAGAGAGAACTTTCTATGGTGAAGGGTTGCCTTGAGATGTACCAATCCCTAGCTATCCAGTGAGACTGTGCATTATGTGCCTCAGGGCTGGAACGGATGTGTTTTTGATACCCCATTGTTCAGATTGCCTAGTGAAGTATGGTATAATCAGGGGTGCAGCGCCAAAGAGGGCATAATGAATTTGTTTGGCTCCCACTTGAACCAAAGTAGAAAACCCTGCAAGTAGAAGTACACAACACCATGTTGAACCTGTTGGGGGAGGCCCCATAGAGTGTGGCACAGGAGAAGTGAGTATGGATCTACTGCAAGGGCAGATATCTAGAGATGTATCCATGCCTGTGTCCCAGATGGACAGTGCGATGGAAGCATCCGTGGACCCATGGAAGGAGCGTTCTAGTTCTAGCCTAGTAGGGGAGGATGAATTGCAAGAGACATTGAACTGGGAGGTGTTGACCTCCGCGCCCAGTGAAGAGTAGACTGTCTCATGAGTGAGGAAAACTACTCACTCCAGGGCTCAGATTCTGAGTGAGGAAGAGGAGGAGGATGAAGAGATGTATCTTCATGTTGGGGGTCCCAGTGAGCAGCCTCAAGCTCTTGCCTCAGAGGAGCTGGAGAGAGAAGAAGAAGAAGGCTCCAGTACCCTGCCTACAGAGATGGTCGGGGACAAGTTCTTTCATTCGTTAGGTATGCAGCACTGGCTTCACCAGGACTGACCACCCCCA
The DNA here is from genome assembly GCA_016271365.2 of Neoceratodus forsteri. Taxonomy (NCBI): domain Eukaryota; kingdom Metazoa; phylum Chordata; order Ceratodontiformes; family Ceratodontidae; genus Neoceratodus; species Neoceratodus forsteri. The sequence goes on from CM057458.1 coordinate 237,069,366, forward strand.
GGCTGAGCCATGGGCTCTACACTTGTGAAGAGTAGTAAGGGGAGAGACTGATATGTAGGATGGCTAACGCCATATATGGCAGGTCCTTTCCTACCTTTCCTCATAGAGTCTGGTAGGAAATTGAACAGAACAGTCAATCCTGGTTGTTGGAAGAGACAAGCAAGAATTTGCATCCTGGTGCAGCAGTACATGTCAGGGACTGAGTCATCAGTGATAGACTGAAATTCTGGAAATTGGGCAGAACTTTGTTTATGGACACTGTGTGAATTATGGACAAGGCAGGGAATGCGACATTCCATATCAACTTTGAATGCCTAGATGGTGTCATAGTTCTTGCACCTCACCCCAAGTGGTATTAGTCTCAATGGTGCCACTCCCTGTGAATATACCCAGCATGCCCCGAGGGAAGCAAAGCAGTGACAGGGCAGTGTCTGCCATCCAGCAACAGCAGTATCCAAGGAGGAAGATGCAGCTGTGCTGGTGTTCTAGCATCTTCAGCTGCATCCAGATTCGACAACCCAGCTGTGTTTTCTCATTTTCATTGCCTGGCCTTCCACATGACATTAGTCCAGCTGTTTTCCTGTTTCATCGCCTGATATCCCAGATGGCATCAGTCCAGCTGTTTTCCTGTTCCCAGCGTTTAATTTCCATGATGGCATAATCCCAGCTGTTTTCCTGTTTCATCGCCTGGTTCTCCCGAGGACATCAACCCAGCGGTATCCGAATATGCCGCCAGAGAAGGAGCGTCTTTAGCTTGGAGAAGTAAGGTGATCTTTGTTTTGGTCTTCAAGGAACTGGTAAGACCCATTTTTCTTGTTCTAACTGACTTTGCCCAACACACCCTACATCTGGCAGACTACCACAAACTCTTTGAACTGTCCTCAAAGACTCTCCCCATGGATTGCAGTGCTTTTCAGGCCCTGCCATGTTCCAGGACTGTTCTTCAGCGTGCTCCAGCCCAGGAGAGACTCTTTTATGGGCCTTGCCCTCGGGCAACAACATTCTGTCACTAGTATGGGACATTTAGGGCATCCCATCCCCCAAAATGTGTTGTATAAATGTCTGTTTTTTTTATTTTTCTACTTTCGTACCTTTCTAAAAAATATTTTTGGGATTCTTTAGTGTTCACATGGAGTTTGAGACACTGTGTAGAATGCAGAATGTGGTGTTTTGTTTTTTGTCTCTTACAGGTGTTCCTGAGGAAGAAAGGAAAAAAAGAAGAGAAGAAAGGAGGAAGATGTGGGAGCTCAGCCGAGCTCCTCTTATTTTTCTAGAGTATTAGAATTGTTGTAGTAACTGTGTTAAGTTTTTTTTCTTCTCAGGTGTAAGTGGGGAAAAGCTGTGAGAAATGTAATGCATTGTGATGTAATATATGGTTACCCTTTGTTATGTATAAAAATCAGCTTGCTCAAAATCCTTGTTAAGCACATTCTAAACCGTTACGTGCATTCTAAAGTGTTGTTATGCGTATTCCAAACAGTTGTTATGCACAGTTCAACGGTCATACAATTTGAAATTTCTCATTTATTCTACATCTCGCTACTTACTAATTACCCAATGCCCAAAGGCATACCTTTTACCTTTTAAAAGTCTGGAAATCTGATTTTGATATGTGGGTAGAACAAAGAAATGGCAAGATTTTTTGTTTTCACTTCAGTGGAGGTCTGTCACTCTACTGTAAAAACCATATACTATAAAAAATAAAATGTAGTCAACTACACACAACTCATCATGTGTTTCCATCTCGGAGTTGAGATGACAGCATGGACCTCTCGAGCTTGCCCATACATTATTCTCTATGTATTGTTTCCTTGCTGTTTTGTTTGCAGGTACCCTGGGTTTGGGCAGAGGTTCCTCTGTGGACAGCTTGGTCAGATAGATTTTCTCTAGAGGGCTAGGGTGATACAGGCTGTGGTCTGACCTATGGTAGGGGCCTCAGTTCTGATCTGTTAAGGCATGCTTCAGGCAGTTTCTTGGAGCCACTGATCTTCCATACACTGATCATAGGATAGGGGCTGAAGTTTCATCAGCTGGCCTCTGTGCCTTTAGTGTTGCTTGCCTGTGCCTGGCACGTGGTAGGAGAGGGTCTGATCACCCCTCCCCTTAGGTAACACAGAGGGTAGGATGGCCTGGTGCCAGGTAAAGGAATGGCTGCAGACCGTCATTTACCTTGCTAGGGGTGAGTGTAACCCCCCCGTTCCCTGGGGTTATTAGAATCCCATCAGTGTCAGTGTTAGGTAGGGAAGGCAGCTGGTGAATATCTGGTTAAATGAATTTTCACCTGCTCCCTCTCTGTTTACTTGGTCTCAGCTGAGAGCAGAGCGGTGATGTCACTTAGAACTCTCGCAGCAACATAAGCCACATAGCTTGTTGTGAGTGTAGAGAGTTTAGAATTCTGAGAGTAGGTGCAGTTCAGGATCAGAGCTCAGAGAGTTGAGTTCGAGTTGGAGTCAGTTACAGTAGCAGCTCAAAGAGTGAGCAGCTGGAGGAGTGAGGAGAGTCTGTATTTCTCACCCTAGTCTGAGGACATCTTTTGACTGACTTGGGAAGTGGTGAAAACCATCTCCAGGATTTCCTGATGCCCTCATTCCCAGTGGAATGAGGGGGACTGCAGAGGTTTTGAGGGGCAATCCCCTAATCCAATCTAGAACATTTTGAAGCTGCCTTTGGTGTACAAACTGTGAGTGGATTCTGTCTGAGAGTTACCCAGGATATGTACCTGCCATGTTTTTCTGTAGGGTGACACTCTGAAAAAGGGACCCATTCACCCATTTCTATGAGACTGTTCTCAACACCATATAAGATGGCTAATAGGTATACTGTCTGTGCTACCACAAATTTACATAAGTCCAGATTCCATAGAGTGGTGCACAAGACACGCCAAAACAAAAGGACCTAAAACCAGGTCTTAATAAAAAACTGCTTTACGTAGCTCTTACAGGGCTGGGACCTTGAAAAAGCATAAGAGCTATGTGAAATGTTGGTGGAAGGGGTGCTACTATTGCCATGTATGTATTTTTAGCTTTTTTGTGAAATAAAGCTGTTTTTTATTGAGACCTGGTTTTAGGTCCTTTTGTTTTGGCATATCTTGTGCACCGCTCTGTGGAATCTGGACATTTGTTTTAAAGTTTGCTCACAACAGTGGATGTCCCATGTGTGACCAGGCACTTTGTTCAGAACTTTAATTTTACACCCCCCGTGGTGTTTTCTAATGCTAAAATGTGCTAAACATTTGAAGAAAGCATAATTTCTACTGTTCAGTATTTGTTGAGATGTAACTCTGAAAGAATGGCTGGGTATGGATGAGAAAGCAAAAGGTGGGCAACTCCCCCATCTGGAGTGAGCAGTTCAGCACTTCGGGTTCTGTAAGGGTGCCTGTTTCTTTCAGTGCATGTGGCCAATGCCTGAAGGTAAAATTTACCCCTTGTATGTGGGTTTTTGCTAGTCTTGAGCCCTAGTGTGCTCCATCGTGGCCAGTGTACCACATTTCCTTCTGTGAAATCCTATGCCATATGGGAACTGTTCTAAGCTGTGGCCTAGTGCCACTTCCAGGAGAGTTTTGTGTGTTTTCATCATGGCTAGTACCACATTTCTAGATGTCTAATCTTATGCTGTATAGGAAGTTCAGTTTCTGTTTTTTCCACAGATGTGTTCTGCATTGCCCAGTGCTTCAAAGTGTAAACCCTTGGGGGTCCATCTTTGCTTTTGTGTTCCAACTTTGTTTCAGAATATAGCCACACTCTAGAATCCCAACCTGGTATGGACAATCTAGTTACTGCTTCCAGTGTGGAATTATTGGGTACCCTTGTCTGGAAGTACAGACCTAGCATAGCGCTCAGCAAGACCTCAAGGTGTGCCTACTAGTTAAATAAGGGGTCAGTGGGGGGTTACACTATTGCCTGGACAACCAGTCCAGGAGTGATGCCAGGTTTGGCACAGCAATTCTGCACAGTCTATTTCCAAAATAGGTTCTGTGCCCACCTCCAAAGGTATTGCTTCGTAGTCTGCAAGAGTTAAGAATATTGAAGAATTCCTCGGGTTAGAAGAAAAAAATTGCTTACCTTAGTAATCTTGTTTCTTCCAAGGTATTCTTCAATATTCGTAACTCTCCCACCCTGCCTCCCTTCCAGAACCAGTGGCCACTGCATCTCAGCTGGACATCTGAATGAAAAGGGATGTCTTCACCCTGTTGTGATATATTTTTGGACCCTGTTGGGTGTTGCTTTTCCCTCTTCAGTGCTTATCTGAGAGTTCTGGGAGGTACCTCTAATAAGAGGTTTGTTATTGTTATTATTAAAAATATTTTGATTATTTTTTTATTATTATTACCTAAGGGTTGTTAGCACAACATGTGATAGGTTAGCTTAGAATGGGCCTTTCCTTGCAGGTTCTAATGAATCTGAGCGTTTTAGAATGCAGCAGTTGATAAAGGCAGCATTTGAATAGTGGCAAAAGCCAGTGATGGGTTCCATCATTTACGTATGTTCTATTCTATGGGCAGTTCTACTATTCAAGCAACTGTAAGAGATAAGAATATTGAAAAATGCTTTGAAAGAAACATGATTACTAAGGTGAGTAATTTCTTCTTCTGTGCCATCTGTCTTAGGAAAGGCCTGCTATCTTTTTGTTGTATTACTGCAGCAGCCCTGTGCTTTACATTACCTCCTAGCATAAACTGCATGTTTATACTGAGTGTGCATACTTCAATTCTGAAACTTTTATGTCAGGGAGACAGGCATCTATGTAGGGGAAGCAACACACTTTGTCGACAGTAAATCTGCTGACATACAGTACATCGACGGCACAATGCCGACAGTTGGCCATCAATGGACAGTGCCATCAATAACCAATGTGTTTTTTATGGGGGCTGTGCCCCCTGCACCTCCCATGTTGGGGGGCTCTGACCCCTGTACTCCCACATTTAAATATAATGAACTTCAGGTTGAAGTTGTTTCAGGGAGGGGGCACAACACCGAGAGACGCTGTGTCAGTGAACCACAGATCATTACAGTGACTTTCGCTGTAATGTTTTTTTCATCTTTCATGGTTTTGGTGTCACTGTACTGTGGGCCATTGCTGTGTAGGCCAGGAGCACTGTGCATTCAGCTAATTAATATTAACAATATTTAACACCTATGCAAATGTATTACATTTCATTGACTTTTACAGTCCCTTCTCTTAGCTCTTTGTAAGTTACAGGTGAGTCATGTGAAGCACTGATTTGCATATGCATATAGCTGCATGTTAGGAAAAGTGCACATAGGGGAAAGAAGTGGGGATCTAGATAAAAGCTATTACACTGAGGGGCCATTTGTCATAAATTCAGGTTCTCACTACTACAGGTTTAAATTACTTTTTTCAGTAGCTCTGTTCTTGTGAACCACTTTTCACTCTGTTACAGTAATGTGCATCGGTTCAATATGTTTATTGCCCTTCATGAAAGACTCTGTTCATAATTAAGTCCCTGCATTACTAAATCAAACTTTAACTCTGGCACAATAGGGACCAGGACATGTCTTAAAATTTATTGAGGAAGAAAAAGTCTGGTATCAAAAAGAAGCAACAACATTCCCCCTCTGTAGCTGGCTGGATAGAAGCAACAGGACAAATGGCAAATTAATGATGTACAAATCCTTTATTCCACGTATAAAAATCTGTGGTCAATATGCAGGACAGCAAAAGTGCAAGGGTGCGAGTGGTGCTTGCCTGCCCTAATGTTTCATGCATGTGCTTGGTGCTTTTTCAAGAGGATACTTTCCCCTTGAAAAAGTGCTAAGCACTGGCACGAAATGTTGGGGAAGGCAGGCACCACTTGCACCTGTGCAATTTGCTGCACTGCATTTTGACCACAGATTTTTATATGCAGAATATAGTATTTTTGCATCATTAATTGCCAGTTGTCCTGTTGCTTCTATCCAGCCAGGTATGGAGAGTGAGTGCTATCGCTTCGTAGAGGTGGGGACCTAATTGAAAACTGTTACAGTAAGGGTCCGTTTATCGTAAATTTAAGCTGTCACTCCTCCAGGTCTAAATAACTTTTTTTTCAGTTAGCTTCATTCTTGTGAGCCACTTTTCACTCTGTGACAGTAATGTGCCTCGGTTTTATATGTTTTTTTTGCCTTTCATGAAAGACTTTGTTTATAATTAAGTCCCTGCATTACTTAATCAAACTTTAATTCTGGCACCATTACTGGAAGCACTAAACATGAACTGAACAAAAGAAGTACCACTGAGAACAAGTTTTGGCACTAAGTTCACATCCCCTCTGAAATACATTGATCTGCAACAAGAAAGAACCACACCATGGATCAGAGTGGGGCGGAGAGAGTGCCGCATCCTGCACTTTTTTGTTATCCCTGGAGATGCTGTAGGGGTTGGCCATAGGTTAGGGGAAGGTTGAAGACAGATCGTCAGGGACAGAGACGCAGAAAGAGAGAGAGGACAAGAATTCAGCTGGCTGAGGCACTTGGCAGTGGCGGATATGGGTGGCCAACTTCTGGACCATTTGGTTGTGGAGAAGCGATGCAGGACACTGAGTTAAGGCAAAATAATTGAAACTCTCTCTCTCTCTCTCACTCTGTCTCTGTCCCTCCCCACTAACTCTGCTCTGAAGATTGGATCCTGCAAAGCACAAGAAACTGCTCAGTACCAGTCAGTACAAAGGCTCTGTGCACTAATAAAACAGTGCTGAACTGGTCAGTAAAAAGGCTGCCTGCACTAGTCAAACAATGCTGTGAAAATCACAAATACAAGCGTCCTACTCTACTCTAGTCAATGATCCTTAACTAAGTACAAATACAGGCTCCTTGCACTAGTGAACTCAGGTAATTCCACGGCAAATGCAGTTCAAAGGCCAGCTACTCTAGTCAATTATCCTTAACTAAGTACAAATACAGGCTCCCCTGCACTAGCAAACTCAAGTAATTCCACAGCAAATGCGGTTCAAAGGCCAGCTCATTCAATTAAGGTACCCATCAAAGAACCGCACCATGGAACAGTCACGGAGTGAAGCATCCTGCACTTTTTGAGAGAGAGAGAAGTGCCTGCAAGTGGAGAGAGAGTTACCCTTACTGAATGTTCTCTCTGCGTGTGTGTGTGTCCGTTCTGGTGCTCTGAGAAAGAAAGAGTACATGGTCCCACATAACTAAAAACAGTGCCTATGAGAAGATTTCATTGAGGAAGCAGACAGTTTCACAGACTGTGTAGGGGACTGTGATGGAACTCTAAATTTTCACTGTTCTAAACTGTTGTTCGGTTAGAAAGAATGTGTAGTTCATTTTCTGAAAGCAAAAGGACTACAGGGCTCCGCCCTCACTGAAGCCCTAAAAAATGGATGAATATAAAATCTCTTACAAGAGTAACAGTGAGAAGGTAACAGGCTCTACAGTACCTCCTACAGGCCATGTGGAAGGGGATGCAGAGGCAGGGGATACTTCCAAACAGCCTATACCTCTTTTTTCCCTTATGAGTACCAGGCACAAAGAGGCTACTATGGGGGCAGAAGGGACACAAAGTGTACTGCTGAAGCACCAGCACCCAAGCCCCAGCCAAAGCAAAACCCCTGACACTTCTGCCCAGGTCACCCAACCATTGCCAGTGAAGGGCAGATTGGCTCACTACTTCCAGGAATTATCACAGACAAGTGGGTTTGGAGGTAGTGGGGTAGGGACTGGAAGTGGTGACCATAAGGATAGCTCTGGGGCCATCGTCTGGTGCCATGGCCCTCCGAGAGGTAATGCGGTCTTCACAACTGGTACCACATACCACGTCCAACTGATTCAGGCAGCCACATCTCTAAATGTTCCCCTAGGATGTCCCCCTCAGTCCCTTCTGGGACACCCAGGATTCAGATGTTTGTTAAATGAACTATGTTTTCTAACTGTTTGGGCCACGACCACATGTCCTGCTGCACTTTCACGGTCATGGTCACAACGCCCAAGGCTTTAATAGCTGCCTTCTCTGCACTGTTGGATTTCCCTACCACTCCATCCATCTGTGACTCAGCTAGGGTCAGCCTGACAGAATATTGGTCCAGTTTATTATTGAGCAGCTTAACAGATAGCGCAAGTTCATGAATTGCTCCCTGCAGAGAGTCAAGCTTGGCAGGTGTTTCTCCTTATTTGCTCCCCAGTGGTGTTGGCTGACCTGGACCTGGGGTTAAGCCTGCTGCAGGAGCATACAATTTTGTGGCTGGCTCTCCCTCCCCCCACCCCCCAGTTCTTTCATTTTAAAGAGTTACTGAGTTTCAGAACTGTTGTTCGAGAAGGGTTTGATTTTTGAATGTATATTTATTTTTTTTCAGTAGGGTATACTGTACTTCTGTTAACATTTATTATAGGCCTTCTGATTTTAACTGCTGCATAATTGGGCAGTTGAGGCCACATAATCAGGGACACTGGTTTACCGGGATTGAGAAAGTGTATATTCCATTTTGCACATTGTAAAAAATGGTGTTGTCACCGTTGTCTACTAAGTCAAAATCCAGTTTTACTGGTGTTTGGTTCTGTGTACTTTAGTTAGCAATTTTTAACTCTGCTAACATGCATTTTAGCAATTTTGACCTCCACTATTACACATCCTTGTACCAATTTAAAGTTATTTTAGGTACAAGATGTGATGGCAGCAGCAACACTACAGCCTCCATCCCTAAGGTGTGATGGAAGCAGCACTACGGTCCCATACCTCAGGTGCGATGGCAGCACCAACAGCACTATGGCCCCCATCCCTCTGGTGTGATGGCAGCAGCAGCAACAGCACTACGACCTCCCTCCCTCAGGTGTGACAGAAGCAGCAGCACTGTGGCCCTCATCCCTTAGGTGTGATGGCAGCAGTACTACATTCACCATTCCTCAGGTGTGATGGCAGTATCAGCACTATGGTCCCCAATCCCTCAGGTAGGACGGCAGCAGTACTACATTCCCCATCCACCAGTGGTGATGGCACAAGCACTACAGCCCCCACCCCTTCAGTGTGATGGCAGTAGTAACAAGGCAGTCCACATCCCTCTGGGGTGATGGCAGTAGTGACAGCACTATGATCCCCTTTCTTCAACACCCACATGCCACATGCACAAGTTACAAATGACTTGGTCTCTTTGCTTGTTAGAACTCAGATGTGAATTAATCTGAACCATCACCGCTAAGGTGGACTACCTTTGTTTTTTCCCATCTATAATTGTACTGCCTGAATTGGATTTCTGCCTGTGACACCGCTGACCATGGTTAGGGAACAGACTTGGATGTCTGAGGGCCAACTGGTAGGTGAAGTCTTGAGTGTCCAATGACCATTCACCTTCTCCTGGGAGGAGGGTGGGTTCACAGCTCAGCATTTGCTGGCCTCTGGTGGAGGCCAGAGGCACAACAGCATGTCAGCCCTTACTGCAGGACGGAGCGTGACAGACATCGGCTTGTGCCTTGACATCATGTAGCCTGTCATGCTCCCAAGAAAATGGGAAAACACTCGTTGACCAACCGAAGGACAGCTGTTCATCCCTCCATAAGCCAGAAGCCCCAGACATGTGTCCGTTTTGACCCCTGCCATGCCCAGGATACACAGAAAGCTCTTTGAGGCAACTCTTCTCCCCTGGTAGCCTCCCATAGGGGTAGGGGCCCACTCTATGAAGGGTTACTTTGGGTTACCTGGTAGCACAGCAGTAAGGGGCAGTGGATGGTGGTCAGGACTCATCAGTGGTGGTAGGGGGCCCTTGGCAGACCTGAAGGAGTGGATGACCGGGGGTATGAGGAGCAAAAAAAAATACTGCTTGAATTTGCTTCTTTGAAATAAAGTGTCTTCACCTAAAAAATCCATAAGTGATTATTGGAGGACCTTCAAATGGATTCATGCATCTCCCAGACATGTGGATGCTTTTTTTTTTTACTTGGTGTCCATGAAAAGGGTGTCTCCCAGTTTTCATGTCTTTGTTCAGATGTGAATTGAGCACCACTCTGCCCACCAGCATCATACAGCCCCTGGGGTCTTACCTTCTGTACATCATTGACTGTGCTTTCAAAATCCACTGGCCAAACATATGTACACTTAAATACTTAACATTTGCTTTTTGTTGAAGCAGTCTATCAGAAAACTTTTTGTTGTCACAGAGACTGAAACAGCAGGTGGGAGAAAAGGTACAAATGATCCAATTCACCTAAATGGGGTGCTAACTATGAAATCTTTTCATAAGTAGTAAGGCAGTTTCTTCTTTGTGAACATACTTTCATTCAGACTAGTTTTCATTCAAACTGAGGATTTTGGATGGCCCTACTGATTATAAACTTGAATAAGCTAGTTGGTAACAGTGATCCTGCATTTAGCAATCTACAACCTAGATGCTTATATGCAAAAAATACAATAAAAACCTGACTAAAATCTAAAAACAAGCTTATAAAACACAGAAAATGTATCTGAACATTTATCTTTACCTATACAAAATCATTGCAGCCCAAGTAAAGCTCAGGCAAATTATATGGTACACTGACTACTATACTATGATGTAGTAAACGTATATTGGTATTTTTTTTTATATTCTTTGTAAAGCAGGTAAGGCCCACTAGGCAGAACTGTCTGTTTTCAGGAGTAACTGCACTGGGGAGGTTAAGTGACTTGCTTGGAGTCACACAGCATGCAAGTGGAGGTTGTGGGAAGCTTGGGTCGCGAGGGCTTGGAGCAGATTGCCCTCCCCAGCACCAGCAGCAGAAAAAATCGCTGTCGCCCGTCCCCCACCCCCACGGACCTCAGATTCCTTGGGTTGCGAGGGCTTGGAGCAGATTGCCCTCCCCAGCACCAGCAGCAGAAAAGATAGCTGTCGCTCGCCCCCCACCCCCACGGACCTCAGATTCCTTGGGTCGCGAGGGCTTGGAGCAGATTGCCCTCCCCAGGACCAGCAGCAGAAAAGATCACTGTCACCTGCCCCCCACCCCCACGGACCTCAGATTCCTTGGGTCGCGAGGGCTTGGAGCAGATTGCCTTCCCCAGCACCAGCAGCAGAAAAGATCACTGTCGCCTCCCCCACCCCCACGGACCTCAGATTCCTTGGGTCGCGAGGGCTTGGAGCAGATTGCCCTCCCCAGCACCAGCAGCAGAAAAGATCGCTGTCGGCCCGCCCCCACCCCACGGACCTCAGATTCCTTGGGTCGCGAGGGCTTGGAGCAGATTGCCTCCCAGCACCAGCAGCAGAAAGATCGCTGTCGCCCGCCCCCACCCCCACCCCCACGGACCTCAGATTCCTTGGGTCAGCGGGCTTGGAGCAGATTGCCTCCCCAGCACCAGCAGCAGAAAGATCGCTGTCGCCCGCTCCCACCCCACGGACCTCAGGTATGCCAGACCGTGGAGAAACAGCACAGCTGAGGCGCTCAGTTTTGAATTTGGCGCTAAATCTGGACTTGGCCCTGCTATCTCAACTAAATACCATAAATTATGCCCGACTGTTTCTGCTACATAGTCCCGTGTATAAACTCTGTCTTTATTTCTGTAACTTAGGACTTCTGTTTAAACATCGCGATTATCTGTAATTTTAAACAAGTAAGGCTAACATAGTCTTTTCTGTGACACCAGACTCCTGATAACATCGCGATTACCTGTAGCATAAGTCTGTGCTGTCCTTTGCTGTAAAGCTGATTAGTGTGAAAGCTGAACTCTGCATAATTCAAGTGTGCTCTTTTGTTCCTACCTGGTCCGCCTCCTCAGAGCTGTACTTATTTCCCCCCTCTCTCTCCTCAGATTCCTTGGGTCGCGAGGGCTTGGAGCAGATTGCCCTCCCCAGCACCAGCAGCAGAAAAGATCGCTGTCGCCCGCCCCACCCCCAAGGACCTCAGGTACGCCAGACCACGGAGAAACAGCACTGCTCAGGCGCTCAGTTTAATCCCCGCTGGCACTCTGTGCCGGCTCCACCGCCCCCACCACCACCCTTGGTCGGTGCTCCAATTTATAGCTATTATCACGTGAGGCTGCAGAACCAATCAGCCCACTTTGCCATCAGCAGATTATACTGGCTGAACACTAGAGGGACCTTGCCTGTCTAAACCCTCCTGTCTTTCTACCTGCAGATAAAAATGTTGACTCCTTTAGGCTCTGCATTATTCATGCTCTTCCTCCTCACCCCTACCCTGTTACAAAAAAACACTGTTCTAAATCCCCCTAACACTGCGTTTTACGTTTCTTTGTTAGCCTTCCATCCGCCCAACACCCCCTCTAACCCCTCCTTACACCCACCTTTCTCCATTAACACCCCACACACGCTGTCTCACTTAGCAGCCCCAGCGCACCCCCCACACCTATATCCTCTGACAGCTATAACAGGTGGTTCCTCTCTGTTCTAGCTCTGCCCACCCTTTGCTCCCTGCCAATCCCCTGCACTGCCCCCCACAAATCTGCCTGGCTGCCCAAACATCGCTACCACCACAATCACAGTCCCTTACTCCGGCTCACTATTCTACTCCTCCTGCTCTCTGGTAATGTCCACCCCAACCCAGGTCCAGGACCTGGCACATTGCCCTGTGCTGGGTCTGGCCTCCGCATTGCCTGCATGAATATCTGCAGTCTACCAAAAAAGACTGCGGCACTCCAATGCTGGGTCACCCAACACAAGCCCGACGTCCTTGCCATAGTGGAAACCTGGCTCCCCCCGTCGGCCCCTGACTCGATGGTCTCCCTCCCTAGCTTCTCCCTCTTCAGAGAAGATCATGTGGGTAAGCGCGGGGGTGGTTGTGCAGTCTACTTAACGAATTCCCTCCTGGGGCATGCCCTACGTACCCCAAAGCTTGATCATGGGGCCCAAGCAATCACCCTAAAAATCTCCCCTTACCCAGGCCGTGGTCCTCTGTACCTCACTACGGCATATGTACCCCCACGAGAACAAAATCATGCTATCTGCTCCCTGGCCGATTACCTCAATACCTTGCCTCACAAAACGGAACAGCTCATAGTGGGAGATCTCAATATCAACTGGCTCAGTGCCACCTCAGCACAAGCTAAAGATAACCTCACGGCCCTTGATCTATCCCAACTAGTGACTCAACCCACTAGATTTAACCAGTCTAGTGGGACCAGCACGCTCCTTGACATTGTGCTATCTAACCGCCCTCACAAAATAAAGGACATTAATGTATTGCCCAACTCCCTCAGTGACCACTCGCCAATTCTCTTCCTCTGGTCCTGCCCTGCGCTCAAAGCCATGCGCCCCCCCGCCCACTGTCGCCTGTTTGCCCTGGTGGGCTATGCAAACTAAGCGTCACCTTGCACAACTGTTGGTCCCCAATCTCCTCACGCAAAGAATATTGACTCTGCCCTTGCTTTCTCACCAATGCCTTCTGTAAGGCTTGTGATGTTTTCGCCGTTCACCGCACTAGTACTAAGAGGCACCCGGCTGCCTGGATATCCCCGATCCATCTACTGAAGCAACGCGATAACCTATGGCACATTGCTGTCAGTACAGCAAGCCAGCAGACAGGCAAGCCTACAACACAGCTCGTAACCAGTGCACCTGGGCCATAAGAAAAGCCAAAGTCAGCCACTACCAATCCACCTTGACATCTACCTGGGGCAATGCCGTACCTTCTGGAATAACATGAAAGAGCTAAGCGGATCGTCCCACTCCACCCTCCTCTCAGATGATCATAAATGGCACTATCAACGCTGACCCTCCCAGACAAGCAACCGCCTTAGTGAAACCTTTACTGATCTAAGCTCTGTTCTCCAGGCCCACTTTTGACCCCATACCGGTTTGCAACAGTCCAGTTGTTGCTCGCCTCCCTTCCTCTTAGGATTATCTCACCACAGGATGCAAAGCCTATCCTCCAAAAGCTCTCTCCTCCCAACCCTAGTGATGACCCTCGACTCCTGGATACTCTGCCAAACTTTGGATGTCATGCTAGTCCCCTCACTAACCTCTCCTCAACCGATCCCTGTGTCTTGGCCACTTCCCGAGTGCTTGGAAACTGGCCGAAGTCATCCCTATACACAAAAATGGAGACCGTACTGTCCCTAATAACTACAGACCTATCTCCGTCCTCTCGCCCCTCTCCAAAGCTCTCGAAAAAATAGTATCTGCTCAACTTACTGCATATCTATCCAGCCACGACATCCTGTGCCCTGAACAGCATGGCTTTCGCCCAGGTCACAGCACCTCCACAGCTCTACTGGAATTCTCCCACATTATACACTCTGCATTAGACTCCAGAGAGTTGGCTGGGGCAGTGTTTATTGACCTGTCCAAGGCTTTCGACACTGTGAACCACCCACTTTTGCTTGACACCCTCTGTAAACTGGGGCTGTCTGCTGGCCCATTAGCCTGGTTCTCCAGATACCTCTGTGGTAGATCCCAACGCGTCAAGCTAACTGGTGGCCTATCCTCAGCTCTGCCTGTCCGTTTGGGAGTTCCACAAGGCTCCATTTTGGGCCCCACATTATTCAGTCTCTTCCTGAACACCCTTCCCAGCTCTTGTACCAGAAAACTGCTATTATATGCTGACGATGCCGTCCTACTCTCCTCGCACCCCGACCCAGTTGCTCTCCAGAACAGCCTACAGTCCTCCTTCAGCCAAGCTTAAAAATGGTTCCTCGACCACCGCCTGGTCCTGAATCTCAAGAAGACAAAGGCAATGATCTTTTCTCACCGCCAAAGTAGCTCCAAAAATGCCCCTCTCCTCATCCTCCCCGCACCTCTCATCCCCTTGAGCAGGTAACTACATACAAATACCTGGGCATCACCTTTGATTCAGCTTTTTCTTTTCATGCCCATGTCTGTGCCCTATCCACAGCCATGAACGTCTGGATTGGGCTCCTGTATCGACACAAAGACTGCCTCCCTGGCTTCGCCCTGCGGTTGGCCGTCACTTCCTCAGTCCTGTCACTAGTTGACTATGGCCTCCCCATCTACGCCGCCGCTGGCCCCTCTGTCCTCACCAAAATCCAAACTTCCATCAACAAAGCCTGCAGGCTACTGACTGGTGCCCCAAGTGGAACCCACACCTGTCAGCTCTACACCACCACAAACATACTCAACCTGGAAGAACGTCTGCATTATCACACTGGCATACTAGCAAAAAAAACTCTACTTGGACTGTGTCCCCAGGTGTCACGGCACAGCTCCAGCATGCATTCCACTCGGCTGTAACCTGTAACGCCAGCAAAGCTACCTTCTTGGTGCCTAGAACCAGGACCTCCCTTGCCCAAAGGTCCTTCCATTACAGAGCACCGTCCTGGTATAACTCCCTCCCCATGCACATCTCAAGCACTCCTAAAATTGGCCAGTTCAAAGCTGCCCTACGCAACCACCTTCTCAGCACTCAGAAGTGTACGTGTCTACAGTAGGGTATGTTCATTGTCCCCAGGCTCGTTAGCGCACTCACTCTAGCTTTACACCGACCATTACCTGCTTGGCCTGCTAGGAACTTCCAATGAACTTTGTTCTATACTATGGAAATCTACCTATCTGTTAAACTATGTATAGGCCTTGCCTGCATGACCTGCCAGGTTCTACCTATTAACTTGTCTTTTACCATCTGAAGCTACCCATGTATAGGTAATGTATAATGTATGTATTGCACCTGTTTTGTCTCACCCTGTCTTACCACACTGCTGTTGTTACCCTCCCTGCGACGAGGTGCCTTTGTAAATGAGTCTATGACTCAAAGGTTGTAAATCCGATTCTTGAACTAAATAAATAAAAAAAAAAAAAAACAAGTCTGCTAGATGTACCCAGTTCAATCACTGTTTGTTACTCTAACCACTAGGCATGGATGCTTAAACTGAATGGTTGATTACAACAAAGCAGTGCGGGTGATTTCCTTACTGACTCTACATGCAGCAGAGCAGAAAGAATGCAAAGCACAGCAGCATTCATTTTAAGATGCTGAAATCTGGGTCAGCCCACTGGTGCTGCAGTAGCACTATTGCTTGCAAAGCCAGCGACCCAGGGTCAGAAGCAAACTTTGGTTGCTGGAGGTCTGGCCAGGGGAGTAGGATCGAGCACCTGAGGGACTGCTCTCTTCCTCCAGGGAGGGTGGGCTGCAGGTCCTGCTGCTTTACCACCACCTGTGTGACCATGGGTGGTGGTGCAATGGTGCTGCAGAGTGATCAGGAGGGAAGGGGAGGATGCTAGCCAGGATCTGGAGTAGTGGCATGTCTCTATGTGACCTACCTCCTTGGATCTCCTCTAGTGCTGGTGCCCTCAGGGACAGAGACCAGAAAACCAGGAACAATCACCCCACATCGGTCACTGGCAGAAGGGACCCAGGTGCCCCAGACTTCATAATCAGGCTCCATGAGGGACCCACTGAGCTGCCCAACACACACTAACTGGGATCCCTTCCCTTCCCACCTGGGGGGGGGAGTACAATCCAGGCAGGATAGGGGAAGGCCCACAGGTGCTCCTGAACATTACCTAGGGTGAAGCTAGGGGATACCCAGCCTAGGGATCTCTGAAAAGTGGAAACTGATGCTGTGAGAAGGGGACATAGAAAGAGAAAATAAAAAAAAATTAAAAAGATGCTGAAATCTTAGAGATTCTGTGCAGTGACGTGCAATTTCCGTGAGGCACCGGTACAAGAATTCAAAATCCGCAAACCAAGCAGGATTCCATGATTGTTACCGGTAAAAATGGAAAACCAGGGTCCCTGCACATAATCAATGCATGGATTTGCTCAAACTACTCTGAATTCTCTGCAGCAGAGAGCACGTGCAGACTATCTGCTAAAAGTGGTAGTCGGTTGAAAACATTGATTAGAAGGTGGTGGTTGGAGGGTTAGCCTCATCCCCAAGGTGAGTTACTAGTGGGGTTCTTCAGGGGTCAGTGCTGGGGCCACTCCTGCTCAACGCCTATATCTCAGACATCAGGAGGGGGATCAGGAGTGAGATGAGTCTCTTTTGCAGATGACTCAAAGCTGAGTGCAGTGGTGGATGGGGAGGAGGGGAGGGTGGCCTTGCAGGAGGATCTGAAGGCTCTGGAAAGGTGGTCAGGAAAATGGAAACTAAAATTCAATGCGGGGAAGTGCAAGGTTCTGCACCTGGGAGTCAGAAATCCAGACCAGGGGTATACCCTGGGAGGAGACATGATTCAAGTCACAGAGGGTGAGAGGGACCTGGGGGTAGTGGTAGATGTCAAAATGAACAACTCAGAGACCTGTAGGAGGGCAGCAGCAAGGGCAAATAGGATGCTAGGATGCATCTCAAGGGGGATTACCTCCAGAAAGGTGGAAGTGATCCTTCCACTGTACAAGTGCTTGGTTAGGCCACACCTTGAGTATTGTGTACAGTTTTGGAGACCACATTTAAAGAGGGACATTACACCCCTAGAGAGGGTCCAAAGAGGGCAACCAAAATGATCTGGGGCCTGGGGGAGAGGACCTATGAGGAGAAGCTCAAGGAGCTTGACTTATGCACCCTGGAAGAGAGAGAGGGACGGGGACATGATAGAGGTCTTGGCACGTGAAAGGGATCAATAAAGGAGGTTCAGTCATGGTGCTCCAAAGGAAGGAGGGTGGTGCAACAAGAGGTCACGGGTGTAAGCTGGAAAGGGGCAGGCTCAGAGGGGAGAGGAGCTGTTATTTCACTGAAAGGATGGTGGAGCCATGGAATGCACTGCCCAGGGAGCTGGTAGAGGTGGAGACTGTGGACGGGTTTAAGAGGGGATGGGACAGGTACAGGGGGAGGGCAAATCTGACCAGGCCCAATACAGGTGGAACATCTGGGACTGGGGACAGTATAACCCAAGGGGGAGGGGGGGACACCAAAATCTGCTCTTAGTGCGGGTGCTGGAAATCGAACAGACTCGAGAGACCATCAGGCCTATTCTGCTGGTATGTTAGTATGTTAGTTACAAGATAGGTAACTTTTTCTTGTCACCTTATGCAGCATTTTATTTCACTGTTGTACTAGTAAATTTGCCTATTATGATGAATGTTCTATGAAACACACACACACACACACACACACACACACACACACACACACACTCTTAATGTAATTATACCTATACAGGTTTATTTCTGCCCTTTTAGATTGAATGCCCACAGTCAACTGACTATGACCTAGAGAGACAGATCCACCATCTGCAAGAAGGTGAGGAGGCTGTGAACAGTCAACTGGAAACCCAGACTAGTAAGAATGAGCAGCAGTGTGAAGAGTTAACAGAGGCTGACAGATTGGAGGAACAGCTGGAAAAGAGCAAAGAGTTTGTACGGAAGACTGCCAACAGCGAGAGGAAGAAAGCAAAGGTATCAACTTAGCTAATGTATGACTAAGCTAATTTATGTGACAAAGACATTATTGTCTGCTTAGGCTCTCTCTCTGTGATGGCATACTTGTTGCTAGCTCTGGCCACCACCCTAGCTACTCCTACCTGGTCTGCTTCTGATGCACATGCATTCAGAGCTTGACGCTATTGACAATGTCACCTTACTGACAGCACCCCCACCTACCCAACTGCTTTTAATGCTCCTGCAACTTATCTGCTAGTGCTAACTCTATAATAATGAAAAAATGTGACTTTGTACCCTCTGTATCACCTGACTTGAACTGTTGTTTGACGTTTTATGAATTATTGTATGTTTTATTACCTGTTTGTCCCTGTATGCTCTTGATGTGGAACCTTCGAAAATGAGTCTCTGGCTCAAAGGTACTGTAATTCCGAGTCTTAAATAAATAAATAATGTAATGATTAGTGTAAAGAGAGAGACAGAGAGAGAGATATAAGGTAATCACATTAAAACCTGTTACAAAACTACCTAAGACCCTCTGGATGGTTGTGGTGGTGCTGAATTAATTACTCAGTGCTGCCACCAGCCTGGTAATGACTAACTCAGGGATGCTCCCTTTTTGTCCTACCTAAGGCTCCTGCTCACCCATTAAAAGGCCTCTTGGATATAGGAACACCTTCAGTCACTCCAGGTACACCGTACCCATGCTCAGTATCAGAAATAGGTCCTCTTTTTAAGTTGCTAGTGTTTTCTCAGAGGCAGATCATAGAGGATAGTGCATGATTGCTCATACACAAGTAAGGAGGCAGTGTAGCACAGTGGGTTAAGGCTGTGAGCTGCAGATATGGAGACCTGGGTTTGAATCCCACAGCCGCCTAGGTGCATACTGTGTGATCCTGAGCAAGTCACTTAACTGCCTTGTGTTCCCAGGTCACATCTGGAAACAAGCTCTGGCTTAGTGCGCTGCTCCTGGTTAAACAATGTTCCCTTTCCCTTTACACAACAGGGATATTTTTCACTTGAGAGGTTTCCGTAGTAACCGGAGACCTTGAGAGTGCAGCTCAAGAGGTCTCATCACCATGGAAACCTCGAGAATTTGAAAATATCCCTGGTGTGTATGAGCGATCACACTATATTTTGTAGTGTATGGTCACTTCTAATAGTAAGGGTGTCCTTACTTTTCCTTTTTTTTGCTGGCGCTTGCCTCCCAGAACATCTCTCACTACCGCGGCCATTCCCTGAGAATCAGAGGGCTCCAGATCGTGCGTGCTCGATCACGTTCCAAGTTGTTATGCTGCACTAACTACATAGCTAGTGCAGCATAACAAGATTTTATGAGGGATGGATTTCCATCCCTAATAACATTCCACCATACACTATAATGGAATCTCCAATAAATAGACTACCTGTACTTATTAAAACAATGCAGTCACAGATACATACAGGAAATGTAAAATGTTCAATATTAATACAAAATTAATGTAACTGGGACACCATTCAGGTGTTTCTTCTTGGTTACTGCTCCTGCCTTGCTCCCATAGGGGCCAAGCAAAGCTGAGGTGCCTGGGCTCATTACACTCCTGACTTGGGGGGGGGGGGGTTGGTTCAGAAGGGGAACAAAGGGAATAGAACAGTGCCGCCACCCTGAGAAGGAAATGATGGGCCAGGTAATGAGTGAGATACTGCCCCCTGGTATGCAGTACCCAACTCATCTCTCAAAAAACAGTTGAACACCACCCGAAGACCAACCAGTGCCAGTACCCACACATTACTTTTCAAACAGAAACATTTTTGTACCAATTAGTGTAGCTCTCTAATGATATGCTCACGCACCAAATTTTCAGAAGTTAATAACAGAATTGTATTTTTCTGGAACATATGATCTGTGAAGAAGTAGAGATTACACAAATATGTGATTTAGCCATGATTTGGGGCACCAAATAGCAACACTTTCAATATTTGTAGTGTGTAACCCCAAGCAATGCAATCTCTGGCATCCAGGCCTCTCTGCAGAAATGTTATGTTATGCCTCCCAGCCATGACACACAGTCTCACGCAAGGCCTACTGTATTGAAGGCCACTCACTACTCTCAGTAGTAGATCCCCACAGAGGAAATATACTTTTGGTAATATTACTTTTAAAATGCAGTTCTAGTTAAACTACAGGATACACAGATAAACTATACACTGGTGCAGGCCTGATGGCATGGTGCCTGGAATCTTGTGTTGGTGTACTTAAAGATATGCAAGCTTGCTTTTTACCTCGCCCAACAATGTTTTGGTTAGCACTTTTATTAAAACTAACTGTAATCCACAGGCAATTTGAGCTTTTGAGCTTAGTAGCAAACTGTAATCTTAGCGGGAAAGGGTAAAGCAGCAGTTTTTCTGTCTGGCAGGCCAGTACTTATGTTCCCCAGATCAATTTAGGAGCAGGAGGAGGTAGTTCTGAACATGAGAATGGCTGATGCAGACCTAGGCTGGGCCTGGTCACTTGTTTCCCAGCTCTATACATTATCTTGACCGACAGCACGAGGCAGTAGGTCAAGTTCAGAAGGGCTAAGACCAATGAGCTATCCTGCCATACTCACTTTAGTGGGCACTCACTCGATTGTGGGTACAGGTGGTGCTGGCAATATAGCCTAGAGGTTAGAGTAATGAGCTGTGAACAAGCTTGGTACATCCAGCAGACCAGACCTGGGCTTGATTCTCACAACCTTCACTTGCATACTGTGTAACTCTGAGCAAGTCACTTAACCGCCCAGTGCTCCCAGGTCGCCCCTGAAAACAGGCACTTGTGCCTAGTGGGCCTTACTCGGTTACCAAAGACTGAAAAAAAAAAAAAAAGTACTAAGACAAGCTCCTGACCAACTCTTCCACTGGGACACTAGACCAGGTAGAAGGGCTAAATATTCCTGGACTTACAGTCTTCACCATTTATTCATACTGCTGGGTTACAAGCCGGATGTTCTTGGACCCTACGGGAGCCAAACATCTTCAGTAGGGTCGGCACCATGAGGCTGGCTAACACCTGTGAAGATTACCTCAGTGTTGACCCTTCAACCACCTCAGTTTCTTTTTACCTGTCATTGAGTGTGCTTCAGTGACGTCGCTCTCCCTCCAGGAGTCAAATCTTCATGTCTATATGACCACTGCATCTAGTTATTCAGTTTTTAGTTTGAGTTATTGGTTTCAAAAAAAAAAAGAGAGAGAAGAAGAAGAATATTTTATTACTTTCCAGATGGAGATGGTGATAGTAGGGACTCTCCATTAGAAAGTTGCTCTGGCAGCTGGGCTGTGTCCGGTCTGCCGCCCTCTCCGCATGGGGGGCGGGGATCAAACCATGATCAGTCCGGTGTTCGGGAGGGAGGACAGTCATCCTGCAAACACAAAAGAGCTGGCTCATTCTTGGTTCAGGTCGGGGACCCAGTACTGATCTGCCTCAAGTTCTTCCTCTTCCCGTTGGAAGAGGAAGAAGCGGTACCACTCAAGGTCACCCTCTGGTATGTCTGCCAAGAGGTCTTCGGTGGTTGAGAGAGGGGCAGACCATCTCTGGACATGTTCGGTTCCCCGATGTCTGTCACAATCACGCTGATTCTCATCACCAAAGTCCTTCTCTGTCCTCTGGTGGGGTTTCCAGTGGGCAGTTTCCTCATTGGGCTGCTCTTATGGAGTAGTGGGTACAGCACTTGTCTCGTTTGCCTCATCCTGCAGATCCAATTCCAGGGCCCTCGAGTCTCAGAACCACAGTTGGATCCTTCAAGGCAGGTTGAGTGCTTGGTGCCAGCAATGATATCTTATCCCTTGCTGGTGCCAAGCCACCTCTAATGGTTCCACATGCCTTCCCCCCTCTCTCTGTTTCTTCACAGGGGCCAGCACAGGTACCATTCCTTTCCCCTTCTGTTTCTTTTAGAACTGGGTTGGATCTTTGGGTGGCCCAGTCACAGCCTTTGCTGACCTCGGCACCACCGTCAGCTCCTCGTGGGTCAGTGCTGGACTCTGCAGTGCCAGGTCCAGCACCGGGTCCCACAGTGCTGGGTCCAGCACCGGTTCTAGTGTCTCCTGTTTTTCCTTTACCCAGACCAGGCAGTAGCCTTCTGGGAATTGCTCCTGCTCCCTCTGAGGGCTACTTAGAGCAATATGAGTCTGATCCCAACCTTTGAATTTCTGAAGAGGGTGATGAAGACTTATTCTACAGCTTGGATGGTAAGCCCTTGGTACCAGCAGAGAACCCATTGGATGATCTCTCATTCCAGTCTTTGCTTAGGAATACGAAGGCAACCCTGGCTCTTCAGGCATCTTCTGTGGACCCAGGTAGACATTTGCACAACCCATCACAGATGCACTAGTTGTCCTTGCTGAAAATGACAAAGCTGTTCTTCCTCAGGAAGTAACAGCACATTCTATCAATAAGGAATCTCGTAAGAGAGATACCATGGGAAAACATGCTTTTGCAGCCGCAACTCTGGGCATGCATATTGCCAGCTATCAAGGGCACTTTTCTCAATATGAATATGCCCCTTGGGCTTCCCTTAAATCCCTAGTGGAAGGCCTCTCAGAGTCTGACTCTAAATTTGAGATTTTACAGATTGTTACTCGAGGTATAGAATGTAATAACCATCAGCTGAAAGCTTCTGTGGATGCATACAACACAGCATCCAGGGCTGCCGCTGCTGGAATCTGTATTAGAAGACATTCCTGGCTTAAGACATCAGGGTTTTCCTCTGATGCTCAACAGCAGGAGATGACTGTCCCTTTTGATGGTACATATCCATTTGGCCAACAGGTAGAACAAGCCCTAGAGGCCTCTCAGAAAACCAGGACTGCCATTAGAACAGCCAGGCTGGCTCCTTCAGCTCAACAGAGGGGCAGGGACCATCAGGTTTTTTGTAACAGGCAGCCCCTTTAAGGAAGAGGCTGAGGAGCTCCAAACAAGCACCAGTCTCAGCCGCAAAAGAAAGTGCAGCAGAAAGCACAAGGGCCAAAAGCGCCCAGCATCACTCTCTGAAAGTCTGGCCATCTAGTTGTGGATTACAGGGTTTCCTGCTCCTCACCCTTGTTTGAATGGTTCTTATTGCTGTCCCACCCTGGTTCCTTGCCCCGCCCAGAAGGGTAAACTCTGGGGTGGGTAAGGGGTGATCAGCTGAGTACCTGGGAGTGGCATCTAATTCAGAAGTGTGGAGGTAAGATTGTTATACAAGCTGAAGGGGTGTCAGACTCCTCCATGGAAGGCAAATAAAATGTAAGAAAAATGTTAAAATGAACCCCTGCAGCCATTGTAATTACAGCTCAGTGTGTTAGAGCAGCAGCATATCAGGTTCCAAGCAACCATGGCTGCAGCAAGAGTGGGGCAAGTTCATTTAGTATCTTAAAGTGGTACGTCACTCAAAAGGTGTGTTTCTAGGAGATGGGGGGTGACAGTCTATTTGCAATTTGATTAAATGGTATATCACTGGAGAAAGGGAGGTGGGCAGCTGGGAGTGAAGGATAATAGTTTTTTTCTTTACCTCCTGGTAGGCCTATGCTCATCCAGACTGACTCCCCTAGCCCTGTCACCCAACGTCTCTTGGATTTTCCTGCCTCCCCTGTCTTCCTCCACAGCTTGTCCCCTGTGGTGGGGTACATCAGGGCTGCAACTGACACTTTAAGGATCTGGTTCTGGGGGAAGCTGACACATTGCCAGAGTGGGGCCTGTGAGCGCTCGGTCCATCATTGTGCCCCAAGTCTACCACTCATCCTCCTTTATTTTGTCCCTTCCCCTGAGTTGTCCACCTGGGGAGTGATGCAAGCATGCAAGTGTGGTTTGCATGGTGCGTGTCATGCACCAACATCTCCCCACCTGCCAAGCCTCTTTCCAGGTGTACTGCCACCTGTGATCACCCAGGTGTCAGTCTAGCACTGGAGCAGATTGCCCTCCCTCCCTGGAGGAGAGCAACCTCTGGGATGTTTAATCCTTCTCCTCCTCCTGGCTCGTGCCCGGTGACTCAGGCTCACTTCTGAACCCAAGTCATGGTCATCGTGACTGGTAGCGTTACTGCTCCTAAAGTTACGGGCTGGCCTAGAGTAATAGTTAATAAAACCCAAAAGAGGGATGGGGGAACATAACATAGCTGGGTGAGAGAATGGGATTTTAGAACAGTTATATAGAGGTTGGTGGGACGGGTTCGACCCTCAGAACATGCTAGCGGTAGTGCATCCGTCATTAGGGTGCCAGTCAGCAATTTCGCCGATCGCGGTTTATGCAGGGGGCTGTGCCCCCCCCCACCCCCCAACTAAGGATTCCAACTCCAGGGAGGGCAGTCTTCAGGGAGGGGGTGGCTAATTTTGGTTTTGGCACCCAGATGATGAGTAAACTAACGCCGGGACCCTGAACAGGTACAGTGGGTGGGACATGGGATAAAGCGCTGCTT
Source organism: Neoceratodus forsteri (assembly GCA_016271365.2). Taxonomy (NCBI): domain Eukaryota; kingdom Metazoa; phylum Chordata; order Ceratodontiformes; family Ceratodontidae; genus Neoceratodus; species Neoceratodus forsteri. Next base: position 237,093,964 of record CM057458.1, read on the forward strand.
GTTTTGGAAGAGGTTTAAATTATGTTAATTTGGGGCTTAGTTGACACATGGCCTCCAGTCCTCTTCCTAGTGCCATACAGTTTTTGCAGAAGGGGGGCTGTTGTTTTTCTTTTTTAATGGTGATGCATGCTGGTTGGAAGAATGAGGTCCAAGAGCCATTAGCTGTGCTGCCATTCACTAAAAGAAACACCAACAACTTAAATTACTTCCAGTAACTCTGTATGAAGTCTGAGCCATCCATTGCTTTACCTGATACAAAATGGCCTCCCAGGTGAAAATGAGTTAGTCTGGTTCAATTTCAGTTGGTTTGTGTCTGCCTCTCTCCCCACACTGGGATGAGACTAAATATAGATAGTATTGTCTAGCCCTCTTTCCCTAGTTAACAAAAAATTAAATAAAATAACCTCATAAGTTGGGATCACTTATATTACTTCTGGATGCAGGTTTTTAATGGTTGGATTGTAAAGGTAACACAAGATTTTCCTGCCAGGAAATTATCTTGTCAGGAACCATCATGCCCTGTTTTCCCCTGAGATTTCCTTGTCAGGAAATTGTCCAGTCAGGGTCAGGAAATTGTGTTGTCAGGAACCACCATGTGTTGTTTCTCCCACCCACAAGGCTTTAACCTCTACGGCTAAAGAGCTGAACTGCACTGCTGTGCTAGCTTTGTGGTATAGTGGAAAGGTCTACAGCCGCATAAATAAGAGATTGTGGGTCTGAATCCAAACAAGATCTCCTCAGTTTTCTTTGGTCAGAATTTCACTGCAGTGGTGATCTGTGGCTCCGTGGTGTTACAGTAGTAAATATCTAGGAAAAGGAACTTAAAGAGCTGGTGACATGTTCAGGAGAACTTTTAACAAAATATAATATGTAGACACAGTCCCGCTTGTATTTCCCATTATTACTGTATTCCTCCTCCCCATTATTTATTACTGAGGTCATCTGTATGAAAACAGAATATTTGCTTCTGAACAGTTTGTCTATTCTTGTTGCTTTCTCCCTACCTGAAGTCATAGAGCACTGCTTGTGATATCACAGTTACTCCCATGGCAACAGATTGTGTTGTCACAACAGAGGATTATGACTTGATGTAGGGAGCAAACTGTAGAGGCAGATGGACTCTAAAGAAACTCTAATGGATAAAGATCATATATTCATGCAGATTTCCTTAGTAATGAATAATAATGTGGAGCAATATATAAAACATAAAAGGAATGCAGTCAGAATTGTACCTAATTGTTATGCTTTTTAAAGTTTTCTTTGAGGCGTCAGTAGCTCTTTAAATGTGAGAAACACTAAGTGCAACGAGTGGCGCAGCACAGGTTTCCTGACAGGAAAATCTCATAGTACCTATACTATTCTTTCAGTTTTTAACACCCATTTTGTAAAATATCATGTAACATTTAATTTCTGTAGTCCTTTATTCTTGTATTTGGCATGCTCTTGTAGAAAGTTTTGAGACACCTGTTGTATGAATAACCCTATACAAAATAAAGTTGTACTGTATAACAAATGCTCCTTATTAGGTCACTCTGAACATTCTCAAGCAAATCGGGAATTTTAAAGCCAACCTCTATACAGATAAGGCTCCTCAGTTCATGTCTGACACTGCATTAAGTGGCATAAACCAGGTTGGATTTGCCTCCATGTTGCCTGTTTCAGGATGCCAGAAAATCTAATGACCGCCTGGATAAAGCCGAAGCAGCACTAAGGTCAAAGGAACAGGAGATTAAGAAACTGAACATTTTATTAGATCAGCTTCAGGAGGAGAAACAAAGACTTGCCAGAAAAGCAGCGCGACTTGAAACAACAGGTACGTCCGCCTTTGTAAGGGTTGATTACAATGTGCCCAACTATATCTAAAGCAGTAGAGCAAAACCTTGCACTTATGACTTGTACTTAAGACTAAAATAAATAGTATCAGTTAACTTCTAATCAGTTTAAAAATTTCATTTAAAAAAATATATATTTTTGCTGATCAGGCGTGATCAATAATATAATTTTTTAAAAAAACGTTTCCTGAATGTACCTTTTTCCAGGGCACCAGCGCATGAGATGCTCTTCACAGAATGAGAGTGTCTCACATGCGGAGGAAAGGAGTGCTCTGATTGGTTGGGAGCGCTCCCTCAATCTATAGTATAATGCCTTTTAAACTGGCTTGTACATCTGATTTAGCTTTGGCTGGGAAATGACCAAGTACAGACACATGCTTCATCCTCTTTGAAACTGTATGTTAGTATATTAGCTGGGGCTGGCAGTAAAACCTAGAGGATACAGTAACAAGCTGTGAATGAGTTTGGTACATCTGGAAGACTGGGTTTGATTCCCACAACCTCCACTTGCATACTGTGTGACTCTGAACAAGTCACTTAACCTCCCCCTTGCTCCCAGGTCATCCCTGAAAACAGACACTTGTACCAATTGGGCCTTACCTGGTTGCCAAAGACTAAAATAAATAAAAATAAATATTCCCTGTTTGCTTCTCATGTTTGACTCCATTTTTCCTTAGTAAAATCTGTTACAAAGTACTGATTTTGACAGTTAGCCACTTCCTTTCCTTAGTCAGCAATGGCATTCAGTCCTTGTCCCTTACTTTTTTTATTATTCCCTTGTCTTCCATTTTCCATTCCAGCAATAAGAGTGTATTTGTGATGCCATACAGTTTGCCACATATCAGCCCAATGGTGTTAGCCCTGGAGTTCCAGTTCAGCAGAGAGTCAACCAAACTCCAAAAGTTAGTTTTCAAATCATCATAAACTTTTATTCTTCGACATAACTTCACGATCCCACCATGTTAAGCATGATACCCTCTTCACAGAACTCTGTCCCCCATAGGACATTTTGAAATACAGACTATGTTTCTATGGAAGAAAAATAAGTTTCTATGTGCCAGAATGAGGATATGTATACATAAGCATTAGTTTTTCTGTTTACTCTGGGGGAAACTGGTTAACAGCTGTTTCTTAACAGAAGTCGTTGCTAAATTTTTAATTACAAATTAACACACTAATTACTCAATGATGCATGACTAAATATAACATACTGAATTTTATGTGTGTCTTTCAACCTGACAGGTTTACCATGTTCTCCCTGAGGAAGCCCTAGGCATAGGGTGGAACGTTGGGTTTTACATGAACATGGTTGACGCTTGAAGTTATGTTGAGGAATAAAAGTTTATGAAGATTTGAAAACTAAGTTTTGGAGTTTGGCTGACTTTATCCTGATCTGGAACTTCTAGAGCCTACATGAGCTCGGTATGCCCCCTTACAGTGAAACCAACACAGAGAGTTAGAATCCTGTCAGCAAAATCAACACTTTGCCAACTGGTCACTGTATTGGTGTGCCTGAGACAGGGGCACACTGTCTCCTGGTCCTGCACCCCCAGCCCAAAGTAACCCCGACTGGAGTTAGGAATCCTCCAGTCAGGGGTGGGTTGGGGGCAGAGACCCCTGGCATGGGGTGTTTGGGGTAGAAGCCCCCGATTTAAAAAACAAAAACAAAAAAAAAACAGACAAAGCTAAAACAGACCGAGAGACTTAAAGGAATCATGATAACCGCAACTTGCGGTCGACATGATTCCTGTCGCTGTGATGCCTGTCGACATAAAGAATGTTGAACTGGCATGGTAGAGCCCATCAGCCCCCAAACTGATCTTGATTTAATATTTGATGAGGGTACCCAGGGAAGCTCCTTGCTGTGTTACCCCTGGAGACAGAACTTTAGAATACTAAAGTTCAAATTCTGCAGTTCGGTCACGCTCTAACTACTGTAACCCCAATGACAGATTTATTTTTCCATTCAGTTGCCCTAGAGTCCTATTCTAGTCCCTATGGCTAAGTCTTCTTAATATTGACTGCTATTTTATGATCCTTTTTTTCCATTTTCTCCCCTGAGCCTCCTACCGCATCTACAGCTTTTCTGGCAATGAAAGAGTATTAGTGATACCATACAAGTTGCATCTCAGCCCTGAGATGTTGCCATGGAGATATAATTTTATAATGTTAGAGCTCAAACTCTGCAATGTGGTCCTCCTGATGTTCTAAGCAACTATGAGATATCACAAGGTGTGGGTTAGGCTGAGATAACCTCCCACCCAAGGGAGAAGTCTGACAATGCTTGCAGAGGGCCTTACAGCCCCTGGAAGAGTGGTTATCTCAGCTTATAAAGTGGAAAGAAAAAATCTTTGATTAACAGATGTCACTTGACTGAGCATTAAATTCCTAGCACCACATGGTCAGGTGCCAGATCTCATTACAAAGAAAAAACAGCCTCATTGCCTACAAAATCAGGGACTATTTCATGTAAATATTTTATTTAAAATGAATGTAAATAAATGATTTATGTAAAAAGTATCATATTACAAATGCTCACTTTAAATACAATACAGAAGAACAGGGAGTCATTTTATAAGAACAATAAGCTATTCCAGGGTGTGCACTTTCCAGGGGCGTAAAGAGACTCGACCTTCTGTCTCATGCCTTATTCCATAGGGAAATCCTTTAATGTATACCATTTCATGGTCTACTGATTACCTAACTCACACCCTGTCATGTCAGTTGTGCTTATACAGTGGTTAAATTGTTGTTGTTGTTGTTTTTTATTACTACTAGCAGGTACTTTCTTTTGTTTACAGTAACCAGTTAAAGGTAATCCTTCCCTACCTGTCAATCACCAGTCTTTCCACACATTCAGTTGATGGAATGTTTGTTTACTGTGGAACACAGGAATTCAGAATTCTGTAATATTTATTTTGCAAAATGTTCATTATACCATGGACATAAATGAACAGCCAATGAAATGGTCAGGCTGGCAGTTTACCACCGGTGTAAATCCTATGATAATCACTGGCTGATGAGAAAAAAAGGCTCAGCCATATCCAAATCATCTGCAGCCCAGGAATAAATAGAATAAAAATAAAATCACAAAGCAACCTCTTTAAAAGTTGTATTTTATTATTGTAAAAGAATGAATCTTGGTATAATCGCAATAAGCCACTCTGAGGATGTGGGTTATTGGGGAATTTACCACGGCTGGAGAGGATTTACCCACTCAGCTGCGCCTCGTGGGCAAACCACTCCAGCCATGGTAAATCCCCAGATAACCCACATCCCCTCGTGGCTTATTGCTTAATTCCCTCACACTCTTACAACCAAGAATACAGACAGTGGAAATACAATATATTGAAACATACCTTGGCAAGAAACAAACATCTAAAAGGACAGGGTACATCTGATAAGAAAGTACATGGTTTGCATTGCCATCACTAACAGAGCCAAGCTTTGAAATGAGGCAGATGTATCAATAAGAAGACAAGAGACCAAGCTGGTTCATCAAGGATGTGGCAGAGAAGGTGAGGGGAAGAGGGTGGCCTTTCAGAAGTACAGGCATACTATAGGTGAAGAGAACAGGGAGGTTTACTCAAGGAACTGAGGCTAGCACAGGGGATTGGGAAGGGAAAAAGACTTCTTCAGATATATAAGGGAGAGAAGAAGAAGAAGTAGTAAGGAGGGGATTTGTTAGGATCAAGAAGGAGGGGAGATGGGCAGAAAACAGTGAAGAACAGGCCAAGGCACTGAATGAGTACTTCAGCTCTGTATTCACTAGGGAAAAGGACAGACCTATGCCACAGGGGAACATAGGGTCAGGAAGGGAGGGGTGAAGCAGATGGGGAGATCAAGGTGGATGGGGTCTTAGAAGGTCTCAGGGCCCTTTGGGTGGACAAGCCACCTAGCCCAGGTGGCATAGATCTAAGGGTCCTGAGAGAACTGATGGAGGTTTTGGCAGCTCCTCACGCGGATCTGTTTAACACCTTGCTAGAGACAGGGTGTGTGTCACAGGACTGGAGAATGGCTCATGTGGTGCCACTCCACAGGAGTGATCTCAGAGATGAAAATGGCAACTACAGACTGGTCAGTCTAACATCCATTATTGGGAAATTAATGGAGGCCATTCTAACAGAAAGCCTGGTAACCTCTAAAAAGTTTAACAGTCTCCAGGATGATAGGCAGTATGGTTTGTCAGGGGGAGATCCTGCTAGATGAACATGATAGAATTTTTCAACTGGGTCACAAGGTCTCAGTAAGACCTTCCATTCCGTGCTGCATGGAAGTTGCTTCACAAACTGAGTAACCTGGGAGTCTGGGATAAGCTGTTGGGGTGGGTCAGGAGTTGGCTGCAGGAAAGGAAACAGAGAGTAATGGTAGGGGGATGAACTATCCAAGCCTAGACCTGCAACCAGTGGGGTACCACAGGGATCAGTACTTGGTCCAGTGTTACTCAACGTCTTTATTGGCAACACAGCGGTAGGGGTCAAAAGTAAGGTCTGCCTTTTCACAGATGATACTAGGATCTTTAGGAGGATGGACACAGAGGAGGTGAGACAGGAACTCAGGGAGGGTCGAGCCAGACTAGAGAAGTGGTCAGGAATCTGCAGTTGGGGTTCAACACCAAAAAGTACAATATCATGCACCTGGGAGCTAGGAACCCAGGGGCCAGCTACTGGCTAGGGGGTGTGCAGGTGACCATCTCAAAGGAGGAAAAGGATCTAGGGGTTATAGTCAGGTGGTGACATTAAACACTTTGCAATGTTGTAAAGCAGCAGCCAAAGCAAATAAAATGCTGTGATGCATCACCAGAGGAAATCACCTCCAGGAAGGAGGAAGTCATTCTGCCCTTGTACAGGTCATTGGTTAGACCACACTTGGAGTACTGTGTGCAGTAGTTCTGGTGCCCTTATTTGAAGAAGGACATCAAATTACTTGAGGGGGTTCAGTGTAGGATGACCAAGATGTACCAGGGCATGGGTGACATACCATATGATGAAAGGTTAAGGGAGCGCAATATGTTTTCCTTGGAAGACAGAAGGGAAAGGGGGGATACGATAGAAACCTTAAATTATCTAAAGGGTTTAAACAAGGTTGGAGTGGAGGGAATTTTCAATTTAAAAAGGGAGGGGACCACTAGGGGCCGCAGTCTGAAACCTGTGGGGGCATATTTAAAAAGTAAATGAGGAGGCACTTTTTCATGGAAAGGGTGATGTTGAAGTAGAATGAACTGCCTGAGGAGGTGATATTGAAAACAGTGGGAAGTTTTAAAGGGGATGTGGGACAGGGTAAAAATGAGAGTGGCAGTGGGAGGGAGGAAGAGGATGGGGAAGTGGGGAGGGTCGCTCTGGGGGGATTAGGGGGGCAGCTCCAGTAAAATAGACTGATCTGCACACTTGAGCAGACTTGATAGACCACCAAGGCATTTTTCTGCTGACAATTTTCATATGTTCATAATAAGGGACATACATAAATTTGCAGTACGTTCTGTATGCTGTGGAGAGTGAAAAGGAAATGTAGCGACATGTTAATGTGTCTGTAAAGAAAACCATACTGTCAGTTCATTCAGTATAGAGAGACACAAAAACATTGGGGAGAGGGGAGGGAGTTGAAAGTCGTATTCGTACTAATTACTTCAGCAGGGTGCTGTTAATAAGGCGTTAAGTCAGCACATTTCCACTTGGAAAAAGTGCAAGTAGGGAAAATGCTCAAGATAAGAGTGGGATTTTTTCATGGTCAGAAAACAGTCACCAGGAATTAAAACTGTGACTATGTGTATAAATGTGTATAAAGAGGGCACCACGAGAGGAAAGAATGTTTATTTAAATCCAAGCGAGTTTTACTTTTAGGGTTTTGTTGGAGGTTTTCAGTGAGTAAAGGTGACGGTGATATTTTGTGTTGGCAATCGGGGATGAGTGAAGTGGGTTATGACTTCTGCATGTTATTTGCTCAAATTCCAAATCTTACTAGCACTTTTTTTTTTAGTGGGCATCAGGCCAAGTAAATGTATGGGTGCCATCCTGCCTCAGCCAGTGAGAAGTTATGATTTTCCCTACCCATTTTATAACAACAGCTTTTAACTCCGCTGAAGACATCAGTCACTGCCGGTGTCCTATCCTATTCCCTGTGGCTACATTTTCTTAGTTTTGACTACCGTTTCATTCTTGTGTAAAGTCTATAAGTTTAGTTGATACTCGGTGCTATTTTAGCTTCCTTTTTATATTTTATATATTTTTATCAATGGTTCAGTTCCAATTGCCAGCTCTTGGAGAACTGTTATTTTCAGCAGTTCCCGATTTAGTCTTCTGGTGATAAACTACACAATAATAAAGCAAATTTGGATTTGCTCAAATTAGCTGCCTTAATTTTTAAAATAGTTGTACTTTTTGTGAAATATAGCCGCTAAATATTGTTTTATTTCCTGCCAAATTTCCATGACAGGAAGCAGTAAAAATAAATGGGGCCTGCAAGATTTTAAAATGTGGACCCTCTAAACATTGATTAGCAGTAGCAGACACCCACTATCTTTGCTTTGATTTATTAGCACCAGATTACAGTGTACATTTTTTTCTGCCCTAAAACAAAGAAGAAAGACAGCTACTCGCCATTCTTTTTCTTTACCAACGTCTATCAAGAGTGCTTTCCTGTAATCAGCCTACAGATAAGGAGATACATAACACTGAGGATAAAAAGTATACTTTGGATGGCTCTTTTTAGGGCTGCAGTGGGCATAGCCCTACAGACCTTTTGGGATGAGTAAAGGGACTTTGCATTCCTTCCTAAGTTTCCACCCACTGTTCTGCCCAGTGTGCCTGACTGCTTGGCTTGAATTGTGACTTTTTTCCCATTCATTTCAAGTAGAAAGTAGGAAAAAGGAAAAAAAAACACAGAATCAAGTCCTGTTTCTTTGAAGTAACTCCAAAAAGTATACTGATCATAAAACAACTGCTGTGAATGGCTTTGTGATGTGTGTGTGTGGGGGGTGGGGGTTGCATTATCATATATCAGCACAGCAGGCAGCAGTGGTAGATTCAATAGCCCATAGTGTATGATAGAGCTTTTGTTTAATCTCCAGTTAGATCAGCCCTTTGTGACTGTACATGGCCCAGGGAGGATGACAGGACCAGCAAACAAAATATCAAAACTTTTATAAATCTAACATACAATTCAGGCTACTGAATCTCTCACTGCTGCATACTGTTGTAAGGCCAGCTGCTGCAGATTCTGGGATTCGTAGTAACAGAAGATGTAAAAAATGTTAATAACTCATTTTGTTCTGATGGTGATTGCTACAATTTACTGCAGCTTGCAAATTACACAGCCACATTAAACCAGCTAATTCAGTTGAAGGGGACATACACACCAACCATCATACAGTACAGTGCAAGCAACAGAGGAGGAATAGATAGGCAATTCATCTCACATAGGATCGTGCACTTTCCCTAGGCAGAAGCCCCGATGTACCTGTTACAGAACATATACCCTGGTAACACCCATGCCTGTAATTTTTATACATTTTATTTTACTAAGCATCATTGGTTAGCCTTGTTTTCATATACGAATTGTGTGATAGTTGTAACCCCGGCCCCCCCCAGCACCATGGGACATTCCTCTCCTCTTTACCCTTATAGTCTCTTAAATCTACTGCAGTAGTTATTTCTCCACTGTCATTTGTCTTATTTCACATTTCTACCATGAAGGGGTGGCCTCCCATCATGGTATCTCTTCTTTTCTACCCCTCTAATGTTCTCTGTTGTCCCTGCGGTGCTTGTGTTTTGAAATGTAAGGTTACCATTGTAAACAGGAATGGTGATAAAATAAGAAGCACCCCAGTTAGGTTCCAAAACAAGCAAGCATCTCAGCATATAGTTATGCTGTAGTTAAATAATAAAATGAGGTACCTTACAAGAAATAAATATAAAGTTAAATAGTTATTTTTCTTGGGTATTTATGTAAGAAATGAAGCCCTTACCTGGTCCACTTGCTGTCTCACTTGCTGCAGGTACTGCACTGTAAGGAGCCAGTGGCATCTCCTAACATATATTTATAGGGTACAGGTGTGGCAAGTCAGCACCAGAAGGGAGGGGTTAAACCCTAGATTTTTAATTAGGCTTTGTTTCTGTCTTGTGAAACTAATTAAGAGGTGGTTCATTCTGGGTATAATCAAGCCCAATCAATGTATTTTATTATGGTCAGGCTGATCCCCCTACTTAATGTATTAGGGTAGAAATTAAATGTATTAGAATAGGGGGTGAATCAGCTGATCACTGATGTCAGAGTGTTCACCTATATAAGGTGGAGATTTGTGCAAGAGAGCAGATAGTATAGGAGTACAGAGGATGGTAGATGTGCTGGGGCTTAAGCTCATCTACTCTGTGGCAGTACTCAAGCTGTTAAAGTACTGATAGTCTCAAGCTGAGAGAAAGCCATTTTTTCATGTTGTTGGCTTTATTTTCTTTATAGTTAATTTCTGAAAAGTTTATTTTGAGTTTTTTTTGTAAATAAATTTCACACAAAGTCTTGCGTGTTCTAAAGAACATCTGTGTCTAGCTTATCACTTCCCATGGCCATTCACAAAGTGGTGTCAGAAGTGGGATCAACTGGTTGTCCAAGCTATACTTGGGGAAACCAGCTTAGTACCAGACCTGGTACTGTGATAAGTAAGGACAATGGCAACTGGTACTGACGATACCAAAATTATGGGAGCTGTGACTCGGTCACAGACAGAGAGAACCGGTGTACCCCTACATCCTGGTTTGGAGACCAAAGTGCGGCAGAAATTGCCTAAAGAGCAGATTGACAGTGAGGGAGAAGAGGAAGGATGCCAGGAGCAGTGACCAGAGGCTGGTGAAAGACCTCCTGAGGGACTGTCGAACCTTCTCCATTAGCTGGCCATGTGCCAATTAGAAATTGAACGCCAGAGGGACATGATGCCCAAAAGAAAGAGAGAGAGAGAGAGAGAACACCAAAGACAAGACATAAGGTGGGCCGAGACATTGCAATTAATTCAGTCCGTGGGGGCTGGACAAGGAACTGGAGGAAGTAATAACACCAATACCAATGTTAATAACCCTAAGGACATTAAGCTAGCCAGAATGACTATAAATGAAGATATAGAATCCTATTTAACAACTTTTGAGAGGGTTGCTAAAGCATGTGACTGGCCTAAAACACAATAGGTAGTCAGGTTAGCCCCCAACCTCTCTGGAAAAGCCCAGTTAGCTTACAGCAATATGGATACCCGTCTTGCAGAGGACTATGATCTTGTAAAACAGGAAATCTTGAAGTGTTATGATATCAATGCAGAGACATATAGACAACGCTTTCGTGCTTTAAGGCATTCTCCCCATGATCCCCCTCGAGAAACCTATATACGACTAAGAGAACTGTGTGTTAAATGGATCCAACCAGAAGGAAAGTCACGTACAGATATTATTGAACTCTTTGTGTTAAAACAGTTTTTATAGATTCTTCCTACTGAGGTGCAGATTTGGATAAAAGAGCACAATCCAGAATCTGCTGAGATAGCTGTGACTTTGGCAGAAGATTTCCTGACAGCTCATTAACCTTACAGGAAAGGAGGTCAGAGACAGGCTGAACCACCTATAAAGTTCCAGACTGGTATGGTAAGAAATACCCAGACTGTATATTCAAAGAAAGAGGAATGGGATAGAAGGGGGAGGAATAGCCAAGGCATGAGAACTTTTCCATCTGACATAATGTGTCATAACTGCAAAGGACTGGGACATATTACTCGTTTTTGTCCTTTGACCTGATATAGTACATTTAGCACTGTTACATTCTGGATATATGTTTACAGATGTTACTGTTAATGGGAAGAAGGTGGGGGGGCTCTTGGATTCAGGTAGTAAAAACTCCCTGGTTAGAAAGGACTTAGTCATGTCCATCCATAAGGTGCCCCATACATGTTATTTGTGTGCATGGTGACTCTCACCAATACCCCACAACACGATTATCGATGGGTATAAAGGTAATATCAGGAGTAACTGCTGGCATAGTACCTTCCCTCCCTGTTCCAGTAGTCATTGGACATGACTTTCCTGGGTTTGCCTCATTACTGTTTGAACAAGAGGCAGTGTCAGCAGTAACTACAAGGGCCCAAAGTAAAAAGGAAGCTGTTTTGGGGGAAGTATTTCCATTTGAAGGGGAGGTAGTGGAACCCCCAGGAAGGGATAGAAAAACCTGCAGGACAAAGAAAAAACTGAAACAAAAATGGCAACAAGAAAATCAAGGGTTGAAGGTAGAACAAAATAATGTATATGTTAAGGCAGACATGAGTGACCAGCAGAAGAAAGATGTTACTTACAGCCCTTCTTTTTACAGGTGGGAAAAAGGGAGAAATTAGGTGCCCCTGAATTCCAAATAAAACAAGATCTATTGTACGGAGTGTGTACCAACCCTAATACCCAGGAAATAGTGGAGCAGCTATTGGCACCCCAATGTTATAGGCAGGATATTTTGGCATTGGGTCATGACATCAATTGGGCAGGACATACAGGAAGGATAAGACTTCCAGTAGAATTTTGCAAAGGTTCTTTTGGCCTGGGATACATGGGAATATAGCCCAATATTGTCAGGAATGCCCAGAATGCTAATTTACTGTGCAAACCACCAGAAAGAAGTAGTACCTCTTATTCCTCTCCATTTAGTAACCACCCTTTCGAGAGAATTGGCATGGACATTGTGGGACCCCTTGACAAAAGTAAGAAAGGCAACCGATTTATCTTGGTGGTACGTGATTATGCCACCAAGTATCCAGAGGCCATACCCCTGCGCACAGTTACCACCAGTAGAATAGCAGAGGAGTTAGTAAAATTGTTCAGTAGAGTTGGGATCCCTAAAGAAATTCTTACTGACAGAGGGACCAACTTTAATGCAGAATTGTTAAAAGAACTATACCGCCTTCTGGGAATTGTAGCCATAAGAACGTCTCTCTACCATCCCCAGACGGACAGCTTAGTTGAGCGGTTTAATCAAACCCTGAAGTGAATGTTAAAGAAATTCGTACAGGAGGAGGGACACAATTGGGATCAATATCTTCCCTTCCTTTTATTTGCTTACGTGAGGTACCACAGGCCTCTACAGGATTTTCACCTTTTGATTTGCTGTTCGGGAGAACCCCTCGAGGACCCTTAGATGTGGTTAAGGAATATTGGGAGGATAATAAGGAATTAAAGTCCCCGGGAATAGCACAGTATTTGAGACAGCTGAGACAAAGACTGGTATCACATACTACCAAAGCACATGAAACAGGGTGTCAGGCACAGGCAAAGTAGAAACAATACTATGACCAGGGCACTGGCAAGGAAAAATCTTTCTCTCCTGGAGAACAGGTACTGTTACTTCTACCTACCTCCACACATAAGCTATTAATGATGTGGTAGGGGCCCTACAAGATATTAAGACAGACAGGTCCCGTCACATATGAAATTGAGACCCCGGATAGGAAAATGAAAAAGAAAATATACCATGCCAATCTTTTAAGACGATGGCATGAGTGAGCTACCTCAGGGGTGGGACTGATGGTAATCCCTGAACCAAAAGAAACGGAGATGGAGATAGCCTGTGGAAGACTGGAGGGAGAAACAGGAGTGGAAACTGTCACCATAAACCCAGACCTCACTGTATCCGAACTCCAGTCATTAAGATTTGTATTAAATGATTTTAGAAGTACATTCACCAGTACTCCGGGTGAGGCCATAGGTGTAGAGCACCACATCTGTACTGATGCCACTCCCATTGGAAAAAAGCCCTATAGACTCCCAGAAAGACTGAAGGAGGAGGTAAAAAGGGAGATTCAGAAACTGTGAACCCTAAACATCATAGAACCTTCAAAAAGCCCATGGGGTTCTCCCATGGTAATAGTCCCAAAAAAGGAAGGTGGGATTAAACTCTGCCTGGATTTTAGAAGCTTAAACCAGGTTGCTCAATTTGATGCATACCCAATGCCACGTGTAGATGATATAATAGATATAATTGGTAATGCTGCTTATATCTCTACACTGGATCTCACTAAAGGGTATTGGTAGATTCCCTTAGAAGAATCTGCTAAGGAGAAAACTGCATTTAGTACTCTAGTGGGTCTTTTTCAGTTCCGAACTATGCCGTTTGGGCTCCATGGGGCCCTGGCTACGTTTCAATGTTACATGGATGAGGTGCTGGCACCCCATAATAATTTTTGTGCAGCATACCTGAATGATGTGGTTGTTTTTAGTTCATCCTGGGAAACCCACTTACAACACTTACTAGCAGTTCTCTCCTCTATCAAGCAGGCAGGGCTAACCATTAACCCCACAAAGTGTACCATTGCGATGAAGGAAACCAGATATCTCGGCTTTATATTAGGCAATGGTCTCATAAAACCAGAAATATCTAAAGTAGAAGCACTTGCCCAATGTCCTGTACCCAGTACTAAGAAACACGTTAGGTCTTTCTTAGGTATTGCCGGGTACTACAGGCGTTTTATTCCCAATTTTGCTACAATTGCAGTGCCATTGACAAACTTAACCAAGAAGAAATTTGGGAATCAAATCAAATGGTCCCAGGAATGTGAGGAAACATTCAATAAAATCAAAGCAACACTCTGCTCATCCCAGTTCTGAAAAGCCCAGACTTTGAACACCCATTTGAAGTACATACTGATGCCTCTGGGAAAGGTATTGGGGCTGTGCTGAGTCAAACTACTGATGGGGAGGAGCACACTGTACTTTATATTTCCAGAAAGTTGCATGATAGAGAGCAAAAGTATGCAACAATAGAGCAGGAATGTTTGGCAGCCAAGTGAGCAATTGAATCCCTGAAATTCTACCTATGGGGTGCTCCCTTCACATTAATAACTGACCATAATCCACTTTGCTTCATATCCCAGATGAAAGAAAAATAACTGGATAATGAGATGGTATCTTGCCCTACAGCCATACAGTTTCACAGTAAAACTTCGAGCAGGAATAGCACATGTAAATGCGGATTTTTTGTCCAGACATGGGGCTGGAGTAGATACTTAGCATCTCTTCAACAAGGTAATGAGTTGAATATTGTGTAAATTGTGACCTATAGGAATGTGGTAAAGATTAATACAATACAGTTATTACACCCCAGGGCTATTTAGAAACATGCGACTATTTTGATGGTAATGTGTCACACATTGATGTTAATTTCCTAATTTTTGTTAAGGGTGCCCTGGGGTGGAGTTTCCAAGTGAGGGAGGATGGAAACTCCATCCTACCCATCTGAATTGGGTAGGTTGCCTTGAAAACCCCTAGTATTTCCTGCAGGGGAAAAAGGTGTTTTCGCTTAACATTTAGGGTGTGTGATAGTTGTAACCCCTCCCAGCACCACAGGACATTCCTTTCCTCCTTACCATTATAGTCTCTCAACTCTACTGCAGTAGTAATTTCTCCACTGTCATTTGTCTTATTTCACATTTCTACCATGAAGGGTGGTCTCCCATCATGGTATCTCTTATTTCCTACCCTCTAATGTTCTCTGTTGTCCCTGCAGTGCTTTTGTTTTGAAATGTAAGGTTACCATTGTAAACAGGAATGGTGATAAAATAAGAAGCAGCCCAGTTAGGTTCCAAACAAGCAAGCATCTCAGCATATAGTTATGCTGTAGTTAAATAATAAAATGAGGTACCTTACAAGAAATAAATATAAAGTTAAATAGTTATTTTCTTGGGTATTTATGTAAGAAATGAAGCCCTTACCTGGTCCACTTGCTGTCTCACTTGCTGCAGGTACTGCACTGTAAGAGCCAGTGGCATCTCTAACATATATTTATAGGGATAGTGTGTGGCAAGTCAGCACCAGAAGGAGGGTTAAACCCTAGATTTTAATTAGGCTTTGTTTCTGTCTTGTGAAACTAATTAAGAGGTGGTTCATTCTGGGTATAATCAAGCCCAATCAATGTATTTTATTATGGTCAGGCTGATCCCCTACTTAATGTATTAGGGTAGAAATTAAATGTATTAGAATAGGGGTGAATCAGCTGATCACTGATGTCAGAGTGTTCACCTATATAAGGTGAGATTTGTGCAAGAGAGCAGATAGTATAGGAGTACAGAGGATGGTAGATGTGCTGGGGCTTAAGCTCATCTACTCTGTGGCAGTACTCAAGCTGTTAAAGTACTGATAGTCTCAAGCTGAGAGAAAGCCATTTTTTCATGTTGTTGGCTTTATTTTCTTTATAGTTAATTTCTGAAAAGTTTATTTTGAGTTTTTTTTGTAAATAAATTTCACACAAAGTCTTGCGTGTTCTAAAGAACATCTGTGTCTAGCTTATCACTTCCCATGGCCATTCACAAAGTGGTGTCAGAAGTGGGATCAACTGGTTGTCCAAGCTATACTTGGGGAAACCAGCTTAGTACCAGACCTGGTACTGTGATAAGTAAGGACAATGGCAACTGGTACTGACGATACCAAAATTATGGGAGCTGTGACTCGGTCACAGACAGAAGAACCAGTGTACCCTACATCCTGGTTTGGAGACCAAAGTGCGGCAGAAATTGCCTAAAGAGCAGATTGACAGTGAGGGAGAAGAGGAAGGATGCCAGGAGCAGTGACCAGAGGCTGGTGAAAGACCTCCTGAGGGACTGTCGAACCTTCTCCATTAGCTGGCCATGTGCCAATTAGAAATTGAACGCCAGAGGGACATGATGCCCAAAAGAAAGAGAGAGAGAGAGAGAGAACACCAAAGACAAGACATAAGGTGGGCCGAGACATTGCAATTAATTCAGTCCGTGGGGGCTGGACAAGGAACTGGAGGAAGTAATAACACCAATACCAATGTTAATAACCCTAAGGACATTAAGCTAGCCAGAATGACTATAAATGAAGATATAGAATCCTATTTAACAACTTTTGAGAGGTTGCTAAAGCATGTGACTGGCCTAAAACACAATAGGTAGTCAGGTTAGCCCCAACCTCTCTGAAAAGCCCAGTTAGCTACAGCAATATGGATACCCGTCTTGCAGAGGACTATGATCTTGTAAAACAGGAAATCTTGAAGTGTTATGATATCAATGCAGAGACATATAGACAACTTTGTGCTTTAAGGCATTCTCCCATGATCCCCTCGAGAAACCTATATACGACTAAGAGAACTGTGTGTTAAATGGATCCAACCAGAAGGAAAGTCACGTACAGATATTATTGAACTCTTTGTGTTAAAACAGTTTTATAGATTCTTCCTACTGAGGTGCAGATTTGGATAAAAGAGCACAATCCAGAATCTGCTGAGATAGCTGTGACTTTGGCAGAAGATTTCCTGACAGCTCATTAACCTTACAGGAAAGGAGGTCAGAGACAGGCTGAACCACCTATAAAGTTCCAGACTGGTATGGTAAGAAATACCAGACTGTATATTCAAAGAAAGAGGAATGGGATAGAAGGGGAGGAATAGCCAAGGCATGAGAACTTTTCCATCTGACATAATGTGTCATAACTGCAAAGGACTGGGACATATTACTCGTTTTTGTCCTTTGACCTGATATAGTACATTTAGCACTGTTACATTCTGGATATATGTTTACAGATGTTACTGTTAATGGGAAGAAGGTGGGGGGGCTCTTGGATTCAGGTAGTAAAAACTCCCTGGTTAGAAAGGACTTAGTCATGTCCATCCATAAGGGGTCCCCCATACATGTTATTTGTGTGCATGGTGACTCTCACCAATACCCCACAACACGATTATCGATGGGTATAAAGGGGGTAATATCAGAGGTAACTGCTGGCATAGTACCTTCCCTCCCTGTTCCAGTAGTCATTGGACATGACTTTCCTGGGTTTGCCTCATTACTGTTTGAACAAGAGGCAGTGTCAGCAGTAACTACAAGGGCCCAAAGTAAAAAGGAAGCTGTTTTGGGGGAAGTATTTCCATTTGAAGGGGAGGTAGTGAAACCCCAAGGGAGGGATAGAAAAACCTGCAGGACAAAGAAAAAACTGAAACAAAAATGGCAACAAGAAAATCAAGGGTTGAAGGTAGAACAAAATAATGTATATGTTAAGGCAGACATGAGTGACCAGCAGAAGAAAGATGTTACTTACAGCCCTTCTTTTTACAGGTGGGAAAAAGGGAGAAATTAGGTGCCCCTGAATTCCAAATAAAACAAGATCTATTGTACAGAGTGTGTACCAACCCTAATACCCAGGAAATAGTGGAGCAGCTATTGGCACCCCAATGTTATAGGCAGGATATTTTGGCATTGGGTCATGACATCAATTGGGCAGGACATACAGGAAGGGATAAGACTTCCAGTAGAATTTTGCAAAGGTTCTTTTGGCCTGGGATACATGGGAATATAGCCCAATATTGTCAGGAATGCCCAGAATGCTAATTTACTGTGCAAACCACCAGAAAAGAAGTAGTACCTCTTATTCCTCTCCATTTAGTAACCACTCCTTTCGAGAGAATTGGCATGGACATTGTGGGACCCCTTGACAAAAGTAAGAAAGGCAACCGATTTATCTTGGTGGTACGTGATTATGCCACCAAGTATCCAGAGGCCATACCCCTACGCACAGTTACCACCAGTAGAATAGCAGAGGAGTTAGTAAAATTGTTCAGTAGAGTTGGGATCCCTAAAGAAATTCTTACTGACAGAGGGACCAACTTTAATGCAGAATTGTTAAAAGAACTATACCGCCTTCTGGGAATTGTAGCCATAAGAACGTCTCTCTACCATCCCCAGACGGACGGCTTAGTTGAGCGGTTTAATCAAACCCTGAAGTGAATGTTAAAGAAATTCGTACAGGAGGAGGGACACAATTGGGATCAATATCTTCCCTTCCTTTTATTTGCTTACGTGAGGTACCACAGGCCTCTACAGGATTTTCACCTTTTGATTTGCTGTTCGGGAGAACCCCTCGAGGACCCTTAGATGTGGTTAAGGAATATTGGGAGGATAATAAGGAATTAAAGTCCCCGGGAATAGCACAGTATTTGAGACAGCTGAGACAAAGACTGGTATCACATACTACCAAAGCACATGAAACAGGGTGTCAGGCACAGGCAAAGTAGAAACAATACTATGACCAGGGCACTGGCAAGGAAAAATCTTTCTCTCCTGGAGAACAGGTACTGTTACTTCTACCTACCTCCACACATAAGCTATTAATGATGTGGTAGGGGCCCTACAAGATATTAAGACAGACAGGTCCCGTCACATATGAAATTGAGACCCCGGATAGGAAAATGAAAAAGAAAATATACCATGCCAATCTTTTAAGACGATGGCATGAGTGAGCTACCTCAGGGGTGGGACTGATGGTAATCCCTGAACCAAAAGAAACGGAGATGGAGATAGCCTGTGGAAGACTGGAGGGAGAAACAGGAGTGGAAACTGTCACCATAAACCCAGACCTCACTGTATCCGAACTCCAGTCATTAAGATTTGTATTAAATGATTTTAGAAGTA
This sequence comes from Neoceratodus forsteri, assembly GCA_016271365.2. NCBI lineage: Eukaryota > Metazoa > Chordata > Ceratodontiformes > Ceratodontidae > Neoceratodus > Neoceratodus forsteri. Next base: position 237,113,221 of record CM057458.1, read on the forward strand.
CATTCACCAGTACTCCGGGTGAGGCCATAGGTGTAGAGCACCACATCTGTACTGATGCCACTCCCATTGGAAAAAGCCCTATAGACTCCCAGAAAGACTGAAGGAGGAGGTAAAAGGAGATTCAGAAACTGTGAACCCTAAACATCATAGAACCTTCAAAAGCCCATGGGGTTCTCCCATGGTAATAGTCCCAAAAAAGGAAGGTGGGATTAAACTCTGCCTGGATTTTAGAAGCTTAAACCAGGTTGCTCAATTTGATGCATACCCAATGCCACGTGTAGATGATATAATAGATATAATTGGTAATGCTGCTTATATCTCTACACTGGATCTCACTAAAGGGTATTGGTAGATTCCCTTAGAAGAATCTGCTAAGGAGAAAACTGCATTTAGTACTCTAGTGGGTCTTTTTCAGTTCCGAACTATGCCGTTTGGGCTCCATGGGGCCCTGGCTACGTTTCAATGTTACATGGATGAGGTGCTGGCACCCCATAATAATTTTTGTGCAGCATACCTGAATGATGTGGTTGTTTTTAGTTCATCCTGGGAAACCCACTTACAACACTTACTAGCAGTTCTCTCCTCTATCAAGCAGGCAGGGCTAACCATTAACCCCACAAAGTGTACCATTGCGATGAAGGAAACCAGATATCTCGGCTTTATATTAGGCAATGGTCTCATAAAGCCAGAAATATCTAAAGTAGAAGCAGTTGCCCAATGTCCTGTACCCAGTACTAAGAAACACGTTCGGTCTTTCATAGGTATTGCCGGGTACTACAGGCGTTTTATTCCCAATTTTGCTACAATTGCAGTGCCATTGACAAACTTAACCAAGAAGAAATTTGGGAATCAAATCAAATGGTCCCAGGAATGTGAGGAAACATTCAATAAAATCAAAGCAGCACTCTGCTCATCCCCGGTTCTGAAAAGCCCAGACTTTGAACACCCATTTGAAGTACATACTGATGCCTCTGGGAAAGGTATTGGGGCTGTGCTGAGTCAAACTACTGATGGGGAGGAGCACACTGTACTTTATATTTCCAGAAAGTTGCATGATAGAGAGCAAAAGTATGCAACAATAGAGCAGGAATGTTTGGCAGCCAAGTGAGCAATTGAATCCCTGAAATTCTACCTATGGGGTGCTCCCTTCACATTAATAACTGACCATAATCCACTTTGCTTCATATCCCAGATGAAAGAAAAAAATAACTGGATAATGAGATGGTATCTTGCCCTACAGCCATACAGTTTCACAGTAAAACTTCGAGCAGGAATAGCACATGTAAATGCGGATTTTTTGTCCAGACATGGGGCTGGAGTAGATACTTAGCATCTCTTCAACAAGGTAATGAGTTGAATATTGTGTAAATTGTGACCTATAGGAATGTGGTAAAGATTAATACAATACAGTTATTACACCCCAGGGCTATTTAGAAACATGTGACTATTTTGATGGTAATGTGTCACACATTGATGTTAATTTCCTAATTTTTGTTAAGGGTGCCCTGGGGTGGATTTTCCAAGTGAGGGAGGATGGAAACTCCATCCTACCCATCTGAATTGGGTAGGTTGCCTTGAAAACCCCTAGTATTTCCTGCAGGGGAAAAAGGTGTTTTCGCTTAACATTTGGGGTGTGTGATAGTTGTAACCCCCCTCCCAGCACCACAGGACATTCCTTTCCTCCTTACCATTATAGTCTCTCAACTCTACTGCAGTAGTAATTTCTCCACTGTCATTTGTCTTATTTCACATTTCTACCATGAAGGGGTGGTCTCCCATCATGGTATCTCTTATTTTCTACCCCTCTAATGTTCTCTGTTGTCCCTGCAGTGCTTTTGTTTTGAAATGTAAGGTTACCATTGTAAACAGGAATGGTGATAAAATAAGAAGCAGCCCCAGTTAGGTTCCAAAACAAGCAAGCATCTCAGCATATAGTTATGCTGTAGTTAAATAATAAAATGAGGTACCTTACAAGAAATAAATATAAAGTTAAATAGTTATTTTTCTTGGGTATTTATGTAAGAAATGAAGCCCTTACCTGGTCCACTTGCTGTCTCACTTGCTGCAGGTACTGCACTGTAAGGAGCCAGTGGCATCTCCTAACATATATTTATAGGGTACAGGTGTGGCAAGTCAGCGCCAGAAGGGAGGGGTTAAACCCTTGATTTTTAATTAGGCTTTGTTTCTGTCTTGTGAAACTAATTAAGAGGTGGTTCATTCTGGGTATAATCAAGCCCAATCAATGTATTTTATTATGGTCAGGCTGATCGCCCTACTTAATGTATTAGGGTAGAAATTAAATGTATTAGAATAGGGGGTGAATCAGCTGATCACTGATGTCAGAGTGTTCACCTATATAAGGTGGAGATTTGTGCAAGAGAGCAGATAGTATAGGAGCACAGAGAATGGTAGATGTGCTGGGGCTTAAGCTCATCTACTCTGTGGCAGTACTCAAGCTGTTAAAGTACTGATAGTCTCAAGTTGAGAGAAAGCCATTTTTTCATGTTGTTGGCTTTATTTTCTTTATAGTTACTTTCTGAAAAGTTTATTTTGAGTTTTTTTTGTAAATAAATTTCACACAAAGTCTTGTGTGTTCTAAAGAACATCTGTGTCTAGCGTATCACTTCCCACACCCGTTCACAAATTGCATTGTAACTTTCACCCCCCCTTACACACACACACACACACACACACACACACACACACACATATACTCCTATGAGGAGTGCCTGATCCACCATTAGTGCACACCCCTTTAATTCTGGATCCACCTCCAGGTTGCCTTGATTGGTATTGGGCTTCTCCCATTTAAACTACATTTCCTTTATACCGAGGTTGGCTGTGCTGGACCCATTCCATGAACTTATATAAACTCTAACATACAGTGTAGGCTACTGAACCTCTCACTGTTGCATACTGTTCAAAGGCCAGCTGCAGGAGATTCTGGGATTTGCAATAACAGAAAATGTAAGCATTTTTAACCCCTTTTGTTCTGATAGTGAGTGCTATGATTTACTACAGCTTGCAAATTACAGAGCCACATTAAAAGAGAGCTGATTTAGTTAAAGGGAACATACACACCAAATATCACTAGTTTTTCTTGTTATTGATAACAAAGGAGCACAACGGTGATGATAGAAGTATATCACATGATTTGCATCATTTGAAATGACCTGCAATCTGCCATTTTTGCCATTTGTACTGGTTTCGAGTGACCAGAGTTCAAGCCTTTGGGTCTCTCTGACAAGGTCCTCCATGTTGTAGAGGCCTCTCAAAAGGAGTCAACTTGTCAGTACTATGCCTTCAAATGGGAGTGCTTTTTCCATTTGGTGCCAGGGCAGAGAGCTCAACCCCTTGCCCTGTGGTTAGCATCCTGGATTACTTGTGGTCCATCTCTCAATTGAACCTAAGGTTGATGATCCTCAAAGTGTACCTAGCATGCTAGCCCAGTGGCATGGAGGGCTTAGGCACTGGGCAGCTTCTTCCTGCCACACTGGTGACCTGGGGTCAGGAATGGACTCAGGTGGCTTGGGGGCTGGCAGGGTGAGGGAGGAATGAAGATCCATGTATAAGAGGCTTGCAGTAAGTGGCCACCACCCACCAGCCTGTAGCCACCACCAGCTACCATCCAGTCAGATACCTCCAGCAGCCCAGAGTCTGGTGCCAGCATTTAATCTTTTGTGGGTGATACCACCTCTAGTGGTTGAGGGGGTCATTCATACTCAATGTCCATTCAATGCTTTGGTGCTGTCACTCTGATCTCTTTCATAAACATTACAGTCATAATAAAAATCAAGAAAATACACATTTTAGACACCTATTAATTTGAGGTGGATTCAGATCATAGCTCTGAAACCTAATGCTAAACCTCGGTGCCTCCACGCCTCCATTTTCTTTCATGGCTGTGATCAAGACCCTTAATGGAGGAACAATGAAACTGCTCTTTTGTAACTTGAATTTCTTTCTTGCTCAGGAACGAATTCATAATAATCATTACTCTCACCTATGCTGAGATAATGAACACTGGCTTTGGATTAGTGAAAGGGTGGGCCTTGCGGGGCCATCCAATCCTCATCAATATCCATTCTTTGTTTCTGTGAACATGAAAGAGTCTACACAGAGTGAGAGACTGTTGTTACTTTTACCACCTAAGTCTGTATTGTAATCTGCACAGCACATAGCAGGGCTCGGGGAGTGTCTTGTGAGGTCATCCAGGAGGTGGGGACTAAGCCATTTAAAAAACCACACTGCTCACAAGCGCAAGCATTGTGAGTGGTGCGAGCACCACTTGGGGCAAGAAGTTTAAGTAAAGCACAGTTTGCACATAGAAAAGTATGAGAAAGTGTTTATATTTGCTTTTGGAGGGTTGGTTGTTGTGGGGAGTTTGTGCATTGAATATTAAAGTGAACATGAAGGAATGTAATAGTGTTAGTAAAGGTATGGGGTTTGTAACTCTGGGGGGAGTTTCTACCGAGAAATAAATAATTTTAACACAAGGAGAAACCACTTTACTAATGAAAAGCGTAGGTTCACTAGACAGGTGAGTCCAATAAAACATAAAAGTAAAATAAATAATTTAGGTCTTGGAAGCTAAGCTTAGTTTGCACATGTTTGTTAATGCAGAGTGGGGACATTGAAATCCACCCGGGCCCTAAAAATGTTGGAAGTATTACTTTATTCCATGAGAATGTAAGAAGCATTGTACACAAAATTGACAAGTGTAGAGTTTGGGTATCAGACAAGAAATATAACTTGATTGCAATATCAGAAACAAGGCTTCATCTGGGAATTAGTAACAGTGAAACTAATTTAAAAGGGTATAGATTAGAGAGAAGATAGGAAAAAGAGGGGTGGATGAGTAATGATATACTTAAAAGATAATATTGGCTCTTATCAGGGGTTACCAATAGATAGTTATGAAGGAGTAGATTGCTTAATGTTTGAATTACTCAATATGAAATTGATTGTTGTAGTGTTTTATGCTCCCCCCAAAACAAAACTTAAATATTTTTATACCTTTGCAGATTTTCTTATGGATAAAGTTAAAGATAAAAATGTTGTTTTTACAGGGGATTTTAATGCTGACTGGAAGCAGGTTAGAGGCATTAGGCTGAGGAAGGATTTTGAGTGTTTGGGTTTGAAACAGATAATTGAAAAAACAACTAGAACCACTCTTCATTGTAACCAGGGAACAATTTTGGATCTTTTGTTTGTTTCTCAGGATTTGGATATTGAGTATTGGGGTGTACTGCCTATAAATCTTGGTGATCGTAATCCAATAATATGTAATATAAAGAGTCAGGTCTTAATTGTTCAGCATGAGAATACCTACTGGGAGAGAAATAACAGAAAGTTTAATGAGATTCAATTTGGAGATACATTTAGAAATGTTAATTGGAATAGATTTTATTTGATTCCTGATATCAACTTAGCTGTACAAGAATTCAATGATTCCCTATTAACAATGATACATAAACATGCTCCCAAAGTACAAAGAAGAAGAACAATTAGATAAGATCAATTGATAACAGATAAATTAGAAAAGAGAATTAGAAATATAGTATGGCAAAAAGCTAGGAAAACAAAGAAGTTAGAGGATTGGGGAGTTTTAAAATATGGAGAAATAAATGTAAAAAGAACATTAGGATTGCAAAGAGTAAATATCATTTGACTAGATTAGAAAAGGTAAAAGACCAGAACATGTTTGGGAAATATAATTCTGATTTAAAATATTGTGATAAAAGTATAAAGGTAAAAAGTCTGTTACAGGAGGGATGTATAACTGAAGATTCAGCAAAAATTGCAACCATATTAAACTCTTATTTTCTCAGTCTACCTGATTTGAATATTCCCTTACCAAAAGAACATACAGTAGATATATCTGTAATGAAATTGATTGCTGAGTTAAAAGTTAAACAGGAGATACAGCAAGCAGTTAGGTTTAGTTTTAGATATGTGAGCATACATGAAGTAAAAATACAGCTTCAAAATTTAAATGTAAGTAAGGCAGGAGGTTTAGATGGAATTGAGGCAAGATTTCTTAAGGTAGGTGCTGATATTTTAGCACCTATAATTACTTATCTTCTAAATTGGAGTCTTACTAGCTCAACAGTCCCTGATGTGTGGAAAATGAGCAAAGTGATACCAATTTATGAAGGAAGAGACAGTATTGTACCATCTAATTATAGACCAATTATGATACTCCCTATATTATCAAAAAGTTTAGAACATAGTGTTCATTCTCAAATTAGTTACTATATGGAATCAAATGCAATCTTTACAGATAAACAACATGGGTTTAGACTGGGAAGATCCATGAACACCACCCTACTGGATTTCCATAACCAGGTAGTTACATCACTGGATCAGGGAAAAAGCACTGGGACGGTGTTCGTGGACCTCAGTAAAGCTTTCAGTTTAGTTCAGCATAGAAAATTATTAGAAAGACTTTGGTTGGTTGGGGTGGATGAAGGACCATTAACATGGATGGCATCATATTTGGCAAATTGTAGGCAGTGTGTCATTAACGGTAACTCGATGTCGAGCCTTGAGGAAATAAATTGTGGTGTTCCACAGGGTTCGATACTCAGCCTGTTGATGTTTACTGTTTATGTTAATAACCTGGTGCAAACAATAAAATATGGAGAGATCCGATTATATGCTGATGATGCAGTTCTATTGGTCTCGGCAGAGAATGTAGGAATTATGGAACAACAGTTACAGAGGGATTTAATTCAATTGGAGCAGTGGATGGGAGACTCTGGTCTTTTACTTAATGTGAAGAAAACCCAGTGTATAAAGTTTTACTTGGGGCATAAGTTGAAATCTGAGCCACAGTTACACGTCCACTTTTCTAACGGTAAACAAATTGAAGAAGTAAAAGGTTATAGGTACTTGGGATTGTACATAGATTCTCGTATGACTTTAGAAAACCATGTTGATATCCAGGTAAAAGAAGTTAACCAAAGATTGGGTGCCCTCAGAAGATTAACAGGAGTTTTGCCTAAATTGGCTAGAGAGAAACTCGTTAAACAAATGTTGATGTCGGTACTTAAATATGGACCATTGATTTATATGAACTCCTTTCAGAGAGTATTAAAGAAAGTTAACATACTAACATACTATTTGCCAGCAGATTAGGCCTTACGGTCTATCGAGTCTGCTCGAACCTTAGATCCTTAGTTGGGTGCCGAGACCCTCCCATCCCTTGTGCTCCAGAAACCCCTATCATCCATCCCCACCCCCTTGGGATAGGCCATCATCTGATACATCCACTTTCTGTGTCTGTCCCACCCTCTCTTGAAGCCCTCCACTGTGGATCTCTGAACCAGCTCACCAGGCAGGGCATTCCAAGGTCCACCACCCTCTCAGTGAAAAACCTCCTCCTCTTTTCCCCTCACCTTCCACCTTCCAACTTCAAACCATGTCCTCTGGTGATACCTCCTGCTTTAGTCTAAAGATCCCTCCATGTTTACCTATTTATTCCCTTGAGGTACTTGAAGACCTCAATCATGTCCCCTGTCTCTCCTCTCCTCCAATGAAAACAGGCAGAGCTCCTCAAGTCTGTCCTCATCGTCAAATCCCTAGCCCTCGTATCATCTTTGTTGCCCTCCTCTGTACCCTCTCCAGGAGCTGTATGTCCCTCTTCAAGTGTGGTCTCCAGTACTGCTACACAGTACTCAAGGTGTGGTCTAACCAGTCCATTGTACAGCGGCAGAATCACTTCCTTGCTCCTAGAGGTGATCCCCCTTCGATGCATCCCAACATCCTGTTTGCCTTGCTAGCCGCTCTCCTGCACTGCTCAGAGTTATTCATACATGCATCCACCATGACCCTAGGTCTTTTTCCTATTGAGGCCTCCAGCGCCTCCTCCCAGGAGTGTACCTGTGTTTAGGGTTTCTCCGACCAAGATGCAACACCTTGCACTTGGTGATATTGAAAATTAATTTCCATGTGTGAGCCCAGCTTTCCAGGGTGTCAGGTCCTTGCAGAGCCAACCTCCCTCTTCTCCCTCAACTTCTGCTCCCATCTTGGAGTCATCCGTGAAGAGACTCATTTCACACCCTATACCCTCCCTGATGTCCGATATGCATTAAACAGGATCGGACCCAGGACCGAGCCTCTGGTGCACTACCAACCTCTCTAGGGTTCGAGAGCTCCCCACAGACCACTACTCTCTGGGTGCATCCAGCTAGCCAGTTTTCAATCCATCTGACTATCAAAGGGCCTACTCCTAACCCCATCAGTTTCTCCACCAGACCATAGTGGGGGACAGAGTCAGACACCTTGCTGAAGTCCAAGAATAATACATCCACAGGCTTCCCCCTGTCCAGTTCTGATGTTACCCATTCGTAGAACTCCACAAGGTTGGTTTGACATGATCTACCTGGCACAAACCCATGTTGCTGACTATCCAGACCTCCCACCTCCTCCAAGTACACCCCCAATCGTTCCTTTAGTATACTCTCCATTAATTTTCCCACCACTGAGGTCAAACTGATGGGTCTATAGTTACCTGGTACTTCCCTCGACCCCCCTTTATGGATTGGCACCACATATGCCTCTTGCCAATCCCTAGGTACCCTCCCTGTCTCAAGTGACCTGTTGAAGAGCTCCACCAGGTGTGCAGCCAGTATGTCCACCAATTCCCATAGTACTCTCGGATGAATGCCATCCGGCCCAGGAGATTTGTCTTTCTTTAGGGCCTTGAGGGCTAACCACACCCTTTTGGTGGAGATAGCATCATCCGTCCCCTCCACTTTACTGGCCTTTTTATCCTTGCCCAGATGTGACACCCCTGGGGTACCTCTCCCTCCCTCTTGCTCCATTTCTGTTGCTCCCCTGATCCCACTTACTGCCGCTTCTATCCCCCTCGTGCCTTGCTTTGTAGATATCCCATCCCCCTCCCTAGTGAACACAGAGGCAAAGTACTCGTTAAATACCTCTACCTGGTCCCTCGCCTCTTCCACCCACCCTCCTTCTGATCTCAATCTGCTGAGATGGCCCTTAGTTTTTCTCTGCTCCCCAATGTACTGGAAGAACCCCTTTTCCCCTCCATGTATCCCCTGTGCCAGCCACTGCTCTTTAATAGACTTTGCTCCCCTCACCATACGGGTGACTTTTCTAGATGCAAGCTGGTACATTTCCTTATCCCTATCCCCTCTTGTTGTTTTGTATTTTTTGTAGGCGCCTTCTTTTCTCTGACTGCTACCTGTACCTCACTGGACCACCAGCATGGTTTATGTGACCTTGCTCCCTTACGTTTCAACTTAGCGCAGATCCTGACTGCCTCATGAAGTCCCGGTTTTATGACCTCCCATCTCCTTTCCACACTTGTCATTGAGGTAATCCCTTTCAAGTGATCCTTGAGAATATTTCCCATGCCCATAAAGTCTGCCCCCCTGAAGTCCACTGCCAGTGTCCTAGATCTCACCCCTCCCCCATGCTTATTTGAAACCAGACAGTATTGTAGTCACTCCCAGTCAGGGGATCCTGTACAACCATGTCCCTTACCAGATCCCCATCTGCCAGAACCACATCCAGGACATGCCCCTCCCTTGTGGGCTCCATCACATGCTGTGTTAAGAACACATCCTGGAAGCCATCCAGCAGTCTTTGCTCCTTGGCCACCTTAGAGGACATGGTTCCCCAGTTTGTACCTGGCATATTAAGGTCCCCCATCAACACCACTCCTTCCCCTTTTGGTCCACACTGGGCAATGATGTTGTCCAGCAAACCATCCTCTAGAACATCACTCATCCCGGGGGGCCTATATACTACACCCAACTTGAACTTATCTCCTGCTGGGGATCGTAAGGTGACCCATAAGGCCTCCACGTTTCCCTCTGCATCTTCTACCCTAGCAATTTCTATGTCATCTCTAATGAACATAGCCACTCCACCCCCTCTGCCCTCCTTTCTATCCTTCCTAAGCATAGTGTACCCCATGCATTTAGGTCCCAGTCATGGTTTTTGTTGGCCCACATCTCCGTGACCGCTGCCACATCCACCCCCCAGAACAGCATGGCCTGGAACTCTGGCAACTTGTTTCCCAAGCTCCTGGCATTTACTAACACCAACCCCACCCCTTATCCCTGATCCTCTTTGTCAACCCCACCCAGGTTCCTTATACTTCCATCCTCTCTCTGCTCCTCCTGGAAACCTCCACCCCAGTCTGTTCCCCCTCCCCTTGGGCTTGAAGGTTACTCCCTCATCTGGAGGAGAGGCTTCTGGTCAGCCCTCCCTTATCCCTTCCCCCTACAGTTTAAACCTCACCTTTTTGTATGTAGTCAGCCATCCCCTGTTTGAGGACTTCTTTCCCTAATGGGGCAAGATGAAGCCTGTCCTTGGCATATAGTCCCTTATCCTCCCAAACTCCATTCAGTTCCCTAACACCCCAACCCACTCTCTCACCCCACTTCCTGAGCCAGTCATTAACCTCTGTGAGCTTTATTTTTCTCCACTGAGGCCTTTGGTACTAGCAATATCTCCAAAAAGGAATGTTGCATCCATTATCCCGACAGACTCTGGCAAGTTCTTGAAACCTTGCTTGGATTTCCAAAACACTATTTCTCTTAGATCATTAGTTCCCAAATGCACCAGGAAATCCGGTTTCCCTCACAATCCCTAACCATTTCATACACCATGAACTTTGCTCTGTGCACTGTCAGCCCAGAGATACTCACTACCTTCACCTGGCTATGGCATCCACCCCTGTCCCTCCCACTGGATTCCCTAATACTACCGAGTCTCCCAATAACAGAACCTTAACACCGCCATCATCCTTATGGTTACCTCCACTATGCCCTCTCAGCCCCTTCCCCTTATTCATGATCTCAATTCCATGGGAGTCTTCCTGCCTTATTAGAGACCCCTTGTCACCCTCCCTTTCTGCCTCCTTGCTATTTTGCCCACTTAACTCAAACCCCCTCTGAATAGGTGTCCCCTTTAACCCTCTCTTATCGAACCATTTATCCTGGCCCTGATGGTTTCCCCTTCCCCCACACCGCCATTCTCCCGCTTTGTAATAGTACCCCTGCCTCCAGAGGCTCTCTGTGGGTCCCCTTTACCTAGGGCCCCATCCTTGGTACTGACCCCTCTGCTGAAGGGGGGGCTCCTCTCCCACCTCTTTGTCTCCTAGTTTCTCTGCAATCATGCTCTCCTCCCTCATGTCTGGAATATGTTGCATCTCCCACATTTGCTTAACATACATGTTTCCCCTTCTCCCTCTGGGACTATTTCTATCCTTTCCATAGCCGGTCTGTGATGCCCTATGGGTATCCGACTCCCTCCCCCCGGCCTCTGTATAAGTTTCCTCATTTCCATCAACCCCTTCCTCCCCCTCTAGGTTGCTTAGTAGCTCAAATTTATTATGACACTCTATGTCAGCCTCCATCAAGTAACCTGAGTTTCCCCTGACTGCACCTCTAAACTGCCCCTCTTCTTCCCCTCTTGCTCTGTTCACCTTAGGAGCTCCCTTCCCACAGTCTGCTGTTTTAGGCTTCCGCACAACAGCCCCTCCTGACTGTTCCCTCCACTCTCTTTGTATTCAGAATATTCACCTGCACGCTTTCCCTTAGCATCAACTTCCCTATCTAAGGGTCCTCTGTCCTAATATCCCCCCTCCTGCTTGCTGTAACATAACGTCCTGTAATTTCAGAGCGTTGCCCCAGCCTTCCCTCAGCCCCACCCTTCTGCTGCCCATATCCATACCCCTTATCCTTGGACACCCCCCCCCAGCTCCCCAGCTTACTCCTTAACCAATATACCTCACTCTTGATACAAGATAGCTGTCTACAGAGTGGGCAGCCTCCTTCTCTCAGTCCCAATTTAGAATTATTGCCATCCCACAGCCTGTGCAGCCTACAACCCCTTCGAAGATGCCTGCCATGGTGGAATATGGTCACCCTGTTTATCCCCTCTGTTTATAATGGCACACCCCTTTTCTCAGTCCTTTCCCGAAATACAGTTTCTCTCTATACTGACTGAGTTATTTACAAACCCAATTTCAACCCCACCAATAAAGTTCCCGGGTCTCACAAACACATACAGTCCAGTGTGTGTTCGGTCCCACTAACAGTGTGTGTAAGCAGACATCAGGTACCGTATGATGTCACAGGCCCACCAGCTCCTGTTGCTTCGAATTTCAGTCCCAAACAGAAATAGAGCAAGGAGGTCATGGAAAAGGTAAGGAGGAAAAGAGCTGCCTTTAGGAAGTACAAGAAAACAGGGAGGGGGAGGACAGAGAGGAGTACTTGACAGAATCGAAGGAGGTGACAAGGGCAGTAAGGGGAGCCAAAGCATCTACGGAACTCAGGCTGGCACAAGGCATTAAGAAGGGAGAGAAGGACTTCTTTAAGTACATCAGGGAGAAAAGGAGCTGTAGGACCACATAGTAAGGATTAGGAAGGGAGGGGTTGGCGGAAGCAAGTGTGATAAAGGCGGAAGCACCTAAATGAGTACTTTGCTCAGTATTTGCTAAAGAGAAGAGGGGGGTGACACCCAAGGTGGGAGAAATGGCAGACGCAGGGGGTGAAGTGGTGACAGATGGGGAAATCATGGAGGGCAGAGTTCGAGAGGGTTTGAAGGCACTGAGGGTGGACAACACGCCAGGCCCAGATGGCATCCACCCCAGGGTACTGAAGGAGCTGGCAGAGGTCCTTGCAGGACCTTTGGCAGACCTACTTAATGCCTCACTACATTCGGGGTGTGTACCTCAGGACTGGAGGATGGCTCATGTGGTGCCCTCCACAAGAGTGGCCCCAAGGATGAACCGGGAAACTACAGACCAGTGAGCCTCACATCCATCGTGGGTAGCTAATGGAGACTATCCTGAAGGAGAGGCTGGTGGCCCTCCTAGAAGCTAAAGGACTACAGGATGGCAGACAGCATGGCTTCATACATGGCAGATCCTGCCAAACCAACCTGGTTGAGTTCTATGACTGGGTAACTAGGCAACTGGACAGGGGCCATGCAGTGGATGTCCTGTATCTGGACTTCAGTAAGGCATTCGACTCAGTGCCACATGGAAGGCTGGGAAGGAAGTTAGTAGGCACAGGGGCAGGTGCAAAGCTGGTGAGATGGGTAGGAAACTGGCTGCAGGGAAGGCAACAGAGGGTGGTGGTGGGTGGGAAGCTCTCATACCCAAGGGCAGTGATGAGCGGTGTCCCACAGGGCTCGGTGTTGGGACCAGTGTTGTTTGGGATATTCATTGCAGACATATCATGGGACATCAAGAGCAAGATCAGTCTGTTTGCTGATGATACCAAGGTTGACGCGTGGTGGATGACCTAGGGGATGGCACGGGTTGCAGGATGATCTGGCAAAGCTTGAAACCTGGTCAGACACCTGGCAACTGGGCTTTAATGCCAAAAAGTGCAAGGTGCTGCATTTTGGGATGAAGAACCCAAGGAGGACTTACCAGCTAGGGGAGTGCAGCCAGCCCAGACAGAGGAGGAGAAGGATCTGGGTGTGCTCATTACAGGGTCAATGAACAACTCGGCACAGTGTAGGAAGGCAGCTGCAAAGGCCAACAAAATGCTGGGTTGTATTGCAAAGGTATATCCTCAAGGAGGGAGGAGGTGATTCTGCCACTGTATAGGTCGTTAGTTAGACCACACCTGGAGTACTCGTGGCAGTACTGGCGTCCAGATTCGAAGAGGGACATTAAGTTACTGGAGGGGTGCAGCACAGGGTGACAAAGACAATCAAGGGTCTGGGGACTTATCACGAGAGGAGGTTGAAGGAGTTGAACATGTGTACTCACTGGAGGAGAGGAGAGACAGGGTGACATGATTGAAACTTTAAATACATGAAAGGAATAAACAAGACAGGTACAGAGGCTGTTCGAGTAAGGGAGGGAGGGCCACCAGGGCCATGATATGAGACTGGGCGAGGAAGGTTCAGGAGGGAGATGAGGAGACACTTTTTTACAGAGAGGGTGGTGGCTGGGTGGAATGCGTTACCTGCAGAAGTGGTATGCAGTAGAACAGTGGACTGCTTCAAACGAGGATGGGACAGGACAAGGGGGAGGGTTAATGAAGGGGAAGGGTGGAAGGAAGGGGCAGCTGCAGAATAAGGGGTGCTAGCTGCACATTCAAGCACACTTGATAGACCTCTAGGCCTTTATCTGCTGGCAAATTTCGTATGTTCATAAATACTCAGCCCTTCAATCCCATTTCCCAGTGGCTTTTCAGTATTTAAGAAAGCCTACAAAACAGGGTGGGTGGGAGAGCTCTTACCAAACACCAGGCAAACAACACATTTAAATTTCCCTCTAATTAACCCTGCCAAACAACTATTCCCAAGCCTCCAAAGTTACAATATCATAGCCCAAGTAACAGTTCTAATTCAAGGTAATAATTAATCAAATAGTTTATAGAGTTGGTAAATTTATTGTTAAGGGTGAATATAAAATGTGTCATTGCATGTTATATAATCAACTAAATTGGTTGCATCCTGATGCTCAAATAAATTATATATGGTTAATTAATTGTAACAAGATTATATATGGGAATAGTACTCATCCTGTGACTAAGTATGTTATGTTTCAGTCTTCAGATAATCAAAGTTTTTATACAAAGAATTCAAAGAAAGTAGAATTCCAATATTTAAATATTGTAGTAAAATAGAGGAACTGAAGCTGCAAAACAGATTTGCTTCTTCTTGGAATAATTTGCCTAAACATACGAACATACGAAATTTGCCAGAAGATAAAGGCCTAGAGGTCTATCAAGTCAGCTCGAATGTGCAGCTATCACCCCTTATATTTATATTTATATATTATAAACACTTGAAAAATATAGCTAGCCTGTCCAGTTTTAAAGGTAAATTATTTGAACATTTGCAGAATGTATGTGTATGGGCTGGGGGGATACTGGGATGCACAGGAAGAGGCATCAATAGTAGAAAACAGGAAGTTGTTATCCCTCTGTACAGACAGTTGGTGAGACCCCATCTGGGGTACTGTGTGCAGTTCTGGAGACCCCATCTCCGCAAAGACATAGGCAGAGTGGAGGCTGTCCAGAGGAGGGCAACCAAAATGGTGCAGGGTCTGCACCAGAACACATACGAAGAAAGACTAAAGGAGCTTAATATGTATACTCTTGAGGAAAGAAGGGAAAGAGGGGACGTGATAGAAACTTTAAAGTACCTCAAGGGAATTAACAAAGTCCAAGAGGGTAGCATCTCCCAGAAAAAGAGATGTGCAAGAAGAAGGGGGCACAATTTGAAGATAGAGGGGGGACTGCTCAGGGGTAATGTGAGGAAGTATTTTTTCACTGAGAGGGTTGTGGATCCATGGAACAGCCTCCCTGAGGAGGTCGTGGAGTCAAGAACAGTGGGGGACTTCAAGAATGCATGGGACAGGTATAAGGAAGTCCTAGGGGTGGGTAAGAGGAAGTAAGCTGTTGGTTAACTAGGATCTGCAGCTTATCTGTTAGGTAGGAAAATGGGCAGACTAGGTGGGCCAAGAGATCCTTATCTGCTGTCAAATTCTATGTTTCTGTGTTTCTATGTATGTTTTGGTTAATGCTATTTAATATGTTTATTGCTATTGCATGTAAGTTTGTCAATGTGTATTTTTTTATGGACTTACCTCACAGGACTTGCTTGTAAACAGTGTCTTTGGTGCTAATCATTTGTTCCTGTATAAAAATAAAGTTTTAACATAACAACATGTTAAATATTTCATGTTATTGACTCAGTAGGTTGCATGCTTGCTTCTGGGGCCAGAAGGAAATAGGCTGGTGCCCCAAACCAGGAAACTTGGCTAATACTCAGTATTGATACTGTAGTGTAGCACCTGGGTATGGGATGTACTACACTCATGTTGAGGTGCTAGCCTTTGTATGAGATGTTAAACCAAGGTCCCTTCTGTCCATCTTTTCTGGTTGTCCAAATGGAAGTCAAAGATCCCGTGGAACTTAATGCAAAAGTCAAAGAACATTTTATTTTAAAATCAGTTAGCAAATTATAATATAGTATTCATAAATATATCATGTTATGATTCCCTAACCCTAGGACCCCCTCCCCCCTTGTTATATGCTCTTCTTTTACACAGTTTCTGCTACACAGTAGTTCTAGTCATGTCATTTCGGGAATATCTAAAGTTTTTTCCCATTAGTTATGGAAAGCTTCAGTCTCCATTATTAATAATTCCTCCTCATATAGCAACCTAATTAAGACTTACAGTTGTCCAACCACAATTTCAGGTGCCACCTCCTGGTTATTTTAAGAGATACTTGGCACTGTGCTTGCCATAGAAAATATTTGAAGATGATGAACACCAACTGCTACATTCTGCCTCACTCTTCCCTTGTGGAAGGGAGTTTAGGCTGTAAACAATCCATCCATCCTGAGGATTATACAAAAGAGGTTCCCTTAAGACCTTAAATCATAGCCCCAATGTTGTGAGTAAAGGAGGATTCTGAGAATAAGTTCTTTATTATTGTGCTTTGCTTTACAAAGTAAACTATTGGATAGTACTGTTTAATCAGGTTTTTATGCAGTAAGTTTGCTTTCAATTATAATCACACAAGCAGACGTAACCATATGATTGCATCTCATGTTTTTATCAGGATCCTTGCATTTTGCATATCACAAGAGCCACACTTTAAACATTGACATTTATGGCAGATAAAGACCGCTAGGCCCACCCAGTCTGCCTGTTTTTTCTACTTGCTGCAGAAACCACAGACCCTATTTGATCTCTGGCTTTGTTCTCTTTCCTATTGTTTGGGTTTGGCAACTTGCTTGTTGTGGTGCTTCACAAGTGACCACCATCCTACAATGGAACCAGTCTGGTCCAAATTCCTCACCTGTAGCCCCATCAGCTCTGGCCAGAGTTTGTTCTCTGCAGCAGTCTCTGGAACCCAAGAAGACAGAAAATACCATACACAATTGGGAACAGGCTTTCTTGGCTGGCTGAGGAAGAATAAAGCTCTTGCTCTGAGAATTGTTAAATTAAATTGCTGTTGAAGTAGGTGTGGGTGATAAAGTAACTTATATGGAGTAAACCCTCATCCCCCTCATATAGTCACATGCACTTGTGCATATAACGAAATGGAATAATGCAGAGGGACGATAATGATAACAATCTTGGGGCTAGAAGAAAAATCAGGAATACAAATACTGATATAGATCAGGTAGAGGGGAAGAGGATAAAAGGTGAAGAAGTTAGAAAACAATGAAACCAAAAGCTACAGGCCCCTTTGTATGCTTGCAATTACATTTTGCAACATAAGAACTACCTGTTTCTCTGAGAATGTCACTAAGAAGTATGCCTAACTATGGTTTGGGAATAATGTGGCAGGTGTAAGTAGTTTCAATACAAGTTCTGATAATGGGAACAATATGGGCCCTGGAGAAGAACATAACCACCAGAACCAGAAATATAAAAGGGCTTCAGACCAAGAACAAGAACCTTAGCATACAAGATGACAAACAGGGAAGGGTCTAAAAGAAAATGAAAAATGTATTTCAGCAACTACTGAGACCAGAGGCTTTTTGCAAGAGAAATAGAAAGTGATGCTGATAAAGAAGAGTGGGTAACTAACAAAGATAACCCTCCTAAATGGGCTATAAAGCTAATAGTATTAACAATATACAAGAAGGTGCTGACCAGTAAAATCTGTACTGGAAAGCATACAAGAACTTAAAATAGCTACTGTGGAAAAAAACATTCGCAAAGAACCTGCCAGACTAATCAAACTAAAAATCAGAGTCTAATATTGAAGACAGTTTGACTATCTTAAACCAACTAGTAAAATAAATTATAGAAGTAAGACAAGACAATGTCAAAGAGACAAGATGACCAAGAGAACAGATCAAGTTAAAAAGTGAGGGTATTTGGATTGTTACAGAGCTGAGTAAAAACACAACTCTCATGCAGATTGCTAACAAACTGTTTCAGTGGTTACCAACTGATGTAGATAATCAACTAGTTGAAATTGACTGAATTCACTGGACTAAGAAGGTTATAGACGGTAGTGGACCTTGACCACTTATGATAATGTTTTTAAAATCGAAGGACATCTCTAGGGTAATCAATGCAGTCATTCAAAAAAAAAGTTCAAATTCAAAGACCAGAATATAACAATAAAGCAAGATTTCACATATGACTTGCTACAGATGAGGACAAAATATGTCCCAATCCAGCAAGTTTTATGAAAGGAAAAAAATCTGAGCAAATCTGGTCTACCCTGCTAACTTGCATGTTTATGGTGGCTCTGTCTGCAAAACCTAGAGGAATAAATTCCATTTGCCCACCCAGAACCGATCCTCACACTGATGAAGGCTGTGTCTCTGGTGGGTGGGGAGTTCATGTGGGAGACCATATGGCCCACAGGTTCTGGTCACCCAAGGAATCCTGACGTCACATCATCCTGCTGGAGCTCTGTGTCGTGTGCTGCATGCTGATGGAATTCTCCATGTTGATTCAGGGTCAAGTTACATAGGTCCAGATGGACAACATGACCACCATGTTCTACAACAACAAGCATGGCGGGGTGTACTCCTTTCTCCTCTGTCAGAAAACTGTCTTCATGTGGTCACTGGTGTGCAGCCTGCAAGGAGATCTCCTGGTGGTCCAAGTTACAGGAGAACACAACCAGCTGGAGGATGCTCTATGCTGGCTAGGAGAGACATTACATGAGTGGTCCCTGTAGAAGGATGTAGTAGAACAGCTATTCTCCTGATGAAGCATCACTCTAGTGGACCTACAGTTCTCCCTCGCTATAATGAACAGAATGGGAGCCAGGTATCATGTTTGTTATACCAACGTGTTCATTTCATCGAGGGAGTGGCTATCCGTGTTGCTCAGTTAGAACCAAACCAGCAGACAAACACTAAAAACAATGTCAGTCATTAAACAAGTTTAATGTGATGTGCTAGAACAGTATCTGTGACTGCATTAATCACATAGTTTTTTTTTTATTTGGTTCTTTGGTTCTAAAATACTGTATGTTTAAAAATGCAAAAAAGTGCAAAATGTGCTACATGGCTCACCTGTTATTGCCACTCGCCTAATGCCATATTTTCCCTGGAAGCACCAGAGCCATCTGGCAGATTATTTGAAGTGGCTTTCCTCACCATAAAGCTGCTTGGCAAACTGGTCCACCTTCTCACATAGAACTGAACCAGACAGCGACACTCCATTTTATCGTTGCTGGGTAAACCACAGCTGTGTGGCATTGTCGATCTGTTTTTCATTGGCAAGTCTCAATTTTTTTCTCTCAAGTCCCTCCAGCTCTCTACACTCTGCAACAAACTCATGCAGCGATGCCTCCTGTTTGTACAAAATACTAATTGTGGATTTAGAAAAGCCAATGTCTGCAGATATTTTCTTGAGGATTTCACCACATTTTAGTCTGTCCAGGACAGCCAGTTTGGTTTGGACCGAGTACGAGGATTGCTTCATCCTTACAGCAGCAGTGTTTAACACTGAAATGTGAATCCTTAATCCTGAACTTAGTGTGTCTTTTATCAGTGAAACTGGTTGGGTAATTGATTATTTGATGGAATGATTGCTTTACAGGGGTATTCCATTAATTTGTTTAATTACACAGTACTGAGACAACGTTGGTTCGGGTGCTAAATGATCTTCTGAGGGCGAGAGATCTAAGGAGATGTTCTATCCTGGTTCTCCTTGATCTCTCTTCAGCTTTTTACACTGTGGATCACATGGTGTTGCTAGCATGCCTGGGGCAAATCTGTGGAATGTCTGGAACTGTTCTTAAATGGTTCGAGTCATTCCTCACTGGGAGATCACAAAGAGTTGTGTCGGGGATTTTTTCCTCCGGCCCAGTTTCTTTGTTGTGTGGAGTGTCACAGGGTTCTGCATGTTTCTATGTTATTTGCAGTCATGCTGCCCCTTGGAAACATTATAAGATGGTATGAGCTGAGATTTCACTGCTATGCAGATGATACTCAGCTATACCTGTCTTTTGCACCCGACCAGGATGGAGCTCTCTCGATATTTAATAACTGTCTGGGGGAGATCCAAGATTGGATGGATTCTAATTGGCTAAAGTTGAACTCGGAGAAAACTGAGGTTTTGATTGTGGACCCAGGTGGTCAGATTGAGAGGTCGTGTGCTGGCGTGCCATCTGGAATTTTTCTCGGTGGTGTGTCACTTCCGGCCTCTGAATGGGTGCGCAACCTTGGGGTGATTCTTGACGATAGGCTGACTTTTCAATCTCAGGTGTCAGCCGTCATCTAGACTTCCTTTTACCATCTTAAGAAAATTGCCCGGGTAAAGCACCTTGTTCCGTCTGACTCTCTGCCAACTTTGGTCCACGCTTTTGTGTCCTCGCGCCTCGGCTACTGCAATGCCCTTTACTTTGGGCTTTCTGGGGTTGAAATCCACTGCCTACAGCTCGTGCAGAACGTGGCAGCCCGTGTTTTGACTGGGACAAGTAGGTCCTGTCACATTACCCCGGTGCTGTGCGAGCTGCACTGGCTCCCAATACGGTGGCGGATCACTTTTAAAGTCATTTTACTGACTTTCAAAGCCCTTCACGATCAGGGTCCATCCTATCTGAAAGACCTTCTGGTGTCTTACTGCTCTAGGCGATCACTCCACTCGGCCGACATGGGGTTGTTAGAGATTCCAAGAGTGAGTTTGAAATCCTCCGGCAGTAGAGCTTTTTCTTATGCTGCACCCACTCTTTGGAATTCTCTACCTTGCCGGTTACTGGAATGCACCTCCATGGAGATTTTAAAGAAGGAACTGAAAACCTATCTCTGGAAAATGGCCTTCCTTGAAAGTTAAATGCACTGTTTAGTGTGTGAAATTGTATTGTAATTTATTATGCTTTTAGAACATATTTTATAATTTTTATGGTTTGTGGTTTGTATTGTGTGTTGATGTTTTTATTGATCTGTTCAGCGCCTTGATATTGTGAAAGGCGCTTTATAAATAAAATTATTATTATTATTATTAATTGATGGGAGAAACTGAGTGCAATTGAGTGCAGCCCTCTGATTCCATGCAGACACGCGTACAGTACAATAGAGCTATGATGGTAATGTTTTAGACAGGTGCTGAATTCCTGGGAGTCAAGTGAGCCATTCATTACAATCGATAATTTGCTATAACGAGGTTTGTTATAGTCAGGGCCCCGAGTTTTCCGCGATTCCGTGGATGCGGCAAACCGTGGAAATATCCACGGAATTTGCCATCACCCGTGGAATTCGCGGCCGCTGGAACAAACGTCTGCTTTATTTGCCGACGGGTGCCCAATCCCCATCGGCTGAACACCCTCCATGCTATGCCACGCTGGGAGCCCACCCCAGCGTGGCAAACGTGCCTATAGTTTTTTTTTGCCGACGGGGTGCCTAACCTCGCCGGCTGAACGCCTACAGTCGTTGTGCCACGCTGGGAGCCCACCCCAGCGTGGCAAGCGGTCCCGCGACGTCTTTTTTTTTTTCCTGTAAAACAAAAACTGTCCCACGGCGCATCTCCCGAGCCCCCCTCCCACATCCCGCACCCACCCACTGCGCACCCAGCCTCCCAACACCCCCACCCCATACTTACCTCCGGACTCGCCGACGATTCGTGGACCGGAACACGCCTGCACTCTTCAAAGGCGACCGCGAACTGAGGAAATGCCGTAAGCTGTATAATGGGCTAGATAGGAGGGGTTCAACTTTATTGCATATCTCAGGCATTTTGGAATTTTTACCAATTTTCAACATGGGTTTTTGGGACCCTTCTCATGAATGATGTCACTGTCATGGCGTTGTGGGTCGACGGGTGATTTCGCGCAGTGACCGCGCAGTGACTGCGAAATCACCCTTCGGCCTGAATACCACCATGACAGTGATGTCATTCATGAGAAGGGCCCAAAACCCCATGTTGAAAATTTGGTGCCAAAATTCCAAAAATGACTGTTTAACTAGCGTATGCTAGGCAGTTCCTACGCAGGCTCGTAAGTTCGCGAATTTCAATATTTTCATTTCCAGAGTTTTAACATTGCCATTTCACCACACTGTCTTATGAGTAGTACAGCTGTCATTTTCACATCTCACCTAAAATGTGTTTCACCTTGTAGCGCAGAATGGCTTAGTCAGTATGTGAAATCAATGTATCGGACAAATTAAGAAAATCACAGTGACACTGTTCATGAGCAGAGGTCTTGAAATGGCTATGTTGAAAATTTGGTGAAAAAATTCCAAAAAATGACTGTTTAACGAGCGTGCGTTGCGCAGTTCCTACGCAGGCTCGTAAGTTCGTGAAATTTCAATATTTTCACTCCAGAGTTTCAACATTGACATTTCACCACACTGTCTTATGAGTAGTACAGCTGTCATTTTTCACATCTCACCCAAAATGTGTTTCCACCCTTGTAGCGCAGAATGGCGCAGTCGGTGTGCGAAATCAATGTTCCGGACAGATTAATAAAATCACAGTGATATTGTTCATGAGCAGAGGTCTTAAACTGGCTATGTTGAAAATTTGGTGACAAACACCCATAAAATGACTGTGTTACGAGCGTGCATTGTGTCAGATATGGCAAAAAAAACAAAAAAAGGAAAAAAATTAAGGGTAAAATGTGCATGGGGTGCCGCAGGGAGGTGGTGTTGAGTGCTGCAGAAGTTCTGTGGCAAATGAGAACCCTGCCGCAGAACTTTGCTCCGATGTGCCGCAGAAAAATCGGGGCCCTGGTTATAGTGAGTGAGCACTGTATTTGCCTCCTGGGAGAACAGAAATCTGAGGCTGTTTGTGCCCACCCCCTCAAGATGCCTTCTCTTGGCCCAGAACCCTGGGCCTTTAGTATGACTTCCCTCCCTTCCATTTGATCCACAAGGTGTTAATCAAGGTTTCTTGGGACAAGGCATGGTTGATCCTGATTGCTCCAGACTGGCTCAGACTGTTCTGGTTCCAGGATCTCCTCAGCATCAGCAGTAGGTTCCCATTATGGTTGCCTCTGCACCCAAATCTGCTGATGAGATGATAGTGAACGGTCCTGCAGCCAGACCATCAATCCATGCACCCCTCAGCCTGGTTCGTATGTGGCTAGAGTTCCAGGTCCTATGTTTTTTGGAAGATGTTTTCCAAGTGGTGGCATCATCCCATATGGAGTTTACCCATAGAACGTTAGTGCTCAAGGGGAAGAGGTTCTTGCTCTGCTGCCAAGACAAAGATCTTAATCCTCTTGCCTGACCAGTGGCTACAATCCTCAACTACCTTTGTTCCCTGTCTCAGTCGGGATTATGAGCCATTACCCTAAAAGTGCACCCGGTAGCCATCTCTGCATGGGCTAGTATTGCTGGCAGCCATCTCTGCATGGGATAGTATTCCATTGGTGGTGCAGGAGAAGGTGGCTGGGTGCTTTTTTCAAAGGCTTGAACCACTTGTCCCCACTGGTGCATGAACCACTGCCTCTGTGGGACCTGCTGTTGGTACTTGCAATGCTGATGGGAAAACCATTTGAGTCAATGCACAAGTATGAGATGTCACACCTGTCATGGAAGACCACCTTCTTGGTGGCTATCATGTCCAGCACAAGAGTGAGTGAGATCCAGATGCTTTCGGTGGAGTCTTCCTCTCTGGTCTTTGAAAAGGATAAGGCTGTTATTTTTCACCACGTGAAGGTCCCCCAAAGATAGTGTTGGAGTTCCACATTAACTAGATGATCAATCTCCTGATTTATTTTAATTATCCTAACTCATATGACAAACGCAGGCTCCATACTTTGGATTTGCAGAGGGTGATGTCCTAATATATGGAGCTCGTATCCAGCAGAATGTTTCAGCACGGCTCACCAGCTGTTTGTTACCAATGCTGAAGTTGTGCCTGGCAGACTGCCTTTAATGCAGACAGCAGGTGGAGCACATCCTGTAGGTAACCCACAAGACCACTCCTGGCAAGAGACACATGGATTCCTGTTTCCGGCATGCTAGATCTGACATAGATAGGGCAGAGCCAGAGGATGTGAGACATGAGTAGTGGGAGAAGCTTAGCTTGACGATATCTGGGACTAAGCTCTTAAACAGCTACTGCCAAAGTGTAGATGTGAAATGAATGCCACTAGTAGAACTAAGATTACCGGTGAATAACTGCTATTTTTTCTAGAGGCATTATTAGTGGGTCATACAAGCCCTCTCACCTCACCTTCTAGTGCCTGAATACAAAAATTGTGCTTTAGTCCAAGTCAAAGCAAATGTGTTAAACTATTTGCATTGCTTGAGCAGTTCACAGTTTTAAACATCCAAATTTTTAGGTGCCAACAGTGTAGCTGCAAGCATCTATTGTGGTCATGCATACTCTTTTTTTTTTGCATTTAGTCAAGTTCAAATGCACATTCAGTGTGAGTGATTCAGCTGCATGATGTCATTAATGACATCAGTGATAGGGCTTTTAGGTTCTGGCATAGGGTTTCAGACATGCACCAGCCTGGGTTTGATACCCAGTGTGGAACATTTTTTTCTTTCTCACTACAATTTATGTAGTATTAGAGAAATTGTTAGATGCCCTTCCTGATGTTATAGAGTTTCTGCAAAGCTTGAAATTCTAGATTGCTGATAACTAGAACAGTTCCTGCTGAGACTTTCAGATTTGAATGCAACTTGATAAACATTACTTCAAGTTTACAGACTTTTGCATTAATACATCCACTGCAGCTGTTGGGGGCGCACTTAGTTATGGATGTCCTTTGCCACAGCATGCATATCCTGTCAATGAGGTTTAGTCCAGTGGTACAGATACAGACTACCAAGCAGTAGTGGGTGAGGGGCCTGGGTTTGATCCCCAATATGGAACTTTTATTATTTTTTACTCAGTTACTGTAGTATGAGAGAAATTGATTGATGTCATTGCTAATGTTTTGGCTAGCTGCGAAGTTCTATATTGCTGATAACTTGAAAATTTCCAGCTGAGACTTTGAGGTTTGAGTACATTTTGGAAACATTTCTTCAAATTGACTGTCAGGTTCATTACTAAGTCCACTTTGGCTGTGTGTGTGTGTGTGTGTGTGTGTGTGTGTGTGTGTGTATGCTGGGGGGGGGTGCACTCTTTGCTGATGTCTTTTGCCACAGCATGCATTAAACATTTGAATGGTGATAGAGCTACAGTCTACCAAGCAGTAGTGGGTAGGGGGTCTGAGTTGGATCCCTATGTAGAACATTTTTTTTTCATTCTGACTACAATTCCTCTAGTACGAGAGAAATATTTAGATGCCTTTGCTGATGTTAGTGATAGAGTTTCAACAAAGTTTGAAGTTCCATATTGCTGATAATTTGAAAAGTTCCTGTTGAGACTTTCAGGTGTGAATGGAACTTGGGAAACATTACTTCAAATTGACAGACTGGAGCATTACTAAATCTACTGCAACTGTTGGGAAGGGGGCGCACACAGTGTTAGATGTCCTTTGTCACAGCATGCATTTCTTGTCAATTACCATTAGTACAGCGGTAAAGCTACAGACTACCAAGTAGTAGTGGGAAAGGGGCCTAGGTCTGATCCCCAGTGTGGGACTGTTTTTTCCTTCTTACTCAGTTACTGTAATAGGAGATAAATTGTTTGATGTCAGTGTTGATGTTAGTGATAGAGTTTCAGAAAGATGTGAGGCTCTATATATTGCTGATAACTTGAAAAATTCCAGCCGAGACTTTGAGATTCACACGCACTTTGGGAACATTACTTCAAACTGACTGACAGATCCATTACTAAATCCACTACAGCTGTATGTGTGTGGGCAGGGGGTCTGCACTCAGTGCTGAATGCCCTTTGCCACAACATACATTTCCTGTCAGTTAACCTTTATACAATAGTACTGTTACAGGCTACCAAGCAGTAGTGAGTAGGGGCCTGGGTTTGATCCCCAGTATAGGAAATGTTTTCATTCTTACTACAATTTTGGCAGTGTGTAAAAATTGTTAGATGTCACTGCTGATGTTAGTGATAGGATTTCAGCAAGGTTCGAAGTTCAATATTGTTGATAACTTGAAAAGTTCCAGAAGAGACTCTGAGATTTGAATGCAACTGGGAAACATTACTTCAGATTGAGAAATGATCATGCCAACTTCAGAGGCCCAAGTGCAGGAACTGATCAGGTTAAGAGTTCTGAGGTTGTGCATTGTGTGGGCTATGCTTGTTTATTATTTGAGATGTATGTGTGTACCTGCATGTATGTATGTGTCTTTATTGTGCAGCATCTGTGTGTACATTGTTTAGCATGTACAGTGTATCTGCCTTTTACTAGTCAAAAATGTGTGTACCTCAGAACTGGAGGATGGCTCATGTGGTTCCCCTCCACAAGAGTGGCCCCAAGGATGAACCGGGAAACTACAGACCAGTGAGCCTCACATCCATCGTGGGTAAGCTAATGGAGACTATCCTGAAGGAGAGGCTGGTGGCACTCCTAGACGCCAAAGTACTACAGGACAGCAGACAGCATGCCTTCATACGTGGCAGATCCTGCCAAACCAACCTGGTTGAGTTCTATGACTGGGTAACTAGGCAACTGGACAGGGGCCATGCAGTGGATGTCCTGTATCTGGACTTCAGTAAGGCATTTGACTCAGTGCCACATGGAAGGCTGGGAGGAAGTTAGTAGGCGAGGGGCGGGTGCAAAGCTGTGAGATGGGTAGGAAACTGGCTGCAGGGAAGGCAACAGAGGGTGGTGGTGAGTGGGGAGCTCTCACATCCAAGGGCAGTGACGAGCGGTGTTCCACAGTGCTCGGTGTTGGGACCAGTATTGTTTGGGATATTCATTGCAGACATATCATGGGACATAAAGAGCAAGATCAGTCTATTTGCTGATGATACCAAGGTAGGCGCGGTGGTGGATGACCTAGAGGGATGGCAGGGGTTGCAGGATGATCTGGCAAAGCTTGAAACCTGGTCAGACACCTGGCAACTGGGCTTAATGCCAAAAGTGCAAGGTGCTGCATTTGGGATGAAGAACCCAAGGAGGAGTTACCAGCTAGGGGAGTGCAGCTAGCCCAGACAGAGGAGGAGAAGGATCTGGGTGTGCTCATTACAGGGTCAATGAACAACTCGGCACAATGTAGGAAGGCAGCTGCAAAGGCCAACAAAATGCTGGGTTGTATTGCAAGGGGTATATCCTCGAGGAGGGAGGAGGTGATTCTGCCACTGTATAGGTCATTAGTTAGACCACACCTGGAGTACTGCGTGCAGTACTGGCGTCTGTATCTGAAGAGGGACATTAAGTTACTGGAGGGTTGCAGCACAGAGCGACAAAGATGATCAAGGGGCTGGGGGACTTATCATACGAGAGGAGGTTGAAGGAGTTGAACATGTACTCACTGGAGGAGAGGAGAGACAGGGGTGACATGATTGAAACCTTTAAATACATGACAGGAATAAACAAGACAGGTACAGAGGGGCTGCTCAAAGTAAGGGAGGGGAGGGACACCAGGGGCCATTATATGAGACTGGAGCGAGGAAGGTTCAGGAGGGAGATGAGGAGACACTTTTTTACAGAGAGGGTAGTGGCTGGGTGGAATGCGTTACCTGCTGAAGTGGTATGCAGTAGAACAGTGGACTGCTTCAAATGAGGATGGGACAGGACAAGGGGGAGGGTTAATGAAGGGGAAGGGTGGAAGGAAGGGGCAGCTGCAGAATAAGGGGTGCTAGCTGCACATTCTAGCAGACTTGATAGACCTCTAGGCCTTTATCTGCTGGCAAATTTTGTATGTTCATATGTTCGTAAAAATGATAGTGCCTGCAATACAGAGTTTGAAATTTAACATTCTAAAGTTCTGTCATTGGGCAACACCTCAGGGCTGAGATGCTGCAAGAAAACATTACTATGGTGAGTATTTATTTCTTCTTTCTTACTGTCCTTGAATCCTGCTGGAGGTCTCACTGCCACCCACCTCGTTTTGGTAGCTTAAATGTCTCCATGGCATGCTTCTCTTGACAGGGCTGCAGTTGGAGGGGCAAGAGCCTGGCAGAGAAAGGATCCAGTAATTGTGGTCAGGCAGAAGGGCTCCAGGAATATTGAACATGTGCCAGATCAGGATTACACACAACTCATCCCTTGGTTTTAATAATCCCACTGTTTTGTTAGCCCTCGTTTTATCTGAAGACCAGTTGTAACAACAGGAGTCTAATAGTGATGTCATACAACTCTGCAATCATCTTGCACCTTTAGATGGTGCCCTGGAGATGAAATTTGGAATACAGAACAAAGTTAACTCTGCATTGTTGTCAGGCTTCCCCTAGCGTTCTAATATCAGATATGCTTTCTTCACCGAAGAGATCAGATGTCCTGGAGTCATAGATGCACAAAGTTGCTGAAATTTGCTCCATGAAAACCCCGCGAGATTTTCGACGAATTCATGGAGCTGTGGACTGCAATTAACATTGTTATTTGCCAGACTTATTGGCCAAATTCACATGGCAAATGGCCAGTTTACATACTGAATAACAAGGCAATTTGTGTGTAAATTGAGGATACCAAGCCCCCTAACCTCCCACTAGCACCCTCTTCCTTCCTCTCCCTCTGCCCCGGCAAACATCACGCTGCAGTGCTTTGTAAAGTATCTTTCCTTGGGAATTCCTGCTTGCGGCTGTAGCCGCTCCTCACCTGCCCACCTCACTGCTCAGGTACACCTCAGATTCAGTGTGGACACTGCACCTAACAAACATTTACTCTTTGGCGCCTTGTTTGAATTTTTCCTTGGGTTTGCTCCAACCCAGCAGACTAATATTTTAGGTAGTTGTGGCACCCTGCCAGCAAGTGCACCAATCCAGCTTACCACTGTCCACATAGGGAGCTTGGAGACTGCTCATATTTTTGAATTTGGCACCTTTTTCAAACAGTCCCGGCTCTGATACTACTTTTGCCTTGCCCTCCACCCACGGATTGCCTTTGCTTGCATTAATTCTTTAATGATTTTAAAGTGTGCCTAAGGGCAGCTATATTGTACTTGATTTTTGTATTTAATGTTTGAGCCTTAAAAACTGCTGCAATTACTTCAGTTAGAACAGTTCTCTGTGTAGTGATTGCTTAATTCCTAAGGCATTTTTAAAATGTTTACCTGCAATGTTATTTTTAAGTTATGAAATATATTGAAAGTGTTTAATTGACTTAGTACTGCTATTAAGTTAGAATTTATATAAGGTTCTCCCTCTCCGTACTTCTTCTGTCTCACTCCCCCAACTGTTGCCTGTAATCGGAGCATCAGTCATCACTCCTCTGCTAGGCTTTCCTTCTTTTACACATTGTAATCCTCTGCTAGCCCTTCCTTCTATGCCACTACATCAGTCTTCCCCTCTCTGAGAGCCCTCCCATCTTTAACACATCTTAATTTGGGCAACACAGGGAGCTGAGGAGGGTTGGACGAAGGCTGGAGAGGCGTTGGCGGAGGTCCGGTCTTGATGATGACAGGCTTAGTTTGAGGGACCATTATGTGGCCTATCAATCCGCAATCTCTCATAAGAAGGCAGAATTCCTGTCCAGAGAGATAGCGGCTGCACAGAATAGACCAGCTCAGCTCTTTCGGACTGTGGATAGACTGTGCAATCCAGTCTGTCTTCAGCCCAGAAGAGCCTTATCTCAAGAATGGTGTGATGAACTTGCTCTCTTCTTTGCAGATAAGGTTGTCAAAATCAGATCGGATAGCCGCTCTTCCCTCTCCAATGGGAGCGATGGTGGTCGGCAGGAGATGTCAACACCCAGTTTAGATGGTCTGACTTCAGCCTTCCACAATCGATGATATTGTGATGACTAGCCCGAGCGCACCCCACCAACTGCGATTTGACTCCTGGACCACACCTTTTGTAGTGGGTTGTGGATAAAATCGGCCCAGTCCTGGCTTTGATAGTCTGGAAGTCTTTGAGAGGGGATCTTTCAGATCCTTAAAGAGGCTATAGTTAAGCCTCTATTAAAGAGCCTCCTTAGATCCTGATTGTCTAG
The DNA here is from genome assembly GCA_016271365.2 of Neoceratodus forsteri. Taxonomy (NCBI): domain Eukaryota; kingdom Metazoa; phylum Chordata; order Ceratodontiformes; family Ceratodontidae; genus Neoceratodus; species Neoceratodus forsteri. Next base: position 237,143,109 of record CM057458.1, read on the forward strand.
CAAATTACAGACCAGTCTCTAACTCACCCTTTGTGGGTAAAGTTATTGAGAAGGTGGTCACAGTGCAGTTGGAGGATCATCTGACCAACAACAATATCTATGATTCTCTCCAGTCTGGATTTAGGAAAAGGCATAGTACCGAGACAGCGCTTGTTCAGGTACTAAATGACCTCCTAATAGCGAGAGATCGTAGGACCCGATCCATCTTGGTACTACTTGATCTCTCTGCAGCGTTCGACACTGTTGACCATGGTGTGCTGTTAGAACGTTTGCGGTCCATCTGTGGACTATCTGATATGGTCCTCAGGTGGTTTCGATCTTACCTCGAGGGTAGGACTCAGAGAGTGGTGTCGGGGAATTTTTTCCTCGACATCGGTCTCCCTATCCTGCGGGGTACCGCAGGGTTCTGTCTTAGCGCCTATGTTGTTTGTGGTGTATTTGCTGTCATTAGGAGTGATTATTAGATGATACGGTCTTGAGTTTTCATTGCTATGCAGATGACACTCAGCTGTATATGTCTTTTGTGCCCGGCCAGGATGCTGCCTTGTCGGTATTTAATAACTGCCTTGCAGAAATCCAAGACTGGATGAATGGGAGTTGGCTGAGGTTAAACCCAGAGAAAACTGAGGTGTTGGTCATGGACAAAGGCTGCTGTGAGGCGAGTCTGCCGGATGGAGCACCCTCAGGCTTATGGCTTGGAGGTGTTCAGCTGACGACCTCAGATCAGGTGCGGAATCTTGGCGTAATAATTGACGACTGCCTGAAGCTTAAATCTCAGGTGTCAGCGGTGGTCAAAACTTCTTTTTACCATCTGAGGAATATTGCCAGGGTGAAGCACCTGGTTCCTCCAGAGGACCTTCCAATGTTGATCCACGCCTTCGTTACCTCCCGTCTTGACTACTGTAACTCCTATACCTGGGCTATGGGGTTGAACTTTTGCCGATCTGCAGCTAGTGCAGAATCGGCCAGCCAGGTTGTGACTGGATCTTCTAGATCCAGCCATATAATGCCTGTGCTTCATGGACTGCACTGGCTGCCAGTGTTTTGGCGAATCATCTCTCGAGGTCGGTTTGCTGACCTATAAAGCCCCACATGATCTGGGACCATCTACCTGAAAGAGCTCCTTCGCGCTTTACTGTCTCTCCCGCCTCCGATCCACTGATGAGGGATTGCTAGAGATTCCTAGGGTTTGTTTGAAAACATCAGGTGCTAGATCGTTTAGTTTTATGGCACCGACCCTGTGGAATTCTCTACCTCGTCAGGTGCGAAATTGCCCGACCGTCCTTAGTTTTAAAGGGGCTTTGAACACCCACCTTTTTAGCATAGCTTTTAATGATTTATATTAGTTTTAATTTTATTGTATTTATTGTTTTATGAAACTGTACAGGCTTTAAGAAAAGCGCCTTTTAAAAATAAAGTTGAATTGAAATTGAATTGAATAATTCCTGTCCCCTTTTTCTGCACAGACACCCTCCCTCCCCTGGGGCATTCCTGCTTGCAGCCATAGCTGCTGGAGCAGCTCCTTGCCCACACACCTCACTGCCCAGATATGCCTCAGTGACAGCATGGATACTGGGCCTAACAAATATTTACTCTTTGGCTCCTTGTTTGAATTTTTCCTTGTATTTGCTCTGACCTGGCAGTGTACCATTTTAGGTAGTCACAGCACCCTGCCAGCAAGTGTACCAATCCAGCTTACCACTCTCCACGCACGAAGACTTTCCCACTGCTGCTATGTGGCAGCTCCCCATCTGCCCCCCACTACCTCACCCTTGGACATTTTCCTTATATTGCCCCTGGTGGTCAGGTGACTAAGTCCCCGTTTCCCCATTTTCAGATTATGAATCTTCATAGCTAGAGGACACCGGTTTACATTTCCTACTTACTCCCTAATTTCAAGTGTCTACAGCGCCACTTTCATTTGCAGGCTATGTGTCTGCACAGCTAGGGGCGCAGGATTAAGATTGCTTCTGCTCCCTAACTTCCAGTGCTTACAGTGCCATCCCCAAAAGAAGTAGACAACTGACCCTTATTGGCAGTACCCCTTATGCAGATTCATCTCTAGATATCTTTTGCAGTTGTAACTTAACTTTCCTAGGGATCATACCTCATAGGAATCTACTGTCAACTGATCTTTTAACCCACATCCTCCAAGTAAAGTTAGTGGGGACAGAAGCTTCTAACAGCAGCTATAGATGCGGTATGCCAAAGTTCCACTGTAGCATTTCCCCCCTCTGTGATTCACATGCTATCAAATTCCCACAGGCCAGCCTATAAAGTTAGGGTGACAATGGTCTACCCATCCTATGTAGTACTCTTGCTGCTACTTATGGCCCTTGCCTCTGTGGCTCAGCAGCACCCCAACCTCCACAAAATGACCTGGACCAAAGCCAAGTTCATCTCAATGTGATAAGGGTACAACATGGACCCTTACCACTTAGGCATTGTCTAAAGATCCCTACACCTCTGATACCCTATAAGGAAGTGCAACAAGCCACTAGCTCCAGACTGATACTACTACGCTTGCTCATTATTTTCTCACTGGAAATGCAGTATCATAATTCTTTCAAAATCAAATTCCAGAGGGGCAAGACTCAAATACTCTATATCAGTGCAAAAAAGGCAGTTTTACTACTACTACTTTCTGGGAATATGCACCCCAATCCGGGACCACCAAATACCCTGAATGAGGCAGGAGATAAGGGTAGTGGTTTAAAGATTGCTGTGATGAACATAGGAAGCTTACTGCCTAAGCTTACAAAGTTCCCAGCGTGGATGCTTATGCATTGCCCTGACATCATCTGTCTCACAGACACATGGCTGACCACCAATACAAAGGATAACGCAATAGCACTACAAGGTCACAAAGCCTTAAGACTTGACAGAACAGACAAAAGGGGTGGAGGCTGTCTTATTTTCATCAGGGACACTATTTAGGGGAGCATGCTACCTATAACTGGTGTCTCTAGGGATCATGAACTGCTTGCTGTTAAATTCCTATATGGCAATCACAACAAGTCTCACTATAGCCTCAGTTTACCTCCCTTCTGGGAAGGCAAAAGCGGGACTAGACAAAGTCATTGAAGCTCTCAACCAAATCAGAAAGAACAGCAAAATCATCATTACTGGTGACTTCAATATTCAACTGTCTCAGCAAGGACCTCCTTGCCAGTGTATGCCTCACACAACTGCTAACTGAACCCAACAGAAAAAAACTGCACAAGTGGCAACAGCACACTTTTACACTGGATCCTGTCCAGCTACCCTACAATCAAATTGAATCATCTTTATTTATAAAAGGCGCCTTTCCAAACCAAGGTGCCTGTACAATAAAAACATGTTATATAAATATCACATAAATAAAACTAAAAATACAATAGCAGCTTTAGTAGTTGGAAAATGCCAAACTAAAAAGATAAATCGTTAGAGCAATCTTAAAACTCTGGACTCTGGATCACCAAGGTCACAGTACTTCTCGACTCATTGAGTGACCATTCACCCATCACCTGCCTTTGGTCAAATAAATTCAAAAAAGCAGCTCCTATAATCATCAAAAGCAGAGTACTAAATATAGGTTAGCTTAATTTTCTTAAAACAGCATTATCTCTGATCGATTGGACCTCTCTTGATAAGCAGCAGGACATTGATCTAGCTTTGAAATACTTCATTGACATATTTAATGCTGTATGTGACAAATTTGCCCCAGTTAGGAAGAGAAAGACCCATGGATCCAGGAATGGGTGGATCACCCAGGACCTATTAGGGATAATGAGGATAGGTACAATCTATGGCATCAGTCTAGGATCACGTGCAACCAAAATGACTACCAGAAATACAGGGCAGCCAGGAATAGGTGCATGAATCTTGTTAGGCTTGCTAAGCAACATTTTTTTAATTATTTATGTTTTTCCTTCTGGACTGCATGGGTTATTCTGACCATCCTAGCAGAGGGACTCACCCTCTAGTCCCAACGCTCCTGCCAACCTCAGAAATTCCCCTGTGGCTTGCCCAAATGGCAGGGCCAGGATGGAGGGTGCTGGCTTCTCCCCTTCCCCCCGAGATCCAATCCAGAAACTGGGGACGGCCCTTGGGATTCAGCAGATCATCACACAGCTTGCCAGGCTCTTTTTCACCATTTTTCTCCCTGTCCTGCCTCTCTACTGATGCAAGAGCATTGGTACATGGCTCCTGACCTTTACTGTCACCCTCCAGCCATCACCAGAGGGAAGGCAGAGAGCAAGACGACAAATCCTCCCTCCCCCAAGAGAGCAGAGCAATCCTCCAGATGCTCAATACACTATCACCCTTGCTGACTACTAGCAACCCGGGCTCATTCCTGAACCTGGGTCACCAGCATGGTAGGAGGTGTAGTAACCAGTGCCACAACCTCCAGCACCACCGGGCTAGCACCAAAGCAAAATTCTGTGAGGGCCAGATGGAAAGGAACTGGGGTGATGATAGGATATTCTGGGGGAACTTAAAGGATCTTTTAGGGAAAGATGACAGGAAACATCCCACGATGCTTAACATCAGTGGTACCCCACACTAGACCTCACACCACTGCTGACTCATTCAATGCAGCCTTTATGGTCCTGAGCTCCATACTCCCTCTCGACTATTTCAAGGCTACTGAACCCACCCTAAATACACCAAGATCTATCTGGCAATATATGTCCTTATTTCTACTTCAAATATACCACTGTCAAGGAGGCAAAGACTTATGTAAAAACGATCCTGGGCAAAACCAGGATTGGCAGTGATATAATCGACATGAAACTGGTTGCCCTTACTCTTGATGAAGTTATAGTCCCCATCTCAAAAATATTTAATAAATGCCTCACCTTAGCTAAATTCCCCCTCAATCTGGAGGCTGGCATTGGTTACCCCAGTACAGAAAAGTGAGGACCGATCCAACACTGACAACTACAGGCCTATCTCGACCCCCCCCCCCAAAAGCACTGGAGAGGAGTGTGGCTGATCAGATCACTAATTACCTCCAGAAATGCAATCTCCAATTCCCACAACAGCATGGCTTCTAGAAGAGCCACAGTACTTCAACTGCCCTGGTCAAGTTCACTGACTATGTATATAAGGCAAAGGAAAGCTGGTGGGATCAATCTTATTGATCTCACCAAAGCCTTTGACACAGTCAACCACTTCCTTCTACTGGAGCAATTATTGACTCTGGGGCTGACCACCAACTCTGTCTACTGGTTTCAGGGCTACCTATCGCACGGATCACAGAGTGTCAAAATAGGGAGTGTCTGTCTCTGGTGCCAGAGAGTCACACTCTGTTTCCCACAAGGGTCTATCCTTGGCCCACTTCTATTCAGTTTATTCTTGAATACACTTCCTGAGGCCTGCAAGAGTAAAATAATACTGTACGCTGATGATGCAGGCATCCTAAGCAGTAATTCTGTTCTTGACATACTTCAAAATGACCTACAGTCTACCTTCAACCAACTTGAGAACTGGTTTAGCTCACAAAAACTACTACTCAATTATAAAAAAAACTAAAACCATGCTTCTCTCTAGTCACCAACTTAAGAAAAATAAACCACTTTTGACCATCACTAACAATAAGGCAATACCTCTTAAGCAAGTCCACTCATTTAAGTACCTTGGGTCACGATAGACGATACCTTGTCTTACTCACATCACATAGACCTGATAGTAAAAACTGTCAATACAAGACTTGGTGTCCTTTACAGGCACAGACAATACCTAACACCCACAGCCCTCTGCCTGTCCATTTCCAGCTCAGTTCTGTCAATAATAGATTATGGGTTGGTTGTATACAGTACAGCCTTGGATGCTGCTCTCAAATGGGTGGCTACAGCCCGGTTCCACTATGCCACAGCAACAAGAAATTTGCCAGTCATTGGCACAGCAACAGCACAATGCCACCATCTGATACTGTGCCATCGCTGGGGGAACAAGTGTTTTCTGTGGGGGGCTGTGCCCCCCACACTCACCATGTAGGGGGCTCTAAAGATTACTAACTCCAGTCAGAGTTAGTTGGGGAAGGGGACAAATACCCCAGTGGCAGCAGTGTCCAAATACCTGGAGACCATCACAGCGAGCTGCCGAAAATGTTGCTGTGATGGTCTTCGTGGTATTTGCATCGCTGCACCATTGATATACCCTACAGCACTTAACTAGATATGCAGACTTTCATTGGGGCAGATAACCTTACCCACACATGTGCTCTGTATGAGCAAACCAAATGGCTTAATTTGAATGCCAGGATAAAGTTCCAGATATGCCTCCTCAGGAAAAAAGCTCTGCTAGGCCAAACACCCCCAACATAAATATTCTCCATATGGCTCACTCCCATTATGACACAGGGGGTAACGTTCAGAGTTCACTCAGTATCCCATTCAGAAGAACATTGCTTAGATAATGTCCGTTCACATATAGGGCCCCTCTCTGGTTGAATGAGGTCACAGCTAAAATAAATAATATCATGACCCTTCAAACCTTCAAGTTGAAAATAAAGCAAAACCTAGTCAAAACTGGAGCTTATGCTTGCATGAAAGCATCATGACCTCCCAACTTCTGCTCTTAGTCTCTCTCCTACACTTTAACTCTCCCCAGCGAATGAGAGGAAACTCCAGATCCTCCACTCTTCCATGTAACTACATCCTCCTCCTGTCTATACACTTGTATCTACATCATCCTCCTGCTGTGTATGCACTTATACCCCCCTAATATCTCCCCTCCAGTTACATCTAGACCCCCTGCCCTCACCCCTTCTTCTTCTCATTGTTAGGCTCTAATCCTCTCACACTCCATCTCTGTCCTGCTTTTTACCCATAACTAACTTCCATCCACCTGACTGACCCCCTCCTTAGCCTGGTACTCCTATAACCCCCTCCCCCACGCTTGGCCATACTGTGGTCCCTCCCTTCCCCCCATGTCTCTTTCTTCTCACTATAATCTGCTGTAACTATTTTAAACTGACAATGCCTATGCACTAGGCTGCTCTTGATCCAATCCAGGTCTGTATCTAAACTCTATTATATCTTTATAAACAACATTATAGCTAACTACCAGTCTAGTATTTTCAGTTGTCTTTGTAATTACAAGTTTATGTCTTTTTGATTTGTAAAAATGGAATTTGTCTTGTATTGCTGATGTGGAACCTTTGTGTATGAGCACCTTGCTCAAAGGTTGTTTCTGAATAAATAAGTAAATAAATAAATGGGAAAGTCCCCTCAACCTATCTGTATACATGTGTAGTTTGTAGGCATGAACAGTGACTCCCTCTCTTACACCCCACTAAATTCATCCTAATTTAAATTATGTTGCATCACTCTGTTCTGCTGTGGTGTGAAAACCTGTTTGTCATCATTGCAAAGATCATGACCCCAGTCATGCAAGGCATCATGGGAGTCGATGATGTGTACATGCACAAGTCAACAGATGTGCTATTGTCAGTCAGTTCTGTTGTATGTCTACTGAAGTCCCTGCATTCGTGTCTTGTGTGTGCCATCAACATTTTCAATGTAAGTTCCCTAATGCTTTCTGTTGTTTAAAGTACGTCTGAGTTGGAAAAATGCAGTTGGAAAAATGCTGGTGCGTGTGAAGTTTTGTTATTCAACTGATTAATTCCTATGTGTTAGGAGCTCTTTCCTTACTCCCGGTCCTTTTGATGTGTAAATATTCATTATCAACTCCCATGTTTCCTTTCATGAGTGAGGTTATGTCCTTTGCAATGATGTCAAACAGATTTTCACACCAATGCAGAACAGACTGAAGCAACTTAATTTAAATTTAAATTAGGTGGATGCAAGCGAGAGAATCATTGTTCATGCCTACACACTACACCGTCAAACAGAAAAAAAAGTTTGAGGGGACTATCCCTTTAATCCCTTCCCTTGACCCATGCACCAAATACACTCCACTCATCTCCCACCACCCGAGTCCCACTGTCTCTTGTAGAAGCACCTAGACCCCAACCCCCTCCTCTGGTCCCCACCACCCGCCACTCCCCACAAGCACCCACAAAATCAACCTGGAAATAAAGAAAATGGTCCCCTGGTGCAGAGCATCTGCTCTGTTCAGTGCCAATTCCCATCTTGTAATAGCTTTAATGAATGAATTGTGACATCTTTGCTCCTAGTAAAACCTGATTGGTTGAAAACTCCAGCTGTCTCCTTCAGAGTTCCTCACAACAGAGGCCTCACTTCTGGAATGGGGAGGGCAGCTAGAGGACAAAATTGTAAGTGATGTCTAGAACACACACGAGTGCATGGAGCACATAAACCTGTCAGAGTTCTGAGCACTTCTGTCAGTAGTCGTTCTCCTTTTTTGTTGCAAGGACAAACTGTTTGAATCAAGACAGACAATACCACAACAATATATTACATAAACAAGTAGGGAAGCATCAGATCCTCAAAGCTCTGCACAAAGGTTATGCAGATATGGAACTTGGCATACTCCTTGAATACCAAACCAACTGCAGTGTACCTGACAGGAAAAGACAATTTTTGACAGATTCCCTGAGCAGGCTGAGACAGTGTTCACTAGAACAGCAAGTGCTGAACTTAGTGTTCAAAAGGTGGGATGTCCCAGAAATGGACATGTTTGCCTAATGTGGGAACAGAAGGTTGTCCAAGTTTTGTTGCAGACTACTATCCAAGAGGACTGCATCAGAGAAGGCACTGTCCCTGGCCTGGAAAGGACATTTTCTGTATAATTTTCTTCCATTTCCTCTAATAAATAGAGTATTGTTGAAACTGAGGAGGGAGTCAGCAACAATGATTCTGATAGTTGTGGGGGCATGGCAGACCAGGTACTCACTGCTGTTCTTCATGTCTCATAGAAATCCTATCAAAATACCCCTGAAATATGCTCTGCTGGCACTGTCACAGGGCAGGGTGACACAGCCATATCTCAGAATACTGCCCCTGAAGGCTTGGCTCTTGAAGAGCTAGAATATTCTGGCATAAACCTCTCCAGCCAAGTTTTGGAGACGCTAAAAGTAGCCAGATAGCCAGCTGCAAGGGAAAAATACTCCACAAAGTGGAAAAGGTTTTTACTCGGGTGAGTTTCATATACTGTATAGAAGGTTATTTTCACTGTTTATTTTCACCGTATTTGCTGTTGCTAACAATCAGTGAAAATAAATGGATAGTGAAAAACAATAGCCAGCTGATTGTCAATAGTACTGTATTGAGGAGTAAGCTGTCCACGCTAATTCTATCAGACGCAAATATTTATAGAAGGTTGACTCCCACTAAATATAATGGATGCTAATTCAACCTGCTACACAATAATTTCTTCATTACAGGCAAACCTACCTGTGGTTCTGGATTACCTGGTTCACTTGCAATTACTTGGACTTCAGATCCTCCACCTTAAAGGTGCATTTCACATCTGTTTCAGCCTATAAATCAGCAGGTAAAGAAAAATCCCTTGCATAACAGCCAGTGTTCCAAAGATTTTTCAAGGTCCTAAATCACATGTATCCATTAGTGATGGAACCTGCTCCTCGACTGGATTGGAACATGTGCCGTGCACTATCGATAGGGCCTCCTTGGGGTGAACGATTTCAAATATGTGACATAGAAAACATTGTTCTTGATAGCAGTGACTTCTGCCAGGAAGGTCAGTAAGCTGCAAGCCTTTTGTGCAGAAGTTAGCTACATTATCTCTCATAGAGGCAAGGTAATGTTGAGAACATGTAGAAAATGCGTTCCTAATGTGGTGTCAGAATTTCACCTTAACCAGTAGTTATGTTACTTGGTTACTTGTGTTTCTCCCAAACCACACATGCACAGATTAGAAGAAGCTCCATTGCTGAGATGTAAAAAGGTACTGAGCTACTACCTAAATGGAACAAAAGGCACCAGAACAAACAACACTCTGCTGTTTATCACTTATGAAGAGGTAGGCAATGGTAAACCAGCTGCAATGAAGACTATCTCTTGGTGGGTAGTTTCTTGTATCAATGTTTTCTATGAAGATACTGATAAACAACCACCTAGAGACCTAAGAGCACACCCCACATGAGCTACTTCTGCCTCAGTGGCAGCCAAATGAGGTATCTCCCTGCAGGAGATTTGTAAAGCAGCTACCTGGACTGTAGTCCACCCCCTTTACAAAGCAGTATTGCCTAAATATTTAATCCAGGTGGGATGTCAGGTTTGGAGCTTTGGTTTTGCACAGCCTTTTTTCCTCCCAAGGTACTGCTAGTGAGTCTGCAGAGTTGCATGACATCACTATTAGTTAGATGTCTTTTGTTAGAAGAAAAAAATGAGTCACCATTGTAATAATGTTTCTTCTAAGGGGCCTAATAGGAATTCATCTAATCCCTACATCTTCTCCCTTTCTGGAAACTTACTAGAAAGCAACCTGCAAATAATCAGTTGTGTTTTAAAACTGCTTGCGCATTTATGGTTAAACCTTTACAGATTTTACAATATTTAAAGTCTGGTAGCATTATTCTTGATTCATTATTGTACAGTGTGTGAGACTATTACGATAGTTTAGAATGGTGGTCATTGCTGCCTTTGCTCTTCGGCAACAAATCTGATGTTAGAACAGAAGAGGGAGCATGACGACAGTGCAGAGTTTGAATTCTGTTCTGTATGCTAAATTAGATTTCTTTGGCAACATCAGAGGCCTGAAATTACTGCAGAGTTGTATGATCGTTACTAGACCCCTGGGAAGAAACATAACTACTACAGTGAGTAAATTTTTTCTTGTTTTACTATCCTTAGTGCCTGTAGATAATTTTTCCTTAATACCCACTTAGTTTTCTGAATGTTCTTATTACTCTACATATGTAGCTTCCTATATTTCCTTTCTCCTTATTGTGAATTCTTTTCCTGCCTTTCATTTGTTTCTTCTCACAGATGGCACCATTTCCATCCATAATGACTTCTAATTCAGTCTGTTTTTCCTTTTTCCTTGTGGTATACTTTTCCCATACAACTTAAGTATTTTCCCTTTTTTTGCTCATCCTGCATTTCCTTGACTTCATACCCGGCAAGGTTTTCCTCCAGACACTCCCTGAATATTCTCTGTATTAAAAATTACAAGCGACTTTTAAGAAGTTACATTTTGTTACATTTTTATTGATATTCCCCCCTTTAAGGCTCTTGTCGTGTCATGAGGCCCTGATTTTCAGTACTCCAGCCAAGGCACTGGGCAATCTTGGACTTCGCTCGGCATATAATATCCCTCTGCCTCCATGAACTGCTGCAGAGGTTATGGCCCAAGCAGAAGAGGGTGCATACTGCTGAATGCCAGAGGGATGGGGAGAAGCTGAGATGCATTTAGGTTTGATGAAGTGGAAAGGGCAAGCGAGGCCATCATCTGAAAGGTGGAATATTTCTCATTAACTCATTCATACCACAAAAGCTCTTTGAGACTTCCACCACTTTTGCCCTGTATACTCTTAGCACTGCATCCTGGGCCTTTCTAAGCAAAATCAAGCCATAATCAGCACGCCATAATGTGATTACCCCTTGAACCATAAGTGCTACACAGTGCATGAGTGGCAAAGTTGTTCAGCACAAAATTACCTTTCTAATGGTGCTATGCAATCAATTGTAATCAATTTGGTTTTTATTTTATACTAGCTGAAATACCAAAGAAATGTGTTTTTTTTTGGGGGGGGGATTTATTCAAGGTGCTTAAGTGAGGCTTGAGAGATAAATGTTAGCCATGCATACCATAGCATTAACAAATGCAAATGACTCCTAAAGTATATGTGATAGACACAAAGTATCAATGGCAAAGTTGTCCAGCACAACATTGCATTTCTAATGGTGCTATGCAATCAATTCTAAGCAATTCAGTTTGTTTAATATTTAGGTAAAAACTGCTGACTTCCTCAGATGTTTCCAGGCCTGAGTGAAAGTCAGCTGAGTACATCTACAGTCATTATTGGCCTGAGTGGCTATGCTTTCAGATGCCACCTACAGGTGTATCTAGGTTTGAATGAGTTAAGGCCACCATTCATCTCATGTATCAACAAGTCCTTACTGCCACACTTTCCTTGGGTGAGGCAGCAGTCAGTGTTGCCCGGTCACTGTTAAAATCCATGTGGTTCACAATCCCCGCTCTAGGTGGTGCTGGTAAGAATGGCACCTGAAACAGAATGGTTTTAGTTCTGTTCTCATGTAGGTAGTGTAGTCCATTTGTTGTTGTTCATAATTATAAATGAGCAAATTCCAGATCTGAAACTTGTCACTGCTTCTGGCTTACGTCATGACTCTCAAAAAATCACTTCACTTCCCTGTGTTGTCCTGTTTTATGATGCTTTTAATTATGTACAGCACTTTGATGTCTAGAATTGCACTTAATAAATAAAGCATATTTTTATCATATTATTCCCTGTTGTATAGTCCTCTCTGCTGTAAATGGGTATAACATGTACAGAAAGGATGGGGGGATGGGAAGGGGGAGTGGTGCTGTACAGCATGTGAAGGAGGGGATAATTTGCACAAGATAGGAAGATGTGGAGAGCAAGCCTGAAGCTTTGTGAGTGCAGATCCAATCCATTAAAGGGAGGAAACTAAGGATAGGGGTGGTCTGCAGACCGCCTTCCCAGGATGAGGAAGTAGATAGGGTATTCGGGTCCCAGGTCATAGATATGTTGGTGGAAGTAGTAATAATGGGGAATTTCAATCTACCCAGGGTGGACTGGAAAATCCCAGGTACCTCCTGCACTAGACAGCAAGTAGTGCTAGTTGTTTTCCTGGCTCAGGGTGTCATGGAGCTCACTAGGTAGAGGGCTGTACTGGATCTGGTCCTCTCCAACTGTGCACATGTTCAGGATGTGAAGGTGGATGTGCCGCTTGCAGGAAGTGACCACTACATGGTGTGGTTTCATGTGGACATGGGCAAAGGGCAGGACCAAGACGAGGGTCTTGGACTTTTGGAGGGCTGACATTGGTAGAATGGGGAAAGTTCTGAAAGGACACTTTGCTGGGATCAGTGTGGAGATGGATGTGGAACAGAAATGGGCCATAATAAAGAAGGGATTGATGGAGGCCAGTAGAGAGTGTACCAGAATCAGAAGTAAGAAAGCTAAGGCCCCAAAAGCCCAGTTGGTTCAGCAAGGAGTTGGCAAATGCAGTGGGGGACAAGAGACAGCCTTTAGAAAGTACAAGTGTATTCGAAAGGAGGCAAATAAGGTGGACTATGCCACTAATTCAAGAGAGGCGAGCAGGGTGGTAAAGAGAGGTACAGCTAGCCCGGGGGTAATAGTTGGTTTGCAGACCTATGTCAGATATACAAGGGAGAAAAGAAACATAAAGGATGAGATTGTCAGGCTGAAGAGGGGGGGTAGAGGGTAGTGAAGAAAAGGCAGAGGTGCTTAACAGGTACTTCTGTTCAGTCTTCATTCGAGAGGAGGTGGACCAGTACCACATAGGAATTGGGGGATGGGAACTGGGAAGGGGGGAGTCACAGATGATGCAATTCAAACTGACAGGGAACTCAAGGGCCTAATGGTCCTAAAGGTTGGAAAATCACCTGAGCCTGATGACATGCACCCAAATGTCCATAGAGAACTGGAGGAGGTTCTGGTGGGTTCCCTGACAGACCTACTTAAAGCCTCTCTAGAGTCCACAAATGTGCCCCAGGACTGGAGATGGTGCATGTGGTGGTGCCTCTCCATAATAGTGGACCAAACTGGGGAACTACCAATCAGTCAGCCTGACCTCAATAGTGGGTAAGTTGAAAGAGACCATCCTGAAAGTGAGACTGATCAGCTTTCTGGAGGAAAATGGGCTTCAGGAGGGAAGGCATGATGGGTTTGTGTTGGGGAGGTCCAGCCAAACTAACCTAACTGACTTTTTTTGACTGGATCACTGGGACAATGGACAAGGGCCAGATGGTTGATGTCCTGTATCTGGACTTCAGCAAGACCTTCAACTCAGTGCCTCAAAGGAGACTGGTCAGGAACTGGAGGACCTGGTGGTGGGAGCTAAAGTTGCAGGATGGGTCAGAGGTTGATTGCAGGATGGAAGTCAAAGTGTGCTACTTGGGGGACAATTCACAGACACAAGGTCTATGACCAGTGGGGTCCCACAGGGCTTGGTACTTGGTCCGGTGTTGTTTGACATTTTCATATGTCACATCACGGATGTTTGCAGATGACACCAAGTTCTGTGGGAGTAGGGAAGATAGGAAGTCTGGGAAGACCTAGCTAGACTAGAACAGTGGTATGAAATCTGGCAGCTGAGATTTGACACTAAAAAGTACAAAGTTATGCACTTTGGGGTGAAGAATCCAGAAACCAAATATGGTTGGGTAGAGTGCAGGTAACCAGGTCAGTGGAAGAATAGGACCTGGGAGTAATAATCACAAGTGACCTGAAACACTCTGCATGCTGCAAGAGAGCAGCAGCCAAAGCAAACTGGATGCTGGTCTGCATAGCTAGGGGAATTACCACTAGGAAGGCGGAGGTCACTAATAAGACCATACCTGGAATACATTGTGCAGTTTTGGTGGCCGTGTACTACGAGGGATATCACCTTGCTGGAGGCAGTCCAATGAAGGGCATCAAGATGATCCAGGACCAGCAGGGCAACACCTATGAGAAGAGGTACAGGGAACTCAACAGGTATTCTCTTGAGGAGAGGTTCAGGGAACTCAAAAGATACTCTTCTTGAGGAAAGACAGGAGAGGGGAGACTTTCAAGTACCATTAAGGGTATGAACAGGGTGAGCACAGAGAACCTCCTCAGCCCTAGTGGGCACAATACTACTAGGGGGAACAGCCTAAAGCTGGCAGGGAGAAGGTTTAGGAGGGAGACGAGGAGGCACCTTTTGGTGGCCAAGCGGTATGAGCTGCAAGAGTAGCTGATATCCTAAAAACAGTGGAGAGCTTCAAGAGGGGTTGGGTCAGGGTTAGCAGAAAAGTTGCAGGTAGAAGGGGGATGAGTGGGGGCAAGAGCGGGAAGTTGAAGGAGGTCAAAAGGGAAATGAAGAGGGAGGCAGTTTATTTTGTAAATACTTAAGGAGCTGCACAATTGAGCAGTCTAGATATATGGTAAGGCCTTTATCTGCTGACGTGTTCATATGTAAACTTGGGTGGAAGCAGGACCCCACTGAAAATGAAATGTTGCATCTTAGTTTATTTATTTATTTTTTATTTATTAGAATTTCGGATAAATACCTTTGAGCCAATGGCTGTTTTACAAAGGTTCCACGTCAGTATACAAAGAATAGAAGTTCAGTTTGTGTGAGATTAGCAGGCAAGCAGTTTGAATACAAAATTCAGTACAGGGTATACATGGTCTAAAGGTACAGGTGATATAAATAACAGTTAGAAGAACATAATCAGGCATACATTTAAGAATGATGAAGCACAACAAATAATATTTACTTGAATTAAAGCTGCCAGAAGGGCATTGTCAAAGGGAAAGAGTGGAAAAAACTGAATTGCTGTCAATTGTGCCATGTAGCATAGGAAACTGGAAGAGAGAGTGGGTGTAGAGGGGTAACTGGGAGGGAGGTAGAAGGAGAGGTGGGTGGGAGGCAAGGATTGGGGAACAAGTGCAACATTGGGTGGGGTGAGCAGATTAGAAAAGGGAGAGAGGAAGGGAGTTGGAGGGTAAGAGAGGAAAGTGGGGGACCTGGGCTAGGAAGAGAGGCAGGGGTAGATATGGGGAGGGTGGAGGCAGGCAGAGGTGGTGACAGTAGAGAGGTGTGAAGAACAGAAGTGACTACCTGGGAGGTTAGAAGAAACAGTCACAGGTGGCTCTGGACACAAGCGTCTGACGTAGCTTGTGTCTGAATGAGTAGAGGGTGCCTAAGTTGGTGAGTTTACTGCCCAGGGAGTTAAACATCTTAGGGGCTCTACCTGTAAAAGACTGCTGGCCTTGGGTGGTGCGACAGCAGGGAACAGCCAGAGAATAGTTGTCAGAGCTTCTTGTGTGGAGGGGGTGGTTGGCTGGGCTTAAGAGAGACTGAACCCCAGGGGGCATGAGTCCCATCAATGACTATTTCGCTAGTAGGCAGGTTTCAAAAGTAATCCTTCCCTGAAGTTGTAGCCAGTTTGACTGTCGTAGAGTTCGGAGGTATGCGTGCAGTGGGCAGCACCAGTAAGCAGTCTGCAGGCCCTATTCAGTGCTGTAAGAATTTGCCGTAGTGCTGTAGCTGTAGCTGCTCCATAGATAACAAGCCCGTAATCAATGATGGAGACAATAGAGCAGTGTATTGCTAGCTTAAGGGCATCTGGTGTTAGGCAGTGTCTATGTTTATAGAGAAGGCCTATACAGATATTTACAGATTTTGCTACTGAACCAATATGGCTGGAGAAAGACAGAGTAGGGTCCAAGTTTATACCAAGGTATTTGAAAGTCTGAGTCTGGTCCGGGGTCACACCCGAGGCCTCAACTTGCTTGAAACTTTCCTGCAGTTGTTTCTCCAAGAGGGATCAGAATTCTTAGAGAAAATCACTGCGTCATCAGCATACAGAATAATGTTTTCATCATAGGGTGAAGGGAGATTGTTCAGGAAGATGCTGAAAAGAAGGGGTCACAATATTGACCCTTGGGGAACACCAGCCTGGACAGGTAGTTTGGAAGAGAGAGAGTCACCAATCTTAACTTTTTGTGAACGGCTGGAGTGATAACTGTTGAACCATTGTAAAGTGTCATGATAAAGCCCTAAGCTACCAAGTTGTTCCAGTAGTAATGGATGGTTGACTGTATCCAAGGCCTTCAAGAGGTCTATAAAGGTGGCACCAGCAAGTTGTCCTTGGTCTAGTGCTAGATGAATGTGGCCTGTAAATTCAAGGAGGGCAGAGGTGGCACTATGTCCTTTGCAAAAGCCATGTTGCTGTGGGCATTGCAAGTTGTATTTCTCCAAGTACTCCACCAATTGGTTTGCGATGATTCTTTCAAGAGCTTTGGATAAAGGGGGTAGGATGGAGATGGGCCTGTAATTACAGTGTAATGTCCTATCCCCAAACATGTGTACTGGGGTCACCAGGGCAGATTTCCACTTGAGTGGGAACTGGGACAGCATGAGGGGCCAGATAATAATCTTGGTAAGAGGGTGCAGGACATCATCAAGGGTGAGGACGATGAGCTTCAAGTCAAGTGTGGTCCCACTTGATCTGGATTTTCCAAGCACCTTGAGGAGGTATTTTTTGGTATCCCTTTTGGTAACTGCCTTGAAATAGAAATGTGGATGATTTGTATCCTGAGTCTGTTGATATTGGGAAGTCGTGGTTTAGCTGGTGTCAAAGAAGTTAGAGGGAAGCACATTGCTGAGGTCAGTGAATGCCAGATTGAAAGTATTGGCAATTGTGGTGGGGTCCAGGATGTTGCTGCCTTCAACCTTTAGCATATTAGGAGTTGCTTTGACCTTTTTCCCTATCACTTCAGAGAGACTTTGCCAGAATTTCCTTCCATCCGACCATGAGTGTGATAGGATGCTCCTGTAGTAGCTGGCTTTTTCAGTGTGGATAGCTCTGGTACAGGCATTCCTGGCAGCCCTGTATGCCTGAAAGTCTGTTTGGTTGCCAGAGGCTGTAGCACAGGCCCAACGCAGGTCCCAAGCTTTTAGTTGGTCCAGGTGTTTGCCTGTGATCCAAGGGTTGTCAAGGCCTTTAATTTTGCGTTTTTAAAGGGGCATGGATATCACACACTGCATTGAATTTTGAGATGAAATATTGAAGTACAGCATCAACATCCAGAGCGGTGTCAATCGGGGACCAGTCTTGTTGTTGTAGGAGTGCCTTAAGTGGTGCAAGGTGTCCCTTGATTAGCATCTGACTGTTGATAGTTTTTGCGGGGGTGGTTTATTGAATTTATTTGACCATATGCACTGGACTGGGGAATGGTCATCAATGGCATCAGGGAGAACTGTAGTGTGGTCAATATGGTCAGGGTGATTTGAGTTGGGTGATTGTTGGTAAATAAATTGTGAACTAAAAATAAAGGAGCTTCACCTTCATCCAGATGCAAATCAAGAGACCTTTAGTGACTGTAACCATATACATGTGAGGGTTCTTCATTAAGTGCTGTGCATGAATAGTTTTTATTTTGCAGAGTTGTACCATATAACTTTGCAGTGGCTTGCTGTCATTTAGCGTTTTTTTAATTAAGAATAGAAAATGACTTTATAATGAATAAATGTACTCATGCATTTTTAGTGGCAAGGAAACATGCAGCAGGCTCAGTAGAGGACATGAATAAATAGGTGTAGCCCCATGGTGCTGGTTGTAGTGCACTGGACTGACATGCAGGAGACCTGGCTCAGGTGGGAGGGCTGTAGGCATCCTGCAGCCCAAGCACCTTTTTCGACAGGCCAAGAGCAGCACTGGACATCAAGTTTGTCAACATCCTGTCCTCCTCCTGAAGGCATGGCATGGCATGGCAACTCTAATTATGAGACATAGGAGAGACAGAGGAAAGAAATGGTTCCCTGAGGTATGGTGGCATGAACCCCCACCCTCCCACATCTCAGTGGGCTGACTGTGTCCAGCCCCCCCACCACCACCACCACTGGATGAATGAGGGAGAAAATGGAGACATCTTGCTGTGGAGTTATGCCATAGACATCTAGAGGTGGTACTGTACAGTATCTGGAGGTTTCAGAAGGAGGTTCATGGTCTGTGTCAGGGCATGTAACTGGAGTTGTAGGACAGACATTTTATTTCCCCAGAAGCAGTAAAAAACATACTGCAAATGTTTTATAAAAATCAAAAGAAGCTGCTTTGTTAAATACTTGCTCCAGTTCTGTTATTTTTCATCCATACTGGCCTATTAGTAACCTCAGTGGTTGTTTTAATTTACACTCTGGTGTTAAGTGCCATTATGAAACGGTTGACTGAGAGTTACTTTCAGCTGGGACATTATCCCAGAACAACGGCCCAGCTGAAAGTATTCCCAGACCAATGGACTCAGCACGCACCTCTGGAGCCTTCCGCTTCAGTCAAGCCACCCGCTACACACACCATGGATCATGCGTCTTGCCAGAATACACAGGATTTCAAATTGCCGCTGACTGCATAATTTCAAACTGCTGCTGAGTGCGGCTTATTCTAAGTGCCACCCAGAGTGGCTCTTCCTCACATGCCCGGTAACGGTTTGTTTTAATAAAAATAAATAAATAAATAAATAAATAAATAAAGGACAAGCTGTTTCCCAAATACATAGTAGCTCCTTCACCACGTTACTCATCTCCATCAGCTCCATCTCACACACCACACACGAGATGGACCTGCAAAAGAAAGAAAAATAGGCTGGCTGCAGACTGCGGCAAGTGCCCACTGCTCCTTCATGGAACCAGTAAACACATCCAGTAATGAAACCGCTGCTCATTAGTTCCCACTACTTTCAGTAATAAGTGCTGCTTTAAACATTAACACCACCTGCTGGCAAAGTGATCACTACAGAATGGACAAATGGGACTTTTTTTTTTAGATTTATTCAACATTTTAGTATATTTTTTGTGGAAATAAAATACAGATTTTTAGTAATTATTTAAGCAATAAGCCACAAGGGGGTGTGGGTTATCGGGGGAGTTACCACAGCTGGGTGGGTAAATCCTCGCCAGCCGTGGTAAATCCCCCGATAACCCACACCCCCGAGTGGCTTATTGCGATTATACCATGGACCTGTTTTTTAAAGAATTTAAGATTAAAGTGATTTTACTTGAACATGTTTTTTTTGTTGTTGATTTTTCCTGTAATATTCTTCCACTGTGTGTTAAATAGTTCCCTGTTGCTAGGTAGAATATTTTAAGTAGATGGCAATCCCTCCCCTTCCCCCTTTTCCCCAGCTCTGGGCAAAAGTGAAAAAAGAGAAAGTCTTTACCATGCATATTATCACGCTATTGTGTGTAGCTGTGTCTCTCTCGGAGGTCCTGGTTTAATTCGGGAAGCAGTATGGTAATAAAGACGTAGGGAAATCTTCACTGCTCTGTCTGGGTATGGAGGATTATGGTAGTCTGTAGTTTTATTTTGAGCAGTCTACAGGGTTATTGTTTTTATTTTTTAATAAGATAAACAAAGACAACGGTCTCTATTCTGTTTTAGTGGTGGCAGAGCAGCGTGCGGTGCGAGTGTTCACAGGCTGTGGTTCATCTGTATGTTTACTTCCGGGTGCAGCTTTGTGGTGCGTGAGGACAGTACAGTAGTTTGAATTGGCAGCGTTTTGTATTTTTTAATTATGTTTTGGGACTAAGTTGATTTATCTGGGGTTTGCTGTTCTTTTCTTTGGTTCCGGAACACTGGAGAGGATCCAAGGACAGAGGATGATGAGCGGCGATGGCAGGAGATTTAAAAGTACGGGGCAGTGATGTTTGTGCCCTCCTGGTGCCCCGTCTTAGGCAGTCCTGGGACAGGAGGGTGATGATTATGGGAAAAAGGAGATGGGGAATGAAGTAGGGTGAGTTACGAATTGGGGGGGCGCAACATTTTGTTCCGGCTGCACTCTTTTTAAAAAATTTTGCTTCTGCATCTCGTTTAGCAGGGTTTCAAGATGGTGATTTTCAGCTGCCAACTCCAGGGTTTGGATGGATTTTAGAGATGGGGCTGGCTGGCACCTTTGCCGTGGGTATATCATAGGATTTACCATGGCAGAAAGGTGCCAGCCAGTCAATCAGAGTACAGGATTTTGTGTTTATATTTATGTCCATGGTATAATTATTAATTTACTACTAGTAGGGACCCATTTCACAATATCAGTAAGGCACTCAGGGGAGGGGCACGTTATATTGGACTAACAGCCCGTCTTGGGTGTTGGAAGCACTACATTTTGCCTTCAAGCAACCAAGGTGGGCTGTCGTTCCACGATAACGCCCCCCCCCGTGCCTTATTGCTTAATTTTAGAGCTACATGATGCAGTTTATGTCCCTCTCATGCACAGAGTTCTATAATACTGTAGAACATCGATGCATTGTACCTACAGTGGAAGAGCTGCAAAGAACATAAACTGTATCACACAGTTTTAAAGTGGTACTGTACTTACTGTCTGCCTGTTACTCAGAAGCTCCCACTAGGATAACAAAAAAGTCTGTAGAGAATGGAACAGTGACAGAATTGAAACCAGTAATTAAAAATCAACCTTGACGGGAAAAATTTCATTTATTTTCATTTATTTCATTCTTCGGAAAATAACCTGTACGCATTGCTCTTTTTCAAAGGTGCCACATCAAAATTTAAAAACACGATTAATTAAAGCAGGACCAGTGAACATAATTAGGAGCAAGAGCAATACAACAGGTGCAACTGACAAATAATGAACAATGAAATTACAAGAACTGGCATAGCAGGAGATACAGTGAGAATAACTCTTGCAGCGTCTAGGGTTCTAGTACAAAAAATTCAAGTGCTGGAACACTGAGACAACAGGTATATTTGCAATGCCAGGGAGGAAACAGCTACAGTTAAAACCATGTGTTCATCACTGGGACTTCAAGGTACATAGAAAAACAGCAAGTCAATAGCTGGAGCTGCCTGTCTGGGCATTGTCTAGAAATTAGGGGTGGGGGGCAGCAAGGGGATGGTGTTTGTTAAGTAGGAGGGAGAAAGAGGATGAAAAGGGAGATAAGGGTAGGAACAAGACACACAGCAGCCCAAGGGGGACCAAGGAAAAATTAATTGCAGGGACCAGGCTGGGGCAGTGAGTGAGGGGGGAAGCACAACCATCCCCCTCACCCAGCACATGTAGGAGAAATCGGCATGGGCTACCTGCAAGAACGGGTACCAGTGGTAATGAGATGCTGTTTCAGTTCCATTTTAAAGGCAGGGAGACTGGAAGAGGTAGTTATGTGTGTGGGGATTTCATTTAGCCATTGGGGTGCCCTGTAGGAAAAGGACCTTTGGCTGAGAGAGATTTTCCTGAAAGGGATGGCTAAAGAACACTGTGTCGTACCCCTGGTGTGATAAAAAGAGTGACCAACCTGTAGTAGCAGTTTTGGGGGGGGGGACTTTCCCTAAAAGGATTTTCTTGCCCAAAAGGCACGTTTAATACTTTATTTTGTTGCTGTATTCAGCCAGTTGGTAAGTTCGTAAAGAGTACAGGTGTGTGCTTGGCTATCAGCATCCAGAGTTAATCTGCATGCCCTGTTGAGAGCAATTGTGACCCATTTGAGTGCAGTGTCAGAGGCAGACCCATACACCACCAACACGTAGTCAATAATTGACAGTATGGCCTGGAGACTGTGAGTCGAAAGGCAGAGAGCGTGTGGTATTGTTTATACCTATACAAGATACTCAGCTTAACACTGACTGCATTGATGACCTGATCAGTGTGCTGCACAAAGGTAAAGGTATCATCATTATGGATCCTGAGATACTTGAAGGTGTCAGCCTGTTCTAAAGGTGTGGCCTGATTGTTGACAATAGTGAAGCCAGAAGGACATTTCTTGTGCTGGGAGCTAGAGATCAGCATATTTTTAATTTTTTTATAATTGAGAAGTAACTTCTGTTTGCAGAACCAGTCTTCCAACATAGAAACATAGACTTTGACAGCAGATAAGGACCGCTTGGCCCATCTAGTCTGCCCATTTCCCTACCTACAGGATAGGCCGCAGATCCTAGTTAACCAACAGCCTATTTCTTCTTACCCCCTCCCCCAAGAATTGCCTTATGTCTGTCCCATGCATTCTTAAATTCTCCCACAGTTTTAGACCCCACAACCTCCTCAGGAAGGCTGTTCCATGCATCCACTACCCTCTCTGTGAAATAATACTTCCTCACATTGCCCCTGAACTGCCCCCCTTCTATCTTTAAATTGTGTCCCCTTGTTCTTGCACATCTCTTTTCTGAAAGATGCTACTCTCTTGGACTTTGCTGATTCCACTGAGGTACTTAAACATTTCTATCATGTCCCCCCTCTCCCTTTTTTCCTCAAGGGTATAAATATTAAGCTCCTTTAGTCTCTCCTCATATGGCTTCTCTTGCAGACTCTGCTCCATTTTAGTTGCCTCCTCTGGACTGCCTCTGTCCTGTCTATGTCCTTGAGGAGATGGGGTCTCCAGAACTGGACGCAGTGCTCCAGATGGGGTCTCACCAACTGTCTGTACAGAAGGATAACAACTTCCTGTTTTCTGCTGCTGATGCCTCTCCCTATGCATCCCAGTATACCCCCAGCCCTCCCTACTGCCTTCTCACATTGCTTCCTAACCTTAAGATCATCTGATATGATTACCCCCAGGTCCCTTTCCTTTTTTGTTGTTGTTACTACCTCCCCCCCATTGTGTATTCTTCCCCGGGTTCTTGTTTCCCAGGTGCATTATTTTAGCTTCTTTGCATTGAATCCTAGCTGCCATACTTCTGACCATTCCTCCAACCTTGCCAAGTCACTTCTCATCCTTTCCACGCCTCCTTGTGTATCAACCCTGTTGCAGATCTTTGTGTCATCTGCAAAAAGGCATACTTTTCCTTCCAGTCCCTCTGCAATGTCACTGATGAAGACATTAAAAAGGACTGGACCCAATACTGAACCCTGCAGTACCCCACTAGTAACCCCTCTTTCTTCAGAGTGGACTCCATTTACAATTACCTTCTGTGTCCTGTTGTGCAGCCAATGTTTTACCCAGGCTACCACCCTGGGACCCACTCCCAGGCTGGTTAATTTGACTATTAATCTTTTGTGTGGGACTGTCAAATGCCTTGCTAAAATCTAGGTAGGCCATGTTCACAGCCTCTCCCTGGTCTACTACTTTGATCACCCAGTCAAAGAAATCTATTAGATTCGTCTGACATGACCTTCCCGTTGTGAACCCACACTGCCTTGGGTCCTGTGCCCCACTGGCCTCTAGGTACTCAACTATTCTTTCCTTCAGAAGTAACTCCATCACTTTCCCTACCACAGAGGTCAGACTGACAGGTCTGTAGTTTCCTTCCTCTGTCTTGGTCCAACTTTTGTGAAGGGGAATCACATCCGCCTTCCTCCAGTCCTCGGGTACCACACCATCCTCCCAAGATTTATTAAAAAGAGTAGCCAGTGGTTTCACTAGTTCCTTCCTTAATTCATTTAGAATTCTGGGGTGAATTCCATCAGGACCCATTGCTTTGTCCACCTTCAGTTTTAGGCGTTCTTGCAGAACCCTTTCTTCTGTGAAAGGACCGGGATCGACCCCCCTATCAAGAGTGCTTCTGTTAATTGGATTAGGCACTCCCCCTCCTCTTTTGTGAATTCTGAGCAGAAATATTCATTCAGTATCCCTGCTTTTCACTGTCCCCTCTGCCCCCACCGTTCATTCTATTCAGCCTCACTATCCCTCCTTTGTCTTTCTACACTCGCTGATGTACCTATAAAGGTTTTATCTCCCTTCTTAACTGGAGTTGGCTATCTTTTCCTCAGTTTGGGCCTTTGCTCTTCTGACTTCCCTACCTGCTTCCTTCTGCCTTAACTGGTACAGCTCTCTGTCCTGCTCCTTCTGTGTTTCCTTATACTTCCAGAATGCTATCTTTTTCTTCCTGGCTTTCACAGTCACCTCTTTTGAGAACCATAGTGGCTTTTTCTTTCATTTTGATTTGTTTATTTGCTTCACACAAAGGCTTGTTGCCTCTGTAATGGCAGTTTTGATGATTCCCCATTGTTGCTCCACACTTCCTTCTAGCCTGTTTGCTAGTGCTTTTCTGAGGCACTCTCCCATCTTGCCAAAGTCAGCCCTCCTAAAGTCCAGTACCCTTACTTTTGTATGGCTTGACTCTGTAGCTGAGTTTAACGTGTACCACACTGTTTGATGGTCACTTGTTCCCAGATGGCAACCCATTTGTAGATCTGAGATCCTCTCACTGCTTGCATCTGAGAGTATGAGGTTTAAGATTGCTCCCTCATGAGTAGGTTCTGAAAGTAGCTGTCTGAGGCCTGCCACCTGTAGGACATCAAGAATGGCCCTGCTCTTGGATGTGGCTACAGCAAATGTGCTCCAGTTAACATTTGCCATATTCAGGTCTCCCATCAACAGTATCTCCCCTTTCTCTGCCATTCTAAGAATGCCTTCTATCATATCCTTGTCCATTCCCTCCCCCTGACATGGGGGTCTGTACACAACCCCTGTGCGGCTTGTGGTGCCCTTTCCAGTCTCCAAGGTGACCCACAGTGCCTCCTCTCCTCCCTGTTTACTCTTTTGTTCAGTTGCTTTTATCCCTTCCTTTACATAGAGAGCTACTCCTCCCCCTCTTCTCCCCTGCCTGTCTCTCCTGTAGGTTATGTACCCTGGTATGTTAACATCCCATTCATGGTTCTCTGTGTACCATGTTTCTGTTACTGCTACAATATCTACTGCGTTTCTTAATGAGATGCGTTGGCTCTGTTGGCCCGGTGTTCGCCATGATCGTACAGTGTTCCTTATCTGAGGGAGTCTTTCCGGATGCCTTAAAGGAGGCTCTGGTAAGACCCCTTTTAAAGAAACCATCTTTGGACCCGGAGATCATGGCGAGTGCAGTCGATCTCCAACCTCCCATTTTGGGGAAGGTGGTGGAGAAGGTGGTAGCGCTCAATGGAAGAGCACCTCGTGACTCACGAGTTGTACGATCCCTTCCAGTCAGCTTTTCGGGCCAGACATAGTACAGAAACTGCTCTTGTACGGGTGCAGAGTGATCTCCTCAGGGCTAGAGATCGGGGGGACAGGTCAATTCTTGTTCTTCTCGATCTCTCTTCGGCATTTGACACTATGGACCATAGTGTGTTGCTAGTTCGCCTTAGGGATTTATGTGGACTCACCGGTACTGTCATCAACTGGTTTGAGTCCTTTCTTACAAACAGGAGGCAACAGGTTATGATGGGTAATTTCTCATCTACACCCAATCTCCTTCCTTGTGGAGTCCCTCAGGGTTCGGTACTGGCCCCAATGTTGTTCGCAGTGTACATGCTGCCCCTGGGTGGGATCATTAGGAGGTATGGTCTGAGTTTTCATTGCTATGCTGATGATACTCAGCTATACTTTTCCTTTGCCCCAGGAACATCCAATGCAGTGGATGTGCTAAACATCTGTCTGACCGAGATAAGTGACTGGATGGCCTCCAGCTGGTTGAGACTGAATCCAAACAAGCGGAGGTATTGGTAGTGGAGTCGAACAGAGTTAGTGATATGGAGGTCTCTGATTCAGCAACTGGACTTGTTCTTGGGGCTGTCTCATTGAAGGCCTCCTCTAAGTCCTTGGGTGATTCTGGACAGGAACCTGACCATGGAGACTCAAGTATCTTCCGTGGTTGATACCTGTTTTTCCATCTCAGAAACATTGCCAGGATTAGGCCCTTGTTCCGTCTCTGGACCTCCCTACCTGATACATGCCTTAGTCACATCTAGGCTGGACTACTGTATCGCTCTATCTTGGGGTCACAGGAGGGCTTCTCCATGAACTGCAGCTGGTGCAGAATGCAGCTGCCGGTTACTGACTGGGCAGTATAAATTTTGCCATATTACACGGTACTGTGTGAATTGCACTGGCTGCCGGTCAGGTGGAGAGATCCTCTTTAAGGTGGGTCTTCTCACCTTTAAGGCCCTACGGGCAGGGCCCTGGTTACCTGTCAGTCCTCCTGACACCTGTTCCATCGGTCCGCCCTCTTGATCCTCCAGTAGTGGCCTCCTGACCGTTCCTAGGCGAGGTTGAAGTCAGCCGGTGATAGAGCTTTTAGCGTTCGGCTCCGCCTTGGAACTTACTACCAGCTATGGTCAGAGAGGCCTCAACTGTAAATATCTTTAAGATCCGCCTGAAAACTTTTTTATTCTCTCAGGCTTTTGGTGTTTAGACTACATTAGACTATAATGTATTTATTATCTGTTATTTCATCTATTTTATGTATTATGCTCTTTTAAAATTTGTACGGCGCCCAGAGCCTCCGGGATTGGGCGTCTTTTAAATAAATTTGACTTGACTTGACTTGACATATCCAGGCATCCCTCTTCCATCAAGGCCACCAGCTCAGAGCAGACCTCCAGCAGCTAGAGGGGGCCGCAGAACTACTCTTGCCCTTCTAGGATGGGGGTCTTTGGTGGCTCTGTGATCACTCACTTCCTGCTCCCAAACAGGAATTCCTGTTGTCAGTCAAAATCCTGTGCCTATAAAAGTAGAACTAGCTTTGCGTGGGAGGGAAGGAGGGCAATATAGTCCCAGTAGAGAAGTTCAGTCACACAGCAGTCCTTTCTTCTGGTGTCTTCTGCCAAGCTATTAGCAGAATCTTCCTAAGGCAGTCTTTAAATGTAGCTTCCTTCTAGCTAAGCCACTACCCCTACTTATTAGATCTTTCTACAAGTAATTTAAACCTCACAGCTATTAAGTCCTTTCAATCACCTGAGATTTACACCTAGATAACAGTTCAGATAACCATTCAGTTCAGTTAACTCAGACAAACACACACTTTTTTTTGTTTGTTTGTTTGTTTTTTTACCCTAAATTAAAGGTCCAAGTACAAGAGTTCTTCTTCTTTAGTCCCAGTAGAGAAGTCCAGTCACACAGCAGTCCTTTCTCCTGGTGTCTTCTGCCAAGCTATTTCCAAGGTGTAGAAAGTGGACTGTAGCTCATTCTGTACCTGGGCCAGATGAGTGCTACTGCTCAGGATGACCGTATCATCTGCATGCAGAATGACCTTACACTGACAGGCTTCTGAGAGTCCATTTAAAAACAGGCTAAAGAGGAGGGGACGTATAGGTTCAGTGAAGTTCTCCTTTGAGTTGTGCATTAGTTCTGATTTTTTTTTATTCAACTCATTGTGTCACTGTATTAATTCAGCATGCACTTTTTCCTGATGAGTTGTAAAAATAGCACCCCTTTTAGGGACAATATCTGAATATTGCTGATGTATGTGCCTGTTGGAAAAACAAATAAAACGGATTTCTCAAAAACAGTAGTGCAAAGAAAATGATGTCCATGGGGTCTCATTGCAGTTGTACTTCATCGTTTTTGCTGCCACATTTCACACTATTTTAAGTGCTGTCTTTTTTGTTTATGTTGGTTTAAGCAAGTGAAATTAAATTGTTTCTGCATGACCCTGTGATATTGCCTCTCACTAATGCACATTCCCAGTGCTTCTAATTCAAGTGTGTGAAAACGACGGTCAGCATTTGTGGGCGCACAAGTCAGTGACCATATTTCTCTTGTGCACCCAAACAATTTTCGTGTATTTATTTGATTTATTTTAAAGGTGTGGCCAGGAAAGCACAATAAATTGAGAACAATATATTTTCAGGTATGTTCTGGGGGATGATTAAATACATTTAGTACAATATAGAATATATTAATATGGAAAATTGTACATTTCTATACAAGTATAATACTTAACAGAATTGTCAGACATTGAAATACAGATAAAAAAACAAAGGATGCCAGTAGCTGGCCTTGCTTGGATGTGAGGGTGAGGGAAGGGATTTAATTATTCTTTTTTAGGTACTTTTATACTGTAAAATAGGAAAAGAATGTGTCAGTTATATTTAGCGCTAACCACAAAGTGGCCATATTGTGTCAATTTATTTTCACTCTAAACTATAAGTCTTTCATTCACCTTAATGGAAAAAGTACTAATTAGCGTAATTTTATTTTCATGCTTCTGAGCACTTTGGTGAATGTAGTGAAAAGTTATGGACAGTGAATATTTCCTATTCTACAGTAACTTGGACAGTGCTAACAATGACATGATGTACTGAAGTGTAAC
Organism: Neoceratodus forsteri; assembly: GCA_016271365.2. NCBI lineage: Eukaryota > Metazoa > Chordata > Ceratodontiformes > Ceratodontidae > Neoceratodus > Neoceratodus forsteri. The sequence continues at coordinate 237,171,693 of CM057458.1, forward strand.
GGGGTTGTCTGATCACAAGTAGATCCCATTTTTGCTGTTGCTTCAAGTCTTTCATCAGATTTTTTTATTGTCAGCTGTGATTAAATGCAATAATTTTTAGAAGTAATTTTGATACCATTATATCTTTTTTGTAACTTAGAGAAAGAACTTGTCCTGTTTGTCGAAACAGCTGGCATTAAGCAAAGGTTCCCAAAGCAAAGCAGGTCCCTTTCTCGTCTGGACTCATTTGTGAAGACTTTGGAAGAAGAGAAGGGCTACTATAGGAGTGAGGTGGAACGTCTGAGGAAGATGCTGCGGGGTAGAACTTCTAGTCCGAAGCGCAATGTTTCTCGTGGGCGCAGTCCAACTCGGACCTCACCTGTCAAGGTGCGTTTTGTTCACAATCAGCTTTGTATGGTTTCCCAAACAGGTCATACATTATTAAAAACTTATTGTTCTAGAAGCACAGGGGTTATCAGAGGGACCAAGGTTCCCATTAGATGCAGGGTTTTCTTCCCTGAGAGTTGGCAGAAGTGAAGTGTATCATGGAGGTGTGGCCCTTGGGCCTCCCACCACTGAAGTAGCCCATGCTGGCTAAAAACAGAGCAGTACTGGTATCTGCTGGGAAGATGGCCACTAAATTGCTCTCCCAGCTGGTTGTCAAAGGAGAACTACACTGGAAGAGTAAGTTATTTTTGCTGTAGAAGCTGTTTTTTTTTTTTTTTACAAATGGATTCCAATTCTGTTATTGTTCCATATTCAAAAGCCTTTTAGTAAATCCACTGGATGTTTTTACAGGTAGTTGGTACCATCTTTAAACTCTGTGATGTAATTAATGTCCCTTTCAGCTGCAGATTTCAATAGTAGAATACACATGCATTGTGAAAACATTGTAAGAGCTTATCAAAGACATAAAGTACATTGTACAGTTTTAAAAATCATTCTTACCATTTATGAGCAAATGTGAAACACACACTGAATTTACTAAATGGATAGTAAAGATGGAGCAATAAAAGACTGTGAACTTGTGAGCTAGTACTTGAAAAAGAGCTACCACAGGAAGAAATAACCTACAGGTTCAGTGCAGCTCTCCTTTAAAGACAATGTTGACACGTTTATTATTTATTCACAATTCATCTTATGTTTCACATTGTCTGTATTTCTCTGCCCATGTTCTTCTTTACCAGGTTCATTTACTTGAAAAGTTCCCTGGAATTTATCTGCTTCTGTTGCTTCATCCTTTGCTGAAGTCATAATCTAGTGCTTGTGACATCACAGTTTGTTGTTATGTGAAATTATTATAATATCACTAACAGAGGATTGTGGGCCAGATATTCAGAGCTCAGCACTGGCTGCAAAGCCATTGCGCTGGACTAGTGCCCACCTTGCGCCCGACTGCAATATTGAAATGCACCTTTAGCGCCGGTGCCAGGTGTTAGCACTGACGCTAAACCAAAATGAAAGCAGGGGGTGGGACAGAGGGGAAGGTCCCTGAATGTCAGTGCACTGGCATATTCAAAAGCAGAGCGCCGTGCTACAGGCATTAGTGCAACCTGTAGTGCGGTGCTAGTTACCACCGAAGAAAAGCTGCTGTTAAGGCAGCGCTAATAGTAGAGGCAACCTCCCAGCACCTATGCCGACCCCCGTTCCCCATAGCAAACATCATTACCCTGGCAGTCTAGTGGTGCCCCCCAGCACATTGCCTGACCCTGATCCCCGTAATAACACATATATCTCTGGTAGACTAGTGGTGCCCCCCTAGCATGTTTCCTGACCTCAATCCCCGTAAGAGCACATATATCCCTGGTAGTCCGGTGACCCGCCCAGCATGTTTCCCAACCCCGATCCCCATAAGAGCACATGTATCCCTGGTAGTCTAGTGGCCTCCCCCAGCACGTTTCCTGACCCCGATCCCCGTACTTTCACATATATATTCCTGGTAGTCTAGTGGTGCCCACCCAGCACATTTGCCGACCCCAATCCCCGTAATTCCACATAGATCCCTGGCAGTCTAGTGGCCACCCCGCTAGCAGCACCATCCTCACACATCCCACCCAGCAGCCATGAATGGAGCCGGGGACTGGCTCAGTCCTCCTCACACCACCATGACCGGCCGCCAACTGAGGAATGAACGAGCTGTACTGTTCTGTACTGTTACGAGGATCGGGGTCAGAAAACGTACTGGGGGGGCCGCTAGACTACCAGGGATATATGTGAAATTATGGAGATTGAGGTCAGGAAATGTGCTGGAGGGGCTGCTAGACTACCAGGGATATATGTGAAAGTACGGGGATCGGGGTCAGGGAAAAGTGCTATGGAGGGCGCTAGACTACCAGGGTGTGTAACAGGCACACACGGCAACAGGGAGTGGGACCATGACAACAGGGCGGACAGCCTGGCCCAGCCAGTCTGCCCAGGTCCCTACTGTATGGGTATGCTGCACACCCTAGTAGTCTACAGCATATGTCCATCCACCCCCACCAGGTGTGCCTTATGCTTGTCCCATGCATTCGTGGGTCCTCCCACTGTGTTCCACCAACAGCTGCCGTAGGGTGCCTATGTTGTTGGGGGGGCATCTACAAGGGCACATATGGCCAGTGGACATGTGTGTGACTATCTTCCCCCTCTCTCTCCCTCTCTCTAAATTTATATATCTATCTATATCTATATAGATATATATGCCTGTGTTTGTGTATATCAGTTGTATATCTAGCTATGTGACACATAGGTATCAGTCTCTCCATGTCTCTCTCTCCCTATATTCATACCTTGTGTTGTACAGCTTACAGTACTGCATGGGCAGGATGTCTGCTCTGTTTGTGCCTGCCAGCACACAGTTCTTGCTGCTTCCAGCCTGTACTTCCCTGCCGGCAAACAGGGGACACTGTGGGCATGCCTTGGCCTGCTGCATCCAACTTGTACTACCATTCTGACCAATAGGTTGCGCTGTGTGCTCCATGCAGTAGCACCGGGCAAACTTTGTGGTACTGACTGCTAAGCAGCAGATAATGAGATGCAAATGTACCTGTTTGCCCACAAATTACCTAAGTAGGCTCATTTGCATGGGAGATTTGAAAATGGCTCCCATTTTCGCTGGGCTATTCAGCTTGCACCGGGCTAATGCATTAGCACTGTGTACTCAGGTTAGTTGGGCAAACCTCACATCAGCATAGCACAGTTCTGCAGTGTGTGGCTTACATTGTTGTTTGCAGTGGATGTGAGACATCTCTGTGCAATCGCACACAATGCTCTCCACCTGCAACACTAGCTTTCTTCAGTGTCTAATGGGCTGCAGTGGCAATGTGCACTTCCCTGTTGCTATATTCAGTGCTGTCTTATTCCTGGGCTATTCTTGCCCTGCACTCCTGGCCCTGTTTGCCCAACTTCCTTTGTTTGCTATATTCATCAGGTTTTGCTCCGGGCTAATACTATTGAATATAGCTTGCTTTTTGCTCCAGGCTATGTTTGCCTGCTGGGCAGTGCTACTTTAGCCCGGAGCACAGTTTTGAATATCTGGCCTTGTGTCTTCAGGAATGGATTGAACAGCACTTGAGTAGGATTTGAAATAAGAAAATCTATTACATATAGGCTGAATAATGTCTAAATATTATGTTTTTCAAATTATACCCAAATGTAACAAACTCAGTTTAGGGTACTTAATACAGAACATAGTTACAATTTTATGGTACAGTAGAATGAAAAAGGGGAATACGGTCTCACCCCCAAAAAGTTATTTAATAACATAATTTCTGTATTTGATGACACAAAATATTCTTTTTTTTTTTCTTAGTATCTGTTGGATTTTGTTGAGGCCTAATCCTATTCTGCTTAATCTGGGGGGTTTTCGCAGCATCTTTGGCTTTGTATGTTTTTGCTACAGCATTCTGTGTCTCCTTTGTAACTGAGTAATTATAACAGTTTGATAAAACATTTGGCAATAGCCCTGTGTGTGCTTTTATATTGCATGGAATAATTAAGTAATAAGGCATGACAGGGTGTGAGTACAGTAATTGGAGGATTTACCCAAGCCTCATATTTTGTGTCATAAGGCACATCCGAGTGACTTAACCACATGAGAAGTAGGAAATCCCCCAATTACCCACAACCTGGTGTGCCTTAGTGTGATTATACAATAGACCCATGTGTAAAATAAATTTAAAATGTGTTTTATTATGTTGTTTATATAAATGTCCTTCCCTCTGTTGTGGGCTATTGCAGGATTTACTCATGGTTAAAAACCTTAACTGATCAATCACATTACAGGATTGTTCATGTTCATTGTATAATGAAGCAATAATACATGACAGGGTGTGTTTCATCTTAGGATATCAGCATACCTCAGGTGCATTGTGAGGCAAGAGGTGAAGTCAAGTGTCTCACGCACCCAAAAAGTAAAGATATGCTAGTATAAAATACACCTTGGAGTGTATTATTGTGATTATGAACTGGATGCATTTGTGTATTAATAAAAAAATGGAAAAACAAAACAGTTTTTTAAAAATATATAACACTGTTTTTAAGGTTCAGGGATTTTCTTAAAGGAAAACAATGATTAATATAGAAGGTATAGCAGCTGCTGATGAGATGCTTGATTAGGGCTTCTAGCAATAGTACATTTTTTTTCAATACCTTTAATATCTGTTTTTTCAAGATTTAATACCTGCGCCAACAGTCTTGTTGGCAGAGCTACTCATGGCTATTTTTTCCACACCTGGCAATTTTCTGCTTGTGGATTATGCTAGTGAGGACTACCAACTCTGCCCTTACTAGCTTAACCCGTCTGCAGGAAGCGAGATGGCCACAGGTGGCTCAGCTTGACAGGACGGTCGGCATGGGTATTAAATTTTGTAGAAATGGATATTAAAGGTGTTGAAAATATGTGTATTGTCACTAGACACCCTAATCAGGTGTTTCTGCAGCACGTGCTGCACTTTCCATATTAACCATTGTTTTCCTTTAAAAAAAAGTTCTGTAATTTCATGCTGTGGCCACTAGGTGGTGCAGTTATAGGAACCGGTTAAGGTACTTAATGAGCAGCCAATGCCTTCAACAGAACTTTCACAAAACACAATGTTTAGACACAGTTCAACTTGAATTTTACATTAGCTCTGTGTATCTCCTTCCCTTTATTTATTATTGAGGACATCTGCAACAAAACAGGATCTTTGCTCCTTAAAAATGTCACCTATTCTAGTTGCTTTCTCCTTACCTGAGGTCATAAGGCACTGCTTGTGACATCACAGTTCCTCCCATGGCAACAGATTGTGATATCACAATGGAGGATTGTGACTTGAAGTAAGGAGTAAGCTATAGAGGCAGATGCACTCTCTAATGAAAGATCATGTATTCATGCAAATTTCCTCATTGATAAGTAAATGGGAAAAGTAATCTGTAGTATATATAGTAGTCATAGTAAGATGTTTATTGTTCGGTCATTTGACTTTTACAAGAATAAATAAATAAAACATAGATACATATACTTTTACAGCAGACGAGACAGAAATATAGTTAAGATCAGCCTATACAAATATGTTCTGAAATCATTGTAAAAACACAAGCATACAGACAGTTGTTATGGCATCAGTTCATTCTTACAAAACTTTATAAAAAGTACAATTCAGGTTTTTACAGTAAATTTAACCCTGATTATATGTATTTCTGTCAGGTACCCCACAATTTTCTTAGGTATAAATTCATTTGTTGTGAAAGCTATTTTTAATACTTGATCTTTGTCTGTCGTTAATATACTTCCCGACAGAGGTGTTAACCATTTATCCCTAGGTTTTTCATACCAAATACAGTCAAATTTAACATAATATAGGTTCTCAGCAGTTTGATTTCAACAGGGGCAAAAAATGGTTTGGGGAGATATCAATTTATTATATCTAGCATGAAGAACTGCACTAGGAAAGAGCTTGAATCTATATTTCGTATATAAGATCCTTTTTCCATTGTCTGTTAAAATGTCCAAGTAAGTTCTATAACCATGTGCTACATCATTTTGTCTCTGCCATGACAAGATTTTTAAATGTTTTATACTGTCTAGTTCTTGAGTCATATATTGATTCATTAATCTTTGTGTGATGAACTTCTGGTATTTTAGACTTATTGTTATGTCTCTTTCCTGAAGGTTTTCTAAGAAGCCTAATTTTGTTTCTTTTAGTATTTCCTGAATTTTTTTCAGCCAATTGGATTTGGCTATCCCAGAAGTGTGCCAGAAATATTTCTCCTTTACACAGAGATAGGCCAATCTACATGTATTCATCTATAGCAACTTTATCCATTAGTTATTTTTTTTTTTGCCAGAAGGAGAGCCTTTAATCTCGGAAGTCCAAGTTCTGCCCCAATTATAGTTGCTGGGACTGAGGCATTTAGACTGAGACATGATCTGTATAATCATTTGCATGCTCAGTGCTGAATATCATGGGTGATGCACCTAACGCAACTGCACTTGCGCTGGCGCATTCCCCTGCTTCCTTCTGCCACTTGTGCTGATGCAGTGTGTGCGCCCTCAGTGCCATATTCAATGGTGCTGAGCCATGGAGCAGCACCATTGAATATCGCCTGGTCCCTGCCCTGGCGCAACCCAGTTGTGTTGCACCCAGGCTTGCAGCCCTGCCCGGTGCAGTCCGAATATCCAGGCCTTTTTGTTTATGTAAGATAACATATTTTTCATATATATATATTTATATATAAATATGTCTGATAATGAAGCAGCTGTCTATAGTACTATATCCAGTACGAAATCCTACCTGCTGCTCAGAAAGGCACCCTAAGTTGTTAATTTGAATAAGCAGTCTCTCCAGAATAATTTTGGAGAATATTTTACCCATCGTGTCCAATAATGAAGTGGGCCTATACATTTTGGGATCTTTCTTATCCTCTTTTTTAAAAACAGATATAATAGTTGCACCCTTCCATGAGATTGGAAATTCCAGAGTAGTGCAACAATCATTAAAAAATGTTGTTAATATCTTTGCCCATACCCCAGGGAACAGTAGATATACTTCTGCTGGAATGAGGTCTGGACCAGGGGCCTTCCTTTCTTTCATTGTACTAATTGTGGTATAGACTTCAGCTACCTAACCTTAATGAACTGAGACATACTAGTTACATTCTTATATGTTGATTCTGTTATTAGAATAGTAAAAAATGATAGAATAGTATGCGAGCCATGGAGCCATTGTTATATGTGAGTCTATACTGTACCTGAGATTATTAGTTCCTTTAGCGACCATTAGCCAGTAGCAACGAACATCATTCTGCCCTATAACTTCTAACATCTTTTCCCACTGCCTCAGTTGATAATCTTTTTGTTTTGACTTAAGCAGATTTTTATAACTATTTCTGAGATTGTTGAGATTGCCATATCCATTAACACCTTGCTTATGCTTATAGGATTTATACACTTAATTTATTTCTTTCTTGGCTCTTTTACACTCGGCATCAAACCATATTGATTCAGTCCTCCTTTTTCCCCCTTTGACTATTGCATTAATTAATATTTTTTTTTAATAACCTTAAACTTTCTGTTAGTTTAACCGTGATCTGCTCATTATTATTAACAGCATTCATTATAGGAGTTAATACAGTATCGCCTATTAGTTGAATACAAGACTCAAGGAATTTTTGCCAATTAATTCTAGCCCTATTATGCATTTCAGATTGTGGTAGTGGTTGTATTATATCCAAATCTGTATTTATTAATTTTGTTGTTATTGTAAATGGGAAATGATCTCTCTCTGCTCTACGTTCAACATGGTAGGTATCCCATAATTTAATTTCACTATTCTAAAAAAAGAAGTCTAGGAGTGATGGACTGAAAGGGCCAAAGTGTGTAAACCTGCCTTCTTGGTCATCCATTACCTTGCCATTCACAGGTGCCAGATGATGCATTTTAAGTATTTCTATTAGCTTTGAACCCATTTTATTTACCCTTTCATCTTCTGTGTGTCTAATTTGTTCATGTACATCTTTATGGCACCAGATATGATAAGGAGCAGTAGTGTAACCATCGAAGTCCCCTATTCTGGCATTAAAATTGCCACAGAGGAGAATATTTTCACAGGCAGATGTAATCCCACTTGTGTGAATCACTTCTTCCAAATGCCCCAGATCCCTTCATAATAATATTTTGTATTATTTAGGGGACTATATGTACTAATGAGGTGCAGCTTTACATTGGACATCTTAACCAGTATAGTAATAAAGTTATCTTTTTATCTGTTAGTTCAACATTTATTTTCTCATGTATCTTAGCATAAATAATCAATCCCCCTGCATATTTGCCTGTCCTGGTAGTTCTTTTACCCGGCATTTGATAAGCTAAGTAACCATTTAAGTCAGCTTCAGAATAATTCATGTGCTATGTTTCTTACAAACAGGTTACATTGAATTTGCTTATATAGTCTCAAAAGTCACTATCAGCCAATTTAGAAAGGAGCCTTGCTATATTCCATGATATGAATGATATAACATCATTTTGTTTAGCATCAGCATTCTTATTCTGAAGTCAATTATTTTGCTGATCAAGTATCTCATATTTATTAGAGACAGTAATATTGTATAATGAGCTCAAGTTAAAATTTTGTTCTTCCCCATTTCCTGGATCCACAGCTGTATTCACTATTACTTCCTTCTCATGAATTACATTACCATTTTTGGGATTTTCTGGTACTACAAGGAGGCCCAAAGCATCCAAGAGCCTGAGAGTGTCCATAATTTTGACATATAGACTTTGATATTTTATCGTGACTTGCACCTGATCAGTATCCAAGTCACGGCCAAGTCTATACAGTATAATAGCATCCTGTTTCTCGATGGAAATGTTTGAAAGTTGTTCCAGGAGATCTTGTACAGTTATTTTCAATTTTGTATTGTTTTCATTTTTTATTTTTGTAATCCATATATTGTTAAAGTGTTTGGTTTGTTCTCTATCTTATGGGACATTTCCTCATTGATTAATATAGCCATTGTTGCCTCTAAAAGTGAACTGTCTTTGATGTGTAACCCTTCTACAGTATATCAAGAAGTGCAGCTTTCTCTAAAATCGTTTGTGCCATGCCCATATCTTGTATTAAAACATCTACTCGTCCAGATCTGGTATCATTTTCACATCGATACACATCCAGTATGGTGGTTTCTTCTACAGGAATCTTAAGTATGTGCATGAAAAGATTATTTAAAACATTTTTAATCTTTCCTTTAGTTTCTTTTGGGATGGGATTTAGTCCAAGGATGCTAATGTAACCCGCTTTGCTACTGGTCACCCAGAAAGGATTAATTAATTTTCTGTTTAGATAGTGGACTCTACAACCATACCTTTTAAGTGCAGCATTATTAAGTCATATTTGATTTGCAACTCTTGGTACCTTACAGAATATGAATATGCAGTCTTTACCTTCCTCGTCCTTATCTTTCCACATTTGAGCTATATCACATTCCTGTAGATCAGCCCCTATAACTCTCCTTAAAACGTTCACAATCTTATTTTTACCTGGGGGAGTAATTGTCATTTCCACCACATTGTACCCATATAGGCAAAAAAATGGAACAGTTTGCTATATCAGTTAGGTTGACCTCAGTATTTTGTACATCTTTCACACCCACTTTAGTTGGATCTATGCTTGATCTGGAATTATATACTTATCTGTTATTATTAGTCCAAATAATCTGTTCTTCTCTGAAGTTTCTTAAATCTGCCTCAAATTTCATCAGTTGAGCACTTATTGTTTAAAGATATAGGTTTTCCATTTCATTGTGTGTATCTGATGCCTTAACTTGATCCATCGCTGCATAATAGGTCCCAAAACTGTCAGCTTCATCTGTAACTATTACATTAGTGTTCAGTGGTTGTGCCACATCTGTCCCCCCCCACCATTATTGCTGGTTATATTTGCAGCTTGTATCCTTCCATTTTCAGCCTTCACTATTCCTTTTTCCTGTTTTTTCCCCTTTTCTTTCTTTCTCCCCTTTCTTGCTGTTCAAGTTTTTACATTCATTTTTGGAATTACCACGGGCGAGAAGCCATGATGTACTGTAGAGGAATTATCGACTGGACTAGAAAGAGACCCATCTTGTGGGACAAGTTTTTCTGTTTTCAGTAAAATATCATCCAGTTTAAATCCATTGAACTCAATATTAAAATCTTTAAAATGTATAATCTGTTCCATAATTAACATATGGGCAGCATGTGAATCATGCATACATTTTTTTAATTCGTCACTAGCCCGAAAGGATAGAGGGGGACTGGACCAAAGCATTCATCTCCCTTCCAGCTTGTTTGATTTTGTGGGACAAAAATTGTTTGTACTTCCCTTACTGGGGTATCAAGTTGTCTTAGGCCACTTATAGTATTTTGTAGTTTACTGGCTATGTTTTTCAATTCCGCTTGCCAGGTCTGCTTCTGGTTAGACTCAATGAAGTATTCTGGGGAGAAGTCCAGAGAAGTAAGGTACTCAGACCCACAGTCTGACATCATGCTGATAGGATCTACCTTAGCTGCCACAGCACAACCTCCTCTTTCTTCCACCTCATTTAAAGTCTTAGGGCAGCTGGGTGTAAATGTATAACTAGCCTCAAAAATTTTGGGAGTAATAGATAAACTTTTGGGGGCTAATGTCTGATGTGGCACAATCCCTGAAACAGTCTGAGTGTCTAGTACTGTTATTATTTCTTGAGGACATCCAGATGATTCTAAGGGTTCAAAATGCTCATTGATCTCAGTCTGTTTCCCAGACTTAGTATATCTACCCCCAGCTAATACACCTTGTTTTTGTGAGTTATCGAGAACCTTAGTTGCATCCTTGCTGTGTTTATTTGTATCTTTTGGAGCTGTTTTTTTTCTTACCCCTCTGTCCATTACTGCATTTTTGCTCAGACTCCATAATGGCTTTTTTTTTGTATTTCAAATATTTGTTTTATGTGGTAATGTAACCTATGCTACATCACCATAACACAGCACACTGTTCTCAGGTTCACGAACCTGCCTTCTAATTTGTGCCATGTTACTATTAATATTGATACCTCTAACAAAAGAAGATATATAAAAACTTAGAAAGCAGTTTTCTTTTTCTTTTAACAAGCAGACAGGTAGAAAGAAAGCAGACCTACACATATACATACAGCAGAAAAGGAAACAAAAAAGGTAAATCCATCAGTCCATTACAACAATAACAGCAACAGCAAAACAGCAACAAAAAACAGTAGTAGTGAGATGTTTTATATTTTAAGTCCAAGCCAGAAAGGCCAAGGAGATACTTTACGGCAATGACAAACGAGAGAAGGATTTCAGTACTTATCTGATCTTCCACTTTGTTTATGATTTCCACAGATCCAGTTCCAGAGCCAGAACCCACAAAAGTCTGTAAAGCTTGCACTTCTATTTAAGTTCTTAATGGTGTCAGATTGATTCGATGTCGCCAGTCTTTACCCTTGACATATGAGGATAGCAGTCAGAATAGCAGTCGCCGTTTCACTGGAATTTCCACCAGTGCCAGCACCAGGGGTGTCACCAGAGGTATAAAGTTGAGGGGGCTGATGCCCCACAGTCAAAATCCTAACAAAGCTAGTGGGGTCTGGGGGCATGCCTCCCCTGGGAACATTTTGAGATTTTTACCTTCAAATGGTGGCTTTTCCTGTATTTTAATGGTGAAATATATGTTTGAGAAGCCTGGTTATCATGACATCTGTTAAATGGTACATGTGGAAAAATTTGGTTACTGGACCACCGAGGACAACAGAAAGAGACACCATTATCCCAACAGATCTGCTGGGAAGGTTACAGGACCCCAGAGCAAAGTAATGAGTATGCTGTCAGAAAAATGCCCTTTATCAGACAGAACTGAGCCTAACACAAAGCAGGGCTCAGGGCCAAAAGCTATGCCAGCTTTCAAAGTACTACTGACGAAAAAGGTTTTTGAAGCAAAAACTAAATCAGACTGATAATAGCTTAGCTCTCAGCCTGCTTGCCTGCCCTAGCTCACCTTGTATAAAAACAAAAAACAAGGGTTATACCTAGGCAGTAGTCTGTAACACAGGCTAACCTTAAGTTGCCACAAAGCCACAACACAAACCCCTGTCTCAGAGTACAAGGTGATTAGGAAAAGGTGAAGTGCTGTTATTTTTTTTCTGAGCTCCAGCCTCTCAACTGTAGCCATTTTCTGGTGAAAGCCTTAATTTGAAACCCCCTTAACCCACAACAAAATCCCCCTCCTCAAAAAAGTGATGTTATTTCTTTCTGAGCTGGAGACTGGGAGAGCCTTTGATTTATCTATCACCAGACAGGGTACAGGTACGCTACTGACAGTAAAAACATATTTTAAGTAGTGTCACTCACAGGCTGTCTGTCTGAGCTAGTGAGCTTGAAGTTACCCCCCACAACACAATACAAACCCATCCCAACAACCCCAACCCCCGTGACTGCCTGTCTGCTGTCTTCAACCAACTCTGTAGGTAAAAAAGAATCTTTATTTATTTCAGAGCAGCTCAAGTTCTCAGATGTATAGCCTTTTACTTTTATCAGTATATCATGGAACACAACAAACACAACTGCAACTCCTCTGTTAGCGACAGTCTGTGACAACAACAGCATCAATATCTTGCTGCACAGCCTTTTGGAGTAGTAGTAGTCTGAACTGTGTGTCAGAAAATGAGAAAAAATACACCATCTTGGCATGCTAATTGGCAGCTGTGCAGTGTGCAAGTAAGAGCAATTTTGTTGGCAGGCAGGGCTGTAGAGGCGGTCACCAGCCCCCCGTTGTCAATCAGTCTGTGGCTGGCACTGCGTGTTTAAGGAAGTTGTCTCTTTCCCTCCTACTGTGGAAGGCAGAGATGCCCCCACCCACAATCTGACCCACCCCTTGTGCTGAACTATGCGACAACCGTGAACCCATCCCACCACTCATTGATTGATAAAACAAAGTCCTCCTATTATCAGAGTCCTCATTAGTAGTCCCAGTGTACTTCAGATCTACAAGGAAGGCTGCTCCATAAGGTCCAAAGATGATGTGATAAAGAAAGATTTTGTAGGCTGAGATTGGTATAGGAGCCTGGTTGAGGGTTTTATTTTTTTTATTTTTTGGGGGGGGGGTAATTATGTGTACGATATATATTTTTTGAATGATGAGATAGTGTAATTTTATTTATTCTATTGTTTTGGGGTGGTGGAGGAAAGCAAGGAAATAGCAGGCTGTGTTCACTGGGGGATCATGCAGTTTGTTTTGTGTCATATATGGTGGCTTGGCAGGCAGCTGTGATCTGATAAGAGTGTCGGTAACTAGTGCATCTTGATTACCTAGCTTGTCATTATGGCTTTTTAAGGAAATGTGTATTGCACTACTGATTTTAATTATGTTATTCCTTGTAAATCATCATTGAGCCTTTTAATTTTTAATTTTAAATTAATCCTGCTTACTGGAGAGTGAGCGACCGACATGTCAGGAATGCTAGTATGTCCGGGTACTAGCAATGAGGTTGTGATGCTAGGATGCTGGCAGCACGCTTCCACCTGCGGTACTGCCACTCAAAAACACTACTACTGCTGTCTGGGCTGCCGATTCATTGTACTGACTCCCTCAACTGTCCTCAACAAATGGTGACATCGAACTACTGTGCAATTTCAATTAAAATGTAATTTGAATGACTCAAGGTGCCATTTGAATCTGTTCTCCCACTGTTTCAAGACCCCATTGAAGCATCCACACTTTCTCAACGGCATAAGCGCAGCATGTAAAGCGGCATCTGACAAGTGTCAAAGTACTGGCGGGTCCCTTCAGAACCGCAGATTTACCGAATGGAATTTCTGTGAAAAAATAAATAAACTCAGAAGATGTCCAAAGCCTACAGCTACTTCTCACAACACCCAGGTAATGCTATGCAATACAGACCCACAAAACAGGGCTTTTCAATATCGACTGTCCAGCCAAGTTTCAACACTCTCGGGCAACCTTCAACAGCTAGCGCTATCACTGCAAACCCTGTAAAAAGAATAAAAAAAAAAAAAATGTTACAACACACCGTTTGCCACAGGTAGCACAATTCATTTCCTCAAATTGTGATGAAACCAACATAAATTTAGTACTGGCAACTTACCTCACAATACAGAGTTACTGAACTGCCACTTTAAATCTCACCCATCTACTGATTGACAGCGTTCCTCTCACTGTGAAAATGCCACAGCGCGCGACAGCCAGTCTTCTCACAGCATGCCAAACAGCTATCATGGACTGTCACACTAAACTTAAAGCAGAATGAAATTACCACAAACAACTCACATTAAGACACCACCACCCTCACTATTTAACTACTCCACTCCACAGGATGTCAAAAACTAACAGTTTACACTAGCTCTTTAAGAAAAATAAAACATTGTGGCATTTTTATTCAGTCAGGACATGAGCTAAGTTTCCTCAATGGGGGATAATGATTGGGGGGGCTTTAACTTACACTGGGGGGCTTCAGCCTCCCCAAAATCAGCCTGATGATGCCACTGGCCAGCACTAGTTTACAGAAGAGATACAGATTTAAGTTAAAAACAAACCAAGCCCCACATACTACAATCCCCTCTATATATATGTTTTTATGCTTTAATACTTTTATCCTTTTTTGAGTTTGACTTGCCAAATTTTCTCAGAATATCCTGGCACAGTCATAGGAAGGGCTGAAACTTAAACTATAAATGAATTAATTGACTAGGTCAGGCAGAATCAACTGTCTAAGCAGGCTATATACTAATCTGCAAATAACTCAGCCAAAGAAATGTCAGAGTCTGAATGCCTTTTTCGGTAATTTCGATAACCAGTAATAATCCAAAAGCAGTATACCAAGAGAACAGAAAAATCTGATAGAAGTAGCAAATAATTACAAAGAAAAAGAAATAGCTTAATAGTTTAAGTATGGTAAACTTACTCTCTATCATCGGATGTAAAAAGCTTCTAAAAATGCTTTTCCAAATCCACAGCAGCACAAGTGCTAATCACCGCAGGAGCTTCAGTTTGAATAGAAAGCCCTGACCAATTTGCAGGTCATTTGAAAAAGTTTTGTATCTGCTAAAAAATAAAATTCAGCTGAAACTCTCCTTAGTAAGAGCTAATGACCTCGGCAACCGAAGAATAGTTTAAAAATAAATGCTACAACATATTTGCAACAGTTGCACTGATATTAAAAGTAGCAAAAAGTGGCAAAAACACCACGTGGTATAGCAATAAGCAATATGTGGCACCAGATCAGGAGCTGATGTCAGGAAGCCTGCACCTGCACAATTTATCCCAGAGGTCGGATGACTTAAATTAGCATATGGCGTGAAAAATAAAACTAAATTTAAGTTAAAACTAAGTCCCTTTTTGTTCTAAAAATATTCTAGAAAGCGAAGATCATTTAAGCACACAAGAGATAGCAGCAAATCAATTACTATTTTTTCTCCCTAGCATTTACTACACAACAATATTTAAAAGAAAATGACAGTAAGCAACACACAGCAATAAACAGATACTTTAATAGATTCAGGTTTTTCAAAAAAAAAAGGGTCCAATAAAGTCTAGTTCTGATGTGGCGGCAATCCTCTTTTCACTTCTCAATGCAGGTTCAGTGCCGGTTAAGTACAAGTGGTGAAGTGAACCCACTCCCCGGCGGCATCAGCCTCTCTGACTGGCCGTCTTCTCCTGCCGGCAATCTGGCTTCTACTTCGAGCAAACTCCTTGATCAACCCTAGTTTTGGCCGAGAAAGACACTGGGGAAACTCTGCAAACTGGCAGTCGGCAATGAGCTGGTCTGGTAAGGAGATAAGCGTTTGAGGCAAAGATGGCATAGTTTTTAAAAAAAAGCTTTATCTCCTGCTTCTCAGTCTTCCTCCTCAAGTCCTGAGAGTGTGCAGTTGACCTGCCATCACCATATACCACCGTAGTGTGTGTGTGTGTGTGTGTGTGTGTGTATATATATATATATATATGTGTGTATATATATATATATATATATATATATATATATACTGTATATACATATGTATATATATATGTTTTTATATATATATATATACACACACACACACACACACACACATATGGAATGCAAGCTGAATTGTACCTAATTTTTATGTTTTTCAAAGTTATCTTGGAGGCGTCGGCAGCTCTTTAAGGAGGAGTACTATGAAGTTAATTAAAAAAAAATGTTTGCAGGAGCTTTTTTCTACCTGAACTTTTATTCCTCAGTATCATCATGGGAAGAGAATGCCCTCAACCAATGAGTTTCCAGAATTTCCCGTCCAGTTTATAATTTGATATAATCAATGATGGCACTAAAATACATTAAAAGGAAAAAGTTGCTATCCACCCAGAAATTACCTCCTTCCCCTTGGCTCCTGAGTGAGGAATCTGCTCTGTAAGAATGTGTGAGCAAAGGAAAGGTCAATGGTTCACATTTTTTTTCCGATACATTTTACTTTTGCTACTGTGCTATGGAAATTTGTGCTTTTCATATATTTTTGAACCCAGTAGTTTCCTGGTTTGACCCACATGTTTACACCAGTTGGTCTGATTTGACCTACAGTGGTGCTTGCCAAGATCAGATGCCTGACCTTGCAGAATTCTGCAGAAAACATTGCAATTCAATAGTTGTCATACAGGAAACTGTAACATACTGTGGCACTACATCTAATCCTGGTGGACATCACTGTATGTTTTTAACCACCCAGTGATGAGGTCACCCCACTTCACCAATGGACATGGCAAAGTGAGAAAATGGCTCTTTCACAGCCCTCTGAAATCCTTCATAAATGTGACTCATATCAGTTAACTTTTTGCTTTTTTCCCCACTGGAGATTTTTTGGAGAGTGTAGAGGTAGTTTTTTAAGGATTAATTGGTCTCCAGACACATATTTGGCTACAACCAGAACAGTCAAAGTAGGATGACAAGCGGGTCTGCTCCTCTACCCGCTTGCTGCCTACCCCATTCAAAACCATGTCTGCTGCTTCTGTCTTTTCTTTTTGTCCTTCAGTCTTTTCTTTACACAATCACAAAGTTGAGCCTGCCCAATGGTGAAGAGGGCTGAGGCACCGTGAGTGCCTTACCTTTTCCTACGCTGGTGACCTGGGTTCGGGAACTGACACAGGTCAGTTGGGGAAGGGGGTCGGCTGGGAGAGGAAATATTGAGCATCTGTTGAACTGCTCTCCTCCCTCAGGGAGGGGAGTCTTTGTGACTCGATGATCGACTGCCATCTGGAGGAATCCCGGTGGTGGTGTGTTTGAGTCAACCGATGGGGAGGGGCTCATGCTTAGAACTGGAGGAATCCCGGTGCTGGTGTGTGTGAGTCACAAGATGAGGAGGGGCTCATGCTCAGAACTGGAGGAATCCTGGTGGTTGGGCGTGTGTGAGTCACAAGATGGGGAGGGGCTCATGCTCAGAACTGGAGGAATCCTGGTGGTGGTGTGTGTGAGTCACAAGATGGGGAGGTCTCATGGTCAGAACTGGAGGAATCCTGGTGGTGGTGTGCGTGAGTCACAAGATGGGGAGGGGCTCATGCTCAGAACTGGAGGAATCCCGGTGGTGGTGTGTTTGAGTCAACCGATGGGGAGGGGCTCATGCTTAGAACTGGAGGAATCCCGGTGGTGGTGTGTGTGAGTCACAAGATGGGGAGGTCTCATGCTCAGAACTGGAGGTATCCCGGTGGTGGTGTGCGTGAGTCACAAGATGGGGAGGGGCTCATGCTCAGAACTGGAGGAATCACGGTGGTGGTGTGCGTGAGTCACAAGGTGGGAAGGGGCTCATGCTCAGAACTAGAGGAATCCTGGTGGAGGTGGGGTGCACACAGCATGTTCATTGCACATCCTGTGGAGTCTAGGGGAGAAAAAATAGGAGGAAAACATGGAGGATAGGCTCCGTGAAGCCTTGCCCGTCAAGCCATTGGCCCGTCCGATCTCTCTGGGTCTGGGATGATCAGGACTTGTGTTCTGGGTGAGGGAGGATGGCTCTCTTTTCCCAGCCCCACTGCGGGGGGAAATCCATGGGGGATAATGATCCTGGACACCGGAGGAGAATCGGGGCGGCTGTGGCTGATGGGGTTGGGGCGGGACAGCCGTCCATACCTGCCAAAGGAGGATAAGCACCTATATAACAAAACCAAAAAAAAAATCACAAAGACTATTGCTCTGTTCTTCCTGCATTTTTGTTTGTGCTTTCGTTTCAGGTTGTCACAGTAGATCGTCATTAGGGAAGAGGAGGAGGAGGAGGAGGGGACAGCTGATTGATTAGCACCTTGTTAGCTGGATCACTGCAGTCTGGTACTGCCAGGAGGCTCATCAAAACCTCCACAGCTGCAGTCAGGTAGTGCTAAGTATGGTCAGGATGGCTCATCAGCACTTTATAATCTGCTTAGGCATCCAGTATACCAGCTAGCCTTGATCTGCTATATCAGGTGGTTTTATAATGAACCTCCTCTGGCAAAGGATTTTTTCCATTAAAACTGGCTGTCCATATTAAGAACGTACAGTATTAGTACCGCATACTGCATATCAGATTTCAACTTTATAACAATGGTTGAAGTATAAACTTCTTGCAGTTAGGGATTCAGGAGGGTGTCAAGCTACGTCTCTGGGCAGTTCTGTCTCTGTTACCACAGCCATGGACTGCACTGATCATTGCACCAGCTTATCATCCTAAGGGGAACTCCCATGGGAAGGCTCTTGTTTTTACTTTTACATTGTTCTTTATGAATTAGACTCTGTGTCAGCAAGGGGCAATCTCCTTTACCATACATCCCTGCAAACCAACCCTATTCTCCCCTGCAAAACCTTTCTAAAATTAAATTATGCCTACTCCCATAGTATGTACACTGGTTACTTGGAATGTGAATGGGAAACAAAGCCATATTAAAAGGAAGAAAATGCTAAATAAGGTCCCATAATGCAGTGACTGGAAACCCAATTACTTGCTGCTGAATCCCAAACACTCAATAGGGAATGGGGTAAGGCAGTTTGTAGGCTTCTATTATAATGGTAAGGCGAGATGTATGCTCTTTATCATTCCTAAGAAAACTACAGGCTTAGGTGGTATATCACCAAACAGATGAAGATGGCAGATGGATATTGGCACATATGCAGTAGTAGCCAGAGACATTGCCAGCTATTTCCAGATATTTCACGAAATTTCTGAAGAGTTTCTCTCTGATGCCCCTACTGTAGAAATGCAGAAAGCAGGAGATATTTCTGGAAATATCACAGAAATTTCGGGAAATATCTGGCAGTGTCTGTGGCTGCTACTGTACTGTAGACTTGCAAGGTACTGCATAATTGATGGACTGTTTATGTGCCCCCCATTGAGGAATACCCACCACACAGAGGAATACCCAGGGTTTTTCGATGACCTGGTCTTCAGCTTACAGGTCTTTACAGATCTATAATAGATCTTAGGGGTTATTTTGATACAATCCTTTTGAAGATGCCATTTTGTATCAAGGTTAAGCAATGGGAAGTTAAGTGCTATGACAGAAAATTTATATAGTTCAGCATATATACTTAGACAAAATGGGACAGGTGAACAGAACTGGAGCCCCTTAATAAAGAGCTGCCCTCTTTAAACTTCTAATGAATATCTGCTCAGTGGATACATGGAGATCTTGTCACCAGTGTGGAAGGGCATATACTTTCTGGTCCCATTCATGATGTATACTCCTGCATATACAGTATTACTTTTCACTCTCCTCAGGTTTGATCCCTACATTGTATGACTCAGCCATCAAATTATTGCAAGTCCTGACCGTGACTCAGCCACACTGCCACTGGAAAACACCAAATCACCTCCAGACTCATCCAGATGGAGGTTTAACACTTTTAAATTAAAGGATTCAGACTATAAATAATTCATACACACTGAAATTAGATTATATCTGGCAAATAATGACATGGGATGTAAGCAGAACAATCTTATGGGAGTTCATGAAGGCATACTTAAGGGGTTAACCAATCAGCTGTGGCAAATACAGGAAAATGGCTAGCAAAGAAAAAGCAAACGCCTTAGAAAAAGGAAATTAAAGACTTAAAAGGTGCACATGCAGTGGATGGGGAAAGAGAAACTCTTCGCAAACCTGAAAATTGTAAGCTGAATAAAGTATACGCTTTCAAGGTAGAATTCATACTCTTCAGCATTAAGCAACAGTATTTTGAATCTGTGGAAAGGGCTGAGCGAATCCTAACTTGCAGGTTAAAAGAAGTAGAAATAAAAGCTTATTGTAATCATCCGTACCCAATCAGAGCACTTGATAACTCAATTGGAGAACATTTATAAGGAATTCTTAGCGTACTTCAAAAATTGCCATCAGTCACCCCAACCTAAAATTCCTTAGACTCCTGTTTCCATGATTTGCTTGGAGGAGGAGGAGTAGCTCTCTATGTAAGGGAAGGGATCAAAGCAATGGAACTAAAGGATAAACAGGGAGTAGAGGAGGCACTGTGGGTCACCCTGGAGACAGGATATGGCACCACAGTCTGCACGGGGGTTGTATACAGACCCCCATCTCAGGGGGAGGCAATGGACAAGGAAATTATAGAAGGCATCCTTAGAATGGCAGAAAAAGAAGAGCTATTGTTGATGGGGGACTTGAATATGCCAGATGCTAACTGGAGCACCTTTGCTGCAGCCACATCCAAGAGCAGGGTTATTCTCGATGCCCTACAGGGGGCATGCCTCAGACAGCTAATGGAACCCACTCGGGAGGGAGCAATCTTAGACCTAGTAATGTCAAATGGGGATGGAGAAAGGATCTCAGATTTAGAAGAGGGTAGCCGTCTGGGAACAAGTGACCACCAAACAGTGTTGTTCACGATAAACACAGCCACAGAGTCAAGCCATACAAACGCAAGAGTATTGGACTTTAGGAGGGCTGAATTTGGGAAAATGAGAGCATGCCTCAGAAAAGCACTAGCAAATGGGCAAGAAGGAGGGGTGGAGGAACAATGGGGAAAAATTAAAACAACCATCACAGAGGCAACAAGCCTTTGTGTGAAGCAAATCAACAAAGCAAAATGAAGGAAAAAAACACTATGGTTCTCAAAAGAGGTGGTGGGGAAGGTTAAGGAAAAAAAGGTAGCATTCAGGAAGTATAAGGAAATACAGAAGGAGCAGGACAGAGAACTATACCAGTTAAAGCAGAAGGAAGCGGGGAAGGCAGTCAGAATAGCAAAGGCCCAAAGTGAGGAAAAGACAGCCAACTCAATTAAGAAGGGGGATAAAACCCTTTATAGGTACATTAGGGAGTGAAAAAAGACCAAGAGAGGATAGTGAGGCTTAATAAAGGGAAGGGATGGTGGGCAGAGGGGCACAGTGAAAAAACAGGGGTACTGAATGAATACTTCTGCTCAGTATTCACAAAAGAAGAGGAGGGGAAGGTACCTAAATCAAAGCCTAGAAGCAGTCCATTCACAGACGAAAGGGTTCTGAAAGAACTCTTAAAACTGAAGGTGGACAAAGCAGTGGGGCCTGACGGAATTCACCCAAGAATGCTAAAAGAACTAAGGGTAGAACTAGTGATACCACTGACTACCCTTTTTAACAAATCATGGGAGGATGGTATGGTACCCGAGGACTGGAGGAGGGTGGATGTCATTCCCCTTTACAAAAGTGGGAGCAAGACAGAGGCAGGAAACTACAGACCTGTCAGTTTGACCTCAGTTCTAGGGAAAATGATGGAATCACTTCTGAAAGAAAGAATTGTTGAATTCCTAGGGGCCAGTGGGGCACAGGACCCAAGGCAGAAGGGATTCACAGCAGGAAGGTTGTGTCAGACAAATCTAATAGATTTCCTTGAATGGGTGACCAAAGTAGTAGACCAGGGAGGGGCTGTTAGCAAGGCATTTGACACAGTCCTACACAAAAGATTAATATAATAGTTGACTAGCCTTGGAGTGGGTCCCAAAGTGGTAGCCTGGGTAAAACATTGGCTGGACAACAGGACGCAGAGAGTAATAGTAAATGGAGTTCACTCCGAAAGAAAGGGGGGTTACTAGTGGGATACCGCAGGGTTCAGTACTGGGACCGGTCCTCTTTAATGTCTTTATAAGTGACGTTGCAGAGGGACTGGAAGGAAAAGTATGTTTCTTTGCAGATGACACAAAGATTTGCAACAGAGTCGATACAGAAGCTGGGGTGAAAAGGATGCAGAGGGACTTGGCAAGGTTGGAGGAATGGTCAAATGTATGGCAGCTTAGATTCAGTGCAAAGAAGTGCAAAGTAATGCACCTGAGAAACAAAAACCCAGGTGAAGAGTACATAATGGGGGTGAGATTCTAACAACATTAAAAATGGAAAGGGATCTGGGGATAGTCATATTAGATGACCTTTAGGTGGGCAAGCAATGTGAGAAGGCAGTAAGGAGGGCTAGCAGGATACTGGGATGTATAGGGAGGGACATCACCAGTAGAAAACAGGAAGTTGTTATCCCTCTCTACAGGCAGTTGGTGAGACCCCATCTGGAGTACTGTGTGTGCAGTTCTGGAGACCCCATCTCTGCAAGGACATAGATAGAATGGAGGCTGTCTAGAGGAGGACAACTAAAATGGTGCATGGTCTGCACCAGAAGACATATGAAGAGAGATTAAAGGAGCTTAATATGTATACCCTCGATGAGAGGAGTGAGAGGAGGGACATGATAGAAACTTTCAAGTATCTCAAGGGAATCAACAAAGTCCCAGAGGTTAGCATCTTTCAGAAAAAGAGATGTACAAGAACAAGGGGGCACAATTTGAAGATAGAGGGGGGACGGCTCAGAGGTAATGTGAGGAGGTATATTTTCACAGAGAGGGTTGTGGATACATGGAACAGCCTTCCTGAGGAGGTAGTGGAGTCGAAAACAGTGGAGGAATTTAAGAATACATGGGACAGACATTAGGCAATTCTAGTTGGGGGGTGTAGGAGGAAGTAGGCTGTTGGGTAACTAGGATCTGCAGCTTATCCATTAGGTAGGGAAATGGGCAGACTAGGTGGGCCAAGCAGTCCTTGTCTGCCATCAAATTCTATGTTTCTATGTCCCCATCATAGGTGAGGAACCTAGGGTGCTCCTTGATAGCCTAGACCTCTGTCAGAAGCAGAATTAAAGGGGAACATTTAGCACTATTATGCAATGCAGTCTGAGAATGTGGGATTATGACTGGCTGACTGGCACCTTTCTGCAATGGTAAATTTTGGCAGTACCCATGCAAAAGGTTCCAGCCAGCCACATATAGAATACCCCCCTTGTGAAATCACTCCAACCCCCCTGAACACAAACACAAAATCTGCTATGTTGGATCCCTGGTAAATCGTGGTCTTGCAACTAGTGCTGAGTAACTGTTGAAATACCGACAACCATTAACATTCACAACAGTGGGGTTACCAAAACAGTTGGGGAACAAACATAAGTAGAAAAAGGGAAGTGGTTATCCCTCTATACAGACAGTTGGTGAGACCCCATCTGGAGTACTGCGTGCAGTTTTGGAGACCTCATCTACGCAAGGACATAGACAGGATGGAAGCAGTCCAGAGGAGGGCAACTAAAATGGTGCAGGGTCTACATCAGAAACCATATGAAGAGAGACTGAGAGAGCTTAATATGTATACCCTTGATGAAAGGAGAGACAGGGGGGACATGATAGAAACTTTTAAGTACCTCAAGGGAATCAACAAAGTCCAGGAGGGTAGCATCTTTCAGAAAAAGAGATGTGTAAGAACAAGGGGGCACAATTTAAAGTTAGAGGGGGGACGGCTCAGAGGGTAATCGAGGAAATTCTTTTCACGGAGAGAGTGGTGGAGCGCTTGAAACCACCTTCCGGGAGAGGTTGTGGGGTCTAACACAGTGGAGGAATTCAAACATGCATGGGACAGACATAAGGCAATTATAGTGGGGAGTTGCAGGAAATAGGCTGTTTTTTAACTAGAATCTGCAGCTTATCCAGTAGGTAGGGAAATGGGCAGACTGGGTGGGCCAAGTGGTCCTTATCTGCCGTCAAAGTCTATGTTTCTATGTTTCTATATGGGCCAACACAGTTAAAGAACTTTTCCCTGTAACTGCCCACACTGCACCCACCTCATCTCTCCCTCAGTCTCTGGTCCAGTCCCACTCTGCTTCACTTCCGGTCTCTCTCATAGCTGCTATTCCACTCTCACTCTCTCAATCCCAGCACTTGCAATAAAAAAAAAAATGCAAATGAACCAGAAAAAAAGCAGAAAATAAATTTCCCTTGAGTGACACCGTTACCATCTCCTGAGCGCAAAGTTCAACTGACTGCAGCCTGTTACGGCTCGCACCACACTCAACTCAACTTAGCTCAACTCAATTTTATTTTTAAAAATGCACAATTTACCAGGGTATCAAAGCGCTTGTACATGATTTCTGATCCTAAAATTCTAAAATTCAAAGAATAAATAATACTAAAAATATCTGCATCAACAATTATTCAAATTCAGAGAAAGCAAGACTGAAAAGATATGTTTTAGCACAGATTTAAAATTCTCCACAGTCAGGCACTCTCTTATCCAACGAGATATAGAGTTCCACAGGGTAGGTGCTGCAAACACAAATGCCCTGGCACCCAAGGACTTCAAACAGATCCTGGGAACCTCTAGCAATCCCTCGTCGGTGGAGTGGAGTGGGAGAGGAGAGCAGTAGGGGCAAAGAAGATCTTGCAGTGACAGCTGCTTGTTTCTCCCAGACTGTCTTTATCAGAAAAAAATAAATAAGTGGCCCACAACTCACAGCCCTCTCTTTAAGGAAAAAAAAAAACAAAAAGAAAAAACATGACAGCATATAACTCTCTATATATGGGGTTGCATCAGGATGCATGGGCAGCAACACCGTAGCCACAGCAACAACCCTAGCAACCAAGGACTATTTTTTCTGGCAGAGTAACAAATGCAATACAAATAAATTAAACTACCCCCAAAAACGTATTATTTATGTATTTTCTTGTCTAAAAAAGGGGGAGACAGTGTATAATCACAGTAAACCACTCCAGGGTGTGGGTTATGCTGCAATTTACTCATTTCTGGTATGGTTTGGTCATTCAGCCTCATGACCAAACCATACCGGGCATGGGTAAATTCCAGCATAACCCACACCCTGTTGTGGTTTATTGATTTAGAATTCCACACCCAAGTGTTGGGCTTGTCCTAATTTACAGTTTGTGTACAAAAACATTTTTGTTACTTACTGTTTGCTGCAGTATAGTAGATTTTGGATAAAACATTCTGTAGGTACATCAATGAAAGAAGGAAGTCTAAGGGGCGGATTCTAAGGCTGAGAGGCAAAGAGGGGGAGTGTCTGGAGTGGGACCAGGAAAAGGTATCAGTGCTAAACAGATACTTGTGTTCAGTATTCACTGAGGAGGGGGAGGGACAGGGGCCACAGCCTGGTACCAAAAACAAAGTAAGGAGGGGGACAGTAGTCCATTTGCAGAAGGCAAAGTCCTAGAGGATCTCACAAAACTAAAGGTAGACAAATCATTGGGACCAGATGGCGTACATCCGAGGATATTGAGGGAACTAAGGATGGAGCTTACAGCACCATTGACAGCAATGTTCAGTGAGTCACTCAGTGCAGGGGTGGTTCCAGAGGACTGGAGGAGGGCACACGTGGTTCCCCTACATAAAAACGATAACAGGGAGGTGGCAGCAAATTACAGGCCAGTCAGCCTCACCTCAGCAGTAGGGAAAATAATGGAGGCATTGCTAAAGGAGAGGATTGTGGAACACTTGGAATCCATCGGAACGCAGGACCCGAGGCAGCTTGGATTTACTGTGGGAAGATTATGTTAAACAAATCTAATAGACTTTTTTGACTGGGTGACGTAGGAGGTGGACCAGTGAGGAACAATGGATGTCGCCTACCTTGATTTCAGCAAGGAACAGCACTGTTCCACATAGGAAACTGTTGAATAAGCTGGGAAGCCTGGGTATGGGACACAGGGTGGTAAATGGGGTTAGAAACTGGTTAGAGGATAGAAAGCAGAGGGTGGTGGTAAATGGGATCCAGTCTGAGGAAAGGGGAGTGACCAGTGGGGTACCAAAGGGATCAGTCCTAGGCCCAGTCCTTTTTAATGTCTTCATTAGCGACATTGCAGAGGGGATGGAACAGAAGGGTTTGCCTGTTTGCAGATGACACCAAGATCTGCAACAGGGTAGACACTCCTAATGGGATAGAGTGAATGAAGGGTGACCTAGAGAAACTGGAAAAATGATTCGAAGAGTAGCAACTGAGGTTCAATGTGAAGAAGTGCAAAATCATGCACCTGGGTCGCAGAAACTCTGGGGAGAGCTAGAGAATGGGGGGGGGGGGGAGTTACTGATAGTCCCCAGGGAAGAAATTTGAGGATTATTATCTCAGATGACCTAAAGGTAACCAAGCAGAGTACTAAGGCTGAAGGGAAGGCCAGTGGCATGTTGGGGTGCATAGGAAGAGGTATCACTAGCCGAAGAACAGAGGTGGTGATACCACTATACACAACACTGGTGAGGCCTTATCTGAAATACTGTGTACAGTTCTGGAGACTGCATCTTCGGAAGGATATAGACCAGGTGAAGGTGGTCCAGAGAAGGGCAACAAAGATAGTGCAGGGCTTACACCAAAAGACATATGAGGAGAGATCGAAAGACCTCAACATGTATGCATTGGAAGAAAGGAGGGAATGGGGGGATATGATAGAAACTTTTAAGTATCTTAAGGGCATAAACAAGGTGAAAGGGGGAGACACCTTTCAATATAAGAGGGGCACAAAAACAAGGGGGCGCAATATAAGATTGGAAGGGGGCAGGATAAGGGGAAATGTAAGGATGTTCTTTTTCATAGAAAGGGTGGTGGATGCCTAGAGTTTAACCTACCCCTGGAGGTAGTCGGAGCATCAACAGTGGGAGGAATTAAACATGCATGGAATAGGCAGAAGGGAACACTAGAGGTGAGAGGAAGAGGGTAAAGCTGATGACCAGATAGGGAGATTGGCTGCCATATAAGGTAGGAAAACTGAGCAGCCTGGATGGGCCTGGCAGTCCTTATCTGCTGACATTCTCTGTGTTTCTGTTATATCAGGAGGATTCTGCTGACTCATATGCTGACATTTGCTGAAACCAGAAATCCCAGAATCTCCTGCAGCCGATATCAGAGCAGGGCTACAGCAGAGTGAGACTCAGTTGTCTGCAGTGCATGTTAAGAGTTTTTATAAGCGCTGATCTTTTGTTTCCTGGTTTTGTAGTCCATCTGGGACTAAATACAGTAGGTCAGAAATGCTTAACTTTCTGAATCTCATTTCTCAGTCCAAAAATAAGAAATCAGGGAAGCCATTTTATAATCACAACAGGGCATTCCATGGTGTGCATAATTGAGGGATAATAGCACTAGTCGGGTGTGTAAAGCCCTTGGCTTCACCTAGGGCTGAACTTCCCGAGGTGTGCCGTTATCCAACAATAACGCACACCCTGCCATACCCTACTACTGCGTCATAGCTCTGATATCAGCTGCATGGTATCCTGGGCCTTCTGTTTACAGCAAATGTCAGCTTGGAGTCAACAAAATTAGTCTGATACAATCTAATGTACTGTAGTAAACAGTAAGTATTTTTTTTCCACAGAAAGTAGAAATTGGAACCATCCCTACAGTTGGGTCTGGGGCTCTTAGTGTTGACTGCTTCCCTTTCAAGAACGTTCTACAAGATGTGGCCAACAAGGCCCCTAACCTTGGGGGTTTACCTGCTGAATTCTAGAAACATATAAGAAGCTTTTCTTTCCCCACATGCTAGCAGGTTACGGTATATTGAGGCTAAAGAAACAGAAGTACTCTGGGAAACAATGAGAACTGCATTAATCACTGACTGGGAGTATAGCTGGGAATTCTAAAACTGATGCATGAAGACCAGTTGGGCTTTGTGAAACATTGCCAACCAGCAGAAAATGTAATCAGGCTGCTAGCTCAGATTCTTGTACGATGCTTACCCACCTACCTTCACTTTTTCAGAGTCCTCTTTCTGAGTGTGGAGAAGGCCTTCAACAGGGTGGAATGGAAATACTTGTATTAAGACCTGAGCAAATTCAAATGTACAGTGGCATGAAAAAGTATTTGCCCCCTTCCTGATTTTCTCTATTATTGCATATTTGTCACACTGGATGTTTTCAGGTCTTTAGACAAAATATAATATTAGATAAAGGGAACCTGAGTGAACAAATAACACTTTTTTTTTTTTACTTATTTCATTTATTTAATGAAAAAAAGTTAACCAACACCAACGGGCACTGTGTGAAAAAGTAATTGCCCCCTAGTTAAATCAACCCAATTAAAGGGATAATTAGAGTCAGATGATTGAACACAGCCAGGCTTGATTACAGCCAGCCCTGCTCAATATAAACTCACTTATTTTGACCCTTACCATCAGAGTCACGTTGCCAGCACAAAGATTCAACAAGCACATTATGCCATGGTCAAAGGAAGTTCCTGAAAAGATCAGAAAAAATTTGTTGCCCTCTATCAGTCTGGAAAGGGTTACAAAGCTATTTCTAAGGCTCTGGGACTCCATCAAACCACAGTGAGAGCCATAATCTCCAAATGGAGAACACTTGGAACAGTAGTGAATCTTCCCAGGAGGGCGGCCTGCCAAAATTACTCCAAGGGCACAGCGTAAAATCATTCAGGAAGTCTCAAAGGATCCTAAAACAACATCCAAAGAACTGCAGGCTTCTCTTGCCTCAGCTAAGGTCAGTGTTCACGACTCCACAATCAGAAAGAGACTGGGCAAAATGGGCTTCATGTGAGAGTAGCAAGGCGGAAACCACTCTAACCAAGAAGAACATAAATGCTCGTCTCTCATTTGCCAAGAAGCACCTGGATGATCCACAAGCCTTTTGGGAAAATGTTCTATGGACAGATGAGTCCAAAGTGGAACTTTTGGATGACATGGATCCCATAATGTCTCGCGTAAAGCAAACACAGCATTCCACA
Source organism: Neoceratodus forsteri (assembly GCA_016271365.2). NCBI lineage: Eukaryota > Metazoa > Chordata > Ceratodontiformes > Ceratodontidae > Neoceratodus > Neoceratodus forsteri. The sequence continues at coordinate 237,200,612 of CM057458.1, forward strand.
GTAAGAACACCATACCAACAGTCAAACATGGTGGTGGTAGTGTGATAGTGTGGGATGCTTTGCTGCCTAAGGACCTGGATGACTTGCCATAATTAAAGGAACCATGAATTCTGCTCTGTACCAGAAAATTCTTAAGGAGAATGTCCGTCATCCTTCCGTCAGCTGAAGCTGAAGCGTAGTTGGGCCATGCAGCAAGACAATGATCCAAAACACAAAAGCAAGTCCACATCAGAATGGCTAAAAGAAGTAAAATTAAAGTTTTGAGTGGTCAGTCAAGTCCAGACTTAAACCCAATAGAGATGCTGTGTAGGACCTGAAACCAGCAGGTCATGCTCGAAACCCATCAATGTTACTGAATTAAAGCAGTTCCTGAGGAAGAGTGGGTTAAAATTCCTCCACAGAGATGTGAAAGACTGATATTGAATTATAGGAAGTGTTTGGTTGCAGTCATTGCAGCTAAATGTGGCATAACCAGTTATTAAGTGTAAGGGGCAATTACTTTTTCACACAGTGCCAGTTGGTGTTGGTTAACTTTTTTTCATTAAATAAGTGAAATAAAAAAAAAAAACAAGTGTTATTTGTTCACTCAGGTTCCCTTTATCTAATATTACATTTTCTCTAAAGACCTGAAAACATCCAGTGTGACAAATATGCAATAATAGAGAAAATCAGGAAGGGGGCAAATACTTTTTCATGCCACTGTATGTAAATGCTTGAAAGACTGGATTAAACTCTTATACAGATACCAGAGCTGCAATTCAAACTAATGACTTTGTCTTGGGCAATTTTCCATTGGGGAATGGAACAAAACCAGTCTGCATTATCCTCACTACTATTTATTCTGCCCTTGAACCCCTGCTAGAAACATAGCCTTTGTTGGCAGAAAGGACTGCTTGGCCCACCTAGTCTGCCCATTTCCCTACCTATTGGATAAGCTGCAGATCTTAGTTAACCAACAGCCCACTTCTTCCTACCCCAACCAGAATTGCCTGTCCCATGCATTCCTGAATTCTCCCACTGTTTTTGACCCCGCAACCTCAGGAAGGCCGTGCCATGCATCCACCACCCTCTCTGTGAAAAAATACTTCCTTACATTACCCCTGAGCCAACCCCCTCTATCTTCAAATTGTGTCCCCTTGTTCTTGCACATCTCTTTTTCTGAAAGAAGTTACCCTCTTGAACTTTCTTGATTCCCTTGAGGTACTTGAAAGTTTCTATCATGTTCCTCATCTCCCTCCTTTCCTCAAGGGTATACATAATAGCTTCTTTAGTCTGTCTTCATATGGCTTCTGTTGCAGACCCTGCACCATTTTAGTTGCCCTCCTCTGGGCTGCTTCCATCCTGTCTACATCCTTGCAGAGATGGGGGTTGCCAGAACTGCATGCAGTACTCAAGATGAAGTCTCACCAACTGTCTGTACAGAGGGATAACAACTTCCTGTTTTCTACTGGTGATACCTGTCCATATACATCCCAGTATCCCACCAGTTCTCCTTACTGCCTTCTCACATTGCTTGCTTACCTTTAGTTCATCTGATATGATTATCCCAGGTCCCTTTCCATTTTTGTTGTTGTCATTACCTCCCTCCCACCCCACTGTGTACTCTTCCCCTCAGTTTTTGTTTCCCAGGTACATTACTTTGCACTTCTTTGCTTTGAATCTAAGGTGCCTTACTTCCAACCATTCCTCCAACCTTGCCAAGTCCATTCATATCCTTTCCAGCCCCCCCACTTGTGTATCAACCCTGTTACAGATCTTTGTGTCATCTGCAGAGAGGCATACTTTTCCTTCCAGTCCATCTGCAATGTCACTTATAAAGACATTAAAATGGACCGGACCCACTACTGAACCTTGCAGTACCCCACTAGTAACCCCACTTTCTTCAGAGTGGACTCCGTTTACTATTACCCTGTGTGACCCACTCCCAGGCTGGCTAATTTGTTTATTAATCTTTTGTGTGGAACTGTGTCGGATGCCTTGCTAAAGTCTAGGTAGGCCATATCCACAGCCCCTCCCTGGTCTACTACTTTGGTCACCCATTCAAAGAAATGTATTAATTTTAACCCCAGGAATCGCTCATTATGATTATACCAAATGCAGCCAGTCTCCTGTGTTGGACTGCCCGGAGAGATGGAATTATATGCAAATGATGGAACTCTCAGTTGGCTCATGCCACTTTCAAACTGCTGCCCTAGCAACTGTTGCACTCTAAGTGCTTCATATTCTTTACTCCGCCTGCCTAGTGAAGACGTCCCGGAGAGCTCTCTTTCAACCTCTTCAAAACCTGATTATTTGTTTGATAAGTAGTGTTTTTACTTTATTTTTCAGATTGTTGCCTTAGCTTTAGTTTATGTTGTAGCTTGTGTAATTTTCATCATATTTAATGGTTCCTTCATGGTTCCTTGGAACCGAGGGTTCCACTATTTCTAGTGACGGTTTTACCTCTATCTTGTATATTTGTTATTTTTGCGGTACGTTCCTAACTGCATATAATTATTTAAATCTTATATAGGATTTCTTAGTCTCGGTGTCAGGAACCAAGTAGCACTCGGTTCCAGGAACCGTTAGCGGTTTATTTTATTTGTTGTATTTGGTTCTCAGGAACCGATAATTTGTCATACTGTATTTTCTTCAACAATTCCTGCTCAGTGTCAGAGGATCCTGTTGTTAAGCCTAAAAAATGCACAGGACCCACTGGTTTTAAATTGTGTGAGTCTTGTGGTCAGATAATAGCCAAAGCAGACAGACATTCTTTGTGTATTTGTTGTCTAGGTACTAGCCGTATCTTTGCAAATTGTGACATTTTTAAAACTTTTTGCCCTAAAACTCTTAAGAAGAGGTCAAAAATATTAAAATAGATGGCCTCTGCTTCTACTGTTACTGGTGAAACTAGTTCCTCCACCTCTGGCACAAGAAAGGATGGAGGTAAAGCTAAGGATCCTGATATAGGATCAGATAAAGTTGAGCAGGGTAAGTCAAAAAGACTGGTGGACTCAAGGACTAAACCTGTGCCAATGAAGAAAAAATGGAAAGAGAAGTGTGTCGCTGCACCTCTGGCCGAGAAGGCTAAGGAGCTCACAGCTGACAAAACTGGTATGCCCTTGGCTAAGGACATTGCCAAGGCCTTACAGGTCTTGCAAGTACTGCAAGCTGCAGTCCCAGTTCCATTACCAACTGTACCAGTTCCTGTGCCAGGTCCACCTTCTCAGGAGCCTCAGGCTTCCTTCCTGAGGAAGAAGATGATGAATTTGAAGAGGAACAGATAGATCCAAAAGTTTATCCAGAACAGGAGTTCGGCCCCGGGTCCCGAGGATTATTCCTCACACTATGCTTTTGTTAAAAGCATGGTGGAAACACTCAACCTCCCTCTGCAGGAGACAGAGGAGGATGTGGAGGAAGCAGAATTCTTGGATATGATGGGCCTAACCCCCACAAAATGTTTACTACTGCCTATGCATAAGTCCTTAAAAAAGGCAGCAATGCAAGCATTTCAAACTCCCAGTTCTATTCCAGGAGTTGATAAAAAAGTGGACAAGAAATATCAGCTTGGTAGGACAACAGCTGATTTTCTGTTCAGCCACCCTGACCCTGAAGGGGTTGTGCAGGCTGCTGCTTACGACAAATCCAGAATTCCCTTGGCTACCCATCCCCCAGATAAGGATTCTCAGAAGATGGACACAATGGGAAAGAAAGGGTATATGGCTGCTTCCCTCATTCTTAGACAGGCCAATTATATGGCCTATGCAGTGCAATACCAGAAGGCACTCTGGAATGTAGTGTTAGCTCTAGCTGACAAAGTGCCTGGTGAGGTGGCAGTGGACTTGCAGGATACAGCAAGGGCCACTTTAGATGCCACAAAATACCAGTTTCACATGGCTGTGGACACTAATGACTCCGCAGCCAGGTTGATGGCACTTTCTGTCTCCCTTAGAAGATTTGCCTGACTTAGGGCCACAAACTTGACCCTTGACACCCAGGCTAATGTGATGGACTTTTCTTTTGAGAAAAATTTTCTGTTTGGAGATAAAACAGAGGCCTATATGAAGAAGGTAGAAGAACATAAGGCCATCTACAGAAGCAATTCTAAGGATAGGCCATCGTCATCTTATAGGTCCCAGACCAGGGGAGGCAGGACTAGGGGATCCTACTCCAGACCTTTTTTTCAGGCTCAGGCCTCTCAGCTGCAACAACATCCTAGAGAATACTTCAGAGGGAGGGGCAGGAGAGCCATTAGGAGACCCTCTCCCTCCCCAGTGATTCAAGCGCGGCCCACTCAGAACCCCTGATGGGCTAGTACAGGTCACATCCTCTGCCAAAAATCCACCAGTGGGTGGCAGACTTGCTCATTTTCTTCAGGATTGGTATGCCATCACCACAGACAAGTGGGTCCTGGAGGTGTTGAGCCAGGGTCTGGCAATCAGCTTCAAATCTCTCTCCCCATGCTGAGAGCAAGAGCATTTGCACCAGTCACATCTGCAGACAGGATACTACTGGATGCAGAAGTAAAACACCCACTAGCTATCAAGGCAGTGGAGCCTATGCCCCTAAACCAGTGGGGCAAAGGCTTCTATTCTAGATACTTCCTCACAAAGAAGAAAAATGGGTATTGGCGACCTATCCTGGATTTAAGACTTCTAAACAGATGTATTCTGAAACCCAAAAGTCAGAGTGGTCACTCCTGCTCTGATCATTCCCACTTCACAAAAGGGAGACTGGCTAGCCTTCCTAGATTTAAAGGACTCTCATTTTCACATCCCCGTCAGACCTTCTCACAGAAAGTTTCTGAGGTTCAGACTGTCCTCGGGCCATTATCAGTTTGCAGCCCTTCCTTTTGGCCTGACTTCTGCACTAAGGGCATTCACAGAGGGTTTGGCCGTGGTAGTGGAGTTTCTGAGAACACAGGGAGTATCGGTCTTTCCCTACCTGGACGACTGGTTAGTGGTGGGTCCATCTCTACGTTTGGCAGAGCAGGCAACAACTAACAAAGTCTACTCTGGAATCCCTGGGTTTCCTCATCATAAACGAGCAGAAGTCACAACAAGCACCAGTTCAGGTACTCAAGTTCATTGGGGCGGAACTGAACACCAGACTGGGCAGAGCTTTCTTGCCACAGGACAGGGTAAACAGTATTTTAAGAACTGCAAGCTCATTTGTACCAGGAAAACCCAAACTGGCCAGAGACTTCCTCAAGCTTTTGGGCCACATGGCAGCTGCCACCACAGTGGTACTAGGTTCCAGATTCCAAATGAGGGACATCCAGTTCCACCTGAGACAGTACTGGTCACAGAGGACAGACCCTCTGTCCAAGTTGGTGCCAGTCACACACACTCTCCTACAGGCACTGCAGTGGTGGCTGAATGAACAAAACCTTTGGGTAGGAGCTCCTTTCACAAAGGAACAACCTTCCCTGGTTCGTACAACAGATGCATCCCTTCTGGGTTGGGGAGCACACATGTTGGATTATATAGCAAGTGGCACATGGTCTACTCAAGAATCCATGTTCCACATAAATCTTCTGGAGCTCAGAGCAGTATACCTAGCCCTGCAGTCATTTGCTCCACATCTTCAAAACAAAGTGGTGCAGGTCAGAACAGACAACATCACTACTATGTATTATATAAACAAACAAGGAGTAACCAGATCAGCCCCACTGTGCACAGAAGCAATGAGGCTGTGGTCCCTGGCCTACTCCATGAAGGTATCCCTTTCAGCCATACATCTTCCAGGAAAGGACAATGTACTTGCAGACTCCCTCAGCAGGATAAGTCAGGATCACCACTAGTGGTGTCTGAATCCTCAAATTCTCAGTTCGATTTTCAGGCATTGGGGCACTCCAGAGATACTGTAGGTCTCTTCGCCACTGCAGAAAATCACCAGTTGCCAGTTTATTGCTGCAGGCCTCCTCTCAGGGGCACACTACCCTTGGGTGCATTGGCACTGGATTGGACAGGGAAGTTTCTCTATGCTTTCCCTCCTTTCCCACTGATATTCAGGACCCTACTGAAATTGAGGTCCCAATCAGCAACAATGATACTGGTAGCACCAGATTGGGTGAACCAGCACTGGTATTCACTTCTGTTGACTCTATCAGTGGTATCTCCAATTCATCTGCCCAGGAAGCAAAACCTGCTGACTTCCTGTCAGGGCAAGATACTCTACCCCAACCTGAAATCTCTAAGGCTCAAGGCCTGGCTCTTGAGGACTTAGAGTATGAGGATCTTAAACTGTCAGAACAAGTTTTTACAGTACTTAGGGGTTCAAGGAAACCTTCTACTAAAAAGACATATTCTGCCAAGTGGAAGAGGTTCTCCACATGGTGTGCAATTAAGGATATGACCCATCCAGAGCTGACCTTGCCATTCTTCTGGATTACCTGACACACCTACATTCTTTAGCTCTGAAGCCTTCAACTCTCAAGGTTCATTTGGCTTCAGTTTCAGCTTACCTGTCAGCAGGTAAAGAGAGGTCCATTGCCTCTCATCCAGTTTTCAGGAAATATTTTAAAGGCTTTAACCTTTTATATCCCTCTTTGAGGGAACCCGTTTCGTCCTGGAATCTGAATATCTGCATTGCCAAGCTCATGGATGCCCCATTTGAACCGATGGCAACAGCAGACCTGAAGTACATCACTAGGAAAACTGTGTTTTTGGTTGCTATTACTTCAGCCAGAAGAATCAGTGAGTTACAAGCCCTGTGTACGGATGCAGATTACAGCTCATTCCACAGGGACAAAGTGGTTCTCAGGACCAATAGAAAATTTCTTCTTAAAGTGGTATCTGATTTCCATCTAAATCAGTCCATCACTTTACCTGTCTTTTTCACAGAGAACTCCAGTTCTCCAGAAAGGATGCTTCACTCCCTTGATGTCAAAAGTGCACTTAACCACTATATTGACAGAACTAAGTCTTACAGACCAGACTGGATACAGCTCTTTCTTACCTATGGAGAGATAGGTAAGGGTAGACCTGCCACAAAATGGACAATTGCTCGTTGGATAGTGGCATATATTCAGTTTTGCTATAGTAAAGTGGGTAAACAGGCTCCCCTGGGCCTCAGAGCACACGCCACCAGGGGTACAGCTTCAAGGGGTATCCCACTCTTGGAAATCTGCAAAGCAGCTACATGGAAAACAGTACACACCTTCACAAAGCATTACAGCCTGGATCTGCAATCCAGAAGTGATGCCAGGTTTGGTACAGCAGTGCTGCAGAACCTGTTTCCTAAATAGGTTTTCTGCCCAACCTCCAAAGGTACTGCTTGGTAATCTGCATTTGTTTAGTCATAATGAGTGATTCCTGGGGTTAGAAGAAATAATTACTCACCATAGTAATCTTGTTTCTTCGAAGGGATCACTCATTATGATTAAAGCTCCCTCCCTGCCTCTCCTACTAAAAAAAAACTATGATCTTTGTTCTGCATCCCTGTTTTGGGATATTTTTTCCATGTAGGTTAAGTTAGAGACTCGCCATTTTGTTAATCACTTGGTTCCCTTATGGTCCCAAGTTTTTTAGGTTTATCTATTGGGATGTTTTTTTGACCTGAGAGGACAAAACATTATTATATATTTAAATATTATTATAGTTAATGGGTCTTACACCCAGTTTAGGCTACATAAGAATCTGAAGCACTCAGAGTGCAACAGTTGCTAGGGCAGCAGTTTGAAAGTGGCATAAGTCTATTGAGAGTTCCATCATTTGCATATAAGTCCATCTCTCCGGGCAGTCCAACACAGGAGACTGACTACATTTGTTTAATCATAATGAGTGATCCCTTTGAAGAAACAAGATTACTATGGTGAGTAAGTTTTTCATTCGTCTGACATGACCTTTACACTGTGAATCCATGCTGCCTTGGGTCCTGTGCCCCACTGGCCTCTAGGTACTCAACAGTTCTTTCTTTTAGAAGTGATTCCATCATTTTCCCTACCACTGAGGTCAAGCTAACAGGTCTGTAGTTTCCTGCCTGTGCTTTGCTCCCACTTTTGTGAAGGGGAATCACATCCACCCTCCTCCAGTCCTCAGGTACCACACCATCCTCTCATGATTTGTTAAAAAGGATAGTCAGTGGTGTCACCAGTTCTCCCCTTAGTTCTTTTAGAATTCTGGGGTGAATCCCATCAGGCCCATTGCTTTGTCCACCTTCAGTTTTAGGAGTTCTTTCAGAACCCTTTCTTCTGTGAAAGGACTGATATTGACACCTCTATCCAGAGTGCTTCTGTTGACTGGATTAGGTACCTCCCCTTCCTCTTCTTTTGTGAATACTGAGCAGAAATATTTGTTCAGTATCCCTGCTTTTTCACTGTCCCTCTCCGACCACCCACCACTTCCCTTTTTTATGCCTTACTATCCCTCCCCTTGCTCTTTCTTCACTCCCTGATGTACCTATAAAAGGTTTTATCCCCCTTCTTAACTGTGTTGGCTATTTTTTCCTTGGTTTAGGCCTTTGCTATTCTGACTGCCTTCCCCACTTCCTTCTACTTTAACTGGTACAGTTCTCTGTCCTGCTCCTTTTGTGTTTCCTTATACTTCCTGAATGCTATGTCTTTTCCCCAACATTCCCCACCACCTCGTTTGAGAACCATAGTGTTTTTTGCTTTCATTTTGATTTGTTTTATTTGCTTCACACAAAGGATTGTTGACACTGTGATGGCAGTTTTCATGTTTCCCCACTGTTCCTCCACCCCTCCTTCTTGCCTGTTTGCCACTGCTTTTCTGAGGCACTCTCCCATTTTGATAAAGTCTTCTTTTGTATGGCTTGACTCTGTGGTTGTGTTTATCATGAACCACAGTGGTTGGTGGTCACTTGTTCCTAGATACCTACCCACTTCTAGATCTGAGATCCTCTCTCCATCCCCATTTGAGAGTAGCAGGTCTAAGATTGCTCCCTTCCGAGTGAGTTCCAATACTAGCTTTCTGAGGCATCCTCCTGTAGGGCATCAAGAATGACCCTGCTCTTGGATGTGGCTGCAGCAAAGGAGCTCCAGTTAACATCTGGCATATTCAGGTCCCCCATCAACAATATCTCCCCTTTTTCTGCCATCCTAAGGATGCCTTCTGTCATTTCCTTGTCCATTTCTTCCCCTGAGATGGGGGTCTGTATACAACCCCCATGCGGATTGTGGTGCCATTTCTGGTTTCCAGGGTGACCCACAGTGCCTCCTCTCATCCCTGTTTACCCTTTAGTTCTGTTACTTTGATCCCTTCCCTTATGCAGAGAGCTACTCCTCCTGATATTCTACCCTCCCTATCCCTCCTGTAGATTGTGAACCCTGGTATGTTGACTCTGTCATGGTTCTTTGTGTACCATGTTTCTGTGACTGCCACAATATCCAGATATCCCTCTTCCATAAAGACCATTAGTTCAGGGAGCTTGTTACCTAGACTACGGTCTATGGTACTCATAGCCCTTCATTTTTTGATAGGCTTATCCCTTTTTACCCTATCCCTGTCCTTACTAACCAAGTTATGCTGCTCAGAGTATGTATATGAGCTAGAGGCAAAACTCACAAGGCATTTCAATATGTAGCCAATCTCCTCTTGATAGAATTAGATCCAGAACATACAGTCTTGGCAGTGTTGCACATTATCTCAGTTTGCTGAACAGTTGTGGTATAAAATTAATTGGAATGAAGCAAAAGCCTTTTCCCCTGTTGATATATTGCCACAAACAAAGTTTCACTCAATGGAGGTTTAACTGGTATGCAAACTAATAACATATTTGGAATTTGGACAAAAATAAATCACCAACTACAGAGATCGATAGGAACTATTACCAGGAACTGCAAACTGATGTAAGCAGATGGCAAATCCTTAATCTGTCACTTTGGGATGGAACCAATGAAGTGGTCTTGAATATGATGCCCAGTGTTCATTACCTTATGGCTATGATTCTGAATATTTTAAAACATATCTTTCGCCTGTGGGACAAACAGATTAGGACAGTACTTCTGGGAATTAAAAGAAAAAACAGTCTGGTATGCTTCACTAGCCAATATGGGAATTCACTTTCCAAATATCAGGTGGTACTACCTTGTTTTTGATGGAGATGGAAGGGGGGGGGGCTACTTCTTCTTAGATCCTGCTGATTATGCCACTTTCCTAAGGATTGAACATCAAAGCATTCCCGTGCTGGACTTTAGTGCTAATCCCACAGCCCAGTTACCACAAGTGGAAAGTGCTCGAGAACTCTGAATGCTAGCATCAGCACAGCACATTTGGAACACTTTAAAAGTTTCTGAAAATCAATCTTAAACTAATGGATAAGGCCTCTATGTGGTTAAATAGCTTCATGAGGGTTGGTAGAAAACCAGTGATATGGATTTGAAGGCCAGAAGGGTTAACAGGGAAACATAGAAATGTAGAATTTGATGGCTGATAAGGACTGCTTGGACCACCTAATCTTCTCATGTTCCCTATCCAGTGTCGCACTACAGGACCTACTTGATCTCCAACTTTACCCCCCCCTTGCTTCTAAGGTTCCCTTATACTAATCCCATGCCTTCTAAAATCTCATTACAGTTTTTGCTCCCACCACCTCCTCAGGGAGGCTGTTCCAAGCATCCACCACCCTTTCTGTGTATAAGTGTTTCCTTACATTTCCCCTTATTCTGCCCCCATCCATCTTCAGCGCATGACCCCTTGTTCTTGTGCATCCTTTTTTTTCTGAAAAAGGCTTCCCTCTTGAACCTTATTTATACTCTTGAGGTATTTGAAAGTCTCTATAATATCACCTTCTCCCTCCTTTCCTCCAGTCTGTACATATTAAGGTCCTTCAGTCTCTCCTCATAGGGCTTTTAATGCAGATCACACACTGTTTTAGTTACCCTACTCTGGACTGCTTCAACTCCATGTCCGTTTGGAGATGAGGACTCCAGAACTGGACACAGTACTGTAGGTGGGGTCGCACCAGAGACTTATACAGAGGTTTCACCACCTCCCTCGTTCTGCTGGTGATACTCTTCCCTATAGACCCTAGCATCTCACTGGCTCTCCCCACTGCCTTGTCACAAGTTTGGCCATATTTAGGTCATCAGATATGATCACACCCAGGTCTCTTTCCTGTTTGGTGGTTGTCAGTAGCCCCCCCACCCCCATTTTCTACTTTGACCCTGGGTTTCTATGTCTCAAGTGAATGATTCTGCATTTTTTTGCATTGAAACTTAGTTACCACTTTCAAGGCCACTTGTCATGCTTACCTAGATCTCTGGTCCCCCGAGCGTGTCAATTCTTCTGTAGATTTTTGTGTCATCTGAAAAATACATACCTTCCCTTCTAGTCCCTCTGCAATGTCGCTTATAAAGATATTAAAGAGGACTGGTCCCAGCACTAATCCCTGCAGCAACCCCACTGATCATCCTCCCTTCCTCAGACTGAACTCTGTTTACCACTACCTTCTATCGCCTATCCTCCAACTAATTTCTTACCCAGTTTACCACGTTTAGTCCCACTGCTAGACTGCCCAGCTTGTTTGAGTCTTCTATGTGGAATAGTATTAAAGGTCTTACTGAAATCTAGGTAGGCTATATCCATTGTTCCACCCTGATCTACTTCCCTAGTCATTCAGTCATAGAAATATATAAGATTAATTTGACATGACCTCTGCCTAGTGAATCCATGCTGCTTTGGATCTTGTAAACCACTGGATTCAAGATATTCCACAGTCCTTTCTTTCAGTAGCGATTCCATTAATTTCCCCACCACCAAAGCCAGGCTGACTGGCCTGTAATTGCCAGTTTCCTCCCTGCTCCCACTTTTGTGAAGTGGTACTACATCTACCCTCCTTCAGTACTCCGGGACCACTCCCATTTCCAATGATTTTTGATTTTTGAGATTTTTGAGAATCACAGCTGTCTCCTTTTCTATTTGCTTTTGCTTACCTGCCTGACACAGAGGATTGTTGCCCTCAATATGGACACTTTTAGCTTTGCACACTGTTCCTTTACTCCTCCCAAGTCCTCCCACCCTGCAAAGGCATCCCTTGTATAATTAGCCTTCCTGAAATCCAGGACCTTCACCATTGTGCGGTTCACTTCTGACATAGTTCTTGTATTGACTATACATATACGACTCCAAATTGGGTGCGGTGGTGGACAGTGAGGAAGGGAGGAGGGTAGCCCAGGATGATCTGGAAAGATTTGGACAGTGGTCAAACACATGGCAGCTGGGGTTCAATACTGCATTTCAGGGCCAGGAACCCAGGATACCGTTGCACCACTTGGGGGTGGGGTGGGGAGCAGATATCCGTATCTGAGGAGGAAAAGTATCTGAGTGTGGTGATAACAGGGAATGTGAATCAGTACAGTGCAGAAAAACAGCAGCAAAGGCAAATAGAATGCTGGAGTGCATTTCTAGGGGAATCACTTCAAGAAGGGTGGTGGTTATTCTGCCACTATACAGATCATTGGTGAGGCTACACTTGGAGTACTGAGTGCAGTTCTGGCACCCATACTTAAAGACGGACATCAGACTCCTGGAGGGAGTCTGGAGGAAGGTGTCCAAAATGATCCAGGGAATGGGGAGAAATCCTATGGGGGAGACTAAGAGAGCTCAACATGTACTCCCTGGAAGATAGAAGGAACAGAGGAAATATGATTGAGGCCTTTAAATACTTGAAGGGTATAAACAAAGTTAGTACTGAGGGTATGTATAAATTGAAGGGGGAAGGGACCACGAGGGGACGTAGGCTGAAACTGGTGGTGGTGGGTGAGATTCAGGAGGGAGCTGAGGAAGCATTACTTTATGGAAAGGGTTGTGGTAGCTTGGAACACACTGCCTGAGGAGGTGATCTCACTGGATTCAGTAGGGAGTTTTAAGAAAGGATGGGATAAGTTCATGAGCAAGGTACAAATGGGGGGGTTATGAATGGATGGGATAGGTTCATGGACAAGGTACAAATGGGGGGTTATGAATGGATGGGATAGGTTCATGGGTAAGGTACAAGTAGAGAGAGAACTGACCAAGGTGGTGAACTCAATGAGGGAAAATTTGGTGGGAGGCATGGAAAGGGGAGGAGGGCAGCAGCAGTTGTCCTAACTGTGGGCTGCTTTTTTGAGCATACAAGATAGACCTTGAAGCTTAATTCTGCTAGCATTGTCAGATGTTCGTATGAACCACACCATAGAGTGATCACTGCTTCCTAGGTGGCCACCCATCTTGACATAGTGTTTTGTGGGGACTTTAATAATGACTGGCTTTCCCCTAATAAAAATAAGGCCCATTCAATCTTAGCAGACAATAATGTCACACTACACATAAATAACCCCACTCGTCTAAACTCCAAGACTGGCACATCAGCGCTGTGAGACGGGATAGTGTCCAATTGCTCCCACAGGATCAAAACAGCTGGTGTACTCCCCAACTGTATCAGCGACCACTCTCCTGTTTATTGCATATGGCGCAACAGTTTTGAAGCTCCCCCTCCCAAAATCCTGGAGTCCAAGAATATGACACATTTAATATAAACGAGTTTCTGACCTCAATTAATAATACAGATTGGGGCCCACTTAACAACCTGCCCACTATTGATAAGACCCTAGACTATTTTATTATGACCTTTACCAACATCATCAACAGGCACACATCCCTAACCAAGTGCAGGTCCAGAGACATCAAAGCCCCTTGGATTAACCAAGGAAATAAGGCCTATAATGAAGAGCCGGGATGCCGAATGGAAATCCTTTAAGATTAGTAATCTTTGCTCTGACTGGTTATTCTATTGGCAGTAGAGAAACACATGTAAAACCAAGCTCCAGGGAGCCAAAAGAGCCTACTACCGCTCAGTCCAAACAGAAAACCTTAGCAAGCCTAAGGAGTTTTGGAAACAGATTAACTCTTTAATCAAGGGTAAATCAGCACAGTGTCCTAGTTCCATTCTTTCAGGTAGCACCCTGCTACAAGACCCCCCTTCCACAGCAGAGAGAATAAATCAATTTTTCATGGCCCTAGATACGTACACTTCGCATCTTTCGCCAACCTCTGACTTCTCCATACCCGTATGTAACCCCTAGATGGCGCTATCCCAGGGGTTACTACCCCTGCCTGATTTGCCACTAACAGGTTGAGGGGCCCGGATCCAATGGCGGGTGCCTCCACCCAGAGGTCAGGGTTTGCAATAGTTAAACTAACTTGGTCACAGCCCTCTGGGACACTGCAACCCCCCTTTCTTCCCACTTAGTGGCCCACAATATATCAGAATTACCTTTCACAGTATACACTTACCCCCAGGTCTGGTTCCGCACTGGGACCCTCCTGTGAAATGAGATACAGTGCAACAATCACAGTACAGTACTTTAACATAGACAAATACCTCAGGCAGTATAACTTTGCTGAAACAAGCAGCTCTGATTTATTTAGGGGATATAACAAGGACAGGGAAATCAGGTTAATTAGCTTATCACTCTAATACTCTACCTATGGCTCTGTGCAGAGCCTATCCCTATCAATTACTGTCCCTAGGTACCCAAGCCCTAGTGAGCTAGTCCAAACCGTGGCAGCTGGTAGGGCCCTTTCACACAGAGAAAAGGAAAATTAAACAGTCAGCAGTACAGTAATTCTATCTGGATTTAATGTGGTAATTCAACAGGGAGCGACCCTGAATTAGTACTCAATGCACTTCCAAATAAGATAGGGTCCTTCAATGTCAGCAGGGCTCACTTGAGGTACACAAACCCTTCACACATTTATATAAAAGAAAGACTATACCAGGCAGGCTGCATCTGTATCCCGATCGCAATTACTGCACAATACCCGGAGAACACACAGCAGATTCAGTTCCTGACAGACCGAGTGCAATTTTCAGCAATTCCTCCAGTCTTCTACAGGGTGAGCCTGGTTTCTACTCTTCAGAGATCCTTTGATTCTTTTCACAGGATGGATTCAGTCCTAACAAGCTGTTACACAAGCTGCAGACTGGAACTCTGGGCCTTACACACGTTTTTTGACTAAAACTGCACACTGAAAAAGCACAGGGCTCCTTCCTTCTTCACTGCCAAAGCTCAACTGAAACTCCAACCGACAAAACCGGGCACTTCCCCTGAGTTCCTCCCAGTTCTTGACTGGATTGGCTGTCACTCACAATAGACTGCTGCTGTTGGTCCAAAGGCACTGAAGTCTAAACTACATCTCCCAGAGTCACTGCCCATACAATCCTCTTGTGGCTGGCTCAGATTATGAGTCCAAGTTCTGATTCGTCCAAGGCACCATTTTTAGAGCTAGCTTACCCCACACTGATTGGTCCAGTTCAGCAGTTCAAAACTAGAATGGGGAACTAGCAGACACAGTTCTGACTGCAAAGAAAGCAGGTTAGACAAACTGTAATTTCATTATTACTCTAAATAATTTCTGGCAAACAGTTACATCTTTCAGATAGGTTCCCTTTGCACTCCTAGTGACTGCAAAAATGATGTGAATTGGCAGCAGCTCGAGTGGTACTCAGAGAAGCACACAGTCCCCATACAAACTAATTATGTCTGCAAGCAGACAGCTCTTAAAGAGACAGTACCAGAGGCTCTAAAAACACTCACTGATAAATGGCTTAAATGCCAAACACCATTCAGGCTTGAAGCATTCAAGCAAGCTCCTGAAGTCTTTTGGGAACCCCCATTTGCAGGGGTTGCACCTTCCTGGCCTGGGAAAGCTTGATGTCCGCGTCAGCAAGTACCCCATAAGTTTCAACTGCAACCATATACATTTGCATTAGGCTGCATATGTAATCATCAGTCAATATATCATTTTACCAAGAACACATTTCTGAAACATTGCAGTACATCACTCTTTACACAGTATTACATACACATTGTACCATAACTCAAGTTATTACCTCTTGTACATGAAACCTGAAGAGAGGGCCCTTCCCTATCAGTTACCTTGGGGCTGGATGGGGCAAGGGCACCATACTTAGAGGGCAACACAAGTAACTTGAGTTAGCACTGATGCTCAGTTTGGGCAATGAGCTCGGGACACATACACTCCTTTATGGACAACATTGAGAGGCAAGTCCACAGGCCTCCCAATGAATCATAACTGAGGTGCACCACAGGCTTTACAGCTCGACCAGTCTTTCTAGGGGAACTGTTATAGTCTCTGCACTCTGAGCCTCATTTTCAGCATTGTCCTCACTTGTCAGGGAGTCTCCATGGGAGTAGAAGGCTAGAACTTGGGGCACTTTCAGCTCCAGGAGTTACAGTTTCTGAGTCCACAACATTTGGCTCGCATGGAGAGCTTTCGACACTGGCAGTGGACTGTCAGGGCACTCAAAATACTCTTCTTGTTCGGTGTATCACCAGTCTGCCCCAATCTATCATTTTCTCCCTGAAAGCTCAAACAGTTCAACCATGCACAATGATTCCATTTCATCTGATCTGATGCTTTGCACTTCACTTTCTGGGAGCATTGGCTCCAGGGACTAAGCTGGGGCTTGGACAGTCCAGAAGGCCCAGCTTCATCTCCAGTATTGACTAGGGATTGCCCAAACAATTGACTCAGTTCGTAAGAAGGATAGTATTCAAAGTCACTCTCACTTTCTTCTGATATGGACTGACAGTCATGCTCAACTGGGACTTGTGCAGGGAACACTTTAACTCTGCTTCTGTAGGTGCAGACTTCCTGGTCTTTTCTTAGCAGCAGCTCTAGTCACTGGTCCAGAAGGGGAATCTTCTAGGGCTCAGACTCAATTAAGATTTGTCCAATGGGCGGTAAATGATTTCTATGCATTGTTTTTACATCTTTGAATTATTCTCAGGCCTTACTTTGTACACTGGCAGATCATCTAGTTTGCCCACTACAATGTGAGGGAGATGGTGCCATCTGTCAGCAATCTTGTGCTTGCCATGCAGTCCCAGATTTCTTAGCAATACCTGATCTCCCTCCTGGAGTTCCTGTGCTTTCACCTTTTATCATACCTTTCTTTGTTGGCCAGATTTCTTTTGGCAGCCATGGTTTGAGCCAGTTGGTACGCATGAGTTAGCTGGGCCTTAACTTTTGCACATACTGTAAATAGTTGTCAGCTTGAACCCCATCAGGAGAGACCCCAAACACACATCTACTGGTAGTCGAGCTTCTCTTCCAAACATCAGGCGTGTAGGGGAGAATCCAGTGGCATCACTTTGGTGCAGTTATAAGCATGTACCAGGGTGCTAATTTGTTGGCTCCATCTAGGCTTGTCCTTTGGGTGCAGGGTGCCTAGCATATCTAGCAAAGTGCGGTTGAAATGTTCAGGCTGTGGGTCCCCTGGGGGTGGTAAGGAGTGGTTCTGACTTCTACTCCCCACAGAGAAAGCATCTCTTTGATCAGACGACTCTCAAAGTCTCTCCTTGATCAGAATGGATTCTTTGTGGAGCCCCATAGTGAACAAAAAGTTTTCTACAAGTACTTTGGCCACAGTGGATGCTTTTGGTCTTTGGTGGGAAAGCTTGGGCATATCTCGTGAAATGGTCAGTGACCACCAGCACATTACTGATATTTCTTTGATCTGACTCCAAACTCAGAAAATCAATACAGACCAGCTCCATGGGTGCACTGGTGGTGATGTTAACAAGGGGCAGCCCTCTGGGGCAAAGTTTCCTGTAAGCAGCGACTACAAGTTCGAATGTGTTGCTCCACATCAGCCCCCATCTTAGGCCAATAGAATCTGGATCTCACCAAGTCAATGTGTTCTGTCTATACCAAGGTGCCCCATGTGGTTGTGCAAGGACCTCAGTACTGAGTCTCGAAAGGCAGTGGGCAGCACTAGTTGTTGTTTGTCTACTTGTCCCCCTCTGTCTACTGTTTCTCTGTATAACAGTTTATTGATCAGTTTCAACTTAGGACCTTCTTTGTATAACAGTGCAGTTCTCAAATCAGTGGAGCGTAATTTGGACACATCTTTTCTGCATAGAGGGCTTCTAAAGCTGCTTTGATCATGGGATCGCGGGATTGAGCCCGCCGAATACTGTCATTGTCCAGCTGAGGCAGTGCACCAATGTCTATTGCAGAAAAGTGGCAATAAGCAGCAGGTATGCAACTCTCAGAGGCTCCCAAGCAATCCACCATGCAGTCCACTGCGTCCGTGGACATTTGTTCTTCCCTGTCAAACTTCCGGCAGAGTGCCCGAATGTCAGGTTCTGCCAATCGGACCCAATCATTCTGGGGAACAGGCCTCGGGAGAGAGCATCAGCATCTATGTGGTTCAGACCTGCTCGGTATTCGAGAGCATAGTCATATGTAGATAATGCAGAAAGCCACCTATGGCCAGTGGCATCCAACTTAGCTGAGGTCTGCACATAGGTCAAAGGATTATTGTCAGTTTTACTAGTATTTTAGCCCCATACAAGTACTCATGGAATTGGTCAACAATAGCCCACTTCAAAGCTAGGAACTCTAACTTATGTACAGGATAGTTCTTTCTGATGGGGTCAGGCTTCTACTGGCAAAGGCCACTGGTCTCAGGCCATTCTCGTGCTCTTGGTACAACACAGCCCCAACCCTTGCAAGCTAGCACAGTGTGCAGGACGTAGGTTTTCTTGGATCGGCATAGGCCAGCACTGGAGCATGGGTAAGTTGATATATGATCTCATGAAAAGCAGTCTCACAATCAGAGTCCAGCGGGCCCCAAATACTTCACTGGATGAAAATACACTCTTTCAGTCTTGAGGGACGCTGACTTTGGTATTTTTGTGGGTTGGGGATACCCTTGAGTAAGGTTAAGTAAAGGGCGGATCACTCTTGAATAGTCCTTGATGAAGCGCCGATAATAACCACAGAACTCAGGAATCTTTGCAGTTCTTTAGATTTTGGGCTGTGGCCAGGTGGTCAAGGCCTCAACTTTACTTGGGTCGGTCTCTATTCCTCGTGGATACTATGTGTCCACATACTTTACTGATGTTTGAAAGAATTGACACTTATCAATGGACAGTTTAAGGCCAAAGTCCTCCAGTCGGTCCAATACCTTAAATAATCTGCTCTCATGTTCCTCCAGTGAGCTGCCAAACACAATAACATCATCTAGGTATACCAGGCACTCTAGTAAGTTCATGTCCCCACTGCACGCTCCATCAATCGCTGAAAAGTGGCTGGGGCACCTGAAACTCTTGAGGCATCCTCATGAATCATAGAAGCCAAGCGGACAGATAAAGGCCGCCTTCTCACAGTCCCTCTGGGCCATCGGGATCTGGTAGTACCCACTGCGAGATCCAGCACAGAGAACCACTTGCTCTCGCTTAGGCAGTCCAAAGCATCCTGAATGCGGGGCATTGTGTACTGATCAGGATAGTCCGCGTTTAAGGTGCGATAATCCACACACATCCTTACTGTTCCATTCTTTTTCCTCACTACCACAATGGGGAAGCATAAGGGCTTCTGGATTCTTGTATTACACCAGCAGCTAACATCTCTTGCAGATGCCGTCTCACATCATCTATGTCAGCAGGTGCCAGGCGTCGAGACCTCTCACGAAATGGTATTTCGTCATGCAGCCGGATATTGTGCTCAGCTCCTTGCACGCATCCTACATCCCATTCCTTTAAAGAAAACACCTGGTCTCTCTGGGCAAGCTTCTCACTGATCCTCACTTTCCATTCAGCTGGCAGCGGGGAGTCGCCGAAATCAAACAAGTCAGGTGTTACTCTGTCATTCTTCCTTGAACTCTTGCTGCTGGGTAGCACTGCAGTGTCTGCACAATGCACATTAGCCAGGATGCAACCTCTGTTTACTCGAATGTCTCTTTCAGACACATTATGAACTTGGACCATTACCCTTCTGGCATAAGCATGGGCTCTAGCGGCAAAATACTAGGCTTGACCAGCAGTCCCTCTGGCAATTTTCCATTGCCTGTGCATCCAACATTAATATTTTATTCTTAACATCCTTTCTGATACGGACCTCTCCTGTAAGGTAACACTGGGCATTTGGCGCCAGGATCAGAGACTCAGGATCCTTCTTCCATACAATTCGACCGGTTCCTCTGGTTCTGTTTTTCAGCATCTCTGTGCCTCATAGGCCTTCTTAATTAAAGCCGAACTCTTAAAGCTCTACTAGTCTTTGACCCCTGTTTTCATAACACAACTGTGCCAGCCTTCCAACATATGAGCATTTGTTCCAATCAACAAGGGACACCATCATACAGTCCAGTGGGGGACACACAAGGCTAGGGTCTCTACTTGTTCGGCCACTCCAGCCACGGAGGTGGGGAAAGACAGCCAAATTCGGATATACCCGGATAAGGTAGGCCTTCTCACTTAACCCCATACATGCAGTCCTTCTAATGGTTGTAAGGGTATGTCTGACAAATGCTTCTGATACCAATCCTGGAACATAATTGTCACTTGGGAGCCACTGTCTAATACAGCTCTTGTAGACATTCCATTCACCTTTACAGTGGTCTCCATGGAGGGACCCACTATTCTGGACCAGTCTGGAGAGGCGGTAGGGGGCCTGGGCAACTGACCTTGCCACAAAGGACGTGAATTAGCATTTTTGGTGCCTCACTGGGATCATGTCATGCACCTCTTAACCACTGATTTCTTCTCAAGCTCTCCTTGTAGCCTATATGCAACTTTGTCAGTGTCTTTGGGGACTGGCATTCCTTTCATGTGCCCATCTTTCCCACAATTATAGCAAAACATACTTTCTGGAGTTTGAGCTGGCCGAGGCGCCACACTGGAGCCAGGGCGGGGTATTCCAACTGGAAACCTTGGTGCCATCTCTGTCTGCGGCGTGATAAGCATTTGGAGACATCTCGCCAGTTTCTCCACTTCCATGGTCAAGGAATCGAGTTCGAGCTGTTATCAGCAGGAGATACATGGGTGGGTACCCCACCCCATAGCAGATGCAGTCGGATATAGGTCAGGGCCCGTGATTTGCAGGCGTGGCCTTCATAAAGGGACTGTTTTTGAATTCCGGATCTCTCTCAACAGTTCCCCATTGTGACATATCTTTTCCTTGTCAGAGCACTCATTGACTGCCAACCTCTGCCCCTGAACTTCACTTGATGGGTCACCTCAGTCACCGGTCAGAGTCGCAGCTATTGGTGCAGGTCCCTCCCAGGTCGCCTTTTTTCAACTCCTCGAATTTCCTCATTAACTCATCATAGGAGGGTGGGATTCCAGTTGATCTGCCAGGCGTAACTGAAGCAACAGCAGTTCTGAGAAGGGGCAGACTTAAGGATCCTGTCCAGCCTGGTTCGGTCCAGTTCAATCGCTGGCAAACTACCTTTTCTGAGGCATTCTTGCAACAATTTTTCCAGCCGAGATACATACACAGACAACAACTCCCTTGGTACTGTTGTGCATCTCTTACTGTCCACCATAGGTCCTCATCAGAATCTGGGCTCCATACACATTCTCCAAGGCCTCAAGATAGGCCTGTGCAGTCGCTCAGGGTTACTGGGCCGTCTTAGCACGGATGGTAGCCAGGCAGGACCTCGGAGGCCTCACTAACCCTCTTTGCTTTTCGCCCTCCGAGCATTGCCATTCTAGCACTTGGGGGCAACATAGTCTATCCAGGTCTCCAAGTCATCCTCCCTTGGGGGTGGGAGGGTGCCAGAGAAGATCCTCAACCTTGGTAAGAGTCGTGACTAATGGCAGGTGCAGAAATAGGAGTCTGCATTGGTTCAGCCACCATTACGGGCACTGGAGCAGGAGGGGTGTTGGGGAGGAACACCCCAGGTGGCAAGAATAGTTTCTTCAAGTCCTCCCAGTTTTCCCTCTCCCAGCAACCATTC
This sequence comes from Neoceratodus forsteri, assembly GCA_016271365.2. Taxonomy (NCBI): domain Eukaryota; kingdom Metazoa; phylum Chordata; order Ceratodontiformes; family Ceratodontidae; genus Neoceratodus; species Neoceratodus forsteri. The sequence goes on from CM057458.1 coordinate 237,222,305, forward strand.
AGCAAATTCTCCTCAAAAGTTTCAGATAGTGGTGGGGCTGATTCCCCGGTCTTTACTGTCCTTAGTTATCACTCTCCAAGCAGTGAGGGCTCCTCTGGGGTAATGGTCTGTGGCACTTTGGAGCTATCTATGGGATCCTTAAACTCTACTAGGGCCAGGAAAGTGTGGGTGAGCAGATTAGCATGCCGACCCACTACCACAGGGTTTTGTAAACCTTCCACCTTGAAAGTACTCCTGCACAGTGTCCTATTGATACCCAGGGGATGTCCAGGATAAGCATAGCATTTTGGGGTCGATCTCCCCCCAGTACACCACTCCACCAGCCGGTGCACAGCCACTTCTGTCGGGTACCCATTTTTTCTTAACAGTGGTTCGTAGAATAGGCCACTAGAGGACACACAATCCCAGCGGTGAGCCTCCAAGATGTAACCCTAGATGGCGCTTATCCCAGGGTTACTACCCTGCCTGATTTGCCACTAACAGGTTGAGGGGCCTGGATCCAATGGCGGGTGCCTCCACCCAGAGGTCAGGGTTTGCAATAGTTAAACTAACTTGGTCACAGCCCTCTGGGACACTGCAACCCCCTTTCTTCCCACTAGTGGCCCACACAATATATCAGAATTACCTTCACAGTATACACTTACCCCAGGTCTGGTTCCGCACTGGGACCTCCTGTGAAATGAGATACAGTGCAACAATCACAGTACAGTACTTCAACATAGACAAATACTCAGGCAGTATAACTTTGCTGAAACAAGCAGCTCTGATTTATTTAGGGGATATAACAAGGACAGGGGAAATCAGGTTAATTAGCTTATCACTCTAATAATCTACCTATGGCTCTGTGCACAGGCCTATCCCTATCAGTTACTGTCCTGGGCACCCAAGCCCTAGTGGCTAGTCCAAACCGTGGCAGCTGGTAGGGGCCCTTTCACACAGAGAAAGGAAAATTAAACAGTCAGCAGTACAGTAATTCCATTTGGATTTAATGTGGTAATTCAACAGGAGCGACCCTGAATTAGTACTCACGACCTCCAAATAAGATAGGGTCCTTCAATGTCAGCAGGGCTCACTTGAGGTGCACAACCTCTTCACACATTTATATAAAGGAAGCACTATACCAGGCAGGCTGCATCTGTATCCCGATCGCAATTACTGCACAATACCCGAGAACACACAGCAGATTCAGTTCCCGACAGACCGAAAAGCAATTTTCAGCAATTCCTCCAGTCTTCTACAGGGTGAGCCTGGTTTCTACTCTTCAGAGATCCTTTGATTCTTTTCACAGGACGGATTCAGTCCTAACAAGCTGTTACACAAGCTGCAGACCGGAACTCTGGGCCTTACACACGTTTTTTGACTAAAACTGCACACTGAAAAAGCACAGGGCTCCTTCCTTCTTCACTGCCAAAGCTCAACTGAAACTCCAACCGACAAAACCGGGCACTTCCTTTGAGTTCCTCCCAGTTCTTGACTGGATTGGCTGTCACTCACAATAGACTGCTGCTGTTGGTCCAAAAAGGCACTGAAGTCTAAACTACATCTCCCAGAGTCACTGCCCATACAATCCTCTTGTGGCTGGCTCAGATTATGAGTCCAAGTTCTGATTCGTCCAAGGCACCATTTTAGAGCTAGCTTACCCCACACTGATTGGTCCAGTTCAGCAGTTCAAAACTAGAATGGGGAACTAGCAGACACAGTTCTGACTGCAAAGAAAGCAGGTTAGACAAACTGTAATTTCATTATTACTCTAAATAATTTCTGGCAAACAGTTACATCTTTCAGATAGGTTCCCTTTGCACTCCTAGTGACTGCAAAAATGAAGTGAATTGGCAGCAGCTCGAGTGGTACTCAGAGAAGCACACAGTCCCCCCATACAAACTAATTATGTCTGCAAGCAGACAGCTCTTAAAGAGACAGTACCAGAGGCTCTAAAAACACTCACTGATAAATGGCTTAAATGCCAAACACCATTCAGGCTTGGAGCATTCAAGCAAGCTCCTGGAAGTCTTTTGGGAACCCCTATTTGCAGGGGGGTTACACGTACATCCCCATACTAGTCTAGGCTTATGCCCCTCGTTCCACTTAAAAACCACAACCAAAACAGAAATTCTCAGATTGTTATTAAAACTCAAAGAAGAGAGCTCCCCTGCTAATGATACCATTGAGCCTAGGTTTCTTAAGTTAGGGGCACCCACACTTGATGTACCTATCTGTAATCTAATCAACAGGTCCTTCCTTTCCAGATCCTCTCCGAACAAATGGAAAGTGGTTGTGGTGGTTCCCCTCCACAAAGGTGGCTCCCTCGCCATCGAAAATTACAGACCTAGTTCAATTCTCTGCCCCCTGGCCAAAATTCAGTAGAGGATCAGGGGATGAAAAATCCCCAAATCTGAGGTCTGGGACGCATATTGGCAGCAGCAGGACTTAAATTGCACAGACTTGTAAAGTCCGATGGACTTGCTGTGCAGTTCCTGCTGCTGTGCATGTGCAGTTCCCTTACTGTCCTGCTGTGTTCTGTGGCATGCACCTGGCCTGCCCCCCCCCCACAAGCGCTACCTCTTGGAGTCCTCAGGAACGTGCCGGGGAGTGGGGAAAGCTCTGTAGGAAGCTCCAAACGAGGGGCGAGGTCCTGGAAACATAGGGTGGTGTTTGCAGGGCTTTCAGTCATATATCCAGAATGTGGGGTGGGGTCCAAGAAACGTGGGTTGGGGTTGGCAGGGCTTCGGGATCCTCCTACGTGTTCTGATGACACAGGAGCAGCTTTGGCAGTCCAGACAGCACAGCAGAGAGTCTCACAAAGTTGGCACATAGCGAGATCAGCCAGAGGGGATCACATGTGTGACAATCACTGATCAGGTGGTCTGTGGCTGATCTGCGCATGTGTCCGATTAAACAAACTGTGACAACACTTTTGAGCTGGCTGTTAGAGGGAGAAGACGTGTGGTTAGGCAGTCCGTTGATTAGTATTGCACGCCAAATAAAAAAAAATATGTCTGGATCTCCTGCTCACTCTGGCATGTTAGTCTTGCTTTGGGCACAAAAAAAGGCTAAATATATGATTTGGGGGAAGTTTTTGGGGTGACAATCTACGTGTGGCCTCTCAGGAAGCTAGAAAGGATCGATTAAGTGCTCGAGCTGTAGCTGAGCTATATCAGTGATCAGACAGTTTGGAGGCAGCTTTTAAGCAGCAACTGTCTTTTGGGCTGGTCACTTGAAGGTTTTAAAAAAAGCACGATTTAAGACTTAATCTGTCAGGGATTTTTCCCCGTGAGTTATCACAGTCTGTCTTAGATCTGGCTGCCTAGTGCTCTAGTGGGCTACACAAATAAGCAATAAAATTAGTTTAACCCTGATAGAATTATTACTGCACTGCAGCAGTCACTAAGAACCGTGCTTAAATGTTGAGTCGTCCTATTTTTCTGTCTGTCTAAAGGATGCCTGCAGCAAGTCAGTGTCTGTGAAACAGCGTCACATTATTTCAGAATTTAATTTGGAGCTAATTACTGCAAGCCAGTATGCCTGACTTACATACTGAGCCACTACATTTTAGACTGTCAATAGTTAGCAAGTCTGTGCCAGTTATTTACAAATGAATTTACAGTCAGACTTATAATTATTCTGAAGCAAGCCAGGTTATGTCTGACAGTCAAAAGTTTGAGAGAAGTCAGTAGCGAGTCAGTAATTTTCTGGGCTGAAGCAAAGCCTGGTTAGTGAGTCTAACGGTCAAATCTAGTAGTAGTTGGAAAGACATCTGACAGTAATACTTTTTCTGGGCTGAAGCAAAGCCTGCATCACTGTCTGACTATATTTATTTTGTTTGCAGAAGTCAGAATACAGTCACTAAATATCGTTCTGGGCTGAAGCAAAGCCATTTAGTTTGGATAGCAGTCAGAGTACAACAGTCACTAAATATTTTATTGGGCTGAAGCAAAGCCTGCGTCGATATGTAGTTTGAGACAGAAGTCACTACAGTCACTAAATATTTTTCTGGGCTGAAGCAAAGCCTGATCCTTTAGTTTGAGATAGAAAAAGACAAGTAGAGTACAAGTCACTAAATATTTTTCTGTACTGAAGCAAAGCCATTTAGTTTGAGACAAAAGCCAGAGTCAGGGGCACCGACAGCATGGGTGCTCAGGTGCTCCAGCACCCACAAAGTTAATTTGGGCACCCACAAAAAGCCTCAGTCAGTAAAAAAGTGTTTCCCAAATCGCTGTACTCACACAGTTACAGACAGGCTAATCCTTGCTCCATCTCCACCACTAGCCCCACCCAGCAGGCCAACGCTGATTGTGAAGATCCGCCTCCTGGCTGCAAGTTGCAACATTCACAGGTTTCTCCATGCTCTGTCTCCACCTCTTGTGCTCTAGCCCCACCCAGATCCAGCAGGCTGAACCATGGTCCCACCCTTACTGAAGTTGCGCTTGGCACCTGCGGCTGCCGCTGTGCTCTCGCTAGTCGCGATGCCATTAGTCAGTCATCGGGGGTGGTCATCATCACACTGCTCGTATGGAATACTGAAAAGCAGTAAGCAGAGATACCTTTCTGGAACTGCTTAAAAATAACTTAAGCATACAGGTACTTTTAACTTTGTGATGCTCCGTGGCCATGCTGTGGCTTGATCGGACCTTGTGGGAACTTTTGCAGGCCGCGGGCAGCAGCCAGAACTCAAAGTATTATTGTTACTTGTGATGGGCGAGGCTGGGGGTGCCACTAGAACTGGTTAACTGGGTCAGGAAGGCCAAAAGTTTAAAAGTAGGAGACGGCATGCTGCAGCCTGCTACTATAAAATGCCCAGCTTTGCAGATTTGTGGTGGGATTTGACTTTGGTGATGATGCACGGGGCTCCAGTTCATTGAAATTCACGGCTTTCTTTCATTAAGCAAGCATCTTCCCTTGATAAAGTATATTACTGGCCAGTGTCAAAAAGCTGTTATTCTTTCTACTGGTACAGCACTTGGGTGTTGGTAGATCTTGATGTAGAGGGCTGCTATACTATAGAGTTCTGTCATGTGCATGGCAGAAAAAGCATAATTTGCATAAACATTACATGACCATTTTATTTTAATAAGTTAACACATTAACTACAGAGCTGGAGTATCTTCAAGTCATGGCTGCAACATTCATCTTGTGCAGAGTCAGGACTGCAGATTTTTTTCATCTAGTTATATATTTACTCATTACATAAAACTGCATTCCTAAAGTGACAAGGATGCAAATCTTGTGGAGCTGCTGCTGACGAAAGTTTGTATTTTGCTGTTACTGTTTACTGATTGGTGGCTCTTTGTGTTTGTTTTTTGAGGGGGCTTGAAAGAAAACAAACTTGTATGTGAATGGGGTGAGTAAGAAAGAATGTGGAACTGACTGCAAGTGCTGTAACTTGCTGTAAATGATAGTGTTAGCAGGTAGCAATGATTGTTATTTACTGTCTTGAGAGAGCGATGTGGGCTGTGCTGATACCAAAGGCCTCTGTGCCCTAGTCAAATCTTTCCTGACCATCATACCTCTCAACCTTTTATCAGAGATGAGGAACATGTTCTCAAACATTAAGATCAAGCCCAGAATACTGTGGAAACCATTGGGTTTAGTAATAAAAAGTTTATTTTTTGATTCAGCATTATAGAATATTATGAATTTCTGCTTTAATGTCTAAACAGCACATTCTCTGTATGGGTAGCACCTTTTCCATGACAAGGGATAGCCATTTTGAGGAGTAAAATGAAGGATGTCCTTTGTAATCAGCGACAGTTGAAAGATATGCTGACCATCAGTTTACTGCTATGTTTGCAGCTGGCTTTTCCTGCTATGTTTTTGTTTTGTACAAATGTGTTTGTGAGTGCGTGTGGTGGTGGTTGGGGGGATCGTCGATTAGGGCAGCAGCTTTACTAAAATAAATCTTTACAAATAAATCCAAATAATTCAAGGCTGTCTTGAGCTATAATATCAACACCCAACAGGAAGGACTGTCGGTGGTCCTTTTGTCCACTAAAATATAAATAAATGAAACATACAGAAAGTCAGTAGGATTAGGGATTATTAAAAAGGAAAACCCTGTTCAGTAGATGACTGCAGCACCTGGCAGCAACAGAGAGCCCTCAAAGGCACCTTATATCCTCTATTGTGGAGTACTGGTGGTGGTGGTGGCACATATTCTAAAATGCATCCACCCCCAAATGCATCACAAAGCTTACAAAATCCTATAGCTTCTGGAGGCCTGGTTGGCCCCCAGATCCCTGGCCTTTCTTTAACTGCTCTGAGCACCCACAACATTTTTCAAAACTTGGCACCCCTCATCAGAGTACAAAACAGTCGCTAAATATTTTTCTGGGCTGAAGCAAAGCCTGCATCGTTGTCTGACTATATAGTTTGAGACAGAAGTCACTAACAGTCACTAAATATTTTCCTGGGCTGAAGCAAAGTCTGGTTAGTGAGTCGAACGGTCAAATCTAGTAATAGTTTGAAAGACGTCTGACAGTTACAATTTTGCTGGGCTGAAGCAAAGCCTGCATCACTGTCTGATTATACATAGAAACACAGAAACATAGAAACATAGAAGTTGATGGCAGATAAGGACCGCAAGGCCCATCCAGTCTGCCCATTTCTTTTTCTGCCTTATGAATGTGCTATCGGCCTTTGCTCTGTCATACTTATCTATATTGCTCCCTTATGCCTATCCCATGCCTATTTAAAGCCCTGCACTGTATTCATATCCACCACTTCCTGAGGTAGGCCGTTCCATGCATCCATCACCCTTTCTGTGAAAAAGAACTTCCTCACATTACCCCTTAATTGGCCTCCTTCTAATCTCATGCTGTGTCCTCCTGTCCTGCTATTTTTCTTATATTGAAACATGTTAGACTCTTTCACCTTGTTAATGCCCTTAAAGTGTTTGAATGTTTCGATCATATCATCTCTCTCCCTCCTTTGCTCTAGGGTATACATATTGAGCTCCGTTAATCTGTTCTCATATGTTTTCTGATGCAGTCCCTGCACCATTTTGATTGCCGTTCTCTGGATTGCCTCAATTTGGTTAATGTCCTTGTGAAGGTGTGGCCTCCAGTACTGCACACAGTACTCCAGATGGAAACGTAGAAACATAGAATTTGATGGCAGATAAGGACCACTTGGCCCACCTAGTCTGCCCATTTCCCTACCTAACGGATAAGCTGCAGATCCTAGTTAACCAACAGCCTACTTCCTCCTACCCCCCACTAGAATTGCCTTATGTCTGTCCCATGCATTCTTGAATTCCCTCACTGTTTTTGACTCACGACTCTCCTCAGAAAGGCTGTTCCATGCATCCACAACCCTCTGTGAAGAAATGCTTCCTCACATTACCTCTGAGCTGTCCCCCTCCATCTTCAAATTGTGCCCCTTGTTCTTGCACATCTCTTTTCTGAAGATGCTACCCTCTTGGACTGTGTTGATTCCCTTGAGGTATTTGAAAGTTTCTATCATGTCCCCCCTTCTCCCTCCTTTCCTCGAGGCTATACATCTTAAGCTTCTTTAGTCTTTCTCATATGTCTTCTGGTGCAGACCCTGCACCATTTTGGTTGCCCTCCTCTGGACAGCCTCCACCCTGTCTATGTCTTTTCGGAGATGAGATCTCCAGAACTGTACACTGTACTGCAGATTGGTCTTACCAACTGTCTGTACAGAAGGTCAATAACTTCCAGTTTTCTACTGGTGATGCCTCTCCCTATGCATCCCAGATGAGGCCTATCTATTTTGTGTGCAGAAGTCAGAGTACAGTCACTATATTGTTCTGGCCTGAAGCAAAGCCATTTAGTTTGAGACAGAAGTGAGAGTTAACAGTCAGAATTTTCTGGGCTGAAGCAAAGCCTGCGTCACTATCTGACTATATTTTGTTTGCAGAAGTCAGAGTACAGTCACTAAATATTGTTCTGGGCTGAAGCAAAGCCATTTATTTTTAGACAGAAGTGAGAGTTAACAGTCAGTGTTTTTCTGGTGAAGCAAAGCCTGCATCACCGTCTGACTATATTTTGTTTGCAGAAGTCAGAGTATAGTCACTAAATATTGTTCTGGGCTGAAGCAAAGCCATTTAGTTTGAGACAGAAGTCAGAGTTAACAGTCAGCATGCTTTTGGGCTGACGCAAAGCCTGCATTGATATATACATTTGAGACAGAAGTCACTACAGTCACTAAATATTTTTCTGGGCTGAAGCAAAGCCTGTGTCATCTCTGTGTCTAACAGTCAGATCTATTACTTTGAGACTGGCCACCCGTCAGAGGACAATTTATAAAATATTTTTCTGAAGTTGTCAGAGCGTCACTGAAATCACGAAGTTTGCAGAAGCACACCACTTTTTCCTTGTGTGATAAATACAGTAAAACATTTCATAGTCACCCCTTCACGTCATTGTCAGTCAGTTGTGTTGTGTCCATCTCCCCTGACTTGTAAACCTAAGCCAATATTATTACTGGGCCATAAGATAACAGTGCCCTCATTCACATGTACTTCCATCCTTGCTCATTATAAACATTTCTAAATTACAAAAAGTAGTCCTCTTACCCAGAGCAGTTTCTCATGGCAAAAATGAGCTTATTAAAATTTGGTTTCTCAAAATCCGGTAGCGCAAGTACTAGTACTACAACATTAAGTTCTGCCAAACGTAAAAGTTCTGATGATGGCCTTACTAAAGATCAAAGCTATGACAGAGAATAAAGGGTCAGGAATTTCCATCCTGAATAGAAAAAGAATTTCCATGGCTGGATTACAATAAAGAAAAATCTGTAATGTACTGCGTACATTGTAAGGCCTACCCCCAAATCTGTGACCCTAACTCAGCTATGGTAGAAAAAGGGAAGTTGTTATCCCTCTGTACAGACAGTTGGTGAGACCCCATCTGGAGTACTGCGTGCAGTTTTGGAGACCTCATCTACGTAAGGACATAGACAGTATGGAAGCAGTCCAGAGGAGGGCAACTAAAATGGTGCAGGGTCTGTAGCAGAAGCCATATGAAGAGAGACTGAGAGAGCTTAATATGTATACTCTTGATGAAAGGAGGGACAGGGGGGACATGATAGAAACGTTCAAGTACCTTAAGGGAATCAACAAAGTCCAGGAGGGTAGCATCTTTCAGAAAAAGAGATGTATAAGAACAAGGGGGCACAATTTAAAGATAGAGGGGGGACGGCTCAGGGGTAATGTGAGGAATTTTTTTTCACAGAGAGAGTGGTGGATACATGGAACAGCCTTCCTGAGGAGGTTGTTGGGTCTAAAACAGTGGGGGAATTCAAACATGCATGGGACAGACACAAGGCAATTATAGTTGGGGGTTGCAGGAAGTAGGCTGTTGGTTAACTAGAATCTGCAGCTTAACCAGTAGGTAGGGAAATGGGCAGACTGGGTGGGCCAAGTGGTCCTTATCTGCCGTCAAAGTCTATGTTTCTATGTTTCTATGGTTAAAGGTTCAGGAGATCTTAAGTTAGACTCCATAAAGAAGCATGATTTGACGATGGAACACATCAGTTGCACAAAACATTACTTAAAGGATACTGCTCAAGTACCACCCATTCATCTGTCAGAAACTTCACTGGGTCAGTCCTTTCAAAAAAGACACGACACCAAAAGAACTTGAGAAATACAAAATTTTATTTAACACTGTATACACCGTAGCAAAGAACGGGAAGCCTTTTTCTCATTTTGAAATCGTTTGTTAGATCCAGCATAAAAATGGTTTAAATGTTGGCAGCAACTACATGAATATAGCAGATTGCCGTTTGTTTGTGGACAACATAGCTAAAACTATATGTTCAGTAATAATTGATGAGGTCAAAAATGCCTTCTTTTTGAGCATTCTTGCAGATGGAAGTACAGACCACTCCATTACTGAACAAGAAATTGTCTACCTGAGATATGTAGGTGCTAACTGTTTGCCAGTCACACACCTAATATCCGTGGTACCACTTGAAACTGCAAGTGCTGAGGGTGTATTTAATGCTATTGAGAAAGCTTTACAATCAGTGGATTTGCCATTACCAGAACTGACAGACAATTCACATCCGGCACTTGTATGTGCTAATTTTGATGGTGCATCAGTTAGTCTTGGTGAACGGACAGGAGTCATTACCAGACTCAAATCACTTTTGCCAGATGTTATTGGCATTCACTGTGTTGCCCACAAACTTGAGCTTGCCATTTGGGCTGCAAATAAACGTTTCAAATACATGACCAAATTTGAAGACTGTTTAAAAGGCATTTTCAGTTTTTATTTTTGGTCTCCAAAGCGCAGGAGAGAACTTAAAGAAATCACTGAAGTTCTCAATGAACATCTTGCACATTTCACAGCTGTAAAGCAAGTCAGGTGGCTAGCAAGCAAAGAGAGAGTAGTTGTGGCATTAGAAAAAACCTGGACATTGTGACAATGCATCTGGAGCACAGATTTGTGGATGGCAAAAGGGCAGACGATGCTAACAGAGCTAAGGGGTACAACAAGGAACTGACCTCTATGCATTTCATTAAAGTTCTTTATTTCTTGTTAGATTTTTTGCCAATTGTTGCTAGATTATCAAAAATTTTCCAGTTGGCAGACTACTTAATTGTTGAGATACCAGAACATATAGAAAAAGCCATTCTGCAGCTAGAATCACTTAAAAGTACAGAATATTGTAAAAAATTCCAGGAACAGTATAACGCAGAACATATGTTTGGCAAAACAAAAGTGTATGGAACACCTGGAAGTGAAGCTGAACTTCACACATTTGTTAACCATACTGTCACATACATCCAGAACAGGTTTGGTGTTCTCTCAGAGAAACCTTTGTTTTTACTTCAGATTTTGAATTATTACAACTGGCCACTGGAAAAGGAAGATCTAGCAACATTTGGCAATGCTGAACTAACTGAACTCATCACAGATAGCCCTTTCTCTTCTCACTTCTCAGAACTTGATAAAGATTCTGCTATAGAAGAGTGGGTGCAGCTGAAGTTATACCTTTCTTGATTCCGAACCAAACCTCTCATAACTACGTACCAGCTGATGTTACAAATGAAAATTGCTGAATGTGGACCAGAGTCCACGAAGGGCTGTATGCAAAAGCTTATTGAGATTCTGCTCATGATTTCCCCCTCCACAAGTGAATGTGAAAGAGGATTTTCAAAAGCTAATTTCATTAAAAAGAAATGACGAACAACCCTGACACAACACTCTTTTGAGAATCAGCTGCTTGTCATGACTGCAGGACCATCAGTCTCTGAATTTGAACCACTGCCATCAATTAAGTACTGGCTTGACAGTAGTCTGGGTACTATCCATTCCTCTGGTCACAAATGTCCATCAAAAGAAACAGAAGAAAATCAGCCAGAAGCAAGCTGCAGTACTACTCCTGTCTTATAATTCTCTGCCTCTCTGTAACCTTTGTCTGACCGTCAGTAATAATACTGTACGTTGCTGAAGAAAGTGACTTGCTGGATCCTGATATGGACTTGCCCAAAAAATGTACCATAAGTCCTGGACTTATGCATCCCCCCAAAATTTTTCAACCCCTGAGGATACTCTATAATCAGTCATAGTCCTATTTGGAAACACACCACCTGCTGACCGACTGCCAGTATGGCTTTAGCAAGGACTATAGTATGACTACAGCCTTTGTAAAGGTCTCTGCCAATATTCTCAATGCAAGTGACAAAGGCCGTGTTACAGGAGAGGTGTTTGTTGACCTGATGAAGGCCTTTGACCCTGTCAACCACCACTTCCTACTAAGAAAACTTAACCTCCTGGGTCTCAACTATTTAGTGCTAACCTGGTTAAAGAGTTATTGGCACTGGGTCTCAATGCTGCTGACAAGAACAGCGTGGTTAACAACCATGCAGAAAAAACACCACCATTTTTGTTTTTGCGGGGGGAGGTTCGCTTCCTACATCCCCCAGTGCAGGGGTCTCTGCCCCACGCATCCCCCATATTAAAAGACCCTAACTCTGAGGGGTCGTGGATCATGGGGCAAGAAGAAATTTGTGGGGCCATGGAATACTGTTTCCACGGCCCCTTGTACAAAAAAAAAGTCATGAGAAGCAAAATCCAGGGAAACCAGGATTAGAATCCTGGTCTCCAGCTGCTGCTCAGCCGAGCTGCTCCATGCCTCAGCCATCCATACCATGGAAGCAGCTCAGCCAGCTATTGGTGTTCTTCTTTCCTTGTCCTATGCTAGGACCACGGACAGCGACCAGGGGAGCGCTTACTGCATAGCGCTGTGAATCCCCCATCACTGTCCATGGTAGCGCTATACAGACTTGCTCTATGCTGAGCGGCTCTATTATTGCAGTGTTATTATAACCAGGTACCAGTGTTATCTCATTGGGAGATCCCAAAGGGTGAAGTGGTCCAGAGCACTGTCTTCTCTCAGGCCTGTACCTCATGGTGTTTCCCAGGGATCTATCCTGGGTCCATTACATATCTCGCTCTTCATTAATGAGCTTCCCAACTTCTGTGGTGGTGCATCAGTGCAACTTTATGCTGATGATACCATTCTATTCTGTTCCTCCAATAACATGGACTGGCTTCATCAAAGTCTTAACTTAGATTTCAACACACTTGAACAATGGTTCTCAGATAACCATATAATTCCTAATACCAAAAAAACAAAGTCATGATATTCTACAGTCCTTCTCCTAAAATCTCTAAAACCTCTTTGCAACACCCTCTCAAAATCTGCTCACTATTCAGGGACTCCATAGAAGTAGTCCAAACCTTTAAATACTTAGGACTGCACCTTGACTCAGCCTTCTCTTTAGAGACCCATGTCTCCTTGCTAACTAAAACTATCAGCCAGAAGTTAGGTCTGTTATATCATCTCCGCCCCCTCTTATCCACCACCTCCTGCCAGAAAATTGCCTCCACATCCCTCCTCCCTATACTTTTCTATGGTGCACCACTACTTCTCTCAGCTCAACCTTCTTCCATTGCCCGGCTCCAACAACTCTATTTTAGGATTGGGCATTTTGCCTTAGGGACAGATCCCAGAAAACACCACTGCGATATCTTGACTGCCCTACACTGGCCAGATTATGACTCAAGGCTACAGTACCTCACATTTTGCTTTGTATATTAGCTAGTAAATCTTTTCAATCCACCTTGTCTAAGAGACATTGTCTATCACAAAGAAATTATTATTCCACTCAGGTCATCCACTTTACCTATTCTAGCAACCCTGAATTCTCGCCGTCTCACTGGGAGGCGATCTTTTGCCTACTTTGCCACAACTGCATGGAATGTGCTACCTCCTCATCTCCTGCACTGGGTCGGAAGAGTGCCGACAAGAGTAGCATCGGCATGGTGCGTGCGGTAAAATAGGCACCGTTTTTTTATTGTGTGGGGGGATTTGCCCCCTGCACTCCCTGTCTATTAGATTCTCACTCCGAGGAGGAGCAGATCCTGGGGAAAGTTAAAATTCTCAGGGCAGATATGGCCCCATGTAAAAAAAAAAAAAATTAAGTTCTCAGGTATGCTAAAATGTTGGAGACTAGGATTAGAACCCTGGTCTCTACTGCTGTTGCTCAATGCACCAGTCCTCCACACCACAGGAGCAACTCAGCCAGCATCCTTGATTCTGGTGCCCTTCTTCTCCTTCAGCACCATGGACAGAGACCATGGGAGCATTTTTAGCAAGTGCTGTGCATCCCCAGTCACTGTTCATGTGAGCACTATCCAGACTAGCGCCATATAATGTGGCGCTATTCTGATAGTGCTCAACTGACAGGGTACCCCTCATCTCCTCTCTCACCCTTCCCTATCACTATTCAAACAGTCACTTGCTAGGCCAACCCTGTAGCACAGAAGGCTGAGGCGTTGGCATCATACCTCGCGCTATGTCGGTGACCTGGGTTCGGGAATGACTTCAGGTCACTGGGGTGCCAACTCAGGAGAGTGGGTTGGAGTGGGATTGAGCCATGGCTCTCCCCTCCAAAGGAGTAGAAGTCTGCCCTTCTGTAGTCCCACTCCCACTGGGTGGAGGTCCAGTGGGCATGTAGGCGGTACAGAGCGGCAATGAAAGTTGGGATGGGTGGAAGGGGCCTGGTGTGTTTGTGCACCTTCATGCTTGTGCATGTGTATGCCGTGGCCTCAGGCAGAGCGGGGGAGAAAAATTAAAAAGTGTATATGGAAAAAAAATCACTTGCTGCATACCTGCTTAATCCTCCTACCTACATTTATTTTCACTAATCCCTGTACCCCAATTGCTCGCAAATTAAGAAACACAGGGGCATTTTTCAAAGCAAGCTTGCCCTCTGTACTATTATGTATATCCTAATCTTATTTTTTTATATATTTTGCTGATGAAATCTCAACAGAACCGACAGCATTGAACTTTCGTAAATATGTATATTTCTCTGTAAATTTGTATATATCATTGTATATAATATTGTAATTTATTTTTTGCAGTTAATTTGTTTACTGTAGTTTTATCCATAACACATAGTACAGCATATGTTACCTTAAGCAGATACATATTTTCATGTAATAATGAATATTGTAGATAACAATATGTTCAACATAACATTATGTCCCATTATCCATATAATCTCTGAATATTTGCCTCCTGATAAAAGATCTTATGTATTGCCTCATACAGTATGTACACAATGACCTGTACTATGTTACAGAAAAGAGAAATAATATAAAAAATAAAATATATCAGACTAACATAGTTATCTAATTTATAATAAAACTTAAGGAGCTGCATTATAAGGTTAATTATACTACTAAATTCATACAGAAAAGTGTATCTGTTAATAAAAATAAGGCAAAAAAAAGAGGAGAAATTTTTTATCGATACTTATCACTTATGGGTTTGAAGGAAATTAAAATATTCCTGCCAACACAAATAATATTCATTGAGTCGGTTTGATGTCAAATATGAAATTCTTTCTAAGGAAGCAATATAGGTCAAATTTTTCAAGATGTCTGTTAAAGTAGGTGTTATATTGGATTTCCAGTGGATTAAAATCAGTCTCTTGACTTGCATAAATAAAATCTGTAACCACTTGTGCTGGTGTTTTGTTAGATTTATGTTATTTGTGATTCCTAATAAGCACAACTTGGGTTCAAGTGAGATGTTGCAGTCAATAATTTCAGCAACTAAATTTTGATTGGTTTGCCATAAGTTAGATATGGGTTTGCATGACCATAAAATATGTAAAAGATCACCATTTGGAGCATTACATCACCAGCACTTATTATTTGGTAATAGACCTTTATTATGTAAATGAGATGGTGTTTTATACTATAGATGTAAGATTTTAAATTGAATTAATCTACTACGCATATCTTTAAAGGAGTCATGACAGAGTTTCCAACATTTATCCCAATGAACATCTAATATGTTTTCATTTAATATCCGATTCCATCTATTTCTAGCGGGAAGGGATTGGTTCGGTAACATATCTCTAACCTGTTTATATATTTTACTAACTAAACCAGAGGAATTAATGACCCACATATTAATATATGAGGGACTTAAAACTGATCTATTTGTTTGTTGGATGTAGGGGAGTATAACAGTTCGTATTTGTAAATCCTTCCAAAATCCTTTTTTAGGGACATTCCATTTTGTCTGAAGATTACTAAAAGAATTTAATGTATCGCTATTATCAGTCAAGATATCGTTCAAGAATAAAATGTTCTTATACATCCATGATTTGCAATATATTGGTTTATTCTCTAGATGTAATTTCGGATTACCCCAAATTGGAGTAAACGTAAAAGGTGCGGGGTCAGATTTAAGCCAGTTATGCATTTTGAACCAATAGTAAACAGAAGCATTAATTATGGGATGCTTTTTTAATTTAGGGGTTAGTGTAAAGTAAATAAAACTGTTTGGTATGTATCCTGGAGACAAAGATGCTTCCATATCATACCATAGTGGTATATTATGATTAGGTTTAAGAAACCATTTGATAGTTTGTGATGCTCTAAAAAGCCCATAAATAGGCCGTATACCATGGTAACCCAAAGCCGCCACAAGTCCAATGAGAGCATAATTTAATACGGCTAAACCTTGGTATGCGACCTTCCCACAAAAAGTTACCTATAGTTTTATCAATACTGTTTAAAAGATGAGGAGAAATTTTAAGTGGGATACAGGCAAACTGATAAAGAATTTTAGGTGTAATATTCATTTTAATTACTGATATTTTACCAAATAAAGATAGATTTAGATTTTTCCATTTATCCAAGTCTGTTTTGATAGTTGCAAGTAAGGGACGTAGGTTTATTTCCCATATTCTGTCTAAATCAGCTGATACTTTAATCCCTAGGTAGGTGATACCTTGTGGGGACCAACAAAATCCAAGATGTTTATTCATAAGGAGATTACAATGTTTATTCAGTGGTAATATTTCAGATTTTTTGATAATTAACTGTGAGCCCAGAGAGCTTTGAAAAACTTTTAAGTATATTATTAAGTGGTTGCACTAATAATTTTAGGTTTTCTAACAAAATAAGCATATCATCAGCATATGACAATGTTGTATATTGCGTATGCCCAATAGAGATGCCCTTTATGTTATTATTCTGTCTAAGAAAGGTGGCAAGAGTTTCAAGAGCTAAAATAAAAAGAGATGGGGAAAGAGGGCATCCTTGCTTAGTACCCCTTGCTAATATAAAGGACTGTGATAATGTAGAATTAGTGAGTACTCTCGCATGTGGCTTTGTATAAAGAAGTTTGATCCAAGAACAAAATTGTTTACTAAAACCAAATCGGGATAATACCATGTAGAAAGTTCCAGTCCAAAGAATCAAAGGCTTTTTCAAAGTCTATTGCAATTGCTACTGCTGGAGAGTTAAGTGATTTGGCCTTATGAATAAGGTTAATTAGAGAACGCAGATGATCAGAACCCATCCTGCCTTTAACGAAGCCCACTTGAGATTTGTGAATTAGTTTAGGGATATATGGTTCTATACGATTTGCCAGAATCTTGGCAAATATCTTGCCGTCTGTATTCAGTAAAGATATTGTTCAGTAGTTGGCCGGATTAGTAGTGTCCTTGTCTTTTTTTGGGAGAATTGTAATAACTGCTTCTGTCATAGTAAAAGGTAGATATCCAGACCCGAAAGATTCATGAAAAACCTTACATAATAAAGGGGATATTTGCTCAACAAAGACTATAAAATTCAACAAAATCTGTCTCCTCCTGGAGATCGTCCAGATTTAAGAGAGTGAATAGCTTTCTTTACTTCTTCTATAGTGAAAGGTGTATCTAAAGAATGTGTCGCCTCCTGTGAGAGACGGGGAAGTGCTAGTTTATCCAGAAAGGAAGAAATATCAAGAGATGATGTCGGACTAGAGGAAGAGTATAGTTTTTTATAAAAGGATGTCATAATTTCGTTAATTGCAGACTCACTAATTTGTGTTTTCCCTGTATGATCTTTTAGAGCAGCTATATGGCACTCCATTTGTTGCATTCTTAGTCTATAAGCAAGTATTTTACTTCCTTTCTCCCCTCCTTCCCAAAATTTTTATTTTATTCTTAATAATGCTATTTCTGTTTTTCTGGAAATTAGCTCATTGATTTGCATACGTAATTGTAAGATTTCATAATGCAATCTAGAAGAAGGGTCAGGATGTGGGTTATTAGAATATAGTGTTTGTTTAATTTTTAGTGCATTTTCAAGATTGTTAATTTGTTGTTCCTAAGCTTCCTCCTGTGAGCAGCATAACTAATTATTTTCCCATGTAGTGTGGCTTTAAGTGCTTCCCATGTAATGCCCATAGAGGTATCTTTTGGTCGTTGATATCAATAAATTCTTCAATTTGCATTTTAATCCAGGGTAAAATTCTGGATCTTTGAGCAGTAAAGGGTCTAATCATACGATGATGATTTTTATGAGAGTACCCCAATTAAGTAAGAGTTTGACTGGGGCATGATCAGATATAATTAACGGTAATATATAAAGCTTCAATTGTATTAGTAGTTAATGAAGGGAGAGGTTGCTACGTAGTCTATTCTGCTATAAGTCTGGTGGCGAGGAGAATAAAAAGTATAATCTCTATCCCTGGGGTGGAGGGTCCTCCATATGTCAGATAGGCCTAAATCCCTCATTAATTGAGAAACTATAATCAGACTTTTAGGGTGACAATCTAATGAATCATTACTTCTATCCATGTATGCATCTAAGGTGAAATTAAAGTCCCCTCCGATCAATATAGGAGAGTTGACTAGATTTAATTCAATCAACATTTGAGTTAGCTTCTGAAAGAATTGTGGGTCATCTGAATTTGGTGCATAAATATTAATTATGGTAAGTGGTCCTGAAGGGGTATCTAAAGTTATAATGAGCCATCTGCCCTCTGAAGCTTTCTGAATATTAGAGGTTGTCCATTTCAATTTTTTATGTATTAATATAGCTACACCTCTTTTTTTTGATGTGGCTGAGGCCACGAACACCTGACCGACCCAATCACATTTTAGTCTAGCACCATCTGCTTCCAATAATTTGGTTTCTTGCAATAATGCAATTTGTATTTTATGTTTCTTAAGATGGTTAAGAACTTGTTTACGTTTATTCGGAGCATTAAGTCCCTTGACATTCCATGAACATAATGTTGAATTAGCCACCCTATATTAAGTTATTGATCTGTTGTGAGATAAATGTGATGTCAAGGGACTATAATGTTCATTTACATTTAACATTGTGGTGCAGAACATCTTATTATAAATGTTATTTGTAGTAAATGTGTTGGCAGAATTTCCTTGGATTAGTATAACAAACAGATACATATCTTCTATCTGTTTCCCTACAATGCAGCTCTCTTTAACCAACGTAACCTTAACACTATATAACATTTTAATTTTATAACAATAAAATAAAACAGATATCTAGGAAATATAGAGGAGATAAGGTCGGTCTGAGTGTACTTGCCCAAACAGTAAGGGGAAAAAGGAAAGGAAACAAGGACCAAGACCACCCCTCTATATTCTAGGACGCAGCTTATCAAACAGGAAATAGGAGAGCACCAAGAAAAATAAAAAAGAAGTACTATCCAAGTCTCCTTAAAACAATGACTCAATCAGAGTTTCCGAACAGTATCTTTGTACTGAAATTTAAAGTAAGCTCAAATAGAATAACACTTATTGTATTATCTTACGCGTGTATAATTGGAGGCAATAGAGTCCAAGGACAGTACCAGGTCTAGCATCACCTCTGGTAAGGAGAGACCAAATGAAATGTAAGGGGAAAAAAAATAATAATTCCTTTATCTGCATATATCCATTTATGCAGTTATAATGAGTTAGATGGCATTCATGTGCAAGATACTATATACATGTAGTATATAGTATATTATGTTTAACCCTGCTTTATATATATGTAGAGGCTGCTCAGCACAACCTAAACATGTAGTTAATGTATTTGATCTAGTAGCTATTGAAAGAAGATGCATATATTCTATGATGGATATAATATTTCTTTCATCTATCATAAAGAATTCCCCATACCTTTATATTGTCAAATAGCAAGTAAGATTGAAAAAAGGAAGAGGGAGGAAGGAAGAGAAAAAAAAAAAAGAAAAATCGAGTTGCAGGGATATTAAGAATATGTTATCTCAGGATTTTAGTATATACCAGTCTGTTGATCCATTATGTGTCCTACATAAAGTAAAGTGTGTTTTGATACAACAGTTCATTTCGTTAACTGATATCCAGCACATCTATTTTGCCAAAAATCATTTATAAGTTTGCAGGATTGAGACATATAAAGATGTTCTCCAATTAGGAACCCAACTTGAATCCTGATTCAGTGAAGAGATCTTGTACTGAGTATAAATCAGAAAGAGTTGGGATTCTATGCCATATAATGACCTTGATTAGCCACTCATATCGAGACCGGATGCTTTTTTTTAATCTTAAAGGCAGATTATATAAACACGCTATCCCATCAGGTAATTTGCCTATTAAACAATATTATCAGCCAAGGCAAAAAGAGAGTCAGCCCCAGACTTGCTTGGAGTCTATTTGTGAAGTGTGGTTGCAAGTATATTATCACATTGCCATAGATCATATGTTCTAGTCCCACCACAGCCATTATATCACGATCTTTATACACAGCCACCTGTGTTTGCTGCCGCTCAATTCCTTCCAAAAGTACAGCTTAGATGAGAATTAAATCTATGCTGAAAGGTAGCGGGTAAAAGTGACCCAGATGTGTATTCCCCGATATCTCGAGTCAAACTGCTGATTCACCTGAAGTATAGCGCATTATTAACAGTGATTTCGTGTATCTTATCTCAAGTGCTTTAAAGGTGTGGAGTCTCTTTTATGTTTGCTCTTACCACGGCATTTCTTTTTCGGGGGTTCATTAAGTTTAACAGGTGAACTGTCACCATCACTCGACCAGGAGGCATCCATCTGTTCGCGGCTTTCCTCTTCTCTTAATTGCATATCCGATTCTATAGCGAATCCATCACAGGGGGAAGGTAAATCCTGAAGTAGGGCATATCTATTTTGCACAGAAATATTAGGAATAATTGGCTCCATAGCAACAGATTTCGAGGTATTTTTACTTGATATTTCAGAACTGTAACTTCTTGTTGCTACGTGAGCTGTTTCAGGAATTGCCTTGTTACGTACAGGGCTGGTCTGACCTTCCAATGGTTTGTCAGAAGATTTCAGAACAGGACCAGCTTTCTCCAAGGTACCATTGTTGTACATTTTATCAGTGTTGATTTTGATCAGGGATTCGGCTGTAAATTGAGCTTTTTGGACCGTAGAGTCATTGTGTTGAGTTGTTGAGTAACAGTTCAGAAAAGCCATTAGAGCCTCTGGGTCGTAGAAATCTTTATGAGAGCCCTCCACGAAGATCCGCATAGTTGCAGGGTATCTAAGAGTGAAGCGGAGCCCCATTTGATGCATAAGTCGCCTAGCAGTAGTGTAAGCTCTCCGTTTCAATGATAGTTCTTTAGAAAAGTCTCTGTATATATGTATGTTATGATCCTGCCATCTGAGATGCCCAATTTCCCTGGATTTTTGTAAGATTAGTTCTATACTTGCATAGTTTAAAAATTAGCAATTATAGGCCTGGATCTTTGCTCCACCGAAGGTTTTGGGCCTAGGGAATGGTGAGACCATTCTATTATTAATTCACTGCCAGTTTGTAGGCCGAGTATTTGCGGTAGCTCCCATTGTAAGAATGCGGTGGTATTCCTGCTTTCCACACCTTCAGGAAATCCAAATATATGAAGATTGTTTCTTCGATTTTTATTTTCTAAGTCTTCGATTTTAAATTGTAGTTCTTTAATCATTCGATCTTGAGATCTGATAGTTGTTTTTAACTCTTGTATGGAGTCTTCACTGAGACAAATTTTACTTTCTGTAAATGCAAGTCTGGAATCGATGGTTTTCATCATTTACATATTTTGTTAAGTAGCAGTTTTTAGGTCACTCATGTCCGTGGATAGTTTGTTAAACATTTCTTCGATCTTTTCGAGTGTATTTAATTGTTTATCACAATGAGTCATTGTGAGGCCTTGCAGGTTCTCTTTCAGATTCACAGCAGTATTGTAAATTGTATAGATATCTTATGAAAAATAATTGTCCAGACAGTTGTAATATCTCTCCTTACATTTGTTCTTTAGAGTAGAATGTTATCTCTGGCTTAGATTGCAGAGGATGTCGCTAGATACTGGATGTTAGTGAGGAGCTCTGAAATTAAGCATCCATCTTACTCGGTGCCAGGCCACGCCCCCCCAATATTGTAATTTATGTATAGTATGTACTCATTGTTGCTACTTGTGTTACCTTGCCTACCCCCAACTTTAGAGCACACTCATTGCTGTTTAGCTGTCGTCATTGTCTTTTCGCTGTTTGTATAGCTGCTGTTCATAACATATGCTGTATTTGTATTCCTGTTCTTTGTATTGCACAGTATTGGCTAGCAATGTATTGTATTGTCTACCTGGGTCGCCCCTGAAAAAGGGACTGCATGGTCTTAGTGGGCTCACCCGGTTACCAAAATTCAAATAAATAACTCAATAAATAAATCGCAATACTGTCCCCATTGGTGAGCACATATTGCTCCCTTACTAGTGTGCTCCTCTACTAGTTGTCTGAGTAATGCCCCTTGCAGGGAGTCCAGGATGTCCCTGTTTCTACCTGAAGCTGCAACTGGAATGCTTCAATCTACAGCAGGCATATTGAAGTCCCCCACCAGCAGCACCTCTCCTTTATTAGCCATCTTTTGGATGGCATCTGCCAGATACTTGTCCATCTCCTGCCCCCCGTGCTGGAGGTCTGTAGATCACTCCAGTGTGAATAGCAGTTCCATTCCCCTTTTCTAGGATGACCAACAGAATTTCTGTCCCTCCCTGTGTTCCCTGCATCTCTGTTTCTTTTATGCCATACCTTACGTAAAGAGCAACTCCTCCCCCTTTCTTACCCACCATGTCCTTCCTGAACAGCGTATATCCTGGTATGGCCAATCCCAATCATGGTTCTCATTGCACCATGACTCAGTAATGGCAACAATGTCTAGATCAGCCTCGTTCATAATGGCGACTAGGTCAGAGATCTTATTCCCCAGACTTCTAGCGTTTGCACACATGGCCTTCCACATACTGCTATCATCCTGCTTGCCAAGCCCCCTTTTCCCTTTTGTCTTCTTTCCTTACCCACTCTGTCCTCATTTCCATCCCTATTCATACCTACCATTTTGTTTTTCTTGTTAGCAGATACCCTTGGGGATTTGCCACTGTTGTGGTTCTCCATACTGACTACTTCAGCTTGTAGGGCGGTGGCAGTCTACATCACCCTGTTTCCTTCCACCACCACCCTCTGCTAGTTTAAATGTTCACCAATGCAACATTTAAACTGCTCACTGAGGACCTTTGTTACCCTTCATGGATGGATGCAGGCAATCTCCCTTGTATAGGTCTTTATCTTTCCAGGGAGGACCACAGTCCCCAATGTAGTCAAATCCATCACCTCTACACCACTCCTTCAACCATCGATTGAAGCTCCTAGTATAGATTATTCTGTCCACCCTGCTGTCACACACAGGTAGTACCTCAGGAAAGGTCACTGAGTGTGCTACCTGCCTAAGACGGCACGGGGTCATAATGTCGCAGATGATATAGCACAAGTCAGAACCGTGCACCAAACACAGTGTGCAGCAAAACAGCTGCAGCACTTAATGCAAACTGTAACAGAAATGCCTCATGCCCAAACAGTCTTATTGTTTTTGCGGTGGGCTTGGCCCCCCCCAAGACTGCCCAACATGGGGGGCTTTGCCTCCTCAAACCCCTGGACTATTAATAGTCAACTCAGAGGGGGTGTGGACACAGGGCCAAAACAAAAATTCACTGCGGCACTTAACCGTCAGTGTACTGAGGGGAATCACAAAGGAAAATTCCCACACCAGGGATTCAAACCCTGGTCCTGCCCTGCTACCCACTGTACAGTCAGGAGCTCTAGCCACTCCACCACAGGAGCAGCTCTACTGAGCACCCAACCAGCAGTCACTATATGTAGTTCCCCTTCCTGTGTAGAGCGACAGGAGTAGTGATACTTGCATATCGCTCATATACCCCTGTTGTTCTGAAGCACTACGCACTACAGACCGCGCGGTTCTTCATGCGCGGTTTAGTCCACACTATAATTACCCGGTACCCTAAGACTCCTCCCCAACTCCCTGAACTTTTTCTGCATTGTCCTAACCTCGTCCCAAGCCAGATTGTTAGTCCCAAGGTGGACAATGACATCCAGCCCCCATCCTATCCTGCTGCACTAGCGATTCTCCGGATCCTCTGGGGTCTTAGTCTACCAAAAAAGGGTTAAATCTTTACCACAAATAAAAAGAGATTATGAAATGGGTAGAAAGAATGCTGGCTCCTGATTGGCCAAGAGCAGCTTTTAGCTGGGCCGTTATCCCAGCACAACAGCCCAGCTGAAAGTAATATGTTTAAAAAAGGCATCAAATTTACTAAAAATGGCCCATTTCATATTCAGAATACATTTAGAGAAAAGAGTGGGCTGGCCCTTCTCCGGTGGTGGAAGCACTCGTGCCTTGTGCTTCAACCCACCCGAGGTGGGCCGTTATCCCACCATAACGCACCCCCTGTCATGCCTTATTGCTTAAATATAGCCTCCCAGACACCAATCTCTGTAAATATAGGAACACAGAAACACAAACCTTGTTGGCAGAAAATGACCACCATGCCCACCCAGTCTGTCCAGATTGTCCCTATCTAGTCTGTCTTCACAGACCCTAACTAGTTTCCAGCGACCCGCCTTCCTCTCTGCCTATTTACTAATATTCCATTACATCTATCCTATGCATGCTTGAAGCCCTCTACTGTTTTTGCCTCTACCACGCCTGCTGGCAGTCTGTTCCAGGCATTCACCACTCTTTCAGTGAAATAGTACTTCCTCACATCCCTCCTAAACCTCCCCTGCCCCACTTCATCAATATATTCAGATTATAGTATGGTTCATACCGTGATCTATAGGGTAGAGTAAGCCAAGAGACCCATTGAGACTACCCTCTGACTCCTTAGTGGCAGTACTTATTTATCCCATTAAACATATGCCTATCATGCTCATTCTGAAAAGATTGCTTGGTTGTGTAGTCTATTATCTTTTCTGTTAAGGGGCTACAAATTTGTAATGACATGCTGGGTTTAGAAAACTGTCCTTTTTTCTGATTTAAAATTGTTTCTTTTAATCTGGTATGTCCTCTTAATTTGTGATTGAGAGAGGAGTATTCTAAATTCATATAAGACATAAGGTTACCGTCTCTGAATATGAAATCACACATGCCCCCACAATGCAAAGCATCATGGGCTGCATATGCAAATCACCAAAGAATATTATGCTGGTTCAACTTTAAGCAGAAATGCATGGTGCCGAAAGGCCTCTCACACAGTTTGCAAATCTGTCTCTGAATATGTCATACAATAATAAAAGATTGACCCTGATTCTTCTTTTCTCCAAGTTTTACATGTTTAAAACATCTACTCTTTCTTTGTATGTCAGGTTCTTTAAACTGCATATAGGTTTGGTGAATTTTCTCGTCACAGGGTGACCTGTGATGAGTGAGGGGGTTTAAGAAAAATGTCAACTCCCGCCCCTGTAAAGGATATAAAGTGCTTAGGTGATTTAGTTATTTATAGTACAGGTATGGATGCAGTTTTGTAATGAAATACGGCTGGAAAATATCTATTTGAAGTTCCTTTCAGGATTTGTTTTCCTAATAGTAATTATTGGTGTCCTGAGGACGCTAAGAAGTAGTGAATGTCTGAGTTAGAATTTCCTGCTGCTTTTGTAATGTATTCAAATAATAGTAGATGCTAGTAAGCAACAGTGCGCAAAATGATTCTTTGAATTGTGCAGTGCTTTGCTATTTGTCCCTATATTTATAATGGGAAGCAGGAATGCTTGAATAGCAAAAGTAAATAGTGAAGGTAAGTAGTGGAAACCGCCACTCGGGGACTTGCAGGTGGTAGATAAAGGCTGTTCCTCGTGGTGGTGGGGCTTCTCTAATTTCAGGTTTATGCTGGCTGCGTTTTGGTAGATAAAAGGGTTCAAGCACAGTGCTGTGAGTTTTGTAGTTCTTTATGAATTATGGGTTTAGTTGTAGCTCAGGAAAAATGATAATATAGGGTTTTGAAAGAAATAAGTGTTGTATAATGCACACAGTTGTGCATCATGAGGGGTAACTGTTCGAATGGGAGCTTGAGTTTTAAGCTGTTCCCCCTCCTTTAGAATGAAAGTGGCAGATAGCCTTTGGGGAAAGTTGGTGCAAGGGGTTTGAGCCACCTATCTTTTTGGGGAGGCTGTGTTTCTTTAGCTTCTCGAGTGTTTGCCTGTGTTGCCGCAACTTTGGTGAGGGAGCGCAAGGTTGGGAGCAGTAAAGCCACCACCCGGATAACTGCAAGGACATGGTGCAGTTGCTCCGTGGTGGTGTAGCTTGGGGTGTTGTGTGTTCTAATTCCTGAATAGTTCCCTTCGCTTCGTTGCTGGGTGTGGTGGACCGCCATGACTTTAGGCACATTTGTGCTGTTGGGGATAATGCTACTGTGGGGTTGGTTTGCACTTCCTAGGTGATTATTTCTTGTGGGGCGCTGCTAGAACATGTGCTTTCTCAGGTCGGGAGCTGCCCTTCCTCATCCTTCATGGACACTACTATTTAGCTACACTGTAAAAAGGGTTACAAGGCGTAGTAGTGTTAAGGTTAGACTGAAAAATAATTTAAGGATGTATCTTTTACATTTCCTCTTTTCTCAGCACAGAAAATAAAAGGTATTGGGGATAAAATTGCTCTATTTGCATTTAGTGTTGGTTTTCTGGCTGGGGCTTGGTCAGAATACTGTGGGGAGGTTTGTTTCCTGTTTCCACTTCACCTTTGTGTAATTTACTTAAAGGGCTTTAAAATGCTGACATAGAAATTGCCCAAAGAAGCTGACACAAATGAGTTTTTGTTACTACTTGTTCAAACGTTTACAGTTAGGTGAAACAATGGTCCTAAGGGAAAGGAACTCCACTTACCCCTCTCACCGGTCTGCTCTTCCCTGTGTAAATTCAGGACTCCTTTAGAAGCCTGCTGGCCTGCAGTCACTATTTTTATACAGTTCAAGGCAGGACTGTTTGAATGAAGGTGGAGGCCATTAATTATTTATGAAGTCTTTTGGGTTTTCTTGTAAAATACAAATTAGAAAGCATTTGTTTCTAGTGTCATGTTCTACAAATGTCAGAATAATACTGTTAAATGAAGACAGAAGTAAAAACAGTTTGTACTGTGTCAATAAAAGTTTGAAATACTAGATGGGGCGGGCTCAGAGTCACATGGGTTTGTAAGCAAGTATAAAGATTGTTATTGCAAGCTACTTCAGACAGGTGTTGAGTCTGGAGACAGACTCCAGCAGGGAGCTCTGATTATTGCTCCCAGGTATTAAAACAGAACTCCTGGGATGGCTAGCCCTTTCTGGACATGTATTCCAAGTGATTTTTGGTTGGCATTTATGTTTTAAGTTATGTCATACCAGTTCACTGTTTAAATATTTATTTATTTATTTATTACATTTTGATTACCGGGTGAGCCCACTGAGCCCCAAAGGTTCCTTTTTTCAGCGGCGACCCGGGATAAAGTACAGAGGCAGAATATTAGGTACAGATTATTAGGTACAACATGTTAATAAGAGTACAATGCTAACCAGGTTAAAATGATGGTAGTAACACAGTAGAAGACAGTAATGACTGTGTCAAATACATATTCGACATACAAGCAGTGATTGTTTGAGACAAGACCTAGCCTTGTAGACCATTTGGGTGACAGGGGAGAGGGGTAGCATTCTTAGTTGGAACAGGGGGAAGACTACCCTATGCCTTGACAAGGACAAGTGCTGGACTCAAACATGTGGGCCTTGAGCCTAGTGCAGAAAGTTGATAGGTAGGGAGCTTCATGTACTGACGGTGAAAGATTGTTCCACAAGTAGGAAGCAGTAAAGGAGAAGGATCTGCCACCAGCGTTTGTCACGACTCTGGGGGTTACAAGTAGAGATCGACCAGAGGTCCTAAGCATCCGAGAACTGTGCTTAAGGGTAGTCCCTTTCAGGCTGGGGGAGCTGCTGGACTAAGTATTTTGAATGCGAGGCAGAGCAGGAGGTACTGAAGTCGATAGGCAAAGGAAGGCTAGTGCAGCTGGGCAAGCATGTCACAGGGGTGACTTCTTGGATGATCTTGGGTAGCAAACCGTGCAACCTTGTTATACAGTACCTGTAGCTGGTTGAACTCTTGCTTAGGCATACCCTGTAGTACTGGGGCAGCACAGGTAAGTGTTGGGAGCAAAACATTGGAGGCAATTGCCAGCCTTGCCCCAAGGGTAAGCTGGTCATTTAGCCGGTACAGTGTGCCAAGTTTACAGTGTATGGTCCTGGTTACTTGGTGTATGTGGGACTTGAAGGTGAAACCTTGGTCTGTTATTAGCCCAAGGTATTTTATGGTGTCAACCACATTTATACTTTTTCCAGCTAGAGAGTTTAGTTGTAGGAATCTAGAACTATCCTGCCCTATGGATCTAGGACCAAACAGCATAGCTTTCATTTTGCCTGCATTGAAGACCATTCTGTTGGATGTAAGCCAGGCCTCCAGTGTCTTTAGATCAGCTTGGAGGAGAGGGCCTAGTCCCAGCAGATTTTCCATTGAGCGGTAGATTACAGTGTCGTCTACATATTGAACAACAGAGCTGCCCCCGCAGTGAAGGTTAAGGTCATTTATGAAGAGAGAGAACAAAAGGGGGCAGAGAATTGATCCCTGAGGTACTCCCTCTTTGATAGGTAGAGGAGCCGACTGCTCACCCTTCCAGATGACCCTGTGCAAGCAACCTGATAGGTAGCTCTTGAACCACCGCAGGGCATGGGAATCAATACCTGTTTTGTCAAGCTTTGTTAGTAGGAGGTTATGGTCCACAAGGTCGAATGCCTTGAACAGTTCAATAAAGATTGCACCTGTCAGCTTACCTGTGTCCATTGAACTGAGTACATCCACTGTTAGATGGGTGAGAGCTGTATCGGTGCTGTGGTTAGTTCGGAAACTATGCTGAGAGGGGGCAAGGAGCTGATGGGACTCAAGGTAGTCTCTCAGCTGTCTGTAAACCAGCCTTTCCTGCAGTTTTGCAAGACTGCATAGCAGGGAGATGGGCCTGTAGTTACTAATTGGGTCCCTCGATCCACCCTTGTGAATGGGGACCACATTCGCCTGCTTCCACTGGAGAGGAACAGTTCCTTCCAGAAGTGATCTATTGATGAGCCTGGTCAGGGGTCTGGTAAGGGAGTGGGCTCCTTCCGTTAGTAACCTAGGGTTGATACCATCCGGGCCTCCTGAGCCTTTGAGTTTCAGACCATTTAGAAGAGGAAGGACCTCTTTGGCCTTGACAAGTCTCAGGTGAAATTGGTGTCTTTTTAGGCAGGAGGGTTCATCCGTGATCATTGCCAGTGTAGAAGGAGGCAGTCCAATCTTGTAGTCATCAAGGTTGGTATAGCAATAGTTTTCTCTGAGGCAATTGTCTGGCAATCACTCTCTAGCTGTCCGTTTATCTCTATTAGACCAGGAGCCTCCTTGGAGTTTCCCCTAAGTAGTTCATTGATGTGGGTCCAGAAAAGCTTAGGGTTGCCTAGGTTGGTACGTTGTAGGTGTGTAACATACTCCTTCTTCTCAAGTTTGACGGATGTCTTACACTTGTTTCTTAGAGATTTGTAAGTCACAAGGTCTGCCTAGAGAGCGGACCTCCGGAACTTCTTCCAGGCCTTGTCCCGGCCAATCATCATAGATTTTGCTGAGTGGGAGATCCACTTATAGCAACATGCCTTTGCTCTGACTTTCTTGAGAGGGGCAACGAGGGAAGCCGCCTTGAGGAGTGAGTCTTGGAAGAATTCCAAGGCCTCTTCCATGGTTGGGAGTAGCCTGATAGGACTCCAGTCCATGTTACTTAGATAGTCAGTAAATTTTCTTGTCGCGAAGTTTGAGTAGTCACGGACGGTGAGTATCCTAGGTGGAACCTTTTGTGCTCTGTTCTTCCAGATGCATAAAATAGGGGAGTGGTCACTAAGAGTGTCGGCCATTAAGTCTGCATTCTGGATGTTGAGAAGATTAGATACTAGAGCCCAGTCCAGGATGGTGTGGTTCCCGGTTTTGTGATTAAGCCAGGTAGGTTCTGAGATAACCTGTACCAGGTTTGCCTCCTGGGTCGCAGCCATGAGGACTTTTTTAGGGTCTGAGGCCCAGTTTAGGTTGCAATCTCCCAAGATAAGGAGTTCCGTGAATACTTCTTTGCCTAATGTTTTTGTAATACAGTCCAAGGCTTGGAGAGCAGTCTTAGGAGGGTTATACATGCAGCCTAAGGTGAGGTGCTTCACACGACCAAGGGTTAATTGCATGAAAATAGATTCACCATCTTGGCCATTTCCCAGGTTCAGTTTCACTTGCGTCACTGTTAGGGTGTCCTTCACATAGATTAGGATCCCACCTCCTCTCTTGTTCACCCTATCCTTTTGGAAGGTGTTGTAACCTAGGACCTTGATCTCATGGTCAAGGATGTAGACCTTGAGCCAGGTCTCTGAGATAGTAAGGATATCAGGCTTATATAGGTCAAGCCAAGCTTGTACCTCCTGAATTTTTGGTCTGAGGCTGCAGATGTTCATATGCTCAATCCTTAGCCCCTTAGAGGGAGCCCAATATGGGTCCTGGGGGGAGGAGACTAGATGATTAGCTATTGGAGGGCCTGGATTAGAATGTACATCTCCTGCCCAAAGCAGTAGAAGAGCAAGAAGGCATAGTAACATTGGGCTGACTGACGGGATGGAGAATTTGTGTAGTGTTCTGCAGGTAGCATGGAGTTCCTTATAGTATGTGCCCCTTCTTACCATCTCATGGGCTATCAGAAGGGCATTCATGCTAGGGGGAGAGGTCCAGTTATAATGGTCCTTTGGAGAGGGGTCTTTGTGTTGTGGCCCCTTGGAGTCGGGGTATCTTTGTTCTATGCTCCTGTCCACCCGGAGGAGGCACAGTATGTAGAGAATAGCCAGGAGTATGCCCCTATTTAGAGAAAAGGCAGGTGGCTTTTTTCCCACAGCGAGAATTGTGGCAAAGAATGCCAGGGCCCGGTGAAAGTGTCTCCAAGGCCATTTTATGAGAATAGTAGCTGACAATTTCTGGTCGGGGTTACCTACTGTCTGTATGTCCACTGGATTGTACTTTCACAGCAGAATCCTGTTTCAGTTGAATCCAGTTTAAAATAAAGTAATAGGTTTCTAGGGTGTAGCAAGTCTAAGGCTATCTATCCTGACCCTGTAGGAAGCTGGGCAGTAGAGCTAGTTGTGATTTGGGCTCTCAAGTCATTGGTAGCCTACCAGAGTTTTACATTCATTTGTGGGGCTAAGCCTTAGGAGCTGTCTAGTCCTGAGAGTTATCAAGGTATGAGAGCTAAAGGTACAAGCAGACAAGAGGTGAAGTTTGCGTTATCTGCAGTTCCTCCCTTATACCATTCCTTAGAAGCGTAACTCTTCTCTGCCCTGGCCGGTTGGTGTAAAGAGAACTTACATACTTGTTGGCAATTTTGTAGGAAGTTACTAGAAGCCTAACTGAGTGACACTACTCAGCGCAGTACAGGCTGGTGCTAGAGAAATTATGCACCGGTTATCACTTGTGCCAGACTCAATCTAAGCTTACCTAGAGTAGCGCTACGAAGCTACAACAGTCAGGGACTCAGGCTGAGCTGGCTGAAGTTTACTGGGTAAGTGAAGCTGGAACGATGGTTAGAGGAGAGTGAGGTGGCGCTCTGTGGTAGTCGCGAGGAAACAGGAACAGAATGGGGCAGTGAAGATGACCTCTAGCGGCTGGAGCTGATAAGCTGCTAAGGGGGAAGTGAACTGATAGGCTAAATCTCACTCGTGATCGTCGGTATAAATGTGAGTGTTGAGCAAGGGTGGTGGTGGGAGCGGTGGGGCAGCCAATGCTGAGCGTCGGTGGGGATTCCTTTTAAACGAGCCACGTGGCTGGCATCCTCCTTTGCACTGTACTTTGAGTGTGTTGAGGGAGGGAGGGCTCTCCACCGCTGGCCCTCATGACCATCCACCCGATTGGGGGGGGTTCTGTCCGCTTGCTTGCTCGTTCCCCGGAGGATCCCTGCTTGAGTGGTTTGTGGGAGGGAGGGCTCTCCACTGCTGGCCCTTATGACCGTCCACCCGGTGTGGGGGGGAGTTCCATCCGCTTGCTTGCTTGTTCAATGGAGGATCCCTTGAGTGTGTTGTGGGAGGGAGGGCTCTCCATTGCTGGCCCTCACGACCGTCCACCCAGCGGGGGGGGGGGAGTTCCATCTGCTCACTTGCTCATTCCCTGGAGGATCCCTATATGTCTTGCTAAAAAGAAGAAAAATGCTGAAATAAAATTAAATCTGCTGAATTTTTACCTGCCATTGTGTCACACTACCGTGCAGTTTGTTCAGTCCACGAAGTCACCCGCACCCTACGACATTTCTCAGAACTCTTTCCACTCTTTCTATGTCACATCTAAGTTGTTGTGCCCAAAACTGCGATCCGTAGTCAAAATATGGCCTGATATATGGTCTGTACAGTTCCTCACAGATAGATATTTTTGCTTCTAGTTGTTACTGTGTGCCTAATGTTGTAAATAATTCTATCTGTATTGTACACTAGAGCTTCACATTCGTTAGAATGCTTCAGGTCTTCATCGACAACAAAATTGAGGTTGTGTTCAGCTTCCTTTGATTGAATTTTATTTTCATCAAGAAAATAACTAGGTGCCATAGCATTTGGCTCCACATGCAATACAGTGCATTTAGAGATGCTAATCAAGCTTTTTCTATCCAAGCACCAAAATACTGGAATGATCTTCCAATTGAATTGAGAACTATGAGTAGTCATAATTTATTCAAAAAGAAATTGAAGCATCATTTATTGAGTAACTTGCAATGACACTGCTATTTTAAATAATTTGTATTATATTGTTTGTTTTATATGTCATGTATTTGTATTCCTGTATTAAGTGAATGTAAAACTTATCTTTTTGTATAACATCTTGTGACTATTTTATAGTCTCGGGTCGCATATGAAAAAGGGCCTTGACTCATATGTTTACCCGGTTAACAAAAGAAATAAAATAAAAAAAAAATCATTCCCCATGAATTTGTCCAGTTTGCTAGTTTATTCACATTGCTCTGGATTTCAGCAGTGCATAATGGATTAGCTATGCCACAGATTATTTTGTACTGTTTGAGTGTGAATAAACCAGTTTTGTATGCCTCCATTCATGTCCATAGTAAGTATTTGGAAAATAATGGTTCCTAGGACCATTCTCTCAGGTACCCCACTAGTGACCTTTCCCTCAATGGACTGAAATCAGCTAATCTTTGCTTTTTGTGATCTCTCAAGCATGGTTTTGGTTTTATCCAGTATATAATATAACTGTTTGCACTTAAGGACACTAGCTTATATAAGATGCTTATGTGCAGACATATCTAAAGCTTTGCTAAGATCTAGTGGGACGATAGCCACTGGTTAGTCCTTATGTAGTTTGCTACCTACTTATTCATAAAACAGGGTAGGTACGTAATGCATGACCAGCCCTTTCGGAACCCATGCTGTTTCATGTCCTTTTGTCCTGTACACTGTAAATGACCTAATAATTTACCTTTTATTATTCATCCTATAATTTTACTGACTAAGGAGGTAAAGCTTATTAGTCTGTAAATTGACACTGATTCCTTATTCTCCTTCTTACGTAAGGGTGTTATGTTGACAGTTCTCTAGTCACATGGTACTACCCTTGAGAGTTGCCTTAGAGCAGCCCTAGCTAAACAAGGAGGAAAGATAACTTTGCTGAAAAAGGTTTACTAAGAATATCATAGGAATGGGAAGCTTGCTTTATGAAGATAGACTTAAACAACTTAATTTGTACAGTATGGAATACAGATCATTACGTGGGGATCTTTGTTTGTTATACAAAGCCTCCAGGGATGAATACTTGTTTAATACTCTTCACTTGAAATGGAATACTACTACTGTTTCTACTCGCTCCCATAATTTAAAATTACTCTTACCAATCAATCGCTCAACCAAACGATCACATTTTTTACACAGCAAATAGTTCCTATCTGGACTCACTCCCATATGAGTTGGTGAATTGTGTAAGTCTGTCTCATTTTAAATCACATCTAGACATATTTATGAATGATTCTAAATTTCGTACCCACCTAGCCTAGGTGGCATGATCTAAATGGGCTTGTCCCTCGATCGTGTAACTTACCTATGAACCTATGAACCTATGAACAGAAAGGTCTGAAACACTTTTTTTTAGAACCACACTCAGTGCCCTACTTCTTCAAATACCTAAAGGATAGCCACAGTCCCAAAATATTTACAGTACCAAAATACCATGGGAAAAATGACCTGCATATGCACTTTGATGAATGGCAGTTGTATAAGGTATCATCAGCTATCAAATAGGCCCCATAGAGATTAAATACCATTTAGTACAGTTTAAAATTATACAACAAATGTGCGGGACCTTTGCCAAAATGGTGAGTATTGATATCAGCAATGGCCATACATGCTGGCAATAAAGACAGTGAAACACAATATAGTGTATGTTTGAACATTGTTCTAACCCGAAATCACTCTGTTCAAAAATGTGGTTCTGCTGCAGTAATGACGTCCGTAATGCAGCAGAATGACTTTTCGTTCTGCTGCAGTACAGATGCCACACTGCCTTTTCCTCAAGCGTCGTATCCTTAGCAACCAGTCACAGTACAATCACAAGCCGCTTCCCCAGCAAACAAAAACGTTTTTTTGAAATCGCACACCAGAAGGGGACATAGTGATATTGTGGGGGGCAAGATTGCGGTATTCTACTGAGTGTTGGATTGAATAGTAAGCTGGACCTGTTACGTGATGTGCCCGGTGTTGCTTGAGACTGTGTATGACTGTAACTGTTTTGAACAGTCAGCAGCAGTACAGTAAATCTGCTAAAAGCCTCCTACCCTTGTTTTTTCCTTTTTATGTTTTTTATTGGTCTTCATCGAGATCGAGCCACAGCTGCTAAGTTCCCTTTTACCAGTGATAGAGTGATGAATTATGCAACCGACTGTTTGTTAGGATGGTAATGTTTTCTGGCTACTAATCTGTTTGTATACTTGTGTCAGGCTTCAGTACAGTAAACTCTTCTATTGTTATTTCTAGTGGAGCTAGAGTTTGTAGTTTTTATTACCTATTGGGTATGTCCATACACTAGAAAGAACAATGTATGGCTTCCCATTCACAACAAAGCTAATCTTTACCCACGTGGTTGCTATGATGACTGTTGGACCTCTCGAGCTTCGTTCTCAAGGTCAACAGCTGTCATAGTAACCATTCGGCTAAAGAATAGCCCTGTTGTGAATGGGAAGCCGTATACCATCCTATATATGCTTTTGCAGTGCCTGAATACTTGGGATTACTGGATCTGGATTCGAAACTAGCTCAGTTTTGTGCTAAAAAAGATATTCTGATATCCCCAGCTGTCAGTCTTATGGGGCTAATTGAGGATAAAGAACTGCAAGGGGCCCATTATCCCATACTTGGGTATTTATTTATTTATTTTTATTTATTGAAATGTTTCACCAGGAAGGCACACTGAACAACAAGTTGCTTGTCTCTCAGTGTGACCTTGGGGAGAAGGATACAGGGATAACTGCATACGGAAATACAAGAAAACAGTTTCAAACATCAGAGTAGAGCAATAATACAATTTTGCAAACTAACCGACAATACAGTTATCACAATAATGCAGTGGTACACAAAAGCACATAAACAGAGACTGGATAGCTTATAGGTACATTATGTACAGACATAAGTCCAGTAGTAGAGTTAAGTAATCCTAGGCGGAGTGGGGGACAAAAGAGAGGTGTGGGGCATTTTTAGGATTGCAAGCTGCAGGTGCAGTTAAAGGAGAAGTTTTGAAGTGCAGTGGATAGGGAGTGATAGCTTATAGGTACATTATGTACAGACAGAAGTCCAGTAGTAGAGTTAAGTAGTCCTAGGCGGAGTGGGGGACAAAAGAGAGGTGTGGGGCATTTTTAGGATTGCAAGCTGCAGGTGCAGTTAAAGGAGAAGTTTTGAAGTGCAGTGGATAGAGAGTGAAGAGATGAAGAGTGCCAGATTTGTGGAGGGAGGGCATTCAGGAGTTGGGAAAGCTGTGATAGAAGGCTGACTGACCAACCAACGTGGAGCAGTGAGGGTCCTAAAATCTGAAGACCTTAAAGAATAAATAGGAGAAGGGGGGTAGAGAGGGAGGAGGATAGATAAGAAAATAGAGATCCAAGCTTGTATTTGGAGACATGTTTGGCATAGTGTGAGAGGCGCCGGTTTGTGAGTGAGGGGAAGGAAAGAGAGAGGTAGAGGTCACAGTGGTGAGTATGTGCTGGAGAGTCAAGGGCAAAGCAGCAGAAGGAATTGAAAAGGGGGTCCAATCTGGATAAGGTTGATTTGGGAGCAGCACTGTAGACTACATCACAGTAGTCAAAAATGGGGAGTATCATCTTCTGGGCAGTTGCTCACCTGGCTGTAAGTGGGATGCAATTATGGTTCCTGTAAAGGGCACCAAGCTTGGGATGCAGTTTTTTCAGGGTGGCGTCAATGTGCTCAGAGAAGTTGAGGTGTTGGTCCAGCCAAACCCCAAGATATCTGAATGAGGTGGTATCCTCAAGTTGGGTCCCATCCAGGGTGTGGAATGTGGGCAGAACAGGGAGCTGAGCAAGTCTCTGCCTAGTGCCAAAGGACATGGAGACTGTTTTCTTGGCATTTAGGAAGAGTTGATGTAAGGCGAGCCAGTGCTGGATCTTGTTGATGTCGAGCTGGAGCCTGGCTTCCACATCCAAGGGGGATTTGCCTGTGGTGAACAAGACAGTGTCATCAGCATACATGTGAATGTGTGAGGAGGAACAAGCTGGCGGTAAATCATTTAGGAATACAGAGAACAGGAAGGGGCCCAGTACTGAGCCCTGTGCACACCAGTATGTATTTGACGTGGGAGGGAGTTGGAGTTGATGATTCTGACTGTGTCCACCCAGTGAGGTAGGCCCTGAACCGGTTAGTAGCAGATGGGGAAAGGCCAGCTGTCATGAGGGAGTGGAGAAGCAGGGTGTGGGAAACTGTGTTGAAAGCCTTGGCAAGGTCGACAAAGATGGTGGAGGTGATCAAGCCATTGTCCATTCTGATCAGAATGGTATCAGTGAGCCTCAGTAAGGAGGTGGAAGTAGAATGGTTTTCCTAAATCCAGGTTGAAATGGGGTGAAAGTTAGAATCAAAGAGAAAGATACTGTAGAGATCTGGGAGAGGACAAGATGTTCCTGGATCTTAGCAAGGGTGGGGAGCAGGGAGATGGGGTGATAATTCCCGGGGGAGGTGGAGTCGCCACCCTTAGGGAGGGGGAAAACAATAGCATGTTTCCAAGGTGTAGGGAACTCTGCTATCTTAAAGGAGAGGTTCAGAATTTTGGCTATTGGGCTTGCGATATCTGAGGCAGAGAGGTAGAGGAGCTTCAGGTCAAGTTCATCAGGAGAGGTGCCTTTAGATGGATTGAGGGCTAGAAGGGCAGTGAGTGCATAATCAGGTGAGACTGATGAGAATGAGAAGATAGGAGAGGCAGATGAGTGTCGGAGGTCGGGATCAGTACATTTGGTTGGTGGTGGAGACCATGGGGGGAAGGGCGGCTAATAAGGTGGAGACGCATAATGTGAAGTAGGAGTTGAATTCCTCAGCCACTAATGCATGATCTGCGACAAGGGAGCTGTTGATTTTAAGGACTGGGGAGGGGGGAGAGAAGAGGTCATGAACAACTTTCCAGAATTTAGATGGTGAATTTAGGTTGGTGTGGAAAGTAGCATTGAAATACTCAGCTTTGGCTAGTCTAACCGCTTTGGTGTATGTGTTGCAAAGTTTGTGGTATAATGTAAAATCATTTGGTAGTTTAGTTGCCTTGTGCTTTCTCCATGCCTGGTCATGTGCTCTGAGGCAGGCCAGAAGTTCTGGTGTGATCGAGGGTGTGAATTACCTCGTACTCTAGTACGCCTTAGAGGGGCATAATGGTTCCAAATGGAGAGGAATTTGTCTTTAAAGTAGGTTAGAGCAACATCCACATGAGGTGCTGTGAGTATCAGGGACCAGATAGTGTAAACTAGTTTATGTAGAAGAGGGGTAATATCTAGTGTTTTATAGCAGCGGGTTAGGATTATCTTGGAGGAGCTTTAGGCCTGTGGACCTTCCTGACTAGATAAATCAAGTGATGATCACTGAGAGCATCGGGTAGAGTACTAGGATCAATGTTTCAATGTGTAAGTAAGTAAAGTAAGTAAAAATTTATTTGTGAAATGCCTTTCAAGTTGTCAAGGTGCTGTACAATAAAATACAATGTAAACAAAAATAATAATAAAATTTACAAATATGCAGAAAAGGCTTGATAAAACAGATAAGTTTTAAATTCCGATTTTAAAATTTGCGATGGTCAGGCATTCTCTTAACCAACGAGGTAGAGAATTCCACAGGGTGGGTGCAGGGTAAGAAATGTGGATGGGATGTAAGGGTCTAATCCATCATGATGTGGTTTTAGGTTTTGTTGTTTAGTCAGGTAGGTTTTGTGATGAGCTGTGTTAAATTTAGGAAGAGTACAGTTTAGAGCCTTGACCTGTGAGGGAGGTTGCCAGTTTAAATTGAAGTCTCCCATGATGTACAGTTCACCTGTTTGAGAGTGTGAGGAAATGGTGGTAATAAGTTCAGCGGCCACAGTAGAGGGAAGGTTGGGGCGACAGTAGATGCCCGCAACATAAATTGGAATAGTGTAGGTTAAGAACAATTGAATAATGAGAGCCTCATAGTTAGCTGGGGAGGTGTTAGAGAGGGTGTCTTGTCTGACCAGGAGTTACCCAGGGTTTGAGATGGCTTGGTCTGGTACCTTATTAGTTAGCTAGGTCTCAGACAGTACAAAGATATTCGGGATGGTTGAGGCTACCAGATTTTAAAGGATGTCTAGTCTGGGGAGTAGACTTCAGATATTTAGGTGGAGCATTCTAAGTCTGCAAAGAAGGGCAGGCAATTTTGAGTGGTTTAATACTGAATCATTGAGGGGTGACCCTGGAGCATTAGCAACCAGTGGGCCTGGGTTAGGATGAATGATACCTGATGAGATTAGGAGGGAGCCCTATGATGAAGTAGTGCAGCTTAGGGTTTTAAAGAAAGGCCAGGGCTTGTAGTATTTTTGAAAGCATGTTTGGGGGTTAGTGGGGTACATGACTTTAAGTTATAGGTTTATACCTGCAGTGGAGGTCGGTACGGTGAGTAGTGAGGCATTCGGAAGGAGGTGGAAGTGGCTCCAACACTGTAGGAAGGAAGTGGGTGTAGTAGCATAGTTGAGAATCCAGGAGATATTTGCGGTGGAGTACTCAGGAAAATAGTCATTTAGGTAGGGGTTGGGAGAGGAGAGTGGGGAAAGGGAGGGCAGGAAGAGTGATAGGAGCAGAGAGAATTGCCTAGCTGGAGATACAGCGTATTTAGTTAGAATTTGATTTTACATATAAGTGATTTCTACACTTATAGAACGTAGTGTCTGCTCGTGGCTGGCAATATTTGGGAGACTGTTTAATAATTCAGGGCTGACCTTGTGCTGACTATAGGCAGAGAGCCTTTAGGAATTATTTATGCGATTAGCAGAAACTCAAAAGGTGTAACCACTGAAGGACAGTGATTGCTATTCTGTGATTGGATATCCAGCAGAAAGGCAGAATCCAGCAATCAGGGGAGAGCATTTTAAGAGTGCCGGGGACGGGAGAAAATTCAAGTTGGCTGTTCGACTCACTCACTAGTGAGAAAGCCATGGTGCAGCTTGAAAACGGAGCCAAGAAGCTGAGCACCAGTGGCAGGGCCGGGAGAAAGTTCACCAGCCAATAGCAGCCTTAGTTGGGTAAGAAGGACCAATAGGAGAAGCACGGCTTGCAGCCAAAAAAGAGCAGTCATACCTATTCTTTCGGGTGCGTTGGGGGAGCATTGCCGTCAGCAGTGAAGGTGCCACTGCCGCCGCACATCCTGATCAGGCTTAATCTAAAGAGGAAAGGGAGACAACTGTTAGCATAGTTATAGTGGGCAGTTTCGGACTTAAGCGATGGGAGGGTCAAGTGCAGCAGATAGCAGCAGAAGGGG
This sequence comes from Neoceratodus forsteri, assembly GCA_016271365.2. Taxonomy (NCBI): domain Eukaryota; kingdom Metazoa; phylum Chordata; order Ceratodontiformes; family Ceratodontidae; genus Neoceratodus; species Neoceratodus forsteri. The sequence goes on from CM057458.1 coordinate 237,261,992, forward strand.
GGGTGTAAACAGTGGGCAGAATTAAGTGGCTAGTGTCTGAGTTGTGGTGCAAGAGACACAGGGCAAATTGAAAGTAGAAAGAATAGCAAAAAGGGAGGGTGGAGGGGCGAGGTAGATCTGGTAAGTGAGAGTAGCAAAGGAGGGCAGTCTCAAGAGGAGCAGGTGCTTGAAATCATGGGGGAAGAAAGTGGGAGTATGAGAAGATAGATTGAATAGAAGGAAAAGGTGTAGAGTTAAACTGAAAACAATTTACAGAACAAATCAGCAGTGCACCTTAAAAATACACTAGTCTCAACATATGCAATGTGGCTAGATACCTGCACAGCAAGCTAAAATACATTGGCTAACAGTTCCCTGTTGAACCATAAACCCAAGTGTAAGGAGATTACATTTTTTTTCTGTAGCTAAGACCTGGACAGGCAGACAGGGGAATTTAAATACTGAACTTAATCTTTAATAGCAATTCATACAGCATATCCTGTAGAGAACTGAGTAAGATCAAACTGCAGAAATGTTGTATTGTACTCATAGTATTGTCCTTTTAATAGCCAGCAGTCGATACAAGGCACTGGGGCATAGTATTGCTACACTGTTAAGAAATACAGTAAATGTTAATGAAATGCTCTGACATATGTTCTGTAACTGTGCATAGATCTTCAAACTTCTGTACTTGATTGATGCATTTTGTTGTGAACTATAATCTAGAAAATAATAAGAATTCCACTGGAAAAAAATAATAAATTTAATTGAAAAAAGCACTATCACTGGAAATCATAATTCATTACACTGTCAGTAGTTCCTTTACCAAGTTCTCTCACATTGGTGTTACTAATCTCAAACAACTTGTAAATAAAGAAAATATTGGAGTGCGGCATCCCTCGAATTGTGGTATAACTAGAATATTAAATATTCTTTTTTAAACAATATTCCATTCATGGATCACATGGTCTCTTACCTTTCATGCCCCAGAGAAATTTATTGTACTATCTTACAGGTTCATGCTCCAGTATAATACCATATTTTGAATTCGGCACAGAGGCCACTGTAACTGAAAGCCATTTTAATCCTATACTTAACCGAAAGATCTGTTTCTAGGAAAGTGTAATACCTGGGTAGTATGAAAAAAATTACTCATCTTAGTCATGATGTCACTTATCTGGGATCCATCAGTGATCCAATAGAAAGTGCATCATTCCACTGGAATGTGATACCCCGGAGCTACAACTTTATGCCATACCTCTCAACCTTCTGCCTCATAAAAGGGTGACTGGAAAATTGTGGAAAAGGTTACCCAAAATTGCGGAACTTTTGCAAAAATTGCGGGAAATTGCGTGGGTTCTACTATAGACCCTGAGTCCTTCACAATAAATCTTTTAATGTTTTCTGCAGCATATATTAGTCAGTATAAACTGCTAAATGAATACATTGACACCTGAATATATGTAAAACATAAAAAAAAGTTTATGTTCCTAAAAAGAATACTAAACTGATATGCTACCGTAAGCGTTTCCTATCTTCCAAAATTTAAAAGCATCTGCCTCATAAAGTGCTAAATAGATTTTATAAAGTGAACCACAACAAATCAATATTAAATAAAGTCAGAAGAAATATTTGTTTGTTTCTGGATGTAGAATAATGAAGCTTAATCAACAGCTGTTTACAGTGCTCTGCCAGCTATTCACCCATTTTGGTGCAAGAAAAAATAAGCAGATAGAGTGGTGAATAATCAAGTTTTAGTAAAATGTTGTTAAAGTGTTTAATGGTCATAATTTGTACTGTAGGTACTGTACACTATTTTTAAAATCACATATTTAAACATTAAATCTGGGAGTTATTGGGGCTGGCAGTATAATCTAAAGGTTAGAGTAACAAACTGTGAATGAGCTGACAAATCTAGCAGACCTGGGTTTGAGTCCCACAACCTCCACTTGCATACTGTGTGATTCTGAACAAGTCACTTAACTTCCTCAGTGCTCCTGGATTGCACCTAAAAACAGGCACTTGTGCCTAGTGGGCCTTACGCGGTTACCGAAAAATGTAAAAAAATACCAATATATTTTTACTGCATCATACAGTAGTCAGGGTACCCTGTAATTTACCTTTGTTTTACTCCAGCTGCAATGATTTTCTTTAGTTGAAGAAAAATGTTCAGATACATTTTGTGTTTCATAAGCTTGTTTTTAGACTTTAGTCAGGTTTTTGTTGTAGTCTTTGCATGTGAGCCTCTAGGGGATAGTTGCTTCGAGTGAGCTTATTCAAGTTTAGAATCAGCAAGGCCTTCCAAAAATCCTCAGCTGTTTGAATCAAAATTAGTCTCAATGAAAGTATGCTCTCAAGGAATAACTTGCCCTGCCACTTACAAAAAGGCTTCATAGTTACCACCCCATTTAAGTGAATGGGATAATTTGCACATTTTCTCTCATCCTTTGTTTCAGTCTGCGTGGCGACGAAAAGATTCTGATGGACTGCTTCAACACAAAATAAATGTTAAGTGTTTAAGTGTACTTATGCTTGGCCAGTGGATATTGAAACCAAACAAGACAAGGATTCAAAAGAAATCAGTGTCACATAAACCCTTGCCTCACCTTGCACTGCATTGTTTCGGCCAGACCCAAGTCTGCATGCAAAATTGTCAATATATTTGAGAGTATTTTATTAAAAATGTTAATACATTTTACACAGTTCAATATAAAAGCTCAAAAATTGCAAGAAATTGCAGAACATTTCAGTTTTTGTGGAGAATGGTGAAAATTGCGGATTCTGCAAAAAAATAGTGGGTGCAATTTTCCAGTGGCCCTGCTCATAAATCAGGGACAAGGCTTAAAAAAATCAGGGACGAAGGACCAAAATCAGGGACACATCTTCAAAAATTTGAGATCTCCACCCAGAAAGCTGGTAGAATATAGGGCTCAATGCAAAATGCATTTTCTAAAGAAGAACAAGTTTGTATTCATATTCTCAGGAAGTGGTGGATATGAATACAGTGCATGGCTTCAAACAGGCATGGGATAGGCATAAGGGAGCAATACAGATGAGTATGAATAGATAGGCCATTGACCGAGCAAAGGCCGATGGCACATTTATAAGGTAGAAAAAGAAATGACCACACTGGATGGGCCTTGTGGTCCTTATCTGCTGTCAACTTCTATGTTTCTATGATTCTATATTTCTACGTAACTTTAATGCTTGACATTATTTTGTGCTTACAATCCTCACTGTTTAGCCACAGAAACATAAATTGTAGGAGGGACAGAGTAAAGATCTGAGGCAAAATCAGGGATAGTTGAGAGGTAAGCTTTCAGTGTCCACGCTCCCCTTCTTAGGCCTACCCTTGTGGAGATGGTCAGGTACCGCCCTTTATGAGATGTAAGCTCTGAAGGCCTGGCGGTGGTGCTTGACCTATCAGTCCTTCCATTGGCAGACAGTGACCCAGAGGCCCTAGTGATGGCCTATAATAAGGCCATTTTTGCGGCCCTGGACATTGTTGCTCCTGTCCGTGTTCATCCTCTCTCCCTTCACCCTCACCCCCCCTGGTTTGATGGGACTTTGAGGGAGATGTGGTGATTAGGACAAAGGTTAGAGCATTGCTGGTGGAAATCCGCCCTGGATGCCAACTGCCTTAGATTGATGGATCATTATCAAGTCAATCAATCTGCAATCACCTGTGAAAAGGCAGAGTTCCTGTCTGGGGAGACTGTGGATGCTCAGAATCGACCAGCTCAGCTCTTTTGAACTTTGGACAGACTGCAATCCAGCCTGTCTAGAGGTTCGAAAAGCTCTTTCACAAGTAGAGTGTGATGAGCTTGCTCGATTCTTTGCAACTAAAGTCGCTGACATCAGGGTGGCGCTCCAACCAGCCCACTCTATGGGTGTTGCCTTGGATCGGCACTCGGTTGCTGCCCCTCAGCTTTCCTGGAGTACCTTTGACTGGCCGGAGTTCATGGATGTCATACGGATTGTCCAGGTTATGCAACCTATGTGCTGTAGTTTGGACCCAGGACCAACTGCCCTGATTAAGGGTTGTAGTGACCCTAGCATGGATAGTCCAGTGCTCCTTGGAAACAGGTGAGTTTCCTAGCTCCCTGAAGAAGGCGGTGGTAACACCCCTCCTGAAGAAAGCTTCTTTGGACCCAGACTGCCATGCAAACTACAGAACAATCTCAAACCTTCCCTTTATAGGGAAGGTGATTGAGAAAATAGTGGCCGTACAAGTGGAGAACCATTTGACCATCCATGACATCTACGAACCTCTCCAGTCCGGTTTTTGAAAGAGGCACAGTACTGAGATGGCGCTGGTTCAGGTTCCCAATGATCTTCTGATGGCAAGAGATCAGAAAAACTGCTCCATCTTGGTTCTTCTAGATCTCTCATCAGCATTTGACACTGTGGACCATGGGGTTCTGCTCGGTCACCTGAGGTTCATCTGTGGCCTGTCAAATACAGTCCTCAGGTGGTTTATATTTTTCCTCACCGGAAAAACTCAGAGGGTGGTGTCAGGGATTCATTCCTCTGACCCAGTTCCTCTGTTATGTGGGGTTCCTCAGGGATCGGTGTTGTCCCCCATGTTGTTCGCTGTGTATATGCTACCGCTCTGAGACATTGCAAGAAGGTATGGGCTGAAGTTTCACTGCTATACTGATGATACCCAGCTCTAACTTTCTTTTGCACCTGACCTGTCTTTAACAACTGCCTCACAGAAATCCAGGATTGGATGAACTCAAGCTGGTTGAGGTTGAACTCGGAAAAGACTGAGGTGCTGGTTGTGGATCCGGTGTGCCGGATGGGGGCGGGTAGGGTCACCTTTGGGACTTTTTCTTGGGGGCTTATCACTCCCAACCTCTGTACAGGTGTGAAACCTGGGGGTAATTTTTTACAAAGGGCTGACACTTCATTCGCAGGTGTCGGCCATCATCAAATCCTCTTTCTACCATCTGAGGAATATCTCCAGGGTTAAGCATCTTTTTCCGTCAGGCGATTTCCCCACGTTGGTCCATGCCTTTGTGTCCTCGCACCTGGATTGTTGCAATTCCCTCTACCTAGGGCTACCTGAGGTGGATACCCACCACTTGCAGCTGTTGCAGAACGCAGCAACCTGGTTATTGATGGGAACCCCTTGGTCCTGTCATATTTCCCCAGTGCTGTGTGAACTGCACTGGCTACCAGTACAGTAGTGCATCACCTTTAAATTAGGACTTCTGACTTATAAAGCCTAGATGGACAGGGTCTGGACTACCTGAAAGAGCTTCTGGTCCCTTACTGCTCTGGGCGATCGCTCCGCTCGGCTGATGAGGGGTTGCTAGAGATTCCAAGGGTGTGTTTAAAATCTTCTGGGGCCTGGGCATTTATGCATGTGGCCCCTACCCTTTGGAATTCTCTACCCCATCCGTTATGGGACTGCGCGACCATGGAGGGATTTAAACAGGCTCTTAAAACTTATTTGTGGAACCAAGCATATGGTGAATCATTTTATCCACATTATCTGCATTTTATACTATTTATGATGTTGTGAATTTATGACCTATTTTGTTTTAACTGTTTGTTAGGCACCTTGGTTGTTGAAAGGTGCCATATAAATAAAGAATTATTATTATTATTATTTATGCTAGTAAGTGGAATTTAGACTGAAGTTTGAACTGTGTACTGTGGTCACACTACCTATACTGGCTTAACACCAGATCTGTTTCTAAAGCCAGGGAAGCACTGACAACTACAACTATCTAAATGACCACGAAAATTGTTTTCAAAAAAAGTTGTAAAATGTTTAGAAACCCAAATGAAATATTAGCAGACAAAAGTTGTCATGGCTTGATCAGATATTTAACAATTTGTCAAACTTCAACAAAAGTAATGTTTTGTAATCATAAAGGGAAGAACTGATTGTTGCGTGAACCTATTTTCAGGTTCTAGAAGGGGAGGGAGGGTCAGCGATTGTACTGGCTCATTGATGGATCTCAGAGAAGAAATGACGTTACTGCAGTAAGTAATTTCGTCTTCCAACAACTGAATCATCAGTGATGCCTAATGCAAAGTGTAGACTCACTTGCAGTACCTGAGCAGGATGGGTCATGAACCTTTTTAGGAAAAAGATACAGCAGTTCTAAAACTTGAATCCCTCCTGGACTGAATGTCCCGACAGTAGCACTTTGTGAAGGGGTGCACCATTCTCTAGGTAGCTGCTTTACAAGTTTCTTGAAAGGGGATGCTACTTGTAGCTGCCACAGAAGCAGAGGTACCCCTTGTGGAGTGTGCTAGTAGTCCTGTGGGGGTGGTTTACCAGCTTTCTCTTAACAGAACTGTATACAAGAGACTGTTCAACAAGCAGTAGTCTTCATGGCAGCTGGTTTACCTTTGCCAACCTCACCATAGATAAAAGAAGAGTTGTGTTGTAGCACACCTGGCATCATTTGGTAATGGTAAGGTAAAATTTGTATTCATAATCAATATGAACAGGATTAAACTCCATTGAGTAACAACTCATTTTCAAGGAGATCCTTTGAACATAGACAATAATACCACATATAGATAAATATGACATTTAATTTCACATACAGTATATACATACAATCAATATTAGTTTATCTAAAAATACAATGCAAATTGCAGTTTACAACTAAAATTTACATAAGGGAAGATAATTGCACAATCTGTTTCTGTCTTTCACTTATATCCCGATTTTATATTCACTAGAGTGCTTATTTAAATACTTGAGAAAGCAACTTTTTATCATCTCGCTCTTTCACTTTATATCCCAGTTTTATAGTCACGAAAGTGCTTATTTAAATACTTGAGAGAGTAGCATTTTATCAACTCACATTTAACTTAACAAGCATTTGTCAATGCCGAACGTTCGCTTGCAGGTATTTGCAGTAGTGTTTGGCATGTATGGTGCTTTACCCTAATGCCCTGTGCGATTGCTGGTATTTGCACAATAAATTGTCAGCATGACCTTTTTGTTACCCCCATTGTGCGCTACATAGGCGGAAACACGTTTTGGGCAGAATGTGAAAAATGACAGCTGTACTGCTCATAACGAAGTGTGGTAAAATGGCAATGTTGAAAATCTGGAGTGGAAATATTGAAAATTCGCAAACCTAGGAGCATGTGTGGGAACTGTGCAATGCACGCTGGTAAAACAGTGATTGTTAGGAATTTTTTCACCAAATTGTCAACATTGGCATTTTAAAACCTCTGCTAATGAACAGTGTCACTGTGATTGTCTTACTGTGTGCTATACATTGATTTTGCACACCGACTGTGCCATTGTGCAGTACATGGGCGGAAACACGTTTTGGGCAGGATGTGAAAAATGACAGCTATACTGCTCATAAGGAGGTGTGGTAAAATGGCAGTGTTGAAAATCTGGAGTGAAAATATTGAAAATTCGCAAACTTACGAGCGTGCGTAGGAACTGCACAACGCACGCTCGTAAAACAGTTATTTTTAGGAATTTGTTCACCAAATTTTCAACATAACCATTTTAAGATCTCTGCTCATGAACAGTGACACTGTGCTTTTCTTAATGTGTCCCATACACTGAGTTCACACAGCAACTGTGCCATTGTGCGCTACATGGGCGGAAGCACGTTTTGGGCAAGATGTGACAGCTGCAGTGCTCATAAGGAGGTGTGGTAAAATGGCAATGTTGAAAATGTGGAGTGAAAATATTGAACATTTGCAAACTTATGAGCGTGCATAGGAACTGCACAATGAACACTCGTAAAACAGTCATTTCTAGGAATTTTTTCACCAAATTTTCAACACAGCCATTTTAAGACCTCTGCTCATGAACAGTGTCACTGTGATTTTCTTAATGTGTCCCATACATTGAGTTCGCACGCGGACTGCGCCATTGTGCGCTACATGGGCGGAAACACGTTTTGGGCAGGATGTGAAAAATGACAGCTGTACTGCTCATGAGGAGGTGTGGTAAAATGCCAATGTTGAAGATCTGGAGTGGAAATATTGAAAATTCGCAAACCTACGAGCGTGCGTGGGAACTGTGCAACGCACGCTCGTAAAACAGTCATTTTTAGGAATTTTTTCACCAAATTTTCAACATTGCCATTTTAAAACCTCTGCTAATGAACAGTGTCACTGTGATTTTCTTACTGTGTCCCATACATTGATTTCGCACACTGACTGCGTCATTGTGCTCTACATGGGCAGAAAGACGTTTTGGGCAGGATGTGAAAAATGACAGCTGTACTGCTCATAAGGAGGTGTGGTAAAATGGCAATGTTGAAAATCTGGAGTGAAAATATTGAAATTCGCAAACTTACGAGTGTGCGTAGGAACTGCGCAACGCAGACTCGTAAAACAGTCATTTTTAGGACTTTTTTCACCAAATTTTCAGCAAAGCCATTTTAAGACCTCTGCTCATGATCAGTGTCACTGTGATTTTCTTAATGTGTCCCATACATTGAGTTAAGACACCGACCCGCCATAGCGCCACATGGCAGAAACACATTTTGGGCAGGATGTGAAAATGACAGCTGTACTGCTCATGAGGAGGTGTGGTAAAATGGCAATGTTTAAAATGTGAGGAGCAAATATTGAAAATTTGCAAACGCATTTGAGCCGCATGAGGAACCGCGCAATGCACGCCAGAAACAGTCATTTTTAGGAATGTCTTCACCAAATTTTCAACATAGCCATTTTAAGACCTCTGCTCATGAACAGTGTCACTGTGATTTTCTTAATGTGTTCCATACATTGATTTCGCCCACCGACTGCGCCATTGTGGGCTACATGGGCAGAAACACATTTTGGGTGAGATGTGAAAAATGACAGCTGTACAGCTCATAAGAAGGTGTGATAAAATGGCAATGTTGAAAATCTGGAGTGAAAATATTGAAAATTCGCAACTTACGAGCCTGCGTAGGAACTGTGCAACGCACGCTCGTAAAAAAGTCATTTTGGAATTTTTGCACCAAATTTTCAACATGGGGTTTTTGGGACCCCTTCTCATGAATGATGTCACTGTCATGGTGTTATTCAAGCCTGAAGGGTGATTTCGTGCAGTGACTGTCTCTGTGGTCACTGTTTTTTTAGCAGCGCTGTTATGATCTTCGTTGCATTTCCTGCATGGATATTGACCACATTCTAATTAGTTAGCAGTTTTCGACCTGAACCACGATTATCAACATCTAAAAATAAATAAATAAATAAAATAACTAAATGTTAGTATTTATCAATGCTGTCAACAAGAAACTTCCTTCTCTTTTTATAAATAACAAAAAACAGAAACTGTTATGTGGTATGATTATTTGGATCAAAAATTTTCTTCAGATAATTCTTAGCCATCACATATAGACAACATCAAAAACAGAATGATTAAAACAACAAGAGCATTTAAAAGATTTAATTATATGTATATAGGGAATTCAGTGACAGCTGCTTTAATTGCCATGAATGCAAAAATTAGATAAAGTATATTTTATAGTACTATGATTTGGGGTTTCTCAAATACAGAGTCCCTTGAAATTATAATGAACAAACAATATAGACATCTTCTGGCCTTTGCAGGCTTTGTTGGAGACCAGTTTCGGACATCTGAGCTTGGGCAATATACACTGCAAGCACTAATTAGAGAAATAATTTACCAGGCTATCATCTGCCCAAGATCTGCTTTGAGGAACAGTTAAGTTAATCATCAGAAGAATTACATTTTTTCTTTCCTAACTTTATTAAAGCAGTCATTTATCCTGCAGGTTTAGGATCCATTTCCATGGATCTCTGTCTATATCCTAGAGCTCAAACATATGCAAGCAATGGTGCCTATGCAGTAACAGGTGTGAATTATGTGCTAGAGGCACCTGTCTGTGGCCCTGCCCCCCGAAGCACAGGTTCAGCAGGGCGGACAAGGGGTGGAGTTGTGGTCCAAGGCAGGCAACTAATCAAATGGCTTGCCTGGGACCCAGAGTGGATCCCCACACAGGACAGTGCGGTACCAGGATTGTGCCTCGGGCACAGGGCACAGAGCCACAGATGCTCCTGCGGACCACGCTGGTGGCCAACAGCGCCTGGTACAGCCCACCCCCATGACTTCCCTAGAGGTATCATCCTCTGACATAAGTATTGCTTCTCCCACCCCAGCATGGGGCAGCACCCACGCAGACCCCTGATGCCTATCTGCTGTCCATGAATGAAGTGGAGCCCCATCCCCAGCAGTGAGCCCCACACCCTCGCACACAGTGGGGCACGGGCCCTGGATGGTGGTACCGCTGACCGCACACATCCTTGAGACACCCCCGCCACATGAACCACACCACCCATGGACCTGGCAGCAGGTGCAGCGGCCATAAGCTGCTAGCAACAATGCCAATGGATGCCTCCCCTGCCTCCACGGGATGGGCATACACTTGTCGGGGGTCTCCAGGCTGCAGGGATGGGGGCTGCATGTGTCAGGGTGCAGGTGCTCAGGTCTGATTGCCGTGCTGGGGGTGACCTTGTGGGTGCATGGATATTGCCGTGTATGGCCGTTATGGCAGGATCCCCCCTGGTGTATCCTTCCCACCACTGTGCCCCCTATGTGTCGCACTGCGCGCCTTAGTGCATGGCGCATAATGCGGACATGCCTCCCCCCCAGTGCATTTCTGCCTGCATGGCCAGGGGACCGGGTGGCTAGGGGCTGCATGCCCCTTTTGATGAATCTGGTGCGGGGGCGCAATGGGTGTGGAGTGACTATGCACCACAGTTATGCAGTGCGTAGCCACTCCACACAATAGTGCATAGGGCCCATTAAGCAGAGGTATTGGGCATTACCTGCTCACATAATCTATAGACAATTTAAGGTTCAAAATTACGTAGGTGGTTTGGTACTGTCAAACAAAATCAGAATAGGGAACCATATCTTTTCATTCTTACTAATCGAAGGAAAGGAAAATATTATCAAGATATGGACTGGAGTATTTCATAGTAATACACAGTATATACAAAAGGGTCCAAGACTCAGTCACCACTACGTGGTTATATGGTATGTATGAAATTGATAACCTTAGTCATGTGGTACTTTTCTGTTAAAAGCATAAAATAAAGTGTGCTATTTGACCTTTGTTCTGGCCCAAATGTGGCATTTCAATGTCAGAGTTGCAGCACTTTGCAATCAGTAGATGTGAATGGTGTACATCTAACAGAGAGGGTGGCTTATGACAGTTATCCTGCAAGTGTCCATAAAACATGAGAACTGTGACAGATTGTGCCAGCATTGGAAAATGACTTGGGGCTCTACCATATACTGTGGTTTACAAACTGGAGCTTGGACCAAGACCCAGCACCTGGTGCCAGAATAGGAAATCCAGCTGTAGGCCAGCAAAAGGGTCGCTCCAGTAGCTCCAGTTGTACATCTGAAAAAGAACTGGTGTCTCTTGAGTCCCTTATTGGCAGTTGTCCTGGTACGTGGCTAGTGGAACAGTATTCTGAGTGGCCTGTGTTCAACTCCCAGCTAGGGCACTTATTTGTTTTCAGTTCTGTCTGTTCCCATAGATTGTCACTAGTATAACGCTTGTGTAATTCATTCAGAAAATATATGCTTTCTTTCTTTTTAATCTTTAATGAAGATCGATTTCTATAAATCCATTGCAGGGAGGAAGTTATGAATCAGAATGGATGCAAGTCTTCAGAGAGCGAGATGAACTTCAGTCCATGTTAAGTAAATATGAACGTCATTTGGCAGAAATCCAGGCCAATGTTAAAATTCTAACCAATGAGAGGGACAAGGCCAACCAGTTATATGAACAGGTACTGCTGACTTATCATTTTGTTTTAATGTTCACTTTACTGATTCTATATATAATATGTATGCAATAATGCACAACAGGGTGTGTCATGATGGGTCAATAATCATATACCTCTCAAGGGTGTTTTTAGGTGTGAGGTGCTTGTGCCAAATGCCTTTAAACACTTGAGAGTGAGTAGTGGGATTATTGACCATAATCACACATCCTTGGGGTGTTTTGTAGCACTTATAAAATGTGTCCTTAAAAAGGAAGAACAAAGCTGTTAAAGCAAACAAAAAACTAGTTTCTGTAAATTGTTTCCCATTTTTTTAAAATAATAGTCCTCTCTTGGCTTTTTGAGCCACTGCCACCAACTTTTGACTTCGAGCGAAACAGCCAACTCCCTTAATTGTTGCTCTCATGCTTCTGGTGCGAGTCTCCACTGAGAGCTCACTTCTCATGCTGCAGTGCTCCTGATTTTTATTTATTTTGCACTAAGCCAAGGCTTGTTTCCAGGTATATCCTGGGAGCACAGGGAAGTTAAGTGACTTGCTCATGGTCACGTAGTATGCAAGAAGCGGCTGCGGATTCAAACTCAGTTCTCCAGGTTTACAGCTCAGTGCTCTTAACGAGTATGCTATACTGTGGTAAGGATGTGTGTGGCACTTGTGCTCTGTAATTTGCCGCGTTGTGAGTACAAGACTTGGACAGGAGTGGGATGATTCAGGAATGTGAACAACACACCAGTTTCAGGGCAGGAACTGTAGGGACATATCAGTTAAAGGAAAGCTTTGTTATTAAGGGGTCGGTGCTATGGTGACACAGGAGTAGAGCAAGTTGTCAGACAGGTTTCAGCGTGGTCGAGTGGCAGGGGGGTGTATGAATATTTTACGTGAGAGGGCTGGCTTTTTGGCTGATACTACAATCCATATAATTATGGACTAATAATTACATAGGTTGGCGTGCTTCTCAGCCAATCGGATAGTAGGATTTTTCTTACACATTTTATAGAGAACAGTAATACACATCCAAAGAAGAGTCCCATCAGCATGAAAGGAGAAACCTGCAGCATGTTTATAGTGCATTTTACAGTAACACACATAAAACTATCTTAGATGTACAAACGAGTTAAACCAAGTGGGTGAGCCTGAAGGAGATCATAATCTCACAACACAATGTGTAATAAGTGCACTGTCAGAAAAGTTGCACATATACTTGTTGGAGTTTGACTGGGTAGGAGTAGCCACAATGTCTTAATGAGATAGTATACAGCTTAGAATAAATATGAGCTTTTAAAATATGTCAACTGTTACTTTTAGTATCAGAAGTCATTTTTCTTTTCTCTTTTGCTAATTAGAAGATGTTCTACCTGACAGTACTAGGTATGATGCATGGAAGAGTACTCTACCTGGAGGTTGACCTCTCTGTTTATTTTCCCCTTCAGACCTCATGAACACTGTCTCCTCACTGACTGTAACATCATAACTGACCAAGAAGAGACATTCACTTTCTGCTAGACTGATGACTTGTGATCTCACAATGAGTGAGGCCACAGTGCTAATGAGATGTGAAGGCTGAGCTGGACATTGTTGCCATTACCGAGTCATGGTGCACTGAGAACCATGACTGGGATATAGCCATACCAGGCTACACTTCATTCACAAAGGGCAGGCTGGGAAAGAAAGGGGGAGAAGTTGCATTCTCTACACTCCTGAAACATACATACCTGCGTCCATCACATCTAAGCCTTCTTGCTACCAGTGGGGTGAGCTTTAGGGTTGACAGCCCAAAGGAAGACTGCACCCCTGATTTGCTTCAGGGGTGGGGGTGGGGTTTTAGGGTTGGAAATCCTAAAACCACATTTCCTTACTTTTGTCACTTTAGGCTGAAGCCTAAATGTTGCACCAATGCAGTGTTTTGCAAAAAATATTATATATATATATATATATATATATAAAATAGATAGGTTCCAGTGAATTACAAGGCTGTAGTTCCATCAAGAGATTTTGGAGACATAGGTAACCTCGAGAACAGAACCAGAGATGGAATTCCAGCTGAGTGATTCGCTGGAACCTAATATATTTTTAGTATATGGATGCGAGATGCTGATGAGGTCTTACCTGTGGACTGGTTGTGGGATGGTTCTGTGTTCCTCACTCCTCTCTGTACATCCCGTGCCACTCACCCCCGCTCCCTGAATCGAGAAGGCTGGGATGATTTTCTCTCAGGAAGGGAAAAAAAAAACATGCTTCAGACATTAGCTGTGTCGGTGAGGTCCAAATGATACTATTCTGAGGACCGGAAGTATAGTATTATGGGGCCGAAAGTATAGCATTATGAAGACTGGAAGTATATAGTATTATGGGACTGAATCACCTATTATGGGATTTTTTTACATGCTTTTTAGGGCTATTAATTTTAAAATCCATATAATAAAAAAAAAATATATATATATATATATAGAGAGAGAGAGAGAGAATAATGGATGGGGAAGCGTGTGATACAAGAATTTAATGTACACCCGAGGTGTGGGATGCTACATAAATCCCAAGGGTGAAGCCTGAAAGGTTTATTAAAGCATCCCACACCGAGGGTGTTCATTAAATTCGAGTTTGACATACTTCCCCATTATTTTATTTTTTATAATAATTGGTGAGCAATTTTTTCCCAGCCTGACTTTTGTGACTGCCTATGGCACACACACACACACACACACACACACACACACACACAGTCTCCCTCCCTCTTGACAACTTGACAATGATTATTTTTTAATTAGTTATTTTTGGAACTCAATATTTGAAATGTCGTTGTGGTTAGGTAGCACTGCATGCAGTCAGCCACGGTCCCATTTCTGGTAGCAACGAGGTTTCGCCTGCAGCCGACGAATAGCAGGATCAACCAGATAGAGATTTTTTTTATTTAAATGCAGAATTAACCAGACAGTTAAAAAAAATTAAACGCTTCGAAGGAGAGATGAATGTTATGGTAGCTCCTCACTAACAGACTGGTTCTTAGCTAACAGACTGCCGGAACCATACATTACTGGAAATATTCAGCCAGCCACAAAGAGAATGAGAGCCAATTAGGTAGTGCTCTTATTTTTAACAGGCAGAAGCCGTGAATGCCGTAACAACCCAGCAGTTGTTACAAAAAATATCAACTGGCTGAGCACATAGAAAAAATTGCTCGCCAGTTATTATATATATATATAATATGTGATGGCCATCCATGAGATATATTATTTATTTGAATGAGCATTGTGTGATCTCGGTTGACTTCATGAGTGGCGGAGTGAGGTGCCGAGGTCACACTTGAGGTTCAAATAAATAATGTATCGATGATAATCCATCCATCATCTTGATATCAACATTTTTGTGTACTTTTTGTGTTTTTGTATATTTTTTTGTTTTTATGTGGTACTATTTGTTATGTGACATGTTATGAAGTGGAGTTTTACTTTTTGTGTGGGTTGGCTGAGTGTAGAATTTGATTGGGTGTGTGTGGTTGTGTGTAGGATGTGATTGGGTATGAATGTTGTGAATGGAAGTTTTGCAGTTTGGTATTGATTGACGTAGCATGGGAAAAGTTTTGTGGTTCATTTGTTTGATTGACATTGTGGGTGTGGCTTGAGTATTGTGGCACAGTGTGTAGTATGAGCAGGTCGAGCATTCGAGAAGGAGAGTTCGCAGTGGAGTTTTGGACATTTTCAGAGGATTTAGAAGGAAATGTGGGTAGAGGAAGTGGTAGGTGGGTTTCATAGTGGCGGGTGAGGCGTGCAGATGGCAGGAACGTTTCTGGATGGAGCGGCGGAGATGTGGTTCAACGTTTGTTTATTTTTATGATTTGGATGGATGGAGTACTCATTAGTGGATGTAGGGGCATGAAGTGCCGAAGAAACTTTATGTGTATTTTCATTTTTTTTTTAGGAATTTGGAGGATTTGAGGCATGAAGAGCCTGAAGACTGGGGAGGGGCCTCGGTTATGGATGTCGATTTGGAGGGCCTCGGTTATGGATGTTGATGTGGATTAGGGCAGGAAGAGCCTGAAGGTTTTTAATGGTACATCTTGGATTGACCTTATGTATGAATGTTTATTTTTTAATTTTTATATAAATGGGAGCTTGGATATAGGGATGCAAGTGCAAGAAGGTGCAGGGTTGAACAGTGTGCTGTGAAGGAAGGGTACCTTTTCATAAGGAAATGCAATGAGGAGATCAACAGGTTACAGTTCAAAACAATGCTTTATTTACCAAACTCAGTAGATTAACATATGTTTTACTAGTATTATTAATGAAAATTCAGGCAAAGACGAATATCTAGGTGTTTTGCTGACATTTTTTGTATCTTGTACTGAGTGCTGATATGCTTAGCTGTCTGTTGTTAACTATGGATTTTGTTTTTACTAAACTTTGCTAAAGATTTATTAACGCAAAAACAAAAATAAAGAAAGAAAACAGTTCTTTAAAGGTACATTTGTATACAGGCAGTTTTGACACAGTGGTGTGGGATGTTAGTGTGATTTTGAAAAGCAATCTATTATTTTTGAAGATTTTTCTCATAGTTGATTTGCTTGAGGTTCTTAACATTAATAGATATTTATGTGAAGTTTATTTGCAATTGACAGTCCCATAGGTTTCTAGTTCTGTATAGAAAAAATAGTCAGGCAATGCAATTTCTGGACATTGAATTACAGAGCTTGAAAACAGAGATATATTTGTGCTTCTGGAAGTTATCATTAAGAAAAAGTCACATTTATTATTGAAGTTCAGTATTCTGTGCTGCAGTATTATGTTTCTATTTTCTTCGGTGTATTTCAGTCTTTTGATTTTATGACACTTTACTGTTGTGGAAGAACAGCTTTACTAGAATGGTGAGTCTTTGGCTTTCATGCCCATTTTTATGTCGATTACGCACAGTGCAAGAAACATATTGGCACAGCTTGCTGAGAAGCAGGCTGTGGAGGCACGGCACTGTTGTGGCCAGTGCCCCCACAGCCTGCAAAGGCTTGTCCCGCTTCCCCCAATGCCATTGCAGGTTGCTGGTGACACAAGTTTGGAACGTTCGCACCACCTTGTGACAAATCAGCCACTGCAATCAGGGGCCACCTCGTCATTGCAGTGTAAGCCATCTGCTGCAATGTGAGAGCGACCCGTCATTGCAAGGCGGATCTGGCAAGCCTGATATTGTTTGTGAACATGGCAGCGGGTTGCCACCCTGTTCACAAACAAGATAACCTCCACCCACAATGTTTATCTGCCGGAAGAGGCCCACTCCCCATTGGCATAATGTGCCCATTTCATTGTCTGCCGATGGGGTGCTTAATCCCCGTCGGCAGAAAAGAATAACCCCCTTTGTTTACCCGACCCGGGTGCCCCAATCCCGTCGGCAGAAAGAATCCCCTTTGTTGTTTGCCGATGGGGTGCCCAATCCCCCGTCGGCTACAGTCCCCCCCAAAAAGCGAGACTCCAAATGTCCCTGTGAAGTTAAAAACCGTCCTGCGTTGTCTTTTTTAATTTTTTTACCTGTAAAAAAAAGAAAAAAGGTCCCTTGCGGTCTCCCAGAACCCTCTCCCGCAACCTGCGCCCGCCCACTGCTCACCCTGCCTCCCCACATCCCCCACTTACCCTATACTTACCTCCGGAGTCCGGCGCGATGATCTTCGGTGGACTGGGAACACGTCTGCATTCTTCAAAGCCGACCGTGAACTGAGGAAATGCCGGTAAGCTGCATAATGGAGTAAATAGGGTGTTTTCAACTTTGCTGCATATCTCAGGCATTTTTTGGAATTTTGTCACCAAATTTTTAAACATGGGGTTTTTGGGACCCCTCCTCATGAATACTTCAACTGTTATGGCGTTAATCGGCCCGAAGTGATTTCACGGTCACTGGCGAGAATCACCTTTGGGGATGATTAACGAAACACACAGTGCCAGTGTTCATGAGGTGAGCTCAAAAAGCTATGTTGCAAATGGTAGAAAAATCAACAATGACTGTTTTACGAGCGTGCGCTGCACAGTTGCTACACACACTCGTAACTTCATGAATTTGCAATATTTTGATGCCAGATTTTCAACATTGGCATTTTGTCACACCTCCTTGTGAACAGTACAGCTGTCATTGTTTACATCCTGGCGGAAATGTGTTTTCGCACTTCCAGTGCAGAATAGCGCTGTCGCTGTCGGAAATCAGTGTTCGGAACAGAGTAAGAAAATGACAGTGACATAGTTCATGAGTAGAGGTTCTGAAATGGCTATGTTGAAAATTTGGTAACGATACTCCATAAAATGACTGTTTACAGTGCGTTGCACAGTTTGCACCTAACTTATAACCAGCGAATGTATAATATTTTCACTCCAGATTTTCAACATTACCATTTCCCACCTACTTATGAACAGTGCAGCTGTCATTTTTCACGTCCTGGTCAAAATGTGTTTTCGCAGTTCTGGTGCAGAATAGACGGTCGCTGTGGGAAATCACTGTCGGGACAGAGAAATAAAATGAAAGTGATACTGTTTATGAGCAGAGATCCTAAAATGCCTGTGTTGAAAATTTGGTGATGATAGCCCATCAAATGACTGTGTTACAAGTGTGCGTTGCACACTTTCCCTACACCCTTGTAACTTTGCAGATTCGTAATATTGTCATGCCACATTTTCAACAATGGCAATTTTTCACACCTCCTTATGAGCAGTATAGCTGTCACTTTTCACATCCTGAGTGAAATGTGGTTTCACGGTTGCGGCACAGAATAACGCGGTCGCTGTAGGAAATCAGCGTTCGGGACAGATTAAGAAAATGACAGTGGCACTGTTCATGAGCAGAGGTCCTAAAATCACTATGTTGGAAATTTGGTGTCAAAACTCCGTAACATGACTGTGTTACAAGCATGTGTTCAACTGTTTCCAGCACCCTTGTAACCGCCAAATCTAATATTTTCATGCCACATTTTAACAGTGGCATTCTTTCACCTCCTTATGAACAGTACAGCTGTCATTTCACATCCTGGCTAAAATGTGTTTTGCACTCTGACAGAGAATAACCACGTCGCTGTGGGACATCAGTGTTTGGGATAGATTAAGATGGAGCGAGTGAGAGGGGGTGACCGAGCTCAACTGAGCTCTGTCGGGACTGCTCGGATTTATTGTGGGCAGAAAAAGGCCCCAATGCAAGAGGCCAGTACAAAGGGCAGCCTGCAGCACTGGGAGAAACAGAGCAAGAGAGAGTGAGTGAGGGAGGGGAGCAAACGACTCACGGGCTATCAGGACTGACTGCGGATTTCTTTTGGGCAGAAAAAGCGTCAATGCAGGCAGGGCCCAGTGAGAAGGCCAGCCTGCAGCGGTGGGAGAAACAGTACAAGTTACTGAGACAGGGGACTGAGTGAGCTCAGCGGAGCTCTATCAGGACTACTGCAGATTTCTTGTTGGCAGAAAAAGGCACCAATGCAGGCAGGAGCCCTGTACAAAGGGCTGCTTGCAGTACCAGGACAAACAGAATGAGCACATGACAGAGGCAGACTGAGCAACCTCAATGGAGCTTTGTCAGTACAGCTGCAGATTTATTTGTGGACAAAGGTGCCAACGCAGCCAGCAGTCCCGTACACAAGCACAGCCTGCAGTGCCAAGAGAAAGAAGAATGAGTGAGTGACACAGCGGCAGTGGCGAAGCTCAATGGAACTCTATTATGATTGCTCTGGCATTTCTTTGTTGGCAGAAAATGCAGCAACACATGCAGCAGCCCAGTACAAAAGGCCAGCTTGCAGCGCGGGCAGAAACGGAATGAGTGAGTGAGACAGAGGGAGTGAGCGAGCTCAATGGAGCTGTGTCAGGACTGCTTCAGATTTCTTTCTAGCCAGAATAAGCCACCAATGCAGGCAGGAGCCCACTACAAAGGGCAGCCTGCAGCGGCAGGAACCACAGAATGAGCTAGTGAGGGAGGGGTGAGTGAGCTCAGCGAACTCTGTTGGGACTGCTGCAGATTTGTTTGTGAGGCAGAAAAAGGTAGCAATGCATGCAGGGGCCCAGTACAAAATGGCAGCCTGCAGTGGCAGGAAAACCAGAATGAGCGAGTGAGAGAGGGGAAGTGAGTGAGCTCAACGGAGCTGTATTGTAACTGCTGCAAATGGTGGTAATGCAAGTAGGAGCCCAATAGAAAAGGGCAGCCTGCAACGCCACCAGAAACGGAATGAGAGAGTGAGAGAAGGGGACTGAGCGAGCTCAAAGGAGCATTGTTGGGACTGCTGCAGATTTCTTTGTGTTCAGAAAAAGACGCCAACAGAGCCAGGAGCCAGTACAAAAGGGTAGTCTGCAGCGCCAGGAGAAACAGAATGAGTGAGTGACACAGGGGGAGTGAGCGCCCTCAACGGAGCTCTGTCGGGACAGCTGTGGATGTCTTTGTGGGCAGAAAAGGTGCCAACAGAGGCAGGAGCCCAGTACAAAATGGCAGCCTGCCGTGCCAGGAGAAACAGAATGAGTGAGTGAGAGAGGGGGAGTGAGCCACCTCAACGCAGCTCTGTCAGGACAGCTGCGGATTTCTTAGTGGGCAGAACAAGGTGCCAATGCAGGCAGGAGCCCAGTACAAAACAGCAGCCTGCAGCACCAGGAGAAACAGACTGAGCGAGTGACAGAGGGGCAGTGAGCGAGCTCAGCACACCAGTGCAATCAACATTTGGCATTGACAAATGCTTGTTATTATAAGGATGGGGTATGTGTGTGGATCTCTTCCTTTCTTTTTCTTATGTTGTATGTTTTACTTCATTTCTTTTGTGGTAGGTGTTAGTTGGAGTTGGTGTCAGAGTCAATCACCTGGGCCCTACTTTTCTGTACAGTCATACTTGTTTCCTGTGTAAAAAAAAAAAACATGTATAAGTAAACAGTAATGTTTATTGTGATCAATTATTGAATTAAAAAAGGGGTCGTGGGGGTGGTGTGGGTGGGTGGAAAGTAAGTATTATTTTGTGAGAGAATTTGTGGGGGGGCGATTGTAGGTTGGGTGGTTGTGGGAGTAGATTGAAATGTGTTTTTTTTGTGTGTGGGTTTCAGGGAAAAAAAATAGTAAAATGAAAGACAATTTTTTTTTTTTTTTACTTTTTATTAAAAGTGGTACATGCCTTGTATAATGTTGAAGGTTATATGTTTCGCAGATATGTTATGCCTGTTAAAACAGGCTCCTAAGAGGTGCTCATAGTTAGACGATGTAGAAGTTTGCTTTGCTTTCTTCACTGCTGGCTCATTAGTAGGCTCTGTTTTGGTGCCACTCAGTAGTTTGCAGATCTGTAGTTGTTTGTCTTCATTTATTTTTGCATAATCATTCATACTCTGTAGCTGCTTATTCCCAGATATTTGGCTTATCGCAGTGGGTGCTACACCACTGCCACATAGCTTTTGCACTATGTGCTTGCGAGCTGAGTGATTAGTTAGCCTTTTGCTGGTTTCAACATTGCCAGCTGCAATCATGCTTTTTACTATGGTGGATAGTTTATTTATACCAATAGGTTGATTTTTGTACCAGGCACCTGCTTGTTGTTGGTGCACAGAGGTGTTTGCTGATAGGAAGAAGGGCGAATCTGGTCGTAACGTTTTTCAGGCCATTTTGTTTTGTAGATCTCGAAATTTGCTACTGGGCATCTGAGTTGGTTGCCTGGTATTTCATATGCCCTGGGTTTTAATTTCCTGTAGTCTTTTGAGTTTGCACCACTTCTGGTTTATGTTTGGCTCCTGGTTGTACTGCAAGAAGTTTTGCCATTTTCATCCTGCTTTAATTCTATGTCGTCCCAACACAGTGAACACATTTCTGTGTTGCCTCAAAGGCCAAAATATAAACTGACAGTAAGCTATGTTGTGTTGATGACAGAGTCAGGAGTATAGGCACCAAGCTGTTTTTTTTTTTGTATAGAGTTCATCTATTATTTGATCTGTGAGCTCATCAGCTGTTTTTGCTTTACACCCCTTTCCAAGGCTCTTGAGCTGCTTCGGTTTTGATTTTTGAACTTGTCTGGCTATTTCAAATTCTGCAGAAGTTGATAAGGAGTGTGGGTAATTGTGCTCCTTTAAGTGTCTTTCATTGCTTTGGAAAATGGCTGTGAGTGTTAGTGGCTCATAGGGTGTATTGTTTTTTTTCTTGGCATGCATAAAATGGTGGCACAGAAGTTTAATACTGTGGGGCTGAGTTGATGCAGGTCTTCTTTGATGTTGAAGTTGCTTTGCAGGTGTAACCCCCCTGAAAATGGGGGTTCCCAAAAGACTTCCAGGAGCTTGCTTGAATGCTCCAAGCCTGAATGGTGTTTGGCATTTAAGCCATTTATCAGTGAGTGTTTTTAGAGCCTCTGGTACTGTCTCTTTAAGAGCTGTCTGCTTGCAGACATAATTAGTTTGTATGGGGGGACTGTGTGCTTCTCTGAGTACCACTCGAGCTGCTGCCAATTCACTTAATTTTTGCAGTCACTAGGAGTGCAAAGGGAACCTATCTGAAAGATGTAACTGTTTACCAGAAATTATTTAGAGTAATAATGAAATTACAGTTTGTCTAACCTGCTTTCTTTGCAGTCAGAACTGTGTCTGCTAGTTCCCCATTCTAGTTTTGAACTGCTGAACTGGACCAATCAGTGTGGGGTAAGCTAGCTCTAAAATGGTGCCTTGGACGAATCAGAACTTGGACTCATAATCTGAGCCAGCCACAAGAGGATTGTATGGGCAGTGACTCTGGGAGATGAGTTTAGACTTCAGTGCCTTTTTGGACCAACAGCAGCAGTCTATTGTGAGTGACAGCCAATCCAGTCAAGAACTGGGAGGAACTCAAGGAAGTGCCGGTTTTTGTCGGTTGGAGTTCAGTTGAGCTTTGTGCAGAAGAAGGAAGGGCCCTGTGCTTTTCAGTGTGCAGTTTTAGTCAAAAACGTGTGTAAGGCCCAGAGTTCCGGTCTGCAGCTTGTGTAACAGCTTGTTAGGACTGAATCAGTCCTGTGAAAAGAATCAAAGGATCTCTGAAGAGTAGAAACCAGGCTCACCCTGTAGAAGACTGGAAGAATTGCTGAAAATTACTCGGTCTGTCAGGAACTGAATCTGCTGTGTGTTCTCCCGGTGATTGTGCAGTATTGCGATCGGGATACAGATGCAGCCTGCCTGGTATAGTACTTTCTTTTATATGGATGTGTGAAGAGGTTTGTACCTCAAGTGAGCCCTGCTGACATTGAAGGACCCTATCTTATTTGGAGGTCGTGAGTACTAATTCAGGGTTGCTCCCTGTTGAATTGCCCATTAAATCCAAATGGAATTACTGTACTGCTGACTGTTTAATTCTCCTTTTCTCTGTGTGAAAGGGCCCCTACCAGCTGCCACGGTTTGGACTAGCCACTGGGCTTGGGTGACCCAGGGACAGTAACTGATGAGGGATAGGCCTGTGCACAGAGCCATAGAGTGAATTATTAGAGTGATAAACTAATTAACCTGATTCCCGTCTTGTTATATCCCTAAATAAATCAGAGCTGCTTGTTTCAGCAAAGTTATACTGCCTGAGGTATTTGTCTGTGTTAAAGTACTGTACTGTGATTGTTGCACTGTATCTCATTTCACAGGAGGTCCCAGTGCGGAACCAGACCTGGGGGGTAAGTGTATACTGTGAAGGTAATTCTGATATATTGTGTGGGCCACTAGTGGGAAGAAAGGGGGTTGCAGTGTCCCAGAGGCTGTGACCAAGTTAGTTTAACTATTGCAAACCCTGACCTCTGGGTGGAAGCACCGCCATTGGATCCAGGCCCCTCAACCTGTTAGTGGCAAATCAGGCAGTGGTAGCCCCTGGGATAGCGCCATCTAGGGGTTACACAGGTAAGATTTCACAAGGTTTAAGTCTATGATGGTCTTTTTTACTGTGTTGCTGTTTTTAACACTTTGGTTGAATTCTAATATTGCAGTACTGTATGTGGTTGTTAGAGGGTCTTTTCTTGTTGTGGTAGGCTCATGTAATCTAATGCTTGTGGTTGGCATTTCCTTAGATGCTGTTGTGATGGGAATGAAAGGGTTTGTTGCCAGTGTTGATGATTGCTGCACTGTGATAATATTTACTGCAGTTTTAATTTCAGGAGCTATGGTTTGCTGTTGGGTTAATTTGTTTCCATTGTAAGGAGTACTGTGCAGTGTTGGGATGGACTGCTTATAGAGAACCTGGTTGTGTCTTTTTTCTGTGGTGTGCTAGTTATTGTCATGTTGAGGTTGAAAGCAGTACCTGTGTTTGAAGAGGTTTCCTCATTTTCTGGGTCTTCTAATGGCTCGATGTCCATTTCTAGCTGAGTCATGATGTCTTGGACTTCTAATTGGAAGCTGTTTGACAAATGTTCCCATTTTTAAAAGCTTTTTTTTTTATTCGGGGGATCATTTAGATTTTAAAATATGGAAGTTTTTTTTGTTACACGCTTTAGTTTCATGCCGTGGTTTGTTAGAGGTTCATTTGCCGTTGAAGTCAGCTTGTGGACTGTGAGAACGTTTCTATGCGTGATGCCAGGTGGTGACAGGTGGCATGAGATGGTCACTACAATGAGAAAAAAAAGATAGGGCACGTTTTATGCAAATTAGGCTATTTTTATTTGATTGACGACTGTGTGTGGGATAAATGGTCGGAGACTGATGTCAGGGTGTGGGATAAATGTGCATGATTTTATTTATTCAACGTTTGTGGAGCTACATAGCTTTATTTTACTGTATATTTGCTCATATATGTTGCATAAATATCAATATTCAACATCACAGCTTGTTAAATCTTTTTTAACTGCCAAATAGCATTGAATACCTCTCAACTGTCCCTGATTTGGCACAGAAATGTCATCCTCCTCAGTGCTCAGTAGTCCCTAGCACTAGGGGTGTCTGAGTAAAGAATATTAATTCCTGAATACCACAAATATTAGGCTTCCCAATTATTTATCCAAATAACAAATAGTTGTCACTACTTATATTTGGTCAAGGTATTCAGGCACTATAAAGTCTTCTATGCCCTTGCTGCAGATGGCTAGTGCTAGTCTCCCAGCCACCTTCCCTCCGGATTCCAAACTTTTCCCTCCCACTTATTCCTTCCCTAAAGTCCCACACAAGGTGAAAGAGTTATCACCAGCTGCTGGCCTCTTGCCAAAAGCCAACAGAGTCTTTAAAGTGATTTTTTAACTTTGTGGTTAGTTGCCACTATTCTCCAATTCTAATAGCCAATGCCGGCAATAGTTATCCGAGGTGTAGTTGCATGACAGCAGCAGCCACAAACTGCTCTTGTTACCCTTGCCCAGCCAGCCTTATAGACCTGGTCACACTCCAGATCTGGTCAGTGTGAACAGTTGCTGTGGAATGTCACTGTCACCCCCAACTTTTCAGTTCTTTCCCAATCTGCCAGTTGTTCTTGTGTTGCACTCAGTGTGCTGTTGCATAGAGATTTGTCCAGACCTCCAACCTAGTCTCCTACCCTGGTGTCTAACTGTGCTTTGAGTCCCCCAGGCCCAAACTGTCTGGTCCTGCTGCCAGCTTTCTGCTGCTGTCACTGCTATGAAATGATGATTGGCGCCAAGTCCTATCAGCAGCAGTGCAACCACTTGACATTGACTTCACTCGCTGATTGGTTGCTGCACTGCGAGTTATGGTGTTGCCTTGGAGATCAGAGGGGATTCAAGGTAAGGAGAACCCAGAATAATTTGATGCAGCTTATTGCTCAGCGGTGACTGGTGTGTGCCAAAGGACTGAGCTCAAGCAGCAGTGCACATTAAGACTGTTGGACCAGACTTAGAGTCAAAGTCACATCTCACCCACTGACTGGAGGCAAGCACAGGCTGAAAGCAATAAAAAACCAGCAAAAATGTTTGTGTATGAATTAAACAATAAACCACAGCAGAGTGTAGGTTATGCTGAGATCTACCATGGGTGGTGTGGTGTTGCCACGAGGCCGTAGGCTAAGTGGTCAAACCAGGTCAGCCATGGGTAAATCCCAGCACAACCCACACTCTGGAGTGGTTTATAGTGATTATACAATGTCCACATTTAGTTTTGTATCAAAATATATGGGGAAAAAAAAAACAGTTTTGTCATTTTTAAATGATTTTTTTAATGTATTCCTATGCCAGAAAAAAATAGTCTGGTTCTCACACTATCATCTGGCCCCCTCCACCCCACATATACAAAGTTTTTTTCTTCTTTAACTAAGCCCGGTGGGAGTTACAATTTCCACTGCCATTAATTGTGTAAATGAGACTGCCTGGTTGTGAGTGCTGACAGCCACCGTTTACTGTGTGGTCCCTAAGTCAGTGCAACTTTTGTACTCAGAAGGAAATATCTGATTTTTTTTTTTAAATCAGTTCATACCATTATATTTTGAAGATGCAGGCAAAGGAACATTTAGAGGAGGTGGTGATTGCTGAATGGTGCAAATGGCCCAGAGGAAGGGGTGATTGCTGTATGGTGCGAACGGCTGAGAAGAAGGGGTGATTGCAGTATGTTTTTTTGCATTTTTAAAGTTTCTCCAGGAAAAACATGTGTTAATAAGGTAACTTACTTCTGTGTGTGCTGCAGCTGTTGGGCTGAGTGGGTCCGTAGGAGTGGAGCGCGAGGGGGCAGTCGATGATTCGTGGGGTAGATTTGGGAGAGAGCTGTGGCTTTACTATGGCTGAAGCTTTTAGTGGCAGCCAGTCTCAGTAAGAGTGAGTAGCAGGTATTGTGGCATTATACAGGTTTTTTTTCTGGAAGACAATCTGTTAATGGGCAGCATTACTTCAAAAATGCAGCCCATTAGTTTTCGGGGGAGGTTTTCATGTGGTGGGATGAGTAGGGAGCTAACAGAAGATTTATGCACTATACTTTCTGTTGGTCAGTGTCAGCGAAACCTGGGCTGGGAAATGGGAGGAGCAAGGGATGTGTTTTTTATTTTCTCAAGTGAAAAGGGTTTTGTGAGATGGAGGCAGCAAACAGGGTATGCGAGTTCACATCCAGTTATTTTGAATGTCACTCTCCAGCTTCACGGTTTAGCAGGGTGTAAACATGGCGGATCGGATTGATTTGAGTTGGGATTGCTGATGTGGCTGACTGGCACCTTTGCCGTGGGTTATGCCAGGATTTACCATGGCTGAATGGTGCCAGTGAGCCAATCAGAATCCTGGATTCTTTTACCCCATTGTATAATATGGACAAATTCCTGCTTTGCTGTGACAGACCAGAATGTAGTTAGCATCCTTAGCACCCAGGGCCAGTCTGCTCCATAATGGGAAGCCCCTCTCTCAGAGGCATCATCTTTGTGCTACCACCACCATGGCACCCTTATGGCCCAACTTCCTGAGATTCAGCCTTTGAAGACCAGTTACCCTTTCTTGATTACATTTCCCCTAGAAGACTCCAAGTTAACATAGCCCTCCCTATGAGGATTTTCCTAGTTATGTACCTCACTTGTTTTTCTTATTGGGACATTTTTCAGATGCCTGTTCTGAGAATTGGGGTACTTGTTGTAATGTTGTTGTGTAGTTTGTTTTACCATGTCGAACTGTGTGTTATTCTACAAAAGTTGGGATCGGTGCAGGTTGCAGCAGCTGTGATGAGGGTGGGCATCAGGCGAGCAAATTAAAGTCTTAATGAGTAGAACAAAACTCTGTTTATACTCATTAAATGTAAATGGGCTCAATTACCCTGTCAAGCTATCTAATGTTTTAACACAAATTAAGTGAGCCAAGTCAGATCTGATCTAAATGTAGGAGACATCGTTTCAAACAGGAACAAAGAAAACTAGCAAAATTAGGGATGACAACAATTTACTCTTCCTCATATAAGGAGGGCAGGAGAAGAGGGGTTGCTATCCCCATCCTCAGACATATGGCATTCCAGGAACAATATCAGTGGGTGGACCCAGAGGGATACCTGGTAATTGTTCAGGGCCTTTTATACGGGGTGGAAGTCACACTGGCGAACATGTACCTCCCACTAGGTTCAGATACCCCGACGGTCGGAAACACCTCAACGAAATAGTAACCTGCACATCAGGCTTTCAGTTATTGGCAGAAGATTTCTATGTGGTACCATATCCCACCTGGGATACCTCTAACCCCAGGTCCTCCAGACAGTCCCCACCACATAAGGTTTTTTGACACTTTATACAAGAAGTCAGCTGGATGGATACCTGGAGGTTCCTACACCCATGCACCAGGAATTACTTGTACTGTTTGGCAGTGTATAGCACCTACATCAGAATTGACCACTGTTACACCCAATCAGAACATCTGCCAGCACTGGCAGACTGTAAAATGGGTGACGTAATATACTCAATCCATGCTCTGATGCAAAGCTTCTGGTACCTAGGCCAGCAAAGGAGAAACACCAGATGGCAACTAAGCAACTATTATCTAAAGAATCAGGAGTTCTGCAAATTCCTGCAGGAACAGGTGGCGGACATCCTACTCCACAATTAACACTCAGCCCCAACAAAAGTGATTTGCTGGGACACTGTTAAGGTAGTTCTGAGAGGCCACATCGTACAATATACCACCTGGCAGAAAAGACTCCAGATAGATTGACAACAGCAGTTGGAAGATACTCTCCACTTCCTCCAAATGGCACACCAGCAAGATGAACGCTTCGGTGACCCCCTCAGATTAAGCAAATGAAAACAGAGCTGGATGCCTTGTGTCTCCACCAAGCAGAAATAGTGCTGACCTTTCTGAGACATAAATTCTATGAAGCTGGAGCCCTGCCTGCTTGCCCTCCAATTGAGGAAATGATAAAAGCTCTCCAAAGTTGCTGTGGTGCAACACACCATAACTGGGGAATGACAGATCAAACTGCAAGATACAGAAACATAGAATTTGTCAGCAGAAAAGGGCCGGTAGGCCATCTAGTCTGCTCCATTTTCCCTCTAATACTAACCCTGGACTCTATTTGGTCATAGGTGTCCCTCCTTCTCTCTTTTCTTTACTTATTATGTCCATGTGCCTATCCCATGCATGCTTAAAGCTCCATACCTCTTTGCCCCCACCACATCTTCCGCAGGCCTTTCCTGGTGTCCACTACCCTTTCTGTGTAGAAATATTTCCTCACATCCCTTTATCTTCTCCTTCAAGCTTTATTACATGCCCCCATTTTCTGGTGCTCCTCCTCATCTGAAAGAGACTCCACCTGCCCTCTTTCACCCCAGTGAGGTACTTATAGGTCTCAGTCATGTCTCCTCTCACTCTCCTCCTCCAGGAAGTACAAATTGAGCTCCCAGCCTCTCCTTTTATGGTTTCTTGTGCAAACCCTGCATCATTTTGGTAGCTCATCTGTACCACTTCCACTCTGTCAATTTCATTGAGAAGGTGCAACTGCAGAACTGAACACAGCACTTTAGGTGGGGTCTCACTAGAGAGCAGTATAGTGGCAACACCACCTCCTTCTCCTATTAGAAATCTGCCTCCCTCTCTATGCACCCAGCATCTGGCTAGCCTTTCTTATTGCCTTGTCGCACTGCTCTGTCACCTTGAGATCATCAGATATGATTACTCCAAGGTCCCTGTCTTGCTTGGTGACTGTAAGTACCCTCCCCATCTTATACACAACCCACAGGTTTCCACACCCAAGGTGCATGACTTTGCACTTTCTAGCATTGAAAACCAGCTGCCACACCCTAGACCACTGCTCTAGTTTCTCCAGATCATTTTGCATTCTCTCTACCCCTTTCTGGGTGTCCGCCCTTTTGCAGATTTTTGTGTCATCTGCAAAGAGACGCGCCTTCCCCTCCAGTTCCTCAGTAATGTCACTTATGAAGACACTGAAGAGTACAGGACCCAGTACCGATCCCTGTGGTACTGCACTGGTCACACTGCAGTCCTCTGAGGAGACTGCTGTTTACCACCACCCTCTGCCTCTTATCCTTCAAACCAATTTGATACCCAGCTTACCACCTTCTCCCCAACCCCACATTGGTAAGTTTCTTGATTAGCCTCACTTGTGGCACATGGTCAAAGGCCTTACTGAAGTCAAAATAGGTCACATCCACTGCCTCCTCTTGATCCACCTCCCTTGTCATCAAGTCAAAGAAATCAATGACATTTGTTTGACATGAACCCCCCTTCCCCAACATGAAATTGTGCTGCCAGTGGTCCTGCAGACCATTTTCCTGCAGGTACTCCATCAGTCTCTCTTTCAGCAGAATTTCCATTAATTTCTCCATTACTGATATGAGGCTGACTGGCCTGTGATTGCTGGTCTCCTCCCAGCTGACACTTCTGTGCAGAGGTACAACAGTGGCCCTCCTCCAGTCCTCTAGAAGTACCCCCATCTTGAGTGAGATGCTGAATAGTGTTGTAAGGAGGATCTAGCATTGTGCTAAGTTATTTTAGTAACCTTGGTTGGATCCATCTGCCCTGTCACCTTGTTTTCTTTAGGTCTTTCAATCCCCTTGGACTCTCTCTTTAAAAATGAACTTGTGACACTCCCCCACCCCACGGTACCTGCTGATACATGTGGGTCTGTTCCTCCCTCTCCCACTGTGAGAACCAGTAGAAGTACTCATATAAAGTTTTAGCTTTTCTTGATCTCCTCTACACAGCCCTCCCCTCCGTTCTCTTGATCCTTACTATCCCACCCTTGCTTTCCTCTTTCACTCACATATCTGAGGAAAGCTGTATCTCCTTGACCTGCTTGGTGATCCTCTCATAATAGTCATTTCACAACTGTGTGAATGAAGTCCATTCATTCACAAAGTTGTGAATGACTTCTTCAGCTATGCCTGCAAGCCCATTGGTGACAGTGTGGACCAATGAGCTCAGCACATACTGCTTAGCTATCATTCGGTGGGTAGCCACGGAGGTATGCACTTGGGTATGCTGCCTGTCGATGACCAGGGAGCTGGGGTCCTGTGTGAGTGGGGAGGTGGGACCACTATACTGCCAGGGACCGATTTTGGTCATGTTTGCGGTGATCGGGGTTACAGGCAGGAGGAGGGTACCACTAGACTACCAGGGAATATATAAACATTTATGTTGGT
The DNA here is from genome assembly GCA_016271365.2 of Neoceratodus forsteri. NCBI lineage: Eukaryota > Metazoa > Chordata > Ceratodontiformes > Ceratodontidae > Neoceratodus > Neoceratodus forsteri. Next base: position 237,292,671 of record CM057458.1, read on the forward strand.
TGGTCGATGGTATTGGATGGTGAGGGGAACCACTGGACCACCAGGGATCTTAAAAATTTTATTACAGCGATCGGTGGTACAGGATAGGGATGGGGTACCACTGGTCTACCAGGGCAGTTTATTGTATTCAGAATGGGTGATCAGAGGTATGGGAGGGAGGGAGGTGGGTACCACTGCACTACCAGGGCAGTTTACTGTATTCAAAACTGGCGCTAGGAAGTACGGGAGGGGAGGTGGGGTACAACTGGACTACCAGGGCAGTTTATTGTATTCAAAATGGGTGATCAGAGGTATGGGAGGGGAGGGGGGTACCACTAGACTACCAGGGAATATTGTAGGTGCTTTTGCATGTTGTTCTGGGGGGGTGGAAGCAACCCATGGCTGGCGGCTGCTGTGTTGTGCATTGCATTACGGCAGCTCGCCTGTAGGTGGCTTTCACTTGAGCATGTTTGTACCATGCTCAGCTTTGTGCTCAGGTATGCGGCACATCTCTGGGTTGTGCCAGCATATGCACAGCACATCTCGTCTGAATATCGAGATGTGCCATATATGCATGGGCAGGCCCTCCAGAGATGCGCCGCATACATTATCTTTGCACCCTGATGCATCGGGAATTGTGCTGCGCAATTCTTGCTTTTGAATATTACCTTGGGGTGCATTTCTGGAGTTGTGCTGGCGCAACTCAGTTGCACCAGGCGCAACCCCTTTGAATATCTCGGCCTACATGTCTACGTACAGAGGAAAACACAATAATTCTTAATCCACCATTAAAGGCAACCTTCAATAAAATTATCATCAGAAAATGTAAGCAGACTATAAAGAAAATATAGAACTTCATTATGCGGTCTACATACTATGTCCAAACTTAAAAAACCTCTGTACATTTTAATTTGGTGAAAAAACAAACTTTATTTGGACAACATTGGATGACAATAGTACACACGTGAGTATACTTATATATCCATAAAGGGACTATTTTTTGTTTACCAAAATAAAAGGCATGGAAAATGTGCATGAATTATATTTGTAAACCACATGTAAAAAGGAGCCAAAACCAAGACTGTCTCATCCATACGTAAACACTCTATTCCATAGAGCTCTAATAAGCAAAATAGTGCATAGTGTATATCTCTCTTACTGGGCAATAGGTATCCATGCAAGTCAAGTCAAGTCATACTTTATTTATATTAGGCACCTTTCCAAAGCTCAGGGCGCCTTTACAAATTACAACCTAAAATTCATCATCCAATGAGTTTAAAAGAGTAATATCATCAGTTAAAATTCTTAAAAAATTCAGTTACAGCTTCAGAGTGTGGCAACATAGCAGCATAATCAGATTTCCAGTAGTCCAGCAAATGCCTTTGCAAATAGATAGGCTTTAAGAGAACCTTTAAATCCTTCCACGGTCAGGCTATCTCGTATTCAATGAGGTCAAGAATTCCACAGGGTAGGAGCCATAAAGGCAAAGGATTGACCTCCAGATGTTTTCAGATGTACCCTGGGACTCTCCAGCAATCCATCATTGGAGGATCGGAGCGAGCGGGAGGAGAAGTAAGAAAACAGCAGATCTTGCAGGTACTGCGGTCCCTGATCATGTACACTGGAGATCATGTACAGATGTATACTGGAGACAAACAGAGGGGATGGGAGAGGAAAAGGCAGAGAGTGTGGAGCATGGAGAAGAGTGGATAGGGAAAGAAGGAAAAAAAAGGAGAGGGGGAAGGAAAGGGGCAGCACGAAAGGGAAAAGAAGGGATTGCACATTTGAAAATTAAAGATAGGTGAAGATCTCAGATTTATCATTCAATCCTCTTATCATAGGTTTTAGTCAAAAATCCAGTATCCTCCATGTGGGACAGTTTATTTGGTTGATCTCCGATCTCAAACCCAAAGATGCATGTTCTATGCCAACAAAGACCACTTAAGTGCAGAAGAATCCCCTCTTGGCAACACTTTCTGCCATGGCATACGTGAAATCTGCATGCTCAATGGCTTGAACATGATCTCCAACCCATTCCTTAAGTTTGCTTTTCATAGAATCATAGAAGCTTGATGGCAGAAAAGGACCATCTGGCCCATCTAGTCTGCCCTTTTTCCCCCCTACACCTTCCCCTCCCTGCCAGCCCCCGCCCTCCCCCTGATACTCAGTCCCATATGCGTGTCTCATGCCCTGTTGAATTCTTCCACTGATTTAACCCCCTCCACTCCATCTGCCAGTCCGTTCCAGGGCTCCACCACCCTCTCCATGAAGTAACGGCCTCTCACATTGCCCCTGTTTCTTTTTCCTTGCAGTATAAGGCTGTGCCCTCTAGTTCTGATCCCATCCTTCCTCTTAAGTAAACCCTCTTCTCCCACTTTATTGAGCCCCTTTACATATTTAAAAGTTTCAATCATGTCTCCCCTTTCCTTCCTTGTCTCCAGCGTGTACAGATCCAGCTCCTTACACCTCTGCTTGTTTGACTTTTCCCTGCATACCCTGCACCATCTTGGTTGTCCTTCTTTGAACCCTCTCCAATGCATCTATATCCTTGCGGAGATGTGGCCTCCAGAACTGAACCCCATACTCCAGGTGCGGCCTCACCATGGCTTTGTAAAGGGGCATGATTACCTCCCTCTTTCTGCTAGTAATGCCCTCTGCCTATGCATGCCAACATTCCATTGGTCTTTCCCACTGCTCTGCTGCATTGAATTCCTACCGTGAGGTTTGAGGAGACTATGATACCCAGATCCCTCTCCTGTTCTGTTATTTTGATTTCCTCCCCACCTAGGGTGTAACCTGCTCTCCTGTTCCTGTTCCCCAAGTGCATTACACTGCACTTCTTGGCATTAAATTTCAGTTGCCACATTCCAGACCATTTTTTGAGCATCTTAAAAGTCCTCCCTCATGTCCTCCACCCCTCCTTGGGTGTCCACCCTATTGCATATTTTCATATCATCAGCAAATAGGCACACCCTTCCCCTCAAACCCTCCACAATACCACTGATGAAGATGTTGAAGAGAAGCAGATCCCAAACTGACCCCTGTGGCACTCCACTCTTCACAGTTGCCGTCCAGGAGTGCACGCCATTTAGCACCACCCTCTGAGTTCTTCCTGCCAGCCAGGCCTCCACCCAGCTTGTTATTTTCTCACCCAACCCCAGGCTTTCCATCTTGCTTACCAGCCTCCTATGGGTAACAGTGTTGAAGGCCTTACTGAAGTCCAGATAGGCCACATTGACTGCCCCCCCCCGTCAATCACCTGAGTCACCCAATCAAAGAACTAAATTAGGTTTGTCTGGCAAGACTTCCCCTTCATCAAGCCATGCCGTCTGCTGTCCTGCAAGCCAATCTCCTCCAGGTAATCCATCACACTCTCCATGATTAATGTCTCCATTACTGTCCCCACCACAGACATGAGGCTAACAGGTGGTAGTTCCCTTCACCTCCTTACTGCCTCCCTTCTGTAAAGGCACTATGTCTGCCCTCTTCCAGTCCTCCGACTCTCTTCCCTGTATCCAGGGACAAGTTGTCCGATGCATAAACTGACAGCTGTCTCAGCTGGCAGCAACTCGATCTTCTCCTCCCCATGCCTGGTAAAACAGTGATTGTTAGGAATTTTTCACCAAATTGTCAACATTGGCATTTTAAAACCTCTGCTAATGAACAGTGTCACTGTGATTGTCTTACTGTGTGCTATACATTGATTTTGCACACCGACTGTGCCATTGTGCAGTACATGGCGAAACACGCTTTGGGCAGGATGTGAAAATGACAGCTATACTGCTCATAAGGAGGTGTGGTAAAATGGCAGTGTTGAAAATCTGGAGTGAAAATATTGAAAATTCGCAAACTTACGAAGCGCGTTAAGAACTGCAATAACGCATCATCAGAAAACAGTTATTTTAGGAATTTGTTCACCAAATTTTCAACATAACCATTTTAAGATCTCTGCTCATGAACAGTGACACTGTGCTTTTCTTAATGTGTCCCATACACTGAGTTCACACAGCAACTGTGCCATTGTGCGCTACATGGGCGGAAGCACGTTTTGGGCAAGATGTGACAGCTGCAGTGCTCATAAGGAGGTGTGGTAAAATGGCAATGTTGAAAATGTGGAGTGAAAATATTGAACATTTGCAAACTTATGAGCGTGCATAGGAACTGCACAATGAACACTCGTAAAACAGTCATTTCTAGGAATTTTTTCACCAAATTTTCAACACAGCCATTTTAAGACCTCTGCTCATGAACAGTGTCACTGTGATTTTCTTACTGTGTCCCATACATTAAGTTCGCACACGGACTGCGCCATTGTGCGCTACATGGGCGGAAACACGTTTTGGGCAGGATGTGAAAAATGACAGCTGTACTGCTCATGAGGAGGTGTGGTAAAATGCCAATGTTGAAGATCTGGGTGGAAATATTGAAAATTCGCGGAAACCTCTGACGTGCGTGGAACAATACAGCATGCGCTCGTAAAACAGTCATTTTAGGAATTTTTTCACCAAATTTTCAACATAGCCATTTTAAGACCTCTGCTAATGAACAGTGTCACTGTGATTTTCTTACTGTGTCCCATACATTGATTTCGCACACTGACTGCGTCATTGTGCTCTACATGGGCAGAAAGACGTTTTGGGCAGGATGTGAAAAATGACAGCTGTACTGCTCATAAGGAGGTGTGGTAAAATGGCAATGCTGAAAATCTGGAGTGAAAATATTGGAAATTCGCAAACTTACGAGTGTGCGTAGGAACTGCGCAACGCAGACTCGTAAAACAGTCATTTTTAGGACTTTTTTCACCAAATTTTCAGCAAAGCCATTTTAAGACCTCTGCTCATGATCAGTGTCACTGTGATTTTCTTAATGTGTCCCATACATTGAGTTCACACACCGACTGCGCCATTGTGCGCTACATGAAGGCAGAAACACATTTTGGGCAGGATGTGAAAATGACAGCTGTACTGCTCATGAGGAGGTGTGGTAAAATGGCAATGTTTAAAATGTGAGTGCAAATATTGAAAATTTGCAAACGACATTGACGCCGTATGGAACTGCGCAATGCACGCTCGTAAAACAGTCATTTTTAGGAATGTCTTCACCAAATTTTCAACATAGCCATTTTAAGACCTCTGCTCATGAACAGTGTCACTGTGATTTTCTTAATGTGTTCCATACATTGATTTCGCACACCGACTGCGCCATTGTGCGCTACATGGGCAGAAACACATTTTGGGTGAGATGTGAAAAATGACAGCTGTACAGCTCATAAGAAGGTGTGATAAAATGGCAATGTTGAAAATCTGGAGTGAAAATATTGAAAATTCGCGAACTTACGAGCCTGCGTAGGAACTGTGCAACGCACGCTCGTAAAACAGTCATTTTTTGGAATTTTTGCACCAAATTTTCAACATGGGGTTTTTGGGACCCCTTCTCATGAATGATGTCACTGTCATGGTGTTATTCAAGCCTGAAGGGTGATTTCGTGCAGTGACTGTCTCTGTGGTCACTGTTTTTTTAGCAGCGCTGTTATGATCTTCGTTGCATTTCCTGCATGGATATTGACCACATTCTAATTAGTTAGCAGTTTTCGACCCTGAACCACGATTATCAACATCTAAAATAAATAAATAAATAAAATAACTAAATGTTAGTATTTATCAATGCTGTCAACAAGAAACTTCCTTCTCTTTTTATAAATAACAAAAAACAGAAACTGTTATGTGGTATGATTATTTGGATCAAAAATTTTCTTCAGATAATTCTTAGCCATCACATATAGACAACATCAAAAACAGAATGATTAAAACAACAAGAGCATTTAAAAGATTTAATTATATGTATATAGGGAATTCAGTGACAGCTGCTTTAATTGCCATGAATGCAAAAATTAGATAAAGTATATTTTATAGTACTATGATTTGGGGTTTCTCAAATACAGAGTCCCTTGAAATTATAATGAACAAACAATATAGACATCTTCTGGCCTTTGCAGGCTTTGTTGGAGACCAGTTTCGGACATCTGAGCTTGGGCAATATACACTGCAAGCACTAATTAGAGAAATAATTTACCAGGCTATCATCTGCCCAAGATCTGCTTTGAGGAACAGTTAAGTTAATCATCAGAAGAATTACATTTTTCTTTCCTAACTTTATTAAAGCAGTCATTTATCCTGCAGGTTTAGGATCCATTTCCATGGATCTCTGTCTATATCCTAGAGCTCAAACATATGCAAGCAATGGTGCCTATGCAGTAACAGGTGTGAATTATGTGCTAGAGGCACCTGTCTGTGGCCCTGCCCCCCGAAGCACAGGTTCAGCAGGGCGGACAAGGGGTGGAGTTGTGGTCCAAGGCAGGCAACTAATCAAATGGCTTGCCTGGGACCCAGAGTGGATCCCCCACACAGGACAGTGCGGTACCAGGATTGTGCCTCGGGCACAGGGCACAGAGCCACAGATGCTCCTGCGGACCACGCGGGTGGCCAACAGCGCTGGTACAGCCCACCCCCCATGACTTCCCTAGAGGTATCATCCTCTGACATAAGTATTGCTTCTCCCCACCCCAGCATGGGGCAGCACCCACCGCAGACCCCTGATGCCTATCTGCTGTCCATGAATGAAGTGGAGCCCCATCCCCAGCAGTGAGCCCCACACCCTGCACACAGTGGGGCACCGGGCCCTGGATGGTGGTACCGCTGACCGCACACATCCTTGAGACACCCCCCGCCACATGAACCACACCACCCATGGACCTGGCAGCAGGTGCCGCGGCCATAAGCTGCTGGCAACAATGCCCAATGGATGCCTCCCCCACTGCCTCCACCGGGGATGGGGCATACACTTGTGGGGGGTCTCCAGGCTGCAGGGATGGGGGGGCTGCATGTGTCAGGGTGCAGGTGCTCAGGTCTGATTGCCGTGCTGGGGGTGACCTTGTGGGTGCATGGATATTGCCGTGTATGGCCGTTATGGCAGGATCCCCCCTGGTGTATCCTTCCCACCACTGTGCCCCCTATGTGTGCGCATCTGCCGCCCTATGCACATGATGACACGCGGACATGCCTCCCCCAGAGCATTTCTGCCTGCATGGCCAGGGGACGGGTGGCTAGGGGCTGCATGCCCTTTTGATGAATCTGGTGCTTGGGCGCAATGGGTGTGGAGTGACTATGCACCACAGTTATGCAGTCGTAGCCACTCCACACAATAGTGCATAGGGCCCATTAAGCAGAGGTATTGGGCATTACCTGCTCACATAATCTATAGACAATTTAAGGTTCAAAATTACGTAGGTGGTTTGGTACTGTCAAACAAAATCAGAATAGGGAACCATATCTTTTCATTCTTACTAATCCGAAGGAAAGGAAAATATTATCAAGATATGGACTGGAAGTATTTCATAGTAATACACAGTATATACAAAAAGGGTCCAAGACTCAGTCACCACTACGTGGTTATATGGTATGTATGAAATTGATAACCTTAGTCATGTGGTACTTTTCTGTTAAAAGCATAAAATAAAGTGTGCTATTTGACCTTTGTTCTGGCCCAAATGTGGCATTTCAATGTCAGAGTTGCAGCACTTTGCAATCAGTAGATGTGAATGGTGTACATCTAACAGAGAGGGTGAGCTATGACAGTTATCCTGCAAGTGTCCATAAAACATGAGAACTGTGACAGATTGTGCCAGCATTGGAAAATGACTTGGGGCTCTACCATATACTGTGGTTTACAAACTGGAGCTTGGACCAAGACCCAGCACCTGGTGCCAGAATAGGAAATCCAGCTGTAGGCCAGCAAAAGGGTCGCTCCAGTAGCTCCAGTTGTACATCTGAAAAAGAACTGGTGTCTCTTGAGTCCCTTATTGGCAGTTGTCCTGGTGACGTGGCTAGTGGAACAGTATTCTGAGTGGCCTGTGTTCAACTCCCAGCTAGGGCACTTATTTGGTTTTCAGTTCTGTCTGTTCCCATAGATTGTCACTAGTATAACGTTTGTGTAATTCATTCAGAAAATATATGCTTTCTTTCTTTTTAATCTTTAATGAAGATCGATTTCTATAAATCCATTGCAGGGAGGAAGTTATGAATCAGAATGGATGCAAGTCTTCAGAGAGCGAGATGAACTTCAGTCCATGTTAAGTAAATATGAACGTCATTTGGCAGAAATCCAGGCCAATGTTAAAATTCTAACCAATGAGAGGGACAAGGCCAACCAGTTATATGAACAGGTACTGCTGACTTATCATTTTGTTTTAATGTTCACTTTACTGATTCTATATATAATATAGTATAATGCACAACAGGGTGTGTCATGATGGGTCAATAATCATATACCTCTCAAGGGTGTTTTAGGTGTGAGGTGCTTGTGCCAAATGCCTTTAAACACTTGAGAGTGATAGTGGGATTATTGACCATAATCCACATCCCTGGGGTGTTTTGTAGCACTTATAAAATGTGTCCTTAAAAAGGAAGAACAAAGCTGTTAAAGCAAACAAAAAACTAGTTTCTGTAAATTGTTTCCCATTTTTTTAAAATAATAGTCCTCTCTTGGCTTTTTGAGCCACTGCCACCAACTTTTGACTGCGAGCGAAACAGCCAACTCCCTTAATTGTTGCTCTCATGCTTCTGGTGCGAGTCTCCACTGAGAGCTCACTTCTCATGCTGCAGTGCTCCTGATTTTTATTTATTTTGCACTAAGCCAAGGCTTGTTTCCAGGTATATCCTGGGAGCACTGGGAAGTTAAGTGACTTGCTCATGGTCACGTAGTATGCAAGTGGCGGCTGCGGGATTCAAACTCAGTTCTCCAGGTTTACAGCTCAGTGCTCTTAACGAGTATGCTATACTGTGGTAAGGATGTGTGTGGCACTTGTGCTCTGTAATTTGCACGCGTTGTGAGTACAAGACTTGGACAGGAGTGGGATGATTCAGGAATGTGAACAACACACCAGTTTCAGGGCAGGAACTGTAGGGACATATCAGTTAAAGGAAAGCTTTGTTATTAAGGGGTCGGTGCTATGGTGACACAGGAGTAGAGCAAGTTGTCAGACAGGTTTCAGAGTGGTCGAGTGGCAGGGGGGTGTATGAATATTTTACGTGAGAGGGCTGGCTTTTTGGCTGATACTACAATCCATATAATTATGGACTAATAATTACATAGGTTGGCGTGCTTCTCAGCCAATCGGATAGTAGGATTTTTCTTACACATTTTATAGAGAACAGTAATACACATCCAAAGAAGAGTCCCATCAGCATGAAAGGAGAAACCTGCAGCATGTTTATAGTGCATTTTACAGTAACACACATAAAACTATCTTAGATGTACAAAACGGTTACAAACCAAGTGAGTGAGCCTGAAGGAGATCATAATCTCACAACACAATGTGTAATAAGTGCACTGTCAGAAAAGTTGCACATATACTTGTTGGAGTTTGACTGGGTAGCAGGAGTAGCCACAATGTCTTAATGAGATAGTATACAGCTTAGAATAAATATGAGCTTTTAAAATATGTCAACTGTTACTTTTAGTATCAGAAGTCATTTTTCCTTTCTCTTTTGCTAATTAGAAGATGTTCTACCTGACAGTACTAGGTATGATGCATGGAAGAGTACTCTACCTGGAGGTTGACCTCTCTGTTTATTTTCCCCTTCAGACCTCATGAACACTGTCTCCTCACTGACTGTAACATCATAACTGACCAAGAAGAGACATTCACTTTCTGCTAGACTGATGACTTGTGATCTCACAATGAGTGAGGCCACAGTGCTAATGAGATGTGAAGGCTGAGCTGGACATTGTTGCCATTACCGAGTCATGGTGCACTGAGAACCATGACTGGGATATCTTCATACCAGGCTACACTTCATTCACAAAGGGCAGGCTGGGAAAGAAAGGGGAGAAGTTGCATTCTCTACACTCCTGAAACATACATACCTAAGTCCATCACATCTAAGCCTTCTTGCTACCAGTGGGGTGAGCTTTAGGGTTGACAGCCCAAAGGAAGACTGCACCCTGATTTGCTTCAGGGTGGGGTGAGGATTTAGGGTTGGAAATCCTAAAACCACATTTCTTACTTTTGTCACTTTAGGCTGAAGCCTAAATGTTGCACCAATGCAGTGTTTTGCAAAAATATTATATATATATATATATATATATAAAATAGATAGGTTCCAGTGAATTACAAGGCTGTAGTTCCATCAAGAGATTTTGGAGACATAGGTAACCTCGAGAACGAAACCTTGAGATGGAATTCCAGCTGAGTGATTCGCTGGAACCTAATTGTTATTTTTTTTAGTATATGGATGCGAGATGCTGATGAGGTCTTACCTGTGGACTGGTTGTGGGATGGTTCTGTGTTCCTCACTCCTCTCTGTACATCCGCCCCGTGCCACTCACCCCCCGCTCCCTGAATCGAGAAGGCTGGGATGATTTTCTCTCAGGAAGGGAAAAAAAAAACATGCTTCAGACATTAGCTGTGGCGGTGAGGTCCAAATGATACTATTCTGAGGACCGGAAGTATAGTATTATGGGGCCGAAAGTATAGCATTATGAAGACTGGAAGTATATAGTATTATGGGACTGAATCACCTATTATGGGATTTTTACATGCTTTTAGGGCTATTAATTTTAAAATCCATATAATAAAAAAATATATATATATATATATAGAGAGAGAGAGAGAATAATGGATGGGGAAGCGTGTGATACAAGAATTTAATGTACACCCGAGGTGTGGGATGCTACATAAATCCCAAGGGTGAAGCCTGAAAGGTTTATTAAAGCATCCCACACCGAGGGTGTTCATTAAATTCGAGTTTGACATACTTCCCCATTATTTTATTTTTTATAATAATTGGTGAGCAATTTTTTCCCAGCCTGACTTTTGTGACTGCCTATGGCACACACACACACACACACACACACACACACACACACACACAGTCTCCCTCCCTCTTGACAACTTGACAATGATTATTTTTTAATTAGTTATTTTTGGAACTCAATATTTGAAATGTCGTTGTGGTTAGGTAGCACTGCATGCAGTCAGCCACGGTCCCATTTCTGGTAGCAACGAGGTTTCGCCTGCAGCCGACGAATAGCAGGATCAACCAGATAGAGATTTTTTTTATTTAAATGCAGAATTAACCAGACAGTTAAAAAAAATTAAACGCTTCGAAGGAGAGATGAATGTTATGGTAGCTCCTCACTAACAGACTGGTTCTTCGCTAACAGACTGACGGAACCGCCACATTACTGGAAATATTCAGCCCGCCCACAAAGAGAATGAGAGCCAATTAGGTAGTGCTCTTATTTTTAACAGGCAGAGCGCGTGAATGCCGTAACAACCCGCGGGTTGTTACAAAAAATATCAACTGGCTGAGCACATAGAAAAAATTGCTCGCCAGTTATTATATATATATATATAATATGTGATGGCCATCCATGAGATATATTATTTATTTGAATGAGCATTGTGTGATCTCGGTTGACTTCATGAGTGGCTGAGTGAGGTGCCGAGGTCACACACTTCGGGTTCAAATAAATAATGTATCCCATTGATGGCCATCACATGTGCGATTTATGCAACATTTTTGTGTACTTTTTGTGTTTTTGTATATTTTTTGTTTTTATGTGGTACTATTTGTTATGTGACATGTTATGAAGTGGAGTTTTACTTTTGTGTGGGTTGGCTGAGTGTAGAATTTGATTGGGTGTGTGTGGTTGTGTGTAGGATGTGATTGGGTATAATGATGTTGTGAATGGAAGTTTTGCAGTTTGGTATTGATTGTAGCATGGAAAAGTTTTGTGGTTCATTTGTTTGATTGACATTGTGGGTGTGGCTTGAGTATTGTGGCACAGTGTGTAGTATGAGCAGGTCGAGCATTCGAGAAGGAGAGTTCGCAGTGGAGTTTTGGACATTTTCAGAGGATTTAGAAGGAAATGTGGGTAGAGGAAGTGGTAGGTGGGTTTCATAGTGGCCGGGTGAGAGCGTGCAGATGGCAGGAACGTTTACGGATGGAGCCGGAGTCGGAGATGTGGTTCAACGTTTGTTTATTTTTTTATGATTTGGATGGATGGAGTACTCATTCGTGGATGTGGGGCATGAAGTGCCCGAAGAGAGCTTTTGGTGTATTTTCATTTTTTTTTTTTTTTTAGGAATTTGGAGGATTTGAGGCATGAAGAGCCTGAAGACTGGGGGGAGGGGGGCCTCGGTTATGGATGTCGATTTGGAGGGCCTCGGTTATGGATGTTGATGTGGATTGGGGCAGGAAGAGCCTGAAGGTTTTTTTTTTTAATGGTACATCTTGGATTTCGGCCTTATGTATGAATGTTTATTTTTTTAATTTTTATATAAATGGGAGCTTGGATATAGGGATGCAAGTGCAAGAAGGTGCCGGGGTTGAACAGTGTGCTGTGAAGGAAGGGGTACCTTTTCATAAGGAAATGCAATGAGGAGATCAACAGGTTACAGTTCAAAACAATGCTTTATTTACCAAACTCAGTAGATTAACATATGTTTTACTAGTATTATTAATGAAAATTCAGGCAAAGAAACGAATATCTAGGTGTTTTGCTGACATTTTTTGTATCTTGTACTGAGTGCTGATATGCTTAGCTGTCTGTTGTTAACTATGGATTTTGTTTTTACTAAACTTTGCTAAAGATTTATTAACGCAAAAACAAAAATAAAGAAAGAAAACAGTTCTTTAAAGGTACATTTGTATACAGGCAGTTTTGACACAGTGGTGTGGGATGTTAGTGTGATTTTGAAAAGCAATCTATTATTTTTGAAGATTTTTCTCATAGTTGATTTGCTTGAGGTTCTTAACATTAATAGATATTTATGTGAAGTTTATTTGCAATTGACAGTCCCATAGGTTTCTAGTTCTGTATAGAAAAAATAGTCAGGCAATGCAATTTCTGGACATTGAATTACAGAGCTTGAAAACAGAGATATATTTGTGCTTCTGGAAGTTATCATTAAGAAAAAGTCACATTTATTATTGAAGTTCAGTATTCTGTGCTGCAGTATTATGTTTCTATTTTCTTCGGTGTATTTCAGTCTTTTGATTTTATGACACTTTACTGTTGTGGAAGAACAGCTTTACTAGAATGGTGAGTCTTTGGCTTTCATGCCCATTTTATGTCGATTAGCACAGTGCAAGAAACATGTGGCACAGCTTGCTGAGAAGCAGGCTGTGGAGAGCCTGACTTTCAGTGTGGCCAGTGCCCCCACAGCCTGCAAAGGCTTGTCCCGCTTCCCCCAATGCCATTGCAGGTTGCTGGTGACACAAGTTTGGAACGTTCGCACCACCTTGTGACAAATCAGCCACTGCAATCAGGGGCCACCTCGTCATTGCAGTGTAAGCCATCTGCTGCAATGTGAGAGCGACCCGTCATTGCAAGGCGGATCTGGCAAGCCTGATATTGTTTGTGAACATGGCAGCGGGTTGCCACCCTGTTCACAAACAAGATAACCTCCCACCCACAATGTTTATCTGCCGACGGGGAGCCCACTCCCCATTGGCATAATGTGCCCCCCCCCATTTCATTGTCTGCCGATGGGGTGCTCAATCCCCGTCGGCAGAAAAGAATAACCCCCTTTGTTTACCCGACCCGGGTGCCCCAATCCCGTCGGCAGAAAGAATCCCCTTTGTTGTTTGCCGATGGGGTGCCCAATCCCCCGTCGTACAGTCTTAAAAAGCGAGACTCCAAATGTCCCTGTGAAGTTAAAAACCGTCCTGCGTTGTCTTTTTTTAATTTTTTACCTGTAAAAAAAAGAAAAAAGGTCCCTTGCGGTCTCCCAGAACCCTCTCCCGCAACCTGCGCCCGGCCACTGCTCACCCTGCCTCCCCACATCCCCCACTTACCCTATACTTACCTCCGGAGTCCGGCGCGATGATCTTCGGTGGACTGGGAACACGTCTGCATTCTTCAAAGCCGACCGTGAACTGAGGAAATGCCGGTAAGCTGCATAATGGAGTAAATAGGGTGTTTTCAACTTTGCTGCATATCTCAGGCATTTTTTGGAATTTTGTCACCAAATTTTTAAACATGGGGTTTTTGGGACCCCTCCTCATGAATACTTCAACTGTTATGGCGTTAATCGACCCCGAAAGGTGATTTCACGGTCACTGCGCAGAATCACCTTTGGGGGATGATTAACGAAACAACAGTGCCAGTGTTCATGAGGTGGGCTCTCAAAAAGCCTATGTTGCAAATTTGGTAGAAACTCAACAATGACTGTTTCTACGAGCGTGCGCTGCACAGTTGCTACACACACTCGTAACTTCATGAATTTGCAATATTTTGATGCCAGATTTTCAACATTGGCATTTTGTCACACCTCCTTGTGAACAGTACAGCTGTCATTGTTCACATCCTGGCGGAAATGTGTTTTCGCACTTCCAGTGCAGAATAGCGCTGTCGCTGTCGAAATCAGTGTTCGGAACAGAGTAAGAAAATGACAGTGACATAGTTCATGAGTAGAGGTTCTGAAATGGCTATGTTGAAAATTTGGTAACGATACTCCATAAAATGACTGTATTACAGTGCGTTGCACAGTTTGCACCTACGCTTGTAACTTCGCGAATGTATAATGTTTTCACTCCAGATTTTCAACATTACCATTTTCCCACACCTACTTATGAACAGTGCAGCTGTCATTTTTTCCGTCCTGGTCAAAATGTGTTTTCGCAGTTCTGGTGCAGAATAGAGCGGTCGCTGTGGGAAATCACTGTCCGGGACAGAGAAATAAAATGAAAGTGATACTGTTTATGAGCAGAGATCCTAAAATGCCTGTGTTGAAAATTTGGTGATGATAGCCCATCAAATGACTGTATGTTACAAGTATGCGTGCACACTCCCTACCACCTTGTAACTTTGCAGATTATAGTAATATTGTCATACCACATTTTCAACAATGGCAATTTTCCACACCTCCTTATGAGCAGTATAGCTGTCACTTTTCACATCCTGGGTGAAATGTGGTTTCATGGTTGCGGCACAGAATAACTGGTCGCTGTAGGAAATCAGCGTTGGGACAGATTAAGAAAATGACAGTGGCACTGTTCATGAGCAGAGGTCCTAAAATCACTATGTTGGAAATTTGGTGTCAAAACTCCGTAACATGACTGTGTTACAAGCATGTGTTCAACTGTTTCCAGCACCCTTGTAACCGCCAATCTAATATTTTCATGCCACATTTTAACAGTGGCATTCTTTCACCACCTCCTTATGAACAGTACAGCTGTCATTTTCACATCCTGGCTAAAATGTGTTTTGCACTCTGACAGAGAATAACGCAGTGCTGTGGGACATCAGTGTTTGGGATAGATTAAGATGGAGCGAGTGAGAGGGGAGTGACCGAGCTCAACTGAGCTCTGTCGGGACTGCTCGGATTTGTTGTGGGCAGAAAAAGGCCCCAATGCAAGAGGCCAGTACAAAGGGCAGCCTGCAGCACTGGGAGAAACAGAGCAAGAGAGAGTGAGTGAGGGAGGGGAGCAAACAAACTCACGGGCCTATCAGGACTGCTGCGGATTTCTTTTTGGGCAGAAAAAGGCGTCAATGCAGGCAGGGGCCCAGTAGAGAAGGCCAGCCTGCAGCGGTGGGAGAAACAGTACAAGTTACTGAGACAGGGGGACTGAGTGAGCTCAACGGAGCTCTATCAGGACTGCTGCGGATTTCTTTGTTGGCAGAAAAAGGCACCAATGCAGGCAGGAGCCCTGTACAAAAGGGCTGCTTGCAGTACCAGGACAAACAGAATGAGCACATGACAGAGGGAGACTGAGCAACCTCAATGGAGCTTTGTCAGTACAGCTGCAGATTTATTTGTGGACAAAGGTGCCAACGCAGCCAGCAGTCCCGTACACAAGCACAGCCTGCAGTGCCAAGAGAAAGAGAATGAGTGAGTGACACAGCGGCAGTGAGCGAGCTCAATGGAGCTCTATTGTGATTGCTGCGGATTTCTTTGTTGGCAGAAAATGCAGCAACACATGCAGTAGCCCAGTACAAAAGGCCAGCTTGCAGCGCGGGCAGAAACGGAATGAGTGAGTGAGACAGAGGGAGTGAGCGAGCTCAATGGAGCTGTGTCAGGACTGCTTCAGATTTCTTTCTAGCCAGAATAAGCCACCAATGCAGGCAGGAGCCCACTACAAAAGGGCAGCCTGCAGCGGCAGGAGCCACAGAATGAGCTAGTGAGGGAAGGGGAGTGAGTGAGCTCAACGGAGCTCTGTTGGGACTGCTGCAGATTTGTTTGTGGGCAGAAAAAGGTAGCAATGCATGCAGGGGCCCAGTACAAAATGGCAGCCTGCAGTGGCAGGAAAACCAGAATGAGCGAGTGAGAGAGGGGAAGTGAGTGAGCTCAACGGAGCTGTATTGTAACTGCTGCAAATGGTGGTAATGCAAGTAGGAGCCCAATAGAAAAGGGCAGCCTGCAACGCCACCAGAAACGGAATGAGAGAGTGAGAGAAGGGACTGGCGAGCTCAAAGGAGCATTGTTGGGACTGCTGCAGATTTCTTTGTGTTCAGAAAAAGCGCCAACAGAGCCAGAGCCAGTACAAAGGGTAGTCTGCAGCCAGGAGAAACAGAATGAGTGAGTGACACAGGGGGAGGCGCCTCAGAACTCTGTCGGGACAGCTGTGGATGTCTTTGTGGGCAGAAAAGGTGCCAACAGAGGCAGGAGCCCAGTACAAAATGGCAGCCTGCCGTGCCAGGAGAAACAGAATGAGTGAGTGAGAGAGGGAGTGAGCCACCTCAACGCAGCTCTGTCAGGACAGCTGCGGATTTCTTAGTGGGCAGAACAAGGTGCCAATGCAGGCAGGAGCCCAGTACAAAACAGCAGCCTGCAGCACCAGGAGAAACAGACTGAAGCTGGTGACAGAGGGGCAGTGGCCGAGCTCAACACACCAGTGCAATCAACATTTGGCATTGACAAATGCTTGTTAATATAAGGATAGGGGTATGTGTGTGGATCTCTTCCTTTCTTTTTCTTATGTTGTATGTTTACTTCATTTCTTTTGTGGTAGGTGTTAGTTGGAGTTGGTGTCAGAGTCAATCACCTGGGCCCTACTTTTCTGTACAGTCATACTTGTTTCCTGTGTAAAAAAAAACATGTATAAGTAAACAGTAATGTTTATTGTGATCAATTATTGAATTAAAAAAGGGTCGTGGGGTGGTGTGGGTGGGTGGAAAAGTAAGTATTATTGTGAGAGAATTTGTGGGGGCGATTGTAGGTTGGGTGGTTGTGGGAGTAGATTGAAATGTGTTTTTGTGTGTGGGTTTCAGGGAAAAAAATAGTAAAATGAAAGACAATTTTTTTTTTTTTTTTTTTACTTTTATTAAAGTGGTACATGCCTTGTATAATGTTGAAGGTTATATGTTTGCAGATATGTTATGCCTGTTAAACCAGGCTCCTAAGAATGCTCATAGTTAGACGATGTAGAAGTTTGTTGCTTTCTTCACTGCTGGCTCATTAGTAGGCTCTGTTTTGGTGCCACTCAGTAGTTTGCAGATCTGTAGTTGTTTGTCTTCATTTATTTTGCATAATCATTCATACTCTGTAGCTGCTTATTCCCAGATATTTGGCTTATCGCAGTGGGTGCCACAACTGCCACATAGCTTTTGCACTATGTGCTTAGTGAGCTGAGTGATTAGTTAGCCTTTGCTGGTTTCAACATTGCCAGCTGCAATCATGCTTTTACTATGGTGGATAGTTTATTTATACCAATAGGTTGATTTTTGTACCAGGCACCTGCTTGTTGTTGGTGCACAGAGGTGTTTGCTGATAGGAAGAAGGGCGAATCTGGTCGTAACGTTTTTTCAGGCCATTTTGTTTTGTAGATCTCGAAATTTGCTACTGGGCATCTGAGTTGGTTGCCTGGTATTTCATATGCCCTGGGTTTTAATTTCCTGTAGTCTTTTGAGTTTGCACCACTTCTGGTTTATGTTTGGCGCTCCTGGTTGTACTGCAAGAAGTTTTTGCCATTTTCATCCTGCTTTAATTCTATGTCGTCCCAACACAGTGAACACATTTCTGTGTTGCCTCAAAGGCCAAAATATAAACTGACAGTAAGCTATGTTGTGTTGATGACAGAGTCAGGAGTATAGGCACCAAGCTGTTTTTTTTGTATAGAGTTCATCTATTATTTGATCTGTGAGCTCATCAGCTGTTTTGCTTACACCCTTTCCAAGGCTCTTGAGCTGCTTGGTTTGATTTTGAACTTGTCTGGCTATTTCAAATTCTGCAGAAGTTGATAAGAGTGTGGGTAATTGTGCTCCTTTAAGTGTCTTTCATTGCTTTGGAAAATGGCTGTGAGTGTTAGTGGCTCATAGGTGTATTGTTTTTTTCTTGGCATGCATAAAATGGTGGCACAGAGTTTAATACTGTGGGGCTGAGTTGATGCAGGTCTTCTTTGATGTTGAAGTTGCTTTGCAGGTGTAACCCCCTGAAAATGGGGGTTCCCAAAAGACTTCAGGAGCTTGCTTGAATGCTCCAAGCCTGAATAGTGTTTGGCATTTAAGCCATTTATCAGTAGTGTTTTTAGAGCCTCTGGTACTGTCTCTTTAAGAGCTGTCTGCTTGCAGACATAATTAGTTTGTATGGGGGGACTGTGTGCTTCTCTGAGTACCACTCGAGCTGCTGCCAATTCACTTAATTTTTGCAGTCACTAGGAGTGCAAAGGGAACCTATCTGAAAGATGTAACTGTTTAAGAAATTATTTAGAGTAATAATGAAATTACAGTTTGTCTAACCTGCTTTCTTTGCAGTCAGAACTGTGTCTGCTAGTTCCCCATTCTAGTTTTGAACTGCTGAACTGGACCAATCAGTGTGGGGTAAGCTAGCTCTAAAATGGTGCCTTGGACGAATCAGAACTTGGACTCATAATCTGAGCCAGCCACAAGAGGATTGTATGGGCAGTGACTCTGGGAGATGTAGTTTAGACTTCAGTGCCTTTTTGGACCAACAGCAGCAGTCTATTGAGTGACAGCCAATCCAGTCAAGAACTGGGAGGAACTCAAGGAAGTGCCGGTTTTGTCGGTTGGAGTTCAGTTGAGCTTTGGCAGTGAAGAAGGAAGGAGCCCTGTGCTTTTCAGTGTGCAGTTTTAGTCAAAAACGTGTGAAGGCCCAGAGTTCCGGTCTGCAGCTTGTAACAGCTTGTTAGGACTGAATCAGTCCTGTGAAAAGAATCAAAGGATCTCTGAAGAGTAGAAACCAGGCTCACCCTGTAGAAGACTGGAAGAATTGCTGAAAATTGCACTCGGTCTGTCAGGAACTGAATCTGCTGTGTGTTCTCCGGGTATTGTGCAGTAATGCGATCGGGATACAGATGCAGCCTGCCTGGTATAGTACTTTCTTTATATGGATGTGTGAAGAGGTTTGTGTACCTCAAGTGAGCCCTGCTGACATTGAAGGACCCTATCTTATTTGGAGGTCGTGAGTACTAATTCAGGGTTGCTCCCTGTTGAATTGCCACATTAAATCCAAATGGAATTACTGTACTGCTGACTGTTTAATTCTCCTTTTCTCTGTGTGAAAGGGCCCTACCAGCTGCCACAGTTTGGACTAGCCACTAGGGCTTGGGTACCCAGGGACAGTAACTGATAGGGATAGGCCTGTGCACAGAGCCATAGAGTGAATTATTAGAGTGATAAGCTAATTAACCTGATTTCCCGTCCTTGTTATATCCCTAAATAAATCAGAGCTGCTTGTTTCAGCAAAGTTATACTGCCTGAGGTATTTGTCTATGTTAAAGTACTGTACTGTGATTGTTGCACTGTATCTCATTTCACAGGAGGTCCCAGTGCGGAACCAGACCTGGGGGGTAAGTGTATACTGTGAAGGTAATTCTGATATATTGTGTGGGCCACTAGTGGGAAGAAAGGGGGTTGCAGTGTCCCAGAGGCTGTGACCAAGTTAGTTTAACTATTGCAAACCCTGACCTCTGGGTGGAGGCACCCGCCATTGGATCCAGGCCCTCAACCTGTTAGTGGCAAATCAGGCAGGGTAGTAGCCCCTGGGATAGCGCCATCTAGGGGTTACATCTTGGAGGCTCACCGCTGGGATGTGTGTGTCCTCTGGTGGCCATATTACTGAACCACTGTTAAGAAAAAATGGGTACCCCGACAGAAGTGGCTGTGCACCGGCTGGTGGAGTGGTGTACTGGGGAGGAGATCGACCCCCAAAATGCTATGCTTATCCTGGACATCCCCCTGGGTATCAATACGGACACTGTGCAGGGAGTACTTTCCAAGGTGGAAGGTTTACAAAACCCTGTGGTGGTGGGTCGGCATGCTAATCTGCTCACCCACACTTTCCTGGCCCTAGTAGAGTTTAAGGATCCCATAGATAGCTCCAAAGTGCCACAGACCATTACCCCAGAGGAGCCCTCACTGCTTGGAGAGTGATAACTAAGGACAGTAAAGACCGGGAATCAGCCCCACCACTATCTGAAACTTTTGAGGAGAAATTTGCTGAATGGTTGCTGGGAGGGAAAACTGTGGAGGACTTGAAGAAACTATTCTTGCCACCTGGGAGTGTTCCTCCCCAACACCCTCTCCTGCTCCAGTGCCCGTAATGGTGGCTGAACCAATGCAGACTCCTATTTCTGCACCTGCCATTAGTCACGACTCTTACCGAGGTTGAGGATCTTCTCTGGCACCTCCACCCCAAGGGGAGGATGGCCAAGACCTGGATGAACTATGCCTGCCCCCAAGTGCTAGAATGGCAATGCTCGAAGGTGAAAAGCGAAAGAGGGTTAGTGAGAGCCCGAGGCTCTGCCCTGGCTACCATCCGTAGCAAACGGGCCAGTAACCCTGAAGCGACTGCACAGGCCTATCTTGAGGCCTTGGAAAATGTGTATAGGAGCCCAGATTCTGATGAGGACCTATGGTGGAAGTAAGAGATGCACAACAGTACCAAGGGGTTGTTGTCTGTGTATGTATCTCGGCTGGAAAAATTGTTGCAAGAATGCCTCAGAAAAGGTAGTTTGCCAGCGATTGAACTGGACCGAACCAGGCTGGACAGGATCCTAAGTCTGCCCCTTCTCAGAACTGCTGTTGCTTCAGTTACACCTGGCAGATCGACTGGAATCCCCACCCTCCTATGATGAGTTAATGAGAAATTCGGGAGTTGAGAAAAGGCGACCTCGGGAGGACCTGCACCAATAGCTGCGGCTCGACCCGAGTGACTGAGGTGACCCATCAAGTGAAGTTCAGGGGCAGAGGTTGGCAGTCAATGAGTGCTCTGACAAGGAAAAGATATGTCACAATGGGGCGAACTGTTGAGAGATCCGGAATTCAAAACAGTCCCTTTATGAAGGCCACGCCTGCAAGTACGGGCCCTGACCTATATCCGACTGCATCTGCTATGGGGGTTGGGGTACCCACCCATGTATCTCCTGCTGATAACAGCTCCGAACTCGATTCCTTGACCATGGAAAGTGAAGATCAGTGAGAAGCTTGCCCAGAGAGACCAGGTGTTTTCTTTAAAGGAATGGGATGTAGGATGCGTGCAAGGAGCTGAGCACAATATCCGGCTGCATGACGGAAGACCATTTCGTGAGAGGTCTCGACGCCTGGCACCTGCTGACATAGATGATGTGAGGCGGCATCTGCAAGAGATGTTAGCTGCTGGTGTAATACAAGAATCCAGAAGCCTTATGCTTCCCCATTGTGGTAGTGAGGAAAAAGAATGGAACAGTAAGGATGTTGTGGATTATCGCACCTTAAACGGCGGACTATCCTGATCAGTACACAATGCCCGCATTCAGGATGCTTTGGACTGCCTAAGCGGGAGCAAGTGGTTCTCTGTGCTGGATCTCCGCAGTGGGTACTATCAGATCCCGATGGCCCCAGAGGACCGTGAAAAGACAGCCTTTATCTGTCCGCTGCTTCTATGAATTCATGAGGATGCCTCAAGGATTTCAGGTGCCCCAGCCACTTTTCAGCGATTGATGGGCGTGCAGTGGGGACATGAACTTACTAGAGTGCCTGGTATACCTAGATGATGTTATTGTGTTTGGCAGCTCACTGGAGGAACATGAGAGCAGATTATTTAAGGTATTGGACCGACTGGAGGACTTTGGCCTTAAACTGTCCATTGATAAGTGTCAATTCTTTCAAACATCAGTAAAGTATGTGGGACACATAGTATCCACCGAGGGAATAGAGACCGACCCAAGTAAAGTTGAGGCCTTGACCACCTGGCCACAGCCCAAAAATCTAAAGAACTGCAAAGATTCCTGGGATTCTGTGGTTATTATCGGTAGCTTCATCAAGGACTATTCAAGAGTGATCCGCCCTTTACTTAACCTTACTCAAGGGTATCCCCAACCCACAAAAATACCAAAGTCAGCGTCCCTCAAGACTGAAAGAGTGTATTTTCATCCGAGTGAAGTATTTGGGGCCCGCTGGACTCCTGATTAATGAGACTGCTTTCATGAGATCATATATCAACTTACCCATGCTCCAGTGCTGGCCTATGCCGATCCAAGAAAACCTTACGTCCTGCACACTGATGCTAGCTTGCAAGGGTTGGGGGCTGTGTTGTACCAAGAGCACGAGAATGGCCTGAGACCAGTGGCCTTTGCCAGTAGAAGCCTGACCCCATCCGAAAAGAACTATCCTGTACATAAGTTAGAGTTCCTAGCTTTGAAGTGGGCTATTGTTGACCAATTCCATGAGTACTTGTATGGGGCTAAAATACTAGTAAAAACTGACAATAATCCTTTGACCTATGTGCAGACCTCAGCTAAGTTGGATGCCACTGGCCATAGGTGGCTTTCTGCATTATCTACATATGACTATGCTCTCGAATACCGAGCAGGTCTGAACCACATAGATGCTGATGCTCTCTCCCGGAGGCCTGTTCCCCAGAATGATTGGGTCGATTGGCAGAACCTGACATTCGGGCACTCTGCGGAAGTTTGACAGGGAGGAACAAATGTCCACCGGACGCAGTGGACTGCATGGTGGATTGCTTGGGAGCCTCTGAGAATTGCATACCTGCTGCTTATTGCCACTTTTCTGCAATAGACATTGGTGCACTGCCTCAGCTGGACAATGACAGTATTCGGCGGGCTCAATCCCGATCCCATGATCAAAGCAGCTTTAGAAGCCCTCTATGCAGGAAAAGATGTGTCCAAGTCGCTCCACTGATTTGAGAACTGCACTGTTATACAAAGAAGGTCCTAAGTTGAAACTGATCAATAAACTGTTATACAGAGAAACAGTAGACAGAGGGGGACAAGTAGACAAACAACAACTAGTGCTGCCCACTGCCTTTCGAGACTCAGTACTGAGGTCCTTGCACAACCACATGGGGCACCTTGGTATAGACAGAACACTTGACTTGGTGAGATCCAGATTCTATTGGCCTAAGATGGGGGCTGATGTGGAGCAACACATTCGAACTTGTAGTCGCTGCTTACAGAGGAAAGCTTTGCCCCAGAGGCTGCCCCCTTGTTAACATCACCACCAGTGCACCCATGGAGCTGGTCTGTATTGATTTTCTGAGTTTGGAGTCAGATCAAAGAAATATCAGTAATGTGCTGGTGGTCACTGACCATTTCACGAGATATGCCCAAGCTTTCCCCACCAAAGACCAGAAAGCATCCACTGTGGCCAAAGTACTTGTAGAAAACTTTTTGTTCACTATGGGGCTCCACAAAGAATCCATTCTGATCAAGGAGAGACTTTGAGAGTCGTCTGATCAAGAGATGCTTTCTCTGTGGGAGTCACGAAAGTCCAGAACCACTCCTTACCACCCCCAGGGGACCCACAGCCTGAACGTTTCAACCGCACTTTGCTAGATATGCTAGGCACCCTGCACCCAAGGACAAGCCTAGATGGAGCCAACAAATTAGCACCCTGGTACATGCTTATAACTGCACCAAAAGTGATGCCACTGATTTCTCCCCTACCGCCTGATGTTTGGAAGAGAAGCTCGACTACCAGTAGATGTGTGTTTGTGGTCTCTCCTGATGGGGTTCAAGCTGACAACTATTTACAGTATGTGCAAAGTTAAAGGCCCAGCTAACTCATGCGTACCAACTGGCTCAAACCATGGCTGCCAAAAGAAATCTGGCCAACAAAGAAAGGTATGATAAAAGGTGAAAGCACAGGAACTCCAGGAGGGAGATCGGGTATTGCTAAGAAATCTGGGACTGCATGGCAAGCACAAGATTGCTGACAGATGGCACCATCTCCTCACATTGTAGTGGGCAAACTAGATGATCTGCCAGTGTACAAAGTAAGGCCTGAGAATAATTCAAAAGATGTAAAACAATGCATAGAAATCATTTACTGCCCATTGGACAAATCTTAATTGAGTCTGAGCCCTAGAAGATGCCCTCTGGACCAGTGACTAGAGCTGCTGCTAAGAAAAGATCAAGAAAGTCTGCACCTACAGAAGCAAAGTTAAAGTGTTCCCTCCACAAGTCCCAGTTGAGCATGACTGTCAGTCCATATCGGAAGAAAGTGAGAGTGACTTTGAATACTATCCTTCTACGAACTGAGTCAATTGTTTGGGCAATCCCTAGTCAATACTGGAGACAAAGCTGGGCCTTCTGGACTGTTTAAGCCCCAACTTCATCCCTGGAGCCAATGCTCCCAGAAAGTGAAGTGCAAAGCATCAGATCAGATGAAATGGAATCATTGTGCATGGTTGAACTGTTTGAGCTTTCAGGGAGGAAAATGATAGATTGGGGCAGACTGGTGATACACCGAACAAGAAGAGTATTTTGAGTGCCCTGACAGTCCACTGCCAGTGTCAAAGCTCTCCATGCGAGCCAAATGTTGTGGACTCAGAAACTGTAACTCCTGGAGCTGAAAGTGCCCCAAGTTCTAGCCTCTCTACCCCCATGGAGACTCCTGACAAGTGTGGACAATGCTGAAAATGAGGCTCAGAGTGCAGAGACTGTAACAGTTCCCCTAGAAAGACTGGTCGAGCTGTAAAGCCTGTGGTGCACCTCAGTTATGATTCCCTTGGGAGGCCTGTGGATTTGCCTCTCAATGTTGTCCATAAAGGAGTGTATGTGTCCCGAGCTCATTGCCCAAACTGAGCATCAGTGCTAACTCCAAGTTACTTGTGTTGCCCTCTAAGTATGGTGCCCTTGCCCCATCCAGCCCCAAGGTAACTGATAGGAAGGGCCCCTCTCTTCAGGTTTCATGTACAAGAGGTAATAACTTGAGTTATGGTACAATGTGTATGTAATACTGTGTAAAGTGACGTACTGCAATGTTTCAGAAATGTGTTCTTGGTAAAATGATATATTGACTGATGATTACATGTGCGAGCCTAATGCAAATGTATATGGTTGCAGTTGAAACTTATGGGGTACTTGCTTGGCGGACGTCAAGCTTTCCCAAACCAGGAAGGGTGTAACCCCTGCAAATGGGGGTTCCCAAAAGACTTCAGGAGCTTGCTTGAATGCTCCAAGCCTGAATGGTGTTTGGCATTTAAGCCATTTATCAGTGAGTGTTTTAGAGCCTCTGGTACTGTCTCTTTAAGAGCTGTCTGCTTGCAGACATAATTAGTTGTATGGGGACTGTGTGCTTCTCTGAGTACCACTCGAGCTGCTGCCAATTCACTTCATTTTTGCAGTCACTAAGAGTGCAAAGGGAACCTATCTGAAAGATGTAACTGTTTACCAGAAATTATTTAGAGTAATAATGAAATACAGTTTGTCTAACCTGCTTTCTTTGCAGTCAGAACTGTGTCTGCTAGTTCCCCATTCTAGTTTTGAACTGCTGAACTGGACCAATCAGTGTGGGGTAAGCTAGCTCTAAAATGGTGCCTTGGACGAATCAGAACTTGGACTCATAATCTGAGCCAGCCACAAGAGGATTGTATGGGCAGTGACTCTGGGAGATGTAGTTTAGACTTCAGTGCCTTTTTGGACCAACAGCAGTCTATTGTGGTGACAGCCAATCCAGTCAAGAACTGGGAGGAACTCAAAGGAAGTGCCGGTTTTGTCGGTTGGAGTTCAGTTGAGCTTTGGCAGTGAAGAAGGAAGGAGCCCTGTGCTTTTCAGTGTGCAGTTTAGTCAAAAACGTGTGTAAGGCCCAGAGTTCCGGTCTGCAGCTTGTGTAACAGCTTGTTAGGACTGAATCCGTCCTGTGAAAAGAATCAAAGGATCTCTGAAGAGTAGAAACCAGGCTCACCCTGTAGAAGACTGGAAGAATTGCTGAAAATTGCACTCGGTCTGTCAGGAACTGAATCTGCTGTGTGTTCTCCGGGTATTGTGCAGTAATTGCGATCGGGATACAGATGCAGCCTGCCTGGTATAGTACTTTCTTTTATATGGATGTGTGAAGAGGTTTGTGTACCTCAAGTGAGCCCTACTGACATTGAAGGACCCTATCTTATTTGGAGGTCGTAGTACTAATTCAGGGTTGCTCCCTGTTGAATTGCCACATTAAATCCAAATGGAATTACTGTACTGCTGACTGTTTAATTCTCCTTTTCTCTGTGTGAAGGGCCCTACCAGCTGCCCACGTTTGGACTAGCCACTAGGGCTTGGGTACCCAGGGACAGTAACTGATAGGGATAGGCCTGTGCACAGAGCCATAAATGAATTATTAGAGTGATAAGCTAATTAACCTGATTTCCCCGTCCTTGTTATATCCCCTAAATAAATCAGAGCTGCTTGTTTCAGCAAAGTTATACTGCCTGAGGTATTTGTCTATGTTAAAGTACTGTACTGTGATTGTTGCACTGTATCTCATTTCACAGGAGGTCCCAGTGCGGAACCAGACCTGGGGGTAAGTGTATACTGTGAAGGTAATTCTGATATATTGTGTGGGCCACTAGTGGGAAGAAAGGGGGGTTGCAGTGTCCCAGAGGGCTGTGACCAAGTTAGTTTAACTATTGCAAACCCTGACCTCTGGGTGGAGGCACCCGCCATTGGATCCAGGCCCCTCAACCTGTTAGTGGCAAATCAGGCAGGGGTAGTAGCCCCTGGGATAGCGCCATCTAGGGGTTACACAGGTAAGATTTCACAAGGTTTAAGTCTATGATGGTCTTTTTTACTGTGTTGCTGTTTTTAACACTTTGGTTGAATTCTAATATTGCAGTACTGTATGTGGTTGTTAGAGGGTCTTTTCTTGTTGTGGTAGGCTCATGTAATCTAATGCTTGTGGTTGGCATTTCCTTAGATGCTGTTGTGATGGGAATGAAAGGGTTTGTTGCCAGTGTTGATGATTGCTGCACTGTGATAATATTTACTGCAGTTTAATTTCAGGAGCTATGGTTTGCTGTTGGGTTAATTTGTTTCCATTGTAAGGAGTACTGTGCAGTGTTGGGATGGACTGCTTATAGAGAACCTGGTTGTGTCTTTTTTCTGTGGTGTGCTAGTTATTGTCATGTTGAGGTTGAAAGCAGTACCTGTGTTTGAAGAGGTTTCCTCATTTTCTGGGTCTTCTAATGGCTCGATGTCCATTTCTAGCTGAGTCATGATGTCTTGGACTTCTAATTGGAAGCTGTTTGACAAATGTTCCCATTTTTAAAAGCTTTTTTTTTTATTCGAGGGATCATTTAGATTTTAAAATATGGAAGTTTTTTGTTCTGCCCTTTAGTTTCATGCCGTGGTTTGTTAGAGGTTCATTTGCCGTTGAAGTCAGCTTGTGGACTGTGAGAACGTTTCTATGCGTGATGCCAGGTGGTGACAGGTGGCATGAGATGGTCACTACAATGAGAAAAAAAAGATAGGGCACGTTTTATGCAAATTAGGCTATTTTTATTTGATTGACGACTGTGTGTGGGATAAATGGTCGGAGACTGATGTCAGGGTGTGGGATAAATGTGCATGATTTTATTTATTCAACGTTTGTGGAGCTACATAGCTTTATTTTACTGTATATTTGCTCATATATGTTGCATAAATATCAATATTCAACATCACAGCTTGTTAAATCTTTTTTAACTGCCAAATAGCATTGAATACCTCTCAACTGTCCCTGATTTGGCACAGAAATGTCATCCTCCTCAGTGCTCAGTAGTCCCTAGCACTAGGGGTGTCTGAGTAAAGAATATTAATTCCTGAATACCACAAATATTAGGCTTCCCAATTATTTATCCAAATAACAAATAGTTGTCACTACTTATATTTGGTCAAGGTATTCAGGCACTATAAAGTCTTCTATGCCCTTGCTGCAGATGGCTAGTGCTAGTCTCCCAGCCACCTTCCCTCCGGTTCCAAACTTTTCCCTCCCACTTATTCCTTCCCTAAAGTCCCACACAAGGTGAAAGAGTTATCACCAGCTGCTGGCCTCTTGCCAAAAGCCAACAGAGTCTTTAAAGTGATTTTTTAACTTTGTGGTTAGTTGCCACTATTCTCCAATTCTAATAGCCAATGCCGGCAATAGTTATCCGAGGTGTAGTTGCATGACAGCAGCAGCCACAAACTGCTCTTGTTACCCTTGCCCAGCCAGCCTTATAGACCTGGTCACACTCCAGATCTGGTCAGTGTGAACAGTTGCTGTGGAATGTCACTGTCACCCCCAACTTTTCAGTTCTTTCCCAATCTGCCAGTTGTTCTTGTGTTGCACTCAGTGTGCTGTTGCATAGAGATTTGTCCAGACCTCCAACCTAGTCTCCTACCCTGGTGTCTAACTGTGCTTTGAGTCCCCCCAGGCCCAAACTGTCTGGTCCTGCTGCCAGCTTTCTGCTGCTGTCACTGCTATGAAATGATGATTGGCGCCAAGTCCTATCAGCAGCAGTGCAGCCACTTGACATTGACTTCACTCGCTGATTGGTTGCTGCACTGCGAGTTATGGTGTTGCCTTGGAGATTGGGAGGGGATTCAAGGTAAGGAGAACTCGGCAGGTAGGGGTCAATTTGATGCAGCTTATTGCTCAGCGTGTGACTGGTGTGTGCCAAAGTGACTGAGCTCAAGCAGCAGTGCACATTAAGACTGTTGGACCAGACTTAGAGTCAAAGTCACATCTCACCCACTGACTGGAGGCAAGCACAGGCTAGAAAGCAATAAAAAAAAACCAGCAAAAATGTTTGTGTATGAATTAAGCAATAAACCACAGCAGAGTGTAGGTTATGCTGAGATCTACCCATGGGTGGTGTGGTGTTGCCACGAGGCCGTAGGCTAAGTGGTCAAACCAGGTCAGCCATGGGTAAATCCCAGCACAACCCACACTCTGGAGTGGTTTATTGTGATTATACAATGTCCACATTTAGTTTTGTATCAAAATATATGGGGAAAAAAAAAACAGTTTTGTCATTTTTAAATGATTTTTAATGTATTCCTATGCCAGAAAAAATAGTCTGGTTCTCACACTATCATCTGGCCCCTCCACCCCACATATACAAAGTTTTTTCTTCTTTAACTAAGCCCGGTGGGAGTTACAATTTCCACTGCCATTAATTGTGTAAATGAGACTGCCTGGTTGTAGTGCTGACAGCCACGTTTACTGTGTGGTCCCTAAAGTCAGTGCAACTTTTGTACTCAGAAGGAAATATCTGATTTTTTTAAATCAGTTCATACCATTATATTTTGAAGATGCAGGCAAAGGAACATTTAGAGGAGGTGGTGATTGCTGAATGGTGCAAATGGCCCAGAGGAAGGGGTGATTGCTGTATGGTGCGAACGGCTGAGAAGAAGGGGTGATTGCAGTATGTTTTGCATTTTAAAGTTTCTCCAGGAAAACATGTGTTAATAAGGTAACTTACTTCTGTGTGCTGCAGCTGTTGGGCTGGTGGTCCGTGGGGAGTGGGCCTTGAGGGGCAGTCGATGATTCGTAGGTAGATTTGGGAGAGAGCTGTGGCTTTACTATGGCTGAAGCTTTTAGTGGCAGCCAGTCTCAGTAAGAGTGAGTAGCAGGTATTGTGGCATTATACAGGGTTTTTCTGGAAGACAATCTGTTAATGGGCAGCATTACTTCAAAATGCAGCCCATTAGTTTCGGGGGAGGTTTTCATGTGGTGGGATGAGTAGGGAGCTAACAGAAGATTTATGCACTATACTTTCTGTTGGTCAGTGTCAGCGAAACCTGGGCTGGGAAATGGGAGGAGCAAGGGATGTGTTTTTTATTTTCTCAAGTGAAAAGGGTTTTGTGAGATGGAGGCAGCAAACAGGGTATGCGAGTTCACATCCAGTTATTTTGAATGTCACTCTCCAGCTTCACGGTTTAGCAGGGTGTAAACATGGCGGATCGGATTGATTTGAGTTGGGATTGCTGATGTGGCTGACTGGCACCTTTGCCGTGGGTTATGCCAGGATTTACCATGGCTGAATGGTGCCAGTGAGCCAATCAGAATCCTGGATTCTTTTACCCCATTGTATAATATGGACAAATTCCTGCTTTGCTGTGACAGACCAGAATGTAGTTAGCATCCTTAGCACCCAGGGCCAGTCTGCTCCATAATGGGAAGCCCCTCTCTCAGAGGCATCATCTTTGTGCTACCACCACCATGGCACCCTTATGGCCCAACTTCCTGAGATTCAGCCTTTGAAGACCAGTTACCCTTTCTTGATTACATTTCCCCTAGAAGACTCCAAGTTAACATAGCCCTCCCTATGAGGATTTTCCTAGTTATGTACCTCCACTTGTTTTCTTATTGGGACATTTTTCAGATGCCTGTTCTGAGAATTGGGGTACTTGTTGTAATGTTGTTGTGTAGTTTGTTTTACCATGTCGAACTGTGTGTTATTCTACAAAAGTTGGGATCGGTGCAGGTTGCAGCAGCTGTGATGAGGGTGGGCATCAGGCGAGCAAATTAAAGTCTTAATGAGTAGAACAAAACTCTGTTTATACTCATTAAATGTAAATGGGCTCAATTACCCTGTCAAGCTATCTAATGTTTTAACACAAATTAAGTGGAGCCAAGTCAGATCTGATCTAAATGTAGGAGACATCGCTTCAAACAGGAACAAAGAAAACTAGCAAAATTAGGGATGACAACAATTTACTCTTCCTCATAAAGGAGGCAGGAGAAGAGGCTGTCATCCCCATCCTCAGACATATGGCATTCCAGGAACAATATCAGTGGGTGGACCCAGAGGATACCTGGTAATTGTTCAGGGCCTTTTATAGGTGGAAGTCACACTGGAACATGTACCTCCACTAGGTTCAGATACCACGGGTCGGAAACACCTCAAGTAAATAGTAACCTGCACATCAGGCTTTCAGTTATTGGCAGAAGATTTCTATGTGGTACCATATCCCACCTGGGATACCTCTAACCCCAGGTCCTCCAGACAGTCCCCACCACATAAGGTTTTTTGACACTTTATACAAGAAGTCAGCTGGATGGATACCTGGAGGTTCCTACACCCATGCACCAGGAATTACTTGTACTGTTTGGCAGTGTATAGCACCTACATCAGAATTGACCACTGTTACACCCAATCAGAACATCTGCCAGCACTGGCAGACTGTAAAATGGGTGACGAATATACTCAATCCATGCTCTGATGCAAAGCTTCTGGTACCTAGGCCAGCAAAGGAGAAACACCAGATGGCAACTAACAACTATTATCTAAAGAATCAGGAGTTCTGCAAATTCCTGCAGGAACAGGTGGCGGACATCCTACTCACAATTAACACTCAGCCCCAACAAAAGTGATTTGCTGGGACACTGTTAAGGTAGTTCTGAGAGGCCACATCGCATACAAATACCACCTGGCAGAAAAGACTCCAGATAGATTGACAACAGCAGTTGGAAGATACTTCCACTTCCTCCAAATGGCACACCAGCAAGATGAACGCTTCGTGACCCCTCAGATTAAGCAAATGAAAACAGAGCTGGATGCCTTGTGTTCTCCACCAAGCAGAAATAGTGCTGACCTTTCTGAGACATAAATTCTATGAAGCTGGAGCCCTGCCTGCTTGCCCTCCAATTGAGGAAATGATAAAAGCTCTCCAAAGTTGCTGTGGTGCAACACACCATAACTGGGGAATGACAGATCAAACTGCAAGATACAGAAACATAGAATTTGTCAGCAGAAAAGGGCCGGTAGGCCCATCTAGTCTGCCCCATTTTCCTTTCCTAATACTAACCCTGGACTCTATTTGGTCATAGGTGTCCCTCCCTTCTCTCTTTTCTTTACTTATTATGTCCATGTGCCTATCCCATGCATGCTTAAAGCTCCATACTCTCTTTGCCCCCACCACATCTTCCGGCAGGCCTTTCCTGGTGTCCACTACCCTTTCTGTGTAGAAATATTTCCTCACATCCCTCTTTATCTTCTCCTTCAAGCTTTATTACATGCCCCCATTTTCTGGTGCTCCTCCTCATCTGAAAGAGACTCCCCACCTGCACCTCTTTCACCCCAGTGAGGTACTTATAGGTCTCAGTCATGTCTCCTCTCACTCTCCACTCCTCCAGGAAGTACAAATTGAGCTCCCGCAGCCTCTCCTTTTATGGTTTCTTGTGCAAACCCTGCATCATTTTGGTAGCCGCCATCTGTACCACTTCCACTCTGTCAATTTCATTGAGAAGGTGCAACTGCAGAACTGAACACAGCACTTTAGGTGGGGTCTCACTAGAGAGCAGTATAGTGGCAACACCACCTCCCTTCTCCTATTAGAAATCTGCCTCCCTCTCTATGCACCCAGCATCTGGCTAGCCTTTCTTATTGCCTTGTCGCACTGCTCTGTCACCTTGAGATCATCAGATATGATTACTCCAAGGTCCCTGTCTTGCTTGGTGACTGTAAGTACCCTCCCCATCTTATACACAACCCACAGGTTTCCACACCCAAGGTGCATGACTTTGCACTTTCTAGCATTGAAAACCAGCTGCCACACCCTAGACCACTGCTCTAGTTTCTCCAGATCATTTTGCATTCTCTCTACCCCTTTCTGGGTGTCCGCCCTTTTGCAGATTTTTGTGTCATCTGCAAAGAGACGCGCCTTCCCCTCCAGTTCCTCAGTAATGTCACTTATGAAGACACTGAAGAGTACAGGACCCAGTACCGATCCCTGTGGTACTGCACTGGTCACACTGCAGTCCTCTGAGTGACTGCTGTTTACCACCACCCTCTGCCTCTTATCCTTCAACCAATTTGATACCCAGCTTACCACCTTCTCCCCCAACCCCCACATTGGTAAGTTTCTTGATTAGCCTCACTTGTGGCACATGGTCAAAGGCCTTACTGAAGTCAAAATAGGTCACATCCACTGCCTCCTCTTGATCCACCTCCCTTGTCATCAAGTCAAAGAAATCAATGACATTTGTTTGACATGAACCCCCCTTCCCCAACATGAAATTGTGCTGCCAGTGGTCCTGCAGACCATTTTCCTGCAGGTACTCCATCAGTCTCTCTTTCAGCAGAATTTCCATTAATTTCTCCATTACTGATATGAGGCTGACTGGCCTGTGATTGCTGGTCTCCTCCCAGCTGACACTTCTGTGCAGAGGTACAACAGTGGCCCTCCTCCAGTCCTCTAGAAGTACCCCCATCTTCGGTGAGATGCTGAATAGTGTTGTAAGGGAGGATCTAGCATTGTGCTAAGTTATTTTAGTAACCTTGGTTGGATCCCATCTGCCCTGTCACCTTGTTTTTCTTTAGGTCTTTCAATCCCCTTCGGACTCTCTCTTTAAAAAATGAACTTGTGACACTCCCCCCCACCCCCCACGGTACCTGCTGATACATGTAGGTCTGTTCCCTCCCTCTCCCACTGTGAGAACCGAGTAGAAGTACTCATATAAAGTTTTAGCTTTTTCTTGATCTCCCTCTACACAGCCCTCCCCCCTCCGTTCTCTTGATCCTTACTATCCCACCCCTTGCTTTCCTCTTTTCACTCACATATCTGAGGAAAGCTGTATCCCCTTTTTTGACCTGCTTGGTGATCCTCTCCTTAATAGTCATTCACAACTGTGTGAATGAAGTCATTCATTCACAAAGTTGTGAATGACTTCTTCAGTATGCACTGCAAGCCCATTGGTCGACAGTGTGGACCAATGAGCTTGCAGCACATACTGTAAGCTATCATTCGGTGGGTAGCCACGGAGGTATGCACTTGGGTATGCTGCCTGTCGATGACCAGGGGAGCTGGGGGTCCTGTGTGAGTGGGGGAGGTGGGGGGACCACTATACTGCCAGGGACCGATTTTGGTCATGTTTTGCGGTGATCGGGGTTACAGGCAGGGAGGAGGGTACCACTAGACTACCAGGGAATATATAAACATTTATGTTGGTTGGTCGATGGTATTGGATGGTGAGGGGGGAACCACTGGACCACCAGGGATCTTAAAAAAATTTTATTACAGCGATCGGTGGTACAGGATAGGGATGGGGGTACCACTGGTCTACCAGGGCAGTTTATTGTATTCAGAATGGGTGATCAGAGGTATGGGAGGGGAAGGGAGGTGGGTACCACTGCACTACCAGGGCAGTTTACTGTATTCAAAACTGGCGCTAGGAAGTACGGGAGGGGAGGTGGGGTACAACTGGACTACCAGGGCAGTTTATTGTATTCAAAATGGGTGATCAGAGGTATGGGAGGGGAGGGGGGTACCACTAGACTACCAGGGAATATTGTAGGTGCTTTTGCATGTTGTTCTGGGGGTGGAAGCAACCCATGGCTGGACTGCTGTGTGTGCATTGCATTCTGACAGCTCGCCTGTAGGTGGCTTTCACTTGAGCATGTTTGTACCATGCTCAGCTTTGTTAGAGCGCGGCACATCTCTGGGTTGTGCAGATATGCACAGCACATTCTGTCTGAACATTTCAGATGCATATATGCATGGGCAGCCTCCAGAGATGCTACCGATACATTATCTTTGCACCCTGATGCATCGGGAATTGTGCTGCGCAATTCTTGCTTTTGAATATTACCTTGGGGTGCATTTCTGGAGTTGTGCTGGCGCAACTCAGTTGCACCAGGCGCAACCCCTTTGAATATCTCGGCCTACATGTCTACGTACAGAGGAAAACACAATAATTCTTAATCCACCATTAAAGGCAACCTTCAATAAAAAAATTATCATCAGAAAATGTAAGCAGACTATAAAGAAAATATAGAACTTCATTATGCGGTCTACATACTATGTCCAAACTTAAAAAAAACCTCTGTACATTTTAATTTGGTGAAAAAACAAACTTTATTTGGACAACATTGGATGACAATAGTACACACGTGAGTATACTTATATATCCATAAAGGGACTATTTTTTGTTTACCAAAATAAAAGGCATGGAAAATGTGCATGAATTATATTTGTAAACCACATGTAAAAAGGAGCCAAAACCAAGACTGTCTCATCCATGAGTAAACACTCTATTCCATAGAGCTCTAATAACAAAATAGTGCATAGTGTATATCTCTCTTACTGGGCAATAGGTATCCATGCAAGTCAAGTCAAGTCATACTTTATTTATATTAGGCACCTTTCCAAAGCTCAGGGCGCCTTTACAAATTACAACCTAAAATTCATCATCCAATGAGTTTAAAAGAGTAATATCATCAGTTAAAATTCTTAAAAAATTCAGTTACAGCTTCAGAGTGTGGCAACATAGCAGCATAATCAGATTTCCAGTAGTCCAGCAAATGCCTTTGCAAATAGATAGGCTTTAAGAGAACCTTTAAATCCCTTCACGGTCAGGCTATCTCGTATTCAATGAGGTCAAGAATTCCACAGGGTAGGAGCCATAAAGGCAAAGGATTGACCTCCAGATGTTTTCAGATGTACCTAGGACTCTCCAGCAATCCATCATTGGAGGATCGGAGGCGGCGGGAGGAGTAAAAAAACAGCAGATCTTGCAGGTACTGCGGTCCCTGATCATGTACACTGGAGATCATGTACAGATGTATACTGGAGACAAACAGAGGGGATGGGAGAGGAAAAGGCAGAGAGTGTGGAGCATGGAGAAGAGTGGATAGGGAAAGAAGGAAAAAAAAGGAGAGGGGGAAGGGAAGGGGCAGCACGAAAGGGAAAAGAAGGGATTGCACATTTGAAAATTAAAGATAGGTGAAGATCTCAGATTTATCATTCAATCCTCTTATCATAGGTTTTAGTCAAAAAATCCAGTATCCCTCCATGTGGGACAGTTTATTTGGTTGATCTCCCGATCTCAAACCCAAAGATGCATGTTCTATGCCAACAAAAGACCACTTAAGTGCAGAAGAATCCCCACTCTTGGCAACACTTTCTGCCATGGCATACGTGAAATCTGCATGCTCAATGGCTTGAACATGATCTCCAACCCATTCCTTAAGTTTGCTTTTCATAGAATCATAGAAGCTTGATGGCAGAAAAGGACCATCTGGCCCATCTATGTTCTATGTTGAGTCTATGTTGAGTTCAGCCCTTTTTCCCCCCTACACCTTCCCTCCCTGCCAGCCCCGCCCTCCCCTGATACTCAGTCCCATATGTGTCTCATGCCCTGTTGAATTCTTCCACTGATTTAACCCCTCCACTCCATCTGCCAGTCCGTTCCAGGGCTCCACCACCCTCTCCATGAAGTAACGGCCTCACATTGCCCTGTTTCTTTTTCCTTGCAGTATAAGGCTGTGCCTCTAGTTCTGATCCCATCCTTCCTCTTAAGTAAACCCTCTCCCACTTTATTGAGCCCCTTTACATATTTAAAAGTTTCAATCATGTCTCCCCTTTCCTTCCTTGTCTCCAGCGTGTACAGATCCAGCTCCTTACACCTCTGCTTGTTTGACTTTTCCCTGCATACCCTGCACCATCTTGGTTGTCCTTCTTTGAACCCTCTCCAATGCATCTATATCCTTGCGGAGATGTGGCCTCCAGAACTGAACCCCATACTCCAGGTGCGGCCTCACCATGGCTTTGTAAAGGGGCATGATTACCTCCCTCTTTCTGCTAGTAATGCCCCTGCCTATGCATGCCAACATTCCATTGGTCTTTCCCACTGCTCTGCTGCATTGAATTCCTACCGTAGGGTTTGAGGAGACTATGATACCCAGATCCCTCTCCTGTTCTGTTATTTTGATTTCCTCCCCACCTAGGGTGTAACCTGCTCTCCTGTTCCTGTTCCCCAAGTGCATTACACTGCACTTCTTGGCATTAAATTTCAGTTGCCACATTCCAGACCATTTTTTGAGCATCTTAAAAGTCCTCCCTCATGTCCTCCACCTCCTGGGTGTCCACCCTATTGCATATTTTCATATCATCAGCAAATAGGCACACCCTTCCCCTCAAACCCTCCACAATACCACTGATGAAGATGTTGAAGAGAAGCAGATCCCAAACTGACCCCTGTGGCACTCCACTCTTCACAGTTGCCGTCCAGGAGTGCACGCCATTTAGCACCACCCTCTGAGTTCTTCCTGCCAGCCAGGCCTCCACCCAGCTTGTTATTTTCTCACCCAACCCCAGGCTTTCCATCTTGCTTACCAGCCTCCTATGGGTAACAGTGTTGAGAGCCTTTACTGAAGTCCAGATAGGCCACATTGACTGCCCCCCCCCGTCAATCACCTGAGTCACCCAATCAAAGAACTAAATTAGGTTTGTCTGGCAAGACTTCCCCTTCATCAAGCCATGCCGTCTGCTGTCCTGCAAGCCAATCTCCTCCAGGTAATCCATCACACTCTCCATGATTAATGTCTCCATTACTGTCCCCACCACAGACATGAGGCTAACAGGTCGGTAGTTCCCCTTCACCTCCTTACTGCCTCCCTTCTGTAAAGGCACTATGTCTGCCCTCTTCCAGTCCTCCGACTCTCTTCCCTGTATCCAGGGACAAGTTGTCCGATGCATAAACTGACAGCTGTCTCAGCTGGCAGCAACTCGATCTTCTCTCACTCCCCATGCTTTGTTTCAGAGGCAGAAGCCAGTTTTACAAAAATATACTGACAAGGCATGTGGATTTTGCCATAATGCATTGCTAACAGGGTGTCTTGGTGAAGAGGGACCACAGTATGTACACCTAGTAATGTAGTTTCCCCTTGTAAAACTGCTGCAACGTCACTGTACTGCAGTGTGAGTCACTCCTCTGCCATATAATAATGTGAGCAGCAAGCCGTGGGTCCACAGAAACACCAGGCTTGCTACACAAACTCTGGTACACCCTGCAGTGTTTAGCAGCTCAGAATGTAACAACTAACTGCAGAGGACAGTAATGAAATGCAATTCCAGAATCAGTGCAAGAAGGGGTAATTTATGCATGAAAGTCAAAAGGACTGGGAAAGGTGCTGACAGTAACTGGATTTTCTCTTAATCCCCATGCTTTGTTACAGAGGCAGAAGTAAAACATACTGACAAGGCAATTGGATTTTGGCATAAAGCATTGCTAACAGGGTGTTTTGGGAAAGGGGGAAACACCGTATGTAAACTGAGTACTGGTAGTTTTCCATCGCAAAACTGCTGTGACTGCACTGTATTGCACAGTGTGAGTCACTCCTCTGCCCTATAGTGATGTCAGCAATACAGCCCTGGGTCCACAGCAACACCAGGCTTGCTATGGAAGCTCTAGAACACCCTGCAATTTTTAGAAACTCAGAATGCAAAAACTAACTGCAGAGGACATTAACAAAATACAATTCCAGAGTCAATGCAAGAAGGGGTAATTCATGCATGAAAGTCAAAAGGACTGGGAAAGGTGATCTTTAAAGACAAGAGCAGGATCAGAGTTTAATTTCTTATAAAACCTTTTATTTCCCGGTTATCTGTTCACCTTCTCAATATATTTCGTAATATCCATGGCCACAATGCTACCATCTTTATCTGCAGGTTTTATAGTAAAATTTTGATTAGCCCCCAGATGGGTGATAGCATCTCGTTCTCCCTTAGTCAAATTAACATAATGAGGAGTGAATGGGGTTTCTGCAAGGTTTAAAAAATCCTGCTCACAAGCCTTCTGAAGTGTTTGAACAACAGGATTCATGAGGGGGGGAGGGGCGTGAATCTGGAATTCAGTTTAAACACCTAATTCCCCAACTCAGATGCATCCCCTATAGTAGACAAATCATGAGCATCCAGGATACTTTCATCACCCTCCCCCAACCCCTCTCCCTCATCACCATTCTTGTTGGAAAATAAACATTTCACATTTAAATTTCTAACAAACTTCTGTAAATCAATGTATAAATAAAAATGGTTCCACTGATTAGTGGGCACATACTTCAATCTTTTATTTAATGCTGAAATGTCAACATCACTTAAAACAACTGAAGATAAATTAATAATGTTACTGAAGTCCGAGTCCTGTACCGGGTCTGATAGGGGCCTCCCTGGTTGCCGCTCCTCTGTTGACCTGGATTCTGTTGATAACTCTTCTCCTGTGCATATCTGCCTCTGCCATGCTGCTGTCCCCCTCAACCTCTGGTTCCTCTTCCTCCTGTTGTTACGCTTACCTCTTCTGGTCTTGGAGCACTGAAAGTTACCCTGGGGCTCTTCCATAATTGGATATTGATAGAATGGGAAGGATTCTCCTCTGACGACATTGAGTCCTCCATAAAAAATAATTATGCAGCTTCTGATTCATTGGCTGAATTGTCTGTGTTATCATCCTGGATAGCCAGAAGGCTGCGGTCCCTTTAATATTGAACGGGGTTGAATATTAGATGCCACTGCTTGTTGTTGTCATTCAAATTTCTTTCAATTATAAATACAATTAATGGCATAATCCCTCTGATCTCTAATCCATTTCTTTTCTTTCTGTGCTCTAATTTTGTTATCAGTTCTCATAAAAGTCTCCATTAGTTGTTTTTTTAAAGTCATCAAATTGAGGATGATTGATAAATTTATTTAGGTCATCCTCTTTTTTGCTTCAATACAGCTGTGAATTCCTTCTGCACTTGTAATCAGTTCTTGATAATGAGTCTACTCAACCTCAAAGATGCATCATGCAGTTCTTTTTCCCATGGTGAGAAAAAAGTATCTCTGTCCTCGCCAAAACTAAGAAACCTAAGTATACGGAGTCCTCGTGGTACTCTACTGAAAGCCAAGTATATTTGCATTGTGACTTCTTGCCACACTAGACGTTGCATTTGTAAAGCTATTTTCAGACATCTCTTATAGTTAAAGGTGTCTGTCCATCTGCCCCAGTACCAGTGTGTGAAGGCCCAACATGCTGTTCCTCTACTGCATCTGGAAATTCCAGGGTAGGTTTCACAATAATCATATGTAGAAGACTAAAGGTGGGGGTATCAGACGCCATACCAACGGGCACCTCTGAAGAGGACATTATTGCTATGGTCCCCACTATCCAGTGGCAGAACCTGACTCCAGCTGCGAGCTTAGCCCAGCTAGTGGTAGGCAGAGTCTTGACAATTAGCTATGTGCGAAGTCGTGAATTGCACTCAATTCATGAGGTGCAATTCTGAAGTTCAGCAGTTCCTGCCCACCCTGCCAGGTAGTGCCCCTAGGCCCCAACCCGCTCCCCAACCCCAGGTCCCATCCATGTTTAAAAAATATATTTAATCCTTCCTGGTGTCTAGTGGACCTCCCACCCCACCACCCTGTCAGGTAATTCCCCACCCACTCCCCCAACCCCGAGACCATCCATTTATGTAAAAATATTTATTTTATCCTGTCCTGGTGTCTAGTGAACCCCCACCACCACCACCCAGTCTGGTATCCCCCCACTCCCCCTACCCCAGTGCCCACGAGTGGGCTACCCGGCATGGCCCTCCACTCACTTCCACGCTGGCAGCCGCCTAAATGAGCTCAGTGAATGAGTGCAAGCTTGCTACAATCCGTGCTCATCATTGTAAACTCACAGTGATTTACACTCCAGTTAGGATTGTAGAAGGGTGAGGCTGCTCCGGATAATCTCGGGCGGGATGGGGAACAGCATTGTGGGACCCCAGAGGTGCACACCCCATCCCGCTGCCCCTGCAAGACACCGGAGCAGTCCCCTACCCTTCTCTAAAACCCTAATCTGCAGTGTAAATCACTGTGAATTGTCAATGAATGAGCTCGGTCGGGCGGGCTGCCGGCCATGGAGGTGAGTGGAGGGCTGTGCTGGTGGCCCGCTCCAGTGGGGGACTGGGTGTTGGGGGAGTGGGGGAACTACTGGACAGGGTGGTGAGGTGGGGGGTCCACTAGAAACCAGAGAAGGGATAAAATAAATAATTTGTTTTTTACATACATGGATGGACTCGGGGTTGGGGGGAGCAGTTTGGGGAATTACCTTTATTTATTTAATGAAATTTGTTGACCGGGTGAGCCCACTGAGACAAAAGAGTCCCTTTTTCAGGGGCGATCCGGAATTAATTACAGATGAAAGGCACATTAGCATACAAGAGACAAAGGTAGGGCAATTAATCACATTGGTTCATACATAAAGAGCATACAGTAGACAAAAGAAAACAGGTAGCAGTAGAGGAAGCCAGATATACGGGGTAGGTGTACAGGTGGCCTGCCACTATTCAATGTAAAGGCAAATAG
This sequence comes from Neoceratodus forsteri, assembly GCA_016271365.2. Taxonomy (NCBI): domain Eukaryota; kingdom Metazoa; phylum Chordata; order Ceratodontiformes; family Ceratodontidae; genus Neoceratodus; species Neoceratodus forsteri. The sequence goes on from CM057458.1 coordinate 237,333,956, forward strand.
AAACAGGACAATACAGGTCAAAACTCAGGAACGTAAGGGCACCAACATTTCAAGTGCAACAGCCTGATTTACTACCAGCAAGTGAGATTTTAGGGCATTTTTAAATGAGTACCGAGTAGAGCAGTTTGTCACAGCTGAGGGTAGACTGTTCCAGAGTGGTGGGGCAGAGCTGGCAAAGGACCTGTCACCAGCTCTGGTTCGTGTCCTAGGGACTTCCAGGATGGGGTTGGCAGTAGACCTCAAGTCACGTTTAGCTGTCTTGAATAGGAGGGGTAGGAAGAAACAGGCTGTTGGTTAACTAGGATCTGCGGCCTATCCTGTAGGTAGGGAAATGGGCAGACTAGATGGGCCAAGCAGTCCTTATCTGCCATCAAAGTCTATGTTTCTATGTTCTATGTTGAGTTCAGGGCCCTGAAGAGGTTGTAATAAGGTTGTAATAGAGAAGCACTGAAAGAATGGTACCAGTGGTGATTGCCATACGGGCTTCCCTGGAGAGGAATCCACCAAGTCTGTATAAGAGGCCAGTTCTTTGATGGAGGATTTTGGTGGTTGCCTCAATGTGCAGGCTCAGGGTTAGCTCCTGATCCAGGTGTACTCCAAGATATTTTGCGGATGCACAGACCTCAAGTGTAGTCCCATTGGCCAATGAGATATGTAGGAGGTTTGATCTATTGGCTCCCAGCCGTTTGGTACCGAAAAGCATGGCCTTGGATTTATTGAGGTTCAGGACGAGTTTCGTATTCACTAGCCACTTTTCCAACACTCTGAAGTCCACATTGAGGTTCTGGTTTAGTTGAATTATGTCTTTCAAACTCCAATAGATAATAGTATCATCTGCATACAAAGGGATATTGGCCCCTCTGCAATGCTTTGGCATGCCGTTGATGAAGTTAGTAAATAGCAGGGGTCCAAGGATGGATCCTTGGGGGACTCCTTGGTGCACTGGCCTAATTATTGAGGTCGTACTCTTCCATTTTACCCGCTGCTTTCTTCCACAGAGGTAATGTTGAAACCAGGAGGAGACAAGTGGAGCGAGTCCTAGGTTCTGAAGGCAGGTAACAAGGAAATCATGGTTCACCAAATCGAAGGCTTTCCTAAGATCCAGGAATAGGGCACCAGTAGCTAGACCATGATCCATAGCCCCTAGTACATCCGAGGTGAACTTGACAAGGGCTGTGTCTGTGCCATGGTTTTTCCTGAATCCATGTTGCACCTCTGTAAGTAGATTATGGATTTCAATGTAATCAAGAATCTGTCTATGCACCAGTTTCTCCAGCATTTTCGCAAGCACACTGAGTAAGGATATAGGTCGGTAGTTTTCAATTTGGTCCTTGTCACCACCTTTATATATAGGGACTACGGTGGTCATTTTCCATTTAGTGGGGAATTGACCGAGAAGGAGGAGGGATTTGTTAAACAGGTTCCTTAGTGGAGCCACAATAATTGGGGCAGACATTTTCAGAAACTTATGCTCCAGATTGTCGAACCCAGGAGCGCCGTCCAGTTTGATGGTGTGTAGTAGAGAGAAGACTTCCTTCCTCATAACCAGGCAGAAGTGGAAGTTGGGGCCAGTGCAGGTGACAAAGGGAGAGAAGTTAATGTTGCTAGGTGAGGGATCAGTGTATCTATCCGGGTCAGTGAAGAAGCTGTTGAAAGCATTAGCTAACTCATCCGGATCAGACATCAGGTTGCCTTCGACTGCGATGCTCTGGGGGACTTCAGCTGAGCGCCCTTTCAGGAGGCAATTTATTTGAGACCAGAACCTTTTTTAGTTTGCCAGGTTTGAGGTTTGGAGTCATCTAATGTAGACCCTTTTAACATGTTTAAGCTCTTTCTTACAGCTGTTCCTCAGGGCCCTGTATAATAGCCAATCAGCGTGAACTCCTGAGAATTTGAACTTGCCCCATGCCTTATTTCTGAGCTTCATTTGTTTTCTTCTATCCCGATCCAGCCAGTATGCACATTTGCTACTGACTCTCCGTTGTTAAAGTTGCGCATGCTTATTAAATACACTTAAGAAGTTATGGGTAAAGCAATCGAGAGCAACATCTAAGTTAGCAAGATTATTGAGGTCCGCCCAGTGTATCCCTCTCAGATCTCAGAGAAAATCAATGGGAACAAAACTTGATAGGTCCCGGGCAAGTATGATCCTAGGGGGAACATTCGGTGAGTTATTCCTCCAGATGCAGAAGACGGGAGCATGATCACTGAGAGAGTCAGGCATCAGGCCTGCTGTTCTACATCTGTACGGACGGTTTACCAGTATTCAGTCTAGAAGAGTATGGTTTCCGGTCTTAGGGTTAGGCCTTGTTGGTTCACTGATTACCTGCGTGAGGGATACATTGGTTAGCGAGGATTTGTTAACTGCATTGCTTAGCCAGTTTAAGTTATAGTCACCTATGAGAATAAGTTCCCCCACAGGGTTACTGGCCAACTAACTGATGAGGAACTCCAGTTCACATTTCGCCACCTTTGTCGGGTTGTAGGTGCATCCATTGGCTATGGATTTGGTCCCACCCAGGGTGAGCTTAATTAGGAGACACTCAGAATCCCTATTATCCAACCAGGATGGACAGATATTAAGGGCATTAAGGGAGTTCTGTATGTAAATAATCACTCCTCCTCCTTTTCTGTTTATTCTGTCCTTCCGGAAAACAGTGTATCCTGAGATATATATCTCATGGGTGAGTATGTAGGGTTTGAGCCATGTTTCTGTGATTCCAATGACATCAGGGGAGTAGAGATCAACCCAGGCCTCAAGTTCATGGAATTTGGGTCGTAGACTAGAGATGTTCAGTTGAACTATCTTCAACCCTTTGGTGAGGTTCCACGTTTGGTCCGAGGGGGAGGAGATTCTGCAACTGGGGGGTCCCGGGTTCACCTCAATATCTACTGCAAGGTGGAGGATATGCTTTCTTAGGTACCGGGGCAGGTAGGGTGTGGGCCATTTGGGCCATACCGGTGTACCCATGAGGTAGGAAATGAGCTTGTAGCAGTTCCCCATAGCCCTAAGTCCTAAGAGTGTAACCAACCCAGGAGAGTAGGTGTATGCTGAATAAAAAGAGACGGATAGTGGTATGCTCATAGAAACATAGACTTTGACGGCAGATAAGGACCGCTTGGCCCATCTAGTCTGCCCATTTCCCTACCTACAGGATAGGTCGCAGATCCTAGTTAACCAACAGCCTATTTCTTCCTACCCCCCACAAGAATTGCCTTATGTCTGTCCCATGCATTCTTGAATTCTCCCACAGTTTTAGACCCCACAACCTCCTCAGAAAGCTGTTCCATGCATCCACTACCTCTCTGTGAAATAATACTTCCTCACATTGCCCTGAACTGCCCCCTCTATCTTTAAATTGTGTCCTTTGTTCTTGCACTTCTCTTTTTCTGAAAGATGCTACCTCTTGGACTTTGTTGATTCCACTGAGGTACTTAAAAGTTTCTATCATGTCCCCCCTCTCCCTTCTTTCCTCAAGGGTATACATATTAAGCTCCTTTAGTCTCTCCTCATACAGCTTCTCTTGCAGACCCTGCACCATTTTAGTGCCCTTCTCTGGACTACCTCTACCCTGTCTGTGTCCTGGTGAGATGGGGTCTCCAGAACTGGACACAGTACTCCAGATGGGGTCTCACCAACTGTCTGTACAGAGGGATAACAACTTCCTGTTTTCTGCTGCTGATGCCTCTCCCTATGCATCCCAGTATACCCCAGCCCTCTCTACTGCCTTCTCACATTGCTTGCTAACCTTAAGGTCATCTGATATGATTACCCCCAGGTCCCTTTCCTTTTTTGTTGTTGTTATTACTACCTCCCCCCTCATTGTGTATCTTCCCCTGGGTTTTTGTTTCCCAGGTGCATTATTTTGCACTTCTTTGCACTGAATCCTAGCTGCCATACTTCTGACCATTCCTCCAACCTTGCCAAGTACCTTCTCATCCTTTCCACGCCTCCTGGTGTATCAACCCTGTTGCAGATCTTTGTGTCATCTGCAAAGAGGCATACTTTTCCTTCCAGTCCCTCTGCAATGTCACTTATGAAGACATTAAAAAGGACTGGACCCAATACTGAACCCTGCGGTACCCCACTAGTAACCCCTCTTTCTTCAGAGTGGACTCCATTTACTATTACCTTCTGTGTCCTGATGTCCAGCCAATGTTTTACCCAGCCTACCACCCTGGGACCCACTCCCAGGCTGGCTAATTGACTATTAATCTTTTGTTGGGACTGTGTCAAATGCCTTGCTAAAGTCTAGTGAAGCCATGTCCACAGCCCCTCCCTGGTCTACTACTTTGGTCACCCAGTCAAAGAAATCTATTAGATTCGTCTGACATGACCTTGCTGCTGTGAACCCATGCTGCCTTGGGTCCTGTGCCCCACTGGCCTCTAGGTACTCAACTATTCTTTCCTTCAGAAGTGACTCCATCACTTTCCCTACCATAGAGGTCAGACTGACAGGTCTATGGTTTCCTGCCTTTGTCTTGGTCCCACTTTTGTGAAGGGGAATCACATCCGCCTTCCTCCAGTCCTCGAGTACCACACCATCCTCCCATGATTTATTAAAAAGAGTTGCCAGTGGTTTCACTAGTTCCCCCCTTAATTCTTTTAGAATTCTGGGGTGAATTCCATCAGGCCCCATTGCTTTGTCCACCTTCAGTTTGAGGTTCTTGCAGAACTCTTTCTTCTGTGAAAGGACTGGGATCGACCCCCTATCAGAGTGTTTCTGTTAATTGGATTAGGCACTTCCCTCCTTTTGTGAATACTGAGCAGAATATTCATTCAGTATCCCTGCTTTTCACTGTCCCCTCTGCCCACCCACCATTCATTCTATTCAGCCTCACTATCCCTCCCTTTGTCTTTCTACTCTCTGATGTACCTATAAAGGTTTTATCCCCTTCTTAACTGAGTTGGCTATCTTTTCCTCAGTTTGGGCCTTTGCTGTTCTGACTTCCCTCCTGCTTCCTTCTGCCTTAACTGGTACAGCTCTCTGTTCTGCTCTTTCTGTGTTTCCTTATACTTCTGGAATACTATCTTTTCTTCCTGACTTTCACAACCACCTCTTTTGAGAACCATAGTGGCTTTTCTTTCGTTTGATTTGTTTATTTGCTTCACACAAGGTTTGTTGCCTCTGTGATGGCAGTTTTGATGATTCCCATTGTTGCTCCACACTCCTTCTAGCCTGTTTGCTAGTGCTTTTCTGAGGCACTCTCCCATCTTGCCAAAGTCAGCCCTCCTGAAGTCCAGTACCCTCACTTTTGTATGGCTTGACTCTGTAGCTGAGTTTAACGTGAACCACACTGTTTGATGGTCACTTGTTCCCAGATGGCAACCCACTTCTAGGTCTGAGATCCTCTCACTGCCCCCGTTTGAGAGTATGAGGTCTAAGATTGCTCCCTCATGAGTGAGTTCCAAAACTAGCTGTCTGAGGCCTGTCACCTGTAGGGCATCACGAATGGCCCTGCTCTTGGGTGTGGCTGCAGCAAATGTGCTTCAGTTAACATCTGGCATATTCAGGTTTCCCATCAACAGTATCTCCCCTTTCTCTGCCATTCTAAGAATGCCTTCTATCATATCCTTGTCCATTCCCTCCCCTTCCCCTGACATGGGGGTCTGTACACAACCCCTGTGCGGATTGTGGTACCCTTTCCAGTCTCCAAGGTGACCCACAGTGCCTCCTCTCCTTCCTGTTTACTCTTTTGTTCAGTTGCTTATATCCTTCCTTTACATGAGAGCTACTCCTCCCCCTTCCCCTGCCTGCCTCTCCTGTAGGTTATGTCCCTGGTATGTTAACATCCCAGTCATGGTTCTCTGTGTACCATGTTTCTGTGACTGCTACAATATCCAGGCATCCCTCTTCCATCAAGGCCACCAGCTCAGGAGCTTTTTGCCCAGACTATGGGCATTGGTACTCATTGCCCTCCATTTTCTGATGGTCTTACTCCTTTTTGCCCCATCCCTGTCCTTCTTGCCTTTGTCACTTTCTCCATTTACTCCTGCCCTTCTCCCTATTGACACCTCTATGTTGGTGTTTACCGCACTTACTACCGTGATTTTTTTTTGGGGGGGGCTAGGATTTCCCTGCTCCTTTCCAGTGCCTCCTCCTTGGCTAGTTTAAATGCTTGCCAATGAAGCATTTAAACCTATCACCTAGGATCCTGGTTCCCCTCCTGAACAGATGCAACCCATCATGCCAGTATAGGCTTGCATCACTCCAGGTGGACCCCAATCTCCAATGAAGCCAAATCCCTGAGCTCCACACCAGTTTTCAACCACTGATTGAATCCCATGGTGCGGAACACCCTAGCCTCTCCTACGCCATAGATGGGCAGCACCTCCGAGAAGGTTATGCATGCGTGATACTTGTCTAAGGCCCTCCCAATTCCAAAACTCTTCCTGCACTTCTCTAATCCTTTCTTAGCCAGGTCATTTGTTCCTAGGTGGACAATGACATCCAGCTCCCTCCCTGTGCAGCTGCTCCAGCAATCCTGAGGATTGCCCTGTCCCTCCTAGCCATGGCGCCAGGCAGGCACCTTACCCCTCCCCTTCCTCCCCAGTTCTACCTTCCTAACAATGGAGTCCCCCACTAGGAGTTGTTTTCTTCCCCTGCAGGGTCCCCTGCCACCCTTCTGTGGGTCTCCTTTGTGGAGGTTCCCAGCATCCTCCTTGGTCTCCTCTGTGGGTGCCTCCATAGAGGAACCACACTTTGCCAGAATGGCATAGGAATTGTGGAGAGGTACAGCTGGAGGTATGCTCCTCTGTTCCACCGCCCTCACCCTCCCTGAGCCCACTGTGGTCCAACCGCTCCTCTTTCTTGGCAACCTCTGAGGCAACAGCAGTGGCACTGGTGGTCCCTGGATGGAAGAGGAGGTCCCACAAATCCTGGCCAACTCAGCCTGGAGATGAGCAACCTCCTTCCTCAGCCCAGAGAGGTGTCTGCAGATGGGACAACACCGCATCCTCCAGAATATCTCCCGGAAGACTGCTGCTACACAGCCACTGCACTGCACCACTCCCATCATGTCTTATTTCTGACCCCTTAACTGTTTGCAATCCTTACTCTTTCCTCTGTTTTTTTTCTCTCTCTCCTTACTTTCTGCCTGTGTGCCCTTTAAGCTCCTGATTGTCCTGTTCTGAGAGAAGAATATCCAGTGTTTCTCAGTAGACCCTTTATTGCTCAGAGGCAGACCTCCAGCAGCTAGAGGGGGCCCAAGAGCTACTCTTGCCCTTCTAGGATGGTGGGTCTTTGGTGGCTCTGTGATCACTCACTTCCTGCTCCCAAACAGGAAGTTCCTGTTGTCAGTCAAATTATGTGCCTATAAAACTAAAACTAGCTTTGGGTGGGAAGGGGGAGGGAAGGAGGGCAATATAGTCCCAGTAGAGAAGTCCAGTCACACAGCAGTCCTTTCTCCTGGTGTCTTCTGCCAAGCTACTAGCAAAATCGTTCTAAGGCAGTCTTTAAATGTAGCTTCCTTTTAGCTAAGCCACTCCCCTACTTACTAGATCTTTCTACAAGTAATTTAAACCTCACAGCTATCAAGTCCTTTCAATCACCTGAGATTTACACCTAGATAACTGTTCAGAAAACCCTTCAGTTCAGTTAACTCAGACAAACACACACTTTTTTTTGTTTTGTTTGTTAGTTTTTTTTACCCTAAATTAAAGTTCCAAGTACAGGAGTTCTACTTCTTTAGTCCCAGCAGAAAAGTCCAGTCCAGTAATAAACTCCATTCTCATTGGTCTAGAGGTGGTTTCTGTCTTCCTTGGTTTCAAGCTTACCTCTAGGCCTTCCATACAGCCCAAACTATCAAGAGGTTCTGTAAACCCAACAATAAATCCCCGCTATGGGTCACTGTGGAAGCATCCCTCTGTCCTGTAATGTTTCTACTTCTTTTATTTACAACCCTCTGCCTTCCAATTTATAAGCTCACCCCTCTATAGCATCCTCAGTATTTTATTGGAAAATAATTCATAAACATCTTAAATCTAACCCAACCCCCTTTGCCTATGCACCTGTTTGGGGTAACCGTCTTCTTTCTCTTGACAACCACCTGATATGTAGCCGAACCTGGAAAAACATGGATATCTTCTTCCTGAATGACATACTTGAAACTCAAGATTTTAAACTCAAACCCTTCTCCGAACTCCGTCGCCTTTGGAACATCCCTCCTCATGAGTTCTGGAAATATTTACAGTTACGCTCTGCATGTAGTTCTTATCTTCCACACCAGTCCATTCAGTCCTTACATGATCAACATATCTCCAAATGGATCTAGACTACATCCAATCTGAATAGTATTATTTATAAAGAAAGCCAAGATTCCCTTCCAGATCAATCCATTAATGCGAAAAACAAATGGTGCAAACTTTTAAACTACAATATATCCATTGTACAATGGCACAAGTGCTGGCTCTCATGTCATAAAACCTTTAATGATAAATGCAGTTCTCTAATACAAACCAAAATTCTTCATTTATGGTGCAGAACTCCAGCTGTGCTGCAAAAAATGGGTTTAATGAACAACAGCAATTGTTGGTGCTGCAGTTCTCTCAATGGAGACTTACTACATATTTTATGGAGTTGTCTCCCCCTATATAACCTTTGGAGAAATATTCATAATTTTGCAATGAAAGTGATTGGTTGGTCTTTTCTGTTAGATCCTAAGCAATGTATAATTGGCAGGGGGCATGGCCAAGCCGGCATCCAAAATGGCTGCTTAGTCCTGGAGCTCTGAGCCTAAACCGTCAGGAATCTCCCTTCCCCTGCTACCCCGGGACGTATTGAGACAAAAAAAATGTGGGACTTTGTAGGGGAAACAGTTATGCCATCGAAGATGTAGAAAAAACAGGGGCAACTTCCATTTAAAAGCGCTAACAATGGGCTTAAAGATCTGGGCCTGGAGGCTCCGCCACCACGAGGAGAAAACGCTGGTAATGGGGCTACAACAACTTCAACAAGGACTGTGGAAGACAACGTGTATAGCCCTCAGCTTTTGGTACTGGAAAAGTTATTTAACAATCTAAAATATGACCTGACGAGCAAAATGAACACTGGGTTTGAAAATGTATCTGCTAAACTGGACCTCTTGCAAACAACAGTAAATAATCTGGGGTGGGACAGTGGAACAACATTCGGCTCGATTAACGGAGGTGGAAGAAAGGGTTTATATTCAAGAAGATCGATATAATCAGTGGAGCCCTCAACTACAAGCAGCAACGACTGAAATAGAGAAGTTAAAAACAATATTAGATGATCATGAAAATAGGGAGAGGTGAACAAATGTAAGAATAGTGGGCATGGCTGAAGGAATGGAAGGCAGAGACTGTGTAACCTTTTGCCAGACATGGTTAAAATCAAAGCTGGATCTGCCAGTGGAATGCTCCTTGGAGATACAGCGGGCACATAGAACTCCTGGTCGACGGCCTCCCCCAAATGAAAGGCCTCATCATATACTTGTAAAAGTTTAGAGATACCAGGACAGAATGATGATATTGAATGCAGCATGAAAGGCGGGTGCCATTAGAGAAGGTTCTCAAACTGTCAGTATATTCCAAGACTTTTCACGGTCGGTACAAACAGATCAGAACTTGTTTATGCCTGTGAAGAGGAGGTTACATCAACTGGAGTGGCCTTTTGCACTTGTCTATCCTGCTCGACTGATTATAAGGAGAAAAGGCGCTACACCAAAGGTGTTTACAAACCCAGATGCTGCAATGCAGTACATCGAACATGAATCGAAGCAGCAAGAAAACGCAGATAAGTGAACTTTGTTTTGACTTGGGCTGTATTAATAAGTAATTTTATACTTGCAGACCAGCATTACAAAGCATGAGGATACAGGGAGTGGGGTTGGGGGGAAGTGGAGTTTGTCTCGGTCTGTTCTGCAACTCCTAGGAGGCCTATTAAGGCTGGAGCAGGCGGTCTTCCCCATTTCCTCCCTTGCACCAGCTCCTGGCAGGACTGTTTGATCTTCCTTGGTGGAGGTGACTCCTGAGTGTCATCGCAGAGGCCTAGCCGATGCCGATTGGCTTTATATTATGTGTTGTGACTAATCTTTAGTTTATTTATTTGCATAACACTAAGTTATTTCAGCGGCTTGATCAGCAAAAAGAGATCAACTGGGAGCTGGAAAACTGTTCCGTTTTCCTCTGCTCACAAATTGTGCAGAGAATGGGCCTATGTACTGGCAGAGCAGCTTAAACATGGGACGAGGGTGCGGGTGGGTGTTGGGGGGGAAGAGGAGTGTTGCTTGGTCTGTTCCGAAACTCTTATGAGGCCTATAATGGCTGGAGCGGGCGGCCTTCCCCACTTCCCCTGGCACTAGCCCCTGGGCCTAGAGCGGTTATACAGTGCACCACCTGCAGCTACTGAAGTTTGCTTTGGTTTTTATAGCTGGGTTCCAGAGGCTGTTTTACTTTTATTTACAACAGAATGCAGAATCAAAAGCATGTTTAATCAAACTAATAGGGAGATGTAGATTCATCCTCTCGGCTCTCCACTGTTTGTTGGGGAAGGATGAGGAAAGGAACTGGGTGCTTGATTTTAACCAGTGAAATGTTTTCCTTGAATATATGGATACAATATGTGTCCCGGGGAGGATTCAGTTGTTTTTATTTTTTTGTTCCAGGTGGGGCAGGCACGGGCTAGCACAGGAGACCAGTAGTAAGGCTGGTCACTCCCTCCTGTTGAACCAGGGTGTCATTTTCACATGACCCATGGATGAAATGGGGAGGAGAATACTTGGAGAATGAAAGGACGTATGAGCAATAGAAAAAAAAAAAACCTGCATGTTAAATTATGAGGGGGGTCTGCCCACTCCTATAGGGCTCCTCATTCAGGAGGTCCCCTGAAGGAGGATGGACCCCAAGTGTTCTTGATCTGCCCAGTCTTACACTCACCTACTCTGTTTGGACAGTGGAGTGTGGGAAATTACTATTATTATTGGTAGTCTGGGGAGTCTCAAGTGGCCCTCTTGTACCGGTGAGCACCTGGATATATGGAGGATAATGACGGTTCGCCAGCAGACTATTCCACTATAGTAAAGGGGGTTATAACTAGTGGTATACTTGGGGGGACGGGGGGGTGCTTGGTGGTGAGAAAAACTCGGAAACCACCTTGCTAGATTCCTGACACAAGGGACTTAGATTTCCATTAGATTAGATAAGCACAGTTGCGCAGGTTTTTGCTTCTATCTTGTTCTGTTCTTTCCTTTTTCCTTTTCTCTCTGGGTTTTTTTTTCTGGCTCTCTTTTGAATGTTACAGATGAGTGGGGGAGGGAGAAGGGGTAGTCTGTTAATTGGGAGAAAAGATAAAAAAGGTCAAGAACCGGGTGGTGAAAGGGACTTGAGGTAAATGTGTGGCAATGTGCTTGGGAGATCTTAGATCTAGAAATACATATGATGCCACCGGATGGCTAGTTTAAAACTGTTATCCTGGAATGTGAATGGCTTAAAAAACACAGTGAAACAAAAACGTGTATGGGCATATATTAAGAAAAAGAATGCAGGTGTTGTGATGTTACAAGAGTTACATTTAACATGTGAAGAGATTAAGTGAGTAGAAAAAAATGGGGGTTACGATGGTAGCATCTCACTTCACGTCCAAGGCCAGAGGAACATGAGTGTGGTTTAGACCGGGGATCAGGGTACAAATTCATTCAATGCAAAAAGACAGTCAGGGGAGATATGTTATAGTGAAGGCTACGGTGGAGGAGGAATTGCTGGTTCTGGGGTCTCTGTATGGGCCTACATTCGATTGTCCAGACTTTTTTAAGCATCTAGCTATTATGCTAGCAGTATTCCCAGACAAAATGATTATAGGGGGAGATTATAACACCTATTGGGATCCCCTTCTTGACCACTCTAGACCCAGATTTAGACGTTCCCCCAAAAGTGTGGGGGCCCTCCGGAGGCTGAAAGAGGAAAGGGCCTTACAGGAACTGCAGAGATTTAAACACCCAGATACAGAGGAATTTTCTTTTCACTCCTGCGCCCATAAGGTCTATACAAGATTAGACTGTTTTCTGGCTTCCCCTACTTTTCTGGGACGAATAAGGGAGATAGAATATAGCCCTATTATAGTATCAGATCATGCTCCACTACATTTAGAGGTGGAGAAAGAGACAGACGGGGGGGTGCGGCAATGAAGAATGGATCCTACACTATTGCTAGATCCTCAATACGTACAACAAATGTCTGAGAAACTACAGGAATTCGGTGAAAATAATAAAGTGGAAAACACCTCAGCAAGAACTACGTGGGAGGCTCTGAAAGCTTTTGTAAGGGGGGGAGACTATCTCATATGCTATCTTTAAAGGCACAAAAGAAAAGCGTAGGGAGAATGAACTAGAAGCCAATATACTGAGGCTAGAAAAGCAGATTATGGGCAGTCAGTCACCTGGGGATCTGGTGAAATTGAAGAGTATGAAGGGAGAATATAACCAATTGTGTTGTAAGCGTATAGAAAGGGATATCCTAATGTCAAAAGCAGGAGAGTACTTCGAGGGGGACAAGTCGAGGAGATGGATGGCCTGGCTGATTAAGAAACCAAAAGCAGAGAGAACAATCCTAACAATAGAAAATGAGAACAGGGAGTGTACCTCCTCTGCCCGAGAGATAAATATTATTTTCAAATCCTTCTATGAAAAGCTATATACATCAGAATTCCCACAAGGAACAAACCTGGATAGTTTTCTAGAAAATGTTCCCCTTCCTGTGATACCTGCTCAGATAAATGAGATGCTAGGACAGGAACTCTCTGTACAGGAAATTAAGGAGACAATCTGGGCATCTAGGTTGGGGAGAGCTCCAGGGCCAGATGGCCTGCCCATGGAATTTTACTAAAAATGTTGGACTGATTTGGGCCAGCTTTTCCAGTATATAGTAAGAGAGGTTCTGCGGGAAGGGGGAAAGACACCATCTCAACAGTTGACTATTATAACAATTCTACCCAAACCGGACAAGGACCCAAAAAAATGTGGCTCTTACCATCCAATCTCTTTGCTAAACGCTGACTATAAGATAATAGCGAAAATATTGGTGAGGAGGCTGGAGGTGGTGTTACCACAGGTCATTCATCATGATCGGGGGGCTTTGTTAAGGGGAGGCAAGCAAGGCATAATCTAAGATGGGCAATGAATATTATTTGGCAAGAGTCAAGAGGAAGAAAAGCCTATGGGGGCCTTCTCGCATTAGATGCAGAAAAGGCCTTTGACAGGGTCGAATGGCCATTTATTTTTGCAGTACTAAAAAAGTTTGGTCTGCACCCGGTCTTTAGGCAGTGGGTGGAGTGGTTATACCAATCCCAGTGGGCCCAAATTCTTACAAACAATACGTTGTCACCCCCCTTTCAGCTCCATAGAGGGACGAGACAGGGGTGCCCCCTTTCTCCATTGATTCATGTGTTGACCATTGAGGTTTTGGCTACAACCATTAGACATCATCGGGAAATAGAAGGATATAGGGTGAATGGAGAGGAGCGTGTTATTTCTCTTTTTGCTGATGATGTGCTTCTATTTCTGGCTGATCCGGTAAGAGCAATGCCTGCCCTAACCTCGCTTTTTAAGGAATACGGTCCTATTTCAAGGCATAAGATTAACTGGAACAAGAGCGAGTGGCTCCCTCTGGTGGATGGTGGAGAGTCCATACATATAAGTGGCATAGAAATTCCTCCTAGAACAGTAATGAAATATCTGGGAATACTACTTCCACGCAGATTAACGGATGTGGGGCCTATAAATTACAGCCCATTAGCAACGAAAATTAAAGAGCAATGTAGTAGATGGAAGTCGCTCCCCTTGTCTTTGCTGGGAAGAGTAAATTTAGTAAAAATGCAAATTTTACCTCAGTGCCTCTACCTCTTTCAGACCCTTCCTGTCATGCCTCTGCCAAGTCACCTTAAGTCCCTCGAAGGTTCTATTACTTCCCTAATTTGGGCCAATCGGAGACCTAGTATCGGGAAGGAGGTGTTGTGCAACCACTTCTTCACAGAGGGCCTGACACTCCCAATTTGAGCTCTACTTTGCTTGGCCCAACTAACATATATTATGGATTGCCAGGAAATAGGAGGAAGAAAGAGAGATTGGGTCAGTATGGAGTCACAGTCTAGGGTGTGTTCTCCCTACGCTTTATGCCTCCTCCCATAAAGTTCGAGGGAGGGAGATGGTGAGAAACCTAAGAATCCCTTCACCCAATGTATGCTTAAAGCCTGGAGGAGGGCTTCACTTATGATGGGAGATAAGGGGGGTATGTCACCAGAGGGGTCCATTTTGCATAGCTTGTGGAGGGATGGAAGAGCTCCCCCCTCGGTCAAATATGCTCTGGGACAGTGGGAGAGGAAAGGTGTTTTTCTCCTGTCTCAATTATTTAGCAGTGGGTCCTTTTCTAGCTTTTCTGAATTGAGACAACTATTTGACATTCACCCCTCACACTACCTCACCTATGTGGTAATCAGGTCCAGGCTGCTCAAATTAACTGGGGTAAAGGGAGAGGGGGACCTACCTTGAATAGAACATCTTTGGAGGAGATTTTTCAACACTGTAAAAAACATGTAGGTATGAGACCACTGTTAGTATTTTACACAGCCCTACTGGGATCACAGCCAGATAAGCTGCAAAAGTCAAAAGATAGCTGGGAAAGGGACTTAGGTGTTAATATGTTAGCAGGAGGGGACTGGAATTTGGCCCTGTGGAGTATCAAGGCTGTTTCAGTAAATAACAGACTGCGTATAATTAACTTCAACATTGTGCATAGAATTTATCATACCCCAGTCTTGGCACACAAGATTAACTCCCAAATTTCAGATCAATGTCCTAAATGCTATGCTCAGGGATGCACGTTTTACCACATGGTTTGGGCATGTCCAAAAGTGGGAATATACTGGAATGAGATAAACCTATTCTTAAATAAGGTATTAGAAAGTGAGATCCAGTTAGTCCCTGTGGATATCTTACTAGGAGTACCAAGAAATGGAGGGGGCCAGTCAGTGGCTTCACATCCTTTGAGAAGACTGGCAGTAATTGTGGGTAAGCAGATCTTAGCCCAAAATTGGATGGCCCAGGCCATGCCTACCATCACCCAGTGGGCAAAAGCCCTCCTAAACAATATGAAGTTAGAGCACATTCAATACAAAGTCCTGTAACGATTAGATAAATATGATAAGATCTGGTCCCCCCTGGAGAGGGCATTGGGGAGAGAATGGTTTCTGCTCTTTTAAGTAACCACATGCACTGAGGGCACTGATTTCTGTATTGAGATAGGAGTTCCTCTGGCGCTGGATTGGGCAGGGGTTTATAATAAAGTGAAGGGATGCATTAGTACCCAACTGGAAATATGGGGGAACTCCAGGTAAAGAACGTACTGGCAAAACCAATATGAGCTACAGATGTTAAGTTTCGCTGTATAAAATGGAGTTTTAGATGGATCATGGATTGTAACCAAGCAGATGTGTACATGTACTATGATGTAACTGAACAAAATGTCATCGATTCTCTGACTATGTAGAGCTCTTCTCGACCCGATGGCTCTTCAATAAATAAAGTTTTAAAAAAATGTATAATTGGCGGATTTAACTTTAGTTTTTACAAGATCTCTCAAGCTCAAAATAGATGGTTGACCATACTATTCCTTCAAGTTAAACATCTTATCCTTATGCACTGGAAATCTAGTGTAATTCCAGATTTCTCAGACATCCTTAAACAATTATCCCAATATGCTACCTTAGACTGTATGACATATATCTCTTCCGATCGACTCAACATTTATAATAAATGTTGGCAGGACTATTTTATTTACTTGGATACATCTAAGCCCTCTATTAACTAATGCATGGATTGTTACAGGTTGCTAATGCTTTCTGTTATTAAGCCTTAATCTTTGTTATTAGAGTCTCACTTCCTTTTTCTTTCTCCCCTTTTCTTCCCCACTTCTCACTTACTTTGTTCCTCTTTATTCTTTTTCTGTCCCTCTCTAGTTATTCTAACATTGTAATACTCCGTTATTCTTCCAAGTCTTCCTGTTTTTCCTCTATGATTCACAATATTGTATCATATACATACCTTGCCAATGCATAAACATGACTATATACATCCCCTTTCGTAATTTATACTGCTTATTTCCATCCTAGATTGTATAAGGTTTGTTCTCCCTCAATTTCATGTTTATAATATGCAATCTAAGCTTACAGTATAAGGAATCTATGTTATTCATTCTACAACATTTGTGATTATATGTTTTATCTGTGCCTTGTTCTTACATGCACCTATATACTTGGAGGATATATGTTTATCGTGTTGAAATTCTTAATAAAAAGGTTAACTACAAAAAAATTAAAAGATGATCATCAGAAAATTTAAATAGACTATAAAGAAAATATAGAATGTCACTATGCAATCTACATACTATATCTAAACTTACAAAAACCCTCTGTACATTTTAATTTGGCAGAAAACAAAAATTTATTTGGCCAGCATTGAATGATAATAGTACACATGTGAGTATACTTGTTTATACAATAGTGGTGAAGTGTTTTTCACCCTGATAAAAGCATGTGTTACTGACACTGTGAGATTAACAAAGGTGGAGACATGCACAGTAATAATATTTGACATTTCCATAGAGTACACTGTGCTTAGCTCACCAGTGTTTATCTGCATTGTGCTGATGTCACTGGAACAGCTTATGTTTTAAAACCTATGCTGGAACTACTTGTGGAAGTCTTAATTATTAAATCAGCTCACCTGAGACATGACCACAGCTGCAGAGGTGTTTGATAGTTCCTGCAGCAATCTCGGAAGACATGTCTCTGATGAGAACACATACAGAGCTACTTTAAAACAGAAGTGCTGAAAACGTTGGTGTTTTTTATACCTCAATATTGAAGTTTTATTTCCTTTCTGACACACTCCTTGGTTCCACCTCGGCAGTGAAAGATAAATCCTGATGCAAAATAAACTGCAAATGTATGCAAAGCACGACATGTTCCAGAGCAAATGAACAGAAATATACCCCAAAAATAAATCAAACGAACTACTGCCCTACAAAAAAGAGAAAATATATCCTCTGAATAGCAGCTGTCCTGTACACCACATGCACACTCTCCCTGTGCAAAAGCCCCACCCACACAACAGTAAGGCAGGCAAAGGCCCAAACTGAGGAAACACTACCACAAACAGTAAAAGAAGGTGACAAGACTTTCTATAGATACATTAGTGAAAGGAGAAAGTCCATAAGGGGGTATTGCTAAGATCAAATGGGACAAGGGGGCATGTGAGGAGGAGGACCATGTAAAAGCATCTATCCTAAATAGATACTTCTGCTCAGTATTTACTGAACAGAAGGTAGGGCAGGGCCCACAGCTCAGCACCATGGACACAGGGGGGAGGGAGGTGTGCACTAGTCCCTTCGCAAAAGTAAAGGTCCTACAAGAGCTCGGTAAGATCAGGGTGGACAAGGCAATGGGACCTGATGGAAAAAATCCCAGGGTACTAAAGGAGCTAAGAGTGGAATTAGCAGAGCCATTATCAGAACTGTTTAGTGAGTCTCTGACCACAGGAGAGGTCCCAGAAGACTGGAGAAGGGCTTATATGATCCCACTCCACAAGAGTGGTAGCAGGGAAGAGGCAGGAACTACAGACCAGTCAGTCTTACCTCTGTAGTGAGCAAGGTTATGGAGGCACTCTAAGGAAAGGATAGTGCAACACCTGGAATCCATAGGAACACAGGATCCAAGACAGCATGGATTTACAAAAGGAAGGTCCTGTCAAACTAATCTCATAGATTTGTTTGACTGGGTAACCAGAGTGGTGGACCAAGGGGGAGCAGCACTTCAGCAAAGCTTTCGATATGGTTCCACATAGAAGACTGATTAATAAGCTGGGTAGGCTCAGGGTGGGTCAGAAGTTCATCAGCTGGGTGGCAAACTGGCTGATGGGCAGAAAACAGAGAGTGGTGGTAAATGGTATACAGTCAGAAGAGATGCAAGTCACAAGTGGGGTATCTCAGGGATCAGTCCTGGGGCCAGTCCTCTTCAATATCTTCATCAGTGACATTTCAGATGGACTGGAGGGTAAGGTTTGTTTGTTTGCAGATGACACCAAGATCTGCAACAGAGTAAATGTTCCAGATGGGGTGAGCAGAATGAGAATAGATCTGGATAAACTAGCAAAATGGTTGGAAGAGTGGCAACTGGGGTTTAATGCAAAGAAGTGCAAGATCATGCACATAGGGAAGAGAAACCCAGAAGCCACCTACGGCTGGGAGAGGAGTTGCTGGCAATCACAAGGGAAGAAAGAGACTTGGGCATCATCATCACAGATGACCTGAAATCATTCAAGCAGACCACTAAAACAGTAGGTAAGGCTAGGAGGATGTTGGGGTGTATTAGTAGGGGTATCACAAGTCGTAAGAGGGAGGTAATAATCACTCTTTACAAGACACTGGTTAGGCCCCATCTGGAGTACTGCTTGCAGTACTGGAGGCCACACCTTCACAAGGACATTAACCAAATTGAGGCAGTCCAGAGAAGGGCAACCAAAATGGTGCAGGGACTGCATCAGAAAACATATGAGGACAAATTAACAGAGCTCAATATGTATACCCTAGAGCAAAGGAGGGAGAGAGGTGATGTGATCGAAACATTCAAACACTTTAAGGGCATTAATAAGGTGAGTCTAACATGTTTCAATATAAGAAAAATAGCAGGGCAAGAGGACACAGTATCAGATTAGAGGGAGGCCAATTAAGGGGTAATGTGAGGAAGTTCTTTTTCACAGAAAGGGTGGTGGATGCATGGACTGGCCTACCTCAAGAAGTGGTGGATATGAATACAGTGCAGGGCTTCAAACAGGCATGGGATAGGCATAAGGGAGCAATACAGATGAGTATGAATAGATAGGCCATTGACAGAGCAAAGGCCGATGGCACATTCATAAGGTAGAAAAAGAAATGGGCAGACTGGATGGGCCTTGTGGTCCTTATCTGTCATCAACTTCTATGTTTCTATCTAAAGCAAATAACCAATCACAGTACACGTTTCCATCACGTAACATGTGACCAACCAATCACAAAAGACAGTATGCCAACCAAGCATATTCGAGAATCACAATTCAGTGAAACATGCAATCAATCACATCTTGCGCACACCGTTCATTCATGAACAGAAACTGAGACCATTCACAAAGCCACAGCACACTCGCACAAGACAACAGACAGACAAAAGAACACAACACAAGAGGCACATTTTCTACATAAAACAAGCACAGAACGTTCCCCCCAAATAAAAACACTCCTGCCCTATTGTATAAATCACATACATGATGGGCAGGAGTGAAATAAGAAAATATCTGTACTCATGAACAGTGACCTCGGGATACCTTCCCTCGTGGCTCCAGTACTCTCCACCACTCATGAGTATCCCAAGGTCACTGTTCACTCATACAGATATTTGCCATGTTTCACTCCTGTCCATCATGTGTCCCCTATATATCCATAAAGGGACTATTTTTTGTTTACCAAGATAAAAGGCACAGAAAAAGTGCATGAATTATACTGGCATGTAAAATTAAAGTATGTGATTTTGGCAACTTTTTACTCCTGAGTGCGGTTTTCTTGTTTTTTACTTACATGGATCGTTGATAGGCCCCCATCTAAAGTGTAGTATATAGATTTGCTAGGAAATGTTTAGAATAGAGCGGCAAAAATAGTACTTTTCATGGTCTGGTGGATTTAAACTGAGGATGGAGTACCTGATCTAAATAAGAGGAAATATAATAAACATCTTCAAACTGGTAACTTGAATAATTCCATCTGATTAGATAAAACTGCTTACTATAACAAAAGATGAGAGGACTAATGTTTGTAAGCAGGAAATTAAAAAAGTAAGATTTGGTTGACTCTGTGGCACTGAGCAAAGAGATTCTCTCAGCATGCTAGTGACCTGGGTTTGCGACCCAAGCCTGGGTGTCAGAAGCAGAGACCAGCAGCGAGGGATTCCAGAGCGTCCATTGGACGCTTCCCTCCTGGGAAGGTGGGACGGGCCTTGGTACCCGCAGGCAGATTGGGTGGCATGTAAGGCAGTATGAAGCCTCGACATGCCCCCACACATCCTTTTCTCAGGTCACCTCCTAGTTCAGGCCCAATCAGGGTGGGTGTGGGTTGGCAAAAAAACAGAGAAAATGGCTACCGAGCCAGCCAGATGACGGCGGCCTGTCTCTCCCGCCGTGAAGCCAGGAGAGCCCCTGAGCTGCACTCTTGCCACCCAGCGTAGATGTGAGGAAGTGCCTCTGAGCACTTCGATCTCCCCTCCTGGTTGCCCCAATGGGTAAGCCCCCCAACAAAGGGATACATCAGGTCAGTCAGGCGGCAGGGGCAGCGGATGGTGAAATGGGAGAGTGGTGGGATGGCATGGCTGCCTGAAGGAGTGGGTGGCTGGGTGTTAGGGTATAAATACAGTATGCAAAAAAAAAGTAAGATTTAAAAAGCATGGGCCTTATGCATGATGTGAAAACTGCTTATATGCACTGTGCCATGCAAAGGACATGCATGTGAAAAATACTTTCAAGTCATGTACTCCATATGCACTCTGTATGTCTCATGTGGTTCCCCCTGTCGCACTGGCATGCACACACAGTCCTCTCCCAGTGGTATTGGCATGCACAGAAGGTTACCACCTGTGGTACTGATATACACACATGGGCACCCCCACTGGCTTTGGCATGCACACATAGTCACCCCTTGGTGGCATTGACATGCATACAAGGTCACCCTCACAGTGGAATTGGCATGTGCACACAGGCACTCCCCCAGTAGCATTGACATGTACACACAGTCACCCACTGGTAGCTCTGACATGCAAACAAGTTCAACCCCAGTGGCATTAGTATGCACACACAGTCACCCCCTGGAGACATTGACATGCATACAAGGTCACCTGCACAATGGAACTGGCATGTACACACAGGTACTCCCCAGTGGCATTGGCATGCACACAGAGTCACCACCCCCCCGGTAGCATTAGCATGGTCTTATCATGCACACATGGCCATCCCATCCAGTGGCATTGGCATGTACACATGTTCCCCAACCTAGTGACATTGGCATGCACACACTTTTTCATCCCATGGTACCAGTATGTGCACAGTGCATCAGACAACATTTAAACACAGGAGCAGCTGCAGAAATGGCTGGATGCCCACCATGTGATATATCTCTGAAGATGTGGGGGTTTCTAATATAGTTCTATGTTCATTAATGAAGACATAGTCCACTCTTTCTATCCTCACTCTGAGAGCCACATCACCCATGCTGCCTCTGGCTCCAGACCGTCTTGGGGTGTCTATGTAATCCTTAGTCACAGTTCCAGGACAATGTAGCTAGTTGTCTATGGACTGGCTGCAAAGAGAGACATACTGTAGCTGTCAGTGATGCGCACACAACAGTGACATGGTACATGGCCAGCAGCAGAGTGTAACTTACCTTGGTTGGATCAGTGACCTGCCACAGATCTCCTTACTCATCTGTGTAGTACAGTGTACCAACTTGCCACAAGGCATAGGGAAGGACTGGTACCCCTAATGCTGCAGGCCTTGCTCTGCCTCCCTGAGCAATGCAGCCATATCTGGCACCTCCATGGACCATGCCGACATTTGGCAGTCTGAACTGTGTGAGGTCTGCTTGCTCAGTCTTTTTTTTTTTTTATTAAATTCGATAGATGGATGGACCATAGATCCCTTGGTGATCACCTCTGTTTTTGATGACTATTACACTCAGCTCTATCCCCAGGAAGAGGTGGAGGGTCAGCATGATCAGATTTACTCCTTCCTCTCCCAAGTGGAGTTACCTACCTTGTCTCAAGAAACAAGTGATAGGTTGGAGTGGGGGATAGAGGCCTCTGAAATTATACAGAAGATTCAGCTGCTCAAGATGGGTAAATCACTGGGCTGGATGGCCTGTCCTCTGAGTTTTAAGGTTTTTCATGAAATCTTTCTACCTCCCTTGTTAGATTGTTTTCAGTACATTTTGGAGGGTAACCAAAGTCCTGAGTCCTGGCAATATGCCAGGATTTCTGTCCTCTCTAAAGAGTGGAAAGACCCAGAATTGTATAGTTTTTACCGCCCTATTTCTTTATTAAATGTTAACTTGAAAATATTTACTGGAATCTTGGCAGATTGTGTTCAGGAGGTGATCCACGACATGGTACACCCTGATCAAATGAGATTTATTGCCGGACGCTACCTCCAGGATAATATTAGGAGGCTACTAAAGATTTTGTCATCTCAGAGGAGGCAGAGGACATTCCAACTAGTGATTGTGATGGATGCTGAAAAAGCATTTGATAGAGTAAATTGGAAATTTTTTACAAAAATCCATGGAAAAAATGAAATTTGACCCTAAATTATTGACAGTAATTTCTCACCCATATTCATCTACCCCCACGTTGGTAAGAGTAAATGGAATCAATTCTGTTTTTTTTTCCTTTGTTCTGAGTGATGCGTCAAGGATGTCCTGTGTCCCCTCTTTTGATCGTGATACGTCTGGAGCCCCTGGCAGCAGTAGTCTGACAGGACACACAGATACATGGGGTCATGGCAGGGGAGATAGAACACAAAGTAGCATTGTATATAGATGACTATTTTCTTTATTAGCCAGCCCAAGAAGTCTGCCTCCCGATTCTTAGTCCTTTTAGATCAATGTGTGCAGTTGTCTGGCTATAAAATTAACCAATAGAAATTGGAAACTTTAAGATTGAGTGGGGTGAGTCCAGCAGGCTTTAAAGAAAGTTTCCTGTTTGCAAGGGCATGGCATAATTAAATTTGCTACCTGGGCATACATGGGTAGCTCTCACAAAGCCATTTGATTTGAATTACTAGAAACTGTGGGATGCGGTCCGGCGGGATATGATTCATTGGACATTGCTTCCCCTTTCTGTAACTGGTCAAATAGATGCCATAAAGATGAATCTGTTGCCATGGTACCTATTACTTTCCAGTACTCTACCATTACCAATCCCCCATCTTATTGGGCCCTGTTGCTTAGAGGCATCCAGCATTTTATCTGGGGTGGTGGGAGGCCCTCATTGCGGCTTCGGACCTTGGAGCTCCTGAGGGATGGGTGGATCTTTTTCTTCCAGACTTTTGCATCTATTATTTGATGGGATAGATGATGGCAGTATGTAGATGGGCAAAACAATGCAATTCCTCTGTCTGGTACAATGCAGATGATGCGGACTGTGGTGGACAGTCCTTATTCATATTATCCCGCTCCCAGGCTACCTCGGACAATTTCAAAATGGTTGGGAATCCCTGGGTTAAGCACACCTTGAAAGTTAAGCATTGGGTCCAATGTAAGTTGGCCTCGGCTACTCTTTGGGCCCCTTATAGCTGAAACATTATCACCCAGACTTTTTGCTTCCCCATCTAGATCAGGGATATGCTGGTTGGGAGCGGAAGAGGCTGATTTGTTTTGCACAGTTTTTGGGGCAAGGCTCCTGCTTTTTATTTCAAGCCCTGCAGGCCACATTCCATTTGTGATCCCAAGACTTCCATAGTTGCAGTATCTACAAGTACACCATTTTATTCTTAGTGGTACTAATAAAGCCCAACTGGACCAACCCTTGACCCCCTGGGAAGATATTTTTAAATATGGGGTGGTGACTTTTTGAAGGAAAACAAAATATATTTCAGAATTATAAAAGAAGTTGAGTACTTGTGGGACTCATTCTTTGAATAAGGGGAAACTGGCTTGGGCAGGGGAGGCAGGTTGCACAGTTCCGGATGAAGTTTGGAACCGGCACCTGTGGTTGGGATGGAAAGTTTCTTCCTCCCAGACTTGGCGCAAATTTTCCTGAACAGTCCTGGTTCTGTTTTTTGAGGACACCCATGGTCACCAAACATTTTTGCACCACCAACACTGCAGATTGTTGGAGGGGTTGCAGTGCATGGTTGTTCCACAGGAACAGGTCATTGGCACCATAGGGGTGGTAAGAATGGTGTCAGTGACCCGCCAGACAGGACCGAGCAGAACGGCCAGGAAACTGACACCCCACTGGAGATTCATTCCAGCAGCTCTATGTCTACCCTGTATAACTGTTTACAAACACAGACTGCAGTGTCAGGCAGACAGGGCTCACCATGGCCTGCTGGGAAATAGAGTTCCAAGTGTGAGGAGCACTCCGTGAAGATGGAGCTCATGCCTCAGAAGTGTACCATGTCTAAGATGGCCACTGTAGTTCTAGCATACGCACTGAGGCGTGGCAACGGTTTCCGCACTGTGCTCTGGAAGTACCCATTAAAGTGGTGTGTCAGGGTGGGGTACCACCATACCATGGAAGGGAAGGGAGGAGGAGGAGGAGGAGACACCACACACCACCAACAACCTCAGGGGTGTGGACAACACACCGCATCACTGTAGGAGAAGACAGGGACAAGTTCCACTCATGGTCCCTTCTCTCTTCTACAGTGATCCCAAAACGTGTAGAGGCAGCAGTAAAAAGTGGATGAACAAAAATCCACTTACAGAAATCTGATTGAGAAAGAGAGGGCCTCCACTTTTTACAGACCATATGGAAAGGGTGGTTGGGGCAGGGACTAATACTAGAGATACTACTGTAGCTATAGGTACCCAGTACAGAGGGTTACCAGCAAAGGTAAAAGCAGAAGGGGTGCCAGGCATGCTGCAGCACCAGCACCCATGGGACAGCACAAGCAGAATCCCTGACAGTTTTGCCCAGGTCATCAGCCAGTCTTTGTCAGTGGGAGAAGAACTGACACACTATTTCCAGGAGTAGAGAAAGGTGGGTCCTAGAAGCAGTGTGTCAGTGCCTGTTCCTACAGGGCCTGTTCCTATAGTTTTGGAAATTTCCAAAACTGCAAATTTCCCAGCCCACATACCAGAGGAAAAACTCTTTGTGGAACTGGAAGTCAAAAAGCTCTTGCAGACAAAAGCAGTGGAAAAGTTACCTGTATCCTAATGGGGAAAGGCCCTTTTCTCCAGATATTCCATAATCCACAAGAAAAATGGGGAGTGGCAACCTATTTTGGACCCGAGGCTCCTATACAGGCACATCAGAAAGGAAACATTCAGAATGGTTGCACTGGCCATAGTGATCCCATCTCCACAAGCAGGAGACTGGTTAGGTTTACTGGACCTAAAAGATGCATATTTTTATGTCCCAATAAGAACCTGCCACACAAAGTACTTAAGATTAATGCTGGGGAACTACCAGTACCAGTTTTCAGCCTTACCATTCAGTCTAACCTTAGCACCAAAGGTGCTTTGGTGCTATGGTGCTATAACCTAGGTTATAGATATCTTACATATCAGTTAAAGCAAAAGGAAGCTAGGAAGGCAGTCAGAACAGCAAAGGCCCAAACCGAGGAAAAGATAGCCAACTCAGTTAAGAAGGGGGATAAAACCTTTTATAGGTACATCAGGGAGCGAAGGAAGACCAAGGGAGGGATAGTGAGGCTTAATAAAGGGGAGGAAGGGAGGGCAGAGGGTGACTGTGAAAAGGCAGAGATACTAAACAAATATTTTTGCTCAGTATTTACAAATGAAGAGGGGGAGGTACCTAAAACAAACAGTAGAAACACTCTGGATATAGAAGTTGATACCAGCCCATTTACAGAAGAAAGGGTTCTGAAAGAACTCTTAAAACTGAAGGTGGACAAAGCAATGGGGCCTGATGGGATTCATCCCAGAATTCTAAAAGAACTAAGGGTAAAACTAGTGACACCACTGACTACCCTCTTTGACAAATCATGGAGGATGGGTGGTACCCGAGGACTGGAGGAGGGCAGATGTGATTCCCTTCACAAAAGTGGGAGCAAGGCAGAAGCAGGAAACTACAGACCTGTTAGTTTAACCTCAGTGATAGGGAAAATGATGGAATCACTTCTGAAGGAAAGAATTGTCGAGTGTCTAGAGGCTAGAGGGGCACAGGACCCAAGGCAGCATGGATTCACAGCAGGAAGGTCATGCCAGACGAATCTGATAGATTTCTTTGACTGGGTGACCAAAGTAGTAGATCAGGGAGGGGCTGTGGACATGGCCTACCTAGACTTTAGCAAGGCATTTGACACAGCCCACACAAAAGATTAATATACAAGTTAGCCAGCCTGGGAGTGGGTCCCAAGATGACAGCCTGGGTAAAGAATTGTCTGGAGAATAGGACACAGAGAGTAATAGTAAATGGAGTCCACTCTGAAGAAAGGGGGGTTACTAGTGGGGTACCGCAGGGTTCAGTATTAGGAACGGTCCTCTTCAATGTCTTTATAAGTGACATTGCAGAGGGACTGGAAGGAAAAGTATGTCTCTTTGCAGATGACACAAAGATCTGCAACAGAGTTGATAAACAAGGTGGGGTGGAAAGGATGAGAAGGGACTTGGCAAGGTTAGAGGAATGGTCAAATGTATGGCAGCTTAGATTCAATGCTAAGAAGTGCAAGGTAATGCACCTGAGAAACCAAAACCAGGGAAGAGTACACAATGGGGGGTGAGATACTAACAACAACAAAAATGGAAAGGGACCTGGGGGTAGTCATATCAGGTGACCTAAAGGTGGGCAAGCAATGTGAGAGGGCAGCAAGGAGGGTTGGGGGATACTGGGATGCATAGGGAGAGCATCACCAGTAGAAAACAGGAAGTTATTTCCCTCTCTACAGACAGCTGGTGAGACCCCATCTGGAGTACTCGTGCAGTTCTGGAGACCCAATCTCTGCAAAGACATAGACAGAATGGAAGCTGTCCAGAGGAGGGCAACTAAAATGGTGCAGGGTCTGCACGGAAGACATATGAAGAGAGACTTAAGGAGCTTAATATGTATAGCCTCGAGGAAAGGGGGGCATGGTAGAAATTGTCAAGTACCTCAAGGGAATCAACAAAGTCCAAGAGGTTAGCATCTTTCAAAAAAGAGGTGTAAGAACAAACAAGGGGGCACATTTTGAAGATGGGGGGGGGCGGCTCAGAGGTAATTTAAGGAAGTATTTTTTCACAGAGAGGGTTGTGGATACATGGAATGGCCTTCCAGAGGAGGTTGTGGAGTCAAAAACAGTGGTGGAATTCAAGCATGCATGGGACAGTCATAAGGCAATTCTAGGGGGTTGGGGTAGGAAGAAGTAGGCTGCTGGTTAACTACGATCTGCAGCTTATCCATTAGGTAGGGAAATGGGCAGACTGGGTGGGCCATACGGTCCTTGTCTGCCGTCAAATTCTATGTTTCTATGTTTCTATAAAGGTGTTCACCAAGTGCATAACTGTGCTGGTAGCACATTTTAGAAGGCAGGGAGTAGTGGTGTTTCCCTTATCTAGATTATTGGTTCATATCAGGGATAACAGTAGTGCATAATTACAAACACATTTTGTTACAATGGCATTCTAGTGCTAACTAGGTTATAGATATCTTACATATTAAGTACATTATTATAGTCCTCATTTTTAATTATTTTTTGTCTCCATGGCAATTCAGGCACAGGAAGAGATGAATCGACTCCGTCGGGAGCTTATCAAATCTCCTAAGACTCCTAAATCTAGCATGACAGCGCAAAATATCTTACGTCGTGTTGAGGCGGAAAGGGATGGAGCAATTGCTGACCTGAGAAGGATGACCACTGAAAGGGACAGCTTAAGAGAAAGGTTAAAGGTTAGAAAAAAAATATAAGAGCATCTGTACAAGCAATGCAGCTACATTCAGCAAAGCACGCATACTGTAATAATCCATTGGCTACTCATTTCCAACAGATTTCTCAGGAAGCAGTCATTACAGAGCGGGCTCATCTGGAACAAAGAATTGAAGATCTGCAAGCAACAGTTAATACAGTAAGAAAGGGTGTCTGTCATTTGTTCAGCGTTTCTTTTTTTTTTCCTTACTTTCTCCTACCTCAGAGTGGTATCTCGGCACTCCTACAGTCTGGCCATTAGTCCACATTCCATCTAAGAAAACTGCTTCCATCTCCTATACCTTCACAGGCTCCTGCCAATGGTGGTGTCCAGTTGGTCTTTGCAGTCTCAGATGAGAGATTGATATCTGGTGTGGAAGCAGACAGCTTCCTCCAGATGGATGGATGATATGTGGTGGCATCTTCCAACAGACTACCCCTTCATTTTCTTTATTCTCTTTGTCTAGCTCCTCCTCCTATGATGGAGTCCTGAGACCCTGCCCACTCACAATCACCGATCACCTCCCATGGTGTACCAGCCCTGCTTTCCCTGGGTCATCAGAGGACAGTGTTGCAGCTAAGGATCTAGCAACAAGAGAGTATTAGTGATATTATAAAACTTGTTGCATCTCAGCCCTGAAGTGTTGACACAGAGACAGTACTTTGTTCTGAGATTCTCCTCTCCCTGACATTCCAACATCAGTTGTTTCTCTGTTGAAGAGATCAGATGCCTTAGAGTCCTGTTCCGGTCACTATGGCTATGTTTTTCTTAAATTTGGCTACCATTTTGTTATTTTTAAATTAGTGTTACTGTGCTAGCTGGTTCTCTGTATGAGGCAATAATATGAACATGCAAAGAAGCCAGCAGAAGAAGGACATTTGGTCTATCTAGTCTGCTCATACTGCAGGGTCCACAGCTTGAGCTACTGTCCCTGCCCCCACCCCATGATTGCCTGTGTAATTGTGTGCTGCTGGCCTGTGTAATGTGATTGCTAAGTGAATAAAGTATGAGACTGAAGGCCAAGTGCTCATCTTTACAAGACAGTCACATTATTTATGAGGGTAGTGGCCCAACTAGCACGTCATAACTATTATGCTTCATGTATTTGCTGCTGTAAGTATAGATCAATCGTAATGCAAGAAAGAGCATGATGTGACTGCTATCAGTTGCTTGACAATAAAATGGCTGTTCTGAGCACTGAACAGTCATTTTATTGAAAATAAAATATCTAGTGTGAGTTTGCTAAGCAATAAAATGTGAGTTACCCTGGCTCCTGATTGGAGTAGAGGGTCCACATGTAGTATAACATGATAAATGCACTTTTTTTTTTTTTAGGTGCTGAAGGAACTCAGCACAAGGACCTGGTGTCTTCCTACATATCCTGGATCTGCACTTATCACATAACAGCCAAAACCCTGTTGCTTCTTATTGCTTGCATGAACACAGTTTTTTGCAATTAATTATGTATCAGTTAGGATTTAAGCACAAAGCATCATAAATAAGGAAACGTGACATTAGGGTGAAATGTCCCCTGAGCATTGGTGAATCAGTGTTATGGTGTTCCATGGAGTATGAAGGATCATGTGACCCAGCATTAGTGTCATCCTGATTTCGGCACCCTCTCCAAGCATAGGTGTGTGACTATATTTCTGTGCCTGGACAAACAGTGCAACATTAGGGCAACAGCAAAGCTGTATTGCATGATCATTCAGACTCCAAGGAACACCACACCCCAATACACCAAGGCTCCAGGGACTTTTCATTCTAACATTGCATTGCCTTACTTTTGAAACTTTGTGCTTAAACTCTGATTCAGTAACATCATTTTTATGTTGTCTTGCGCACACAATGCAAGCAACATTTTGTGACAGCTTGCTGGAGTAGCAGGTTGTGGAGGTGCGGCAGTGTTGTGGCCAATGGCGCCACTGCTTTCTGGGGCTGTTCTGTGTGGCACCAATGAATGAGCATGCTGTCTATGACAGCAGTTGAGAAGCATGCCACGAACTTGAAAGAATTTTGCCACCGCAATGAGGGAGCGCCCCATCATTGCAGGGTGTGCCTTACCTGCTGACACATTTCAATAAACATGGCAGTGACTGTCGCCATCCGCCTCTCACAATCCTTACAAAGCCTACTATGGGGGTGCCCAGTCCCCCTGTAGGCATGTTTGTAACCCCTCCAAGATTGTATGGGACACTGGGAGCCCACTCCAGTATGCCTCGTGGTCCAGTATTCTTCACTAGCAGCCCGAAGCCGACCGCATCAGCATGTTCTTGGTCCCACCCCACCACCATTGTGTGCCACACTGGGAGCCCACTCCAGTGTGGCCAACAGAACCCCCCAAAGGTCATGAGGTACACTGGGAGCCCACCCCAGTGTGCCCAACAGTTGGTTTATTTCACCTGTAAATAAAGAAAACCTTCCCGCGATGTCCGTTCCTAAAAAAACATAACTGTCCGTCGTTACATCCAGAGTGCCCCCATCTCCCAACCTGCACCATCCTCTGTGCACCCCCCCCTTCCCGCATCCCCCTCACCCCATACTTACCTCCGGAACCTGGCATCATAATCTTCGGTAGAGCGGGAGACGTCTGAACTCTTCAAAAGCCGACCGCGAACTGAAGAAAATCACAATAAGCTGTATAATAGCATCAGTGGGGGGGGGGGTCAACTTAGGTGGATGTCTCACCCATTTTTGTGACTTCTAGCTCCAAATTTTCAACATGGGGTTCTTGAGACCCCACCTCATGAACTCAGTCACTATCATTTAGTTATTGGTCCCGAAAGGTGATTTCACGGTCACTGTGTGGAATCACCTTTCAGGACTGAGTAATGAAACGACAGTGCCACTGTTCATGAGGTGGGCTCCCAAAAAGCCTATGTTGCAAATTTGGTGAAAAAATTCAAAAAACATGACTATGTTATGAGCGTGCATTGCGCGGTTTCCATGCACACTTGTAAGTTTGAGACATTTTAATATTTTCACTCCAGGTTTTCAACACTGCCTTTGTTCACACCTCCTTATGAACGGTACAGCTGTCATTCTTCACATTCTGCCCAAAATGTGTTTCGCACAGATCTGGTGCACAATGGTGCGGTTGCTGTGGGAAATCAAAGTTTGGGATAGATTAAGAAAATCACAGTGACACTGTTCATGAGCAGAGGTCTCAAAATGCCTATGTTGAAAATTTGATGAAAAAATTCCACAAAATGACTGCGTTACGAGTGTACATTGCACAGTTTCCACACAGGCTTATAACTTTGAGAATTTTTTTATATTTTAGCTCCAGATTTTCAACATTGCCATTTCTTCACACCTTCTCATAAATGGTACAGATGTCATTTTTCACATCCTGCCCAAAATATGTTTTCGCACATCTGGGGCAGAATGGTGCGGTTGCTGTGGGAAATCAATCTTCGGGACAGATTAACAAAATCACAGTGCCACTGTTCATGAGCGGAGGTCCCAAATGTTTTCATGAGATGGGGTCACAAAAAGCCCATGTTGACAATTTGGAGTGCAAATACCAACAAACGCCCGGTGTGTTAGGGTTTCTAACCATAACATCCCATCCTGTAGAGACTGACATGTGTTGGGGTGCAACTTTGGATTGTCAGCTGTAATGCTTATGCATTCCACCCCTGCCCCCACCCTGCAGCCAGCGACAGGCATCAAGGTGTGCCGTGGACTCTTCGGCCCCAAAGTTCAACCCATTCTCCTGTACTGCACCCATCTCAATGTATTTCCTTATGGAATGGGGTGAGCATGAGGCCCGATGACCCCAAGGCACACTGCAACACTTGTTGGAGTCTGCAGGGTAGGGTGAGGTGAAACGGCATGAGTGTTATGGCTGACAACCCAAAGGCACACCTCAATGCCTGTCACTCTCTGCAGGGTGGAGTGGGGTTGGCGTCAGTTCCATACTTCACTGTCATTCCTATTATGCATCTCTCTAACTCCTGCACTACCAGTGCCAATGCCAGCAAGACAACATTCATCATCGACAAATGCTTGTTTGTAATTAATGTCCTAATTTCTAGAAAAGCCATATAACAACTGCACAGATGGCTTTGTATTGAGAAACATTATCTGCACTGATGGTGCTAGCCATCAATCCTCAACATTTCTCATGACCACATTTTCAACTCACGACTAGAGATGCAGCAAAATTATATTTCGCTGGTGAAATTCTGGCAAAATCATGAATTTCACCCCACTAAATATTTTGCGAAGTGAAATATTTCACAGGTACGAAATTCAAGTACACAGCTACACATTTTTAAAAAAGTGTTTTTCCGCCTTCCTGTCCCATCCAGGCCAACATTAAAATCCTACATCCCTGGTGTCTAGTGGCCCCACCCCTGGCTGATTGCTGGCCCATGAAGAATTCCCCTCCCCCACCAAGATACAGCCCCGTCCCCCATCTGATTCCAGAATTTGCAATAAAACAAAATTGTTACTTTATCCTCTGCCTTTCACTCTGCCACATCTTCTGCTTACTTCCCGGTACTCCGCTTCACTCTCGTACACTGCTCAGACCTCTAAATTTACTTCTGATTTCACTGTGACATTATCCTGCTCTCTTCTACCTTGCCAGTTGCAAATTGTTCTGTCCCTCGTATCCCTTTCATGTTGATGTGTTTTGTATTCAGCTAATTCCTCTCTAAACGTTTTGATATTAGCTTCTAATTTGTTGAGAATTTCAGTTTGTTCACTAATGGGGATCCCTTTTAATATATCAATTTGCATTTTTGCAATTTTGGCTTCCAGTTTTTCACAGTCTCTCCTTGTTTTTTTTTTGTAAATTTGAGCCAGCATTAAGTAATGTGATGCTTTGTTCAGCATTTATTCCTAATCCCTCTTCAATACTTAATGTGGGAGGGCATACGGACAATGCATTCATTTCTAATCATATTTGTTTCTTTTTTAATGCTTCTAAACTTCCAATATTTACTGCATATAGCCAGTTCTTTCCAAAGGTTTTTTTTCGGGTCAGTGTGGTGTGTGTCTCCTCTGTTTCCTCTCCCAGCTGCCAACAATCGAATTAGTTGCTGCCTAACCACCACACTACCTAACAATTGGGGACCGGGGGTGATAGACTAGAGTCCACCTCCGGAAGAGTCTGCTGGACCGCCACTAGCCTACAATCCTGAATCCATGATGGACAGAGTCGGACAGTTTCGGGCGGTCTGGACATGGTGATGGGAGGGACGCACACACACTGCTGCCCTGGTGGGTGATGGGTTGGGTCAAGTGAGGTGTGGAGGATAACTTTCTTTACTTAAAAGCTGCTGTACTGCTAATCCTGCTGTTCCTGCATAGATACCATACCCTAACACAGATGGTCCCTTCTACTTAGCATGGGGGAGGTCGGGCAGGCACAGCAGTGTGGTAGCGCAAACTAAAACAACAATCAACAACACACTCGACCCAGCCTGACTCAGATTTTGCCGGCTGTGTAATGGTTTTGGTTTAGGAGAGTTTTTTTTTTTTTTAACTGTTTATTGGTATATATACATTCAAAATGGCATAGCAGACACTGGTACAGAGATATCTATTACCTGTAGAGTATCCAAATCAAAGGTCTACTATACCCTCCCCTTCCCTCCTCCCCCCTTCCTCTCCCAAAAATCCCCGCCCCATATCTGCTAGAATGATAGGAGAGAGCCTACATGGTCTACAACCAACTGTCTACCTCGTACCTTCTGGGGGAGATTTTACTATGGTTAAGAATGTACAGCTTATTTCTGTAATGAGAAGAGAGTAAGAAAGGGGGCCCATATTTGATTATACATGTTGATAGAGTTATTCAGATTAGCAATAGTCTTTTCTGTGCGTAGGTTAGTTAAGATCTCTGATAGCCATTCGTTGTAAGAGATCTCCAGCTGGTCAAGCCAGTGGCGCAGGACTAGTTTTTGACTGACATAGTGATGAGGTTATGTAATACTTCCTGTTGCACCTGATATTAGATAAATCCCCAGTAAACAGATTTGAGAATTAACTCTTTCAACCCTAAAAGGGGATCTACACACTGTCTGATCTTGATCCATAAGGGGAGAACCTACGAGCATGACCAAAAGATATGCACTAAAGACCCCTCCTGTTGCTGGCATTTATTACATATATTAGTACTCTTTAGGCCTAGTTTAGCCAGTTTGACAGGAGTGCTATAGGCTTTGTGTAGGATAGAGAACTGAGTCAGTCTTAGTCTGTCCTGTTTGATAAATTGATGACAGGCTTGCCAAATATTTGTCCAGTTAATAATCTGGACGGGGAAAAGAGACTCCCACAACTTGGTGGGGCCAAAGTCACTGGGGAATTTCCATTGATATAGTGTATTGTGAATCTTAGAAATTGCGTTAGGGCCTCCAGTCCACTTAGACAACTCTTTACGGAACGGAATAAAACATCCATACTCCGGTTTATGACCAAATGATTGCATGAGTACGTGTCTCAGTTGGAGCAGCTTGAAACTGTACTTACTAAGGATACTCCATTTGGCCGCCATTTCCTGGGCGGAGAGCCAAGTATTATGGTCCTTCATCAGGTCTGAGATCTCCAGATCTTTTAAAGCAGGAAGCCAGGACTGGGGTATTGGATTGCCCACGATTCTAAGGTTTAAATTACCAGTTAACGGTTGGCTGATATCTTTAATCCAGTTATACCTAAGAAATCGGGAAATCTGAGTGTGTATTTTTAGAGATGTGTGGATTACAGTGTTTTTGAGTCTCAAAGGCAAACTATTTTCCTTTATGTGTAGCAGACCAACTGGGTTCAAACCGGTTGCTTGTATTAGTGCCCGCTCAATTTTGAGCCAGACCGGGATTGAGCGTGGGGAAACTTGGGAGATCCATCTCATATACTTGTTCACGTGTGAAGCCCAGTAATAAAGACGAAGATTGGGAAGCCGAAAGCCCCCCTTAAATCTTCGGGGCTGTCAGTGTGTGATAGGCTATCCTGGGGACATTGTTTTTCCAGAGGAATTTCGTAAACAGAGCTTGGAGCTTTCTAAATCAGGACTGAGGGAGCCAAATATCGAGCATGGAAAGCGGGTATAATAACCACGGAAATATGCTCATTTTTATTAAGTTTACTGTTCCCCATAATGAAATCGGGAGGGATGACCATCTATTTAGATCTTGTGCGATGTTATTTGTTAATGGTTCGAGATTCAGTTTGATGAGTGATTTAAAGCTGTGAGATAGTTCTATACCTAAGTATCTGAGAGAGTCTTGTTTCCAGTTAAGGTCGAGATCCGTAATGTCGGATCTAAACAGTTTATAATTCAGCGGGAATACAGTTGTTTTATCTACATTCAGCTTATAGTTGGACAGTTTGCTGAAAGTGTTAATAACTTCCAACATGTGAGGTAAGGACGAGCGGGGATTAGCTATTTGGAGAAGGAGGTCATCAGCGTAAGCGGATACTTTTACTTCACAGGGATAAATGGGGATTCCCTGGATATCTGGGCAGCCCTGTAACTGCCTGATTAAGGGTTCCAGATACAAATTGAATAATAGTGGTGACAAGGGACAACCCTGTCTTGTGCCAGAGTGAAGGAGGAAGTTTTCGGAGATTACCCCGTTCCCTGAGACTCTCACTGATGGGGATTTGTACAATGCTTTTAACCAGTTTATAAAGACTGTTGGAAAACCAAATGCCTGAAGAGTTAGGAAAAGATATTCCCAGTGTACCCTGTCAAACGCCTTCTCCGCGTCCAGGAAGACCAAAGCCACAGGGTAGGGTGCATCCCTGGCGACGGAGAAGACATGCGACAGGGTCCTTAAGTGATCCGTTGAGGACCTCCCACGCAGGAATCCCACCTGCTCCGGACCTATCAATGTATCCATAACCTTTTCCAAACGAGAGGCCAACAACTTGGAAAGGATTTTAATGTCCTGATTTATGAGAGCTATTGGACGGTAGTTCGTGACCCGATTGGGTGGTTTACCTAGTTTAGGAATCAAGACAATCATAGTCTCGAATAAGGAAGGATCTACCTCTGAACCTGAAAGGATGTGTTGGTAAAGATGAGTGAGCATGGGGGATAGCTGAGTTTAGAAGGTTTTATAAAAAAGAGCCGAGAACCCGTCTAACCCTGGGGTTTTGTGTAAAGGTAACTCCTTAATGGTCGCGGTGATCTCTGCAGGTGTGATTGGAGCCAGGAGTCTCTCCTTCTGCACAGATGCTAGTTGGGGTAAATTGGTCTTCTGTAGGTATTCCTGCAATTGTTGCGTGGTGGTGGTGGGGGGTTCCATGGGACTGTATAATTGCTTATAATACATTGTGAATTCTCTAATTATGTCTTCTGGACGTGTTTTAAGGGAACCGTCCTGTAAAGAGATTATGGAGGTGATATTATGGGAGGATTCCATTTGCTTAACCCTTAGGGCTAACATCCGACCGTCTTTTTCCCCCTTGGTCAGTATATACCACCCGGGTCTTTAGTATGGAGAAGTCTGATTTTTCCCTGAGGAGTTCTAGGTATGCGGCCTTCGATCTAATGAGGTCTTGTTGCGAGTCTGGGGAGGGGTGGTCCTCGAGGCTTTTAATCTGGTCTAGAAGCTGCATCAGTTTACGATTAGCAGTTTTCTTCCTATGGGAGGCTACGCTAATCAGGACCCCACGGATGTAGGCTTTAAAAGCTCCCCATCGGATATCTGGCCTGATTTGGGGATTGGAGTTAATTTGACAGAAGGTCTCAATGTTCTCTAGCAGCCTTTCCTTATAAGGGGGGTCTTTTAATAACATGTCATTCAGTTTCCACCTGGAGCACCGCTTTGGAAGGGAGGACATTGAAACCGTACAGGATACCATGGAATGATCCGAGGGGGTTCCAGGGAGAATCGAGGAGTCTAATGTCAACGGTATAAGTGATTATGAGAGCAGTATATAGTCTATCCTCGATGATGAGGAGGAGTGTACAGGGGAAATGTAGGTGAATTTTTTATCATTAGGATGCATGACCCTCCAGACATCACATGCTCCAGTTTGCTCAATGAATTCTCGTGCCGCCCGTTGGGCGGCAGAGAGGGTTGACTGCCGCATGTAAGATCGGTCCCAGAATGGGTCAAGGACTAAATTAAAGTCCCCCCCCTATAATTATTGGGATAGAGAGGTGAGATTCGAGAACTCTTGCTAATTGAATGAAAAACTCCGGTGACTCCACATTGGGTCCGTAGACACTGCCTATCAAAAGCTCTCTGTTATATAACAGGCCTCGTATGAAAATATATCTGCCTCTTGGGTCCCTGTATGTATCAAGGGTATGGAATGGGATGGATTTGTTAATAAGAATCATTACCCCACAACTGTTTGTTGTACCTTCTGCACTAAAAACTTGACCAACTTGCTGTCTACGCATCTGAGTTGGTCCACTGTCCAATAGATGTGTTTCTTGGAGACAACTGATATCTATATTCAATAGTTTTAAATGATGTAAGACTTGGTATTGCTTTTCCCTTCTTCTACCCCTCTAATGTTCCATGTAGCAAAGTGTGTACCGATAGCTATGCTGTCAGTATCCTTAATAGCTGCTGTATTCCCCCTGTGTCAACAAACAGGTGATAGAATAGCCATAAAAGGCACAAGGTTCCTGAAATTCTAGCAGATAAACCACCCTCCCAC
The DNA here is from genome assembly GCA_016271365.2 of Neoceratodus forsteri. Classification (NCBI taxonomy): domain Eukaryota; kingdom Metazoa; phylum Chordata; order Ceratodontiformes; family Ceratodontidae; genus Neoceratodus; species Neoceratodus forsteri. Next base: position 237,371,232 of record CM057458.1, read on the forward strand.
CCCAACTTTCGCCCTTTAATAACAAAACAATACATATGAAGAAACAGTAACCCGAAAATTTCCAGAAACATAATATCCCTCCTATCCATGGTCCGCGAATTTGCTAGACTTGCGCTGTCTACAACAAGCCCCCCTACCCCCGACTGCCCGAAATGCGGGAGCCGCAGCTGCTAACAGATAAATGGTTAACTAAAACAGTGGCCCCTTCACCTGAGGGCCAATCAAAATCAAAAAGTTGTGTCACAAATAACAACCAGGCAAAAACACCAGGATCCCTGGAGCCTTACATGGAATCCTGGTACTGTCACTAAATGCAGTAAATACCCAAAACGTTAAATTATAGGTCTTCCTTAAAGCGGAGCAAAACGGGTGGAGACTGGGTTGCAATATGTAAAAGTTACTTGTTCGCCTGCGGTAACGACATAAACCAAGAAGTCATAGTGCACCCAGAAAAGAGGGATACCCCTGAGGGGGTACCTACCCCCAGTGGGTCAGAAGATCAGGGCAAGCATGATGGGCACGGGATTGAGCATGCAGGGAACAGTAATAGATTTCAACGCTAAAGTGAGTCCTGAAACTTTTCAACGGGTCGTGCACAGACCATTCCGGCAGCTTGGGAGATAGATAGGATCCAAATTAGCGAGGGTCCTCGGCGAGGTCACACGTGAAATAGACTTTATCTGTGTTGCACCGAGAGGTACATGAAGGATCCGGACAGAAGAGAAGCTATCCAGGGTTCCAGAATACTGCCACTGACTCCTTACTCGGGAACTAGCGGAGATTAAGTGTGCGTGAGTTCCTTTGTTAGTGTCCAAGCTCTCCGAAGTCTTACTGCTCACTCATTTAAATAAATCAGGGTGCTCACTCTGCAAGGCCTTTAATGCGGTGTCGACCTCCTCAAAGGAAGACCAGCTGCCTGCTATTACAACTTGTAAGCGAGCAGGGTAGCTCATTTTAAATTTAATGCCAGCAGCAATGAGTTTAGAGACTGTGGGATGGAAGGCAGCCCGTCTTTGGCGAACGGAGACTGGGAGATCCTGGGTTATATGCAGCTTGTGTCCTTCCCACATGATTTGGTCAAGATCCTTGATTTTTCAGAGAAGAAATTGCTTTTCCTGAAAGTTTAAGAATTTAAAAATCAGAGGTCGGGGCGCTTGACCAGGGGCGGGCATCTGGCGGAGCAACCTGTGGGCTCTTTCAATTATATAGGGGGCTCCGAAGGGGGAAGGGCCTGCTAGTTTCTCCACTAGTTTTTGTATAAAGAGCAAAGTGTTGCTGCCCTCTTCTTTCTCAGGGATGCCCAACACTACAACATTATTTCTGCGGCTTCTCCCCTCGAGGTCTTCAACCTTTTGTTCTAACTTTTTAATATGTGAGCGAGTTTCTGTCATTGTGCCGTCTACATGGTTGGTCTTTCTTTCCAAAGAGATGAGTCGGGCTTCGGAGTCTGCCATCCTGATCGAGAGGTCCTCAAGAGCCCCCGAAATACGTTTGACCTCCGAGGCTACAGAATGTAGATTGTCCCTGAGGGGTTGCAATTCTTTGTGGAAGAGCTCCAGGATAAGAGGAGTCGCCTCAGAGGTCTGGCTGAGTGGCCCGGTCAGGGTCGTGAGCTTACTGCTGCTCGGTGCTTGGGCCTTGCTGCGCTTGCCTGGCTTCTCTGGAGAGACGGGAGGGGTATGTCGTGGCAATGCCGCTCGCATTTCAGCTTCCATCCTCCGTCCGGATTATTCCTTGAGGGTGAGTAAGATGTGAAATGTAGTTAACAGCCACTGGTGCACCGGATTAAATTAAAATATGCGATATAAACAGGCTGGGCAGCGGGAGCTGGGCTCAGATGCGGCTACACGGTCTGCAGCATCATGTGATCCCCCTTAAGAGAGGTTTTAATCTTGTTTAACTTTTGAAGCTTGTGGTGGCTTCTTTGGTAACTTGAAGTTGCAAGTTGCCAAAGATGTCAAAATTGACAACAGTAATGGATGGTCAGCACAGGATGGGCTCCCCGAGATACCATGCCAAGGACAGTTGCCCCAGCTGTCCCTCCCCCACCATCAGCGCCCCTACAAACAGGTCTGCATAATTAGGAATTGCATAAGCCAGTTGTTCCCCCTGCTCATCCGTGAACACTAAACAATCGGTTGAAGCTGCTCTGCCTTATGACCCCATAGTAATGAGTTGTTAATTCTATTGCCTTATTAATTCTTATAGTTAGTCTCTAGGAGCAACAGCATTAAACAGCCCTGTGGTCTGAAGTCAATTACTTAACTACAGAGAGGGAATTATGTTGTGCTCAAATATTTAATAGTTTAATCTAGAGACTTATTCTGGTGCTCGATAGCAAGGAAACTGAATCATGTCAGATACTGTAGTTCCACATTTGTAAAGCCATTGTATTTGTACAGAGACTTCAATGAAATATTCACCATTTTAATAGTCCAAAAGGTCAAAAATATGTTTTATTTTTCTGACAAAATCAACCCAGATACTAAAATATCCAAAAAATTTATATGTGGCAATGTATGGTTTTAAACAGTTTTAAATAGTTTTAAAAGATAGAAAAAATGTGCGGGTGGCGAAATTCCACATTTCATCCACGAAATTTGCATTTTGCTGGTGAAATTCTGTATTTCAATGGAGGGGATTTTGCATTTCGCACCTGCAAAATATTTCGCGAAATGCGAGAATTACACAAAATATTTCGATAATGTAGGTGAAATGTTTCTGTTTTGTACATCGCTACTCTTGACAAAAGTTTTCATGGCATAGCCTTCAGAGTGCTTCACTGGAGACTTATGGCAGCACTACTTCAAGATCAGTGTCTGTGCAGAGTCTTAGAGCACATTATCATCATATGCTGACCCCAGGTTTTTCCAGTTCTAACAGGAAGACAAAGAAAGCAGCACAACACAGAAATACACTGTGGTGCAGGAAGGAGCAGCCAGTCCAAACTATTCAAACAGACACAAAGCCTGCACTCAAGAACCACAAACAAAATGTAGCAAAGTGCTCAGGTAGTCATTTAATTGTAGCAAAATTACAATCCAACTGCTTGAGGACTATAGTTCCCCAGTGCTTCAGCCAAACATGTAGGCCTTCATCTGGGGGCATGTCAGCTCTCAAGTCCCTTGCCTTTAAATATAATCATCCTTGGTTTAAACAATCATTTTAAATTAGTACTGTGCCTTTAAGAAAGATTACATTTAAGGGTGAGGAACCTGAGAGCTGACACATGCCCTGACGAAGATCATGTGATCACATGATCAGCTGGTTTTACCATAGCAAATGCATTAGCACTTTCATTCATGAGAAGGCGGCTGGCTGTGGAGGAGGAACGGTTGAGCTGGTCACCTTCTCCATTTATATTGGAGAACTGGGTGCTGGACTGGTGGGTGGGTGAAAGATTTTGGTCGGGTGCTGTCCAAGGCGGGACTTAAATTATATTTTCTGTAACTCCAAAGTGCGCTTTACATTGAGGTCGCCGGCCATGGACCCCTGATGTGTTTGTACAGATCAACCAGTTCAGGTTCCCTGACGGGGGAGGATTGAAAAAATACTTAAAAAAAAAAAACTTGTGGGTGCAGGGGGGAGCGTGGTATTGTACTTTTAAGAGAGGCCGGAAGGATGAGGGTTACACGATTTGGGCAGGGAGAGGAGGGAAAGGATGGTTTCTTTTTTTTTTTTCACCAGGTGGCTGAATGATTTCCTGAGCACCAGTAGACCCCTATTTCGGAAGGACTGCCGAATATTCAGGAGCCATACTATTTGTGGTATTTGGGAAATAATATTCGGTTCCTACACAGCTCTAGTTTCTACCTAGCAGCCAGTCCTGGAAGGGAACATTTATTATGACAAGGAGGAGAAGGATGAACCTATAGAGAGCCCGATGCCTCTCCAGGGAAGGAATTTGGCTCTCCTTCAGAGGTTACTGAGGACTGTTCCTCTTATTCCTCATTTATGAGACAAATGGTTCATACACTTGACATCCCCTCTGAGGGAAAACAGAGGAAGAGGAGGAAGAAACAGTATTCATGAATACGATTGGATTAAATTCCTCAAGGATGTTGCTTGCCCCAATACACATGTCCTTCAGGAAAGCCATCGCCAAGATCATATCAGCACCAAATTCAGCAGCTGGCATTAATAAAATGATAGAAGGAAAATATCAATTGGACAAGCAGTGGGCTGAGATCCTAAATGCCTGTAGCAGGTAGCAGCCTATGAGAAGGTCAAAGTACCTCTCTGTCTCTGCCCAGCTTCCTGAGAAGGACTTCAGAAAACTGGACGACTATAGCCAAATAGGTGTATACTACAGCTTCTCTGAAAATAAAGCAGGCAGTTTACTTGGCCTACACAGCTCTGTATCAAAAAATACTCTGGCATAATATACTGTCACTAAGTGAGAAGGTGAATGCTGAGGTGGCATATGATCTGGCAGCCACTGCAAGGTCAGCCCTGGATGCTACAGAATACCAGTTCCACATGGCTGTACATGCCAGTATCTTCTGTAGCCTTGAGAAGGTTTGCTTGGCTAAGAACACACTCCTTAGCCAGGACATCCAGACAAAAGGTATTGATTTCCCCTTTGAGGGAAGCTCATTAGTGACAAAACTGATGTCAAAAAAATTGTTTGTTGCTGTACTGGTCCTTGGTGCAACAAAATGCACAAAACAGGTGATTTGATACCTTTATTGGACCAACAGAGATTTACAGAAAAACTTCAAGCTTTCAAACCTACAAGGTCCTTCTTCAGACAGAAAATGGTAGGTTTCTAAAGAGCTCACTTTGAAATAGCATACCTAGGTACTGCTGCATTCTAAAATGCTCAGATTCATTTTTTCCGCCTGCCTATTAAGATGCCTCGGAGAGCTTTCCTCAGCATCTCATTAAACTTTGTTGTTTTTTGTCAAACATTCAGTACTTTGTTAGTTTAAATAAATAATGTTGCCCCTAATATTTTCAGGTTAGTCAGTTTTTATCTTGGTTTTTTTACCTCAGTTTCAGTTCTGCTCCTGTTCTGTGGAACTGAGGGGAACCGTTCCCTCAGCAGGTTTACCACATCTTTTCCTATATTTATATTTCCTTGCTCTGGTTCATTTTTCCTGGGAACTGTAGTGAATATTCTGTTATTGTCCCCTTTATAGCGGTTTCTAGGAACCAACCAAAATCTTTTTATTTTCAATAACTGGGTGGTTTAAAGGGGGTTTTTGGGAACCAACTGCATTTCTTTTCTGCAGTAATGTTTTTTTTCTTCTTGTCTCCTGACACATTGGCATGTCAGAGAGACCGAAAAAGAGAACAGGACCAACTGGTTTTAAAAATTGCATTGAATGTGGCCAGATCATTGCCAAGGCTGACAGGCATGATCTGTGTTTAGTTTGTCTCAGTCCTAGTCAGTTTTTTCCAGTCTTCAGCTTTGCAGTATTTTTTTGCCCCAAAACTCTAAGAAAAAGAGCTAAGAAACTTGAGGAAATGGCTACCCCCTCATCTCCTTCAAAGTACTCGAAGAAGCCTCCTCCTTACATCCTCATAAAGACAGGTCTAAAGAATCTGTGGAGCCTAAAACTTCAGAAAAAGATGCCTCTAAGTCCAAGAGGCCTACAGAACTGACAGCAGAACCGGTTCCTGTCAAATGGAAGTACAGGGAAAAACATACCACTGTACCTCCTGCTGAAAAGAGCTCTCAGTGAGTAAACCAGCAATGCCCTCAGCAGAGGACATAGCCAAGACCTTACAAGTCCTGCAGGCCTTCCAAGCTGCCAGTTCCTTGGTGCCCAGCCTGGCTACCCCAGTTCAACCACCAGTTCAAGCCTCAGTCCTCCCCCAGGAACCAGTGTTCCTTTATGAGGAACTAGAGGAGGAGAAGAAGGAAGGAGATCCAATCAAACCAGAAGTCTCCCCAGAGGAGGACTTCGGTTCCCTTCTAAGGGGACAGGAGAATTACACCTCCCTTTATGCTTTTGTACGACAGATGGAGGATACCCTTGCCCTTGCCACCCAGGAGACAGTGGAGGATGAGGATGAGGCAGAGTTTTTAGACATGATGGGTTTAGTCCCCACAAAGAGACCCTTGCTACCTATCCACAAGTCCCTTAGAAAGGCTGCTCTTAAAATCTTGCAAACCTCCACTTCCATTCCAGGAGTAGGTAAAAAGATGGACAAAAAGTACCAGCTGAGCAGAACAAATGCTGAGTTCCTTTTTGTCCACCCTGATCATGAAGGTGTTGTGCAGGCTGTTGCCTGTGACAAGGCCAGGGTACCTCTCTTTTCACACCCTCTGGACAAGGAATCCATTAAGCTGGACATCATGGAGAAGATGGGGTACTTTGCAGCTTCCTTGCTTCTCAGGCAAGTGACCTGCATGACCTATACAGCACAGTGTCAAAAGTCCTTGTGGTCATCTGTCCTATCCATGGCTGATAGAGTCACTGGCGTTATGGCTGCAGATCTTGTGGATACAGCTAGGACAGCATTGGATGTCACCAAATACCAATTTCATATGGCAGTAGATGCCAATGAAACAGCAGCCAGATGCATGGCTCTTGTCATCTCCCTGCAGAGAATGGCTTGGCACAGGGTAACCAATCTGTTACAGGATACTCAGGCTAAAGCCATGGATTTTGCCTGTGAGAACAACTCTCTTTCTGGGGACAAAACTAAGGCGTACATGAAAAAGGTGGAAGAGTGCAAGTCCACTTTCCAGGAGCAACTCAGCTAGAGACAGGCCCTCTACTGCTAATAGGACCCAAGGTAGGGAAGCAGGGGTAGAGCTACATACCCTAGGCCTTTCTTTCAGGCCCAGGCAGGAGACTACCAGCAACCCAGAGGTTACTTCAGAGCTAGGGGCAGGAGACCCACAAAGCAGACTGAACAAGCATCACTGGCAAAGACCCAGCCCAAATAGAACCCCTGACATGTTTGTACAGGTCGCCACCCCAACCCCTGTTGGAGGCCAACTGGCTTACTATTTCCAAGCATGGCAAGCAAGCCATTACCACAGACAAGTAGGTCTTGGAGGTAGTGAGCCAAGGTCTTTCCCTAACCTTCAAAGCATTCCCCAGACTGCAGAGCAGACACCTCAGGCCTGCAATTTCTGCAGAAAGAGTTCTGTTGGAGCTAGAAGTCCAGAAGCTACTGCAGATGAATGCAGTTGAACCTGTCCCCATGTCCCAAGAAGGGAAGGGCTTTTACTCCAGATATTTCCTCAAACAAAAGAAGAATGGGCAATGGCGACCCATTCTCAATCTCAGACTTCTGAACAGACACCTGACTAGGCCAAAATTCAAAATGGTTACCTTGGCCACGATCATCTCTACTCTACTCTACAACAGGGAAACTGGCTAGCATCCCTGGATCTCAAAGACAACTACTTCCACATACCAATCAGACCCAGCCACAGAAAGTACCTAAGGTTCAGGCTTCTCTCAGATCACTATCAGTTTGCAGCACTCCATTTCAGACTTAATTCTGCTCCCAGGGTATTCACAAAGTGCGTGGCTGTGGTTGTGGCACACCTCAGATGATGGGGTCTCACAGTCTTTCCCTACCTGGCTAACTGGCTGGTCATAGACGACTCCTCCCTCCAAACCAGGGAGTCTCTCTCCCTCACCCAGAGAGGTCTAGAAACATTGGGGGTTCTCATAAACAGACAGAAGTCACAACTGGAGCCTGTACATGTTACGCAGTTCATAGGCACAGAGTTGGATACTCTGCAAGGCAAAGCTTTTCTGCCACAGGGAAGGATACACAGTATTCTAACCCTGGTACATTCCTTCCAGCTGGGCAAATCCAGACCAGCCAGACATTTCCTGCAGCCATTGGGCCACATAATAGCCACCACAGCCATGGTTTCAGGTCCCAAATGAAAGACATTCAGTTCCACCTCAGTTCCTTTTGGTCAAACTAGTGCCTGTCACAAGGCCATTCGTCCAGGCCCTGGAATGGTGGAAAGATTCAGACAGTCCCAGGGAATGCTTGCCCTTCTAACAACTGGCTCCTTTGTTCATTTTGACCACAGATGCCTCCCTTCTTGGTTGGGGGGCACACCTAGGAGAACTGACAGCAAGTGGCACGTGGTCTCCCCAGGAGTCACAATTGCACATCAACCTGCTAGAACTCAAGGCAGTCCTGCTACCTCTACAGTTATTTGCCCCTCAGGTAAGGGGCAAGGTGGAGCAAATTAGAGCAGACAGCACCACAACCATGTATTACATTAACAAGCAATGAGGTACCAGGTCCTCCATCCTGTGCATAGAGGCTATGAAGGTGTGGATCCTAGCCTACTCATGGCAGGTCTCCCTCTGGATGATCCATCTGACTGGCAAGGACAATGCCCAGGCAGACTCCCTCAGCAGAATCAGACAAAGCCAGCCTGGGAGTGGGTCCCAGGGTGGTATCCTGGGTAGCAAACTGGCTGCACAACGGGACACAGAAGGTAATAATGAATGGAACACATTCTGAAGAAAGGGGGGGTTGCTAGTGGAGTACCTCAGGGCTCAGTACTGGGTCCAGTCCTCTTTAACATCTTTATAGGTGACATTGCAGAGGGTCCTGAGGGAAAGGTATGCCTCTTTGCAGATGACACAAAGATCTGTAACAGAGTTGATACACAAGAGGGGATAGAAAAGATGAGAAGGGACTTGGCAAGGTTGGAGGAATGGTCAGACATATGGCAACTTAGATTCAATGCAAAGAAGTGCAAAGTAATGCACCTGGGAAACAAAAACCCAGGAGAAGAGTACACAATAGCAAGGGAGGTACTAACAACAAAAATGGAAAGGGACCTGGGGTTAGTCAGATCAGATGACCTAAAGGTGGGTAAGCAATGTGAAAAGTTGATAAGGAGAGCCAGGGGGATACTGGGATGCATAGGAAGGGGCATCACAAGTAGAAAAAGGGATGTGGTTATCCCTCTGTACAGACAGTTGGTGAGACCCCATCTGGAGTACTGTGTGCAGTTTTGGAGACCTCATCTATGCAAGGACATAGACAGAATGGAAGCAGTCCAGAGGAGAGCAACTAAAATGGTGCAGGGTCTGCAGCAGAAACCATATGAAGAGAGACTGAGAGAGCTTAATATGTATACTCTTGATGAAAGGAGGGACGGGGGGACATGATAGAAACTTTCAAGTATCTCAAGGGAATCAACAAAGTCCAGGAGGGTAACATCTTTCAGAAAAAAGATGTGTAAGAACAAGGGGGCACAATTTAAAGATAGAGGGAGCGGCTCAGGGGTAATGTGAGAAATTTTTTTCATGGAGAGAGTGGTGGATAAATGGAACCGCCTTCCTGAGGAGGTCGTTGGGTCTAAAACAGTGGGGGAATTCAAACACGCATGGGACAGACATAAGGCAATTATAGTGGGGGGTTGCAGGAAGTAGGCTGTTGGTTAACTAGAATCAGCAGCTTATCCAGTAGGTAGGGAAATGGGCAGACTGGGTGGGCCAAGTGGTCCTTATCTGCCATCAAAGTCTGTTTCTATGTTTCACCACAAGTGCTCTCTAAACAGGCAAGTTCTGCAATCAGTGTTCCAAAAGTGGGGCACTCCAGAAATAGATCTCTTTGCCATCTGGAGAATCACCAGTTGCCCCAGTTTTGCTGCAGTCCTCTTGCTCAAGGAGCAGTGCCACTGGATGTTGTGGAACTGGGCTAGTCGGGGAAGTTCCTCTATGCCTTCCCTCCCTTTCCTCTACTGTTCAGAGTTCTGATAAAACTAAGGAGCCAACCAGCATCTATGATACTGGTGGCACCAGATTGAGCTAGACAACCATGGTACTCCCTTCTGCTAGCCCTATCAGTGGCATAGCTGATTTACCTCCCTCAGAGGCACGAGCTCCTAACCACGTCTCTGGGCAGAGTTCTGTATCCAAACCTCAAGTCTCTTTGTCTCAAAGCTTAGCTCTTGAAGACCTAGAGTTCTTGGCCCTGCAGCTCTCTAAGTACTACAGGTCCTCAGTGTTTCATAGAAGCATAGAAACATAGAATTTGATGGCAGATAAGGACCGCTTGGCCCACCCAGTCTGCCAATTTCCCTACCTAATGGATAAGTTGCAGATCCTAGCTAACCAACAACCTGCTTCTTCCAGCCTCCCCCCCCTAGAATTGTCTTATGTCTGTCCCATGCATTCTTGAATTTCTCCACTGTTTTTGACTCTACAACCTCCTCAGGAAGGCTGTTCCATGCTTCCACAACCCTCTCAGTGAAAAAATACTTCTTCACATTACCTCTGAGCCGTTCCCCTCTAGCTTCAAATTGTGCCCCCTTGTTCTTGCACACCTCTTTTTCTAAAAGATGCTACCCTCTTGGACTTTGTTGGGTCCCTTGAGGTATTTGAAAGTTTCTATCATGTCCCCCCTCCCTCCTCTCCGAGAGGCTATACATATTAAGATCCTTTAGTCTCTCTTGATATGTCTTCTGGTGCAGACCCTGCACCATTTTAGTTGCCCTCATCTGGACAGCCTCCATCCTGTCTATGTCTTTGCAGAGATTGGGTCTCCAGAACTACATGCAGTACTCCAGATGGGGTCTCACCAGCTTTCTGTACAGAGGGATAACAACTTCCTGTTTTCTACTGGTGATGCCTCTCCCTATACATCCCAGTATCCCACCAGCCCTACTTACTGCCCTCTCACATTGCTTGCTCACTTTTAGGTCATCTGATATGACTACTCCCAGGTCCCTTTCCATTTTTGTTGTTAGTATCTCACCCCCCATTGTGTACTCTTCCCATGGGTTTCTGGTTCTCAGGTGCATTACCTTGCACTTCTTAGCATTGAATCTAAGCTGTCATACATTTGACCATTCCTCCAATCTTGCCAAGTCTCTTCTCATCCTTTCCACCCCACCTTGTGTGTCAGCTCTGTTGCAGATCATTGTGTCATCTGCAAAGAAGCATACTATTCCTTCCAGTCCCTCTGCAATGTCACTTATAAACAAATTAAAGAGGACCGGTCCTAGTACTGAACCCTGTGGTATCCCACTAGTAACCCCCCTTTCTTCAGAGTGGACTCTGTTTACTATTACCCTCTATGTCCTGTTGTCTAGCCAATTTTTTACCCAGACTACCATCTTGGGACCCACTCCCAGGCTGGCCAACTTGTATATTAATCTTGCATGTGGTACTGTGTCAAATGCCTTGCTAAAGTCTAGGTAGGCCATGTCTACAGCCTCTCCCTGATCTACTTCTTCGGTCACCCAGTCAAAGAAATCTATTAGATTCGTCTGACATGACCTTTCCACTGTGAATCCATGCTGTCTTCGGTCATGCACTCCTTTAGCCTCTAGGTACTCAACAATTCTTGCCTTCAGAAGTGATTCCATCATTTTCCCAATCACTGAGGTTAAACTAACAGGTCTATAGTTTCCTGCTTCTGCCCTGCTCCCACTTTTGTGAAGTGGACTCACATCTGCCCTCCTCCAGTGTTCACGTACCACCCCATCCTTCCATGATCTATTAAAGAGGGTAGTCAGTGGTGTCATTAGTTCTATCCTTAGTTCTTTTAGAATTCTGGGATGAACCTCATGAGGCCCCATTGCTTTGTCCACCTTCAGTTTTAAGAGTTCCTTCAGAACCCTTTCTTCTGTGAAAGGGCTAGGAAACCTTCAACCAGGAAAACGTATGCTTCCAAATGGAAGAGATTTTCCCTGTGGGGCAGACAGAGAGATGTTAACCCCTCCCAAGCTGGGCTCCTAGTGCTTCTAGACTATTTTGTTTATCTCAATTCACTGGAACTCAGACCCTCTACTCTCAAGGTTCACCTGGCTGCCATTGTAACATACAGTTCAGCTGGCAAGGAGAGATCAGTGGCTTCCTACCCCATCTTCAAGACATTCTTTAAAGGACTCCATCACTTTCACCCACCCCTCAGAGAGCCTGTTCCTCTCAGGACCTGAACATTTGCATAGCTAGGCTCATGGAGCTCCCTTTTGAGCCTTTGGCAACTACAGATCTAGATGTTACCTGGAAGGCTGTTTTCCTTGTAGTCATCACTTATGCCTGAAGGGTCAGTGAGCTACAAGCTCTGGGTACAGAAACCAATTCCATCTCTTTCCACAGGGACAAGGTGGTGCTCAGGACCAATAGGAAATTCCTTCCCAAGGTGGTCACAGAGTTCCATTTGAACCAATCAGTCTCCCTACCTGTCTTTGTCATTGAACACTCTAGCTCAGGTGAGTATAAATTGCACAGTCTAGATGTCAAGAGGGCCCTTAGCCACTACGTTGACCGCACCAAGGTTTTTAGGCCACAGCACACACAGTTGTTCCTGACCTATGGGGAGGCTGGCAAAGGTAGGCCAGCATCCAAAAGAACCATTGCACGCTGGATTGTTTCATGTATTCAGTTCTGCTACAGTAAGGTTGGCAAACAGTCACCTCAGGGCCTGAGGGCACACTCTACCCAGGGTATAGCTGCTTCAGTGGCAGCTGCAAGGGGCGTCCCCCTGTTGGATATCTGCACAGCAGCTACTTGGAGAACTGTACACACCTTCACAAAACATTACTGTAGTGACATTCAGTCCAGAAGTGATGTCAGGTTTGGTGCTGCGGTTCTGCAGAACCTTTTCCATAGATAGGTTCTGTACCCTACCTCCCAAGGTACTGCATGATAGTCTGCCATAGTTAAGCATACTGTGGGATTCCTGGGGTTTGAAGAAAAAATGACTTACCATAGTAATGTTGTTTCTTCCAAGGGATCCCTCAGTATGCTTAAATCTCCCATCCTGCCTCCCCTACCAGAACCAGAAAAAGGGTAATTCTTCTGCATCCCTGCTGGTCACTTCTTGTCCTGAGATTTGTTTTCTAAATATATCTGAGACCAGTCTATAATGTATAGTAAGTGCCTATTAACCACCATAATCAGCAGTCACACAGCTTTGTTATCCACTGTTTAGAATTTTAAAAGCTGTTAACCACACTTCGGAACTTTCAAGCAGTGGCATAACAAAAAATAATGCACTAGAGTTCCATAATTATCAACATAGAATGCAAACAGTGTTTTTTTGACCATACATTATGAAAGATGATGGCTGGGGATCGGGGGACAACCACACTGAAATCACCTCTCGTGGTTGCTAGGGCTACAGTAAACCTCTCGAGCTGCGCTCTCGAGGTTTACCATGTTGACCTAGCAACCACTCGAGGTGATTACAGCATGGTTATCACCCGATCCCCAGCCATTATCCTCTACATTGTGTTTTCACTGTTTAACCAATCTTTTTTCTTGTACCCCGGCTGGGGACTTAACCTTGTTGGGATAGTTTATTGATCAACAAACAATATTGTCTTTACAACAAGTAACAAATCATTTATACAAAACATTCATAAATAACAACTGTATATATGTAAAAATAAATATACAAATACACCTTCAGTTATCTTAAAATGCATACTCAATAAAAACATTCTGTTGCTTTTTTCTTATTAATTCATTGGTAACCAAGGGAAATCTCTTCAGGCTTTTTATATTGCACATAAAATATCTAACCCCTTTGTTGGGATAGCTTAATTATAAGGGTTTTTTTTATAGTTAGGCTTCATAATGAATCTGAGTGTTTTAGAATGCAGCAGCACCTATGGGCAGCAGTTTGAATTGTGGCACGAGACAGTGATACATTCCGCCATTTACATGCATTCCAGTCTCTCTGGGGCAGTTCAACATAGGAGGCTGACTGAATTTGTTAAGCACACTGAGGGATCCCCTGTTTAGAAACAGCATTACTATGGTAAGTATTTTTTTTTTCTTCTGTGTAGGTCAAATGTCAAAGAGGGAATGTTACAGTATGTACAGTAGAAGGAGATCCATAAATTATCTGATGTTTAATGTCTTACCAAAGAAAAACTGAAGATTGTGTAAGTGTGTGTGTGTGCCCTAAGTGCTTCATTGGTAGTACTTACATTAGTAGTTCTGCATATGTGAGACATTAAAAATCAGATGATTTATAGACCTCCTTCTACGTAACATTCCTTCTTTGACATTTGACCTACACAGAACTAAAGTTTTAAAGGATGTTTTCTCATCTCTGGTTGTGTGCTTATCTAATTACTTCATTAATCTGTCACATTCATGTGTAAAATGTTTAAGCTCTGGATATTTTAAAGTGAGCTCTTAAGAAACCTGCCATTTTCTTTCTGAAGAAGGACCTTGTAGGTTCAAAAGCTTAAAGTTTTTCTGTAAATCTCTGTTTCTCCAATAAAAGGTATTGAATCACCTATTTTGTTCATCCTGACAAAACTGAGGCATGCATAAAAGGAATAGATGAGCAGAAATACACGTGTAAAAGCCTAGCTGAGAAAGAAAAGGCCTTTACTTCCTACAAGCCTTATGGTAGGGGAGGCAGGGGCAGAGGTTACCACTCCAGACCTTACACCGATTATGAATATCAGTCACAGAGGAGGTACTATTGGGGCAGGGACAGAAAGGGTACCAAGCATGCTGCAGCACCAGCCCCAAAGCCACAGCCTAAATAAAGCCCTGACAATTTCACCAAGGCCACCAAGCAGCTATTGTTAGCGAGTGGAAGGATGGCTCATTACTTCCAGGAGGAGGAAAATATCACCACAGCCAAGTGGGTCCTAGAAATAGTGAGTCCATGATTGCCCTGCAATTCTAAAAATTCCCCACAGTTGCAGAGGTAAAAAAACTTCCCCGCTCATCCCCAAAAGAAAAAAATCCTGCTGGAGATAGAAGTAAAGAAATTGCTGTAACTAAATGTAGTAGAAAAGGTCCCTGTTTCACAGTGGGGAAAGGGCCTTCTCTCATGGTACTTCCTAACCCACGAAAAGTATGGAGAATGGTAACCCATTCTAGACTTGAGCTACCTGAACAGACATATTAAAAGGGAAAAATTCAGGATGGTTGCACTGAGCACAGTAATCCCATCCCTGCAGTCAGGAGATTGGTTGGGGTTGCTGGATCTGAAGGATGCTTATTACCACATTCCAGTCAGATGCAGCCACAGAAAATACTTAGGGTCAGGCTAGGAAACTGCCAGTATGAGTTCAGAGCCTTACCCTTCGGCCTCAGCTCAGCACCAACAGTGGTTACAGAGTGCTTAGCTGTGATGGCAGCTCACCTAAAAGGGAAATGGTAGTGGTTTTCTATTACATGGACAACTAGCTAGTTGCAGGAGAAACAAAGGAGGACGGAATGTACTCCACCCAGCTGGTGAGACACACCTTGGAAAAGCTGGGTTTCCTAATAAACCTGTAGAAGTCCCAACAGAACTTTTTCAGGTTCTGGATTTCACTGGAGCAGAGCTGGATACCCTGCAGGGAAGAGCATTCCTTCCACAGAACAGAGTAGTGAATTTGGTTACCAGTACAAAATCATCCACCTCAGATCATTTAAGGCCTGCAAGGGATTTTCTGTAACTCCTAGGGTACATGGCTTCAGCCAGAGCATTAGTACGATGTACCAGCCTCCAGATGAGGGACATACAGTACCACCAAAGAGGGTTCTGGTAATAAAGGTCAGATCCCTTGTTATTCCCAGTACCAATCACAAAGAAATTTGTTAAAGCACTGGAATGGTGGAAAGAGGAAAGCAACCTCAGAGAGGACATTCCCTTCCTCCAGCTATCTCCCATCAAAAATCTCACAACACAGGCTCACTCTAAGGGTGGGGTGGTCTTCTAGGGGACCTCATAGTAAGTAGCATCTGGACTCCATAGGAGACCCAAGAGCACATAAACCTTCTCATGCTCAGGGCAGTGCTGCTGTCAATGCAATCATTTTCCTCTTAGTTGCAGGGTCAGTTAGTCCAGATATGGACAGATATTACCACAACCATGTACTACATAAACAAACAAGGAGGAACAAAACTGACAACGTGGTGCACAGAAGCAACGAAGATCTGGAACCTAGTTTACTCTCTGGATGCCCACATTTCTGCATTACATCTGCCAGCAAGGACAATATACTGGCAGACTCCCTAAGCAGGATCATTCAGGGAACTCACTAATGGACCTTGAACTAGCAAGTGCTTGCTTCAGTTTTGTAGGGTACTCCAGAGATATATCTGTTTGTCTCATAGAACAACAGCCAGCATCCAGTGTTTTGTTGTAGACCTTCAGTCACGGGCACAGTCTCAGAGGATGCACTTATCCTGACATGGACAGGGATTTACCTGTATGCATTCCCTCTATTTCCCCTCATACAAAGAGTACTCATGAAGCTCAGGAGGGATCATCAATAATGATCTTGATGGTCCTAGACCAGACAGACATGTTACTCAGTACTACTGACCTAGTCCCTCAAACCTCCAGTCATTCTGTCACTGAGACATAGCCTACTGACTGTGCCAGGGCAGGACAATCTTTCTAGGCCTCAGAACATTACACATGAGTGCATGGTTTTTGAGGAGCTAGAGTTTTCTGGTTTGATCTGTTACAACAAGTGTTTAAAATTAACCTTACCCTGCTTAAAGGGCCAGTTGCATCTCATCTGACTGAAGCACACAAGCATCATTTCTGCTACTGTGACCAGGAGACCCATCCCTCTGGCTTACCATTAAGTATACTAGTAACTGCATATCCCTTAGGGCCTGTCATCCACTCTAATCTCTTACTTAATAGCTCTCCTACTCATATTCATCTTGCTTCCTATTCTTTCTCTCCACCCTAGGCACTCACCCCTCACCTTTTGCCACCGACTCTCCTCAAATCTTTTATCCTCTAACAATTACCTCAACTGTCCTTTCAACTGTCCCCCCTTCATCCCTTCTACTCGACATCAACTATGTTTTCCCATCTGGCACTAGTCTTTATTTTCTTCCAATGTACAACTAAGAATTCCACCCCTCTGGCTATACCACGGACTGATCTAGCATCTTTAACCAACCCCTGCCCATCATTCTGCCCTGTGCAGTGGGTTACAGCAGCTCTCACTCATGGTCAAATTACAAGTTATCCTCCTTGGGCTATCCAGGCCTCCCTGGGTATTTTAACATCCCCTCTTTCAATCAGGACACTCTCACTTGTAGCTGTGGTCTGTCCCCTGAGTCACATGTCCCCTCCAGCTACCCCTTTCCATCAGTTCTCCAGGAACAAGCACCACAGTAAGAAAGAGATTACTGCAGCAAGAAACAATTTGAAAAAAATTATCCTGATATTACTCATATGCTCTGGAAATGTTGAAGTGAATCCTGATCCTCAAATCTCCCTCGCATCCCCCTCAGACTTTGCCACTACCTCAGGCTTAAAGTTTATGCTGATTAACAGGCAGAGCCTGATTAACAAACTAGACCAGTTAAGAATATGGGATGCCCACACTAACCCAGATCTGATCATTATTACTGAATCCTGGCTTAAAAGTACTATCTCTGACCAGCAGATCTCCCTCTCCTCCTATAACCTGTCCAGAGCAGGCAGTCCCCCAAGGGGTGTGGGGGGGGGTGGTCATCTACATGAAAGACCACTTAAACATCTCCATCACTAATGCAATGTCCAAACCCAATGAATTTGAGTGTGTGGCCATCAGAATCCAAATATCCGCAGTCAAAGCTCTCAACATCATAGGTTGCTACATGCCCCCCTCAGCAGATCTCGAGCTAGTCTTAACCCTCAAAAGCTTGATCGCACTCATCAACAATGAGATCATCATTCTAGGTGATCTCAACCTCAATTGGCTCTCGCCTAAGGCATGTGTCCTAAAAGAACTCTGATGATCTTGGACTGTCCCAAATCATTATGGCACCAACAAGGCTCAACGCCAAAAATCATACAAATTGCTCCATCCTGGGTGTTATTATCAGAAATCATACCCACAAAATTCGGCATACAGTCATATTCCATAATGATCTTAGTGATCACAGTATTGTAGCATGCACCAGAAACCAAGGTAATTGCCCCTCTTCCTCTACATTTGTCACCAAGAGCAGCTTCCACAAATTCAACATTAAAAACTATATCTCAGATATAAAATATGTAAACTGGTAAGATCTCTATTTTGCCAAATCAGTGGATGAGGCGGTCTCCTTTCTTAATGTTACACTGACTCAGCTCGCTGATAAACATGCCCCTTTCATTATATCCAGGGTCTGTAAACATTCCCATCCTTGGTTCACTCCAAACCTAGAAGCTGCGCTGTACAAGCAAGATAAACTCTGTGCCTGTGCAAGGTACACAAATAATGTGGCTGACTGACAGGCATTTAGAACTGCCAGGAATGCTTGTGTTAAACTAATATGATCTGCCAAAGCTAACGTCTAAGTAGAATCCCATGAAAATGCCAAACACAACTCAGCCAAGATCTGACAAACAATCAAGACAGTTGAGGGCCACAAAGTAGCCCCATCCATCCCCACCAAGTTAGTCATTAATGGAGTCGAATATGGCGAGCGTGTCCTCATCCTAGAAAAACTGAATACCCATTTCACCACCGCTGGTCTCACATTTGATTCCTCCTCATATGCAGGGCTACCACACCTCCCATCCCACCCCCACCCATGAGCCCCCACCTCCTCATACCTTCCAGCTTCACCCTGTGACTTACAAACAAGTAGAAGACCACCTTAGTAAACTCGACATCAGTAAAGGTAGTGGAGCAGATGGCATTGATCCCTTCTTCATCATGCTAGGGTACTATTATCTAGCTGTACCAATCCGTCGTAGCCTTGATCTATCCATCGCCTTAGCTACGGTCCCCTCCTGTTGGAAATTAGCTTATATCTTGCCCTTGTTCAAATCATGTGACCTCTGCGACATAAACAGTCATAGGCCCATCTCCATTCTCCCAGTCCTATCCAAACTGCTAGAGAAACTCATCCATCACCAGCTTAAAGGCCATGTTGAAAAGTTTTCACTCCTCAACCCTGCCCAGTCTGGGTTCAGACAAAAACACAGTACCACCTCCGCTTTAGCTAAAGTCACCAACGACTGGCTGACCGTGCACAATTCCAGACAAGTCACAGGTGCCATATTACTTGATCTCAGCAAGGCATTTGATACCGTTGACCCATAACCTTATCCTCAGTGCTCTAGGTAAACTAGGCACAATTGACACCACACTTCAGTGGTTCTCGAGCTACCTTACAAGTAGAGTTCAGAAAACCAAAGCGAGTGGTCAGGTCTCCAACTCCCTTCCCATAAAATGAGGTGTCCTGCAAGGCTCCATTTTAGGCCCTATACTATTTTCTATTTACATTTACTCGCTAGATTCCAATATCAGCAACTCCAAAATACATCTCTTTGTGAACGATACCGTTATGTATACTTCTAAACCAACCTTATCCGAAGTATGTGATGTCCTCCAGGCTGACTTCGTACAGCTAGAGCGCAACCTAATCAACTCCAAGCTACTACTCAATATGAAAAAAACCAAGGTCTTTTATTTCGCACCTAGTGGCAGTAGGCCCTTCCCTCAGCACAGCGCATAATCTGTACCCATCATGACTATCCTAGGTGAATCACTAGATGTGGTTGATCAATTCAAATATCTGGGCATTTGGAAAGATGGCAAACGTTCTTTTAGTGATCACATCGACTACCTTTCTAGAAAGTTGAAAGCAAGACTCATTTTTTTTCTTCAGGAACAGAGCACTCTTTTCCCCTGACATTAGACATAGACTAGTACTGCCCACATTCCTGCCACTCCTAGACTACGGTGACATCATCTACAACTGTGCTGCTGCTCGCAACCTTCACAAGCTCAATATACTGTTCCATTGGGCTCTGCGCTTTATTACTAAAGCACCTTTCAAGACGCACCACTGTGACATATAAAGAAGTCAGCTGGCAACCCCTTGCCACCCGGTGACTTCTCCATTTAGGTACCTGGACCCTCAAAAGTCTACTAAACAAATTACCGACCTATATCTCCTCACTTGTTAATATTTCCCATTGTTCCTACTCCCTTAGGAAATCCACCTACATCCTCCTCACCATACCCCAGATGCGTACCTCCCTTAGCAAGGGGTGCCATTAGCTACGCCATCCTATCAGCATGGAATCTTATCCATACGTCATTCAGTCTCACCAGCATTGTCTCATTAAATTTCTGCAGAGCCCTGACCTACAAATTCTTCCCAGTAGTCTGTCACTGCAATAGGTCCTAGCCTATCATGCCAGTCTCTTGCCACTGCTATCAGGTGAGTACCCTCTGACTTCTTGTATCCTTCTCCCTGGTCTCCCTGTCCACCCTGGCCCCTGTCCTCCCTAGTCCATCCCCACTCTTATGCCCAGGACTTCTTCTATTCCCTCCATCCCGGATCCCTGCCCAACTCTCTCCCTTGCTCTTTCATCCTCTCGCAACTTCTTGCACTTATACCTTGCCCCCTCAGTCAGATTCCTTCCTCGTCAGAAGTAGTTATGTATTTCTCCTAACCTCCTTCCTTCCTGCACTCTCAGCCATCTTGGGAAGCTGACAGCAGTCATATAAGTTTTGACTGATACTATTTTTTGTTCTCCCTCTTAATATGAATTGGTTCCTGTATGCTTCACAATTGTTTTTCTTTCCATTGACCCTGTTTGTATTTACTACCAATTATTGTTACCTTATGGTATGTCACTGCTGCTTACCTGGGCACTGGATTCTGATCTGTTTTACTATTGTTTTTGCTGACCACATATGCACTTTATTTATACCAATTATTGTACCTGTATGCTATGTCATCACTTTTATTGTACACTGTTGTTTAACGTTGTCCTTACAGGGCCTCCTTGAAAATGAGAATGCCGAATGGAGTCTTCCTGCCAATAATTTACTTAAAAGGAAATGTACTTAAAAGTCTTGGGGTTTCTGAGAAACCTTCAACAAGAAAGGCATATGCCTCAAAGTGGAAAATATTCTCATAGTGGTGTATTCCCAGGAAGATAATCCCAACAAAGGCAGGGCTGTCTACAGTTCTGGACTACATGGTACACTTACAGTTCCTAGGCCTGAGGTTCTCAACTTTGAAAGTGCACCTGTCAGCTGTCTCAGCTTACACATCACAAGGCTAGGATAAATCACTGGCCTCACAACCTGTTCTTTAAAGGCATTTGAAGGCCTCATTCACACTCAACTCCCCTTGTGAGGGACCAGTCCCCCTTGGGGCCTGAACATTTGTCTTGGCCTACTGATGGAATCTCCATTTGAACCTATGGCTACAGCA
This sequence comes from Neoceratodus forsteri, assembly GCA_016271365.2. Taxonomy (NCBI): domain Eukaryota; kingdom Metazoa; phylum Chordata; order Ceratodontiformes; family Ceratodontidae; genus Neoceratodus; species Neoceratodus forsteri. Next base: position 237,392,318 of record CM057458.1, read on the forward strand.
GACTTATATGTCACCCAAAAAACAATTTTCCTAGTAACCATGACATCTGTCAGGAAAGTAAGCAAACTGCAAGCCCTTTGTACATATCAAAACTATATAATAGTTCACATAGACAAGGTAGTCCTTATGACAAATAGAAAATTCCTGCTTAAAGTGGTATCAGAGTTCCATCTTAACCAGTCAGTAACTACCTGTGCTTTTTCTTGAGCACTCGAGCTCAGGTGAGCAAATGCTCCACTGCCTTGGTGTAAAAAAAGGGCACTGGGCTGCTATGTGGACCGGATGAAGGATGTCAGATGTGACAGCACCCAGCTTTTTGTCACATATGGAGAGGTTGGCAAGGGCAAACCAGCTACCATGCAAACTGTCTTTTAATGGCTAGTCTCCTATATCCAGTTCTGCTATGAGAACGCTGGTAGGCAACCTCCAGGAGGCCTACAGACATACTCCGCAAGGGGCACCTCTGCCTTTGTGGCAACTACAAGGGGCATCCATCTTCCTTTAAAAGATTTGCAAAGCAACTACCTGAAAGACAGTCCACGCCTTAACAAAGCACTACTGCCAGGGCATATAGGCCAGGATGGATGTCAGTTTTGGAACTGCTGTCTTGCAGAACTGTTTTCCTACATAAGTTCTAGACCCATCCTCTGAAGGTATGCCTAGTGAGTCTGCACTTTGTATTAGGCATCACTGATGGATTCTAATTGTTAGAAGAAAAAATAACTCACCGCAGTAATGCAGCCTCTTCTTTAAGAACAATCCATGACCAAATACAAACCCTGACCCTGTCTCCCCTTCTAGAATTTGAAAATAGATTCACACAAGAATCAGTTATTTTTATGTGCTTGAGTATTACTTTTACAGTTTTTCATAATGTTAAAATTGGTGGTAATTTTATTGCCAGGTCTGTCTACTAAATGTTATATCTGAAGTTTTTTTTTAAAATTAATAAATAAAAAATTTATAGTGGTCAATAGATTCTGGTTGTTACCTCTCCATTGGCTTTAGAAACAAATCTAGGGCCAGATTTTCAAATGATATAGCTCGCTGCAGGCCCCGGGTGTGCCAAAGATATGGTGCTCCAAGCCTGCAGCAGTCTGATGGAATTTTCCACCTTATGTGGTAATTGATGTAAGTTAGACTACCTTTCTGTAGTCTAGCTTGCATCAATCTCGGGGACACTTTTTATGATGCTTATACCCAAGGTTTGGTGCAAGCAGCCATAAACTGGGAAAACTGTCAGAACTGCATCTGACCTTAGAAAATGGGGCACATCTGCGGCAAACAGGATTGGCATAGTGGCTGAATCGAAGTGTTGTGCAGGGCTGAATGCAAGCCCTGCGCTACCCTTTGAAAATCCGGACCCTGATGTTAACCCAGTAAAGGGAGCGTGAAGACACTGCAGAGGTTGCACTACATTTCATGTTTCATGTACATACACTTCTGTTCTCTGGGGCACCACTCTAGTGCAAAATGATGTACTTCGTATTGGCTCATTGGTGGATCCCAAAGAAGTAACAACATTACTATAATGAGTAATTTTTTATTTTCTCCCATGCCTGCTGGACACTGATGCTATTGCCCTGTGCATAGGCATGCATAGCGTGCTTACATGTAGAACCAGTCTGTTTTCCCCAACCCACTAGTTGCTCCACCTGCAGTAATACCTGTGGGCAGTCACTTAGTGAGCTAGGTGCTCTTCTCCCTGGAGAAGGAGACCATCCTTAGGGATGCTAGATGTTTCTCCCCCCAGCTGTCCTGGGCTCATTCCTGAATGTGTGTCAACAGCATCATGAAGGGTTGGTCCTTGTTCCTCATTGTTTTACATGGTAGTAGTTGCTATTTGTGTCACTTTAATAAATACATCCATGTGGATTATCTTGTGTAGCAGTTCAGTTTTTTCAATCATAATATGCTGTCTGGGTCCCACTTCTGCACTTTACCCTACAGTTCCGGCACTAGACATGGTCGGATATTGCACAATATTTTGCAGTATTTCTAAATAGATTCTCTCTGGTGGCCCTACAGTGGTACTACAGGTAGGCTGAGAATTTCTCTAGAGATAACACAGAAATGTCAGGAAATATCTGACCAAGTGTTTTGCTGTGACTGTGTCTTGTGTATTAGAGCAGTTTACAGTTTGTACCCTTACTATGGATATACCAGCCATTATATAAAACACCAGGCAAAGGATTTAGAGATGAAAGGGAGAAAATAAAATGTAGTGATACTGCAGATACAGAATGGAGTGGTCTACATGTTGGCTATTTATTTCATAATGTGTTCCGCACTGTCTGCCTAGCAGGTTAAGAGGTATAATATCTCTTTCTGTTTTTCTCTGCAGCATCAGAGCTACTGCTATGTAGTCCAAAAGCTCACAGTCCTTGAAACATTGAGAGGTACTCAGTGTTGGCATGAGCAGCACATTATACACATGCATGCATGCATGCATGCAAACATACATATTAAAGAGGGGAAAGAGCCCATCAGTACATCAAGTTCCTCACTCCCACCAGCTCAGCGGGAATACAGTCACCTCAACTTCATCTAAGTACTTGTTGAGTCTGAGCTTGAAATTCATTACAGTATCAGCTGATGCCAGATACAACATGGCAGTCTATTCCAAGTGTTTGCTACTCATACTGTGAAGTAGTTCTTTCCAATGTTTTCCTTGACTCTTCCTCCCTTCAGTGAGATTAAGGGTTCACTTGTCATTGCATCCTTGTGCCCCTTGAAGAGCCCCACTTGGTCTGATATTATTAGCCCCATTAAATATTTGAATACTGAAATAATGTCTCCCCTGGGTCTTCTCTTTTTATTACTCTGCTGCAGCAACTTTTGCCAATATTTACATGTCAAGTGTGCCTGTTGCATTGCCTTGGAATTAAGGTCCAACCATAATTGCAATGAGAAATTGCACTGAGGTGCAGAAAGGCCCAGCTTAGATGCATCCTTCAGCAGTCATTGCGACATGAGGAGTTGCAAGCAACAAAGGGCAGAATAACAAAATGTCAGTTCAGACTAAACTGGACTACTCTTGCAATGGGTGTCTCCTGATTGTGCTAACATGAGAAGTGTGAAGTAGCTAAGTACCAGATAAGTGCATTATAGTAAACAGTAATAATCTTTTAGTGAACCCAGGAATGCATGTTGTTCACTTACACAGAACAGCATGTAAGGGCAGTATATGTAGAACTTTTTTATTCTTGCTCTCTCTCTCTCTTTTTAAATTAATAGCTGGAAAGTGAGCGTTTAGGAAACAAATCAAAACAGGTATTATTGAAGGAGACTGTACATTCGCTTGAGGAGGACGTGAAAATCATGGCCAAAAAGGTAGTGAATACCGAAGATGAACTGGCTAGGCAAAGAACAGAAAGCAACTCTCTCAGGTAAATTCAGAGTCAATAAAACAAAGTATTCAGTGTTTGTTTCACTGGCAGGTACTTAACACCCACTGAGAGAAGTGCTATTATTACATTTTTAAGGGCCGAATAACCATGGGTTTAGGAATATTTTTTCAGGAGTAGAAATGCATGTTCTTGATATGTATGCAGTACGTTAGGCATTGTCATCCCATTCCTTGCATCCTTGCAGGAACAGTTAACTATGGGGAAAAAAAGAGGAAACAGAAAGGCCACTGGTTGTAAGGATAATACTTTATCCTGCCACAACGCCAGTCAAGGTCACACCTGTACTAAATTAATCCTTGAGCGCCTCCCACTCTCATTGCTGGTGACAGGATAGTTTGAGGGACTGGACTGCCATTCGTTTTCATTTTATTTATCAGCTCGGATGTACTCATTGAGCAAAGCTCATTTACAGTGAGGCTCTGGTGCCTTGAAAAGGTTACAAGAAGAGGGTAATATAGCAGTAATACACAAAGCACGAAAACAGCAAACACAACTCTCAAAATATTATACTGTACAAGTATTCTAGATCATTAATTTGTGATTATGTAATTTATTTCTGCTTTCTTTTCCTCTGCATTATCTCTACCAGACATTTTTATTGCACAGTCACTGTCCCTTTATTCGTTATATTAATTTATTATCACTATTCTAACAGCATGAATTAAAGCAGCCTAGTCCTACTTGTGCAAGCTCAGTGGTAATGCAACGTTTTGCCTTCAGAGTCACCCTGGGGGCAGCACTGCCTTGGGGGCTGCATCAGTGAGGAATATGCTGCCCGGATCTTAGAATGTATTTTCAGAGACACTGTCTCCCTTTCTCTCATTGTGTTAATGTAGAGCCACCTACCATTCCAATGGTAGACCTTTAGTTTCCACTGATGAGATTTGTTTCATTGGGTGGTGCTCCCAGATAATTTGATGGCTAAGTCCTCAAGATTTCTTCTTTTATGAAATTCTCAGTTAATTTAGCTAAAATAGATTTCCTTTCTTTTCCAAACTGTAATTTAGCTCAAAAAAAGTGATTTTTTGGTTATTTTTCATGGTTGCCGCATGTTTCCATCAGTCAACTGGTTCCTCTCATGTCCAGGTCCGTGTGTGAGAGAGGTACAGTGTGTGCTTTATGTGACTTCAGTGTTGTGTCTGCGTGAGAGCCGTGAGTGTCCCACCACTCTGTTTGTACTGTGTGCACTCTCGGACTGAGTGAGTGTGAGTGTGTGTGTGTGTGTGTGTGTGCCTGTATTGTTTGCAAGAAGGACAAGTGATCTAGGAACCCTAGACGGTTCTGGCTGGATATCACAGTATCATTTCTCCTACCCCAGAAAAGCCGTGTTAAAGTGTGGGGCAGTGACAATGGCCTATCATGTTGCAATGCAAAATTATTCAGCGGGAGCTGATTTGTAATATTATACCAGAACATGCAATTGACTGCTATGCATATACTCCCTGCATAAAACTTCACATTTCCTTTTAGAGAGAAATGACAAGAAAAGTTTTATTCATGAAACCAAAGTGTCATGTGAAACAGAGTTCTTCAGACAGGAAACAAATCTTTTGTAGGAGTTGGCTATGCATTTCTATGATGATAATAATAATTAATAGTAACAAAATGAGTATGTGACAGGGGGCGCCTGCCACTCTTGAGGACTGACCTTTTCTTAAATTTGTTGCAACAGTTCTATTTCTTAGCCTAATCTATTCTTTACAATTTCTAGTCCATAAGGTTGGCCACCTATGGGCACCTCCTCCCCTTTTTTGACTAAGCTATAGTGTTTAATTTTCCTTTTCCCTCTCAGGTCCTCATACAGGGAGTTTATTGTGATGACCTCCAAGCTTATGTAAAACAGATTGTGTTTATCGTCGTAGTATTTAGTATGTAATAGCACTATGTCATAATATACCTTTTGTTTATGAAACCTGTAAATGTTGAAAATTTCATGGCACTAGGTGTTTTTGATAATGGTAAAAAGTATTAGGTGACTATTATAGAAATTAAGTTAGTTGTGCTATTTAAAATGCTTGTAAATTGCTGTAAACTGAACACATCTGAAATTGCATGGTGATTTGCATATATCCCATGATGCTTTGCATTATGGAAGTATGTATGCTGTTGTATTTCTTTGAAACCTGATCTATTGCCAATGGCCTTTGGAGTAACCCATGTTTCAGTGTTTCTGCACTGAAGTTCTTTATTTTTAGCTCCCCCCCCTTCTTTTTGAGCCCCCACTACCCAAGCAAACAGGACCCACATAGGGATGAAGGGTTTTCACTGAAAAGTGGTTGATTCAGAGATCAGTGTCGGTAGGTGCTGGCTAAGTGCAGAAAAAGGACATTCATAGTCTGTTGCTGCAAACTGATGTATTGAAAAAGGAATGTGTTATTGCTGAAGCTTATTTTCTGCATTCTGAATAAACATCACGCCGAGATTGTATGTTGAACCTGAAGTTTGGTGTCCAGTCCATCTGTTATCCCACAACTCCTCCACAGACTTGACGTCAGTAGTGGGATAGCATGCTGGAAGCATGTGGACTGGCCCGAGGACGTACATTTTCTGGTGGATATCACCCAGATATCCCAGGTGGACCAATGCACGAGGAGTTGCTGGAGAAGAAAGTCCATGGAATTCTGGCCAGAACCATGGCTAACAGACGGAGAGAAGCTGCTGATGCCTGGACTGGACTTGGGAGCTCAGAGGAAGGCCAAGCCTCAAGATGACAAAGAGATGAAGGTTGAGGCAGACTGGAGGTGCAAGCAACAACACCCAGGAGGTGGAGTCCCTGACAAGGATGATCCACTGGATGAGTGGACAATGGCTGGTGGCAGATCGACTACGCAGAGAGGTGGAACACCAATGCCAGGTGCTTGAGAGGTCCCTGCTGGAGAGTTTGGATAAAGGGTCGGAAGAGGATTTTTCATGGGCTCAGTTTGAGGAGGACCTCCTTACTGAGCAGGATATTCCTTTGTTGCCTTTGATCCTAGGATGTTGCCTGTTGGAGTTCGGAGATGCAAGTATGGAACTTGAATGTGAGACCCCAGGTAAGACTGTGCCTAGTGGTATTGTGCTGGGGTTGAAGACTCCAAGCAAGCAAGAAGAAGCCTATGAGGCTGAAGGGACTATTTCTCATATTGTTGCAGCCAAATCTATTAACAGTATTGACTGGGGTATACTGCAGGCTAAAGATGCTGATATTATCAAAATGTTACAATATGTTGAGATCAAGGAGGTAGTAAGTGTGTTTTATTTATTTATTTATTTTTTAAAAACCTACAAAGGAGGAGGTGGGTGGAAAATGGACAAAAACCTGTGTTGGGGTAAAACCTAGCGTGTCTACCCTCAGGTGTCTGTATCTGTCGCAAATGAGATGAATCAAGAGACGTAGTGGGTTTATGTAGAGGGGTTGAACCTAGGACTGGGCTCCTGCTTAAAACTAACATGTGTGGTGGGGTTGGAGCAGGTAATTACTCACCTCCAGAGAAAGTCTTTCAAACAACATGAAGTCTTGCTATATTATGGCAATTGCAGTATGACCGCAGGTTAGAACTGCTCCGGAGGTGGAATAGTTAACTTTCCATGCAGGCATGGAACTTAGAGCGCGAGCTCGGTTGAAAACTCTGTCTGTTGTGCTTCAAACGCAAACTGCCAGATTCTTTACTCCACCTCACTGAACAGTCGCTCCGGAGATTTCTCCTTCTGCTCGGTTCATTTTGTCGGTTTAAAAGTATTATTTTTCGTTTTTGCGAAATTAAACTGCAACCGGTCAGTTCAAGCTCTGTCTGTGGTAATGTAAGTAATAGGTTTTACATTTAATTTTTCTGTGTGGAACTTGTAATTCTTTATCGGTTCGGTTTGAACTGATCAGGTTGTATTAAAATCTACTAGTCCTTTTTAGAGTCGGTTCCGGTTCTTACTCGGTTCTAAGCAGTTCATTACAGTTTTTTCCGACCCTATGACACAGTTGGGAACCGATAAGGGTGTCTTGCTTGGTGGATTGCCATAAACAGGTAAGTTGGTTAGGCTGGTATTATGTCTGAGAAACCCAAAAGAAAACCGGACCCACTGGGTTTCAACACTGTAGTGTTTGTGGGAAGCTTTTGCTAAGGCTGACCACACACCACATGTCTATTGTCTGGGGTTTGACCACCTCAATTCAGACTGCCAGATTTGTCACAATTCCTGCTGCCACCCTAGATAAGAGTTGGTAGGCTCAGGAAAGGGGAGGCCAAAAGTCCGCTGACCGGATGGCCAGCCGGTTCGGTGCCAGCGAACGGAGGAAGTGCCTCTGACCAGGGTGATACTTCCTCGGGCAAGCGAAGAGCCGGTTCTGAGGCGGTTCCAGCAAAGGACTAGAAAGTCAGCTAGTGTAGAGCCAAAAGTTCTCTCCCCAACTGCTGAGAAATAGCTAAAGCAATTCAAATTGTCCAGCCCCTCTCTCGGTTCCGACCGAACCGACACCTTCAGGTAAGCGTTCGGTTTGGCCGGTTCCACCGGTTCAAGATTATGATTTTGATGATTTTTATGAACCGGGGGAGGGGGAAGAGGAATATGAGGAGAGTGAATATGGTTTTGAAGATCTGGATGTGCCCATTGATCCGGACATCTCTCCATATAGACCCCTAGGGGTTTCTCCTCCAAGGCTTTGTGAGTCCCCTTCTCATTTCATGTTTTATAAAAAAGTTGCTGAAACTCTCCAGCTCCCTGTTGAGGAAGCTGTTGATGACCAAGAGGAGCCGGACTATGTAGAAATGATCTCCAGGAAGATTGTTGCTATGGCAAAGAAACAGTACATGGCAGCATCTTTGGGACTCAGACAAGCAAATTATATGGCTTATGCTGCTAGGTACCAGAAATCCAGATGGGATACTGTGCTGGCCCTAGCGAAACAAGTCCCTGACCAGCTTGCCAGGGAGCTGGAACAGGTGGCTATGGATGGTATTGAGGCATCCAAGGTGCAATTTCATGCTGCAGTGGACTCTAATGGCCCAGTCTAAGGCCATGGATTTTCCTGTTGTGGGAAATTCTCTATTTGGGGAGCAAACAGAGAATTACATGAAGAAAATGGATGAATATAGGACCACCTATAGGAGTGCACAGGCCAAGGAAAGGCAGGCCACTCCTCAAAAGCAGCTTCCTAGAGGCAGGGGCAGGCCTTTTCATAGGCCTTTTTACCAAGCCCAAGCTTCCTCCTCCGCCTATGCTCAGAGGGGGTTCTTTAGAGGGAGAGGGAGAGGCAGACGGGGTACAAGCAGGTACGCTTCCACCCCTCAGCCCAAAGCCCCTGCCAAGCAGGCACCCTGATGGGATTGCCAGGGCCAATTCTCCTCTACCTGTAGGGGGCAGGCTGGCTTACTTTGTCCAGGACTGGAAGTCTTTAACATCAGACAAGTGGGTCCTGGAAGTAGTAAGCCAGGGACTGGTTCTCAGCTTCAAAAAAATTTCCAAAGCTGAGAACCAGATCTTTTCCACCTGCAACTCCATCAGAGGCACTTGCCCTAGAGGCAGAGGTCTCTACCCTCCTGGCTCTCAGAGCTGTGGAAAGGGTTCCTCCCCTACACCAAGGCAAAGGTTTGTACTCCAGGTACTTCCTTACCCCAAAAAAGACAGGAGAATGGTGGCCCATCCTGGATCTCAGATATTTAAATAAACAAGCACCTTTTAAAGCCAAAGTTCAGAATGGTGACTCTGGGAATTATCCTACCCTCTCTAAGGCCAGGGGACTGGCTAGCTTCCCTGGACCTCAAGGATGCTTACTTCCATATTCCCATCAGAAGCTCCCATCGAAAGTACCTCAGGTTCGAGCTGCCATCAGGCCACTACCAGTTCAGAGCAATGCCCTTCGGCCTCACTTCTGCCCCAAGGGTATTCACCAAATGCCTGGCTGTAGCAGTTGCCTACCTAAGAAGGCAAAAGATTGCCATCTTTCCTTACTTGGACGATTGGCTCTTAGTAGGCCAGTCCCCAGACCAGGTCAATTTACACCTTCAGATAACGCAGCAACTGCTTACCTCTCTAGGTTTCCTTCTGAATCTCTCAAAGTCAGTTCTAGAGCCGGTACAGCTTCTTACCTTCATAGGCGCAGGAACTGAACACACAGGAAGCCAGGTCTTCCTCCCCTGGACAGGGCAAAGACCCTAGTCTCCCTGGCCTCCTCATTTACCCTGCAGGTCTCCCGGCCAGCAAGGCATTTTCTGCAGCTCCTAGGACACATGGCTGCTTCCACAGCAGTTGTGCAAGGAGCAAGATTTCAGATGAGGGACATCCAGTTCCATTTGAGAGCTTTTTGGTCTCAAAGAAAGGATCCTCTTACCAAGCTGATCCCAGTAACTCGAACCCTGATCCAAGCCCTACAGTGGTGGCAGGATCAGAGCAACCTGAGACAAGGGGTTCCTATTGTCACTCAGTCTCATTCTCTAATCCTTACTACAGATGCGTCCCTCTTGGGCTTGGGAGCTCACATGGGCGACCTCACCACCCAGGGTCTGTGGTCTCCCCAGGAATCTCTGCTCCACATCAACCTGTTGGAGCTCAGAGCAGTTTTTCTAGCACTTCAAGCTTTTTCCAAATCTGTTCAGAACAAGAGTATTCAGGTCAGAACAGACAACACCACTACAATGTGGTACATCAACAAGCAAGGGGGCACTCGGTCTATGGCCTTGTGCACCGGAGCGATGAAGTTGTGGTCTCTGGCTTACTCCCTGAACACCTCCCTTACGGCAGTTCACCTCCCAGGCAAGGACAATGTCCTGGCAGATGCTCTCAGCAGGATTTCCCAGGGCCACCACGAATGGTCACTGGATCCCCTGGTCTTGGGAGTAGTATTTGCCAGATGGGGCACCCCGCAGATAGATCTTTTTGCAGCCCCAGACAATCACCAACTTCCTCTTTTTTGCTGCAGGCCCCCAGTGTTGGGCTCACTCCCCCTGGATGCCTTAGCCCTCAGTTGGGAGGGGAAGTTTCTCTATGCCTTCCCTTCCTTTCCTCTCCTGTTCAAAGTGCTAGTCAAAATCAGATCCCAATCATGCAAAGTCATTCTGATAGCTCCGGATTGGGCCAGACAGCCCTGGTATCCACTCCTGCTGTCCTTAGCAGTCCATCCTCCCCTGTCCCTTCCCAGGAATCACAATATGTTAACCTGTGCCCAGGGAAGGGTCTGGTACCCGAATCTCAAATCTCTCAATCTCAAGGCTTGGTTCTTGAAGAGTTAGAGTTTGCTGATTTACACCTTTCCCAAGGTGTAATGGATATATTGAAGGCCGCAAGGAAGCCTTCCACCAGGGCTACTTACAATTCCAAATGGAAAAGGTTTTCCATATGGTGCTCAGAAAGCATATTTCCCAGTCTCTGCTGATCTACCCACTCCTGGATTATATGGTACACCTGAATTCTTTGGGGCTGAGACCAGCTACCCTGAAGGTGCACTTGGCAGCTGTGTCTGCTTTTATTTCAGCAGGTAAATCCTCTTCCCTTTCAGCTCATCCTGTATTTTCCAAGTTTTTAAGGGTTGTTTCACCAACCCTCCATTCAGGGATCCTGCCCCTGCCTGGGATCTTAATGTTTGCATTGCTCAGCTTATGCAACCCCCCTTTGAGCCCTTGTCTTCAGCTGAGCTCAAGTACTTGACTTGGAAAACTGTGTTTTTGGTAGCCATCACCTCTGCCAGATGCATAAGTGAATTACAAGCATTGTCAGTGGAGCAGGAGTTTATCTCTTTTCACAGAGATAAGGTGGTCCTTTGGACTAACAGAAAGTTCCTGCCTAAGGTGGTTTCAGATTTCCACCTTAATCAATCTATTTCACTTCCAGTGTACTTCACTGACCACTCCTCCTCTGGGGAGAGGATGCTACACAGCCTAGATGTGAAGAGGTATACCAAGGGTCATAGGTTTGACTCCCTCCAACTATTCGTCACCTATGGCGAAGTTGGTAAAGGGAAGCCAGCCACTAAAAGATCCATTGCCAGGTGGATTGTCTCTTGTATCCAATTCTGCTATGAGAAGTTGGGTAAAGTTCCTCCCTCAGGCCTGAGGGCTCACTCTACCAGAGGTACAGCTGCTTCTCTGGCTGCTGCCAGAAACATTCCTATTCTAGAAATATGTCAAGCAGCTACCTGGAAAACAGTTCACACTTTTACCAAGCATTACTCCCTGGACATCCAGGCTAGGAGTGATGCTCGGTTTGGCACAGCCGTGCTTCAGAGCCTATTTCCTAGGTAGGTTCTGTCCCTCCTCCATGGGGGTACTGCTGTGTAGTCTGCAATTGTCATAATATAGCAAGACTTCATGTTGTTTGAAGAAAAAATTACTCACCTTAGTAATGTTGTTTCTTCTAATGCAGTCTTGCTATATTATGACCTCCTCCTGCCTGCCCTCTCAGAACCTCTGTTTGGGGATGTGGGTGGGCAGTACAGAGTTGGCACTTTTTTTGATGCCCACCTTGTTGTTTTCACCTACCTTTTTGGGTGAATTGGTGTTGTGTTTTTGCATTTTTGGGTCTCCTGACTTAAGTCTTTGTTTTAGGCCAAAAATGAGTGTTTATGTTAGTAGCCAGTTGGCTAGTGTAGGTTTACAGCTTCCACACAGAACCTTAGTGAGTTTTAGCTCATAAAGATCTGACAGTTTGCATTTGAAGCACAACAGACAGAGTTTTCAACCGAGCTCGCGCTCTAAGTTCCATGCCTGCATGGAAAGTTAACTATTTCACCTCCGGAGCAGTTCTAACCTGCGGTCATACTGCAATTGTCATAATATAGCAAGACTCCATTAGAAGAAACAACATTACTAAGGTGAATAATTTTTTCTTCTATGGTACTGAACTTTACAGCTGTCTAGATTTTTTGTTAAGAAATATGACAGAGTTTTCCTAAAAGGGGATGGGAAGGTACCGTTAGTCTCTGTCGAGAAATGTGTTAATGCCTCATGGTAAAGAATGATGATATCCGCCATGTTTATGATGGAATGTTTATCACTAATAGGGACCCTGAGACAGAGCTTCTGAAGATGGATGGGTGGAAGCTTCATCCCTTCCTGGGACAGGAAGGTGGTAAGCAGTCTGCAATAACTGCTTCCCTCTTAAGGTGAAGGATATGCGACAGGGAACTCCTGCCACTCTTGAGGATCAACCTTTTCTTAAATCTGTTGCAACAGTTCTATTTCTTAGCCTAATCTATTCTTTACAATTTCCAGTCCATAAGGTTGACCACCTATGAGCACCCCCTCTTTCTTGACTATGCTGTAGTATTTTCTTTAATTTTCCTTTTCCCTCTCTGGTACTCATACAGGGAGATTATTGTGGTGACCTCTGAGCTGATGTAAAACAGGTTGTGTTTATTGTTGTTGGATTTAGTATGTAATAACACTGTGTCATAATATACCTTATGTTTATGAAACCTGTAAATGTTGAAAATATGGCACTAGGTGTTTTTGATAATGGTAAAAAGTACTAGGTGACTATTATAGAAATTAAATTAGTTGTGCTATTTAAAATGCGTGTAAATTGCTGTAAACTGAGCAAATCTGAAATGTCATGGTGATTTGCATATATTCCATGATGCTTTGCATTTTGGAAGTATGTATGCTGTTGTATTTCTTTGAAACCTGATCTATTGCCAGTGCCTTTTGGAGTAACCCTTTTTTCAGTGTTTCTGTACTGAGGTTCTTTGTTTTTAGCTTGTTTGTTTTCTTTTTAAGCCCCCACTACCCGAGCAAACAGGGCTCACATAGGGATGAAGGGTTTTCACTGAAAAGTGGTTAGATCAGAGATCAGTGTCAGTAGGTGCTGGCTAAATGCAGAGAAAGGACATTCATAGTCTGTTGCTGCAAACTGATGCACTGAAAAAGGAATATGCTATTGCTGAAGCTTATTTCCTGTATTCTGAATAAACATCACACAGAGATTGTGTGTTGAACCTGAAGGTTGGTGTTTGGTCCATCTGTTATCGCAGAACCCCTCCACAGAGTAGTAATGTGTTTCTGTGTGATATTATTATTTATTTATAATTACTGGTGACCCTATCATTACCGGTTTCTTCAAACGCTATAACAACCCATTTTGGGGTAATTACACTCCTAAAAGCCATAATAACCTGAAATCCAGTTATTACGGTGTTCCAAACAACTTTCATTTTCCCCGCTGACTGTAGCATGACCGAGCGGCGTTCAGTATTCTAAACAAAATTGTACAAATTTTCCAGAAGCAGCACTTTTTATCATAAGAAACATTAAGTTTGTTCTTCTACCTTAGTTTTTGTATTTTTCTAACAAAGAAGCTGCCACTTGTAGGGTGAGGAGAGTGAGTGATTCGGCAGCTACAGAAGACTAGATGCAAGCGCTAGCGAGCGTTGCTATAGCTAAAAGCTCTTTGGAGTACTGTGCAAGCCCTATGTGAAAGTGATGAAACTGACAGTGATCTAGCAGAAACTACAAAAGATGCTTTGGAAGCCACTGAACATCAGTTCCATATAGTTGTGGATGCAAATGACACAGCCTCATTAAGGGTAATAGCACATGCAGTAGTTCTGAGGTGGTTTGCTTGACTCAGAGCAACCATCCTGTCAGAGGACACAAAAACAAAGGCTATGGATTTGCCATTCAAGGGACCCTCTCTCTTTGAAGATAAAGCAGAAGCCTACATGACAAAGATTGACAAACAAAAAACAACCAATAAGAATTTGACCCAGAAGGAGAGAGAGTCTACTTCCTTCAGGCCATATGGAATGGGAAGGTGGGGAAGGATAGGGCCTACTATAAAAGGCCTCTATACTTCTATGACTACCCTACTCAGAGGGATGCCCCAAGAGCCAGAGATATGAAAAGTGCAAGGCAGAAGTAAACACCAGCTCCAAAAATCACAAGAAAAACAAAATCCCTGACTGTACTGGCTGCCATAGAACCCCTCAAGGTACACACATAAATCCTGATGCACTGACTGGGAAATACTGGAGCAGCTGCATAGACTTGCAATAGCTCAAACAAAAACAAACAAATGCAGTGCTACCCAACGTGACTCACCAGGGGGCTCCCTGATGAAGAGGGATTGCTCCCTTGAAGCACCGGGGGAATCTGTCCGCTATGGAAGCTTTGTTAATAAATCTTTAATTTGGTGATCCACATTGTTTAGCGCTGCATTTCTTTATACCATAGAACCCCAACCAGTGAGAGATTGCCTAACATATTACTTCCAGGAGTAAAAAGACATCAACATAGACAAGTGGGTGCTGGAAGAGGTGAGTCAGGGTTTAGCTCTACATTGCTTTTTGGCCTAACCTTGGCTCCAAGGGTGTTCACAAAGTGCCTAGCACCAGTAGCTGCATTTTTGAGAAGAAAAGAGATAACAGTGTGTCCCTACCTGGATGACTGCTAGTCACAGAAAGGACAAGACAGGAGTCACTGAATGCCACTGCATTGGTGAGAAACACCTTGGAAAGTCAGGGCTTTCCACTAAAAATGGAAAAAAAACAGCTGTGACCCAGCCAAGTACTGGTTTTCATAGAGCAAAATTAGATATTGCTCAGGGAAAAGAATTCTTGCCACAGGCAAGAGTGCAACGTCTGTTGTCCTTGCATGAGGTCCTACAAGCCAGGTGAGCCAAGGCCAGCAAGGAACATCTTGCAGCTACTAGGGTACATATCAGCAGCAACAGCTGTGGTGCCCTGTGCCTGCTTACAGATAAGAAATGTTCACTGCCACTTAAAAAGGCACTGGCATCAAGGTCGAACCCACTGAACCAGCTACTAACAATCACAGGAGCCTGATCAGGGCTTTAGAGTGGTGGAAGAAAGTGGACAGTCTCAGGGATGGAATCATGCTCTAAAAAGTGTTCACAATACTCGCTCACTCTGACAACAGATGACTCCATACTAGGATGGGGATGGCATCTGGACAGTCACACAGTTAGTGGGGTCTGGTCCCCGCTAGAACAGCTAGAGCATATACATCTGCTGGAGCTCAGGGCTGTACTCCTGTATCTACAATATTTCTCAGACCTAGTCCAAAATCAGTAAGTTCTGGTCAAAACAGACAATGCCACCACAATGTACTACATAAACAAGCATGGTGTCACCACAAAACTATGCACAGAGGCAATAAGGGTTTGGAATCTGGCATGCTACCTAAACACAGAAATCACTGTTGCACATCTGCTGGGAAAGGACTATTTTCTGGCAGACTCACTAAGCAGGATAAGTTAGGGAAATCATAGTGGTCACTTGACACCAGGTGGTTTAAACCCTATTCAGGAGATGGGGTGTGCTAGGGGTGGACTTGTTTGTCTGGTGGAACAATCTCAAGTTACCACTGTTCTGCTGCAGGCCACCCCACAGGTGGATTCTAACCCAGGATGCACTAACTCTCAGGTGGGAGGGAGGTTCCTGTATGCATTCCCCTCATTCCCTCTGATTCAAAGAGAGTTCTGGAAATTGAGGAAGGAGTCAGCAAAAATTATTCAGGCGGCCCCAGAATGGGCAAGACAGCTATGGTTCTCTGTCCTACTATCCCTGTCAGACAGGAATCCCATATCTCTCCCTATGAGACATGCCCTTCTGACTCTGTCTCAGGGCAGGGTAAAATTCTCAAACCTCACAACACTAAGGCTGAAGGCTTGGTTATTGAAGACCTATAGTTGTCAAGCGTGGTATTAAATATTCCTAAAGTTTAAGAAAACAGTTTATAACAAAATCCTACTCCTGAAAATGGAAAACATTTTCAGTTTGGTACTCAGGTAAGGGTGTCTCTTTCCTGGAAGCTGATTTAACTGTTGTTCTAGATTCCTTAGAACATCTGCACACAGATGGATTAAGAACCTCATCACTGAAAGTCCACTTGACAGCTGTATCAGCCTTCGTATCTGCAGGGAATCCAAAATCTTTAGCCTGTTGCTAGCCTTGGTTGTAGAGCAGAACGCAGCTAACTAAAAGAAGCTACATTTTCTTATTAATTTAACACTTATATCTTAGCAGGAGTCAGTGTCTGTTGAGATTAAGCAAACAGATACTTTATTAGAAGTAGAAGGGGTCTTATTTAGGGTTTAAAAAAAAAAAGAAAAGAAAGAAAGTCAGTGTGTGTTCTGTGCTGTGAAGGGTTCTGTATCAGTTTACTTTGCTAAACCAGCAGGAGGAGAGAGAGCTTAATTGGGGGTGTGGCTTAGTCACTATAAAAGCGGGTGACTCAAGTTACAACTTCCTGTTGCTAGCCTTTTTTCTTACTAATTGCCCTCCACCCCACCCACCCTAAGCCAGTTCTATTTTTATAGCCACTGGATTTCACTGTCAACAGGAACTTCCTGTTGGCAGTAGGAAGGGAATATAGAGAAAACATTGGTTTTGTCAACCCTAAAGGAAAAAAGTGGCTCACCCCCCAGCTGCTGGGTGTGATCTGACACTGAGCAAGGAAGAAGGAGGCTACTGAAGAATATAGGAAGTTACTGTCCCAGAACAGGAAGGGTGAGAGTTGTAAGGAGAGGAGAGAGTAAGCATACAGAGAAACAGGAGAGGGGACACAAAATAAGACATGATAGGAGTGGTGCAGTGCAATGGCTGTGGGGTGGCAGTGTTCCAGGAGACATTCTGGAGGCTGCAATGCTGCCCTATTTGCAGGCACCTCTCTGGTCTGAGGGAGGAGGTTGCCCGTCTCCAGGCTGACCTAGCTAGGATTCGTGAAACCTCCTCCCCCACCCAGGGACCACCAGGGCTAATGCCACTACCTCAGAGGTTGCCAAGAAAGAGGAGAGGCTGGACCAGGGTGGGCTCAGGGAGGGAGAGGGTGGTAGAGCAGACTTGCATCCCTCCAGCTGTACCTCTCCACAATTCATTCGCTCTTCTGGTGGATAGTGGTTCCTCTACAGAGGCACTTGCAGTGGAGACAAAGGAGGATGCTGGGAACCTTCACAAAGGAGACCCACAAGAGGGTGGCATGAGACCCCACAGGGGAAGGAAACAACTCCTGGTGGGGGACTCAATCATTAGGGGGGGTAGAAATGGGGGAGGAAGAGGAGAGGGAGGTAAGGTGCCTGCCTGGCGCCACGGCTTGGAGGGACAGGAAGCGAATCCTCAGGATCGTGGGAGCAGCTGCATGAGGGAGGGAGCTAGATGTCATTGTCCACCTAGGGACAAATGACCTGGCTAGGAATGGGATCAGAGCAGTACAAGAGGAGTTTGTAGAGTTGGGGAGGGGCCTTAGACAAGTAGCGCATACAGTAACCTTCTCGGAGGTGCTCCCTGTCTATGGCAAGGGTGATGCAAGGGTACTCCTCACCAGGGAATTCAATGAATGGTTGAAAAACTGGTGTGGAGCTCAGGGTTTTGGCTTCACTGGGGACTGGGGAGCCACCTGGAGGGATGCAGACCTATACTGGTGCGATGGTCTGCATCTGTCCAGGGGGGGAACCAGGATCCAGGTGAGAGGTTTAAATGCTTCATTGGCAAGCATTTAAACTAGCTGGGGCACTGAAAAGGAGCAGGGAAATCCCAGCCTTCCCCCACAAACAACAGTAATTAGTGAAGTAAACACCAAGGTAGAGAAGTCATTAGGGAGCAGGACAGAAGTAAATGTAAAAAAAGGCAAAAGCAGTAAGGACAGGAATGGGGCTAAAAGGGGTAAGGCCATCAAGAAGTGGAGGGTGATGAGTACCAATGCCTGTAGTCTGTGTAACAAGCTCCCTGAACTAGTGGCCTTGATGGAAGAGGGTTGCCTGGATATTGTGGCAGTCACAGAAACATGGTACACAGAGAACCATGACTGGGATGTCAACATACCAGGATACACAATCTACAGGAGGGACAGAGAGGGTAAAAGAGGAGGAGGAGGAGTTCTTTATATAAAGGAAGGGATCAAAGCAACAGAACTAAAGAGTAAACAGGGAGCAGATGAGACACTCTGGGTCACCCTGGAGGCAGGAAATGGCACCACAATCCGCATGGGGGTTGTATACAGACCCCCATCTCAGGGGGAAGGAATGGACAAGGAAATGATAGAAGGCTTCCTTAGAATGGCAGAAAAAGGGGAGATATTGTTGATGGGGGACCTGAATATGCCAGATGTTAACTGGAGCACCTTTGCTGCAGGTACATCCAAGGGCAGTGTCATTCTTGATGCACTACAGGTGGCATGCCTCAGACAGCTAGTATTGGAACCCACTTGGGAGGGAGCAATCTTAGACCTGGTACTCTCAAATGGGGATGGAGAAAGAATCTCAGATTTAGAAGTGGGTAGCCATCTGGGAACAAGCGACCACCAAACAGTGTGGTTCATGATAAACACAGCCATACAATCAAGCCATACAAAAGCAAGAGTATTGGACTTTAGGAGGGCTGACTTTGGGAAAATGAGAGAGTGCCTCAGAAAAGCACTAGCAAACAGGCAAGAAGGAGGGGTGGAGGAACAATGGGGAGTAATCAAAACAGCCATCACAGAGGCAACAAGCCTTTGTGTAAAGCAAATCAACAAAACACAACGAAGGAAAAAAAACGCTGTGGTTCTCAAAAGAGGTGGCAGGGAAGGTTAAGGAAAAAAGGATAGCATTCAGGAAATATAAGGAAACACAGAAGGAGAAGGACAGAGAACTTTATCAGTTAAAGCAGAAAGAGGCTGGGAAGGCAGTGAGAATAGCAAAGGCCCAAACCGAGGAAAGAATAGCCAATTCTGTTAAGAAGGGGGAAAAGACCTTTTATAGTTACATTAGGGAGCGAAGAAAGACCAAAGGAGGGATACTGAGGCTTAATAAAGGGGAGGGAATGTGGGTACAGGGTGACAATGAAAAAGCAGGGATACTGAACGAATATTTCTGCTCAGTACTCACAAAGGAAGAGGAGGGGGAGGTACTTAAACCAAACAAGACAAACACTCTGACGACGGGGGTCAATACCAGTCCATTTACAGAAGAAAAGGTTCTAAAAGAACTAATAAAATTGAAGGTGGACAAAGCAATGGGGCTTGATGGGATTCACCCAAGAATTCTAAAAGAACTAAGGGTAGAACTAATGACACCGCTGACTACTCTCTTTAAAAAATCATGGGAGGATGGGATGGTGCCTGAGGACTGGAGGAGGGCGGATGTGATTCCTCTTCACAAAAGTGGGAGCAGAACAGAGGCAGGAAACTACAGACTAGTTAGTTCGACCTCAGTGGTAGGTAAAATGATGGAATCACTTCTGAAGGAAAGAATTGCTGATTACCCAGAGGTCAGTGAGGCACAGGACCCAAGGCAGCATGGATTCACGATGGGAAGGTCGTGTCAGACGAATCTAATAGATTTCTTTGACTGGGTGACCAAAGTAGTAGACCAGGGAGGGGCTGTGGACATGGCTTACCTAGATTTTAGCAAGACATTTGATACAGTCCCACACAAACGATTAATACACAAGTTAGCCAGTCTTGGAGTGGGTCCCAAGGTGGTAGCCTGGATAAAAAATTGGCTAGACAACAGGACGCAAAGGGTAGTAGTAAATAGAGTCCACAGTGAAGAAAGGAGGGTTACTAGCGGGGAACGAGGGTTCAGTACTGGGACCGGTCCTTTTTAATGTCTTTATAAGTGACATTGCAGAGGAACTGGAAGGAAAAGTATGTCTCTTTGCAGATGACACAAAGATCTGCAACAGGGTTGATACACCAGATGGAGTG
Organism: Neoceratodus forsteri; assembly: GCA_016271365.2. Classification (NCBI taxonomy): domain Eukaryota; kingdom Metazoa; phylum Chordata; order Ceratodontiformes; family Ceratodontidae; genus Neoceratodus; species Neoceratodus forsteri. Next base: position 237,412,332 of record CM057458.1, read on the forward strand.
GAAAGGATGAGAAGGGACTTGGCAAGGTTGAGAGGAATGGTCAAATGTATGGCAGCTCAGATTCAATGCAAAGAAGTGCAAGGTAATGCACCTGGGGAACAAAAACCCAGGGCAAGAGTACACAATGGGGGGGGGGATACTGACAACAGTAAAAATGGAAAGGGACCTAGGGGTAATTATATCAGATGACCTAAAGGTGGGCAAGCAATGTCAGAAGGCAGTAAGGAAGGCTGGGGGGATACTGGGATGCATAGGGAGAGGCATCAATAGTAGAAAACAGGAAGTTGTTATCCCTCTGTACAGACAGTTGGTGAGACCCCATCTGGAGTACTGTGTGCAGTTCTGGAGACCCCATCTCCATAAAAGACATAGAGTGGAGGCTATCCAGAGGAGGGCAACCAAAATGGTGCAGGGTCTGCACCAGAAGACATATGAAGAAAGACTAACGGAGCTTAATATGTATACCCTTGAGGAAAGGAGGGAGAGAGGGGACATGATAGAAACTTTCAAGTACCTCAAGGGAATCAACAAAGTCCAAGAGGGTGGCATCTTTCAGAAAAAGAGATGTGCAAGAACAAGGGGGCACAATTTGAAGATAGAGGGGGGACGGCTCAGAGGTAATGTGAGGAAATATTTTTTCACAGAGAGGGTTGTGGATGCATGGAACAGCCTCCCTGAGGAGGTCGTGGAGTCAAGAACAGTGGGGGAATTCAAGAACGCATGGGACAGACATAAGGCAGTCCAAGTGGGGGGTAGGAGGAAGTAAGCTGTTGGTTAATTAGGATCTGCAGCTTATCTATTAGGTAGAAAAATGGGCAGACTAGGTGGGCCAAGCGGTCCTTAGCTGCCATCAAATTCTATGTTTCTATGTTTCTGTGTTTCACACCCTGTGTTCAAGAGATTCTTCAAAGGCCTCCTTCACCTGCAACCATCAGTTAGGGAACCTGTTCCCACTGACCTGAATATATGTTTGGCACAACAAGTGCATGCCCCCACTTAGCTGATGGCCTCTGTGGACCTCATGTTTGTAACATAAAGAACACTCTTTCTCATTGCTATGACCTCTGCCAGAAGTCAGTGAGCTTCGTGCCCTGTGCACAGAGTCTAACTACATTATTATGCACAAGGACAAAGTTGTCCTGAGGACAAACAGAAAACATGTCTCCAAAGTGGTGCTGGAATTTCATCTTAATCAAAACTCTACCTGTTCTTTTCCCATCTCATTCAACTCCGGATGTCAAGAGAGTACTCAGCTACTAACTTGACAGAACAAAAGATATACGATCTGAGAGTAGCCAGCTGTATAACACCTATGGGGAGATTGGCAATGTTTTTGTATGGCATCACTGCTGGACTTGTGTTGTTAGAAGGGGAAAAATTACTCCCTGAAGTCATGATGTTTCTTCTAATGGGTCCAATAGTGAGCCAATACAATCCCATTCCTACCTTCCCTTCTAGAGCCTAATCAGAAAAAAAGGTTCCTAAATGTAATATGGGTTTCAAATACTCTTTGCTGCCTCAACATTTAAATATGTTTACACACTGTGTTTTGCCTGAACATTTAAATAGGTTGACACACTTTATATTTTAAAATACGTCTTTTACAATATTTGGTATGGCTACTTAAAAATGTCCAAATTTTAAGTCTGCAAAGTCTGTATATTTTTTGCTAACTAGCTTGCTATAAGCATTCCAGTTTAGCTAGTAAGTACTGCTACTTTCTACTCTGTAGCACATATCTGATGTTGGAACACTAAGGTGAGCACCAGCACACAGGAATATTTTAATGGAGTTCTGATTCTGTAGCACCATTCTAATCTCCGAGGCAACATCTCATTATGGCAGTGATGCAATTCTTGTGTCGGCTCATAATTAGGCCCATTAAAAGAATCATTCTGATTACAGTAAGTATTTTTTTTCTTACTGCCCCTAGTGTAACTGAGTATTTTGAGGAGAAGTATGAGGAATCTGTTACTTCTGAAGTCACAGATGATGAGGAAATAGTGTCACCCCCCCCAATATCTCTTAGAAGACTTGTCCTCATACTCTGCCTTCCTTAGAAGCAAGGCAGTTATAATTGATAACACTATGGAAACAGATTCTAATATGTGGGAATCAGACTTCTTATGCATGTTCAGACTGAATTTAACAAAGAGTTAGCATCCCCATTGTGACACTTTAAAAAGATGAGTAAAAAGGTTCTGCAGTTGTCTGCATCAGTAATAGCAATTGATAAGAAAGCAGAGAAAAAATATATAGTAACCAGGACTGGTTCAGAATAACTGTACCAACACCCTACCCCTAAAGGTCTAATACAGAGTTGCAGCATGTGAAAAGGTAAAAAAAATAACTTTTCTACAGCAAAAACTTAAAAAGGTTCCAGAAGAACTGACATCCAAACCAACTTCATAAGGAGAGATGCACAATTAAAACTGAAGTTCAAAAACTGCAGTCTCTCAGTGCAAAGAAAAACTCAGGTGAGTGGCAACCAATACTTGACCAGAGATGTCTAAACAGACTCATAAAAAGGGAAATGTTCAAAATGGTCATCTTGGAAACCCAAAAGGAGCTCGCTGCTGTAAGGGAGGCACTTAGTTTGTTGCCAGTAAGGGAGGCTAGAGCATCTTGGGTCCTTGCTAAAATAAATTTATTTGAATAGGGCAATAAACCAGGCCCGTTCCTAGTTAATTTGATTCAAGGGCAGGGTGGACTGATGCACATTCCAGTAATCAAGAATAGGGAAGGAGATTTAGGGTGGGGTAAGGGGGAAATCCAGGAGGTATTCTGTAGTTTCTATCACAAATTCTATATGGTGGAGTGCATGGGGACTGAAGACTTAGCCAGGAGATTCCTGGATAGGTTAGAGATTCCCAGATCATCAGCTGAGCTGCAGGAGGGGTTGGACTCCAAGATCACTTGAGAAGAGATAGGTAGGGCCTTTGCAGGATTACAGAGGAGGAAGGCTGATGGCCCTGATGGATATACTGCAGAGTATTACAAGGCTATGAGGAATGTTCTGGTAACCTCTTTGGGAGCTGTTGCGGAAGGTGCAGGAGGGGGGGGGTCCTTCCCGCCACATGCTATGAGGCCACTATTTGTGTATTGCTGATATCGGTCAAGGACACCAATGACTGCACCTCCTTCTGCCCTATTTCTCTCTTTAACTGTGATGTGAAAATCATAGCCAAGGTGTTGGCAAATCATCTAGATCAACTCTTGCCCACATTGGTACATCCGGACCAGATCAGCTTTTCGAAGGGACGCTTGTCATATCATAACACCTGTAAGCTCTTTAATGTGTTGTGGTGGGCCTCTCAGCATCCTGGCTGCACATCTGTGCTGTCGATGGACACTGAGAAGGTCTTCGATCGAACTGAATGGGAATACCTGTTTGAAGTCTTGGCAAGGTTCGGTGTGGGTAAAGCCTTCGTGGGCATGGTTTAGGCATTGAGCAAGGTCCCGGAGGCCCGTGTATTGGTTAATGGGTCAACCACGGAAAAGTTTCCACTCCACAGGGGCACACGTCAGGGTTAACCCCTGTCCCCCCTCCTCTTTGCCCTGGCTATAGAGCCTTGAGCAATTTACATACAAAATAATCCAGAGGTTATGGAGGTGCAGTGGAAATCCGGGTGTGTGCACAAGATTACCTTATATGCCGATGACCTATTACTGCATGTTATGGAGCCACATATCCTGCCAGTCATAGACTATGGGGATGTAGTCTATAGTGCCGCCTCCAAGTTCAACCTGGCCAGACTGGACCCACTCTTCCATAACTTTTGTTGTTTTGCCCTAGACTGTCCCTACCCTACCCATCACTGTGTCCTGTATCACTCACTGGGTCTCCCCTCACTGCAGGAGCACCACCAAATACATTGTGCCTGTTTCATTGCCAAGTTCTGGTCTCGGACCCTGCCCTCCATCTCCACTCTGCACTTTCAGCCACTCCCCCCTGCCAGCTTACGCTCTCAGGCACAATGACACCAGACTCTTCTCTATCCCACACAGGTCCACAAACACTGGCCAGGCAGCCTTCACATATCGCATGCCCAAGTTGTGGAATTCCCTTTCAGTGGACATAAAGCAGGTCCCTTCAGACCGCTACCTCTATGCCTGCCTCAAAGATCATTTTGCCTCCACCTGCACTTGTACCTAACCTAAATGCACCGCTCCTCCTCTAGGCTGGAGTACTATGGCTGTATTGTGTTGCACTGTATTTTGTTGGTACTTTTGCACCTCAAAGCATCCTATTGTTGTGTTATTCCTAGTGCTGTTAGCTGCGTCTAACACTTACTGTCTGTTTGCAATATATATTTTCTGTATTGTGTTCTCCCCTCCTCTTTCCCCCAGGATGCAACTGGAATTGAGCAGTACTCTGCTCAGTGTGCCCTCCTGGTGAAATGCTTAAATAAATAAATAAATAAATAGCTGTATACCTGTGTTGCATCTGGTGGTCTCGAAATTTGCAGCCTTCTCTGGCTACTAACTCAATTTGGCAAAACTGGAGATCCTGTCCCTGGGATGAGGGAGGGGGTCTGGGGAGGGTAACCAGAGGGCTTCGGGAGGTGTCCACCTCCTTCAGATATTTAGGAATACAGGTGGGCAATGATCTGCAGTCCCTGTATAGGCTAAATTACACTCCCTTGGTAAAAACGGTAATAGGGGAACTGGAGAGATGGAGGGCCTTGCCTCTGTCCTGCTCAGAGCGTATAAACCTGATTAAAATGAATTTCCTTCCTAGGGTGCTGTATGTGATGCAAATGTTCCCAAAGGGGCTTACGAAAGCAGATTTAAAGTGACGGGATGGTCTTTTTCCAAGTTTCTGTGGCAGGGGAAGTGCCCCCGGATGAGCCTTCTGCACCTTAGGGGGGACAAATCCAGAGGGGTACTGAATCTTCCGGACTTGAAAAACTATCACATAGCAACTCAACACAGGCACATCTCTGACTGGGTAAATAGACCTGCAGTAGCTGGGTGGCTGGATTTGGAAGAGATGGGCTTCCCGGGCTGCTTATTGGCCTCTCTTTCCAAGAAGGGCCATCAGGTGTTTTTGCACTTAGAAGCCCCCAGTCCCTTGGTGATCTGGGTTCTGGAGGCCTGAGGTTATATCCCACACCAAAGAAGGGTACAGGAAGACAAGACTCTGTTGATCCCGATTGTGGAGAACCCCTTTTTTCTTCTTAGTCTGTCAGACAGGAATTACAGGGAGTGGGAGACCCGAGGGGTGGGGTGAGTAAGAAACTTGCTTAATCTGGAGGGGTTGCAGACCTACAGGCGGCCATGGGCCTGTTGCAGGCACACCACTTTTGATATTTACATGGAGCGCCTGTCCTTTGTATTAAAGGAAACGGAGGACCCTTTTGCCAGAGTCTGGGAACCTTTTCTGAGATGTTTGTCTCCGGTGGAGGCTCAGACCCTGAAGGACGGCCCAATATAATCTGCTCCTTCTGGGTACGAGGATTGACCTTGGATTCTGGAGAGCCCTGGGTCCCCTTCAGATGACAGGAGCACTCTCACATGCAAGAGAGGATGTGGTTATACTTCCTTGTCCCCTAGATGTGTTCTCTTGACTATGGTGCAGTGCTTCTATGTGTGCATTTTCTCTCTTGTCTCTTTGTTTATTACAGCATACAGGTTTTTAGTAATATGTGATCACCTGGATGGCCCATTTTTGGCCCACTCTTCACTCATCCAACGCAAAATGGGCTTTAAGATTGACTTATTGTAATCGGATTGTGACTGTCTGTGTTTGATTGTTATACTGACTGTATGTTTTTGGTCATAATTATTATGTCCTTTTATTCTCTGAAATTTTAATAAAAAGATGATAAAAAAATGGTCATCTTGCAAGCAGTAATTCCATCTTTGCAGCAAAGGGACTGGCTATACTAACTGGATCTAAAGTATGCTTGTTTTTACATTCCAATAAGAGCAAGCCACATAAAACATATATGCTTTAGAGTAGATATGGGTCTGCACCAGTACAGGGTGATGAATAAAGGAATAATGCATGACAGGGTGTGTGTCGTGCTGGGATAACGCCATGCCTGGGGGTTTGGGCATGAGGCTGCAGGTCTAGTGCATCCAATGCCCCAGGCAGGTATCCAACATCCCTGACCTGGAGTGCATATTCCTAATATACAATGGCATGTTGTTATATAGAATAAAAAAATAATTTTAAAGAATGTTTCTATTAGTGTGGAAAAATATTTTTGTTTCTTAACAGGAGATGGAAAAAAGGAAAGAAATAAGAGCCTGACACTAGAGCTGTGGTGTTATGCTGGGATAACAGCATGGGTCCAGCCCCAGATTGAACAATCACAGTCCAAGATTCTTTCTTGCCATTGTATAATGCCTTTTATACTGACCTCTGCCCCAAGAGAATTCACAATGTGCCTGGCTTTGGTAGAAGCAGCACTTTGAGGAAATGGAGTGACATCTATCCATAACTATTCACTGGTTAGTGTGCGGGAGAACTAGGGAAGAAGTTCATCAATAAAGTAAACTATGTTCCTTTTGGAAAAGTTGGGGTATAACCTGAATTTAGACAAATCATACATGGAACCCACACAATACCTGCACTTCACTGGGGTAGAACTGGGCAAAGTTCAAGTTAGGGCTTTTCTTCCACAAAAAAGGGTACTATATGCAACCTTCTTCCACATGGAGACAAGGAGTACTGCAACTGATTTTGTCAGACTGTTAGGTTTCATGTCAGCCACAACCTCTGTGGTGCCATGAGCAAGGCAGCAAATGTGTGGCATTCAATGGTACCTGAAAAAATACTCAGGGATTCCCAGACTGTACTGATACCAGTGCAACAAATGCTCCTAGGCTCCATCCAGTGGTGACAGCAGGTGAAGAACCTTCGAAAAGGAGTCCTCTTCAAAGCAGCACTGCATGATTTAATGCTTACAATGGCTGTCTCACTCCTAGGATGGAGATGGTATATTCTACACCACATAGTAAAGGAGTTTGAAACCCAACAGTGAGAAAATAAACATGTCAGTCTTCTGGAGGTCAGATAAGTCTTACTGTCAGTAAAGTCCTTCTCAGCACTGGTCAAGAACCAAGACCAAGAGATAAAGACAGACAATGCCACAACAATGGATTACATTTTATTTATTTTTATTTATTTATAATTCGGAAAATACCTTTGAGCGCAAGTGCTCTTTTACATAGATTCAAGGTCAAGACAAAAGAACAATTGGGTATAATACAATGAATTCAGCAGCTCCGGAGGAGTCTGGTCTGGTACAAGTAACAGCAAATACAAGGAAAAGTATCAGCATGACTAAGAAACAGCAGTCCATGAGGGACATATTCAACAAAGAGCAATGAGATCAAACAAAAGTAGGTTTCTTGGCATTAATAGTCCAGGAGAAAGACAGGGAATTAAAAGGTATGAGTCAGTTATAGCAGCTGCATCTTGATCTCTGGGGCGTGAATTTTCAGAGATTTCTTAGTGTGCAGTCTTGGAGAGACCCACTAGGGATTCAGGAAGTTCATTCCACCATTGAGCAGCACGAACTGTGAAGGAATGCCTAGCCAAGGTTGTTTTCCATAAGGGTACATCAAGGGCATGTCTAGTCATACTTCTAGTAGAGTAATGGTTGGCACTAAGGCAGAAAAGGTTTTGAATCACTGGGGTGGTGAGGTCCATTGGAGCTTTTTTTTGCAGTTAGGCAGCTCTGCTACTTTAGTCTGTCCTGGAGGGTAAGCCAATTGGTAAGGGTATATAGGGAGCAGCTATGCGTGAGCCTATCACCCCCAATAACAACGCGACAAGCCTTATTAAATACCAGCCTAACTCTGCTAAGAACAGGGTCACTAGCTGCCTCATAAACTGGGAGGCCATAGTCTAAGAGCGGAAATACCGTACCGGATACTGCTAGGTGCTTACCCCAGAGGTTTAGTTCGAACATTGCCTGTAAAGCACTCCTAGCTTTCTGTTGGCAAGATTTACGATCTGCATGGGTTGCAAATGAAAAAGTATCATCCAGGGTGACACCTAGGTATTTTAAGGATTCATCCTGCTCTAGGATAGCTCCAGTAGAGTTATGGATAACAAGGGGAACAACCTTTTTCTTCACTTGTGGGCCAGCAAATAGCATGGTCTTGGTCTTCTTGTAGTTTAGGACTAGTTTATTTAATTCAAGCCATCTATCCATTGACTCAAAACTGCACTGGAGATCACTGGAGAGTTCCCCATGGTGTGTACTACTAATAAAGACCACAGCACCATCAGCATAGAGAAGCACCTTCAACAGAGGGAATGCTTCTGGGAAGCTGTTTATGAATAGGTCAAAAAGGAGAGGTCTGAGTATTGAACCTTGTGGCATCCCTACTGAGACACTTTTAATGTCAGACAGAGCGCTATCTTTACTCACTGAGTTCAATCGGTGAGGTAGCTACGTAACCAAGCGACCATTTCAGAGGAGAGGCCTAATGAACAGAGTTTGTCCAGCAGTAGTGAATGTTTTACCAAGTTCAACGCTTTAGTCAAATCAGTATAGGTGGCACCAACCAGATGGTCACTATGTAGGGCCTCATGCCGGAAGTTAGTGTATTCAATAAGGGCAGTACCAGTTCTGTGGAGCTTCCTAAATCCATGCTGCTGCTTGCACAGCATATTACACTTGCACAAGTAGGAGACAAGTTGGTCCAAAATTATTCTTTTGAGGGCCTTGGACAGGGAGAAAGGATTGAAATAGGCCTATAGTTGGCCACATTGGCACAGATACCACTTTTGTGCACCGGTGTTACTAGTGCAGATTTCAAAATATCTGGGAACTGGCAATATTGCAGGGAAAAGTTAAGTATCTTAGATAAGGAAAGAGCTAGTTCCTCTAGTGTAAGGGCCAGCAACTTCAGTCTATTGTATCTCCCCCAACTCTTGTTTTTACCTAGGACTCTTTTGACATATTTGAGGATGGTGACAAGTTTGAAATAAAATTTGGGGCAGCCAGGGTCCTGACTGGGTCTGTTAGTTTGACCAGTGCAGTCTCCATCACTAGGCACAGGCACTGTATCCGGGAGATGTTCTGGAGGATGCGGTGTTGTCCCATCTGCAGGCACCTCTCTGGGCTGAGGGAGGAGGTTGCTCATCTCCAGGCTGAGTTGGCCAGGATTTGTGGGACCTCCTCTTCCATCCAGGGACCACCAGTGCCACTGCCGTTGCCTCAGAGGTTGCCAAGAAAGAGGAGTGGTTGGACCACAGTGGGCTCAGGGAGGGTGAGGGTGGTGGAACAGAGGTGCATCCTCCAGTTGTACCTCTCCTGATTCCTATGCCATTCTGGCAAAGTGTGGTTCCTCTATGAGGCACCCACAGTGGAGACCAAGGAGGATGCTGGGAACCTCCAAAGGAAACCCACAGGAGGGTGGCAGGGACCCTGCAGGGGAAGGAAACAACCCTGGTGGGGGACTCCATTATTAGGAAGGTAGAACTGGGGAGGAAGGGAAGAGGGAGGTGGAAGTGCCTGCCTGGCGCCATGGCTTGAGAGGGACAGGGCGAATCTCAGGATTGCCGGAGTAACTGCACAGGGGAGGAGCTGGATGTCATTGTCCACCAAGGGACAAATGACCTGGCTAAGAAAGGGATTAGAGAAGTGCAGAAAGAGTTTGTGGTATTGGGAGGGCCTTAGTCAAGTAGCACGACGGTAACCTTCTCGGAGGTGCTACCCATCTATGGCATAGGAGAGGCTAGGGTGTTCCGCACCATGGGATTCAATCAGTGGTTGAAAACTAGTGTGGAGCTCAGGGATTTGGCTTCATTGGGGACTGGGGTCCACCTGGAGTGATGCAAGCCTATACTGGCATGATGGGCTGCATCTGTCCGGGAGGGAACCAGGATCTAGGTAATATTTTTAAATGCTTCATTGGCAAGCTTTTAAACCAGCCAAAGGGGAGGCACTGGAAAGGGCAGGAAAATCCTAACCCCCAAAATAATCACGGCAGTAGATGGCAAACACCAACATAGAGGTGTCAAAGGAGAAGGGCAGGGTAAATGGAGACAGTGACAAAGGCAAGAAGGACAGGGATGGGGCAAAGGAGTAAGGCATCAGGAAATGGAGGGTAATGAGTACCAATGCCCGTAGTCTGGGCAACAAGCTCCCTGAGCTGATGGCCTTAATGGAAGAGGGATGCCTGGATATCGAGGAGTCACAAGAAACATGGTACACAGAGAACCATGACTGGGATGTTAACATACCAGGGTACATAACCTACAGGAGAGACAGGCGGGAGAAGAGGGGAGGAGTAGCTATAAGGAAGGGATAAAAGCAACTGAACAAAAGAGTAAACAGGGAGGAGAGGAGGCACTGTGGGTCACCTTGGAGACTGGAAAGGCACCACAATCCGCACAGGGGTTGTGTGCAGACCACCATGTCAGGGGAAGGAATGGACAAGGATATGATAGAAGGCATTCTTAGAATGGCAGAGAAAGGGAGATACTGTCGATGGGAGACCTGAATATGCCAGATGTTAACTGGAGCACATTTGCTGCAGCCACATCCAAGGGCAGGGCCATTCTGATGCCCTACAGGTGGCAGGCATTAGAAAGCTAGGAACCACTCATGAGGGAGCAATCTTAGACCTCGTATCAAACGGGGCAGTGAGAGGATCTCAGATCTAGAAGTGGGTTGCCATCTGGGGACAAGTGACCATCAAACAGCGTGGTTCATGTTAAACTCAGCTACAGAGTCAAGCCATACAAAAGTGAGGGTACTGGACTTTAGGAGGGCTGACTTTGGCAAGATGGGAGAGTGCCTCAGAAAAGCATTAGCAAACAGGCTAGAAGGAGGTGTGGATCAACAATGGGGAATTATCAAAACTGCCATCACAGAGGCAACAAGGCTTTGTGTGAAGCAAATAAACAAATCAAAACGAAAGAAAAAGCCACTATGGTTCTCAAAAGAGGTGGCTATGAAAGTCAGGAAGAAAAAGATAGCATTCCGGAAGTATAAGGAAACACAGAAGGAACAGGACAGAGAGCTGTACCAGTTAAGGCAGAAGGAAGCAGGGAGGGAAGTCAGAAAGCAAAGGTCCAAACTGAGGAAAAGATAGCCAACTCAGTTAAGAAGGGGGATAAAACCTTTTATAGGTACATCAGTGAGCGTAGAAAGACAAAGGGAGGGATAGTGAGGCTGAATGGAATGAACGGTGAGTGGGCAGAGGGGACAGTGAAAAGCAGGAATACTGAACTAATATTTCTGCTCAGTATTCACAAAAGAGGAGGGAAGTGCCTAATCCAATTAACAGAAGCACTCTTGATAGGGGGTCGATCCCAGTCCTTTCACAGAAGAAAGGGTTCTGCAAGAACTCCTAAAACTGAAGGTGGACAAAGCAATGTGTCCTGATGGAATCACCCCAGAATTCTAAAAGAATTAAGGGAGGAACTAGTGAAACCACTGGCTACTCTTTTTAATAAATCATGGGAGGATGGTGTGGTACCCGAGGACTGGAGGAAGGCGGATGTGATTCCCCTTCACAAAGTGGGACCGAGACAGAGGCAGGAAACTACAGACCTGTCAGTCTGACCTCTGTGGTAGGGAAAGTGATGGAGTCACTTCTGAAGGAAAGAATAGTTGAGTACCCAGAGGCCAGTGGAGCACAGGACTCAAGGCAGCATGGGTTCACAGTGGGAAGGTCATGTCAGACGAATCTAATAGATTTCTTTGACTGGGTGACCAAAGTAGTAGACCAGGGAGGGGCTGTGGACATGGCCTACCTAGACTTTAGCAAGGCATTTGACACAGTCCCACACAAAAGATTACTAGTCAAATTAACCAGCCTGGGAGTGGGTCCCAGGGTGGTAGCCTGGGTAAAACATTGGCTGGACAACAGGACACAGAAGGTAATTGTAAATGGAGTCCACTCTGAAGAAGGGGGTTACTAGTGGGTACCGCGAGGGTTCAGTATTGGGTCCAGTCTTTTAATGTCTTCATCAGTGACATTGCAGAGGGACTGGAAGGAAAAGTATGCCTTTTTGCAGATGACACAAAGATCTGCAACAGGGTTGATACACAAGGAGGCGTGGAAAGGATGAAAAGGGACTTGGCAAGGTTGGAGGAATGGTCAGAAGTATGGCAGCTAGGATTCAATGCAAAGAAGTGCAAAATAATGCACCTGGGAAACAAGAACCCAGGGGAAGAATACACAATGGGTGGGGAGGTAGTAACAACAACAAAAAAGGAAAGGGACCTGGGGGTAATCATATCGGATGACCTTAAGGTTAGCAAGCAATGTGAGAAGGCAGTAGGGAGGGCTGGGGTATACTGGGATGTATAGGGAGAGGCATCATCAGCAGAAAACAGGAAGTTGTTATCCCTCTGTACAGACAGTTGGTGAGACCCCATCTGGAGTACTGTGTCCAGTTCTGGAGACCCCATCTCCGCAAGGACATAGACAGGATAGAGGCAGTCCAGAGGAGGGCAACTAAAATGGTGCAGGGTCTGCAAGAGAAGCCGTGTGAGGAGAGACTAAAGGAGCTTAATATGTATACCCTTGAGGAAAGAAGGGAGAGGGGGGACATGATAGAAACTTTTAAGTACCTCAGTGGAATCAACAAAGTCCAAGAGGGTAGCATCTTTCAGAAAAAGAGACTTGCAAGAACAAGGGGACACAATTTAAAGATAGAAGGAGGCGGTTCAGGGGCAATGTGAGGAAGTATTATTTCACAGAGAGGGTAGTGGATGCATGGAACAGCCTTCCTGAGGAGGTTGTGGGGTCTAAAACTTGGGAGAATTCAAGAATGCATGGGACAGACATAAGGCAATTCTTGTGGGGGGTAGGAAGAAATAGGCTGTTGGTTAACTAGGATCTGCGGCCTATCCTGTAGGTAGGGAAATGGGCAGACTAGGTGGGCCTAGCGGTCCTTATCTGCCGTCAAAGTCTACATTTCTATGTAAGGGGGACAGAACTGAGATCTGTGAAGGCTGAGTTGAATACATCAGCTGTTTCGACTGGGGCAGTGGTGACAGCCCCATTAGTATTAAGCATTTTAGGGGGAGATTCATCACTTTTACCCAGGAGCTCTTAAACATAAACATACATATGTATATAAACAAACAGGGTGATGCAAAATCCTTAAAACTATGTAAGGAAGCAGTTGAAATGTGGATCTATTACTCTCAGGGTACATATATCTGCAGTTCACATTGCAGGTAAAGACAATATACTGGCAGACTCACTCAGCAGGTTGGACCATGTCAGCCACAAGTGGTCCCTGAAACAGACTGCGCTATGGTCAGTTTTCTGGAAGTGGAGTGTTCCAGAGGTGGATCTGTTGCCTTACGGGAGAACAAGAAGATAGCACTGTTCTGCATTAGAGATCCATGTCTGGGAATGGCCCCAGAAGAAGCTCTCAGCATATACTGATGAAACACGTTCCTTTATGCTTTACCACCATTTCCTCTGATATAGGAAGTGCTTCTGAAAGTGAGGGTGGAACATGTAACCATGATCCTGATAGCTCCAGGCTGCCAGAAACATCCTTGGTATTGTTATGGACCCATTTGGTGTCCACCACCATGCTCAGAAACCTCCCTGGGGATGGGACTCTTGGAGGCTTCTAGGAAAAGGAGGAACATCAGGTTCTGGTGCCTGTACTGTGTCCTGTGGGCTACCAAGTTTCTGGAGTGACAGCTCCAGTCACAAGCCAGGACAGACTGTGAGCAGGGCCTATAAAGGCAGGACTGTGCTGGAGGAAGTCAGATCTGGTGTAGATCTCATTGTAGAAAGGTCTGCAGTGCTGGGAGTGGGTGCAGGCTGTACTATCCCAGGCTTCAAAAGCAGAGAGCAAACTGTGAACAGAGCTGCTGAATACTTGAGAGGAAGAGAGTGGCAACTGCATACAAGTCAGCAAGTGGGTGACGCTGAAAACATAGCTTGGGGAAAAGACCAAGGGCTGCTGATCCAGGTCATGTATTTTTTTATTTATTTTTATTTATTGAGTCTTGGATTACAACACCTTTGAGCAATACAACTCATTTACAAAGGTTCCACGTCAGTAGTACAAAAAACAAAACAAGGTAAACAATAGATAAGTAAATAGCAGATATCAAGAATATAGTAAAAAAAAAATACATCAAAAGCAATCAAAATAGCACTGAATGTTGCTCAATATAACAGTAGAGTGGGCTAGAAGAGAGGGCAGCCTGGGAGGCCTTGTCAAAATCTAGGAGAGAAAGTAATGGGGTGTAAGGTGGGGGATGGGAGAAACAAGAGGGAGAAGGAGATGAGTTGCACAGGAGGTGGAGAGGAAGAGTGGAGTTGCAAAGGAGGCAATGGGGATAGAGAGATGAGAGCATGGGGAGATGGAAGGAGGGAAATGGGGTGAGTGCAGAGAGAAGAGGGGAGTGCTGGTGAAGTGAGGGGGAGGAAGATAAATTAATAGTAAAAGGAGAAGAGTGGTGTTTAGTCAGGAGAGGGGACAGCCTAGCAGGCCTTGTCGAAAACCCAAAAGAGAGAGAGTAATATGGGTGGGAGAGAGGTAAGAGAGAGAAACGTATGGAGAAGGAGGAGGAGGAGAAGTTGCAAAAGAGGTGGCATGAGATAAGAGAATGGGTGGAGGGTGGAAGAGGGAAGGTGAGGAGGAGCAAGGGAAGAACTTGAAGATGCATGAGTAGAGAAGAAGAAGGGGTGAGGGGTGGAGGGGAAAAGGCTCGAGGGTAGGATTGAAATGAAGTGCCAAGAGTTAAACGTGCCGAAAGGTAGAACTACAATGATAAAATAAGTAGAAGACTGCTAAGGGCAGCAGCCACATAGCTACAGTAGTATACTGTTTGCTAATAGATGTTGTCAGAGTTTGTGTTTGAAAGGGCAGAGTTTTGACTCAGCAGAGATGTCCCTACCCAGGGAGTTGAGCCAGAAGGGGGCTCTGTAAGCAAAAGACCTCTGACCTAAGGTGGTGTGGCATCTGGGAACAGTAAAGACCTGAGTTGCCAAGCTGCGAGTATGTTGGGTACTGTGACAAGTGCTAAAGAGCTGTTGGACCCCAGGGGGTAACAAACCATGGTGTGCCTTCTTGGCAAGTAAGCAGGTTTGATATTGGATCTGGATGAATAATTGTCACCACCCAGTTTGAGCATATAGGTCACACGTGTATGTGAGGTGGGCAGCCCCAGTAAGGAGTCTGCATGCTTTGTTAAGAGCAACAGTGATCCTGTGAAGGGATGTAGCAGAGGCACAGCCATAAACAACCAGCCCATAATCGATGATGGTAATGACACAGCTGAAAATTGCTATTCTTAGTGCCTCGGGAGTGAAGCTGTGCTTGTGCCTGTGGAGTAGGCCAATCCTTATGTTGACAGCTTGAGCTACATTATCAGTATATTGTGAGTAGGTGAGTGAGCTATCAACAGTGACCCCTAGATATTTGAAGGAGTGGACCTGTTCAAGTGGGGTGCCAATGCAGTTTGTGATGAACAAGGGTTTGGACTTGTGTTTCTTATGGGCATTGTTAAAAAGCATCACTTTAGTCTTTTTATAGTTTAGCATCAGTTTTTGAGTGCTGAACCACTTTTCCACTTCTTAGAAACTGTGTTGAAGGTTATCCTAGAGACTCTTAGGTTCAGGGTTACTAGAGTAGATCATGGCATCATTCGCATAAAGCAGAATCTGTTCATAACAGGCTCATGGGCAGTAGCGGATCTAGGGGGTTTTAATGGGTCCAGGTGCACCCCCCATTGTAACTTGCTTGCTTGCTACTGCTACATTTCACTTTGCTGGAGAAGTCTAATATATCGATTGTAAGAAAATCTGCACTCAAAACAATAGATTACATTATTGTTTTTAGTCAAAAATGTAATGGAAAAGATAATATCAAGGATTAAAAAAATTTAAAAAAGTTGCATATCAAGTCCGAACACCACCACAGTACCCCCCATTGTAAAATCCGGGATCTGCTACTGCTCATGGGAGGTTATTCAAGTAGATACTGAAGAGAAGGGGCCCCAGTATAGATCCCTGAGGCACTCCAGAATGGACTAGCTTCCTTTCGGAGAGGACATTGGTTATCTTGACCTGCTGCGAACGGTCTTCTAAGTAACATTTGAACCAGCTGACAGCATCATTAGACACCCCTGCGAGCGATAAGTGCCCAAGTAGCAGTGAGTGGTTCACAGTATCAAAGGCCTTCATCAGGTAGATAAAGGCAGCCCCTACCAGATGGCCTTGGTTGAGTGCGTTATGTATGAAACCAGTAAATTCTCACAGTGCATTGGCAGTACTATGACCTTTACGAAAGCCATGCTGCTGGGAACATTGGCTATTGTATTTGTTCAGGTATTCCACAAGCTGATCTGCAATTATATGCTCTAGTGCTTTTGATAGAGGAGGTAGAATGGAGAGTGGCCTATAGTTTGTGTGTTGTGCCCTATCTCCACCTTTGTGCACCTGGGTTACTAGGACCTGTTTCCATTTTTGGGGGAATTGCCCAAGCCTTAGAGAAAGGTTCAGAATCTTGGTAAGGGGTGTGAGAGTTTCCTCGAGGGTGAGGGCAAGAAATTTGAGCTCTAGATTGTCCCCACTGAATCTTGCTTTACCGAGTACTTTGCATATGCACTTTCTATCCTCATGCTTAATAACCTCTTTGAAGTAAAAAAAGTGGGGGGGGGGAGCCTGCTGCTGAGCATCATGGACTTGGGGGGTGGCAGGGGCAGAGACTGTGGAAAAAATCAGGGGGGTAGGACACTGCTGAGGTCTGCAAAGGCATTGTTAAAAATATTGGCTATGGCCATTGGGTCAAGAGTCGGGCTTGCATCAATGTTAAGCATGGTGGGTGCTCTCTTGAGGTCTTTGCCAGTGACATCCTTTATGTTGCTGCAGAAATGTTTACTGTCACCCCACGAGTTGGAAAGCGCTTCCCTAAAGTATTGATTTTTTGCAAAACAGATGGCTCTGGTACAAACATTTCTGGATTTTTTATAAGTCTGAATATCTACTTGCTTGCCTGTGGCTTTGGCTCGGTGCCAGAGATGGTCCCTAGTTTTCATAAGTCCCGGTAGTTCAACTGTTATCCAAGGGTTGCACACCCCCTTAACTTTGCGCGTTTTTAGGGGGGCGTGGCTATCACGTGCAGCATTAAAATGGTCAATGAAGAAATCAAGTGCCTCGACTACAGCATGGTGCCAGGCTGCCTTTGATCTAGGGGTTTGGAAGCCAGGATGTGTGAGGGTGAGATTGTGGCTCAGCAGTCTGGAATGTGTAGAACGAGGTCTCAAAAGCCTGCAGCCAGTGGCCAGGGTAGCTGGTTCAGCACAGAGCAGAGCGGGGGAAGCCTGCCTCCATTGTAGACACCCTGGGAGAGTAGAGATCTGGAGGCCTGCTTCATCAGGAGGAGCCATTCAGGTCCAGACACCCTGAATAAATCACAGTGTGGAATTGTTTCAAGGGACTTTGCCTGTTGTTTGACAGTGTTTCACAATTTGGATTACACATGCCCCACATTGAGGGTTTTTCTGCCATTTAAGCAATTGCATGGCCTGTGGGGTTTGGGGAATTGAGCAAATTGCTCTGTTTAAAGTGCAGCAATGCCAGCCAAACCACAGCAACATCTATGGGCCTGCAGCGATTCAGCACCTGTGATACCCAGGAACTGAGTTAAGAGACCTCACATTTCGGTCTGTTTTAAACCGGTACAAGGTGGGAAGGAGTAGATTTGGCCTGCTTAGGAGGCCATCTAAGAGGTCACACAGCATTTCAAGTTGACATCTGCACTAACCGTCCTTCTTGCAGGTGGTCAGTTGTTAACAAAGCTATGTTATTCCATTAAACTTGGGTGGGTTATTGACTCTCCATGTGGTAGGGGAAATCAGTGGTTTCCTTACTGAGCCCACCAATAGCTGAGGCCCTTGAGGATCAGTCAATTGGAGTGTCTCCAGCACTCATCCCTGAGCCACAGTTTACTGGACTGCACCGATTTACCAAAGGTGGTGGCAGTGCCACATGTACGACCCGGGCACACCTTGCCATAGGGTCCATCACAGTATTCATTGTTACACAAGATGTCCCAGAGAACTCCCATACTGCTTCCGTGTGGGGATCCTCTGACAATCTCATAAGGCCTTGTGAACCGTACAAACTTTGAATTCCTTCACCTGAAGGCATTGTTCCCTCAGAACTAGAGTTTTCAGAACTACATTTCTCTACCCAGATTACAGAACTCCTTAAGGTGTTCAGAAATCCAGCCACAAAGAAAACTTACAATTCCAAGTGGAAAGGATTCTCAGTCTGTTAGATTAATTCCTTTTCAGCCAGGAATGCAGCAATTGCATTAATCTTGGACTATTATATGTGTTACCTTTAAGAGTATGTGGGCTTGGCAAACATCTTTAAAGGTGCATTTTCAGCACCATGGGCCCAATTCTCAAAAATCAGATTTTGACGCACGGTGCCTGTGTCACACAGCAGTGGCGCAAGGGGCATCTTGCATCAAAACATGTGGCTTTTGTGATTCTCAAAGGCCCCCTGGGACCCAGTGCGCCAGACCGGCCTTGCACCAGGTCTGCACCAAGAAGCTGGGTGCGATAGAGTGCTAGGGGGCTTGCGGCAGACGCAAGCTTTCATATCTCCTAATTTGGGATTCCCCTAAACCCTCCCAGAGGGCACACTTCCAAGTACTGTTAGACCAGCCAGGGTTGGTCTAACGGTACTTAGAAGTGGGTTTCCTGGGAGGGTTTATTGAACCTGCGCCACCCCTGGAGCCCTCCCTGGGTGGGAGGGAACATGTGCTGTGGTCAACCCTCCCAAACCCCGATCTCATATATAAGAAAATGCATTACTTTCCCCAATGTTGCCCCCCAACTCATCCCATTTTATATATATATATATATATATATATATATATATATATATATGTATGAAATTTCATTACTGCCCTGATGTCCAGTGTTCCCCACCCCATCCTGCCCATATATATATATATATATATATATATATCTATATATCTATACATATCTATATGAAATGTCATTACTGCTCTGGTGTCCAGTGTTCCTTCCTCCCCATCCCCCAGCACTCCGGCCAACAATACCCAACAGTCCTTGGAGTCTAGGGGGACCCCACCCAGCAGGTAGTTTTCTACCATCCCGCCCCCCCATCACATCCAGGGTACAACAACTGGCTCTGCCCTCCACTCTCCACCATGGCCAGCTACCAACTGAGCTGTCAAGGAGTGCATACTGTAACAGCTGATTGTACAGTGTGCACTCCTTTTATTTATTTAGTTTTTGTTGACCGCATGATCGGGGTGCGCATTGGGGTCATCGGCCCTAAGTGTCACCCCATCACATGTGGAAAGAAGCTGAGGAATAGGAGAATGGGGTGACAGTTAAGACCGATGACCCCAATGCACACCCCGATTCCAGTTGGGGGGTGGGCTGGAGGGGTGCAAAGGGGGTTTCAACCCTAACATCAAATTTCCTCGCTTTTGTCACTGTGGAACTACCCTAACTGATGCATTAAACAGAGTGTTTTGCCTCTAATTTCCCTTCTTTTTGAGAATGATAATGAGAAATAGTGAATGTAATGCAGCGGCGGGAGGCCCGGAGGTGATGTCTTGTCGCATTGTAACATTGTGCCTGCAAACGCAAATCGTAATGCGCATGGTGACGCAAAGCAAAACAGAAAGAGGAACAGTACTGTAGACAGAAATGTTAAAAACAACAGAAACGCAACTGCAAATGAAAATGTAAAGGGTAACGCACATGGTGGCATAAACGTGAACGGTAAGTGAAATGGGTACGGAACCGCAAGCAGAAACTGTAATGGTAAGAGTAATGTAAGCGCACAGGCTGGTTTTTCCCAAAAGCTGTATAGAGAAAGACAGTGAGTAGAAAGAATGTATGCAAAATAATGACTCTCGGAACACAAAAATCAGTAGTTGTAATAGTAAATTGCTTATATCTCAGTAACCGTACAACATAGAAAAAAAATTTAAAAGTCATATGTATTATTACTTTCCTGGCTAGTTTTATACATAGCCCTGGGGCTATAATTTTTTGACAAAAACTCCGTATCTTGCACCGTTTTCGAGATACGGGCCCTCAAAGGCGCGGCAAATGCCGTAATGTTATCCTATGGGAAAAAAACAGAAGTTCGGACTGCCTTAACTTTTGAACAGTTTAATATTTTTTCACGAAATCCTTGAAAGGCACATCAGGGACCCTGGCCGCATGTTCCCTGAAGATTTTGGGCGGGTCACGCAAACCGTGCGACCTGTAGGCGCGACTGTAGAATTCCAGAAAAAGCGTAAACGCACGCACAGATCATGCTTAATAACTCCACAGCCGTGTATATGACCAGTACAAAACTTGGCAGATCCCAAGGCATATGGGTCTTGATCGAGTATTCCAAACTTCAGGCAAATACGTCAAATGGTTGCAAAGTTATTAAGGTGCAAAATTTTGGGTTTAACATGTAAATGGCTCCTCAACCCTAACTATGGTAGCACTACCGTGCTACCTAATATATATATATATATATATATATATATATATATATATATATATATATATATATGGGATTGGGGAGAGGGTGGGGAACACTGTACACCAGGGCAGTAAAATGGATTTCGTGTGTATATATATATATATATATATATATATATATATGGGATCAGGAAGGGGTGGGGAACACTGGACACCAGGACAGTAAAATTTATTTTTGTATATACTGTGTATTGGATTGGGGATGGAGGGGGACACCATACACCAGGGCATTTATGACATTTCATATATATGGGATCGGGGATGGAGAGGAGGGGAATACTGGACACCAGGGCAGTATTGACCTTCTGGTATATATGGAATTGGGAATGAGGAATAGGGGGGAACACTGCACCCCAGGAAAGTATTGCCCTTTTGGTATATATGGGATTGGGGATGAGGATGGGGGGGTCCGCTAGCCACCAGGGAACAGTCGCCTACACAGTCTGTCATACCTTTCCCGACTACCACCCAACCATGCCCACCACTTGTGGCAAATCTCTCAGGTGTGCTGTCCTTTTGGCGCACAGCCACAGTTGCAGCAATCTGCAGAACTTTGACACAGGGACCCTACCTGGTAGAGAATTGTGTGCAGGGTCCCTGGTGCACTGGCAAGCAGCACACAAAGTGTCAGTGTGGCTCAGTTGATAGTACATCTGCCTTTGGGCCAGAAGTTTGTGGGTTCTAGTTCCAGATTAGGATTGGGCTCATACCAAAAAACGCTGGTACCTGAGTGCAATATTGGTGGGGGGTGCTGTACTGTTGGGGTGTGCCATCCTTCAGATGAATACAAAATCACACATACCCCCATAATGTAAAGCATCATGGGCTGTATATGCAAATCACCATGAAATTTTAGGCTGATTCACCTTTAGGCAGGAATGCACGGTGCCAAAGGGCCTCACACATTCTGCAAAGGATGCAAACAGAAGACACAGACACATGTTTCGTCCTACCCAGGACTCACCAGTGTGTCTCATCTGTATGACACCCCAGGGGAAATGAACCAGCTTTTGGTCTTACAGGGTTCAGTACTGGGTCCAGTCCTTTTTAATGTCTTTATAAGTGACATTGCAGAGGGACTGTAAGGAAAAGTATGCCTCTTTGAGATGACACAAAGATCTGCAACAGAGTTGATACACAAGGAGGCATGGAAAGGATGAGAAGGGACTTGGCAAGGTTGGAGGAATGGTCAGAAGTATGGCAGCTTGGATTCAGTGCAAAGAAGTGCAAAGTAATGCACCTGGGAAACAAAAACCCAGGGGGAGATGACACAATGGGGGGGAGGTAGTAACAACAACAAAAATGGAAAGAGACCTAGGGATAATCATATCAGATGACCTTAAGGTTGGCAAGCAATGCGAGAAGGTGGTAGAGAGGGCTGGGGGATACTGGGATGTATAGAGAGAGGCATCACTAGCAGAAAACAGGAAGTTGTTATCCGCCTGTTCAGACAGTTGGTGAGACCCTATCTGGAGTACTGCATCCAGTTCTGGAGACCCCATCTCCGCAAGGACATAGACAGGATGGAGGCAGTTCAGAGGAGGGCAACTAAAATGGTGCAGGGTCTGCAAGAGAAGCCATATGAGGAGAGACTAAAGGAGCTTAATATGTATACCCTTGAGGAAAGAGGGAGAGGGCGGACATGATAGAAACTTTTAAGTACCTCAGTGGAATCAACAAAGTCCAAGAGGGTAGCATCTTTCAGAAAAAGAGATGTGCAAGAACAAGGGGACACAATTTGAAGATAGAGAGGGGACAGCTCAGGGACAATGTAAGGAAGTATTTTTTCACAGAGAGGTTGGTGGACACATGGAACAGCCTTCCTGAGGAGGTTGTGGGGTCTAAAACTGTGGGAGAATTCAAGAATGCATGGGACAGACATCAGGCAATTTTTATGGGGGGTAGGAAGAAATAGGCTGTTGGTTAAATAGGATCTGCAGCTTATCCTCTACGTAGGGAAATGGGCAGACTAGGTGGGCCAAGCGGTCCTTATCTGCCGTCAAAGTCTATGTTTCTATGGTGACCCAAACCAATAAGAACTGAATTGTTACAGATAACAGACGATAGTCCTATGGCTGATCACTTAGGGGGGGATCACACCCTTGCCAGATTGCTGTACAGATTTTACTGGCTTGGAATTCATGAAAATGTTGCTACAAATTTCAGTTCTTGTGCTGAATGTCAGAAAGTAGCCCCAGTGACTGAAAAAGACAAGGTGCCCCTGGTGCCCCCAGTGGTCCAGATAATTTTTAGGACTCAGAAGTATTTACTACTACCTTCTTACACCTAGTAGTATTTTCATCCAAATGGTAGTACTGTCATCCACTGATGCATCTCGTACCCCACACATCTAAACCAAGTCTCAATCCCACTGTACGCCTGCAGTCACTGACTGTCTAATACTGTTGTGGAGTCATACTGTGACCTTATTTTTAACATTGTCATGTTGTAACAGTTCTTCTAACTAGCCAATGAGCAATTTCTGTCTGCACTCCTACTCATGGTACTGCCAACTTTGTACGTATGTACCGCATATTGTAACTTTGCAGAATGGGCCATGCATACTGTCACAGCCCCAAAAGTGGCAGCAGAGCTTAACAAAATGTTCAACAGGGTGGGCATACCTAAAGAGATGATTACTGATGGATCTATGACAGTCAGTCGACAATTTTGCTGTCTACTGACATTATGGCGACTCATTTCTGTTGACCACATTTGCAGTCAGCATAAAGGGAGTCACTCCAGATTGTGTTTGTACCCTCTACTACTAAATTAATCAACTCCGAGTTGGAGTTGCTTCGGGAGGGGTGCAATACTCCCAGAAAGCAGTGCCGGGATCCAGCACTGACACTACAGTGACCTGTACATATGACATTGTTGTCAGTATAGTGTCAGTTGCAATAAAGTTGTTGCCATAGCGACAGCATACCATTACTGATCAGGGTAGTAATTTTGGTGCTGCATTACTGAAGGAGCTGTACCAACTACTGGGTATCACTGCCATAAGAACCTCCCCTTATTAAATCTCAGACAGACAATCTTGTTTAGCGTTTTAATCAAACATTAAAATGCATGTTAAAAAGGTTTGTAAAAGGGGAAGGGAAAGATTGGGACCAATACCTACCTGCTTTTTGCTTACAGAGGAGTACCACAAGCATCAACAGGTTTTTCAAACTGTTAATGAAATGGCAAGGACCTTATAAAGTGTTTAGACGTACTGGTACAGTTAACTATGAGATTGAGTCCCCTGATAGGAAAAATCCTACCAAGATATACCATGCTAACCTGGACCTCCTGAAGAAATGGGTTGAAAAATCACCAAAGGCTGCTTTGCTAGTTTTACCAGAAACTGATAATGAAGATATTGATATATTGTAGCTTATGACAGACTGGAACAAACTGTAACTGCTGATGCTGTAAAGGTGAATGTTTCCTTAACCTCTGAACAAACTGCAGAAATTCGTAACTTACTAAAGGCATTTAACTATAAATGTATGATTTCGCTGAAAACTAATAAAACATGTTGAATTGAAAAAAAGGCATTTAACAGTTCTTTTACCACAGTGCCAGACCGAGCAAAAGGGGTCGAGCGTGGGTGTTGACAGGGACTGCTCGCCCTATTAGACAAAAGACATACAGATTACCAGAGTGGTTATGAGCTGACATGGTTAAGGAAATACAAAATATGAAAGAGTTGGGGTATCATAGAAGAGTTGAGAAGTGCTTGGTCATCACCAATGGTGACTGTGAAAAAACAAAACGGGAGGTGTAAGAATCTGCCTTGATTTTTAGGAAACTTAATCAAGTATCTGAATTTGACAGTTATCCTATGCCAAGGATAGATGATTTGGTGGACAGATTTGACAGATTTGGAAGTGGCGAGTACATCAGCACCCTTGATCTCACCAAGGGTTACTGGCAGATTCCCCTAGCTAAAGAATCCAGAGAAAAGACTGCATTTGCCACTCCTGTTGGATTCTATCAGTTCACCACCATGCCATTTGGTTTACATGGTGCACCTGCTACATTCCAGTGGTACATGGATGCAATTTTAGCTATTCACTCTGGTTAGTGTGTTGTTTACCTGGATGGTGTCGTGGTGTACAGTCCAGACTGGAAAAGCCACCTGGAACACCTACAAGCAGTTATCCAAGCTATCAAAAATGCAGGTCTGACAATTAATCCTACCAAATGTGCATTGGGCATGCAGGAAACCAGATATTTGGGATATGTTTTGGGAAATG
Source organism: Neoceratodus forsteri (assembly GCA_016271365.2). NCBI lineage: Eukaryota > Metazoa > Chordata > Ceratodontiformes > Ceratodontidae > Neoceratodus > Neoceratodus forsteri. The sequence goes on from CM057458.1 coordinate 237,437,065, forward strand.
GAGAAGTAAAGCCAAGTTATTTTAAGATAGAAGGTGTAGCTAACAGTTCTATCCCTAAAACAAAGAAACATGTCAGGTCATTTTTAGGGCTGGCTGGTTACTATCAGACATTTGTTGCCAACTTTGCCCAGATAGTTACTCCCCTAACTGAACTCGCAAAGAAACGGTTTCCGGATAATGTGAAATGATCCCCAGAGTGTGATGAAGCTTTTTGAGCCATCAAGGCTACAATATGTGCATCCCCTGTTTTAAGAAGCCCAGACTTTGAGAAACAATTTTTGTTACAGACAGATGAATCAGAGGTAGGCCTAGGTGCAGTTTTGCATCAAAATGTAGATGGGAAGGAACATCCATTTCTATATATCAGTAGGAAGTTGCATGACAGAGAACAAAGGTACTCCACCATTGAAAAGGAATGCCTTACAGCAAAGTGGGCCATGGGGTCCCTTAAGGTTTATTTGTTAGGAGCTGACTTTGTACTTCTAACTGATCATAATCCTCTCTATTGGCTTAACCAAATGAAGGATAAAAATTCCAGAATCACAAGGTGGTACCTGGCTCTGCAGCCATTTAAATTCAAGGTGATACACAAATCTGGAAAAGAAAATGTCAATGCTGATTTTCTGTCAAGATATGGATCAGGAATTGAGAATTCCAAAGGTTGAAAAAAAATGTGTGCTTTTAAACTTCACTGTTCGCTGTACTGGTTGTTATGGAGAAAAGGTATACTGCATATGCTGAGAACTGTGAAGATTATAAGCTAATGTTCAAGGAGACTTTACAGCAAGTTTTGGAAACCTGTGTTTTGAAAACAGGTTCCCTCTTAAAGAGGGGGGCACGTGACAGTTGAATAAGACCCTGTCCCATTTGTTATGTAGAAAGATTTGTTTTGTAGAAAGACTTAAACGCAAGGATCTGTTTTATCCTTTTCTGTTCTGTCTCTTGTCTGTCTGACTGCAGTCAAATTTTCTTATGAGACCTAGGAACTGGCCACTCCGACGGTCTCGCTATCTCCCCCGCTATCTCTCTGACATTACTTGCTATTTCTATCTTTGCTCCCCCCTTGCATATCTGAAGTTATAAAATATGTGTGAATCTTTATGTGAAACTGGGATCCCTTGGTTTAAAAATGTGTATAGTTATATTGCTAAAATGATTGCAAAAAACTATTTGGAATTTAGAGGGTTAACCTGGAATGCAATACTAGTTTTTTGCAGAAGCTGTCAACAGTAGGTCAGTTTTGGGACACCATGTACTGTTTTGTTGCACCTGCATGTAAGGAAATGGACAAGAACATTTTCTGAAAAACAGGATGTCTTCTTGGCAAGTTCCCAGACAGAAACTTATAGAAAGAGCAGCAGTGCTTTTGCTAGAGAGAGAGAGAGAGAGAGAGAGAGAGAGAGAGAGGGATAGGGAGCAAGACTGAAACTGGAAATTAGAGATATCCTCAGATGAAGGACTTTGTTTTCTGTGTTTATACTGCCTTTGTAAATAGTTATACTGAACATTTTTATTTTTTATTTAATTGGGAAAAATAAAATGCTACTTGCAAATTTTATACCTGCTCCTGGTTTTCCTGAACCGTACCTCGATGACACATTCCGACAACCTTACATTAATCTTTTTTTACACTGTCACATACAGCCTGATCACCATAGGCATGAATTCTTTCTGTCAGCATTCAGTTCTGTAGTACTGCTGCATGAATGGAGTGATGCATTTTGATGCTGAACCACCATTCTTAAACAGTTGGTTGCTGAACCATTTTACTTAAAAAAAAAAAAAAACTCCCTCTAAATGAAGTAAACATTGAGAAGGTACACTACCAAAACTTTTCTTTTGAGGCAAGATTTTTATAATTGCAATAAATCACTCCCAGGAGTTAGATTAATACATTTCTTGCCTTGAAAGCATTAAAAGCCATGGATAAGGAAAAGGGCTGAAAATGTGCCTCTCCCTCATCATCAGTCAAGAAATTGTCATCAAAGTCTAAGCATAAGGACAAGGAATGGTTGTCATCACAGATCTCCTCCTCACCTGACCATAAGCATGGACACAGTGACAAGGACAAGTCAGCAAGGGCCTGGTCACCATTGAGAAAAGGTATGTTGTCAACGCCTGCTCCAGCGGCATCGACTATAACCCCCCCTCCCAACCGTTGCTGAGACACCAAGGTTGGGGCTTGGCTTAGATGCTGCTGAACATACCATGGACGGTATGACATATCATTGTCAGGACAGTCTCTATTCTGAGGCTGTGCTAGCATCGTTCTCTGAAATTATTCAATGCGTTCTGCCAGGGTTGTCATTGCAGGCAATTATTCTTCTGATGGGGCATTCTGGTCTTAGTCCCATTGACAGATTCCACTAGCAAACCACAGAATCCTGCCTCTCAGCTGCTCCCATTGTTGCTGGTGATGACAATGATGAAATGGAATATAATTCAGACCTCAGGGACTTAGAGGCAATTTGGAGGAGGAATATGAGGGTGACAAACAATTTGCAGAGGGCATCCATCGCTCTGGTTCTACCCTCTCATCTTGTAGTGAGGACTTGGTGGTTTATACCCTGAGGTCTCCTTCTGAGAACCCCTCTTTCCAAGCCATGAAGCAGCAAACACAGTCTGACGTGGGCTTTGATGTGGAGCAGGAAGATTCTACTAAATGGAATGTCATGGAATTTTTGAAGGTGCCCTGCTCTCCTTCCATTATCATTACACCTAAATTTCCTGCATTAGAGGATGCTGCTTGTGTTGCATGGTACAGGCCTAACTCACTGCCTGCAGTCCCTATAAAGGCTGTTAAGTAGTATCCTGCACCATCTGTTAAGCCTTATTATACTAACCAGCCTGAACTGACTTGCTGGTCATCATGGCTGCGCATGCTAGGTCTAGGGCACCTAGACATATGAGTACTTTACCTCCTGATAAGGAATCTAGGTGGCTGAATGTGATGGGCAAGCCTACTTGTGCCTCTGTATCACGGGGCTCTCGGATTGCAAACTACCAGGCCCACATGATCAAATATTCGAATAGCCTGTGGAAAGCTGCTCCTACTGCTGCTCAGGCTTTGTCAAGACTGATTTGCTTAAAATATTGTCCGCTGGTGCTGAGGTTGGCAAATTGCTGCACTCAGCTTATGCTGTCTCTGATGCCTCTGCCAGGGCTGCAGCTTCTGGCATTTGCACTGGAAGATATTCTTGGCTCAGAGTTGCTGGCTTTGCCACTCATGTGCAACAGGCAGTTTTGAATGCTTCCTTTAAAGGGATCAAACTGTTTGGCTATGATGGTGAAGAGGCCCTATGTAGCCTTCAGATTTCTAAAATGACTCCAAGGTCTGTCAAGTCCCTCCCACTCCTGTTAGAGGTCATGGTCAGGGCTCCTTGCATCAGTCTGTTGCCCCAGTCAGTCGTACCTACTGTCAGTAAGGCTGTGGTAGAGGTGGTGGTCCCCTTCCAGGTCCCCTCCCTCCTGGTTCCCATGCAAAATCTCCCAAAGGAATTGGTTCAAGTGGTCCTGCAACCCCTGGTTCCACCTGACTCTTTTCTGTTTCTCCTTCCTCCTCAGTTGTTATCTCCAGAAGTGAGTGTGGTGGGCAGGATCTCCCTGCATCTGAAACAATGGCAAAGAGATTGCTACAGACGAGTAGGTTCTGGAGATAATTGCAAGGGGAAATGCTCTGGATGTTACAGATCACTCCAGTTCATCCTCTGCCTCCTTCCTTTTATCCTCCTGGCCATTTGTCCCTTCTGAAGGAAGGTCAGATTTTGTTTTATAAATGTGCCATGGAAATGGTTCCTCCTCTGAAAAGACACAAAAGGTTCTATTCCAGATACTTCCTAGTCCCAAAATAGACAGGGGATCTGCATCCTATATTAGATCTCTGGGGCCAGATGTGCAAAACTTTGCCCCAGGGCTAAATTAGCACTGATCGACATGCTAAATTATTCTGGAATTAATAGCCTGCTATATTGAAAAGGGATAGCCCCGGTGCTAAACCTGCTGAATATACAGTAGCATGCCGAGGAAGCCAGGCAAACTGGGTTGGGAGTGCACAGCAAAAATAGCTTGTGCAAAAGACTGCTCTGAATATAGTACTCAGGGAAGTGCAAATCACAACAGCAGCCCAGTGCACAGCAACATGAAGGAAGGTAAAGGTAAACTATGTGGCCAATGTGTGTGCTAGCAAAGGAGTAGATTCATTAAGGCTGCAAGCACCAGTGCATGTGAAATTCTGCAGAAACGTACCATGTTTGTGAAACGTTTGCACAGTGCAAAAACATTTGCAGAGGTTTTGCATACAGCTAAGTCGTTTGCCCAGCGCTATCACATTTGCCCAGGGCAAAAATTTGCTATATTCAAAAGTGACATGCAAATGAGCCTACTTAGGCAGTCTGTGGGCAAACATCCAGATTAGCATCTCATTATGTCCTGATTTGCATGCAGTTTGCCCAGTGCTATTGCGGGGTCCCACAGCTCCACCTGTAGGTCAGTCTGGAAGCACAGGGGCTGGCTGGGTCTTCTCACAGCTCCACCTGTTGGTCAGTCTGGAAGTGCATGGTGGTATCTGCAGGCTACATTTGTACAGAACAGCATAGAATATTGTGCCCTAGGTGACTACAACAGGAAGGTCCTATCAAATTAATATCATAGATTTCTTTGACTGGGTAACCAGAGTGGTGGACCAAGGGTCTGCAGTTGATGTCGCCTACCTTTACTTCAGCAAAGCTTTCGATACTGTTCCACATAGAAGATTGATTAATAAGCTGGGTAGGCTCGGGATGGGTCAGAAGTTGGTCAACTGGGTGGCAAACTGGTTGGCGGACAGAAAACAGAGAGTGGTGGTAAATGGTATACAGTCAGAAGAGATGCAAGCCACAAGTGGGGTACCTCAGGGATCAGTCCTGGGGTCAGTCTATTTCAATATTTTCATCAGTGACATTGCAAATGGACTGGAGGGTAAGGTTTGTCTGTCTGCAGATGACACCAAGATCTTCAACAGAGTAAGTGATCCAGATGGGGTGGGCAGAACGAGAAGAGATCTGGATAAACTGGCAAAATGGTCGGAAGAGTGCCAACTGGGGTTTAACACAAAGAAGTGCAAGATCATGCACATAGGGAAGAGAAATCCTGAAGCCACCTACAGGTTGGGAGGGGAGTTGCTGGCAGTCACAAGGGAAGAAAGAGACTTGGGCATTATCATCACAGATGACCTGAAATCATCCAAGCAGACCACTAAAGCAGTAGGTAAGGCTAGAGGGATGTTGGGATGTATTAGTAGGGGTATCACAAGTTGTAAGAGGGAGGTAATAATCCCTCTTTACAAGACACTGGTTAGGCCCCATCTGGAGTACTGCATGCATTACTGGAGGCCGCACCTGCACAAGGACATTAACAAAATGGAGGCAGTCCAGAGAAGGGCAACCAAAATGGTGCAGGGACTGCATCAGAAAACATATGAGGACATCTTAAGGGCATTAACAAGGTGAAAGAGTCTAATGTTTCAATATAAGAAAAATAGCGGGACAAGAGGACGCAGCATGAGATTAGAGGGAGGCCGATTAAGGGGTAATGTGAGGAAGTTCTTTTTCACAGAATGGGTGGTGGATGCATGGAACAGCCTACATCAGGAAGTGGTAGATATAAATATAGTGCAGGTCTTCAAACAGGCATAGGATAGGCATAAGGGAACAATACAGATGTGTATGAATAGATAGGCCATTGACAGAGTAAAGACCTATGACACATTCATAAGGTAGAAAAAATGGGCAGATTGGATGGGCTTTGTAGTCCTTATCTGCCATCAGCTTCTATGTTTTTGTGTTTCTACACAGCACAGGAACAGGTGGTGGTGCTGCATGCAGCAGTCAAACTGTAGGTCCTGCTACAGTGTACAGCAAACACTACAGTAACAAGGGGGCCAATAGTGTGAGGGACACAGCAATTCCAATGTTGTGTAGGGCATCAATGACTGCTGCTCTTTACACAGTGACAGGCAAATCTTGCAGGTGTGTACTGACAGTGGACATTACTGTTTTGCTGTTGTGCCACCCACAGATGCTGCACCACTGGCATGGGATACTCACAGTGACATATACATATACATGGCTAACTGTGTGTGCTGTGGTGTCTGTACAGATGTGTGGTATGTGGCTGTGGTGGCACATACCATCAGACAGGCACACTGGTGTTGGGGTATTCCCTACACTGGAGCATTTGAACTGTGTGGATTGTCCCAGTCATGTGGCAGTACCCAGTATGTGATGCAGACTGGCCACTTATACACCCTCCCCTCAACACCTTTCATGCCCCCAGTGCTGCATGTGTGTGCTGGATTCTGTTGGTGTCCACCAAAGTGTGGTCTGCAGGTGTGTGCTGTTTGGACACACTGCCATGGTGTTCACTGGGCACCAGGTCACCAGTTAATGCCTGGCATGGTTGGGACTGGTGGTAGATGATGGCAACATAGGAGGTGCCGTCCATGTGCAGCATGTTTCTTCCATGTCTGGTTTCTTTCTATGTTTATTATTTACTGGTTAGGGTTGAGCAAAGACATGCAAAACTTGTGCAAAGCTACAAAGTTGCGCAAAGCTGTTTTGCCCAGAGTTAAGACTAACTTTACCTGGGTGGTAATTTGCACCTCGCAAAGTGTCGCGCTAAGGTGCGCAAAGACACTTTGCGCGGCACTAATGCACTGAATATAGCATTGCACCTGTATTCATGTACACACACCCTCTTTTTGGCCCTTGCATACATTATACTGTTGCCCGGTGATAATACAGTTTGCCCGTGCTATTTGACCTTTTGAATATATAGTGGACCTGTGCAAACCCTGCACAAATGGTTTGCACCCAGCGCAAAGTTTTGAAATTCTGGCCCTGGAATTTTCACCTATATTTCAAATACAAAAAGTTTTGAATGATATCCCTGCAGACACTGATTCCCCTACTGCAAACAGGGGACTGGCTCTGTTCTCGGGACATGAAAGTAGAATACTTTCATATAAAGATCAGGAAATCCCACAGACAATACTTCTACTTTATGCTGGAAGCAAACAATATCAGTTCAAGGTATTGCCCTTTGTCTTTTCCACTGTGCCACTAGCCTTTACCAAATGCTTGGCAGTTGTTGCGGTAGCCCTTCACAGGGGAAAGCCTATAAGTTTTCCCTAATCTGGACGACTGACTCCTGAAGGCCATCTCAAGGGATGCTCTGTTATATACACCCTGTCTCAGACACATCAGTTGCTCGACAACATGGGGGGTCATAGTAAATGTGTCAGATTCTGTGCTGACTCCGTGTCAAAGAGTGCAGTATATAGCAGTGGTCTTGGGTACAGAGAAGAGATGTGCTTTCCTGCCACAGGACAGGGCAGACACTTTGATTACTCAGGCACACTTGATATACAGGAGCCATTCTTAATGGAGACACTACTCAAACAAAGTATCATAGCATTCCTCAAAACTGGTTGCTGACAAGACCCTAAACATCATGGTTTCACAGCAGGTAGGTCATGCCAGACAAATCTGCTCAAGTTTTTTGACTACACTACAAAAATATTGGATGACGGTGGAGCAGTAGATGTGGTCTACCTAGAATTTAGTAAGGACTTTGACTCTGTTCCACACAGAAGGCTCATAAAGAAGCTTGACCACACAGGGGTTGGTCCAGAAGTAGTTAGATGGGTACAAAACTGGTTACAAGGCAGAACTCGGAGGGTACCGGTTAATGGAGCACAATTGACAGAAGGCAGTGTGACTAGCAGGGTGCCCCAAGGCACAGTGCTAGGGCCTGTGCTCTTCAATGTTTTTATAGCAGACGTCACTGACGGACTGGAAGGGAAGGTGTGTCTGTTCGCAGATGACGCCAAAATATGTAGCAGGGTGGACACCCCAGAAGGAGTGAGCAAGGTGGAAGTTGATCTTTAATAAACTAGAAGAATGGTCTGGAGTGTGACATCTGAGATTTAATGACAAATAGTGCAAGCTCAGGCACATAGGAAAGAAAAATCCAAGAAAGGAGTATTACCTAGGAGGGGAAAGACTGGAAGCCTCAAACCAGGAACGAGATCTGGGATCATAATCTCAGATGATTTGAAGGTTAGTAAGCAGTGTGAGAAGACAACAATGAAGGCCAACAGAATGCTGGGCTGCATTGGGAGGGGAATCATGAGCAGGATGAGAGAGGTGGTACTACTACTGTATAGCTCGTTGGTCAGGCCTCACCTGGAATACGGAGTCCAGTTCTGGAGGCCTCACTTCAGGAAGGACATTGACCAGGTGGAAACAGTACAGTGAAAGGTGACAAAAATGATTCAGGGTCTGCAGTACATGTCCTACAAGGAAAGACTTAGGGAACTGAATATGTATTCCCTGGAGCAGAGAAGAGAGAGAGAGAGAGGGGACATGATTGAAACATTCAAGTACATAAAAGACATTAACAAAATACAGGCACAGGAACTTTTTTAACTTCAAGAAGGGCTCCAGAACCAGGGGACATGATCTCAGGCTGCAAGAAGGGAGGTTCTCTACCAACACCAGGAAGTTTTTCTTCACAGAAAGGGTGGTAGACCCTTGGAACAGCCTGCCATAAGAGGTTGTGGGGATCAACACTGTGGGTGGATTCAAGAATGCATGGGATAGACACAAAGGACCCCTAACTACAAAGGGCAACTAGAGTGCCAAAATAGGTCTAAAACAAATGGGCAGACTGGATAGACCTAGTGGTCTCCTTCTGCTGTCAACTTCTATGTTTCTATTCCACTTGGATTGCTCAAGCACACTTGGTATTCAGGAGCCATTGTGTTTTTGCATCTCCTGGGCCTCATGGTTGTGGCCATTGGCATGTCTTTATATGAGGATACCTCAGTGGAAGCTCAGGGTCCAGTGGGATCAGTTGACAGATGAGCTAGACCAGAAAGCTCTCGTTATGGCTCCTCTTCGCAGGGTATTATTATGGTGGATGGATCACAAAAACCTATTAAAGGGCATTCCATTCCTTGTATCAGCTCCTGTACAGATCCTGACCATGGATGCCTTGGGCTCCGGATGGAGTGCTCATCTTAGCCTTACCAGACACAGTGGTCATGGACCAAGGTGGAGACTGAGTTGCACATAAATGTCCTCTAAATGCAGGCTGTCCTATACAGCCTTCAGGCCCTTTCAGAATCATCTCTGCTCCAGTCCTCTGCTAATCCAGAAGGACAATGTCAGTGTGATACATTGCATCAACAAACAAGGGTGCACTCACTCCTATTCTCCTATGCAGGAAAGCAATGAGAATATGGTAATGGGCTCTGCCTCACAGCCTTCAGCTTTCAGTTGTGTTTCTCCCCGGTCTCCAAAACATCTTGGTAGACAGGATAAGCAAGTCCCGGTTGATGGTTCATGAATGGGAATTACTGACCTACATGGTAAATGACTTTTTCTCAAGATGGGATCCTCCAGAGCTGGATCTTTTTGCATCCCCACACAACTGAAAACTGTCACATTTCTGCTCTCTCATTCCAGGACCTGGAGTTTTTTGGTGAGACATGTCCCTCTCTTGGAAAAGGAAATTCCTTTATGCATTACTTCCAATTTCTCTAATACAGAGAGTTCAACTCAAGCTGCGGGTGGAGAGTGCCACTCTCATCCTCATTGTTCCATTCTGGCCTTGCCAGATATGTTTTCCACTCCTTCAACATCTGGCATTGGAGTCTCCTGTCCCTCTACCTCTGTGTTGGGGTCTGTTATCACAGGGCAAGGGGTCCTTGGTCCATCCAGACTTGAAATCCTTGCACCTGCATGCATGGCTCCTGAAAACCTAGCCATTGCATGCTTCCCGGGTATGCCCTAAGGTTGCTGATGTCCTGCTTGTGGCTAGGAAGTCTTGTACCAGACATACTTATTTCCTTAAATGGAATCACTTCTCTTTATGGTCTGCTTACTGGAATGTGGACCATTTACATATCCTGTGACTTCTGTGTTGGAATAGTTGCTTTCTCTGTCTGACTCTGGCCTGCAGTAGTTCTGTCTTAAAGTGCATTTGACTGTTAAATCAGCCTTCCATGCCCCCTATTGATGGCCATGCGGTTGTCCAGTTAGAGGTGTCTCCTGTTTTTCTGTGAGATAGTCTTCATATGAAACCTTCTATCTGGAGGAGAGTCTCTCAAAGATCTGCTGTTGCAGTAAGTTCTTATGTAACTTTCTTTAATCTAACTCCTGGTCATGCCTTATTACTTATGTAGTATATCTCTACCTGGATGACTGGCTAGTCACAGGCTGGTATATCCCTACCTGGATGATTGGCTAGTCACAGGAAGATCAAAGGAGGAAGCACTGAGCTTCCTTGCACTGGTAAAAAAACATCCTGGAAATCCTGGGTTTCCTTTTGAATCTGGAAAAAATCCAACTTGAACCCAGCTGAATACTGGTGTTCATAGGGGCAGGATTGCAGCCACACAAGGAAAAGCATTTCTGCCACAAGCAAGTGTCCTAAGTGATGGCCTCATGTCAGCAGCAACAGCTGTCATGACATGGGCTTGCATGTAGATGACACTGTACAATCCAGAAGAGATGCAAAATCTGGTACTGCAGTCTTACAGAACCTTTTCCCTAAATAGGTTCCAGACTTCCCAGCCTCCCAAGGTACTGCTATGTAGTCTGCAGTATTTGTATGGCATCACTATTGGACTCATGTTGTTGGAAGAAAAAATTACTCACTGTTGTGATATTTCTTCTAATGGGTCCAACAGTGAGCTAGTGCAATCACATCTCTAATAGCGAGTCATTACAATCCTAACCCTAATAGTGAATCAGTACAAACCCGTCCCTATCTTCTCTTCTAGAACCTAATCAATAAAACATTCAGTACATAATATGTTTTATGTTTCTAAATTCTAATTTCTGCCTCAGCATTCATTACTTTACACATTTCATATTTATGAGTATTTATTTTTTTTAACATTTGTATAGCTAAAATATTCTTTTAACTACTTAGCTTTTAGCTTTAAGTTTAGTAAATTAGATAAGTTAGCATTGCTTTCACCTGCTATTCAGCACAAATCTGATAGAACACTAGAGGGATCAATAGCACACATCAGCATTTGAATGGAGTTCAGAATTCTGTCATCACCATTCTATCTACGAGGCAATATCTCTGGCTCAAGATGATGTAGTTTTGGTATAGGCTCACGACTGGACCCATTAGAAGAAACATCATTGCTACAATGAGTAGTTATTTCTTGTCTGCTATTTTTGTATATGAGTCCAAGGCCACAGCAGATCCTATTTTTACATCCAATCTTTAAGGGGGTCTTTAGGCCTTCCGTATATGTACCCCCCCCCCGTTAAGAAACCTACAGTATAACTGCTCAGGACCTAGCCTTGGTTCTCTCTTAGTTGATGGCCTATCCATTCAATTCTATGATCACTACTGATTAAAGCACCTCACCTGCTGAACTTTATTCCTGGCGACTATCAGATCAGTAAGAGGGTCTGTGAGCTACAAGCACTCAGTACTGATCCCTGATATTTGATGTTCCACAAGGAAGAAGGTGTTAAGAAAAAAATGTGCAGTACCTCCCAAAGGTAGTGTCAGAATTCCATTTGAATCAGACTATTACCTTGCCAGTGTATTTCACAAGAGCACATACCAACAGAGGGGAAAAAAAGCTTTATACATTAGATGTCAAAAGGGCCCTTAATTTCTACAAGTCTAGAATACAGGACATGAGAACTAAGTTCTAGTACACTTTTTTGGGAGTAATGCCTTTTATTAATTAGACTAATTGAATATTTTTTACACACACTTTTGAGCCCTTTCTGCTCCCTTCATCAGATGCAGAAAAAACTAACTAGCAAAAAAGTGTACTAGATTTTCTTGAGACTAATGTGGCATGACTGACCTGCAACAGAGAAATTATAACATATGGTGAAGAGTCAAAATGACACCCAGCCTCTGAACAGATAAAGTGAATAGTATCCACAATACATTTCTGTTATGTCAGTGCACAGAAAGTACCCCCAGATGACATTAAAGCACTCTCCACTAGGAGCACAGCAGCATTAATGGAAAATGTGTCTGTTTGCAGATGGTGCAAAGTTATGGAATAGGGTCAACACTGAAGGAGGGGTTGAGGCCATGAGAAGGGATTTGAGAATACTACAGAAATGGTCAGAAACATAGTAGCTGAAGTTCAATACAAAGAAGTGTGTGGTGATGCATATAGGGTGTAAAAGTTGACTGGCCAAGTAGTCACTGGTGGAGATCAGATAAAGCAAACAGATCAAGAAAGGGATCTGGGGATTATAATATCAAACAACCTTAGGGTAAGTGATCAATGTAATAAGGCGGTTGGCAAAGCTAATAGAATGACAGCATGCATAGAAAGGGGCAGAACTAGTAGGAAGAGGGAGGTGCTGATGCCATTATATAAGACCATGGTTAGACTGCACCTGGAGTATGGGGTACAGTTTTAGATGCCTCATTTAAGAAAGGACATAAATGTAATAGAAAAGGTTCAGAGATAGGCAACAGAGATGGTGCAGAGAATGACATCTGTTTCAGCTGGAGTCTAGAAGAGCAAGAGGAGACATAATAGAGACATTCAGGTACATGAAGAGGATAAATAAAGTGAGGGAAGGAAGTCTATTTAAAAGGAAAGTCAGAGTTAAAACAAGAGGTCAAACTTTAAGATTGGAAGGAGGAAGATTTAAGGATAATGTAATGGGTTGTTATTTCACTGAGAGGGTGGTATAACTCTGAAACAGATTATCTGAGGAGGTGGTAGGTGTCAAAATGGTGGAGAGATTTAAGAGGGCATGGGACAGGCATAAGGGGTTGGTTAGAGAATAGAGGATAGGCTCCTTGTGCACCGGTGACAAGTATGGGAGGGGGGAGATGGGCAGACTGGATGGGCCAGGATGGTCCTTTTCTGCTAACACGTTACTGTCATACTATGATACTATTAGTGGCAGATGGAAGGAATGTGCCACTAGTAGAAATTTGCAAAGCTGCTACCTGATTCACAATCCACACAATCACATATCACTGTTGCGTAGACACACGGGAAAGAGAGGATGCTAGGTTTGAGGTTTCTGTACTTCAGAAACTGTTCCTAAAGTAATCCTAAAAGCCTCCAACCCAGGGTACTGCTTGGAGTCTCTACAAGTTTGACTGGACTGTTGTAATTCATGTAGTTAGAAGGAAACATTTCTCACTGTAGTAACATCTTTTTTCTAATGGAATAGAGCAGCAAGTCAAAGTAATCCTTCCCTTTTTATGATAGGATAATTAGGTTCTGCAGAATATTTAAACTTTTATTTAAACCTTAAGCTTTAATGATTGGTATTGTTCTGTTATTAAAGCCTGTTTAATCTGGGGGAAGGGCACTGTGGAGCTCGAACAAAGAAGGAAGCCTGAAAACAGAGCTCTCAAGAAGTCTCTAAACTGCAAAAAATTTACTTTTTGTCAATTTCTTGGGGGGACAGTTTCACAGCTACTGTTAGGTACGGTTATCTAGAGCAGCATGGTCTCCAGGATGTGGGGCAGCATGGGTTCATGGGGGGAGATCATGTCAAACGAATCTGATTGCCTTCTTTGACGGAGTCACTAAGACATTAGACAGGGGCCAAACAGTAGACATCCATCGTGATTTCAGCAAGACCATTGACTCTGCCCCACAAAACGTTGATCAGGAAGTTGGTGGATCTTGGGGTTGGGGAAAAGATGGCCAGATGGTTGGAAAACTGGCTGAGGCACAGAACCCACAGGATGGTTGTGGGGGGGAGAGTTATCTGGCACCAGAGAGGTAACCAGTGGGGTCCCACAGGGCTTGTTGCTGGTGCCGGTGTTTTTCAATGTCTTCATCAATGACATTGGGGATGGCATTAAGGGAAAAATGTGCCTATTCGCAGATGACACCAAGCTCTGCGGGAGAGTGGACACAGCTGAAGAGATACAGGACCTGCAGGAAGATCTGGAAAAGCTGGGGAGGTGGTCCAGGATCTGACAGCTTGGATTCAATACCAAGAAATGCAAAGTTATGCATATTGGAGCCAGGAATCCCAGGACAGTGTACTACCTGGGTGGAGTCAGAGCATGCACATCAGAGGAGGAGATTGGCCTGGGAGTGATGATCACTAGTGATCTGAAGCACTCCAAGCAGTGCAAGAAAGCAGCAACAAAGCAAACAAGATGCTGGGATGTATGGCCCCCTCTTTCATTCCTTCTGCTGTTTTGCCCTGGACTGCCCTCCCTTAATGTACCACTGCGATATCTACAAGTCTGTAGACCTACCTTCTCTCCAGGATTGGAGCCTGGCCCACTGTGCAAGGACTACAGCGAAATTCTGAGCATGGTCCCTCCCCCCCACCTAGAGTCCACCCTCGCAGTTCAACCCCCCCTCTGCATACTCTCTCAGGAACACTGACTTCTTTATGTCCCACATATGTCCATTGCTAAAGGCCAAGCTGTCTTCAATTACCACATGCCTAAATTATGGAACTCCTTGCCGGCTGATATTAGGCACACAGACAACGCTCAGCATCTCAGCCATCTCCTCAAGTTGCTTTTCTCCCCCACCTGCACATGCAGTCAGCTCCGCCGAGATGCCAAATGTCTCACCTCTCACCCTTAAATTCTGCCGCTCTGTGGCACATCACTTAGAGCTCACAGATCTAGTACCTAGTACCTGGAGTAAAAGTGTCCTCTGCAGCTGATCATAACCATATGTTTTCCCCTAGTGCTCTCAGTATTTGGACCTTTATGTGTTTACTATGTAAACGTTATTTGCATAGCACAATTGTAATTACCTCTGTACATGATAATAGTCTAATTCTCCTCTACTCTTCCCACATCTACTTTACTCATTGTTACCCACTGCTTTCTCAGCAAATAAGTTATATGTATTGTATATTGTACTATATAATCCATGTGTATGTTATTATATCTATCCCTTTTCCCCCCACCCCCAGGACACATCTGGAATCGAGCGGTACACTGCTCAGTATGCCTTCCTGGTAAAACTTTTAAATAAATAAATAAATACATAAGTAAATATCTAGGGGGATCAGTAGTAGGAGAGAGGAGGTTATACTGCCCTTGTACGGGTTACTGGTAAGGCCACAGCTAGAGTATGGAGTTCAGTACTGGTGCCCACACCTCAAAAAGGACATTAACCTGCTGAAGAAGGTCCAGAGGAGGGCTACAAAGATGATAGCTGGTCAGTAGGGTAAGGCATACGAGGAGAGGTTGAGGGCACTTAACATGTGCTCCCTGGAAGACAGGAGAGAGACAGAGGCATGACTGAGACTTTCAAATACTTGAAAGGGATAAATAAGGTTGATAAGGAGAGTTTCTTTAAGCTGAGTGGCAACCAAAACATGAGGGGGCACAGTCTTAAGCTGGAGGGTGGGAGGTTTAGGAGGGAGGTCAGGAAGCACTTCTTCACAGAGAGGGTGGTGGGCACTTGAAATGTGCTGCCAGAAGAGATCATCTCATTGAAGATGGTGGGCAACTTTAAGAGAGGCTGGGACAGGCATAGGGGGAAGGTAAGAATCATGGGTAGGGAGGATGGGAGGAGTAGGGAGGGAGGGCAAGGGCATTAGATCAAGCTGTGGACCCTGCAATATGAGCAGACTTGATAGACCAAATGGCCATCTTCTGCTGGTTTCTTCGTATGTTCATATGTGAAAGTGTGCTGATCAGAACTGGCAAGCAAAAATTGGTACAGCCTGGGAAGAGAACAAAAAAACAGCAGTCAACATTTGGGACATTCAGGCCCAGTACCAGACTGATGCCTCACAATGAAGTGGCAGACATGGGACAGGAGGAAACACTACAGTCCCTAGGCACTAAATGGTGTCAGTTCCTGACATCGGTCACCTCAAGGAATAACAAGTTTGATTCAGTTACCTCCAAAATGATGATTGTGGAAATTTCGGTGGACACTATCAAAACTGAGGTAAAAGATGTTAAAAAATAGTTGGAGTATTATAGTGTGGCCTTGGCCCAGTATGCTAAAGATTCAAAACGAATGTATAGTAGACTGGAAATACTGGAGAACCAGGTCCGCTCGGAATGTTCACTTTTTGGGCATTCCGGAGGGAGCGGATGGTGATCACTTGACATTATTTTTAAAGGAATGGCTTAATGAACATTTGAATGAGCACTCTAGGGTAAAAGAATGGCGTATGCTGAAAACCTACTGAATGCACCCTCATGTTAGGCAAGTTGGTGACCTACCTCATACAGTTTAGGCTGTACTGGACTCAATGCCAACCAGGGACAAGCTGTTTCAGCTGGCTAAATGGCATCACCCAATATGGCTCAATAGACACACAATCCTGGTGTTCCCTGACATTTCAAATGCCACTAGCCAGCCCAAAAAGAAATCTGACAGAGTTTGGAGTGTGCTTTGAGGGATGAAGATACAGCATGCACTGCTGTTCCCCACTAAACTTTGCATAGTTTATCAGGACAAAGTATATATTTTTTCTTACCCTTCAGATGCTGGTAAGTGGGCAGCAAGTCTCCAATAGTCACAATGATGACAGGAGAGGAAGAGGGGTGCAGACCATGAGGACCTTGAGGAAGGCTGAGGGACTATTGGCAATTCCAACTCTTTTGCACCTACCTTCAGTAAGCGGGAGGGCTTCTGGAAATAATTGCAAATACAGGCATCTTATATCCTTATAAGGATCAGGATTGGCCATATAATTATGTTCTCTTTCAGGGTTTCAAGCTTTTTTGCTGTATTGTTGCTGTAGTCATGGTGTGCTCCACATCTGGGTGAGTACAAATCTTACCGGTGATTTTACATTTCGATCAGACTGAGAGGTTCATTACCGACTGCAGGGCAGTAGGCTGTCTGTACATCTTAGGACATCATTTTGGAACTATGCAGGACTGAGAGGTCTCTCAGTAAGCTTAATACTCCCGATATGTACCACCCGATCACAGTGAGCAGTGTTTGTTAAACTATACTGTTTAGTGCACAAAAGTTTAAAAGATTTTTGTTAGCAAGTCTGTGAAATAATGAAGTCTTCACGTGGTGTATACGTTTCTTCTGATATTTATTCACAGTGTTTCTTAAGCCCCCTACATTTCGCTCTACAAGACCTTGTTCACTGGGATTTCTTTCAATTCTGTTAAGAAAATATTAGATATATCATTTAATTAATGACTTTTTAATGTTACGTGTTCAAAATATTTTCATTATTTTAAGAAACTTGTTGTTCACCTTTACACTCTTATTACTCAGCCTAGTATCATTCCTTCAGTCTAGAATACCTCAAATGAAAGAAGAAATCATAAATACGATGCTGTAAACTGCATCTTAATGCTTCACTGCCTAAAATTTACTGATGCCTACCACCCCATATCTGTGTGCGAGAGCATACCTGGTGTTGGAGCCTATATTTATTTTAATTGATTGACTGTCCCTTCATTTGGTCAATCAGTTTTCTTTTATCCCTTTGACTCTGTAAAACACAATCAAAAAAAGCTGCTCAGTTCATTTTAATAACAAAAGCGTTCTTAATTTTTATCTGTTCGAAAACACTTGATAGTGTACTGCAATTCAAATACCTTGTTAAAAGGTTGCTCTTGTTTCCAGGCTTTCTGCTGATGTTGGCATTCATTTTGAATACTGCGCCACAGGATTTTCTCTCGCTCACCATGTCCTTTCGAGTGTGTCTTGTTGGGTGTCGCAGGGTGACGTCACAAACCAGTGTCTCCCCTAAGAGTTCATGCTTGCACGAGACACGTTTTTTTTTTGTCAATGAAATTTTTGTTTTTCTTTTTTTTTGTCCTTTTACAAACAAGGAAACAATACATAACAGAAATACAACCATCAAACAACGTGCAAGATAAGTTGCTAAGCAACTAAACACTTTCTCCTACTGGAGAATGCTACCCTCCAAGATGGACTCTTTGTGGCAGTGATGCATTTCTATACTATAAAAGGCTGTTTTAAATGTCCTTTTACTGACACAAAATGTTTGGTAAAAAAGTACTTTTAAATAGTTCTTTCATTAAACCAGTTGCTGGGTTAGGACGCCAAATTATAGAGATGAAATAGGTGTCTCATATCTTTGATAGATTGGGGGGGCAGCAACAACAAAGGCCTGCTGGAGAAAAAGGCTGCTAGATTTTATGGTTTCTTTTTCATTCTTTCACATAATCAATTGCTGATCATTATATATAAACCATGTTTTTTATACGTTCCCTGCTACTCGTATGTGTGTTTGTGTTCTCTAAACAGTCCAAGAACCCTATTCTCTCCAGTATATATTGTTTTTCCTCAATAGTTGGTAGTCACATTGTTCTTTATGGGTGGTTTCTGTTATTGTTTCTGGGATACGTCCCTTCACTCACCCCAATTGCACTGATTAATCACAAGCCTGCCAATTAGTTTCTATATTTAGTCCTATATCAGGACCCAATGTTTTTAAATAAAATATCCATTTCATTTCACAATGCAACAACATATCTCTATAGTTTCCTCCTCTCTCTGGTTGAGCCACTATTTCCAGTACCCAGTACGTAAGTGATGCTCCATTATGGCCTTCTTGGTTACAATGTACTGCTACTGGTGATTGTTTATCACCTCTCCGTATATCCCCTTTATGTTCTTCTATATGGGTTTTTAAAGCTCTGCTAATTTGTCCAACATAAAGGCGGTTGCAAGGGCATTGAATAACATATATTGCCCCTATACTGTTGCAATCTATATGCTGGTGTATCTAGAACTTTTCACTGGTGTGTGGGTGAGTAAATTACTTTTTTCTAGATGTATCTCCACACACTGAACATTTACCACAAGGATTCACGCCACCTTTAAGTGGTCCTAGAAGCAATTATAGCTTTGTCTGAATTTTAAATTGTGATCTTACAGGCTGGTCCTTTACGTTTTTAACTTTCTTGGCAGCCACTATGGGTTTTGCTTGCAAACTTGGAATCTCCTTATTGTCCATTTGGACTAAATACCAATATTTATTGACCACCATTACGAACTGCGTAAACTTATGATTCTACTTTGTTGCTATAATCATTCATTGTGTATCTATGCTGTGTTCCCTTCCTGTCAGGAGTTCATCTATACTATTGTTCTGAATTCTAACCTCTGCTTTTTTCAAGACATTCTGTTTATAACCTCTTTATTTGAATATTCCCAGCATCTGCCCCATATGTCTCTGTGTTTCTTCTTCAGTACTGCAATTGCGTTTTACTCTTGCTAGTTGGGAATATGGGAGCCTATTTTTTAACCGTGTTTCATGGTAACTGCTTCCTTGTAAGAGCATATTGCGGTCTGTCGCCTTCCTGAAAAATATTGTTTGAAATGTTCCTTCCTGTATTGATATTAGTAAGTCTAGGTAGGGTACATGTATTTTGTCATAATGTAACAGTTTCTGTCCCTAGTGTTCAGTTCTCTATGGAATTGAAGTTTTTCTTCGCTCCCTGTCCAGATGATAAATATGTCATCTATAAAGTGGTAGCAGCGTAACATGTTATTCCTAACTACATTCCGTTGTTCATCTAAAACAAACTGTTTTTCAAAATTATACATATAAGTATTTGTATATGCAGGGGCCATTGTACTGCCCATGGCCGTACCCCAATTTTTTTGGTAATATTTAGCATCAAATTCAAAATAGTTTTTACTCAATATTAAATCCACCATTTCTTGTAAAACTTGTGTTTTAGATATAGACCCTCTCAGTCTTCCATCTAACATCCTACCCAGACATTCTATTCCTTCTTTGTGAGGAATTGAAGTATGTAAATCAGCCGCATCCAACGTGGCGAATATTGTTGTATGTACTGCTCCCTGATTGTTCAGATCTTTAGGTTTTAAAATAATGTCTGATGTATCCTTAGCATATGTCTTTGTTTTCTCAATTAGGGGTTGTACATGGTAATTAATGTATTTCGAAATTCTGTCAAAATCTTAATCTATTCCAGAGACAATCAGTCTGCCTGGAGGGTTCTCTATATCCTTATGTATTTTTGGAATACAGTAAAATGTTGGTATGAGTGGATAATCATTGTTCAATAAATCAGCTTCCCATGGCTGTATCCAGTTCATTGTTACATATACAGAGGCAGTATAACACAGTGGTTTTAGGCTCTGAGCTGCAAACCTAGAGGCCTGGGTTTGAATCCCGCAGCTCCCACTTGCATACTGTGTGATCCCGAGCAAGTCACTTAACTTCCTTGTGCTCCCAGGTCACACCTGTAAACAAGCTTTCAACTTAGTGTGTCTCTCCTGATTAAAAATAAATAAATTAATTAAATTAAACATATTCCTCTGTCATACTTTTGATTTCACTTTGCAGTGATGCTGTTGGATTTCCTGGCAGTAGTTCATAGTTTTCTGTGTTGTTTAACAGTTTAAGGCACATGTCCTTTTACTGTTCTCTATTCTGTATAATAATTCCTCCCCCTTTTTCTGCCATTCTGATTATTATTGTATTATCTTTTTTTTTAAATTGTTTAAAGCATCTTTTTCCTCTTTTGTCAAGTTTTGAAAATTTGGTATGAAACCTGTTTTGTTTTAAATAATTGCATGATATCCCATTCCACCAATTTACAATAGGCCTCTATGCCATTATTTTTACCTGTTGGGGGATTGAACTTGGATTTTATCTTCAAATTTTGTCTAAGTTGCTTCTGATTTTCTTTTGTCCATTGTTCATTTCCAAAAATGGTCTTTAATCAGAGTGTACAAAAGAATTTTTGCAGGTCTACCTCCAAATCAGAAGGGTTTTCTGATTGGGCGGGGCCAAATGACAGACCCAGACTAAAAACCTTAATTTCATGTATTGTTAAAACCTTTTCACTCAAGTTAAAAATGTAGTTATTAGTTCTGAGTTTGAAGTGCTTTCCCTCTGGTTCCTTGCTGCCTTAGACTCCTTCCACCTTGCCTTCCTGTTCCCCCTTGCCCCCCCGCTGTTCTTCCCTGTCTGTATGTTGATATTGGAGCTGATGGATGTCTAAAATCATAGCAACTTTCCTGGCCATCGGAGTCCGAGGTTTCTGGGTATATTGATTTGAATGTTCTTACCCTGTGGCTTCCCCCTGCTGGTGGTCCTGGGTATAACTATTATCACTATCTGTGCTTTCATAGTTTTTTTGTTGTCTGTATATTGTGCTAGCCTCTTGTTATATTTTTTGTACATATATACTCTATTCTCTTTATAATCGTTTGTATCGCAAAATAATTTTTTTTATTTTTTGTTGTTTTCAATTGGCCTCATATTGTGCTAGTTTCTGTTTTATGTCTTCCATATTTTTATTAAATTCTTCCTCCTGTACTTTTAATCTAAAGGCCTCTTCGACCAATTTGAAGTCAGTCTCTGTGATTTGTCTATCATCTATTATTGCTTCACTGAGCACGTACATAAAATTGCAACTAGCTGTTTCTTCTCCCATCCCACTTATTTGTTAATTTTAATGAATTCATCCCTAAATTTGGTTCTATAGCTATTCTTAACCTCCTTGGGGTTCAGTGATGTTCTAGGTATTGTGTCAAAGTGAGTCCAAGCCTTTCAAGGAGGCAGTTTTTAAATTTAAAATTTTCAACCTTCTGTGCCATATGTTTGGGAGTCTCTCCCATCTGAATGGACAAATCCCTGTCACCCCTCATTGTATCAAACAATTTTTATGCTCTTCTAAACATTGTAAAATGTAATAATTCTTTTGTACACTCAAATTAAAGAACATTTTTGGAAATGAACAACAAACAAATGAATATCAGAAGCAACTTAGACAAAATTTGAAGATAAAATCCAAGTTCAATCCTCCAACAGGTGAAAATAATGGCATAGAGACCTATTGTAAATTGGTGGAACAGGATTTTATTTATTTAGTTTTTATTGATTGGGTAAGTGCACTAGACAAATCCTGCCTATTTTCAGGCATGACCCGGGGGAGAGGGATACAGATGAGTGTCAACTGACATTGAACCAGATTAAGCTGTTGGTGGTATTTTCAGTGAATGAGGGAAATTTGGCCATGACACCAGGGAAATTCCCCTGCTCTTTTCGATAAGTGTCATGGGATCTTTAACATCCACCTGAACTACCACCAATCCAGGCAGATGGGACCTCGGTTTAACGTCTCATCCGAAAGACGGCACCTCAGAAATGCAGCACCCATCTCATGCTGCACTACAGTGTCAGTACTGGGATATTAACCCAAGTGCCAGATGTGGGAACTGAACCCACAGCCCTCTGATCTCCCGGCCTCAGAGGTGAGTGTGCTACCTACTGAGCCACTGACAGGATATCATGCAATTATTTAAAATAAAACAGGATTTAATACTTAATTTCCAAAACTTGAAAAAGAGGAAAGAGAAGCTTTAAATGATTTAAAAAAGGTAATACACTAGTAATCAAAATGGCAGATAAAGGGTCAGGAATTGTTGTACAAAATAGAGAACAGTATAAGGACATGTGCCTTAAACTGCTTAATAACACAGAAAATTATGAACTTCTGCCAGGAAATCCAACAGCATCACTGCAAAGTGAAATCAAAAGTATGATAGAGGAATATGCAACAACGTGCTGGATACAGCCATGGGAAGCTGATTTATTGAATAATGATTATCCACGCATACCAACTTTTTAGTGCATTCCAAAAATACTTATAGATATAGAGAACCCTCCAGGCAGACCGATTGTCTCTGGAATACATTCAGTTTTTGACAGAATTTTGAAATACATTAATTACCATGTACAACCCCTAACTGAGAAAACAGAGACATATGTTAAGGATACATCAGATGTTTTTTTTAAACTTAAAGATCTGAACAATCAGGGAGCAGTACATACAACAATATTCGCCATGTTGGATGTGGCTGATTTACAGTATATACTTCGATTCCTCACAGAGAAGGAACAGCATGTCTGGATAGGGTGTTAGATGAAAGACCGAGGGGGTCTAAACCTAAACCACAAGTTTTACAAGAAATGGCAGATTTAATATTGCGTAAAAACTATTTTGAATTTGATGCTAAATATTACTAGCAAAATTGGGGCACAGTCATGGGCAGTACAATGGCCCCTGCATATGCAAATACCTGTATATATAATTTTGGAAAACAGTTTGCTTTAGAATCAGATGAACAACAGAATGCATTTAGGAATAAAATTTTATGCTGGTACCACTTTATAGATGACGTACCTGTCATCTGGACAGGGAGTGAAGAAGAACGTCAACAATTCCATAGAGAATTGAACACTAGGGACAGAAACTGTTACATTATGACAAAATACAGGTACCCTACCTAGACTTACTAATATCAATACAGGAAGGAACATTTCAAACAACATTTTTCAGAAAGGCGACAGACCGTAATACACTCTTACTTGGAAGCAGTTACCATGAACCATGGTTAAGAAATAGGCTCCCGTATTCCCAACTAGTAAGAATAAAACGCAATTGCAGTACTGAAGAAGAAACATAGAGACATATGGGGCAAATGCAGGGGAGATTCAAACAAAGAGGTTATAAACAGAATGTCTTGAAAAAAGCAGAGGTTAGAATTCAGAACAATTGCAGAGATGAACTCTGACAGGAAGGGAACGCAGCACAGATACACAATGAATGGTTCTAGCAGCAAAGTATAATCATAAGTTTACGCAGTTCGGAATGGTGGTCAATAAATATTGGTATTTAGTCCAAATGGACAATAAGGAGATTCCAAGTTTGCAGGCAAAGCCCATAGTGGCTGCCAAGAAAGTTAAAAACTTAAAGGACCAGCTTGAAAGATCACAATTTAAAATTCAGACAAAGCCACAATTGCTCCTAGGACCACTTGAAGGTGGCATGAAACCTTGTGGTAAATGTTCAGTGTGTGGAGATACATCTAGAAAAAAATAATTTCTTTACTCACACACCAATGAAAAGTTCCAGATACACCAGCATATACAGTACAGTGGCGCCCCCAGATCTAAACGTGACTCCTTTAACGCGACTCTGCAGTAAAGCTGCAGAGATCTACTGACAGTACGTAGCACTCTCAATGGCAATTAGTCCCTTTGTCATGCAGGAAACTGTGGAATTCACTTCATCCTGGCAGTGTCTCATTTTCCTGAATGACAAAGGGAACAAATTACCATTGAAATTACATTACTTTATTCAATGTGTCTTCTGAGCATTCTGCAGATTGCTGCAAAATGTTGCAGAATTGCGTCTCATCCTGGGGGACTTCGCTGTAGATTGCAACAGTATAGGGGCAATATATGTTATTCAATGCCCTTGCGATCACCTTTTTGATGGACAAACTAGCAGAGCTTTAAAAACCCGTATACAAGAACATAAAGGGGATATACGGAGAGGTGATGAACAATCACCAGTAGCAGTACATTGTAACCAAGAAGGCCATAGTGGAGCATCACTCAGGTATTGGGGACTAAAGATAGTGGCTCAACCAGAGAGAGGAGGAAACTATAGAGATATGTTGTTGAATTGTGAAATGAAATGGATATTTTATTTAAAATCATTGGATCCTGGGGACGTGGCTTGGCCACCTAGAAAATGGCAGCATAATTCCTGAGCTCATCCCTATCTGAGGACAATCCGTGGCAGCTCTGACTAATCCCAGGATGTGAACCTTCTCTTTTCCAAACACTTCACTTGGGGGACTGCTCCCAATCATCCGGGGTGACTTTTTCTGGTGGTACCGTAATATAACATACTCATTGTAAGCCAGCTACCCGCGAGTTGCGCTGATCAGCTAGGCCACAGAAGCATTGGGCCTAATCCTTGGGAATCCTAGAGTACTAGCTCCATTCAGTCTACCGATGGAGCCCACACCAGCACCTCTCCTAGCTCAACTGACCCAAAATGATGTGGCGATGGGGGCTTCTCCACCTGCATTATCTACAACACAACGTACTACAATGCAGCCGTCCTCTGTGGGAGAATCGCTAACTTACATTACTCGCATGCTAGAGACAGTTCTGTTGCGAGTTGATAATATCAGTACAGCCTTAACAAGTACTACTTCAGATGTACGCTACTTACAAGATTGCCCAAATGTGGCAGAGCAAAGGGTGGTAACCCTCGAGATGTAACAAGCCAAATTGGAATAGAGAGTGCGGTTGCAAGATTTACAACTTGAAACGCTTCTTACCAGAGCAGAAGATCGAGAGAATAAGGGGAGATTAAATAGCCTCCGCATTATTGGTGTTCCCGAGGGCTCTGTGGGTGCATCCATGGAAAGGTTTCTCAATGATATGCTTCCTAAGATGTTAGGGGAGCGATGGAGAGGCCCAGTCGAAGTTGAAAGAGCTCATCTGATGGTTGGAAGAAAGGATAGACAGCAGCTAGCTCCATGACCAATTGTGGCATAATTTCTGAGATATTCTACTAAGGAACACATCCTAAATGCTGCTCGGGACCTAGGTGAAATTCGGTGGCAGGGAGCATTGATCTCAATATACAGAGACTTTGCACAGGAGACGGCAAACAGGCGCAGAGCCTTTGGTCCTATCAAGAAAATATTGTCTGCCCATAACTTCCACTACAAATTCAAGGGTTTTACCAGGCTGTTGGTTTCTAAGGAGGGGAGGGAACTGCTGGCGGACACTCCCGAGGAGATCGAGCGATGGGCATCTAAGTTCTGGCCTAACCTACCTCTTCAAACTTCATCCCCCAGAAGGCTATGGGACCCCTCTGATACAAGCACTAGGAACCAAAATTATCAGACGCGGAATCCAGAGGGTCGCGATGCAACAGGACCAGATCCCTGTTTGGACAAATCCCCCAGAGCGAGGACCCCTCCCACAGGCCATATGCCTGCATTTAAGATGTCTGCTAGTTCAGGACAAACATTCCTCCCTCCCAGGAATACCAGTTCAACTCCATGACACCAACAACGATCTAGAAGTGGTCAGCAACTGTCTCCTGAGCAGCAAAGAGCAGCTCCACCTGCAAAGATGTCTAGAGATGAATCTTCCATGACCCGACCAGACTGCCCTTTGAATATACCAGAGCTTTCTTCTACCAGTCAAGTGAGCTGTATGGATTGGGCTGATATACCAGAATCCTCTCTCTTAGAAGTGGTGGACATTTCCAGACAGCTCAAACCAGGGAATAAATTGTACGCCACAGCGGTAGCTTCTGAGAAAGTCCTTGATTCAAGTGGTGGCTCTCAACAGTCACTGAACCGAGATGTGGAATCCCCCGGCTGAGATTCAGATTGCACTGACTGTAGTATGTAATACCTCAATCGAATGGGTGTATTTTGTTTGTTTTATTAATGAAGATATAGGGGCATAGAAAGGAACCTCCCCTTTACTGCTGGAACTCTCTGGGCTAAGTATTTTTGATGGGGATGGACCCCCCCATGACCTAAGGGGAAGATGATCTCTCTCTCTTATGCCACCACCCTTTAAGTTTGGTGATAGGATATCCCACGTTTAGGCTGCTAGGCCCTCATAGTTTGCTGTTTGCAGTATCAGTGAACCTGCATTGAGTACTGGAATGGGACAGGTGTAAAGATTATAGATAGTCTGGCCCTTATGTTTTCAATTCGTAGTTTCCTTTTCCCCTTACCTCTTCCTTTCCTCAATCCCCCTTTCCTACCTCGCTCATACCCACCCCCCTTCCCGGGATTATACTCTCCCCTTGGAAATTGTTCTCCGGATGAGGATTGATGAGTTCACTTAAGGTTGTGTCTCTCCTCGCCAACCCTTGAGCATAGACGCTAGCGTAGCTGAGGAAACTGTTTTTGGTACATCCTCTTTCGCTGAGGCATCTGTAGCTTTTAGCGTTTAATCGCTTCCTGGATTTGCCTTATTATCGTTGCATACCTGGGCCCTGGTTAGCGCAGGTATTTGCATTTGTTAGTTCCATTGTTTTAGTTTGTGTTAGCTATAATTGTTACTGAATTCACTTCCTGCAGATACTATTGGTAACTGATATTTTCTCTCTTATCTTAGTGTGTAGTACCCTCTTGGTATTAGCCAGCAGGTCACAGAAGGTCTGATGGGCTGTAACTTTTAAACATAGTATCTGAGCTATATTCCACTTAGCCACAACTGGGTAAGTCAAATAATATTTCTGACTTTTCTATTATCATGCCCTCAACCACTGTACAGGGTCTACGTCTGGTGTCATGGAATATAAAGGGCCTCAACCACCCCATAAAACGCACTAAGGTGCTTCAGCATTTGCATTCCATGCACACAAATGTGGCCCTAATACAGGAGACACACCTCCTCAATAAATCTATTCTGTGGCTTAGGAAATCATGGGTTGGGGCCATACATACCAGCTTGGCACCCTCTAAATCAAAGGGGGTAGATATTTTGATTCGGAGATCGAGTACTTGGACAGTGGAGTAGTCTCGCTCTGATAAACAGGGTAGGTGGGTTGTAGTCAAATTAAAATCATGCATGGGCAAGCTGATAGTGGGTAATCTCTATGCCCCAAATGTGGACAGACAGAATTCTTTCGGAGTCTGAGTCAAGCTATTGCTGGGTTATTGCAGTCTGAACCTGATACTCCCTTACTAATAGGAGGGGATTTTAACTTAGTGCAAGACATATTCCTAGATAAATCTCGTCCTACACCCCAAACCCACCCGAAAGCATATGCTGCTTTGCAAGAAATGATAGCAGAATGGGGCCTAGTGGATGTTTGGAGGCATGACCATCCCTCGGGTCGAGACTACATGTACTATTCCCCCTTGCATGAAGCTTATATTCGTATCGACTACTGGCTGGCCAACCGCCAGCTTCGAGTGCAATCTCGAATAGTTCTGTATGCAATATTATTATTTCGGACCACACCCAGTGACGCTCATTTATTCCACTCCCGAATGTCAAAACACTGGCACAAGATGGAGATGTAACCCCCTTTTAGTTAAGAATTCTGAATTTCAGCAAGCTATGCAGAAAGCAACTCGAGAATATTTTACTTTTAACTCAGATGGGGAAGTCCCTGTTAGTACGGTATGGGAAGCTTTTAAAGCCACACTGAGAGGTCATATTATTGCCTTTGCTGCGAACCGGAATAAAACCCGGAAAAAAGAGTTAGGGCTGTTACAATCAGAACTCAGTGCTCTAGAGGGACATTTTAAGGTTTCTCAGACCACTGCTGCTGGAGATCACTCCCTGGCGAGTCAAATTGTGGGGCTTAAATATCGTATAAATACACTGCTACATCACAAGGCGGAATGGACTCTGCTTAGAGTCAATCATCAATATTGAGATGGGGGTGATAAGGGGGGGGGGCTTCTTGCTTACTGATTGCGGAAGCAGCAAGCACCTTCCAAGATACATGCCCTCCGCACTTCCACTGGTTCCACTGTTAGTGACCCTAAGGGCATTAATGAGACCATGAAACATTATTACCAGTCCCTATACCAATTTAAATCCACAGATATGTGGGAACAGCTTTCCCATAATTTGCACCAGTTCTGTCAAGGATTCACAATACCCTCACTATCTCAGGAGCAAGTTGACCTATTAGACAGTCCTATCTCAGCTACTGAGCTACGACAGGCCCTATTCCGCATGGCTAAAGGGAAAGCCCCAGGGCCAGACGGAATTACCGTTGAACTATACCAAGCTTTGGACCAAGAAATTGTGTCCCCCTTGCTACTTGCTCTACAGTGTGCCCATTCCTCAGGTTCCCTTCCCACCACAATGAATGAGGCCCTGATTACAGTGATACCTAAAAAGTCTGACGACCCCCTTAATTGTTCTAATTTCTACCCTATATCACTATTGCCAGTGGACATGAAGATCCTGGCTAAAATACTAGCTACCAGATTGCAAAACATCCTCGCCTCCATCATTCACCCATCCCAGGTAGGCTTTATGCCTGGAAAGGTGGGCTCAGACAATACCAGATTGTGCTGAACCTGAAGTGGCTAGCGAGTACAGCTAAAACCCCTATGGCTGCCTTAGCTGTAGACTTTGCAAAGGCATTTGATTCCATGGAGTGGAATTATCTCCATGAGGTCCTTCGCATATATGGATTTGGACCCCAATTTCATTTGTGGGTCTCGACCCTTTATAACTCCCCGAAGGCTAGGATTCTCACTAACTCCAACATCTCTTCCTCCTTTCCATTGTATGGGGTACCCATCAAGGCTGTCCCTTATCCCCCCTTCTCTTTCTAATTGCCCTTGACCCACTGCTCCGAACTCTTGACACTACTAAGGGGCTTACAGGCATCTCAGCACACGGCAAATCTTATACTGTGGCAGCTTATGCAGATGACCTGTTACTTACCCTATCTCACCTCCGGGATTCATTACCAATAGCCCTTTCAGTACTTAAAAATTTTACTGCATTATCAGGCCTACAGGTTAATCAACGGCAAACTATTTTAGCCCCATTGAACTCACTCTGTTCACGGGAATGCCTTCATGGTACGGAACTCAGATGGGCTGCGCAAGGCTTTTCATATTTGGGGGTTTACATATCTACTAACTGGGAAATTTTGAGTCAGCTAACTTTACCCCTCTTTTAAAACAACTAAACATAGAAATAGAGCGCTGGCGTAAATTGCATCTATCCCTGATGGGCAGAATGGCTGCGATACGAATGCTCTTGCTCCTGAGGGTCCTATATTTATTTAATAATCTCCCAATATGACTCTCTCCCAAACTCTTCTCTTCCCTTGAGAAGCTGGTATCCACCTTTGGATGGGGAAAATAAGGCACACAGATGGGGAAAGAACAATCTAAGGGCACACTGGTCTAAAGGAGGCCTACGAGCCCCTTGGTTTCAGAGTTACCACTTGGCAAGTATGGCTGCCCAAATTACAAAGTGGTTTGTACCACCCAACACCTCTTTTCCAATGTGGGTTTGTCTTGAAGCAGATATGGTGGCCCCAACTCCACTTAAGTCTTTGTTGGGCCCTGGTGGCCTCACGGATAAGGGCCTCTCTCCAGTAGTGTGTCACTTTCGCCATGTCTGGCGGCGCATTATGACTCTCTCCCACACCCCCAAAGATGCTTGGGCCCCACCTCTGGCATATGCAGCTTTATGGCATAACACCTTTATTACACTAGAGGGACAACCTCTTAACTGGCCTTCCTGGGAGTGTATGGGTATTTGCTATGTGAAAGATTTTATGTTGCCTGGTTTGCATGCACTATTATCTTTTGCCCAACTAAAGAATAAATTTAACCTCCCCAGCACTGACTTCTGGCAGTTTCTCCAAATATGCAGCCTTATACATGCCCTCTCTTCGAAAACTCGGTCAGATAACAACTGGAAATGGCTTGCTACTTTACATAAAGAAACCTCCTCATGAGGTCGTATAGGTAAATTCTACGCTATATGCAGAGACTCTCAATCTGACCCCACTGAACATTGTAGAACCCGATGGGAGGCTGAGATGGGTATAGCTATATTTGAAACTACCTGGGCCAGCTGCCTTCAAAACTCACATAAGCTGTATAAAGATTCTAAAAGCCAGTTAATACAGCTAAAAATTTTGTTACGATGGTACAGAACTCTGGCTGTTTTGTGTTATGTAGGACTACTGTCACACTCCAACTGCTGGAGGTGTCAGCAACCTGATGCCCATTTATTTCATATACTGTGGGCCTGTCCACAAGTCTCTGCTTTTTGGTCTGCAATCAGATGGGAATGCTGTCTGGTTTTGGGTACAGGAAATTTTCAGCTAGACTCTAAACTATTGCTGGGGGATTTGTCAGGGCTTATCATCTTGCCAAATGCCCTTCAAGAATGGGTCATGCTAGCCCTATTGGAGGCCAAAAGGCTCCTCTTAATGCACTGGAGACAGGTTAACAACCCGAGTATAGGCATGTGGCATACAGCTCTGGCTAAGTTGGTCCTTTTAGAAAGGTTGACCTATGCCAACTGAGGTCAACTGGGTTATTTCTGTAAGAAGTGGGATCCTTACCTTAACTCACCATTGTGCAAAACCATTCCCTCTTTGTGTAACCCCCCCTTTTGGGTTCCTAGATAGGTTTATTAAATTATCTCATTTATCCTACTGGTAAATGAGGAGCTACAGTTAGGATGGGTAGTATATACTAATGCATATATTTTGTTTATGTGTGTTTAGACTTCTGTGACATACTGAGTATTGTAATTTTATTTTTAAGGGTATTCTTATGTGTCTGTGTTTTTTTTTTGTTTTTTTTACGAGAGAAATGTGTATGGAAGTGTGATGTAAAACCTGAAAATCTTAATAAAATCTTCTATGATAAAAAAAAAAAAAAAAAAACATTGGATCCTGATATAGGACTAAATATAGAAAGTAATTGGCAGGCTTGTGATTAATCAGTGTGATTGGGGTGAATGAAGGGACGTATCCCAGAAACAGTAACAGAAACCACCCATAAAGAACAATGTGAATACCAACTATTGTGGAAAAACAATATATACTGGAGAGAACAGGGTTCTTAGACTGTTTCGAGAACACAAACACACATACGAGTAGCAAGGAATGTATAAAAAACATGGTTTGTATATAATAATCAGTAACTGATTATGTGAAAGAATGAAAAAAAAATAAAATCTAGCAGCTTTTTTCTCCAGCAGGCCTTTGTTGTCGCCCCCCCACCCATCTATCAAAGATATGAGATGCCCATTTCATCTCTATAGTTTGGTGTCCTAACCCAGCAATTGGTTTAATGAAAGAACTATTTAAAGAACTTTTTTACAAAAGTTTTTGAGCCAGTAAAAGGATATTTAAAACAGTCATTTATAGTATAGAAATGCATCACTGCCACAAAGAGTCCGTCTTGGAAGGTAGTATTCTCCAGTAGGAGAAAGTGTTTAGTTGCTTAGCAATTTATCTTGCGCATTGTTTGGTGGTTATATTTCTGTTATGTATTGTTTCCTTGTTTGTAAAAGGACAAAAAAAAAAGAAAAACAAATAGAAATTTCATTGCCAAAAAAAAAATAACATATCTCTCCCACGAGCGTGAACACTTGGGGAGGCACCGGTTTGTGACGTCACCTCACAACACCCAACAAGACGGACTTGAGAGGGAATGGCGAGTAAGAGAAAATCCTGTGGCGCAGTATTCAAAATGAATGTCAACATCAGCAGAAAGCCTGGAAACAAGAGCAACCTTTTAACAAGGTATTTAAATTGCAGTACACTATCAAGTGTTTTCAAACAGATAAAAATTAAGAACACTTTTGTTATTAAAAAGAACTGAGCAGCGCTTTTTGACTGTGTTGTACAGTCAAAGGTATAAAAGAAAACTGACTGACCAAATGAAGGGACAATCAATCAATTAAAATAAATACAGGCCCCAACACCAGGTATGCTCTCGCACACAGATACGGGGTGGTAGGCCTTTTTTGGCAATAGTAAATTTTAGGCAGTGAAGCATTTAGATGCAGTTTAAAGCAATGTATTTATGATCTCTTCTTTCATTTTAGGTGTTCTAGACTGAAGGAATGATATTAGGTTAAGTAATAAGAGAGTAAAGGTGAACAACAAGTTTCTTAACACAATAATGAAAATATTTTGAATATGTAACACTAAAAACATAATTAATTAAATGATATAGCTAATATTTTCTTAACAGAATTGAAAGAAATCCCAGTGAACAAACTCTTGTTGAACAAAATGTAGTGGGCTTAAGAAACACTGTGAATAAATATCAGAAGAAAAGTATACACCACGTGAAGACTTCATTATTTCACAGACTCGCTAACAACAATCTTTTTTGTACTAAGCTCCTGTAGCAGGTCACAAATAACAATGATTGAAATATATGTGTAGTTCATTACCCACCTAATCTTGATAAATGTACTGTTTAGTGGTTTGAAGGTATATATGGAACTGTAACTGTGCCCCAGGTTCAATACTTATGTAACAGTTCAAAACAAGTTTGATAAAGACTCATCTTTCATCTCTACAACACCGGTTAAACAAATATTTTGTTGACCGACAATACAGTGATGGATTTATGTTGACTGCAATTGCAATCGACATAAATCCATCCAAGTACACACTTTGTTTTCTTCGGAGGCCTTCATTCCCTGAACCAACCGTACTTAATGTAATCAACTCCGAGTTGGAGTTGATTCTGGGTGGGGGTGCAAGACCCCAGGAAAGCAGTGCCGTGTCCCGTCGTGACAGTACAGCAACCTATCGCTGTACTGTCATTCGCGGTAAAGGTGTCACCATTCAATCGGTATACCCGTCTTTCAGATGACCTATATACAGTAAGTTACCCAGTGATTTGAATGTTATGCTAATTCTATACATTGCACCATGCCCTTTCAAGGATGGGCAAGTATGGATTACCAGCGGGACATCTGATCTTTTTCAAAATCAGCCGTGCGCTCTTGGGCTACAGTCCCATGGCACATATAGTTTGTTCTGTGCTTAGAGAATTAATTTTAGGTTCCTCCTCCAGCATGGACTTAATTAAAAGACATTTGTTTCCTGAACCACAACTAATATGACAGTACTTTTTCTAATCATGTACAATGCTTTGTTTTATCACTGAAAATTAATAAAGTACAAGTTAAAAAAAAATGTAATCTAAAATTTATAGTGCTATAATTGGAATATGGTTTCAAACTGGATCTTGAGTCTCCTGGTCTCTTCAGTTCAAAGATCTATCACTGGAATGCTAGGAGGCTCGAGACCAGCATGGTGACAGAGGCATTTGTGGGTGAGGGGACATTTTACATTCACGGACACATCATGGAGATGATACACAAGCCTGACTGGCTGTTTGAATCCATTATACGAAAAGTTATTACGGTGAGTAGCCTTTCCTTGTTTAACTATAGACTGTACAAGTTTTTCTCACTGTAACCCATTCCCATGGGGTTGCACCTGGAAACAAGCTTCAGCACAGTGTGCTTCTCCCAGTCTCCAATTTTCAAATTAATAAAATGATGTTGGCAGGTCCCCCTTTCA
This sequence comes from Neoceratodus forsteri, assembly GCA_016271365.2. Taxonomy (NCBI): domain Eukaryota; kingdom Metazoa; phylum Chordata; order Ceratodontiformes; family Ceratodontidae; genus Neoceratodus; species Neoceratodus forsteri. The sequence continues at coordinate 237,470,935 of CM057458.1, forward strand.
GTAGCAGGTGCAATATGGACTAGTCAAGGAGAGCTTCAAAGATCCAGTGAGAAAAAAGAAAACAAATAAATTGTGTCTGTCTTTGAAATGTTTAGTTATTGTCGACAGAGCCATGTCATAAAGCATCTACTTGCTGATCAACCTGTAAACAGGACCCATGTCTATTACTAGTTGAAACCAATGCAAGAGGAGTGCCAAGCGGATCTCCTTGTGGTTTTCCTTAAAATCTTGCCAGACCTCCCGAGAAACTGTGGCCCCAGCTTACAAATACTTGTTGAATCAGATTTTTTTTTTTTTATTAATGAATGCTTTAAACACAAACTGGATAATTCTGATGAAGGAATATCATAACAGGATACAGCTGCTAGGACTGCAGTGGGTTGGGCTTGATGAAGCACTGGTCTTCCTTTGTCCCATAAAATACATACTGTATATCCACTTAAATTGTGGCAGTTACATTGATGATTTGTCAAAGTTTAGGTGTCATAGCCTGAATTAAGACAAACTATCAGGACTAGCACCACAGTAGTGTATATTAATTGATGTTTTAATTTGGGGAAGCTGGGGTAGAGATCACAGAGTGATGTTTACCTAAACTGACTCAGCTATTATAGTGTCACCTAAGCATTGGGAGCTTTCACTCCCTTCCCCACCCCTTCCCTTCACCTTGTCCTTTGCAAGCTCAATGATTATATTTCTATATGGTGTTCAGGCATTATTAAATATGTTAATGTGAAAAGTCTTGAGACACAGACATGACAGATTTGTATAAAAAAACTATTTGAGATTTATTTTTAAAATAAGGGCTTTTTTTGGCAGGTTATATAAGGATAAGACAGAAAATTATCTCATAGAGACTGAACGTTGCCTCGCACAGAAGAGCAATGAACTGGAACGTACTCATGAGAAAATCGGAGGCCTGGAAGAAAAAATCAGTAAGACATTTCAATAGTTGATATTGTCAAGCAAGCAAATGTGACATTCATTAAGGTTTTAAGAAAAGTATCTTCTAACAACCAGAGTCTAATAGTGATGTCATAAAAGTCTGCTTGTAACATGGCAAAAATCAGCAGGGTAGAATAACGGCAATGGATTGGGGGAAACAGAACATGTGACTCAAGTTGGAGCGGGGATTAATCACTTGTAATGCCCGCTCCAACTTCATTAATGCCGTGTTGAACTTCAATCATTTGCTCAAGCAATCGTGAGCACGCTTACTGAAGTACTGTGGAGTTTATGGTAGGTGGCACTGTAAAGGCTGCTGTGTTGCCGGCTGTGCAGTGTAATGAATCAAGGTTGAAGGAGGCAAGCGCTGTGCCGAAGTCCGGGAGTAGAGAGAGGAGCCCAATCGTACACAGAAATAGAAGAGTGGCAGTGGGATTTTGTTGCATAGTCACAATAACTTTCGTAAGTCAATAGCGAAGGCAAAAACAAAGTGTAGTGCTGAAATGACCACAGTATCGATGTATTCTCAGATAGTGACATGTAGATTTCTCCCACAATGCAGTAGCACAAGATATGAGTTAGAACTAGCAACGGACGGCAAAGTACCCGAACCGTGCTGAAAACGATAAAATATTGACTGTTATGTGAGTAGCACAATTCAATTGGAAATTGTCACTGCTGGTAAATGAGCAAGCACTATATAAATGTATGTGGAGTTTCCAACGCGCACGTTGTCAGAGGCAGACAGCACTGGCACTCAGGAAAGTGAAGGTTGATTTGTGAATAAAATGGGTTTTGTTACCACAATAACTGCCTGCTCTCATGTTTCTTTTGTTCTACCATAAACAGCACGAATACCTTACCTTGCACTTGCCATGTTACAAGCGCATTAAGCCACTCCGAAGGGGGCATCTAATGGTATTAATGCATGGTTGGGCCGTTGTACCCCCAAGGCCACACAACCTCCCAATCATGCATTAATCCACCATTAGATGCCACCTTCGTCATGGCTTAATGCTTACATCATCTCCAGCCTCAGATGTTGCCCTATAGACAGAGTGGAATTTGTTCATTCTAAACTCTGCATATTGGTCATGCTTCCCCTAGTGTCCAGTTTGTGCAGCAGAAGGGGAGCTGTTTGTTCAAACAAAACTGTTCAACATTCATGTCCCAAGCCCAGAATGTCACTGCAGGTCAACAGAGGGAGTACCAAACATCCTAAATGCTGCTCTCCTTCTCTGCGTAGTGAGTGTGAATACCTCTAATACGGCACTGCCCCCTGGTGCCCCAGAGAGGGAGGTGCTGATTGGAACTTGGGAAATGCAAAGTATTACCAATTGATTCTATGAACCATTCACTAAGAAGAGGGAAAATCACTATGGTGGAACAGTCTGGGAAGTGGAGGTCAAGTGAAGTGCCTGTGTTTTTAAGGCATGCAAATTCTTCTATGGAGTACGCTTGTCTTGACATTCCCATCCCAGTTAATTAAATACAGTATCCAGTAATGTCATTTTCTGTAGGATGCCATGCTACAGTACCTTATCAGATGGGAGTCTGAATCCCAAGTGGATGGTTTCTCAGTCCTGATGAGTGCTCTGGTGGTAGGTGGAGTAGCTGAGGAGCTCGGTGTGTCTTTAGTGAGGTCTACTTTTCCATTTCAGCTACTGTCAGGGTCCGTGGAAATGGATACTCCATCTATATACTGTATGAAGGCACTACTCCCCACATCTACTTGGTCTGGCTTACATCCAACTTGATCCTGCCCCCCCCCAGGCTGTTTTAGTTCTCCTTGTAGGGAATAGCCCACCCTGTCAGACTCTGCTATGGGAGGGCATGGGAATAATTGGGGGAGACCCAGTGGGGGGGTCAGAAAAGAGCAGGAGGCTCCTTGAAACAGCTGGTTAGTGGCTGCTGGCACAAGGTTTCGTGGATCAAGGCCTCCTGCAGTAGACAGCAAAGACAGTGAATAAAAGTGTTTTTTTTTTTGTAAGTTAACGCAACATTTCATTTATGAATGATATTTTATTTTACAATGTGAAAAAAAAGATTATAGCTGGCCTAGTGGCATTGAAGGCTGAGGCATCCTTGCCTTACCTTGCGCTACACCGGTGACCCGGGTTCGGGAATGACCTCGGGTCATTGGGCTGACGGCAGTAGGGGGGGAAGGTGGGAACAGGATCGAGCGTTGGCTCTCTTTTCCTGGGAGTGAGGGTTGCCCATCCGCAGTCTCGCCATTACTGGATGGAAGTCCGGTGGCAGGTGTAGGCAGTAATGGAGTGATTGGTAGGATGGGGCATCCCATAGTGCGTGACGTGAGTGTACCTCCACACGCATGCATCATGTCGTGGACACAAGGGTTCAGGATCGAGGAGAAAATAGAAAACAGCACTTAAAATACCTAAGGGAAAAAAAAAGATTATTACATTTCCAGTTTCAAACCCCAGGAATCCCTCACTTATTTATTTATTTATTGAAATTTGTTAATCAGGTAAACCCACTGAACAACAGTGTTCCTTTTTCAGGGGCGACCCAGGGTTAATTACATTGGTCTAGTTGACAACAGTTTACATTCAAAGCAGTGGTGCCAGTTTACCATACAATGAACACTGAATACAAACAACAGGCTTGAGACAAGGTAACATAATACATATGTTAGGAACAATGCTTAAAACTAGAGAAAACAATGCACAAAGGGTCGGTATCAAAGACTGTCCCACAGACAGTGATAGGTTGCATTGGTTAAAGGGGCACTGTCAGCTTTTCCCCTCAGTTATCGTTTATTTTATAGTAGTGGCTCTCTAGGCACGTACCTGTGTAAATGATTTTGTAGAATTCCTCTGCATAAAAGAAAACACAATCCGTGTACCTGTTTTTTATAAATTTACATCCTTTTCATTGCATTCAGTCTGCATTTAAATTCCCTGCCCCCCAGAAACAGATTTGTAGTGACAACACGCTGAGAACGAGCGTCTACTGGGAGCACTATACCGACGTGCACATTTTAACGTCCCCTTCTCAACCACCATGTAATCCAGTGCATCAAGTTATTTTAAGGTGCTCCTGGTATTTGTAACAAAAAACTAGCACTCATTCAGCCACAAAATAGTTTGCCACCCAGTTGACCAACTTCTGACCCAACCCAAGCCTACCCAACTTATTAATCAATCTTCTATGTGGAACAGTATATAAAGCTTTGCTGAAGTCAAGGTAGGTAACATCAACTGCTCCCCCTTGGTCCACCACTCTGGTTACCAAGTCCAAGAAATCTATGAGATTAGTTTGACAGGACATTTCTTTTGTAAACCCATACTGTCTTGGATCCTGTGCTCCTATGGATTCCAGGTGTTGTACTATCCTTTCCTTAAGGAGTGCCTCCATAATCTTGCCCACTACTGAGGTAAGACTGACAGGTCTGTAGTTCCCTGCCCCCTCCCTGCTACCACTCTTGTGGAGCGGGATCACATGAGCCCTTCTCCAGTCTTCTGGGACCTCTCCTGTGCTCAGAGACTCACTAAACAGTTCTGATAATGGTTCTGCTAGTTCTACCCATAGCTTCTTTAGTACCCTGGGATGTATGCCATCTGGCCAGCAAGGGGAATCCACTGTGGTGACAAGAGACAGGCTTACATGAAAAAGGTGGATGAATACAAAATCACCTACAAGAGCAAAACTGAGAAGGAAATGCCTCCACCTCCTACAGGCCCTCTGAAGGGGAAGTAGAGGTAGGGGATACTTTCCCTGTGCCTACATTACCTATGACTTCCCTCCACAGAGGGGTTTCTTCAGGGGTAGGGGAAGAAGGGCCACTGGTTGTGCTGTTGCACAATTGGCCCCCAAGGTTCATGGCAAGCAAAACCCCTGCGAAGTCCACCCAGGTCGCATATCCATTTCCAGTGGGGGGAAAATTGACTCATTATTTTCAGAACTGATCAAAAATGATCACAGACAAATGGGTTCTGGAATTGGTGAGTCAGAGTTTGTCCCTGAAGTTCAGAAAATTCCCCAAACTATAAAATCACAAAGGTTTTCACTCTCAAACTCCAGCAGAAAGACTCATGTTGGTGATGGAAGTAAAAAAAAATTGCTGCAAGCAAAGGCAGTGGAAAAAATACCTTCTTCACAGTAGTGAAAGGACTTTACTCTAGATACTCCTGACCCACAAGAAAATTGGTGCGTGGCAACCCATTTTAGACCTGAGATATCTGTACAAACATTTAAAAAAGGAAAAGTTCAGTATGGCAACACTGGGCTCAGTGATTCCATCATTGCAGCAAGAAGACTGGCTGTGGTCACTGGATCTGCAAGACACTTACTTTCATATACCAAGCAGGCCCAGTCACGAAAAGTACCTCAGATTCAGGTTAAGGAATTGCCAGTACCAATTCGCAGCTCATCCCTTTGTCCTATCCTCGGCACCAATGGTGTTCACAAAGTGCTTAGCCATAGTGGCAGCACATTTGCGGGCGCAAGGGGGTGGTAGTTTTTCCCTAACCAAATGACTGGCTAGTTTCAGGAAAATCATACCAGGAGGCCAAGTCCTCTCGTCTTCTCACACAAGGCACCCTGGAGGACATGGGCTTCCTTATAAATGTACAAAAGTCACAGTCAAACCCTGTTCAGGTTCTGGACTTTATAGGTATAGAACCTGCTACCCTGCAGGGGAAAACATTCCTTCCCCAAGCATGGGTGGCAATTCTGACTGCAACCACAAACTCCTTTGAGGCAGGTCAGCCCAGATGTGCAAGGTATTGCCTATGCTTGTTGGGACACATGGCATCAACATCATCCACCGCAATGGTACCAGGTTCCAAATGAGTGATATCCAATATCACCTGGGGAATTATTGGTCCCAGAGGTGTAAACCACTTTCAAAATTAGTTCCAGTCACAAAATCTCTGCTGCAGGCACTGGTATGGTGAAGGATAAATGCAACCTCAGAAAGGGTGTCTCTTCCTCCAGCAATCACCAACAGTCATACTCACAACAGATGCCTCTCTTCTGGGCTGGGTCATCCATCTGGAGGACCACACTTTAAGTGGCATGTGGAGTACACAGGTTACTCAAGAACATATAAATCTCCTGGATCTCCGGGCAGTATACCTGGTAATGCAGACTTTTTCCTCCCACATCAGAGATCAGTCTGTCCACATCTGGACAGACAATACCTCAACTATGCATTACATAAACAAAAAAGAAGGAACAAGATCTTTAAAACTGTGCGTAGAAGTGATGAAGCTCTGAAATCTAGCATACTCCCTGGAAGTCCAGCTTTTGGCAGTACACCTGCCAGGGAAAGACAATGTGCTGGTAGATTCCCTGAGCAGGATCAGTCAGAAAAATCATGAATGGTCATGGAACCAGGAGCCTCCAATATCTAATTGAGGAGCCTATAGTGGGATGAGATAAGGACTCATGGTGAGAGGAGAACCTGAGAAAAGAGGCTGCTATAGGGCTATTACAGAGAATCTGTTCAAGTTCTGGCCACTGTTGAGATTCGATATTATGAGGGTGGAACCAATTTAAAGTTTATGCACATTGAAAAGCCATTTTATAACCTTCGATCCAGGGGAGGCCCCAACCTCCTCTATGCCAGTGGGCCCTGAGCTAGTTTCTACTGAAGCGGGGTCTATCAGAGCTCCAAAGGAAGGAACCAATCTTCACATCTATTTTTTGAAGCCAATGAGATGGAAGAGACAGTGGGATATGTGTTGGCAAATAAAATATTTTAGGGGCAAGGGACATTTTAAAGGCCGCTATCTTGCCTGCCATAGTCAAATGAAGCCTATTTATATGATCAAGCTCAAGTTTACATTTAATCAGCAAGCAGCCTAGGTTGTCATCCCACCACTTTGCAAGGTTAGCCCCGACTTTAATACCCAGGTACGTCATAACATGTTGAGACCATTTTAAACCACAATGAGCCAAGAACTGGGGTTGACACTGAGAGTTAAGGGGAAGTACTTCTGTTTTGGGTTGATTAACCTTTAGTCCCGAATTGGTAGAAAAGTGGTCTAAAAGGGCTAATAGTTGGGGTATGGATTCCTTAACATCCCCCAGCATTACTAGTAAGTCGTCAGCATACAGCAAGGTGGAAATTTGTGCCTGCCCCAGACCGATGCCTTTTATACGGGGGTTCTGTCTGATTGCAGCTGCCAAAGGTTCGATTGCAAGGACAAACAGAAGAGGGGAGAGAGGACATCTCTGCGTTGTGCCTCTGTGTAGTTGGAAGGGTTCAGATAGTACAGAATTGGTGAGGACTTTAGCTAGGGGAGATGTATATATGGAAGAAGCAGCTGCTCTGAAATGGGACCCAAAGCCCAAGTGTTGCAAAACTTTCTGCAAATAATCCTATTCTACGGAGTCAAACACCTTTTCAAAGTCGATGGCCAAGGCAGCAGCGGGCACCGAAGTTTCCTGACTAGCCACGTGAATGAGATTAATAAGTGTTCTGATGTGGTTGGTACTATATCTGCCTTTTACAAAACCTACCTGAGATGGCTGTATCAAGGAGGATAAGATAGGGGCCAGTCTATTAGCTAGCACTCTAGCATAGATCTTACTGTCTGAGTTTATCAGTGATATAGGGCGATAGCTAGCTGCCTCCTCGGGAGGTTTATCTTTTTTTGGAAGAACTGTGATAATTGCCTCCCTGAGGATAAGGGGCAATATACCCTTTTCTTCGGTCTCCTTAAATACCTGGCAAAAACAAAGAGGATATCAGAGGGGACATCAACTGTAGAAAATCTACAGGAAACCCATCGCTTCCAGGGGTCTTCCCTTTCTTTAGGGCCATCAGGGCAGTCACTACCTCTGCTTGTGTCAGGGGCTCTTCGAGAGTGGCACTGTGCACTGGGGATAGCTTCAGAAGGCTAATACTTTGTAAGAATGCTGTCGTGTCCGGACAAGGCTCTACTCTGGTTGACAGATATAGTAGAGAATAGAATGCAGTCATTATATCATTCACTTCCTGAGGATTGGTTTTCACTATCCCTGAGACTGGATCTTTCAGCCCCCCTATATATCTATTCCCTTGTTGTCTCTGCAGTTGGCAGGCCGAATTTTCCCAGTCCCCCCCCCAATAAGAGTGCTTTATCCTGATAAGTGCCAAATCAGCCTTTCTAGATAGAAGTTCATTTAACCTAGTTCTTATAGCAAGGACCCATCGCCCCCACACTGACTGAGAAGATGGTTGTGATTGAGCCTTTAGAGTCTTTTCAGCATTGAGCAAGTCTCTTTCCAGTTGAGTCAGTTTCCCTTCTCTAGTTTTCCTCCTATGTGAAGCATACCCTATGATCTTATCCTGCATAGTCACTTTGTAAGCTTCCCAGGTGTTTTGGACAGGGGTGTCTTCCATAGGGTTTTCCTGAAGAAAGTTTATGGTTTCTGATTTAGCTCATTTTACAAAATTAGAGTCCTGTAGAAGAAGCGGGTCCAATCTCCAGGTAGATGACTGTGGGGCAGGAAGGCCCCAAGATATAATCAGTTGTACTGGAGCATGGTCCGAGATTACCATGGGAAGAATAGCAGATTCCAAGACCTGGTGTGTAAGGATTTGGGAAATAAGCCAGAAGTCCAGCCTGCTATATGTGCCATGCACCCCAGAGTGATAGGAGTAGTCCTGAACTGTAGGGTGCACTAAACGCCATATGTCTACCAGCTGGTACTCAGAGCTAAGGTGAAGAGCCGCCTGAACCCCTCCAGTATGCGTTTCCTTACCTTGATCACTTCTGTCTAACACAGGAACTAAGGTGAGATTAAATCCCTCCCAAATATAGTAGGTGTGTCAGTCTCTACCACTGACTCTAATTTGATGTTCAGCTCCAGAAAGAAGGAGGGGTCATCCAGATTCGGGGCGTAGATATTTACCACTAGGAGGTGGCCATTAGTGGTGTCCAGCAAGGCTATTACCCATCTTCCCTGGGGATCCACCTTTCTCCTTAACACAGACCATGGGAGTGATTTGTGAAGCAGGATTGCCACACCTCTTTTTTTCATGGCAGCACAAGTGTGCAGTTCTAAGCCCACCCAGTCTCTGATTAAGTATTTGCAATCCTGCTCAGTAAGTTTTGTTTCTTGCAAAAAGGCAGCTTGGGTTTTGAGTCTTTTTAAATGGGCAAACACCTGTTTTCTTTTGGAAGGGGAATTTAACCCACGCACATTCCAGGTTATAAAGGAGACGTCACCCATTAGGTAGTCTATAATAAAACATTTTGGGGGTAAGGGTAAGGATAACGTCCACTGACCAGAGAAAGGCACTGACTTAACTGACAGTTCTTACTGACCTGGACTGCTGCAAAGTAAGCAATAGCCAAGAGTTACTAGTGACATACCCCTCTAATATATTCAAGAGAGTTCTATACTTATTCAGAACATTGATGAACAATAACATTTGAATCATAAAAAAAAAGAACACAAACTATTTACAAACATTGCGCTACCTTGCGCAGTGGTGTATAATGGTGTCCCAGGCCGAGGGGTCATACTCCTCACAGGCTGTACCATTTCACCTGTAATGAGGGTGGTGAGACTATAAACAGAGACAGAGTGCACCGCCCCACATGAGCGTTCTCACCCTGGGGGGATCCTTATGAAAGGATATACGTGGAGTACTATTGATAAACCCACACGCTATTACTGTAGCAGTAGTCTGGTCTATTGACAATACAAGTATAATTCTGTGGTCCTTTGTTTCTCTGCAGACACCAGTGAGAGTGGATATTACTCATCACAGCATGTTATATACATAGTTTCCCTCTAGATTCAAAAGAATGAAGGATAACAATACTGAGAAAGCGCTTAGTGCCCATTGCATTAAGTCAGATAACATGGAGTATCAACCTTACAGAGAAAACCTATATTCCTGTATTGTCATAACCCCTCCCACCAAGTGATGGTGCTCGCCTCTGAGCCTCCCTAAAGACTGTATTTTCCAGGACCTATCCCAGAGAGGAGAAGTTGAGTTTAACTTCTCGATCCCCCCCCCCCCCCCCATTTCGGGACATCTGGATATCCTGACACCCAAAAATAGCAGGAACGTGAGCGAGAATGAGTATTTGCATCCCAGAATCCTACACAAGACACAAGGCTACGCCATGTAGGATGAGGAAGTAATTAACCCAGCAATTAACATCAATTTAAGAAAGGGATATACCCACAACATGGACTGATCCCCTCCCTTGACCTTTATCAAGCCAAACAGATCAAATATAAGATATGGGGTACTTATCTAAGAGTGATCCTGTACTTCCAGTGCCTGCATTATTTCAGTGTCTGAAGGAGACTAGTGATGCGACTACAAAACATTGCATAGTTCTGAACTAGTAACCGCTACAGTAGTTGTCTGTGGCTTCTGGGGGGGGGGGGAGCACTGGGCGTAAGTTCGTCTGAAACGTTTTCATGGGAAGAGAATTCAGTCTTAGTGGCCTCCTGTACCATCTCCTCCTCTGGGTATGCAGGGAAGTCATCCTGGGTAGCCAGTGCTAGCAGTGCGTATCTGTTAGGTGAGAAGAAGTGAGATTCAGATTCAGTATAGGGCAACGAAGGTCCAGCTGACGTACCAGATGCATTCCAGGTCCGATCTTGTGGATGATCTCGCTTGTGGTGTTTCTCAGTTTGCTGTCGCTTCTGTGATCTGGCTGGTAAGGGTGAACTCCTGCCCTGAAACTTGAAGCCATAACGCCGAGTTTCTGTAGTGAAGGCGCCATCTAGCGATACATTCTCTTTTTGGAGTCCTACAGATATATCAGTTTCCTTTTGGGCACCTTCCCCGCTAGTATGAGATGGCCATTTATTGTGTAGATATTCCATAAGACTATTTGGGGTGGCAAAGCAGATGTCGGTTCCATTCATTTCCAAGTGCATGGTCGCTGGATATCTAAGCGAAAATTTAATTCCCAGCTCATGCAGTTTGCACCGAGCTTCTGAGTATTCTTTCCGTCGGGCCGCTAGATCTCAAGAATAGTCCTGAAAGACAAGGATTTTGTGCCCCCACTAAGAAAGGGCTCCAAGCTCTCGGGCCTGAGATGCAATCCACTCCTTGTCCGCAAATTTTAATAATGTGTAACATAATTGGCCTTGGCCTGTCGCTTCAGTTTGGCTTTGGGGCTAGGGTTCTATGCGCACGTTCGATTGTAAAGCCGGGAGGGAAATCATGTTTCAGGAGACCTGGAAAAGTGTTGTACAGAAATTCAATAGGATTCCCCTGCTCTGCATCTTCGGGGAAACCTAAGAGTTGCAAATTATTATGTCGGCTCCAGTTTTCCATTTCATCCACTTTGGATTGTAGCTTAAGAATTGTCCTCTGTTGTTCCCACACTGTCGAGGAGAGATCTTCCAGGGCTGTAGTGTTCTCCTTTGTTTTTTTCTCGGTCTGGTCTAGCCGAGCTTCAAGTCTATTGATGGCCAGCGCAGTGTAACCTCAGCCATTTGTTTCAATAGCGTGGTAAGCATGTTCTGGGTTTGCTGAGTACTGGAGCCTGAGTCCTTTCTGGGGCTGCTGCGTCTCGACATGCTGAAGCAACTTATGAGCTGATCGCCCCTCACAGGAGAGTACAAAAATGAAATCTGTATTAAACTCGACTTCCTGAATGACTCCCATTACCCACCTTGCTACTCTAGAATAAAATTCGTAATCAAAAGCGGTGTTCATCGAAAAAATTGTCCCCGAGTTAGAGAGCGCTCACATTAAGCAGCCATCTCATTAGGAGCCAAGCCACGCCCCCGTCGTTTATTTATTTCTGAAAGAATAATCTGTAAATTCTGCATTTTGTGCTCACTATAACCCCACCTTTGTTCCAAAGCCCATCCGCTGAAATCAATGTGCACATTCACGTTCCTGCTCTAATTAGGTGGAGGTGACCCCAACTTTTCAACATAGCTATTTTTTCAGACCACGTCAGGAATGCGACAGCTGTCATTTCTCAAATCTTACCCAAAATGTGCTTCTGCACTTGCGGCACCAAGTCAGGTTTCAGCCATTGTTTTGTAAATGACTCCTGTCATGCTCAGAAGGAGTGGTCATAAAAAGATTATGTTGAAAATTTGGGATAAAAATGTGAAAACCCAACTAAGTTACGAAGAAATGAATTGTTCCAGCATTTACTCACAGCTTTATTTATTTTTTGCAGATTGTGGCCACTAATGTTTAACATACCCCTTGTGTTACCCCACCTGGAAGAGAGGTGGAAATGGGGAGATATGACAGAAACCTTCAAGTATCTTAAGGGCATAAACAAAGTGCAAGTGGGTGACATCTTTCAGTATAGGAGGTGTACAAAGATGAGGGGGCATGATATGAGATTGGAAGGACTCAGGATAAAGGGGAATGTGAGGAAGTTTTTTCTTCACAGAAAGTGTGGTAGTTGCATGGAATAGCCTACCCAAGGAAGTAGTGGGAGCTAGTATAGTGGGGGGATTTAAACATGCATGGGATAGTCACAGGGGAACCCTAGAGATGGGTAGGAAAGGGTATAGCCAATGACCAAGTAGGGTCAGCGACCACCGATGCAGGCAGGGAATACAGGCAGATTGGGTGGGCCTAGTGGTCCTTATCTGCTGTCAAATACTATCTTACTATATTACCGTTACCTTCTGAACAAGGCAGGTGTCATTTTTTAAAGGTATATGGTTAGAACGACAGAAGGTTGTTACCGTGATGTGAGCAAATTATTGGGATCAAATGTTTTTGTTGCAAGTAGGAGTTTATAGTATTGAGTGTTTCAGTGCGACCTGGATTTGGTTATAATTATTTTGGGGGGTGCGGGGGACGTAGCCCCCTGCAAAAGGTAACAAGTAGGTACATAGCTGGGTGTGTGTCTTGTACTAGTGTTGTGTTATTTTTGTGATATTTGCTTTGTTTTCTGTGACTTTTTGTCCTTACGGTGTTCCCTAATAGTATCAGATGACATACTTTTGTAACGCTGTTTGTGCTGTCAGCATACTGTTTGCGCTGTGACCTACGTCGGCACACTTACTGTCATACCAACATAGGTGAAGCTTTTTTAAATCCCCTCTGAAACTTGTTTCCACAGTCACACAGCAAAATCACTTTCTGGATGGGATTTTAAAAATTCCACCTGTCTTGATCATAACATCATGCCATAAAAATACTGTTGCGGTACCAGACTTTAGAAAATATTACTGGGCAGCTCAGCTTCGCTCTTTGATAATTTCTACTTCCAGTAACCCGCCCCCCCCAGTTTGGGTGGATTTAGAATCTGCTTCCATATTTCCTCTAAGTCTGTCAGATATACCTGTTGTAGTTCAGAAAGGTTATCATTTCCTGAAGTTCTCTAACCCCTGGACAGCACACACATGGAGGGTGTGGGAAGAGGTTTGTAAAGGGCTGGGTTTTGGGTGGGGGCTTTGCAAAGAATCTCCCATTGCCTCCAGCATTAGTACTAATGTGGATAGATTTGACATAGGTTTTTGTATTTGGGTATCTAAGGGGCTTTGTATGGTGGGCCAACTCTTTGTAGGTACAGTTTTGAAACCTTTTTCTCAGTTAAGAGAGGAATTTGGTCTTCAGACACAAGACTTTTTCGTTCTTTTCAGATGAGACACTGTGATGGAACACCAACAGAAGGAGGTGTCTCAGATGAGGGATAACTCCCTGCGACCTCTTATACTATCTTTGGCTGTTACTACAGGGCTTAGAGGTTTAATCTCTAAGATTTATAAATGTTTTCAGCAGTCTAAACTGAACTTCTTGATCTCTCTTAAGCAAAAATGGGAGGTAGAGGCAGGGATCTAGGTGACGGATGAGGGTTGGGCCAATATTTGGAAAGGAATTCATTCCACTATGGCTTCCCCATGTTGGAGAGAATTTCGGTTGAGAGTGGCTCTCCAGTATTTCTATACCCCAGTTCAGGTTAAGTATTTTGGTAGACATGGTTCTGACCAGTGTTGGAGGGGTTGTAATGATTGGGAGTCACTCATATTTTTTGGTCCTGCCTACATGTGCAGTCATATTGGACGGAGATATCAGAGGTAACAGGGACAATGTTGGGAGTTAAGTTACCCCTTCTTTTTCAGATATGGATTTTAGGTCTGCCACCACTGAAACTTCAAAGGAAGTATTTCAAATACTTATTTTATATATTGGTGGGGGCCGCTTTAAAGACAATTACTCAATTGTGGTTAAAACTGACGACACCTATGTTAGATCACTGGATCAAAAATTGTCAGAAGATCTTGATAATGGAGTGAATTACGGCTCTCCTTAGACTTCAGAAAGATAAGTTTTAGAGTCATTGGCTTCCCTTTTTTCATTTTTTGGCAGAAAAAGAAGGGGTATCCTCTGTTGAAATCCTGGCTCATTATTGCTCTTAATTTGTGACTGGTTTGTATGAATGTTGTCTTATTCTAGTTTGTTCTTCCTTCCCTTTGCAATATTGATCATATTTTTTATGAGAGGCTATGTATTGTTCTTTTTGTGAACAGTTTAATAAAGTTTAATTACAAAAAAAATACTATATAACATTTGGGGTCAAAATGTGGGAGCCCATTTAAAAGTACAGTATTGCCTCTCAGCTGCCCTGTCCTGTGTAATTACAATCTAACAATGTGCCAAAGCAGGACATCACTGAAAATGAGATACTGCATCTCATCTGCTCTATCCTGGGTAAATATTTAGTATGCATGTGTACAAGCAAGACCCGTTACAACAGCAATACCAGAGGCGAACGTTCGGCATTGACAAATGCTTGTTGTATTTAGGAGCCCAGAATGTCACACAGCAATCCAGGTAGGGTTTGACCAGGGCCTTATAAGACTACTCCCCATGCCTTGTTGGTCCCTACCACCCCCCCACCAAGTTACAAGATCACTTCCCGGTCCCCTTTAGTGCACCACATCATTCTGCTGGACGTCTTTTTTTTTTAAACCTTATGTTTATTGAATTTATAATGGAATAAATCCACAAACAATATCCAGGTAGAGTGTTATCAAAATACAAAATACACACAGTTGCAGCATTGATTAAAGTAAGCATCAAAAGGACCTGTACACATAAGTAACCTCACTAGGGGTGGACTAATCAAAACAATAGAGCAGTAGGTGTCCCAAAAGAGCCCTTGTCATCAAAGAAGCAGACCATTTATATCCAAACACAAACTGTCCAAAAGAACAGAGGTCCGGTACCATAGTACCAGAGCATATCAGCCATGAGGTCTGCATAAATAAGTCCAGGAAAATATAGAATGTTGGTCTCCCACTGCAGAGTAAAATAACAGGAAATAAAGTACTTTAAAACTGTGCTTAGGTACTTATTAAGCAAAATATGAATAAAAGTTACACAGAGAGCTCAAAACAGCACGTAATAATAGTGCAAATGCAGAAGTAATAAATTTATGAGACATAAAAGGCCTAGTACCATGATTCTCAGGGTTTACCTATAGCACTTCAACAGCGCTAGCACCGACATCCCCTACCGCGACAGCTACAATGCCAACTATCAGCACTGTAGCTACGGGATGTGGAGGTATAGCGGGGCTGTGCTCGAACCCCCTTGTGAGGGCTCTGCCCCCACATCCCCTGGTCTCTAGGATTCTAACTCCGAGTCGGAGTTGGACGGGGGGGGGGGCAAACACCCAGCGAGGCAGTCCTGATCGCTGCACAGAACACCACAGCGATGGGCGGATTTTGACAGATTTCTGGTGCTGTGGTGGTCTTTGAGGTTCAGAAGTCACTGCGGTGACAGCATATGGATTGTCAGATACTACATAACAGAAAAAAACATTTTTTTAAAGAAAAATCAGAGAAATAGTGCCCCAGGGAACTCCAGAGTCTCCTGAGATTTAAAACAGTCTTGTTGGAATCCAGAGGAGCAAAATGCAGCAGTCCATAGTGGTAGAGTTAACCGCAGTCACCTCGACAGCACAGACATAGTCAGTCCCCAGTCAGAGCGTTCATGTAGCTCCAGGTTGACCACTCTCAAAATCCTGTTTCAGACCACGTAACCGCCGATAGTTTCTCCTGGTCAGCTTCAAGCTTCAGTACACATTTACCAGCATCTTGCAGGTTATTAAATAAATAGGTTTTAGATCCAGCTGTAATACAAAGACATGCAGGAAACAACAATGCAAAAGGCAGATTCAGTGCCCGAAGTCAGCGCTTGATGCCATCAAATTCCTTACGACATTGGCAGGTAGCATGTGAAAGATAACAACAGATGTGAACAATGGCTTCGGCCACCAAAATCTCTTTTGGTGACTGAAATAGGAGTAAAACTTTGTCCCTTATACCAGCATGAGTGAAAACAATTAGCACAGTCCTTGGAACATACGAAGCATTGCTGAAGGGCTGATGAGGGGTCACTCTATAAGCCTCATCAATGAACCCACTGGGGGGCGGATCTCTCCATGCATGAACTTTTGGCAGCCAGTCCTCCAAAAACCTTTCCTGATCAGGACCCTCAAATTGCTCAGGAAGGCCAGTAGGTCTCACGTTCCACTCCCAAAGGCAATTGTCCATATTTTTCATCCATATCTTAAGTTGCTTATTCTGCTTTATAAAGGTGGAGGAGGTTGACATGGCTGACTCAGCATGTTTATTAGTGCTGCCAATTTTTTCTGACCACCCAGTGATGGACTGTTCAACTAATACCAGCTGACAGGGAAATGCATTGAACTTGCTGTCTAGTGATTTCAAGCCTGTACACAGACTTTGCTACAGTATGTGGCTTTAATCTACTGAATGTACATTGCAGATGTCCCATTTGGCTGTGGCTGTAGTGCCTGATCAGGCTTCAGTGGAGTTGCAGCCCCCCCCTCCCCGACTTGTGTCAGAAAAATTCTACTGCAGATGCTTGTGCTCCTCTTGTTTTCCCCATTGTGAAACTCAAAATGCAGGTTCCAGGGGTGCTCAGAAGTCCAACATGGGAAATAAACCAAAAGCAATCATGTCAGAAATGCAAATAAAAAGGTTTATTCAGCTCCTCAGCAGGAGCTCAACACAAGTGCATCCTCTCGCTCCAGATGGCTAGCTCTTTTTTGTTGTTGATAAAGGTGTTTGTCCTCCATCCAGGCCAGGTTGCCACTCAGCCTCATCCCTGGACACCCTGGATCTCCACCCTGCTTCTTCAGCTCTGGTGGCCAATTTTCCCTGTGGATCCCCCTGGCTGGGCTGGGCTAGGGGGAGGACTGTCCTCCCCCAGAAGCATACAGTCCAGAAGGGCATGCCAGTTGGAGTGGAAGAGTCAGGTCCAGGTGAAGCTTCATGGTGCCTGCTCCTCTCAATTTTCCTCCTGCTTTTTCTTCCCCATCTGGTCCTCCTGAAGTCACAGCATGCTCAGACAGTGCATGCCCATGGATGTGTGCATGCATTCTGGGATCCTGGCTTCTTTCACCTTCCCTGTCATCTGCCTTCCATGCATCAGCACTGCCACCTCCACCTGGTGGCAGCCAAGAACTGGTATGGCATATTGCCCCAACCTGAGAGAGGAGAGCTGCCAGGTGGCTGCTCAGTCCTCTCTCGCCCCACTCTCTAGCCTTCCTCTGGTGGCTTGAACCTGGATCGCTGGCTTGGTGTGAGGTAAAGCACTAACAGAGCCTCAGCCCTCAGCGCCACCAGACTGGCCTTGCTCTGCTGGCCATCTTGACAGTGGCTGTGCACTGCTTGCCATTCTTCAGCCCCTTGCCTATTAGGACTCCTGGGTTCTTTTCTTTCTCCTCCACTGCAACAGCGGAAACTCCATACAGTGAGTATGTCCTGCCTCTGTATTTTCTCCCCAGGTGTAATATGTTGCATTTGACTACATTTAATCTGAGTCTCCAGGATTCCAACCATTAACCCAGCTTGTTCAAGTCCTCCTGAAGTTTGTTCCATTCTCAATTGAGTCCACCGCACTGGCCTGATTAGTATTGTCAGCAAACATAAACAGCCTGTTGGAGACCCTGGCTATTAGTTGGTTGATGAAAATGTTGAACAGCAGTAGCCCCAGCACATCCCTGAAGGACAGCACTTGATGGGGGGCACAGTGTTGTGAGCAGGTGTAACTGACATGTTGGCGATCAGGATTAGGAAGACATGCAGAAGAAAGAAGACATTGTGTGATTCTGGGGTTAGGAGGGGGGTTCTATTAGATGTCAGGGATGTCCTTCTGGCTGTGGGAGTATGTTGGAGGCCACTAGCCCACCAGTCCACATGCAGCCAGATTGGGGGAAGGCGGGACTGCTGGTCCATGGGCCCAAACCCAAAGGGGTGGCAGAACAGAGAGCTCTTCTGGGTGGCATGCCCATTCATAAACTGGTGTAACTATCTAGCAACCTGGCATTGTGCCATACAGCTGATGCAGTCCTATGCTGCGACTCGGTTTCAGTTTTAGTCCAGCCTGTTGGCAGGCGCAAATCCATTTGGCACCCTCTAACATTCAGATTTGGAATTTGCATTGCACCTTTATAGTGGGAGCAGGAAACTCCTCCCCCATGACATGCTGCCAACTGTGTGCCTAGTACTATTGAGTGACAGGGCAATTGGGTTACTTATGTTCATCCATTTTGTGTTGCCATGTACGGAGACTGAGACTGGGGCCCCTGGTGTAATTCAGAAAGTAGTTAAACCATTGTCTGTGTAACCTGTCAACATTTTTACCTCCAGGTCACAAGTTCATGTGCTGAAATTCCCCATTGGAAACTGGGGCTCACTTACTGCTATCTCTGCAGTGGAGTAGCAGAGGTGCTGCAGCTTCACAGTTTCCATCCTTTGGATGAGAGTTTAAACTGAGTTCTCTGCTACCAAGTTTTTGTTGTTGACCAGGCTGAGGAAAAATCCCAAGGCATTTTTTGCTAGAGTAGGGGGTAAACCTGGTGTCCTAATCAGTATCCCCCCCTCAAAAACAGTCTGTAAAGTGGCTGTCAATGACTGTGTGTATGTTGTTGTATGTTTAATGTTTGTTACATTTGTCTCCATATAGTCTCTTCATTACCAGGGTTTCGAGATACTTCATGTATGAAAGACACTGTATCTAAATGTAAATTCTCTTCTATTCCCTGTCTACAATAGTAAGAAAACAAGAAAGCTGCATTCAGCACTCATTAAATCAGCACACAATTATAACTGCAGGGAAAAAGTATTTATTACAAACTGCTAGTGAGGAACAAACCCCACGCTTCGACCACCAAATTGGTCTTCACAGGGAATGATGTCATGCTGGTATAACTTATAGTCAGGCATTCACATAAATTAGTCAATTAGTAACACATTCCTTGCATACAAAACATGTTTTATATGTTTAAAAGCCAGTGGCACACACTAGGGAATTAAAACAACAAAGGAAAAAGAGTGACGGGGGGAGGGGGGAATAGGGAGGAACATTTTTTATGAATCAGGTACTAAAGTTAATGAGAAGCTCTATTGAGGTTATCAGGAGCTTAGATAGTATAACAAGGACCTATTGGTACTACACTTACGACTCCAAATCTCCTGTCCCACACTGATGACTTTAAGATCATATAAGGTTGTTTTTAATGGTATGCCGTTGCTACAACGAAACATTTTCATCAAAGATCATTACAGCGATAACATCGGCAGATCGCTGCAATGGTCGCGCGGGACCACAGCACGGCTTCTCTGGAATCTGCATCCCCTCTCCGAAACAGCTCCAACTTGGAGTTAGTTATATTAGAATTCAGGGTGCAGTGGGCTCAGCCACCTGCTAAAATGTTTCTTTCTGGATGGCACAATGCCAACCCCAATTCTGGTTGACATACAGCCATCACTGTAACATCATGTCGACATATTTTTGTTGAACCGGTGTTGTAGAACCGTTTTTAATTTTTTAATCACTGCCTGTCTTTTAATAGTATAAGATCCAATATGTGGATCATCACTGCATTAATGTCTTGCATTGTAAGCCGGATATACAAAACAAACAAAGTGTATGTAAACCATTACAAAAGAGATGTGCAAGAACAAAGAGGCACAATTTGAAGATAGAGGGAGGATGGCTCTGGGGCAATGTGAGGAAGTATTTTTTCATGGAGAGGGTGGTGGACACATGGAGCGGCCTTCCTGAGGAGGCCGTGGGGTCAAAAACAGTGGGGGAATTCAAGAATGCATGAGACAGACATAAGGCAATTCTAGTGGGGGGTAGGAGGAAGTAGGCTGTTGGTTATCTAGGATCTGCAGTTTATAGGGAAATGGGCATACTGGGTAGGCAAAGCGGTCCTTATCTGCCATTAAAGTCTATGTTTCTGTGTGCAAAAAACAAAGGAAAAGGAGAAGGAATTAGAAGTGAAAAATGCGGGGTTGGGGAATAGTACCTACTAAAGTAAAGCCACTTAACCAGCTACCATGGCATTTAGTACAAGTGATTCCACTGTAACCATAGTAATTTAATCAGACGCTTAATAATTAACATAATATGTACAGGAGCAAGTTGAAGCACTAACATTAATACTTTTTTTATATACAAAAACAGTATAAATCCATTTATATAAAGTGGAGGACTTTATATTCATCTCTAAAGAAGTGGTGGAGACCCAGAAAGACACTGTTTAATATCATCAATCTACTGTTTCAAACATGGGCCATAGTCCACATCCTCATGTAAGCCAATGGGTTATACAGCATCCAGAGCTACAATCCATCTGGTTCCCCCTGAAGCAAGCGATTAACCCTGTCACCCCCTCTCTTCATAGGGGTGAACATGTTCAATCTCCATGAATGTCAGGCAAGAAGGGTTAGATTATGTGCATCTTTAAACTGCGACCCTAATGTATTCAGTAAATCTCTTCATGTAAAATGGCTCTTAGATGTTCTTCAATATAGATCCTGAGCTGTCTCACAGTGCATCCTACGTACACTTGTTTGCAAGAACACCATGCCACATATACAACAATGTCACACATGACACAAACTGTTTGATATATACTTTCCCTCCTGTAATAGGATGCTCAGATGCCTTTGCTGTATTAGCATGCTTGCAATGCAATTGCCACAGTGAAAAAAAGCCATTTGGATGGACTGGTAGCCAGTTTCTATATCTTGTATCCTGACTTGGTACAAAGAAGCTGGAAGTTAGCATATCCCCCAGGCCTGTAGACTTTTTAAAAGTCACCCTAGGTTTCTTACCTGGTTCTTTAACAAATACAGGGTCTGTATGAAGAATAGGCCAGTATTTATGGATTAAATTCCCCCCCTTTCCTGCTAAATCATTATATATTGTTAAGAATGTCACTACAGTACCTTATTATTATCAATTCAATTGATAATATATTTGGGGGATCAAAAGGGTCACTCTATCTGTCTCACTTTCTCTAAAGCACTCACTAAAGTTAGTTTATCATAAACCCTTTTCCTGTTATTTATTTATTTATTTATTAAATTTTGTTAACCGGGTAGGTCCTCTGGGCCCCTAAGGTCCCTTTTTCAGGGGTGACACGGAATTAGTTACATAGAGTGAGGCATTTATACAGTACGGTACATTTTTGAACAGACAATACAAGGTCAGTGATACGGTGTTCCGTGCAAGGCAGTATTACATACAGCAGGGTATTTAACTAACTAACTAACAGAAATTTGTAGCAATCGCAATACTATAAGACAAGGTTTGGTTGGTTAGTGTATCTGTCTAACATCTCCAGTGATTATTTTTCAGTTTCATTACCCGATGAACAGTTTCGTCTGATCCTAAGCAATTGACTGTAAGAGATTGAATTAATAGGTTTGCAAGGATGTGACCTATTTGCCAGCAATAATGTAGGTTTTCTGTACCCTACAGTAGAAACTATAAATCCTGGTATGCCCTCTAGTGTTACATGCAAAAAATGGCAAATGCTTTTATGGACTTGATATGTGAATTTTAGATTGGCAGATACAGTGGTTAAGTAAAGTCATGAATATTTGCTTCCTGGTTCACCCACTCTGTCATGCCAGGAGTTATACCGACGGCAGTTAGAATACCACACAAATATCACAGGTATACAGAGCGCTACATAAACAGATTGACGTTAATGGGATGTCTATAATTCTAAAAAAGTTGTTCCATGTGGCATGGGGTCAGAACAGTGCTGAAAATAATAGCGCAGACAGGAACCATGTGGAAAAAATAGCGTCAATTTTGTTATTGGGGGGGGCTCTGTCCACCACACCCCCTGGACTGAAGAATTCTTACTCTGGGGAGAGGGAGTGGATCATGGGGAAAGTTAAAATTCATGGGGCCATGGAATACTGTTTCCATAGCCCCATGTAGGAGGCAGTATGGCGTGGTGGTTAAGGGCACTGAGCTGCAAACTGGAGACCTGGGTTTGAATCCCATTAGCCCCCATATTTATTTAAGGGGCTTGAACAAGGGAGGGGCATAATCTGGTTAATTTGCTTGAAGGCTCTACCAGTCAAACAGTTATGCATGCATTTCAGGGTCCATAAACAGTCACACACTCTGGGTACTCATATGGAGAATGGTGGGCTAGCCAGCAACGTTGCAGCTGGTTGGGGCCCTGTGATGGAAGAAAACAACATGCACAACACACACTATTTGTAATCTGGAGCCAGAGGGCTCAGTTCGTGAAAAGAAAACAAGACAATCAGATGACACACTTTTAGATTAGGCTGTTGTTGCAGGGAGCTGCCCTGATGATTACTCATGATACCCAAAACTGGACACAGGCTGGATGAAAATCAAGACAGCAGGTGGTAAATTGGAGTGCCAGGAGAAGCAGGGCCCACACGATTCACCGAGGCATCATTCCTGTTCAAGCATGGAGGAGGAGGCTGATCCCCAGGCAGGTCTCTCATCAGTGACTTTCTCTGTGCACTGGGGTAGTCTGGCAGGGCCAGCGTGGCATGGCCCAGGCCGAATGGAAATGATGTGGATTCAGTCCGATTAGGCTGGATAAAGCTTCCAGCAAGCAGAACACAGTTCACACAGTGGGGAACCAAATCATGACCCACTTTCAGTACACAGCACATTTACATGTAAAGGATTTTATGGTACCAGCAAGCAGAACACAGTTCACACAGTGGGGAACCAAATCAGGACCCACTTTCAATACACAGCACATTTACATGTAAGGAAATTCTACTGTACCAGACAAACCGCTCTCCGGTCATGATCGCAAAGTCTCTGCACAAGTTGGGGATTCAAAAGCAGCTGGAAATCCTGACAGGCCGATCGCATTCAGCAAATCTTCAGTCTTCTTCAGATTAAAGCCTGGTCACAGTCCAGTGGCTTAAATAGTCCTCACAACTCGGATTCAGTCTGAATAAACTCTATTTTCCCTCTCAGGGACAGCAGGCAGACAAAAACTCAGCCCTTTCACAGTTCTCCCATGCAAAACTACACAGAACTGCTGCTCAAAATCACTTGAGCTGTTACTTCTTCACTTCTCAGTTCAAAACTGAAACTAGCTGCAGCAGCCTGGGAAATTCCCCAAGATCCAAAAGGTTCGGTTGGCTGATCCTCCTGTCAGTCACAACAAAGGCTCCCCCTTCAGGTGCAAAAAGGTGTAAAAAAAAACAAAAAGTACAATTCCTACAGATTTTGACTTCAGACAACTCCTGTAGTCCTGCTCCATTTTAGGTCCCACCAGTACTGATTGGTCCAATTTGCAGTCCAGGACCAAGATAGTGGAGATAAACAAAACAGTCTTTGCTACAAAGAAGGCAGGTTAGACAAACTACATTATCATTATCACTCTAAATGATTTTCAGCAAATAGTTACATCTTTCAACAGAGCTCCCTCTCAGATTACTTATGACTGCAATCCAGACAGCTCTTAAAGAGACAGTACACAGAGGCTATACAGGCACTCTCTGGCAATCACATTTAAACTGCTAAAAGGCAGGACACCAGCCTGGCAGTGAGCATTTAGGCAAGCTCGAAGAAGACTTTTCGGGAACCCCTATTTGTAGGGGGGGTTTACAGTTATTACACTCCATAATTGCAGACTTTGTAGAAAAGAAGCACTTTAACTTGATTTTCCTTACAAACTTGAAAATGTCAACTTTAATATTAAGCAAGTCAGGCAAAGGGGAAGGCACAAAACGCAGACCCCTTAGAGAGCAGTCTCAATTGCGGTTCAGTTAGTGCAACATCAGACAAATTAATAATTATTTTTCGTTTCTCAAACTGTGTTTCTGACCTGTTTTTCCTATGCCTCTTTCTGTCCCTTTGGGTCTTTTTCCTTGATTTTTACTCGTTTCTGGGGCCGGCACCTGTCTTGTGGGCAAACTTCCTTCTGTTGCACTAAAAAACAAACAGAGGCTTGAGTTGCATGTTCCTGTGTCCCTTGATCTTTATTTTGGTTATGCTCATTAGTGCTCTGGGATCTGTTTCTCCAATTTCTGTTTCTTTTTCTACTTGTGGATCTGCCTGTCCCTTTATCCTTGTCTTATCTTTCCCATCTGAAAACCTTGCCATGTTCAAAGTCCCCAGCATCTCTAATTTAGTTTTTTTACGATTAACCAGATCAGTTTCAAACTTGTTAATTTTCTTGGTATATGACTTATTAGGTTCAATAAATTCTTTGTTAGCAGTGAATTCTTTAAGTTGTGCCTGTGTTGCAGCAATGTCAGATTTTAATTTGTTAAAGGAGAAGATTCCTGCATATTTATGATTTGGATATGTCTGATGCATTTTTATGTTACATCAAGTACTGTACTTATGTTAATAACAGATCAGTCATTTCTTCTGTTGCAACACATATCTAGAGTCTGAGTAGTAAAGTGTCAAGCAAGCCTCCAATTACATGCAAATGAGTCACTTGTATTACAGACCCTCCCATTCCTTGATGTCACTGCAGCAACAGTGCAGAAGAAAGCATAAGGGTAACAATGTTCACTATCCTGATTGTAGTTTAAGTTTGCAATGGCTTAAGACAGTTCTGTCATGCAACTCACACAGGGAGTAGTACTTGTAGCTTTAATACTGTATGTGTAGAGCAAATAATACTTCTAATAGTATTTTGTTCACAGGAAACAAAATCTGTTACTTTGTACTGTTCATTTCTTTCTGTGAGACAGTTGTAACATGTCGTGGAGAGCAGCAGACTGAATCAAACAGTCAATCAGTCAATCTGTATTGAACCAGGTGAACACCCTTGAGAAGATTCATTTACAAGGTGGGCCTGGGAAGTTTTTCCAAAGGATCACACAAGACTGAATTCCTTTTTTGAACAAATGATACACACCCCCTTTCAGCAGCCTGAAAGTGGAGTGCTAGATCTCTTACTTTATAAAGTATAATGTTTTACATTTCAAATGCTCCTTAAATCTGAGTTTCTGACTGGAAATACTAAGACTCAGAATGAATGTGATATGGGAGGAATAAGCTAAGCAAATACAGAGTACTACAAATACTGAGACTGTTTAGCTTCTTTACCTACAACAGCTGAAGTGTAGCATCTGATTTGTGAGGGACATCCTACTTCAAATGCTGGCATTACAAAGTGGAGGGGGGGGTGTTGCCACAGCTTGTCCTCAGTGCCTTCAAAGTGAAGTGCTATAGATCTCACATCCCTGCTAATGATTTATAATGGGAATGGGGGCACTTTTAAAGTCATGGACCTGAGGGGCCATCACAGTTCCCAAGGAAGTTAGGGGAACATGTTAAGGGTTAGAGAGTAAAGGACTCTAGTGGAATTTGAACCAGAGTCTCCCAGTTCTTGTGCCTGTTCTTTAACCGCTAGATTACCCTTCTTCCATATGCTGCAGCTGATGCTTTCCTGGTAACTTATTCCTTGTTATAGCCAAACTCTCTATTGCCTTACAGCAGCCATCCAGTCACTGACTGCCTAGCTACAAAGGGAAAGGGGCATATTTGCAAGATTGTTTCTCACTGCTGGTGTCAATCAAAACAGAGAATGCTAACACACAAAGAACATACAACAGCTGTATAATACCACTTACAACTCTTGTTGTACCCAGAGTCATTTATTGGGTAAACTGTTTTTGCTAACAGAAACAGTAACACAACACATACAGGCACTTCCTTATGTGAATACTGTATATACCTCAAATCAGCTGCATCACACTCACATAGTCCTAGCCCCTATTATACCTGCACTTCAGGATGTGCACAATACTTAAAGGATTCATCCATTACTCAAGTGGGGAACCAAACACTGTGGGTTTGGTTTACTGGTGGAACTGCATTTAGTGCAGCACCATTATCTGTTGCTCCGATGACATCATCCTCCAGCAACACTGATGGTAAAATGGAGGACAAGCACATTGATAACTTCTGGGGGCTGTACATTTTTATTTATAATGTAGATTTGGACAGCAATAGGACTGCTGTCAACTGGAGGAGGCACACAACAGTTACATATAAGGAGTTGGGGACAATGTTGATGTGACACTATAGGAGACTTCCCCTTTAAGTTCTCTCTCGTCTTTTCTGACCAGTGATTTAATTAATTCTGTAGTACAGATAGTTAATGCTGCTTCCCATTCATTTTTAAGTAACAAATCATCTAAGCCACAAGATGGTGCCTTGTGAATTCTTAGTCCTCATGGTGACCAGCCATGATCTAGATATTTCCCAAGGGAGTTTTTCTTGTAAAAATGACTAACTTCTTTTTTCTGTAGATTTTCTAATGTATGAAACACGTCTCGCAACTCACCCCCTCTTTCTGTAGTTGATGTGTCCTCTCCAATAAACAAAGTCTTCACAAGCTGCTCCTGTCATTTCACAGTGGTCTCCCAATCCCCAAGGCAGTCATACCCTGTTTCCTCACTAG
Source organism: Neoceratodus forsteri (assembly GCA_016271365.2). Taxonomy (NCBI): domain Eukaryota; kingdom Metazoa; phylum Chordata; order Ceratodontiformes; family Ceratodontidae; genus Neoceratodus; species Neoceratodus forsteri. The sequence continues at coordinate 237,497,559 of CM057458.1, forward strand.
CAGTTTGCAATAAATACTTTTTACCTGCAGTTATAATTGTGTGCTGATTTAATGAGTGCTGAGTGCAGTTTTCTTGTTTTCTTATCGTATCTTGTGCTGGCTGCCGTAGCTACACCACCTTAGTATCTGTGGCACGCTATTCTTTTGTGTGTGTCTGCAACAGTGCAGCCCCATCATATTCCCCCTGCCTGGGATAAATCAGTTTTATAAAACTGTGCCTGGGAAATCCAGTATTCTGACTGGCTAGGAGCCATGTGAATACTAGGGTGGCACTGGTATTTTTTTTCTCTTGTTCCATTTTTGCCACTGACATCTTTGGCTGTGGTCCCCTTTAGGAATACCCAAGGTGTACACAGTCCCCTTTATCCCGTACCTAGATACCTGTCCTCCCCAGAGCCTTAGTTATACCTACTGGCAGGGTCAGTGTTGGGAGGATATACCCCTGATTCATATGTTGTCAGACGGCATCCAGGTACTTTAGTAACATGGGACCAAGAAACACCAGGGTCTATTGTCCCCAAAGCTAGGGCCATTTTCTCAGTTTTCTGCTCCAGCCACCTCAGGCATCATGTACATTGACTACAAGGGCATGTGTACATAAGGCAAGCTTGCCTACTGACATCTGTAACACCCCATCGTTCTTTTGGCCTTCCAGCTGCACTACTACCTGTGGTCAGCCAGATGGCAGTGTTGCAGCAGAGAATGCTGTCCACCCTCCCTGGAAGAGGAGAGTGTCCTCTTGGATGCACAGTTCTCCTCCCTGTCCCGGCCATTTCCCAATGACCTGGGCTAGTTTCTGAACCCAGATCGCCTGCATTGGGAGTCCTAGCCCTACCACTGTGCCTCAGAATGTCTTACTGTGTTTTGAAATTATGGTGCAGCACTCTTAACAAGCTTCGCCTTGTGCCATTTGTCATTTTGGATGTGTGGTTACCCGATGATGACTCATATCTGTCATTCCTTACTACTTAAACAGAAAATTCACTGCCTGAAAGTAATATTAACTTATATGTAGTCAGCTATTCTCATACAACTAAAGTAATGTGCCTTTTCCCTTTTGCTAATTAGATTTTTTCATCTGACAATACTGAATGTGACAGATAGAACAATATTCTACCTGGAGGCTGACATGTCTAGTTCTATGCCTCTTCGTATCATAGCAGCACTGTAACCCCACTGACTGTGACATCAGAACTGACCAAAAAATGCCAGCCACCATCTGCCAGATCAGGCAGTTATAATGCCACAAGAAGTGATGTCAGAACACTACTGAGATCTGAAGAAAAATAAGGGTAAATATGTCAGTCTCCATGTAAAGTACTGCTCTTCACATCACACCTAATACTATCAGGTGGAAATCATTCTAATGAACAAATGGGGACAAAACTTCAAAAATGAAAAGTAACAACTGACTGCTTTTACAAATTGATAACATTTACATTTTCTATCAGCTATTTTTGGCACTACTAGCTATTTAAGTAATACAAAAATAGAATCATATACAGAGAACCATGTTTGCGAAGCTATAATTGCATCAAGAGGCTCTAGTAATATGATTACCACGAGAGTACAAGATATTACATTATAGTTCCAGAACCTTGAGATGCAATTACTGCCAAGTAAAAATGTTCCACCAGATTTATTATTTTTTTGTTACATATGGTTCTGATAATTTTTCTATAAAATTCACTGTGGCTTCAGTCGGCAGTCTGCACAGGTCAACACAGTGCCTGGAAGCATCTCTGAGGCGGGAGGACAACTTCTCTCCTCCTTTTGCCCCTACTGCCTGATGGATTTGTTAGCATCAGAGGTCAGGAGGGGAGAAAAGTCTGTGGAGGGGGTACCGCAACGGTGGACAGATTAAAAAAATCTTTATTAAGTTGGCTGACTGAGCCATTTTTAAACAAACTTCAGAGTCAGCCGGCTTCTACTGTAAATGACAGTTGTAGCAAAAGTCGACATGCGCTCAGCACAAGGAATTTCAAGAACACTGATTCTCATAATACCATCATTGTGACATCAGAATGATGATGATATTGTCAAAACAACAGTATTACCCTAGCACTGCATACTTATCCCATTAAGTCTTGTTGAAGTTACTGCTAATTTACTCAGATCATCTGCCTCTGCAGGTTTTATTACGCTAATTAAATGGAAGCATAGACAGTGATGGTAAAAAAAGACCAAAGGTCCAGCCAGTCTTCCTAAGTTCCCTATTTAGTCCTGGTTCTACTGTTTCTCCAGGGTCCTAGCCCCCGATTCTCCTCCCAGTTCTGATGCCCTGAGCACTCACTATATGCTTTATTCTGTCCAAGCCATGCTAAAACTACTGATGGTTTTTGCACCCCCCCCACCTCAGCTGGCAGCCTGCTCCATGGCTCCACCACTCTTTCTGTAAAATAGTATTTTCTCACATCCTTCCTGAACCTCCCTCCTGTTAGCTTCCACTCACGAACTCGTGACCGCAAGCTGGTATTCAAGTTAAAGAGCTAGTAGATTCAAAACAGGCAGACAGGAAAATAATACAAATTTTAAGAAGTAGTCAGTAGTAACTTTTTATTTCTGAAGTAATTTTCTTTTTTCGTATAGCTTACTAGAAAGTCTTCTATGTGATAGTATTGTGCAGGATGTGTAGAACAGCTCTTAGCCTGGCAGCTGACATATCTATCGCTGCCCCCCCCCTTCCAACTACATCATCAGCATTGCGATCTCACCGACAGTGACATCACAGGTGACTGACCTGGCAGCCACCATGATGTCACAGTCAGTGAGGCCATAATGCTGATGATGGAGTGAGGGGAACAGACCTAGATATATCAGCTGCCTGGCTTCTAATTAAACCAAGGGGAGGGGGGATTACATCAGATTTAAAAGGAAATGGTTGACTGTTTTTAAAAAACTAATATTAGTTTTAGGCAGTACACTAATGTAGTTCTTAAAATAGCTCCCCGCAGTTCACTCTGTTAATTCCTTTTAGGAGTTTGAAGCTTTCTATCATATCATCCCTCTCCCTTCTGGTCTCCAGAGAGTATCTGTTCAGTGCCTTGAGGCGCTCCTTATAGGACATGCACTGCTAGCCTGGAATAATTTTTGCTACCCTGCTCTGCACTGTCTTGAACCTATCCCTATCCTTCCTGAGGTGAGGACCCCAGAACTGGGCACAGTACTCCAAGTGTAGCTTCACCAAGAATCTGTATGGGGAAAGTATTACCTCTCTTTTTGTACTAGCAGCACCCCTCCTGATACTTGGATATGTACTCCCTGGAGGAGAGGAGGAAGGGAGGGGATATGCTAGAGACATACAAATATCTTACAGGGAGGAACAGGGTGCAGGAATACATTATTTTTCAGCAAAAAAGATGTTCCAGGACTAGAGGGCATAGGATGAGGTTGGAGGGAGGGCGATTCAGAGGAAACGTGAGGAAGAATTTCTTCACAGAACGAGTGGTGGACATGTGGAACACTGTGCCAGAGGAAGTAGTGGGAGCTGAAACAATCATGGGATTTAAGAATGCATGGGATAGACACAAGGGAATACTGGAGGTCAGGGGTAAGGGGCAACAGACTTCTAGGAAAACATAAAGTGAACTTACAAGCTCAAGTGGACAGACTGGGTGGGCCGTAGGCCCTTATCTGCCATCAGTGTCTATGTATCTATGTACATCCAAGCATCCTAGTTGCCTTGCTATAAGTTTAACGCACTGACTCAATTGCTTTAGGAAGTCGCTGATGATAACTCCAAGGTCTTGTTCCTCAGCTGTGGTATTGAATCTCAACTCCCCCTTCCCATCTAGTACTCCTTCCTGGGGTTCTTGTTCCCTAGGTGCATCATTTGCACTTTTTGGCATTGAATTTTAACTGCCAAATCCTTGCCCACCCTCCAGCTTTTGCAAGTCTCTGCATTTCCTTTATTCCTTTATCACTATCCACTCTCCCACAGAGCTTAGTGTCATCTGCGAAAAGAGACATCCTGCCTGGATCCCCTCACCAATGTAGCTGGTGAACATGTTGAAGAGGACTGGACTCCGTCAGATCCTTGTGGAATCCCACTTGTGACTGCCCTCTCTTCTGATTAAACCCTGCTGACCACTGTCATTTATAAAATGAAAATCTCTTATAGCTAGCACCTCTGGGTTTTATCTTGTATGACAAACAATCATCTCAATCCCTGATATTATGTTTACGTAACTTATACTGTGTAGTGTATTTGCTAATTATGTTTTTGTCACTTATTTTGTGTATTGTACTTCCCAGTAATGTGCCTGTTGCTGTCTTTTTTGTGCATTGTTGTATTCCCCATTTTATGTTGCTTTTACTTATTGTGATTCCCACTGTTGTTCTTGGATTGTTACTTCTTGTTCATGATGATATAAGTCTGTAGTTCTCCTAGATCATGCCGGAAAATAGGTATATGTATGCTTTGTGTGTTTTACCTGATATCAAAAACAAATAAATAATGTTGTTTCACAACGGTATTACAAGGTTTCAGCCCCACTGTTTCCCTATGTGAAAAAAGAAATAACTATATAGTACAATGTAATTAGATTGTTTCTTGTAATATATATTCACACAAGCCCCAGCCAATCAGAAGACTGGATGTCCTGGGCTCAGTTTTATAACGTTGATTTATCTAAACAGATGAACTGAAGAGGCAGAGCATTTCCCAGCGAGAGGAAATCAGCACCCTCCGGGCCACCATCTCCAGACTGGACAAAGACAGAGACTGTCTGCAGGAGGCTGTTGATGAGAAGACAGAAAAAATGGCAACCCTGGAGGAAATCTTGAATCAGAAAGTAAGTTTTTTTTAAATTTACTGTTTTTAGCCACTCATTGGTTGGCTCTGCACTTTTTTTCTTTCAGCCTTTCTGCTGTCCTGCTGGCTGGTCTCATGATACTGGACATCATCTTTGGGACAGGGGTCACCCACTCTGCCACACCCAATGAGAAATTCCCATCCCTGGGAACCAAGTTCCTGGGCTTTATGCTACTTTGTGACAGATACAGGAAAGGGCTAGGCCAGACATCAGAGCAATAGATGTGGGAGAGACAGACAGGATTCTTGCATCAACTGGGAACAATTTTGCCTACTAGAGCTGATCCATAGCAGCACCTGACTGGGGGGGGGGCAGGACACTGTGGTCACCATGACATCTAGTGCAATCCCTGCTCCACATGCTCTCTGTGAAGCTAGTGAATGCTACCTCCGTAACATCCTCAGACTCCACTGACCCTGAACTGTGGAACTAGATGTGTGCAAAGTCAGGAAACTTCGCTTCACGAAAATGTTCTCAAACTTTCCTGACTTTGTGTAGTGTGATGTGCCACTTTGCATAGCTCTTTGCCAGGTGTTGTGCCTACTTCACCCAGTGAAGTCTACATGTAAGCAGTAATACATGATGGGGAGTGCATGGAACAGATTTTGCTGCATGGCCAGGGGCATAGTGATGCACGAGGCCCCAGGCCAAGTGTCTTCAGCCCCAGGCCATGCAGTAAAATCTGTTCCATGCACATCCCAGAGAGTCTTCATTCATTCATATTTTATTTAGTATAGTGCATTTTCTCATTTTGACTCAAAGCGCTTTACACAAAAGTTTCTAAAAACATTTAAATAAGTACAAATACATAACATGAAAATCAATAATTCACTCTTATTTATCAGTTAAAACATTTGACTAGTTCAGTGAGAAAGCCGGCTTGAATAGAAAAGCTTTTAGCTCCTGTTTAAATCATCCACTGTGAGGATATCTCGCGCGTGACAAGAGAGTCAGTTTCATAGGGTTGGGGCCACAAAGGCAAAAGCACACGGGCACCAAATGTTTTCAGGAAAATATGGCAAGCTGTTAGGGACATAATTCATAATCTCTGGCTGTATAGTAAAACACATACACTATATGGTGAAATACATATATCATATAGTGAAATATATACATCATATAGTGAAATACATATACTGTATACTGAAATACATATACTGTATACTGAAATACATATATTATATAGTGAAACTCATACACTATATACTGAAATGCTTACATTGTGTAGTGAAATACATACACTATCTATTGAAATCTATATGCTGAGTACTGAAAACCCACATACACTATATACTGAAACAAATGTACTATGTACTGAAACATACACACTATCTATTGAGATACATACACTCCAGACTGAAACATCCACATAAACTATCTTTTATTTATTTATTTATTTATTTATTTATTTATCAAGTCTAAGATTACAAATACCTTTGCGCCATGGCTCTTTTACAAAGGTTCCACGTCAGAGAAATACAAATTACAGGGAACATCAAGACAGGCATTACAACAATGTGGACATTGCAAACAGAGTACAGATTAATACAGCGGCATTTGTCAGAGAAAATAGACAACAATAAGAAGTGCCAGAGTCATAGGGAGAGGGAAGAGGGTGGGGGGGAGAAGGAATGTAGGAAGGGTGGCAAGAGGGTGAAAAGTGCATCATTGGGTATACCAAGATGTGAGAGTAGAATCCAGTGGGGGAGGGGGGGACAACTACAGCAGAAAGGGAAGTGGAGAAACAAGGTTAAGTTGGGCAGTCACAGGAGCTGTTGGTAGTGAGACAGTCCCGGAGCCTAGTTTTAAACATACCAATAGTTGGGGCAGAGGAGATGGTTGGGCTGAGGCCATTGAACCAGAGTGGTGCTCGATAAGCAAAAGAGCATTGTCCCTCTGAAGTGTGACAGTGGGGGACTTTCAGTAGCTGTAGCGTGGATCTCCTAAGGCACCATTTGTTAATTCGGTGTTGTAACAGAGTTGAGACCCCAGAAGGTGCAAGGCCAAGGTAGATTTTTTGACCATGGAGCAGGTGAGAAACTTTATGCGGTTTGATAGTTGGAGCCAGCGGTCTGAGTGTACAGGTCACATGTGTGGGTGAGACGGTGAGCACCAGTGATGAGCTGACATGCTTTATTTAAGGCAGTTGAAGGCGTCTAAGGGTTGTGGTTGTGGCGAGCCATAAATGATGAGACCATAGTCTATTACAGAGATCACAGAGCTCAGGACTGCAACCTTCAAAACTTCTGGCGTGAGGTGTGGTCTGTGTTTGTGAGGAGACCAAGCCGTGTATTAGCAACTCTAGCTACATTATCTACATGAAGTCCATAGGAGAGATTAGGGTCAAGCTGAATCCCTAAGTATTTGAAGGACACCACCTGATCTAGAGTGTTCCCTGGGTGGTGGAGATAGCCAAGTGGTGTAGCTTGTGTGGGTTATGAGAGCTGCAGAGAGCATAGATTTGGTTTTCTTGTCATTGAGGACTAGTTTATGATTAAGAAACCATGTCTCTACAGAACTGAAACCAAGTTGAAGGTTGTGTTGAAGAGTTGCAGGATCTTTGTGAGTGGAGAATACAACAGCATCATCGGCATATAGTATGATCTGCTCAGAGCAGTGGTAAGGAGGAGTTTAAGAAAAGGCTAAAAAGGAGGGCCCAGTATGGATCCCTGTGGGACACCCAAGCGAACAGGCAGGGTGTTAGAAACAGCGTCCACAATTTTTACTCTCTGTGACCGGTTTTCTAAGTAGCTTTCAAACCAGAGAGAAGAGTCAGGTGATAGCCCGGCATTCAGTAGTTGGTGTATTAGTAGTCCATGGTGTACTGTATCGAAGGCCTTGGAGAGGTCGACGAAAATGGCCCCTGTGAGAAGGCCGTTGTCAAGGGATTTGTGCAAAGCTCCAGTGAACTCAAGAAGGGCTGTGATGGTGCTGTGACCTTTCCGGAAGCCGTGTTGTTGTGGACAAGGTATATTGTATTTATCCAAGTGGTCGGTAAGTTGATCAGCCACGATGCGCTCAAGTGCCTTAGAGAGTGGGGGCAGTATGGAGATAGGGCGATAATTTGAATGAATCATCTTGTCCCCACTTTTATGGACGGGTGTCACAGTGGCTGTTTTCCATAGGTCTGGGAATTTTCCACAGCTGAGAGAGAGGTTTAGGATTTTTGTTAATGGATGAATTACTTCATCGAGAGTGAGCAACAGAAGCTTAAGGGCCAGGGTGTCGCTACTAGATCTAGATTTAGAGATAGCTGCAGTAATATAGCACGCTTCATTCAGCCTTACCTTCCTGAAGTAGAAGGGGATGGTCAGACTGAGGGGCTAAGGTATTTGGGAGTAGGCCCTGTTTTGAAAAAGTCATGGGGTAGAACAGCACTAAGGTCTGAAAAAGCCGTGTTAAAGATGTTTGCGATCACCTTGGGGTCAAGGGTTGAGGATCCATCAACCATTAACATGGCCTGAGAGGTTTTTGGCTGCTTCCCTGTGACATCCTTGATATTGTCCCAGAAAGCATGACCATTTCCCCATGTATTGGTGAGAGCGTCTTTGTAATAGGTGGATTTCATTAGCCGTATGGCTTTTGTGCAGGCATTTCATGCTTGTTTGTAATTTTGGATGTCCAGTTGTTTGCCAGTGGCCCTGGCAACTGCCCAGAGGTGATCCCTTAGTTTCAGCTGTGAGAGAAGAGCCGCGGTGACCCATGGGTTAGAGAGAGATTTTGTTTTGAGCCTTTTAGCAGGGGCAAAGAGGTCACAGGCTTTGTTGAAAATTGAGATGAAGTGATCAAGAGCCAAGTTAACATCTGTTGCTTCATAGATGGGTAGCCAGTCTTGTAGAAGCAGGTGTTGTTTGAGATGTGGAAGTTTTCCAAGAGGAAGGACTCTGCTAGCAATAATTTTGGGAGGGGGCTTAAGGAATTTGTTAGACCATGCACACATGACTGGGGAGTGGTCACTGAGTGAGTCTGGGAGAATGGTCGTACGAGAAATCCTTGTGGGGTGAGTGGTCCACCCAATCCAAGAGGGTACCGGTGCCAGTCTTGTAGTTAATCCTAGTAGGGGAGTTTACCATTTGCGTGAGGTTAGCAGCTGAGATGGAGTCTTTATAGGCACTGGCACTCGATGCTAACCAGTTTATGTTGAAATCCCCTAGTAGAATAAGTTCAGCTTTGGAACGATGAGAGTTGATAAAGTTTAGGACATCATTGAATCCATGTTTAGGGTCCCTGGGCGGGATGTGTACGGAGACAATAGTCAGGGCTTTATGGTTGGGACCTAGGGCGATTTTATTGGCAGAATCTGGGCTGAGGCAGAAAGTGATGGAGTTGCTACAGGGTGCCAAGACAGGAGTCTTTGATATAGATTGTCAACCACCGCCTTTTTGGATATCCGGTCCAGCCTGTGGACATTGTAGCCCTGTATTGTTACTGCTGAGTCAGGAACTTTAGGTGTCAGCCAAGTTTCCACCACTGCAAGGATGTCAGGGTTGTGTTGGCATATGAAGGCTTGGAGTGCATCCAGCTTTGGTAGTAGGCTGCAGATATTAATAGTTGCAAGGATAAGGGCACCTGGAGTTTGTGTGTGGCCTGAGCTTCTAGGGCCAGGATTGGGATGGACGCTGCCCGAGATGAGAAGGAGGAGGAGTAGGAGTTTTAAGGAGCAGAGTCGCAGCTCTTTGAGAGATAGTTTTGATTGTTATACTGAAACAAATACTCAATAGATTGTAACACATACACTATACATTGAAATACATACACCATCTATTGAGATGCATACACTACACACTGAAAAAAGCATATACACTATATACTGAAACAAATACACTATATATTGAAACATCTGCACTTTATATTGAAATACATACACTATTTAAATAAATACACTATGCACTGAAAAATCTACATACACTATATACTGAAACAAATACACTACATGGTGAAACACATACACTGTAGACTGAAAAATGTACATACACTATATACTGAAACAAACTATATACTGAAATGGACTATGTTCTGAAACTATCCATCCCCCCTTCCCCTTCCCCTTGAATGACCTGCAGCTGAACTCCTTGCCTGTTGCATTCAGTTAGCTGCATACCTCACAACCTCCTGTCTCATAAACTATGAACAAGGCTTAAAAAAATCAGTGACAAAGGACCAAAATCAAGGACACATTTTCAGAATTGGTGGTATCCACTCAGGAAGCTGATAGAATAAGGGGATCAGTGTAAAATGCATTTTTCTAAGGAAGAACACGTATGTAGCATTACTGTTTGACATTATTTTGTGCTTACATCCCCTACTGTTTGATCACAGAAACACAATTGTTAGGAGGGATGGAATAACATTTTGAGGCAAAATCAGGGGTGTCCCCGAAAATCAGGGACAGTTGAGAGGCATGGTTAGCTGCTAGCTTGATGAGAGATGTTTAAAACTGCAGAGCAGGTAAACAAAACAGGGCTATCTCTTATTTTACTTCTTTATGGGGTTTTACATCTTGTTTTGCTTGCACACCTTGAATCAAATTTCAGAACATTATGATGTGACAAGAAACTTTTAGAACTAATTTAAAATGCTCTAGTTTATTTTTTTAAATAAGAGCTGCCTTAATTTACTGTTAGACAATACATTTGTATAGGAAGCTAATTAAGCAATAATGCGCGACAGGGTGTGTGTTGTGCTGGGCTAACATCACGCCTGGGATGATCAGGCACGAGGCAGGAGTACATTATTGCTATTATACAATGGCTTGTTATGAGTAATAAAAGAAAAATAAAAAGTTTTAAAAGTGTATTTTATTTCATTTTTCAATGGCAGAATACTAAATAAAAAATAGTCCCATTGTAATGCTATTGTGTGTCTGCTGTCTCCTCCTGCACCCCCGGAAAAGGACAGCAGTCGACACACTAACATTCAAATCTGGAACTGGCTAATATTGTTTTACTTAGCATTTTTTTTTTTTTTATAGCTTTAAAAGCAGGAGAGTTGAGGAACCGCGATCCCACTTCCGGGTTGTTTGGGGACTTACTGATTGGGAGCAATGGCAGGTAATTTTTGTGGAGTGCCAATATGTGAGTGTTATTCTGTTGATCATTTTTTTTTATTTTTAATGGTGGCCGTAACCACTGGAGGTGTTTGAGGAAGCGTGCGGGAGTGTAACTGTTTGAAAGGGCTTGTGCCGCTGCTGACGGGGAAATTGAAATGCCGTCTAAAATGACGGCCTTTTTTTTTATTTAAAAGATTTGTTTTGTATTTTAGGGAATACTGGTGGGGGCATCAGAATGTTTGGTGGTCAAGGCAGGCTAGTTGGGGATAATGTCGGTGGGTATTAGTGTCTGTGGTTTTTGCGGGCAAGTTGTAAACACTAAATGTGCTTGTGCTGCAGCTGACAGGGAAATTTAAATGCCGTGTTTAATGACGTTTTCTTTTTTTATCGGAACACTGTGTGTGAGTGGGGGGGTTGTTTCACTGTTTCTGGTGGGAACACAAGCAACACAGGGGCAGTTTGATGGCCGATGGTCACTGGCAAGTGAGTCGGAAGCATTCAGAGCGGGTGGAAGGCGGGTTGACAGTGCAAATGAGAAATGGGGGGTTGCGCTGCTGAGGAGCTATGTGGAGTGATTTCTTGTTTTTCCTGAAGAACTGATGCGGTCATCTAAGTGCTGGGACTAGACCTGTGATGTTGTACTGGGATAACATCACGGGTCCAGTCCCAGACTGACCAATCAGAGCCCAAAATGTTTTTCTTGCCATTGTACAATACAGGATATTCCTAACATACCTGTATACATAGGGGGCTGCATTCATTTTTCCAAGTTAAATTGTTGATTGTTTTTATGTGTAACTAATTACTGTGTAAGTCCTGCAACTTATCTGAGCTGAATGCTTGGGAAGCACTTCAGGTGATGTGGAAGTGTAAGCCAAAAACGTTGCTAGTTTTTACTCTATAGACTATGTTTTGATTACGTTTTTATTTTAATGTTTTGTTTAATAAACGTTTCTTGGTTAAGAAATTATTTTTGCTGCAATCCCTCAGTATTCAGTTCTCATCAGGAGTTTAGCTGGCATATGCATATAATTTGCATTGTTTTACTAAATAACTTTACTGTGATGCCTCACTGGAGGCATGCACAGTCTGTTTTGGGGCTTGAGCTTCTCAAACTGTGTTTTATTTCTTTTTTTTCCACATAGAGATTTTTATGTCCTTAGTCACCCTGCTAACCATTTGCCCACTGACGTCTCCAGCCCAATCACCCACCATCCCCAGGACATACTTGCTCCAAGATTCTACCCTCCCCCAAAACACATCCTCTATGTTGGGGCCAGGAGGGGGAAGGCCAGGGCCACTGGCAAGGATACACATATTAAGACCAGAGCAGAGTCTGGTTAACAGTGCAGAATCCTCCTCAGGTTGTTGGATCATTCTGCCATTGGGGGTTTTCTACCTTTGGTTTCATCCCCTGTGCAGCCAAGCATGCAATGATGCAATTACATATAAATACACATGCTTGCTTTGTGCCTGCCTGAGCCCTCCCACCTCAGTGCCTGTCAGTCTCTGCAGGGTGGTGTGGGGTTGGCATCACTTCCATACCTCACTGCCATTCCTATTATGCATCTCTCTAACTCCTGCACTACAAATACCATTGCCAGCAGTACAACATTCAGCATTGACAAATGCTTGTTTCCCCCTGCTTTTGCTCACTTCCTTCATGCAGATGCAGGTTGCCTTCCCTATGCCTTTACTTAATTTTCTCCACTGTTCCTCTACCCCTCTTTGACAATCCTCCCATGCTAGGCTGCTTCTGAAATCCAACCTATTAAATTCCAGGACCATTGTCTTTTTGTGGCTTGCCTCTACACCCATCATAATATTGAACCACACTGTACAGTCATCACTGGTTCCCATTGGATAGCCCACTATGGCATGGCTAGGCACTATCACAGCCTCCAGTAGGACAGGGATTCGGAGGAACAAAGGGAGAAATCATGTCCCAAATAGGATAGCGCCTTTACCCCATGAGTCATTTTCAACTCTCAGCATGCTAAGTCCATAGGGCAGAAAAGATGCTAGTGAGACATTTGCTGGCCCATATGGGCTAACTAACATTTCCATACAATGTCTCTGTACATGACTGCATGGAGGAATTATACAGAGCAGTGCCAGCCCCCACCTCCTCATCATAATTCAGATGCCCCTGATATTATAATAAAATGATCCCTGGCATCTAGAATTTCCCCACCCCAATCATCATTCAGATGTACTTGATTAGTATATTAAGAGGATCCCTGGCATCTAGAGCACCCTGATTGCAAGTGTGAGCCCCTTCGCAATTCCACCCATTAAGGTCCTTCCACCCCTCTTCTCATGGTGGCTCATAAATTACCCCAGCTGCCAGTCCCTCCCACTGTGAAAGTGACAGGTCCAGCCCCTGTGCTCACCACCTCAGCTGACCACTTTCTGAGTGTCATAAAGTGAGCACACACCTACTATACAAACAGATGTTCTACAGTAGGTGCGCACTCACTCCCTTTCACTCAGACAGTGATCAGCCAAGGTAATGAGCTAAGATGCTGTACCGATCACAGTCACAGGGAAGTGGCTGCAGTCTTGAGTAAATGGGGGGCCAATGGGGAAGGGGTGGAGGGACCTGGCTGGATGGCTTTGGGAGAGGGCTCAGATTTGCCACTGGCAGGTGGGGCTACTAGATGTCAGGGATCATGGAAAAATAGAAACACAGAAACATAGACGATTACAGTAAAAAAATGGTACATCCTGTCTGCCCCTATTTCCCCTATTAAACCTCAGAACCTACAGGGTACTAGCCTTCACTGTCCACTCCCTTGTTCCCCTCCCTACTATTATCAGCCTGGGTAACCATTACACCCTTCACTTTGCCACAGCCATACTCGAAACCATTTATGGTTTTGGTGTCTGCCATCTCAGTTGGCAAATTATTCCATATTTCCACCACCATTTCTGGAAAATAAAACTTTTCAGTATCCCTCTCGAACCTCCCTCCCATCAGTTTCTACTTGTGCCTCCATGTCCTTGAACTGTTACTCATGCCAAGTAGTTCTACATTTACCTTGTTTATTCCTTACAGGAACTTGAAGGTCTCTATCATATCATTCCTCTTTTGTCTTGTCTCCAGTGAAGACATGTTCAGTGCCTTGAGCAGATCCTCATACTATCTGTCCTGTCAGCTCTGAATCATCCTGATCACCCTTTGTCCTTGTCTTTCCTGACATGAGGTCTTCAGAAGTTCAGAACTCTGAACAGTATACCAAATGCAGCCTCACCAACGATCAATAAAGTGGCAGTAAACCTCTTTTCTTCTATTATCAGAACCCCTTCTGGCACATCCTAGTATCCTATTTACCTTACTAGATGCCTCACTGTACTAGCTTGATTGTTTAAGGGAGTCACTAATGATAAATATTAGGTCCCTTTCCTCAGCTGTAGTGCTCAGCTCTACCCCTCCTATCCAGTACTCTGTCCTGGGGTTCTTGTCCCCTAAGTGAATCACCTTGCACTTTTTGGCATTTAATTTCAACTGCCAAACCTTAGAACACCTCTCAAATCTTTACATGTTGGCCTGCAGTTTCCTACTTCCTCCATCACTGTCTACCATCCCATGAGCTTGGTGTCATCTTCAAAGAGGAACAAACCCAGATTCATTCACAAATGTTGTTAATGAGCATATTGAAGAGAGCAAAAGTCAGGATGGATCCCTGTGGCATTCCACTCATGACCTCCCTCTCTTCTTATTTGACACCATAATCACAACCCTCTGCTGCCTCTTATTCAACTAAAGCCCCCTCACCCCCACCAAAACACTGCTTATATTTTCCTTCAAAACCCTGGACCTCACCCCCTTGCACCTTGACCTAAGCTACTCTGATTGGTCCCCTATCTCACTGGTCTGCTCCACTGACTCCATGCTAACATATTTTAAAACAAAATTCCTTGATATATGGGACTGCCATGCCCCCCAGAGCAGGACATGAGAAAAGATACCCCACCTCCCCTAGATCATGACTGAGCTCATAGCTTACATACAAGTGTATGATTTGGCCTGGTCAGAAAATAAATGTAACCCATCCCACATGGCTTCCAGAGGTATCATCACCTCCGCAGTACCTGTACCATGTCAATAAGCTTGCCAAAGGTGAGTATTTTACATCTAACTTCAGTACCAACATTGGTTACTTGTCTAAATTTTGGAAGGCTATCACAATTTCTTCTCCCCTCCCATTCCTTTTGTGACATCAGAGTCAGTGTCACCCCTATCTCTAACCTCTCCTTCATCACCATAGAGATGTAATTCCTTTTCCTCATCTGCACCTCCTCTATCCTCCGTCTCCCCTTCCTCACCTCCCTCTCACCCGTGCCAGCCTTCATGATTGTCATCTCCTTCCTTCCTTCCCCCTATTGTTTTTTTTCTGTACAGTAACTCCATCCTTTAACACCGACACACTTCCCGCCCTTAATCCTTCCAAGGGCAGGAGCCCAGATGACCTGGATAGCAAGCTCCTCCATCTGACTGCTTCTGCAATCTCCTCCCCATTGGATGACCTCCCTAACCTCTCTTTCTAGTGTTCCTCCATCCCTGCTGACTGGAAGACTGCCACTATTACTCCTCCTCCAAAAGGTGGTGGCCCATCAGGTACAAACAGCTACTGACTCATTTCTCTCCTCCCTCCAAAATACAGGAACAAATTATCTTGTCACAACTCTCTCCCTTTCTGGAATCCTCTTCCTTCTTCACCCTATACAAGTCTGGCTTCTGCAAAAATCACTTCACCACCATATCCCTGCTCAGGCTCACCAAATCCATCCATAATGGTATGGATCACAGCCTATTCACCTGTGCTATCTTTGTTGATCTAGCCAAAGCATTCAACCCTGTCTACCACCCCAATTATTAGCCAAACTCCAGGCTGCAGGCCTCTCTGACTTAGCCATCAGCTGTTCCACTCGTACCTTAGGGGCAGGTCCCAAGCAGTCAAAATTGGTGATCCCCTCTCTCCTCCCTGCCTGTGTCCACTTGGGTTCCACAAGGATCTCTGTTAGGGCCACTACTTTTGTCCATTTTCCTTAATGATCTCCCCTCCATGTGCTTGTTTGCATCCATTCACATGCACATGGATGACATGATCCTCTTCACAGCAGGCCCACAGACTCCAGCTGGACTTTGATCAAGTTCAGCCCTGACCACACACAAATCATCTTTTCCTCAATGCCAAGAAGGCTGTCTCCATGTCCTTTGGCACAAGGTACAGACTCTCTAGGCTCCCTCCCCTTCCTACTTCCCATACCCTGGATGGCTCCCCTGTGGAGCTAAAATACAATTTCTTCTTTCATCTGAGTGCTGTTTTTATTTACCACCAAAGGTTACCACCTTTAGGTATCTTGGTATCTGGCTAGACCAGCACCTAAACATTTCTGAACAAGTGGATGCTATAGTCAAAAAGCTGCACCCCAATTTGGTGCACTATACAGGAACTGTGACTGTATCCCACCTCCAGCATACAGTGCTGTTATCCAGTGAATGATCCTCCAAATCTCTGACTATGGTGATGTGGTCTACAGTGCAACCCCAGTCACTACCCTTGCCAGACTGGATACACTCTTCAACTATTTCTGCCATTACACTCTTGACTATCCTTCTTGGACTCATCACTGTTCTATATATAAATCTCTCTCCTTTTCTTTTCTTGTGGACAGACACCATGCCCACTGTGCCAGCTTTGTGGGCAAATCTGGTTTGTTTCCCTACCCTCTTATCTCTCTGACATCCCCCCACAGCCATACCATCAGAAGCTGAAATATTCAAACCCTAGCAGTCCCTTCTGTTTCCACAACCATCAGCAAACCCACGTTCAGCCACTGCTTCCATAAAATCTGAAAGTCCCTCGCCCCAGCCATTCACCAATCTCCCTCCCATGGATTCTTTCAAACCACTTCAGAGGTCTTACCTCTCCCTCCTGCACTTGCTCTAGTTTTCCCTCTTGCTCTCCTATGACTTGTTTCCAGTTTAGGTACAGCTATAATTTGGCACTTATGCTTCCACTCTAGGCATTAGGCACAAATGTTTATAGATAGCGTTGATTTAAACTGCTCTGTATTTGATCGCCGGCATATATTTGTGGCTCCTGACTGCGCTGTATATGCATTGTCGATTGTTTGCTTGTCACTCAAGTTCTCATGTCTTGCATGTATTATTCCAAATGTAATTTGTGGTTGTGTACCACGCTGCTCCATGTATGTTATGTATTTTGAACTTTTGTGTTACCTAAGCCCCACTTGTACAAGTTCCCCTTCCCAGGATGCATCTAGAAATGAGCTCCTAGCTTAGTATGCCTGGGCGGGGGGCACTAGACTGCAATGATCATTTTACTATAATAACTGGAGCCATTTAAACTATGATCAGGGGTGTAGAACCTTTACATGCCAAGAATCATTTTGGTATACTACTTGGGAGCATCATAATGGTGACCCGAGGTAGGTGACAATATGCACCACTGTGTGCTTAAATGAGGGCAGGATTTTTGGAATCAGTAAACAGTATTGCAATTTCAGTTGTTAAGCACTTTCAAAACCTTTTATATAGCATTGTGTTCTGTATGTAGGAGGGGATCCCTCATTTGCAAGGCTTTAGTAGTACATATGCACATGATCAGGTTAGCATCAAATATATGGTACCTGTTCAACCATGCTGTTCTCCCACATGGCACAGTGCTTAGATGTTTAGCATTCTGCTAATCTTCTGAAAATGGGACCCTAATTGACTAAAAATCCCCTGCCGATGCCTCTTAAGATGTAGAAAGTAAACAAAAATGGATTATCTTATTCTACATCTTTATGTATTATTTTATGTTATTTTCCTTGGAAAACCTTTATTCAATTTCTAAACATTGTAATGTGTCTTAAATATTTAAAACAACTGTAGCTAAAATACAGTTTCTTCTTTCATCCAAGTGCTGTTTTTATTTACTTTTAAAAATACAGTCTGGTTTAATGGTTTAGTTTAGGCTTAGTGGCTTGGTGGTAACTGTACTGCCTCCCATGCCAGTGGCCCAGTTTTGGGGGAGGACCTGGGTCAAATGGGGGTTAGCTGACAGGAGAGATTACTGAGCATCTCTAGGACTGTTCTTCTCTCAGGGAGGGGGAGTCTGACCACCCCGCTTTTTAACAGCCACCTAGGTGAGGAATGCTGGCAGGGCTCAGGCAGGCACAAAGCAGTACTTGCCTTTAATTGGATTGGCATCATTGCATGCTTGATGGCCCAGGGGATAAGCCAAAGGTAGAAAACCTCCAATGGCAAAATTATCCACCAACCTGCCATAGGCTTTGCTCTACTAACCAGGCTCTGCTCCTGTCTGAATATGTGGCTCCTTGTGAATGGCCCTCTCCCTCCAGGCCCCACGACGGTGGGGGGGGGGGGGATGTTGGAAGACTTTTATCATATTCTATATTTTTGGAAAAAAAGCCAATTAATTATTGACTTACAATTTAAAGAAAAAATAAAACCAAAATATGATTCAAGGAATATGTAGACAAGATACAGAAATCATGCATGACCTAAAAGAAATCAATTTATGTTTCCAAAACTACTGCAAAAAGCTATGCAAGTCACAAGGAATAACTGATAAAATAGATGTACAAGATTTTCTTCTAATAACCAAACTTCCCAAACTATAAGAATTAGAAACGTCAAACCTAGACAAAGCTATTACAACAACAAAAATTAACCAGTTCAAGATGGCAAAGCCAAGGAAAACACCAGGACCGGATGGCTTCCCCAGTGACTTTTACAAACACAATAATTCAATAATATCATACTACTTTTGCATAGTTTCCAAAGAAGCCCTGGAACAAAGGATATTTGTGGGCTCCCTAAACGATGCATTTGTTTCTTACTACCCTCCACCCCCACCCCACACAAAAAATGAAGACCAACAGGATTGTTGACATTATTGCCTGATAATCTCATTTTAAGTTTTCATTATAAAATCTTAACAACAATTTTGGCTAACAGACTAATGGCATAATTTCAAAATTAGTAGCAAGGAACAGATAGGTTTCACAAGAGGACATCAATCAGCTGATAACTTGTGGAGACTCTTTCCAGTTGTATGGGCAGCAAATAAACAATACCCTCTACTGCCTTATCCTTAAACACTGGAAAAGTATTTGATTCCCAAGAGTGGCAGTGCCTACAAGAGATCCTAAATTCATATAACTTGGGACCAATTTAAAAAAAAATGGGTTTCCATTATTTGTAATACTGTGAGAGCAGCTATAATCTCAAAAGGGATGATATCAGCACCCTATCAACTTTATCAAGCCACCAGACATGACTGCGTCTTTTCACTTTTTCTTTTTTGTATTGGCATTTGAACCATTAATAAGGAATATTAAACAAACTGGTCAAGTTCAAGGTGCTGAAGTAGGAAAAACACACAACAAAATGTTCCTAATGATTTGTTAGTCACCTTATCACAACCTTACT
Organism: Neoceratodus forsteri; assembly: GCA_016271365.2. NCBI lineage: Eukaryota > Metazoa > Chordata > Ceratodontiformes > Ceratodontidae > Neoceratodus > Neoceratodus forsteri. The sequence continues at coordinate 237,516,892 of CM057458.1, forward strand.
ACTGGATTGCAAATCTCTGTCCAATACTTAACAGGTGTGGTTGAATTTCTGGCCTATATGTGAACTGAGACAAATCAGAATGGATGATGCTGTCACCTTCTAAATTTGAGGAAGATAGATTATCAGACTGTTTTACCTTTCCTTTGGCAGAAAAAGGAATTTCATAACTAGGAATAAATATGCTTAATTCAGTAGACACAGACAAAAATATAGTGGCTCTCCCAATATATTAGAGGCCATCAAGTATGAAAGATAAGTGAGCACGCCTTACCAAGGGTAATAACCAAGTCCACAGTGCATCAGTGCATTGAATTAAGTATTCAGCCCATTCCTGCAGCAGCAGGAATAGAGGTCAGTACCTGCCAAAGCTCAGTTAGTACAAACTTTAATCCAATTTTCTAATCCAAAGTGTGATTTTCAAAGCAGCATCAGAGCAGGCATGGGTTCAATACAAAATATTCCAAAAATGTCTATAGCAGTTCCAATAATGCAAATAAACAGATGAGCATTCATCATTCCACAGACCCTAAGAATGCCCCACACCAACATCCACATGGCTGTTAACATTTCAACATCGAAACAGCTTTGTGGAGTGCTGACCTCTTTTTTTGCTACTGCAGTGATGTGCTATAAACTTAATTCAATTCTTAAAATTATGTAAGCAAACTTAACTCCACTTATAGGGAATATACAAAACATTTGAGCAGATGATCAAAACTAACTCTCACTTGGGGAGGTGGAATTAATTCAATAAAAATAATTATTACTCCAAAGATCTTTTATGTGTTAACCTTCCAATTCATATCAATAACAATTGGTACAAAAAACATGATATGTTTTTAAATTTATATGGGATAACAAACCCCTTGACTGAGTAAAAAAAATCTGAGAGCTCCCTGAAAAGTAGAAGGATTCCACTACCTTTGGTGGCAAGGTTATCACTGGCCTTTCTTTTGAAACAAAGTGTCACAATGGTCCAGCAATGAAAACACATTAAATGACCCTTTGTGGATAAGTGTAGAGAAAATGTCATGTAAATCATATAGAATACCTGTTTCTACCTTTGTCCACACAGTTAAAAGTAGTGGTGGGCGAAATGACCACACCTGCTCCATGTAAAGGGGATCCGGCGTGATTCTGCTGAGTGCCTCACAGAATATGAAGCAGAGTACTTTGCATTATAATGGCTAACACAAAGTCCATTGAAAACAATGACTTTGCATTACTCCGCCTTCCCAAACCACTACTCCACCAATTCTTAAGGTGAAGTACATTTAAAACAATGTACTTCGCCTCACTTCACCTTGTTTTTAAGCTCCAAAGGTGAATATTGCAGTGATTCATGGGATTTCAGGTCACATGGGCTCGAAATTGTTCTGCACAGCCTCAGTTTGGGGTAGTGTGTGTATGAAGCTGTAGGAGAGAATTTGCTCTGAGAGCTCTATGATTCAAACCTTCTAAAAGCTGTTAAAAAAGTATTTGGGGGTCATTTGTTTTGCTGAAACTTTAGTTCATCGATTATAGGAAACCCTCCTGTGCTTATATCATCGAGCGTTTGTTTGTGTGTGGATTTTGAATGTTAATGTACAATATTCAGTCTGTGTACTGAGAGACAGTGGAAGTGTGCTTTGGGGGAGGGGGGGAGGGCTTATCTGTGGTGTAGGTAGATTAACTTGGAGAAAAAGACAGAGCTTTCTGTTTTGGTGATATTTTTCTTGTATAACTGTGTTAATGTACACTCAGTAATATTTTCAATAATTCTTGCCATTGTTTACTGATTGTTGTGGTGCCACAGTGCATAATTTTAGTTTGTTTAAAATATGTGGTTATATTACTGAAGTTTTCAATTTGCTACGCATTACTTAGTGTGTTTGTGTGAGTATGCATGTGAAGTGTGTCATCAAATCAGACACCTTTTATTGTGCCACATAATTTTAGCAATGTAAACCTGCTATGCTATCCACTGCAGCTGTGTAATTTCTGTACTTCTTTGTGGTATCTTTACTAGTATGAGTACTAGTGACTGTTACTGCAGCAGTGCAATGCACCCCCCATGGTCTGCCCCAACCAGAAAAGGAATTATTTTCCAGATTTTTGAATTTCTGATGGTGAGCATAGGTTAGGTATTGTGCCTTTGCATCTGCATCTCTTCAGTATGCAGCACAATCTTAATCTGTCTGTGCATTTGCATCTCTTTAGAGCCCAATCTCCATCCCTAATTTAAGTCACAGTTGTTTCTTTGGCTTCCCTTCAGAGTACTGGACAGGTGTGGTGCATAATTCTGCATGAACATTGTATTCATTAATATTCATTTTTAAGTTGGGACCATTATCATGAGTCATTCATCATACAAATCACGTTCTTCATCATCATGGACAGTCACAAATGCAGTCACAAATCAGATTTACGATCATGTCACGAATCACAACATTAATCTTTTTTAATAGTTACTTGGATGTATAGTAAGCCTGTTTTGTAGTATCTCTCCATGCTTCACCACTCCACCAGTGTACTTATTAATGAGTGTTTTTAAGTCGGGGAGTTTTGTGTCACACCTCATCGGGGGGGGGCAGGGAAGTACAGCTGTAGGCATTCACATTTCATCATCATCATCACGGTCACAAATCACAATTTACGATCACGTCACGAATCACAACATTAATTTTTTTTAATAGTTACTTGGATGTATTTTAAGCCTGTAAGAAACATAAAATTTACAGAAAGAGCAAATTAAGTAAAAAAAGAGTACAGAAAAGACAAAAAAATGTAGCTTTTAAAAAAGCTGTTGGGTCTGAATCAAAGTTTAAATCTCCTCCTCCTCTCTGATCTCAAAGTATCAGCAGTCACAAAACACGCTACTCTCTCTCCATCTACACAGGAGAAAGTAAAAGTGTCTGCTTGTGTAACTCACTTTCTTCCTGCCTAGCTAAACAGCATGCGACTTACAGCACTGTAAGCCATGTGATGTGTGGTTGGGCTGCCAAATCTGAAACACCAAGTGGGTCACTTAGAATCATAATGAGGAACGCAAAGTCCTTTTAAAACAATGACTCGCCTTACTTCGCGCCATTCTTCTTAATCGAAGTAGTAATGAACAGGGAGGAGCACTTCGCATTGCCAGCAATGCGAAGTGCCCACTTTGCATTCACTTCGCTGGTATAATTTAAATTAGTTGCATCTCTAGTTAAAAGCCCACACGACTCTAACATCTGCAATTTGGCTGTGCAAATGTTTGACAAAAGCCCTAAAACTATAATCTATCCCACATAGCCTTACAGCTCTATGGAATAGCCCCAGCTTTACTTATAGGGGAAAACAATTTAAAGACATTGACTGGCATACATCAAAGATGAAAAGGATTAAGGATTTTCTAAACTCTGATACAAAAATGTTATTATCCTTTGAGGAACTCAGGAAGAGATTCCACATACCAAAAATTCAATTTTGGTTCTATCTGCTATTAAGACACAAAATTAATCAGAATATCCAAAATAGCATCCTCAAGAAGGAACAAGTCCAGGATGGACACAGATTCTGCAAGTGGCGGGACTCAGGAAAGGAGCCAGTCATTTATATAAAACCATTTTGGCTGTGATATTTCCATAACCACACTAGTCAAAGTAAAATGGGAAACTGAATTTAATATTAAAATATCTGAGTCCTCTAGCAAAAACATATGGGAGAGTGCATATCACTGTAGCAGAGAAGTTCAAGGTAGACTAATTCAGTTTAGAACTATTGCATAGATATTATTACTCCCCTTGGAGGCTTAGCAGAATAGCAAATATTGCACATCAGTGCTGCAAATGTGGCGCCCTAGTTACAGACCTAGGACATCTATTTTGGTACTGTCCACAGATTCAAAAGAACTGGAAAGAAATTCATACATTCTGTCTATCACTACTAGAAAGTGTGTCTCCCTTTTCCTTCCTTTTTACCATGTGTTTTCATATTGGAAGACTAATTTATTTGAAAATATTTACAAACCACACCAACATTGAATAGTTGTGTTAGATTTGCTTTTCAAAATACTGATTTTACTAAACTGGAAATCTGATAGAATTCCTTCTGTAAGAGAATGGTTTGATTCCATAAGTACTTTAGCAAACAATAAAAGAATAAGTTATCTAATATGAGACAAAGTGGAGGTATTCGGCAAAATTGGGAACCTGGTTTGAAATTGAAGGCAACTCTTTAAACATAACTCACTGTCCTATGCAGCCAGTATAGTGTTATGCTTGTGCAACTGTGTTAGTTTGGTTTTGGCCATTTGCACTCTCTATTCTAGAGGAATTATCCCCCTGTAGGGGTATGAAAGGCAAGGAACCCTCAGAGAGGGTTCTACCCCTAGAGGTGCCACAGGATGATTCCCATGGCTAAAGATACCTTAGGAATCCCCCTAAGGAGAGAAGTGCTGCCGCTGGAGGAGGAGGGGGGGAGGATGGTGGGGCAAAGGAAAAATGCTTCACAATGAGGCTGAGAGGAACTGCTCATATAGCTCAGGAAGTGGGAGTGGCTGGCTGCTTGGCCACTGAACTCCAGGCAACGCCTTTCCAATTATATTCTGTCTATTTATAAGATAACTTCTGTACATAGATTGTTTCATTAGGTTTTTCATGCTTTTAATCAGTTTGTAACCTAAGAACATTGATTTAATGTTTTCTTTTTGCTTTTGTGAAAAAAAAAGTTTATTTCAAAGGGTATATGTAATAGGAGGGGAATGTTTAATAGCCCACAAAGGAAGACTAGAAATTAAAAACTATGAGCAGAGCTTAATTTTTACATGTATGTATGCAAGGGGTTGATGAGCAGTATTTAAGTGTGTTTTTTTTTTAAGTTAAGAGTTGTATTTTTCAGGTATAATAATTGATTTTTTAGGTATGATTAGCCACCATTTGAAAATCATGAAGCAGGTGTAGTTATACAGTATGTCTTTTTGGTATTGCATCCTAGTTAGGGAAACAAGATCTAGAACATTGATTTGAACTATTATAAACCTAGGGGTCTGGATCCTCATTGGCCAATACAGAGCATTTTACGTCCATTTTATAAACATAAAAAAATTAGATAAAAACTGGTGTATATCACAGTTTCTCAAATTCAGCAAGATGTGCATGTACAACCTCCTAAAAAAAATCCACCATTATGTTCGTCTTGCCATCTTCTGCATACCACAAGACTTTTTTGTAGTTTCTTCACCAGTAGGAGACTTTCTCCTCCAGGTGGTTGCTCCATCTGCCTGTCAGACTTAGTCCTGTTCAGTCTCTGCCCACCCTCAGATCTCAGGCTGTCCCTGACTTTGGCTCTGGGTCTGTCCATTCCGAGGGGCCCACCCCTCCATGGTGACTTGAGGGGAGAGAGCAGTGTCTTGGTGTTCTGTAGTCAGAGCTTGGTGACAGGCATGTGGTCATGGAGGGTCAGCTGGCATGGGGAAGTGCGTATGGAGGCCATCATCCCTCCATCTAAAGTGCCATCCAGTTTCCATTTTTCTCCCTGCCCCTCCCCCACACAGGAGAGCACACTTTCACCCGGTTTGGGGGTTGCCCATCAGCATGTGATCACTCACATTGCCAGTGGCACTACCACCATTCCACCACCAGGAAATGCTGCTAGAGGGGGGCTTTGTTCTCCCTCCCAGGAGGAGAGCATTAGTGCATATGCTCCGATTCCTCCTTGTGGGCCTTTACTCCTGAAGTTCTGGGCTCAGGGTATGAACCCAGATCACCAGTATTTCTAGGGAATTTATAGCAAGTTGTTGACTCAGTAATAAATGTTCTATCTATAGTGCAGATATGTTTGCCTGTTCACTCATATGCACACATTCACGTTTATCCATATTCAGTGTTTTTTTTTCTTTAAAAGAGAAAAAACAAAGCCTTACTATTCAGCAAACTGTAAGAAATATTTGGGGCTAATAACTGATTATTCTAAGACCCTGGAGATATTACCTCAGTGTGTCACTATATCAAACTGTAATGGTGTCTATGAACAATCTGAGCTGGCATTTTGTTCTGAAAAAAAAAGGCTTTAAAGTTTGTCTGAGAAACCAGATTGGCTGGAAGTATAATCTAGAAGTTAGAGTAATGAGCTGTGAATGAGATTGGTACATCCAGAAGACTTGGATTTGATTCCACAGCATCCTCATACATACTGTGTGACCCTAAGCATGTCACCTCCCCAGTGTGCCAGGGTCTCCCCTGAACACAGGAACGTGTGCCTAGTGGGCATTACCTGGTTATCAAAGATAAAAAAAACAAAAGATTGCATATGCAAACATTTTGAAAATATGGTGCTCTGTACATCGGTACAGTAGTAGGAATACTGCTTGCAATGACAGCAACCTGAGTTCAGAGGTGAGCTGGAGGGGGTCAAGGGGTGGCTAGGGAGAGGAGGACTGAACATCCCAGAGGATGCTGTCCTCTAGAGCGGGAAGGGAGTGAGCTCCACAGTGTGATAGCAGCTGGGTATTCACAGGTAGCACTGGAGGCATTCAGAAGACAAGCAAGGGGACACCATTCGATGTTGAGTGTGATTGGGCATTGCACATACAGCATGATGTCAGAGTTATTGTGATGTCCTGGGGAGGGAAAAAAACCCTATCAGTGACATAATGATGGCTGGCCTCTCACAGGTCCCAAACTGACCACCAAGCACCCTTCCCCACAGGTGAATCTGGACTTTGGCAGGACTTGGGAATGCCATCAGCCCTGCCATGGCCAGGTATGCCATGGGAGATAAAGGTGGTTGGAGGAAGGTTGGTGACAAGGGAGAGAGATAGATAGATAGATAGATAGATAAATAGATAGATAGAGACAAATGGACAGGCACAGAGAGACAGACGGATGTATAAATCTGGCCCTAAAAATCCTTTAAAGGGAATCACCAACATGCCTTGAATCCCCCCTGCCACTGCAAAAACAATGACTTACCCCCACATGAGTCTGTGCATGTAAAGTTGCCCCCAAAGAATGCAGCCATTAAAAGTTATGCCACTTGTAAAATTGTATAACCGGGTCCAATGGACTTCCAGCTTTTGTCTGTTGTCGTTGTCCCGCTCATTGGTGTGATAAATGCCAGCCAGGCGTGTCCTATTATATTTTAGACATTTATTAGATGTCATTGCTAATGCGTGGGCACCGCTGACCACCAAGCACCGGTAGTCAACCGCGCCCAGCATTCTGTTAGCAAGTGGCCATTATGCTAATAAAAATCTGTTCAAAACCTGGCACCCATTCATTATAATGGGGCACACCCCCACAATTTTACTGGCATCTCATCATCACACTAGTGAGAGCGGGGCAGAGCCGGCAGCAGACTAAAAACCGGGAAGTCCATGGGACCCAGTTTATACAATTTTACGAGTGGCATAACTTCTTAATGGCTGCATTCTTTGGGGGCATCCTTACATGCACAGACTCCTGTGGGGGTAAGTCACTGTTTCCTTAGTAGCAAGGACTAATATTGGTGGATCGCTTTAAGAGGCAACATCAGTTCTCTCTGTAACTAGTTTTTGAAAAGTGAAAATAATGTATACAATATAATAAAACCACTGCAGAATACTGTTTTACAAAATCTCAGATTATGTTTGTTTTAAATTTTGTTTTGAAACCCTTTCCCTCCTGGAGTACATATCCACATTGAAATGTTCTGTGCTCAGCCTTATTAAAAATAGCTGCCACATCAGAATGGGTTAAATGAGAAAGGAGTATGTGAGATGACGTGTCTGATTTAAGTATTTCTTTTTCAAGGAAAGGACTATCTCTGACCTGAGACTTACGATGACTGAGATGGGAGCCACTGCAGGGTAAGTCAATCTCTATGTCTTGAAAACAGCAAAAGAAAATATATGAAAGAATGATGTTACATTGGCTGTAATTACTTAATTTCTTTTGTTGAGCTGCGTTAGGAAAACAGTTCTAGATACCCAGACATCACAGTTCAATGCTAAGTTTTTATGTAAATAAGGAATATACAAAGAGTTGCAGTAGAATTAACCACATTTTCAAAATGGCAAGAAAAAATCTAGTACTTTCATTGATCAAGAGCTGTCCACTGACCACACATTAAATCTCTATAAAAGTGTGGTCAGCTGCTGAATCTCATTTTCCTCCACTAAAAACATACTTACCAAACAAGATCACTAAGCCTCCAAACAGAAAGTAAAAAAATAGAAGCTGTCATATTGCAAATACTAGCCTTTACTACTACAAAATTTGAAGTAATGTCTTGTAAAATAAACACAACTTTTTAACGGATCAACTACACTACCGGCATCAAGAGATGTTAAAGAACATTTCCCTACAAGTTAAACTATTTTAACTTTCCACACCTAATCTGTATGAGCTACCCCATTACTTACTTTCCGAGTGGCGATCAGATCCACAAAGTGAAGCGAACATCTTCATCATAGCTTCGGCAGCAACCAGATCAGATATGTTCAGTTGCAACAGACATACTACAGTTAACATGGTCAGGTGGAGAAGCACAGTGACAATCAGAGCTGTCATACTGCAGTAAATTTGGTCAGTCTTCAGTGGAGCAGCCAAATGGCCCTGATGCTTGGAGGGGAGAGAGTGAGCACTTCAGAAGACATGGCTAGAAGTGGGAGAGAGGCTGTTGACGATCAACAGACCAGCTGCACTCTGCACAGTGGGTGAGGGTTGGGGCTTTCCAATCAGCAGGAACTCTGCACAGCAGGGGAGGGGGAGGGATCTTCAGTCAGCAGGAGAGCGGCAGTAGGTAATCAACAGCCTGGCTGTGCTCTACATTGAAGGGAAGGGTGGGGGATTTACAGGCAGCAGGAGAGAGGCTGTCAGCAATCAACTGACAGGCTGTGCTCTGCACAGCTGGGGAGGGTGGGGCTCTTTAGTTAGCGAGAGTACATCAAAAAAAGAGGACACAAATAAACAATAATCTCAAGATAATGGCAGCACAAGACGCCATAGAGCAATCATTAAAAAATAACTCACACAGCCCCACCTTCTGAACATTTGATTGGACTATTTTCTTACATTACAAGTTTCTCTTTTAAAAAAACTTATTTTCAAACTTTTTTTAATTTTATATTTTAAAAAGAACAAGTCATTTTTAAATGTCAATAAAACAATCAATTTTCAAGTGTGATAAGCCACTCCATGGTGTGCATAAAAAGCTTTTAATGCACTTCCTAGTGGTGTAAAGACACTTGGTCTTCAGCCTCATGCCTCACTACACTCCTGGAGTGTGCATTAAAATCCATTATATGATGGCAAATAAATTTGCTGACTTCTGATTGGTCAATGGGTACCCAGAACAGTGATGTTATTTCACAATAACATCACTGTGTGAAGTCCAGGCACACACGTGACCACATGTCAGACTCAGAAATCATCCCTCCTCTCCAGACGTTACCACTGCTCTGTGCTCCCGCTGAAAACAACTTGCCCCCCGATGATATCATTTCACCGCCACCCCAAACAGCAATTCCAGCAATAAGTGAAGCACTCACAACAAATACATTACTGCAGCATACAAAATACATTTAAATTTTCAAGGCCGTTTTTTTTCCGAAGTGCACATCATAACTTGCAGTCGTGCAGATCACTGAAGTAGCTATATTCTGAGGAAAAAAACAAAACAAAAAGGGCATGAAAATCAAAGTTATTTGGCATGCTCAAATTAAGAAGTGGCACACATCTTCCATCCCTGCCCTGCTCTTCCCCTACTCACTGCCAAAGCAGATGCCGAAGCCAGAACTGAAAACAAGTTTCCTTCTCCTCCTCCTTGGCTCCCAATATTTGTCTTAGTGCGTGCTGTACAGTTGCTGATCAGCTCGGTGACCATGCAAAGAAACATTTAAAATATGAAGAAGGTTAAAATACAGCCCCCTTTAATGCATGGGCAAACGGCCGTGGGGGATCACCTCAGAGATTACTGTGGCAACACAGAACAGTGAAAGACTGAAACACTTTAGGAGTCTGGGTAGGCACCACCATTCAGACAGCAGCTCCACTTACTGGTGGTAAAATATCTGGACTTTTTTTTTTACTTATACCTCCACACACCAAAAATCAAACAAAAAAATTAGAAAAATATATATATTTTTTCTTTTTTTTTTTTTTGTTAATAAAGGAGCCATTGTATAATAGCAATAAGGCACTCTGGGGTGTGTTATTGTGTAATAACATCACTTCTCAAATGTTGAATGCATTGGCCTGTGGCCTCATGCTTCAACCACCCGTGACATGACATTAGTACACAATAACACACACCCTGTCATGCCTTATTGCTTAATTAATGCACACCCTATCATGACTTATTGCTTACATCTTATTTATTTATTTAAGGGTTTTACCAGGAAAACATGCTGAGCAGACTACTGCTCAATTCCAGATGCATTCTGGGGGTGGAGGGGAAATACAAACGTAATTAAACAGTGTAGACAAATCTTACAGAGGTTTCGCGGTACTTAGAATATGACATACAGTAATTACAGGGCATATATGACACAGATATAATGTACAGTTATATACTAGGTATTTAGCATATACATACAATATCAATTGACATTCACGACAGAAGGGGCTGGCCCAAGGGCTGTAGGCTATAACAACATACCATGTCATTGTACAGTCATGTGTAGGACTAGGCAGGCCCTGGAGCTTGGACTGAGGCATACATGTGCAGATAGAGGAAAAGTGAGCTTTGAGGAGGGAATTGAGGTGATGTCTAGTGTTGGCATGCTGAATATCTGCAGGGATGGAGTTCCACATTTTAGGCATACGAAAGGACTGGCCTTCCATGGTGGGCATGTGTGGAACTGACAGGAGGCCTGAGTCATTATTCCGGAGTGCATACACCAGGAGGTTAGGGGCTTAGATGACTGAGTTGAGATATGGGAGGAGGGACTTTGTCCAGAGTTTAGCTGTGATGCTAGCACAGTGGGTGAGCCACCCCGGTCCTTAAGCGAGGGGAGGTCAAAGGTCCAGTAAAGGATGCAGTGATGAGTGTGGGTGCACAGTCGAAGGAAAAGTGACACAAACAGTGGAAAAGGGGGTCCAGTCTGGCTAGGGAGGACTTGGGGCAGCACTGTAGACTATGTCACCATAGTCAAAAATAGGGAGAATCATCTACAGCACAGTGGCATGGCGAGACAGTAATGGGATGCAGCCACGGTTGCGGTACAAAGCACCAAGCTTGGGATGAAGCTTTTTGTGGATGGCATCAATATGTGCTGAGAAGTCCAGGTGCTGGTCCAGCCAGACCCCGAGATATCTGAAGGATGTGCAAGTCTCCAGGGAAGTCCCATCTAGGGTGTGGAAGGTGGGGGTGAAGGGGAGGCGCGAAAGACTCTGTCTTGTGCTGAAAGTCATGGAAACAGTTTTCTTGGCATTGGGGAAAAGTTGATTTGAACGAAACCAGCGCTGAACATCATTGAAGTCCTGCTGAAGTCTGGTCACCACATCAGAGGATGAGGGACAGGATACATACAGTACTGTATCATCCACGTACATGTGAATGGATGTGTGTGGGCAGGCAATGGGCAGATCATTGAGGAAGATGGAGAACAAAAGCAGGCCAAGGATTGAGCCTTGAGGTACCCTAGTGGTAACAGAGAGAGAGGCAGAGGTGGTGTTTTCAATTCTGACTGATTGGGATCTGCCTACCAGGTATGAATGGAACCAGCTGGTGGCCACACAAGGGAGTCCTGTGAGAGAGAGCTTGGTTAGGAGAAGTGAGAGTGAGAGATAGTGTCGAAGACTTTAGCCAGGCTGACAAAAATGGTGGAGGTGATGTGGCCACTTTTCATGCCTTTGAGGATGGAATCAATGAGTCTTAGGAGAGAGAGGAGGTGGTGGAGTGGGACTTCCTAAAACCAGACTGGAAAGGTATGAAGAAAGAAGAGGAGTCAAAGAAGGAAGAGAGTTGAGAGAGGACTAGTTGTTTCTGTATTTTGGCCAGGATAGGGAGGAGGGAGATCAGATGGTAATTCCCTGGCACAGAGGGATCACTGCCTTTAAGAAGAGGGATGACTGTGGTGTGCTTCCACTCAGTTGGGATAGAGGCAAGAGAGAATGAGAGGTTATAGAGGGAAGCTAAGGGTGTGGTGAAGGCTGGATCAGACAAATGGAGAAGTTTGGAGTCCAGGCCAGTGGAGCATTTGCCCTTGAAGGGATTAAGAGCCAGCAAGGCTTTGTACACTTCAGTGGGAGAAATAAGTCTGAAAGCGAAGGAGGAGCCAGAGGGGGAGCTTGCCTGTGGGGGGTGGTAGAAGGGGTGTTCGAATCAGGAGGGAGGGAGAGCAGAAGTGAGGAAGTACATCCTGTAAAGAAGGAATTAAACTGAGGTGCCACCTCCAGTGGGTCTGTGATCATGGTGCCTCCTATATTTAGAGCAGGGGTGGGGGGCTGGGATGGAGGGGAGAAAAGAGATTTAACCACCTTCCAGAATTTAGCTGGTTGGCCTAAGTTGGAGTGGAAGGTGTCTAGGAAGTAGCTGGCTTTTGCCTCGTGGATTTGTCTGGTGCAGGTGTTACGTAGGGCACAATACTTTTGTTTGTACACAGGCAGGCTGGAGACCTTGAAAGCCTTCCAAGCCTGATCCCTGGCCTTGATAAGTGCCATGATATCCACTGAGATCCATGGTAAGTGGGCTTCCCTCACCAGAGCTCGTCTGAGCGGGGCATGGAAGTTCCAGACTGCGAGAAACCTGGTCTTGAAGTACTCCAAAGTAGAGTCGCTAGAGATAGCCAGGGGGATGAAGGACCAGTCTGTGTTAGTTAGGTTATATAGGAGAGATGTAAGGTCAAGGGATTTAAAGGATCTTGTTAGGATGATTTTTGGAGGTGGGAATTTTCCTTACTATGAAGATCATGTGATGGTCACTTAAAAAGTCTGGTAGCAGTCCTAAGGTGAGTATCCGATGTGGGTGGGAGGTAAGGGACCAGTCCAGAAGAGAGTGGTTTGTTGAGTTGGGGTTAGTACGTGTGGGCTCAGTGATCTGCTGAGATAGGTTAAGGGCTGTCACCTGGCTGCACAGTTTGGAGCTAGAGCCTGATAGCCAGTTCTGGTTGAAATCACTGAGGATATGTATTTTACCCCCAGAGGCCAGGGAAGTTAGGGTTTTCAGGTGTTTCATGATAGAGGGTGTAGTGGATTCGGGAGGGCAGTAGGACTTAGCAATAAAGATTGGGTTAGTGTGGGGGAGGGAGAGTTTAATTAGTAGAGCGTCAGTGGTGGACGTGGGCATTGGCAGCTGGACTGGAGTGAACTGAAGCAAGGAGTCAATGTACATGGCTATGCCACTACCTTTTTTGTTGCCAGGACAGTCGTGATGCAGGAGGGTGTAGCCAGGAATAGTGAATTCAGCATCCTGGTTATAAGGTTTCAACCAGGTCTCAGTAATAATCAATATACTGTATCTGGTCTTAAGGAGAGTACTATAGGTTGCAGCAGAGTAACTTTGTTTAGTAGGCTGCAGATATTTAGGTAAGCAAGTTGTAGGCCACGAGGGAGTTGAAGAGGGGGGAGCTGGGTTGGAACTTGTGGGGGAGAGGAAGGCCCGAGGTTAGACTTGATGTCCCCAGATAGAAGTAGCAAAAATGTGATTAGGATTTTAGTTTGGTGCAGGACCCATAGGAGTTTGCAGAGTGAATTATGAAAGTGGGGGTGATGCCCAGGGCAAAGTGGGAGTGGAATTTTAGGACTAGTAATCTGTAGTGAAAGGAGGGTGGGAGGACAGAAGGACCAGCCAACAAAATTCTGGGGAGTACTTCAGTGAGCAAGGTTATGGTCGAGGTGGGGGAAGGAGGATTTGGGGAGACTAAGGTGTAACTTGCAGGCTGGCATGGCTGTGCCTCTGGAAAGGAGGAGGGTGGCAGAGACACCAACAGTGCTAGTAGCAAGGCCACTGTTTGGTGAGGAAGTAACATTGTTTGCCTAAATGTAGAAAGGGGAGGGTTTGGGAATTGTGGCGGCTGCTAGCCCATAATCTGCAGATGTAAAAGACACCTGATTGCTGATTGGTTATAGTCTGGTGATCGTAACGTAGCATAGCTATAAAAGCAGTGGACCACCAAGGGTGGTGGTGGGGGCAGCGGGGTCAACAACGCAGAGATTCAAATATTTGTCTGTTGCACCTAGGGCCAAAGATGCCATACCTGTTCCTTGCTCTGTGATGACTTGTGCAGCTCAGGGGAGGGCCGTAGCAGATCTGGCCCTCATGACCACTTTGTGGGGGGGAGCGCTGTGGAAAAGGAGACAGAGAGGACAATTAAATAAAGGTAGGAAAGAGGGAGGGGCTGAGCAGAGAGAGGGGCAGAACAGAGAGAGGGGCGGGGGCTGTGGAAACAGGAGGGGGGCTTAACGTAGGCATTCACACACAACAGCACAAGGTACTGAATAACTAGCTTGCTGTTGAAAGAGCAGTGTTTGGAGTTTAAAGTAAACATATACAGTGTAGACAAGAATGAAACCTTACAGATAAATGACTGGTTTTCCATGGTTCAACCAAAAACTATTTTTTTTTTGCATGGTACATCAGGGGTTCCTGGTAAATAGTCACTTGGAAAAGGGTTACGGTATTAAGGAGAAGGGAGGTTACCTCACAGCAATCAGGGCAGAAAGGGATCATGTTGGGAGTGGTGCAGTACAATGGATGTGGAGCAGCAGTCTTCAGAAGGACTTTCTGGGAAATGCAGTGCTGCCCCATCTGCAAGCTCCTTTCTTGGCTGAAGGCAGAGATTGCCAGCCTCCAGACTAAGTTGGCTAGGTTTCAGGGAATCTCCTCCCCCACCCAGAGTCCACCAAGACTACACCCACTACCTCAAAGGGGGACCAGCAAAACGAGTGGGTGGACTAAGTGGGCTCAGGAAGGGGGAGGCAGGTGGATAAGAGTAGGAGTACAGGGGAAGGGAGAGGGAACTAATCAGGGTGGGCAGGTAAGAGGAGGCAGGCATCGAGTGGAGGATGGGGAGAAGGGAGAGAAAAGGAAAGGAAGAGGGGGAGGGAAAACTGAAAGCAGATACAGATAGTCAGAAGAGGAGGGGCAGAGTGGGAGATGGAAAAACAGTTAAGTGGATAGATTGTGGATGTGGAGATACATTCACCAGGGTACAGAGGGAGCAGTTAGGTGGGGAAGCAGCTAGTACCAAAGGTAAGAAAGGAAGGAATGGGAGCATGGGTGCAGGGGATGGAAGGGTGGCAATCATAGGGAATTCCATAATTAAGGGTATTCACTGGCAAAGAAAAGGGGACTCAAATGCAAGCAGGAGGGTGGTATGTATGCAAGGGATGACAGTGGGGAAGGTGGGCCCAAGAATAAGGGAAATAGTAAGGGAAGTTGTAGGAAAACCTAATTTAGTTATACATTTGGGAATCAACAACTTAGCTGGGGAGGAGGTTGAGGTAGTGTAAAGTAGGTTCAGGGAGTTAGGGAAGACCTGCAGGAGGAAAAAAGTTTGCTGGCCTTCTCAGAGGTGATACCAGTACCAAGGGCCAACACAGCCAGGAAAAGAAGAATAGAGGAGTTTAATAACTGGCTGAGGAAATGGTGCAGGGAGGAGATGTTTATCTGTATTGGAGGCTAGGAGGAGACCTGATCAAACAAAGCACTCTTTTCCCCAGACAGGCTACACCACAGTAGGGAGGGTTTGAGGATACTCAGGGACAAACAGGAGGAATACATAACCACTACACTTAATTTAAACTACTGAGGGGAGGGGGCGGCAGGCATGCAGGCCCACAGATTCCAAGAGGAGGAGGTCAGTGAACCCCTCCCCCCCTCACAGCGATGGACAAGGTCTGGACGGAGGAGGTGGAAGGGGCGAGAACACAGTTAGCAAAGTGTGCAGGGAGTGAGGAACACATAACAAGGGTACATGGAGGGGTGCACACAGAGGGGATAGATGTGAATAGAAGACTAGAGGGAAGAGAAGAAAGGTCAGATTCTAGGTGGAGGGTGGTGTCTCCAAATGCGTGGAGTCTTGGAAACAAGATGGACGCCCTGCAGGCGCTATTAGCAGACAGGATGGTGGACATAGCTGCAGTAACCGAGACTTGGGCAGCAGCATACCATGACTGGGACCTTGCGATCTCTGGATATAAACTTTACAGGAGGGACAGGGTAGTCGGGAAGAGGTGGCAGTTTTTATCAGAAGGGAATAACTTGCATGAGTGAGGAGTCAGAGGAAGGGAAGGTGGAGGCATTATGGGTTCAGTTAAGGTCCAATAGAGGGAGAATGGTGAGTTTAGGGGTGGTTTACAGACCACCCAATCAGGATGAGGAGAGGGAAAGTGAACTGAGCTCACAAATTTTGTAAGATGCAGGGAAAAGAGAGGTGGTAATTGTGGGGGACTTCAAATTGCCCAAGGTGGAGTGGAGCATACCATCCACAACATGTGCTTGGAGTCAAGTGATCCTAGAAGGACTGCAGAGTGAGTTCCTGATTCAGGGTGTCACAGAACCAACAAGAGCTGAGGCAATTCTTGATCTGGTGCTCACAAATGGGAAGCATGTACAGGAAATAATGGTCAGGGAGCCACTGGGTGGAAGTGACCATTGCACAGTTTGGTTCCAGTTGGATATTGGCAGGGAAAGCATCCAAACTAAGACCAAAATCTTTCAGGAGGGTGGACTTCAGGAAAATGGGTGAAGTGCTAAGCAGCCATCTGGTGGGCAACAGAGCAGATATGGGGTGGAACAAAGGTGTCCATCATTAAGGAAGGAATACTGGTTGCCACAGATGAGTGTATTAGACTCAGGGGGAAGAACACAGGGGCTAAGGTGCACTCTGGTTCAGTTCTGGGGTTGAACAGGCAGTAAGGGAAAAGAGATTGGCCTATAGAAAATTCAGGAAGACCAAGGGAGAGGCGGATAGGGAAAATTTCCTAAGGTTGGCTAGTGAGGCAAGTAAGGAAGTCCAGTGAGCAAAGGCAGAGAAGGAGCTACAGATAGCTGATGGACTTAAGAAGGGGGAGAAGGCTTTCTTTCACTATATAAGCGAGAAAAGGGACAAGAAGGAAGGGATTGTTAGGCTTAAGAAAGGGGTGGAGTGGGGGGAGGATAATGGAGGAAAAGCAGAGATACTAAATGAATATTTATTTTCCATTTTCACCAGGGAGAAGGACAGACCAGTGCCTTTAGGAGGGAAAAAAGAAGCAGGGGGGGAACACAAATGTAGTGATAGAGGAGGACAGAGTGAGGGAGGAGCTGCTGGCATTGAAGGTGGACAAATCACCAGGCCCAGACAGAGTTCATCCAAGGATACGAAAGCAACTGGCTGAGGAGCTGGTAGGGCCACTGGCAGACCTATTTAATAGTTTACTACAGTCAGGTATGGTAACCCAGGACTGGAGAACAGCACATGTAGTGCCCCTCCACAAACGTGGTCCCCAGGATGACCCAGGGAATTGCAGACCAGTCAGTCTGACCTCCATTGAGGGCAAGCTGATGGAGACCATACTAAAGAAAAGGTTGCTGGAATATCTAGAGGAGCATGGTCTCCAGGATGCGAGGCAGCATGGGTTCATGGGGGGAGATTGTGTTGAATGAATCTGATTGACTTCTTTGACTGTGTCACTAAGACAGTAGACAGGGGCCAAGTGGTAGACATCCTTTATCTTGATTTTAGGAAGGCCTTTGACTCTGTGCCCCTCAAAAGGTTGATCAGAAAGTTGGTGGATCTCGGGGTTGGGGAAAAGATGGCCAGATGGGTGGAAAACTGGCTGAGGGACAGGACCCAGAGGGTGGTTGTGGGGGGAGAGTTATCTGGCACCAGAGAGGTAACCAGTGGGGTGCCGCAGGGCTTGGTGCTGGGGCCAGTGTTGTTCAGTGTCTTCATCAATAACATTGGAGATGGCATTAAGAGCAAAATGTGCCTATTCATGGACGACACCAAGATCTGCTGGAGAGTGGACACAGCTGAAGGGGCACAGGACTTACAGGAAGATCTTGTAAAGCTAGGGAGGTAGTCCAGGATCTGGCAGCTTAGCTTCAATGCCAAGAAATGCAAAGTTATGCATATTGGAGCCAAGAATCCCAGGATAGAGTACTGCCTGGGTGGAGTACGAGTATCTGCATCAGAGGAGGAGAAGAACCTGGGAGTGATGATCACTAGTGACCTGAAGCACTCCACGCAGTGCAAGAAAGCAGCAGCAAAGGCAAACAAGATGCTGTGGTGCATAGCTAGGGGATCAGTAGTAGGAGAGGGGAGGCTATACTGCCCTTGTACAGCTCACTGGTAAGGCTGCATCTAGAGTATGGAGTTCAGTACTGGTGCCCACATCTCAAAAAGGACATTAACCTGCTGGAGAAGGTCCAGAGGAGGGCTACAAAGATGATAGTGGGTCAGCAGGGAAAGGCACATGAGGAGAGGTTGAGGGCACTGAACATGTAGTCCCTGGAAGACAGGAGAGAGAGAGAGGGGGGGGGACATGATTCAAGTACTTGAAAGGGATAAATAAGTTTGATAAGGAGAATCTCTTTAAGCTGAGTGGCAACCATAACACAAGGGGGCACAGTCTTAAGCTGGAATGTGGTAGATTTAGAAGGGAGGTCAGGAAGCACTTCTTCACAGAGAGGGTGGTGGACACTTGGAATGCGCTGTCGGAAGAGGCCATCTTGTTAAAGACAGTGGGCAGATTTAAGAGAGAATGGGATAGGCATGGGGGAAGGTAAGGATCATAGGTAGGAAGGATGAGAGGAGTTTGGAGGGAGGGCAGGGACAGTAGCTCAAGCCGTGGACCATGCAATAGGAACAGACTTGATAGACAAAATGGCCTACTTCTGCTGGCTTCTTCATATGATAGTATGTATCTGGGGACAAATGACCTGGCTAGGGACAAGGCAGGGATAGAAAGGGTGCAGGAGGAGTTCAGGAAATTGGGGAGGGGCCTTAGGCAAGTAGCAAGCTCTGTGACCTTCTCGGAGGTGATGCTTGTCTACAACATGGGGAGACTAGAAACCTTCGCACCAGGGACTTTGATGCCTGGCTGGCGAACTGGTGTAGAGAGAAGGGTTTTGGCTTCATTGGGGACTGGGGACCCACATGGAGGAATGTTGACTTGTACAAGGGCGACGCCCTACATCTGTCCAGGGAGTGGACCATTGTCCTCAGTGAATGGTTTAAATGTTTCATTGGCAAGCATTAGAACTAGCCAGGGACCGGGTGGAGGAAGCAGGTAGAATCAAACTGCCTACCCCCTCAGGACAGTGGAAGGATGGAGGACAATAACATCATGATATCACTAGAGGTAACTAAACTCGTAAAGGGGAGAACAGTGGAGGACTGGAGGAAGGGGGTTAAAAACAGGAAGGACAAATGGAGGAGGCAAAAAGGCAGAAGGGATTATAAAAGGAGAAATGGCAAAACATGGAAGGCCATGTACACAAATGCCCGCAGCCTAGGAAATAAACTCCCAGACCTGGTGGCCTTGATGGAGGAGGCTGACCTGAATATTGTAGCTCTTACTGAGACTTGGTATACTGGAAACCATGACTGGGGTGTAGCAATTCCAGGTTATACCAGGATACACTATCTACAGGAGGGACAGGGAGGGTAAAAGAGGAGGAGGAGTAGCTCTTTACATAAGGGATGGAATCAAAGCAACAGAACAAAATGGAAAACAGGGAGGAGAAGAAGCACTTTGGGTAAATTTGGAGACCGGCAATGGAACCACAATCCGCACAGGGGTTACATACAGACCCCCTTCTCAGGGGGAGGAAATGGACAAGGAAATGATAGAAAGTATACTTAGAATGGCAGAAAAGGGAGATATTGCTGATGGGTGATCTGAATATGCCAGATGTTAACTGGAGTGCAGCTGCAGCAGCCACTTCAAGAGTGGGTTATTCTCAGATGCCCTACAGGGGGCATGCCTTAGACAACTAGTATTGGAGCCCACTGAGAGGGAGCAATCTTAGACCTGGTTCTCTCAAATGGAGATGAAGAGAGATCACAGATGTAGAAGTGGTAGCTATCTGGGAACTAGCGACCATCAAATAGTATGGTTCACAAAAACACAGCAATAGAGTCAAGCCATACAAAGGCAAAAGTACTGGACTTTAGGAGGGCTGACTTTGCCAAAATGGGTGAGTGCCTAAGGAATGCACTAGCAAATGGGCAGGAAGGAGGGGTGGAAGAACAATGGGGAATAATAAAAACTGCCATCACAGAGGTATCAAGCCTTTGTGTGAAGCAAATTAACAAAATGAAAAGATGTAAGAAACCACTATGGTTCTCAAAGGAAGTGGCAGTGAAGGTTCAAGAGAAAAAGAAAGCATTCAGGAAGTACAAGGAATCGCAGAAGGAGCAGGACAGAGAACTGTATCAGTTAAAGCAAAAGGAAGCTGGGAAGGCAGTCAGAACAGCAAAGGCCCAAACTGAGGAAAAGATAGCCAACTCAGTTAAGAAGGGGATAAAACCTTTTATAGGTACATCAGGGAGCGAAGGAAGACCAAAGGAGGGCTAGTGAGGCTTAATAAAGAGGAGGGAGGGTGGGCAGAGGGTGACTGTGGAAAGACAGAGATACTAAACAAATATTTTTGCTCAGTATTTACAAAGGAAGTGGGGGAGGTACCTAAAACAAACAGTAGAAACACTCTGGATGCAGAAGTTGATACCAGCTCATTAACAGAAGAAAGGGTTCTGAAAGAACTCTTAAAACTGAAAGTGGACAAAGCAATGGGGCCTGATGGAATTCATCCCAGAATTCTAAAAGAACTAAGGGTAGAACTAGTGACACCACTGACAACCCTCTTTAACAAATCATGGGAGGATGGGGTGGTACCCGAGGACTGGTGAAGGACAGATGTGATTCCCCTTCACAAAAGTGGGAGCAAGGCAGAAGCAGAAAACTACAGACCTGTTAGTTTAACCTCAGTGGTAGGGAAAATGATGGAATCACTTCTGAAGGAAAGAATTGTTGAGTATCAAGAGGCCAGAGGGGCTCAGGACCCAAGGCAGCATGGATTCACAACGGGAAGGTCATGCCAGACAAATCTAATAGATTTCTTGACTGGGCCACTAAAGTAGTAGATCAGGGAGGGACTGTGGACATGGCCTACCTAGACTTTAGCAAGGCATTTGACACAGTCCCACACAAAGATTAATATACAAGTTAGGCAGCCTGGGAGTGGGTCCCAAGATGACAGCCTGGGTAAAGAATTGGCTGGAGAATAGACACAGAGAGTAATAGTAAATGGAGTCCACCTGAAGAAAGGGGTTACAGTGGGGTCACCGCAGGTTCAGTATTAGACTGTCCTCTTCAATGTCTTTATGCTTACTACTGCAGAGGGACTGGAAGGAAAAGTATGTCCCTTTGCAGATAACACAAAGATTTGGCAACAGAGCTGATGCACAAGGTGGGTGGAAAGGATGAGAAGGACTTGGCAAGGTTAGAGGAATGGTCAAATGTATGGCAGCTTAGATTCAGTGCTAAGAAGTGCAAGGTAATGCACCTGGGAAACAAAAACCCAGAGGAAGAGTGCACAATGGGGGGTGAGATACTAACAACAACAAAAATGGAAAGGGGCCTGGGGGTAGTCATATCAGATGACCTAAAGATGGGCCAGCAATGTGAGAGGGCAGCAAGGAGGGCTGGGGAGATACTGGGATGCATAGGGAGAGGCATTATCAGTAGAAAACAGGAAGTTATTATCCCTCTGTACAGACAGTTGGTGAGACCCCATCTGGAGTACTGTGTGCAGTTCTGGAGACCCAGTCTACGCAAGGACATAGACAGGATGGAGGCTGTCCAGAGGAGGGCAACTAAAATGGTGCAGGGTCTGCACCAGAAGACATATGAAGAGAGACTTAAGGAGCTGAATATGTATAGCCTCGAGGAAAGGAGGGAGAGGGGGGACATGATAGAAACCTCAAGCATCTCAAGGGAATCAACAAAGTCCAAGAGGGTAGCATCTTTCAAAAAGAGGTGCAAGAACAAGGGGCACAATTTGAAGATAGAAGGGGGCAGCTCAGAGGTAATTTCAGAAGCATTTTTCTACAGAGAGGGTTGTGGATGCATGGAATGGCCTTCTGGAGGAGGTTGTGGAGTCAAAACAGTGGTGGAATTCAAGCATGCATGGGACAGTCATAAGGCAGTTCTAGGGGGTTGGGGTAGGAAGAAGTAGGCTGCTGGTTAACTAGGATCTGCAGCTTATCCATTAGGTAGGGAAATGGGCAGACTGGGTGGGCCAAGTGGTCCTTATCTGCCGTCAAAATCTGTGTTTCTATGTTTCTATACTCTGTTTAGGAGAGATAGGGACGGTGAAAATGGAGGGGATGGCTCTTTACGTCCGGGAGGGTATTAAAGCGACTGAAATACAAGGAATGCAGGGGGGCAGAGGTACTGTGGGTCACCCTTGGGATGGGCAATGGTACAGATATCCACACAGGCATGATCTGCAAAACTCCAGCACAGTGGGAGGAGGTTGACAAGGTTCTAGTGGAATCCATCCACATGATGGCACCTAAAGGGGAGGTGCTGCTGGTAGGTGATTTCAATCTGCCAGATGTGGATTGGAGCATCCCAGCTGCTGCCTCAGCCAGGAGCAGGAACATCCTATGCTTTGTGCAAGGGGTAGACCTCAGGCAGCTAGTGCTAGAGCCCACATGGGAGGGTGCAGTTTTGGACCTGATACCAACAGGGACAGAATTGCGGAGGTCAGGGTGGGTGGACACCTGGGGTCCAGTGATCATTGCACAGTGTGGTTCAAAATAAGTACAGTGGCAGAGTCAAGCCACACAAAGGTGAGGGTCCTAGATTTCAGGAGGGCAGACTTTACTAAGATGGGGATATGTCTCAAGTATGCCGTAGCAGGGAGGGACGAATGGGGGGGGGGGAGTTGAGGAGCAGTGGGTCCATCTGAAAAGAGCCATAGAGGAGGCAACAAACCTTTGCATTAGGCAAGTAAACAAGGGCACGAGGAAGAGAAAACCATTATGGTTCTCAAAGTAAGTGGCTGGGAAGGTAAGAGCAAAAAAGATGACTTTCAGGAAATACAAGGAAACACAGGAGGAGGAGGACAGGGTAGTATACCTGGACAAATAGAGGGAGGCAGTTAAAGCAGTCCAGAGCACATAGGCACAAACAGAGGAAAAAATAGTATAAGAGTTAAACAAAGGGGACAAGACTTTTTATAAGTACATTAGTGAAAGGAGAAAAACTGGGGTGAGATTGTAAGGCTTAAAGGTAAAGAAGGGGAGCGTGTGGAAGAGGACCTGGAAAAAGCATCAATACTGAACAAATATTTTTGTTCTGTATTCACAGAAGACGGGGAAGGTGAGGGACTACAGCTAGGCAACATGAGCAAATATGAGAGGAAGGTGGACACCAGTCCATTTGCAGAAGAGAGAGTCCTAAAATAATTAACAAAATTGAAAGTGGACAAGGCATTGGGACAGGATGAGATACATCCTAGAATATTAAGGGAACTACAGGAGATGCTGACAGCACCACTGGCAACCCTGTTCAATTAATCACTTGATACAGGAGTGGTTTCAGAGGACTGGAGGAGGCAGATGTAGTCTTTCTTCACAAACGTGGGAGTAGGGAGGAGGTTGGAAACTACAGACCAATCTGCCTCACCTCAATAGTGGGGAAAATTATGGAATCGCTACTTAAAGAAAGGATTGGTGAACACCTTGAATCCAGTGGAGCACAGGATCCAAAACAGCATGGATTCACAGTGGCAAGGTCATGTCAAACAAATATAATTTAATTATTTGACAGGGTGACTAGGGAGGTGGATCGAGGGGAGCAGTGGATGTGGCCTACCTGGATTTCAGTAAAGTCTTCGAGACCGTTCCACATAGAAGACCTGTGAACAAGCTGGGCAGTCTAGGAGAGGGTCACAAGGTTGTAAACTGGGTTAGGAACTGGTTGAGTAATAGAAGATAGAGTGTGGCAGTAAATGGAGCTCAAACTGAGGAAAGGAGGGTGACCAGTGAGGTGCCACAAGGATCAGTTCTGAGGCCAATCCTGTTTAACGTCTTCATAAGTGACATTGCAAAGTGGCTAGAAGGGAAGGTGTGCCTCTTTGCTGATGACACTAAGATCTGCAACAGGGTGGACACTCTGGGAACGGTAAAAAAATGAGAAGAGACCTAGGTAAACTGGAGGAATGTTCTAGAGTGTGGCAGCTGTGATTCAACACGAAAAAGTGCAAAATCATGCATTTGGGGCGAAAGAACCCAGGGAAGATTACATGATGGGGGGATACTGATGGTCACCAAACAGGAAAGGGATTTGTGGGTAATCATAGCTGATGACCTAAAGGTGGCAAAACAATGTGCCAAGGCTGTGGGGAGAGCCAGTTTGATGCAGGGGTGCATAGGGAGAGGTATCACCAGCAGAAGAAAAGAGGTGGTGTTGCCACTGTACAGATCATTGGTGAGGCCTAATTTGGAGTTTGGTGTCCAGTTCTCCATAAGGACATAGACAGGGTGGAAGCATTTCAAACAGGAACAACAGAGATGGTGTAGGGCCTGCACCAAAACTCATATAACGAGAGACTGAGAGAACTCAATATGTACTGTATACCCTGGAAGAGAGGAGAGTCAGGGAATATGATAGAAACCTACAAATACCTAAAGGGCATAAATAGGGTACCAGAAGGTAGCATCTTCCAGAAAAGGAGATGTTCAGGAAAGAGGGGGCATGACATGAAGTTTGAAGGGGTAGACTAAGGAGTAACATGAAGAAGTATTTCTCTATGGAAAGGGTGGTAGATGTATGGAATAGACTTCCAGCAGAGGTAGTGGGGGAAAACACAATGGGGGAATTCAAAAATGCATGGGACAGGTATAGGGGAACCCTAACAATAGGAACAAGAAGGTAAAGCCAGAGATCAAGTGAGGTCTGTGGCTTTTGCAGTAGGTAGGGAACATGGGCAGACTGGGTGGGCCTGACCATCCTTATCTGCTGTCAGATTCTGTTTCCATGTTACTATGTGAAGACCTAAAATGACAATAAATCATTTATCATCATTCTAGGTGGATCATCAACATTTTTCATCACCTTAAGGTGGTGGTAGAGGAGTTCTTATCCAATGAGAGAGCAGCTTGAACAGTGCTTGATGATATCACAATACCTCTGCTTTACTCAAAACAGAGCTGTGAAATCAGACAGAAATGGTTTATTCTTCATTAAAAGAACTAATCAGAAAGTGCTACAATTTAAAATACATTGCATATATTGAGCACACAATGGCCTCACTCAGAATATGACATTTATACTACCAATGTAAAGCCCATAATTTGGAAGTGCCTTGTTCTTTTATTTCTGAAAATATTTTGTATAAAAAGTATTTTTTCTGTATTACTCCACATTTTCAGTGGGGAAGGTAGTTAATACATATGAGCATGGATAAGGATATCTTAAACCTACTGTATATGTATTAACTATCTTCTCCATTGACAACATCAAAGATAACAGAAAAAGTAATTACAGTAAGTATGAAGGAATTTTTCCTTTGTAGGCCTACAAATGGGGAAGTATGGGAAGGGCTTATTATAGTAGTTATTGCACCATTGATACATAGAAACATAGAAACATAGAAGTTGATGGCAGATAAGGACCGCAAGGCCCATCCAGTCTGCCCATTTCTTTTTCTACCTTATAAATGTGCCATCGGCCTTTGCTCTGTCAGTGACCTATCTATTCATAGTCATTTGTATTGCTCCCTTATGCCTATCCCATGCCTGTTTGAAGCCCTGCACTGTATTCATAGCCACTCACTTCTTGTGGTAAGCCATTCCATGCATCTACCACCCTTTCTGTGAAAAGAATTTCTCACATTCCCCTTAATCGGCCCCCTCTAATCTCATGCTGTGTCCTCTTGTCCTGCTATTTTTCTTATATTTAAACATGTTAGACTCTTTCACCTTGTTTATGCCCTTAAGGTGTTTAAATGTCTCGATCATATCACCTCTCTCCCTCCTTTGCTCAAGGGTATACATATTGAGCTCCGTTAATCTGTCCTCATATGTCTTCTGATGCAGTCCCTGCACCATTTTGGTGGCCCTTCTCTGACGCCTGCCTCAATTTGTTAATGTCCTTGTGAAGGTGTGGCTCCAATACTGCACGCAGTACTCCAGATGGGGCCTAACCAATGTCTTGTACAGAAGAATTATTACCTCCCTCTTATGACTTGTGATACCCCTACTAATACACCCTAACACTCCCTAGCCTTACCTACTGCTTTAGAGGTCTGCTTGGATGATTTTAGGTCATCAGTGATGATAATGCCCAAGTCTCTTTCTTCCTTTGTGACTGCTAGCAACTCCCCTCCCAGCCTATAAGTGGCTTCAGGGTTTCTCTTCCCTATGTGCATGATTTTGCACTTCTTTGCATTAAATCCCAGTTGCCACTCTTCTGACCATTTTGCTAGTTTATCCAGATCTCTTCTCATTCTGCCCACCCCATCTGGATCATCTACTCTGTTGCAGATCTTGGTGTCATCTGCAAACAGACAAGCCTTACCCTCTAGTCCATCTAGAGGTCACTAATGAAGATGTTGAATAGGACTGGCCCCAGGACTGATCCTGAGGTACCCACTTGTGACTTGCATCTCTTCTGACTGTATACCATTTACCACCACTCTCTGTTTTCTGCCAGTCAACCAGTTTGCCACCCAGTTGACCAACTTGACCCACTCGAGCCTACACTAGCTTATTTATCAATCTTCTATGTGGAACAGTGTCAAAAGCTTTGCTGAAGTCAAGGTAGGCGACATCAACTGCCCCCTTGGTCCACCACTCTGGTTACCCAGTCAAAGAAATCTATGAGATTAGTTTGACAGGACCTTCCTTTTGTAAACCCATGCTGTCTTGGATCCTGTGCCCCTATGGATTCCAGGTGTTGCACTATCCTTTCCTTAAGGAGTGCCTCCATAATCTTGCCCACTACTGAGGTAAGACTGACTGGTCTGTAGTTCCCCGCCTCCTCCCTGCTACCACTCTTGTGGAGCGGGATCACATGAGCCCTTCTCCAGATACACGGTTTAGAAGGAAATAGGGAGAGACAGAAGGGGAAACCAGACAAAAATCTGCATCAGCTCTCTCCCAAGTCAAGCCCAGCCCTTGAAAAATTTGTTCATGTCATCACAGAATCGCTAAGAATAGAAAGTTCGACCCCTCCTAGTTTTTCAAGAAATTTTTGTTCTATTAATGTTTACACCAACACCAACGACTGTGAGGCCACATTTCACAGCTTTGTACCAAATCAAATCACATCAAATCAAATTTTATTGATCAACTTAGATATTATTAACGTCTACGTTATTACAATCATTTAGACATAATACAGTATAACAAAAAACAACATTACACATACAAACGTATGTTTCCATTAACACAGTGCAAAACTTGTTTAAATACATTTTCACATACACAAATATTAAATATAACCACACGGGTCATTTTATGCCAAATTATTACTTAAGTTCCAAATTATGACCTATCAGGTAAATATGATACCCCTAGAGGAAAGTGCTTTATCAGTGAGATTTGTCAATAATGTTTAGCAGTTAATTTAAGTCCAGAAGTGAAAGTTTTCATGTTAATTTTTGTTTCTAATTCTACATTCTTTCTTTTTTATTTTAATCACAGATGCTATATATTGTGATAGCATCAAAGCATCTTCTAGACATCTTGGGTGGAGTAGTACAAACACTGTATCATAATTAGCATTTGCATAAATTGTAAGGAACTTTGAAATAAATCTTTCCTTGCTTTATTATACAGTGGACAAAGTGTTATTAGATATTGCAATGTTTCTTCATGGCCTTTAATACATTTGCATATTTGATTGCTTGTGTTTGTACTAGTCACATTGTTTTTATGAAAGTATATGTATTCAGAGGTAATTCATTCAAACCTTGTCCAGGTTATTACTTTCCTTGCTTCAAGTGCAATAGCAAGCATCAAATAATTTTCCAGATAATGATCTATTTTGTTTTCTTTAAACCAATTCGCACATTTTTGTTTCCTGATTTCTCCCATATCAATCACTTTTGCATTTTCAAATAACTTCATTTTTATAAGTGTTCTATATTGCAATAAGATATTAACCTTTTTTATATAATCATTCCATAAATGCAACATCTTAATTTTAGTCAAAATGTTCTTTAAAGCTGTTAGCCATTTGAAGCTTTGATTTTGTGACAACCATTTAGTTTCCTCTCTTATACAAAATACTGGTAGGTTGTTGTAAGTATTATTAATCATCTGAAGCCAATATGTGACTAAGGTGAGATCTTTAATTATATCTACTGTAATTCTATTTAACTTGGCTCTTATGGAGTTTGATACTGATGGTGGAACTTTTAGCAAGGATTTAAAGAAAAAGGAAAAAGTATTTTCCATTTTTTCTGTTTTATAGAATCCCCCACACTTCAGCCCCATATGTAAGAATGGGGATGATTTTTGCTTCACTAGCTTTGAGTGCTGGTGATGTTGTATTTCCTCCGTATTTTAAGCTGAACTTCAGTAGTGCTTTTGCTGATAGTTTATCTCTCATATTCTGATCACATACATGCTGTGACCAGTTACTAGAAGATATAAATTTAATACAGAGATATTGATATTCATTAACTAGTTCTATTTTATTATCCTTCAAATAAAAATTAAATTTTTTTAGGTGTGAAATGTTTACCAAATATCATAATTTTTTTCAAGTTTATTTTTAATTCAAGATCTCAATATTTGCTTTGAAAACTATGAATCTTTTTTTGTAATCCTGATGTGGTCAAAGGAAAAATCTCTTTGTCATCTGTGTATGCTAATGCGTGTAATGGAAGTTCATTAATTTTGGGGGAATCCAGTGAATTTATGTCCTCAAATTCTAATAATTTATTAATGTAAAGATTAAATTTATGTAAATGAAAATACCAAAGCTACACAAATTCAGAATACACATAAGGAGCCAGAAGAACTGTGGGTAACCCTGGAAACGGGAAATGGGACATCCATACAAACTGGGGTTGTCTACAGGCCTCCAGACCAGGGGGAGGACATAGGCACATTATTTTTAGAAGATATACAAAACATGACAAGTAAAGGGGGAGGTTCTGATAAAGGGAGACTTCAACATGCCAGACACAGATTGGTCAATGCCAGCAGGAACATCTTCCAGAACTAGACACATAGTGGTTTCCCTGCAGGGGGAGGGCCTCAAACAACTGATACAACAACCCACAAGTGACAGGGTTATCCTAGATCTAGTAATGACTAACAGGGAAAGGATGACAGATCTCCAGGTAGATGGTCGCCTGGGGTCCAGTGACCATCACATGGTATGGTTCAAATATGGGACTTCAGAAGAGCTGACTTTGATAAGATGACCAACAGAGTTAAGCTAGCCCTGGCAAGAAGAAATACAGGTGAGGGGGTACAGGCAAAGTGGGCAAGTATTAAGGATGCAATGCTTGAAGCAATATCCCATTGTGACAGCGAGAAAAGGAAGTGCAAAAGAAGAAGTAAACCACTATGGTTCTCAAAAACTGTAGCAGAAAAGGTTGTAGTCAAAAGACTGGCCTTCAGGAAATATAAGGGAACGCAGCAAAATGAAGATAGGGAGGCATACCGAACTTCCCTAAGAGAAGCAGGGGAGGCAGTACAGCAGGCAAAGGCCCAAACCAAGGAAACACTAGCACGGACAGTAAAAAAAGGTGACAAGACTATCTATAGATACATTAGTGAAAGGAGAAAGTCCAGAGTGGATATTGCTAAGATCAAACGAGATAAGGGGGCGTGTGTGGAGGAGGACCACGTAAAAGCAAAGGATCCTACAAGAGCTTGATAAGCTCAGGGTGGACAAGGCAATGAGACCTAATGGCATACATCCCAGGGTACTAAGGGAGTAGGGGTGGAACTAGCAGAGCCATTATCAGAACTGTTTAGTGAGTCTCTAAGCACAAGAGAAGTCCCAGAAGACTGGAGAAGGGCTCATGTGATCCCACTCCACAAGAGTGATAGCAGGGAGGAGGCAGGGAACAACAGACCAGTCAGTCTTACTTCAGTAGTGGGCAAGATTATGGAGGCACTCCTTAAGGAAAGGATAGTGCAACACCTGGAATCCATAGGAGCACAGGATCCAAGACAGCATGGGTTATAACAGGAAGGTCCTGTCAAACTAATCTCATAGATTTCTTTGACTGGGTAACCAGAGTGGTGGACCAAAGGGGAGCAGTTGATGTCACCTACCTTGACTTCAGCAAAGCTTTCAATACTGTTTCACTTAGAAGATTGATTAATAAGCTGGGTAGGCTCGGGGTGGGTCATAAGTTGGTCAACTGGGTGGCAAACTGGTTGATGGGCAGAAAACAGAGAGTGGTGGTAAATAGTATACAGTCAGAAGAGATGCAAGTGACAAGTGGGGTACCTCAGGGATCAGTCCTGGTGCCAGTTCTCTTCAATATCTTCATCAGTGACATTGCAGATGGACTGGAGGGTAAGGTTTGGCTGTTTGCAGATGACACCAAGATCTGCAACAGAGTAGATGATCCAGATGGGGTGGGCAGAATGAGAAGAGATCTGGATAAACTGGCAAAATGGTCAAAAGAGTGGCAACTGGGGTTTAACGCAAAGAAGTGCAAGATCATGCACATAGGGAAGAGAAACCCTGAAGCCACCTATAGGTTGGGAGGGGAGTTGCTGGCAGTCACAAGGAAGAAAGAGACTTGGGCATCATCATCACAGATGACCTGAAATCATCCAAGCAGACCACTAAAGCAGTAGGTAAGGCTAGGGGGATTTTGAGGTGTATTAGTAGGGGTATCACAAGTCATAAGAGGGAGGTAATAATCCCTCTTTACAAGACACTGGTTAGGCCCCATCTGGAGTACTGCATGCAGTACTGGAGGTCACACCTTCACAAGGACATTAACCAAATTGAGGCAGTCCAGAGAAGGGCAACCAAAATGGTGCAGGGACTGCATCAGAAAACATATGAAGACAGATTAACGGAGCTCAATATGTATACCCTGGAGCAAAGGGAGAGAGGTGATATGATTGAAACATTCAAACACCTTAAGGGCATTAACAAGGTGAAAGAGTCTAACATGTTTCAATATAAGAAAATAGCAGGACAAGAGAACACAGCATGAGATTAGAGGAGGCTAATTAAGGGTAATGTGAGGAAGTTCTTTTTTACAGAAAGGGTGGTGGATGCATGGAATAGCCTACTCTAGGAAGTTGTGGATATGAATACAGTGCAGGGCTTCAAACAGGCATGGGATAGGCATGAGGGAGCAATACAGATGAGTATGAATAGATAGGCCATTGACAGAGCAAAGGCCGATGGCACATTTATAAGGTAGAAAAAGAAATGGGCAGACTGGATGGGCCTTGCGGTCCTTATCTGTCGTCGACTTCTATGTAAATAATAAAGGTGCCAAAAGGCATCCTTATTTAACTCCCTTTTGGGTTTGAAAGTATTGTTAAATTTCCACTATTATCATATATTATTGATGTTAATGTATTTGAGTATAGTAAACAAATCAAAAGCAATAAAGTATGATCAATACCTTTTTCGATTGATAATTACCAAAACTTAGTTCTATTTATGGAATCAAATGCCGATGAAAAATCAACATAAAGGATGAAAAGTTTCATTTTCTTTATATATATGTACTTTTCAGTTATGTGACTGAATACAAATACATTATCATTCCTCCCGCACCAATATCTGCCGGTGGTACCTAGGTCAGTATCCATTGCTGCCTTACTGTATGGCCGGACCACTGCAGCTACCAACCACTACCACAGGAACTGCAAGCAACATCAAGCCTGTTTATCTTGGTTATTCTCTGCACATTTCCTCAGGAAACTGATCCTTCTGCTGTTACTAGTATCTGGTAATGTGCACCCAACCCTGGTCCAGAACATCTTTCCGCAGGTGCCACCCTGAAACTGGGACATCTAAGGACTGTATCTCTGAGTGTTGGAAGCCTCTTGCCTAAGCTCCCGTAATTCCATGCATGGGCCAAGCTAATCAAACCTGATACCATTGCTCTTACCGAAACATGGCAATTCCATAAGTCCCCCGACAAGGTGGTAGCCCTCGATGGCTATACCATATTCAGGCAGGACAGGCAATCCAAGAGAGGAGGTAGCTGTATGGTCTACATCAAAACCAATATCAGGGGTCAAGTACTACCTTGCAGTCTGCACACCAAGGAAGCACAAATCCTTAGCACTAAACTCACCAGTGGTCAACAGAACAAGGTTCTTGTGATCGCAACAGTATATATCCTGCCTGGTAAGCAGGGGCCTGGACTGGAACACTTCTCTAATTACCAAGGGCAACTCAGCCAAAGTTGAAAACAGCTCGTCGGTGATTTCAACTTCAACTGGCAATCCCAGGATGCATCGGCAGTTAGAGACAAAATATCAAGCCTCTACCTCACCCAAGCTACAAGGCTAAACTACAGTATGGGTATAAGCACCCTAATTGACTGGCTCCTCTCCACCTGCCCTGATCATATCTCTGAGGTCTCCATACTACCGGACTCCGTAAGTGAACATTCCCCGGTAATGTACACCTCATCTAATAAGTTTACAAAGCATACTCCCCAGCACTCCAGAACTCACTCATTGAGACCCAGGCTGCTGCAATACTTCAGACAGCACCTAAGGCAAGTTGACTGGTCCCCGCTCGACAATGCAAATGATAGTAACCAAGCTCTTGACTATTTTTGTTCTATCTTTACAAGTGCCTGTGATATCTTCGCCCCCTACAAATTCAAAAAAGTAAAAGGAAACAGCAACCCCTGTCTTACAGGCCACCTAATCAACCTCATGCGACTCAGGGACAGTCAGTGGCACAGGGCCAAGGACTCTGGGAATATGGCTGACCACATTGCTTACAAGACAGCTAGAAATAAATGCACAAGACGGGTCAGGTCGGCCAAGGCCTCTTGCTATAAAGATCTTCTAAACCGAACTTGGGGATGTGGAAAGGAATTCTGGAACTTAGTGAAATCCCTTCCACAGGCAGGATCTCCAAGGCACCTCCCAACCTTATAGTCGCCCCATCAGGAGCACTCCAGAAACATAAGGACATGGTGACTGCATTCAACACCACTTTCACAGACCTAAATGCTGTGCTCCCCAGGGACACCTCCCCACCCTACTGACCAGACAGCTCCCCCACTTGAGCCCACCACATACTACACCCAGTGGTTCACTGACTTTCCATTTCAGACACCTATCCAGGGCTGAGACCCTAAGGTACATCAAATGGGTATTGGACAAGACCAGGATGGGGAGTGACTCTATCGACATGAAGTTAGTTGCCCTAACCTTAAACAAATTAGCTGAACCACTTACAAAAATCTTTAACACATCCCTAAGAATGGGCGTATTCCCAGATAAATGGAAGGCAACACTCATAACACTGGTTCACAAAAGCAGTAGTAGAACAAGCCTCTCTAACTATCAACCAATCTCCATTTTACCACCACTTTCCAAAGCGTTGGAACGGGTGGTATCTGACCAACTCACAGAATACCTTGAGAAATACAGTCTACTGTGTGCACAGCAGCATAGCTTCCATAAACACCACTCCACCCAAACCACCCTGGTAGACTTCACCACTCAGATCTATGAAGCAATAGACAATGGATGGGCAGTGGGGTCTATATTCATAGACCTCACAAAGACATTCAACACTGTCAACCACCAGCTCCAACTACAATGTCTCCTATCCATTGGCCTCTCAACAAATACTGTTACCTGTTTTGAAAGCTACCTATCACACAGGACACAATGTGTGAATATCCTTAACACACGCTCTGAGCCTAGGGAACTCAGCCTTGGTGTACCCCAAGGTTCAATATTGGGACCATTCTTATTTAGCCTATTCATAAACTCCCTACCATCTGCCTGCCCAGCACACATGGTACTCTATGCCGATGACACAGTCATTTCAGCAACTGGTAGACATATCTCCTCAATCGCCTCTGATCTTCAGGACAATTTCCAAAGGATGGAACATTGGTTTTCTCAAGACAAACTTTTACTTAACTACAAAAAAACAAAGTGTGTGCTCTTTACGGTGCCCCAGAACAAGAAAAAGCATTGCCCCTTACAAATAATGAGCCAAACAGGTGAGTTGCTGGAGCAGGTTGGCACCTTCAGATATCTTGGTGTATACCTTGATGACACGCTCAACTTCTAAGCACATATTGAACAGGTTGTCAAAACAGCTAACATAAAATTGGGTGTCCTATACCAGCATAGACACTCTATACCTCTGGAGGCACTAAAACTGGTCACTTGCATCTCTGTGCTATCTACCATAGACTGTGGGCCGGTAGTCTATGGTGCAGGTTCGGATACCGCTCTTTAGAGGATCACTACCCTCCTTAATAAAGCTTGCTGACTGGTTCTCGGGGCTGACTATCTGACGCATACATGTGCATTGTATGCAGAGACCAGGTGGCTCCCCCTCCAACTCAGAATCAAATATCAAGTCTGCATCTTGGGTAAAAACTCATTGCTTGGCCTTCTGCCTGAGTCCACTACAAGATTATTCAAAAATGCTCAACCAACCATAAATACCAGAAGTGCGACCAAAGGGAGGTTCCTAGTGCCCTTTAAGCACACTACACTCACACAACAATCCCTTTCCCACCAGAGTCCTAGATGGCTAAATGACCTCTGTACTGAACTCCTTGGCTGTAGCAAAATTAGTCAGTTCAAATCTGGACTCCGCACTCTCCTAGCATGTATGGTTATCTGCAATTGTCAACCATAACCCTGTCATCTAGGGTCTCTCCACCTCTCTCAGCTCACCCCCACTATCCTTTCTCCCCATCCCCCACCCTTAATTACCTCCCCCACTTGACAATGCCACCCTGGCTGCAATTCCCTCTACCATAAAGTCCTAGCCTGGGATCTGTCACCAACCCTAGTTCCCACAAGTGTAATTCCACACTATTGTATAGTGTTGTTGCTGCTACCCTCTACACTTTCTGTTTGCACTTTTTTGTAACCAATCATTTTTCTGTTTTATGTACAACCAACTGTTTTATTTACCACCAACTATTAATCTCTACGTTATTGTGTTTAATTGTAACCAGTTGTTCTAGGGACATGGATATGTTGTTCATCCACACTGTCTAGCAGGTTCCTTGCCGCTTTCAATCTTGCCGGAAGGTCTTCAAGCTGGCTCCTCCCACCCACCGGGTGGTAAAACTCTCGACTCCGCCCCATGACGCCAGATCTTCCTTAACGCTTGGAATCTCAGGTTCCCTCCTTAACACTCTGCGTGATAGACTGGATCCTAACTCTTTGGTTCACCTGAAACTCATTTTAAAATTTTCAAGACTTCGGTCATCTTTCTCCCTCGTGGCTGCGATGGACAAATTGACTCCCGGATTTCGGCGGTGCCCTTGTGGGCAGAAGATGTTCAGGATGGACCTGCACTCCACGTGCGTCTACTGCCTCGGCCTAGAACATGACCCGCGGGCCTGCGAGTCATGCCATTTGTTTTTGACCAAAGTCCTAGAGGACCGCGCTGCTTGGTTACTGCTTGGGCACCCCGAGAAGCGCTACCCGCCTGTTAAGTTAAAGAAGGACCATTGCGCGGTTACTGTGGCGGCTGGCTCGGCTAAGCAACTTGAGCAGATGATCACCCTCGAGGAGGAGGAGGAGGAGGTGGCCCAGGCCGCATCATCCTCTTCCTCGGTCGCGGCATTTATCCTGCTCTCACTGGGTATCTCATATTCAGCTTTGTTCAAGGAGCTTTGTCAATCCCTTTCCACAAAGGGAGAGGGGCCACCGGGACATTCCTCTCGGTCCAAAAAGGACTCAAAGGGTAAGTCCCATTGTTGGCGTTCGTGGGAGCAGGAGAGGTCTCCTTCCCCAGACAGCCAACTGTCGACTTCGGTCAAGGTTGTGGCTAAGGCCACTGGCTTCATGGCGTCCCCGACAGGCCAGCTGGCTGAGACACCTGTCGATGCAGTCAAGATTTTTCTTGACCCATCGGATGGGCTGTTGACTGGTGAGGCCGACAACCCTTCTTCACCGGTTCCCCTGGTGGAGACCAAGGATCTGCCTGTGCCCCCGGTGCAGCAGTCCCCGGTTAAGGCTTCCAAGCTGAGGGAAGAGCGGGTGTCCCCTACTCCTTCCCAGACCCATCCTCGGAAACACAGAGGATCTCGGTCTCGGTCTTGGACTTCATCTTGGTCCAGCTGATCCTGCCGACATCGGCGGTCTTGGTCTCAGCACCGAGGTAAGTGGTGCTGCCGTTTAGCTTTGTCTTCCTCCTCAGAAGAGGAGAGGCTTTGGCGCAGATTGCATCGACGCTATGAGGACCTGATGTGGCAGCAGTTACTTCTGTCCAGGAACAAGTCGACGCCTTCCCCGGTCATCAAGTGGCTGTCACCCGGGCGGCTGAAACAACGTCTCGCTGTAGTCGAGGTGCCCATTCTGGGCTGGTTGTCCGGTCGAAACCAGCTGCCCCACCGATTGTGGTGGAACCTCCGCCTCCACAACCAAAATCGGGGGCGCCGACCAAGGACTCTCAGTCGGGTCAAGGCCTGCCCCACAGGTTGTCGGTCACCCTCACTCCTGACCATCCTCAGCAGGTGGAGGGTGGCTCAGGCCCAAGGCAGCTCTTTGCAGACTCCTCCGAGTCCGACGACGACTCCTCCTTGTTCTCCAGGCCCATTGACCTGGAGTCCTCCGGGGGCCAGTCGTTGGACGAAAGCCCATCGTCCTTCATGGGTTTGCTTTGGCTCATCTCAGAGTCCACCGGGATGTAGCTCAAGCCCGTATCCAAGTGGGCCAAGTATCCCCTGACAAAGATACTGGATCGAAGGGATTCACCCACGGAGGCCTTTCCGGTGGCTGAAGCCATTGTTGGTATCAGCCTTGAGCCTGGCAGTGGCCTGCTTCCTGTCCTGCGCCTTCGGCCAGGATGGCCAGGAAGTATGCGGTCTCTACCGGCTGTTTGCCCAGTTTTTCGGAACATCCCTCTGCTGAGGGGTTGGTCACTGACAGCGGTTTCTGGCATTCCGGGAATGCTAGGGATGTGGACAAGCCCCCCGACAAGGAGTTGAAAAAGCTGGACTACACCGGGCGCAAAGTGTATGCTGCGTCCTCCCTTGGCCTCCATCAGGCCAGCTCAGCCGTGCTGATGGTACATTTCTCCCATGCCCTCATGGGCTCCCTGGATGAGGTGATTCCTCATCTCCCAGCTGACCTGCAGACCACAGTCTGGCAGGTGTGGGACCAGGGTAGGGCAGTGGCTAAGCAACAGCTCCAAATGGCTCTGGACATAGGAGACTCCTGTGCCAGATCGGTTGCGGCCGTGGTGGCCATGTGCTGCAGAGGATGGCTGAGGATATCCACCTTCATGGCGGATACCCAGCACAAATTAGCGGATGTCCCCTTCTTGGGGACTGACCTCTTCAGCCCTGAAGTGGAAGGTCACCTCCAGCAGATCGAAAAGTCCAATGCCACTCTGGACTCGGTCACCTCCGCCCAGAAGGACAAAGGCTGCCGACAGCAGCAGCACAAGTCCTTTCATCCTTCTGCGCCTGCAGCACATCCGGCCCAACAGCACCAGCACCAGGGTTAGCAGGCTCGCACTTAGCATCCCAAACCCAAGCCCGCAGCTTCCTCCAACAGGAAGCAGGGCGGTGAAGACCCAGGAGGTCCCTTGGCCGGTCCCTCCTCCAAGTCTGCCCAGTGATGGGTTGAGGGGTGTCACCCCCAGCCTCATCACTCCCCCCTGGGTTCCCCTGGTGGGGGGACGGCTCCGCCACTTCCTTTCCACCTGGTCCGCTATCACCACGGACCGGTGGATGTTGGAGGTGGTAGGAAAGGGCCTGCCTCTGGAGTTCGAGCAGACCGCACCCTTCCGAGCCATTTCCCCTCAGGGGGCTATGGGGTCCACAGCCTCTCTGTCAGCTTGCCAAGCTGATATTGTCCTGCTCCTTGAAAAAGAGGTGATCAGGAAGGTAGCGGATCCTCCTCCAGACCCGGGGTTTGTGTCCAGGTACTTCCTGGTCCCAAAATAGACAGGGGGCTGGCGCCCCATTCTCGACCTGCATGACCTGAACAGGTTCCTATGGTCTCGGACCTTCAGGATGGTCACTCTGGCTCAGATAATCCCATTCTTGGAACAAGGCATGTGGTTCTGTTCTCTGGACCTTCAGAACATGTTCTTTCATGTCCCAATCCGTCTATCTCACCAGAGATTCCTCCACTTCAGAGCAGAGGGACCCCTTTACGAGTTCTGGGCCATGCCCTTTCACCTTTCCCTAGCTCCCAGGGTCTTCACCAAATGCATGGCAGTGGTGACAGCATTCCTGCGGTGCCGAAGGGTCTGGGTGTACCCCTACCTGGATGATTGGCTGATTGCAGACCCCTCCAGAGCGTAGGTGGAGCGGTCCAGAGATCTGGCCCTCCAGATTTGCT
The DNA here is from genome assembly GCA_016271365.2 of Neoceratodus forsteri. NCBI lineage: Eukaryota > Metazoa > Chordata > Ceratodontiformes > Ceratodontidae > Neoceratodus > Neoceratodus forsteri. The sequence continues at coordinate 237,555,299 of CM057458.1, forward strand.
CTCAGGTTGGCCTCCTCATCAACGAGGCCAAGCTGGAACTCATGCCAAAGCAGATGATATTATCATAGGGGCAGAGCTTGACTCTCTTTGAGCCAGAGCATGGCTCCAAGCGGACAGGGCCGAGGTTCTTTCCTCCTTTGCCCAATCATTTCAGGTTGGGCAATCACACCCTGCCCAGGACTTCCTGCACCTCCTGGGCCTCATGGCGGCCTGCACCAGCGTGGTCAGTTGGGCCCGCTGGTACATGCATCCCCTTCAGTGGGGGCTGGCTAGCCAATGGTCACAGCACTTCGATCCACTGGATCAGCTAGTGAGAGTGACCCAGGGGATGTGGAATGCTCTCCAGTGGTGGACAGTTCCAGCACATCTGCAGGAGGGCATCCCATTTGTCCACCCCGAGCCAACGGTCTCACTGTTGACAGATGCCTCTCTGATGGGTTGGGGTGCCCATCTGGGGGAGCACAGAGCACATGGCCTCTGGTCCCCTCGGGAGACCCGATGCCATATGAACCTGCTGGAGCTTTGAGCGGTTCATCTAGCCCTCACCGCCTTCGCTCCGTTTCTTCGGGGTCAAGTGGTTCAGGTCCAGACGGACAATACCATGACCATGTACTACCTAAACCACCAGGGCGGGACGCACTCCATGCCTCTGTGCAGGGAAGCTCTCTGCATTTGGTCTTTCATGTGCAGCCTGGAGGTGGATCTCCTTGCCATTCACGTGGCAGGAGCCTCCAACACCCTGGCCGATGCCCTAAGCCAGATAGGGGCTGCGTCTCACAAGTGGTCTCTCCTGCCAGAGGTAGTACAAGATCTTTTCTCCCACTGGGTCACACTTCAAGTGGATCTGTTTGCCTCCAGGGAGAATGCGAAGCTGAGACTGTTTCATGCCCGCCCCCCTCAGCAGGGCTCACTGCAGGGGGATGCCTTCTCGAGGATGTGGACCCCGGGCCTCTTCTACACCTTTCCCCCATTTCCCTTGATCCACAAGGTGCTTCTCAAGGTGAGGAGGGACAAGGTGCAGGTGATTCTGGTAACCCCAGACTGGCCCCACCAGTTCTGCTATCCAGATCTCCTCAGTCTCAGCTCCAGGCTCCTGAGGCGGCTTCCAGCCCGCCTGGATCTGATCTCAGTCAATCAGGGGAAGGTATTCCATCCAGACCTTCAATCTCTGCACCTGACGGCCTGGTTCCTAAGCTGCTAGAGTTCCAGGCCTTGGGTCTTTCCAATGAGGTCTTCAGCATCATTGAGGCATCCCGTAAGGAGTCAACCAGAAAATGCTACGCCTTCAAATGGAAGAGATTCTCCATTTGGTGTCAGGGCAAGGGCCTGGACCCTTCCTCCTGTTCCTTGGCAAGCATTCTGGGCTACCTGTGGTCCCTTTCTCAGCTAGGGCTTCGGTTGGCGACCCTTACGGTGCACCTGGCAGCTATCTTCGCCATCGGGCGCTAGGCCGGAAGCAGTCGGTGGCGCAGGAGAAGGTGGTTGGGCACTTTTTCAAAGGCCTTGATCACATATTCCCTCCAGTGCGAGAACCTCCACCTCCATGGGATCTACTGCTGGTATTGCCTAAGCTCATGGGTAAGCCATTCGAACTGATGCACAGGTGTGACATCTCTCACCTATCATGGAAGACCGCCTTCTTGGTGGCTATCATGTCAGCCAGAAGGATGGGAGAGCTTCAGGTGCTTTCCATCGAGTCTCCTTATCTGTTCTTCCACAGGGACAAGGTTGTCCTGCGCGTCCGCCCAAAATTCCTTCCGAAGGTGGTATCAGAGTTTCACCTGAACCAGGTGTTAACTCTGCTGGTTTTCTACCCCCGTCACATCTCGGAGGCCGAATATAGGCTCCATACTTTGGACTCTAGAAGAGTGTTCACTTATTATAAGGAGTGGATGGCTGAAGTTTGGGGAGAGGTTTGCCAGCTGTTTGTCACATATGCTGAAGCTGCACCTGTCAGACCTGCAGCCAAGCGGACGATGGGCAGGTGGGTCACTTCCTGCATAGATCTGTGCTACAGGTTGGCGGGCATGGAGCCTCCCAGAGGGATAAGAGCTCATTCTACCTGCCATACCGCTGCATCGGTGGCTGCTTCCAGGGATGTCCCTATCCAGGAAATCTGCAGGGCTGCTTCCTGGAAGTCAGCACACACCTTCATCGCCCACTGCCATATCAACCTTGAGTCATGCCGGGATGCTGGTTTTGGGGCCTTGGTTCTCCATTCTCTATTTCTCAAGTAGGGGGTGTGCGCCTTGCCTCCCTCCTCTCGGAGAACTGCTAGGAGTCTGCCAGACAGTGTGGATGAACAACATATCCATGTCCCTAGAAATACAGGTTACTCACCTGTAACAGGAGTTCTAGGAATGGTATATGTTGTTCATCCACGACTCACCTGACCTCCCTGGCTTTGACGCACAACCTGGCTTCCAGCGGGCTAGATCTGGCATCATGGGGCGGAGCCGAGAGTTTTACCACCCAGGTGTGTGGGAGGAGCCAGCTTGAAGACCTTCCGGCAAGATTTAAAGCGGCAAGGAACCTGCCAGACAGTGTGGATGAACGACATATACCTTTCCTAGAACTTCTGTTGCAGGTGAGTAACCTGTATTTTTTTCCTGTGTATATTGTTCACTTGACCTCTGTATTTTGTTATCTGACTTGGAACCTTTGTAAACAAGCCTATGGCTCAAAGGTAGTTAATCCAAAAATAAATAAATAAATAAAATCAACAGTGGAGAATCCTTGTCAGAAACCTGCCTGATATGGGGAAATAATAAAACGTTCATCTGTCCAACTACAGAGATGGTTCAGTAGTAATCTTGCAAAAAATTTAGAGCAGATGTTTGCCAGGCTGATGGGATGGAAGTTTGAAGGATCATAAATAGCTCTATTTTTATGCAATGGCACAATAAAGTTAGACGTCCTAGAGGCAGTTACATATTTATGTGTCACACATAAATTAAAATAACATGCTAGTATTGGGATCCAAGAATCCATATATTCTTTATAAATCTCTGGTGGCATGCCATCTGGGCCAGGAGCCTTATTATTTTTTTAATTTGAAAATAGCCTCTTCTGCTTCCATTTCTGTAAATTTAAGAGCAGTATTAGAGGAATGCTTTAGTAATTCGATTATGTCTAAACCTTGATCTGCAATATCAACTTTATCAAAAATTATTTTATAATGATCAATCCATAGTTCTTTTTGGGATATATACTGCTAGTGATAGGTGGTAGTCATTCATTCCTTTTGCAACCATTCTCCAGAACTTTCGAGTATCTTTTCCCTGTATCATGTCATACGTTTCTGTCCATTGCTTTTGTTGATATTCTGCTTTTTTCTCTTCAAGCCATCTATTATATTGCTTCCTGGTTTTGTTTAAGTTTGCAAAGTTTTCCTTTAATGGATTAATTTTAGTCCATTTGATTAAGATATTCGGTTCATTTTTAATCTTTCTGCATTCCTCATTAAACCGTCCATTATTATCTTGTAAATTGAACTGGGTTTTGCATATATTATTGATTTTTATATTTTCAAATAAGTTATCAAATCTATCTGTTCCACTACCTGTAGAGAGTTTACTGGAGTAATATTTAGCTGTTTTTAATCTTTGTTCCAATTAAGTATTGTTGGTTATTTTTAATCGTCTCTTTTCAGTATCTTTTTCCTCTGACTATATAGTTCACCCAATGGGACAATACCATTTATAGCCAGAGGAATCTCCCCCACCAGTGTAACTTTCAAGGAAAGTGGAGCATGGTCATTTTCTGGTCTCATATTAATTTCAAGACTAGTAAACAAATTATATATTTCTGGATTACATAGGATATAGTCTATAGTACTCTGTGCCTTTTGAGAGAAGTAGGTGGTATTACCATCTTCATCATCTTGCACCCATCCATTCAAAATCAATAAAGCATTCTCCTCTGTTAGTTTCTGTAAGTTTTTCCCCCTGTTTATTCATCTTAGTATCTTTACTGTGCCTGGTTCTGATATTTCCAGAGATCATTTTGGTCCCTAAAATCTGTAAATTATCACAACTTGAAATTCTGGCATTAAAGTCGCCTGCAACCGAAATATTACTATCTGGGATTTTTTTTTATGTAATCAATGTCATGTCTTAAATTAACCCAGACATCTTGTGAAGTTTTATCATTTGGGGGGATATATACATTGATAATCAAAAAGGGGATATTTTCCCAAAGAATATTAATAATAATAATATAATTAGGAGTCATTTTTAATTTTTCTAAAAGGGAAATCTCCTTTTTTATCTTAAAGTAGACTGCCAATCCCCCAATAAATTTCCCAAATTTCTTTATTTTTGGTTGCAGGTGAACAAATCAGGATGAATTCATTTATGTCAACATGTTCAAATGCCCAAGTTTCCTGAAATAAAACTATATCATGGCCTGTAATAAATTTATGCTATTCTGTATAATTAATTTTTCCTAAAAGACCTGTTATATTCTACAAAATGAAATTAAGTCTTGTACATTCATCAATCACTAAGTTATTTTCCTCATTCAGCTCTTAGGGCCCCTGCTTCAGTCATTCCTGTGAGACTGACTGATTATTATTGGTTTTCAGACCCATTAAATCATTCATATCAATCATAAGGATCCCAGCCTGGTCCAACTTGTTGCATTTACTTTCAATTGTTGGAAAATGTCTGAAGTAGAACAAAATATGTTTATTTGAGAACCACCATCAGGAAAAAATGAGCATTGCACTCTTTCTATATTTTCTCTATAACAATTTATTGTACAACATGATGAGACAATTGTCAAAACTAATGTAGTTAGGGTACTCCCATTTTCATCTGAACAGCAGTTGATTCCAAAGACTGAAAGTATTCTGTCACTTTCTTTACATTTTATTGAAGCTGATTGCCTGTCTCTATCAAATTTTCATTTTAATGAGGAGAAGATATTAGTAAAGTTCTTATTATCTAATAATTCCACATTAACCTGTAAGTGTGAGGTATTTTTAATTATAGTTTTCCAGGAAACAGGGCAAAATATTCAGTTTCAGGTAATGCAGTCTGCTGTAGGCAGCCCAGGCTTCTTTAGTAATTTTCATATCAGTCTCTAGTACATACACTGGATGTGACTCCTCATTTGTATCTCTAAATACTTTAATAATCCTATTACAGGCTTGTGCTATGAAAAGTTCTGCACTAAAAATATGTATCATGAGTTATTTTAATGAATTGACAGATTCATTAGGTTTCAGAAAAATACCTTCTATTCTAAGTACAACTTCCTTTCCTAACATTTTTATACTGTCATTATTGCTCTCTGTTGAAGTTGTAGGATATTTCTCTTGCTCATTTGTATATATATGTTCCTTATGTATCCCTGCAGGAACATGAGGCATATTGCCTGACAACTTAACTGGGGTCACATTTTTAAAAGTGTTACTATTCTTTGGCTTAATGCTAATAACAGGTTCTATATGGGGTTGTTTGATTTCTTTTGCTTTTGTGGGATTAATCCCTTGAATTTGTCTGTCATTAGAAAGCCCTGCTGTTTTCCTGTTCTTTTTTTTTCTTCCTTTTCTTTATTTTGCTTAGTGGATTTAGCTTTCTTAGAGCCATTTCCCTTAGGGGTCTCTGGAATACAGATAGTGGAAAATGTCAGCTTTTGCTCTGGTATTTGCTGTGCCAGTGAGTCCATTTTTTCTTCTAAATCATCTAGCCTATTGAGGAAAAGCTTTTAGTCCATCAGTTTTCCTTATTAAATCAATAAGGGCTTCAACCATTACTATGCTGGCCATCACTGGATGGGCAAGGTGTTTTACTTTGTACTTGGATAAAGTGCCAGGACATTGAGCCAAAAAATTGGATTCAGGTTCAATTTGTTCGACCTCAATATCCATGTTTGGAACACTGTATTAGGGGAACCTGCTAAAATAAACAAATCATTTGTGCAATGTTCATTGGGAAGCAAGTTAAAAGATTACTTGAGATTTCCAAAGGGCTAAATAGTTCTAATTTGGTTTCATGTATTGTGGTTTCAGCTGTCTCTACTTCCTTCATGGAAACATTCATGGGGGAATCTTTAATAAGTAAAAAGTCTGTGATATCCTTTTGTAAGATATCTTTTTGGTTGGTATCATTTGGGCCTTTAGACCTTTTCTTCCCCCTTTGCCCCTTCCTCTTTGGGGGATGTTCACGTTCAGCATTTTTAACCACCATATCTTCTCAATTTTTTCTTATTTCTCCTTCCAGATTATGTTTACTTTCCATATCACACACCTTTGTTTTCAATCTAGGTGGTGAGATTTATTTCACTACTTCAGCATATAATGCTGTTTTTTTTTATTTATACAGATGCTGAAGTAGTGATTTGAAGTTCATCCTTAAAGATGCTCCCATTAGGCATTTTCAGGCTAGGTAAAACTATTTTACCACTTCTGGTGTTTATTATTTAAGTAACCTGAGTGACCTGAGTAATCTATTTACTTCAAATTAAGCAGCTTAATGACTTACTTGATCAATTGCTTAAAAATTAAACATCAGTTAACTAAAATAGTCTGTAATTAGTCATTTCTTAGGCACGGGCACTTAATTGTATTGCCAAGCAACTGTTAAGGCAGTTTAGATAAATTAATCAGGAAAAAGTATTATTATTATTCTATTCCATAATCTGTAGCAGCAATACAGGTAATTTAATAAGTTAATATGTGTTCTTTTCTCTACAAATTCTTGTTACTTAAATGTAACCCCTAGGTGGCACTATCCCAAGGGCTACTACCCCTGCCTACTTGGCTAGTAGCAGGTTAAGGGGCCTGAGTTCTGAAACGGGTGCCTCCACCCGGAGGTCAGGGTTGGTAGTGGTCAAGCTAACCTGGGCACAGCCCTCCAGGACACTGTAAGCCCCCCTTTCCCCTCTAGTGGCCTGAACACTGTACAATAATCACTTTCACAATACCCCTGGTACACCACACAAGTACCCATACTGTTTGCACTTACCACCTGGGCTGGTTCCTCTGGCTCGACCCTGGGGACCCCCTGTAAAACAAGGTTAAGCACAGCAAATAGCAACAGTACAGTACCTTGAGCACAAACTGGAACCACAGTCAGATTACATGTAGAAAAAGCTAGATCTGATTTATTCAGGGGACTTGAACGGGGCAAATCAGGTTAAGTAGCTTAAAGGTTATATCAATCAAGCAGTTATGCATGTACTTTGAGTCCCCCCACACAGTCCACCTCTGGGTACCCCGGTAGAGAAGAGATGGGCTAGCCAGGACAGTTGTCCGGGGTTGCAGCTGGTTGGGGCCCTGTGGTGGAAAACACAACATGCACAGTACACAATATTTGTAATCTGAAGCAAGAGGGCTCAGTTCGAAAAGGAAATGAAACAACAAGACAATCAGATGACACACTCAGATTAAGCTGTTGTTGTAGGGAGCTACCCTGGTATTTATTCACAATACCCAAGACTGGACACAGGCTGGCCGAAACTCGAGACTGCAGGTGGTTGATCTGGAATGCCAAGAGAAGCAAGACCCACACAAGTCGCAGAGGCATCGTTCCTGTTCAAGTGTGGAGCAGGGGGCTGATCCCCAGGCAGGTCTCTCGTCAATGGCTTCTCTGTGCAGTGGGTAGTCTGGCTGGGCCAGTCTGGCAAAGCCTAGACCACATGGAGATGAGTTCAGAAGCAGTCCATTTTGGGCTGGATACAGCTTCCAGCAAGCAGAACACAGTTTACACAGTGGTGAACTACCTCACAACCCACTAGCAGCTCATAGCACATTAACATGTACGGGAATTCTACTGTGCCAAGCAAAGTGCTCCCAGGGCACAATCGCAAAGTCTCTACACACACCGGGAGCTTAGGGGTAGCTGGAACTCCTGACAGGTCGATCGCATTCAGCAAAAATATTCAGTCTTCTTCAGGTTGAGCCTGGCCTACTTCAGTAGCTTACTTTAGTCACACAAACTTGGATTTAGTCCAAAATAATTCTCTTCTTTCCCTCTCAGGAGCAGCACACTGGCATGCAGGCCAAAAACTTAGCCTTTTCAGAGTTCTCCCATGCGAATCCACTCAGGATAGCCACTCAGAAACACTTCAGCTCCTTCTTGCTCAGTTTCCAGCTTAGTTCTAACTGAAAGCTGCAAGCAGCCTGGGACTTCCCCAAGATCCAAAAGATTTGGTTGGCTGATTTGGCTGTCAGTCAAAGCAAGAGCTCCCCCTTCAGTTGCAAAAAAGGCACAAAAAAAACTCCAAACTAAAGTTCCTACAGATTTTGAATTCAGACAGCTCCTGTAGTCCGGCTACATTTTTGGTCCCACCAGTACTGTTTGGTCCAATTTGCAGTCCAGGACCAAGATAGTGGAGCCAAACAAAACAGTCCCTGCCACAAAGAAAGCAAGTTAGGCAAACTACATGATCATTATCACTCTAAATGATTTTCAGTAAATAGTTACATCTTTCAACAGAGTTCCCTCTCAGATTACTTAAACTGCAATTAGACAGCTCTTAAAGAGACAGTACACAGAGGCTATACAAGCTCTGGTAATCACATTTAAACTGCTAAAACACAGGACCCCAGCCTGGCAGTGTGCATTTAGGCAAGCTCAAGGAAGACTTTTTGGGAACCCCTATTTGTAGGGGGATTACACCCTTCCCTGCCTGGGAAAACTTGGCATCCGCGTCAAGTTTGTACCATCATAACATTGAAAGTACAACATATACAAGATATTTATACCATTAGCGTGCTATACAAGTACTATCTGATTCATCAATTGACATAACTTGTCACTTTACTATACATTTCAACGTAAGCCACTATATAATTCGCATTCTGATAATACATTATGCATATTTCACACCGGTAAATTGAACATTACTATACAGAATCATGTAATAACTTCTTGTACTCTAAACAATGCAAGAGGGGGCCCTCCCCTTTCAGCTAACTTGGGGCTGGATGGGGCAGGAGCACCATGGTGAGAGGGCAGGACAAGTAACTTGGAATGGGCCGTTAAGCTCCATTTGGGCAGTGAGCTGTGAGAGACATAAACACCTTTGTAGACTACATTGAGAGGCAAATCCACTGGCCTCCCAGGGGAGTCGTAACTGAAGTGGACCACTGGCTTGACAGCTCGGCCAGTCTTTCTGGGGTGAACAACCACAGTCTCTGTACTTTCAGCAATGGTCTTGGAGCTTTTATCATTTGTGAGGGGGTGCCTCTGCATGAAGGGGAATGTCCAAGCTGGGAGCACTGTGAGACCCTTGCTCTGTAGTCTCTGTTTCTACAACACTTGGCTCATTTTGAAGACACTCTGGCACTGAAGGGGGTTGTCAGCACTCTCACAGTGTTCCTCAAGTTCTGGCATATCACCAGAAAGACTCATACCATCAGCCTCTCCTTCAGGCAAATCATACAGTTCCACGATTCACAAAGACTCAGCATCCTCAGACGTGATACTTTGCACTTCACCTTCAGGGAGCATTGGCTCCAAGGATGATGCAGGGGCATTAGGCAGTCCAGAAGGCCCAGCTTCATCCCTATAATTCAACATTGGTTTTCCATGAAACAACTGACTCAGTTCATATGAGGGGTAATAGGCATTATCATACTTACTGTCATCTGAGTTAGACTGGCAGTCACTATCATTCTGGGCCTGCTGTGGGGGAAGTCTTAAATTGGCAACCACGTGGGCAGGCTGACTCTGTTTCTTTCTTGCCACAGCATGAGTCACTGGTCCAGGGGAATCAATCTTGGTGGGTTCAGCCTCAATTATATCTTGGCCAATAGGTAGCAAGTGGTTACAGTGCATGGTCTTGACAGCTTTGGAGTTGTTCTCTGGGTGCACTTTGTACACTGGCAAATCATCCAGCTTTCCAACCATGACATGGGGAAGATGGTGCCATTGATCAGCAATTTTTTGTTTACCATGCAGTCCTAAATTTCGCAACAACACATGGTCTCCAGGCCTAAGCTCTTGAGCCTTTACTTTTCTATCATGTCTCTCTTTGTTAGCTAGATTTCTTCTGGCGGCCGTTGTCTGGGCCAGTTGATAGGCATGGTCCAATTGAGCTTTCAGTTTTTGTACGTATTGCAGGTACTCTTCGGCTCGGATCCCATCGGTAGAAACCCCAAAACAGACATCAACAGGCAGCCAGGCCTCTCTCCCGAACACGAGGCAGTAGGGAGAGAACCCGGTAGCATCATTCTTTGTGCAATTGTATGCGTGTACCAAGGTGCTAATCTGCTGGCTCCATTTATGCTTATCTTTTGGGTGGAGGGTGCCTAGCATGTCTAGAAGGGTGTTGTTAAAGTGTTCAGGTTGAGGATCCCCCTGTGGATGATAAGGGGTGGTTCTTGACTTTCGCACCCCCCATAGAGAGAGCATTTCTTTGATTAGCAGATTCTCAAAGTCCCAGCCCTGATCAGAGTGAATTTGCCGGGGGGCACCATAGTGGACAAAGAAATTTTCCACTAGCACCTTGGCTACAGTAGATGCTTTTTGATCTTTGGTGGGAAAAGCTTGTGCATACCGTGTGAAATGGTCTATAACCACTAACACATTGCCAATGTTTTGCTGATCAGGCTCTAAACTCAAGAAGTCTATGCAGACTAGTTCCATTGGGGTGCTGGTAGTAATGTTGACAAGGGGGGGGCAGCCCTCTGAGGCAGGGCTTTTCTCTGCAGGCAGCGACTACAAGTCCTTACATGGTGCTCAACATCGGCCCCCATCTTGGGCCAGTAGAATCAAGATTGTACTAGGTCAAGGGTTCGGTCAATACCAAGATGGCCCATATGATTGCGGAGGGACCTCAGTATTAAATCTTTGAAGGCTGTGGGCAGGACCAATTGTTGCTTGTGTATTTGGCCACCCCAATCTACAGTCTCTCTATAGAACAACTGATTAAGCGGCTTCAACCTGGAGCCTTCTTTAAACAATAAAGCAGTTCTCAGATCAGAGGAACGTAACTTGGACACATCTTATCCTGCACGAATTGTGTCAAGTGCTGGCTGAATCATAGGATCTCAGGATTGAGCCCATTGAATGCTGTCATTGTCAAACTAAGGTAGTGTACTAATATCTAGAGCAGAGAAGTGGCAATACGCAGCCGGTATGCAGGTGTCAGAGGGGCAACACAATCTATCCAGGTCTCCCAGTCATCATCCCCTTGCGGGGTGGGGAGGGTGCCGGAGAAGATTCTCAACCTTCGGTAAGAGTCGTGACTAATGGCAGGTACAGACATAGGAGCCAGCATTGGCACGGACACAGAAGGAGGGGCAATAACGGGTGCTGGAGCAGGAGGGTATTTTGGGGGAGGAACACCCCCAGGTGGCAGGAATAGTTTCTTTAAGTCCTCCAGTTTTCCCTTCTTCCAGCAACAACTTAGCAAATTTCTGCTCAAAAGTCTCAGATAGTGGGGGAGGGCTTATTCTCCCTGGGGTCTTTACTGTGTTTAGTTATCACTCTCCAGGCAGTGAGAGCTCCTTCGGGGGTGATAGTCTGTGGCACTTTGGAACTGTCTACTGGGTCCTTACACTCTACTAATGCCATGAAACTTTGTGCGAGCAGATTAGCCTGTCGACCCACCACCACAAGGTTTTGTAAACATTCAACCTTGGAAAGTACTCCCTCTACAGTGTCCTTATTGGTACCCAAGGGAATATCCAGGATAAGTATAGCATTTTGGGGGGTCGATCTCCTGCCCAGTACGCCACCCCACCAACTGGTGTACAGCTACTTCTTTTAGGGTAGCCTTTTATGTTTGGCAATAATTCATAGTTTCGGCTTCTAGAAGACATAAAATCCCAGCGGTGAGCCTCCAAGATGTAACCCCTAGGTGGCGCTATCTCAAAGGCTACTACCTCTGCCTGCTTGGCTAGTAGCAGGTTAAGGGGGCCTGAGTTCTGAAACAGATGCCTCCACCTGGAGGTCAGGGTTGGTATTGGTCAAGTTAACCTGGGCACAGCCCTCTGGGACACTGTAACCCCCTTCTTTCCCCTCTAGTGGCCTAAACACTGTACAATAATCACTTTCACGATACCCCTGGTACACCACACAAGTACCCACACTGTTTTCACTTACCACCAGGGCTGGTTCCTCTGGTTTGACCCTGGGGACCCCCTGTAAAACAAGGTTAAGCTCAGCAAATAGCAAAAATACAGTTCTTTGAGTAAAAACTGGAACCAAAGTCAGATTACATGCAGAAAAAGTTAGATCTGAGTTATTCAGCGGACTTGAAAAAGGGAGGGGCAAAATCAGGTTAATTAGCTTAAAGGTTATATCAATCAAGCAGTTATGCATGTGCTTTGAGTCCCCTCACACAGTCCACCTCTGGGTACTCAGGTAGAGAAGAGATAGGCTAGCCAGGACAGTTGCCCGGGGTTGCAGCTGGTTGGAGCCCTGTGATGGAAAACACAACATGCACAGTACACAGTATTTGTAATCTGGAGCCAGAGGGCTCAGTTCATGAAGACAACAAGACAATCAGATGACACACTCAGATTAAGCTGTTGTTGTAGGGAGCTACCCTGGTATTTACTCACGATACCCAAGACTGTGCACAGGCTGGACAAAATTTGAGACTGCAGGTGGTTGATCTGGAATGCCAGGAGAAGCAGGGCCCACACAAGTTGTAGAGGTGTCGTTCCTGTTCAGGCATGGAGCAGGGGGGCTGATCCCCAGGCAGGTCTCTCGTCGATGGCTTCTCTGTGCAGTGGGTAGTCTGGCTAGACCAGTCTGGCAAAGCCCAGACCGCATGGAGATGAGTTTGGAAGCAGTCCGTTTTGGGCTGGATACAGCTTCCAGCAAGCAGAACACAGTTCACACAGTGGTGAACTACCTCACAACCCACTAGCAGCTCATAGCACATTTACATGTACGAGAATTCTACTGTACCAGGCAAAGCGCTCCCTGGGCACAATCGCAAAGTCTCTGTACACACCAGGAGCTTAGGGGTAGCTGGAACTCCTGACAGGCCGATCGCATTCAGCAAAAATATTCAGTCTTCTTCAGGTTGAGCCTGGACCACTTCAGTAGCTTACTTTAGTCACACAAACTTGGATTTAGTCCAAAATAATTCTCTTCTTTCCCTCTCAGGAGCAGCACACCGGCATGCAGGCCAAAAACTTAGCCTTTTCATAGTTGTCTCATGCAAATCCACTCAGGATAGCTGCTCAGAAACTCTTCAGCTCCTTCTTACTCAGTTTCCAGCTTAGTTTTAACTGAAAACTGCAAGCAGCCTGGGACTTCCCCGAGATCCAAAAGATTTGGTTGGCTGATTTGGCTGTCAGTCAAAGCAAGAGCTCCCCCTTCAGTTGCAAAAAAGGCACAAAAAAACTCCAAACTAAAGTTCCTACAGATTTTGAATTCAGACAGCTCCTGTAGACCAGCTACATTTTAGGTCCCACCAATACTGTTTGGTCCAATTTGCAGTCCAGGACTAAGATAGTGGAGACAAACAAAACAGTCCTTGCTACAAAGAAAGCAGGTTAAACAAACTACATTATCATGATCAGTCTAAATGATTTTCAGTAAATAGTTACATCTTTCAACAGAGCTCCCTCTCAGATAACATAAGCTGCAATTAGGTAGCTCTTAAAGAGACAGTACACAGAGGCTATACAAGGTCTGGTAATCACATTTAAACTGCTAAAACGCAGTACACCAACCTGGCAGTGAGCATTTAGGCAAGCTCAAGGAAGACTTTTTGGAAACTCCTATTTGTAGGGGGTTACATAAAAAGCAATCCTAAGACATCCTAAGGCATCTATTATTATAAATAACAGAAATGTTGGTAATTATCAAGATCACAATACACAATACACTTAAAAGGCCTAGGAACCCCCCAAAAATGAGCACTTAAATAAACACCTAAGCACTTAAATAAAATTCCATTCATACTAAGGTCCTAAAGGCTAACAAGCTTTTAGTATGGCAACTCCCTCTTTACAGTAAATTAGCTTTGAAAGTTGCAGGCTTCCTTAATCCATAAGGTATTTGCTGTGCTATGCTGTGAGAGTAAAATACAGGCACACACAATAGTATTTTAAAAGAAACACAAATAAAAAAATAAAAATTAAAAAAGATGTTAAAGTGAATGACCGCGCAGTCCAAGTTTTGGTTTTAACACTTTTGCTGCTTATTTTCTCTTTCTGGAGCTTCAGAGCAAACTTCAGTGTTACTTTAACACACTTTAACCCATGTTTATACTTCTGACAAAGAAATCTAGGGACCAGGGTAGCTGTTAGTGTCTTTAAAAAGCAACAAAAAGTTCCGGTGAAGTCAATGATGAATGCCCTGGGAGGCCAGTTCCACCAAGACTGCATTCTGTATTTAGTAACTGGACGGAAGAACTGCACCTCTCCCACTCCCAGATAAATTTCTCTCTGTTTGGATTCACTTTCAGGCCATAACATTGAAGCACTGAAAAATAACAAAAAAGGGATGTACAAACGTGTCTGATACAGGGTATTCTAGTGGCTAAACACCATTAATTATTCACAGCATACACCAAACAAGAACTCTTTTGTGAAACTAATTAAATCCATAAGAGCTATACAAAAAACATGTAAAATAACTATTATCTAAAGCGGACTTACTTTCTGAAAAAGTTTTCCGTCTTTATGCTGTGGGAATATTCAAAATCAAAGTCAAAGGAATCTTCTCTCACAGTACATAAGCTTTCTCAAAGAAATTTCTCCTGGCTTTCTACTAGCTTCCAGCTTGATTATATCAATATTGTCTCTGTGGTGTCCAGAGCTGATCTAATTGCAAGGACGCCATACATTCTTTTTAAGAGGGAGGTCACATGGTACATGGGTGCTGATAAGCACGAAATACAAAAATGTCCTTTAAACTATAGACTATTGAGTTCAGGGTAATCTAATAAACAGAACAAGACAAAACAAAAACTCCCTGACAGGTTAAAAACAGACTAAAGCCCCCAAAGCTCCCTATCCACTATTTTGACTATCCTGCAGGAGTTTGCCTCTCTGTCAGATTTAACAATAAATTAAAAGAAAACAACCCTGGCCCCCCTAAATGGAGCATGCAACAGGCACTGTCTAGCCGGCACGGACATTACCTGGGCTCCCCTTGGATTCCCGTATTTAGGAATACATATCCCCTCATCCTGGAAGGACATAGAGTCAGCTAATTTCTCCCCTTTTTTGGCATCACTAGGAGCTGAGGTCCAGTGATGGAGAAAGCTTAATTTAACTCTGAAAGGTAAGATTGGGGCCATTTGAATGTTTGTTTTTTTCTAGAGTTTCCTATCTACTAAACAACCTCTCCATCCCACTCATGGCAAAGCCGTTTAAAGACCTCGATAAATTAGTCTCCCTCTTCCTGTGGGAGGGTAAGGCCCCAAGATGGGGGCGTACAAAGCTACAGTCCCATAGGTCCAAGGGTGAGCTCGAGCTCCCATGGTTTACAGACTACCACCTGGCCTTTAGAATGGCTCAGGCTGCCACTTGGTTCCTCCCCTTGACTATTCCCCCTCAATGGGGTACCCTGAAGGCAGCCTTATCAACGGATAGGCCACTGTACTCCCTATTAGCCAAAAGAAAGCCTAGGGTACACCATTTTACACCAGTCATGATAGAAACATGTAGGGTCTGGCGTAGGGGGATGGCACTTACTGGGACCCCAAGCTCAGACTATCTCCCCCCTATCATATACGCCCCATTATGGGATAACCCTCTCATCACAATAGAATATAAAGTACTTAAATGGCCCCTGTGGGCTGCCAAAGTCATTCATATAGTGGAGCATCTTCTCCTTCCATGCATTAGGACCCTACTGTCTTTTGAGCAGATCTGTGAGCAATATGGTCTACCCCAGATGGACATTTGGAAATTTCTACAGACTAGGAGTGCCTTAACCCCATTGTTAAAGGCACCTGCAACCCATTCCCCTTGGCATGATGTAACCACCTCCCCTAACTGCAGGAGAGGCCATGGCCTGGTAAGTTTATTCTATAAGACCCTTAGGGATGAGCAACCTGATGCTATTTTATTGAGTAGAGTGGCCTGGGAACGTGAGCTGCAGTACCCCATATCCCCGCAACTGTGGTCACTATGCCTTTGGGATGCTCAGGTAGCATATGTAGATGCCAGGAGTCAATTAATTCAATTGAAAATCTTGCTTAGGTGGTACAGAAACTCTTCTGTCCTCTATAGATTAAAAATAACTCCCTATGATAGGTGCTGGAGATGTCATATTTCCCCCACCCATTTAGTTCTCATATTACGGACTTGCCCGAACTTGCAAGTTTTTTTGGACGCAGGTTCTTGCTGATTGCTCTAGGATTATAGCCAAATCCACCTCTCCCGACAATCCATCTGTCATCCTAGGAGATACTATGGCTTTGCACCCACTATCCCCCACTATCAGGGCATGGCTTCTGGTAGCCCTAATGGAAGCTAAAAGAGTCATCCTTCTGAGATGGAGGCAGCCGGTATCCCCCTTGTTAGTGCAGTGGTGAACGGCCGTGGCTCGGCTGTCTGTCTTTGAGAGGCTCACTGCTCTGGCCAAGGGAGGCCTTAATAAATATTATAAAAAATGGGATGCATATTTAAACTCCCATATATGCTATGTGGCACTCCCCCCACCGCAAACCCCCCCACTTTCTAGCTAGGTTTAGGGAACGGTCCCTGGGGCACCAAAAGGGGATGCCTGTGTGCTCCTACCACCATCTGATACTGCATTTTACTCTCCTATCTCTCTATTGGACAAAGTTGAGTATTATTTTTAGCTGTTAGGTTGAAGTTAATAGGTGTTTAAGAGTTGTACTTAGGAGACCATAACCAAGTAGATATACTAGGGAATAAAATATGCCATACCGCCTTTAGAGGCTTCAGTATAACAATATCAAAAGGCATGGTGTCTATGGAGATTGATCTAAACAACAATACTACTTGCTCATTGGTATAAGGCCTAAGTTTCTCAACTGTATATTAGATAAACTAGTCCTTTGTTAGTTTATAAGTTATGTAAGATGTGGGAGATTTTAGTAACTGCTTTGACTGCTAGTCTGTAGTAATATAGCCCTTTTGGAATAGGGCATTGATGTGTCTTTGGATGGCTAAATGTACTTGGAAAATCAATAAAATATTATATGTTAACGTTAAAAAAAAAAAAAACTAAAGCTACAGCTAAAATCAGTAAAAACAAGTTATTTTTAGAGAGGTTTTCCATCGGTTCAGAACCATTACAAATCTAAAGTTTCAGAGCTCCCTCACTGCAAACATCAAGTATTTTTGTAGAAATTAATTAAAGAGGGGTGCATGAGGGCAATTTATCAATAGTACACAGCAGGAGAGAGTTTTAAACATAAAAACATTCAAAGGAGACAGAAAAAGAAAAACATTCCTTTTATCAAGGACAGGCTCCCTGGGAGACACTCCGTAACTCCCCCATGGGGCTGCTGCCAATTCTGCGGTCTAAACAGGTTCCATCACTGTCTGGACTCCAGGTATTCACCGCAGGCAAGCGGCTCAACAGCATATTTCAGGGAGTAAATCAAGCAGCACAAGAACTTCTGGAAAGAGTTTGGATTGTTTTACATGCAGCCAACAATGGCATACCTGGTGTAGAATAAACAAGGGCTTCTTATCAAACTCCTGCTCTGGCTTTCACCTCGGAGAGCCTAGCGTGCAACTGCTTACTTCTCTCTCCCTGCTTTGTACCACTTTATCAGGGCAGTGGTGGGATCTGGATAAAGTGTATTGTACATAGAAATCAATATTCTATATCTTTCTCTGTTGTCATTGGGAATTACTTACAACATGGGTGACATGCACCCCAACCAGGGGCTCACAGGGACAGCTATAGCTTTTTTTTGTTAAGATCTGTTTAATATGTTTAAAATGCATAAAAACAACTCAACATACAATACAAAAACAAAAAGGAGTTCAATACAGAATACTCATAGTGACATGAATAAAAGTACTTGCAGGAATCATCAGAAGTAAACAGTTGATGAAGAGTGAACCTCAACTGATAAGACAATAGCAATATACAGTACCGTTAGGGTTAGAACATGTACAATAGAGGTTATCACAGTGCACAATCATTGTTAGAGGTTTTCACAGTATACAATCATTGTTACTCAAGAGCAGGCTATGCATTTCCCCACTGTCCAGCATAGAATATTTCCATTCGGTTTTTCACACTTGCAGATATTTTTTCTTAATGTAGTGATAGCTTTTTTGGTTAAAATCTTTTTATTTAATTTTAAAGCAGCAGTGCAATAAAAACAGTTTATTTGAAACAGCTAATTTCATCAGCAATTGATAAAAATATTAGCATACCTGTCAATTATGTACCGCCTATGCTGCATACCATTAGTTTTTTTTTTTTATTATTATTTTCTCAGGCTATTTTTAAGCCACATGTCAGACATCTTTTTTTCTTGATGAAACAAATAATAAAACATTCAAGAAATACTCAGATTTTAGTATAACTAGAACGTTTTACCACCAAACAAACCTGGAAAATGCCTGGAATAGTTCATTATAAAAAAAAGTTAGGGTTACATTTTTTGCCCAGTTTTGTTGCACTGCTGCTCCAAATACATTTACGCTGTTAGCCATACAACACACAACAATGCAAGGTTCAACACAAAGTGATCATAGTAGTACTGTTAGGATACTTGCACACACCAATATAATGAAAAGTTAATGACAGAAGCATAGAATAACACTTATGATAACTATGCCATTACATACGGTGGCCAACTGAGGTGGTGAGAGGAGGGCTGTGCCAGTCACCGGTCGCATGCTCCCTGTCATTACATACAGTGGCTGGCGGAGGTGGTGAGAGATGGCTGTACCAGTTGCTGTATGGTCTCCCAGTAGCACTGACCCACTTGACCACCAATAATTATGGAAGGGGGAGTGGTGGCATGTTGTAGTACCCAACCCAGTGTGGGTGGTGTGGGGGGGGCCACTAGACACCAGGAAGATACAGATATGGGCAGTGGGCGAGTGATGAGGGGGTGTCAATAGACACCAAAGAAACACAAATACAGGTGTCAGGGTGTGCGATCGGAGGATGGGGAGTGCCACAACATACCAGGGAAATATTTATTGAAAATGTTTCACCAGGAGAGGCACACTGAGCATCAAAGATGCTCGTCTCGCGGTGCAACCGGGGGGGTGGGGTACAAGGGAGGAGGATATACATAGAACAATCAATAGGTTGAATTTGGAGTCAAGCAATTCGAACAATTGTTACATAGTTAAGTGTGGCTTTACAAACTTGTTACATGAGGAGACACTACATACATGTGCCACAGGGAGGGTGGCATAACATACTTGATTACACATCTAGAACTATTCATACTTACATAAGTGCCCATTATATAGAGATTAGTTTGAAGTATAATGCGCCAAGTTGGCTGAGAGAACTGGAAGCCTGAGCTTGGGGTCAGGGAGAGGTGACAGGTCTGGGTAGTATACACAGGGAAAGATGGGAGGGTTGACATAGGGAAGACGTTGACGGAGAATAAGAAGGGGGATAGCAGAAGTGTCATGAGAAGGTTAGTGCATGGGTTGTTTAGGACAATTTATAAGCCAGTCATTTGGGCGAAGGCCAAGCCGCTGGTCAGGGCACATAAGGTGAGGAGGGGATCGGGGGGGGAGAGAATCAGGCAAGGGGGGGAGGAAGTCAGGGACATGTACAATTGGGTGCATAGAAGTTAGTGAGGGCAGAGGATAGAGAGTGTTTGGAGGAGGAACGGTGGATTTGGGTCGGCAGGTAATTCCAGAGCTTAGGGAAGAGGTAAGAGAAAGCCGATTGGCCTGCAGAAGTCCTTTGGTGAGGGATTACTAATAGCCTGGAGTCAGTAGACCTGAGGGCGTGGGTGGAGGTTGGTGGAGAAGATAGGGAGGAAACGAGGTAGGGCGGAAGGGAACCAAGCCAGACATTAGAAACAAATTTAGCACTGTGAAGTAGGCACCGGTTGCTCAGGGATGGAAAGGCCAGCGAATGGAAGAGCTTGCAGTGATGGGTATGGGGGGGTGGGGCATGAAGGGCGAAGCGGCAGAAAGCATTGAAGAGGGGGTCCAGTCCCGATAAGGTGGACTTGGGGGCAGAGCTGTAGACAACATCGCAGTAGTCGAAGGAAGGCAGAATCATTTTCAGGACTATTTCACGTCTCACAGGAAGTGGGAAACTAGTGCGGTTTCTATAGAGGGTGCCGAGCTTAGGGCGCAGTTTTGACAGGATGGCATCCACATGTGTGGAAAAGGAGAGGTGGCAATCAAGCCAAACCTCCAGGTACCTAAAGGAGGGCACGTCTTCAAGGACGGTGTTATTCAGGGTACGGAAGATCAGAGGAGATGTAAGTCTGGATAGCCTCTGTCTAGTGCCAAAAGTCATAGAGACTGTTTTCTTGGCATTTAAGGGGAGTTGGTTGGAGTTAAACCAGTGTTGTACTTTGTGGAAGTCGGTCTGGAGATTAGAGGTGACTTCTTCGTAGGTACGGCCGGAAGTAAAGAGGACCATGTCATCAGCATACATGTGGACTGAGGTAGTGGAGCAAGCCTTTGGCAGATCATTTAGTAGGATGGAGAAGAGAATGGGGCCAAGGACTGAGCCCTGGGGAATGCCGGTGGTAATAGGGAGTGGGGGGGAGGTGTAGTCAGCTATGTTTGCAGATTGGGTTCTATTTTGTAGATAGGCTCTGAACCAATTTGTGGCTGACGCCGATAACCCAGCACCTGATAGGCAGGATAATAGGAGGGAGTGGGATACCATATCGAAAGCTTTGGCTAGGTCGATGAAAATTGTGGATGTAATTTGACCTTTGTCCATTCCAGAGAGGATGGAATCCATGAGTCTTAGTAGGGAGGTGGTGGTGGAGTGTTTTTTTCTAAAATCAGACTAGAATAGAGTGAAGAAGTTAGTTTCAGAGAGAAAGTGGGAGTTGAGTTAGTACGAGGTGTTCCTGGAGTTTGGCGAGAGTGGGGAGGAGGGAGATGGGGGTGGTAGTCTAAGGTTTCGATGGGGGAAATGTGTCTGAAAGAGAAAGGGTTCTGGCCAGGTGGTGGGGGGGTAGCTGTTTGGAGATTGGGTGGGGTTACTGGAGGAAGGGAGTCCAGGAGGGTCATTGCACAAGTAGTGAAGTAGAAATTGAACTCTGAGGCTACTGTCAGGGGGTCAAAGTGTAGAGTCCCTTGGGAGAGAAGGAGGGGATTTGTTGTGGGGGGATAAAAGGGAGTTGATAACTTTCCAGAATTTAGAAGGCCTCCCAAGATTTGTGTTTAGGGTGTTGTTAAAATATTCAGTTTTTGGTAAGTGGATGGCTTTTGTGCACTTGTTTCGGAGCATGCAGTAGGTGATGTTGTCACGTGGGAGGAGCGTAGATTTGTAAATTCGCCACACCCTGTCATGGGCTTGTTGGCATGCTATCAGCTCGGATGAAATCCAGGGAAGGTGAGACCCTCAGACCCTAGCATGGCACAGGGGAGCATGTTTATCCCGGGCACTAAGGAAGGTGTTTTCTGGAAGTGCATTAGGGCAGCATCCATGTTAGAGCATATAAGGATTAGGTCCCAGTTAGAGTGAGCTAGTTCTTCCAGGAGAGGGGAGAGGTTTAGAGTTTTATATGACCACTGGAATATAAATTTGGGAGGGGATTTAACCCGGTGGATTTTGCGGACCAAGTAGGTTAAGTGATGGTCACTAATGGAGTCAGGAAGGAGGCCAGAGCTGATGACGCAGTGTGGATAGGAGGTAAGCACCCAGTTAAGAAGGGAGTGGTTGCCGGTCTTAAGGTTTGAGCGTGTAGGTTCCAAAATGGTTTGGGTAAGGTTGAGAGCAGATATCTCAGTATGGGTTTTGCTAAAAGAGGGGGCTGGCCAGTTGTGGTTAAAGTCACCCATAACATATAGTTCACCCGACTGGGCAAGAGACATTGGTTGGCTTAGATGGTCAGTGACTGTTGTGGCTGGGGTGCCAGGGCAGCAATAAATACCAGCCACAAAGATAGGGAGTGAGGAAGGAGGTGACAATTTCAACATAAGCAGCTCATGGGCTTTGGGTTCAGCTTTTGCGAGAGTGACAGAAAAATATAGGGCTGAGCTGGTGTAGATAGCCACACTTCCGCCTCTGGTGGGTCGGTCTTGCTGTGTGATAGTGAACCCTGGAATAGCGATGGCTGGATCAGGGAGGTTTGGGTTTAGCCAGGTCTCAGATACGATGATTATGTCAGGGGCATGGTGAGCGGCTAGAATCTGGAGCTGATCAAGCTTGGGGGCTAGGCTTTGAATGTTTAGATGGATTAGACATAATCCCCAGGGAAGGGAGCCAGAGCGAGTGTCAGTGGTGGCCTTGGCTGAGGGGTTAAGCATGGGGTAGCTGTGACTGGGGGTTGGTGTTGGGCCGGGGTTAGGGTGTATATCCCCTGCAGCCAGAAGTAGTAGGGCAAGGATTAAATGGTGACGAAGTATGTAGAGGCACCAAGATTTGGTCAAGCGCCGCTTAGGGGAGGCATTAGGGCAGGCAGTGTGGAGAAAATGGGAACTGCTTTGTTAGAGGGAAACCAGGAGGCAGCCATAGGAATACAGCGAGGTGGTGGGGCTCATAGGGAAACAGGACAAGGTAGTAGCTGGGAGAGATGCTGTGGACGTTTGGAGGGCATTTGTAGGATGAGTCAGATCAGCAGAGGGTGAGGAGGATGCAGGGTAGCAACTTATAGGGGATGTTAAAAGGGGTAGGAAAAGTAGGAAGGAGAAGATCAAAAATAAGTACGTTACTGGTTGTGCCCTTATTGACAAGTGTACTTGAGGCACAGATAGGCAGTGTAGAGAGAGGGAGAAGAGGAGTGGTCATGAGGAAGGCTATGAAGATAGCTGGTGGAGAAGAGGGGAGGGGTAGTACTTGTTTGGAAAGGGATTGGAGGAGGTAGAAGAGGGGCCGGGTAAGTAGCATATTTAATAGGTGGCCTGGGAGGGGGTGGTGGGGGCGGGACAAAATTAGCTAGGCAGAAACAGTTTGTTCCAGGCTGCCGCTCCGGCAATCTGGCTGGAAGGCTCCAAGGGGTGGGTAGCAGCTTGGCTGGCTTGGGCAGGAAGGCACCCCAATCAGATGCTGAGGGCTGCCCGCCGATCCAATCAGGGGCCACCAAATCGGTAGGTGCACCAATCGGGGAGGTGCTGGAAGCTGGGCAGCTGTGGGAGTTTGGCGGTAGTTACCTGAAGTTTAGTCTCGGAGGCAGGACCAGGAGGGCGGGAGGAAAGAGTTGGTGTGCTCGGCGGCAGCACTGATGCCCCAGGATCCATGGGCGCCACTCGGGGCGTGAGAGGAGTCTGGAAGGGAAACGAGGAAAACAGAGTGGTTAAATATGCAGGTAATTGTGGGGAACAAAGGAAGGCAGGAGACAGGCTGGAGCTCGAATAGGGGGTGCTGGTGCAAACTTAGGACAAAGGACAGGAATTAGCAATTCAGAAGGTAGAGATTTAGTGAGGCCGAAGTTTTAGATGGGCGGGGGAAGGGGTCAGCCTACAGAAAGTGAGCTTAGTGCAGGAGTTAAGGGTGGGAAAAAAGCAGAGAAATAGTTGGCACCAGGGAGCGTGGGAAAAAAGGGATTTAGAGAACAGGCAGAAGGAAGATGGCAGGCTTGGCTCGGAAAATAGAAGGAGTCAACAGTAGGAGTTGAAACAACACAGGGCAAGGCAGGAGTTAGTTAAATTAACTAGCTAGATAGGCTTGCTGTAGTGAGGGATGCAGCTGACTACAATTTCTACTCAAAAGACTGTATTACTTCACTTTAAGCTGTTTGGTATCAGAGACATTATATATAACATAAGCAAGGTTTACATTACAGTGCTTTTTATGCTATGTAATGTGACTGCTACAGCAATCATTACACTGTAAAAATTAGCTAGGCAGAAAGAGTTTGTTCCAGGCTAGCAGCCGCTCCGGCAATCCAGCTGGAGGGCTCCAAGGGGTGGGTAGCAACTTGGCTGGCTTGGGCAGGAAGACGCCCCAATCAGATGCTGAGGGCTGCTCGGTGGTCCAATCAGGGGCCACCAAATTGGTAGGCGCACCAACCGGGGAGACACTGGAAGCTGGGCAGCTGTGGGAGTTTGGCGGTAGTTACCTGAAGTTTAGTCTGGGAGGCAGGACCAGGAGGGCGGGAGGAAAGAGTCAGTGTGCTCAGCAGCGGTAGCGCTGATGCCGCCAGGATCCATGGGCGCCACTCGGGGTGCGAGAGGAGTCTGAAGTTTAGTCTGGAAGGCAGGACCAGGAGGGCGGGAGGAAAGAGTCGGTGTGCTCGGCAATGGCGGCACTGATGCCACCAGGATCTGTGGGCGCCGCTCGGGGCACGAGAGGAGTCTGGGAAAGTAAATATGGGCAGCAGAGCGAGTGATCAGAGGGTAGGGAGTGCCATTAGACACCAGGGAAACAACAAACATACTGGGCAAGTGATCAGAGGGTGGGGGTTCTTTGGTAACCAGATAAGGCCCACTAAGCCCAAGGCCTGTTTTTAGAGGTGACCAAGGAGCACTGAGGAGGTTAAGCAACTTGTTCAGTGTCACACAGTATGCAAATGGAGGTTGTGTAACTTAGACCCAGGTTTCTGGATGTACCAAGCTCATTTACAGCTCGTTACTGTAACCTCTAGGCTATACTGCCAGAAGTGATGGTAATGACTGTAGAGGCATTGGACACTTGGGAACTGCCACCAACCCAGTACCTGGCAACAGTTACATTCCTACTAAATTTATGAAAGGACCCCCACCTTGTGTGGATCCTATTGACCCATCTCTTTGATAAATGAAAAGTACAAGTTGGTGGCCAAGATGCTGGTGGGAACTCTGCAGGGAATCCTGCCCAATTTCATCCATGAAGATAGAGGCATTTGTTAAGTGTTGCCATGCCAAAAACAGTATTAGATGCTCACTCAATATTATGTGGTGATGGTCGAGCTGGGGGAGGCTGCTCACCCTAGTCTCCTGGTGCTGGATGCAGAGATGGCCTTCAACCAGGTCAAATGGCCTTTCATGTTTGCAGCCTTGGAAAAATGTGACTTAGGTCCATGGATACAGTAGTGACCAGTGTCATGTTGTTTTTGCCACATTGGGTGACGCACTGCGTTTTGGAAAAAATAGCCATGAAGCAATTATCAGAACAAAAGGAACTTTTGTTTTCCTTTTGTCCTGGTAGCTGCTGGATGCGTCACCCATGATGCAATCCACCGAGCAGCACCATGGCAAGAACAGCATGATGCTGGTCGCCACTGTAGTTCATGGGTGGCAGCCCTTTGCAGGACCTCAAGGGTGCAGAAATCGTGCCCCCTAGAGGTCATCTGCTTCTTCTGCTTAACCCTTGTCTGAAGTCACAGTCCTCAGTTTGTGATGTCACAGTTCGTTGCTGTGGAAATGTCACAAACTGAAGACTGTGAACAGGAAAAGATTAAACAACCTGAAAGGAGCAATGGTGAGGACACTGATCTAGCTGTTTCCATATAAATGAGCCCAGTAGTGATGAATAAAAAGTATAGAAATACAGAAAATGAATAAAGGATTATCTGAATTGCATCTAAACATTGTTTTTCGCAGTTTCCTCAACGTGCCAAAAAACTCATCTTGAGATGACTTTTTTGTTTTAGAAGCTTATCTTGTCAATTAGAAAGTTATTATACTTTTTTCTTTGATGGTTGCATTTCATTGATCATTGTGAATCAATCTGGCTAACAGTGGAGCACAAGATATTGTCTTGCGTTAAAAGAATTAACATGCATAATACTTACAACTGCTGATAGAAAATGTCTTTTAACATCCTAACATTTCCTGTAACATTAATCTACATAATATGTGATTTACTAAACAGTCAGCTGAATGAAACCGTTAACTACCATGAACGAGAGATCAGCAGCCTTCGTCGGCAGCTGGATGAAACTAACGAGGAGCTTGCAAACACTGGCAAATCTAGGGAAACAGCAGTCCGTGAAAATGACAGACTACAAGACCAGCTTTCTAAAGTAAAGCATGAAAATCAGGTAAACAATAAACCAAAAAAGAGTATTATTATGATTAGGAAATTAATAGAAATGATTCATAATTGAAACAAACTTTGAAACATAGAAAATATCAGCAGAAAAAGACTATTGGTCCATCTTAACTGCCCTGTTTTACCCTAGCCTACCACAGGACCTAATGTCTAGTCAGGGTTATTGCCATCCCTTCCCCTCTGCCCCCTGCCTTACTTCTTCCCCCATGTAATTATTAAGCCTTTTCCTTGGCCCCCACTGTGTTTGAAACCATTAATGGTTCTTCACTCACTACCTCTGCTGGCGGGTTGTTCCACAACTCAGCCACTGTCTCTATAAAATAAAACTGTCTCACATCCCTCCTGAATCTCCCTCTGCCAGCTTCTACTCATGCTTCTGTCTTCTTGGGTAGTCAGTCCTGCTGAATATTTACCCACAATTTACATTGTGCATTCCTTTCAGAAACTTAAAGGTGTCTATCCTATCTCCCCTCTCCCTTTTGGTCTCTAGTGAGTACATGTTCAGGGCTTTAAGATGATCCTTACAAGATCTTCCTTACTGGCCCTGAATCATTTTGATTACCCTGTGCTGTACCATCTCTAGCCTGTCTTTGTCTTTTCTAAGGTGGGGACTCCAGAACTGCACACAATATTCCAGCTGCAGCCTCACCAGTGATCTGTAGAGAGGCAGTATCACCACCTTCCTCCTGCTGTCAAACCCCCTCCCGATATACCCCAGCATCCTGGTTGCCTTGCTGTAGCCCTTTTTTTTTTTTTTAATCATCTAACACTTTTTGAACCCCCTGGCCAGCTCCCATCTGACAATCCCCCCCGCCCTGTCACCCAGAATTACCAGGACTTACCTTACGTCCGGCCCAGAGCGGAGCCTGTGAAGAGTCAGTCGCCATCCTGCCGCCAGCGATGTTCTTCCTCTGTTTACACCCAGGGGTCCCAGGAGTGGGTACGCATGCATGTGGAGGCACGCATTAGTCCCACAGCCCCAGTAATGGCCTCTTTCCTCCCACCCCAGGCCTAGCGCCTGGCTCCTTCTGGCCCGTGCTGTCTCCAGCCACCACCAGGTGGCAGCCATCAGCCAGAGGAAGCCCTCACACCTCCCCAGAGAGGAGAGCTTGCCTGTCGGCAGCTCCATCCAGCTCCACCCTCCCCCCCATGCCGTCCTCCGAGAGCCCGGGCTTGTTCCCGAACCCGGGTAGTTGGTGTGCCACAAGGTAAGGCATCCAGCACCTCAGCCCTCAGCGCCACCGGGCCGGCCTGCAGTAGCCCTTCTTATACTGGCTCAACTGTTTTTGGGAGTCATTTATGATGACTGCCAGGTCTCTTTCCTCAGCGGTGATGTCCAACTTAACCCCTCCCATTCAATATTCCTTCTGGGGTTCTTGTTCCCTATGTGGCAGATCTCAGTCAGTGTCATTGAATTCCATTTCCTCTCCAGTCATCTAAATTACTACTGGAGTACCCCACAGATTAATCCTGGGACCTATACTGTTTAGTGTTTTTTTGAATGATCTAGGTGATATATTGCATAACTCTGAATTTAATCATGTGCAGTACGTGGATGATATTGCGTTGTACCGAAGGGCATCTAATGTCAGTGACATGACCAGATACTTGCAGTTTGACTTTGATCCGGTACAAAAATAGTTGTTAAAAAATGGCCTTCTACTGAATTTTTTGTAAAATCAAGTACATGCTTTTAGAACTAAATAAAAACTAAAGGTGTTACCCCCACCACCACCACCACCAACAACAACTTAGTTAAATATTTAAGTAGCACATATGTGGAGAGAGTGGAAAGTTTCAAGTACCTTGGTTTTATTATAGACCAGACTATCTCCTTCAAAGAACTTATCTACTCAGTGGTTAAATCAGTTCACACTCAGCTTGGTCTGCTTTACAGGCTAAAACATTGTTTGTCCACTCACTCTAAGAAAACCCTAGCTCAGTCCCTTCTTCTATCCTTAGTGCATTATGGACTTTCAGTCTATGCCAGTGCTAATGTCATGGACTCTCAATGAGTTAATTTCCTGCACAACTCCATATGCAGATTTGGTGCCTCCAGCCCCAGATTTGCACATCACTGCACTCTTTGCAAACACATTGGCTGGCTTTCTTTTGATTTACATATTACTTAGTTCACTCTCAACAGTTTTAGATGTTTCCTAAAAGGACCTATTACAGTCTTATTCTTGGCTGATGCTGGTCCCAAGACGGGAATAATTTATCTGCTTCACTACTCTCTGTCAGTTCGCAGAATACTTTTAAAATGGTGTTAAAATACTGTATGGATTTGTCAAGGGGCAAGTGTAATGCTACCTGATTACTATGTACAGTGATATATAGTATTGTCAATGTGCAAGTGTATTACAAAGGAACATACAAACATACAAAATTGCGAGCAGAAACAGGCCTCATGGTCTATTGAGTTTGCTCGAGTGTGCAGCTAGCCCCTGATTATGGTTTTGCCTCCTGATTATGGGGTACTCTGAAGTCATGCATATTTATCCAATACTGTCACTTGTGTTTACATCTCCAGGTCACTCTTGAAAATTGTGCCATTAACTATATTGTAACAATCTACTGTATTCTTGTAATTTATGTACTTTTCATTACCCTTGTGCCATCTTTATGGCCCAAGTCATGCCTAAAAACTGTCCCTGGGATCTATGTATCCACCCAGTTAACAAACCAATAAATAAAATAGGCATCTCATTTTCTTGGTTCCTACCCAATCAAAAAAATTCAAATAAATAAAAAGTTGTCCATCACCTTGCACTTTATGGTGCTGAATTTCTGCTGCCAGACTTTGGATCACATCACTAATCTTTGCAGGTTCCTCCGCAGCTCCCTAAGCCTTTCCTCACTGTTTGTCCTGCCACAGAGCTTTGTGTCATCTGTGAAGAGACAGATCTTGCCTTGTATTCCTTCTCCTTTGTCACTAATGAACATATTAAAAAGGACCAGCCCCAGGACTGAAGCCTGTGTCACCCAAATCATGACTTTCCTCTCCCCTGACTTAACTCTGTTTACCACCACCCTCTGCTGCCCCCCCCCAGCCAACTTTCCATTCATCTAACTAGAGCCTTCACTGATCCCAGATCCTCTAACTTCTTTAGCAGTCTTCTCTGTGGCACAAAGTTGAACGCCTTGCTGAAGATGAACTAGAGCAAATTCAGTGCTTCTACCTTTTCATCTACCCTGGTTTCCCAGTCAAAGAATATTAACAGGTTGGTCTGACAAGCTCTCCCTGCCACGTACCCATGCTACTTACTGTCCTGGAGCCAATTTCTCTCCAGATAGCCCACTAGGTCCTCTTTGACTAGTGTCTCCTTTAATTTACCTGCTATGGATGTAAGGCTAATCGGATTTTAGTTTCCTGGTTGCTCTTTGTCTCCAGCCTTGTGGTGTGGGACTACATCAACTATCCTTAAGTCTTAGGGAATCACCCCTCCGCATAGGGAGCTATTGAACAGCCCTACCAGAGGTTCATCCAGTTCTGATGTCAGTTCCCTTGGCACCCCCGGGTGATTTCTATCCAGCTAATTCCTAAATGGTCAAGGGAACTACTTATTTGAGGGTCAATGGATCAGATTAGGGTTTACTAAACCCTCCAAAAAGTGATCAACTGCTCCAAAAGTTAAAGATGCACTCAGACAGCATTGTATGTCATGGATTGAACATTGCTTTGTCAAAAAATAGTATTCTATGCTGGTAGTAACATGCTGGTGGTACAACACTCCAGTCATTTTTTAACCATTTCCAACATGGCAAAAGATGAGCAAATATGTGTAATGCCCTGTAGGGCTATGGTACCCTACAACAATGTATCCACATAAACAGGGCATGTGCAAATAGTGCTGATAACTTTAAAATAGGCTGCGCCTATACAACAATATTGCCTCTCACCTTGCTGCCACCTCACCCAGCCCCAACACTTCGATCCATGATCTTTGTTGGGAGCGTGGTTAGGCATGCAGCTCCTCCTTCTTTTATAGATCCAAAATGCACCCCATTTGGTGGTCATTTACTTAAACCACCCTATTACTCCTGGTGTTGCATTATGTGCAACTATAACTTATGGTAAAACATTGTACCAATTTTTCTCTTAGGGTTCAAATATCCCAGGAAGTGGTACTATAACCATCCTGTGACATTAGTTATGAAAATACATGTATAACAAATATTATGAACAGCAAAAACTGTAATACATGCTACTAATCTCAGAGAACAAATTCTTCAATTGTTAATATATTAAACTGCAAGATTAACTCTGCTCTGGAAGATAAAAAAGGCTTCCACTTTACACTGAAATTACAGTGCTGAAAATTCAGTGTAGTTCTTTAGATATATGTCCATATAAAGTCTTTATTTTTTTCTTCTACATTCCATGATGATACCAACGTAGAAAAAGATGATGCTTGATCCCAGCAATGTTTTTCTGATGCTTACCTTTGAATATCTTGAAAGATGGCTCTGAAGGTAGTAGGAAAACTCACTCTTGGGGCAGCCGGTGAGAATTACATACAAGATAATAAAACATAGTATTAGTTCATATCAGTACTCAAGAATATACAAATTTCTATTTACATTTTTTGCATTTCTTCATTTCTTTTTCAATTTATACATTTCTCGGTACAATAACACCTATTTCACAACTCCTGTAAGTGTGAGCACCACTGATACCACAAAGTACATTGATAACTACCAGTACTTATTCTCAGACTTTGCTTCACTTTTACAGGAATGTTTTTTTTTTTTTTGTGTGTGTGTGTGTGTCTTTCTTTCTCTCTGCCACCGATCAGCCCCCTTCCACTGGCTCCCCCAGGCCCATCACTCTGGCGTCCACTGGAACTTACCTCTTGGAGATGAGGTGCCAGCTGGCCAGGTGAGGTGCCTTCAGGGGACCGGCATTCATCTCGCTAGTCAGTGGTATTTTTGGCCTCCATTTTCTCCTGTCCCCAAGTGCAGAGCTGTGGTGTGCAATGATTCCAATGGCTGAGCCACGCACTTCCACACATGGCATGCGAGGATTCTGCTCTGTCTCTGCCCCTTATCTTTGCAGCCAGTGTGCCAGCCTCCAGCCACTGCTAGGGGCCAGGCATGCACCAGTCTCCATTCCCACACCTCCCCAGGAGAGAAGAGCTGTCCTCTGGATGCTCAACCCTCTCCCTTCCCAGCCAACACCCAGCAATCCGCTCGCTCTGTGAATATGGGTCACTAGCATGGAAGGAGGTAAGCTAGTGATGCCTCAGACCACCGTGCCACTGGGCCGGCTTAACAGGAATGGTTTTAAATCAAAATCATAATTCAACTCATTCAGTTTCAAGTTCCCTAAACAGAAGATCCAAAGTGATTCCTGCTGCAATACAAATGGGTTTGATCCCCTCCACATTGTATGTGCTCCAAAGCTACCAGTTTGAAATTCCTAGCATCTGAGCTATGCATTTCCCTGATGTGCGCCACAAGAGGGGTATCATCCTGTCCCCTAGTGATATTCATGTGTGCTTCCGCATACATTCATTCAGAGGTCTATTAGTTCTTCCTGTGTATAACAAATTTAAGGGGTAATGCACGCAGTACACTACAAATGTTGTTTTTGCACTTAGTGAATTCCCTTATATCACAATGTATCCTCTTTGTTGGATGTTCAAATTTCTTGCAGGTTACTGCAGGTTACTCATGTTGCTCATGCCACAAGTGTAAAATCCAATCGGATTGTTTGGAAGCCACATGTCCCCCCCCCCGTACATTCCTTTAGTTGACAGTGAACCAACTGATCCCATAAATTTTAACTTATAAATAGCTTCTCCCTTACACATTCCTTCACACTCTGAACACTGGTTAAGATATGCCAAATTCATGAATGATTCTACTTATTTGACACACAACATAATTACATTCACTGAACAAGGTAACGGAGTCCTCCGTCATCCACTTTAGTTTTGACTCTTAAGATGTCTTCTTTTTCCATATTTTCTGCCCTTGTCCTGCTCTCCTTAGGCAGGTTCACATTGTAACCTCAGTCCCTGAATATTACTTCTAACTCATTTATTTATTTATTATTTCAGAAGACACCTTTGAGCCAAGGCTCTTTTACAAAGGTTCAACATCAGGGAAACAGTACAGAACATAGTGAGGACAATAACAAGTACAGTAGTTTTAAGCAGCCATAGGCTTTGTCGGGTACATTAAAGCTTTCATATGGGATTACTGTAATATGTACAATGATTCACAGTATGTATGCTAAGTTACAGTAATTTGTATATATTATTCAAGAACATATGTACAATAAAAAAACAGTTGTAATATAGTTCACTAGAATAAATTAGAAACTGCTAGGAGAGATTGTAGATACATGTAGAGGAAGTTATGGGGAGAGAATGTAGATAATAGTGGGGAAATAAAAAGGGAGGAGATAGTGGGGGAAGGTGGGAGGGACTTGGGGGAATTAGAGGGAAGGAGAGCAAGTTTAGTTAGGAGAAACATTCACAGGAGGCCATTGTGACAAGGTCCTGATGCAGGGTTGCACTTGAAAGTGCCCAGGATGGTGTCGTTGGTACAGTAACAGAAGGTGGAAGCTAGTTGTACCAGGATGGGGCTCTGCATGTAAAGGAGCATTGTTCTTGGGTAGTGTGGCAGCGTGGAACAGAAAAAGTAAGATATTCTGAGCTCCTGGTTAGGCAGGGGCCATAGCAGGGGTCAGTAAGGGCTGAACCCTTGAGGGTAGGAGATTTAAGGTAATCTTTTTTGCTAGCATACAGGTCTGGTACTTGAGTCTGTCAGGGAGTTGAAGCCAGTTTGCTTGCTTGTAGATGTCACAGGTATGTTTTTTTTTTTTATTTAGTTGTTTAACCAGGAGTAGCACACTAAGCTGAAAGCTTTTTTTATAGGAGCGACCTGGGGTCACAGGGAAGTTAAGTGAGTTGCTCAGGGTCACACAGTGTGCAAGTGGAAGCTGTGGGATTCAAACCCAGGTCTGGTCTGCTGGATGTCACTAGATTTGCAGCTCAGAGCCTTAAACCACTACGCTATACTGCCTCCTATGTGAGAGGCATGGAGCAGAAGTCAGTAGACGATATGCCTTGTTAAGCGCAATGGCTATTTGTTTAAGCGCAGTGTCAGTGGCAGAGCCATAGATCAAAAGCTCATAGTCGATTATTGATATAATAGAGCTCTGAATGGCAGTGCTTAAGGCTTCATTGGTGAGGCAGCTGCTATGTCCAAAGAGAAGTCCTATGTGGGTGTTCACGATCTTGGCAATACTCTCAGTTGTGTTTAGAGTAAGACAAGGTACTGCTGAGGGCAACCCCCAGGTATTTAAACAGTTGAACATGTTCGAGCAACATCCCATCACTGTTTGTGATAGATAAACATTTGTTTTTATGTTTCTTATAGATGCCATGAAACATCATTGTTTTAGTTTTTTTGTGATTTAGTATGAGTTTTTGAGATTTAAACCATGTCTCCACTTGCATAAAGTTTGTTTGCAGTTGCAATTGTAGGAGGGAGGGGTCAGGGTGGGAAGTGAAAATAACTGCATTGTCTGTATATAAAAGGAGTCTATTGGGGCATGGTGCAGGGAGATTGTTCAGAAAAGTACTGAAAAGCAAGGGACCCCAGATGGACCCTTGGGGAACTCCAGAGCAAATCAGACTGGAGGGTGAGAGGGACTCACCAACTCTGACTTGTTGGGTTCAGTCACTAAGGTAGCTTTGGAACCGACGTGTGGTGTCATCTGAGAGGCCAAGGCAAGATAATTGTTCAAGTAGCAGGGAGTGGTTGACAGTGTCGAACGCCTTTGTCAAATCGATGAAGGTGGTGCCGTCAAGATGTCCCTGATCCAGAGCATTATGGATATAAGTGGTGAATTCAAGGAGAATTGTGGTAGTACGATATCCTTTTTGAAAACCATGCTGCTCCTGACATTGCAGGTTGTGGTTAGCAAGGTACTGTATTCTGTAAGTTGATCGACAACTATTCTCTCTAGTGCTTTCGAGAGAGGGGGAAGAACGAAGATGGGTCTGTAGTTAGAGGTTAGGGTCTTATCCCCACTTTTGTGAATTGGTGTCACAACAGCAGGTTTCCGTATTTGGGGAAACTGAGAAAGTATTAGGGATTGGTTGAGGATTTTGGTGAGCAGTGTCAGGACTTCGTCAATGGTGAGGGCAAGGAGTTTCAGGTCTAGGGAGTCACCACTGAATCTGGACCTCCCAAGCACTTTGAGCAGTTGTTTTTTGGCTAGGGCCAGGGCCCCTACTTTTCTGCGGCACAGTGGGACCAAGTTCTGCAGCAAGGCTACCATTTGCCGCAGAACTTCTGCGATGGTGGTTTGTAATTTCTGCGGAAGTTCTGCGGCACTAACAGACTACCACATCACAGTAACAGCTTGTCATCCTGGCTTCACTTTCATGGCAGTGGTTATAGTAATCAGGACGGTGGAAAGCACAGTAACACTAGTTCAAAAAATAACAGAATTATAAAAACAATTTTATGCCTAAAAAACAAAACAAATGTCTCTCCCTTAAGGTCCTAGCCTGTTAAATAAATGATATATGCAGAAGGGATCTTATGTGATAAATAAGGTATTTCTATATGCATGCTGTCTATCCCACTAATGAGGTTTCCACTGTCTATCACTTATATAGTTGTATGTGCTTTCTGTACCACTCATGAGGTTCCCACTGTGTGTCACTTATATATTTATATGCAATATGTAACATACATACAAATGTGTTGTGTGTGTGTGGTGAGAGAGACAGAGATACTGTGTGTGTGTGTGTGTATATTTTTTAAATTTCCATGAACTTGCATCCTCATTCATACAGGTCCCATTAAAAATGGAATAGAGGAGTTATTGCAAAACTCATTTTTGATCCCAACCTGCTTTTCCTGACACACTGCATAACACCATTAGGCCATGACATGCATGTGAACCGATTGTGAGATAGAGCTCTCCAGACCAGCACAATGTGTCCACCATGTGACAGAACACTGCACCATACCTTCCTAGGCTCCAAACAATGATGTGTTCCACCAATCCTTGTGCTGCCCAGCCAGCTCCCAGAGCTAATCTCTGAACCTAAGTTGCCTACATGGAAACACAGCATTCTACCCTCTGGCCCAACAGCTTTCCCTGCACACATTTCTCCATAACTTTTAGGTGATTCTATCAACCAATGACAATATGTAATCAATAACCCTGGCGAAAATGCGTACAGTGCAATTATTTATTTAACAGGTCTATTCTTTCAACAGGTCTATACATTATTATATTCCACTTTTCTGGGCATAATTATTTTATTTTTCTTAAAAATTGCAGTTAAATTAATTTTACCAGTTATTCATTTCAGATGGCATCTCTATACATTAAAGGCGCAAATAGGTCTGTACAAAGTGAGGTATGGACTTAACAGGTCCGTGCTATTGGCAAGGTTTTGTTTAAGTTGGCCCTAGTGCAATAATGTAAGACTGCAAATTGTAGTAGGCTGTAGTGCAGGTTGAGAAAATATCACCATGCCTGATGTACTGTGCCACCGTCCCTGGCAGTGTGAGCTGTGGTAGATAAGTGACTGTTCATTTCTGTTGCAGAATGCAGCCATTTCATTAGCTAATGTATGATGTTATAGCAATGATAACACAACATTCTGAGCATATAGGGGTTTTAGGATATAAAAAGAGGGGAAGGGAACCAGATTCTATGGATAAACAAAATATTAATAAAAATCAACAAGAAGAGTGAATTTTATGGCACCACAGAAGTTCTGGCGTAGATTGCAAGTTTCCTTCAGAAAATCTCATGGTCAGAATTTAGGGGTCTTTGGCTAGGGCCTCCAAGATAGTTTTAAAGTAGAAAAGTGGATGGCCCTGTGTTATTCTTGCTTTGTCCAAGCCTTGGAGAGTCCAGTGGAGGGGGGTCAAATAAGGTTGGAGGAAACACGTGACAAAGATCAGTGAATGCCGCATTAAAAGCATTAGCCACGGTGACCTGGTCCAGAATGAGGCTGCCATTTACATTCAGTATAGAGGGTGGTACTTTGGGGATATGCCCTGTAACTTCAGAAAGATTTGCCCAAAACTTCTTCCCATCTTTCCATGAGTTAACAAATGCGCTCCTGTAGTATCTTGCCTTTTCGTTTTGAATTGCTCTAGTACAGGCATTTCTTTGTAAGCCTGGGTATCAGCCTGGGTGCCAGTCCAGTTGCCCAGATGCCAAAGATGATCCCGGGACCTCAATTGTTCCAGAAGATCAGAGTTAATCCAAGGGTTGTTATCTTGCATTTTTTGAATGGGGCATGGACATCACAGGTGCTGTTAAAGCTGTGGATAAAATATTCAAGAGCAGTGTCAATGTTGGAGGCTGTGTCTATCAGAGTCCAATCATGGTCTCCTAGGAGGATTTTTAGAGACACAAGATGACCAGGAATCAGTCTGCTGCTGTTAATAGTTTTGAGTCTTAGTGTATTTGTTCAACCAGGAGCAAAGGATTGGGGAGTGGTTGATTAAACTGTCGGAGAGAACTACCTTTTTCGTGATGTGATCTAGGCAGTTAGTGAGAATCCAGTCCAGAAAGGTAGTAGTACCTGTTCTGTAGTTCACCCATGTGGGTGATTGGACCATGTGCGAGAAGTTAGCAGCAGTTAGTGCGTCCTTATATTTGTTTGCACTGGGGGAGGACCAGTTCACACTGAAGTCACCAAGCAGGATTGTTTATGCATTTTGATTAAATGAGTGTATGACGTCTAGTATGGGGTTTAGCCCTTGGTTGGTCAGCTTAGGTGGGGTATAGACTGAAGCCACTGCCAGGTTTTTGTTTTGTGCTCCAAGCAGTATCTTCAAGGCAAGGACTTGGATGTCATTCTCAGGGAGAGGCACACTGAATACATGACCCTTAAGAGATTCTTTTAGGTAAAGGGCACAGCCTCTGCCTGTCTTGGACAGCCTGTCTTGCCTGAAGACTCATATGCCTGCTAACTAAATGTTTCAACTGTGCTGCAGTTACGCTCCACACGTATGAACTGCCCATAAGGAATATATTTTTTCAGTGACCACAGGTGGGCACTAGTTGCATGTGCATGTAATAGGGAGTTTGTAGCTGTGAACTTATGATACCTCCTTGTTTGAACCCAGTAACCTGGCTCTATATACAAAGTGGTGTCTAAGAAATGTATCTCTTTCTCTACTAATATTGATGTAAACCACAAATTCAAATCATTTTGATATAACCAAGTAAAAAAATGTAAAGAATCGTTTCTCCTTCCATATGCATATGACATCAACAATAAAATGATGCCAGGTCACCAAGTTTGAAGCAAAGGAGCATCCATCGTAGAAAACAGTATTCTCCCAGTCTCCCAAAAATAGGTAGGCATGTGATGGGGCAATGCACACCCCATCACACTACCAA
The DNA here is from genome assembly GCA_016271365.2 of Neoceratodus forsteri. NCBI lineage: Eukaryota > Metazoa > Chordata > Ceratodontiformes > Ceratodontidae > Neoceratodus > Neoceratodus forsteri. The sequence continues at coordinate 237,592,697 of CM057458.1, forward strand.
CCTGCTGGAGATAATGAGTTTCACTGAATTCAAAGGCATTATGCATAAGTATAAACTCCACACTTTATATTAAAAAGTCCACTGGGAATTCCTCACCTCTACCTTCTAATACCTTCCTAGCTGCTCTCACTCCATCAGTGTGTCTGACTGATGAGGAGCGGGGCCTACTATTGATTGACAACCAGAGTCAGTTTTGTTCCCAAACACATCCCCAGTGTCCCTGAGGTGGGGTATCAATTTATACACTTCATCCTGAATAAAAGCGTCAATCAATTTAGACAAATTGTCTTTTAGAGATCCCACCCCAGAGACAATAGGGCATCCAGGAGGTTTTAAAACACGTGTATATTTTGGGGAGTACATACAATACCGTGGTAATGGGCTGTGGTGTCTGAAGTCCTATGCTCATAAATCCCCACTAGCCCTGTTGGTCATTTGTATCTATCTCCAATCTATACCTTGCCCCAGCATTGTATCTGGGTGTTCTTTCTACGAAATTGTAAAAACTGTAAAATTGTCTTTTCTCTTGTTTCTGCATCTAATGTATTCGTCTGAACAATTGCTGTATTGTTGTACCTGTTGTACCCTTTTGTACTCTCCCGGGTCGTTCCTGAAAATAGGCATAATATTTGTCTAGTGTACTTACCTGGTAAACAAAAAACTAAATAAATAAGATAGATAAATTCTTGTTCCGCGGTGTCAACATTTATATGGGCCATATTCACAGTCTCATACAGTTCTTTTATAAGTCTCTGTTGGATTTGTTGTGAGCTCTTTATAGTTAGATTTATCCAACAGTATGTTTTCCGCCATTTCTATGTACTGTTGTGTATGCATTATTACTGTATTGCTGCCCTTGTCGGCAGGTTTGATCACTGTCTTCCCTGCCAGCAAGGGTGGTCAGAGCTGTTCGTTCACCTGCTGTGAGATTATTCCCCTTTTCTGGTCATCTTTCCTTGCCCATAAGTTTTTCCATTTGGGCCCTCACTGTTTTTTTTTTTTTCAAAAGCCAGTATACTTGGATTGTATATAGCAGGGCAAAAAACTGATTTAGATTTGAAATGCTGTTTGCAAATCTGCCAAATCCTATTTACAGCCATCTGATCTTGTGACATATCAATGCTCTGTTCATCAGTTTCTGTCAGTTCGGCATTACCATATAAATCAAACAGGGCCTCTAGGTTTCGTTGATCTTGCTCGTTCCATGTGCTGGAGCTGGGCAAGCTGGCAATAAGATGAGATGCAATATTTCTGTATAGGCGTAACCTGGTTTAAAATTATTTATTAGTACTATTTGCACAGGTCCTGATTATGGTAATGTGGATACTGTACATTGTGGTGGAGTGCCGTAGCCCTAGGGGGCATTGAGCTTATTTGCACACCTTTTGTCATGCTGGAAAAGGATAATAAATGACTTAAAACCTGGAGTGCTTTACCACCAGCATACTACTACCGGTAGGTAGTTAGTCTACTATTTCTTGGCACAGCAGTGTTCAGTCCACGACAATACAGTGCTGCCTCTGAGTGCATCTTTAACTTTTGGAGCAGTGCCTTGTCTGTTTTCAGGGCTGCTAGCCCTTTTCTGATTCTTTCTCTCATCAACAGCACATTCCCCACTTCTGGGATCCCTCTCACAGTAACTTTTATGCTACTTTCAGGCACGGGCCTGGTATCCTGTACTATGAACACAGAGCAAAAGTGGTCATTTAGAATTGCTGCTTTTTGCTCACACTCTTCTATTACCCTACCCCCCCCATCAGCCTAACAGTTCCTCCTCTTATCTTCTTTTTTTCCCTAATGTATCTGAAGAACTGGTCCCTCCACTTGAACCCTTCCTCAATATGCAGTTGTGTGTCTGCTTTTGCATTCTTGACTGCCTTCTTGGCCTCCCTCATCCTTAATGGGTATTTACTCCATTCCTCATCTCCTTATTTCTCTTTGTATCTAATGAATGTCCTTTTTCTAGCCCTCACTACCTCCCTGATCTTCTTCGAGAACCAGATTAGTCTCTTTCCTTGTTAATCTTTGTTACCATTCTCATACATGACGTAGTTGCCTCTAAAGTGACCCTTTAATTAATCTCCATCTCTCCTCCACCTCCTTGATTTCATCCTCTCCCTTCAGCTTGCCCTTGACAAGTTCCCTCATCTGATCAAGGTCTGCTCTTCTGAAATCCAGACGCACAGCCTTTGATGAAGATATACTGGTATCCACAGCCTGTCTGAACCATATGGTGTTATGATCACTGACCCTTGAGGCTCAACAATCCTTGCCCTTCCTACCAATTCTGAGTTAGTGAGTATCACGTCAAGCATGGCAGTTTGTCTTTTGGGTTTTCTCACTATCTGCACCAGCAGGCCACTCTGCAACATATTTAGCAGGGCCTGACTCCTGGTACTCTTAGCTGCTGGAATGTCCCAGTCTATGTCTTGTAGATTAGGATCCTCTACCACCACTACCACCCCTTTTGCTGCCGCCATATGAATCTCTGACCCTAGTTTCCCATCTCCCTCATCCCCCTGTCCCAGCAGTCTGTAGGCATTTGCCATGCGGTTGTGAGCTGCACCCCCAATGATTCTGTTCCTGCTTCCCTCCACTCCCTTAATGGATGTCTCCTTAACCACCTCTTTGTCTTCTGTAACATAAAGGGCTCACCCACTCCCTTTCCCATATCCCTATCTTGTCTACACATGGTGTATCCTGGTAGTGCTAAATTCAAGTCAGTATTTCCAGTGGCCCATGTTTCTGTGATGGCTATGAGGTCTAATCTCATGTCTGCCATTATCGCCTACAGCTCACTAATTTGTTTTTTAAGCGTTTTACTCCCCATGTACGGCTGTCTGGAAAATTAGAGCCCCCTCTCAGAGGACTCGTTGCACTCTGGCAACCTGGTGCTGCAGTAGATGCTGTCATTGAGTCTGCCAGACCCATTTTCCTTTTTCTCTCCTCCCTGGTTGTGGATGCACAGGTATGGGCATGGAGGCATGCACATGCTGTAGTCTGCAACACCCTCCCTTTGTGCCGCCCTCAGTGCCAGGCTACCCACCAGGCCTTCACCTGGTGACAGTTGTTTGGCTGGAGCGGCAAACTACCCACCCCCAGGAGAGGAGAGCAGCCCTTCAGATGATCAATCCTCTCCCTCTCTGGCTAACCCCTGGCAATCCAAGCTCATTCCTGAACCCAGGTCGCCAGCATGGTGTGAGGTGTGGCATCCAGTGCCTCAACCCTCAGTGCCATGCAGCTCAATAATTTTGTTCCCCAGGCCCCTGGTAATTTAGGCAGCCTGTCTTCCAGCCTGTGCCTATAAATCTCCCCTTTTTGTAAGGACCTCTCCCCTTGTCCTCCCCTTCCACCTTATTTTCTGGCCCCTTGCTTGTTCTGTGTGCCCCTGCCCTCAGATTCCTTTTCTTATTTTCTTATGGACCCCTGTTCAGATGCCTATATCCCCTCTGTTTCTGTTCCCCATTTCTGTGGAAGTTCTAGCGAGGCTCCACTTTTGTCCTCCTTCCTTTGTGGTTCTTCAGGCCTCAGCTCCCCAACTTAGTTTAAATGTCCACCAACACACCAACACAGACATCAAACTTCTGCCCCAGTGCACTAGCCCCATCTTGTGTCAGGTAAAGGCCATCACATAGAAGAGTTCCCTGTCCAAGAAGCACTTCAGATCGCCCACATAATGGTACCCCACCTGACACCATGCTTTCAACCACCATTTAAACTTTAAACTCTTCAGTCTCCTTCTTCCTTACTCTTACTCTTTCCTTTTCTGACCCCTTCCCTGCACATGGAGAACCTTAGAAAAGACCAGGCAAACTGAAGGTGCCTTCAGTCTGCCCCCCAGCCTTCAAAAATTGAGCTTTACCATCTCAATTAACTTGTTTGCCAGATCGTTGATACCAAAGTTTACCAGCATGTTAAGGTATCCTTCCCTCTTCCTCTACCTTCCTCCCTTTCCTGTTTATGTACTGGATGGCTAATGCTCCTGGAAGACATCTGACCACCCCTCCCCTTTCCCCTGCTTTCAACCACCTTCTCCACCCCTCTAATCATCAAGCCCCCACCACTAGAATACTTTTGCTACCTTCCTGCTGTAACCACTGGGTGGCACCAAAAATGCCTGGAAAAGGCACAGGGTTATCATAGTGGTTAAGAAATGAGGGGAGGAGGTGGCACTGTAGATCAAGTTGGGTCTGCTGCAGAAAATCAAAGCTAAAAAAATGAGCAGACTGGGTGGGCCCACTGGCCCTTATCTGCTGACACATTCTGTGTTTCTGTGTTTCTATATAAGTAATGGGCTGTCCATCCTTGTCAACTGTCTCCAAGCTCCCCCACTGAGGTAGTCCGGTACCTATATAAAAACATAGAAGCATAGAATTTGATGGCAGATAAGGACCGCTTGGCCCACCTAGTCTGCCCATTTCCCTGCCTAACGGATAAGCTGCAGATCCTAGTTAACCAACAGCCTACTTCCTCCTACCCCCCACTAGAATTGCCTTATGTCTGTCCCATGCATTCTTGAATTCCCCCACTGTTTTTGACCTTACAACCTCTTTAGGAAGGCTGTTCCATGTATCCACAACCCTCTCTGTGAAGAAATACTTCCTCACATTACCTCTGAGCCGTCCCACCCCATCTTCAAATTGTGCCCCCTTGTTTTTGTACATCTCTTTTTCTGAAAGATGCTACTCTCTTGGACTTTGTTGATTCCCTTGAGGTATTTGAAAGTTTCTATCATGTACCCCCTCTCCCTCCTTTCCTCGAGGCTATACATCTTTAGTTCCTTTAGTCTTTCTTCATATGTCTTCTGATGTAGACCCTGCATCATTTTGGTTGCCCTCCTCTGGACAGCCTCCATCCTGTCTATGTCTCTGTGGAGATGGGGTCTCCAGAACTGTACACAGTACTCCAGATGTGGTCTTACCAATTGTCTGTACAGAGGGCTAGCAACTTCCTGTTTCTACTGGTGATGCCTCTCCCTATGCATCCCCTTATCCCCCCAGCCCTCCTTGCTGCCTTCTCACATTGCTGGCCCATCTTTAGGTCATCTGATATGACCACCCCCAGGTCCCTTTCCATTTTTGTTGTTGTCAGTATCTCACCCCCCCATTGTGTACTCTTCCCCTGGGTTTTTGTTTCCCAGGTGCATTACTTTGCACTTCTTTGCATTGAAGCTAAGCTGCCATACGTTTGACCATTCCTCCAACCTTGCCAAGTCCCTTTTCATCCTTTCCACCCCACCTTGTGTATCAACCCTGTTGCAGATCTTTGTGTCATCTGCAAAGAAACATACTTTCCATTCCAGTCCCTCTGTAATGTCACTTATAAAGACACTAAAAAGGACCGGCCCCAGTACTGAACCCTGTGGTACCCCATTAGTAACCCTCCTTTCTTCACTGTGGACTCCATTTACTATTACCCGCTGTGTCCTGTTGTCCAACCAGTGTTTTACCCAGGCTACCACCCTAGGACCCACTCCCAGGCTGGATAATTTGTTTATTAATCTTTTGTGCGGGACTGTATCAAATGCCTTGCTAAAGTCTAGTTAGGCCATGTCCACAGCCCCTCCCTGGTCTACTGCTTTGGTCACCCAGTCAAAGAAATCAATTAGATTTATCTAACATGACCTTCCCGCTGTGAATCCATGCTGCCTTGGGTCCTGTGCCCCACTGGATTCTAGGTACTCAACAGTTCTTTCCTTCAGAAGTGATTCCATCATTTTCCCTACCACTGAGGTGAAACTGACAGGTCTGTAGTTTCCTGCCTCTGTCTTGCTCCCACTTTTGTGAAGGGAAATCACATCTGCCCTCCTCCAGTCCTCAGGTACCACCCCATCCTCCCATGATTTATTAAAAAGGGTAGTCAGTGGTGTTACTAGTTCTTCCCTTAGTTCTTTTAAAATCCTGGGGCAAATCCTATCAGGCACCATTGCTTTATCCTCCTTCAGTTTTAAGAGTTCTTTCAGAACTCTTTCTTCTGTGAAAGGGCTAATATCAACCCCCCTATCCAGAATGCTTCTATTGACTGGATTAGGTATTTCCCCCTGCTTTTCCACTGTGAATACCGAGCAGAAGTATTGGTTCATTATCCCTGCTTTTTCACTGTCGCTCTCTGCCCAACCACCTTCCTCTTTGTTCAGCCTCAGTATCCCTGCCTTAGTCTTTCTTTGCTCCCTAATGTACCTATAAAAGGTTTTATCCCCCTTCTTAACCGAGTTGGCTATCTTTTTCTCGGTTTGGGCCCTTGCTATTCTGACTGCCTTACCCGCTTCCTTCAGCTTTAACTGGTACAGTTCTCTGTCCTGCTCCTTCTGTGTTTCCTTATACTTTCTGAATGCTATCTTTCTTTTCCCTAACCTTCCCCGCCACTTCTTTTGAGAACCATAGTGTTTTTTTCTTTCATTTTGATTTGTTTATTTGCTTCACACAAAGACTTGTTGCCTCTGTGATGGCGGTTTTGACGTTTCCCCATTGTTGCTCCATCCCCCCTTCTTGTCTGTTTGCTAGTGCTTTTCTGAGGCACGCTCCCATTTTGACAAAATCAGCCCTCCTGAAGTCCAGTACCTTCACTTTTGTGTGGCTTGACTCTACAGCTAAGTTTATCATGAACCACACTGTTTGGTGGTCGCTTGTTCCCAGATGGCTACCCACTTCAAAATCAGAGATCCTCTCTCCATCCCCATTTGAGAGTACCAGGTCTGAGATTGCTCTTTCTTGAGTGGGTTCCAAAACTAGCTGTCTGAGGGCATCCAGAATGGCCCTGCTCTTGGATGTGGCTGCAGCAAAGGTGCTCCAGTCAACATCTGGAATATTCAGGTCCCCCAACAGCAATATCTCCCCTTTCTCTGCCATCCCAAGGATGCCTTCTATCATTTCCTTATCCATTTCCTCCCCCTGAGATGGGGGTCTGTATACAACCCCTGTGCAGATTGTGGAGCCATTTCCAGTCTCCAGGATGACCCACAGTGCCTTCTTTCCTCCCTGTTTACCCTTTAGTTCTGTTGTTTTGACCCCTTCCCTTACATTGAAAGTTACTCCTCCTCCTCTTCTTCCCTCTCTGTCCCTCCTGTAGATTGTATACCCTGATATGTTGACATCCCAGTCATGGTTCTCTATGTACCATGTTTCTATGACTGCCACAATATCCAGGCATCCCTCTTCCATCAAGGCCACCATTTTAGGGTACTTTTTACCTAGACTACTGGCATTGGTACCCATTACCCTCCATTTTTTTATGGCTTTATTTCTTTTTGCCCCATCCCTGTCCCTACTGCCTTTGTCTTTTTCTCCATTTACCCCTGCCCTTCTCCCTAGTGACTGCCCTGTTTTGGTGTTTACCTCACTAATTACCCTGATTTTGGGGAGGGGCTAGGATTACCCTTCTCTTCAGTGCCTCCTCACACGGTGCAAATCAATTAGCTTTCAGGATATGGTGAGCCTAGATGACATCCTTTTGGCTTCACCTACCACCCCTTCCCTTCCCTGCTACCATTCTGACCCCTGGGCTAGTGGGCCTCTGGAGTGTTGGGTGTGTCTGAAGGTACCAGCTCAACAGGTGATGTAGCCAGGATAGCGTCTCCCTTGCTGCTACCAGCTATGTCTGATGCTCTACATATAAGACAGTGTCCTGTCCTCCAGAGTGTAGCCCAGATCATGAACGTCCCACAGTCTCTATAGCTGACTATAGCCCTGCTGTACCTGTGTGCTCCATTTTGCCTGACTGCTCTCATCCCACAGTACTGTACCTGCTTGACTCCTAAAAACATAACTACACTCTTGTACTAACTGTACTGAGGTCCACCTGCCTGAAACCCCTTTAGCATATTCCTGCAACACCCTACACTCTACTCTAGATAGAGTGTTTGTCCCTTAATCTTAATACAGCTACATTTCAGGCTACTTGCACTGTGCTTTTCTTCACGCACTTTACCCTATAGTCGGGGGGGGGGTATTGTAACTTCACTATTTTGCACAGTACACATTTTATCACTTTTGACTTTGTACTATATCTATTTAAGTAGTATGTGCATGGCTGTATTCTTTCATATGACAATCCTTCAACCCCTTCTCTCTGGTAGCAACTAGAAACTAACTAAATAAAAATAGACTCACCTTCCCACTGTACTAAGTTGAGATACCCTAGATGAAGAATTCTTAGGTTCCTTTTACACGTTCTGGCAGTTGCCTATCAGGTACCTGTACTGACCACCACAGTCCCCCTGCGTTCTTCCTGTGGATGTTCTGCAGCTGCCCCCATGTCTGAATCTCCACTTCTTCTCTTTGCCACTCACTCAATGAGACACGTGGGTAGGTGTTAATAGAAGGAATTAGCCCTTGCTTCCTGCACCCCCCACTCCAGTTATCACCTAGCTTTCATCCCAGGCCAGACAGTTTCCACCTAGTCCCCAAAATACAGGGTGAGATACAGCTCTTTTATATGTCCCTTAAATGTGGACTACAGTGGCCAGTCTCAAATTACCTCAAACAATAATTAAGACACTACAATACTTCAAACCTCAGTTATTAGAGTAATGCCTTTCTGAATGGTCTGGATCTCCCTACCTTGACAGAAGCCCAACTGGACTCTTCGCTGGTTCCTATCACAGCAGAGGAGGTTACAGAAGTTTTTAAAAACTTGAATACCAGTAAATGCCCAGGCCCTGATGGGTATTCTGCTGCATTTTAAAGATGTATCAAAGGCCCAGTGGCCCTGAGGGCTGAGGCGCTGGCCGCCTTACCTCATGCCATGCTGGCAAACTGTGTTTGGTAATGAGCATAGGTCACTGGGGGTTGGCAGGGGAGAAGAAGGATTGAGAGTCTGAAGGACTGCTCTCCTTCTCCGGGGAGGGGGGGATGTCAGTGGTTGGCTCCAGACTGGCCAAAGTGGAGGCTGGGGGGCAGCGCGCCAATGCTGCAGATAGGGCTGGAGATGGGGCAGGCACCTGGAGGAGCGTGTGCAGAGGCATGCACACTCCCTCCACCGGCATCATTGCACGCCATATCTCCAGGAGGCGAACAAGGAAAATTGGACTCCCGGTCGGTCAGCATGAGCTTCCAACCTCTGCAGCCTAACACCGAATGGCACCTCCTCTGATCTGGATCCATTTCAGGTGAGTTGAGCTTGGGGGGGCTTCTTACTACCCTGTCACAGAGGGCAAGCCATGGGGGAAATGGGGGAGGTCAACCTGATGTCGGGGTTTGGGTCAGGAGGTCGGTCGAGATGTACAGTCGACCGGGAGCCTAGGGGAGAAACAGTACAGCCAAAAAAAAAAAATGCATCAAGAACATCTACTTCCTACATTGCTCTACACCTTTTTTTCAGTGCAACAGGGGGCTCCCCACTCCCTCCCCCTGGTTGCTTGCAAACATTAAAGCAATCCCAAAGTTGGACAATGATCCCAGCCTCCCTCAATCCTACAGGCCAACATCCACATTAAACTTTGACTGTAAATTGTTTACTGAAGTGTGGGTAGCCCATCTAGATGCCCTTCTCTCATCATAATCTTTAAAAGAACTCACAAAACTGAAAGTGGGCAAAGCAATGGGACTGGATGGGATACATCCTAGAACATTAAGGGAACTACGGAAGGTGCTGGCAGCACCACTGGCAGCCCTGGTCAATTAATCACTCGATACAGGAGTGGTTCCAGTGGACTGGAGGAGGGCAGACGTAGCCCCTCTTCACAAAAGTGGAAGTAGGGAGGAGTCTGGAAACTATACATCAGTCAGCCTCACCTCAATAGTGGGGAAATTATGTAATCACTACTTAAAGAAAGGATTGTGGAACACCATGAATCCAGCAAAGCACAGGATCCAAGACTGCATGGATTCACAGTGGGAAGGTCATGTCAAACAAATTTAATTGATTTATTTGGCTGAGTGAATAGAGAAGTGGATCGGGGGGAGCAGTGGAAATGATCTACCTGGATTTCAGTAAGGCATTCAATTCTGTTCCACATAGAAGACTTGTGAACAAGCTGGGCTGCCTGGGAGTGGGTCCCAAGGTGGTAAACTGGGTTAGGAACTGGTTGAGTGATAGAACACAGACGGTGGAGGTAAATGGAGCACAATCTGAGGAAAGGATCTGTCTCCTGTCCCAAACAGCAGCAGGGAGCCAGGACACAAAGACCATAGGCAGTTTTTTTTACTGCAAGCAGCAGGGACTCCATGGAGCTATTCTGAGTCAAAGGGCAGAACAACTGAGCTAGTAACCAGATTCCTTCTTACCTTGCAGGAGTACAAGCTCGACCTTGTCTGTTCAACAGCTACCTGACTGTGTTCTACAGCATACAGGGAACAATCAGAGATGCCCACCCACCCTCTCCAGAGTGCTGTTGCTTTATAGGCATGTAGTGCCACCCACAACACCCGATAGGAGGTAGTAAGGTACAAAAAAAAAATGCCCTCCCCCCAAAAAAAACTCACTGTTCTGTTTTCTTTTTCATCCACACTTTCTGACAAAAAACAGGAATCAGCACCATCTCTCAACAAAAAACAAACCATGGACCTTGTCAGTTGCGAAAACTGTGGTGCACTGTACAATAGTATCTACAAATAGCAACCAGTACCCTGCCATGCATGCTGCACCATAGCAGATCTTGCAGCCCAACTACAGGATGCTTGAACTATAACATACGACCTCCAATACAGGGGGTTTACTATAGTGCTGCGACAGTGCTCATACCAACATCTCCAACAGCGACAGACATAATGTCGAGTGTCTGCATTGTACTGTTGGATATGCCAGTGTGTTTCAATAGTGATGCTGTGCCCCCGAATCTCCCACACACCCCTGGTCTCTAGATATGCAACTCTGAGTCGGAGTTGGGTCGGGGAAGGGTGCAGCACCGGGAGCCGCACCGCCGGTGTCTACAGGGACCAGCACAGTGACTCGCTGCTTTTAGGTGAAATCTGTCACTGTGCTGGTCTTCACAGGGGTGGTTTTGACCTCGTGTCTGTACACCAATACAGGGAACTCTATAGCACACTTCCTCAACACCCCCCACCACCAGTACCAACGTGTCAGCCAGGGGACAGGACTTGAGGCAGGGCCCAGAGACTGTCAGGTGATAAGAAAAAAGAGGCATCATAGGAAGCCCAGGAAGGAAGCCAAAAACCAGAAGCATTTCCCAGCCATCCAAACAAAAAACAGGTTCGCTTCACTGCTACCAACCACAGACAAAGTAATACAAGGTAAAGAAATCAAACCACCAAAAAAGGCTAACACGCCAATTAAAACCAGTACAAACTATGATAAAAACAAAACTACTAACACTCAAAATATAACCAACAAAATATTAAAACTCTAAATAAAAACAACACAAATATAAACAAAAACAAAATTCTCATAATCAGGGATTCAATGATCTGAGGAGTGGAACACCACCTAACATAACATGTTAAAAGCAACATTGTGGCAAAGTGCCTACCAGGAGCCTCTGCAAGCAGGGACACTAACTGCATGAAGACAATTGTGCAGGAATGGGGGGGGGGGGTGTTACACATATAAAAGTACACCTTGGTACCTATGGCTTGGCAAATCACACAGTTCAGGAGGCCAAGAAACCTTTGAGGACCTGGCTGCCAAACTTTCTTCCCTTCCATCCAAATTAGCCTTCTCAGAAGTACTGCCAATGTGGGAAAAAAGGAAAAAGCACCAAGCGAGTCAGAGAGATTGAAGTGGGCAAATTCAACTCATGGCTGCATGATTGGTGCCAAGACAAGGGATACCACTACATAGGGAACTGGCACAACTTTTGGGAAAGAGCTTTCTTTAAATATGAGAGGTTGAACCTTAACGAAGAAGGTGTGCAAGCACTTGGACAAAGATTCGATGGCTGTACAGGTAGTTTAAACTAAATAAAGCAGAGTATGATGCAGCTCAAAACCCTGCCATTGGTGGGCTGGTCATCACTGCCCAAAATGCCAAATGCGTGCATGCATCCTCGGAAAACAAATCAAAGCCAACATCCGCCTGAACCAGCAACCTCCATAATCTCTTGGGTAGAAAGAGCAAACTGGGGCAGTCCAGGAAGAGGTTACAACCTCACGCCAAAGAGGATATTCCTGGAAGGCAATGGTTGCAAATACTAGGAGCCTAACCAACAAACTTCCCGAACTAACAGCCATCTTAGAAATAGAAAGGTTGGACTGGTAGCTGTAACAGAAACATGGTTCACGGAAAACCACAGATGGGATACAACCATTCCCGGTTACAATCTGTTCGGGAAAGATAGGCAGGGCAAAAAAAGAAGGGGGGCATAGCCATTTACAATCAAGAGGAAATAAAAGCCACATAAGTAAAAGGGCAACCTGGGGACTTCGAGTCACCGTGGTTAACAGTAGACATGGGCAAGGGAAAACCTTTCAGAATCGGCGTTGTGTACAGGCCCCCAAATCAAGGAGATAAAGGAGACAAAGACCTAATAGAGGAAATCCGAAAAATGTCTGATAAAGGTGAAGTAATACTGGTGGGGGACTTCAAACTTCCAGATATTAACTGGAGCACATTAATGGCAGCAACAAGAAGAAGTGGGGACTTCTTATTGTCACTACAGGGGGTGGGACTGTGCCAACTTGTTAAAAACCCAACAAGGGGAGATGCCATTCTCTATGTTGTCCTCATAAACTCAGAAAGGATCAAGGACATCAAAGTAGGATGTCATATGGGCAACAGCGACCATCACATGGTAAGCTTTAAGGTAAACATAACACAGGACATCAGCCACTCAAAGATAAAGGTGCTAGATTTCAGAAAGGCTGACTTCCAAAAAATTAGGAACAATATAAGTAGCCAGTTAATGGAAGTAGACGTTGAGGAAGTGGAGGTCATGTGGGGGAGACACACCACCAAAAAAAAAAAAAAAATGGTATATATTACATATTGTATATCATAAGGGAGAGGGACATGGGGGGAGTGGTACAATGCACTGGCTGTGGGGCAGCAGTTTTCTGGGAGACATTCTGGAAACTGCATTGCTGTCCTATTTTCAGGCAACTGTCAGCTCTGAGGGAGGAGATTGCCCACCTCCAGGCTGAACTGGCAAGGACTAAGGAAGCGTCCCCCACCCAAAGAGCACCACTGCCACAACCACTGTTCAGAGGTTGCCAAGTATGAAGAGCAGTTGGACCACAGTGGGTTCTGGGAGGGTGTGGGTGGTGGAACAGAGGTGAAGCTCCCTAGTTGTACCTCTACACAAATCATACGCCAGTCTGGCAGAGGAAGGTTCCTCTATGATGGCACCCTCAGTGGAGACCAAGAAGAATGCTGAGGACATCTACAAGGGAGACCCACAAAAGGCTGCAAGGGACACCACAGGGGAAGAAAACAGCTTCTGATAGAGGACTCAATTGTTAGGGGGGGTAGAACTGGGGAAGGGAGAGGAGAGGAGAGGGAAGTAAGGTGCCTGCCTGGTGCCACGGCTTGAAGGGACAAGTAGCGAATCCTCAGGATTGCAGAAGCGGCATCACAGGAGAGAGAACTAGATATCATTGTCCACCTTGGGACAAATGACCTAGCTAGGTATGGAATCAGTGTAGTGCAGGATGAATTTGTGGAGTTGTGGAGGGGCCTCAGACAGGTAGCAAGCACGGTTACCTTCTCAGAGGTGCTGCCAGTCTATGGCAGGGGTGAGGCTAGGGTACTGCACACCACTGCAGTTTAATGAATAGTTGCAGAACTGGTGCAGAGCACAGGGCTTTGGCTTCATTGGGGACTGGGGGTACACCTGGAGAGATGAAGGTCTATACTGGCACAATGGCCTCATCTGTCCGTGAAGGGAACCAAGCTCCTAAGTGACAGGTTTAAATGCATCCTTGGCAAGCTTTTAAACTAGCCAAGAGAGGCGGTGCTGATAAGAGGCAGGAAATTTCAAGCCTCCCCTCACAAAACATGGCAGGAAGTAAGGTAAACACTGAGGTACAGAGCTCAACAGAGGGCAGGACAGGGGTAAATGGAAAAACAGACAAGGGCAATAAGAGCAGGGATGGGGGAAAAAAGGATAAAGCCAACATTAAATGGAGGGCAATGAGTACCAATGCCCATAGTCTGGGGAACAAGCTTCCTGAGCTAGTAGCCCTGATGGAAGATGAACAATTGGATATTGTGGAAGTCACAGAAACATGGTACATGGAGAACCATGACTGGGATATCAACACACCAGGGTACACAGTCTACAGAAGGGACAGGGAAGGTAAAAGAGGAGATGGAGTAGCTCTATACATAAGGGAAGGGATCAAAACTACAGAACTAAAAAGTAAAGAGGGAGGACAAGAGGCACTCTGGGTCATGTTGGAGACAGGGAATGGCATCACAATACGCACAGGGCCTGTATACAGATCCCTGTCTCAAGGGGAGGAAACGGACAAGACAATGATAGAGGACATGCTCAAAATGGCTGAAAAAGGGGAGATACTGTTTATGGGGGACCTGAATATGCCAGATGTTAACTGGATGACATGTACTGCAGCCACATCGAAGAGCAGGGTCATTCTCAATGCCCTGCAGGGGGCATGCATTAGACAGCTAGTGTTGGAACCCACTAGGGAGGGAGCCATTCTAGACCTGGTACTCTCAAATGGAGAGAGGATCACAAATTTAGGAGTCAGTAGACGTCTGGGAACAAGTGACCACTGCACAGTGTGCTTCACAATAAGCACAACCATAGAGACAAGCCATACAAAAACAAGGATACTGGACTTTAGAAGAACAGACTTTGGCAAACTGGGTAAATACCTGAGGAATGCAGTAGCAAATGGCCAAAAAGGAGGGGTGGAAGAACAATGGAGAAAAATCAAAACTGCTATCATAAAGGCAACAAGCCTTTGTGTGAAACAAATAAAGAAAACAAAGCAGAGTAAAAAAAACACTACGGTTCTCAAAAGAGGTGGCAGGGAAGGTTAAGCAGAAAAAGGCTGTATTCAAAAAGTATAAGGAATCACAGAAGGAGCACAACAGGGAACTGTATCAATTAAAGCAGAAAGAAGTGGGGAAGGCAGTCAGAATAGCAAAGGCCCAAACCGAGGAAAAAATAGCCAACTCAGTTAAGAAGGGGGATAAAACCTTTTATAGGTAAATTAGGGAGCATAGAAAGGTTAAGGAAGGAATAGTGAAGATTAATAAAGGAGAAGGGAGGTGGGCAGAGGGAGACAGTGAAAAGGCAGAGATACTGAATGAATACTTTTGCTCAGTAGTCACAAAAAAAGATGAGGAGGAGTTACCTAAACCAGACAGTAGAAGCACCCTGGGTAGGGGGGTTGACACCAGTCCATTTACAGAAAAAAGAGTCCTGAAAGAACTCCTAAAACTCAAGGTGGACAAAGCAATGAGGCCTCACGGGATTCACCCCAGAATTCTAAAAAAAGTAAGGGAGGACCTAGTCACAACACTGACCACACTTTTTAACAAATCGTGGGAGGATGGGGTGGTACCTGAGGACTGGAGGAGGGCAGATGTAAGTCCCCTTCACAAAAGTGGGAGCAAGGCAGAAGCAGGAATCTACAGACCTGTAAGTTTGACCTCAGTGATAGGGAAAATGATGGAATCACTTTTGAAAGAAAGAATAGTTGAGTACCTAGAGGCCAGCGGGGCACAGGACCCAAAGCAGCATGGATTTACAGCAGGAAGGTCATGTCAGATGAATCTAATCGATTTCTTTGACTGAGTGACCAAAGTAATAGACCAGGGAGGGGCTGTGGATATGGCCTACCTAGACTTTAGCAAGACATTTGACACAGTCCCGCACAAAAGACAATAATCAAGTTAGCTAGCTGGGGAGTGGGTTCCAGGGTGGTAGCCTGGGTAGCAAACTGGCTACACAACAGGACACAGAAGGTAATAGTGAATGGAACACATTCCGAAGAAAGGGGGGTTACTAGTAGAGTACCTCAGGGCTCAGTACTGGGTCCAATCCTCTTTAAAATCTTTATAGGTGACATTGCAGAGGGTCAAGAGGGAAAGGTATGCCTCTTTGCAGATGACACAAAGATCTGTAACAGAATTGATACACAAGGAGGGGTAGAAAGGATGAGAATGGACTTGACAAGGTTGGAGGAATGGTCAGACATATGGCAACTTACATTCAATGCAAGGAAGTGCAAAGTAATGCACCTGGGAAACAAAAACCCAGGAGAAGAGTACACAATAGCAGGGGAGGTACTAACAACAACAAAAATGGAAATCGACTTGGGGGTAGTCATATCAGATGACCTAAAGGTGGGTAAGCAATGTGAGAAGTCAGTAAGGAAAGCCAGGGGGATACTGGGATGCATAAGAAGGGGCATCACAAGTAGAAAAAGGGAAGTGGTTATCCCTCTGTACAGACAGTTGGTGAGACCCCATCTGGAATACTGTGTGCAGTTTTGGAGACCCCATCTATGCAAGGACATAGACAGGATGGAAGCAGTCCAGAGGAGGGCAACTAAAATGGTGCAGGGTCTGCATCAGAAACCATAGAAGAGAGACTGAGAGAGTTTAATATGTATACCCTTGATGAAAGGAGGGACGGGGGACATGATAGAGACTTGCTACCTCAAGGGAATCAACAAAGTCCAGGAGGGTAGCTTCTTTCAGAAAAAGAGATGTGTAAGAACAAGGGGGCACAATTTAAAGATGGGGGGGATGGCTCAGGGGTAATATGAGGACATTTTTTTTCACGGACAGAGTGGTGGATGCATGGAACCGTCTTCCTGGGGAGGTTGTTGAGTCTAAAACAGTGGTGGAATTTAAACATGCATGGGACAGCCATAAGGCAATTGTAGTGGGGGGTTGCAGGAAGTAGGCTGTTGGTTAACTAGAATCTGCAGCTTATCCAATAGGAAGGGAAATGGGCAGACTGGGTGGGCCAAGTGGTCCTTATCTGCCATCAAAGTCTATGTTTCTATGACTCAGGAGAGCAATAAAGACTGCCATGGATCAATTTGCCAGATGGGTCAGCAAAGCAAAAAGAAAAATAAATCCTCTGTGGTTCTCCAAGGAAGTGGCTATCATAGTCAAATAAAAAAGAAGGTGTACAGCATATACCAGGAAACCAAAACCAAGAAAGACTAGGAAAAAATGAGAGTCAGATAAATAAATTAGAAAGGCAAAACCCCAGACAGAGGAAAAGATAGCAGAAGAGGCAAAGAGAGGAGACAAATCATTTTTTAGATACATTAAGGAATGTAGGAAGACAAAAGGGGGATAGTAAAGCTTGTTACTGAAGAAGGGAAATGCACCAAACATGACCCAGAGAAAGCCGAAATCCTCAACAATTACTTCTGCTCGGTGTTTACCAAAGAGGACCCAAGGAATGGCCCAGCCCTGAAAAAACACAACATCCCAGGACCGGGCTAGACATGAGTCCTTTTACAGAAGCCAAAGTTCAGGAGGTGCTAAATAAACTAAAAGTAGACAAAGCCATGAGACCAGACGAGATGTACCCCAGAATCCTTAAGGAACTGGGGGCAGAATTAGCAGCCCCTCTGGCACTTCTATTCACAAAATCCTTGAAGAGCGGTGTGGTATCTGAAGACTGGGAAAAGGCAATAGTGGTTCCACTTCACAAATCAGGCAGTTGGAAAGAGGCTAGTAATTACAGTCTGGTGAGCCTCACGTCTGTGTAACCCCTCACCCCTGCCTTTTTGCCAAAACGACAGGTGGCATGCTGTTGAAGCTGACAGCAGTACCTGGTGGGGACCTGGGTTCGGGGAGGATGAGGTTACTAGGCACAGGGGGACCTAGGTTTAACTACTCTGTACAGGGACTCCCAAGTAAATCCGAACACAGGAAGCAGTAACTGTAATGTCCAGAACCAGGAATGGGATTCTTCAGTGTGGCTTTTATTCACATACTAGCTGAACAAAACAAAGCATAGACAGACCCCATGGGGCTACAGTTCCTGGTAATGCAGATTAGAGACTACAGAACACTTGATCACCATTTTCAGCCTTCAGGCTCTGGACCCACCAGGCACACAGCCCAGACTTGCACGCAGCTTTGGGTACACAGCCCGACTTGTACACACCTGGGTTTTTCCTCATGGTCCATTGGAAGAATGAACCAGTTATCCTGTCGTGGCTCCCCACACCACTTAGAGTCAGCAACTCCTAGAGAGAATTCTTCCTTACTTGTGGCTCCCCACACCACTTAGAGTCCGCGACTCCTAGAGAGAATTCTTCCTTACTTGTTGTGATTCCCCATCTCATAGAGAGAATTTTTCCTTGTTGTGGCTCCCCACACCACTCAAAGTCCGTGACTCCTAGAGAGATTTTCCCTTTTTGCAACCCCATGTCTGGGTACTTCCCCCATCACTGTCCATGTACACGAGGCAAAGTAGCAACCACAGCAGAAATCTGTAGAGGTGGACCTGGTTACTAACCAGGGGTTCGCCCACCTCCAGCTTCCACAGCCCATACCCGGCCATTTCCCTGGGAAAACTGAACCATTCCTTTGCTGAATTTCTAAATGTAGATTAAAGGGTAGATGATCTGGTGCATCTCCTCTACATATTACTTGAATCACACAACACTCTAGCATTTGACACTACTTTACTTGTTTGGCCCATTTCTCTAGGCTTCCCAACATGTAGCGCAATCCCTAGATTTTCACACATGTCCCAGGGTGAAGAAAACATTTTGCCCTCTTAGTCAGAGCAGACACTCACCCTTTAGTTGCAGGTGCCCCACAGGCGACTCACAAATCTTCCATCTTTCAAAAATAAATGCTGAACTAAACAGGCAGCTTTTCTTCCGACTTGGCAGAATTAAGGGGATTGTCCCAGGAATCTGCTAGGGATCTTTACATCCCCCCCCCCCCGGAGGGAGGGGCACTGAGACCCGACCAGCGGTCTTTGCCACTTGAGCACACCTTCACTTACTGAAAACAAACTGGACACTGACTACTTCCCTTTGAAAACTCCCAACATTCTATCTAACTCCCTCTGCTGCAGATCCCAATGTGGCTTATGCAGCTGCGAAAGTTCTATTGGTGATGTCATCCCTCAGTCTCAGCTGGGACTGAGAACAGAGTGAGACAGTGTGAAATCCATTTAACTGGAGTTTCACAAGCTGCCTTCCCTGCCTACCACTAGGTCTTACTGGGATTCTAGTAACCCCGGGTAACAAGGGGGTTGCACTCGCCCTTGACCCGGAAAATGACTGTCCGCAGTCATTATTTACCTGGCCTTAGGCCATCCCACACTATGTGCTACCTGCGGAGGGGGGTGATCAGGCCCCCTCCTACCATGTGCAAGCACAGGCAGGTAACACTAAGGGCCTAGAGGCCTGTAGCTGACATGTCAGCCTCTACACTATCCACTTACTATGGACACCTAGTGGCTCTGGTAGAACTATCCAGAGCATAGCCCTGATAGATCAGTACTGCAGTCCCAGTGGCCACTTAGGACCACAGCTTGTCTATCCCCCCTAACCCTCTAGGGAAAACCTATCTGCCTTTAACTTAATACCCCCAAAACAAAAACAACCCGGGGACCTCCCCGACCTTGGGCAACCTGCAACCACACACCATTAAAATACCACATTACTGCCTCCTCCCTACCCCCACAACCACACCTGTGGAAGGAAAGGGTTAATACAGCAATAACCATAACAATAACACCACAGTACTTTAAATTTCTACACAGTAAAGCACTGACGAGGAACTCCGATGAGCCCCTCCTCCTCTTCTTATCTTCTCTTCTGTCTTCCCAGGAACACCTGTAAGAAAAAGAAAGACAAACATGTGCTCCTAATCTGCATACACAGTCTACCTAGACCCCTACCATCAAAACACTGCAGAATCCCACAAAGATTTCTTTTTTAGAAAAAAGGTAGAAAAACAGTATTTACATTAGATAACAACGACATTATTTACAATACACATTTGGGGGGGATGGAGTGCCCTAAAAGTCCCAACTAATGACCACAAGGCCCAAAGGCTAGTCCAATAAAGAGTCTCTCCTGGGCCGGAGCCCAGTGAAGCACAGTTCTAACAGGCCAAAGTCCCGAAGGAGAGAGTCTTTGAGGACAGTTCACACAATTTAAAGTCTGTTAGTGCAGGATGTGCACTGCAGTGTCATAAAGATGGAAAAGTTCGGACTTACCAGCCACTTGTAGTACGAGACTCGGCACCAACCTGCACCTCAGCTGAAGGCTCTCCCTGGCAGCATTCTTCTGATACAGCTGAGCAGACATCTTCCGGGAACCACAGCAGGGCACATCTGGGAACAGCTGGGCTGATGTCATCTCTGGAGACGGAACCTTAGAACAATAACAAAAAAGAAAACAGCTGGTCCGACATCATCCGATTACCAGGCGATGAATAGGATACAGCTGGGCTGGTGTCCTCTCTGGATCTGAAGTCATCTGGTGGGCCAGTTGATGGTTTCTGGAAAGGCTAGTACACTGTAGACTGATGAATATGGGGCACCTGAATCCTGGATATTCATATTGGTGGATCAATAAGGCATTTCACAGTCTGGTGTGGCAGTATTGACTACCACTGCTCGGCTCTCCATTTTGTAGGCACGGGCTTATTTGCTGGGAGGTCCTTGCACTGAAGCCAGTAGTACTGGGGGTCAGGGGCTTGAATTATTACCCTGTCTGAGCGCACATAATTCACATAGTGGGAGATTTCATGTCCCTCTCAGTCCACCACTCTCACTCTGTCTATGAACAGTGTCCTGCCTCTCTTCCACTGGGTATACTTTTCGTAGAACAGTCTATTCTTTACATATTTGTTGGCCCCAGGATGCATACTTTTCATTGCTTCATCCCAGATCCAGGATTTCCTGCAGTTCTCAATCTCCTCCCAGACTTTCCGAGGAAAGGTCATACCATAGATCTCATTTGCCTTCCTACGAACCAGTCTCTCCTCTTTACTTGCTTTGGTCAATTTGAGACCACTGGCCTGGATTGGGGGTGGCCAGTCCTGGTTCTTCCAGCTATACATCCTTAAGGAAATTAGAAACAGATCCCTGACTTCTTCCTCCTGTAAAGCCAGGGCAGTTGCATCACCAGTCTCTTCCATACATTCCTCCGAGGCAAGATCTTGAGGCTGTGTACCTGTTCCTTTTTCACAAGGCCACATGGGTTCCCTCTCATCTTCCTCTTCACTGAGGATCTGAGCCCAGGAGTGAGCAGCTGTCCTCACTCCTGAGACTATCCACTCATCACTAGGCGCGGAGGTTGACACCTCCCACTCAAAGGCCTCCCGCATCTCATCTTCACCTAAGAGACTTGGGCTAGGCTCCCCCCTCCCAGGGGTCTATTGATGCTTTATCTGAACTTTCTTTCTGGGATCCAGCATCTGAAACTTCAACTTCTGGTTCTGTCTCTAACTCTGCACCCTCTAGCTTTGTGCCACACTTCCCTGATGGACCTTCTTGCCCTCCATAGCACCACTTTTCAATATCTCTCAATCTATTTACTGCTGCTGTTACTGCAACCCAGGCATGATCCAGGTAACAAGCTGGTCCTGAAGCCATAACTGCAGAAAAATAAACAAAAGTTCACTGTAACTGAAAGTCCCACTTTATTGAACACACTCTTTAGCAGTAAAATGGCTCCGCTGCTGCTGTGTTTACTTTACTACCCCACCCTGTAATGGCGGCGGCAGCACTCCTGAGCATCAACATTTAGAGTCTGGGTCAAGCCACTGCACACCCGATTTACACAAGCTACTGATAACTTTTGCTCAAACTGCACAATTTGCTCTGATCTGGCTTTAAACACATTTACAGGATTTTCCACGGACTTTTTACATGCTGGTAATATTTATTTTATTCACAGTCCCTTAAAGCTTCAGGTTTTAGCACAGGATCGCCTGTATTTCTAGTGCTGCACTTTGATACAACCCACAGCCTCTCTCTGGCTGCAAACTTTAAACTGAGGCTAAATTCATTACTATGCACACAGTCAGTGGCTTAACAGACTTTCACTTGCTGGCAGGACTTTACACAGCCGTTACTTGCAAAGCGACTACACTGCTGCACACACATTTACATGGCATAGGGCTGAAAATCACTGTTTGAGCAGTTTCTTGGTTGTTTACCTACTGTTATCAGTAGCAATTTGCTGCGATGGGGAAAAACGGCCTGCAGCCAGTTCTTGAAGGCCTCAGTACACAAACAGGAGGGCAGTCCTAGCAATAGTCTTTTTAAACACCAAACTTGCAATTTGGATGATCGATTAACGGGTTGAGCCCGATTTTAAACTATATAGTCTATTTTTAAACTGTTTACAATGCTTTGAACACTCCGCGACGCTCCTCCACTGCCAGTACACGCACTCCACTCTCACTCCCTCTCGATTGCTGGGGCAGTCTCTGTAGAGCTGGCTGAGGGGCAGGATTGATTGCAGCCTGACCAACCACACAATGCCATGCAAATGAGCCTCTTCTTCCTCGCGAGGGCTCTTCTCACGGCGATAGTCGAGCAGGCAAATTTAAACTGCAGAATGCAACTTTTTTTTTTTCAACTGACTCCACGTCGGGAGCCCATTTCAGCCATTTAACATAGCCATTTACTCTGCAGTCTGTCAGACATTTCAAAAAGCATTTCCAACGTCCAGGGCACAATTTCCCTTTTGCTACCCCTAGTCTTCCATACTTTTATTCACAACAGTTCATTTTAAAACATTTTAAAACATCCAGGGCACAATTTTCCTGTTGCTACCCCTAGTCTTCTACACTTTTCTTTACCACAGTTCATTTTTAAAGTAGGCAAAAATGCTGATGATGCAGGACAAGGGCACACTCTTTGGCTTTACAGCTCCTTGGTAAACAGTTGGCATTTTTAAACAGCAGCACAAGATTCACAGCACACAGCAACACACTAGGGAAATTGCTTCAGCTTTTTGGGCTACCCACTGCCAGATAGCCAAAATGCTAGCCCCCTTGCCCAAGCACCTTACTCCCAGAACAAAATCCCAGTGGTGCCTCCATTTTTGTAACCCCTTACCCCTGTCTTTTTGCCAAAATGACAGGTGGCATGCTGTTGAAGCTGACAGCAGTACCTGGTGGGGACCTGGGTTTGGGGAGGATGAGGTTACTCAGCACAGGGGGACCTAGGTTTGACTGCTCTGCACAGGGACACCCAAGTAAATCCAAACACAGGAAGCAATAACTGTAATGTCCAGAACCAGGAATGGGATTCTTCAGTGTGCCTTTTATTCACATACTAGCTGAACAAAACAAAGCATAGACGGACCCCCATGGGGCTACAGTTCCTGGTAATGCAGATTAGAGACTACAAAACACTTTATCACCATTTTCAGCCTTCAGGCTCTGGACCCACCAGGCACACAGCCCGGACTTGCACGCAGCTTTGGGTACACAGCCCGACTTGTACACACCTGGGTTTTTCCCCATGGTCCATTGGAAGAATGAACCAATTATCCTGTCGTGGCTCCCCACACCACTTAGAGTCAGCGACTCCTAGAGAGAATTCTTCCTTACTTGTTGTGACTCCCCACACCACTCAGAGTCCGCGACTCCTAGAGAAATTTTCCCTTTTTACAACCCCACGTCTGGGTACTTCCCCATCACTGGCCAAGTGCATGAGGCAAAGTAGCAACCACAGCAGAAATCCGTAGAGGTGGACGTGGTTACTAAAGATGAGGGGTTCGCCCACCTCCAGCTCCCACAGCCCATAACCAGCCATTTCCCTGGGAAAACTGAACCATTCCTTTGCTGAACTTCTAAATGTAGATTAAAAGGTAGATGATCTGGTGCATCTCCTCTACATATTACTTGAATCACACAACACTCTAGCATTTGACACTACTTTACTTGTTTGGCCCATTTTTCTAGGCTTCCCAACATGTAGCGCAATCCCTAGATTTTCGTACATGTCCCGGGGTGAAGAAAACATTTTGCCCTCTTAGTCAGAGCAGACACTCACCCTTTAGTTGCAGGTGCCCCACAGGCGACTCACAAATCTTCCATCTTTCAGAGTGAGAGAGAGTGAAATCCATTTAACTGGAGTTTCACAAGCTGCCTTCCCTGCCTACCACTAGGTCTTACTGGGATTCTAGTAACCCTGGGTAACAAGGGGGTTACATCTGTATTAGGGAAACTAATGGAGACACTACTCAAACAGAGGATCATAGCATTCCTCAAAACTAGCAGCCAAAACAAGACCCTAAACAGCACGGTTTCCTATCAGGAAGGTCATGCCAGACAAATCTGCTTGAGTTTTTTGACTACGCTACAAAAATAGTGGATGACAGTGGGGTAGTAGATGTGACCTACCTAAACTTTAGTAAGGCCTTCAACTCGGTTTCACACAGAAGGCTGACAAAGAAGCTTGACCACACAGGGGTTGGTCCAGATGTAGATGGGTACAAAACTGGTTGCAAGGCAGAACCCAGAGGGTACAGGTTAATGGAACATAGTCGATGGAAGGCAGGGTGACCAGCGGAGTGCCCCAGGGCTCAGTGCTAGGGCCTGTGCTCTTCCATGTTTTTATAGCAGACATCACTGACGAACTGGAAGGGAAGGTGTGTCTGTTCACAGATGACACCAAGATATGTAGCAGGATGGACACCCCAAAAGGAGTGAGCAAGATGAAAGCTGACTTCAAGAAACTAGAAGAATGGTCTGGAGTGTGGCAGCTGAGGTTTAATACCAAAAAGTGCAAGGTCATGCACATAGGAAAGAAAACTCAAAGAAAGGAGTATTACCTAGGAGGCAAAAAACTGGCGGCCTCAAGCCAGGAACGAGATCTGGGAATCATAATCTCAGATGACTTGAAGGTTAGTAAGCAGCGTGAGATGGCAACAATGAAGGCCAACATAATGCTGGGCTGCATTGGGAGGGGGATCACGAGCAGGAAGAGAGAGAGAGGTGATGCTACCACTGTATAGATCGCTGGTCAGGCCTCACCTGGAATACAGAGTCCAATTCTGGAGGCCCCACCTCAGGAAGGACATTGACCAGGTGGAAACAGTACAGAGAAAGGTGATAAAAATGATTCAGGGTCTGTAGCATATCTCCTAAAATGAAAGACTTTGGGAAATGAATATGTACTCCGTGGTGCAGAGAAGAGAGAGAGAGAAGGGACATGATTGAAACATTCAAGTACATAAAAGGTATTAACAAGGTACAGGCACAGGAACTTTTTCCCTTCAAGAAGAGCTCCAAGACCAGGGGACATGACCTCAGGCTGCAAAGAGGGAGGTTCTCTACCAACACCAGGAAGTTTTTCTTCACAAATAGAATGGTGGACGCTTGGAACAGCCTGCCCCAAGAGGTTGTGGGGGTCGACACTGTGGGGGGATTCAAGAATGCATGGTATAGGCATAAGGGATCCCTGACTACAAAGGACAACTGGAGTGTTAAAATAGGTTTAAAACAAATGGACAGACTAGATGGACCTTGCGGTCTCCTTCTGCTGTCAACTTCTATGTTTCTAAGGAGGGTGACCAATGGCATGCCACAGGGATCATTTCTGGGGCCAGTCCTGTTTAATGTCTTCATAAGTGACATTGTAGAGGTGCTAGAAGGGAAGGTATGCCTTTTTGCACATGACACAAAGATCTGCGATGGGATAGACACTCCAATAGGGGGTGGAAAAAATGAGGAGGGACCTAGGAAAACTGGAGGAATGGTCTAGAGTGTGGCAGTTGAGATTCAATACGAAAAAATGCAAAATCATGTATCTGGGGTATAAGAACCCAGGAGACAATTACATGATGGGGGATACTGACAATCAAAAGCCAGAAAAGGGATTTGGGGGTCATCATATCTGATGACCTAAAGACAGCCAAAAATTGTGCCAAGGCTATGGAGAGAGCCAGTAGTTACTGCAGCGAATAGGGAGAGGTATCACTAGCAGAAGAAGAGGTGGTGATGCCACTGTACAGATCATTGATGAGGCCTCATTTAGAGTACTGTGTCCTGTTCTGGAGGTCACATCTCCGTAAGGACATAGACAGGGTGGAGACAGTTCAAAGAAGGGCAACAAAGATGGTGCAGAGCCTGCACCAAAAGTCATATGAGAAGAGACTGGGAGACCTCAATATGTACATACCCTGGAGGAGAGGAGAGGAGAGGAGAGAAGGGGGGGGATATGATAGTAACCGATGTAACCCCTAGATGGCGCTATCCCAGGGGCTACTACCCCTGCCTGATTTGCCACTAACAGGTTGAGGGGCCTGGATCCAATGGCGGGTGCCTCCACCCAGAGGTCAGGGTTTGCAATAGTTAAACTAACTTGGTCACAGCCCTCTGGGACACTGCAACCCCCCTTTCTTCCCACTAGTGGCCCACACAATATATCAGAATTACCTTCACAGTATACACTTACCCCAGGACTGGTTCCGCACTGGGACCTCCTGTGAAATGAGATACAGTGCAACAATCACAGTACAGTACTTTAACATAGACAAATACCTCAGGCAGTATAACTTTGCTGAAACAAGCAGCTCTGATTTATTTAGGGGATATAACAAGGACAGGGGAAATCAGGTTAATTAGCTTATCACTCTAATAATCTCATTTATGGCTCTGTGCACAGGCCTATCCCTATCAGTTACTGTCCCTGGGTACCCAAGCCCTAGTGGCTAGTCCAAACCGAGGCAGCTGGTAGGGCCCTTTCACACAGAGAAAAGGAGAATTAAACAGTCAGCAGTACAGTAATTCCATTTGGATTTAATGTGGCAATTCAACAGGGAGCGACCCTGAATTAGTACTCACGACCTCCAAATAAGATAGGGTCCTTCAATGTCAGCAGGGCTCACTTGAGGTACACAAACCTCTTACACATTTATATAAAAGAAAGCACTATACCAGGCAGGCTGCATCTGTATCCCGATCGCAATTACTGCACAATACCCGAGAACACACAGCAGATTCAGTTCCTGAAAGACCGAGTGCAATTTTCAGCAATTCCTCCAGTCTTCTACAGGGTGAGCCTGGTTTCTACTCTTCAGAGATCCTTTGATTCTTTTCACAGGACGGATTCAGTCCTAACAAGCTGTTACACAAGCTGCAGACCAGAACTCTGGGCCTTACACACGTTTTTGACTAAAACTGCACACTGAAAAGCACAGGCTCTTCCTTCTTCACTGCCAAAGCTCAACTGAAACTCCAACCGACAAAACCGAGCACTTCCTTTGAGTTCCTCCCAGTTCTTGACTGGATTGGCTGTCACTCACAATAGACTGCTGCTGTTGGTCCAAAAAGGCACTGAAGTCTAAACTACATCTCCCAGAGTCACTGCCCATACAATCCTCTTGTGGCTGGCTCAGATTATGAGTCCAAGTTCTGATTCGTCCAAGGCACCATTTTAGAGCTAGCTTACCCCACACTGATTGGTCCAGTTCAGCAGTTCAAAACTAGAATGGGAACTAGCAGACACAGTTCTGACTGCAAAGAAAGCAGGTTAGACAAACTGTAATTTCATTATTACTCTAAATAATTTCTGGCAAACAGTTACATCTTTCAGATAGGTTCCTTTGCACTCCTAGTGACTGCAAAATGAAGTGAATTGGCAGCAGCTTGAGTGGTACTCAATCAAAGAAACACACAGTCCCCCATACAACTAATTATGTCTGCAAGCAGACAGCTCTTAAAGAGACAGTACCAGAGGTTCTAAAACACTCACTGATAAATGGCTTAAATGCCAAACACCATTCAGGCTTGGAGCATTCAAGCAAGCTCCTGAAGTCTTTTGGGAACCCCTATTTGCAGGGGGTTACACCTTCCTGGTTTGGGAAAGCTTGACGTCCGCTGCCAAGCAAGTACCCCATAAGTTTCAACTGCAACCATATACATTTGCATTAGGCTCGCATATGTAATCATCAGTCAATATATCATTTTACCAAGAACACATTTCTGAAACATTGCAGTACGTCACTCTTTACACAGTATTACATACACATTGTACCATAACTCAATCATACCTCTTGTACATGAAACCTGAAGAGAGGGGGCCCTTCCCTATCAGTTACCTTGGGGCTGGATGGGGCAAGGGCACCATATTAGAGGGCAACACAAGTACCTTTGAGTTAGCACTGATGCTCAGTTTGGGCAATGAGCTCGGGACACATACACTCCTTTATGGACAACATTGAGAGGCAAATCCACAGGCCTCCCAAGGGAATCATAACTGAGGTGCACCACAGGCTTTACAGCTCGACCAGTCTTTCTAGGGGAACTGTTACAGTCTCTGCATTCTGAGCCTCATTTTCAGCATTGTCCTCACTTGTCAGGGGAGTCTCCATGGGGTAGAGAGGCTAGAACTTGGGGCACTTTCAGCTCCAGGAGTTACAGTTTCTGAGTCCACAACATTTGGCTCATATGGAGAGCTGACACTGGCAGTGGACTGTCAGGGCACTCAAAATACTCTTCTTGTTCGGGTGTATCACCAGTCTGCCCCAATCTATCATTTTCCTCCCTGAAAGCTCAAACAGTTCAACCATGCACAATGATTCCATTTCATCTGATCTGATGCTTTGCACTTTCTGGGAGCATTGGCTCCAGGGATGAAGCTGGGGGCTTAGACAGTCCAGAAGGCCCAGCTTCATCTCCAGTATTGACTAGGGATTGCCCCGAAACAATTGACTCAGTTCATAAGAAGGATAGTATTCAAAGTCACCTCACTTTCTTCCGATATGGACTGACAGTCATGCTCAACTGGGACTTGTGGAGGGAACACTTTAACTTTGCTTCTGTAGGTGCAGACTTTCTTGATCTTTTCTTAGCAGCTCTAGTCACTGGTCCAGAGGGGCATCTTCTAGGGCTCAGACTCAATTAAGATTTGTCCAATGGGCAGTAAATGATTTCTATGCATTGTTTTACATCTTTGAATTATTCTCAGGCCTTACTTTGTACACTGGTAGATCATCTAGTTTGCCCACTACAATGTGAGGGAGATGGTGCCATCTGTCAGCAATCTTGTGCTTGCCATGCAGTCCCAGATTTCTTAGCAACACCGATCTCCTCCTGGAGTTCCTGTGCTTTCACCTTTTATCATACCTTTCTTTGTTGGCCAGATTTCTTTTGGCAGCCATGGTTTGAGCCAGTTGGTACGCATGAGTTAGCTGGGCCTTTAACTTTTGCACATACTGTAAATAGTTGTCAGCTTGAACCCCATCAGGAGAGACCCAAAACACACATCTACTGGTAGTCGAGCTTCTCTTCCAAACATCAGGCGGTAGGGGAGAATCCAGTGGCATCACTTTTGGTGCAGTTATAAGCATGTACCAGGGTGCTAATTTGTTGGCTCCATCTAGGCTTGTCCTTTGGGTGCAGGGTGCCTAGCATATCTAGCAAAGTGCAGTTGAAACGCTCAGGCTGTGGGTCCCTGGGGTGGTAAGGAGTGGTTCTGGACTTTCGTACCCCACAGAGAAAGCATCTCTTTGATCAGACGACTCTCAAAGTCTCCTTGATCAGAATGGATTCTTTGTGGAGCCCCATAGTGAACAAAAAGTTTTCTACAAGTACTTTGGCCACAGTGGATGCTTTCTGGTCTTTGGTGGAAAGCTTGGGCATATCTCTTGAAATGGTCAGTGACCACCAGCACATTACTGATATTTCTTTGATCTGACTCCAAACTCAGAAAATCAATACAGACCAGCTCCATGGGTGCACTGGTGGTGATGTTAACAAGGGGCAGCCCTCTGGGCAAAGCTTTCCTCTGTATGGCAGCGACTACAAGTTTGAATGTGTTGCTCCACATCAGCCCCATCTTAGGCCAATAGAATCTGGATCTCACCAAGTCAAGTGTTCTGTCTATACCAAGGTGCCCCATGTGGTTGTGCAAGGACCTCAGTACTGAGTCTCGAAAGGCAGTGGGCAGCACTAGTTGTTGTTTGTCTACTTGTCCCCTCTGTCTACTGTTGCTCTGTATAACAGTTTATTGATCAGTTTCAACTTAGGACCTTCTTTGATAACAGTGCAGTTCTCAAATCAGTGGAGCGAATTTGGAACATCTTTTCCTGCATAGAGGGCTTCTAAAGCTGCTTTGATCATGGGATCGCTGGATTGAGCCCGCCGAATACTGTCATTGTCCAGCTGAGGCAGTGCACCAATGTCTATTGCAGAAAAGTGGCAATAAGCAGCAGGTATGCAATTCTCAGAGGCTCCCAAGCAATCCACCATGCAGTCCACTAGTCCGTGGACATTTGTTCCTCCCTGTCAAACTTCCGGCAGAGTGCCCGAATGTCAGGTTCTGCCAATCGGACCCAATCATTCTGGGGAACAGGCCTCCGGGAGAAGCATCAGCATCTATGTGGTTCAGACCTGCTCGGTATTCGAGAGCATAGTCATATGTAGATAATGCAGAAAGCCACCTATGGCCAGTGGCATCCAACTTAGCCGAGGTCTGCACATAGGTCAAAGGATTATTGTCAGTTTTACTAGTATTTTGGCCCCATACAAGTACTCATGGAATTGGTCAACAATAGCCCACTTCAAAGCTAGGAACTCTAACTTATGTACAGGATAGTTCTTTTCGGATGGGGTCAGGCTTCTACTGGCAAAGGCCACTGGTCTCAGGCCATTCTCGTGCTCTTGGTACAACACAGCCCCCAACCCTTGCAAGCTAGCATCAGTGTGCAGGACGTAAGGTTTTCTTGGATCGGCATAGGCCAGCACTGGAGCATGGGTAAGTTGATATATGATCTCATGAAAAGCAGTCTCACAATCAGGAGTCCAGCGGGCCCCAAATACTTCACTCGGATGAAAATACACTCTTTCAGTCTTGAGGGACGCTGACTTTTGGTATTTTTTGTGGGTTGGGGGATACCCTTGAGTAAGGTTAAGTAAAGGGTGGATCACTCTTGAATAGTCCTTGATGAAGCTACCGATAATAACCACAGAATCCCAGGAATCTGCAGTTCTTTTAGATTTTTGGGCTGTGGCCAGTGGTCAAGGCCTCAACTTTACTTGGGTCAGTCTCTATTCCTCGGTGGATACTATGTGTCCCATACTTTACTGATGTTTGAAAGAATTGACACTTATCAATGGACAGTTTAAGGCCAAAGTCCTCAGTCGGTCCAATACCTTAAATAATCTGCTCTCATGTTCCTCCAGTGAGCTGCCAAACACAATAACATCATCTAGGTATACCAGGCACTCTAGTAAGTTCATGTCCCCACTGCACGCTCCATCAATCATTGAAAAGTGGCTGGGGCACCTGAAATCCCTTGAGGCATCCTCATGAATTCATAGAAGCCAAGCAGACAGATAAAGGCCGTCTTCTCACGGTCCTCTGGGGCCATCGGGATCTGGTAGTACCCACTGCGGAGATCCAGCACAGAGAACCACTTGCTCCCGTTTAGGCAGTCCAAAGCATCCTGAATGCGGGGCATTGTGTACTGATCAGGGATAGTCCGCCGGTTTAAGGTGCTATAATCCACACACATGCTTACTGTTCCATTCTTTTTCCTCACTACCACAATGGGGGAAGCATAAGGGCTTCTGGATTCTTGTATTACACCAGCAGCTAACATCTCTTGCAGATGCCGCCTCACATCATCTATGTCAGCAGGTGCCAGGCGTCGAGACCTCTCACGAAATGGTTCTTCGTCATGCAGCCGGATATTGTGCTCAGCCCTTGCACGATCCTACATCCCATTCCTTTAAAGAAAACACCTGGTCTCTGGGCAAGCTTCTCACTGATCCTCACTTTCCATTCAGCTGGCAACGGGAGTCGCTAAATCAAACAAGTCAGGCGTTACTCTGTCATTCTTCCTTGAACTCTTGCTGCTGGGTAGCACTGCAGTGTCTGCACAATGCACATTAGCCAGGATGCAACCTCTGTTTACTCGAATGTCTCTTTCAGACACATTATGAACTTGGACCATTACCCTTCTGGCATAAGCATGGGCTCTAGCGGCAAAATACTAGGCTTGACCAGCAGTCCCTCTGGCAATTTTCCATCGCCTGGTGCATCCAACATTAATATTTTATTCTTAACATCCTTTCTGATACGGACCTCTCCCTGTAAGGTACACTGGGCATTTGGCGCCAGGATCAGAGACTCAGGATCCTTCTTCCATACAATTCCGACCGTTCCTCTGGTTCTGTTTTTCAGCATCTCTCTGTGCCTCATAGGCCTTCTTAATTAAAGCCGGAACTCTTAAAGCTCTACTAGTCTTTGACCCTGTTTTCATAACACAACTGTGCCAGCCTTCCGAACATATGAGCATTTGTTCCAATCAACAAAGGGACACCATCATACAGTCCAGTGGGGGGACACACTAAGGCTAGGGTCTCTACTTGTTCGGCCACTCCAGCCACGGAGGTGGGGAAAGACAGCCAAATTCGGATACCCGGAATAGGGGTAGGCCTTCTCACTTAACCCCCATACATGCAGTCCTTCTAATGGTTGTAAGGGTACGTCTGACAAATGCTTCTGATACCAATCCTGGAACATAATTGTCACTTGGGAGCCACTGTCTAATACAGCTCTTGTAGACACTCCATTCACCTTTACAGTGGTCTCCATGGAGGGACCCACTATTCTGGACCAGTCTGGAGAGGCGGTAGTGGGGGCCTGGACAACTGACCTTGCCACAAAGGACGTGAATTAGCATTTTGGTGCCCTCACTGGGATCATGTCGCACCTCTTAACATGATTTCTTCTCCGAAGCTCTCCTTGTAGCCTATATGCAACTTTGTCAGTGTCTTTGGGGACTGGCATTCCTTTCATGTGCCCATCTTTCCCACAATTATAGCAAAACATACTTTCTGGAGTTTGAGCTGGCCGAGGCGCCACACTGGGAGCCAGGGCGGGGTATTACTAACTGGAAACCTGGGTGCCATCTCTGTCTGGCGTGATAAGCATTTGGAGACATCTCGTCAGTTTCTCCACTTCCATGGTCAAGGAATTGAGTTTGGAGCTGTTATCAGCAGGAGATACATGGTGGGTACCCCACCCCATAGCAGATGCAGTCGGATATAGGTCAGGGCCTGTACTTGCAGGCGTGGCCTTCATAAAGGGACTGTTTTTGAATTCCGGATTCTCTCAACAGTTCGCCCCATTGTGGCATATCTTTTCCTTGTCAGAGCACTCATTGACTGTCAACCTCTGCCCTGAACTTCACTTGATGGGTCACCCTCAGTCACTCGGTCGTAACCACAGCTGTTGGTGCAGGTACCTCCCGAGTCGCTTTTCTCAACTCCTCGAATTTCTCTCATTAACTCATCATAGGAGGGTGGGATTCCAGTCGATTTGCCAGGTGTAACTGAAGCAACAGCAGTTCTGAGAAGGGGCAGACTTAAGGATTCTGTCCAGTCTGGTTCGGTCCAGTTCAATCGCTGGCAAACTACCCTTTCTGAGGCATTCTGCAACAATTTTTCCAGCCGAGAGACATACACAGACAACAGCTCCCTTGGTACTGTTGTGCATTTCTTACTCTCCACCATAGGTCCTCATCAGAATCTGGGCTCCTACACATTCTCCAAGGCCTCAAGATAGGCCTGTGCAGTCGCTTCAGGGTTACTGGCCCGTTTAGCAGATGGTAGCCAGGGCAGGACCTCGGAGGCTCTCACTAACCCTCTTTCGCTTTCGCTCCGAGCATTGCCATTCTAGCACTTGGGGCAACATAGTCTCATCCAGGTCTCCCAGTCATCCTCCCTTGGGGGTGGGAGGTGCCAGAGAAGATCCTCAACCTTCGTAAGAGTCGTGACTAATGGCAGGTGCAGAAATAGAGTCTGCATTGGTTCAGCCACCATTACGGGCACTGGAGCAGGAGAGGGTGTTGGGGAGGAACACTCCAGGTGGCAAGAATAGTTTCTTCAAGTCCTCCACAGTTTTCCCCTCCCAGCAACCATTCAGCAAATTTCTCCTCAAAAGTTTCAGATAGTGGTGGGGCTGATTCCTCCGGTCTTTACTGTCCTTAGTTATCACCTCCAAGCAGTGAGGGCTCCTCTGGGGTAATGGTCTGTGGCACTTTGGAGCTATCTATGGGATCCTTAAACTCTACTAGGGCCAGGAAAGTGTGGGTGAGCAGATTAGCATGCCGACCCACCACCACAGGGTTTTGTAAACCTTCCACCTTGGAAAGTACTCCTGCACAGTGTCCGTATTGATACCCAGGGGATGTCCAGGATAAGCATAGCATTTTGGGGTCGATCTCCTCCCCAGTACACCACTCCACCAGCCGTGCACAGCCACTCTGTCGGGGTACCCATTTTTTTCTTAACAGTGGTTCATAAATATGGCCACTAGAGGACACACAATCCCAGCGGTGAGCCTCCAAGATGTAACCCCTAGATGGCGCTATCCCAGGGGCTACTACCCCTGCCTGATTTGCCACTAACAGGTTGAGGGGCCTGGATCCAATGGCGGTGCCTCCACCCAGAGGTCAGGGTTTGCAATAGTTAAACTAACTTGGTCACAGCCCTCTGGGACACTGCAACCCCTTTCTTCCCACTAGTGGCCCACACAATATATCAGAATTACCTTCACAGTATACACTACCCCCAGGACTGGTTCCGGCACTGGGACCTCCTGTGAAATGAGATACAGTGCAACAATCACAGTACAGTACTTTAACATAGACAAATACTCAGGCAGTATAACTTTGCTGAAACAAGCAGCTCTGATTTATTTAGGGGATATAACAAGGACAGGGGAAATCAGGTTAATTAGCTTATCACTCTAATAATTCACTTTATGGCTCTGTGCACAGGCCTATCCCTATCAGTTACTGTCCCTGGGTACCCAAGCCCTAGTGGCTAGTCCAAACCGAGGCAGCTGGTAGGGGCCCTTTCACACAGAGAAAGGAGAATTAAACAGTCAGCAGTACAGTAATTCCATTTGGATTTAATGTGGCAATTCAACAGGAGCAACCCTGAATTAGTACTCACGACCTCCAAATAAGATAGGGTCCTTCAATGTCAGCAGGGCTCACTTGAGGTACACAAACCTCTTCACACATTTATATAAAAGAAAGCACTATACCAGGCAGGCTGCATCTGTATCCCGATCGCAATTACTGCACAATACCGGGAGAACACACAGCAGATTCAGTTCTGAAAGACCGAGCAATTTTCAGCAATTCCTCCAGTCTTCTACAGGGTGAGCCTGGTTTCTACTCTTCAGAGATCCTTTGATCTTTTCACAGG
This sequence comes from Neoceratodus forsteri, assembly GCA_016271365.2. Classification (NCBI taxonomy): domain Eukaryota; kingdom Metazoa; phylum Chordata; order Ceratodontiformes; family Ceratodontidae; genus Neoceratodus; species Neoceratodus forsteri. Next base: position 237,627,746 of record CM057458.1, read on the forward strand.
ACGGATTCAGTCCAACAAGCTGTTACACAAGCTGCAGACCAGAACTCTGGGCCTCATACACGCTTTTTGACTAAACTGCACACTGAAAAGCACAGGGCTCCTTCCTTCTTCACTGCCAAAGCTCAACTGAAACTCCAACCGACAAAACCGGGCACTTCCTTTGAGTTCCTCCCAGTTCTTGACTGGATTGGCTGTCACTCACAATAGACTGCTGCTGTTGGTCCAAAAGGCACTGAAGTCTAAACTACATCTCCCAGAGTCACTGCCCATACAATCCTCTTGTGGCTGGCTCAGATTATGAGTCCAAGTTCTGATTCGTCCAAGGCACCATTTTAGAGCTAGCTTACCCCACACTGATTGGTCCAGTTCAGCAGTTCAAAACTAGAATGGGAACTAGCAGACACAGTTCTGACTGCAAAGAAAGCAGGTTAGACAAACTGTAATTTCATTATTACTCTAAATAATTTCTGGCAAACAGTTACATCTTTCAGATAGGTTCCCTTTGCACTCCTAGTGACTGCAAAATGAAGTGAATTGGCAGCAGCTTGAGTGGTACTCAATCAAAGAAACACACAGTCCCCCATACAAACTAATTATGTCTGCAAGCAGACAGCTCTTAAAGAGACAGTACCAGAGGTTCTAAAAACACTCACTGATAAATGGCTTAAATGCCAAACACCATTCAGGCTTGGAGCATTCAAGCAAGCTCCTGGAAGCCTTTTGGGAACCCCCATTTGCAGGGGGGTTACACCTAGAAATATCTAAAGGGCATAGCAGTGGACCCTAGAGGAGGAGGAAGCGAATCCTGGTGGGGGACTCCATCATAAGAGGGATCCAGCTAGGAACACAGGAGGGGGAGGACAGGGAGGTGAGGTGCATACCAGGTGCCACAGCATGGAGAGATGGAAGGAAGATCCTGGGGATCACTGGGAAGGCAAGACGGGAGAGTGAGCTGGATGTCATTATCCACCTAGGTACTAATGACCTGGCAAATGGGGAGCCAAAGGAAGTTCAGGAAGAGTTTAGGAAATTGGGGAGGGATCTCAAGCAAGTAGCTAATTCTCTCACTTTCTCAGAGGTACTACCTGCGAGAGGCAAGGGAGAGCATAGGAGTGCATGCATCAGGAACTTTAACTCATGGTTGAAGAACTGGTGCTGTGAGGAAGGGTTTGGATTCATTGGTGACTGGGGACCCACCTGGAGGGATGGAGGTTTGTTCAAGCCTGACGGCCTGCATCCATCCTGGAGGGGAATCCAAGCACTCAATGATAATTTTAAATGCTACATTGACAAGCATTTAAACTAACAAAGCGGGGTGGCAGGCCAGCAAGGAGCATACATACTTGCTCACCCCCCACAGCTAGCAGTGGAACCAGTGAACCAGAGGAGTGGCTATCTCTTCAAAGCAGTGTGCAAAAGATGGAGATTAGTGCCCAAGAGGTGGATAGGCAGAAAGGGGGCAAAATTCAGCAGAAGGGCAAACAGCATGGAGAACCAGGGATAAAGGACAACCAAGGAAGGGGCTGGAGTAGAACAGCGAAACAGTCTAGGGAGGTCAAATCATGGAAAGCCATGTGTGCAAATGCCAGGAGCCTTAGCAACAAGATGGAAGATCTGAGGCTGTCATGGTGCAGTCAGACCTGGACATCGTGGCCATCACTGAAACCTGGTGTAATGATAACCACGACTGGGAGATGGCCATACCTGGCTACAACATATTCAGAAGAGACAGAGCAGGCAGGAAGGGAGGAGGAGTGGCACTGTATGTGAAAAATGACATAAGGGCCACAGAGATCCAGGAGGAACAAAATGGGGGAGAGATACTGTGAGTTAAGCTGGGGCCTTGTCTGTCCTTAATGACCTAAGACCCGCCCACACTTTTTCTCTCTACCAGTATTTCATCATATGTTAGTGACCCCCCACACACACCTTTTATGTTAACACTCCCCTGTGTCATTGGACCATCCATTTCCCTCGTAAAGACAGCAGAAGTACTCGTTTAGTACCTCATTCTGCTCCATTCCCTCTTCTGCCCAACCATCCTCCTTTTTCAACCTGGCGATCTGCCCCCTACACTTCCTCTTCTCCCTGATATATCTAAAACATTCCTTCTCCTCTTCCCTGATCCCCTGTGCCAACCTTTGCTCTTTGGTTGCTTTGGCTGCTCTTACCACCCTACTCACCTCCTTCGATTTCATATAGTACTCTTTCCTGTCCTTCTCCTTACAGGTTTTCTTGTACTTTCAGTAGGCTAGCCTTTTCTCCCTTCCCCTCTCCTGTACATCCCTAGTCCACCAGCAGGGTTTCCTTGGCCTCGCTTTCTTGTATAAGAACTTAGTGCAGGAATTAGAGGCCACCAGTAGGCCCACTTTTAAAATTTGCCACCTGAGAACCATGTCCATGTCCACACATACTTTCTCTAAGTGACCTACCATCCTCCTGTTATCTGCCCCCTGAAATTCACTACCATCGTATTAGTGTCATTTACTTCCCTCCCCAGGTCCAGGAAGAACCATACTGTCGAGTGATCATTCCCAGCAAGCAGGTCCTCTACTACAACATTCTTTACCTGCTCACTGTCTGTTAGAACCAAATCTAAGATGCTTCTTTCTCTGGCTCCACCACCAGTTGTGACAGGAATACATCTTGAAATCCATTATTCTTTACCATTTGTTGATGTCATGGCGCACCAATCTACCCCAGGCAGGTTGAAATCCACCACAACATGTCCTATCTCTCCATCATCTACCACAGTGATTTGTAAAGTTTGCCATCATTTCCCTGTCTTGTTCCTCAGTTTGTGTTGGTAGTCTGTAGACTACCCCTAGATTTACCTTCCTGCCCTTACCATCCTGTAAGGTGATCCACAACATTTCCATGCTCCCATCCTCACCATGCTCTCTACTACACACAATTCCCTCCCTCACAAATAGTACTACCCCTCCTCCCCTGCTAGTTATCCTGACCCTCCTAAATGTTTTGTATCCTGGGATTATAAAGTCCCAGTCATGATACTGGGTGGCCCAAGTCTCTGACCGCAGCCATATCAACCCCCCCAACTCCACCATCATTGCTAGTAACTCAGGTATCTTGTTCCGTAAGCTCCTTTCATAGGTTGAGACCACCTTTCAACTATCCCCCCTACTCTTTCCAGCCTCCCCTCCTCCCATGAATTTGCTCTTCTGTGAGAACATCCCATACAACAATTTTACAGATGGGGCCCTCCCAGTCTTTGCGATCCTGTCTGCCCCACAAGACTAAGCCCACCCCACACTACTTTCAATTCAATTCAATTTTATTTTTTACCAGGAAATACACCATTGAGATACTCATTCACAAGGAGGTCCTGGATGGACAACACAAGGTACAATAAGGGAACACCAATACAATTTGTACGGTACAGAACAGGGAATACATAGTATAACAGGCCTACTACTAGTTTAAATCATAATTTATAACCATAAACTCCCCATCTTATTTTTTAAAACTTTTCCCATCCATACTTAGATGCAGCCTGTTCTTGGTGAACAGCTCCTTATTGTTCCATGTATCTCCCCAGTCACCCACCAACCCAAACCCCATATCTAGACACCATTTGCCCAACCACTGTAAGTCCCTAATCCTCAGCTATCTGTCAGTGCTTGCTCTAGTCACCAGCAAAACTTCTGAGAATGCAAGAGTGTTCCTCTCAATTTGGCATATCCTGGCCAATTTTCTAAATCTTGCTTGCCCCTCCAACACACTGTTACCATCAAAATGATGTGTTCCGAGGTGCACCACTAAGTGTGTGTTCTCCCTTGCCTTCCCCACTATAGACTGTGCTAAGTGCTTTGCTCTGTGCGCTGTCATGCCTGGCATGCACTCAACCCAAACAGAGCTACTCCCCCCTTCCATGTTTTCCCCATTTGATACCTTTGATTATTTTTTTCAATTTTTATATTCTTTTTATTTTTTAATTTTAGTCTTTGGTAACCAGGTAAGTCCCACTAAGCACAAGTGCCTGTTTTCAGGGGTGACCTGGGAGCACTGGGCAGTTAAGTGACTTGCTCAGAGTCACATAGTATGCAAGTGGAGGTTGTGAGAATCACACTCAGGTCTGGTCTACTGGATGTACCAAGCTCGTTCATACCTCGTTCCTCTAACCTCTAGGCTGTACTGCCAGATACCCCTCCTCCCCTGCTAGCCATCCTGACCCTCCTAAATGTTTTCCTATAATGCAGATTATAGAATCTCCCAATATGATAACCCTTCTATCTTCTTTCTGCCTGCTCTAGGTGATTACCCTCCCCTCCTTCACTCCTTGGACTACTCAGCCTTCCCTTTTTCCCTGGCCTTAACTCCTTCCTCTTCAGGTACCTCCTGTCGTGCTCATCCCCCTTGCACAACGTCTGTCCTCATTAAAGAGACGATTTTTTAACTCCTCATTACCCTTATTTCCATTACTTCCCCTGAGTGAACCTATATGATCCCTACCCGTTTCCACCCTCCTCCACTCATGTTGTCACTCCCTACAGTTTCCCCCTGATTTACCCCTTCATATCCACTCACATCCCTCCCCCTTCTCTTCTTCACCTCCTCTACCTGACACCCTCACCTTTTAGTATACCAGTGGAGGCATGTAAGCTGTGACTTGAAACACTGACATTTTTATTTGTATTAGTCACTGCTGCAAAAAATTTCTCATGCGATTGCAGTTTACTACTACTCAGCCGACCTTGGTTATGTGGAGAAAGTTAATGTTGGACATTTATTTCT